>CM066727.1:97853933-100360183 GCA_033961575.1 Aselliscus stoliczkanus | reverse complement strand
GAAGAATGCTATTATTATTCCTCCCTTTTCAGATGCAGGTACTGAAGCTCAGAGTAGGTATGTCATTTGTCCAGGGCTCTGTGGATGCTGAGTGGTGCAGCAGGATTCGAACACAGGTCTGTCTGATGCCAAATGATTGGCACAGGTACTCAGCCCTATTATGTTATATGTTATTTATATTAGTATTTTCTCACCCATCCTTCTGACATTTGCCTAGCTTTTTAAAAAGTTTTATTCAATATTTAAGTTATACAAAGACTGTAACATGTAAGTTCAAAGATTAACAAATACCATATATGCACTACCCAACCTGAAGTATGAAATGCCACCAACGTCCTTGAATGTCCCTCCCTATCCTCAAGCCCTGCCAAACCCTCCCAAGAGGTAGCCATCATTCTGAATTTTGGGATTATCATTCATTAACGTTTTTCTTTATTGGTTTTTCACATGTAAATATATTCTTAAACAGTATTTTTCTTTATGCAACTGTCTAATTGAATAAACATCATGGATCAGGTGTGAATCTAAAGCAGCTTTATTTTTTTGTTCCCCGCGTTACCCTTAAATTAGCTGTGATTAGTTCTTCCCCTGCCCTTGATGAAAACTCAGGCAGGTCCCATGACTTTTCTAGTCACTTTGGTGTCATAAAACTCGCACAGTCACAGGTGAGCCGAGTGACACATTGGTTAAGAGTTGGCTTGGGACGCCAGCTCTGAGTAGCAGGGCCTCTGTTCGGATCCCACATGAGGGCCAGTGACGCTGTGCCCTCTACAGCTAAGATTGTGAACAACAGCTTGACCTGGAGCTGGGCTGCCATGCGTTGCCGGCGGTGGCGTAGGCTGCAGTGGGGTTGGCCAGCAACAATCATGAGCTTTCGTGAGCTGCTGTGAGCAGCCATCCAATGGCCTGCGAGGACTGCCTCACCTGGGAAGAGCACAATGATAATACCAACATAGGCCAGTGAAGCTACATCCTCCACAACTAGACTGAAGAACAAAAGAACAGCAACTTGTCTGTTCCCCTTCCCCGATTTCCCAAAGCTGTTCTCCTCCCTCAATCCCCAATAAAATCTTAAAAAAAAAAAATCTTGAGCTGGCCGAGTGATGCGTTGGTTAGGAGCTGGCTTGGGATGCCAGCGGCCCCAGTTCAGATCCCATATATGAGGGCCAGTGACTGCCCTCTATAGCTAAGATGGTGAACAACAGCTCCACCTGGAGCTGGGCTGCTGTAAGTCCCCGGGACAGCATAGCTGCAGCCCCTCTGCCATAGGCTGCACTGAGTGGCTGGCAGCCAGTGTGAGCGGCTGGCAGGTGGTGTGAGCTGCCAAGAGCCGCTGTGAGTGGACGTCCAGAGGCCGGCGACCAATCTGCCTCACCCGGGAAGAGCGCAATGATGATGCCAACATGGGCCAGTGAAGCAACGTCCTCCGCAACTAGACCGAAGAACAAAACGACAGCAACTTGTCTGTTCCCCTCCCCCAATTCCCCAAAAAGATCTTTAAAAAAAAAAAAATCTTACAGTCACTTCACATTTAAAAAAACAATCACTTCTGAAATTCGAATGCCCAATTTCATGTCATAATCAAGCTTTCATCTTGCTTTAAAATTGAGGCCCTTGACATTGACAGGGCACATCTCATGCCCTGTTCCCTGCCCCCTTCCCAGAAATACTGCAGGCATTCCAAGTGCTATTCTTTCATGTGAATTTTAAAATCAGCTGGTCAAGGTTACACACACACAGAGTTTGCATTTTGATTGGTGGTATTTCTGAATCTTGATGATGTAATAGTATTAGTTTTTCTATTACCTTCGTCAGGTTGGCATGATTATTAACACGAAGGGTGGGTTTCTGGGCACTTGTCTAGATGAACAGGGACCCTCGTGCTGTGTACAAAGCTCCCAACTAGTAGCAGGTCTGTGTTGCCTGCCTGACTGTCCCACTTACTCAACAGCTTTTTATTTATGTTTTAAATTGATATACATTAGTTTTTAGATCAGTGTTAAGTTTACAGAAAAAATTGATGGGAAACTACAAAGTTCTCAAATACCTCTACCCTATTCATAGTTTCCCATTATTAACATCTTACATCAGTGTGGCACGTTTTGTCAGTGAGCCAGAGTTGATACCTTATTATTAACTAAAGTCCATAGTTTACTTTAGGGATCACTCTTGGTGTTGTGCATCCTATGATTTTTGACAGATGTATAATGACATGTATCCACCATTACATGTACCCATCACACAGAGTAGTTGCACTGCCCTGGAAATCCTCTGCTCTGCTTATTCACCCCTCCCTTCCCCTCAACCTCTGATACCCGCTGATCTTTTTACTGTCTCCATAGTTTTGCCTTTTCCAGAATGCCGTATAGTTGGAACCATACAGTATGTAGCATTTTTGGATTGGCTTTCACTGTCATATGCTTTTAAGGTTCCTCCATATCTTTTCATAGGTTGACAGCTCATTCCTTTTTAATCACTGAATAATGTTCCATGGTCTGGACATGGCACAGTTTATTGATCCACTCACCTACTGCAGGACTTCTTGGCAATTATGAGTAAAGCTGCTATAAACATTTTAGTTATTTAGTTTTGATTTCTTGGGTCCTCACTTGGGACATGGAACAAAAGTCTATCATTTCTAACAGTTAAAAATCCAGTCAGTGAAGAAAACTGACTACTAGGAAAAGGAGAATGGGTGACCTTATGAAGTCTGATGTAAATGGTCCCCACGAGGAGACACACAAGGGAGGAAGAGAGAAGAGGAAGAAGGGTGGCTGTGCGGTGAAAAAAGAGGCTTCAGATGAGAAGAACTGGATGCCGCCGAAAAGCATGAGGGTAGCAATGATTTATTTTAAAACAGAAAACACAACTAAGAGCAGCACAAAGTACAGCTGGAGCTGGAGGACCGCCAGTGGGCTGTAGTCAGGCGGAGAGTTGGGCAGGCGTTCCACAGGAGCTAGCGGTGGAATCCAGGATGCCTGCTGCTTGGTTTACCTGACCAGTTTGTCGGCTTGTATCCAATTTGCATGTGGAGCTAGAAAGAAAGGACTGGAAAGCTGCAAACGTGGATGCATGTACATTCTTGGCTGGCCAGATGGTAAAATCAGCTGAACCCTAGCATCAGCGAGGATCAGACTTACGTGTGAGCCTACCCGCACAGCTCTCTCACAGCCCTGGCGCCCTGTGCACAGCTCACAGTCCAGTTCCCGTCACTGCTAAGTTAGGCTTTATATTCTCAATCTGACCAAGAAGGAGGTGCATGGAAAACTTGCTGGCTCTAGGAGCGTGGCTCATAGATGAGAAGCCTCTCGATGTTTCAGATCACACCCAGGGTATATCCTGAAGATAATTTTAAAGTTTTTTTGTCCAGTTTTATTGAGAAATAATTGACATACACACTGCATAAGTTTAAGGTGTTCAACATGATGGTCGATTGATATATATTGTGAAATGACTACTGTAATTAGTTATCATCCATCATCTTATATAGCTACAATGAAAAGCAAAAAAAAAAAAAAAGAAATTTCTTTCCCCGTGAGAATAACGTTCCTATATTCCTCCAGGAGTGTCAGCTACAGTCGTCATGTTACATTACACCCCAGTACCTACTTACCAAAGCCCGTTTGTTTGCAGAGCTCCTGACCAATGTGCTGTGAGGACTTTTCGTTGTGACTACTGATACAAGTCACAGGAACCAAGCTTTCTCTCCTGGGTGACATAGGGTTGTGCCATGGAGAAAAGCTGAAGTCCAGACAGGCAAATACTACGAAATTGAAAGGTTTGTTTTCAAGTCCCTGAAAAGAGTGCTAGAAAAACCATCAGGAGAGAAGATCCTTTCCGAGGTTGTAGTTGATGATGATAGAAAAGCTGTGAGGTATGTTGCAGATTTTCCCGAGGTGGGGATTTGAGAACTATCCTGTGGCCCTTTTGACTGAAAGTCATTACCTGGATACATAATGGTAAATACACGCTTCACCTTGAATTATGTGACCTCTTCAGACTGTTTATTAGACTGTTCACATGGCAGTTATTACTAATAGTTTATTTTATACTTGTAACAGCTTTATTGGTATAAAAATAAAATTCACTCACTTCAGTTGTACAATTCATTCGTTTTTAGAAAGTTTACAGAGCTGTGCAACCATTGCTACAATCTAATTTTGGAACATTTCCATCATTCCCAAAGAAACGTCACGGCCATATATAGTCACTCCTTGTTTCCTCCCCTGGCAACCACCACTCTACTTTCTGTCTTAATAGATTTGCCCTTTCTGGATATCTCCGTATGTCACTAGAATCATACAGTATGTGGTCCTCGCATTTGTTCTTTCATGTAGACTTTTAAGGTTTCAGTTAGCTTTTGAGGTTTATCTGTGTTGTAACAATATTTCTTTTTGTATAGTTAAAATAAGTGACTATAATACTTGACTCCTGTATTTGTTGATATATCTGAGTGTATTATTATTATTATTTTTTTTAGATTTTTTTTATTTATTGGGGAATTGGAGGGGAATAGACAAGTTGCTGTCCTTTTGTTCTTCAGTCTAGTTGTAGAGGACGTCGCTTCACTGGCCCATGTTGGTATTATCATTGCGCTGTTCCTGGCTGAGGTGGTCGCTCGCCGGCCGTTGGACGGCCGCTCACGCTGGCTGTCGGCCACTCATGGTGGCTTACAGCAGCCCACTGCTGCCCCACTGCAGCCTACACTGTCGCTGGTGACTCATGGCAGCCCAGCTGCTGGTCGAGCTGTAGTTCAGCATCTTAGCTATAGAGGGTGCAGCTTCACTGGCCCTCTATGTGGAATCCGAACTGGGGCCCTGCTGCTCAGAGCTGGAGTCCCAAACCAACTCTTAACCAATGTGCCTCTCTGCCAGCCCTGAGTGTATTATTCTTGCTTTTAAAGGGTAATGAGTAGGGATATCATTTTGGGGTGTGTGTGTGTGTGTGTGAAATTCCTCTAGGATTTAATCCAGAAGGACATTCATAATCTCACTGATCTCCCTGTGACTAGGGCCCCAAGCTTGCTTTTGATGGGAGGGCTACACAGCCACACTAAATAGGAGGCCCAGCAGCAGTAAATATTTTGCCCATGATCAAAAAGGGCATTTGGTCCCACAGAGAACAGCACATTCTTGAGACTAGCCCAGGGACAAATGTCTGCTTGAGCGCTTTCTCATCGACACCAGAGCTGGGCAGGGCACCCAGCTAACACAGCTTGTGAACCCCAGCACTGGTCTCGGTCAAACACCCAAATTTCTATTTTTTACCATCATTTCTACTTTGAGGTATAATATTAGAACGTTCCTGAGAGTTTTTGTGTGTGTGCAAATTGGGAAAGAAAATTAAGATTGAAGTTTAATACATGAAGGGAGGGGGAGGAAGAATCTTGCAAAATGATAGCTAATAGATCTGATATTCCTGTTCAGAAGACATAGGTAGAAAAAAGTGACAGCTCTCTCATTAGTTGGATTTTTTTCCTTTTATGCTGATTCTTCATTTACATTTCTTATTATTTAAGATAAGACGTTTTCACCCAGCAAAGATAGCTGAGCACTCACAGGACATCAGAATAATGTTATGAACACCATGTATTTTGTGAAATTCAGAATGGTATGAGGCGGAAACATTCCACATACTTGTCCAATTTGATGATAAGGAAATCGCAAAACCTTCACTGAGGAAGTAATAAATAAGTACTGGGTCCTTGGGAAAGTCATGATGCATTTTTGCATTGAAAAACATAGAAAAATGTGTCAGGACTTTCCTGATGATGCAATAGCTCCTAGAATTATGCAGTGATTGTTATTATATAAAGGTTTCTTAAGAACAGATCATTTAGAGTTGTCTTATTCCACAGTCCCCCAACCCCCAAGTGTAAAGGACCATTTTATGGAGGAAGTAAGTTACTGCCCAAGTAATCACTACTTAAGAGAAGGAAGAAATACCAGATATAGCACCTCAACTTTCTTCATGTCACTTGTCTAAATTCCACCCAAAGAAGCCTCACAGACGCCAGCTATGAAAATTTGATGCATCAAATCTGTTTTGGTAACCGGTTCGTTAGTTATTCAGGTTTCAGGTCAAGAATAGGGGCAGAACTCCCGTGGCCTTTCACATTGTTTCCTTAAACGTCCCTACTGGGGATTAGACATGGTCTGTAGGTCTCTGTGTGTCACGTGTAGATGGGCAGTCGCACCTGTGTCCTGGGAGAGCATGGCTTCAGTAATGTGGGGCCTGCCCTTCATTTCAAGGCAAGAATTGGGATCAGGTATTTTCTGTGGCAGGCTTAAATTCAGCGGGCCCTCCCATTTTCAGGCTTGTTTCTCTTTTTTCTTGGCAGACGAGTGGGAAAAGAGCTAAAAAGACTATATATATATATATATATATATATATATATATATATATATATGTTATAAAGTACAAGTAATTCACAAGAAGAATTTGGTAGTGTCTCCCACCATTGGATAAGCTTCCTTTGTAGACATCCAGACCTAATATTTATAAAGAGGCCCTCATAGTTTCATCAGATATTTATTGAGGTGCTATTAGGTGCCAGACACTGTGCTAAATATATGCTATGGTGAAGGGTGACTAAGGCAGGCCCCATCTTCATGGAGTTTGTGTCAGTGAAGGATCCAGCAGTCACATACAAACATCACTTTACATGTGGGTGTCTGACTTGTCACTTCCGGGAAGCCATTGGGAAATCTCACGTCCAGAGCTGCCTCTCAAAGGTGATGGTGGCAGGAGGCAGTTGACAGAAGCCCTGCTGTGGAGTGACAGCCAGGAGCCCACCAGAGTGCCTGCTATGTGTCAGACACAGTTGCAGGAATCATATTTTGGAATCCTCACTATAATCCTTCAAGGTCTCGGTACCTTTATCCCACTGTAATGGATGAAAAATCTGAGGAACCTTTGTGCTCAGGGAGATTTGAAACTATAGGATAACCATGAGTCTTCCTGAATCAAATATATTTTGGAAAATTTTAAGTAATTTAACTGGTAAATTATTAAACGCATTGGATTTTTTTTTAATTTTTATTTATTTTTTCTTAGCCAGAGCTTTTTTAAATAATAAAATATACATATTATACAGTTTACCATTTTAACTATTTTTAGGTGTAAACTCAGTGGCACTGAGTACCGAGCATCCACACCGTTGTGCAGGCCATCTCCACCAGCCCTCCAGATGTTCCCATCCTCCCAGACTGAGACTCTCTACCCGTTAAACAGCAACTCCATTTCCTAGCCCCTGGCATCTACCATTCTACCTCCTGTCTCTATGAATCTGACTACTTTAGATCCCTCATGTAAGTGGAATCATACAGTATTTGACCTTTTGTGACTGGCTTATTTCACTTAACAAAATATCCTCAAGGTTCATCCACGTGGTAGCAAATTGCAGAATCTCTTTCCTTTTTAAGGCCGAATAAAATTCCATTGTATGGATAGACCACATTTTATTTATTTATTCATCTGTCAATGATCATTTGGGGTGTTTCTACCTTTTGGCTAATGTGAATAATGCTGCTATGAACATGGGTGCACAAATATCTCTTTAGGACCTTGCTTTCAAATGCTTTTGTGTATTTCCCTAGGAGTGGAATTGCTGGGTCATATAATTCTGTTTATTTTTTTGAGGAACCACCGTACTGTTTTCCATAGTGATGCACCATTTTACATTCCCACCAACAGTGCAGAAGGGTTCCAATTTCTCCACATCCTCGCCAGCACTTGGTATTTTCTGCTTTTTGGATAATACCCATCTTTAATGGGTGTGAGGTAGAAAGCATTGTTTTTTATAAAAACAAACCTTATGGAAAGAAAAGAATGCACAATTTGCATGACTTGTAAAGTTAAATCCTGGAACTTTAAATTTCCTGCTTTCAGTAACCTGCTACTTCAGTCTTTCCCCAAGGTGTAAACTAGCTGTCCTGAGCCACCAGGAGAAGCAGTTGCAGTAGACTAAGAGCTCAGGGCTGCAGCCAGATTACCTGGTGCAGATGTTGTCTTCATCACTTACACCTGTGTGGCCTTAGGACTCAACCTCAAATTTTGCATCTGTGAAATGGGTGTGATGACAGAGGGTGGTTATGAGTATTGAGAATACCTGTTCTGTAGGCACTCCATCCAAAGTAATACAGAGGAAGCCTTTGAACAGCCTGCCGGGTTGGGGAGCTCTTCAAGAACTTTCCGCTGGGAGGCTACAAGCCTCTTTCTTATTGGCCACCAACAATTTTGAGAGTGGAATTCCTTTGTCAGGAAGCTGGAGGAAGGCAATTAATGTCAGGTGAGGCTCAGAATTGCTGAAAGTGTTTAGAACCGAGGACCAGCTGGCCTCCCAGAATAGTGAGGGAACTGAGGAAGCAATTTTATTCCAGTGAGTACTTGTAATAGGAGATTAGCTTGCCAAAAAGATGGATAACATGTGCCCCATATTCCTGTTGGTTAGATGCATGGTGGTTCCAATTCCAGACTGTTCTACTGTGGAATAAAATATAGTACATTCCCAAGGAAGACTGAAGTTCAGAGCATAATTTCATAATCTTTCAGTGCTACTAGAATTCCAGGGAGGGAGGATCAGCAGAGCCCAGCTCTTCCCATCCGGATGGCGGTTCATTGGCCTTTCACTGAATGAGCTGCTTGGTCAGTCATGAAAGGTCTGGAGCACGTTCCAGATGGATATTCAGGGGCAAATAGTCCAGAGGGGCCCCTGACTCTCTCAGTTACTGAGCTCTGGCATCTCAGGAAGTCTTTTACAGAGCCCCTAGGCCAAAACAAATATCTAACAATTCCATTTGTTAAGTAGTTTTAATTAGCTGTCTGAAAAGGGATGTTTCTAATTGTAGAGAAAGAAGGAAGTTAAGAAAAGCTTTGGCTTCTTTAGAAATTAGTGGGCTTGGTTTAATTTAAAGTCAAGTGGAAGTCTCAAGAGATGACTCTTCGCTCCATTGCTGAAGAATAGGTTTGTGTGGGGTTTTTGGTGTTTTTTTAATGAAAGTTTTACACATTATGTGGAAAACACAAAATTCCTGGAAAATAGGAATCTCTAATTACATTTTTGTTGTTTCTGGACAAGATTATGATCTGCTGCAGAAGAGGCCCGTGTCGTGGCTTCTTGGGCCTTGTGCAGTACCCATAGGCTCAGTACATAGGCAGGCGTCTGTTTTAACAGTGACACAGTGAGAAATGTCACTAACTACCAACTTAGATAGTCAGGAACTACGCTTAGGGTCAAGCCAATTGTAGGACTTCAACTCAGAAACACCATGTGATCGCCATAATATCAACAGTAAATATTTTAAAGGACTCATTCTTGTGTCTCTGTTAAGCCCAGTTATGCTTTCATTGTCACAAGTGGACAGAGGTATGAGATTTTAACTTCATTTAATTTTTAATTTTAGAAGATCAGTGTTTTGTTGAAACTATGATAGATTGTCATACTTACAGTGTGGGGTGAGGGAATGAAAGAGGAAAAGACAGTTCTTGCCAAAGTTTATCCAATAAAGTAAAAAGAGGACCTTTGTCATGAGGTGACCGTATCAGGAGCTGACCTGAATAACGGGTATGAAAGACATGACTCCCTAGTTTTTGTCCTAACTCCACCCTTTTCAGTTTCCTCTTCCAGACCACTCATCTCTAGCTGTCGCCTAAGAGGTGCTTTTCAGGCCTTTGCACCTGACTGTCCTCCCTAGTGTTAATCACTTTCCAGAGTGACAGGATAACCTTAGATCTGTGTCTCAAGCCCAGACCTCTCTTGCCAACTTCAGGCCCACAGTACTCCGTAGCTGCCTCCAGGACATGACACAAAGTCAGTATCTTTAAATTGGAACTCTTTGTTTTCCCTTCCAGTCTGCTCCCCTCCAGACCTCAGTAGTTCAGTAAGCCGCATCACCGTTTGACCCAACCTGTCACCTGGAGTCACACCTGTCTCTTTTCTCTCCCTCATCCCACACATCCAGTTGGTCACCAGATCATGTTGCTTCTATCTCCCATCACCTCTCCTCATCTCACAGCCACCATGCAAGTCACAGCCACCAATGTCTTGCCTTGGGGGCTCTGGTGGCTTAGTAATTGCCTGCTCTGCCTCTAGAGTCTTGCTGCCTTTGAATCTGCACAGATCACCTGCTGCTAAAGGTTCCTGTGACTCTTCA
Source organism: Aselliscus stoliczkanus (assembly GCA_033961575.1). Taxonomy (NCBI): domain Eukaryota; kingdom Metazoa; phylum Chordata; class Mammalia; order Chiroptera; family Hipposideridae; genus Aselliscus; species Aselliscus stoliczkanus. Next base: position 100,350,029 of record CM066727.1, on the reverse strand, counting down.
AATAGACCTCAAAATCCTTAACATGGCCTGTAGGTCCTACCTTCTCCCTGTCCCCTCTCTCCCTGCTCACCGTCCTCCAGCCAGGTCTCTACCCCAGGTTCCTGGTACCCCACACCTTCCATCATCTCTCATGTCCTAGCGCTATTCACTTCGTGAAGGTGGCCAGCTCAAATACCATAACAAGGCAGACTTCATTACAATTGCTTATTTAACTATATCTTTCCCCCCTGGGCTAAATGTCTGTGATGGCTGAGGTGATGTCTGCTGTTCACCACTGTACTCCTAGTGTCTACCCCAACACCAGTCAAGTGTTGGAAACCAGCTGGAAACATTTGTTGAATTAATGAATGAACGAAAAAACGAATGAATGAATGATGCCTCACATGAGGTTCTGGTTAAAAGACGAAGTTTCGAAACAAGCCACAGGCACTTCATTTAAATTGAGGGCATCAATGTTTCTAATTTACCTTCACTTAGATGATAAGAGTCTTAGCTGACTGCAGGTGTGCTTACCTGCACGTGGGCCTGAGCTGCTTATGTAACCACCCCAGAGGCGACCGCACTGATTACTGCCAAACTACCGGGCTCTTGCGTCAGAACACTCGATCTGGGAGGACTATTGGGACCTATAGAGTAGATTGCCATATCATTATAGTTCTGAAATTATAATTCGAAGAGAAGCAAACTAGCAGACTTTGGCAGGTTTTTTTGGCGGGTGAAGCAGGGTTGTTTCTGAAATGAAATTTGAGTATAGTTTAATTGGTCCCATGGTAGTACACACTTGAACTGCTACTTTGCCAGATTTTGAAAAAATGTGAAAGGCAGGGCTTTGTTTGGTGGACTGGCAGGCTTGGACTCACAACCCTGCTTCCTTAGTGGTACCCGCTTTGCCATATCACTCTTGTCCCTGAGCCCTGAAATCGCTGCCATTTGGGATGACAACAAAGAACAATCAAACAAGACAAGCGCAGGGTGTATGGAGATGCCATGAGCAGAGCGGAGGGGCTGGCAGGCTGGTTAGAGTTGCTGCCTCCACAGCATTTGTGACTCTGCCGTGTCTCCACAGCATCTAGGATGTTCCGGGACAGAAATGGGAGGGAGGAAGGTGGCCCAGAAGCAGAAGTGACCTCTGGCATAATGGAACACAGTTCCAGGAGTGCGAGGGCAAAAGGGAGGCTGAGGGCAGCTCGAGGAAGATGAGTATAAAGAAAGGGAGGTCAGGGGATGCCAAAGCCCAGGGCATCTATTTCCAAACACTGAGCAGGGCCTTTCTCACACTGGAAAGAAGACACAGCTCTTCCTTTCCTTTCCACTCTGCTAGCATAGGAGCCCCTAAGCCAGAGAAAGCAGGTTCATCTTTTTATTAACTATTAATTTTTATTTTAATGTAAGACTAGTTATAATTATTAATATAGCAATCGTATTATTTACTATTAGTAACTATTTACATTATGGATTAAGTGGGATTGGGCAGATAATATGAGAATCTTACAGGAAATGTTTTAAATTCTGAACAATTGACTTTTAGAATACTACTTGTCAAAATGTTGAGACACCTGTTATTTATATCTTAGGGTTGGAAAGAGTTCTAAGGCATGTATTTTTTTTTTTTAAGATTTTTATTGGGGAATTGGGGGAGGGGAACAGTGTTGGGGAATTGGGGAAGGGGACTAGCCAAGTTGTTCTTCAGTCTTCGTTGTGGAGGGCGCCAGTTTCCATCTGGCTGCCTGACAGCAGCTCGTGGCCTCTAAGCTCAAGGTGCTGTGTTCAACCTTAGTTGTGTTCAACCTTAGCCACCATCCCATGCAGGAGTCGAACCAGCAGCTTTGTTTTTAAGAGCGCATGCTCTATCCACTGAGCTATCCTGCTCAAGGTGCCGAGCTCAGCTCAAGGTGCCGAGTTCAGCTCAAGCTCAAGGTGCCGAGCAGCTCAGCTCAAGGTGCCGAGTTCAGTCTTAGTTGCGGGTGGGCATAGCCCACCATCAAACAGGCAATCTTGTTGTTACACCAGCTGAGCCATCCTGCCACCTGTTGGCAGCTCAGTTCGGGTACAGCGTCACTGGCCTATGTGGGAATTGAACTGAAGGCCCTGTTGCTCAGAGCTCGCGCTCTTAACCCAACTTTTAACCAACTGAGCCACTTGGCTGGCCCCGCCTAAGGCATGTATTCATATGAATGAAGAAAAGATAGAGTTCATTGAAAAATGAAATAATGGCATTTAATATATATTTGGTTTTGAGGCCACAGTCCCTCACATCCCCATTCAGTTATCCCTGTGCTTGTCCCTTGGCATGCTGGCTGTACATAATTTCCATGTGGCCACTACCTTTGAACTGGCAGGGTGGCTGGAGGGAGGAGACAGTGCTTTCATTTGTTAGTCACACAGCTGTAACCTGTGCGTGTCTTTTCTGCTCCTTCACAGGCCACGTGGGTTGCGTTACTTCTGCATAAGTCCAGATGCACATATAATAAGCTCAAATCCCTTGAATTCCCAACAAAGTATTTCACTTCTTTTTGATCTAGAAATTTTGGTCTAGAATTTCATTTTTCTATTAACCTTTTTTTTATATTAACCTATAACTATAAATTTTATGCCATACAAAGAATGATGTCACACTGTCGCATAATTATTTCAATGAGAATATTCTGTTAATGATGCATTTGCTTCACATAACCCTGTGAAATACTTTTTATTTTTTTATTTTATTGGGGAACAGTGTGTTTTTCCAGGACCAATCATTTCCAAGTCGAGTAGTTGTTTCAGTCTATCTGTGGAGGGTACAATTCAGTGGCCCATGTGGAGATCTAACTGGCAACCTTGGTATTCTGAGCACTGTGCTGTAACCAACTGAGCTAACTGGCTGCCCAGCGAATATTTTTTTAAACAAAGATTTTTATTAAAATATAGCTAATATACAATATTATATTAGTTTCAGGTGAACACCATAGTTATTCGACATTTATAGACCTAAAGAAGTGATCACCATGGTAAGTCCAGCAACCATCTGACACTGTACCACACCATCACAATATTATTGACTGTATTCCCTATGCTGTATGTTATGTACATTCCCATGATTTATTTGTCTTATACCTGGAAATTTGAACCTCTTAATCCCTTTCACCTTTTCCCTCCCCTGTTTAAATTTTTCAATTACAGTTGACATTCAATATTATTTGATATTAATTTCAGGTGCACAGCATAGTGATTAGACGTTTGTATGATGTAAGAGATCTTCTTAATTAATCTAGTGCCCACCTAGCATTATACATAGTTATTACCATAGTGTTGACTATATTCCCTATGCTTTACTTTACATCTCCATGACTATTTTATAACTACCAGTTTGTGTTTCTTAATCCCTCATCTTTTTCACCCTGCCCCCAAACCCCTCCCATCTATCACCCGACAATCTAGTATCCATCTGACACCATACATAGGTATTACAATATTATTGACAATATTCCTTATGCTATACCCTACATCCCCATGACTAATTTGTAACAGCCAATTTGTACTTCTTAATCCCTTCCCCTTTATAATCCTTCCTCCCATCTGGCAACCATCAAAATATTCTCTATGAGTTTGTTTCATTTGTTTATTTTGTTTAGATTTCACAGCTAAACAAAATTGCATCTCTCTTTTTGTGTCTGACATATTCCACTCAGCACAGTACCCTCCAGGTCCATCCATGTCACGCACTGAGAAATCAAAGGTCAAGGATGGATGTGACTGACCCAGGTTCCTAGAGCTAGTAAAAGGCAAAGCAAGAACCCAGGCCCAGGGATTCTGGACCTTAGCCAATGCCCTTTCTCCTAACCTGACATAAGCTGTCACTCCATGAGGCTTGGCCTTCCTGAAAGGGACACTCCCTGGTCTTGTCTGATCATCACTGGGTTCTTGGCAGCCACTCTCTCAGAAGGCAAATCTGCTTCCTTCCCCAACTGTCTGGGGAATGCACCTTCACAGGCTGTTGCCTCACAGAAGGTAACCCCCAGCTCGTCTTGCACACATTCCACTTTCCTTTTTTCAGGCTCAAGATATTTAAGTCCTTGTTATTCTTTAGGAGTATTTTTTTTTTCCTATCTAAACCTGGTTTTGAACTTTTCACAAAAAAACAGAATACAGTATTTGTTTCATTTCAGGCCCGCCAAGTGTCTAACATATTTACATTATTATATACTGTATCAAAGGAGCCTTGCCAGTGGGATGTGGTGCCTTGGTATCCCTGAGTCGGATGCATGCTTCTGTCACATTCTGTTAGGCTTCCAGAAGTTTCTGGCTTATGACAGCCAGAACCATCACTTCAGGCGAATAAGGAGGAAAGAATGATGTGGCCGAATGGATGGCCAGGTCTCCCCTGATAGGCACCGCATTGGCCTGTGAGGGACAGGTTAACGGTGACGGAAGTGACTGGGGACAAAGTCAGAACTGAGAATGGGAGGAAAGGGCAGTGCTCCTTGGGGTGCATGTGGAGAGGTTAAGTCGAAGGGACAAAGGTATCGCACATGGCTTATCTCTGACACTCACTGCTGTCCTAGTCGGTGGTGGATTAGTGGAGAGAGTAGATTGTGGCTGTAGCCGTAGAATCGGTATGATATCGTCGCAGTGAGACCTTTTGTGCACAGTACCAGGGACTGCCCATCCTTGCAGCAGGTCCCCTAGCAAACCAAGTGTTGATGCAGCTGGCCCTGAGATCCCGTGGAAGCTTCTGGCCACAAATCTTTGTACGTAGAAAGAGTGGTAAAACTCCAAAGAAGCCACCGAGGAGCCCCCTGGAGTTGCCAGGGAGCCCCTTTTGAAGGACAAATGCCGAGAGATGGACACTTACAACGAAGGCCTGAGGAACAGGTAGCGTTGACTCCACTGTAAATTTTCCTCACCAGGACTCCTGCTCCTGTGGCCCTTTCGTGTTTCCTTCTGGCTGGGGCCAGCTTGCTGCTCTGAGTGATGGGAGAGGGTGAGAACATGGCTTCCTAATGAGGCAGGAAGTTTGCTTTATGTCCCATGTCCCCGGAGGATGCACTCGTCATAAGAGCCTCCTCCTCTAACAAAGTGGCCACAGATCAGCTCCTGCCAGCCGAGCCAGGCAGAGGGGTGACTGCAGGGACCTGTGCTCAGGAACAATAGCCCGGTCACCACTGGCTTTGTTCACTGGTGGCGTCATCTCACACTGCTTTACTGTCCGTCTCCTAAAGGAGTGGCTGTGCCAAGAGGCGCCAGGGCTCACAGAGAAACACTATCCAAATGTCAGTTCAATTAGAAGACAGTTTAAATTAGACAGTATGAGGCATTTCAGCAACTGCTGTAATGTGAACCATGGATTTGAGGAGATGGGATATCCAAAAGAACAGAGCAGGGAAGAGGTGTTTTCTGGACATCTGTCCTTGGTGATAGTAGAGGGACATCCCCTAAATACATACCTAATTGGCTCCTGGATGAAAACTGAACAGAGAGTTAATCTTGTTTCCTCAGAATGCACTGTTATAAATCGGGGTTCTATGCTTAGAAACACATTTTATGCACACAAAAAAAAAGAGAGAGAAAGAAAAACAAAACTTGAGCAGTAAAATAAATGCAGGGAAAATAGAATACAGATATATACTATTATAGATGGTTATTCAATATGTTTAATCAAATGCTGGATTCGTATTGATCCTTTGAGGGGATTTTCTGTGCAGCCTGTGCGCCATGCCGTATAGCTCTAAATTCTGCCCAATCTACCTCTAGCAAGCAGAAACATTGTTTTGCTCCAGTGACCTTCACAGTGCCTTCAAGATTAGGGCCATCCATCTGGAAAACATTCTTTGCTCTGAATGGTAAGGGCAAGGGAGACACAGACTATGCGGTGACATCAGTTTTGGCATGGGCTGCAGGCATTAGGTAGTGCTAACTGTGAACCTTGGTGGCTACTGCACAGTTGCATTTACCATGAGAAGGGGGGGGTGTCGCAGTGGGAGAGGTGCAGGAAATCAGGACAAGCTATCCTCAGACTTTTAACTGGCAGCGAGTCTCCTGAAGTGTTCCGAGGCCGTGGGGGAAAGGGAGGAGCAGAGATTGGGACACTGCCAAGGGCTGGTATAATGGCAGGGAAGCTCATGGAGATGGTCATGTCAGCTGTTGCACAGACCCAAGCCTACCCTAGGATGTCTTGCTGGATCTGCCTGACCCCCAGCTTCAGAGACCAAAAAGAGATTTTCCTCTCTTTGGTCTAAGGCCCACCTTCTCAAATCCTCACTTCTCTACCCACATCGTCCCACAGAATTGAGAAAGCAAACATCCAGCGCCATTGGGAAACCCCATCTTCGCCCAGGACTGTGGTTTAGCCCAGTAACCCAGATAAGACAAGCCAAGACAGTCAGACACTTGTATGAAATGGACACCTTTGCCAAAGATATAATGATTTAATCTTGTCCACAGTTACATTTTTATGTATACTTTCAATGTGTAAACAACTTAAATGATTGGTTGTTTAAATGCAGCCAGAGCTACTGGCTCTCTTGAAGCATCCTGCCCCATCCTTCAATAGAAGAGACCCTACGGATGCCATATTCATGGGTGACTGACGTGTGCACATTGGGGTTGGAAATGAGAGGGAAAGTACCTTGGACTAAGGCCTGGGGTGTGGGGACAGGAATGTCATTGTTGGAACTAGAACCCACAGTTGAATCTTAGGTGTGTTTTCCTATGGGGTGTTATTAATTATGGTTAAATTCAATGGCGGCTATATTATCAGTTAAGTATAGTATGAGCTAGTAGAGAAAATGGAGTGCCTATAAGTAACCTTTTAGGATTCAACCTGTTCATAAAATGTGCGGTGCTAGACTTTCCAGCTTCTGGTCAGATTCTTCATTTCGGCAAGGTTCAAGGAAAGATATTGGGATGAATGATAGTAGGAAAGGACCTCGCAGGAAGCAAAAGGGGAACATAAAATGAGCAAGCTCAGCAAATGAGAAAGACTTATCACCATGGTGCTGTGTTTCTATTAATCCCCAAACTGTAATTTATATATAGTTGCAGTAAAGTAAGGCATTTACTGTCGTCAAATATTTTGACTGTTAACACTTATCTCAGTGTCTTTTAGCTACACATCTGTAAGTTTCTTTCACAGCCATCGTGACTTGATAGAAGTTTAGTGATTTGAGTACTCAGATTACACTATGTATACATCTGAGTTAGGTTATTATGACAATATTTGACACAAAATGAAGAACCTTATTCTCAACTCAAGTATGAATTTCCTGGATAAAGTGATTTATAAAGAACTTTACTAGTTTAATTTATATACCATTTAAGTTTTATTTCACATTTGATAAAGTAGTTCCTTTGAACTAAAAGTAGGGAAAATATTAAGGTATAGCTTGCATTAAGTATTTCCGAGATACATTTTAGAGAAGAAATATTTTATATTTTAAAAGCAACATATAATTTTATAGAAGAAAATCACTTTCCTAATAATCAGTTACTTTAAGACACGCTGAACATTTTTTTTTTAAAGATTTTATTGGGGAATTGGGGGAGGGGAACAGTGTTGGGGAATCAGGGGAAGGGAACAGTGTTGGGGAATCAGGGGAAGGGAACAGACAAGTTGCTGTCCTTTTGTTCTTCAATCTAGGTGGGAGGACGTTGCTTCACTGGCCCATGTTGGTATCATCATTGTGCTCTTCCTGGGTGAGGCAGATTGATCGCTGACCTCTGGACGGCTGCTCACAGCAGCTCTTGGCAGCTCACACCAGCTGCCAGCTGCTCACGCTGGCTGCTGGCCACACTCACTGTCGCCTATGGCAGCCCACTGCAGTGGGGGCTGCAGCTATGCCAGCCAGGGGACTCACAGCAGCCCAGCTCCAGGTGGAGCTGTTGTTCACCAGGTTAGCTGTAGAGGGCAGTGTCACTGGCCCTCATATGTGGGATCTGAACCAGGGCCCCCGCAGCTCAGAGCTGGCGTCCCAAGCCAGCTCCTAACCAATGCGCCACTTGGCAGGCCCCTCTGAACCTTTTTGTTTATTCAAATATTGCTGCTTAACATTGAGATGAATGGATCGAAGTATATCTTTACATTTGAACATCAATAATTAACCATATTTTAAGTATGTTATGAAACATTTATAAAATTCTTCATTGTCTTACTAACTCAGGTATATAATTTGTGAAGTGTGAGCAGTCAAATTACTAAATTTTGGTAGCTAAGTTGATTATCTATTAAAATGAAATATCTGTATTGATAGTTAAAAAGTGATCAATGAGTGTAATTATTAACATGCCAGTATTTACTTTCCTATGGTATTAAATTTTCTTTTTCACTGAATATATGAAAAAGCATTTACAAAATTAGATACGACTATTATAACAATGAAACATATTCATTCAGTTGAACTTTTTACCACAGGAAACTGCTGAAAATATTACCATTTTAAAAAAACTGTTTACCAGTACCATCAAACAATAAATAAAAAACTTTTATGATTGAATATGATAAATTTCAATAGTTTTGAAGAAACCACTCTGAAATTAATTCATGGCACTTGGATGGCTTTCAGAGCTTTCTCTGTATTTTATATTTCTTCTTCCTAAAAGCACCATTTTATGGCAATGGCTGGGGATGTTGCTAAGCATTTTCCAAGGCATAGTGTAGCCCTCACAGCTAAGGATTACCTGGCCTCAAATGTTAGGTTGATGCACATAAGTTAAGTCAAAGAAGTGGTGTTATGCTCACATTCAGTCAGTGAATGACTGAATGAATGTTGAGAATAGAGTTAAACAAGACCTGATTTCTGCCTGGAAAGAACTTTTCAGCCTTTTCAGCATTTAGTGGAGAAAGCAGACAGAGAAACCAGAGTTACAGAGCAGTGTGATAAGTGCTAAAACAGCCATGCACGACGTGCTGTGAACCTACAGAGAAGGGTCATATGAATTGGATAGGAAGCAAAGAGTTCTCCTCTGGGGAAAGGTTGATTTGAATTAATGAAAGTTTGGTAGGCAAAGCACATATTTATCAGTCAGGAAAAAAGAATTCAAACAAAGAGAATTAATATAGGGACTATTTTTACACAGCTGAGAAACAAAAGACAGTAAAGAATTCAGATACACAATAGCAGGAAGATGCTATTGCCCCTAGGCTTGGGGACAGAGGGAAGAGGTAGTGCTACTTGAGCCAGACACTGTGTCACTTGGCAGGAGGTAAGACCTAGGAAGATGGAGCCTCAGCAACTGCCGAAAAGGCCCCTGCAGCAGCCCACACAGAGAGCAACACCCTGGCATCTCCCACCTGTGCTTCCCACTGGCCAACCTGGCAGAGCCATATGGGGATTGTGGCTTCCTATACTACAGAGAGACAAAAATGGCAGGAGAAAGACTCTGAGAGCAAACGGGGAGTACCCCCAAGCATTACAGTATGAGAAAGGCTCCCTGTAAATATTCTGCATGACTGGAGTGAAAGCTATTGTGTGCTAGACTGGGGTGATTCCACATTTTCACATCTCCAAAGGCAGACAATGAATAACACTAGATGAAGTGACATAACTCCATTTGTAGTTTGGGAAGGACACTGGCTTGGTTGAAGGTGAATCAGATCGGAAGACCCGAGACTTGTCAGGAGGCTCATGCAGTCATCCAGGTGACGGTGCTCAAGTCTGGAAATACGGCCTCGGAGGCCCACACTGAGCAAGGAGAGTTGAGATATGCAGTAGAATCTCAGACTCCATGACTACTGAGGGAGGGGAAGGAAGTCTAGCATGACCCCCAGGTTTTGGCCAGTAGGTGGCACTGCTGGGGTGCATCCAGGCCCCTCTGATTCCCATTGTATTTTTCACATATGGTATCTTGACCGTGGGTAAGTAGCTCAGACCCACTGAGCTCAATGGCCTACACTTTACAATTAGGGGTTAGGTGTATCCTAGGGCAATATTCTACAGTGCTATGATCCAAGGTATACTTTCACTCCTTTAGCATTTCATATTTCAGTGTGTGTGTTTTTTCAGTATTGCATTTTCTATAATTTAACGAACATATTACAAAAACCTTCTTGTTTGTACATTTAACTTAGGATATATTTCTGAATTTCAAATTCAAGTACAAGCTCTTATTTAAACTACTGGTCATAGCTGTTTTCAGAGAATTCTCATTATGACTAAAATGTTCTATTCTAAAGTTCAAACACCCCAGAATCCAGCTTGTAGACAAGAGATTTCACAATATTCCCATCTAAAATTCTCGTAGTCCTGTTCATAAATATCTCGGGCAGAGCTCCCACAATTTGTAAGACTTGCTACAAAACCACTGAGTGAATTGCAACCCTTGTTAGTTAATAGAGGTCAAAGTTTTAGTTCTAAATAATGCAACTTGGTATGTTACTCAGAAATTCCAGGAAAAGCTGTTTTTCTGTGATTTTCACTTTTATTCCAAGCAGCACACAACAATCACAATGTTCAGCTACAGGAATGGGCTAGTAAGTCAGCGGTCTTTTAAAAAGTATGTTGCCCCAATTTAGAAACTGATTTTCTGCATTTTGTTACTGGATCTGTAGCCTAACAATTAAGTTTTTACATAAATACTTAAGACTTTTTAGTAGTGTAAAAATTTAAACATTTCCACATTGGAAAAATAATAGTCGTAGATAATAATGAATTGTTGTTACCTTGGAACAGATATTGACAAGACAGGAAAACCGATACAATTTCACATCAAGATAAAATCTAAGTGTGCAAAGCACACAGTTCTACTGTCAAAGGGTTCATTTCACAGCCTTGTTCTAAAGGCAGCCATATAAACCTATCACTGTAATATGTTTTGGTAAAGCAATTTGGTGAGATGTCTGTAACCCACAGAGTAAGGGGGTCTAATTCATTTTGGGATTGGGAAGGAATTCCCAAAGAAGGTGACACCTGAAGACTGTCTCCAAGTGTTAGACTAAAGGTATGTAGGATTTTCTAAACCTGTTTCACCTTACTTTCTGTTAGTACATAATATTGAGTCATCCTTCCAACCATATTGTTCTACTTACTGTATGATGGTCAGTCATCCCAATTTGCTAAGGACTTTCCCGGTTTCAGCCATGAGAATCCCACAGCCCAGAAAATACCTCACCCCTGGACCAACTGGGACAGCTAGTCACCCTAATATACTGCCTCCCAACCATACCTATATTCCTGACTTTTCCTTTGCTCGTAACAGTTTCCCATCTAGAGTAGGCCCTCATCTTGTTCTGCCTTGAATTCTTTATGGGGCCTGCACAGATCCTGGTGCCCAGCAGAGGTTCATGAATTGATTGATTGATTGGTCTATACATAGATGTTGGCCCCTCTTATTTTATAGATGGCGCTGAAGCACAGATTCCTGAAATTATTTTAGTCAAGATTCATGTGACAGTGCTGAGTTTAGAATCTGGGTCCAGCCCCATGTCTTCCATAGCACATTCTCAAACTCCCCAGCATTAAATCAAACACCTTCCTGCACCCCTTGAGCCCTTAGGGTCAGTTTAACAGTTTCATTGCGGGTTATAACATATCTCCTAGTACCCTCTAGTTATAGTATCGGTAATCTGTCTTTGTCCCACCAGATTACACAGCAGGGATGTGTGTGCTCTTCTGTATCCAGTACAAGTCACAACCAGACCATTATTATTACATAATATGCAGTCAGTCAATGCCTGGGACTGGACTGAACTCTGCATAAACTGTCCGCTTTGTTTCAAGATTCTGAAACGCTGAAACAACCACAGTCCCCTGTCCCTCCCAGAGTAGGTACAAGAGTATACAACATTCAGAGAGGGGTGCTGAATGTTGGATGCATTTTGCAACAGGTTAGAGGTCACATCCAGCCTCAGTGCCAGGACGATTCGATACTTAGCTTATGGGGCTCATTCAAATGCAACCCACAGCTCTTCAGGACCCTGATTTCTCCATTAGAGCATTAAACTGCAGAGGCATGTGGCCACCCCATCAAACGTCTGATTAATGAAAATGGGCATCAGACAGGCTCCAAGGGTCGAGGTCTTTGTATTGTCCCTGGTCTCAAATGGAATTAACCCTGTAACTGTGGCTTTCCCCAAGAGTCCCTCACTGGGCATGATATAGGGGCAAACAAAAATGAACCCACCTCAGAATCTACGGAGTAGAAGCAGATGAGACCTCTTTGCATGAAGTCAGATTTTCTTCTGTACTTGAGAGGGCTAAGCTAAATTGGGATCTACACTCAGGGTCTTTATACAACTTTCTCCTTCTCCTCTTCTGCTTTTTTTTTTTTTTTTTTTTAAAGATTTTATTGGGGAATTGGTGGAGGGGAACAGCGTTGGGGAATCGGGGAAGGGGAACAGACAAGTTGCCGTCTTCTTGTTCTTCAGTTTAGTTGCGGAGGATGTTGCTTCACTGTTGGTATCGTCATTGCGCTCTTCCCGGATGAGGCAGATCGGTCGCTGGCCTCTGGATGTCGCTCACCGCGGCTATTGGCAGCTCACGCTGGCGGCCAGCCGATCACGCTGGCTGTGGGCCACTCACTGTAGCCTATGGCAGCCCACTGCAGCAGGGGCTGCAGCCCACACCATCACCGGGGCTCGCACAGCCCAGCTCCAGGTGAAGCTGTTGTTAGCTGTAGAGGGCAGTGTCACTGGCCCTCATGTGGGATCCGAACCGGGGCCGCTGGCATCCCAAAACCAGCGCTTAACCAATGTGCCACTCGGCCGGCCCACCTCCTCTTCTGCTTTTAATATTACCTTTGGAGGTGATGGCCTTGACTTCTGGGATGTGACGTAAGTCAGGGTTGTGTGATGAGGAACTTGGAGTCAGATGCCTGGGGTGTGTGTTGCAGTTCTGCCTCTTAGTTCGTGAGTTTGAAGCTGTGGAGAAGAGCATAGGCTTTTGAGGGGCATCTGCAGAACCCCCAGACAGATTACCTAACCTGCCCAAGCATCCATGTGAGTATCTACAAAATGACCTCGTGGTTTGTATGAGTGCTCAGTGGCATGTTGCTTTTAAGGCACATAGTACAGGGGCCTGACTTGTAGTAAGCACTTAAGAAATGGTAGCCTTTTATGATTGTTATCATAATCCTTCCTTCATTCATTCACTCACTAATCATTTACTGAGAGTAGAGACTGTGACATTTAAGATGGCCCTTGAAGGCTGAGGAGGACTTGGCCTGATGGGACGGGTTAAGGAGAGCAGATTCTGGCCTGGCGGGGAGAGTATGGACTGGGTGTGTGGTGGCCTTCAGGGCATGTGGGAAGAAGGAAGAAGGCGTAGGATTTGTTTAATTTGAATTTTCGTGTCTGAATTTCTAGTACTTCAGTATTAACTTCATCTCTCTCCATTCCTTGGCCAGTTAGAATGCTATTGACAGAGGCCCCTCACTAATGAGACCAACTTCATCCACCTCAGCTTGGTCCCTCCCACCCTGTAGCACTCTGTAGCTCTCAGTAGAATTTTGGGGTATTTTGTAGACAGTAAGCAGCTGAGAGCATCTTGGGTCACCATCACATTTCCTTGCACTAGTTCTTGTATATACTAAGCACTCAGTCTGCCTGTTAACTGTGTTAAATGTAACATAAATTGACATTTCACTGTGAAACACTGAAATAGTTTTATTATTATTATTTGAAAATAAAAATTTCTATTTTAAATAAAGGGAAGACACAGTTTTGAATGATGCCTTGGCCTTTTCATCACAGCGAAACTTTTTTTTTTTCCAAAACTTTTACGTATATACAGATGATGTATTATAGAATTGCACCCTTGAAACCTATATAATTTTATTAACCAATGTTACTCCAGTAAGTTTAATTTAAAAAACTTAAACAAGTTTCAATGGATTTTAAGTTTACCATCATTGAATGCACAACACATAATTATCTTGTATCTCCTTTTTTTAAGGAATGTCTTTCTGCATTCTTCCCTTTAATTTATTGTTAAATGAATTAGAAAAAAGTAAAATTTTAACTTAATTTAAAATCATTTTCATTTGATCAGTCCTGTTATGGGGCATGCCTCCCTCTCACACACACACACACACCCCTCCATTTGCAATTATTAAAGTAATTTGCCCCTATTTATAGAGGCTCTTCTGTAGGGGAAATGGCTAAATGCCTTCTTTCTTTTCTTCTGCAGGCGGTGGCCACAACTGGAGAGGAGCCTGATGTGCACAGCAGGTGCAAAAGCCAGGCGGGCGGCCTCCGAGATGCAGGTCTGCACCTGGGGCCAGAGGACACAGGTGTGGATGTGGGGTTGAGCCGCGCTGCCCTGTGGCCTCGGGCTCCCGGCCCCAAGAACATGACCACAGCCCAGAACGGCCATGGGCGAGTTGCTGCAATCCCCTGTTCTGTCTCTGATCCAAAAGACCCCAACATGGTGACTTACTCAGCTTGTCAGAATGGAGGATGCAGCGGCGACGCGGACGCCCAGGACGCCAGGCTTGGCGCCGCCCGGCTCGTGCGCCTCTTCTCGGTGAGCAGAAAGCGGACGGGCACCGCCGCCGAGAGGCCGCGCTCCGTGGTCCTCATGGGGCACTCCTCCACCTGGAACGCCCTGGCCTCCTTCCGGAAGATGGGATCTTTTAAAAAACTGAAGTCCTCGGTCCTTCAAGGAATTCAGAACCGAGAGGGCTCCGATGCGGCCAAGGAGGAGGCCTCAGAGCCTGAGCTGGGGCCGCCCGTTCCGAACGGGGCCGCCGCGGGAATGCCAAGAGGCGGGCACGGCTCCCCGGCAGCAGCCCGCGGGCGCCCCCAGCCCGGGCCCGCGCCCGCGTCCGACGGCTCGGACCCCGAGGAGGCGGACGACGCCTTCCAGAGGAGCACGCACCGCTCGCGCAGCCTGCGCCGCGCCTACGGCCTGGGCCGCATCAGCCTGCTGGACTCGGACAAGCACGGCCGGGCCCTGGCCCCCGTCCTCCAGGAGCCCCCGCTGTGTGCCGTCCTTGTGAAAGACGCGGAAAACAACAGCATCGTCTACCGCAGAAGCAAGAGCACCGACAGCCTGACCTTCCTGAAGAAGAGCTCCTTCAAGAGGAAGTCGGCCTCCAACCTCGCCGCGGACCTCAAGGCGGCGCCCGACAGGCCCGCGCCCCGCAGGACGCTGAGCAGCTGCTCCGCCGACTCAGACAAGCTCGGCAGCTCGGAGAGGAGGACGAAACGCTGGAGGAGCCCGATCCGGGCCAAGGACTTTGATCGGGTCCTGAAGCTTGTGAGCAGCGCCACGGACGCGGCCTGGAAGCGAGAGCGTCCCCAGGGCGTGTCGCCCTGCGCCTGCGACGCTGCGCCGCGGCCCGGGCCCCGCAGCCGGCTGCACGACGCCTACTCGCGCCGGGTGTCCAGCAGCAGCGAGCTGGAGCGCAGGAGGAGCGCGGCCGCCCCAGGCTGCAGCCCAGCCGGTCCTCGGGGCTCCCACGTGGACGTGGAGACAGCAGTGTTTCCTCTCGAGGCCCAAAGCGTTGGTCCTTGCAAGGCTGGCAGCTCTTCTCCAAGTGCAATTGCCCAGGAAGAGTTGAGCAAAGACTCCCACGAACCAAAACCTGGCAGCCAGTTTACATTCGAACCCGAGCAGCCTCTTACTCCCTTAAGACCCACCACACCCAAGCCCCCCAGTCCTCAGAGCCCAGGTGCAGGAAATGCCAAGTGTCTCAACAGTTTCAGTGCGCTGTCCCTGAGTTCACTGGACAGTGACGAAAGGGCAGAAGGTTCTGTGCCCTTCCAGGACTCGGTGCAAGCCACATGTGACAAAGGCAGTGAGGACAGCGGTGGCAGCAGCCACCCTCAGCTGAGCCCCAGGGGGGCATCGGATCCAGAAGAGAAGAAGGAGGAGGTAAGCGCAGGGCAGGGACATCTTGTAGGCTACCTGCTGTGGGAGGGGTGCTTGTGACAGCACTGCTCTTCATCCCTTCCGAAGATTGCCCACGTGCACAGGTGTTTTCCTTGGTGGTTACCCTTTTTACTTAACCTGCCTTAGATGCAGGCTGGCCCTGTACTGATTGTGTTGCCATCACAATTCTTGTCCAGTTGCTCTTTACCAATTTCAGAGGTCACCTTTATCTCTTTTGAAATGAATTGCTAATGTAGGAAATTCCTTGAGATGGTACTTACCCTACCATTTATTCAAAAGATATTTATTGAGCACCAGCTGTGTGCTATATTGGGGGGTGGGGGTGGAAAAAGATCTGCCTTCTACTCCAGGCTAATAGGGGCTCTCAAAATTTTGATTTTTGAGACTCTTTTTATTACCCATAGATGTCTTCTCTTTTTATTTTAAACTGTTTCTGTATCCTTTTCAACCCAGAAAACATGTAAATGAGATTCTTTGTGTTAAGAGAACATTACAAGTTCTAAGTCTGGTTTTCTTGCAACCCCCCTTACCCCCCCGCCCCGCCACGAATGAATTAGAAATGTGCAGTTTAATACCTGTCAACCCCTGAGCAATGATGGTTCAAAGAAATTTTTATGATGGTTATTATACTTATTTTTAGGGTAGAACATAAGCATCTCATGAATTGAATCAGCTAATAACTGTCAAGGCCACAAGAGCAATGTTCTTTTCACATCTTGTCAAACATCCAGACAACTTTACCTTACTGTATAATTTCCACTTTGTAAATGCACTCAGTAATATTACCTTACAGAGCTGAAAGATGAGGAAATGCATCCATGTGCATATATTGTAAATTATTTCATACACTTTCCTAGACTAGTTTACAGGTATAAATTGGTGCTTGCCATAGAAAATAATTCCCTAGCAACCGTTCCTTCCCACTGATCCCTGGGGAGGACCTCAGTTTTGGCTTAATGCTGTAGAAAGTTGGGAAGCCAGGCCTCTTCTAGACTGCATTTTTGACCTTGGCTTTACAGAGACTTAAAAAGCAAAGCCTATCTCAGATAACTTTCAGGAGTTCTAAGTCAGCCTGAAGGCTCTCTGGGCAGCCAGAGAAGTGAATCAGCCTCACTTTTTGTGGATTTAGGTTTGCATGGAGGCTGCATGGCCAGAATGTCTTCCAGAGGTCTTGTGTATGAGCACGATTTGGTCATTGGCATTTTTCCAAAGAAGCCTTGTGGAACAATTGTGAGGACACGGGACTAGTTGCCAGCCTTTGGAAGGAGTTCCATTTCTGCTAGTGCTGCCTTATGTAATCGGCCAAGGTCTGAATCAGCCTGGGCCTGGGCCTCACTCCTTCTTTTTTTTTTAAAGATTTTATTGGGGAATTGGAGGGGAACAGCATTGGGGAACCGGGGGAGGGGAACAGACAAGTTGTTGTCTCTTTGTTCTTCAGTCTAGTTGTGGAGGACATTGCTTCACTGGCCCATGTTGGTATTATCATTACGCTCTTCTTGGGTGAGGCAGATCTGTCGCTGGCCTCTGGACGGCCGCTCACAGTGGCTATTGGCAACTCACGCTGGCTGCCAGCTGCTCTCGCTGGCTGCCGGCCACTCACTGTAGCCTATGGCAGCCCACTGCAGCAGGGGCTGCAGCCTACACCGTTGCCAGGACTCACGCAGCCCAGCTCCAGGTAGAGCTGTTGTTCACCATCTTAGCTGTAGAGGGCAGAGTCACTGGCCCTCATATGTGGGATCCGAACTGGGGCCACTGGCATCCCAAGCCAGCTCTTAGCCAATGCGCCACTTGGCTAGCCCCTCACTCCTTCTTGATTGATGAGACGAAGTAGAATGCCTTCCTCCAGTGGGGATGTTAGCCCCACTGATATTAGCCCTTACCAAAGGATTTTCATGGGTCTAGAGGGTTCTTTATGTTAAAAGAGGGGATTTTTTTTTTCCTGCTTAACAAAATTAGTAAAAAATAATCATTGAAATATTTTTTTTCTGAGTGCCTAAGTGACTCTATGCAAGGGTTAGTTTCTAACTTAGTTACTTCCCAGAGTGATTTTGACCGCTGTATGGTTTTACATGTATATTTGTTATTCTTAGTTATATATAATTTAAGGTCTACCCACAAGGGATCACCAAAGATAGAAATCATCAGAATTAAAAGTGTACTGTTGCTAGATAATTCTACAAATTTGCCTCAAGGCGGTCGTCACATTTCTAAGTTGCGTTTATTTCCTCAAAATTCTTCTATAGCACATCCACCTTCCTCTTGTACTTTTAAAGCAAATGTCAAAAAAAGAAAAATATAATGATGGTTTTGTCTAATTTTCATTTTATACATTGGTGGTAACCAGTGTTACCTGCAGAGAAGTGCTTGTAAAATATAACCTGAAACCTTCTCTTTTATTTTGACATTTAGAAACAAAAGGCAAACAAAATGAAACAAAACTTAACAAAAAAATCACCTTGCAAAATTCAAGAATTCCAACCTTCATGAGTTGAAAGCCACTTTATTTTCTATAGCATTACACAAAATTAAATTTCAGTCTTTATTTTAATGTACAGTGTGCTATTTTTTATTTAATTCCTTGATAATATGGTTCTACTTCCATGTTTAAAGCTAGTTTAAGCTGTGGTTATTGTTGAATACAAAAAGGTTGAAACCTGTGTATATTATGATATTTAAAATAAATATAATGCAGTTTTCAACAAAGAATATTTTTTGTTTAGAATAATTTATTTGTAACATACCACTCTAAACAAAGCAATAATTTTTTAAAAACTAAGCTGTTTAACAAGATTTTATACAGCTGGGAGAAAGTTGGGAAAACGTCAAGCTATCTTCATTTTTAAAGCGTTGTACAATAGTAAAATCACCTCATTGACGTTATACTCCTGCCACCTAGTGGTAAGCTTTGTTATAAGAACAAAGATCTGTTTATTTTAAATAGAGTCCCTAAACTTGTTACATGGCTTAAAAATGCATCATAGCATTTGCATTTGTCTTCAGTGCTCCCTGTTACATTACAAAGGTACAGAAATTTAGTGTTATCGCTGGTTTCCTACCAAGTCACACAGTAGCTGGCTGAATGAGGTCCCTAGTAAAGGGATCCTGTCCTTAGTTACGCAGTATAGACTCAGTAGTTTGTGATAGTGTTGATATATGCCATAGATAAAGCTCTTTGAAAATGAGAATCCATTGCAACTCCTTCACAGGGAGCTTTAGTCTTTTGGTAAATGTTTCTAGTTTGGTTGGGATCCTGGTTCTGTCATTCAGAAATTACCTAGCATTGGGCAAACTGCTGAACTTCTGTTGGCCTCTGTCTTCTCAAGGGTAGAATTTGGAATAGCTTTATCTGCCTTGGAGGTTTGTAAGAACCAAGGAAATTATGCACGTTAAACACTTAGCTCAGTATTTAACACTGCCTGTCACTCTACGATGTTCACTGTCAGTTTAGATGATTTTTCCATCCTGTGTTGACTTGATTTCTGTAAACATGGGCCAGTTGAAGTCAGTTTTTTTTCCAAAACTGGTTGTGACATGCCACTAATATAGTCTTATGGAGGAGGACTGTGAAGTTCTTCAATTAGTTTGCCTTCACATTAATTTTTTTGCAAACATGACAGTTAGGGTTCAGCCTACCTTAACATTTAGATGTTATTTCAATAATGCACCCCAGATTTGTCGAGCAGCTTACCAGGTACAAGCCACTCAGGTTGATGTGGCTCTGTGAGGAAGAGTAGCTGATGTCAAGGAGATGATAGGTGAGCTAAGATGTATCTAAATCATAGAATATGCAGAATGGATTAAATCCCACAGAAGAGGTAAAACCATAATGCCGCGGGATTTCAGAAGAGTTGAAGTTTTTACCGTGTGCCAAATCGAGGGATGCTTAGTGAGGGTGACCACATCTGATTTGAAGAAGGTGAGATTTCTCCAGGTAGTTATGGAAAGTGAGGCATTTCCGAGGTCAGATGTACAGAGATTTTGTGTGACCTGAGAGGACAAGAAGAATTGTGATTTGGTTTGGTGTAGGGGAGTGACAAGTGAAGAGGAAGCCATAAAGTCCAGATCAGCGTCACTCTGGAGTTCCAGAGTGAAGAATCGATACTTTTCTTGGATAGCACTGAGGAGTCCAGGATGTTTTTGAACAGAGATGCGCCAGGCTCAAAAAGGTGTTTTGGAGAGGTTAAATCCACTGTTGGTAAAGAAGAGAGTCACAAAGAAAAGTGGCCAGGGGGAAAGCTATGAGGAATTTATTGCCAATGTGAGCTCAGGGGTAAGAAGACTCTGGACTATAATATGTAAGGAAGGAACAGGAGTGTGAAACAACACATAATAAACAGTAATGGACCTTGTCATTCATTTATTGCCTGGCCACTATATGCCAGACATAGCGAAAAGAATTTTTTTTTAAAAAAACTTGTTCTTAGTCTCATGGGTTCACAGTCTAATTGGTAGATTGTATACAGATAAATATGATAAAATTTGATAAGTGTTTCTAATGAGGAATGAACAAAATAGCACAGGTACTCCTAAGACAGAGTTATTAACTCTGGGTGAAGGGTAGCATCCCTGGAAGGACAACTGAGTAAGGTCTGGAAGATAAGGCTGGAGGTTGGAGGCGCAGCAGCTGGGGAGCGGCAGGGCCTTCTGGGCTGGCTAAGAGCATGGGGGAGGAGGCGCTACTGTAGAAGGAAGGAGACAGTCAGCCAGCCAGAGACTTATCTAAGCTTCATTTTCCGCTTCTGCTAACGGGGTAGTGAGATACCTACCTACTGTGTAGGGTTGTTGTGAAAATTAAATGAAGTGATGTACAGAGAGTACTTATCACCAAGCTTTGCAAATAATAAGCATTCGCATAATAAGCTAATCTGTTGTTCTAAAGGAATTGCAGGTTGCTCACCTACCTTTTGTACAGGGTGGCTGGGTGGAGACATGGGAGATAAGATTGGAGAGGTAAGTCTGTACATAATTAGGAAGGTGGGTTCTTGGACTCATGGAATTTGGACCTTGCTCCATAGGCAGCAGAAAGCAAGAGAGGTGTTTAACCAGGGACCGCAGTGGGGCCCAGCTTTCAGATAGGACTGGGGTGGGGTGGCCCTGGGGAGACAGTGCTTCTCCATAGTCTAGCCCAGAGTGATGCGACCTGACTAAGGCCATGGAAATGGAGGGAAAGGGATGATTCCAAAATGATCTTGCAGTTTATAAATAGCTTTTGAATGTTTTGTGGGGGAGAGAAGTCAACGATGATAGGGCGATTGGGAGGGTGCAATTGTGTTAGGATCAATAATCAAACAAGCCACAAAAACAATGGACTAGAGCTGAATATAGGTTATTATCCTAGCCCTCTGCCAACATGATGGCACCTTGTGGGTAAATCCATTTCCTTTTCTAAGCCTCAGTTTACTTGAACATTCAAATGTTTCAGGACTTTATGATTTTCTTCCTCGGATTTGTAGCTTCAAAATTGTTGTATGCCACTGTGTAATACCACAGTCTTATAAAGTTAAAACGATTTGAGTACTTGACTGGGAGATTTTAGTTCTGTAGAATACAAATTGTTCCTTCCACATGGGTGTTATTACCACACTAGGGGTTTGGCTTGCCCTGGCATGGCATCCGTGGTGTTCTCCAGTCCCTGCCCATGGTGGTTTGAGCTTGCCCACTTACTCCACTGGCTCTCACCCCAGGCTCAGAAAGAAAAAAGGGGGGATTTTTGTGGCCACACAATGTACAATGTCAGTAAAATAAAGCCTCCCTCCAGCTTCGAGTACTGGACTAGTCCAGTGGGCAAGCAGAGGCCACATTCAGGCCCGTTTTCTATGTGAATCACAAATTGTGGAGTTTTGTGATGACGATGGGTACTTCATACATAACGATAGCTCCAACATGATGGTTTTGGTGTGATTTGAAAAGAGTACAGATGCATTGCATACTTTTAACTCTTTGTAGATAATCTAGATGATACTCTTTGGGTTACTCAGATAGTTGGGTGGGAGATTCACTTTTCCTGAGATTAGAAATTATCCGCAGCTACTTCACAGAGCCATTCCTAGAGCCAGAAAGATGGAGTTGCATATACAGAAGTAAATGCAGTGACCGTAGCAAGTCTGCCCAAGAATTTTTAGGAGTTTTATTTCTTTTTATTTTTTTTTAAAGATTTTATTGGGGAATTGGGGGAGGGGAACAGCGTTGGGGAACCAGGGGAGGGGAACAGACAAGTTGTTGTCCTTTTGTTCTTCAGTCTAGTTGTGGAGGACATTGCTTCACTGGCCCATGTTGGTATCATCATTGCGCTCTTCCTGAGTGAGGCAGATTGGTCGCCGGCCTCTGGACGGCCGCTCACAGCGGCTCTTGGCAGCTCACACCGGCTGCCAGCCGCTCACGCTGGCTGCCAGCCACTCACTGCAGCCTATGGCAGCCCACTGCAGCAGGGTCTGCAGCTATGCCGTCCGGGGGAATCATAGCAGACAACCTCCAAGTGGAGCTGTTGTTCACCATCTTAGTTTAGAGGCCAGTGTCACTAGCCTCATATGTGGGATCCGAACCGGGGCTGCTGGCATCCCAAGCCAGCTCTTAACCAATGTGCCACTCTGCCAGCCCTTTAGGAGTTTTATTGAGGCATAAATTGCACAACATAAAATTCACCGGTTGTAGGCATGCAGTTTGATGATTTTTAGGAAATTTATAACATCGTGCAACTACCACAGCCAAGTTATAGAACGCTTCTGTCACCCCAAAAAGTTCCCCCATACCCTTTTGCAATCAGTTCCTGTTCCCCCTAAAGTCTTAGGCAACTACTGATCAGCATTTTGTCTCAATACTTTTTTTTTTAACGTGAGCAGCTCAATGATTTTTAGTAAATTTAAAGAGTTTGCAGCCATCACCATCATCTAATTTTAGAACATTCCCATTACACCAGAAAGAAACCTCATGCCGACTTGTAGTGTGCCCCCCTCTCACGCCCCATTCCATCCCCAGCGCCTGATCCATTTTCCGTGTCTATGAATTATAACTTTCAGGTAATATATGGTTGTTTGTGTCCAGCTTCTTTCCGTGCCATATTGTTCTCAGGGTTCATCCATGTTGTAGCATGTGTTAGTACTTCATTCCTTTTGATGGCTTGATAATATTCAGTTGAATGAATAGCTCACATTTTGTTTACCCATTCATTAGTTGATAAACATTTGAGTTGTTTCCACTTTTAGTCTGTTATGAATAATGCTGCTGTGAACATTTACGTGCAAGTCTTGTAGACATATGTTTTCATTCTCTTGGGTAGATAACTAGGAGTTGAATTTCTGGGTCATATGGTAACTCTGTGTGTAACCACATACAGCTGCCAAGCTGCTTTCTAAAACAGTTGTCCCATTGTTGAGTATCACTAGCCATGTATCAGGGATTGTTTCTCTGCATCTTGCCCGTACTTGGTATTGTCAGTATTCTGCATTCTGGCTTTTCTAGTGGGTATGTAGTGGTATCTCATTTTGATCTTAATTAGCAGTTTTCTAATGACTAATGCTGTTGATAGTTGTACTGCTTTTTTTTTCTTATTGAGCAGTAAGATTTCTTTCTAATTCTGGATACAAGTCCTTTATCAGACATAACCTGCAAATATTTCCTCATAGTCTCTCTGGGTTGTGTTTTTATTTTCTTAATGGTGTCTTTTGAAAAGCAAAAGTATTTAATTTTGATGAAAATCCAACGACTATTTTTTTCTTTTAGGGATTGTGCTTCTGGTGTTAGATCTAAGAAATCTTCGCCTATCCCAGCATCACAAAGATTTTCTCTCTCTTCTGGTAGTGTTGTAATTTTAGCTCTTACATTTAGGCATGCGCTCCAATTTTAATTGACTTTTGTGTATAATGCAAGGTAAAGGTCTGGGTTCATTTGTTTGCATATTGACATCCCATTATCCCACCTCCATTTGTTGAATCGCCCCCAGTTTTTACACCACAAAGAGCGTGAGTTTCCATACTCCACTGGGTTCTTGATTTTCTCTGACAGAGAAGCCCGAGAAGTTGAATCACAAAACTTGGAATTATAGCTGGAAAGGTAATTTGAAAATATGATAGTATTTATACTTAAAAAATATTTTTCTAATCAAGTTCACATTTTGTTACAGGGATTTATAATAATGCCTGTCAGTGTTTTATTATAATCCCTAAGTAGGAACCCTGGGTGGACATCCTTCATCAGATATTTCCTCCTCAGGGGGTGCCTTTTTGTTTGTTGTGAAGAGAATTAGGGTGCTTTCTGTTAGTCATCTTCATGCTACCTTACCTTTAGTTTCTCCTAAGGTGTTTTTGGTTTGTTTGGTTATTTATTTACTTTCCTTTTTGCAAGAGAAGAATTCCTAAAAAGAAAAAGATCTCTTGCAGGAATACTATTAAATCATAATGCAGGTCATGCTTCTAAATGAAAGTAGCCATTTACATTTTTAAATCAGTATCTGTTTTCCAATGTATTTTTTCATTGTTGTTGACATATCATGTTATATTGGTTCCAGGTGTACCACATAGGGACTAGACGTTTATATACCTTACAGCGTAATCATGTTTTGCCTAGTACCCACCATACATAGTTATATTATCAACTCTGTCCCTAGGCTGTATATTACATTCCCAGGACTAATTTTATAACTGGCAGTTAGTACTTTTTAATCTCAGTCTTTTTTAAAAAAGTTCCTGCTGCTTGCTCTGAAAAGGTTTATGCTCATCATTACATAAGTAGGTATTTCTTTTCTGGTGGAAAGTTTCAAAGTATTTCTGAATGGGTGCTCAATCATTTGATAGGCAACAGAATTTTACAATAAAATTATTGTAAAATTCTAAAATTATTTCTAAAAATGTAAAAATCTAAAGAAAAGGATCATATCCATGTAATTCTTGAACTTGACCATGGCTCATCTTTAGAACAGTTTCTCTTGAGTGCAATGTCATCAAATAGGATTTTCTCATTAAAAGCAAGTGGGAGTGGGAGACAGAATTACATACCTATATACCTGAGTAAGATCCTAGCTTTTATAGAAATAGCCATTTGTAATCAAGTACAAATGACACACAGTATTATATTAATGCTATGAATGTGAAGCTTTCAAAGTATATGAAATACTTAAATGAAATGAACCAATGTAATAGTGTATTCTTTGGGGGAAATTTTAGCTTGATGATTGAGAAACCGATAGCAGTTTATGTTTCTCTCCTGTTCCGCCCGCCCCCCCCCCCCCCATCTTTAGCTTCCCTGTAATAATTAAGATCAAAGAACATCTAAGGTTGGGAATTGCTTTCCAGTTGGCTTGGTGCCACATGTTCATTTTGATCTGTCTACCATGATCATCAGAATGAATACCATAGGTTTAGTTGGCAGGAGGGCATAAGTACACATTGCCATGTCACTATATAAACTGAATGTTACCCGTATCTTCCCTATCACTGACAGTCTAGGGACAATACAGCAATTTGGAATGTTCTGGTCATGTAAAATGGTCATACTAAATGCGCTGGTGGTGGTGGAGGGGGGGTTGTCAGGTGAGTTAGACAGGCGAGAGCACTCACAACTGGTAGCGTCCTAGGAGACCAGCATCGATGTGGTTGCCAACCACTGATGCTAGCATTTCTGAGTGGGTGGGAAGCTCTGTGGTATAAAATGGTGGGCTTTGTGGTGGGGCTGCCTGAGTTCAAACCCCAGTTCCACTAACCAGCTCTGTCCTTAAGAAAGATACTTGACCTACGAGGTGTGATCAAACAATATAATGAATGTTCAAATAAAATTTATTACAGTAAAAGATACACTGCCATTAATCCCCCTCAAAATATTCCCTCTTGCTTCGAACACACTTATCCCATCATTCCTGCCACTTTCTGAAGCAGTTCTGGAAGTCCTCTTTCATGAGTGTCTTTAGTTGCACTGTCATGGCTGCCTCAACATCCTGAATCATTTTGATTTTGCGGAAGAGCCAGAAGTCACTCGGTGCCAGATCCGGTGAATAAGGTAGATGAGGACACACCATAATGTTTTTATTTGACAGAAATTGCCCTACCAGAAGCCATGTGTGACATGGAGTGTTGTCATGATAGAGAATGCATTAGAGCACACTTTAAAACATACCTTCTCTCAACTGTAGTTCACACCCAACTGACTGCACTGAACAAGTTGAAGCATGTCAACAGGGTTAACTAAGGTCCGATGCACCATTTCCCGTATTGAAGATCCCTGTCTTTCCTTTGGATGGCACTCAGCAGCAGCATTCACTGTATTTTGTGGTCACAACGAAAAGGCTCCATGTCACACATCACTTCTGGTACATCAATGGTAAATTCATAAATGTTAGCTTTTATCATAATCATCATCATCATTATCATCAAAATTGCTGTGTTTGTCAGGCACGTCAGTATAGATCAGTTAAACTTTGCAAATTACTTCTGATTTTCTAGCCAGAGTTTCTCAAAGTTTGGAATGAAGACCGCCTAGGATGAAAGCTAAAGGTGCAGACTCTGAGCCCCACCAGGAGTTGCTGAACTAAAAGGACTAGGGTGGAGACCCAGCAATCTGGACTTTTAACACACTACCCAGGTTTGCAATCCGCTGTCCAGGCTGAGGCACCTCTAGCTACAGACACACCTCATTTTATTGTACTTCGCTTTATTGTGTTTCACAGATGTTGCATTTTTTTTTCTCTTCTTACAAATTGAAGGCCAAGACCCTCTGCCAGCAAACAGATGACGACTCACTTGATTTCAGTGGTCTGGAAGCGAAACTGCAAAATCTCTGAGGTGTGCCTGTATAAGGACCCTGTAGTGTAAGGCTGGCCATTTCTCTCCCAGATAGACCTCTATTAACTTTTGATTTCGGAAAGAGTGGCATTCCTGCAAATTTAAAGATGGCTCATAATCCTGTTTTTTTCATTGAACTATATTATCAATTGGATATGAATTTCTACGGACACAAATAATATTCCCTTTGGCAAGAAAATGAAATTAAAACTTTTCAAGCACAAAAGCGTAGAATATAGCATTTGGTCTGAAATATGTAGAGGACTGAGATTCTAACCGTTGCTCTGCCCACTGCTGGGAACTGGAATTTTACCAACTCAGTTGGGAACTCTAAGAATGTAATTGTCTTAAAAATCACAGTATCACTAGTAACCACTCACATTTATGAGACACTTTTTCAGCTCATCCACGTCCTTCACATCTCAGTTGTATTTGATTCTCACAGCTGCTCAGTGAAGTAGGTTAGCAGTTTTGGATTTACTTTCAAAGATGAGTGAACTGAGGCTCAGGAAGGCTATAGAACCCTCCCAAAGCTGCACAGCTGCTGAGTGGCGGAGCTGGGCGTAGAGCCAGGTCTCAAAGCGGGGAAGAAGGCCCAGAAACAGCTTGGGATGGAGCAAGCACACTTACATTCTAACTATTTGCTAGTTTCCTGATCTTTGAGGGAGTCTCTTAGTCTTTTTAATCTGTGAAATAGAATTAAAAATATATAATGCACAGGGTTTTCAAATGAAATAAAATGGGCTTGGTAAAGGCCGTATTTCAAATGCTGGTATGATAGTGCTTTGATAAATTTCCATTCCATTTTCCCTTCTGACTCCACGTCTAGCATTCTTTCCACTGAGCTTGGACCACTTCCTACCGCAGTTGGTCCCTGCCCAAATTGGAGTCCCTCCTCTTGGTTTTTTTTTAGGTGGGTTTTTTGTTTTTTTTTTTGGCTACGTGGGCTAAGTGAGGCAACTCAACTAAGGAGTTTTGGTCCCTTTTCTGGCAACTTCTTGTGTTAGTTTACCTGATGGCACAGGAAACAAAGCTGCTCTGGACAGAAGCAGTGGTGTGACTCCAGGGCCAGAGCCATGCCATTTCTATAGGTCAGTGTTACAGGTGGGGCCATAGGAGGCATGGCCTTAAATACAGTTTGTGAGTAATATTTCAGCCCCACTCCCTCATGCACAATATAAATTTTTAATTTATTTACTTATAGCAAGTTTCCGTTGTACATTTGGCTATATAATTGCACTCTTTTTGTAATATGAATTATTCATCTGTAGTTCTTTTACTGCCAAGTTTTGCATTAAACATTTTTGAGATATGTTGCAGCAGTATGCCTTAGATTCTCATATAGCCCCCAATGGAAGTAAAAAAGAAAGACAGCTAGTGCGGACTCTTGGTCTTGCCATACCTTTGAGATGACCCCTCTAGAGACAGTCCGAACAACTCTTTTTTTTGTCCTAAAGATTTTATTGGGGAATTGGGGGAGGGGAACAGACAAGTTGATGTCCTTTTGTTCTTCGTCTAGCTGTGGAGGATGTCGCCTCACTGGCCCATGTTGGTATTGTCATTCTGCTCTTCCCAGATAAGGCAGATCAGTTGCCAGCCTCTGGATGGCCGCTCACAGTGGCTCTTGGCAGCTTACACTGGCTGCCAGCCGCTCACGCTGACTGCTGGCCACTCACTGTAGCCTATGGCAGCCCACTGCAGCAGGGGCTGCAGCTACACCATCGCTGACGACTCACAGCCCAGCTCCAGGTGGAGCTGTTGTTCACCATCTTAGCTGTAGAGGCCACAGCGTCACTGGCCCTCATATGTGGGATCTGAACTGGGACCCTGCTGCTCAGAGCCGGCGTCCCAAGCCAGCTCTTAA
Organism: Aselliscus stoliczkanus; assembly: GCA_033961575.1. NCBI lineage: Eukaryota > Metazoa > Chordata > Mammalia > Chiroptera > Hipposideridae > Aselliscus > Aselliscus stoliczkanus. Next base: position 100,321,593 of record CM066727.1, on the reverse strand, counting down.
CCAACGTGCCGCTTGACCGGCCCCTGAGCAACTTTTAACGGCAGTATTCTCAGGGAAGATCTATTTCGGGGTGGGTGCTTACTTGATTCGGTGCATTGGCTGGACCCTTACAGGTGTAAAGAAGGGGGTGACACAATCTACCATCAGAGTGTTGCTGAAAGAAAGAACAAATCCAAAGGAAGTTGTGTTCATTACTTTCTCTGACTCTTCCAACTTGTCATCCCTATACCCTCTTCATTCTTTGCCTTTCCTTCATTTTATTCCAAGCTATATTCTCCCCCCAATATAGTAATGCTTCAAGTTTAAACTAAAATACAGGAGAGATTTTTTTTTTAAGTCCTAAATCTTTCTTTTCACATTCTTTTGCCGGCAGTGGAAACTTATTTGTTGGACAAGATTCCATTACCTCATTCCTCACATATCTGAGACTTACTAGGTGACCTTCAAAACAAGGTTGTTGATAATCGTGGAAGGAAAATGGCCGCCAGCTTGTTTCCAGGGTGGCATAGAATTTGAGTAGGTTATGAAGGAGACAGGGATGGGATGGTTGGTTTCCTGATCAAAAATATGGTTATTGACTTTGAAATATTCAGTTATAATAACTAAGCAATAAGTTAAAGTTCTTTTTATAAAATCACATGAATGTACGGTAAGAACAGCTTCCTTGCAATCCAGAACTGCCCACTGATTTGCTCATTTATCTATCTTCCCACTCGCCTGTTCGTCCCTTCACCTATTCATCCTTTCACCCACTCATGAAACATTTTGAATTACTCATTTCTGAGGTTCTAGTGTCAACTCTGAGGACATGGTCACACTCAGATAGTTTAGAAAGAACGTTAAGTAGCTGCTTTCGCATAACACTCAGATAAACAGATAAATGCTGTGTGAATATTGTAGTTATTTTAACAGAGGCACAGAAAGGAGCAAGGAACTCAGAGAGCCCAGGGGAGTTGATGAAGTTTTCCTACAGGAGGTGATATTTTAACTGAATTGTGAAGGATAAGTTTAACAAATTGACAAGGGGCAAAAAGAGGGAGCAGCATTGACCTCATTTACAATTGCATGAGGTAAGCATGTGGCAGATGGTGAGTGGTTTGGTGTGGCGGGAGGATAATTGTGTCTGAAGACAGAGCTCTAGGAAGACGCATTGGATGAGACTTTCAATGGCCCCATGTTTTTTCTAGGTAATGGCCAGCCATGACCAGATGGACTGGAGACCAGGAGGCGAGTTAGGCTATTGGAAGAGTCCCGTGAGGTGGAATGGTGGCACAGATTCCTCCTGAGGTGGAGTCATTGACAGAATATGGTGGCTGCGTGGCTGTGGCTTGTTAGGACAAGGGAAGAGTTCATGGTGCCCAGCAGGGGTGACTGGGTATATTGGCTGACCTTAACGAAAAATAGAGCAGTTTGGGGGGAGAGCTGACTCAGGAAGATGCTATTCTGCATTCTAATCCAGGAACCCTTCGTTTTCTTGATTCTAAAGGCACTTGGAGCTGCTGATTTGAATGTTGGCATGCTGTCAACCATGACTTGAAATGGGGCTAATGTTGCAAGCACACCTTCCTCCACTGTCTTCCGCTGGAGGGTAAACCGGGACCTTCCCTTGCTTCCCATGCTTCTTTCCCCTCTCCTCCCGATTCCTTCTGCCTTCTGTACAAAGAAAGTGAAAACCTCTGATGTTCAAGAAGGTTTAGAAAAACAGTGGATTTCTGACACACTCAGATCTGAAACATGGTTCTTGATTTTGGAATATTTAGTTGTCCTCAATCAAGACACAGTTTCAAAAGGGGAAAGTAAGTTCATTTTTATAAAAATCATGATTTTTATTAATTGAAAAAAGAAAGTTTGAGTAGACCTCTGTATTCTTCAGCACGTGTTTCAGAGATAAAATGCATCTTAAGATGGATCATCATGTACATCTATTTCATAATATGATGGTCTTAAATGGTCTTTTTACCCTTCATGAGTCCAAGCATAAAACCCACAACCTACAGTTCTATTACTTTCTCTACCTGGGTGTCAAACTTAGCATTGTGTTGCTGTTGAGATGATTGGGTGTTTAGTTAAGTGCAGAAAATGGAATTCCCATGAATAATTATTACAAAAGCTGGGGGAGGAAACTGCATTAGCACAGGATTTTTCATAGTTATTATTAAGTATGTTTTTATGCTCATGGAATTGGGCTAATATTAAGTGTTCAATGTTTGCCTTTTTAATACATCATCTGTCCTGCCTAGAAAACAAATTACAAAGGCCACAGACTCACAAGCTGTGTTTTAAACATATTTTATCATCAGTTTTACATGTGCAGGACAATTGAAATATCTGATATCACCACCTCCTCTCCTTTTACTCCAAGGAAGATAAGAAGCATTAATTCAAATAGTTTAACAAATGGCCTGAACCAAAGGACAAGGCCACAGCTTTCCAGATAACAATAGTTTCTTTCTTTTTTTTGTTCTGAATTTTAAAAAGTTATACCAAAATTACTGATGCGCATGTAACCCCATCCCATAATAATCAGAACTGTTTTGGGTTAGTAATTTGCATTTTCATTTGCTGTCTGAATTCCAGTAACCACTCAAAATTCTTACAGCTTAAAACCTTTCATCTTAGGGCTGGCCGAGTGGCGCGGTGGTTAAGAGCTGGCTTGGGACGCCAGCGGCCCCGGTTCGGATCCCACATATGAGGGCCAGTGATACTACCCTCTTAAAAAAAAAACAAAAAACCTTTCATCTTCAAGATCAGAAGAATGTAACCCAGCATTAACAGTTACTTTTGCCTGTAAAAAAGCCATAGAAGGAATAAACCAGGAAACTGCATTCTACTTTCCCATCTGTTTCTTGCCCAGGCCAAGTCCAAGCCTGGGCCTGAGAAGGAAAGGGACAAGCTAAGGACGGCATCCGTCCCTTCCCAAGGTGGCCCCTGAACTATGACTGTGAAGGTTGGAGTTGAGGCACTCTTAACTTAACGTGCACGATTTTAGAGTGGTTGTTACCTGTGAATGGAGGCTGTTTTGATTATCTATCTATGTATCTATCTATCTATCTCAGAACTAAGCATCTTCTTTTTCCTCCATGGACAATTTTGCCCTTAAAAATGTCCCTCCCCCACATTGTTTGTTCCTTAACTAGCCTAAGTGTTGTAGAAGAAGATACCTGAACCCTGGAGGAGTTAGGGGAGGGAGAATTAGAAAACTTGGGTACCGGGGGTCCATTTCTGTGCACCTCACCTTATGCTAGGATGACCCCACCACATACCCCATTAAGGTCTAGAAAGGAAAAGGGAACTTTGGGGAGAGACAGATTACTCCACTACTTGTTCTAAAAATTAAGGGCAAGAAATCAAATATGATTCAGTAAATGAAACAAAACTGACTCTATTTGAGTTCCATGTATGATCAGTTAAGGAAAAAGTTCTGCAACGAGGAGAGAGAAGGGAACAGAACAGAGAAAAAAAGAGTGAAGATAAGGGAGATACGGGTTGTGGGAGGAAAGAAACATGGAGGAACAGTCAGAGAAAAGTGTACGGAAGTAGGAATAGTCTCAAATAGTCCAGAGAACAGACCAAAGAGAAGCATATGGAGGCTTTTGTGGAGCAACTTCACAGTTTTGTGTGTTTGGAAGTTTCTGCTAAGAGTTTTGCCATAAACCATAAAACCATTTGGCATTTTTCTTACCTATAGCTACAAATGGTGGGCTTCTGTCTAGTGCTGGCCGTGCAAAGATGAAATTGAATGAAGTGCTTAAACTCTCATGTGCTCGTTCATTAAATCTGTTGCCTTTTCTGTGACTAGCTTCCCATTTTAAAATAGGTGTATTAATGTCTTTACTGATCTGAATATACAGTTTTAGGTGTTAAAGCAAGATGATGGATATTTAAGATTTTGAGGGACAAGCTTCTAGTTAAAAGATAAGTAAGTACGAGGATGTGCAGTGTACAACAGTCTGTAGTTAACACTGCAGTATGGTATATTTGAGAGTTGCTAAGATTATTTCCCAAAAGTTCTCGTCACAAGGAAAAAAATTCTACCCCCCTCCCTTTTTTCGTACCTATATGAGATGATGGGTGTTAAATAAGCTTACTGTGGTAGTTATTTCACAATATATGTAAGTCAAGTCATTATACTATACATTTTAAAACTATACAATTATTCCTCAATGAAACAAAAAAATCATTTTTAAGTAAATGTGAGATATTTAGTCCTAAAAATCCACCCCACCCCCCAAAAAGAAAAAAGATGTCATCAGGGCTTAAGCTTTTTCTAAATACGTAAATATTTCCTTGTTCTTGCCTTCAGCTCCTTAAAATATAGTAGTTAATCTTGGATCTTATGAACATCCTTCCCATTTAAAATCCTAGGATATTTTTTTATAAAATATCCCACTCCAAGCACTCTATACCCAACTCCCATACTTAAAAAAGGTGTGTGTGGGCCGGCTGAGTGGCACATTGGTTAAGAGTTGGCTTGGGACGCCAGCTCTGAGCAGCAGGGCCGCTGTTTCAGATCCCACATGAGGGCCAGTGACATTGTGTTCTCTACAGCTAACATGGTGAACAACAGCTCGATGTGGAGCTGGGCTGCTGTGAGTCCCCTGCGGCAGCGTAGACTGCAGTGGAGCTTCAGTGGGCTACCGTGAGTGGCTGGCAGCCAGCGTGAGTTGCGAAGAGCCGCCATGAGCGGTTATCCAGTGACCAATCTGCCTTACCCTGGAAGAGCGCAGTGATATACCAACATGGGCCAGTGAAGCAACGTCCTCCACAACTAGACTGAAGAACAAAAAGGGACAGCAACTTATCTGTTCCCCTTCCCTGATTCCCCAACAATGTTCCCCTCCCCCAATTCCCCAATAAAATCTTCAAAAAAAAAAAAGGGTGTGTGTGGGGGGGGTGGGGGCACTATCTATGGTCATTTTTTAATATGAAACATTAATTTCCATTTAAGGGAAATTAGGTAGTGATGTATAGTTCTAAATAGTGAGATGATACTATTTTGATTTTATAATATGCAGTCGTCCCTCCCTTATCCACGGTTTCACTTTCCATGTTTTAGTTATCTGCGATCAACCACGGTGTGAAAATGTTAAATGGAAAATTCCAGAAATAATTCGTGTTTTAAGTTGCACCCTGTTCTGACTAGTAGCACGATGACATCTCGTGCTGTCCTGCTCATTCACACCTGGGTCGTGAATCGTCTCTCTGTCCAGCCCAGCATCCCCACAGTGTTTGATAATCACCCGTTAATCACTTAGTAACCATCTGGATTTCATATCAACTGTCTCCATATCACAGTGCTTGTGTTCAAGTCACCCTTATTTTACTTAATAATGGCCCCAAAGCGCAGGAGTAGTGATGCTGGCAATTGGGGCCAAAGAGAAGCCTTAAAGAGCTTCCTTTAAGTGAAAGGTATGTATGTATAGGGCTCAGTACTATGGGCAGTTTCAGGCTTCCCCTGGGGGTCTTTGGAATATACTCCCTGTGGGTAAGGGAGGATACAGTATAAGGCCTCAAATTGCATTTTCTGGAGTTAGAGCACACTGCTGGTACTGTAGGCTAATCTTAAAAGACATTATTTACACTGGGAGTTTTTAACCTGTGTTCATCCAATGACTCCATAGACAGCAATCAGGAAGTGGGGAATTTATTTTTATTTTCACTAACCTCTGGCTAAAATGTAGCATTTTCTTCAGTTATGAATGTAGGCATCAAACCAGAGCAGTTTTAGCAACACCTGTGATTTTGTCACCAATAGAAATGGCAGATCTTTTTCATATTATACAACAGTTTTTGCTGTCTTAAAGTATCTCTTCTACTCATCAGTACTTAAAAAGTATGACACAATAAACACAAAAAAAGAAAAAAAAATACGACAGTATTAGATCTGTCTCTAGTCCCCTTAATTCATGTTACATATATTGTTATATCACAATCCTTTTAGTATTTTGATCATAGGATTATAAAGTAAGTGATTATTTTGAAATACAATCTATTTTATTTTATGCATTTCAAAACATGATTCTAGGACCAGCCGAGCGGCACATTGGTTAGGAGTTGGCTTGGGACGCCAGCTCAGAGCACCAGGGCCCCAGTTCGGATCCCACATGAGGGCCAGGGATGCTGCGCTCTCTACAGCTTAGATGGTGAACAACAGCTCCACCTGGAGCTGGGCTGCTGTGAGTCACCTGGCGATGGTGTAGGCTGCAGTGGGGCTGCCGTCAGCTACCGTGAGCGGCTGGCAGTCGCCAGGAACTGCCTTGAGCAGCCGTCTAATGTCCAGCGAGCGACTGCCTCACCTGGAAAGACCGCAATGATCACAATACCAACATGGGCCAATGAAGCAATGTCCTCCACAACTAGACTGAAGAACAAAAGGACAGCAACTTGTCTGTTCCTCTTCCCCGATTTCCCAGTAAAATCTTAAAAAAAAAAAAAAAAGTGATTCTAAGAAGGGGGTCTGTGGGCTCCCGGAAGTGCCATTGCTCCTCCCCTCCCCCCATGCAAGTCTATAGCTCAGGGCAGCAAAACCTACAAAGTTCTGTTTTCCATCTGTCAACTTGCCAGAGGGGAGGCAGGTAACCAGTGGGTGAAAAAGGTGGAGGGGAATAAGAGGTACAAACTTCCAGTTATCAAATAAATAAGTTATGGGGAATGTAATGTACAGCACAGAGAATATAGTCAATAATATCGTAATAATGGTACAGTGACAGATGTTTACTAGACTTATTGTGGTGATCATGTTGTAAGGTATATAAATGCCAAATCACTACGTTATATACTTGAAACTAATATATTATTTTATGTCAACTATGTTTGAATTTTTTTAATTAAAAAAAAAGTATATGCGAAGGATACAGGGCTGCTGAGAGGAAAGGACAGAGATTTTGAAATGAGATGGACTGGTTGTAACATGGGCTCCTTTCCCTTTCTGGGCCTATTAACCTGAGCAGGTAATTTTGTTTATTTTAGCCTCAATGTCTTAAACTGTAAAATGTGGCAAATAGTTCCCGCCTCAAAGGGTGGGTTGGGAGGGTTAAAATAAGGGCACATGTGCCTGGTCTAGTTCTGGCACATCAGAGACATTCAAAAATTGTCATTGTCATTACTGTCACGATTGTAGTCCCCTACAACTTTGTCACGATGTTGTCCCCTCTCCCCTCCAGCTCGGTGACCATACCTTCCTTCCCTACAGCACCCAGGACCCATGACAACCTGGGCTTGCATACTCTATTAGTGGCATCTCGAAAGTCCCTTTGGCCCGTTCGGGGCAAAGTCTCCTTGCTTTAGTTTATTTTTTTAATCTACACAAAGCATCTTCGTTTCTTCACCTATATTTTCTTCTGAATTACGTGTTAGTTTTCGTAGAGGGACTGTTAGAAATTTGAGCAACCGGGTGGCTCAAAACAACAGATATTTATTCTCATTGCTGGAGAGGCCGGGAGTGTGACATCAAGGTATGGGCAGGGCCCACTGCCTCAGGAGCCTCGGGGAGAGTCGCGGGGCTCCTTGGCTTATAAACACGTCATTCTGATCCCTGCCTCTGTCCTCACACGGCTTTCTCCTTTTGTCTTGGTGTCCAAATGTTCTTCTAGGGACACCAGCCATTGGAATAGGACCCTCGAAACCCAGTATGACTTCACCTTAACTCAGTACATCTCCAAACACTGTTCCAAAGAAGATCACATTCACAGGTCCTGGGCGTCGGGACTTCACCATATCCTATAGGACACAACTCAACTCAACACTTGTTATCACCCTATATACCTACTTTAGATCAGGCTTCTGAATCCACATATGTGACATCAGCTTTTTGTGTGTGCGTGCCTTTCTTTATTTCCCTCCGGTTAGTTATTTACTCTCATTGTGGTTTCCAAAAAATGTTTTGAAGTGTCTAATTGGTGGTAATGCGATCTATCTTGGTGTTTTACTTCTGTAAACTAAAGAAAGGAATCTTGTGCAGGAAGAAAATAATGTAGGACTGCTGACTAGGGAAAGTACTTTAAAAACTAGACCGAGAATCAAGAGTTAAAAGGGCAGCCACTCCACTGCAAAGTCTATTTACAAAGGTTTATGATGTGGGTGTGACTTGGCCATTCAGGCTTGGTGAGCCCAGGACTCATCTGAAGCTGAGGCTGCTGGCCTGTGAGGAGAAGCCCACCAGCAGAGCTCTGGCCACGCAGAGCCCTGATTTGAGTGTTCTAAAGGCAGGAAGAACATCTTAGAGCATGGTTATGGTCAACTGCTTGATCCTCCAGTGTGTCTGCGGGCCGCTGCCTGCAGCCGAGTCCGAGGTGGGTTCTGGCATGTGGGAGACTGACGGTTGGGGCTGGGTGTTAGTGGTTCCAGGTATAATCACCCTCAAACTACATCTCCGGAGTGAACGTGGGTCATATTTCAGACGCAGGTAATCTTTGCTCAAAGGAGATTTAGTCTTGGAATACGCATCTGGGTTCAGATTTGTTCTATAAGGAATATAAGTTACTTCTGGCTGAGGGTCACTGCTTGAATGTGAGCTTAACGCTGAGGGGGTTTACGTCCTTCCCTCCCTCCCTCCCTCTGTACTTTTGCTAGGAATAAAACGGACATTTCAGTTTTATATATTGTTCTGTTAACTAATTTTTGCAATTCCTAGAACATTTGGTGCCACTTGGAGGGGGTGTTTCTCCTTTTATTGCTTTGATGGGGCTGGGTAAATACTTAACAGTAGAATTACAGTTGGTTCTGCCTGATGCTCCCCTGTGTGGGACGGGCTGAGTCCTGATGTGTTAGGGGAACCAAGCCGGCGCCGGTCTCTGCCCTCTGTTCCCTGCTGTCAGCACACCTGCCTTTGCCTGGCCTCCATCACTTAATGTTGTAAAGATTTTGTACAGTGTTGCATGGGCACTTTGTCTTATGTGAGACTACTTCTTGGATGGTATAGATGCCTGACCACTGCACTGTACACCTGAAGCTGAATAATATGGAACGTCAACTATAATTTAAAAAAAAAAAATATATATATATATATAGTCACAGGATGTGGAGTATAGTGTGGGGAATAGAGTCAATGGAATTGTAACAGCTATATACGATGTCAGAGGGGTGGTAGATTGGGGGAGGGCAGTCATCACTTTGTGAGGGGTGTCAATGTCTAACTATTACATTGTTTTGTACACCTGAAACTAAAAAAAAAAAAAAAAAACCCTTCCTGGAGTGTGTTTTGGTCTCAGAAGGGTTTGTTACCTGAACAGCTAAGACAGCTTCTAGTTTTTCTAAACGCAGTTCCTTATTTTCTTTCCCGTGTCAGCAAGGAAAAGCAGGCTGCATATTGCGTAAGTGGAAACAAAACCACATGTAGATTTGTGAACAGACTCCTCACTGCCTGTAGTTTTGTCGTACCTGTTTCTTTAGCATGTTGTTTCTGAACCTTTTTATCACAGACTGATAATATAAATGGGTTTAGTCTCATGATGTGCTTAAGTTGTCTGTGCCATTTGACTCCATAATTTAGTTACACTATCCATAATAACCTGTGTTTCATATGTAATGCAAAAAATAATAACTTTTCCATGATTTCTCTCATATTTTCCCAAAGAGTAAAAACTTTTCCTCCACTCTCTTAGTTTGTCACTTGGGGGTGTGAGAATTAAACTTGGCAAAAGACAGATTTGCAAGAGAAAAGGCAGATTTTTATTCCTATAGGCAAGTGGGAACTCACAGAAAAATGTGACTCCAGGAAGTGGTTAGCACTGGGCGCTTATCTAGCATCTTAATAAGGGAGAAGGGTGCTTACTAGTGACTTTTAGGAAAGATAAATGGGCCTGTAGAGGAACAGATGGGAGATAGGATGGTTTGTGAGCTTGTCTGCTTTAATTGAGGGCTTCTCCTGGGGCGTGAGAAGAGCCAACTTCCTTGGTTGGAAGAAAAATTCCACCCCGGGGCAAGGGATTCATGACACCTGCGTTCTTCTGGGAGGCTCTGCTTTTAGGCAGGTGAGGGAGTACAGAAAAAAAGCCTATTCTCAAATACCTTCAGCACAAAACAATTTTGATGCCACAGTGGTGTATTGTGGACCCTTTCAGTGGTGCCTTGAAATAAAGATAGCATTCCTGGCAGAAGGAGTTAGGAGATAGCAAGGTCACTGATGATTGCTGGAGCCCATTTTCCTTTGAACAGGGGTGACTTGGTCTAGTGGGAAATTTTCGTGGGAACAGAAATTATGAAATCCACATTTCAGTGTCTCTGTTAATGCTATTTGGCTGTATGGCCCTCAGCAAGTCACTTCACTTCTGTAGGTCTCAGTTTTCCTGATTTGAAAAATGATGCGGGTGGAGTAGTGTATCTGTAAATCCCTTCCTACTTTGCTCTTCCCCAGGATTTTCATAGTATGTGATCGTAGGGAATTGGAAATTAGGAGACCTGCATTTCAGGCCTCAGTTGCCATTGATAGGCATGAGGTCAGACTTCTTGGACCAGTGCTCATGGGTAGGGCTGGTCAGATCAGCCAGGGGCTGCCACCTCAGCTCTGCCCTGGTGGCCTGCTCTGTCTGCTTTGCAGTCACATGACTTTTCTGATTACTCTAGTCTCTCCCTGTGCCCAGTTCTGATTTTATTTTTATTTTATTTTTAATAATGTATAGGGATGGAAGAACTGAAGGCACCCCAGCTGGCAGGCATGTGACTGGTGCCTGCTGCCGACTTTGGCTAACCAGCCCCTCTCTCTGCTCCCTCCTGTAGAGCTCTAAGACAGCTGTCCTGGGAGAGGAGATTTTGAGGTACCTGCTGAGATAGAGGTTATCTCCAGGCAGGGCTGAATCAGGGAACGGTAATTCTATGGCAGTGCTTTTTTTTTGAGGGCAGTGTCAGTGGCCCTCATATGTGGGACCGAACCAGGGCCGCTGGCTTCCCAAGCCAGCGCTTAACCACTGCGCCACTCTGCTGGTCCTGGCAGTGCTTTTTAAGAGCAATAATTAACTATAATTAACTATGACCGATAAGGGCTATCTTATTTATCATTGTCGCATTTCATCCTTAGTCGGACCCATTTTTCCCCAGTGAACAGTTACAGAACCAAATCTGCAGAAGTTAAAACTTACCTGAGGTTACAAAGCTATTGTAGTTAGGGGCCCAGCCTGACTCACACAGAAGTCAGGTCATTTTCAAACTGGGGCGGGGAGCGGGGGAGGTTCTAGTACATTGCATTGCCTCTGAAAAAGTTACTTGAAACATTAGAAAGTATCGCCTAATTTAGAATTATAGACTCTTCAGCTGTGGGATTGTTTAGTATGAAATCTGAGATCCTGAAAGTTTGGTTATTTGTGACCTGTCCTAGCTCATCCATCTAATTAGTAGCCCGATCTGGTTCCTTGAATCCCAGTTCCAGTGCTCTCCCTTCCTCCCCATCAGACTTAAGTTGAATCAGGGAGTGTCAGGACTTAAACAGGCCAGACTTAATCTTCTTAAAGCACCTTTTATTTCTGAACATTATCGAAAGACAATACCTTAGAGTAGCAATGGGTAGCATTACACATTCATTCTACTATTTGGTAGGTTTGCATTTCCCCCCACACTATTGTTATATATAATTTGGGTGATACCCCTACCTTAGTTAAAACTTCTTTTATTAACTGCCAATGGTGCTGATTTTTAAAAATCTTTTATCAGAGCTCATCATTGGTCACCAAATGTCGCTATTTAAATTACAGTTTTAATTCAACCTCCAGGTAAAGATAGATTTGCTTATTTTAATACACACTTCAGTTATGTCTATTAAACAGATAACTTTAAAATAAGTAAGTAAATCAAGAAAGCCATGTGGCAGGGCTGAGGAAAGTAGGAGGGGGTGTATAGCTTGTTCTTTTTTTTAATGACTTCCTGGGTATTGGAGCTCACCGAATTGTTCACATTTAAAAAGGTTGTTACGGAGGAATCCTGGAGGCGGGGCTCATCCCAGGAGGAAGAAAGAACAGATGCTCAGAGGGTCTCCAGGAGGAGATGGGGCTCTGGGAGAAGGTCAAGGCCTCGGCCACTCTCCGACTATGGCCAGCTGGCCAGCCGAAGTTTGTCAATTCCTGAAGACTCAGTTGCTGTGCACCCCCAGAAGGAGGACATTGGGGCCAGTGCCCAGCAGCCGAGCATGGCCTCCGCGGACCCTGCAGACCGGACCGCCGCCCTGGGCTGCCCCAAAGGAGGCCGGAGAAAACGCCCCATCTCGGTAATAGGTGGCGTCAGCTTCTATGGGAACAGCCAGACCGAAGAAATAGAGAACCTTCTAACCCAAGTAAGATCTGGTGTGCTCCCACCAAAGCCAGCAGAGCCCTGGGCTTCCTGGTCCTTGTCCCCCTGGCAAAGCAAACAGGACACAGCTTCCCTTTCTTCTCGTCTGACTCAAGGGTGTTGTCATCTGCTCACCACTTTTCTTCCTGACTTTGCAACCATGCTTGAATTAAAACTAACCTTCTAACATTTGGATGCCTCTTACTAACCTTCTGTCTTTGCTGGTATCCTGAATAATATGTGTAACTAGTTTGCTGTTTGTTTTAAATCATCTGAGGTTTGAATAAGGGGAAGATAGCAGTGCAGACTTAGTGAGCTGCCTGAAAGAAGACATTCTTGAAAGAGAAAGTGTCATCCATTGTTAAAAAGTAATGATAAAAAGAAAATAAAGAAATCAATATTTTTTTAGGAGATGAGGAAATTTTTTTCTACCATATTTTTTTTTTTTTGCATTTGAGTTGTAGCTTCGCAACTCCTTTGACAATGGATTAAAATCTTAATATCATTCCATTAGTATAATATAATTCAACCAGTATTTACAGTTACCCAAAGAGCTCTTTGAGGGCACAAAACATTTAAGTAAAGGCCTTGTTCAGGAACAGTTTCACATATTTGGCCAGAGTGATACACCAGCCACGGTCAAGAGTTCATAGAATAGTATAGCAAGGCGCCCGATTTGATTTGTTAAACCTGCTAGCTGATAGCATAAATATCCCATAAAGTTCTCTTAACAGGGAAGTTCCGTATTGATAGTGGATTTTATGTTTACATTCTGCCTGTACAGTATGGCACAATGCCTTGCTTATGGCAAGCACTCAAAACCTTCTTGCTCAGTTGAATTAAATTGAATTCTTAAGGTTAAAAACAACTTGAATTGAAAAATACCACAAACTTTTTGTTGTGTTAAGATGCTCTCCATGCTAGGAAATAATGCTGCACTAAAGCAAGCTGTAATCTATTTTAACTCAAAACAGTATAGGGCAGATCTGAAGCACTTAGAAGTTATTTGACTTCATAACATCAAGAAGGAGTGTGGTGAGATAACTGCACTGTAAGCTCATTTTTGGTACTGGGTGGAAAAATATTAAGAAAACCTAAGGAAAGCATGAGCCAGCTTGGCCTTGACATGAAAAATCAACAGGGCATAGAGATGATTCTAGAGACCCAGGGTGAATTTGTGGAAAACCAACTCTTCTTTTAATCAAAGCTCAATTGTCACATTAGTTTAGGTAAAAAGAACTGGATTCCACAAATACTTATCTGGTGCGTGAGTGAAAGGAAACGAGGGTAGCAGGCCACACCCGCTGTCACCCAGCCATGCTCTTTGGCACTATCTTTGCTTCTTTTGGAGGCGCCTGCTGGGAACACATCTTCTTGACCTTGTGACCCCTGCATCTCTGTGAGAAAGCCATCACTTCCTAAATTTGCTTTTCCTCCTCTTAGCTAACGCTTTGCTTTTACTGAGTTACCTATTGCTGACAGAGAAGGTGAAATGTGAGGCCACAAGGCAGTGGGTTGCTACTGATTTTTTTAAATGTCAGAATAATTCATTGCAGCTGAGCCTCAGTGCAGCCTGGAGCTCCTGATGTGATGTGGAGACACTATTTCACATCCGAGCGGCTGCGAGGTGAAAACGCCGAGCTCCTTGCAGCTGTGTGTGAGGAGTTTGCAGGAGCTGCCACTTCCTGGCATCGTCTCACGGCTTCTTGCTTTCTTTTTGTAGCCAGCAGCCAGGCCGCCTGTGCCAGCTCACCAGGTGCCGCCCTACAAAGCGGTTTCGGCCCGATTCCGGCCGTTCACGTTTTCCCAGAGCACCCCCATTGGGCTGGACCGTGTGGGACGCCGGCGCCAGATGAGAGCATCCAACAGTGAGTCTCACCCCACCCCACCCCAACCCCCACCCCGAATAGGGTCTCCCCTTCAGAAACTGCGGTGGAATCCGCTTTGACTGTTTCCAGTGAAGCCCAGGTGCCCCAGTACCTTTCCACCGGTCCCGGCCTGGGCATTGTTTGCGTGGTGGCGCGGAAGGCCGGTCGCAGGCTGTCCTGCAGGTGTGGGTACCTCGGCACCTGTCCGGGAGCTCTGTGGGTGTTCTGCGTCACCACAGTGACCTCAGGCTCGAGGAGTTTGTCCCTCTTGTGGTGTCTGTGTACCTGAGTTTCCGCAGGTTGAGGTCCCGCCAAGAACGGAGTCCCCAGGGGCCACTTTGACCTCTTCTAAGTTCTTTGAGTGTTTGAGATTCACCAATACTGTTTAAACACCAAAGAAAAGTTATCGACTATAGTAGTTAACGTGCTGTCCTAGCACTTACCCACTTGTTGATTTGAAATAATACCACATGTTTTGGGAATGATGTTTACATTCCTAAAAAAGAAAATCTTCCCCTGCACTTACATTCGTGTCAGTGCCAATCAGCTGGGTGGAGAACAGCCTGGCCTGGTGTGCACTGGACGAGAATAAGAGCCGACATTCAGGGAGCGCTTCCCATGCGGCAGACACCATCCTATGTGCTCTGAGGCTCTCACTCATTTGGTCTCTTTAACGCCATGCCGCAGTGGATACTGTTATTTCCTTCCTTTTACAGATAAAAAGGCCCAGATGTAAGTACGTAAACTGCCCTAAGTCACTCACCCAGGAAGTGACACAAATGGGATTTGAACCTACCGTGGAACAGAGCTTTTAGTGCCAAGGCCCAGGTTTTAACTACTGAACTGTGCTGACTTTAAAGAAATGCAGCAGACTGGTAATGATGGTAGCTGCTCTTGCTGTTACTGCCTTACTTTTAAAAACAAATATGGTGTGATGAGAGTGGTGAGCTGGATGATAGGAGGCCTGGGCTCAGGTTCCAGCACTGCCGCTACCTCGCCATGTGGGCAAGACCTCCTCATGTTGGTGGTGACAGAAGACGAGATTTAAATACGTTGTTCAAGAGACTTGGAAGAGGCTGAGGGTATCACTTGGGGAACACTTGTATTTCAGGGAGAGGAGGAGGGGAAACCAGGATGGGTTGGAGAAAGGGAAAGAGAGCAAGGAGCTGTGGAATCACTGGACAGGGGAGGCTTTCTGAAGACAGGATGAGGACTGGTGGCCAGAAATGGTGACGAGCTCACTGACACAGAAATTGTTGAGGAGGATATCCTGGGAGGGCCAAAGTGGTGAACTGGTGAATTGTGAAGAAATATAACCGCCCTTAATTAAGTTGGCATGGTTTCTAACTCATGTCACATATATTAGGAGGTATCAAGGCTAGACTTTCCTATCCAGCAGAGCCAAAAGGCAAAGAGAAATTGGATGGCAGCTCATGGGTAAGGAAATTGCCAAACATCTTGGACATCCCAGATGTCCAAGAGAGCCTGTTTTTAGGAAACGTGCCTGTTCTCCAGACGCTTGATGCTGAGCAGGCGGGACACCTTGGAATCATTATTCCCCTTGCCAACAGTCACGAGGCCCTGTCCCTTTGTCCTCAGCGTCCCCCTGCTTCTCAGGCTCCTTAACCCTTACTCTCAGCAGCTACCCCTCCCCCGTCACTTTGTCAGTCTGGGCTTTCATACATGCCAGTCAGAGTTATCGCTCATGTTCAACACTTACTTTGCTATTTCCTCACAAGTTTCCCCCATCATCATTGGAATAAAGTCCTAGTTCCTTAAACTAGTTTACAGGCTTCTCTGCCACCAGTCTCACACTCTATCTTCCTCTCTCACTTCTCTTGCCCAAACTTACCATTCGTGTTCCTGTCATCTACTCCAGGCTCTCACACTCCCTTTGATCTAATTCCTGTTCCCTTCCTTCCTTCCCTTTACCGTTTGTCAGTGTTCTTGCATTCAGAATTCAAAACTCATTCCCTGTATACCCGTGGCGACAAAGTCAATTCCTTGCCCTCCTAAGCATAGAAGTTTAGCCACAGGTCTCGTTCATTCTCTCTGATCCAGTCATCAGCTTCCGGTGATGTTTGAGAAAATTATCTAAAAGGAGGAAAAAGCTGCATGCACAAAGTGTTCTTCATGACGTTCTTTGTGACAGCACAGGAGTTGAGCACTGTCAGTGTCCAGCTCCAGCAGACGGATGCGTTGGAGTGTTGTATGAACGACTGCTTCAGCATAATTGGGAAAGCCATATAACAGCATGCTATCATTTTAAAATGAGAAAAGAATAGGAAATAAAATCATATGTATGTTATATTAGTTTCCTAGGGCTGCCATAACAAACTACCACAAACTGAGCAACTTGAACAACAGAAATTTATTGTTTCCATTTTGGAGGGTGGAAGTCCAAGATCAAAGTGTTGGCAGCGATGGTTCCTTCTGAGGGCAGTGTAGGGGGAAACTGCCAGCCTCTGAGCAAAAATGAAAATGGTGTGGTTAGGGTGGTAGGAATGTAGATGCTTGCTCCTCCAACCATATACACAAACACATAGCTTATTTCTGTGCTTTCTGTAACAGTGTTGTGTTTTGTTTTGATTTTAATGATCTTTCGTTGAGGGGCAACACAAACTAATTGACCAGTTTAAGCAAAAAGAGAATTTATTGGAAGGGTGTCAGGTGCTCCCAGAATTGACAGAATGGCTGGGGAACCAGTCTAGGAAATGATGGCAGTCAAGGTTGTCTCTGGGAACCAAGGATCCGCAGGGAAGGAGCCAATGGAGGCAGATAGCAGGAAGACTGGCCATGGTGCCAGCCCTGGGACTGAATGGAGTCCAGCCAATCATTTGTCCTTCTGTTACTCAGTCAAGAGTCAGAGTCCCAGGATAAAGGATTCAATTCTCAAAGCTTAGTGATGTGCCCACCAGCTGGTGGCACAGGAATAGGGAGAAAGATGGGGTGCCTCCAGGGACCCCTTGCATTCTGTATTAGGAGGCAGGTGCAGGGAGTCTCTGTCCACTAAGGTGGAACACAGTGGAGTGGAGGTCGTTCCCCCAAAGGAAATTCAAGTGGTGTAAGAAATAGAAAGAGATGATGGATAGGTCCTTCATTTATTCATTCCCACATTCAGTAACTACTGAGTGCGTACCATGTTCTAGGTGACAGCGGTGAACAGAACAAAGTCCCTTAAATCACTTGCATTCTAGTGAGGGGGGTAATACATTAACCAGTAACTGTATAGCCCGGCAGGTAGTACCATAAAGAAAAATAAAGCAAGGGAGAGAGTATTCACTTTTAAAGGAATGTTATTCTAACATGATGCACCTATTCCATGTATAATTAAAAACGCTCTCACTCCTCTCAAGGGAGACAACGCAAAGGCTCATGAATTACTGCAGACATCGCCAGGTCTGGTCCCCGAGTAATATCCATTCCTTCTCCGCTTCCTTTGCAATGCCTTTTCAATTCTTATACCCAGAGGTAAATTTAAGCAACACACCCTTAGCATAATGGAAAGAGGCTGGGGATAAAAGGAAATAGAAAATAAATAAGTTGTCTGCAGACATGCGTCGTACCACAAAGGGAAATTTCTCTCTCTTGCCTCTGGTTGCAAGGCCATACGTGCCATTTTTGACTTTGTTCAGCAAGTTCCCATTGCATGCCCCCCTGGCCTCTGCCCGGCACTTTCCCTGGTAGTTCTTTGCCCACAGAGGTGGTCCAAACCTTTACTACATAGGTTTCTGAGCTGTTAGTGGCCCTGTGTGCCTAGAGCTGCCATAGCCTCCTTTATTCCCCTCTCTTAGTTAATAAAAAATCAGACAGTCTGCAAACGTGTGGGGCACCAGTTGTGAGCCAGGCACTACTTTTGCTGTTTGGAATCCAGCAGAGAATAAAGCATCACAAAAAGTTGACATTCTGGCATTCAAACAGATTCAGTAAGTCAATCAATAGGATTATCAAGTACTAATGATTTCTCTTGGCAAAGGGGGGGGTTTGAAACATGAGTCATGTGGAGAACGGGAGTGGCAGAGGGTATCCTAATGTCTCTAAGGAGGTGATTGTGGAGTGGAGACTTGACAGATGAGCAGGAGGCAAAGGTCTGAGGGAGGAGAGGCCCTAGTGGAAGGAACATCAGATATCTGAAGATAGGCAGGAACTTGACATGTCTGAGGGTCAGCGATAAGGCCAGCATGAGTAGGGCTCAGGAAATAAAGGCAGGAGACGGGGACATTGCAGTCAGGAGGTCAGGTAGGGCGAGACAGAAGGGGTATTGCAGGCCCCGAGAAAGAGTTGGGGTGATATACTCTGACTTAAGCTTTAGAGAGGAAGAACAGTGGGGAGAAAAGGCAGAAGAATTGAGACTGATTTGAAGGTTATTGCCTTAGTCCAGTTGAGAAATGGTGGTGGTGGTGACCACAAAAGACTTTTGGATGCTCATTTTCTCAGACACGAGGAGACTACAGTGGCCAGCCTTGGGTCTAATTCAGTGGGGCCAGAGCTGTACATCCTGGTGGAAGTATTTCTCTCGGGGGAATAAATTCAGTTTTGACAGAGCAGAGTTACTGAATGGTAAGAAAATATTTTGCAAATGTATCATTAAGCCATCATAGGAAGCAAGCCCTGTGTTTACCCTTTGTTTCTGGATTCATACAGGCCTGACAATTAAGTTTGCGAATTGCCACCATTTGCTTTCATTGGCAGCGCTGTACAAACAGCTTGGTACGGTTTCATAATCTTGGTATATCAGTGTCTAACAGCTGTGTTCGTGTTGACATGTGGCAGTGCCTGCTGAGTGGTGTTCATTATTGTTGTTGCGTGTTTTTGTGTGCTGTTGCAAGAATACCTGAGCTTGACTTAGAGCAACAAACAAACATTAAAGTTTTTGTTAAACTTGAAAAAAATGGAAGTGAAATCAGGGATATGTTAATCCAAGTTTATGGAGATAATGCCATGAAGAAAACGGCAGTGTACACATGGATTCAACGTTTTTCTGAGGGGAGAGAACACGTCACTGATGATGAGAGTCAGGGTGGCCACTATCAAGCAGAACTGATGAAAATATTGCAAAAATTCATCGACTTGTGCATCAGAATCATCAGCTGACTGTAAGAAGCATAGCAGACCAAGTAAACATCGATAGAGAAACAGGAAAATCTTTACTGAAAATCTTGTCATGAGAAAGGTATGTGCAAAAATGGTCCCGAAGGACCTCACCGATAAACAAAAGCAAAGGAGAGTCGAAGTTTGCCAAGACCTTTTGGAGAGGCAAGATGGTGTTTTGGGCTGTGTTATCACTGGATGAAACATGGGTGTACCCATACAACCCGGAGACAAGGTGTCAAAGTGCACATTGGAAGTCAGCCAATTCTCCAGGACCAAAAAAGTTCCATCAGTTCAAATCAAGAGTCAAAACGATGTTTCTAACCTTTTTTGATATCAGAGGGATTATTCATTATGAATTTGTACCAACTGGACAGTTAACCAAGTTTCCTATTTGGAAGTGCTGAAAAGGCTGTGTGAAAAAGTTAGTGAAAATGACCTGAACTTTTCGCCAACAATTCATGGCTCTTGCATCACGACAATGCACCAGCTCACACAGCCCTGTCTGTGAGGGAGTTTTTAGCCATTAAACAAATTACTGTATTGGAACACCCTCCCTACTCACCTGATCTGGCCTCAACGACTTCTCTCTTCACCTGAAGAGAAAGGAAATATTGAAAGGGAGACATTTTGATGACATGGGTAATACGATGATCAAGGGTAATACGATGACAGCTCTGATGGCCATTCTAGAAAAAGAGTTCCAAAACTGCTTTGAAGGGTGGGGTAGGCACTGGCATTGGTGCATAGCTTCCCAAGGAGAGTACTTCAAAGGTGACCATAGTGATATTCAGCAATGAGGTACGTAGCACTTTTTCTAGGATGAGTTCACAAACTTAATTATCAGACTTTGTATGTTCTGGCTACAGGTGAACATCACCATATCAGTCAGTGATTGAAAACACTCTCCCCAGCCAGTACAGCACTGCAACTTCAAGACATGCCCCAGGCTGCCTCCATAACTTGGTTTTCATCACGCCAGTACTCGGTTTGGTATGAGTCTGTGCTTCTGGATGATATAAGCGACAAAGCTAATGACCCTCGCAGGCACTGGCGTGTCACCGCACTTCTCTCACTGGGGATTCCTCAGGCAGAAGCGGTGTTGAGTGAGGTACCATCACAGTGTGTGATGCCTTCAGCGAAATGCCAGCAGAGGTCTGGCAGGTAAGAGACAAACCCGAATCTAGAATAAGTGCCCTTTCCAGTAAGGACAAATCATCAACCCCTCTATTATGAAAAGGGTCCATTGTAATCAACTTTCCACAAGTAGCTCTCTGGTTCCCTGAAGGAACCCTATCATTAACTTTGTTGAGGGGGACACCCTGTGGTATTTAGCCCAGGGTTGGCATCCATTCCTGCCACCATGGCCATTTTCTTCTTAACCCACTGAGTAAGCATCAAGATGACTAGGAACAGGGCCAGCTGAGTTGCACGGTGGTTAAGAGCTGGCTTGGGACGCCAGCGGCCCGGGTTCGGATCCACATATGAGGGCCAGTGACACTGCCCTTAAAATAAAATAAAATTAAATTGAAATTGAAAAAACTGACTAGGAACAAAAATTGACATGTACAGAGTGGGACATTATGTCCACACAGTTATTAAAAAGCCTCTTTTGCAATAGGATTCACATGGGACCCAGCTGGGCGTTCACATGGGACAGACGTTTTCTCATGCTCTGAGTGTATTCTGATATATGTCGAATCCCCAAACCAGTCCATTCCCCATTTTGTTGTTTTCAAATTCCTGCAAACCATTTGCTCCTCACAACCATTCGCTTGTGAGTCCACACAGGCTAAATCCGCACTGAGGCTCACTGTCCTCTCAGGTAAAAAGAACTAGGAAGAGTATTGCTTAGATTTTACTACTGGGGGGATTTCCTTTTCCTGGTGCACAGTTACCAGATAAATGGTGGAAGATTCCCCTGGGGGAAGGCTAGAAGAAGCGTTGGAATGGTGAGATCCTACCCTAAGGACACCGACTTACAAATGGGAGCTAATGGAGGGCCAGTGATTCTCCCTCATGCTGATTCAGCTCAGACTTCCACTCATCAGATTTTGAGATTTCCTACCACATACCTTAGTGGAGTTACTCGGTTTTGTTGCTAGAGACCCTGCGGTAAGTTAAGCATAGCCCGAGGTCATGTGGGTCAGGCCGTTCCAATGACCAAGCTGGGCCTGCTGCCTAACACAGAAACTGTTCTGCTGTGACAGATGGCCCACCTCCATGCCGGTCCTGGACTTGGTTGCAAAAGAGCATCTCTCACTGGCTTCCCTTTCCTGGAGAGATAAGCAGCACATTGCCTATAAATGTTGCTGCCACTGCCATCATCCAGCCTGGGCACAGCCCAGGGGACATCAAGTACACGATAGACCAGCTCCAGCATTTGAATGTCCCAGGCTTTGCCAAGAGCTGTCCCCTTGGCAGCCTTAAGAGTGACCAGTACTAGGTCCCGGTTTACATCCCATCAAAGTGCTGGAATGACACCCAGCTTCATAAGCTCATGTGTCAAATGCAAAGTCTCTGGTAGATGCCACCCAAATGGATGAATTTGGTTTAATATAAATTATGTTTGGTAAATGTAATGTGTGAACCTTGTGTGGATTCTCATACGAACAAACCAGCTGTAAAAAGATCATTTTGAGACAAGTGGGGAAATCTTCATGTGACTTGAGTATTCAGTGAAGGAATTATTGTTAATTTTGTTAGTTGGGATAATGATAGTGTAGTTATTTTTTAAGTCCTTATTTATGGGTGCATGCTAAAACATTTTTGTGAAACGTGAGTTTGTTTTAAAATATTCCAAAAAACTTGTTGGGAAATAGTTGGAGAAGAATTGGTAAAATATTAGTAATTGTGGGTTCATTATATAATTTCTTTTGTGTTTGTTTGAAATTTTGTATAACAGAGCTTTTAAAAATATTGAAAGTATGTTCCCTCCATCCTAGTCAAGTGCTCTCAAAATCTCCAAATCAAGAAAAGAAATATCCACAACTAAACTTTTCTCAAAATGTAGAAATTTGTTTCTGTTTTTGTTTTTTAAAGATTTTATTGGGGAATTGGGGGAGGGGAACAGACAAGTTGCTGTCTTTTTATTCTTCAGTGTAGTTGTGGAAGACATTACTTCACAGGCCCATTTTGGTATTATCATTGTGCTCTTCCCGGCTGAGGCAGATCGGTCACCTGCCATTGGACGGCTGCTCATGGTGGCTCACAGCAGCTCACTAAAGTGCACGCCAGCTGCCGGTCAGCCCCACTGTAGCCTATGCTGTCACCAGTGACTCACGGCAGCCCAGCTCCAGGTGGAGCTGTTGTTCACCATCTTAGCTATAGAGGGCGCAGCATCACTGGCCCACATGTGGGATCTGAACCGGGGCCCTGCTGCTCAGAGCTGGTGTCCCAAGCCAACCCTCAACCAACGTGCCAGTCTGCCCGCCCTCAAAATGTAGAAATTTGAATATAACAATTTAATTTTTTTTTAGGAAATGAAACTCTCCTTTTTTTAGGTGAAAGTGAGCTGTCCCTTCTCAGAACTTTGCAGCATTGTGCTGTGATTTTTCTGTCTCATGTCATTTGTCTCTTGTTTTATTTGGAGTATTTGTCTTATCTCCTAAGGAGCCCATATGGACTGTGAAGGGAGATCACAGGGAGCGTTCTTCTGCAATCGTTATCAGCCTCATGGGTGTGGTACTGAAATAACAGAATCCAGGTCATGAGTCACAGTGGCACTTGTATAATTGCTTTTATCAGGTTCATGGAAGGCAGGCTGCCAGCACACAGAAATTCTGTTGCGTTATTAGTGATGAGTGCCCTGGGTCTTAGGAAGTGTGCCTACACTGTGAGAACTCTCTCTTACGGAATTGTCTTTGCTGCCTTTTTAAAAATTCTTTTATGAAGCTTTTCTCTCACATCCAAGGCAGCATGTTCCATCACTACCTACCTATGCTCCTAATTTTCCCAAACTTCGGGTTCCTGCCATACTTACTGCCTCAGCTAGCGTATTTTGATCAGAAGTCGAATTTAATCACTTTTCAAAATTCTTATTCTCAGGTCTACTCATTCTTCTCTTTCTGCTTATCCCACCCAGAGTTCAGATTAATTTGCTCCTGATATAAACCAAGTGGTTACCTGCATTGTCTCCTGGAAAGGAGACCATCCTGCTTCCTTGGCCTTACTCTTGAATAGAATCTTATGGATCACAAGTAAAGTACTAAAGCATGACATTGAAGCCAGTAGAGTAGGGCGTGCTATTTAAAAATAACCAATAAGTACTATATTCGAGTATTTTATAATAATCCCAGACAACAGAGGAGAGACGAGATTAGATACAATACTAACAAAATATAAAAAAGAGAGACAATGATTTCCTAAGGAGACACAGACATAACAAGTTGACTTGATTAGACTTTTTATGGCTTTTAAAAACATTTCTGAATTACTCAAATTGTTGTTTGATTTGATTTTTTTAATTTTTACATTTTATTTCTTATGACTATATTTACTTTTGCAAGCTAGGAAGGAGAATCAAATTAATTATTGACTTGAGCTAGAATCACTCAGTCTTCAGCAAAATGATGTAATAATTTAAGTTGCTAACAATGGGGTTGTAATGCTTTTAGTCATAATCAGCTATCCACATTTTTCCTTAGGAAACAACCAAAAAAATATATATAAGAGACATCTTGGCCCGCCAAGTGGCGCATTGGTTGGGTGCTGGCTTGGGACGCCAGCAGCCCGGGTTCAGATCCCACATATGAGGGCCAGTGACACTGCCCTCTACAGCTAAGATGGTGAACGATGGCTCCACCTGGAGCTGGGCTGCTGTGAATCCCCGGGGATGGCATAGCTGCAGGCCCTGCTGCAGTGGGCTGCCATAGGCTACAGTGAATGGCCGCCAGCCAGCGTGAACAGCTGGCAGCCGGTGTGAGCTGCCAGGGGCCGCTGTGGGTGACTGATCTGCCTCACCTGGAAGGAGCGCGGTGGTGATGCCAGCATGGGCTGGTGGGGCGACATCCTTCATGGCTAGGCTGAGGAACAAAGGGACAGCGACTTGTCTGTTCCCCTTCCCCAATTCCTGGCGCTGCTCCCCTCCTCAAGTTCCCCAATAAAATCTTTAAAAAATAAAAAAGAGAGACATCTTAAACTCCAAAGGACAGAATGACCCAAATGATATGCTGGCCAGCCTATCTGGGAAACCTCTCAGAGCTGGCCAGTGATTGGTGGAGGGAGGAACTATTTTGAAAACCCATTCTGAGGTTTTAAAAAGTCCTGGTTCTGTTGTCAATAAAAAAGCAAGTTAAAACGTATTACAGACCGTTCTCAAATTGATCATTGATTTTACCAGGGTCTGGCCCTTGGAATACAGTTAGCGAGGGGTAGGGGCTATGATACTGTACAAATTTCCAAAATAAATTACTTAGTGATAAGAAATCCAATATAATGTAATTTTCCTTTTGCCCCAAGAACAAATCGGAGGACTTTTTTTTTTTTTTTAGCTGTGCCATCCCCTGTAGGCAGCTCAGCAGCAGCTCAGCTAGGGCCAGGCATCGAACTACTATTGCTCAGAGCTCAGCTCACACTCTTGAGCAAGCTCTTAACCAACTGAGCCATTCAACTGGCCCCTAGAGGGTTATTTTAGAGAAACACTTAACTCTGAAAAGGGTGATGACAGAGTGTCTACCACTGGAAAACTCCCTGCTTCCTGGACAATTAATACTGCTGTTCTTCTACTGTACATATCCATCCAGCCCAAGAGATGGAAGCTGGAGCATGTCCCAGGCAGGGTAGCTCAGTTAACAGCCTTTGGGGTGCACCTGTTGGCCATTACAGCCCGGCCATAATTTTGATAAGCATCAGCACACCGCCCATAGGCACTGGCTTCTGCCCAGTGCTTACAGCTTGACCAGGCCTGTCTGTGACCTCTCCTCCGCGCTGACCAGTGGCTGGTCCTTGCAGCTACGGCCCCGGGAGGCTTGGGCTGCTAGCAGGCTATGCACCTGGTGAACCCCCAGGGGTCCTCCTCACTGAACCAATGATGCGAAAGGCCCCAGCAGAAATGTCAACGTTGGCAGCCTCTTGGGGGACCTTAAGAGGACCCTTCTTAAACTGAGGCCAGGGCAGTTGCCATCTGTGCCTGGCAGAGCCAGTCCCGGGGGCCGAGCTGGCTAGAGTGAGGTGGCCTCCATCCATGTGGCCGTGCATGCAGGCACCGTCCCCGCAACTCTGCCCCGGCAATGGCCACTGTCCCTGCAGCACTGCCCCCACGGCACACAGACCATAATACTCGCCTTCATCTGGTAAATGCTTCCTATACAGAGTAAGGTTGGTTTATCGAAAGGGAAAAAATGTCTTCCAAGACACTGTCTTTAAAGCCCAGTAGTTTCAAAGTACATTTGGGAGTTGTCACTCTGGAGTGACGTTCTTTCCATGTCTGTGACTCCTGTTTCTTCAATTTAGTGGCATATTGACATGTATTTGCTCAGAAATAGAAACAATTCCCTCATGTATGCATTTATTTACTTTTCCCCATGTAGGAGCTAGTATTGGTTGTAAAGGCAAGTTTATTCAATTTTGTTATGAAGCCAATATACTTAATACTGGTAAATGATACAGCATTAGGCCATAAACAGTGCTACTCCAAGGTGCTCTGAAACCTTTCTGAGTTGGCTTTAATATTCTCTGGGTTTATGAGATACCTCATTTGTATTGCTCCATTTAACAAATGTGATGTATAAGTGTGCCCTGTTCTAAGTGAGGCGCAGTGAACTTCCAGTATTGTGTACAGATGTGTACAGCCATGTGACAGTGAAGGAGTGATGTGTAAGTGGAGAGCATGCACATCAGATCTGGGGAGCCCCAAGACTTCCTGGGGAAAATGACCTCACTGTTGAGGCTTGAAGGATGAATGGGCGTTAGATTCAGTTTGTTGTTAGGAGAGGGTGTATTCCAGTCTGAGGGAACAGCGCATGCAAAGGGTGGAAGTCCCAGAAAGGAGAGCACTTTTGAGAAACCAAGGGTAGGGCAGCCCAACAGAAATCGTCTTAACCTGTCCACGGGCTTATCAGATGTGAGCTGTCCCCCAGGCGCAGACTGAGGCCACAACATGTTCAGTAGGCAGCTCGCTGGCTGCTGCTCTCGTTGATTGAATCCCAGTCCTCTACTGACTAGCTCTGTGAGCTTGGGCAAGTTACTTAACTTCAAAGTCTTAATGTCGTCTTCTGCAATAGGAGATATTAATGTCATCTACCCCACAGATGTGTGAGAATGACAAGGTACACGGTAAGCACACAGTAATGTTAGCTGTCAATGTTACAAAGAACTAAAGGGAAGTATTAATTATATAGGACTACAGTCTTCAAAATTTCATGTATCTGACACCAAGTTCCAGAAATTGGATTTTAAAAGGAAAAGAAAAACATTAAAATCAGAGGAAGGAGAGCAAGAGATCTAAATATCTAACAAGCAACCACCGAGTGCCCATACTCTGTACATCTCACTGGTCTTACAGACAAGGAATCCAGGCTTGAAGATAATCAGTAATTTTTCCTCACTGAGCTAAAAAGATTGAAGTCACAGGTAGTGGAGTTGGCATTCCAATCAGGTCAGACTGACTTGAAGGCCCAGATTGCTTCGCAGTCACTCATTATAGACCAGGTGCTGTGCTTTTTCCATCACAAAACACAAAATTATTTTTTTATGTGCAGAAAGGATAACTGCTTGGCAATTTTAAGACCACCTATTCCTGAAACTAATATGATGTTCTATGTCAATTATATCTCAATTTTCAAAAGGTCACACCATAATTGCCTTTATTTTAAAACAAACAAAAAAGTGAAATTCTTCCAGTACCCATTTTGTCCTCGTTATGTTCAAAACATGTTCAGTCCTGAAGATCCAAAGACAAATAAATAGATAAATACAGAAAGCAGGTGAAACATATTCTAGGCCGTGAAGGGTGAAAACACCCCATATGCTTACAGAGGACAGGAAAAGCAGCTGTCCTGTAATTAAGATGGCACCATATCTTTTAAAGAGCAATTTTATATTTGCTTCTGAATTTATCAAAAAGTTCTAGTCAGTGCCCAGGAACAGTGTCTTTTCTGGGGCCGTTTTTGAAGGGGTTGGGGCATGAGTGTTGAGAGGGCTCGAGTAAGCCACTTAGAACAAGTCTCTCACCATTTTGTGTGTCCATGTTCACGTTCCCCAGGCTGAAAAACAATAACTGGGAATATAGAAAGAGAGGCACTTTTCCATCCTCTGTCTTCAAGTCTATCCAGGGTGGTTCTCACCCAGCAGGTGCTTGTAAGCAAGCTGGGCTCCATTTCCCTTGTGCTGTGGGAATGGGTCCACTCTGCCTTGCTCAGGAGCCTAACTGCTGAGTGATGTTTACATAAAACAAATGGAGCCTGCCCTCCCCACACGGGAGCTGGCAGCACGCTGAAACTGACGGTTGTACATCGATATGTGCTAGAAAATGTTAAGTGTTATATTTTCTTATATTTCTCTGGAATATGGTATACTGTAACTTGTAGATTAATAACACCATTTGTCTTTAATACATTTGGAGGCAAAGGGATTGCTCTGGATACACAATTATTTACACTAATAGACAAGGGAATATTGGGCTGAATAACCGCTAATGAATGTAGCCAATTACTGTTAAGAACCCTCCATTCCAGCCCCATGTCTACAGTGGGGGACAGCATGTGAGTGTACATAGAACTCTTACTTTGTACCTCTTGATTCTCTATTTAGGGAAGCCATGACTCGTATGGGAATTTGGGCTGTGGCTCAGTCTAGCCCAGGGTAAGGTTCTTGGTTCTTGGCTGATGTGGCCTCCATCCTTGAGCACGTTTTCTAAAATGGACAACAGTGCTGCGCCAAAGCAGCACTCTCCTTGGGGCCCCCTGCTCCCTGATAGCATCTATCCTGTAGCGCTTGGTATGAGGCTGTATCCAAAGCTAGTGGGGACATGAAGTTCCTAGGCTAAGGACATCTCTGTACCAGCACAGAGGTTGACTGCTTTGGTGAAGGAGCAGCTGGGAAATTTTGGTTGATGAGCAGATAACCAATGCTGGTAATTTTTCTATACAAAATCATAAAGTGGTCCTATGAGAAAATCCATACCATACTGATGTACTTAAGATAAGAAAATACCAGAAATTTGGAGCTAGATGGAACCTTAACGACCACCTAGTCCATCTCAAGAAGCAGTCCTGAAGAGATAAAATGTGACCACTGGTTTGAGTTTGAGGGTTCATTGCTAACTTACCTCCCCAACAGTTTTAGGGCATTTCTGTTCTGTATGTATGTATGTATGTATGTATGTAAATATACAAATATGGGCCTTAGGGCCACTTTGCCAAAAATAACTTTAATTTCCATGTCTATAGAATAAAAATGATCATAACATTATATGTGTTTTCAATTTTTATTTTATCCTCTCTGATTTCTAAATATTTGATATGAATATCTAATTTGGATTTCTCCACTCTCCTATGGGACTGACCCCTTAGTTCTTTGTGTTGCTAGTAATCAATTTGAGACTTCCCAGTCCTGATCATGTAGGGTAATGGTATCTTATCCAAGGAGAATAGATTAATGTGTGTGTTGGAGGGGATGGAGTTTAAGACCTCTTTCAACTGTGCTTAAGGTTTTTGTTGCAGTTTTCTTATTCTGGTAAATATAGACTCAAATCACTAAAAAAAATTTTAAGGCTAAAAGTCAAACCTTGTAGCGTCTTGCAAAAATACCTTAGAAGGGTTGTTGGGTCAACATCCTTTGAGAGGATGTCTCATTTAAATATGGTTTAATTTTGCTTGTTTACTTTTCCCCATCTTTTTATCTTTATTTTGTTTTGAGTGTGCAGTCAAGTAAGTTTATTTAGTGACTGCTTTTGGTTTAAGATCCTAAAATTCCAAGGGTCTTGCTCTAGTGCCCTGACCCCCATCTCTGGATTTAGAGAGTATCCTGGGAGACAGAGGCTGTCCTTTCCCAGCTGCCAGGGAAAAGTGAAAGTGAGCAAATAGGCTGTTAAGATGATACTAAGGAAATGTGGCAAAGCAATATTTCTGTTTTTGAAAACTCGCAATTTTAACCAAAAAAAAAAATGAAAACACTGGATTTTATTTGCCTCTTATTGGGATTTAAGCTTTGTTCAAAAGGATACCCATCAGAATTCCCACTCTCTACTGCTATGTATCTCAATACTCATCCTTGCACCTCTTCATTCTAACTAAGACCAGTTCTACCCCTTCATTCCACCATCTTCCTCAGTTTCTGACTTACTAAAAAATACTCTAGCATTCAAGGTGTGGCCTCAGAGCACAGTTCCTTGAATTGCCTAGGGCAATACTTGTCAAACCTGGATGTGTATATGAATGCCCCAGGTCTTGTCAAAATGCAGGCTCTGATTCCACAGACCTGGGTGGGCCCGAGAATCTTCACTTGTAAGCAGCTCCCCAGTTGTGCTAGGGCTGCTGGTCCACGGACCATACCCCGCGGAGCAAGGCCCAGCACTCTTTCTTTGGGGTAGTAATGTAGTATAGTGAAAAGAGAGTTTTGTAACCAAATAAGACTGGGAAATTCTGTCTTCAGCAGGGTTACACAGGTGTCATTATTTGGACTCCTTCGAGCCTGTGCTTACTGATGTACTCTGTGGATTTCCAAGAGTATACAGTGGTTTTCCCAACTTTGTTCATGGACCATATTCTGCAACTACTCTATGTGGGATATAGGAAACTTTACCTATGGAGAATAGTCTGCTCTTAAAAACAATTTCAGAGCCCACAATTTAATTAAGCACCACCTTTATTAATAGATATGCCCCCATCGAATGCTCTATTAACAATTTTAAAAATTTGACTCTCTTAAGTCATTAAAAAAATATACCTGTAAAGGAAAGATTTGCAGCCAATCTGGTTTTTGTGTGTGTCGGGGGGAGGGAGGGCTTGTGAGCACTTGGTTGTGTGTGTGTGGTTGTGTGAATGAGTGTGGGTGTGTGAGCGTGTGTGTGTTTGAGCATGTGGTTGTGTGTATGAGTATGGAGTGTGTGTGTGTGTGTGGGGTTGTGTGAATGAGTGGTTGTGTGTGTGTGTGTGCATGTGTACGCACAAGCGTTTGTGCATTTGTTGTATATTACTGAAGCCCTGAGTTCCCCAGAAAACCTTCTTGAGCTGGAAGGATTAGCTCCAAGTCAATAGAAATAGCCTCCCACTTAACGGTAAGGAAAGCCTGTGCTACATAGCAAATCGTAGTGTGGGTATCAAGTAGTCATGCAGCTCTGCCTGTTGAGTTCAAGCTGAATGAACTCTGTGGGAACTAGCACACTAGTATGGATCTCAGGTTTTTCAGAGTAGCAGCAGCTCGATAACATTTAGTAATCCGTAATGAGGTGCCAATATTGTCCTAGACATGTGTAATATGCTCTCAGTAACTATAAGGATCATTGGTCGTTCTACAGACCAGAAGAAACCTTCCTTCAAGTACTTCTGGTTGCGTGGGTTTTGAACTCAGGCGGCCTGACTCACTCCACAACCCATTTCTGGAAAACATGCATTTACTAACTGGCGCAATCATTTTTTTCATCAACACTTATTGAGGGATAACCAGGTGATCACTGCTTTGCATATATTATCTCATTGTTCATAAAGTTACAAAGGCAACATTTTCCTGTCGTTGAGAAATTGAAGGAAGCAGTTTGTTCACAATTGTTATTTCACAACATTAAAGACTTGCTTGTTGTAGATAACTTGGAAAATACCAAAAAGTAGAGAGGAAATAAATAACCCATATGTCATCTAGAGAGAACTTCTTTAAAAAATGTTTTTTCTTCATTATAGAGTATATACGAGTGAGTATACTTTACATAGTAAAAGATATACCTATCACTTACACATAGTAGAAGGTGTACATATTTACATATATATTTTTTAAACAAAATCCCTCTTGTAAAGCGATTTCATAAGTTTCCAGTTAACATAATGCAGTATCATAACTCAAATTTTTGTCATACCATAGTGTGAAATCCCAACTCCAGTTTTGAACTTAGCAACCTCTCTGCTTTTTCTCTCGGAAACCAGATACCTTTTCAAAAGCACTCTGAAAGTCTAACTCAGGCCTTGGGATTGTAATGAAAAGCAGCAAACGCATTCCTACCACCTTCATGGAGGGCTCTTGCCTGCACCTGATACGCTTGTGAGTGTGTGGATTTGGCGTGTGTAGGTTTTGCCTTCGTTTAGTTTCCTCCCCAGCGGGGAGATGCCTGGAGCCGAGCTGTGAGCACGCTGTCAGTTTGTCAGCAGGCTCCCGCCGCCAGTGTCACAGCCTCAAAGCAGTGAATAAGCGATTTCTGCAGTTTCCGCAGTGAGAGCCTGTGCCATTCTCGGGATGCTCAGTCACACCACAGTCCTGCTCTGAAGGTGGCTGCTTTTCCCACAGAACGATGGTAGCTAGAGGGGAAATAGCAAGATTTTGGAGTCTGGAAAGTCTTCACATGGGTATGTGTGCAGAGAATGCATTATTGTGTTGCTGATCTGACCCTTGACTTTCAGAGTTGCTGTGCTCTCGGCTGCTTCTTACCAGATGTAAATGTTTGTGTGCAAGCTCAGCCATCCTAGTGCGGTGTCCTGTGGGTAGTTTTACTTGTGGACATGGTGAAGCTAAGAAATTGATTTTGTTTATGGCAGAGCAGCTAGTAGAAAATAGAAAATAATAAGAATTAAGAATGGACTGTCCTGCAGAAGTTATGGATCTGGCTTTTATTGTACAGGTTTTTGCTTCTATTACATGAAGTTCCTTTAGAGAAGAGTTTATTGTTGGGGTATATAAAAATGTTCCCTGCTAATTTTGGTGTGTAAGGGTTAAGGCTATGAAGATTTTTGAAAAATACTGTTTACTGTTTTCAAAAGTGCCATTGTCATTATTCAGTTATTCCACAGTTTCTTACCTTTCCTTTTCAATATTTTTGTGAGTATTGCCTTTAGACTAACTAGTTCCTCTTTAAATGTGAAAGAAATGTGGTATTCTCACACTGGGAAGTTGTAAATTGTAATCTATGTATTCTTAAAAATAAGTGAAGAAAAAAACACTTCATTGAAAGAATTTTAGCTGACTGCTGCACATGGATACATTAGGAAGATTTAAAAGTCTTGTCTCTGTCTTTGCCATCAACCAATGCCAGTAACATGTATCAGAATTGTAGCTGACAGCTTTAAGCAACAGGCCTGGGCCTCACCGGGGCAGCTCAGTATGTAGTTTGTGCTTCCTCCTTGTTTTGATTGGTTTTCTGTGCTGGCTGAGAGCAGACAGGGATGTGGTTGTGGCTTCTATATCTGGCGGATTTAAAAAAAAACAAGACCAGTATGTACTCCATTTCATTAACGAAAAGTTAGAAAAAGAGAACAAAGTTGCCCACTGATTTCTGCTTTGGGAGCCTAGACCCACCTGCATACAGAGTGGCTGTGCCTGGGGGACGATGGCCCAGTGTCCACGGGGAGTGCTGGCTGCGCGCTCATCCGGAGCCCGATGGGCGTATCTGTGTTCATTCCAGCCAAGCGAGCTCTGAGCCGAGCCAGCGGCGTGGGAGAGCAGAGGCCATGGCGGTCAGGGATGGTAGCCCCCACCCTCCGGCCGCCCCTCCCTCCAGCATTCCTCCACTCCCAGGCAAGGGTTCCCTGCCCTTTCCACACTCATGCACAGGCCCAGAGAAGGCCTGACCCAGCCTCTGGCTCCATGTGGAAGGATTGCATTGTCCCTAAAGAGACACAGCATGCCAGAATCTGCTGTGCAAGGCCTTGCAGCCTCCTATCCTCCCAGCACCAGCAGCGCCCCGTGCTCCAGCCCTCCCCTCACAGGCGACTGCTCCTTGAGTGAGCTCAGTGCCCCTCTGACCTGGAAGGCCCATTCAGTAGGAATCCTCTCGTCCTGCTCTGAACATTCACAGGTTGAGTGTATTCTGGAGACTTAAATATATATGTATCTAAAAAATGGAAATGATGACAAATACAATAATCAACTGTATTGTTTTTTATCCTCAAGATTTTATGTCGTCATGATAAAAATATGAAGCTTAGAACTGGATCACGTGGCCCTTTCTCTTCTTATCCCCTCCCAATTCCGAATACGTGCATCTCTCGGTAGCCAGCATGCTCTGACACCTGCAGTCGGTCTCAGCATGGTCAAGCCTCAGGGCAATCTTCTCTGTAGTTTTTAGACTTTTTGCAGAAAATCGGCTCCGTCTGCCCACCAGAACTACTCAGCTTCCTGTCATCACTCGGCTCTCCCTGCTGTGCATACAGACTCCTTGCCTGTCTTGTACTGTGTCACTTTGTGGGTTTGGTACCTGCCACGCCTCTTACAGAAAATCTGGCAGGTTTTAGGAGCCTTCGCTGCGTTTGCAAGAGGGCTGTTGGCAGGGAAAAAGCTAATCCACTTTAAATGATATGCAAGCATAAAACATAGAGCTTGCTAAATGGTGGTTTCTGTTTTATTTGAGGAGCCCTGAGGGGATGGGAAGGGACTGTGGGGCCCTGAAGGAAAGCTCAGAGTCTCTCAGGAGGAAGCCCCCACAGGGAGTAGGCCGGGAAGGTGGGCCGGCAGGCAGAGGTCCTGCAGGTATGAGCCGGAGGAGGCAGGACCAAGGCAGAGGCAGGTGTCGCAGGATCACTTTGGAGCCAGACAGACCTGTGTTTGGATTCCAGCCCCACCACTTAGGAGCAGTCACTTAACCCCTTTGAGTCACAATTTCCTCCTCTGTAAACAGGCAGTAATAATTCCAGGGTGCTTATGAGGCTCAAATGAGATGATTTCTCTTAAGCACTTAGCAGCAGTGCCTGGTACACACTAACAGTTTATCCTGGGGATTCATGAAACTGGGTGGGTTCTTGCTCATGGTTTGTGCAGCCAGGCAGCTGTCAGGAGCTGGGAGGGGCCTGAGACGCAGTCTGGAGAGCTGGAAGCATCCCATTGAGGAGGGGTGCCCAGGACAAGTCCACCCGGAAAGGGAGCCGTGGTCACAACCAGAAACCCAAGGAGGAGCGTACTTGCCAAGGAGAAAGCAGACTCCAAGGGATAAGCCAAAGTTGAAACCTGAGGGCTAGAGGCAAGACACCAAGAAACCCAAACCTACATGCCAGGTCTGGACTGGAGACCAGACAGGGGAAGCTTCCAGAACTGGAGAGAGCTGAGCTGATGACTGGGGGCTCTCACAAGGAAGTAGAGGGGAGACCCGGGTGCTGATTGCCCAGGGCTGGTGGCCCAGGCCCTCCCACCTTTCCAGGGCCCTAAATATCCTTTTTACAGGTAGACAATTACTCTAGGGCAAGTTTTGGCTTTAACTTGAGAAGAGGGAAAATTATTCCTAGGTAGTTTAAAATAAAATTTTATTAAATCATTTGTAGAAACAAAATCTATTTTCAGGTTTGGTGTAAATTAAGTTCAGTCGTGATGTGCCCTACCTGCCTCACGGCTCTGGGCAGCAGTTCACAGTGACACTGAGGTGAACACAGATATAAAGCACATGCTGGAGAGAATTATGTTCAAAAGGCCTGACGACATTTTAAAAAGTTATCAGTGAAGGTTAGCAAGTCCATTTCTAGGACTCTTTTTGATCTTCTTATTGTCAGTATGTTTCAAAGATCCAAAAAAAACTATATGGAATGTAGTTTGAAAGTCTAGATTAGGCATAGATAGTGACTTTCCTGACAATAACTTTTTAAATTCTAGAATATGAATATGTTTCATTCTTTAGTTCCATCTACTAACACTGGCTGATAAGTATGTTCTTCTCCCTGAGAAGGTCATAGCTGGGGTAAGAGTTGGGGTTGGATGTAAGGAGTGAAGACACATACACAGCTCACTAGAATACTGTAGCTAAGCAGCCAAAATATCATAACAATGTAATTGTGATACATATTTTTAAAGAGGTAAGCCTATCATGCTTCTGTAACCTTGAAAAAAGAGATTGTGACCACAGGAGGTCAGGGAATAACAGGGAGGCGAGAGGAAAAGTCATGGAACCCCTCATAAGAAGTGACAGCTAAACTCCCTGGCAGGATGTCGGAGTGTGGTCAGCTGCTTGGGTGGGAAAGTTGCTCTAGGTGGAGAGGTCAGCTTGCACAAAAGGACTTTCTTTGTCCTTTTTGTTAATCCTGGGAACACTCAGTGGTACACACGTGGCTAAAGCGGAGGTTTTCAGCCAATGAGATCAGAATCCATTGCCCTCCAGCTTGTGGCTTGCTACAGGGGATGGGCAACAAAACGACACTTCCTAGAACGCATTCACTCAGTGGATTCCAGGTAAGTTCCGCCTTCAGTTCCCATGTTTCCCACACTTAGTCATACATCAGAATCCTTGGAGAGCTAAAATACATTATCAGCAGCCATTCTCACCTCGTCTCCCACACCGTGGAACCTGGCTCCATGGTCCAGCGAAGGACAGGAGCCTTTATTTTTCTAAAGGTGCCCCCCTGGGTGTTCAGGAGCCACAAAGAGGGGTGGCCCTGGAAGTGTTATAGCATGCTTGACATTGAAGGTCAACCCCCTGTGACCGGTTTGTTCCCTCTGTGCGCATTTCTATGGCAGGGCAGTCATGGTTTCAGCCCAGACAACCCAGCTGCTCACGGCCTATGGGCTGCCTCCTTGTCTGTGTTTGCCATTTCCGGTTTTAAGATGGGAAACGAGAATGACTTATCTCAAACTTGAGGAAGTCTGTGAGCAATCGGCAGGAGGTTTTCTAAAAGACATGTTTTGAACAGATTGTGCTAAGTGTGGGAATTTCCCTGAAATCGCTCATGATTTAGGGACGGGAAATCCCCACAGAGGAGGTACACGGGCTGGGAATAAAGCACCACTCATTAGGTCATCAGTGTTGGTGACAGCCGAGGCCCTTCATGAAAACAGCCTTCCCGCCTGGTGCCTGAGCGTGAAGCCCAGGGCGTGCTTCTTACCTTCCTTTCATTTAACAATCCTTCCTCAGCTTCTTTTTGAAATTCTGTTACTCTGATCAGAAGCCCTCAGAATGTGCAGAAAGCAACCAACCGGGAAACAGACGTGTTGTATGTCCTGAGAAATACTCCCACCTGGACCTGGGCTGTGGCCATTTTCTGTGTGCATAACTCCCTATAGGAAGTCCTTATCCTCTGGCACATGTTATAAAGTTTTCCATTGTTGGTGATATTTGATATTTTCTGCCATAAAAATTCACCTTCATAATCAGTTGTCAGGTTTCATCCCTTCACAAATGTAAAATCTCAGTTCAGACAGAAAAATATCTGTTACTTTTCCAAGGAGTGTGGAAGCTGTTGATTGTTGGCATTAAAAAAACGACAACATATCATCTCTAATTGTATTTGCAACGGTGCTATTACTGACTTTGAAATTGGCCTATCGTTTGTGGATAGGCAGTTCTCTAAAGTTGTCCTAACCAAGGCTGGAAATGTGGATGGGGGAGTCTGATGGCAGCTGCAGCCTGGAATGTTGATCAGTTCATTCAGGAAGTGAACAGAGATTTGGAGGTGAGAGGAGAATTCAGGGGCTGAATCGGAAGAAACTACCATATGATCCAGATTTTATGCAAAAGAATTCAAAATAGGGTCTCAAAAAGAGATCAGCTCGGGCCGGCCGAGTGGCACATTGGTTAAGAGCTGGTTTTGGGATGCCAGCGGCCCTGGTTCGGATCCCACATGTGAGGGCCAGTGACACTGCCCTTTACAGCTAACAACAGCTCCACCTGGAGCTGGGCTGTGTGAGCCCCGGCGACGGTGTAGGCTGCAGTCTGTGCTGCAGTGGGCTGCCATAGGCTACAATGAGTGGCCAGCAGCCAGCGTGAGCGGCTGGCAGCCAGTGTGAGCTGCCAATAGCCGCGGTGAGCGACCATGCAGAGGATGGCGACCGATCTGCCTCATCCGGGAAGAGTGCAATGACGATACCAACAGTGAAGCAACATCCTCCACAACTAGACTGAAGAACAAAAAGACAGCAACTTGTCTGTTCCCCTTCCCTGACTGATTCCCCAACGCTGTTCCCCTCCCCCATTCTCCAATAAAATCTTTAAAAAAAAGAGATCACCTATGTTTACTGCAACATTGTCCACATAGCCAAGAGGTGGAAGGAACCCAAATGCCCACCAATTGATTAATGGATAGTGAAAACATGGTACCTATTACATACATACAATAGAACATGATTCCACCTTTAAAAAGAAGGAAATTCTGATACATATGACAACGTGGATGACCCTTGAGCACATTGCTGAGTGAAGTAAACCAGTTGCAAAAGGACAAATACTGTGTGATTCCACTCATATGAAGTAACAAAAGTTATCAGACTTACAGAGGCAGAAAGGAGAAAGGTGTTTGCCAGGTAATGGGGGAAGAAGGAGGGAGAATCAGTGTGTTTCATGGGCGTAAAGTTTCAGTTTTGCAGATGAAAAAGTTCTGGAGAGCTGTTGCCTAACAATGTGAATATACGGAACTCTACTGAACTATACACTTAGAAATGGTTAAGATGATTAATTTTAATGTTGTGTTTTTTTACCACAATAGGAAGGGAGGAAAGAGGAAGGGAGGGAGGAAAGAGGGAAGAAGGGAAAGAGGGAATTAAATTTACTCTTGTATTAAGAAAATATATTCATTTCCCCTAATTTTGCAGAAGTACATTTGGAGACTTTGTAGTGGCCCTACATCATGCAAAATTCCCTGAAATAAAAAGTCACCATTTTTAACTTTAATCTGTGGTGGAAGATTCTGAAGCTATTGAAGCTAGTGATTCTGTATTCACTATGGGAGCAGCCTCAGGCCTTCAGTTTGAGCCATAGAGGGGGCCTGCCCAGCAGAGGGTACTGGGCTGTGGCACCCAGTGGGAGACAGGATTGTTTAAGTAGAGGGGTGTCAAATTACAGAGAGCCTTGAAATACTACTGAAGACCTCTGTCATTATGCAGTAGGTAACTATTGTGTCGTTTCTTGTGAAAATGATGAAACCGCTGTTTTAAGACATTTTCCTTGGATGTAACATATATGGTAGTTGGGAGAGGGGTGGGAGGTTGTGGAGGCAGGAGGCATGAAGGGTCGCTGGGAGGGTTTTCTAGCTGGAGGTGGGGATGAGTCCTAAATGGGAGGCTGGGAGATGTGGGTGTGTGCCTTCCCTCGGACCCAGCACTGGCATAGCCCAGTCATATTAATAGTTAAATTTCTTGGAACCTTAGTTTCCCATCAGCAGTTTGCAGTTCAGTTGAAAAAAAGATTTATTGAGTGCCTTCTGTATGTCAGATACTATGCTATGTGCTGGGGTTACAAAACTAGAAAGACGCTCCCTTCCCTGGGGAGGTTCTGGTCTCAGAAGGGAAATGCATGTGAAGACAGTGAATGTGGGGAATGATAGAAGCCTGTGCTTTGAGCACAGGAACCACAGCTGATACCCCTCCCAGCTAAACACCAGACACAGGACTCCAGCTCCGTAAAATGCATGTAAATCACAGGGCAGGCACACAGGTATCTGGAGAAGGGACTGTGAAATCATGAAAGTATTAAGGTCACCAAGGGCAAAAGGTACAACAAAACTTAATCAGATAATTGCAGACCCATTTGGGGACAGGGATCAGGAATAGGAGGAAAAGGTTAGCAAAATGAGAGAGCACCAGTGAATATTGTCACTATCCAAAGTGATGTAGAAGTACTAGATTTGGGGTACTAGCTCTTTTAAATACTTGTCCAGTAGCTTTTGTCTTCTCACTACTAACAAAGGCAGTACTGTGCTGGAAGAGGTAGTCACGGCCAGGGAGCAGGAGTTGGACGCCGTGGGCTTGGGGCCCACTGCACCCAGCTGGGTGGTGTTGGGGGCTTCAGTCTACCCACCTGTGAATTGGGAAAACTAATCGTACCCCCCTCGTTGCAGTGACATGAGGATTATATGAGCTGTGTCACACAAAGGGGCTTAAAACACTGCCTGGCACATTGTAAGTGCCTGATAAAATAGTCTTGCGTTTCCTTAAAGTTTTTCAGTTTACAGAGTGCTTTCATATATCATCATTTTATTTGAGGCTCACAGCAAACTCATCACGATTACTTGCTGAGAATTTACAAACAACCCTGTGCAATGGGTATTATTATTCCCATTTGACAGGGGAAAACCTGAGAAATGAATTTGATAAAGGACTCACTCTAAAAAAAATTTTTAAAAACAATTTGTGCAGCGCAACTATTTGCAGCTGGGTCAGTCTGACCTCAAAACCCTGCTCTTTGTCCGCATGCTGTATTTCCACCCATCCATCCATCCATCCAGCACAAACTTCTGAGCACCTGTCTGTGCCAGGCAGCGGTCGAGGTACTTACAATGAAGAACAAAGCAGACAAAAATCACTGTCGTCATGTAGTTTCCCTTTTCACCAGGGGAGGCAGACAACAAACACACTTCTCCCTAAATGCTATGGAGAAAAGTAAACCATGAAAGAAGGTTGGGCAGAGGTGAGAGTTGCAGCTTAAAAAATGGGATGGTCAAGGGGAGAGTGTCGGGCACAGGGACTGGCATGCCCTGAGGGATGGTGCCTGCCGTGTGAATCGGGCAGCCACCGGGGCCAGGGTTGAGTGACCGGGCTGGGAGGTGCAGTGTGTTTCGGGGGGTGGGGGCGTTTCAAGGGCCTGGGCTTTCTCCCCTGTGGATGGTTTGGAGTAAATGATCTAGACGTCAGAATGGTCTAGCAGGATCACTCTTGGCTGCTTTGATGAGAGTTGTAGGAAGGGGAGGGGGCGGGGCAGCTGCAGGGAGACCAGTAAGTTGCTGCTAGAGGGACCCAACTGGAGGAGACCGAGGCTTGAGCAGTGGGAGAGCAGTGAGGCGTGGCCAGGTTTTGGACACAGTCTGAAGGGGAAGTCGGGCTTTGCTGATGAGTTGGACATGCGATATGAGAGGGAGAAATAAAAAAAAAGACCTCTGAGTAGATAAAAACATGTAAACTTACTTCCATTTTACAGATGGGAACACTGAGGTTGGAAGAGGACAGTGACTTACTCCAAGGTCATTTAGCCAGCAAGTTCGTAAAGCTAGGATATTTGCCTGGGTATTTTCACTCCTAATTCCCCTTGTACACCTTGCTTCTCTCCCACCCCAGACCTCCTACCCCGCCCAGCTGACTGAAGCCCTTAGAACTATCTTGTTTCTACAGTGCTCAGTAAAGACTGATCCGTGATGTTGAAACACTCCCTGCTGGAAATCTTTATCAGGACCCACCTAAGCCAGAGCCATTTTTCTAAGTGTTTATTTATGAGAGCAACTCAGATCTTTCACTATTTGAAGTCATATCTTATTTGCAAAGAACTTTATTACAGCACTTCCCATAAAGGTTTAGCATTTTTTCAATGGAATCCTTTTTTCCATTAGACTTGAGAATTGGGGATTTGTACGTTATCACTACTGATTATTACAGCAACAGCCAGATCCAATAGTAAGGAATTGTAACTTAGGAAAACATTGTTCCTTGAGTGTCTGAGAGAGAAAGTGTCATTTTCAGGGCTTTGCTTGGGTGGGAGGCCCAGACACCTTTATTTTTCTGAGCTTCACAATTCTTTTGGCCCAACCACATCTGACATATGACACAGAGCAACGCTATTGGTCCTGGACTGTGCAGACTGGTGTCTGCTGAAGTTGGAAGACTGCTGCCACTTTGGGGCCCCTGAAAGCCCAGGAGCACGAGAACTTGTCAGTCATCAACCAGTGTAGTTGTGGGGTGACAGCCTGGGCAGCTGCTCTAAGGATCCCGGGTAGAAAAGGTTTTCAGCTTGAGTGTTATCTTCTTTGTAGTCTCAGATTCATGCATGTTAAAAAATTTTTACATTTCCTTCCTCAAAACTCCTCCCCACTCCCGCCCAAATACACGCACACCAGGAACATGCGCTAGACCAGGTGACCTGCAGGCACTCTGCAGGCACTCTGATCTGACCACAGCACAGGAGGCGGAAGTCACCATGCCTTATCTAGGCTCACACACCCTTCTCAGACAGGGCAGCCTAACGTTCCCAAGGACCCTATCCAATCCCCTGCCTCCCCAGATTGGGCAACAGGAGCTCCACCAGATTTGCACTCCTAAGGGAAGACCCCCCTCCCTGAGAGGGGGTCCTGGTATGGGGCCCCCACCAGGGACAGATATGTGCGCGCGCGCGCGCACGCGCGCGCACACACACACACACACACACACAGCTGACTGTCTGCTGCCCACCTGTCTACACACCCCTCACCTGACCACCTGCCATGGCGTGGACCCAATGCTGCCTCTCGGTGCATCGGTCAGCATGCTGGGGGCCTAGAAGGCAGCACCAAGGGTCTTGAGAGCTTTCACCTGCTCCCCAACTTTGTGGTTGGGTTCAGGAACATGGTTCTGCTGCAAACCCTTCTTCCCTGGGGCAGCTCACCTTTACCTCTCAGACACAGGCCCTGCCTTTCCTGAATAAGACGGACTTGGGAACAGGGCGGTGAGGTGCAAGAGGGTGCCGGGCACCATGTGGCCCTCCTGTCCTCCAAGGCGCTAACTCAGCTGCTTCCTCATCAGCACATCTCAAGTTCACTGACTGTCCAGACGCCCTAGGTGTGGGCAGACCACCTGTTAGCCTAACTGGGACATAGCTATGCAACTGGTGCATTATGCCCCACCATGCAGGTGCCGCCACAGAAGGAAGCCTAAAGAAAGGACTGGGGAGCATGTCTGCAGGGGAGGTGACCGCAGCTGGGGTGGGGGGGCTCCCAGGCTCAGGGGTACCCTCGGCCACGGGAAAGCACTTGGAAAGCATGGGTCCTTGTAGAGATCTGGACCTTATAGAGTCCAGAGCTCGGGCTCGGAGGATGGGGACCTAGGGAGGAGTGGGCGCTGGCTGTGGAAGGCACGCCACCCTGTCTTCCCCCACTGTGTTCCTCATGTCTTACAACATGATCACAGTCCTGTCTGCCCGGCAAGGAAAACTTAAGCTACGATGCATGAAATACAATGACAGAGCTTGCTTGTTTTCATAGTATTTATTACTCTCCGTTGTTGCAAATATTTTTCAATAGTTTTTACTGTTTTAGTGTAAGAATTCTAGGCTTTGTACAAAATGTGTTGCTTTTAAACACTTGCTCACAACAACAGCATGGCTGAAGTGATGGGGAAGGAGGGAAGCTGTGAGGGCCTGCGATGCAGAGCGCGGGTGCATGGGTTAGGGCTGGCTGTAAAATGTGGCTCGTCCAGATGGGATGGGTAAAATGCTCATCAGATTTTGAAGACTTCGTGCAAAACTAAGAATAGAAAACATCTCATTAAAAAAAAAAAGTTCCGTGTAGAAAGTAGACCTATCCCCTAAGAGTGATAACTAGAAATTCAGAGTCACAAGTCCTTAAAAAAAGCAAGAGCATTCAGCGCTCTCCTACTGCAGTCCCGAACCAACCTCCACCCTTCCCACCACAGTGGCTTCTGACTTCCTTTCTCATGACTTCTCCAAGTAACTTGGGATTTTTCAAATCATTATTGACTTACCATCTTTGTTGCTCCAGCCTGCATACCATTCTGAATTTGGTTTCCTAGGGCCATTTCCCTGG
This sequence comes from Aselliscus stoliczkanus, assembly GCA_033961575.1. Lineage (NCBI taxonomy): Eukaryota > Metazoa > Chordata > Mammalia > Chiroptera > Hipposideridae > Aselliscus > Aselliscus stoliczkanus. The sequence goes on along the minus strand of CM066727.1, from coordinate 100,278,824 downwards.
TGTGGCAGCTCTGGGCCACCCACTCCGACTAACCTCCCCCTTCTCCCAGCTGACTTCCCTGGCTCCAGCCTTGGCCCCACCAGCTCAGCTCCCACCACACTCACTGCCATCACCACAGTCACTCTTCAGTTGGGTGCTAGGCACTTGATACACATTATCTCACTTAATTCTCCAAAAAGAAAGAAAACACTTTTTACAACAGAAGAAAGTGACGCTTAGAGAGCTCACATTGCCTCGTTAAGGTCTCAAGCCTTCAGAGGGGCAGGGCCAGAATTCAAACTAGGCTTCTGGGGCTCTAATCTTGTTCTCTTTCTACAGCATCGGGGCACCTCTGTTCAAAACCTGTTGCTCCCTTACTCAACCCTGAGAGGGCAGCCCCACTGCCACCTCTCGCCCGTGGAGTCCCTACAGTGGGCTCCCACCTTACTTTTCTGGCCTCCTCTTTTATTAGAGGTACTGCCTTCCACATGCCACGTACTCCAAATCCAGCCACATTTCGTTCCTTGAAGCCTTTCCCTGTCTTCTTCACAAGGGATGTTCTGTTTCTCTTTAACATTTCCTTCTCTCGATGACAGATTAGTGTCGGTGACAGTAGCCCACTGTCCCAAGAAAGAAAATCTGACTACTGAGGCTGTCAATCCAAAATGCTATACTCATCCTTAAAACAGCTTTCTTTTTTAGTAAAGGTGCTCTATAATTACCACTTCTAATATTGTGAGTTCCAGCCCTTCCACACGGGGAAAACTAGTAAAAAAGACCATATGTTTTCAATTAATGATGCTACTGGGACCTTTTAATTTTAGTAGTACTGCTGCTTTGCTGGTAAAAGATGGAAGCAGAACACTTTATAAAAAATGATTATATTTTTCATTTTCTTTTTTTCCTCATGCTTTATCAGCACATTGCTTAGAAACATTTTGTATATTTCTATGTTTGATATCCACTTTGGAGCACAGATTTCCAGCTAAATTGTGCATAGTTCAATTAGTATCATAACTCACAGAATACCCCTGTGTATTGGCCATACTCTCTGAACTACTCCCCTTCTTCCTTAATGCAACACTTAACCCCAGCTTTTTCTAGCATGAACTGCTACCTTTAGGTTAATAGAGCAGTGGACTTTTTCTTTAGGTTAATAGAGCAATGACTTTTTCTTCTGGATAAGATAAAAATGATTGTTTTCCCTTGGGGTAGAGTGGTGTGCGCTCTCCACAGTCATTTATTTTATCATTTATCATTCTTTGTTAGCTGTGTCTTTTAAACCATGTCGTCACTTTTTTTTTTCTTCTTTAGTTTCTTCTGATGGTGGTCCTGAGTCCTCTGCCTTAGTGGATGACAACGGCAGTGAGGAGGACTATAGCTATGAAGACCTGTGTCAGGCCAACCCCAGATACCTACAGCCAGGCGGGGAACAGCTGGCCATCAACGAGGTACTGGCATGCCACACAGTGGTGACGAATGGTGGACGCCCAATTTCCAGGGCTCAGAATCTTTTCAGACTTTGCTCTCTGATTATTTCTTACTCAAACATGTACTAAAGCCTAGAACCTTGACTAGAAAAAACACTATGAGTTTCTGGCATTTTCAAGGACAATTTATGTGATTAAGTTCATCCCTTTTTGTAATAAGAACAGCAGTCATTAGCATTTGGATAACGTTTTCAGTTTCCAGAATGCTCTCCCTTACATTATCATCTCATATAAATCTCACAGTTGATCTAAGAGGTAAATGTTACAATTGTTATCTATGTTTTAGTAAACACTGAAAGTAAATGGCTAAATGACTTGCTAGCAAACGGCAGAGCTGGCATTATCCCCATTTCTCAATGAAGCTGGAGTTCTTTCTACCACTCTGTTTCTTCAGCCCTTTTTACAGAAATTGTTCTAGAAGGCACCGCTAGCTTTGGGAGTTCTTGAACAGAGCATGGGAAGTGTCACTTCTCAGTGAGATAGCATCCCCGTTTACAGCACCCGTTGTTGCCAGAGAATACATTGATGGTGTCCCCGGGAGCTGAGCGGGGGTGTGATGTCACCTGCCCCTACGGTGGCTCACAGATGAGCTGTGTCTGTTCTTTACTTTTATAATGAACTGTTGGCTATCCAGAGATCACTCTGTATTCTCTTTAATTGCAGTAATAACCTATAGATACAAAGTTTGTTCAAACCATGAATGAAGTATGGCTAGTAGGTTCTGGGTGAGGCCCTGAGGTTCTGGCAGTTATGTATGTGTACACGCTCTGGAGGCTTGGCTCTGTGACATCTCGCGGGGCTGCTCAGAAACCATTTGAAGGTGAACGCTTCCATCTATTCAAATTTGTTAAATAACTGCTATACAGATGAGCAATCTATTTATAGACTTTTTTTTTAAATTAGTTTCAGGTGTACAGCACAGTGCAATAGTTATAGATTTTACCCCTCAAAGTGACAACCCCCCTCCCCCAATTCGCCACCCCACTCCTCCCCCCATATCATATATATCTATTACTCTTCCTCTGACTCCCTTCCACAGTATAATCCACATCCCGTGACTATCTATATATATTCAATTACAGTAGGTATACAACCTCCACTTCAGGTATACAGTGCAGTGATCAAACCTCTACTCCATCCATGAAATGGTCTCCCCAACAAGACATGTGACCATCTGATGCCCCACAAAATATTTACACCAGTATTAATTATATTCCCCGAACTGTCTGTCATATCCCTGTGGCAATATTGTAGTTGCCTATTTTTGCTGTCTAATCCCTTCCCCTTCTCCCTCATCCCCACTCCCCTCCCAACTAGCAACCCTGTTTTTCCTCTATATCTATGAGTCAGTTCTGTTTACATTGCTCATTCATTCAGTTTTTCAGATTCCACTTATAAGTGAGATTGTATGGTATTTGTCTTTCTCTGTCTGACTTATTTCACTTAACATAATAGTCTCTAGGTCCATCCATATCATTGCAAATGGTACGATTTCATTCTTCTTTATAGCGGAGTAATACTCCATTGTATAAATGTACCACAGTTTCTTAATCCAGTCATCTACCAATGGGCATTTCGGTTGTTTCCAGGTCTTGGCTATTGTAAATAGCGCTTCAGTGCACATAGGGGTGCATATATTTTTTTGAATCAGTGTCTTGGGTTTTTCGGGATAAATACCTAGGAGTGGAATTGCTGGGTCAAAAGGTAGTTCCATTTCCAGATTTTTGAGATACCTCCATACTGACTTCCATAGTGGCTGCACCAATCTGCAATCCCACCAACAGTGCAGCAGGGTCCCCTTTTCCCCACAGCCCCCCCAGCACTTGTTGTTTATTGATTTATTGATGATAGCCATTCTGACTGGAGTGAGGTGGTATCTCGTTGTGTTTTTTATTTATACACTTTTATAAGAAGTGAAATTTGGGATTTCCCTTAAGAGCATGTGTAAGAGATTCGCTGATCATCTTTTCCCTGACGTGCTTCTCTGTTCATTTTGTGTAACAATCAAACAGTAAGTATTGCCCCACAGCCCTTGGTGTATACAAATGAGACTAGAAGATGTGCCTGTCCCCCTGAGAGAGCCCACAGCATCCCGCTTGGTCATGTCCGAGGGGCTTTGGCCTAAGCACGTGCATCTCCATTTCAGCTGATCAGCGATGGCAGTGTGGTCTGTGCAGAAGCCCTGTGGGACCACGTGACCATGGATGACCAGGAACTGGGCTTCAAGGCAGGAGATGTCATCCAGGTTCTGGAGGCCTCTAACAAGGACTGGTGGTGGGGCCGGAACGAAGATAAGGAAGCCTGGTTCCCTGCAAGCTTTGTCAGAGTAAGTATGTGGCGCCTTCCGCTTTCCACAACTGTGTCTGGGGGAGTGAGGGAATCATTTCAGGCCAAACTCGCTCTTTGTACAGAGTCAGTTCTCTGTACGTTTAAGCAAAACGATTCGACCGGGTGGAAGGAAAATTTTTAACTGAGGCAAACTCGTTGTTTGGCACTGCTGCTGGGTTTTGAGCCGCTGGCCCTGCGTAGCTTTGGTTGGGAAGAAGTGGAAGCCAGGGAGGCCTGCCTGAGCCTGGGGCTGCCTTCCCCCAGTCACCTGTCCCCTCTGTGTGGCCGCAGCTGCGAGTCAATCAGGAAGAGCTGTCGGAGAATTCCAGCAGCACCCAGGGCGAGGGGCAGGAAGAGGACTCTGGCACGAGCCGCCACAAACACTGCGAGAGCAAGCGGCAGATGAGGACCAACGTCGTCCAGGAGATCATGGACACCGAGCGGGTGTACATCAAGCACCTCAAGGACATCTGTGAGGTGAGGCAGCAGGCGGCACCTCGCTAACTAAGGCTGTCGCCCCCTCAGCGATACGCCCTGTGGTTTTATCCTGGGCCAGTCAGGCCCTCCTGGTTACGTGTTTTCCCAGAGCCCTCACTTCTCACCACCTCCTGCACACTGGCCCCTGCGCAGACTGCTCACCCGTTAAACACTCGTGTGCCGTGGTCAGCATAAGCGCTACCTGACCTGCTGTCGTAAGCAGTCCTCTTTTTGGGGTGCCATGTCACTGTCTGTTTCAGGACTAAACTCTGAGATTATTCAGAGTGAATGTCAGACTGTCAGAGAAGGCCACTCCCTTTAAGTGAAATCCACTTGACTTTACAAAGACTCAAAGGCTTGTCAGGGTCTACAATCCCACTGCCTCTAGTCACTGAGTCACAGATGAGATGCTGAGTTATTTAAACACAGTCAGAAAAAGAAAATTGATTTTATCCAGTGATAGCCAAGGCTGTATTCTACAGGGTTGTGGTAATTCGACTCTGCAATACATTTTATTTCTCCCATGATATTTTTTGTTGTTGTGGGTTTTTTAGAAGCACTACCCTGAACTGTCTTTTGCCACCTGTGATCATTCCAGCTGTCCTGGCTGTGAGTGGCCGATCTCTGCTCTCAATTCAGGTGTGAGATGCAGCACTGAAGACAAGATGAAGTGTTATAGCTGCCCATTTCGTAATGGATAAACTGGCCAGATACTGATATGCCCATGTTTAGCATATTTATACCAGCCATAGGGTTCTGTATAAATATATGGTTAAGGGAGTGTCTTTAAAGTGACATTTTAGAAAAATAAAAGTAATGCTAATAATTGTTGAGCATTGATTATGTGCCACCCCTTTACCTGGATTAACTCATTTTATACTCACAACGTGCTCATTAGGCAGGTCCTCTTAGTCCCATATTACAGATGAGGAAACGGGGCACAGAGAAGTCAAGTGGTGGAGTTGGGATTTACACCAGGCAGTCTGCCCCGGAGCCTGTACTCTGAACCTTTGCATGGTCTTCCTGTTAAAATCCATATCAAATAGTCAGTTGTATGGATTTTGTCATAATAGTCAGTTTAGTCTGTAGTTATATGATGCCAATTTGGGGATAATTGTCTCATCTATGTATGGCCTTTCCTTCCTACTCTACTACCTCCCACTTAAGCCATAGTACAAGCAGGATGTGTAATGGATGATGGTCTCTAACTAGTGCAGGCATCAGGTTAAGGGTGTGCAGATTTATGCTGTATGTATAAAGTAGGTGATGGTGGAACCCATTGAGGGAATGTGCTTAGCTTTGGCCGTGACAGTGAGCAGAGCTACATGCGCTGTTCAGCACGCGATGGTATTCTGTGTTTGACAAGTCTTCTTGGCTGTGAAATGGAATTAGGGACAGGAGAATGGTTATCTGAAGAGTTTGGAAAAAGGTGTGACAGTACCAATTTTTGAGCTCTAGTATTTGAAACCAAGTGACTTGCTTCATGAATATAATCTGGAAACTTGATATGATTTCTTGAATGATAAAACCAGCCACTCATACCTTTTCTCTTTCTGTTTTTAAAATATTTATGGCACATTGTAGTCATGCAAGCATGACTGTCCCATCAGAGACTCATAGGGGTTAAAATAGTTTTCTCTAATTAAAATCCACTCCAAGACAATGGCTTTGGGCCCAAAATACTATGTTATTCAAGGAAATAATTTCTGAGTTTCCAAATTAATTTTATTTTTTTTAAAGATTTTATTGGGGAATTGGGGGAGGGGACCAGCATAGGGGAATAGACAAGTTGCTGTCCTTTTGTTCTTCAGTCTAGTTGCGGAGGACGTTGCTTCACTGGCCCATGTTGGTATCGTCATTGTGCTCTTCCCAGATGAGGCAGATCGGTTGCCGGCCTCTGGACGGTTGCTCACCGCAGCTATTGGCAGCTCACGCTGGCTGCCGGCCACTCACTGTAGCCTATGGCAGTCCACTGCAGCAGGGGCTGCAGCCTACACCATCGCCAGGGCTTGTACAGCCCAGCTCCAGGTGGAGCTGTTGTTAGCTGTAGAGGGCAGTGTCAGTGGCCCTCATATGTGGGATCCGAACCCGGCCGCTGGTATCGCAAAACCAACTCTTAACCAATGCGCCACTCAGCCGACCCTTTTTTTTTTTTTTTTTTTAATTATTATTATTATTCTTTTTCTCTTCTTCTTCTTTGAGGACAGTGTCATTGGCCCTCATATTTAGGATCCGAACCGGGGCCGCTGGCACATCCCAAAACCAGTTCTTAACCAATGCGCCACTTGGCCGACCCTTCAAATTAATTTTTAAAGGCTTGCTTTTTCCCTTTTGCAGGGCTATATTCGACAGTGTCGCAAGCACACAGGGATGTTCACTGTTGCACAACTAGCCACCATTTTTGGAAACATTGAAGATATTTACAAATTCCAAAGAAAGTTCCTGAAAGACCTGGAGAAACAGTACAACAAAGAGGAGCCTCACTTAAGTGAAATAGGATCCTGCTTTCTTCAACATGTATGTCACCTGTTACTTCTTTATGAATAACATCCAGTTAAATAATTTTGAAATCTTTCTCCACTAAAATGAGTCTTTTTGTTTGTTTGCTACATTAATTTCCCATAGAATGCAGATGTCACTGTAAATTAAGTTGATTGGTTTATATGGTTAATCTGTGGCCAAATACCCTAAGTCCATTTTTTCAAAATCTTCCCACCTTTAAGCAGTTTGGAGTAATTTCTGATAATATCTATTAAGTTTCCGTGATATATCAAGCACCGCTTTTAGAGTCTTCTTTTTTTTGTTTTTTTAAAGATTTTGTTGGGGAATTGGGCGGGGGAACAGCATTGGGGAATCGGGGAAGGGGAACAGACAAGTTGCTGTCTTTTTGTTCTTCAGTCTAGTTGCAGAGGACATTGCCCATGTTGGTATCGTCATTGCGTTCTTCCCGGATGAGGCAGATCAGTCACTGGCCTCTGGGTGGTTGCTCACCGCGGCTATTGGCAGCTCACGCTGGCTGCGGGCCGCTCACTGTAGCCTATGGCAGCCACTGCAGCAGGGGCTGCAGCCTACACCGTCGCCGGGGCTCGTACAGCCCAGCTCCAGGTGGAGCTGTTAGCTGTAGAGGGCAGTGCCACTGGCCCTCATATGTGGGATCCGAACCACGGTCGCTGGCATCCCAAACCAGCTCTTAACCAATGCGCCACTCGGCCCACCCTTTTTGAGTCTTCTTATATTAGCTCCTATACTGTTGTGGAGGCAGTATGATTACTGACCTAAGGTCACACATGAGAAGTGGCAGATGGGAATTCAGACTGGGGCGTGTGGCCACTGTCACTACCTCAGAACAGTCTTGTGATGATGGCATGAACTTACCATTTAACTGATGATTGTCCATTACTATTTAATACTAAAAGATTTCAGAGGAAGAAGCATTTATTCCCAGCTAAAATGTGCAGGGCATCATAATAATAGTAATAAAAAGAGCAGTGATGACCACCGCTACCTCCTGGGGCAGCCCTGGCTGGGTGCTGGGCCCAGTAGCTTCAGAGAGGCGGGACAGTGAAGCAGACTCCCAGGGTGGTTGCTTTTAAATAGCTGAAAATGATGCTCGGGGGTAATGCACGTGGGGAGATCGGCCCCATGAGTGCACTGGGCCTATTGGGACTTTGTAAAAGACCTGTTTGACCAGAGCAGAAAGTTCATGCGGTTTAAGAGAAAAGTGCCAGAGGTCAGAAAAGGTCACACTGCAGAGGGGTCAGGGCCTGGTGGGGACAAAACCTCAGGAAGGTAGATCATGCCTGGAGAACGGGGGACTTGAGCTTAGGAACAGAGGAGTTGCTGCTTCTGGGAGGGAGTAGAGGTGGGCCTGGGCAAGAGTGATGTCACAGTGGGGACACATAGATGGATTTGTGGAGATGGGTAATTTGAGGACAAACTAACAAGACTGGTCATAGGGAGCAAAGAAAAGCAGCAGTCAGAACCACTTGCAGGGTTTTCAGTCTGAAAGAATTAACAGGTTAGGAAAACCTGCTTTCTAGGGAAATAGGGGTTGGCTTGTGGGTGTATTGAGTTTGAGCACGTCCATTCGGAGTAGAGGCAGCCATAAGTGAACGCAGCTCTGGGCAGGTGGGCGTTTGTGCCGGTCTGGTCTGGCAGTGGTGGCTGTAAGGAGAAGACGCAAGTCGGGGGTTGAAGGGGCAGGGGTGTGAGAACCCAACCCAGCAAGCCTGCCTCTGGGCCTGTGGAGGAAGGGCGGGGCACTGCATGTGGGGAGTGATGGAGTCCCAGAGAAAGGAAGGCGCTACAGACAGAGCTGGCAGGCTTGCAGCCTCCCTGGAAGTGAGACCCAAGGAGAAAGGAAGCAAATGAAGGGCTTGTCTTTGGAGGTTGGAAGGTGGTGCGCGTGTGGAAGCCAGGTGGTGGGACATTACAGAGACTTGTGGTGAGGAGGTGGTGGCTTTGGATCCTCACCTCTTGGTCATGGTCAGGGGGAGCAGGGCGACTGCAGAGGGCATCGCTTCCCTGGGAAGCCCTGTGCACCTGTGACACGCCCTTTTGGGGCCTAGAAGGCTGTCTGGAAGGGGACCAGAGTTCTGAGTCCTAAAGCAGCCCCTCCCTCCACCGCCCAGCCCCCATGAAGCGACTCCCCCTGGAGAGTCCCTTCCCTCAGAGAAGATCTGGGCGCCTTTCCCAGGCATGAAAAACATCACAGATGGACTTGGGGCGCCATGGAACATCTCCCTCCTGCCCAGGAATGCCCCCTCACGTAGGGCTGGCTGTTACCTGTCCTTGTTGTGGCCCAAAGCCACCCCAGAGCCTGATGAACTGTGCTTTCCCCTTGCCAGCAAGAGGGCTTCGCCATCTACTCCGAGTACTGCAACAACCACCCGGGCGCCTGCGCGGAGCTGTCACGCCTGATGAAGCAGGGTAGGTACCGTCACTTCTTCGAGGCGTGCCGCCTGCTCCAGCAGATGATTGACATCTCCCTGGACGGCTTCCTCCTCACGCCGGTGCAGAAGATCTGCAAGTACCCGCTGCAGCTGGCCGAGCTGCTCAAGTACACCACGCAGGAGCACAGGTGGGCAGCCCAGCAAGTGACAGTAACAGTCACTTGTGTTAGCTCTGCGGAAGAGGTTTTCCTATTGTTTGGACTATTTAAGATTGTTAACTACTGGAATAGGGTTAGTGAAGAGGCTCCAGAATATCCATTCCTAGAGATATTTTTAAAAAATAATAATAATTCTTAAACTGTGCCATCAACATATGGGGGACTTTTATTGTTTTGTTGATCTTATTATTGATATGTATTTTATAAATAGTCTTTGGTAGCTACTCAATAGTTAACAAAAACGATTTTTAAAAGAAATAGACCGGTGCAAATTGCTTCAGAAATATTTTACTTTCTCCCCGTGCTTAACTTGCTCTATATCACCTCACCCTCAGAGCAGGATTATTTACTGCCGACAAAAAGATACTCCATGGAAGGGATGAGGCCAGAAAAGTGTGAGCTGTAAAAGAGTAGGGAATCTTAAAGGAATGTAGTAGCGTGTGGGGCCCCTTCAGAGACACATCCCACTGAGAGCCCTGCCAGCTCTCAGCCCCTTCTCACCCAGCCTGGGTGCCTGCTTTGTCTCCGGAATGCTTTCCACCCCATTCCCTCTTTCTTCTGGTACAGGCACAGGGCTTCCCGTCGTGATTGCCTGAACACTCCATCTCCATTTGGGACTTACTTTATGCCTGAGTCTTTCCTAGGGAGCTAAAACGTTATCCATTCCTTGCTTAACAGCAACTTGCCACTTTCCTGCATGCACAGAATAAGGCTTTTATATGTAAGCTAGCGTCCATTCAGTATTGGCATGGGCACGTCCGTTTTCTGTGATGTCATCACAGCAAGACCAGCTGTTTGATGCTTTTAGATGGTAGCAATTAATTCATTGCTTATGTTTTCACCAGGCAACAACTGGAATGCCAGTGGGGACACTACTTGTATCAGGCAAGGTTTTAGGATAAAGCTTACTGTTTTAGATGAGAATCAAACCGCGTCCGGGACTTCCATGTCTCTGGCACAAAGCTTTCACTACACCTCCAGCCCTTGAAAAGAGCCTTGAAGGGTTGTAGTGAGAAGGGGGAAGAGGGAAAGGATTGTACCCAGAGGAAATGTGCTGTAACAAACCACAGTAATGCTGGGTTTTAACAAGTAACTATTGCCCTGAGAGCAATCAAATTCTCCATGGCAGCCTGGCCCTGCAGGGTGCCCAGAATGGGTCATTCTTTTGCCACTTCTGCTGCTGGACTCCTGTAGAGAAAGAGGGCTTGAAAAGGAATCTTTTTACAATTAAATTGGAAGATACAAAGAGAAAAAGAGCCAAGTAGCTGAACGGAGACCTCCATATGGGTGTTAGTGTAAAGAATTAGGATTACAAAACTAAGAGAAGGGAGTTAATTGAAATAGATAAAAGGAAACAGCTATACCGGGAGTGCCAAAAAAATGTGTATACAGGACTTGTATTCATCTTTTGTTCTTGGTATTTATTGAATATTACAATTTTAATACAGTTTTTTCCTTTCTTAAAATGTGTGTACATTTTTTTTGGCAACCTCTATATAGTGTTTCCTCTTTCTAATGGAAAAATCAGAAAAGTTTGGAAAGAAAATAAAGTCAAGAGAGTCACAAATTTGAAGAAATTTTTTATAAAGCATAAAAAGGCATCATGATGAAGAACCAGAGACAATAAATAATAAAATTAAGAAGCAGAGACATCTTGAAACACATGGGCAAGTAGATTAGTATATTCCAAGATGGGAAAGCTATGGCCAGAACCCCACACATTATCCTTCAACATTTAATTTTTCACTTTTTTTTTTTTTTTTTTTTTTTGAGGGCAGTGTCACTGGCCCTCATATGTGGAACATGAACCAGGGCCGCTGGCTTCCCAAGCCAGTGCTCAACCACCGCGCCACTCGGCTGGTCCGATTTTTCACTTTTAAGGGCATTTTTCACTGTGAGGCATTTGCAGATTTGGGCTATTTAAAAAATAATAATAAATTACTTTAAAGGAAATAACAAAAAGCCCATTTGCTTGTTTCAAGTAAAACAAAACAAATTTAAAAACCATTACATTCTGCTGCTTTTCTGGAATTGCACAGAAAAACTTGCAAAAAAAATAATACAATACTTTTGCACATTTTCTTCATAGCTGGAGAGCTCTCTGGGGGGGGGTTGTGCCCCTGATTTCGGCAGCCCCCATGTATCTGCTCTGTTCTTCCTTTGTGCTCTCTGCTTCTGAGTGTGAATAGGCCTGTGAAAGCCAGCAGGGTCTGCCCTGTGGGGAAATGGCCAGAGACTTCCCAGCAGCTGAGTGTAATTGTGTTTGATAAATAGACAATAGAATCTGCTTCCCAGGCTTTTTTCCTGGCTGTGCTCAGTCCGACTGAGATCCAAAGGCTCTGTCTTGGGAGACACAAGAGAGTGCTAGAAGGTGGGAAAAAAAATTCAGCTCATTAGCTGGATGATTGGTTTACATGTCCCCAAATTATTAACGTTGTGCAAAACGTGAAAGTGTAAGTTCCTGATAGTGGACATCTCTGTTGGATCCTGTGTGTAGGTTAGAACTGCAGTGTCAGTTTTCCCGGTACCTGTAGTCTTAGAGGCCAGAGGTCATGGGAACAGGAACCTGCTGGAGGCAGCATTTTAGTTGAATTGACTAGCATGTAGAAAGCACCAGAAATGAAGATCTACTGATGAGGTGAATGCCACATTATCATTTACATAACTCACTCCATCAACCTTTTGTGATGCCTGTCCTCTGATGTCCTTCCCTGCACAAAGTGAAAGACGGGACTCAGAGCAAATACAGTAAAACCTTGGATTGCAAGTAACTTGGTTTGTGAGTATTCCTCAAGATAAGCAAACACTTCTAATACATTTTAACTTGGTAAACAGCGATTCCTTGCAATACGTGTAGTTAGTTTCTGGAACGAATTATGTGTACAAACCAAGGTAATTACTCTTGAAAATGGTTAGTGATTATCAAAGTACTTTCTGTAACAAAACTAGCTCTATCAGAATCAAGGCAATGATAAAGACTGTCCTTTCTTTATTAATGAAAATTATTCATTGTCACTATGACTAAAACATTTCTTGTGGCATTTACTTTCATTCATGGTCATTTCTGGGAAGTGAATGACAACATTCTTACCCAAAGAATTCTGGACTGCTGTGTGGTCCTCACCCTGAACCTATGCAGACTGTAGTCTATTCATGGAGGACCAAGAAAAAGGAAACAATGGCTACTGTCTAAATGCCACTTTGTCTAGACTATTAGTATACAAATCGAGGATGGAGTGTATGTTGTCAGTCCTTGTTTGCAAGTTCCATGTCCTATGGTTAAAATTCAGCTCCTACTTTGCAGTGATTACAGCAATATAAAGGCAGCATATGAGGCCATGAAGAACGTAGCCTGTTTGATCAATGAGCGCAAACGCAAGCTGGAAAGCATAGACAAGATAGCACGGTGGCAAGTGTCCATCGTCGGCTGGGAGGTAAGTGGATGCCACCCCCCCAACACCGATTGCACCCTCCTCCGCCTTTAGTCTAGTTTAATGACATACTCTAATGCTGTATGATTGACACTTTATACTCATGGCTTCAATGGTATACAGATTTCCCCCACTATACCAAAGTATTGCGTTGTCGGAAAAGTCATGACACATTTTTCCAATGAAAAACAGAAAAAATACGTCATGACTTTTCCGACAACCCAGTAGAACACTTCTATGAAACTTTTGTAAGCAGAAATGGTGCAAAGCAAAGAATCACCTTAGGGCACATCTTGCTAACAGATGCACAGAATAAATGGAGATAAAGCACATGTGCTCACACAGCTCAAAGCTCTGGCGGCCTGATGCTAAGATGCTGAGCGTGGTTCCAGGAAGGAGTTTGGTGGGGTCACTCTCATTGCTCAGGGTGCATGCTGCCTCTGTAATGGCTCGCTTCCAAAAAAAAACACCACTATTTTCACTTCTCCCCTTTTTTGGTAAAAATGAAAGTTCTCTTTGGATTTCTTTCAGTTAGCAAAAGCAGAGGTACCTCAGGTAGGCCTTCCATAAAAGTGAAGTGGTGTAAAGCGAACTTTCAAAAAAGCAGGGATTAGGGCCGGCCAAGTGGCGCGGTGGTTGAGAGCTGGCTTGGGACGCCAGCAGCCCGGGTTCGGATCCCACATATGAGGGCCAGTGACACTGCCCTCTAAAAAAAAATTAAATTAAGTTAAAAAGCAGGGATTACGTGTATGTATCGTAAGGCCAATCCTTGAATTTAACAGTCAACTACTTTACCCCACACCTCTATCAAGAAATACTCTGAACAGTGTCTGTAATTAATTAATTGCTTATGTCTTCTTTCCTGCTAACGAATCAGCTTCAGGGTAGCAGCTGGAGAATACATAAAATACAAATTATAGTGTGGTAAGAGTGTGGACTGTTACACTGCCTGCGTGTAAACCCGGTGTGATCTGGGAAAGATCAGTATCGCCATCTATAATATGGAGAGGAGAACATTGCCTACCTGGCAGGGCTATTGTGAGGATTATGTAAGAGCACCAACGCAGTGCGTGATACCGTCTATAATAATGGTACAGCGCGCACACACACACACACACACACACACACACACACACACACCTGGTTATAAAAACAAGAACAATGACCGTAGCTAGTGCCTGTGTTGTGTTTGCCACATGCCTGGCACTGGTCTAAGCCATTTATATGTATGAACTCATTTATTCCTTTCAACAGGCCTATGAAGTAGGAACTATTACCCCTGTTTAACAGATGGGGCAACTGAAGCAGTGAATGTTAAGTGGCTTGCCCAAGACCACAGAGCTGGGAGGTGGCTGGACTGGCTTCCTACCCCGGCAGGCAGCCTGCCCCCCTCCCCACCCAAGTCCATGCTGTAACCACTGCACTCTGATCTTATTAAAAACAAGTAATTGGTCAGAGTAATTGGTCAGAACTTACTCTCCCAAAGGATTGTGAAAGTTTGGATTGAGAAGATAGGTTTTTAACTAAAGTAAGTTATAGCAGTGAAAGTTAGAAAGAAAGACTTAAGTTTCAGGGTGCCTTACAGACTTGGGGAGCTCAGAGATCACTGGGTCTAACTCTCTTATTTTGTAAGTAAAGAACGTAGGATATAGAAATGCTCTAGGCTGGTAAATAGAAGAACCATTTTAAAGTTAAGATCCTTGGCTTACAGAAAGTATTGTGTATGAGTGGGATTAAAGGAGAATAAAATCTTACAAATCAAAGGCCAGTGTCAGACCAAATACCATGAAATTCCATTGGATTAGACCCAAACTAAATATGATAAAAGTGTGTTTTTCCTTCAGTTCTTGGACTCTGACACTAGAGGATGATTTATTGTCAGAAGTTTACCAGTTTCTTGCTGGTAATTTGCCACCTGTCGTTTTGCTTCCAAAGACCCTAAGCTAGCTATTCCAGGGAGCCGCTGCATGCCTGACTCAGCCAGAGCACCTGTTGCGCTGAGTCCCACCTGCAGACACCCGCAGCAGCTTCCTTCTCCGAGGATCAGCCTGGTCAGCTGCCGTTTCAGGTCTTGACTGGATTCCATGAATCCAACAGGCCTTTCACCAGAACTCTCTGATAAGCAAGACACCTCAGATAACACAGAGGCACTGTAACATTTTCCCATTGAGTAGGAAAAACGGAAAAGAAACTTCACACACAAGAAGACTAATAAACTCGGGTTTTACGCAGCCCTTCAGGCTCTGCCCACATGTGAATGGGCCTCATGCCACTGAGGAAGATTCTGGGCCATGGCCTCGCCCTGTATGCCCGACACCTGAAGGGATAAGAATTGGATGGTCTTACAGTGTGTTTCCATCCTCCCAGGGACTGGACATTTTAGACCGAAGTTCAGAATTGATCCACTCTGGGGAGCTGACCAGACTCACGAAGCAAGGCAGGAGCCAGCAGCGGACATTCTTCCTGTTTGACCACCAGCTGGTGTCCTGTAAGAAGGACCTGCTACGCAGGGACATGCTCTATTACCGGGGCCGCGTGGACATGGATGACATGGAGCTCGTGGACCTGGAGGACGGGCGGGACAAGGACTGGAACCTCAGCGTGAAAAACGCCTTCAAGCTCGTCAGCAAAACCACTGATGAGGCTCATCTGCTTTGTGCCAAAAAACAAGAAGACAAGGCGAGGTGGCTGCAGGCCTGTGGGGACGAAAGGAGAAGGGTGCAGGAGGACCGGGAAATGGGTAAGCAGCCCCGAAAGCCAGCTCTTCCCCCTGCCCTCTCCCGCAGGCTTAAGCCCCACTCTTGGGAAGAGGAAAGGATTGGCAGGTTCTCCATATTTCTAAACTTGCTTCCCAGACAGACTGGGAGATGGCGCTACTACAGGCGACATCGACTCAGCCTTTACTTCGTACCAGGCGCTCTGCTGTACATCCACAGAGACTGTCTCATTTCATCCCCAAATGTGAATATTATTGCGGTGCCTATTTTACAGATAAGGAAATCAAGGCTTAACACCCTTGCCCTCTCTTACTGCATGGCCAAGTAACATTGAAAACAAGCTCAGTGTGCCCCCAAGTCTCACTCTGGTGACTGTCACCCAGGCCATGAGAAATAGCAGCTGATCCTTGTGGCTTCCCCGTCAGCTGTGCCTTTAAAGCACGCTCCGTTTGCCTTGCTGCCAGTCGGCCCTGAGCCCACACCTCTGCCTGCATACCCCTGTGTCTCTTGGCCCTGGATCCTCCTATGCTGCAGTGAAGGCCCTGCCTCTTCCCACTCAGGATCACTCTTGTCTTCCCAGCTTCTGCTCCCCTCCAGGTAGTGACTGGCCTCTGAGACAAAGCGCCGGGCCTGGGGTTTACACTGGGGCACCCATGGTCTCTGAGCTGGGCTCCAGGGCCTCCCCAGCACATACGGGTTTTGACCACAAACTGTTGAGTGGAAGTCAGGATGCTGCAGGGCCCCGGAGCCCCTAAAGATGAGGTGGAATGAAGGATATCCCGCCTCATGAACCTAGACCTCAAAGGTTGTGTGATGGAGGATGGAGGAGAAGGCCTGCCCCCCCATTCCCCACCCACTGACTGCCATGAGGAAAGCTAGAATGAAGCCAGGAGGTGCTTGTCGGCCCTTCTGTGGGCTGTGTAACCAGCCCTGGCCCAGGCCTGGCCGCGGATGCTGCTCTCACCCACAGGCGGTTCCGTGGGGTCGTGCATCAGAGCAGAAGGGTCTTCCCAGATCAGTCAGGCTAACTCCTCATCAGAAGCAGGACTCTCCTCTGAAACACTCTTAACAGGCGAGCACCTCTAATGACACGAAGCTCACTGCTCACACATGGCCCCTCCCGCTAAGTGGAAATGGCCTTTATATCGAGAGGAAAGCTGATCCTCATCAACTTGCATAGTTCGGTTCAGTTTTTGACTCTCATTGGAATAAGGCTCATCACTCCATCTACCGAGAATTCCACAGATAGTTGCAGGTGTTAGGTATTCAAGTGCAAAATGACAGATCCACAAAATCCTGATTTTATCTACCATCTAACATTGTCTAGTGCAGGCCCCGAAGTCATTTGTAAGTTGGAGTGTTTCAGTTTTCCCTGAGATAGAAGCAAGTATTATGAAGGTTATTCTAAACTCTGCCCCTTGACAGAGAAAGAAAAGAGGAACCTGATGTCATAGCTGTTTATAGTACAGTGTTTCCCTAAAACTGGTGCTCAGAAGACATGAATGAATGAATGAATGAATGAATGAATGAATGAGGCACTCCTGAAGACATTAAGTATGTGATCTTGATGTGGGAATAAAATAGGACCACTGAGGCCCTTGCCTGGCATGTTGTGTCAGCCTAGGTGCCCAATAAATCACCTGGGGGTGGTTCCCAGACACTGTGCCATAAGCCAGGCAGGGCACAGAGGGCAGGAGTAAGGCAGGAGGCAGGCGTGGGCTTCGGAGCTGCAGATGCCAGCGGCCAGTGTACGGGGCCTGAAGGAGACCTCAGGACCCATCAGGGACAGATGTCAGGCATATGGAGGAGCCAAGGCCCAGGGAAGCACACTGGCATGTGACCCCTCGAAACCGAATGGCAGAGGCCGAGCCCGAGCCTGGGTCCCCTTCCCCCGGGGAGGAGCCTCCCCCAGGGCAGCACCCTCACAGCAGCCTCTGCCTCCTCTGCCCGGTCCTTGGCTCTCTCCTCATGCTGTCTGCAGTCGGGTTACAAAATCCAGTTCCCATTACTCGGGTATTACCTGTGTTCAGGGAAGATCAAAACGCACTCAGCTTTCACAGCAGGCGGGTGAGCTGACCCTGGGGCCCCTCTGATTTGTTCTCCCCCCCACCCCCACCCCAGGGCCTCATCTTTCAGGGTGATAATTAGGGTGACTCAATATGAATATTTGTCTGGGTTTACACAAGTAGTCTGTGCATCCTTACTGACAGCACCCCATTTCACTCTTTCAAATGTCCTGGTTTGGAGGATAATTCTGGCCATCCCAGTGATAGTCCCTGCTCCATCTCCTTTCCGGTTTTTCAACCTCTAATTCCTCAAGGACTAAGTTTTTTTGCTTCAGGTTATGGTGAATTCCTTCAGGGGCAATATGGGTCATGGCGCAAGTTTTATTCTAAAATATTTTCACTTGTTTTGAATACTTATCACCTTTGTTTCTAAATCCAGGAATGGAAATTCCAGAAAATCAAAAGAAACTTGCCATGTTAAATGCTCAGAAGGCAGGACATGGAAAGTCAAAAGGTAAGTTCTAGAGAAGCCTTCATCTCTGTAATGTGGATCAGTACTGGACTAAAAATCGGGCGGGAGGCCCAAAGGTATTAGCTTATGACCCACTGTAAATGAAGGAAAGAAGCATGGGTGAAACTCAAAGCAACAGAACCAAAATAATGGACCGTTTACAGCAGTCCACATTTGATTTTGAACGTGCTTCAGATTTTGCTTACATTTGCATATGAGCATATGAAAGGTGTTTTAAGTTATAACCAAAGCATTTCCACACTCTTCCAGGCCTCCTCATCCTTCCCACAACCCCTCAGGAACTACCCCTTCTGAGGGATGATGGCATCGCCAGGTCAACCAGTTCACCAGTCTGAGGCAGCTCATCCACTCTTGCATTTTTTGGGCACCTAAGGAGATCTCCAACCCAAACTGCTTGTCAGCTGTAGGCTACATTCTATTGGGCGTCAGAAAAGTCATGACGTATTTTTTTCTATGTTTTTTCTTGTAAAAATGCATCATGACTTTTCCGACAACCCAATAGTTTAAGTAAGAAAAGCGATGTAAAAGTTCAGTATCTCAAGCAATGAGTTAAGGAAAAAGAAGACACACTGCTTGTTTAGAGCAGGGGTTCCCTACCCTCCGTGTACGCTCAAATAACCTGGGCAGCTATTAAAAAACACCAGTGCCCAGGTCATATACCCCCTGGTCCTGATATGTGAGCAAAGATTTTCTACACATAGATAATACAAATCTTCTAGCCCAACAAATACTAAAGATTTTTATTCCAGAAATATGTTATATTTTTATGAACTTTACTCAGATTGACTCCCAATAGGAATTTACCCTACAAAATTTACCCCATTCAGTATTTTCCTAACTGAAAATGCAAAAACAAGGACCAGGTAAGCCCAGGACCGTGATAAGCCATTAGCTTCTAGGCCAAGAAGAATTCGTTACCAAAATAACACAGCATCTTCCTGCTCCCTCCACTCAAATGCACCCCCAAGTTATAAATGTCTTCAAGGCAGAAAACTCCACTTTATTTTTCTTAGCATCTTCACTTTTAATGGCAGGCGACCAGTACATATCAGTTTGTTGGAATTTATTCGTTTCTGTCCATGTCTTCCAAGAGTTACTGGCATAGCAACTAGGCACCTGAAGAAAGGAGGGGCCACTAAGATGGTGCATGACCGCCGGTCGGGCACTTTCACCCTCCCTGGGACCCTGGAAGGCAAGGAAAGCCTTATGGCACGTCAGAGGCAGGGATGTATTCTGAGCTGAGTCCTGGCTCCTTCGTCTTATCGTGCTGACTTTCACAGTCACTGCGTGATCTTACGGCTAATCTTAGTAAGTCCCTTTAACAACCTGTGTGAATTTACAATGCCTACTCTAATCATAGTTTTGATTGAAGCGATTAGGTATGGGGGGCACTATTTCAAGCACATTACTTATAGTAACTCATTCAATTCTCAGTAGGCACTGTTACGACTGTATTTTTTTTTTTTTTTTTTGAGGGCAGTGTCACTGGCCCTCATATGTGGGACCCGAACCGGGGCCGCTGGCTTCCAAGGCCAGCGCTTAACCACTGCGCCACTCGGCTGGCCCACAACCATATTTTGATTTAGGAAAGTGAGGTACAAAGAAATCAACTACTGTGTTTTACTGTGTATAATGCTCACTTATTGCCCAAATTTGTGAGGAAAAAAATAAGAATGCATATTATACATGGGTGGTACTAATTCTGTATCTATATAAATGTTTTAAATTATTTTATTTATGCTTATGAGTTAAAAATATAACTCTAGAAATCAATAATGATATCCGTATGCAAAACAATACCCTGGACTACGATAATCGGTTTTGTTGAACTTACAACAAACTTGCAACAACAAAGAGTTCTCGACCTTCTGTGATGTGTAAATATCATAAATTTCTTACCAGTACATAAAATTTCTTCTACCATAGTATGTTAAAAGTTTAATGCTAAAATTCCATTATAACATAAAAAACAAGTACCTAAATATAAACAAATATAAATTTGAATTAAAAAATTAAAAGGAGGGCCGGCCGAGTGGTGCGGTGGTTAAGAGCTGGCTTGGGAAGCCAGCGGCCCTGGTTCGGATCCTACATATGAGGACCAGTGACACTGCCCTCAAAAAAAAAAATAATAATAATAATAAAATAAAAATTGAATGACTTAAAAAAAAAAAATTAAAAGGAAATATTTTTTTCCCTGAAAGTTTGGGCCAGAAACATGGGTGTGCATTATACACGGCCAAATACAGTAATTTCCCAACTAGTCACGGCTAGTAAATGGCAGAGTAGGATCTGGGCCCCAGCCCTATGAGCTCCTGGCTTTCACTAGAAGCAAGTTATTACTTGTCATCCCAAATAGCAGCCCAGTTCTAACTCGGCCACTTGCCGCTGTGTGACCAGAGGTGGTTTCCGTAACCTCTCCGGGTTTCAGTGCCCTTCCAGTCACATTGTTGTAATGGTACCTTCCCTGGAGGGTGTTGGTGAGGGTCCCATGAGATAGTCTGTCGCGTCCCCACACGCAGTGTGGACTGAAGGTTGGTGTTAATGAGAGCTGTAGGAGTGCTTTGGGTCAGTGAATTGAGAATCAGCTGAGGACTTCAAGGCTTGGCCCTGGTTTCTCCTTTTCCGTTAATCGGCCCTCCGTCCATGTGCCATCTCTCTCCTCTCTCCTCTCTCTTCTCTAGGCTACAGTGGGTTCCCCATGGCCCCGCCGCACCAGAACCTACACCCCCTGCACCAGCGCCACATCACCGTGCCCACCAGTGTCCCCCAGCAGCAGGTCTTCGCCCTGGCAGAGCCCAAGAGGAAACCTTCGCTGTTCTGGCACACCTTCAATAAGCTCACCCCTTTCAAGAAATGAAAGTGGGAGGGCTGCGCTTCTGCCAACGGGGCTGTGAAGAGGCCGCTCTGTTTCTTCCGGGCTCAATCCAAGGACAGAGCAACAAGGACCCGGTACTGGAACTGCTTTTGGGGATGAATGAAGAAGCGAAGGTGTTGCACTCACCATCAGTCCTGAGACACAGCTGCCTGCTTGGATGGGGGAAGATGGTGATGACACACAGCTTTCGGGAAACAAGAGTCCTCTGACCTGTGCAGGTGGCCGAGGTCTGGGACCAGTGACATGCTCTAAAGTGAACGCTGAGCAGACCCAACAAGCATCGCTGGTGAGAGCCCGCCGGCCGCTGCAGCCCAGGCCCAGGGGAATGAGAGAAAGGGCGATAGTGGCAGTTTTGCACTTGGTTTGAAGGCATTGGTCATGATGGGGTTGGGAGGATACCGCCTCTCGCTGGCATGGAGGAGCCATTCCTGTGTCCCGTGTACAGAAGCAGTGTTCCCTGGTGTCACCTGACTCCACAGTCACCAAATGGTTGTGTGGGCTTCTTCCTGCCAGCTTCCTCCCCCTGCAGGCTGGAAGGAAATGCAGGATGACTTATCAGGTGGCAGCGGGGTCAGCAGTGCAGTGACTCCAGCCTTCCCCGGGGACAGCTGCTTTCCAGGGAGGGAGTGGAAGAGCCTGCTGTGGGCTGACCTGACTTCTCAGGCGCCCTCCAGCCCACCCGTGTGCAGTCTGCACCTCCGTGAGCAGAACCACAGCTACTTGCACGTCTATTCAAACATACCCGTTTGCAGTATAAAAACCTATTTCCTTTCATTTTATGATAAAGTGAAAGTGCACACACCCCGATGGAACAGCATTCTGATGTGCATCTGTGTGCTCACTCCATTGGTGGTCTCTGCCGCCCTCATCAATCCAGTTATAACGACGTGCATCCCCACCGAGGAGGCATGCGGCTTGGAGCCGTCCCACTGCCTGAGGATTCAAAGCCAAACTGGGTGCATAAACCCAAGCAGTAGTGCGAACTGAGATTATTAGCATGTCAACAGGTTTCTTTACAACAGAGACCTTAACAAAATCTATCTTGACTCAGCAGTTTTTTTTTTAACGAAGGCCATGTGGGCTGATACCTGTCAATAGTATCTTCACTCTTTGTATGTATTGTAAATTTTGATAGAAATACCTTCTAAATGTGTCCAGAGAAGACAGGTTCTGCGAGAGAGATGCCATGTTAACTTACTTAGTGCACTGGATGGAGGGTACTGTGTTACGCCATTTGTGGTTTTCTCATTGAGAAGCTCTGTGTATGCTGCTCTTGGAAAGTTCTTTTTTGTACTAGACCCATGCTTGAAAATAAACAGACCTGTCCTGTCAAACACAGGTGTAGTCCGAGTCTCCAAGTGTGTGGTTCCCCACTCCCCCCGCTTCCCACATCCCCAGGGCTGTGTCTCCACGCAATTGGAAGGCATAGAGCTGGACCTCTGGTGGGGCTTGGAGCGCCTGTGGAGGTGTGTCCGGAAATCTTACCTGCCTGGAGCCTGCTCCGCACCTCAGTGTGCTCACTTCTAGGTGGTGTTTCTGGAAGGACGTGCTGCCTCGTGGCCACTTCTGGGGACCTGGACCCCAAGTGTCCCAGGCTAGAGGCTGCCTCTGTGAGGACGCGTCTCAGGAGGTGCTGTGACTCCGTGTGCACAAGCTCTGTGTTGCGCTTTTGAACAGACATCTCAATTGTAGTTGCATTTGTATAACCGCGCTTTTTACTAACCAAAAATAACGACATGTTTTGTCAACTATACTGAATATACTTTTTGTGGGCCCCTCAGCAATAACTGCCGGGGTCTCTGTGCTAAATAGAGTTGTTTGTATATACAGCAATTTTGAACAGTTGGTTGGTATTTTTTGTTTTGTTTTGTTTCAATATAAGAGAAAGGAAGCAAAGAGAATTATTTGCAAATGTTACATTTTCAGTGAAGATTCATGTAAAGAACCACTCAGAGGGCTTCCATTCACTAATATTTATTAATGGACAATGAAGAAAAGCTGTAAGCTCTGTAACGAGTCCTGAGTCACTTCCCAGCTGAGCCCTCTGCTTGCTTGGACCCCTCACTCAGCGGGGTTCCTAACTGGAGCTGGAAGCTCAGCCAGCAGGGCCTGTGAGGCCCTGGGGGGGGGGGCTGCCTTGTCACCTCTGTGCAGTGTGAGAGTCACCTGATCAAATACCTGTTCTACATGGAGCCTGCTTGGATTTTTAGGTGATTTTTGAAAGCTACTAAAGTAGATTTAAAAGGATAGAATGTCCTTTGACTTCTTGAAGTCTGTATGTCTACCTTTGGTTGTATTAACAAACGCCTGAGTTCTGTCAAGAACAGATGGCTCAAGTATTCTAATTCTGGTTTGCCAAACTTCCTTCTTGATTCAAGTCACATGTTCTACTTGGAAAGAAAGAAAAAACAAAAAGCCTTCTATACAGATTATGTTTGAATTTCATTAGGAATCCTGCTTTCTCTTTCTTTCCCTCTTTTTTAACCCTACATTGTATAATATGGTGGACCAAAAAAGGTGGGGAGGAGAATGATACAGCATTTTGATGAATTTCACTTATTCTATCTTTCATGTTTCAGAATTTGCCAACTCTGTTGAATGACAGTTGTAATGGTCTTGGGTCAAAAACAACCTTCTCAATGTCGATCATACCTAAAATGGAGAACAATCTTGGCAGTAGATGTAAACAACCATAAAATAGAATATGTAAAACTCTGAGAAAAGAGAGTTCTTTGTCGTAGGCCTGCAAACTGAAGAAAGAGTGGCATCAACTTTGCCAGGGCTTGGGTGGGACGCCACCTGCATAGTTTGGTTTCAGTAGATGTGACCTGTTTCACCTGGTAGGTCTGAGTTTGACTTTGTAGTTGAAAACATTTCACTTCCATTTCCACGCTATTTCTGAACATTGTTGTGTTTTTGTATGTCTAATCCAGATGAAGACGAAGTTAGTCCATGCCTATTCAGGAGTCCCCCTAGATCCTACATTGCTCTGGCCTAGACACAGAGCAAAAGTGTGGTTAATTGAAAATTTGGTTCACAATAGAAATCATCTGTAAAAGCCATGTGATGGGTTTTTTTATCAGTTGGAAATCTACCTGTCCAAATTGCTGCTATCCCTCCAGGCAAACCAACTGAGTTAGAGAAGAGCAGCCTGATTGCCTGGAGTCAGGGCGGGGGGAAATGGCTGTATTATTTTTTGTTCACAGGAGAAATAGATGTGTCCCTCATAGGGCCGTGCCAATGAGTGTGAAAAAATGTCCTTTCAATGGCGTCAGGACACAAGTCAAGACTAGGTCCAACTACTCAAAAAACAGTTCCCCCTACTATAAGCTTAACCTACAAATTGTTCTCCCTGTTAAAATTTCAACTTGGCTGAAATTGTTGTTCCTGGGATTGGATGTGCTGAAAGTGGCATTCAAAAGATTTTGAAAAAAATAAGTAAAAACTATCTGATCTTCAAAAAAAAAAAAAAGAAATAGCTTAAATATTTGATACAAATATATTTAGGTACAACACACACATAACACTGTTACCTTATAGGCATAAGCATCTGCATTTAGAAAATACTTTAACAGATTCTGTGATTTCATAATTGGTCTTTTTTGTAAGTATTAGCGTCTGTTGTGTTTGACTTACCTACTTTGCAAGGCTTTTGGTAACCCTTTCGTTTCACCTTAACTCATCACCATCAAGATGATGTTATTTGTGTAAGACAAGTGACAGCTTCCAACTGTAGAATTGGCTGTTGACAGCTGAAGTATGTTGTACAAGATTGCTGTAACTTGATATGTTTTTTTGTTGAACGACGTTTTTGTAAAAAACAAAAAAATTACAATGTTATTTGAATGATTTCTTGTAAATGCTGTGAATCTATATTGTTTTGTATCTGTATATTAAAATTAATTTGCCAAACTAGTTGAGTATTAGAATAAGATTTTTTTTTTTTTCTGTTTAATGGAGAGAATGTCAGGAGAGTTCTGGGGTTCGCAGCTCATTTCCTGCCTAGACATAGATGGACTTCAAAAACAATTCGTCCGTTAATAAGCTGGATTAATCCACTGGATCAGCATGGGAGAGATGGCCCTGAGGCGAATAGATAGGGACCACTCACCTTGAAAAAATTCAGTAAATGTTGGAACAAGACTGATAAAGCCAAAACCCAAAACGGAAAAGTCCTATCTTGTGGCAGCAACTTTTGCTGCTGATGGTGGAAGGTAGATGAAGAGAACTTGTGTTTGTGCCTTTCGTTTCCCAGCTGCCGGCCTGGGAAAGAGCAGAAAACTTTCACAGGACATCTGCTAGGTGGCCCTAGGCCTACTGACCCTTTGGGGTGGGGTAGATAACAATTTCCTCCTTTAATTAACAGCTGAAAAGCTAAGTAGCCCATTGTTTGCTGTGACTGTAATCAGAAAAAGATTCCTATAAAGTTGCCAGGCAGCTAGTCCCCACTTTTTGTTTACTCTTTGTTAACATCCACCTACTTCCCAAACTGGTTCCACCTTGCCTGGACTGAAAGAGGGGTTTAGCTTAGGGGTTGGGAGCCAACTTCTGCCTCAAAGGGTGGCTCTCCCAGGGACCCAAGCTGGTACCCTATGTAGGAAGGAGTGGAAAATAGAGGGCTGTGGCCATTTCTTGTACAAGAGCTGTGGGGGAGATGATCAAACTACATGAGCCACCGATCCTAAGCACTAGAGAGACAGCTGATGAAATGTGTGAATCCTCCCAATGAGCTTATTATTGCAAGAGGGAGACACATGAACAAGTAAAATTCAGAGTGAACTATGCAACAGTGGGAGTGTGTACAAGTTATGAAAGGACATCAGGAGATGGCATCCCTTCCTTAGTGAGTATGGGGCAGGAAGGCAGCACACAGAAGGCCAGGCCCAAGCGGGATCCTGGAAGGGTAACCCGGTGTGGCAGGGATCCTGTCTTGGCACTGGAGTGTGATGATGCAGGTTATGTGAGACCAAAGTGGTGGAAGCTGAGTCGCAGAGGACCTGCAAACCATGATGAGGCACTGGATTCCATTTTGGAGGCAAAGACTGAGCAAGGCATGCTGTGGCCAGATTTGCTTGGGAGCCCACTCCAGTGGCAGAGGAAAGTGTGGATTTGAACCCCGAGGCAGCGAGGTGATTTAGGAGACAGGATCCAGCGAAGAGATAGTGTGAAAGGATAGGAGGCTGTGTGTGAAGTTCTGCCTCCCGGTGCCTGGCTGGTACTAGTGCCACAAACAGACAGAAAAAACTCTGTGGAAGGTGAGGGGGCATGAGTTCTGTGTTTGGTTCGTGATGGTCAGGTCTGTCCGGTGGGTAGTGGAATGGGCGAAATGAAGCCCAGAGAGGTCAGGGCTGGCGGTAAAGATTGGACAAGTCACTGCCAATGGTGGAGTTAAACCATGGGAGTGGAGCTGAGCCAGACAGCAGGAGGAACACACTGAAGAATGTACAGGCTGAGAAAGAAGGAGGAAGCTTGGGGTGGAGGATCTGGGATGGGGGAGGGGGGCGGAAGCCTAGGGGGCAGGAATTGTCAGCAGGACAAAGCCTGTTGATGCTCCCGCTGAGAAAGGACTAAAAGTATCTCGGTGGATTTAGGGATCCAGAGGGCAAGCTTTGGCATGGTGGAGGAGAAAGCCACTTAATTTAGTGACCTAATTTCCTGTTTCTTTTGCCTGCTGTGAGGAAACTGAGGCATGACCAGAGTAGGAATGGTGTTACCTCAGTTTAAGGGGAACTTGCCCTACACAGGCATACACCACAATCCAACTGTTCTTAGCAGCTCTGAGAAACTGCTGGATACATTGGTCATCTTGATGCCATTTTTAAGTTAGGGGTCAATGTTGGTACACTGATCTGGAAAAGATAAGAACCAAATTACATGGCGTTGAAAAAGAATTTTCACCATATTTTTCTCAGTGGCAGGTAGGCAGGCATGTGAGAAAGTGGGGGCGGGAGTCAATGGGCATTAAATCCTTATGTACACAAATGCCTAAAATTAAAGGAATTATACAGAAGTTGGAAAGATCTAGTTAAATGATATCAGCTCTCATGGTCTGAATCCGAATGAGGCCTGGACGGTTGTCCTCAGTTTTGTCCTCTTGCCCCCGAATTGACCCCAGGTCAGCAGAGAGGCTGCTCGAGCAAAGGTACAGACATCACTTGAAAGAAAGAAACCTGCCACCTGCCTGTGGGGATTCCTTCCTGCAGACTCCACTTGAAAATGTACCCTGCTGCAGTGGGCTGCCATAGGCTACAGTGAGTGGCCCGCAGCCAGCGTGAGCAGCTGGCAGCCAGCGTGAGCTGCCAATAGCAGCAGTGAGCGACATCCAGAGGCCAGCAACAGATCTGCCTCATCCGGGAAGAGCGCAATGACGATACCAACAGTGAAGCAACATCCTCCGCAACTAAACTGAAGAACAAAAAGACAGCAACTTGTCTGTTCCCCTTCCCCGATTCCCCAACGCTGTTCCCCTCCGCCAATTCCCCAATAAAAAATCTAAAAAAAAAAAAAAAAAAAAAAAGAAAATGTACCTGGCTTTCACTTCATGAAAAATTTTGGGGGTGGGCTAGGGGAAAGGAGATAAGGTTTCTAATCTAGGTGGTGCTGGTGGAAGATGCTACCTGACTCTGTTGCCGCAGTTTTTGAAGCTCTTCCAAGACATCTTGTGCCTCGCTCTGTTCCCGCCCCTTCCTGCTGTTTTGCAGATATATCCACCAAGGCATTGTATGTCAGGAAGGCATGATTTTATCTAGTTTGCCCTGGAGTCCTGGTCTGCACAGCACCTGGGTGTAGCCTGCAGCCCTGGGGGTCAGTCAGGTAAGTGCATGAAAAAACAATTTCTTTAAATTCAGTTTAAGGCATCCGAGTTCAAAAATGGTTCTTCTGTTATCAGTGTGTGACAATCCTGCTCAAAGATTTGCAAAGTAGGCAGATGTCTGCAGAGTGTTTGGTAGGAAAGGAGTAAGCGGGTTCCAAAATTCATTCTTGAGGAAGAGACTAAACAGAAGATAAAAGCAGATTTTGAAATTCTTCGGCCAGAACTCAGCAAACTGTCTGGGAGGAGGCACAACACCATTGAACAACCGTAAGAATGAGCAGCCCTTTCTAGAGAGCTTTCTGGAGACGCTCCTGTGTTACTTTGCACAAATTTTAATTGTGTACATTTAGTGTGTATATACTAATTTACACTGTGGGTCTTTTTTTTTGAAGCCCCTCAACATATGGTAAAAAAGAAATACCTAAAGTGTACAATGTATACAGCATGTGCAAGAAAATGTATTCAATGAAGGCAGTTTAGAGATTTTTGGATTCTTAGACTGTCAAACCCAGGCAGGATGTTTGGGGGTTTACTTCATCCCTTGCATAATGAAGCAGAGGCCCAGAGGTTTGGAGACCCAGGAAAGATTGCTCAGCGGGGTCCTGGCGGGTCTTTATTAAACCTTAAGCATTTGGGGGAGTAAGAAGCTTGAAGAGCAGAAATCCTTAACCTTGGCTTTGAATTCAGGACATCATATCCTTGGGGAAACTTAATCAGGAGAGGCACTGAGTATCCTTTTAACAAGAAAATCAGTAGTGAAGGAGAAATATAGGTCAAGTATAGGAGAAATAACCCAGAAATAGGACGTTAACAAACTAAAAATGTATTTTATTTGGGACTAATAAACAGTAACTCCAGAGCCATTTGTAGTCTGTGTTCCTTTGCCTCTAACCATATCAGTCTGTCAATGTATGAAATCACAGCAGCTTCCCAGGGTCTCTCACCCCATCAACTCAGCATTCAGCAAAAGGATTGCATCTCTCCTCTATATATTCACATTGATTGTAATGATGTGTCCATGGCAGGGGTGGTTATTGGTTTTTAATATGTCACCCGAAGGGTTGGATACTCTTGCTATTGGGCTAACTGCAGAAGTCCACAAACCTTCCTTATTTTGGATGAGTGCCTACACTTTCCACAGCGGAAACCTTGCATG
The DNA here is from genome assembly GCA_033961575.1 of Aselliscus stoliczkanus. Classification (NCBI taxonomy): domain Eukaryota; kingdom Metazoa; phylum Chordata; class Mammalia; order Chiroptera; family Hipposideridae; genus Aselliscus; species Aselliscus stoliczkanus. The sequence goes on along the minus strand of CM066727.1, from coordinate 100,249,909 downwards.
AGTCAAGATGTAGGCTAACTGTGTGAAAAAGAGACCCAAATAATGATTGCTTAGGCACATTAATAGTATATTTTGCTCTCATGTCAAAGGTGAACTGGTAGGACAGGTCCGGTCTGTGGAGTCATCAGAGACCAGGGTTTTTCTATTCTCAAAGCATTGCCCTCCTTCAAGGAGACCAAGATAGTTCACCATCCCATGCACACTCTAGCCACAAGAAGGGGGAAAGGGCAAGAGAGGTGACACCCCTCTCCTATAAAGCCCACAAGTTGCACACGTCCCTTTTGCTCACTTCCCACTGGCCAAAATGTAGTTTGGTAGAAATAACTGGGCTACAGGGGAGGCTGGGAAATATCTATTGTGGGCAACTATATGCCAGCTAAAATGTCTATTACCATAGAAAGTGAGAAGGGATATGGGAGATACTAGCAATCCTCACCAAAAGCACTGACAAGGATTAGATTTAATACCGACTCCTCCCCAAGTCGTGGTCTGCACACGGTTGGAACCAGGATAACCAATCATTCCTTCTTTCCTTCCTTTTTCTTTTTTTCTTTCTTTCTTTCTTTCTTTCTTTCTTTCTTTCTTTCTTTCTTTCTTTCTTTCTTTCTTTCTTTCTCTTTCTTTTCTCTTCTCTTCTCCTCTCTCTCTCTCTCTCTCTCTCTCTCTCTCTCTCTCTCTCTCTCATTCATTTATACATTCAATCATTCAACATATATATGATTGTGATGTGCTGAAAGTAAGAATGGGAAGATGCAGTCACTATCTCCAAAAAAACTATAAACTTGTTTGGCACCTGGTCAGTGACTCTTAGTCTAGATGTAGCAGTGATTCAGATGAGAAAAAGGGAGGCGGAGGGTGGAAGGGGAACTTGGGAGATGGATGCGGGTCTTAGCTCTAACATATTTTTGGGGAGACACCAGACATAGGAGTTAAAAGTCCAATGTGTGAACTTGTTGAACTTATGAACCTGGATCCAACCCACGGCTTTGTAAGAAGCACAAATGTGATTTATTTTTTATTTTTTAAAGTAACATAGTAATACAATTCTACATTCCTTGTGCAAACCCTCATGTCCCTGTTCCAAATTTTCTTATAAGAGATAGTGCTACAACTTATTTCACTGCCTATTTGGGTGCCAAGTATATTCAGTTATTTAAAATCAATTGTTAAAGTTTGTCTACATGCTAGGCATGACAAATAAGCAAGCTAGCTAATTACAATCTCTGCCTATATCAAGTATGCAAAGCTAGTGAAAGAGTTAGAGAAGAATAAATGTTTGCTTTTATCTTAGCTCCTCTACAGCTGGAAAATAAAATGGAGTTTATCACAATGTGACACCTGTATGATCTTGTAATCATTTTAATATTTGTATAATTGTAACACATTTTGAAATAATTAAAAAGGAAAAAATATAGACCTTTTAACAAAGGTTGGTTTGTGTAATTTAGATATAACTACTACCAGTCACTTCTGAGTTAAACAAGAGGCTGGTGTAGGTTATTTATGGAATTTGGCTCTAAGAAAACTCAGATCAATTTCCTGAAATGGCGTAAGTTTCTGCCTTCAAAGGGAAACATCTGTATTTCCTTTTCCAAAAATACTCTATTTGCCTCAAGCCCTGTGACATTTAGAGGCTTCCATAAGATGGCGATATAATCCTTTAGATGATAGAGTCTATCTGGTTTGAATACACACATACACACACACACACACACACACACACACACTTTAAAAAGCATTTTTTTAAAAAGGAAAAATGTGCCTGTTATTTTAGTCTATTTTTAAAAAATTCAACACAACATACAGAGGATGCCAAAAAAAAAAAATGTATACACGTTTTAACCCTCTGTCGGGTGCAACTGATCTCACAGATTCATTGTACACAAATTTTCAAATATCTAACAGTTAAGTATCCTGACTCATCACTTCCGTATCTTCCCCCTCTACCTTAACCTATTGCCAGTCGTGTTTGTGGCTTAGTATAGTAAAGATGTATTTCATAGTGGCATCTTTGTGTGCAATGAATCTATGAGATCAGTTGCCCCCAACAGAGGGTTAAGGAAAACTGTATTAAAAATGTAATAATATATACCAATAACAAAAGATGAATGAATACAGAGGTTGGCCAAGTGGCTCAGTTGGTTAAGTTAGCTTAAGAGCGAGAGCTCTGAGCAACAGGGCCACCAGTTCGATTCCTATATGGGCCAGTGACGCAGTGCCCAAGCTGAGCTGCTGCTGACCTGCCAACAGGTGGCAGGATGGCTCAGCTGGTGAGAGCACGTGCTCCTAACAACAAGACTGCCTGTTCGATTATGGGCTACTCCCTCCCACAACTAAGACTGAACTTGGCACCTTGAGCTGAGCTGCCATCCGGAGGCTTAGTGGTTAGAGCATGCGCTCTTTACAACGAGGCTGCTGGTTTGAATCCCACATGGGATGGTGGCTATGCCTACCCACAACTAAGATTGTAACACAGCACCTTGAGCTCAGAGGCCACAAGCTGCCAACGGGCAGCCAGATGGCCACTGGCGCTCTCCACAACTAAGATTGAAGAACAAGAACTTGGCTGGTCCCCCTCCCCAATTCCCCAACACTGTTCCCCTCCCCCAACACCCTGCCCCCCCCAAAAGATGAATATAAATCACGTTTGACATCTGCAATTATAAGAGGTGCTCAAAGTGGTTACCATCAGCGTCCAGACACTTCTGATTACAGCAAACTACTGCTTGAGCAAAGTGGACCAAAGTGTCCATTTTTTTTGCACCCCCAGTATATCTTTTACATATTTCTACATGACCTTTATTTACAATTATTTCAGTGGTTACATAATATTCCATTTACTAAACGACTATTGTTACACATGACATATGAGGTCAGACAATTAAGTTTGTGAACATGTTGCACAATGTTGCTAATTTTTGTTTTTATATCAGAGGAATTAATCATTATGAATTTGTACTAACTGGACAAACAATTCACCAAGTTTGCTATTTGGAAGTGCTGAAAAGGCCCCGTAAAAAATTAGACGACCTGAACTTTTCACCAACAATTCACAGCTCTTGCATCATGACAATGTACCAGCTCTCACAGCACTGTCTGTGAGCGAGTTTTTAGCCAGTAAACAAATAACTGTATTGGAACACCCTCCCTACTCACCTGATCTGGCCCCCAATGACTTCTTTCATTACCCGAAGTTAAAGGAAATATTGAAAGGAAGACATTTGGATGACATTCAGGACATCAAGAATAATACAATGACAGCTCTGATGGCCATTTCAGTAAAAGAGTTCCAAAATTGCTTTGTAGGGTAGACTAGGTGCTGGCATCAGTGCATAGCTTCCCAACGGGAGTACTTTGAAGGTGACTGTAGTGATATTCAGCAATGAGGTATGTAGCACTTTTTCTAGGATGAGTACGCAAAGTTAGTTGTCAGATCTTGTAGTGTGCACCTTTTCACTATTATAGATAATTCTGTGGGTAATAGTTTTGGCACACAAACTTTGGCTTACTGAGAAGAATTTTAGGGATGAAATTACTAGGTCTTAAGTACAAATGTTTTTTCTCTTTAACTTTCTAAAAGGCTGTGCAGACTCCCATTGCCTTCAGCAGAAGATCTGGCTTCTGACCAGTTGCATTAGCCTTACGTCAATATTTTTTTTTAAGTCCTAAGATATCCATGATGATACATTCATTCCACTGAATGCATATTTTTTCATCCTTCTGTTCTAGGCTTCATATTGTATACTGGGAATCCAATAATGAGGAAAGGACAGTCAGATGGGAAGTCAGATTTTTAGTTATAAATCACACAAACCGGTGTAACCCTCTCCCCCCACCACAGTGCTGTGAAGGAGAGGGACAGGGTGCTATGTCTTCCTGGGGAGATTTGACCTGATCAGGAGGGTCCTACACCCCCTGACTGTTCGCGCCATCTTGGGGTCCCGCCTGTGCTGTTCTGCCTAGAACACTTCTCCTGATCAACTCCTCTCCTTCAGATCTCAGCCTCCACCTCATCCACCTGCATTGTCTGAGCTCCTGATGAGGTTGGAAAGCACATCACTAACTTGAAGGGGGGACTTGAAAGGGTACTTCTCAAACTGTGTGCGGGGGCCCTCATTCACAGTGGAGAACAAAGCCTTAACTCAACGAATACATCTAATCATAGTAGGACTGCTTGGAATGCTTTAGATTTAATGTTTTATTGTGGTAAGATACACATAGCAAAGTTTACCATTTTAGTCACCTTTAAGTGTACAGTTCAGTGGCATTAAGTACATCCACACTGTTGTACAGCCATCTCTAGAACGTTTTCATCTTGCAAAACTGAAACTCTGTCCCCATTAAACACAAACTCCCCATTCTCCCTCCCCCAGCCCCTGGCACCCACCTGTCTACTCTCCATCTCTATGAATTTGATTCCTCTAGGCACCTTGTATTAGTGGAATCATACACTGTTTGTCCTTTTGTGCCTGGCTTACTTCACGGGGCACAATGTCTTCAAGGTTTATCCATGTTGTAGCAGGTGTTGGAATTTCCTTCCTTTTTAAGGCTGGATAATATTCCATCGTATGGATAGACCACATTTTGTTTATCCACTCATGCATCAATGGACTGGGTTTCCACCTTTTGGCTACTGGAAATAATGCTGCTATGATCATGGGTGTACAAATATTTCTTTGAGGCCCTGTTTTCAGGTCTTTCGCTTATGTACCCAGAAGAGGGATTGCTGGGTCACATGCTAATTCTGTATTGGCTCTTCTATTTATAATGTGTTTTTATGCACATGGTGATCAAATCTGGTTTATACAGCAGCCCTGGGAGATAAGTCAGCATTAATTTCTTCTGTGGCTCCGAAAAGTGATTTGCTCAAAGTGAAATGGTAGATGGAAGTATCCTGACTTGGAACTAGGCTTTCTCCTTGATTGCTTACCATGAAAAGTGTTTCCAGTCACGTGTCCCTTCCAAGCACAATGTCCTTCTGATTCTTAGCAGCTTGGTCTGCTACCAGCTTCTACCATGACCCTCCCTGACCTTTCTGTCCAGATCTCACCCGGGCTGGGTCTATTTCCCTCTGTAAGGAACAGAGGCTGTGTCCTTGGCCTCAGAGATAAAAAATTCCCCATTTGGGTTTGTGTCTTTCTCTTTCATTTCAGCTCTTGTCATCTGAACCATGAGGATCTGCTGGCTTCTGATTGTCACTGGAGTTTGTATAGGGAGCGTGAACTCACAGGACACGTGCAGACAAGGGCACCCTGGTGTCCCCGGAAATCCCGGTCACAATGGTTTGCCTGGAAGAGATGGACGAGATGGAGCAAAGGGTGACAAAGGGGAAGCAGGTACTCCCTACTTGGTGACATTCAGCTGCCCTTCTATGCATTTCCTCCATTCTTTTCACTTCATTCATTCATTCATTCATTCATTCATTCATCACCTGTGTGGTTATCACCTATCTGCTCATCTCTCCTTCATCCATCCACCTTTCACCAGCAAACACTTACTGAGAGCCTGCTCTACCCCAGATTCTGAGCTAGGAGCCGGGGTACAGCACAGGACAAGACCAACAGGACCTCCGTCCTCATGAAACTTTCTTCATCTCGTGGAGAAACCTGTTGTTGGCCATCATCTCTGTTACTACAAGGCTACTGGCAGGCATATATCATGTCATAGATCTTCCTGCCTCAGGTGACAGCTATGGTGGATCTTTGGCACATGGGGCCTGTGGAGAGACCTGATTGCTAAGTATTTCTAAGTATTTGGCACAGAGCACCCAGCTTCAGTGCATTAACACATCACCATGCTTTTAAGGCAGGTGACACAGAGAGACAGAATATGAAAGGACAATAACCTGAAGCCAGACAACTGCTCCTCGGGGATCTATGCCATACATTGGGACCTGCCCCCAGGATTTGAGGATTTGGGGACAGGAACCAGACCCAGAAAGATTTGCAAAAGCCTGGATATGGGAGTGATTTTCAAACACCAGTTGATAGGCTTTGGTTTTTTGAATGGGGTTCTTGAACCCTGGTCTGACCATAAGCAGAATGATGTATCTGGGTGCAGGAAGAAAACATCAAGACTTCTATTGATATTTTAAAAGATAAATTTAGGTGAAGAAAATAACTGAGCTTTTAAAATATTTAATACAGGCGTGCCTCACTTTATTGCACTTCACTCTATAGTGCTTCACAGATGTTGTATGTTTTACAAATTGAAGGCAAGATCCTCCACCAGCAAAAAGATGATGACTCACTCTCTTGTGATCCTCACTTGCTGAGGTGGTCTGAAAGCGAAACTGTGATATCTCTGAGGGATGCCTGTCTGTGCATTGGAATGGGTGACTTCACTTCCATTTGCAGATGGACATGTGTCATTGGAGGCCTGACGTGTGTCCTGTGGGAAGAGCAGCAGCCCCCAGTATGGACAGGTTGCTCGAGCTCTCTCTCACACAGTCATTGATTGCACACTCACACTGTCAGTGTACTGTCGTGTAGTGCAGATATGTGTGTCCAGCCCAGGTGATTTTCAAATTATACTATTGAACTATGACAGATGGGTGCCTAAAATAGTCCTGCAAAGAGACTGAGGATTCAATGTGAGCTTGATAATACAAGCATCAAAGGCTCAAATCAAAATAGCAGAGCTGTCAATTCGAGTCTTAGTGTAAACTCCACAACAGTACATTATTAGGAAAAAATACAGTGACGAACTAGTCAGATCTGACAAGAAGTCTGTCAAAAACCTACAAGTTATTAAGACTTTGGGCATACGAATTTACATTCATTAAAGTGAAATTCTTCCTAATTCTAAATTGTACCATGAGATAGTAGTTATTAATGGAAAGAAGCACCCTAATTAATAAGATATTTCAGGACTGTATGAAATATGAACACAAACGACTGTCATTTTTTTTCTCAGCAAGACATTAAATGGTAGAAAAACATCATCAAACTTAATGATAAGCAGTTAGAAGCCTCTTTTGATATTCAATAATCATGTCAGAAGATTAGATAGTCCTCTAGCTATATACAAAATGTTTCAAATAATACTCAAAAGGCAATTCCAGAATGGACTACAATTAATGCTTTGCCAGCAAATGCTGTTGAAATAGGGATTTTTTTTTTTTAAGATTTTATTGGGGAATTGGGGAAGGGGAACAGACAAGTTGCTGTCCTTTTGTTCTTCAGTCTAGTTGTGAAAGACATCACTTCACTGGCCCATGTGGGTACCATCATTGCGCTCTTCTCGGGTGAGGCAGATCAGTTGCCGGCCTCTAGAAAGCCGCTCACGGTGGCTCTTGGCAGCTTGCGCCAGCTGCCAGCCACTCACTGTAGCCTATGGCAACCCACTGCAGCAGTGGCTGCAGCCTTGCTGTCCCCAGGGACTCACAGCAGCCCAGCTCCAGGTGGAGCTGTCGTTCACCATCTTAGCTGTAGAGGGCAGTGTCACTGGCCCTCATACATGGGATCCAAACCGGGGCCGCTGGCATCCCAACCCAGCTCCTAACCAACGCGCCACTCGGCCGGCCCAAAACATGGATTTTTAAGAAGCCTTGTTAAGATTCAGAAAAACAAGTATTAGAACAAATTACTTACTACAGGAAGTCTGCTGTAGAGATGAGGAAGTCTAGGTGTTTTGGTTTCCATGCTCATGGTATTTGGTCACCTAGCATGTTTATTGGGTGGGCTGGATGAAGCAGAGTGTCACCAGGAAGCAATGTCACTTTCCTTTGACCATCATCCTGCAAATCTGCTCTGTGTGTCTCCTACTGGGTTACATCTCCAGTAAGTCCACACACCACTTTTAGGCATTAGACTCGTCTCGTTTCTGGATTGTAAAAAGTCGCGTCTAAGTTCATGGCCAAACCTCAATCTTAATGAAGTTCTTTCTTCTATTCCCCTACTGAGGCCATAGTGTGTGTGTGTGTGTTGTGTGTGTGTGTGTGTGTGTGTACACACAAGTGCACACACATACATGCTCAGGTTACATCTTCATATCTTCATGTGTCTTCATGATTCCGCCACCTTTCACTTCCAGTTTCCTTCCTCAATGCAAGGACCACTTTCAACTTCAGAGATAGGACTGGGCAGGGGAGAAGATGTGCAAGAAGGTGTTCCTTAGTTGCAGCTATTAAAACCTGGCATTGGTGCCCCTGAAAAAGATCCAATGCTGGCTTTTCTCTTGTGACATTATTTTGGGGTTCTTTGTGGACCCCCTTGTGCACCATTCCTTGGAATGAGCAGTACACTCATTGCCTCACTGCATCTAAATGTGTCCAGTTTTTTCTTGCACCCTCTTGCTGTCAGGGTCCCCTTGCCTCAGCAGCAGTTTTCTTGGGCAGGCCCTTCTAAAACACCTCAAGCCTGGCCTCTTTGGAGCACCCACCTAGCCTGCACAGAACTCAGTACCTGTGCCCTGCCAGGATCCGGAAGCAGTGGGCACTCCCCATGTCAACTGTGCTCTTTGCTCTGCCATTTGGGCAGCTTCAGTTAGTTGGCTTCTTATTTAGACTCTTCTGGCTGAAAGTCAGGCATCAGTCATGAACTCCAATTCCCAAGGTCACATTCTATCTCTCTCTAAAATCCTCTGAGCATCCTTTGCTCCAGTCTCAAGGCACACTTCTGCAGCTCAGCACCCTTCTGGCCATGGGAGCCTGTGGGATGAGGCGATACTCTTGCCTCGGGTGCTCACCCCCTCTCTGATTCAGGAGTGTATGTACGTGTTTTATTTCCAAACATGGTTGTTTGTTTGTTTGTTTGTTTAAGCTAAGCTATCCTGCCACCTGTCGGCAGCTCAGCAGCAGCTCAGCGCAGGCTGGGAATCAAACTGGCAACCCTGTTGCTCAGAGTTCACACTCTTGAGCGAGCTCTTAACCAACTGAGCCACTCAGCCGACCCTAAAAATTTTATTTTAAAATATTTTATATACACAAACAGTGATGATAGATAAAAAATAAAGACAAATGCCAAATGCTCATATATCCAACAACAAATTTTAGTACTTCTCCTCAATTGAACCTCTCTCCTTCTTCTTAATGGTATCCGTTCTTTTGAGTTTTACATACTTCTTCAAAGCAGTTGAATACTTCTATAAAACAGTTACATAGTTTTTGTACATATATATTATATGTACATATGTTTCTTTTTTTTAAAGATTTTATTGGGGAATTGGGGGAGGAGAACAACATTGGGGAATCAGGGAAGGGGAACAGACAAGTTGCTATTTTTTGTTCTTCAATCTAGTTGTGGAGGATGTTGCTTCACTGGCCCATGTTGGTGTCATCATTGCACTCTTCTTGGGTGAGGCAGATCGGTCGCTGGCCTCTGGATGGTCACTCACTGCGGCTCTTGGCAGCTCACTCTGGCTGCCAGCCACTCACTAGCCTATGGCAGCCCACTGCAGCAGGGGCTGCAGCCTACACCGTCACCACCCAACTTAGCTATAGAGGCAATCAGGTGGAGCTGATTCACCACCTTAGCTATAGAGGAGAGGGCGCAGTGTCACTGGCCCTCATATGTGGAATCTGAATCGGGGCCCTGCTGCTCAGAGCCGGGGTCCCAAGCCAGCTCCTAACCAACACGCCACTCGGCTGGCCCTATACATATGTTTTTAAAAGTGTACTCAATCACACTACTCACACTAAAATTAACTTCATCTTTATCTTACCCTCTTCACATGTATTTGTGTGTGCATTTTATAATGAACACATTTTTAGAACACCATCTGTACGTAATTTATACATACATAAATGCACATTGATTAGAGTACACGTTTATTCTTTGTTACTTGGAAGTGCATGATCATGAAAGCTTGGAGGCTACTGTTCTAAAGAATGGAAAAATTGATAATTAAGCAGGGAAACCAAAAAGAAGGAAGGGAAAAAAGACGTATACTTCTGCAGCAGGCCAGTGAGGGAGTGAAGAGGAAAAGAAAAGGAGGAGGTAACTGTTGGGGCGACTGCTGCTCAGAGGCTCACCAGAACCCAGGGCCTGCCTGGAGTCCCAGGAGACCCGTCATCACTGATATAAATCTGCCCATGTAGGTCCTTTCTCAGGACCTGAAAACTGGCCGTCTCCCCACAGCTGGGTCGGTGGGGCTGAAGCATGGGGTGTCTGCTGCTATGGGGGAAGCCAGAGTCTGGAGCGAGCCATGTCCTAGTTAGCTGACATGCCTGGCACCACTTTCATCCCTCTGACTTTCAATGAGAGGTTGGAGCACAGGGCAGCTTGTTCTGAGTATCAGGACTTGTGTGTGGTGGGCACTCACTTCACGTTCCCAATGGGGTCTGTCATGCCAAATTGAGCAGCGACATTTACCACCACCCTAAGGTGATAGGGAGATCCTTCCAAAACCTTCCTTTCCATCCCAAATCATGTCATGTGGCCACAGTCATCTGTGTTTTCAGAGTAAGCTGTAAACCTTCCACACCGCTGTGCGCAAGAGTGATAGAAAAGGAGCAGAAGTGAGAAAACCACCCAGCGCCTCCGAGGTCCAATCATGTCCTGAGCTCTCCTCACATGAGAAAACAGTGGTGGTCATCTGTGCTCCCTTCTTGTCCTGCCTTCTTGGAGCTGGGTGCTTGGGAAGTCCACGCAACTCATTTCATAATTCACTTCTTTTACACAACTCGGCACCCTTGCTGCTCACTCACATCTGCCTCTCTCTACCTGCCCTTCTGTGGGGAGAGTGTGTGTGTGTGTCAGGCTGGGGCCTCTCCCAGGACTATCTGGTCTACATCACTGAGGCCCATGTCTAGGAAAATCAGGAAAATTGGGATTTCAACTCTTGTCTGTTTTCTTCTTTCCCACCCAGGAGAACCAGGACACCCTGGAGGTCCAGGGAAGGATGGAATGAATGGAGAGAAAGGAGAACAAGGTCAGAAACAGTGTTGCATTCTACCATGCCCTAACACTGAAACTTTCAATGTCTTAGCAATCATTATTAAACACTTCCCAGGGACAAGTCCTTCACTGGCAGCAGGCCAGTGATGATAAAGGTAACACAGTTCTTGATCTCTAGAAGCTCATGATTCGGTGCAGAGGTCAGCAAACTTTTTCTGAAAAGGGCCAGATAGTAAACATTTTCAGCTGTCACAACTACTCAACTCTGCCGTTGTAGTGGAAAGTAGCTATAGACACACAGAAATAAGTGGGGCTGTGTTCCAGGGAAACCTTCTTGGTGAACACTGAAATCTGAATTTTATATAATTTTCATGTATTGAGGAATATTATGTGTGACATCTTAAAAATGTAAACCATTCTTAGCTTGTGGGCCATACAGAAACAGACAGGAGGCCGGATTTTGCCTATGGGACATTGTTTCCTGAAGTCTGAGCTCGTGTATGAGGACTGAAGAATGACACTGAATTTTGACTCTGTGCATCTGGCAGCACTCCATGGAGAAGGTGGCACTTGAATTTCAAGGGCCCTGAAGAGTAGTAAGGACTCAGCAGTTGCAATCAATGGGGAGGGAGAATGGCCATAACAGCAAGCTCATTGAATATTCACTTCATGCTCGGTTGTTCTAAGTGCATTTCATGTATTGATTCACTTAATACAAGAGCCTATAAATGAGGTAATATTATTATCCCAATATTATGGAGAAGAAAACAGAGGTGTAGGTATCTAGTAGCCTAATGTCCCACTGTGTGTAAGGGGTGGAAAGGGGATTGAATCCTGCTGTTTAAGTCCCAAGTCCATGCTCATAACCACTGCTGTCCAGTCAATGTCAGCGAAATGGGGAAGCACTGAACGGGTGTGCAGAATGATAAGCAGTGGGATAGATTTGGCATGCTGCATGGGGTGGGTTGGACAGTAGGAAGCAATGAATGCCACACTGAAGACTTTATTTTGTGTTCACTCTCATGAGAAGCTTTTTAGGGGATGTCACATAATTGAAAGCAGCCTGAGTTAATCTGCCCTTTGCCGGTTTCCCTTATTCCAAGGATGTGTTCCCTCGAGGATCGGCATTGTTTAGTGGCCAAATACAATAGTGGTAGACTTAGATGGTAAAGAGTTATCATTCCTAATGTGAGTGCTGACACTAGTAGGCAGAAGTCAAAAGTGTTTTGCATGTGTGCCTGTGTGTGCACACGCACAACTTAGGAGTGAATTTTCAACCCCTGAGCATATCCTGAACCTGAGCACTGCTTTCTCATACATGTATGCTCGATAATAGAAAAACCAAAGTTGTTTTTCACAAGGTAATGGTTCACAGGTCATCTCTCCTTTGTTCTCCCTTCCTCCCCTTAGGAGCTGATGGAAAAGTCGAAGCAAAAGGCATCAAAGGCGATCAAGGCTCAAGAGGGCCACCTGGGAAACATGGCCCAAAGGGACTTGTTGGTCCCATGGGGGAGAAAGGGCTCCAGGGAGAGACTGGCCTTCAGGGGCCAAAGGGGGATAAAGGTAATGTGGGTCCCGTTGGTCCACATGGGCTAAAGGGCAACACTGGACCTTTGGGCCCAACTGGGTTACCTGGCCCCACGGGCCCCATTGGAAAGCCTGGTCCCAAGGGGGATGCTGGGCCCTTGGGGCCCCAGGGTGAGCCAGGAGTCCGGGGAATGAGAGGCTGGAAAGGGGATCGGGGAGAAAAAGGGAAAATTGGTGATGCTCCAGTCGTGCCCAAAAGTGCCTTCACCGTGGGGCTCACTGTGCTGAGCAAGTTTCCCTCCTCAGATGTGCCCATTAAATTTGACAGGATCTTGTATAACGAATTCAACCATTATGATGTGGCCAAGGGGAAATTCACCTGCCACATTGCCGGGGTCTATTACTTCACCTACCACATCACTGTGTTCTCCAGGAATGTGCAGGTATCTTTGGTCAAAAACGGGGTAAAAATACTGCACACCAAGGACGGTTACATGAGCTCTGAGGACCAGGCCTCCGGCGGCATCGTGTTGCCGCTGAAGCTTGGGGACGAGGTGTGGATGCAGGTGACGGGAGGAGAGAGGTTTAATGGCTTGTTTGCAGATGAGGATGATGACACAACCTTCACAGGCTTCCTTTTGTTCAGCAGCCAATGATGGAGAAGCGTTTATAAATCTGCCTCACCATCCATCTAATTAGCTCAGTGAAGACATGATCAGATGACTTTTCTATATTAATTACTCTCATTATTGTAATAATCACAAAAACGTGAAAATAGGGAAGTTATTCCTAAAACCGATTCTATGTAACTTATTGTCTAAGAGTAAATTTTTAAATATTTGCATTATTTATTATACTTGTATTTTATTTAGTATTTTTATCATTCCCATTATCCGAAAAATCCTTTGCATGTGCATTTCTTGTAGGAAGAGTGTTCTGACATCATTTTAGTGCTTGAAGGAGCCCTATTAGGATTAATCTTCCAGATGTACTTCTGAGGACATTAGGAAGAAAAGGAAAATGTTTGTTTTTCCATTTAGTACTATTAAGAGTTTTAAGCTGGTGACAGTGAGACATCCCAAAAAGTGGCAGAATGCTTCACTCCTATTCTAACTTAGGCTTAAATTGCCATTCAATTCAACAAACAAATAGTTGTCTTCTAAACCATTTGCCAAACTCTAATCTATATTAGTTTCCTAGAATTTCCATAACAAATTACCACAAACTGGGTGGCTTAAAACAACAGAAATTTATTCTCACTGTTCTGGAGACTAGAAGTCCAAAATCACAGTGTTGGCAGGGCCAGGCTCCCTCCAAAGCCTCTGGGGGAGGATCCTTCCCTGCTGCTTCCAGCTTCTAGTCGTCCTGGACATTCCTTGTCTTGCAGCCGCATCACTCCAAGGTTACCTCTGACTTCACATGGCCATTTTCCCTCTGTGTACAAATCCCGCTTTTCTTATAAGGACAGCAATTATATTGGATTATGGTGGGCCTAAGTATGACACCATCTTAACCTGATTATATCTGCAAAGGCTTTATTGCCAAAAAAAGGTCCCAGTCACAGATACCAAGGATTAGGACTTCAGTTTATCTTTTTGGGAGATACAATTCAACCCATAACAGTTTGCTTTCTGATCCCCCCAAATTCAAGTGCTTCCCGCATAAAAAAATACATTCACCCCATCCCAACATCCACAAACATCTTAAGATTTCAGCATCAAATCTAAGTTCAAAAATCTCACCTAGGGGGCCTGCCATGTGGCTCAATTGGTTAATTGAGTGAGCTCAAGAATGCTCTGAGCAACAGGGTCACTGGCTCAATGCCTGAGCTGAGCTGCTGCTGAGCTGCCAACAGGTGGCAGGATGGCTCAGCTAAAAAAAAAAAGAAAAAAAGATCTTTCAAGAGGTATCATTGACTGGGATGGGGGTCAGGGGTTCTAATCTGCCATTTGGGATTATTTCTCATTGGTTGTCTGTAAATATGGATCACAATTTAAAAAAGTCTAACTATAACAGGCACTCTGAGACACAAGACACCTTGTCAGCTTAGCACAGTCATCATCCATGAGGGCGTTTTTAGTCTTAAATATTTGCATTATAAATGGTCAGTACCCTTGTATAAAAGAAAGGCTCTCAGATTTGAAACTCATTTTTTTAAAAAAATGATGAAATAGCATTTTTGTCAAATATATTGATGAATTTTCTTTTTTACATGGCATGTTTGACATCTTTGTAAGGGCCTGCCTCCAGAAAACACAAGTCTCCTAAGAACCAACAAGTTACAAATCATGTGGTATTTATTAACATGGAGTTAGGAATTTGGGGATTTTCAATAACTTTAAATCTTTGATTAAAAAAAGTAGAAAAGGGGGCCGGCCGAGTGGCACGCTCATTAAGAGTTGGCTTGGGACACCAGCAGGGCCACGGTTCGTATCCCACATGAGGGCCAGTGACGCTGTGCCCTCTACAGCTGAGATGGTGAACAACAGCTCCACCTGGAGCTGGGCTGCCATGAGTTGCCAGAGACAGCATAGGCTGCAGCCCCTACTGCAGTGGGCTGCTGTGAGCTACCATGAGTAGCTGGCAGCCAATGTGAGCAGCCGGCAGCTGGCATGAGCTGCCACAAGCCACAGTGAGTGGCTGTCCAAGGGCTGGTGAGCAACTGCCTCACCCAGGAAGAGCGCAATGATAATACCAACATGGGTCAGTGAAGCAATGTTCTCCACAACTAGACTGAGGAACAAAAGGACAGCAACTTGTCTGTTCCCCCTCCCCCAATTCCCCAATTTAAAAAAATCTTTTAAAAAAAGTGCTTAAAAAAAAAGTAGAAAAGGAAATCACAAATTACCATATATACACCATGAGATAGAATTTATAGTTAAATTGTAAAGAATTGTATAGTTACATGATGGTATTGTTTGAGCTAAATTTTAATTAGTTATCATCATTTTCATCATCGTTATCACTTTGCCCTTTCCTCTTTACCAGGCTAAATTGAAAACAAATTCAATTTAAAACTAAATTGTTTAGGACCAGCTGAGTGGTTCAGTTGGTTAAGAGTTGGCTTGGGAGCGCAAGCTCTGAGCAGCAGGGCCGCCGGTTCGGATCCCACATGGGGGCCAGTGATGCTGTGCCCTCTACAGCTAAGATGGTGAACAACAGCTCAGCCTGGAGCTGGGCTGCCATGAGTTGCCAGCGATGGTGTAGGCTGTAGCAGGGCTGCAGTGGGCTGCCATGAGCTACCATGAGTGTCCGGCTGCCAGCGTGAGTGGCCAGCAGCTGCGAGAGCTGCCATGAGCTGTCATGAGTGGCTGTTGAATGGCCAGTGACTGACTGCCTCAGCCAGGACAAGTGAAATGATTAGAATACCAACATGGGCCAGTGAAGTGGTGTCCTCCACAACTAGACTGAAGAATCAAAGGACAGCAACTTGTCTGTTCCCCTTCCCCGATTCCCCAATAAAAATCTTAAAAAAAAAAACACCTAAATTGCTTGGGGGAGGGGCAGGGGGACATTGAGAAGCTATCTATAGACTTGGTCTTTGCTTCTGGCTCTCTGGAACTTTGGAGAAGCTTCTTAGGAATGCTCAAACCTAGCAGGCAATGTTGTTCCCCTAAGCCCAAAATATTCAGGTGAGATAAAGCTCTAAATAAAGCACATTTAAGAAAATGTAACTGTAGTTTGCCATGGGATAAAAAAGGTTCAAATGGGCTCTTGTTCCTTTGTACAAGTCACACCTCTGGTATCCATGGCAAATGAATTATGCTTTAATTTGTTCACAGAAGATCACAGCCCTCAGTGCCCTCTGCGTTCAGACAGATTTATTGGAATTGTTGGGTATCCAGTTCCTGCATAAAACTGAGGCGGAGAGGTGATATTTCCAGGAACTGGCACAAGGCTGCATAGCAGGTTCTCCCTCCTTACTTTTTCTAGGTGGTCTTCTTCCTCACACCTCTATATCTGGCTTCACTTCTACAGAAAGGTCAATTGTCAAAGGGGCCAGTCTCATGTCGATTGTAATTCCATAGTCCCATCCACTGAGAGAGCAAGAAGTGGCAGGTGTCTGGAGACAGCCAGGCAAAATATTGGGGAGGGGGGAGAGAGAGACAGAGGTGGCGCCTCACTTTCCTTCAGGCCTGTTCCCAACGATTGGCTCCCCTCTCTCCAACCGCAGAAGCTTCTCAAAGTAAAACACCTTATTGTTAACAAAACCTTCACTCAATGTCTGCGCACTCCTGGAAGATACATGAGGCACCTACCTTTCTGCAGAGGAGGATGTTTAAGTTTGGCAAGGTAAAGCCTCTGAGCCAAGAAGCTGCCCCAGACTCCAACTGTGGTGTGATTTCCAATTAATTTCGAGGAGGCTGAGGCTGTCACCAAGAGCCCCCCAACCCTTGTCGTAACAGCACCATTCCACACTCCCCGTTTTAAGCCCCAGATCACAATTTCACAATGCCCTCTTCTGCCCCAAATTTTTTCATTCCCGTCTTGTTGAAGTTTGGCGAAATACTTCCTCTTCAAATTTATATTGTAGATTATTATAATTTTCCAAGTCAAAAATTGATGAAGATTTACTCGGTGTCACACAACCACAGCTCTGAATCACACCGTATATTTAATTTCAACCATGTTTTCTAGTGGTGGCCGATTGAGTCCTAGAGTGTCAACAGTTTCATGACGTCGGGGAAGACCCTCAGGCCTCGCAACTGGCCTTCCCTGGGTATCCACTGCCCTTCCTGGAAGAATTCACCCTCTGGGGAGACTGGGCCGGTCTGATCGAGCCACGTGGAGGAAGGGTAAACCTAGGCGGCTCCTCACTCCAGGCACACGGGGGCGCTAGACCGCAGTGGCTACCGAGAAGGCGGCGGGGTGACGCTCTTGCCCTGGGGATGTCTACGTGCTCACGTCCCCACGCCCCGATCAGAAGTCCGGGCGTCACGTGACGCGGCGTGGTCCGCTTCCTTGGAAACGCGGCGCGCGTGCTCCCTGCCGTCAGGGGTCTCGTGCCACTCTGCGCGGGAAAGGGCTACTCCGGGGACACTATGCTGTGCGCCAGAAGTTTGGGCGGCCTTGGAGCCCCGGCAGCGGCTTTGAGGCCGGGGCGAGCGGGCCTGGGTGGCCTCGCGGGCGGGCTCCGGGCCCGAGGGGTCAGCACCAGCTGGTCTCCGGTGGGCGCCGCCTTCAATGTCAAGCCCCAGGGCCGCCGCCTGGACCTATTCGGCGAGCGCCGGGTGAGCGGCCCAGGCGGGGACCTCCCCACATTCCCCTGATAGGAGCCGGTCGCCTTTTCCGCGCGGCCAGCGGGGGTTCCGGGCAAGTTCGTGTGGGTCTAGAAAGAGCCGGGCAGCGAACCCACGTAGTACAGTAGGGTGTCGTTTGCGTTCTTGGTGACCTTGCCCGTCACCTCTGCGCGGCTGGGTTAAAGTGGGCGGGGCGACCCTTGGAGGTTCCCTCACCGCAGTGCGGGTCCCAGGACCTGCCTCTGCGTGAGCCTTTTGCTCCACGTGACCTTAAATTAGCTCCCCTCGGCGGTGACTTCCGCCTGCCGGCCCCGCCTCTCCCCGCTCAGCCCCGCCCCCGCCAGAGTTCCCCTTTGCTCCAGCCTCACACTTGGGCATAAGACCCCTGCCCTTGTGAATTCACATGCGGCGTCCAGTTGCCTTCTTTTGCAAGGACACACTTGCGTCCAGTCCTGCATTAGTAATTATATTTACCCCCGAAATTCCATCAGTGTGTTTCAAACCTTTGGGCTTTCTTGGTTTTCTTTTTAAATTCAAAAAACTGTTGAGAAGAGTCTCATTTCCTATAGAGATGGTGTTGGGCACGTGGAATTCTTCCCCCAGAAAGTGACTGACTGAATCCTTTGGTTCCTGTTCATTTCTGTATCCACATTGCCCAGCATGGTGCCTGGCAGTCAGTAGGCGGTCAATAATATTTATGGAATGACTGAAAGGGGAAAGGAGCGCAAGCTTGAAAGGGACCTCACTGCTACCTGTTTTAGCTTGCATTTGTGGATTACTCTATTTTAGATTTTTTAATTTTTACCTTTTTAATTTCTTCATTATACCATTAACTCGTAAAGAGGAGTCTAGGATATGGCAGCAGTAAACTTAATGGTGTCATATTTTGTCTGTCTTTATTTTTGTCTATTTAAAAATTATTTTTGTGTGAAATTTGCCACATCACCTTCCGTACAGGCAAATAATGTTGCTATTAACATAATTGATGTAAGGAGGAGAACTACCTATAAGTTTTGAGCAGAGAGATGGGAAGTGTAAGCTTGGTTTTGGGCAGATGAAATAGAACAAATTTAGCTTTATTATTTTTTGTATACACTTCAATTGTAGGTACTGAAACCAGATTTTCAAATATGTGAGTTGGTTTTTGACTCAGAAAAAAGGTTTATTTAGTTTTTTAGTATTAGCATAACTTGTAATCTGAGATTTAGAATTCCCAAGAGTAGCATGTGGAGGTCTACTGGGTGGGAAGTGGAAATAGTCTGTACTTAACTCAGATTAAATCATTGTAAGGAATTCTACTTTGCCCCCAACTGTCTTTGTTTTCTTCAGCTCCTTAGTATGTTTTGAAGAGAGGTTAACTTCCCTTCTTGCAGAAACAATAGGCCTTATCAGGCTTAAAAGTTTTACCTTCTGGTATTTTCCAAAATTGACATGTTAAGCATCAGTTTACAAAGTTCATTATCTGCTTCATTTGTTTGTTTCATTTGAGTATATCAGGCACTATGTTGGGCAACTGGTTAAAATGATGAAGGGCAGGCTTCTGCAACTGGGAGCTCAACCTCTTAGAGGATTTTCAAACATAAATTGCAATACAGAAGCATGGAGAAAGTGCGGGCTTTAGAGGTGTATCAAACCTGTTCAAGTTCTGATTTCCCCACTATGAATTAGTAACCCCAACCTTTGTTTAACCTCTTAAAGTGTGTTTCTTTATCTGTAAAAGGAGAATAGTAGTTCCTGCTCTGAGATTGTGTGGTTTAAATGAGACCTGTATAAAGTGCACAGTACACTTCTTGGCATGCAGGCAATGCATAGTAGATGTGTGTTTTTTTATGCCTTCATGAGTGCTAGAACAAGTGTGACTGAACTGGTTCGAGAAGAATGTCCTTCCCATTAGATTAGTGATTTTGTCTTTATCAAGATATTGAAATGCTTTTGGAGAGTATAAAATTTGCTGCCAGTTTCAGCCTTTGACTTGGTTTAACACGTTCATTAAATCTTTCTAAAATAACTATGTGCTCGATAAACAACTCATCGTCCCTAATTTATAGTTGTGAAATAATTGGTACTGTACCTCACTTGATACCAGGCAGGATTTTATTACATATACGGTTTATTTTTATTTTTATTGGGGAACAGTGTGTTTTTTCCAGGACCCATTAGCTCCAACTCAAGTAGTTGTCTTCAATCTAATAGTTGTGGAGGGCGCAGCTCCTTGGCCCAAGTGGGAATCAAACCAGCAACCTTGGTGTTATGAGCCTGCGCTCTAACCACCCTAGCTAAGTGGCCGCCCCTATTACATATACTTTCTAACCTAGCACCTTCATGCGTGCTTTGAGATATGTATTGTCCCCATAGTGCCTGATGAAAAAAATGAGGCCTAGCAGGAGAGAGAACCCAGCCAGAGTTACACAGCTAACCATAATTATAGCTAACATCTATCCAATGCTTTCTGTGTGCCAGGCACTGTTAAAATGTTTTTTAACATGTATTATCTCATTTAATCTTTGTAACTGCTTTATGAGTTAGGTTCTGTAGTAGTGAAAGCTGGATTTCGAACCCATATCATTTTGTTTTTGTTGATTCGAAAATAATTAAAATTTGAAGAAAAATTACTCTCTTAAAACTTGGGGAATGTGAAAGTCATCTGTGATCACAGGTATCATATGATAAACCAACAAAACGCAAGATTTCATTTATGAAGAAGTATTTATGCATAATACCCATCATGTTTTTAGTAATACATTGGAAATATTCTTTGGATTTCAGGGTCTTTTTGGAGTTCCTGAGCTTAATGCCCCAGAAGGATTTCGTATTGCCCAAGAAAACGCCTTGAGAAAGACGGACGAGCTGGTGGCGCGTGCGCGTTCCATGCCCCCGGGGCCGCAGACCGTGCTCATCTTTGATGAGCTCTCCGACTCTTTGTGCAGGGTGGCAGACTTGGTAAGACTCGGTGTGAGCCTTGAAACTCCCTCTCTGCCAAGCTATTAAAGTTTAAAGTTTATTAGATTTAACATTAGACTATAAGGTGAAAAACATCTGAACTATTTGAGAGTTGTTGGGTGTAATTTGTTCTAGTGCACTATGTCATTAGGAATGGGAAAAATGTGTAGGAAAAGGTGCTATTTAGAACTTGTACTTTAATATGTATAGTTAACAGAATATATGTGTAAATGTAATAAAAGAATGATTACTCATATGACAAAGATTCTTCTTAGGACAAAGATTCTTCATTTATGAGAACTACCAGAATTGTAATAGAAATTTATCTATTTACAATAAAATTAATCTTGTGAAAAACCAGTTTTTACAAAGCTTTTTAGGAATGCCTTTTCTAATTAAAACTAAGGGTTTGACATCAAATTGATTGTATTAGAGACTTTTTTCCCTTCACATTTTGAAGTTGAAATAGAAGTGTTCCTAGGTCTCTTCACAACTAAGAAACCCATTGCGGAGATAGAAGGCAGGATTTCCTGTCAGCCCCAAAGAGTCACATCAGTGAAGGCGATTATAGTGGTGCCCATAATCCCAAATGGTGATCCCTGTGATGCTGTCTACGAGGTGTGACAATTAAGTTCACGAACTTGTTGCAACGATGTTGCTAACCTTTAATTTTTGATATCAGAGGGATTATTCATTATGAATTTGTACCAACTGGACAAACTGTTAACCCAGTTTACTATTTGGAAGTGCTGAAAAGGCTGCGTGAAAAAGTTAGACGACCTGAACTTTTTGCCAACAATTCATGGCTCTTGCATCATGACAGTGCACCAGTTCACACAGCAGTGCCTGTGAGGGAGTTTTTAGCCAGTAAACAAATAACTATTGGAACACCCTCCCTACTCACCTGATCTGGCCCCCAATGACTCCTTCTTTCCTTCCTTCCTTCCTTCCTTCCTTCCTTCCTTCCTTCCTTCCTTCCTTCCTTTCCTTCCTTAAAATGGGGAACAGTGTGTTTTTCTAGGACCAGTTAGCACCAAGTCAAGTAGTTGTTTCAATCTAGTTGTGGAGGGCATGGGGATTCAACAGGCAACATTGGTGTTATGAACACTGTGCTCTAACCAACCGAGCTAACCGGCTGCCCCATGACTTCTTTCTTTACCGGAAGATAAAGGAAATATTGAAAGGAGGACATTTTGATGATATTTAGGATATCAAGGCTAATATGATGATAGCTCTAATGGCCATTCCAGAAAAAGAGTTCAAAAATTGCTCTGAAGGGTGGACTAGGCACTGGCTTTGGTTAATAGCTTCCCGAGGGGAGTACTTCGAAGGTGACAATAGTGATATTCAGCAATGAGGTATGGAGCACGTTTTCTAAGAAGAGTTTGTGAACTTAATTGTCCGACCTTGTGTCTGGTATTGGACTCTGTATGGCTCTTTCTTCACTTTCATTCAATACTGAGCCTCCATCATGTGCCAGGCACTGTTCTGGGCACTGCGAATGCAGGTATGAATAATAGACCCAGTCTCTGACCTCGTGGAGCATTGTGGTGGTAACTTTTTTTTTTTGATCTTACTAGGCACTGAGCCCTGGTAAGCACTTTACCTGAATTAATTGATTTAACCTTCTCAGCATATCTGATATTCAGATGAGGAAAGCAAGGCACTAAGAGGTTAAGTGATGTTCCCAAGGTCATCTAGTATGTAAGTGCTGGAGCTGGGCTTTAGTTTAGGCAGTCTGCCTACAGAGTTCATGTTCTTATCTGTCCTCCTGGGGCTGGCTGGCTGCGCAGGTCAGATGAAACCTTACCTGCAGAGGTTGGGAAGTTAGTTAGCCTCTCCATCATTTAAAAAAGTACTTACTTTTAAAATTATCATGCAGTAAAATTGACTTCTTTAGATGGGGGATAGAACAGTTCTATGAATTTTAATTCATTTTTCATGTAGCCACCACCACAATCAGGATACATAAATTTTCCATCACTCCAAAAAAATCTCCCTTTATAATTACAACCGACCCTCACTGCTTACCTCTCGCAACTGCAGACCTGTTCTCCATCCCTGTAGTTTGTCTTTTCTAAAATGTCAGATAAATGGAATCATATATCTTTTGAGATTGACTTCTTTCACCCAGTTTGACACCTCCCCATGTTTGTTTTTAATGTTTCAGAAAATTTCCTTTCTCCCATACGCCTGATTTGAGCAGTAACACTTTCTGAAGATCATACAGTCACTAGAAGCTTCCTAGTTTTAAGGAAGTTGATCAAGCATCTTAAAGGGTTTTTTCCCAGAGTGAGGTGTGAGATATGTTGTGGGCTCCTTGTAGTCAGGCCTTGGTTTTACTGGGTCTTGGTTCTGTTGCTCCAGTACAAATGATGAAGGAGATGTGGGAGACATGCAGCCACATTAAGAGCTCTTGCACCTTCTCTGCCTAACTGTGTCACTAAAATCTGAAAAGGAAAATGTTTGTCAGTCACTTTGACCATATGTAATCAGATGTGTAATTAGATGTTGGCTTTTGTGGTCAGAAATCCCAGAACTTAGCTTCCACCTTAATTAAGCAGTGTTCTAAGATTTTTTTCCTACTTTTTTGATTTTGCTCTTCACTAAAAGGTTTTCACTTGCCTGTCCCATAGCTTGTCCTATTTTTGAAGTTTTTTATATTTATGAAGTATAATATCCCATTAAAAAACTAAAGTAATTTACGTATGTAAATCTTTGGGTACAATTCAAAGAACCTTCCTCCTTTTTGAATTTTTAAGATTTTTACCTGCCAGTAAGATTAATACCATTATAAGCTAGTGGTTTTATAAGCTATATTTTCCACCAAGTGGTCATAGTCACATTGTTTTTCTTTTTTAATACAGTTGCTATGTAACGGTATTGTTTTCCTCATCACTATTACAAACGAGTTTTAAAATGTATGCTAGTGTTTTAAATTTTAATATCACTTGTAAATTCCACAACACATAGACTGGTAATTTATACAATATGTTGTAAATTTTACAGAGCTCATTTTGCAGAGTTCATGTAAAATGTTATTGTTACATCAAATGTATAAAATTATGGATTTTCATGTTTTTCATTAAAAACTATTTGATAATAAAATTAGGAAATATTACCTGTGGTCATTTTATTTCATGTTATAGTCACACACGCTGTCTTGGAGAATGAAGGAAAAATGTAGTATTTTGTAGTTTCCCAGCATTTTTGTTTTGCAATGTACTGTAATTAACATGAGAAGTAAAATCTGGTTTTACATGATTTCATTAAAAAGCTTTTAACTCAGTTTAATTCCCAGGTCAGTATAGCAGCCTTTTCAGCAGTGGCAGTTATGTATCCTTTAGGCTGGAACTAGGAACTCATAGTTACTGGAAGGGCTATTATAAAGAGGGAATGTGTCTTTGTTTTCTGCACAAAGGCTAGAATGTAGTTATACTACATTGAAACTATATTTTGTCCATTTAAAAAGAAAAAAGAAAAGCCTCTAAGAGTTGTCCTCTGGAGTCAGGTTAACATGTTAGGACTATGTACTGCAGACAATTTTAGTTAGAAAGTTTTAGAATATTTAAACAATCTGCTTTTTTGAACTATAGAGTTCGGAAGAATTCACTTGGTATGCATTTATATTTGAAGGAGAAAGACTTTTCTGAATTAAAGTTACTGAAAGTATTTTCTTTGGAATGAAACAAACTTAGTTCCCAGGAATAACAGAATAATGTTCAGAAAGAAGCTGCCTCGCTGTCGTAGTTAGGAAAATTTCAGTCATGGAAACACATAGGTCAAGCCAAATGGCACATTTTAAAACACAGGTTTTCATTTCACCCTCAGATCTGGAATAAAGCTTTCCATCAAATTCCCTTTTGGTTTTGTCTTTCCTGTCTATTAGGCTGATTTTGTGAAAATTGCTCACCCTGAGCCGGCATTCAGAGAGGCGGCGGAAGAAGCCTGTAGAAGTATTGGCACCATGGTAGAAAAGTATGTTCTGTTCCCCCTTTGTTACAGTATTGAGTGATGTAGTTTTGTGGATTTTTGCTCTAAAAATTTGTCCATAGGACTTGTTCCTGCCTGGCAGGGTGGGGTGGTGTTGATGCTGCAACGCTTCCCAGGGTGGTGGGCAACGGAGAGGGCCCGGGGGCCAGGCTGCTGTTCTTACCTTCCAGCACAGACAGTGTGACTTTAGGCTCATTATTTGCTCTGTCACTTAGTTTCCTTTTCTATAATAAAATGACTTGCTTCTCTTAGGGTTGTGACGAAAATGAAGTGCTTACAAGGGTGTCAGGCAAACTTCCAGTATCCTTATTATCATTGTTTACATTAAATCAGGGTTTTTTAGTATCTCAGTGGCAAGCTGGAGTTTCTAGATTATCATGTGATTAAATGGCTGTTACGTTGATGGCTGTGGACCACAGGGCAAAAAGCCAACATCTTGGCACCATGGCCTGGCAGTCCCTGTGGAACTGGGATTAGGGGGTGTCTAGGGAGACCATAAAACTGTCTGGGAGGGCTGAGACAGGCTGAGGCTATGATGAAGTGAGTTAAAGTGATTTTGAGGTAAATTGAAATACTTTAAGCCATTTCTCAGAGCCCCAAGGTGCTTGTTAAAACAGCATAGTGGTGGGCAGTGCCATATTCAAAAGACTTAGGTGACGCCATGCAACAGAGTGTCTAAAGCTAGTGAGAGCACCGGGCTCGCCTGGCATGAATTTATGGCTGAAAAAATGGACAGGCAGCATGAGAAGACTCACAAACCAGGAGCTGGAGGAGGTGGCGGGAGTGGGGAGGCGGGTCTGCAGCTCCCCCAGGCTGAGGACCTGCGCTGCAGGGTGCATGGCCGCTGCCCCTTCCCCGCTGCTGAGCATCACTTGCTCTCGGGACAGTGCGCGTCATTTTTGTTACCGCCCTTGAAAATGAAATTGTTGAATGGGGTAAATCCGGTCCTTGCAAATACACTGAGCTGATGAAGGGGCTGAAATTGGACACTTCTTGGGGGAAACTATTGCCTGGGGAAAGGCCCCAAGAAATGAGAGCTGCGGGGCCACCTGCCTGAGGTCACCTGGATGCTGTCCGGTGTACTGTCTGGTCTGACGGACCTGGGCTCTTAAGTGTCTGGGAGGAGAACAGGGACCATAATTGGTAGTCAGGTGCTGTCACGAATGACTGACTGCCCAGTCTTCACTTCATCCCCAGCATGTTAGCCCTGTTCTGCTGCACCCTGAGGCCTGCCCAGGAACCGGAAGTAAAGCCGGGAAACAGAGCTCGGTCACTGGAGCTCTGCTTTCCTTCTCACTGAGCCCTGTGACTCATTTTCTCCTTTGGTCTCACTGAGTCATACCTTAACTAACTGCTTCAGTTCATCTGTGAAAAATAGGGTGCTTTTCGGTGCATGTGTAAAATTGACTTATTTTCCTATAGTGGAAAAAAACACCTATAATTAGGTGTGTTTGTTTAGAATTAGTGCCAGACATAGACTAAAGGATAAACTTTATCTGAGGGTCTCACACCATGAAACATAATGTGGGAGATTTGCTTAAACTCCTAAAGAGGGTAGGTGCAGGCTAGCTCTAAAGTGCTACCCTTTTGTCATGGAGTAGCCTTAGGAGAGCTGGCCTGGGGGCGGTGGCAACCATGCCCCGATTTTCTCCCAGTTTCCTGGGATGATGCCTGGGGCAGGACAGGAGGTGCTGTGCCTGGCCTTCCTGTGGAGTGTTTTGTAATGGGCAGTGACTGCCTCGGTTTCCATCATGTTCAGGGTGGCCCATAGGAACGATGGCAACAGAAATCCTTTGATTGATATAAAACTGTAGGAGTTTGCTTGTGAACTGACAGGGGAACCTGACTATCCTTGAGTCTCTGAGTAGGAATTGGTTGATGGGATTTACAACTTCTCCCTTCCCTGAGGATACAGCAGGCAGGGAGAGTGTGTCTAGAACCAGCTCACTATTTAGCCCTGAGCACCAGGGCTTCTTGGCGTCCAGGGAAGAAGGATTCAGGTCCTGTGGGGTTGGGCTGAGAACAGTCCTCAGGTGGGAGGTGGCCAAGGGCAGGCTGGCTGGCTACCTAAAAACAGCTAAGGCTCCTTATGCAGAGTGTGTGCTGTGTACATATCATCTCATTTAACCTTTAGGACGACCCAGGACCTAACAAGCCCATGGGTTCAAATAACTTGTCCAAGAGTCATAGTAGGGCCTGTGTTGCAGCCAAATGTGTGGCTCCCAGGCATCTGTCTTTGCGCTTTCCTCACAGTGTGGGCCTGCTGTTCTTACCCAGAAGGGACCCCAGGTTCTAGGGTACTCAGCTCAGGACTACAGAATCTTTGTGTTTGTTCATCCACCCTCCCATCCTCACTCCTTTCCTGACTTCAAAACAAATGGCTGCTGGCATATTGCTAACTGGGACTGGTTCTCAATGGCAGTGGGATCTTTTTAAATCACCAGTTACCACATTCATCCTTTCTCTTCTTTCTTGTCTGCTCTTCTGGCTCCGGCTGCTGACTGGCTTTTAGTTTATCCTTGTACCTTCCAGAACAGTTAGTACTTTGACACTTTGCCCAACATACTGCCTGTCAGTACACTAAGTGTGCTATTCCTAGTCCAAATGAAGAAACAAAACCAAACCTCAATCCTTTGGCCTCTGGGCATGTATTTGCTAGAATCTGACATTGTTGTCTTGATGTAATATCAAACAAAAGTTATTAGAAAATCATTTAATTTAATTTTCATTTGTAATTTTCCTAGGTTGAACACAGATGTGGAGTTATATCAAAGTTTGCAAAAATTACTAGCTGATAAAAAACTGATGGATTCCCTTGATCCAGAAACCAGGTACTAATTTTTTGCATTCCTGGTGATTGTGACTGTAGAGGTGAGATTGGAAGAACCCTCTGGGTGTCTGTACCCACAGCCCCCTGTGTCTGGAATGTGTCTCCACAGGTATGTCTGCATGATTCCTGCACTTTCCTTAGGACTCCACTCAAATGGTGTCTCCTCCAAGATCTTTGTACCAGGTCATACTCCTACCCGCCTTGTCCTTCTTAGTCCTAATCACTTGCAACATTGCCTTATCTATTTGTTCACTGGTTTACCATCTGTCTACCTCACTAGCCTGGAAGCTCCTTGAAGGCAGGGATCTGGTTTGTTTTGTTCACGCTGTGTCCTTAGCACCTACAACCATCGTGGCCTATTGTAGGTGTTTACCCAGTGAATGAATACCTATAAACAGCTGATAATTACATTTAGCTTCATGTTTGAAGTTCCGTAATTGATGCCACCAGAAGATATCAGCAAACTGATTTTATTTACAGGGTGGATGTCAAGACCCTTGAAATGATTTGCTTTGGTTCAGTAGATTTTATGTATTAATTTGAATTGAAAAGGCCTAATTTCTAAGTCAATACATAAAAATATTTGATACAGGACTTGCTTTGGATATCATATTTCTTTGCTCAAATTTATTTATATATAAAATAAGTGTTGTAGGGTTCGTCATTAACCCACCTAGATATTATTTGTGTCATAACACAGAGATTACCATTTTTTTCTTACTGGTTTGTATTTGTTCGTCTACTTTTTAATTTATGGGACACTTTCTTCCTTTAACTCCTTGATTCTCCCTCCTCCTGCCTCCTTCTCTCCTTTCTGTCTCACATGTGACTTGTGACCCCAACAGGGATCAGTTGATGATGGCTACTTAGCCTAGTTGTGAGTGCCATGCTGAATGAGGAGCGCGGTGAGGCTGCCATGCGGGGTGATTTTCACTTGACTGCCTGTGTGCAGGCCTCTGTTTCGTCTCACAGAACTTCATCGATCCTGACACTCAGGATGCTAGTAACGCCGACTGTACCATCGAACAGTTTGTCTTTATTGTAATTTTAGGCTTCAGCATTACAGTACCTTCATTCTTAGCAAAACAAAACAAAAGTTGAATGCTTCTAAATTGTGCCATATTTATACTCAGCTGGTTCTGCCTTTGAGTAACAACAGGTTATTATTCATCATCTGACTTTAAGGAAGACTGACTTGTTCATGTTTGTTTATTTATTTATTTAAGTAGTGGAAAAAAAGTTTATTAGAAGAGATAGTACACTTTAAAGAAATAGAAGTGGGCCCGAGCAGTAGAGGATGGCTCAAGGGCCCATCATTAGAAGAGAAATTACATTGCAAAGAGTTTGGAGTGGGCCATGCGCAAAGGCGAGGCAAAAAAAGGGAGAAAGGTGGCCCCCAAAAAGGGAAGAAGTGGTCAAAGAAGGGCAGCTGACTTGTTCATGTCTAATGTATGAAAAGTGTAGTTGGGGCTGGCCGAGTGGCGCGTTGCTTAAGAGTTGGCTTGGGACTCCAGCAGCCTCGGTTTGGATCCGACATATGAGTCCAGTGACACTGCCCTCTACAGCTTAGATGGTGAACAACAGCT
Organism: Aselliscus stoliczkanus; assembly: GCA_033961575.1. Classification (NCBI taxonomy): domain Eukaryota; kingdom Metazoa; phylum Chordata; class Mammalia; order Chiroptera; family Hipposideridae; genus Aselliscus; species Aselliscus stoliczkanus. The sequence goes on along the minus strand of CM066727.1, from coordinate 100,220,955 downwards.
CCACCTGGAGCTGGGCTGCTGTGAATCCCCGGGATGGCATAGCTGCAGCCCCGGCTGCAGTGGGCTGCCATAGCCTACAGTGAGTGGCTGGCAGCCAGCGTGAGTGGCTGGCAGCTGGCGTGAGCTGCCAAGAGCCGTAGTGAGCGGCCATCCAGAGGCCGGTGACCCATCTGCCTCACCCAGGAAGAGCACAATGATGATGGCAACATGGGCCAGTGAAGCAATGTCCTGCACAACTAGACCGAAGAGCAAAAGGACGGTAACTTGTCTGTTCCCTTTCCTGTTCCCTTTCCCTGATTCCCGAACGTTGTTTCCCTTCCCCAATTCCCAATAAAAAAATCTTTAAAACAAACAAACAAAAACACAAACAAAAAAGTGTAGTAGACTAGCAGACTATTTTAGATACAAAAGATTTGTGCTAATAGGATACACACCACACTTCAGATGTTACTGAAAATTCCAATGACAAAATGATAAATGCGTTGGGCATAATAAACTGGGTAGACTATCACTGTTCTAGAAAGGAAAGGTAATTTGAAAGTAGGAGGAAACAAGAATTTGAAGTAATAATTATTGAAACAGCATAGCAATTGTACATCATCAAGGGTGTTGACCAGAGCCCAGAAGGAACCCTGTATATGGTAAAGTGTAAGGTAATGGCTAAACAAAGAATCACAGATTTAACAAAATACCTTGCTATGACAAGTTAATATATGGAAGAAATGATTTAAGTTGAGTAGATCATCATCTTATTCTTAATTGCATTCCTTGAAATTCTAGTTCTGAGATATTTGAAAGTATTCCCAGTGGACCCCATTGGTGAGTAAGTTTGGGAATCTGACATGTTGTATTTTCCCCTCTTGGAGAATTTTAGTATATTAGTGTCTCTGAGAAGCCCAGTCATAAAGGAACCTGTTTTACCTGGGGTTTTCCAAAACCATCAAGAGCTTTCTTGTATGTAACATAACAAACATTCTCCAGCAAATACAATAGAGGGAAGATCACATTTACAAGAGCAAAAAAGCTGTAACGCACCTTGGGATAAACTTGGGAGGACAGAGTACAGAACCTCGGCGTGCGCGCGCGCACACACAGACACACACAAACAGACACACACAAACAGACACACATACACACACACACACACACACACACCTGGGAAGCATGAAAGATGATATTTAAATAGAGAAACATACTGTACTCTTAGATGAGAAGGAAAAAAGCTCAATAGTGTTCTCTACTGGTCTGTAAGTTTAATACCATCCAATCTGTATCTAAAGAATATTTTTTTGTTATTACTTAAAATGATTTTGAAGTCATAGACAACAAATATGCAGGGGAAAATCTGGTAAAGAAAAGTACTAAAAAGGGATTTGTACCGGATAGTAAGACATTGTAAAAATACTATATTTAAAAGAGCATTTTAAATATTTATACCAGAATAGACAATTAGATTAATGAAAGAATAGAGAAATTTTAGACACGGACACAAATATATATCTGACTGCATTTAGTATGTGATAGAAATGTCATTTTACAGCAGTACGGAAAGACTTGGTTTTCAGTAAACGATGGTAGGCCAATGGATAGCTATTTGGGGAAAAAAGTAGATTAATTAAAGATGTCAATATTTTTAAAAAAGAAATCATAAAAGTATTGTTGATCTTGGAATGTGGAAGGTCTTTCTTCTCATGATACTGAAGTCAGGCCACAATAGGAAAGATTGACTTGGTTATATAAAAACTGCAAACTTTGCTGTGCCCAAACCCTTCCACATTCAAAGTCAGAATACACAAATGGGACAACTATTACCTGATAAATGTTACATGATAAAAGGTTAATGTATGTACTGTGTGAAGAGGCTGTGCAAATTACTTTAAAAAAAAAAGAGAAAAAAGAAAAAAGTGGAACCCTCATCTAAAAAAAAATGGTTAAAATATTCTTTTTATGAAATAATTCTTTATTTCACAAAATCAGGAATAGCAGCAGGTGGCTATTAAATTTATAACAGCATGTAATAAGTATAACACTGGTAATAAATGGGTGGCCGTGGCTGAAGATGTGGCCTCCAAGCCTTAGTTTTCTACTCTAAGAAGAGAATTAAAAAATACTTCATAGGATTATTAGGAGGTTTAAATGAAATAATTAATGTAAAATGCTTTGTCAGTATCGGCACTGGCACATAGTCATCATTTAATCATTGGGATGTGCCACCATTAAAGGAAGGTAGAATAAAGCAAAGGGCCCATCAGTTGACAATAGCAATCATGTTTTAATGGTTTGGGACAGGGCTAGCAAACTGCGGCTGGCGAGTCACATGCAGTTCTTTGGGTACGTTCCGTCTCAAAAGTTTGCTGATCCCTAGAAGAGCCAATCCTGTCCCTCACAACAATTTAAAAATTATTTGCGAGCAGTTAGTATATTTTTACATAATCGCCATTATGTGAATAATATCCTTTAAAAATTTTATAAATGAAACTGTGATAGTTTTATTTTCATTTTTAATTTTACTTCAGAGCCACATGCACCTACCCAAAGAGTCGCATGTGGCTCACGAGCTGCAGTTTGCTGACCCCTGGCTGCTCTTCTATCTCAAAAGTTGGCCGACCCCTGGTTTGGGATAATGAATCCTCTCTAGTTGAGTATAAATTGATAAATCTTATGGAGGACAATTTAGTAATATATACCAGTGTTCATACTTCTTGATTATTTTAATTTCTTTTTTTTTAAAGATTTTTATTGGGGAATTGGGGGAGGGAAACAGACAAGTTGCTGTCCTTTTGTTCTTCAGTCTAGTTGTGGAGGACGTTGCTTCACTGGCTCATGTTGGTATCATCATTGCGCTCTTCCCGGGTGAGGCAGATCAGTCACCGGTCTCTGGACAGCCGCTCACAGTGGCTGTTGGCAGCTCACACCGGCTGCCGGCCACTCACTGTAGCCTATGGCAGCCCACTGCAGCAGGGGCTGCAGCTTTGCCATCCCTGGGGACTCACAGCAGCCCAGCTCCAGGTGGAGCTGTTGTTCACCATCTTAGCTGTAGAGGGCAGTGTCACTGGCCCTCACATGTGGGATCTGAACCGGGGCAGCTGGCATCCCAAGCCAGCTCTTAACCAATGCACCACTCAGCCGGTCCTGATCATTTTAATTTCTTGAAATTTACCCTAAGGAAGCAAACAAGGATAAAGAGTATATGTAACAAAGGTTTTTTGTTTTGTTTTTTTCTTTGAATGCAGTATCACTGGCCCTCACATGTGCAATCTGAACCGGGGCGTTGGCTTCCCAAGCTAGCACTCAACCACCATGCCGCTTGGCTGGTCCTATAAAAAGGGTTTTTATCATGATGCACAGGAGGGGAAAAAAATGAAAACATTTTTAGTCAACACAAACATGACAAGACACAATACAAATATGAAAAGGCATGTTTCCAAAGAATAACAATATAGAGAAATATTCTATGTTTGTTATAATTTTTCAAGGAAAAGCATGATACAGAACCCTGTGTAGTTGGGGTTCAGTTATTTTAAATACGTAGTATAACATTATAAGCCAGTGACAATGGATTGGACAGAAGCCAGGGGAAGGTCTTTATTCTTGTTAGTGACAGCCACAAGTTAAATGTCACCAAGACAGTATCTTCATGAGATGAAAGATGCTGCCTTCGCCTGTGCTTCTCAGGACAGGGATCCTGTTAGATGTCCCCCCCCCGATCCCACCCCCAGCCTACCTAGCATGGCACCTGGGGACAAAGGATGTTTCGAGTGAGGGAACCAACGTAGTGCCCCATGTGTCCATTCAGAAACCCAGCAAACATTTTCAGGCACCTACTATGTGCTGAGCACTGTGCTAATTTCTCTAACCTGATTTATTAAACATGTTCTTCAGAGCCTTAGAAAAGAAAAATGAAAGGAAAAGAAGTAGATTGGAAGGAAATACTACACGAATTTTGGTAGTGATGATCTTTGGTGGGATTAGTGATTTTAATTTTTTCATACCTTTCCATAGTATAGCTGTTATACCAAAACGTATGTAATACATTAAACCTATATAATAATCTCCCATCCCCAATTTATCACCCCCTGCTATCTTTCCTTCCTCTTATTAAAACAAGCAGAAATAGCGTTTGCTAGAAAAGAGAGTGGTGTGTTTTTTAGGTTGACTCTTTAGAAGGGAGATCAAAGTGAGGTAAAATGGGGACAGTTTTGGGCTCGAGGGAAGCAGCACTTTACATTGTTTAAGAAAGTAGGTAAATTACTAAATTATTAATGTGTTCTATTGAGTTTTGAGAATATTAGAGCTTTAATTCTGTTCATTCAAAATATATTGGCACAATAATCAGGAGTACAAATATGTCCATTATGAAAAGGAAAGCCAGAAGAACAGCTCAATACCCGCATAATGTAATTCTAGAGAAAAAGCAAAAGGTCGTTTGAAAAAAATATTAACAGAAAGAGGTGTTACACTTGAAATTGGTTCCAAGCATGCAGCAGGGTTAAAAAGAAAGAAAACAATTTACATTAGCCAAGAAACTCAGCTTCCGGCACAGCATCAAAGAGTTTAATATTCTAAGTAGCTGCTAATAGTTGGAAGAAAAATTGAAAATCTCATATAGAAGGCCTTTGAAAAATTGTCCAAGTATAAACTGTTTTATGTTTTTAATTATTGGGATTTGGATGGAGTTGAAATAAGTAAGTAATTATCATGGTGGCTTTCACAGGTTTGTACTATAAGAATAAAGGAATAAGCTCCTACATGAAAAGCGAATTATAATTGTTTTTCATGTTTTGCAGTACATATATTGACTTATTTAAATATTGGTTGAAGCTATTTTTTTTGTTCCTCCTTTGCTAACTGTACTTAAACACGCATGTAAAGCATTTACAGTCCAGTACGATGAAGGCCTCCCACTGCATGATTTTCCATCGTGTGGCCATAACACAACCTTTTAAAAAATTCTGTGTTCACCCAACAAATATTTTTTTTAAATTAAGTTTTTTAAGTGGAGCTCATGAATGCTGTTGGAGCCCATAGCAGAGGCCCCTCATTTGGTTGGGGTAGAGGACAGTGTTCAAAAACATCCCCTCGCAGGACAGAGCATTTCTTCAGGTGCCAGGTTATTCAGGCAGAGGGCTTCTGATCTTGAGAAAGACCTTGCAGGAGTGGAGGACCGGAGGCAAGGTGGCCCGTTAACAGTGGTTGCAGTATGTCAGGGCAAGGTGACAGCAGCCTGTTAGATATATTCTTGGTTACTTCTCCTCCTATATTTGTCAGTCACGTTTAAGGGTGATATTGGTCTACGTACCTCCTGGAGTTCAGGTACTGTGTGTTTTTATTCCAATATATTTGAAGAGCTGTGTATCCCAGCCTACGCTTTTGTGGCACAACAGCATGATGATGTCTTATTTCCAGTGGACATATATTTTCTTTCATGTAGTGAATCTTATGAATTCAGTACTTTTATTTCCCACCTAATGGGAAAGTAAATGATATTTATTAGTTTCTAATGCAACGTGGAAAATGTACTTCTAAGTATAAAATATTGCAGGAGAAAAATTTCAAGAAAAGTTATCCCTCACTGCAGAGGTTATCCAGAACCCTTTCTCTCTTCTCTTCCTTTGGTTTCATTGCTAATACTTGACATCCTGATGAAATTATTACATTAAGGAAAGGGCAGGAAAATCAGGGCCTGCTGTTAAATTTGCAACCGCATTTTATGATAGCTAAAAAACATTGACCTCTATCTACAAAGGATACTAGTACTAATTCTTGAAATAGGAATCTTCCCTCACAAGTCTGAAGCAAATTTAGTGCAAGGGGAAGAGGAGAGTGGGTTGCAGCTGATGAAGAGCCTGCTTTTTCATAGTGAAGCAGGAATAAAAAAGGTGATGCTTTAAATACTGATGACACATCGAAGGGTATTATTGATGGTCTCTCTTTGAGACTCCTCAAACACTTTATTTGTATCCCTGTGAAATTTATTATTTCAAAAAAAAGTGATTATCCCCTTATGGGACCACGTCAGGTGGAACCTAAGTCTTGACCCACAAGCAGCTTAGAGCACAGTTCTGATAACTGCACATGCTAAGTATGAAACGTATTATAGTTAGACGTATATAGGCTTCCTGGTTGCGATCAGGCAGCATGTTTATGTCCCACAGGTACTAAGTTGGTGCGTTGCACGCAGTATGCAGCAAACATGTCTTGTAGTAAAGACAGCTGGACAGTTGAAAAGATGTCTGCCGCCTCTAGAAAAAAAGCAGCAGATAGACTTGACCTCATTGTAGTAATCATTCCTTTGGTTCAGTTTAAGGCTGATTGTACAGGTAGCACGTTGTAGGTGATGATACTTGACTGTCCAAAGGAGAGTATAAAAACCCACTCAGCTAGATGGTTTTCCTGACTTTAACATGTTAAATCTGGTTTCAAACAAATTGCATGTGTGTGTGTATGTGTGCGTGCGTGCACTCCTGTGTATAAATGTGGCTTTTTGACAGTAAGGTTGAAAAATGCCAATTCAGCAAAACATTGATTTTTGATAATAACTATTATTACATGTTTTAACCTGGGGTTCATTTTATTTATAGGCGTGTGGCCGAACTGTTTATGTTTGATTTCGAAATCAGTGGAATCCATTTAGACAAAGAAAAGGTAAGACTTTCCTGTTTTTTGGCTCTTCTTGTTTTACTAATATTTAGTTGGTACCTTTGTTGCCACAGTTCTTGTATATACTTTGAATTTGCATATTATAAAGCCACTTAGGTCCTTTACGTTATGAAATCCTTCTGTAGATTGTATTTGAATGTCATGCTCTCTGGAGGTTGGCCTATCACTCACGATAATTCAGAATTAAGAAATGACTTGAGATTTTGGGGTGCTCTAGGTATCATGGGATTAGGGTGAGTGAGTAGGAAAGCTGACTCCATAGAAGATTAAGGTCTGGAGGTGGATGCACAGGAGTGTCACTAAGCCCTTTATATAAGTGAATTTATTCATATTACACATGTTTTTGACAGATCCGCAGTTTTGTTCTGGAAGCAGTACACATGGGTTATATAATACAACATTTAAGCTGGGTGAGAGGGGCCTATACATTGTCTAGACCCCCTCATTTTACAGAGGTGGAAGGAAGACAAGTGATTTGTTCAAGTTCCTGCCTGTAGCTCCCAGGACTTGTAACCCTGGCCAATGCTCTTTCTAGAACACGACATCCTTCTTTTTTTTTTTTTTTTTGAGGGCAGTGTCACTGGTCCTCATATGTGGGACCTGAACCAGGGCCGCTGGCTTCCCAAGCTAGCGCTTAACCACTGCGCCACTCAGCCGGCCCTTTTTTTCTTCTTCTTTTTTTTTTTTAGAACACGACATCCTAAGAAACTGAGCGCAAAAATGGGGGTGGCTTGAGCACCACTGAAAGACCTGCCTGTTTCACAGTATCTCCCATGCTTGCCTACAGTCTAGACTATTATGTTATGCTTTTTAAAAAATAAATGTTTTTCCTAATAAGAATAATAGTATAAAGCCACTTAACTATTAATAGAGATTAGTTTATTAGAGTATCTTGAAAAGTGGAGGGCCGGGTCTTAAGGACATATGTCACCTAGAATAATGTCATTTGGGTTGATACAGGGTTTGAGCAGTGCTGGGGCCGCTCAGACTTTGATGTTGATGTGGCCGTAAGGGCTCAGCCCAGGATTCCTGGCCTAACCCTAAGCCTGAACATGCCTTCCCAGCATCCATGAGGCTGCCAGGCTAGACTGTAAATTCACATTGCCTAGAATGGACACATTTCCCCTCTCCAAGCCAGTTGTCATTAATACTTCTTTGTACCAATGATACCACCATTCTCTGAGCCACTCAAAACTTTAGAGTCAGTTTACATTTTGTCTGTTCCCAATATTCTGATATCTTAATCAGTGACCAAGTCCTTGGATTATTCCTTTAGAGTTTCTCCTGCTTGTCTGCATCCCCCCCAAAAATTCACCTTGATCCTTATCACCAAATACCTGGGCTGTCATAAAGTCCTTTGTCTTCTGATACCCGTAATGAACAGCTATGCAACACTTGCATATATTTTTCATCAGATCTTCATAACAATTTTGAGGCTGGTGCCATTATTTCTGTTTTATAGATGAAGAAACTGAGCCACCTAGAGGTTATATGATTTACACCAGGGCACAGAGCTAGTAGGTGGAGCAGGTTGTTACATATGCCAGACGGACTCTAGAGCCTGGTCAGCCAGCCCTGCCTACGGGTCCCTCACCAGGTTTGCCTGCCTGGCGTCCGTCCCTGTGAAGGCTTCACCTTCAGGCCATGGTTTCTGCAAGGCCTTTATCAGTCTCTGAGGTGGAGCTCTGTGTTAATCTGCACTCATACCTTACTTACTGCATGCTTATGCATTTATCTTTAACCACTTCTCATTGAAGTTATTATTATTGCATCGCTTATCTAAAATTATAGATTTCTCAAGGACAGAGAATGTAGGTCATGTTTTTAATGCATACCAGTTTGGGACTCTGTAAAATATTGAATGAATGTATAATGAATCACAATGCCTGCCGATATTAATCAAGTTTGATATCTTCAGGAAGAAGATTGCTAGTAATGAATATAGATCGATAGTTTTATTATTATATGTAATTCTCATGAAACATGTTTTTGAAGTTTTACTGAAAAGTAATATGTGACAAGTCAAGGTCAGTTTCACCAGTGTTGACCTTGCTGCTTTTATCGTATGTTTTTACAAGAATAGCTGCCCTTCCTAGCAAGTAACTCATTGGGAACCCATGAACATTAAAGATGCAAGTAAAGTAAACCTGCTGAAGTCCTCCTTTATAACTCCTATGTCTGTCCCCAAAGGTGCTTCCCCAAGATAGGATAAAAGGAAGACATGTTACACTTTTTAAAAGAGAGATCTTGCAATAAACCCACCAACTTAATCTACCAAATGTATACGCATGTATCGTTTCTATATTCTTTCCAGTCTTTTTCTTATTTTATTTTTAAGGTCTCATTGCCTATAATGTAAAAGTTTAAAATTAAAAAAAAATGGATGTATTTTTTTAGCAATCATCTAATAAATAACAATATTATAGACTTCTTAGAGTTCAGAGTACTGTACACTTAATTATCTCACATTGATGAAATGCCTAGCAGATTGTTGGTGAACTCAGGAAATAAACCTAGTTTTTATTTTTTGAGGAGTCTTAACTGGTGATAAATTCTTTGAAATAATTAATATTATGACTTTTTTTAGTAAAGGCTTTGGGGAAAAATGTTGGAACTATGCTATAATTTTCATTTATTTCACCTTTTTTTGTTATCCCACTGGTTACCATTAGGTGGTGCTAAATAGCCATATAGCCATATTAGAAACAAGCTAGGCAAAGAAATCTGGACTACAAAGATGGAATATCTGAAAACATTTTTCCCATGAAGTTTAAATTTTCTGTATTGAAAATTTGGGTTATTAATATATCCTTAATTTTTTAGTATCTTATAAAGTGTACACCTGCACTTTTTATATCTATTTATTTAAAAAAAATATTAGTGCTGTTGAATCATTTTTTAGGGTCCTAGTAAAGTTTATTTTATTTTATTTTATTTTTTTTGAGGGCAGTGTCACTGGCCCTCATATGTGGGACTGAACCGGGGCCGCTGGCTTGCGAAGCCAGCGCTTAACCACCGCGCCACTCGGCCGGCCCTCCTAGTAAAGTTTAAAATCTGTTAATAGCTATTGGCTCCTTCCCTAGAAAGTCTTGTATATGATTTCAGCTGAAGCCCATCATGAGTCCAGTTCCTGATGCCTGTCTAGTTTAGTAACAGATAACTGTCGAGTAACAGATAAGTGAAAATGCATCCCTCATCCTCCAGCAGACCTGGACTGTAGTTTATGTTTCATCTGAAACACTGGTGGTGCCTTTTTGATTACACACGTTTTCTAAGTACATTGTGTGTCCTAGAGTTGTGATGCAAGATAAAGCCCTCGTAGGAGTGCCGGCACCATCCACATCGTCATCATGGCTCTCCGAGGGCCAGGCACAGAGCGAGAGGATGGAACTGCCCTTACGGGCTCCAGGCTAGTTCCCACCACTCCACTCTTGCCGTTTTCTAGATACTCAAGTATAAGCAAAATCAGAACTTTTAAAGTGTGTTCCCCTTTCTGGATGTTCTCCACACTGTTGTGAAGAATTGTGTTAATGCCTTTCCCTCCACCCTACAGTCTAATCTTTTTTTTTTTTTTGAGGGCAGTGTCACTGGCCTTCCTATGTGGGATCCGAACCGGGGCTGCTGGCTTCCCAAGCCAGCGCTTAACCACCGCGCCACTCGTCAGGCCCCAGTCTAATCTTTTAATCTGATATTCTCACCTGCCCTTCAAATACTTAATTTTTTAGTCTAAAAATACTTTTAAGCATTGTATTAACTGGATTCAACTGTATTCACTATTCTCTGACTCAACTAAGAGGTCTTTGGGGGACGGGAAGATTTTGTAGTTCCTAATGTTACTTTCCAAGGTTCGTTATAGAACCTAGACATAAAGTCTTAAAGCATAGTAACAGTGTACAACCATAAGGATAATCTTTTGTCTGGATATTAAATGTCTATCAAAAATAGAATTAGTATATTATGTTATACATTTGGGACATAAACAATATTTATTTCATTTAATATATCTTATTAGATTATAATTCAGATATTAATATTGACTTGCCACCTTTATAGATTATCTGTTAAATTAGTTGTAAAATATTGCTTTAAATACCTTTAAATAACTTTTACTCCCCCCTCAACCTGTAGCGTAAAAGAGCAGTGGACCTGAATGTTAAAATCTTGGATTTGAGTAGTACATTTCTTATGGGAGCCAACTTTCCCACCAAGATTGAGAAGCATCTCTTACCAGAACACATTCACCAGAACTTTGTACTCGCTGGAGATCATGTAATAATTGATGGTCTGCACGCAGAAGCATCCGATGACTTGGTATGTGTCCTCTATTCTCTTTAGAGCTCAGGTCCTAGCTGTGTGCTGCTACTGTTTTAACCCAAAACTCAATGATAATATAATCATACCATTAAAAACACTAAGTCCTGAAAATTTAACTTTGGGATTATTAATTCTGTAAATGCTTTGAATGATGAAAATGGTTTAATTATTCAGGTCTTACAAAGTACTCATTTTTAAAGTATGGTAGGTAACAGCAATGATTGACATTCTAGACTACTCAGATTTTTAATGTCTATAGCCTTCACTTCACCTGGTTAAAGATGCATATTTGGTACAGTTTTGTCTGGCCATACCCCATAACAGAGATCTCCAGTCAAGTATTTTGTTGTATCTTGTACTAGTTTATGAATCTAAAAGCTTTATTCACCTTGTACAAACCATTATTTTTTATAGTAATGGTTACCTGAAGAATAAAGTGAATACAGTTAGTCTGTATTACTATTGCATAAGACTTCAAGTCATGGTATTTATATCTGTTATCATTTGCTTTTTAAATATAGGTGCGAGAAGCTGCTTATAAAGTTTTTCTTTATCCCAATGCTGGTCAGTTGAGATGTTTAGAAGAATTGCTCAGCAGCAGAGATCTCCTGGCAAAATTAGTAGGATATTCCACCTATTCCCACAGAGCTCTCCAAGGAACAATAGCTAAAAATCCAGGTAAGCCAAAATAGGATTTTTATGTATCTTAACTTATGACTTAAAAATTTTTTAAAATTAATTAATTAATTAAAAGAGATTTGTATTGGGGAGAGGAACAGTGTTGGTAGTTATATTTTTAAGTTGTTTTTTTTTTTTAGGGCAGTGTCACTGGCCCTCATATATAGGAGCCAAACTGGGGCTGCTGGCGTCCCAAGCCGGCTCTTAACCACCGCGCAACTCAGCCGGCCCAGTTTTTTTTTTTTTTTTTAATTTAAGCTGAGCCATCCTGCCACCAGCTGTAGCTCAGCTCCGGCTGGGAATTGAACTGGCGACCCTGTTGCTCAGAAATCGCACTGTTGAGCGAGCTCTTAACCAACTGAGCCACTTGGCTGGCCTTATATTTTTAAGTTTTTGAGGAATACCCATATTGTTTTTCGTAGTGGCTTCACCAATTTGCAATCCCACCAACAGTTAATGAGGGTTCCCTTTTCTTCACATCCTTGCCAGTTATTTGTTGTCTTTTTGATGATAGCCATTCTGATAGGTGTGAGGTGATACCTCATTGTGGTTTTAATTTGCATTTTCCTGCTAATTAGTGATGTTGAGCATCTTTTCATGTCTATTGGCCGTCTGTATGGCTCCTTTGGAGAAATGTCTATTCAGGTCCTCTGCCCATTATTTTAAATTGAATTGTTTTTTTGATGTTGAATTGTATGAGTTCTTTATATATTTTAGATGTTAGTCCTTTATTGGATGTATCATTTGCAAATATCTTCTCCCATTCAGTAGGTTGCCTTTTTGTCTTGTTAATGGTTTGCTTCACTTTGCAAAAGATTTTTATTTTTATTCTTTTCAAGATTTTATTGGGGAATTGGGGAAGGGGAACAGACAAGTTGCTATCCTTTTGTTCTTCAGTCTAGTTGTGGAGAGCATGGCTTCACTGGCCCATGTTGGTATTATGATCATTGCGCTCTTCCTGGCTAAGGCAGATTGGTTGCCAGCCATTGGATGGCCTCTCAGGGCAGCTCACGGCAGCTCACGCTGGCTGCTGGCTGCTCATGGTAGCTTACGGCAGCCCACTACAGACCTACTGCAATGTACGCCGTTGCCAGCGACTGACAGCAGCCCAGCTCCAGGTTGAGCCGTTGTTCACTATCTTAGCTATAGAGGGCACAGCATCACTGGCCCATGTGGAATCCGAACTGGCGGCCCTGCTGCTCAGAGCTCGGGCTCCCAAGCCAACTCTTTTTGTTTTTTTTTTTTTGTCTTTCTTTTTTTAAATTTTATTTTAATTAGCTTCAAGTGTACAACACAGTGCAATAGTTATACTTTTTACCCCTCAAAGTGACAACCCCCGCCCCCAATTCTCACCCCCACTCCTCCCCCCCATATCATACTATCTATTACAATTCCTTTGACTCCCTTCCACTGTATAATCCACATCCCGTGACTATCTATATAATCAATTACAGTTGGCATACAATATTATACAACATCAATTTCAGGTGTACAGTGCAGTGATCAAGCCTCTACTCCATCCATGAAGTGGTCTCCCTAACAAAACATGTGACCATCTGGCAACCCACAAAATTTTTACCACATTATTATATTCCCCAAACAGTCTTTCATATCCCTGTGACAATACTGTAGTTACCTATTTATGCTGTCTAATCCCTTCCCCTTCTCCCTCATCCCCACCCCCCTCCCAACTAGCAACCCTGTTTTTCCTCTATATTTATGAGACTATTTCTGTTTCCTTTGCTCATTCATTCAGTTTTTTAGGTTCCACATATAAGTGAGATCATATGATATTTGTCTTTCTCCGACTGACTTATTTCACTTAACATAATAGTCTCTAGGTCCATCCATATCGTTGCAAATGGTACGATTTCATTCTTCTTTATAGCAGAGTAATACTCCATTGTATAAATGTACCACAGTTTCTTAATCCAGTCATCTACTGATGGGCATTTCGGTTGTTTCCAAGTCTTGGCTATTGTAAATAGCGCTGCAAGAAACATAGGGGTGCATATATTTTTTCGAATTAGCGCCTTGGATTCCTTTGGGTAGATACCCAAGAGTGGAATTGCTGGGTCATACAGCAGTTCCATTTCCAGTTTTTTGAGATACCTCCAAATTGATTTCTGTAATGGCTGCACCAACTTGCAGTCCCACCAACAGTGCACCAGGGTTCCCTTTTCTCCACACCCTCGCCAGCACTTGTTTGTTGATTTGTTGATGATAGCCATTCTGACTGGAGTGAGGTGGTATCTCATTGTGGTTTTTATTTGCATTTCTCTGATGATAAGTGAGGTTGAACATTTTTTCATATGCCTGTTGGCTATCTCTATGTCCTGTTTAGAGAAATGCCTCCTCATATCCTCTGCCCATTTTTTAATAGGGTTGTTTGATTTTTGGTGTTGAGTTGCATGAGTGCTTTATAAATTTTGGATATCAACCCCTTATCAGATATATCGTTGGCAAATATCTTCTCCCATTCAGTAGGCTGCCTTTTTGTTTTATTGATGATTTCCTTTGCTGTGAAAATCTTTTAAGTTTGATGTAATCCCATATGTTCATTTTTTCTTTTATTTCCCTTGCCTGAGAGGATATATCAGTAAAAATATTACTCCGGGTAATGTCTGCAAACTTACTCCCTATGTTTTCTTCTAGGAGTTTTATGGTTTCAGGTCTTACATTGAAGTCTTTAATCCATTTTGAGTTTGTTCTCATACATGGTGTAAGTAGGTGGTCCATTTGCATTTTTTTGCACGTGTCAGTCCAATTTTCCCAGCACAATTTATTAAATAGACTATCTTTACTCCAGTGTAAATTCTTGCTTCCATTGTCATACATTAAATGACTGTATATAGATGGGTTTATTCCTGGGCTCTCTATTCTATTCCATTGGTCTATGTGTCTGTTTTTTATGCCAGTACCATACTGTTTTGATTACTGTAGCCTTGTAGTATGTTTTGATGTCAGGTAGTGTGATGCCTCCCACTTTGTTCTTATTTCTCAACATTGCCATAGCTATTCGGGGTCTTTTGTGGCTCCATATAAATTTTAGGATTTTATGTTCTATTTCTGAGAAAAATGTCCTTGGTAGTTTGATTGGAATTGCATTGAATCTATATATTGCCTTAGGTAGTATTGACATTTTAACTATATTAATTCTTCCTATCCATGAGCATGGTATGTATTTCCATTTATTTGTATCTTCTTGGATTTCTCTCTTCAGTGTCTCATAATTTTCTTAGTACAGGTCTTTTACTTCTTTAGTTAAATTGATTCCTAGATATTTTATTGTTTTTGAAGCAATTGTAAAAGGGATTGATTTCCTGATTTCTTCTTCTGATAGTTTATTATTGGTGTATAGAAATGCAACTGATTTCTGAATATTAATTTTGTATCCTGCTACCTTACCAAATTTGTATATCAGTTCTAGCAGTTTTTTGGTGGAGTCTTTGGGATTCTCTCTATAGAGTATCATGACATCTGCATGTAATGAGAATTTTACTTCCTCTTTTCAAATTTGGATGCCTTTTATTTTATTTTCTTGTCTGATTGCTGTGGCTCGAACTTCCAGAACTATGTTAAATAGAAGTGGTGAAAGTGGGCAGCCTTGTCTTATTCCTGATCTTAATGGGAAAGCTTTTAGCCTTTCCCCATTGAGTACGATGTTTGCTGTGGGCTTATCATGTGTGGCCTTTATTATGTTGAGATATGATCCCACTATTTCCACTTTGCTAAGAGTTTTTATCATAAATGGCTGCTGGATTTTGTCAAATGCCTTTTCTGCATCTATTGATATGATCATATGATTTTTATTTTTCATTTTGTTAATGTGATGTATTACATTAATTGATTTGCAGATATTGAACCAGCCTTGCATACCAGGAATGAATCCCACTTGATCATGGTGTATGATCTTTTTAATGAGATGCTGAATTCGGTTTGCTAGTATTTTGTTGAGAATTTTTGCATCTATGTTCATTAGGGATATTGGCCTGTAATTTTCCTTTTTTGAAATATCTTTGTCTGACTTAGGAATCAGGGTGATAGTGGCTTCATAGAAAGAGTTTGGGAGCCTTCCCTCCTTCTGTATTTTTTGGAATAGTTTGAGGAGAATATGTACTAATTCTTTTTTGAATATTTTGTAAAATTCACCTGCGTAGCCATCTGGTCCAGGGCTTTTGTTTGTTGGAAGATTGTTGATTAATGATTCAATTTCTTTGGCAGTAATCAGACTGCTCAGAGTTTCTGTTTCTTTTTGGTTCAGACTTGGTAGATTGTATGCTTCTATAGAAGTTTATCCGTTTCTTCCAGATTGTCAAATTTGTTAGCATATAGTTGCTCATAGTATTTTCTTAAAATTTTCTGTATTTCTGTGTATCTGTTGTCACTTCTCTTTCATTTCTGATTTGATTAATTTGGGTCCTCTCTTTTTCTTGGTTAGTCGTGCTAAGGGTTTGTCGATTTTGTTTAACTTTTCAAAAAACCAACTCTTGGTTTGATTGATCTTTTGTATTTTATTTTGTTCTCTATTTCATTTATTTCTGCTCTGGTCTTTATTATTTCCTTCCTTATACTCCCTTTAGGCTTGTTTTGCTGTTTTTTTTTCGAGTTGCTTTAGGTGTAAGATAGTCTGTTGATTTGAGATTTTTCTTCCTTCTTTAGGTAGGCTTGCATTGCTATGAACTTCCCTCTTAGGACTGCTTTCGCTGCATCCCAGAGATTTTGGGTCGTGGTGTTTTCATTTTCATTTGTCTCGAGGTATCTTTTGATTTCCTCCTGGATCACATTTTTGACCCACTCACTATTTAGTAGCATGTTATTTAGCCTCCATGTATTTGTAAGCTTTCCAGATTTCTTCTTATAATTGATTTCTAGTCTCATAGCATTGTGGTTAGAGAAGACACTTGATATGATTTCAGTCTTCTTAAATTTGTTGAGACTTGTTTTGTGGCCTAACATGTGGTCTATCTTGGAGAATGTTCCATGTGCACTTGAGAAGAATGTATATTCTGTAGCTTTGGGGTGAAATGCTCTAAAAATATCACTTAAATTCAGCTGGTCTAAAGGGTTATTTAAGTTTTGATTTTCTGCCTGGAAGATCTGTCCATTGGTGACAATGGTGTGTTGAAGTCCCCTACTATGATAGTGTTACTGTTGATCTCTGCCTTTATGTCTGTCAAAATCTGTTTTATATATTTAGGAGCTCCTACATTGGGTGCATAGATGTTTGCTAGGGTTATGTCCTCTTGTTGAATTGATCCCTTTATTATTATGTAGTGCCCTGCTTTGTCTTTTATTGTAGTCTTCATTTTAAAGTCTATTTTGTCCGAAATAAGTATTGCTACTCCAGCTTTTTTCTCATTTCCATTTGCATGAAATATCTTATTCCATCCCTTTACTTTCAGTCTGTGTGTGTCTTTTGATCTGAGATGAGTCTCTTGTAGACAGCATATGCATGGGTCCTGTTTTCTTATCCACTCAGCAACTCTGTGTCTTTTGACTGGAGCATTTAGCCCTTTCACATTTAAAGTGATTACTGATAGGTGTATATTTATTGCCATTTTGTTATTTGTATTTCTTGTCTTCCTGGGTTCGCTTGTTTTCCCCTTTCTTCTGTTTAAAAAAGCTCATCTAACATTTCCTGCAGTGCTGGCTTGGTGGTAATGAACTCCTTAAGCTTATTCTTTTCTGAGAAGCTCTTTATTTCTCCTTCAATTTTAAGTGATAGCCGTGCTGGGTGGAGCAATCTTAATTGTAGACCTTTATTTTGTGTCACTTTGAATATCTCCTGCCACTCCCTTCTGGCCTGCAGAGTTTCTGAAGAAAAGTCAGCTGTTAGTCTTATAGGAGTTCCTTTGTATGTAACCTGCTGTCTTTCTCTTGCTGCTTTCAGGATTCTGTCTTTGTCTTTAAGCTTTGCCATTTTAACTATGATGTGTCTTGGTGTGGGCCTGTTTGGATTCAGCCTGTTAGGAACTCTCTGTACATCCTGGGCTAGTATGTCTATTTCCTTCACCAGTGTAGGGAAGTTTTCAGTCATTATTTCTTTAAATACATTCTCAGTCCCTTGCTTATTCTCTTTTCCTTCTGGTATTCCTGTGATGCGACAGTTGTTGTGTTTCATGTCGCTCCAGAGGTCTCTTAAACTATTTTCATTCTTTTTTATTCTTTTTTCTTTTTGTTGTTCCAGCTGGGTGATTTCTGCTCTTTTGTCTTCTAATTCACTGATCCGCTCCTCTGCTTCATCTATTCTACTGGTGATTCCTTCGAGTGTGTTCTTCATTTCAGTTATTGTATTCTTTAGTTCTAACAGGTTGTTTTTTATGGTTTCCCTATCCTTCCTTATGTCCTCGCTAAGTTCCTTAAACATTCTTATCATCAGTGTTCTAAACTCTGTCTCTGAAAGGTTGGATACCTCTGTTTCATTTAGTTCCATTTCCAGAGTTTTCTTCTGATCTTTTACTTGGGACATGTTTCTTTTTTTTTTTTTCATTGTGGCTGTTATTCTGTGAATGCTTCAATGTATTAGATCACCTAGAAAGAAAAGAAAAAAAGAGAAAAGAAAGAAAGAAAGAAAGAAAGAAAGAAAGAAAGAAAGAAAGAAAGAAAGAAAGAAAGAAAAAAGAAAGAAAGGTGGGGGGGCTCTCTGTCCTCTTTAATCTGCAGACCACTTGCTCAGGGTTGCAGTGAGCTTTGCACAATTAGCTGCTGTGTGCTCTGGAACCGTGCTCACTACCAAAAAAAGAAAAAATCTTCATAGGTTGTTGCAGGTTTTGCTACTGCCAAAAAAAAAACAAAAAAAGAAAAAACCCTCTGTGGCTTGTCGAGATGTAGACCAGGCACTGGGGGCTCAGGGTGCCTCTGGCAACACAGCTCTAGATGGGTGGGACAGGCTCCCAAGGCACCACTTGATGTGGTCAGTGGCCCCCACCAAGTCAGATCAGCGTGCACTCTGCACCAGCAATCAGTCCACACAAACTTGCCAGGAAAGTCTCGATCGGGTCACGTAGGTGCACCCCTGACTGCCCAACACTCTCAGGAAAACTCCCCATCTCAGCCTGTCCCAATCAACTGCCCGCAGATCAGGACGAGCAGCCCATCAGCCAATCCCCAGCCTTGCAACTCTGCACAAACAGTGCGGAGAGCGGGGACCTAAGGGGGCTCGCACACTACTGAGTCTCAGTGAACAGGCTGATGCAGCTGGAGAGCACCCACCCTCTGTTTTCCTGGTAATGCAGCACAAGCAGGGCAGCGGGTGGGGATCCAATGCGGCTTGCGCACTCCTGCGTCTCAGTGAGCAGCCTGATGGAGCCGAAGGGCACCCACCAGGTGTTTTCCTGGCAACGCAGCACAAGCAGAGCAGAGGGTGGGGATCCAAGGCCGCAAGCGCACACACGCACGCGCACACACTCCTGTGCCAAGTTCACCAGACCAATGGGATCCCAGATCTGACCTTCTGTGGGAGGGCCTAACCCTGAAAAAATGGTGCCCTCCTGTACACCGCTTGTGTGCAAGCTCCGCACCGGTGCAATAACAGTCCCCAAACCTCCAGCTTCTGCACCAAAGGTGCGCAGTTCAGTCCCTCCCCACAGGATCCTGGTCTGGCTCACACAGCCACTCCCTCCAACAGGAACCGAGTGAGTGCTCACTGGCAAGCGAACCCATGCGCCGGCCCCACTGATTCTCCAGCTGCCCTCAGCCCCACTGAGCTGAGCAAAGAGAGTCCTCACTGATTTCTACTGCCCGCTATCGTAGAACTCCTCTTCCTGGCAAAGCAACTCTGGGCTGGTGAGCCTGGTGTGCGGCCGGAGGGTCTCTCCCCCAACCGGAGAAGCATCCCCACAGCTGGGGCGTCCCTCACGGGGCTCGCCCTCTCCCGTCTGCACCCCTCCTACCAGACTTGACGTGGCCTCCTCTTTAGGTCCTTTATTTAGAGGTTCTGTTCATCTAATGATCAGGGGACTTCTGAGGTTAAATGCTGTATAAATTATTTGTAATTTTGATGTGATCCTGGGAGGCAGTTCAGAGAGTGTCCGTCTATTTTTCCATATTACTGGAACTCCCAAGCCAACTCTTTTTTTTTTTTTTTTTCTGAGGGCAGTGTCATTGGCCCTCATATGTGGGATCCGAACCGGGCCGCTGGCCTACCAAGCCAGCGCTTAACCACCGCGCCACTTGGCCGGCCCCCAAGCCAACTCTTAACGTACCACTCAGCCAGTCCCTGCAAAAGCTTTTTAGATTGATGTAATCTCATTTGTTTATTTTTGCTTTTGTTGATTTTGCCTGAGGCGACATATTTAAAAAGATTCCTAAGGCTGATGTCAAAGAGTTTATTATACTAGGTTTATGGTTTCAGGTATTACATTTTATTTTTTTAATCCATTTTGAGTTTCTTTTTGTATATGAAGTAAGGAAGTGGTCTAGTTTCTTTTCCTTTTTCCACAAAAGAAGTGGTTTATTCGGGAAAAGGAAAAAGAAATGAAAACCACCACCACAGTGCGAGAACACATACCTTTGGCACTGACCCCAACCAGCAGCCCACGTGCAGACAAAGACCCCCATTCCAAGCTATTTTCTTTTCTTGCATGCATCTGTCTAGTTTCCCCAACACCACTTATTGCAGAGACTCTTTACTGAATTACATATCCTTCCCTCTTTTGTCATAAATTCATTAACCATATAGGCCTGGGTTTATTTCTGGACTCTATTCTTTTCCATTGATCTATGTGTCTGTTTTTATGTCAGCACCAGCCTGTTTTGATTACTGTAGCTTTGTAGTATAGTTTAATAGCAGGTAGTGTGATCCCTCCAACTTTGTTCGTTCTCAAGATCGTTGTGGCTGTTTGGGGTCTTTTGTGGTTCCACATAAATTGTAGGATTATTTATTCTAGTTCTGTGAAGAATGCCATGGGTATTTTGATAGGGATTGCATTGAATCTGTAGATTGCTTTGGCTAGTATGGACATTTTAACAATGTTAATACTTCCAGTCCTTGGGCACAGTATATCCTTCTGTTTATTGTGTCTTCTTCAATTTCTTTCATCAGTGTCTTATAGTTTTTAAAGTACAGGTCTTTTATGCTCTTGGTTAAATTTATTCCTAGGGTTTTTTTTGTTTGTTTGTTTTTAATGCAACTGTAAATGGGGTTGTTTTCTTAATTTCTCTTTCTGTTAGTCTGTTATTTGTGTATAGAAACAACAGATTTCTGAATAATAATTTTGCATTTTGCAACTTTACTGAATTCATTCATTAGTTCTAATAGTTTTTTGGGGTGGCGTCTTTACGGTTTTCTATATCTAGTATAATGTCATCTGCAAATAGTGACAATTTTACTTCTTCCTTTCCAATTTGCATACCTTTTATTTCTTGCCTGATTGTTGTGGCTAGGACTTCCAACAGTATGTTGAATGATGGTGGTGAGAGTGGGCATCCTTGTCTTGTTCCTGACCTTAGAGTAAAAGCTTTCAGCCTTCTATCATTGAGTATGATGTTAGCTGTGAGTTTATCTTCTATAACCTTTATTTGTTGAAGTATGTTCCTTCCGTACCAATTTTGTTGAGAGTTTTTATCATACATGTATATTGAATTTTTTTGAATGCTTTTTCTATATCTGTTGAAATGATCATACGACTTATACTTCATTTTATTTATGTGGTATATCACATTAATTGATTTGTGGATATTGAACCATCCTTGCATCCCAGGAATAAGTCCCATTTCATCATGGCATATGATGAAGTTTTTAATGTGTTGCAGAATTCAGTTTGGTAATATTTTGTTAACTATTTTTCCGTCTATGTTCATTGGGGATATTGGCCTGTATTTTTCTTTTTTGGTAATATCTTTGTCTGATTTTGATATCAGGGTAATGCTGGCCTTGAGTGAGTTTGGAAGCTTTCCCTTCTTTTCAGTTTTTTGAAATAGTTAAAGAAGGATAGGCATTAATTCTTTGAATGTTTGAAGAATTCACCTGTGAAACCATCTGGTAATGGACTTTTGTTTGTTGGAAGATTTTTGATTACTGATTCTATTTCATTAATAGTAATTGTTGTGGTCAGATTTCCTGTTTCTTCCTGATCCAACCATGAAAGATTATATATTTCTACAAATTTATCCATTTCTTTTAGGTCATCCAATTGTTGGCAGATAGTTGTTCATAGAATTCTCACCACCCTTTGTATTTCTGTGGTGTCCATTGTCACTTCTCCTCTTTCATTTTGATTTTGATTTTATTTATTTGGGCCCTCTCTTCTTTCTTGATGAGTCTGGCTAAAGTTTATTTACGTATTTTTAATCTTTTTCAAAGAACCAGCTCTTAGTTGTATTGTTCTTTTGGTTTTTAGTTTTTTTTTTTAGTTCATTTATTCCTGCTCTGATCTTTATTATTTCCTTCCTTCTACTCACTTTGGGCTTTGTCCTTTTGCCAGTCCCTTTAGGTGTAAGTTTAGATAGTTTATTTGAATTTTTTCTTGCATTTTTTTTATGGTAGGCCTATATCACCATGAATTTCCCTCTTAGAATTGCTTTTCCTGTGTCCCAAAGATTTTAGATTGTTGTGTTTAATTCTCATTTGTCTCCAAAGTAACCCATTGATTGCTTAGCTGCATGTTGTTTAGCCTTCATGTGTGTGTTATCCAGTTTTCTTCTTGTAGTTGATTTCTTGTTTCATACCATTGTGATCAGAGAATATGCTGATATGATTTCAACCTTCTGAAATTTACTGAGGCTTGTTTTGTGGCTTAACATGTGGTATATCCTGGAAAACATTCCGTGTGTACTTGGAAGGAATGTGTATTCTGCTAATTTTGGGTGGAATGTTCTGTAATATCTGATACTACCATCAGATATCATCTGTCATTTAAGGCCACTGTTTCCTTGTTGAGATTCTGTCTAGGTGATCTATCCATTTATTCAAGTGGGATGTTAAGGTCCCCTGCTCTTGTAATACTGTTGATCTCTGCCTTTATGCCTGCTAATATTTGCTTTATCTTTTAGCTGCTTCTACATTGGGTGTCTAGATGTTACAAGTGTTATTGATCTTGTTGGATTGATCTCCTTATCGTTATGTAATGTCCTTCTTTGTCTCTTGTTAAAGCCTTTATTTTAAAGTCTACTTTCTCTGATATAAATATTGGTACTCTAGCTTTCTTTTCATTTCCGTTTGCATGAAGTATCTTTTTCCATTTCTTCACTTTGAGTCTGTGTGAGTCTTTTGATCTGAAGTCTCTTGTAAGCAGCTTCTGCATGGGTTTTTGTTGTTGTTGTTGTTGTTTTTAAAATCCATTCAGCCACCCTATAGCTTTTGACTGGAGCATTTAGTCCATTTATATTTAAAGTAATTATGGATAGATATGTACTCATTGCCATTTTATTAATTTTCTGGTTGTTGTAGTTATTCTCTGTTTCTTCTTCTTTTATACATTGAAGACTTCCTATGGTGACTTGTTTGGGTTCCTTTTTATTTATTTATTTTTTTATGTATCTGTTACA
Source organism: Aselliscus stoliczkanus (assembly GCA_033961575.1). NCBI lineage: Eukaryota > Metazoa > Chordata > Mammalia > Chiroptera > Hipposideridae > Aselliscus > Aselliscus stoliczkanus. The sequence goes on along the minus strand of CM066727.1, from coordinate 100,197,813 downwards.
GGTTTTCTTTTTTTTGAGGGCAGTGTCACTGGCCCCCATAAGTGGGACCTGAACCAGGGCCACTGGCATCCCAAGCCAGCTCCTAACCAATGTGCCACTCGGCCAGCCCTGTTATAGGTTTTCTTGATTTGAGGTTACTATAAGATTCATATTTAACAAGCTATGTTTATAGCAGTCTATTTTAAGTTGATGGTCCCTTAAGTTTGAATCCATTGTAAAACACTACATTTTTTTACCACTACCACGTTTATGTTTTTGACATCATATTTTACATTTTTTTTGTGTGTGTGTATGTATCCCTTAATTCACTAGTGTAGTTACACATGTGTGACTACTTTTGTCTTTTATCCATACCAGCTTTTTAATTGGTTAACCCACTACATTTATTTACTAAATGTTTGCCTTTATCAGTGACATGTTTTCTCTCCTATATTTTCTTTTCTGTTTTTGTTTGGTCTTTTCCACTTAAAGAAATCCCTTTAACATTTGTTGTAAAGCCGGTTTAGTGGTGATGAAGTTTAGCTTTTGCTTGTCTGGGAAAAGCCTTTATTCTGAATGATAATCTTGTCGGGTTAGAGTATTCTTGGTTGTAGATTTCTTCTTTCATCACTTTCAATATATCATTTCATTTCCTTTTGGCTTGCAAAATTTCTGTAGAAAAATCAGTCTGTACACTTAAGGGGCATCACTTATAGGTAGCTAGCCGCTTTTGTCTTGTTGATTTTAAGATTCTCCTTTTATTTTTCACCTTTGCCATTGTAATTATGATGTGACATGGTGTGGGGCACTTTGGGATCATCTTGTTTGGGACACTGTGCTTCCTGGGATTGTGTGTCTGTTTTCTTCATCAGGTTGGGGAAGTTTTGCACAACAAATGAGAGAGACCACTTCTTTCTCTCTTCTCCTTCTGGAACCCCTTATGATGCAAATGTTGGTATGCTTGATGTTGTTACAGAGGCCCCTTAAACTATCCATTTTTTTAAAATTCTTTTTATTTTTTTACTCTCCGATTGTGTGATTTCCAGTACCTTCTCTACCAGCTTGCTGACTCTTCTGCATCAACTAATCTGCTGTTGATTACCTATTGTGTATTTTTCATTTCAGTTGTGTGTTTTTTTTTAGTTCTGTTGGTTCTTTTTAATATTTTTTGTCTCTTTTTTGAAGTTCTCACTGAGTTCATTTTTCTTTTTCTGGGTTCATTGAGCATCGGGTAACTAGTATTTTGGATTCTTTTCTGGTAGATTGCTTATCTCCATTTTACTTAGTTCTTTTTCTGGGGTTTTGGCCTGTTCTTTCATTTGAAACATATTTCTTTGTTTTCTCATTTAAGCTGTCTCTCAGTGTTTATTTGCATGACTTAGGCGAAACAGCAACGTCTCTCCATCTTGAAGGAGTGGCCTGTGTAGGAAATTCCCCTCTGTAGACTGTGTCTGGTTTCTTTGGTGGGCCAGCTGGAGCTCGAGTAGGTGTAGGCTGCAGGGAGTCCAGAGGCCAAGCCCCATCCAGGGGCCCCCTTGGCAAGCTGGTTAGAGCTGTAGTTGGAGTGGACTCAGGCACGGGGTGTCCCAGGAGCAAGCTACACCTGGGCCCAGAACTATCACTAGGGCAGTGCAGGTTGTGGGGAGCTCGGGGACATGCCATACTGAGAGGCCATTGGGAGTTGTAGTTAGAATGGGCTCAGCCCAAGGGTAGCCTTGGGGGCAAGCCACATTGAGGCCTGGAGCTGCAGCTGAAGTGGCTGTGGTCTGCAGGAAGTCTCAGGATAAGCTGCAGTGGCCCCAGCAGTAGTTGGAGTAGGTGCAGAGCCGAGGGGACTCCAGGGTGCAAGCCTCAGAGCTGGTGTGGACCTGGTACCTGGTCCTTGGCGGGCTGGCTAGTATGTCTGGATCTGCTTTTGCCCATACAACCAATGGGAGGGAAGGCATAAATGGCGCTCTCCATTTCTTCCTACAGTGAGAGACTTCCCATAGTTACCCTTCTGTTTGTTAGAGACTGTAGGATTAGTACATGGATTTCCTTCTCATATAGTCTAGATGACCTTGAAACCAGTTTTTCCACTGTACCCAGGGCTGGTGAGCATCCTGTTACCAGTGTTTTGGACTCTCTGTGATTCCTCCCTGTTGGAAGTTGAGAAGGTGGGGTTCCCACGGTACTGTGTCTCTATCTCCCCTCCCCATCTCTATGTGGTTTCTGCTGTTTGTTGTACAGAAGCTGTTCAGCCAGTCCTTAGTGCTTCAAAGGGAATTGCTCTGTCTATAGGTGTAAATTTGTTGTGTTTCTGGGAGGAGGTGAGTTCAGGGTCTTCATGTGCCGCCATCTTGGATCAGAAGCCTGAACTTCTGATTTTAAATTGCTATAAATTAGTGTTCTAAATTCAGAGACTCATTTATTGAGAGTTTTCTACATCTTCAGATAAACAGTTTTTAAATAGGGCTAATACATTGGAATATATTCTGCCCATTCAAGGTATTTTATTTCATGTACATGCTGAGAGTAAATCATACTTAAATTTCTTTGATGCCAATTTAAGTTATTTTCATTTTAACTCAACTAGTTTCTATGCTCAGTCTATCCAAATGGTTAGAATTAGTATGAGAGAGGATGAAAGATCTTTCTGCTAAAGTCAAGGTTAAATGTAGTCTATGTCATACAGTCCTATAAACTTCCTTTTCAGAGAGGCATGCTCCTTGAGAAGGTTTGTGCTAGGTGAATAGAAAAGCACCTTTCCCTGGGTTTGCGATAAACTTGCCCTGTACTCTGTTGAGTTCTTTATGATTTATAATGTATAAAAGAAAATGTCATACAACAATAATAATATAAATGTGCATAGTAATTTTTTTCAAAAGCGTTTATTAAATTACAACTATAATTGAGACACCGAGTCAGGATAAGGGTAGTTGTGATAGTGGCTCAGACTTAAGATATACTTTGGAGGCTGAATTTACAAGACTTGGTGATGGGTTGAGAGGGTGGAAGAGACTGATAGATCCCCTGATTTCTGGTTGTGCATCTGGATGGACATGCCATTCGTGGAGGGAAGGAACACCAGAAGTGAACTCTGTGGGAGGAAGATCACATCTTTAATTCTGTCCTGTCATTCTTTCTGTGTTCATCCCTTCTTTCTCCAGTATGGTCATATCATCTTCAAAAAATTTTTAAAATCATCTGGTTTCCCACTTTTTTGTAAAGGCAATTCTCTGTTAGACCATAGGTACATCACACTCATTCTTTAGCTCATGTTTCCTGCATGGGGACAGCTCCCGCTCCCCAGTCTGTTAAAATACGTCCAAAGTTTTCAGTGCTTGGCTCCAAACCCACCTCTTTCTTGAAGCCTGTTAAACTTTCTCACTTCCCTTGGACTCACTTATCCCTGAACACTTAAAACACAATTTGTTACATATAATTTAGCTCCAAAATAGTTATTATACTATTGTGTATGTTTTTCTTTAGTTGCTGTTGTCACCAGATTGTTATAGTAACATGATTATTTTATATTATACTATATTATACCAGGAGTGCCAAAAAATGTATATACCTGACTTGTATTCATCTTTTGTTATTGCTGTATATTGAGTATTACAATTTTAAACAGTTTTTTCCTTTCTTAAAATGTGTATACATTTTTTTGGCATCCTCTGTATTCACATATAATGTTATTAAGTGCTTATTTTTGGCTGTTATTTCATTTACTCTATAGCCTTATGAGGTAGATATTTGTATCTGTTTCACAGAGAAGGAATCTAAGGTTAGGTTATGTTGCTAAAAAGTGGTAGAACTGAAACCTAAACCCATACTCTAAATACTTGGCCTTCTATAGACTGCTTGAGACCTAGTGCCTCATCTTACATCATCTATGTTCTCTATTTTAATTCATTGATTCAACAGATATTTACTGAGTGCTTACTGTGTGTCAGATATTATTCTAGGCACTAGAAATAAATCAGTGTGTAAAACAAATTTCTGCTCTTGTTCATATTATATATAAGGAAGATGGATAAAAACAAAAAAATAGGCGAAAGATATGTTATGTTATTAGTTAATACAAGTAGTGGAGAACATTGGGTAGAAACAAGGAATGTAAGGGTGTAGCAGTGGCCTTGCAATTTTGAACAGAGTTTGAGATTATAAGATGTGGCCAGATTCTGGACATGTAGTATTTTGAAGGGAGAGCCATGGTTTTTGACCTGAGCAACTGGGACGACAGTGAATCACTGTTAACTAAGATGGGGAGGACCAGGAGCTTGGTTTGGTTCAAGATAAGTGTGAGATGCCAGTTGGTGTTCAAGTGGCATCACTGAGTAGGCAGTTAGATATACAACAATGGAACTGAGGAGAGTGTTCTGAGCTGGAGATAGAAATTTGGGGCTTTATTTAAAGTCTTGAGACTATATGATATTGCCAAAGGAGTGACTGTATTTAAAGAACATAAGTGTATGGACTGAGCTCTGGGGCCCTCCAAGCCTAAGAAGTCAGAGATATGAGGAAATACCACCAAGAAGGAGCAGTCAGAGAGGACGAAAGGGAACAGAGTGTGTGGTCCCGGAAGCCACATGAAAGCGTCTTTTTAAATTAATTAATTAATTACTTTTTAAAATAGATTTTTTTCAGTTACAGTTGACATACAATAATATTATATTAGTTTCAGTTGTATAGCGTAGTGATTAGACATTTACATAACTTACAAAGTGATCACCCCAATAAATCTAGTACCTACCTGACACCATACACAGTTATTACAATATTAATAACTGTATTCCTTATGCTATACCCTACATCCCCATGATTATTCTGTAACAACCAATTTGTACTTCTTAATCCCTTCCCCCTTTTCACCCATCCCTTCATCCCCCCTCCCATCTGGCAAAAATTCTCTATGTCTACAAGTTTGTTTCTTTGTTTATTTTGTTTTTTAGATTCTACATATAAGTGAAATCATGGTACTTGTCTTTCTCAGTCTGACTTATTTCACTCAGCACAATACCCACTAGGTCCATTCATGTTATTGCAGATGACAAGGTTTCATTTCTTTTTTGTGGTTGAGTATTATTCTAGTATATATATCACCTCTTCCTTATCTATTCATCTATTAATAGATACTTAGGTGGCTTCCATATCTTGGCTATTGTAAATAATGCTGCAATGAACATAGACGCATACGTCTTTTTGAATTAGTGTTTTGGGTTTCTTCAGGTAAATACCCAAAAGTGGGATTACTGGGTCCTTCTTTGTCGTTTGGTACAGCCTTTGTTTTAAAGTCTATTTTGTCTGGTATTGCTATACCAGCTTTCTTTTCTTTTTTTTTTTTTTTTCCATTTTTTCTTTTTCATTTACTTCCATGGAATATCTTTTTCCATTTACCTTCAGTCTGTGTGTGCCTTTCGATCTGAAGTGAGTCTCTTGTAGGCAGCATATGTAAGGTTCTTGCTTTCATATCCACTCAGCCACACTGTGTCTTTTGATTGGAACATTTATTTCATTTATATTTAAAGTAATTATTAATAGATCTGTAGCTATTGACATTTTATTCATATTTTTTGTTTTTTTCACCTTCTTAAGAAATTAACATTTCTTGTAATCCTTTGGTGGTGATGAACTCCTTTAGCCTTTTCTTGTCTGGGAAGCTCTTTATCTTTCAATTCTAAATGATAGCCTTGGTGGGTAGCATAATGTTGGTTGTCGGTCCTTACTTTTCATCACTTTGAATATTTCCTGCCAATCTCTGCTAACCTGCAAAGTTTCTGTTGAGAAATCATCTGACAGTCTTATGGGAGCTCCCTTGTAGGTAACTAACTGTTTTTCTCTTGCTGTTTTTAAGATTCTTTCCTTGTCTTTAACCTTTGACATTTTAATTATGATGTGCCTTGGTGTAGACCTCTTTGCGTTCATCTTATTTGTCATTCTTTGCACTTCTTGGGCTTCTGTGTCTATTTTCTTTACCAGGTTAAGGGAGTTTTCCAGCATTATTTATTTAAATAGTTTTTCAATTCCTTGCTCTCTCTCTTCTCCTTCTGGTCCCCCCGGATGTGAATGTTGGTACGCTTGATGTTATCCCAGAGGACCCTTAAAACACCTTAATTTTTTTGGATTTTCTTTCTTTTTGCTCTTCTGATTGGGTGTTTTCTGGTATCTTACCATCTAAATTGCATGATTCGATCCTCTGCATCTAGTCTACTGTTGATTCCCTCTAATGTATTCTTCACTTCAGTTATTGTATTCTTTATTTCTGACTGGTTCTTTTTTTTGGTTTTTATCTTCATTTTTATGTTTCCTATGTCTTTGTTGAAGTTCTCACTGAGATCATTGGGCATCCTTATTTATAACCAGTATTTGGAACTCTGTGCTTGGTAGATTGCTTGTCTCCATTTTGTGTAGCTCTTTTTCTGTAGTTTTGTTCTGTTTTTTTTTTGTTTTTGTATTTTTTCATTTGTGACATGTTTCTTTATCTCCTTACTTTGGCTGCCTCTTTGTTTGTTTCTGTTTATTAGGGAGAGCTAAAAATGTCTCCCAGTCTTGGTAGAATGGTCTTATGTAGTAGGTGTCATGTGGGACTCAGTGGTCACCCTGGTCACCCAGTCTCCCTGGTCACCTGAGCTGAGTGCTCCAGGTATGTCCCTTGTATGGGTTGTCTGTGCCCTCCTGTTGTAGTTGAGCCTTGATTGCCATTGGCATGTTAGTGGGAGGGATTGACTCAGGCTGACTGGCTGTGAGAACTGGCCTGACTACAGTGGAAGAGCTGTTGTACAGGGGCTGACCCTATGGAGCATGATTTGTTTTAGTGAGGCTCTGGTGCTTGCCTACTCTGCCCTTTGGGTGTATCATTTGTGAAGATAGTTGGTTGGTGCTTTGGTGTGGTCTGAAGCTGGCCACTAGGTGTGTTGGTTCTGGGGCATCTTGGGAGGGGCTCTGGTGCAGGCCAAGGTCAGCCACTGCCTCTGTTCTGCTTCGGGCCACTTGGTATGAGCTACAAAGTGATCTGCAGATGGTTGCCATTTGTGCTGGGCTTGGAGGTGCCTGGGAGAGGCTAATCTGCAAACTGAGGCTAGCTGTCATTAGTGCTTTACTTGGGGTTGCTGAGCAAGAGGTAGGGGACATGTTGAGGCTAGCTGCTGCTTGTTTGGGGTTTGTGAACCTTTGAGAGATTTTAGGAAAGTCTGCAGCATGAGCCAGGACAGGTCATTTGTATCGGAAAGCCATTGGAAGTGGCTCGGGTGGACTGGCAAGTTGGGTGGTTTGGGGTCTTGGAATCCCCCTTGTGGGGCAAAAGGTGTTAACCAGATTGATGGAGACTCAGATATGGCATCCTGGATACAGGGAAGACTCAGTAAAGGAGAGTGCCTTCTGCCAGTACTTTGTTGTGGGAGGAAGCTGTCCCTCCAGCTCTTGTTCTGAAGCCAGATAATTCAGTTCCTTCTCATATGTCCCTGGCACCTTTCGAGCTACTGCCCCAGCACTGAAGCTCAGAGTGAGTGAGTCCATCAGTGAGTAAGTCTGTGTCTGGGCCTCTAAAGAGGAACACCTGTAACTGTAGCCACCCTCTGTCTCAGCCATAATCTCTGCTGGTTTGCACAGCCAGAAGTTACGGGGACTTCTCTTCCCAGCACTGGAACCCTGTGCTAGGGATCCTGGTGTGGAGTGGGACCCCTTGTTCCTATGGGGGGGATCTCCACAGCTGAGATATTCCTCCTGATTTTTTTTTTTTTTAAGATTTTTATTGGAGAATTGGAGGACAGACAAGTTGCTGTCTTTTTGTTCTTCAGTCTAGCTGCGGAGGACGTTGCTTCACTGGCCCATGTTGGTATCGTCATTGCGCTCTTCCTGGATGAGGCAGATCGGTCACCAGCCTCTGGATGTCGCTCACCGCAGCTATTGGCAGCTCACGCTGGCTGCCAGCTGCTCACTCTGGCTGCTGGCCATTCACTGTAGCCTATGGCAGCCCCCTGCAGCAGACGCTGCAGCCCACACCGTTGCTGGGGCTCGCACAGCCTAGCTCCAGGTGAAGCCACTGTTAGTTGTGGAGGGCAGTGTCACTGACCCTCATATGTGGGATCCGAACCGGGGCCGCTGGCATCCCAAAACCAGCTCTTAACCAATGCGCCACTCGGCCGTCCCTCCCTCCTGATTTTTTTTTCTTTTTTTCTTAGTTTCAGGTGTACAACACAATGCAATACTTATACTCTTTACCCCCCAAAGTGAAAAACCTCCTCCCCCAGTTCGCCACCCCACTGCCACCCCATATCATACATAGCCATCACAACTCCCCTGACTCCCCTCCACAGTATACTCCACATTCCGTGACCATCCACATATTCAGTTGCAGTTGGCATACAATACTATACAACATCAGCTTCAGGTGTACAGTGCAGTGATCAAGCCTCCACTCCATCCATGAAGCGGTCTCCCCAACAAGACATGTGACCACCTGACACGCCACAAAATCCCCACAACACTATTATATTCCCCCGAACTGTGTTTCATATCCCCATGGCAACATTGTACTTGTCTATTTATGCTGTCTAATCCCTTCCCCCTCCCCCCATCACCACCCCCCTCCCAACCAGCAACCCCCAGTTCTTCCTCTACATCTACAAGTCCGTTTACTTTGATCGCCCACCCAGCTCTTCAGACTCCACACACAAGTGAGATCACATGGTACCTATCCTTCTCCGACTGACTTACCTCTCGCAACATAATAGACTCTTCACAACATTATCAATTACATTCCCAGAACTGCCCCCATATCCCTGCGGCAACATTGTAGTCCCACATACACTGTCCAAAACCTTCCCCCTCTCCCTCTTCCCCACTCCCTCCCAGCCAGCAACCATCAGTTTTTCCTTTATATCTGCTTGATATAACTTCAATCTTCTTAAATTGTCTCTCTGGGTTAGCTTGTTTACCCCTTTCTTTTGTTTAAAAAAGCTCTTTTAACATTTCTTGCAATGCTGGCTTGGTGGTAATGAATTCCTTAAGCTTATTCTTTTCTGAGAAGCTCTTTATTTCTCCTTCAATTTTAAGTGATAGCCATGGTGGGTAGAGCAATCTTGGTTGTAGGCCTTTATTTTGTGTCACTTTGAATATCTCCTGCCACTCCCTTCTGGCCTGCAGAGTTTCTGTAGACAAGTCAGCTGTTAGTCTAACAGGAGTTCCTTTGTATGTAACCTGCTGTCTTTCTCTTGCAGCCTCTAGGATTCTGTCTCTGTCTTTAACCTTTGCCATTTTCACTATGATGTGTCTTGGTGTGGACCTGTTTGGGTTCAGCTTGTTTGGAACCCTCTGCACTTCCTGGGCATGTATGTTGATTTCCTTCACCAGGGTAGGGAAGTTTTCAGTCATTATTTTTTCAAATACATTTTCAACCCCTTGCTTCTTCTCCTCTCCTTCTGGTATCCCTATGATTCGAAGGTGGTTGCGATTCACCTTGTCCCATAGGGCTCTTAAACTATTTTCATTGTTTTTTATTCTTTTGTCTTTTTGCTGTGCCAACTGGGTGATTTCTGCTATTTTATCTTCCAAATCGCTGATCCGCTCCTCTGCATCTACTCTACTGGTGATTCCTTCGAGTGTGTTCTTCATTTCCGTTATTCTATTCTTTAGTTCTAACAGGTTGTTTTTTATGGTTTCCCTATCCTTCCTTATGTCCTCGTTAAGTTCCTTAAACATTCTTATCATCAGTGTTCTAAACTCTGTCTCTGAAAGGTTGGATCCCTCTGTTTCATTTGGTTCCATTTCTGGAGGTTTCGTCTGATCTTTTACTTGTGACATATTTCTTTGTTTCCCCATTCTGGCTGTTGCTCTGGGATTGCTTTGATGATTAGATAGATCACCAAGGAGAGCCCTGGCTGGATGACGCAGGCACACAGTTCATGGCCCAACACTCCCAGGAAAACTCCCAGTCTCAGCCTGTCCCAATCAGCGGCTTGCAGATCAGGCCAAGCAGCCAGACAACCAATCACCAGCCTGGCTACTCTGTAAGCGGAGTGCGGAGAGCGGGGACCCCAGGCGGCTTGCGCAGTCCCGCGTCTCAGTGAGCAGCCTGTTGGAGCTGAAGGGCACCTGCCTTGTGTTTCCCTGGCAACGCAGCATAAGCCGAGCGGAGGGTGGGGATCCAAGGCCGCAGGCGCGCGCGCATGCATACACACACACGTACTTCTGCGCCAATTCCACCAGACCAATTAGGTCTCGGACCTGAACCTTCCTGGGAGGGCCCAAGCCCGACAAAATGGCATCCTCCCTACACCACCCGCGTGCAGGCTCCACACCAGGGGAACAATAGTCCCAAAAACTCCAGTCTTTGCACCGAAGGTGCTCAGTTCAGTCCATCCCCGCAGGCTCCCGGCTCACACAGCCACTCCCTCCACCAGGAACCAGGTAAGTGCTGACCGGCGAGCAAGCCCGGGCTGCTCTTAGCCTCACCGAGCTGAGCAAAGAGAGTCCTCACTAATTTACTGCCAGCTATCTTAGAACTCCTCTTCCCGGCCAAGGAACTCTGGGCTGGTGAGCTTGGTGTGCGGCCGGAGGGTCTCTCCCCCAACCGGAGAAGCCTCTCCACAGCTGGGACCTCCCTCACGGGGTTTGCCCTCTCTTGTCTCCGCCGGTCCTACCAGACCTGATGTGGCTTCCTCTTTAAGTTCTTCGTTTAGTGGTTCTGTTCCTCCAGTGTTCCTGGGACCTCCAGGGTTGAATGCTGTATAATTTGCTTGTAATTTTGGTGTGATCCTGGGAGGCAGTTAGCACAGCATCTGTCTATTGCGCCATTTTACTGGAAGTCTCCCTCCTGATTTTTAACCACCACACTTGGATATGGAACCAGCCCGATCAATGTCTCTGCCCCTCCTACCAGTCTCCACATAGCTTCTTCTGTATGTCCTTAGTTATAAGACTTCTGTTCAGGTAGACTTCAGGCAATTCTCAATGATGGTTATTCTTTAGTTTAGTTGTAATTTTGATGTGGTTGTTGGACGAGGTGTGTGCAGTTGACCTACCACCGTCTTGATCAGAAACATCTTGAAAGTAGTGTCTTAAGAAGAGTGATCAGCTGACTGAGATGCTGAGGGCAGGTCAAAGCTGAAGAACATTGGGAATTGTCCATTGGCCTGAGTGAAGTGGACTGGAAGGTACCGGACCTACAGCAGTGAATGCCAGATATCATCAGAAAATCACCATTGCTTACTAAGCAGTTAGTATGATACCACAATGTGTTTGCAATTAAACGGTTGTGCACATGGTCACATACGATTTGACCTATGTCCTTGAACAATTTAAATTTAGTTGGGGAGCTCAGGTTTGTACATATAAAGATAAATAATAATCCAGGTTGGTGTTTTATCAGTGCCAAATGAGTAGACAAAACAATGCCATAGGACTTTAGAAGCTCAGGAAGTTTGTCTATTTGGCTGTTGAAGTTTTCAAGAAGGAAGTGAAACTTGGGATAGGCAGTGGAGGAACGGTGAGCTTTCACCAGAGAGGAGGAGGAGGGTAGAAAGGGGGCAGACAACGGTTAAGGTGGGCATTCATGTGACAGGTGAATTAGGAAATAATTTTCCAGCAAGGCATTTATTTATTTTGGGGGATTTCAAAATCATTCTTTTTTTTTTTGGAGGGCAGTATCACGGGCCCTTATATGTGGGACCTGAACCAGGGCCGCTGGCTTCCTAAGCCAGCGCTTAACCACCGCGCCACTCAGCCGGCCCCAGAACCATTCTTTTTAATGTGACAATTTTCCAGTTAGATTGATTGAGGTATTTTCATATATAAGATAGCTAGAAAAACAAAATGGGTGAAAGTTATTAAAAAATAGTTACTTAGAAATAAGCAAATACAGAGATTTATTCATAAACAGTTCTCTGTGGTAACTGGTATGATATCCTGAAATGAAACTTTATTTTAAACTAAGTTACATTTTTTCTCCTGAAAATTCCTAATACCATCTAATATGGTACTTAAGGTAGAGTTTTTAGGATTACTATATACTAGACTTGTATTTAATAGTGAGAGTGACAAGAAACTCCATGGCTTCTTGGTTTAGGTTAACCTCCATTCTTTTATTTAGAAAAGATTTATAGGGGAACTGGGGTAGGGGAACAGCATTGGGGAATCGGGGAAAGGGAACAGACAAGTTGCTGTCCTTTTGTTCTTCAGTCTAGTTGTGGAAGACGTTGCTTCACCGGTCTATGTTGGCATTATCATTGTGCTCTTCCCGGGTGAGGCAGATTGGTCGCCAGCCTCTGAATGCTCACTCACGGCAGCCCACTGAAGCCTATGACATCGCCGGTGACTCACGGCAGCCCAGCTCCAAGTCGAGCTGTTTTTCACCATCTTAGATATAGAAGGCACAGCATCACTGGCTCTCATGTGGGATCCGAACCAGGGCCCTGCTGCTCAGAGCTGGTGTCCCAAGCCAACTCTTAACCAATGCTCCACTTGGCTGGCCCCCTACCTTCTTTTCTTAGCCTTTTATTTTACTTAGAAAGGAGATAACCTCAATTGTAGAGGGCAAGAAACTTAAAACCATATAAAAGATCACTTGGAAAATATAAAAACAATGTTTGTGGTAAACTAAAATACGTATGAAAGCTCTGTACACATAAGTCAATAGCAAAAAGTGTTAAATTAAAAAATGCGCACGAAAACTTTCCCATTATGGGGAATAATGATAATTGCACAATACAGTATGTCTTTATGGGTTTGTAAAATACAAAGATTTATAGCTGAAGTACTTTAAAAAATTCTAACAGAGCTTAAATTTTTAATGTTCTAATTTTGCTATGTATTTTTTTTCATTTTTTTAAATTAGTGTCAGGTGTACAATACAATGCAATAGTTATACTCTTTACCCCCCCAAAGTGACAACCCCTCTCCCCCAGTTAGCCATCCCACTCCCCCCCCGCATATCATACATATGTATTACAATTCCTTTGATTCCCTTCCACAGTATACGCTACATCCCATGACTATATATTCAGTTACAGTTGACATACAATATTATACATCAGCTTCAGGTGTACAGTGCAGTGATCAAGCCTCTACTCCATCCATGAAGTGGTCTCTCTGACAAGACATGTGACTATCTGACACACCACAAAATTTTTACAACATTATTATATTCCCCGAACTGTGTTTCATATCCCTGTGGCAATATTGTAGTTGCCTATTTATGCTGTCTAATCCCTTCCCCTTCTCCCTTATCCCCACCCCCCTCCCAACTAGCAACCCTCAGTTTTTCCTCTATATCTGTGTCTGTTTACTTTCCTCGTTCATTCAGTTTTTCAGATTCCACATATAAGTGAGATCATATGGTTCTTGTCTTTCTCCAACTGACTTATTTCACTTAACATAATAGTCTCTTCACAACATTATCAATTACATTCCCAGAACTGCCCCCATATCCCTGAGGCAACATTGTAGTTACCCACCTACGCTGTCCAAAATCTTCCCCCTCTCCCTCAGCCCCACTCCCTCCCAGCCAGCAACCATCAGTTTTTCCTTTATATCTGCTTGATATGACTTCAATCTTCTTAAATTTACTGAGACTTGTTTTGTGGCCTAACGTGGTCTATCTTGGAAAATGTCCCATGTGCACTTGAGAAGAATGTATATTCTTTTTTTCAGGGTGAAATGCTCTAAAAATATCCATGAAGTCAAGCTGGTCTAAAGTGTCATTTAAGGCCACTCTTACTGTGTTGATTTCCTGTCTAAAGGGTCTGTCCATTGGTGACAATGGGGTGTTGAAGTGCCCTACTATGATAGTGTTACTGTTGATCTCTGTCTTTATGTCTGTCAAAATCTGTTATATGCAATTAGGAGTTCCTATGTTGGGTGCATAGATGTTTATTAGGGTTATACTGCCCTTCTTTGTCTTTTATTGTAGTCATTTTAAAGTCTATTTTGTCCAAAATAAGCTTTTTTTTTTTCTCATTTCCATTTGTATGAAATACCTTATTCCATCTGCAAACATCATATACATGTGTCCTATTTTCTTATCCACTCAGCCACTTTCTGTCTTTTGATTGGAGCATTTAGCCCATTCACATTTAAAATGATTATTGATAGGTACATACGTATTGCCATTTTGTTATTTGTATTCCTGGTCTTCCTGGGTTAGCTTGTTTACCCCTTTCTTTTGTTTCAAAAAGCCCTTTTAACATTTCTTGCAATGCTGGCTTGGTGGTAATGAATTCCTTAAGTTTATTCTTTTCTGAGAAGCTCTTTATCACTCCTTCAATTTTAAGTGATAGCCGCGGTGGGTAGAGCAATCTTGGTTGTAGGCCTTTATTTTGTGTCACTTTGAATATCTCCTGCCACTCCCTTCTGGCCTGCAGAGTTTCTGAAGAAAAGTCTAACAGGAGTTCCTTTGTATGCAACCTACTCTCTTTCTCTTGCTGCCTCTAGGATTTTGTCTCTGTCTTTAACTTGTGCCATTTTAACTATGATGTGTCTTGGTGTGGACCTGTTTGGGTTCAGCTTGTTTGGAACCCTCTGCACTTCCTGGGCATGTATGTTGATTTCCTTCACCAGGGTAGGGAAGTTTTCAGTCATTATTTTTTCAAATACATTCTCGACGCCTTGCTTCTTCTCTTCCCCTTCTGGTATTCCTATGATTCTAAGGTGGTTGTGTTTCACCTTGTCCCATAGGGCTCTTAAACTATTTTCATTGTTTTTTATTCTTTTGTCTTTTTGCTGTGCCAACTGGGTGATTTCTGCTATTTTGTCTTCCAAATTGCTGATCCGCTCCTCTGCTTCATCACCTCTACTGGTGATTCCTTCAAGTGTGTTCTTCATTTCAGTTATTGTATTTTTAGTTCTAACTGGTTGTTTTTTATGATTTCTCTATCCTTCCTTATGTCCTCACTAACTTTATTAAACATTCTTATCATCAGTGTTCTAAACTCTGTCTCTGAAAGGTTGGATCCCTCTGTTTCATTTGGTTCCATTTCTAGAGGTTTCTTCTGATCTTTTACTTGTGACATGTTTCTTTGTTTCCCCATTCTGGCTGTCGCTCTGGGATTGCTTTGATGTATTAGATAGATTACAAGGAGAGCCTTGGCTGGATTACTCAGGCACACAACTCACAGCCCAACACTCCCAGGAAAACTCCCAGTCTCAGCCTGTCCCAATCAGCTGCTCGCAGATCAGGCTGAGCAGCCCGACAACCAATCACCAGCCTGGCAACTCTGCAAGTGCAGTGCGGAGAGCGGGGACCCGAGGCAGCTAGCGCACCCCCATGTCTCAGTGAACAGCCTGTTGGAGTCTGAGCACGCCCACCAGGCGTTTCCCTGGCAACGCAGCATAAGCCGGGCGGAGGATGGGGATCCAAGGCCGCATGCGTGCACACACGCACTTCTGCGCCAATTCCACCAGACCAATGAGGTCTGGACCTGATCCTTCGTGGGAGGGCCCAACCCTGACAAAATGGCGCCCTCCCTACACCACTTGTGTGCAGGCTCCACACCAGGGGAACAATAGTCCCAAAACCTCCAGCCTTTGCACCAAAGGTGCTCAGTTCAGTCCATCCCCGCAGGCTCCCAGCTCACACAGCCACTCCCTCCACCAGGAACCAGGTAAGTGCTCACCGGCGAGCAAACCTGGGCGCCGGCCCCACTGATTCTCCAGCTGCTCTCAGCCTCACTGAGCTGAGCAAAGAGAGTCCTCACTAATTTCTGCTGCCCGCTATCGTAGAACTCCTCTTCCTGGCAAAGGAACTCTGGGCTGGTGAGCGTGGTGTGAGGCCGGAGGGTCTCTCCCCCAACTGGAGAAGCCTCCCCATGGTTCCGGCTTCCCTCACGGGGTTCGCCCTCTCTCGTCTCCGTCCGTCCTACCAGACCCGACATGGGCTTCTCTGTAAGTTCTTCGTTTAGTGGTTCTGTTCATCTAGTGTTCCAGGGACCTCCAGGGTTGAATGATGTATAATTTGTTTGTAATTTTGGTGTGATCCTGGGAGGTAGCACAGCGTCTGTCTATTGCGCCATTTTACCGGAAGTCTCTGTATTTTTTTGGTATTGGTTTTGAATAGAGTGTTCTGTAGCTGTATGTAAAAATAAAAATAGTTACCCTGAAAAACATTGATTTTTTAAAAATCTAATTTTCATTAAATCATGCTTGTGAATTGTATTGATTATATTAATAAATCAGAGCAAGCTATCTCTTTAAAACTCAGAAAAAAAAGTAGACATGTCTAAGAAACCTTTTTTCTTATACATTTGAAATCTTTAATTTTTTCTTTAGTCTCTCATTAACTATTCATTTTGGGGTATAATCTAAGGATTTGGATTATTACTGTGTCAGTTTAATTTGTTTTTCTGATAAGAAGATTATCATCACCTGAAAATATTTATTATATGCCTACCATGTGTTAGCAACCCTGCTTTCCCTTTGAAAATCATCACCTTAAGGGCATTGTAATATATAATTATTGTATAACTTTAACAAGTATGTTCATTTTATTTTATATAGTTAAGGTATTTTTTTTTGGATTTCACATTTAGAGACTGTCATGGAATTCCTTGAGAAACTATCTGACAAACTTTCGGAAAGGTTAGTTTTTATTCTACTCTTTAGAATATATATCTTTTTTAAAAAAAAAGATTTGATTTATAAAAAATTAGGAAGTGACCTATTAAGAATATAAGTGTTGGAGTATTGGGTCAGATTAAGTGAACTATGAGGTATACTTTGAAAGCACATAGTTGTATTCCTAAGTGACAATCTTGAAAACTTAGGCTATCTCCTCTGTTAGATTATTTGTCTTTAGAAATCATCATTGATGTGTGATTTAAAATATTTTCAAGCCTTTTTGAAACTATATGTTTTAGCTTGTACCATCAATTTTATGTCAAATTCAGGAAATAGTATTTTTCTTCTTTTAGCCTAAATATGGGCAGCCCACGGATGTGGTAAATTGATCTGTGTTTTGATTTTGTGTATTTTAAGAATGCTCTGATTCATCATTTGTAATTTCAAGATGAGTGTTTTACTTTCTGCAGTGGATCCCTTTGTTCTATTCTTGCTTACCCTCCTCCCCACTGCCCAGTCTCTTTGATCATGTCACTTGTCCTTCACTAGCACTGTCCTAGTGCTTTGTTGAAGGGCAGTGACCAATAGGCATCAGATACCTAGGATTCCAGTAAGAGGCATGTCATGCTTTGTAAAAGAGGGTCATGTTCTTGCATTTCTTTTTTATAATGCTGTCTAAAATTTTGTTTGCCAATTTGATTACACCAACATGTTAAATTTTAGCTCAAATTTCCATTTTCTATTATAAACTCATGCCTTAGAACCCAGTCCTCTGTAATTTGGATTATATTTATAAATTCTAAACTTTTCTTTTAATCCAGCATACCACTGTGGCTTTGATATAATGAAGAGGAAGTGTAAATTATGCAGTTATTTGAGTATCTATTCTACTTCTCTTTGTTGGTTAAGTGTTAGTATTCTCTCTCTAGTTGTGTGTAGCTTAGATTATATGTTGAGCTAACGTCTTCATATTTTTGCAGTTACATAGAGGAGTTAATTCTAACAGAAACTTCACATTCCACAGATACTAAGCATGCATTTGATTATTGCCCCGATAGTATTTTCCTGTAGGGGAACAGTAATCTTTAATATAATCTATGGTAATATTCTTTTATAGAAAGTAATTTATTAGTTTCTTACCTTTTTAAGGTATAACAAAAAATGGTGATTTCAAGTTTGCAGATTAATACTTTGTATGTTCCTGTAACATTGCTGATTTTTCCGAGCTTTAGTACTTTTGAGACATAAATCTGCCAAGATGCTTTTTAAGGTACAAATTGCAGTTGTTTACTGATGTATATATTGCTCTCTCTTCTAACACTTATAAACTTTGGGTTAGTACTTGTTTTATTTGTACTACAAATTACTTTTAATTTTATCATGAATATTAGAAAGTGATATGTGCAAATCAGTTCTTTTATAATGATTAAAATTTTGTCCTAATAATGACAAACCTGTTTTACAGAACTATAAAAGATTTTGAGATGATACGAGGGATGAAAATGAAACTAAATCCTCAAAATTCTGTAAGTGACTATGTTGGCATATTTTTATTATAATACAAACAGTCTTTCAGCTAAGGTCATTATCTTTTGACTCTAGAACTTTCTTATGATATGCTGGAAGTGTATGTTTTCTTGTTTCTAATTTTTAGTTTTCATGAACAAAGGCATTGAGATATTGGATCCAGATGTCTGAATCTGATGTTTCTGGGAAATCCAGTATATTTTTGTAGATTAGTTGACATAATATACATGTGCGCATGCGTGCGTGCACGCACACACACATAAATGTATATTCACATTTAAACATATATTGTACACATTTATACACATATGAGTATATTAATATATACTCACACAAAGGCTTCTTCCATTCTGTAGAAAGCTAGAAAGCTGGCTTCTTCAGTTGGAAGCAGCCTTTAAGGAGCTTCAGTGTAGGCTTGATCTAGCAGGTGACAATTTTAACCATCAGTATTAAGGATGCAGTTTACTCATTTGTTTGCTAATTTATGGAACTCAATTAGATAGACTGATATGACTGACAAACTATACCCATCCTCAGAATACTTAAATGTTATTTTCAAACACAAGATCAAATGATTACATGATCTTACAGCAAAGATTAACATGCCCTTATGGCCCGAATGCTGGCCAAGTGATTGTGATGCCCTGAAGAGTGATGGGGTTCCAGGTATTAGGTCACTGGTTCCCATCTGGTCTGAGGGTGTTACAGGATTGCTGGGGGGTCTATGCCATTTTTCCCAGATGCAACCATAACAAATAGATTGATCGTTTCTAGAGTAGCACCTCAGTTCTTAGGCTTGGCTGGCAAGTCTACTTAGGAAACTAGATAATGGTCAGATTTACTTTGATTAATATAGAAACAGAAAAAAAAAATGTGTTGCCAAAGCTAGTTTATTGAAAGTTACTATGACTTGAAACTCTCCTCCCTGGACATTTTTACATAGGTGTTGATGCAGGTTATTCGGCAGGCATTTGTGAAATGGCCGATCCCCTTATGAAGCTCCTGTTTTGGTGAATGGTACCACGTTCACCCTGTTACCTGAGCCAGAACCTGGACTTACTCTCCACCAGTGTGTTCTCAGAATGTGTTCTCTGGAGCAGAAGCAGTAGCATCACTGGGAACTTGTTAGAAATACAAATTCTTGGGCCCCAGTGAGGCCCACTGACTCCTGAGTCTGTGTTTCATCAAGCCTTCCAGGTGATTTCTCTCCATCCCCTCCCCTCTTATAATCAGTGATCAAGTCCTATGGATTCTCCTTCCTGAGAACTCCGCATTCCCTCCCCTCCATGCTCAGTGCCACAGCACCCCCGGGGTGAGGTCATTATTACTTCTCACCCAGATTACAGTAGTTGCCAAATGTTTTTTTTTTACCCCATTGTTCTGGCTCCCCTCAAAGCCATCTTGGATTCTGACCACCTAGCAATGTGCCCAGCTCAATGTTAGACATAGAGTAGATACTCTGCACTTATTTGAAATATGAATGAGTGAATGAATGAATGAATGAATTCCCACCAGAGGGATTTTTCTAAAAAGCAATTTGATCTTGTGACTCCCATGTTTAAAAATTTTCAGTCACTCTCTGATTTACCTTCCTTTTCTTAGCTTTTCCTGCCAAGCGCTTCATGATTTTTGCCTTACATGCTTCTCTAGCCTTATCTTCAGCTGCCCCATCACCAAGTTAGTGAGTGTCCTTTGCTCCCTGCTGATATCTGTCTGATGCTCATGTGCTCTTTCATTTACTTTAGCTTTACTTTCCATTGTTCTCCTTTCTTTTATTTTATAATTCTACAATAACTGATTTTTGTGCCAGCAACTGTGGTAGGTAGCTTTCAATAATTCACAAGCACTATACCCAGGAATGCCATTCCCCCTTTCTCATCTGGATTAAGTGCTCCCATTTTTCTGACAACTCAGGCTTTGTCTACTCAAAATGTTTCCTAACCTCCTGCTGTGATTTAAACACCATTCTCCTGGGCTCTGTTTCACATGGTATATCCCTGACAGGATGTACTTCTTGTTTCAATGCTCCCTGGTCGCTGATTCACTAGTCTTTCTACTGGCTGGACCATCATTGACTCCTTGGTACAAGGATCATGTCTTATTTGTTTTTGTATCATTAGAGGCTGCACACTGTCTGGCATCTAGCAGAGAGTAAATGATTATCTGTGGGAGGAAATGAGTGTTGGGAACTGAACACTCGGGCTAGAGTCCCAGTGATGCTGTCTTCAGGAACGCATGGACAGAAAGAAAATAAACCTACACGTATCTTACATTGGTGTAGAAGTATGATCAGGGAATAATGTCTAAACTGAAATTTCAAGGAGATAATGTCTAAATTGAAATTTTAAAGGATAGTGGTACTAAGGATAGAAGCCAACATTTACGAACTCTTATCAATGCCAGGTGTCCTATTTAATAGTTTAGGTGCATTAAGCAACCTGTTTGGGAGGTGCTATTGATTTATTCGGTAGATAACTGTTGGGCGACTAAGTATCAGGCAGTGTTCAGAGTGCCACCAGGATATAATAGGGACAAATGCAAACAAAGTCCCTGCACTCATGAAGCTTATATTCCAAGGGAAGAAAACAGAGAGTAAACACATGAAAAAAATAAATATGTGCTGTATCATGTGGTGATAAGGGCAATAGCGAAAATAATGCAGAGAAAAGTGAATGGAGGTTGCTATTTTACATGGGTTGCTCAGTAAGAGGACACTTGGGCAGAGACTTGGAAGAAGTGAGGGAGTCCGCAATGGAGACGGCATGGGGAAGAGCAATCTAAGCAGAAGGAACAGCAAGTACAGAGGCCTGAGGCAGGAGCCTTCCCAGTGTGATCCAGGAACAATGAGGTGGCCAGAGTGCAGTGAGGGAGGGGGCGAGCAGCAGGAGGTGAGTTCAGGGTGCAGTGAGGCAAGACCAGGTCACATGGACGGGAAACAGGAAAGCATCGAGGGGCAGCCATCACTTTTCCAGATGTCCAAGTAGTGTGGATTGAAGACTTGAACCCAGGTAGTCTGACTTTGCAGCCTGGTGTCATAACCACTCTTTTTGTCACCTGGACAGTTTGTGGGGAAGATGATTCTTCAGGTTTTCAAGCTTTCGTTTCTTTCAACATTTTGTACCAGTTGTCAAAAACAACTATTATTACAATATTTCTTTATGACATATTTTCTTTGCCAAGACTAGAGTTAATTCTACTTTAGTTACATTTTAAATTGTTGCTTTCATTTTGGGGATCTACCCTAAGCTTCTTGCTTAGATTTAGAAAGAATCCTAATCTTACCTTCAGTACCCTAATCTTACCGGCAGTGTGTTTTATGGATTCATACATGGGCTACATTTTGGGAGAAATTTCAGCATGACTAATTTAATCTATTAATGTTGACTTTGATTAGTTTACATTTTAGAATCATATTTGTTTACCTTTTCCCTAAATTCTGGGGTTATGCCATATTTATACCTTTCTCGTCATTAATTATGGGGAAGTCAAAATAAACAGGCAGGTATTTCCTGCCAAGTCATGAATTTTTAGGGTTTTTATAAAACTTTGCTGATATAATAAGAGGGTTACATTTGAAAAGCTAGCTAAATTCTTGACAAAAATTATGAGTCAATAGTTTCTATAACAATGAATTTTTCCATTGTAGGAATTAATGCCTTGGGATCCCCCCTATTACAGTGGTGTGATTCGTGCAGAGAGGTAAGTTTTTTGAAAGATATTCATGTATGAGAAAGAAAGAAAGAAAGAAAGAAAGAAAGAAAGAAAGAAAGAAAGAAAGAAAGAAAGAAAATAATGTTTATTGAGCACTTTGTACATTAATTATGTTAACTACTCTCCTTGCTCAGTTGCCCCCATTACAAACCTGTATCTTCTCAAATTCAGGCCCTGTGCTAGCTTGATCAGCATCTGCCCACATATTTTAAAATCTGGATGACAAAGTATCATGCTTGACCCGTCCCCCACAAGCCTATTTGATGGCTTTGTCATTTCCTTGTCTAAGACTGTTAACTGTCTCCTCGTGGTGTTTAGAGTCTGGCCCCTCTCTGCCTCTTCCTGTGTGTACCTTCCAGATGCCCTAGACTTTGAGCATTTTGGGGTCTGGGCCTTCGCTAGAACCCTCCTTGTATCTCATTTGTGGTCAAGGGTAGGTGCCCAGCAAACATCTGTTGAATGAATGAAGAAATAACATAGTACTTGAATTGGCGCTGTGTGGTTTTCCTATGTTTTCTCGTTTTTATTTCAACATATTGTCAACACATTATTGGCACATCTGGAAGGATATAAATGAAATAAAGACTTAGGAAACTTAAATTGATTGAAGTGCTCCTCTGGTTTCTGTATTCTCCTGTGTAATTATATTGTGGCAAATTAGTAGATTTTTTTGTTCCCCTAAAAACTCCCTATTTCTGTCATTTTCTATTTGCATATAAACCCAAGAAATACGGAGGTCTGTTCAAAGGGACATGTTTATGTTTATGTCCCAAGCAACTTTACATATACAATAGGAATTTTTAAAAAATCTTAATCTTCCCCTTCAACAAATTATTAACATTTTTCTCTTATAGTTCATTTTATGCAGTTTAAGAGAGTTAAGATCGATTTAGGTAATGGAAGAAAATAAAAGTTTTGCCTTTTTCTTCATTAAGTCTTGTTGGCATATATCATGATAACATATTTATTTGATTGGTGTTAAACTTTAAAGCCCTTTTTGTTACAATGTATTATTCAAGCATCAAGTTGTAAGTACCTCACTAAAATTAGATTTTGTTTATTTTAATGATTTTTTTTTGGCATCTGTCATAAAACAGAAAACAATATGTTCTTTTCTGCACCAGCAGGAGGAGGTACTTTAACATCAGTTAGTGTGTTGAAAAGCTTACCCACTTTATTTTTATTTATTTTGCCCTCTTTGGCTTCTCCATC
This sequence comes from Aselliscus stoliczkanus, assembly GCA_033961575.1. Lineage (NCBI taxonomy): Eukaryota > Metazoa > Chordata > Mammalia > Chiroptera > Hipposideridae > Aselliscus > Aselliscus stoliczkanus. The sequence continues at coordinate 100,174,854 of CM066727.1, read as the reverse complement.
ACATCCCTGTTCCCCAAACCAATCTTACTTACAAGGCATAATTGTCTCATAACCAGGTAATAATACGTCATCCACTATTATTTTTAATACATGTATCCCAAGTTCAGCATCAGTCAGTTTTTCTGTGAAAGCACATAAACTGTTATTCAAAATCTGTAATAATTTGATTATGATAAAAAATCACAGTGAGTACTTAGAATATATTATAGCTTAACATAAGATATTGTTTCACAAATGTGTTTTATGGCTGCAAAACTGCAGACCCTGCTTCTTATAGTTGCATAAAAAATATAATTTCCCTTTTCAAGCTCTTTCAGAGAAAAATTTGGCTTGGTTGATTAGCCTGTTAAACTGTAGCATAAAGGAATACTAAAATTTTTTTCTTAATGCTTTCCATATTTATGTAAAGTAGTTTTTTTTATTTTTGACATTGGAAAGTAATATAAGTTAGATGTATTTCTTTCTAATTTTTTGCTACTGTGATTTTTATATGGTATTTCTCTATATCATGTCCCCTACCCTTTATTATTTTATTTAATTTCTTAGCCTTAGATTTAAATGAGATTTTTATCATTTAACTGTACTCTGTAAGTAGAGCCTGCCCAAATAGTGGTTCTGTGGAAGTTACATATGAATATTTGAAGATTTGGAAAGATATAATCAATTGGAATTTCAAGTGTATGCATTAATTAGGGGTATGAGATCCCACAAAAGTTTGATAGTGATCTAAAAGCTATTGAATAAAGGGTAATGACCCCCTCTTCTCCATTTCTACCAGAAATACAACATTTAAAAGTCTTTATGTTGCTGACTGACCCTGGAGTCAGTATTTAGAAGTCCCTGAGCCCCCAAAGAAGTTGGGAGTTATCACCCTTCTACACCCGCCACAGTGATGGGGTCTTATTGTCCAAATCGGCCCCTGGAAAGAATGGGAACCCCTGAGGCCACGAGGCAGTGTGGCATGTTCCCTGAAGTCAGAGAGACCTGGGCCAGTCCTGGCTCCACCACTAAATGAGCTATACACAATTTTGAAAGTAACTTATCCTCTAAGGCTCTTAGCAAGGTTATCTATAAAATGGGGTTTCCGTAGTCCCTACTTCATAGGTCAGGAATAAGTGAAATTATGTTTGTATAATATTATTGTTACTAAAATAACATTATTATATGGAATTGGGCATCTGTGGACATTCTTTTAGAGAATGGTTCAATGGTGCATTCTAAGAGATGCTTTTTTAAGTGTTCTCAAAAATCTTTTGAAGGAGGGGTCAGTTCCCCCTTAAAGCTTCTGTAAGAAGACACTCATCTAAAATGTAATGAATGTTATCAGTAGTTGTAGAATGCTCATCAGGAAAGATTTTGATGATAGATACAGGGTTCTGAATCAGGGAAGTTCATCTTGCCAGTGTTTCCCGGCATCACCGTATCCTGCAAGTGGTTGGCAGGGCAGCTCACTTCTGGTCCCTTCCCTTTCACTACTGCCTTCACAAGAAAATGGAGTTATCATTCAAGGCCGTCTAGGATCTGCTGACATCACAACCCAGTCTTCTTCAACAAATACATACACACCCACAGTTATTTGTTGGGTGTAGCCCAGCCCTACTGGTTCTCTCCCACCACTCCTCTTTCTTCACAATTTACCTAAGCCACAAACCCCCTGACCCCCAGCCAGGTCCCTTTCTGTCTCAGAAAAGCCTGTATCTGGCAGCCAGTCAGGTTCCCTTTGCCTTCTTTTCTGTCTTTACCTCAGAAATTTTGCCGAGTGTGCACGATGCCTCCAGGTCTGCACTAGCCTGTGCAGCTGCTGCTTCCACCATGCTCGCAGCCTGTGTGCTACACAGATGACCTTCTAATTATGTGTTCTTTGTGTCATTCTATTAAATGTGTCTTGTCAACGATATCTTAAGGCTCTTAAGAACAAAGTTTGTCTGTTTGCAGTTAAATGTGGAATATACACTCTGGGCTCTCAGTAAGTACATATTGGTGTGCCAAGAAAAGGTTGCTGTCACCAATCCAGTGCCAACAGCAATCTCCAATCTGGGTTGCAATAAAAGGAGAATCTTTACTCAGGTGAACAGTTTGCAAACCTGGGAGACACAGCCTCTGGAGGAAACTGAAATTGAGCTCCCTTGAGACTAAGGGGAGTCCTGTTTATATAGAAAAAGTACCTGTTCTAGTCCCTGATTGGTCCATTTTTTATGCAAATGAGGAATCCAAATGAGGAATCAAATAGCACTATCCTGATTAGTCAGACGTGCATCTTGATTGCTCATTATGGACTCTGATTGGTTGGTAAAGATGCAAATGAGGATAGACCTCATTGGGGTAGACTTCAGCCTATTGATCAGAATACGATTCCAGGAATTCCTTTACAAGTTTCAGCTCAGACCTCAGAAATGAAGTGCAGGAGGCTTGGCAGCTCATTTTGCGCTTTTTCCCTGATATGCAGTGTGTATGACAGGACCCCAGTAAACAATGAATTTGGGCCGAGTTAACCACAAGGAGTCCTTTTTGGCAGGTATAGTCCCTTTTTGGGGTCCACAGTTGATAGCCATTGTTCAAGGTTGTCTCTAAACCAGCAATTGGAAATTCTTATTCAAAGCAAATCTAGTGATATATTTTTGTAAAGAGAATATTATATTTTTGTGAATGACATTTTTCATCTATCAGATTTGGAAAGCAGTGTGACCCTCTGGAGGTCTTCGTAATGCTCGTAGGTTGACAGAGGTTTCCACTGGGCTTGTTGGTTCTTTGAGTAAGACATCACCAGCTATTCCAGGAACACAGTGTAACCTACCTAATATCCACCAGGGGCTTTAGTTCATTTAATTAAAGTTTCAATACTAGTACTTTTATTTTGCTATTAACTCAGTAAAAGAACCAGAAGGAGGGACACAGAAATGCTTCAGATGGGATTGTAAGAATTGGGGGTTTTACACATCTGTTTTAATACCTTAAAAGGCAAATGATTGAGTTTGGTTTAAGGTTTTGATAATCTTGATTGACATAAGTGGGTTGGGAAGCACAGATAATGGATGAGAAAAAAAGGGAAAATAGTTTGGGTTTGAGGTTACAAGAGTGGAACACAGTGAAGATTTCTAAATCCTTGTTAAATTCCTCCATTTTCAGTAAACACTTAATTGTGTGGTTTGACACAAAATCAAAAATAGAAGGGGCTTTCCTTGATTTGAGCTTTTCTTCAGGTTAACCCCAGGGACTTTTTTTGGCTTTTATGTTAAATATTTCAGGTTTATTTCAAGTTTCTTAAATGTCTGCCTAAAGAAAAGAAAGAACCTATTAGAAGACAAGTCAGACAAGAATTTACTGTGCCAAAGGTTGATACTAGAAAATAGTTGCTTAAATGATTGATGGTAGTAAATCTTAAAAAGCAGCTCATTTTTTTCTTTTTCAAGTTTTAATGGTTGATTCTTCATGGAAGAGTGAAAGTAATTCTTTAAATTATAAAAAGTACATTGAAATTATTTTATTTAAAACTAAATTTTATTTTTGAATAAGCAGTCTATTCAAGTGGTTAAAAAAATCAAAACCACATTAAAAAGTATTCACACTGAGATATTTTGACCTCATCATGTCCCTGTTCTTAGCAGTCTTCTCTGCCCCTACCCCCGGAAGTAACCATTTTAAAGCTGTTTATTCTTGCAGTATGTGGCTTTTGTTTTTTGTTTTTTTTAAAGATTTTAATGGAGAATTGGGGGAGGGGAAAAGTGTTGGGGAATCGGGGAACGGGAACAGACAAGTTGCTGTCCTTTCGTTCTTCAATCTAGTTGTGGAAGATGTTGCTTCACTTGCCCATGTTGGCATCGTCACTGTGCTCTTCCCGAATGAGGCATATCGGTCGCTGGCCTCTGGATGGTCACTCACAGCGGCTCTTGGTAGCTCACGCTGGCTGCCGGCCACTCACTGTAGCCTATGGCAGCCCTCTGTAGCAGGGGCTGCAGCCTACACTGTTGCCGGGGCTCGTGCAGCCCAGCTCCAGGTGGAGCTGTTGTTCACCATCTTAGCTGTAGAGGGCAGTGTCACCGGCCCTCATAAGTGAGACCCGAATTGGGGCTGCTGGCGTCCCAAACTAGCTCTCAACCAACGTGCCACTTGACTGGCCCTGGCTTTTGTTTTTAATGCTTGGAGACTTTATTTCTTTTCTGCCAGTAATGAGTTTCAGTGAATTATTATTTATTTTGGTGCTCCTGTATAAAGCTGTCATTGGGAAGTAGAATTTAGTGTTGTCTGTTTCTTCCTAAGGTATATTCTCAAAATCTCAAGAGCATTCACATAATGAAATAGGAACGTTTTGTGTTTTAAACTATTCAGGAAACATTGGACTCACAGAAGGATGGTATTGTGACATTTCAAGAGCATAAAGCCTTCGGTTTGATATATGAAATTGTATTCATATACTTGTTAGCATGTATGTAGTGAGGTGTGTGCTTTCAATTGAAAAAAAATAACCTTTATTATGAAAACGTTCAAAATAGACAGAAATAGAAAGAATGAATATAAGTAACTCACATATATTCATTTCCCAGGTTCAATCATCAAGATTTCACCATATTTGCTTCGTCTTTTTTCTTTCCCTTTTTTCCTTTTATTTCTTCCTTCTTATTACTAAAATATTTTAAAGCACTTACTAGATCTTTTGTCACCCCACTCTTACATATTAATTATGTATCTCTAAAAAATACAGATTTTTTTTACATAAATTCAGTACCATTATTCCCTAATAAAGTTCACAGCTGTATGTTGGATCATCTAACACCCAGTCTACATTCACATTTCCTTGATAGTATCAAATCTGTTTTTCCCAGTTGGCTTGTTGGAACCAAGATCTAAACAAGGCCTACGCATTTCATTTGTTGTATCTGTCACCTGAGACTTTCCACATACTTCATGCCCTTACCCAAATCTCCACCTTCTTTATGTTTTCAACTTGTTGAAGAGACCAGGCTATTTTTCCTACAGAATTTCCAAGCTTCTGGAATTTATCTGGTTGCTTTCTTATGTTGTCATTTTTCTGGCTCTTTTATTTGCATAATTCTTGTCAGCTGGATGTTAGACCTCTCCCCTTACCCCTCCCATCATTATTTTTCATTATTCTGTCTCACCATTATATTTCAGGTATGGCTATTAAATCTCACATATTATATAATCGAAGACTGAATAAGAGAAGCTGTTACAAGTAGATGTCTCACTGCTACCCTAAGATTTGGCACGAGCCTCTGTGATAAGGGTTGTCACCTAGTGCCACATCAGTGTAATAGTATCCTTTCTCCATAAAGTCAGACCTGCTGGTTCACTTCCCTATGTTTTTAGAGTGATGATGAAACTGTACTCTGTTAACTTTAGCTTTGATTTATGTTAATTACAACTATCAGTGAGCTATGTAGCTGATGTGTACCATTAAGAAAAGTCACTCCCTGATTACCAGAAAGTTTGGGTGGAGGGTTTTCAGGCAGAGGTCCAGATAGAACCAAACTGGCAATGGCTGATTCTTTACAAACCAGAGAGAAAACAGGTCTTTATTTTCAGTACAATGTAATTACCTGTAAGGTAAACGGGTTTCTAGCATCATTCAGTTCCTTTATTGCCCCCCTACCTTTATTTAACCAGATAAAACAGTGGCTCTCCCTTTGGCTTTCAAGACTAAGCATTTCAAAATACCATCCAACTCTTACATTATAACCATGCTTAGATAATCCTTCCTGATGCCAAAAACATTCTATTTCATTTTATTTTGATAAAGTTAAAAATAGTTTCTCTGACAGTGTTGTCATATGCTGCCCTTCTCACATTTGCGTCTCCCCGAGCCCACACATGTCCCCTGGCAGGCTGTCTGCATTCTGCGTCGAGCCTGGAAGCATTTGCCATTTTGGGCAGATGTTCTCTCTCAGACTTGCGTTAACTTATTGAATACACTGGGGTGAGACCGGAGCCTATGCTGATCTGCAGTTTCAACTTGGATTCATTCACTGTACTTAATTGTGTTTTATATTTTCACTAAGTTCAGTGCCAACATTTTGGGAATTAGTGTCCAAGTTCTTTCTTTACCTTAATTCCAGGTGCAGCATCTGAGGTTGAAATATAAGTCTGACTCATAGAGTATGCTTCATAAGTACAGAGATACACACATTTGAAAATACCTCAAATGACAACAAAAGAAGAATTCTTCATTTGAAAATCTTTCATGGATATTTCTGTACTTATTTCAATGATAATTAGTATTCCTGATGAGGATTTTGAGATATTGCTAAATTCTGTTGTTCTTAATGAAAAAGACCTAATTTATACCATTTAGCATGTTGATTACAATATATTTAGTTCTTTGAAATTTTGTGAACCCATATGTAGCATATTTTTAATCCATATGTAGCATATTGATAAAAAGCAGAACAATTATTAAACTTTATTTAACAATGATGGTGGATAACTACTTTTTTTCCTATTTCTTTCTGAGGAAGAGCACTCAAAGCATTCTTATTTTGGATTCAAATCAGTGGAACATATTTACAAAAACATAGCAGTAAAACTGTTGTAAAACTTTAGAAGAGTTTGAGGCAGTGAAAGGGAGAGCAATGAAAGTAAATCCTCAAAACACACTTAAATATGACTGTGTTTATATTGGGCAGTGGCTCTGATATGCTTTAAGGTTTACATGTTGCCTGTAGTACTTTTCTATTGTTTGGGGTTCTCTAGAGGACGGAAAGGAAAGTTCTTACATGTAGTATCTATGCAGATAAGGAAGTGTGGACAAAGGAGCTGCAGGCAGGTATTCAACAGGCAACCTTTGAAGAGTCCGGTGCTGTAGCTGCAGCCCTGGCTTTTGCATGGGGAACTCAGCCCATGAAGGTCGTCTGGTCCCTGCACTTCAGCTCTGCCAGGCCAGGGGGAACAGCTGCATCCTGAGCTGTGGTTGGATGGCTGTTGGCCGTAGAGCTCAGTAACCTGTGACTGCTGAAATGCCCTGTGTATTATTTCACACTGTGTTGAAGGTATAAGCTGAGTATACAAGGCAAAGGGGCCCACAGGGTGGGGCTGCTGCCTCCTCGTTGGCATGTCACACGGGACTGTCCCTCAGACCTGGATGTAGGTGCTGGCAGTACCGTCAAGCTTTTTGAACCTCTTGCAGCCTCCCTGGACCTTTTCTCATTCTGGCTGTTCTTCAGGAAGAGCATCACCTCTCATTTGTGAGAGTCACCGAAGGCGCGGAGGAGCGTGCAGGTGTGTGTGATGTCTCTTGCTTGTGAGGTGGCTGAGTAAGGTATAAGGTGATCTTTGTTTGATTGAGCTTGTATGCCATACTGGCTTTGATGCCCGTGAGTCTTTGCTGTTCGTCTTTCTTCTGGAATCTTCTAGAATGCCCTCTCCCTTTCACCAAGGAACTCATCTTTCAAAGTCTACCTCTAATAGCCCCTCCCCTTTGTAGTTCTCCCTGATCCTTATATTCTCATCCTCTTCCTTCTGGCAGGCAGAATTAACCACAGCCTCATCTTTGTTCCCATGCTGTTTGTGCACTGCTGTTATTATGTCTCTTATCACTTGGGTTACCCACTCTTTTTTTTTTTTTTTTTTTTTTTTTTTTGAGGGCAGTGTCCCTGGCCCTCATATGTGGGACCCGAACCGGGGCCGCTGGCATCCCAAGCCAGCACTTAACCACCACGCCACTTGGCCGGCCTTTTTTTTCTTTTTTTTTTTTTTTTAATTCTAGTTTGTTGTTTTTTTTTTTTTTTAGATTTTATTGAGCAATTGGGGGAGGGGACAGCATTGGGGAATTGGGGAAGGGGAACAGACAAGTTGCTGTCCTTTTGTTCTTCAGTCTAGTTGTGGAAGACGTCGCTTAACTGGCCCATGTTCGTATCATCATTGTTCTGTTCCCAGGTGAGGCAGTCGATTGCAGGCCATTGGACAGCTGCTCACGGCAGCTCATGAAAGTGCATGCCAGCTGCCAGCCAGCCCCACTGTAGCCTACACCATCACCTGTGACTCACAGCAGCCCAGCTCCAGGTGGAGCTGTTATTCACCATCTTAGCTGTAGAGGCAGTGTCACTGGCCCTCATATATGGGATCCAAACCGGGGCCCTGCTGCTCAGCTGGTGTCCCAAGCCAACTCTTAACCAACATGCCACTTGGCCGGGGTTACCCATTCTTTATGGTTACATCTTACTGTTTCTACATGGAGGAGTGATCAGAAACATAGTAGGTGATTTGTGAATGTTTACTGTGTTTACTGTGTGGACTCAAGCTTCTTGCCAGAGTGTCGCTATAGTTTATGGAGTGCCCGCTTTTCTCTAGGCATCATGCCAGCTTCTTTGTATGCATTTATTTGATCATGAAGGCAGGCTGGAAAGTATGAACCCCATTTTCCTGGTGAGGAAATTGAGGCCCCAGCAGGCCAAGTAACTTGTTCAAAGCATGGAACCAGTAAGAGAGAGAGCCAGGATTTTCACGTCAAACACAGGGCTTGTTCTCCTTGACTGCTTTGCACTGTCATGAGCCTCTTTGAGCCTCATTTTCCTCAAGTAAAATTAAGTAATAATTCTTGTTCCACCTTGTCACAGAATTATGTAAGGAACATGAAAGATTCTTGATGTGAAAGTGCTTTGCAATTATAAAGTACTAAGAAAATATGCTGTTATTTGAAAGCATTACAGGTCTTGCTTCATCAATTACTCTAACTTTATTATATATCATTAATTTCTTCCTTTCTATTAACTTCTTCCCCTTTGCCTACAGACATTCCTTATCTTAAAACACACAAATTATCCTTCCCATGACCCTTAGAAAGAGTGTAGTCCTTTCTCATTTTTTCTTGCCAAACCTTCCCCAACTATAGTCTATACTCGATGCTTCCTCTTTCTAATCTCTATAGTCTGATTTATAGGCTGTCAATCTCTCAGACTAGTCTTTCCAAGTTATCAGCCACCTGCCAATCATAAACTTCAGTAACTTGTTTTAGTGCTGAACACCGCTCACTTCTGCAGTTTTGACATTGCTTACCATTTCCTGTTTCTTACCTTTTCCAGTCTCCTAAAATTCTTTCTTCAGTACATACCCTCACCTCCCTGTTCTCCACTTTCTCATTACCCACTTATTTCTCTTTGTCCTTCTCTGTTCTGAGAGGGCCCTTCTTAATCTTCTTGTTAGCCATTCTGCATCCTTAGGAGTGAACTCAGGGTTCTAGTGCTCTGAGTATGATCAGTAGCTCCTCTCTCTTTTCTCACTCATGAAAGCATTTTGGGAAATGTGCATAAGAATGAAAGATACAAGTATCTTCTTTAGTACTTCACCTTGTAACAAGTATTTGTGACAAATGACTTCAGTACAGTAGTCCCCCCTTATCTACAGGGGAGACATTCCAAGACCTCCATGGATATATGAAACCTTGGATAATAGTGAACCCTATACCTGCTGTGTTTGTCCCTATGCATGCATACCTGTGCTAAGATTTAACTTATAAATTAGTCACAGTAAGAGATGAACAACAATAACTAATAATAAAATAGAGAAGTTATAACAATATACTGTAATAAAAGTTATGCAAATGGCTTTGGGGCCATTAGGAAGAAAAATAAGGGTGACTGGAATGCTGGGATACTTCAGTCAGTAGATTCGATCACTGATAATGGCTGCTCAGTGACTACAGGGTGGTGATCAGAAGCAGCCTGGAGACACTGGGCAAGGGGATGGTTCATGGCCCCGGTGGGATGGAGCGGGATGGTGCAAGATTTCATCCTGCTACTCAGAATGGCACACAATTTAAAACTTATGAATTATTTATTTCTGGATTTTCCATTTAATAGTTTCACACCACGGTTGACTACAGGTAATGGAAACCATGGGAAGTGAAACTGGGGTCAAGGGGGAATTACTGCACCTTAGTCTAAACAAAAACATGCCCTAAGTTCTCTTCTTCAGCATCATTTTATTTTTCAAGTCACATACTAGTATCCAATCAAAAAGAAAACCTCTGCCCTTCTAATTACTACTTGTTACTTTGGAGAGATTGCTTATCTTCATGTAAACCTCTGTTTTCTTATTGGTAACATGGGGTAACAATATTGCCCTGTACGATTGTTTTTGTTATCAAATGCGATATGCGAAGGCTTGGCCCAGTGTCATAGTGAGCACTCACTGAATGTTAGTGGCTGCTATCATCATTGGAACTTTGGGCTAATCTTCCATTTTGTAGATGAAATTTAGGGGAAGTGAACATATTTGCAATATTGAATCTTGTTATAATAATGGATCTTTGCATTCTAGACTGTGTCCTGTTTACCATTGCCAAAATAGTCTTTCTAAAGCGTAGCATTTCTTAATTTCTCTCCTCTTTCTAGCTACTAGTGGCTGCTGTTCCCATGTGTGCATTCCCAGGATATCCAGTAAATGGTGGCAAAATAAAGGCCTTTAGCTCTGCGCTTGTTCCAAGCACCTAGTAAAATTAACAAAAAGACCATCAATGTATCTACATCGGTGTATAACAATGAAAGAGACCAGGAGGGTAAAGTAGAAAATAGGATGATGTCAGAGTGGGAATCAATAGCTATTATCTAAGGCTGATAAATCAATAACGAGATGGTTAAGTATTTTAAAAAGTGAGAGATAATCACCAGAGGGACAAAAACAGACTATAAACACTCCAAATTACCAGAAAGAAAAAGAAAATGAAGCTCGCAGAGGCAAGAGAGAAAGGAAAGGAAACATTAAAAAAAATAGAACAGAATTACATTGGTAACAGTGAGGACACCAGGCACTTCCATACCCAGTAGATAGGAATAAAAATTAATACAGCTTTTTTCTTTTTCTTGCAGGGGGAGAGGATTTGGTAATACCTGTTTAACAATTTAAAACCTCATACTCTGCGACAATGTCATTTACCCTACAGATAGGCTGACGCCATGTGACAGGGTGTTCACTGCAGCAGTTTATAGGGAGGTGAACAGCAAGCTGCCTTAGTGGGCGCAGAGCAGAGAGCAGGGAGGTTAGTTAGCTCAAGGTGCCCCTGGACCGAACTTCAAATCAATAAAAACCTGACCTTTTATGATCACCATGTGCAGGCAGCTCCAAACAATGGCCCTGATGGGGTACTCCCACTAACGGTGCAGGCTCTCACTGACCTTGCCTCTTCTGCCCACACACACCAGGGCGGCAGACGCCTTAAAGAGTTACGGGGATGCTTGTCGTAGATGACTCTTTTCACGAGAGAGAAGGAGAGGGAGCTTTATGTACCCAAATAGACAATATTTCAAATAATTTTGTTAAAGGAAATTGCTGTATAGTATGACTGGTATGATTCTATTTGTGTGAATATATAAATATATATTATATGTCATATATATATATATATATATATATATATATATATATGAAACATTACACAAATATATCTATGTATGTATATGCCGGGGGTGCCAAAAAAATGTATACACATGACTTGTATTCATCTTTTGTTATTGGTATATATTGAGTATTACAATTTTAATACAGTTTTTTCCTTTCTTAAATGTGTATACATTTTTCTGGCACCCTCTGTATATATGTGTGTGTGTGTGTGTGTGTGTGTGTGTGTGTGTGTTTATGTATTTGTGTATATGCTTACAGGTATTTTTCTATACATATACATACACATATATACATCTTCTTTACATATATAGTATCAGGATACAGAAAAATGGTTAATTGCGGTTACGTCTGGATGGTGAAAATAGTGAGCCAGGGTTTTTTTTAAAAACAAACAAACACAAGGATGTTATATTACTTTATAATACATTTGTTCTTAATCATTTCAAATTGATAGCATTTACCTTTTAGCATTCATTATAATTTTATTTAGTATATACAGAGTTAAAGTCATATGTAAAGTCTTCCACAAGCTTATATTCTATACTTACATTTTATTTTCCTCCAAGCTACATTGTCTCCTTGAATTTTGCCTGATTACCACATTGGGTGTCATGGGCATTAGGTGAGTCAATAAATATTTTTAGGCTATGGATAGGCTATGTTAACTTTACTATGTTTCTTTTCTATAAAAATAGTCAATTAAGTTACATGTTATAATCTAAGAGGGTTTAATTTTAAGATATAAAGGTTCATTTTATTTTATTGAGCAAAAATACACATAAGAAAAAATTTACCATCTTAATCATTTGTAAGTGTCCAGTTCAGTGGTATTAAATCCATTTACATTGTTGTGCTGCCATCACCACCATCCATCCTCTAACTCTTTTCATCTCATAAACCTAGAACTCTGTACCTATTAAACACTAACTCCCCACCCTTCCCTCCCTCCTGTCCCTGGGAAGCCACCATTCTACTTTTTGTTTTTATGATTTGACTTCTCTGAATACCTCATGTGAGTGGAATCATGTAGTATTTGTCTTTTTATGACTACTGACTTATTTCACTTAGCATAATGTCCTCAAGGTTCATCCATTTTGGAGCATATTCCAGAATTCCTTCCTTTTTAAGGCTGAATATTATAATATTTCTGTGTGCGTGTGTGTGTGTGCACACATACACACACCACATACCACATTTTGCTTATCTAGTCAATGGTAGATGTACACTTGGGTTGCTTCTGTGTTTTAGCTATTGTGAATATTGCTGCTTTGAATATGGGTGTATAAATATATCTTGGAGACCCTGCTTTCAATTCTTTGGGGCATATACCCAGAAGTGGAATTGCTGGATTATATGGTAGTTCTATTTTTATTTTTTTGAGGAGTCACCATACTGTTTTCCACAGCAGCCTCACCTTTTTACATTCCTACCAATAGTGCACAAGGGTTCCAATTTCTCCACATCCTCACCAACACTTGTTTTCTGTGTTTTTGACAGCAGGCATCCTAATGGTATGCTATCTCATTGTAGTTTTGATTTGCATTTCCCTAATGATTAGTGACATTGAGCATCTTTTCCTGTGCTGACTGACCATTCCCTGTCTTTGAAGAAATGTTTACTCAAGTCCTTTGCCCATTTTTGAATTGGGTTGTTTGTTGTTGTTGTTGTTGTTGTTGTTGAGTTTTAGTAGTTCTCTACATATTCTGGATATTAATCCCTTGTCAGATATATGATTTGCAAATACAGTAATACCTTGGTTTGTGAGCATAATTTGTTCAGGAAACAAACTACACATATTGCAAGACATCACTCATTTACTAAGCTAAAATGTATTAGAAATGTTTGGGGCCAACTGAGTGGCTCGTTAGTTAAGCGTTGGCTTGGGAGCACCAGCTCTGAGCAGAAGGGCCTCAGTTGGGATCCCACATGAGGGCCAGTGACACTGTACCCTCTACAGCTAAGATGGTGAACAACAGCTCCACCTGGAGCTGGGCTGCTGTTGAGTTGCCGGTGACGACATAGGCTGCAGTGGGGCTGCAGTGGGCTGCTGTAAGCTACCATGAGTGGATAGCAGCCAGCGTGAGTGGCCAGCAGCGGGAGAGAGCTGCCATGAGCCGCCGCGAGTGGCCGTCCAATGGCTGGTGAGCCTCTGCCTCACCTGGGAAGAGCGCAATGATGATACCAACATGGGCCAGTGAAGCAACGCCCTCCACAACTAGACTGAAGAACAAAAGGACAGCAACTTGTCTGTTCCCCTCCCCCAATTCCCCAATAAAATCTTAAAAAAAAAAAATGTTTGCTCGTCTTGTGGAACACTCGGAAAACGAGTTACTCACAATCCAAGGTTTTACTGTATTTTCTCACACTCTATGAGTTGCCTTTTTGCTCTGTGGATAGCATCTCTTAGTGTACAAAATTTTTAAATTTTCATGAAGTCCCATTTGTCTCTTTTTTCTTTTGTTGTCTGTGCCTTTGATGTCATATACTAGAAACTACTGTCAAATCCAACATCATGAAGCTTTTGTTCTACATTTTCTTCTAAGAGTTTTATTGTTTTAGGTTTTGCGTTGAGGTCCTTAGTCCATTTTGAGTTAGTTTTTGTATATGGTATTAGGTAAAGTTCAACTTCATTTTTTTGCATGTGGATATCCAGTTTTCCCAGCATCATTTTTTGAAAAGAAAGTCCTTTCCCCATTGAATAGTCTTGGCACCCTTGTTGAAATTAATTGTGCTGTTGAATTCTGTTTGCTAGGAATTTTGTTGAGGATTTTTGCATCAATGTTTATAAGGGTTATTGGTCTGTAGTTTTCTTTTTTTTTTATTATTTTTTTTTATCTGTTATTAGTTTCAGGTGTACAACACAATGCATTAGTTATACTCTTTACCCCCCAAAGTGACAACGCCCCACCCCCAGTTCGCCACCCCACTCCCCCTCCATATCATACATATATCTATCACAACTCCCCTGACTCCCCTCCACAGTATACTCCACATCCCGTGACCATCCACATATTCAGTTACAGTTGGCATACAATACTATACAACATCAGTTTCAGGTGTACAGTGCAGTGATCAAGCCTCTACTCCATCCATGAAGTGGTCTCCCTAACAAGACATGTGACTATCTGACACGCCACAAAATTTTTACAACATTATTATATTCCCCGAACTGTGTTTCATATCCCTGTGGCAATATTGTAGTTGTTTATTTATGCTGTCTAATCCCTTCCCCTTCCCCCCCATCACCACCCCCCTCCCAACTAGCCACCCTCAGTTTTTCCTCTACATCTACGAGTCTGTTTACTTTGATCGTTCACTCAGCAATTAAGACTCCACACACAAGTGAGATCACATGGTACCTGTCCTTCTCCAACTGACTTATTTCACACAACATAATAGTCTCTTCACAACATTATCTTACATTCCCAGAACTGCCCCCATCTCCCTGCGGCAACATTGTAGTCCCATCTACACTGTCCAAAACCTTCCCCCTCTCCCTCTTCCCCACTCCCTCCCAGCCAATAACCATCAGTTTTTCCTTTATATCAACTCTTTCTGTGTTGATTTTTTGTCTAAAGGGTCTGTCCATTGGTGACAATGGTGTTGAAGTCCCCTATTATGATAGTGTTACTGTTGATCTCTGTCTTTATGTCTGTTAAAATCTGTTACATGTAATTAGGAGTTCCTATGTTGGGTGCATAAATGTTTATTAGGGTTATAGTGCCCTTCTTTGTCTTTTATTGTAGTCATTTTAAAGTCTATTTTGTCCAAAATAAGTATTGGTACTCCAGCTTTTTTTTTCTTCTCATTTCCATTTCCATGAAATATCTTATTCCATCTGTAAACAGCATATACATGTGTCCTATTTTCTTATCCACTCAGCCACTCTCTGTCTTTTGATTGGAGCATTTAGCCCATTCACATTTAAAATGATTATTGATAAGTGCATATGTATTGCCATTTTGTTATTTGTATTCCTGGTCTCCCTGGGTTAGCTTGTTTACCCCTTTCTTTTGTTTCAAAAAGCCCTTTTAACATTTCTTGCAATGCTGGCTTGGTGGTAATGAATTCCTTAAGCTTATTCTTTTCTGAGAAGCTCTTTATTTCTCCTTCAATTTTAAGTGACAGCCATGCTGGGTAGAGCAGTCTTGGTTGTAGGCCGTTATTTTGTGTCACTTTGAGTATCTCCTGCCACTCCCTTCTGGCCTGCAGAGTTTCTGTAGACAAGTCAGCTGTTAGTATAATAGGAGTTCCTTTGTATGTAACCTGTTGTCTTTCTCTTGCAGCCTCTAGGATTCTGTCTCTGTCTTTAACCTTTGCCATTTTAATTATGATGTGTCTTGGTGTGGACCTGTTTGGGTTCAGCTTATTTGGAACGCTCTGCACTTCCTGGGCATGTATGTTGATTTCCTTCACCAGGGTAGGGAAGTTTTCAGTCATTATTTTTTCAAATACATTCTCGACGCCTTGCTTCTTCTCTTCCCCTTCTGGTATTCCTATGATTCTAAGGTGGTTGTGTTCACCTTGTCCCATAGGGCTCTTAAACTATTTTCATTGTTTTTTATTCTTTGGTCTTTTTTCTGTGCCAACTGGGTGATTTCTGCTATTTTGTCTTCCAAATCGCTGATCCGCTCCTCTGCTTCATCACCTCTACTGGTGATTCCTTCGAGTGTGTTCTTCATTTCCATTATTCTATTCTTTAGTTCTAACAGGTTGTTTTTTATGGTTTCCCTATCCTTCTTTATGTCCTCGCTAAGTTCCTTAAACATTCTTATCATCAGTGTTCTAAACTGTGTCTCTGAAAGGTTGGATCCCTCTGTTTCATTTAGTTCCATTTCTAGAGGTTTCTTCTCATCTTTTACTTGTGACATGTTTCTTTGTTTCCCCATTCTGGCTGTCGCTCTGGGATTGCTTTGATGTATTAGATAGATCACCAGGAGAGCCCTGGCTGGATCATGCAGGCACACAGCTCATGGCACAACACTCCCAGGAAAACTCCCAGTCTCAGCCTGTCCCAATCAGCCGCTCGCAGATGAGACCAAGCAGCCAGTCATCAGCCTGGCAACTCTGCAAGTGCAGTGCGGAGAGTGGAGACCCGAGGCGGCTTGTGCACTCCTGCGTCTCAGTGAGCAGCCTGTTGGAGCCAGAGCACGCCCACCAGGCGTTTCCCCAGCAACGCAGCACAAGGCGTGTGGAGAGTGGGGATCCGAGGCAATCGCGCACTCCCGGTTCTCAGTGAGCAGCCTGTTGGAGCCGGAGCGCACCCGCCCAGCGTTTCCCTGGCAACGCAGTATAAGCCGGGCGGAGGGTGGGGATCCAAGGTCGCAGGTGCGCCGGGACGCACACACGCACTTCTGCGCCAATTCCACCAGACCAATGAGGTCTCGGACCTGATCCTGTCAGGGTGGGAGGGCCCAACCCTGACAAAATGGTGTCCTCCCTACACCACCTGCGTGCAGGCTCCACACCATGGGAACAACAGTCCAAAAACCTCCCGCCTTTGCACCAAAGGTGCTCAGTTCAGTCTGTCCCTGCAGGCTCCTGGGCCTGGCTCACACAGCCACTCCCTCCACCAGTAACCAGGTAAGTGCTCATCGGCGAGCAAGCCTGGGCGCCGGCCCCACTGATTCTCTAGCCGCTCTTAGCCTCACCGAGCTGAGCAAAGAGAGTCCTCACTAATTTACTGCCAGCTATCTTAGAACTCCTCTTCCTGGCAAAGGAACTCTAGGCTGATGAGCTTGGTGTGCGGCCGGAGTGTCTCTCCCCCAACCAGACAAGCCTCCCACAGCTGGGGCTTCCCTCATGGGGCTCGCCCTCTCTCGTCTCGCCCATCCTACCAGAGCCGACGTGGCCTCCTGTTTCAATTCTTCGTTTAGTGGTTCTGTTCCTCCAGTGTTCTGGGGACCTCCAGGGTTGAATGCTGTATAATTTGTTTGTAATTTTGGTGTGATCCTGGGAGGCAGTTAGCACAGCGTATGTCTATTGCGCCATTTTAATGGAAGTCTCTGTAGTTTTCTTATAGTGTCTTTATCTGGCTTTGATATCAGGGTTATGATGACCTCATAGAATGAGTAAAGAAGTGTTCCCTCTTCAATTTTTAGAAAAGTTTGAGAAGGATTGGTATCAGCTTTTGTTTGCGTTTGGTAGAATTTATCAGTGAAGCCATCATGTTGGTAGATTTTTGATTAATGATTCATTCTTCTTACTATTAATATTTATATAGGTCTATTCATGTTGTCTATTTCTTTGTGATTTAGTCTTGGTAGGTTTTGTGTTTCTAGGAATTTATCCATTTCATCTAGGTTTTCCAGTTTTTTTGGTATACAGTTGTTCATAGTAATCTCTTAAATTTTTTTTTGATTTCTGTAGAAACAGTAGTATTGATTTCTGATTTCATTTCTGATTTAGTAATTTGAATCTTCTTTTTTTCTTAGTCTATCTAGCTAAAGGTTTGTCAATTTTGATCTTTTCCAAGAACTAACTTTTGGTTTTATTGATTTGCTTTATTGTTTTTCTGTTCTCTGTTTCATTTATCTCTGCTTTAATCTTTATTATTTCCTTCCATCTGCTAGCTTTGAGTGTAATTTTTTTCCTTGTTCGTTAAGTTGTAAAGTTAGGTTGTTGATTTGAGATCTTTTTTATTTTTAACTTAAGCATTTATAGCTATAAAATTCTTAGCAACAGTCTCACTACATCCCTTAAGTTTTGGTATGTTGTTTTCATTCATTTCTAAGTATTTTCTAATTTCCCTTGTGATTCCTTCTTTGATCCATTGTTTGTTTAAAAGTGTGTTGTTTAACTTCTACAATATTGTGCTTTGCTAGTTTTTTTCATGTTACTAATTTCTAACATCATCTTGTCATGCTCTGAGAAGATAACATTGTATGATATCTATTAATATGTTTTTAAATTCATTGAGACTTAATTTGTGGCCTAACATATGATCTATCCTGAAAAGTGTCCCATATGCACTTTAGAAGAATGTGTATGCTGTTGCTGGGTGGCGTGTTCTGTATATTGCTCTTAGAGCTAATTGATTTATTATGCTGTTTATGCCCCCTGTTTCCTCATTTATGTTCTGTGTGGTTGTTTTATTTATGATTGTGAGTGGGGTATTGAAGTCTCCAGCTGTCATTGTAAAAGGTAGAAAGATTTATACGATCTGAAGAGAAACCAGAGTATCCAACTATCATTGTAAACTCTTCATTTACCCTTGCAATTCTGTCAGTTTCTGCTTCATCCATTTTGATAGCCTGTCTTGTGTAAATGTTTTTGTTATATCTGTTTACTGTATTAAACTTTCTATTGACATATGTTCTTCTTTGTCTCTTGTAACTTCTTTTGATTTAAAGTCTATTTTGTCTTACATTAGTATAGCTTTCTTTTGGTTACTATTTGTGTGGAATATCTTCTCCATCCTTTCATTTTCAACCTGTTTGTATCTTTGGATCTCAGGTGAGCCTCTTGTAGACAGCAGAGAATTGGATCATGTGTTCTTATTCTTTTGCCAATCTCTGTCTTTTGATTGGTGAATTTAATCCATTTACAGTTAATGTGATTACTGATAAGGAGGAACTTACTTCTGTCACTGTGCTATTTGTTTTCTTTATGGCTTATGGCTTTTAATTTCCTCATTTCCTGCATCCCTGTCTTCTTTATGCTTAGTTAATTTTCTTGTGGTGAATTATTTAAATTCCTTCTTAATTTTCCTTTGTGTGTATTCTATAGCTATTTTCTTTGTGGTTCCCACAGGGATTACATTTACCATCCCAAAATGATAACATTTTAATTTTAATTCATAGCAGCTTAAGTTCAGTAACATACAAACACTCTGCTCCTATACAGCTCCATCCCGACTCCTTTCAGTTGATGTCACAAAATTGCATCTTTATACATTGTGTGCCCCAAAACAAGCTACTAATTTTTACAACTGCATTAGTTTCCTAAATTATCTAGAAAACAATGTTTGGACTTACAAACCAAAGTTACAGTAATACGAGATTTTTCATTAATAATTGTCTTTTTTCTTTAAATGTGTTAATCTCTTCAATCATGTAGAAAATAAAAGTATAATATAGTTATAAACCATTGTTACAATATTACTAACTTTAATAATTGCCCATGTATTTATCTCTATTGAGATCTTTATTTCCACATGCAGTTTTGAGTTCCAGTCTAGTGTTTTTTCAGTTTACCTTGCAGGACTGCCTTGGGTGTTTCTTGCAAGACTGGTCTAATAGTCATGAATCCCTCATCTTTTGTTTATCTAACAATATCTTGGTTTCTCCCTCAATTTTAAAGGACACTTTTGACAGATGTAGGATTCTTAGTTGATAGTTTTTTTTTTTTTCTTACAGTACTTTGGGTATATAGGCCCACTGTTTCTGGCCTCCAAAATTTCTGATGAGAAATGTACAGAAAATCTATAAGGATCCCTTGTATGTGATGATTAACTTCTCTCCTGCTGCTTTCAAAATTTGCCCTTTGTCTTTGTCTTCTGAAAGTTTGATTAGAATGTGTCTTGTTGTGGGTCTCTTTGATTCATTGGTCTAGCAGCTTGTTGAGCTTTTTGGATGTTTAAATTTGTCTTTTTTAAAATTCGGAAAGTTTTCAGCCATTATTTCTTCAAATATTCTCTCTGATCCTTTCTCTCTTTCTTCTCCTTGTGGGACGCCATGATACATATGTTGGTCCTTTTGGTGGTGTCCCATAGGACTCTAGGCTCTGTTCACATTTTTCTGTCTTTTTTTTCCCCGTCCTGTTCCTTAGCTTCTATAATTTCTATTTTCTTATCATCAAGTTCATGGATTCTTTTTTTCTTCCTTTGAATCCCTCTAGTGAATCTTTTTTTCTTTTGAATCCCTAGTGAATTTTGTATTTCAGTTATTGTACTTTTCAGCTCCAGAATTTTTTGTTTGTTTGATTCTTTTTAAGTTTTGTATCTCTTTAGTGATATTTCCATTTTGTTTACACTTTTTTTTTAACTTTCTCTGCATCTTCCTTTAATTCTTTGAGCACCTTTAAACTGTTGTTTTAAAGTCTTTGTGTAATATATGTACCATTAAATCTATTTTAGGGTCAGATTCTGTTGAATTTATTTTTTTCCTTCTGAAAGAGCCATACTTTCCTATTTCTTTGTATAGCTTTGTAATTCATTTGTTGAACACTGGACATTTGAATCTAATTATGTGGTAACTATGGAAATAAGATTCTCCCCAGGGTTTGCTTTTTAAAAAATTGTTATTGTTTTGGTTTATTGTTTTTGATTGGTATAGGCTGTCTCCATGCTGAGAATCAACCTGATGTGTAAACTTAATGTTCTTTTATGTCTTTTCTGAGTCTTTCCTTGGGCATACACAGTCACTTTCTGATTTACCTCATATATGCAGTTGTTTTTTAATGTGCTAGTCTTTAATGTCTGGCTCCTGAAAGGGGAAAAGTGAAAAATGAAGGAGGAAAAAAGGGTGCTGGTTCTATAAATTTCCTGAAACTTACTTGAAACTTACTGGAGCTTGTAACAGTGGAGGGAGGCCCAATAACAATGGCTGCTTGCTTCTTTGTCTGCACTTCTGAGATCAGAAGTAGCAATCAGCAATCAGAGTACAGATCTCTAATAGTTTGAGGACAGAGTCCTTTTGGTCCACTGTAGTTTCCCAGGCTGTGGGTAAGCTGCTCCAGGAACATGTACACAGCTGCCTGCTATGTGACTGAGTGTGGGATGGGTAGCTGCTACTGTGCTAAGAGCTGAAATTGACCACAATTGACTCTCCAAGACTACCCCTGGAAGTTGCCTTCAACCCAGAGTTGCAAAATAGTTACATCAGGCATATTCTACCAGTGTCATTGTTGTCTAGATGGAGAGACAGATCTTGATGCCTCCTACTCTACTATCTTCCCCAGAACCCTGTATTCTCTTTTAATTTTGTATTGGTTTTTGTTGTCTGGAAATAAAAAAAGTGAATTGTCTTCTTAAATCAAATTGTCTAGCTAGAGTGCTATATAGTTGTTATTTTTATTTGCTCATATTCTGTCTGATTTGAACTTGACCTTTTGATTTTATTCTTTTTTTATTATTATTATTAGGGAAGGGGCACAGTGTTGGGGATTGGGGAGGGGGACCAGCCAAGTTGTTGTTCTTCAATCTTAGTTGTGGAGGGCGCCAGTCGTCATCTGGCTGCCGGTCGGCAGCTCATGGCCTCTATGCTCAAGATGCTGTGTTACAATCTTGATTGCGGGTGGGCGTAGCCACTATCCCATGCGGGAGTTGAACCAGCAGCTTTGTTGTTGAGAGTGCATGCTCTGGCTACTGAGCCATCCCAGCAACAGCTCAGCTCAAGGTACCGAGTTCAATCTTTAGTTGCGGGTGGGCATAGCCCACCATCGAACAGACAATCTTGTTGTTACACCAGCTGAGCCATCCTGCCACCTGTTGGCAGCTCAGTGACAGCTCAGCTAGGGTGCAGTGTCACTGGCCTATGTGGGAACCGAACTGGTGGCCCTGTTGCTCAGTTCTTGTACTCTTAAGCCAACTCTTAACGAACTGAACCACTCGGCCGGCCCTCTTGATTTTATTCTTTAAGGTCAGTCTGATTAGTATTGTAACAGATAAGTGAACTATTTATTTTTCATAAAACTGGGTTCTGTTTTAATATTTTTTTATTTACCCAAACTAGTATGCTTTGAGTGCTGGTGAGACAACGTTGCCAACCCCCATGGTCCTTATAGTGCTCATCCTAATGTGAAAAATCTGTGCTATCTAGCCTAAAAAATGGATCATTTTTAAAGCCATTAATTTAAAATGGTGGCTAATATATTAGGACCATTTTAGTTATCATTGATAGAAATCCAGTTCAAGCTAACTTAAGCAGAGGAGACAAGTAATTGACTCACGTAACTGAGATACAACTGAGATAGAAACATTCCCTGTCAGGAGTATGGGACTCCTCAGATTGGCAAGGCTCAGGCCACATCCATGTGGGGGCTATTGGGGTGTTGGGTTATACAAGGCAAGGTGGGACAATTAAGTTCATGAACTTATCCTAAAAAAAGTGCTGCATACCTCACTGCTGAATATCACTATGGTCACCTTCAAAGTACTCTCCTTGGAGTACTAATGCCAATGCCTAGTCCACCTTTCAGAGCAATTTTGGAACTCTTTTTCTGGAATGGCCATCAGAGCTGTCGTCATATTACCCTTGATGTCCTGGATGTCATCAAAATATCTTCCTTTCAATATTTCCTTTATCTTTGGGTAAAGAAAGAAGTCATTGGGGGCCAAGATCAGGTGAGTAAGGAGGGTGTTCCAATACAGTTATTTGTTTACTGGCTAAAAACTCCCTCACAGACAGTGCCTTGTGAGCTGGTGCATTGTCGTGATGCAAGAACCATGAGATGTTGGTGAAAAGTTCAGGTCACCTAACTTTTTCACTCAGCCTTTTCAGCACTTGCAAATGGTAAACTTGGTTAATTGTTTGTCCAGTTGGTACAAATTCGTAATGAGTAATCCTTCTGATGTCAAAAAAAGGTTAGCAACATCGTTGCAAGAAGTTCCTGAAAGGGCCGGCTGAGTGGCTCAGTTGGTTAAGAGCGCGCCTGAAGAGTGCGAGCTCTGAGCAACGAAGTTGCCTGTTGGATTCCCAGCCCAACCTGAGCATCCGCTGAGCTGCCAACAGGTGGCAGGATGACTCAGCTAAAAAAACAAAAAACAAAAAAAACTTAGCGAATTTAATTGTCAGACCTCGTATAAGTGGTCAGTGCTGTACAAACCACCTGGAAAGTGTTTTTCCCATGATGAAGAGGAGGTTCTATAATCAATAGACAATGTGCAGATGGTGCCACTAAGCTTCTCCTCCTTCTCTACCTCTTGTCCCTCCTCCATTAGCATCACTAATATTTATTGAGTACGTACTATTTACAGTTTCCTAAGAACTTTATTACCTCATTTGGACCTTGCAACAACTACATGAGGTAGGTGTGGCTATCCCTGTGTTCTTAGGTGATCAAAGTGAAACATAATGAAAGGAATTATTTGCTCAGGATCATGCAGTAAGTGGTGGAGTCATGTTTCAGACTTAAGCCTTCCGGCTCCAACCTGGTGCTCATAATCAGTATTCTTTCATCTTTCTAGATATAGAAACTCTTTTCCCATTCCATCAATTCAAGAATACACATCATCACACAGCAAAGCAATCCCACATCCTAGAAAAAGGCACTTACTTGCTACCCAAAGTTGCATCCAGGGGGAGCCCACAGAGGCGAGCTGGGCAGAGCGAGAAGCTGCTTCTGCAGGAGTTATGGTATGCTGCTGCCACATCCCTTTGCTTCTGACTTCTGCTTTGTTTCTGCTGCTCCGAAGCTCTTTTTGGAACTTGGCTCTTCCAGTGTATTTGTCTCTCCAGAGCCAACTTGTTCCTCTGGAGTGCTGTGGTTACTTCTTTTCCTTAGGTGACCCTGGTTCCATGTTCTGATTCCCCACGATATTGCCCTGGATTGCTCTAGGTGACTGCCCTGCACAGGCATGGTAGCCATGGCAGTTTTGATTATGCCCCTTTTCTCGCCCCCAAGAAAGTGTGTCTTTATTGTTCACTTTTGAATATCAACTGTCCTAAAAGTCAAGTACAAAGAGACTTCTAACCAAACTTTGAGTAACAGGAACCATCTGGGCGTGGTGCCTTCTGTTTTGGAAGGTTATTAATTATTGATTCAACTTTTTAAATTCATGTAGGTCTATTCAGATTATCTGTTTTTTCCTGTGTGAGATGGTAGAGTGTTTCTTTGTAGGAATTGATTAATTTCATCTATGTTATCAAATCTGTGAGCATACGTGTAGAGTTGTCATAATATTCTTTTATTTTTCTTTTAACGTCCATAGGATCAGTAACAATATCCTCTCTTTCATTTCTGATATTAGTAATTGGTCTTCTGTCTCTTTTGGTCTTGGTTAACCTGGCTAGAGGTTTATAAATTTTCTTGACAGTTTCAAAGAACTAGCTTTTGGTTTCATTGATTTTCTTTATTAATTTCCTGTATTCAGTTTTATTGACTACTGCTTTATAAAATACTGTGTTTGCTCTCTCATTGCTTTAGATTTAATTTGTTCTTTTTCTAGTTTCCTAAACTAGGAGCTTAGATTATTGACTTTAGGACTTTCTTCTTTTCTAATACATTGAATTATTATAAATGTCCCTCTAAACACTGCTTTCACTGCATCCCACGATTTTTTTTTCTTTTTCTTTTATTTCAGATGTACTAAATAATGCAATAGTTATACTTTTCACCCCTCACAAAGTGACAAACCCTACCCCCAATCCATCACCTCACCACCCTGGTATCATACATATCTATTACAATTCCATTGTGCATCCCACAATTTTGATAAGTTATATTTTTATTTTGTACAACATATCTTAAAATTTCTTTTGCGACTTCTTTTACTCGTGTTATTTAAGAGTGTGTTGTTTAATCTCTAGATATGTTGGGATTGTCCAGTATCTTTCTGTAATTGATTTCTAGATTAATCCCATTTTGGTTGGAGAGCATACATTGTATGCTTTCTGTTCTTTGAAATTTGTTAAGGTGTGTTTTATTTTCTAAAGTGTGGTCTGTCTTGGTGAATGATCCATGTGATATCTAGGAAAATGTACATGCCACTGTCATTGGATGAAGCTGTCTCTAGATGTCAATTATATCCAGTTGGTTGGTGGTGCTGTTGAGTTCAGCTATGTCCTCACTAATTTTCTGCCTGCTGGATGTGTCCATTTCTGAAAGATGGATGTTGAAGTCTCCAACTATACTACTGGATTCATCTATTTCTCCTTGCAGTTCTATCAACTTTTGCATCATGTATTTTGATACTCTGTCGTTAGGTGCATGAACATTAAAGATTGTTGGTCTTCTTGGAGAATTGACCCCTTTGTCATTATATGATGCCCCTCTTCATCCCTTTCCTTGATAACCTTCCTTGCTCTAAAATCTTCTTTGAAGAAATTAATGTAGCTACTCCAAGTTTCTTTTGATTAGTGTCAGCATGGTATATTGTTCTTCATCCCTTTACTTTTAATCTGTCTATATGTTTATACTTAAAGTGAGTTTCTTGTAGACAACATATTGCTGAGTCTTCCTTTTGTAATCTACTCTGATGTTTTCAGTATTTTAATTGTTATATTTAGACCATTAATGTTTAAAGTGATTAGTGATATAATTGGATAATATCTACCATATATGTTACTGTTTTCTATTCATTGTTCTTGTTCTTTGTTTTATTTTTTATGTTTTTGTCTTCAAGTCTTTCTGCTTTTTATGATTTTAATTGAGTATTTTATGATTCCAGTTTTTTCTCTTTTCTCTTTTTTTAACTTTTTAAAGTAGTTGCCTTAAAGTTTACAATATACATTTACAAATAATCTAAGTTTACTTTCATATTACTATACTGCTTCACGGTTAGTGCAATTACCCAATTCTTTTCAGTCTCATGACATTTTGTCATGTGTTTCACTTATCCATAAGATATAATCACCTAATACATTGTTGTTATTATTTTGAACAAACTACTATATGTTAATTATTTAAAAGTAAGAAAAATTTTTTTATATCTTCATTTATTCCCTCTTCAACACTTTTTCTTTCTTTATGTAGATCCAGGTTTCTGACTTATATCATTTTCCTTCTTCCTGAAGTACTTCTTTTAACATTTCTTGCAATCAAGTCTACTAGTGAGAAATTTCCTAAATTTTTTTTTTTGTCTGAGAAAGTATTTCTCCACTTACGAAGGATAATTTTGTTGGATACAGAATTCTAGATTTGTGGGTTTTTTTTTATTTTCAACACTTTATTTCACTTCATACTCTTCTTACTTGCATGGTTTCTGAAGAGAAAAGTCTGATATAATTCCTTTTTCCTCTATAGATAAGGTGACTTCTTTTCCCTCTTGCTTCTTTGCAGATTTTTTTCTTTGTTTTTTATTTTCTGCAGCTTAAATATAATATGCTAAGTGGTGTGTGTGTGTGTGTGTGTGTGTGTGTGTGTGTGTGTGTGTGTTTTCCTGCTTGGTATTCTCTGACCTTCCTGGCTATATGGTTTGGTGTTTGGTTTTCTCTGACCTTCCTGGATTATGGTTTGGTGTTTGTCTTTAATTTGGAAAGCATTCAAGCCGTTATTACTTAAAAGATTTTTTTTGTTTGTTTCTTTCTCTTTTTCTTCTCCTTCTGGTATTCCCATCATGTGTACGTTATATCATTTGTAATTGTCCCACAATTCTGTGGGTGTTCTCTTCTGTATTTTTAATTCTTTTTTCTCTTTGCATTTCAGTTTTGGAAGTTTTCTGTTGACATTCTTCAAGCTCATTGATTGTTCCTTGGCTGTATGCAGTCTGTTGATGGACCCATCAAAGGCACTCTTTATTTCTGTTACAATGTTTTTGATTTCTAGCATTTCCTTTTGATTCTTTTTTAGAGTTTCCATCTCTTGGCTTACATTAATTACCATGTATTCTTGTGTATTTTCTCTTATTCCTTTTAAGCCTGTAGCATATTAATCATAGTTGTCTTAAATTCTCAATCTGATAATTCTAACATTCGTGACATATCCAAATCTGGCTTTTTGTTTGTTTGTTTGTTTGTTTGTTTGTTTGTTTTGAGGGCAGTGTCACTGACCCTCATATGTGGGATCCGAACCAGGGCCGCTGGCTTCCCAAGCCAGCGCTTAACAACCAGGCCACTCAGCCAGCCCCTATCCAAATCTGGTTTGATGCTTGTTCTGTCTTTTTAAACTGAGTTTTTGTCTTTTAGTGTGACTTGAGATTCTTTGTTGAAAGTTGGACATGATGTACTAGGTAAAAGGAACTGAGATAAATAAATAGGGCTTTAGTGTGAGGTTCTATGTTTCTCTGGCTAGGGGTTAGGTTATGTTTACTTTTTGCAGTAGCTGTGTTATTGGAAACCTAACTTTCCTTTTCTCTGTTGTCTTTGAGTTTCTCTGGAGACTTCTACTTAAATATGGTCTGAGCTGAGCAGTTCTTTCAGTTGTATCCCCCTGTTATTTTGCAGGAGCCACATTGATGTGGTGGTGACGTGTGGGCAGGGGATGCATTCTCAAGTCCTGTCATTAGTTCTCAGTCTGTTAGTGAGTCTGTGCCCTTTGGCTGTGACTCCCACAAGTGCTTTTCAGTTCCCCTCCCCTGCTGTGATGAAACAGTAACGCTAAAGGGATCTCCGTTTAGATATTTTCCTTCCCCAGGTAGGATAGGCTTTGGTAAGATAGTTTCTTTTGAGAGCAGGCCTAGTGGTTACCAGAGGGTAAAGGGGGAAGGGGGAGGTAGAAGAGGGAAAGGGGGTCAAATATATGGTGATGGAAGGAGAACTGACTCTGGGTGGTTAACACATAATGTGATATATAAATGATGCATGACAGAAATGTATACCTGAAACCTATGTAATTTTACTAACCAATGTCACCCAATAAATTTAATTTTAAAAAATCTAAACAAACAAACAAACAAACAAACAAAAAAGAGTAACAGGATATTCTGTTGTATTTTGTAATGGATGCTTTCTCCTTCCCCCTGCTGGAAACGGGGGGATTTTTTCTTGATCTTCACTGTGAGAACCTGGTACAGCTCCAGGTAAAGTCCATAAAAGTGTGGGGCTCCCCACTTAAACTGGGTCTCCTGGAGTTTTTAGCTCTCGGACTGTCTACACCGGAGAATCATGCGTGTTGTGTTTGTGTCTGCCAGTCTTTCCAGTTTGGATACAGTGATTTGCTCTGTGTCCTCCATTCTCTGTGGGATCTACGAAGAGTAGCTGATTTTCAGTTTGCCCTGCTTTTCACTTGTTAGGGTGGAAGATTGGCTCACAGGCTCCTTCCATGCCAAACCCAAAGCCAGAGGCCATGAGTATTTCCTTTTTTATAATGTATTTTCTGCCCTATTTCCATGGTATCCCTTTCTTTTGATTTTCTAACAGCTCTTACTTTTCTTCTGTCTTTCTCTCCACCCTTCATCTTGGGAGTTCAGGGATCCTCCTCTCACCCCACATCACCCTTCCCCGATGAGCCCGTCTTCCTACAGCTTTACCTTACACCTGAGCAACGGTCTCCTCAGTCTCAGTGTCCTGAGTACCCAACATCCTGTGGGCATCTCAGTGTGTCCAAGTGGAATTTATTTTTTGTGAGCCTTCCATCCTTCTCCCACAAACACACCCTTCCTCCTTTCTTCCTTTGTTTGTATTCACTGCTTTGATTAAATGACTCTGCAATTCTGTCTACCCGTTTGCTCATGCCAGAAACCTGCTTCTAGACCATTCTTTCTCACTCACCCTCCAAATCCAGTCACTCACATAGTCTCGAAACTTTTTCATCTAAAAGAAAATTCAAATCTGCCTCCTCGTCCTCAACCCCACTGCTCTTGCCCACGTTCAGACCCTTATTAGTTTGCTGTCTGCTATCCTGCCACTCCTGCATCCCGTTCTCCACACTGTAAACTTTGCAGCATCCCAGAAAGCATCACATTGCTTCTTTCTTGTCTACAGAAGCAATCTCCCAATCTATAACCAACCCACTGAGGATGTGGACATAAAACTATTAGAAGTTCTGTTAAGATTTATTTCCCTTTATAAAAATGTTTTGAAATGTAGAACAGTAGCACATGCATATAATTTATATATATACTTTTATTAAGATTGAATACTAAAAAATTATTTTGTTGCTAGGGGTACATAATCAAAAATTTAAGAGACCTTGGGCCTACAGTATAAAATCCCAGTTCCATAGGTTGGTGTCACAGGTCCTCAGTTGTCTGGACCTGACCACTTGGGTCCAGGCTCCTCTCCATCTCTTTTCTCATTTATCCCCCGTTTCATGAACATTCATATTTAACCACCTGGTTACTAGAAGTTATCGGGCTATTTCATGCCTTCATGCAGTTGTCACACTGGTGCTTCCTCCTTTGCTCATCCCTCATCCCCATCCCACCCAGCAAACTCCTGCTTCTTAATTTCTTCCTGGGACCCCTCCCTGTTCCTACCCCCACAAGCGAAGTCGTCGCTCTCGCTTGCTGTCCCACTGGGCAGTGCTTGTTCACTTGTTCCTCAACAGTGCCTGTGGAGCACCTACTCTGCCTGCTGTTCCAGGCTCAGGAGACGTGTAGTCAGTTCACTTCTCTGCCTCCTTCCCGGTGAGCTCCTTAGAGACGGACTCCCTTCCCATTCCTCACCTGCAACATCCGGCTGGCATATCGATGGCCTGCCTGAGTGAATGAATCAGTGAGTGACGGCACTGGGCCACTACTGTCTCTCTCAACATTGAGATTCTGTTTTCTGAAAAATTGATCATGGTCTCATTGAATGTGGGGCAGCTGTCAGTGTCTCTCTTCTTCGCAAGCCGCACCTACACTCAAGCAACCATGTCTAAGGGACCTGTAGTTGGCATTGACCTCGGCACCACCTAATCATGTGTGGGTGTCTTCCAACACGGAAAAGTGGAAATAACTGCCAATGATCAGGGAAACCGAACCACCCCAAGTTATGTCACCTTTACTGATATCGAATGATTGATTAGTGATGCCACAAAGAATCAAGTTGCAATGAATCCCACTAACACGGTTTCTGATGCCAAATGCCTGATTGGACATATGATTTGATGATGCTGTTCAGTCCTATGTGAAGCATTGGCCCTTCGTGGTGGTGAATGATGCTAGCAGCCCAAGGTCCAAGTAGAAGACAAGGGAGAGACAAGGGGTTTCTATCCAGAGGAAGTGTTATCTGTGGTTTTGACAGAGATGGAGGAAATTGCAGAAGCCTACGTGGGAAGACGGTGACCAGTGCTGTCGTCACAGTACCTGCTTACTTCCGGGACACTCAGCGTCAGGCCAACAAAGATGCTGAAATATTGCTGGTCTCCATGTACTTAGAATCATCAGTGAGCTAACTACTGCTGCTGCTATTGCCTATTGCTTACACAAAAAGGTTGGAGCTGAAAGAAATGTGCTGATCTTTGACTTGGGAGGTGGCACTTTCGATGTGTCAGTTCTCACAATTGAAGATGGAATCTTAGGTCATATCTACAGTTGGGGACACCCACTCAGGCAGAGAAGACTTGGACAACCAAATGGTCAACCATTTTATTGCAGAGTTCAAGTACAAGCATAAGAGGGACATCAGTGAGAGCAAGAGGACTGTCCATCACCTGTTTTGCTTGTGAACGTGCTAAGTGTACTCTCTTCCAGCACCCAGGCCAGTATTGAGATTGATTCACTCTATGAAGGAATTCACTTCTATCCTTCCATCACCTGTACCCGATTTAAAGAACTGAATGCTGACCTTTTCCGTGGCACCCTCGACCCTGTAGAGAAAGCCCTTTGGGATGCCAAACTCAACAAGTCCCAGATGCATGATATTGTCCTGGTGTGTGATTCTACCTGTATCCCCAAAGATTCAGAAACTCCTACAGGACTTCTTCAGTGGACAAGAGTTGAATAAGAACATCAACCCTGTTGAGGCTGTTGCTTATGGTGCAGCTGTCCAGGCAGCCATTCTCTCTGGAGGCAAATCTGACAATGTTCAAGATTTGCTGCTGTTGGATGTTACCCCTCTTTCCCTTGGCATTGAGACAGCTGGTGGAATCATGGCTGTCCTCATCCCTACCCAGCAGGCACAGACCTTCACTGCCTACACTGACCACCAGCCTGGTGTGCTCAGTCAGGTTGCTGAAGGTGAGCGGGCCATGACCAAGGATCACAACCTGCTTGGCAAGTCTGAACTCACAAGCACACCTCCTGCCCCTCATGGTGCTCCTAAGATTGAAGTCACTGTTGGTATTGATGCCAATGACATCCTCAGTGTCTCTGTTGTGGATCGGAGTATAGGAAAAGAGAACAAGATTACCATCTCTAATGACAAGGGACATTTGGTCAAGGAAGACATGGAGCACGTGGTCCAGGAAGCTGAGAAGTACAAAGCTGAAGACGAGAAGCAGAGGAACAAGGTGTCTTCCCAGTCACTTGAATCCTATGCATTCAACATGAAAGCAACTGTTGAAGATTAAAAACTTCAAGGCGAGATCAATGATGAGGACAAACAGAAGATTCTTGACAAATGCAATGAAATTATCCACTGCCTTGATAAGAATCAGACTGCTGAGAAGGAAGAATTTGAATAGCAGAAAGAGCTGGGAAAAGCTTTACCCCATCATTACCAAGCTGTGCCAGAGAGCAGGAGGCATACAGGAGGAGTGGCTGGGGGTGGGCAGAGACCTTCCGTCTGTGGTGTCTCTTCTGGACCCACATTTGAAGAAGTTGACTAAAGCCAAATTTGAGCATATGGAAGGACCCACATTTGTAGCAAATTTTATGGCAGTTTTAAACTAGAGCTGCTATATAGTAAATAGCTGGGCATTCTTGATACTCGAATATGGAATATGTGCACAGGGAAAGGAAATAGTGATGCACTTTATAAGCACTGTATTGTACAGTGGAAAATGTGATGTCTTAAATAACACTATTTAAAATGGGCACCATAACAAAAAAAACCCAAATTGATCAGGAACTAAGTTGTCAATTTGTGGATTTCTATAGCTGAAATTTCATTTGTGGTGCAATTTATGCTCATGTACTAAATCTAATCATACATTTAGTAACGAGCATAAGTTTGTATATATTTTATATATATGTTTTGTTAATCTCAGAAAGTGGAAATAGAATAAGTGCCTACTATTATTCTACTCATTCATTCTGGCTATGGTTATAAAGTTTGCCCTGACTTAATGACTCAGAAATGAGTGTTTACATCACATGTCCGGGATGTGCTTTCGTTTATGTTGGAATAGGGCATAAAAAAGTTGTTTTTGGATGAAGAATAATTAACCTTGCCAGGATGCTGTCCTTCATTTAAAATATATAACTATAAGACAGATAAATTAAGATCTAATTGTTTATATTACAGAGATTTTTTTCCATTTACAATATTTTACTGGATGTGAACTTTAAATTCACTTGGTGTGCCTCAGGATTTGTATTTGTTTAATATTTATGTGATATTAAGTCACAACTTTTTTAGAATATAACGCATTTCATAAAGTGAGGTTTACCATTGTAGGTCAAACTGGTCAGCTTTTATGCATAAGCGTGTAGTGTGGGCAATTGAGAGAGAGTACTTAGTTGAGTCAGTGAGAGGCTAAATAATCTGAGAAGAATGGAGCTTAGGGAATGGTATGTTGACCTTAATTACAAGTATTACTCTTACTACTAGTAATAATTAGACTGCTTTTCTTCAAGAAAACTGAGTCTGAAATTCTCTTAAAAGATAGAAATATACCTTTATGTTTCAATCCTTTTTAAGCTACTGTGGTCCTAAATATTAAATGAAAAGCTATCTGAATTTACCTTAAGAAGTTGAATTAAACAAAAATGCTTTTGAACCTCTTCTCTTTCTTTCAGGTATAACATTGAGCCCAGTTTATATTGCCCATTTTTCTCCCTTGGAGCATGCATGGAAGGCCTGAATATTTTGTTTGACAAACTGTTCGGGATTTCGTTATACGCAGAGCAGCCTGAAAAAGGAGAGGTGTGGTGTGAAGATGTTCGAAAACTGGTGAGCATCCCAGCTCACACACAGTTCCATTACTTTATTTCCATGGAGTGTGTCTCACCTTATTTCCTGCTTCACGAAACATCCAAAGGACCACTTCTGATTTAGGACACTGTATAAAAGAAACATGGTTCTCTAAAATCAGTTGATACCTGAAATGAATGTAAATGTATAACAGCAAAGTGAGTTCTCTGAAAAAAAAAAAAATGTTTTAGGAACTTGCTAGAAGGCTGAATCTTCATGTGTTGACAAACTAGTTACAGGGACATTTGTCATTACTGTTCTATACCTGCTGTGCTGAGCATCCCTTTGGGTTAATTCCAGAATCCACTGCATCCGTCACGTTTCCTTCCCCTCCATCCCCTTCCCATCTTGTAGAAGCTTATATTTGCATCAGATTTTAATTTATAGCCTGTGTTCTGATTTGTCTTCATTATTTGATAATAACTTCAAGCTTAGAATCCACTTGTCTCCTATTAGGGCCTACTTTATTTGCGGTGTGAATATTTTATTTTTTTTCCTGGTAAGGCGCTGAGCTTTTATTGACCTATGTGTTTCTCACAGAAGTAGTTGTTATGGTGTATGTCTTGCTTGTATGCTTACCACACTGAATGCTTGTCACTATATTTCAAGAAACAATGACGATCTCACTGCCTCTTGGCTATGGTTTTTGTGAGCATGGGATCGGCGTGGTGGTGTTACTGAAAGGATAGAATGGAGCCCATTTCACTGCTATCCTTCCCAACCTAAATATCTATCTCTTTATAAATAGTGTACTTCAGAAACAATAGAGATTGATAAGATGCTGAGATATAATGACAAGAAAAACTGGTGACAAGGAGCAGAAGGACAGAGTGCAGAGGGGAGAAGTTCCCCAGAGCAGGACGCGAGGCCGCCTCGGGCAGCACTGCTTGTGTTTGGTTCACTGCTGTTCTCTAAATGCCTTGAACAGTTCCTGGCACCAAGTAGGTGCTTCATAGATGCTTGTCGAATTAATGACTATATGCTTGCAGAATGTTTTAAAGCATACAGTTGAGCTTCTCTTTGGCAGAATCCTCGAGTTGTGACAAGACAAAGAAGCCAAAATGGAGACTAGTGCTTGAGCTCTCTCCTATGAGCCAGGCCTCTCTCATAGGCCCAGTTTTGGAGAAGGGCATCAATAAGAATATTACTGATCTTCAACAGAGGCCAAAAGCTATGTTTCGTTTTTTCTGTGTTTGAGGGTTATAGTTTATATGGACATATATCATTACATTCTAATATTTGAAGGAGAAATAATTTTGCTGCTAAATTGTCCAGCCAGCACTTACTCCCAGCTCCTTTTGGTGGTTTGTGAAGTCTGAAGAGTTGAGTGTGGTAGAGGTGTCATAGGGAACAGAGGGCACAAATGAGGAGTGTTTCCTCTGGACAGAATTCCCAAATCCAAAGTATTGTGAGATAAGGGGGAAACAGAAGGTATTTCCAGATAATGCGGGCTATAGAAAGCAATGAAATGTCTATAATGGTGGCTGTGCATGAGTTATATGTAGATTCTTGTATTAGGGATGTGCTTCCACTGGGAGAGTTTCTGATGGCCTCAGTCATCACTAAATTAAAATTTTCTTTTTCCAGGCAGTGGTTCATGAATCTGAAGGATTGTTGGGGTACATTTACTGTGACTTCTTCCAGCGAGCAGACAAACCACATCAGGTGATGCTCTACTTACAATCTGTCCTCTCTAGATGTGACCATCAGCTAATTTATATTAATGTGAACTTCACTCTCATTTTTATAGTTTCCTAATATTTAAAAGGCTTTAATGATAGTTATTAAATATATAAATTTGAAATTAGGATAGAATTTAAAAATAATAAATGTTATGAAAAGAATTATGTAAGTCTGTGAATGTCACTTTTATCTGGGTCATGGAAATACTGACACTAAGAGACATTTTACAAGCCCTTCTGTGTCACATCGTATCTTTGATTGTTCACCTCAATGTTTTGTGTTTTTTTTTGAGGGCAGTGTCACTGGCCCTCATATGTGGGACCCGAACCGGGGCCACTGGCTTCCCAAGCCAGCTCTTAATCGCTGCGCCACTCGGCCGGTCCCTCACCTCAGCGTTTTGAACTAGACACTTAACATCAAGAGGAAACTGAGGCCAGAAAGGTTAAGTTACTGGAGTAAAGTCACACAGTTAGAAATGCTAGGATTTGAACCCAAACATTCTGACTAGAGCCTCAGCTTTTAACTACTTTCCATACTTGGTAATGAGCCTAATTTAAAATTGCAGAAAATACAATATTCCTCCCCTCCCTTGTTATCTGCAGGGGATACGTTTCAAGAACCCAGGGGATGCCTGAAACCAGAGATAGTACCATAGTATATATACTGTGTTTTGTTTTATATATATATATATATATATATATATATATATATATATATATATATATATATATGATAAAGTTAATTCATTATAAGATTAACAACAACTAATAAAAATAGAAACAATTATTACAATATGCTGTCATAAAACTTAAGTGAATGCAGTCTGTCTCCCTCTCTCTGATAACTGATCTGATAACTGAGGAACCCACTGAGTGATAAATGGGCAGGTAGATATACAGCATGGAGACGTTGGACAAAGGGATAATTCACATCCTGGGAGGGACAGAGTAGGACAGTGCATGATTTCATCATGTTACTCAGGACAGCGGGCAGTTTAAAACTTATGAATTGTTTATTTCTGGTATTTTCCATTTAATATTTTCGGACCATGGTTGACCATGGATAAATAATTGAAACCATGGAAAGTGAAGCTGTAGATAACGGGAGGACTACTGTATGTCTCTGTGGAAATCTTCTCAACCACCAATTCACTCCTTACGGGGGATATGTGAGGTTCATTCCTTCATTTTTGCTGTGCACTGACAGGTCAACCATCCTCAACAGTTTCAGGCAGTTTGATGGGAAATGTGAAGAGTCCTGGTTATAAGTTTTAACAGAAATAATGGTACCTTATATGTGAATAATGATTCACAATTTCAAAGCATTTTAACAGACGTGAGCTAATGAAACCTGGGCAACCGCTCTGGGATTGGACAAAGTAGAGAGGAAGCTTGTAGAGGCAAACCGGTTTCCAAGATGGGCTGGCTGGTCGGTGTTGAAGGTGGACTGGCGCCTAGGCCATCGCTCACTGAGTCCTGGGTTCTTCTTCCCCTTTGCTTGAATGGCTGGTGGCAAGTCCAGGCCAGTGTTTCAGAGCTCTGGCTCGCAGGTGTCCACCTGGGTTCCAGTCCAAGATGTAGCAACCCTACTTGTGTGTTGTTGGGTGTATGACTTCATATTTCCAAGACCCAGTTTCGGTTTTCTTATCTGAAAGGTGGGATTCCTGCCTCATCGGTTATGGTGAAGGATAAGTGATAAAATGTAAGTGGATCGCAGTCTGTTTCAGAAGAGTTACTTCAAATCCCTTGCTTTCTGAGAGTTTAGAGCTCACCACTTTCAAGGGATAAAGACAATAAGTGTGGAAAGTGTTTTCTAGTTCATTGAAGGGGTTCAATAAATATTAGCGTTCCCTTCTCCTAGCAGCTCGATTCCTGTCCCTTCCTATTTGCTTGTGAACATCATGAGGGCTTGGATCTAAGCTCTGTAATGATGCTGTTTCCACCACATCAGGTCAATACATATTTTTGGAGTGAGTGAATTAATTTATCAACATAAGCTCAATGGATTATTGGAATTAAAAAAAAATATGAGTAAAACAAAAAGTTGGGAAGAAATTTATGTCTATAACAACATAAATAGAATAAGAATACCATTAAGTTAAAATTTGAATTCACACATTTTGGTATAATTTTATGTTGATTAAGACTATTTTACGCTTTAGGTTACCTAAGACTTTCTTCTGTTATGTTTTCTGATTCTTACAGGATTGCCATTTTACAATCCGTGGAGGCAGGTTAAAAGAAGATGGAAACTATCAACTCCCGGTCGTAGTTCTTATGCTGAATCTTCCCCATTCCTCAAGGAATTTACCAACTTTATTAACTCCTGGAATGATGGAAAATCTTTTCCATGAAATGGGACACGCAATGCATTCTATGCTGGGACGTACTCGTTACCAACACGTCACTGGTGAGTCCTGAAGAGGGGACATTTAGTTAATACAGTTCTTTAAAAACTTGTATTTTATCTTGAATTGGAAAAAAAGCTTTTTATTTAGAAAACCTGAACATATGATATTGTCCTGTGGTCATTTATCACAAATGGCCTCATCTTGTCCTCCCAATTGTTGTGTAACCCAATTAGATGTGTTAGATGTGTTTCCTTCCTTGCTAACACTTCTTACCAAGGAATAAGTCTCAGCTGTATGTCTTTTGGGGTTTGTTCCAGTTCACATTTTATATGTTTCATGTGAAATTTCAGTGTGTGGTTGTATGTGCGTGTGAATAATACCTAGCACGAAGTTAGTATGTGAATGAATGTTGCCTATCCAAAATCAGTTAGGAAACATATTAAAGCATGTTGAAAAAGTATGGTGAGCTACTTTTTATTTTTCTTATACTTTCCCCTGTATAAAATTATAGTTTTTCATTCTGATCTGTGGCCATATTTGGTGATATTATAGACTTTGCTTAGTTGTCTCATGTCTAAGACCTAAGCTCACTATCAGGTATGGTCAGCTTTAGACCGCCTGGTGAATTGTCCGCATTCAGTATTTATTAACTAACTTTATACCGACAATATTTGGGGGGAGGAGAAGATATTTGAAAAGATTGCAAAGGGGCTAAACAGAATCATAAAATGTCAGTAAAAAGTTCTTATAAGATTTGTTGCTTTAAGTAATTTTGAGTTTAAAATATTGCTTTTCTGCACTGAGGACTGAATTTGTCATAAGATGCAAGCAATGGATAAAAGAAAATGGTTTTAAAACAAATGAAGGATAAAAACATTTGGTAGTGGAGTGCCGTGAATTAAATACAAATGCTATATTAAATGTCAGAATGTTTTAATTTGTGTTTCGTGTATAGTTAAGCACAGCTGAAGACAGGCTTATTTGTAGAAGGTGTGAACCACTGCTTTACAAGGTGTTTTATCCAGCTGTGCAAATATTTTGCTTTACTTTTGATATATAGGAAAATATATAGGATTATAATAAACTTGTCTGCAAATGTGTGCAATAATTTTGTAGAAATGAAATACTGATTTAATGAATTAAAGCTTATCATAGTTCATCAGAAGTCCAAATAAAAATTTTCAAAGAATGCATAAAAAAGGTAAATATGTTGCTTTCATTCGTGCCAACTTTTCTTCTTTTTCCCCCATTTTAGGGACCAGGTGCCCCACTGATTTTGCTGAGGTTCCTTCTATCCTGATGGAGTACTTTGCCAGTGATTATCGCGTGGTTAACCGGTTTGCCAGACACTATCAAACGGGACAGGTAGGGAAAACTAGTATTGTAATGCAGTCCTTTGAGCTGTGGTCTTTGGCGTTTATGACCTGCTGAGTCATGTTGAACTCAGTGCCTTTTTCAGAACTGTCACCCTATCTCAGTACCAGAAACTTTCTACTGATTTTTTTCTGATTCCTTTTCTATTTTGGGGGTGGGGGAGTAGGGGGCTGGTCTATAGACTCATAGTCACAGCATATAGTCATATGTTGACAAATAACTGCCCTTAATTATATGCCAGATAATATCCTGTTTAGCCCTCATGGACATCCCTGAGGAAAGCACTCTATTCCTGTTTTCCAGAGATGAAAACTAACTCTTTAGCAGAAGAGGCCTTCAGAGCTGCCTTGCTTCAAAAAAGCCTTTCCTCTTTCCTCTTCTTTCATGATTCTGAATATTTGTTCTCTTGGTCTGAATTTTTATGGTGGTTGTAAAACTGAGCCACATTGCCATATTTTCCCAATATTCTTAGGGTCTATATGATGGGAAGTCTGAAATTCCTTTATATCAAAGTTTATATTAAATAGTGCTTTGTAATTTTAAAGATTTTAAAATTCTGTAAAGTAGGATTAAAATGAGATACCCTATAGTAAGTTAAATTTAACCATCAACATTGTACAATTTACTGTCCATGTATATTTTGGAAAAATATCTTCTTTCCCTAATCTCAGAACTTGGATTATAGAATATTAGCATTAGCTAGTGTTTCCCCCCCTCAGACTACCTTCATGAGGACAGGTGTAAAATTATATTCATCTTTGCATAGTCAGCCTTTAGAATCATGCCTAGCCCATAAAAAGCACTGGAAGAAATTAAATGAAGGAATGAATGGAATCAGAAAAAGAAGGGCCCAAACCACCTTTATTTGCGGCTCTTCTGATTATGTCCCCAGATACATAATGTGTTTTGGTCATTTTTGTTTTTTATTGAATTGACTTTTTTCTAACCATTATTGTCAACTGCAGAATAATGGGTGAGTTTCTGGATAACTAATCTGAGTTAGTTTTCATTACAATGAAATCTATCAGGTATTGGATGACAAAATTGAAATATTTATGATCCAGTTAATTACTCATCTATTGCAAAGAATTGCTCTGGAAATGTTGGCACCTCAGCCAATAACATATTATATAACCATCAAATAATAGCATGCTCCATCCATGGCTCCACATTTAGGGATTTGGGAGTGGTTAGGAAGACCTGATTAAATTCCTCCTTTCTAATCGCTCCCCTGCCCCGTCCTCAGTGGTAGGAGAGCATGAGGTGTATTGGAGCAGAGCCACACGCACAGTGCGTGAACCCTGAAGGAGACCAGCTAACTGCCGAGGACATTGGAAGAGGCTTCATCTCGGAAGTACTGGGGGACTAGGTCTTGAAAAAAATCTGTCAAGGGGCAGTTTGTCAGTCAGCTATCAGCAGCCCTCATCCATCTCATAAAAAGTATTTATTGAGGAAACACTAAGGACATATATATAAGTCCTTCAGTCAGGAAGTACTTGTTGAGTTTTTATTATGTACTAGGCACTGTTCTCAGCATCCAAGAAACAGCCAAAAATAAGTGAGACAACAGCCCAGAGCTCACTATCACTTTTAGGGGAACTAGGGCAGAGCTAAGGATAAGGTAATTCCAGCCAGAAGGAAGAGGCATTAGTGAGATGCTGGGTGTGGCAAGAGAAGAAGGAGGAAGAGAAGGAGAGACAGAGAAAAGATGCAGGAATGATTTTGTTCCTAGAATTTCCTACCCGTTTGCATTCTTCTTGCCCTCACGCACCTTTTAATCCCAGCTCATTTATTAGATCACCTTTTGTTAGTGGAGCGATTTTTCTTGGCATTGTTCCTACTGGGCTTTGCTGTCACACTTCCTCTAGGGAGTTGTGTTTACTCTTCTGGCCACTGGCTGTCATACAACTCTTCCCCAACCCATTTTCTCATTAGCCTTCGACCCACGGCTTCACAGCTTCCGTGGACTCCACCTGTGGACTTGTGGACTTGCTCAGCCTTTAGTGGGGTTTGAATGAAGGCCCGCAAGCATGTAGTCAAGCAGTAATGAGGGCCAGAGCTAAGGCACTGGCAGTGTTGGCTAGAAAAAGCAGAATTCAAGAGCTATTGGAAACTGAATTGGAAGGATAGCAGGGGGAAGAGAGGTGGGGCAAGTCAAGACGGAGGTGTCATGAGTAGAGAATTATGGAAGAGGGCCCAGTTTAAGGAAGGGAGGGAGACAGTTCTTTTTTGGGGGGCGGGGGGGCATATATTGATGACCATCATTGTTGTCCATGAGGTTGTGAGCAGTACTAGTCCGAAATTCAAGAGTCAAGTGGACACTGCAGATATGTGGGAATAACTGGTGTGGAGACGACAGTTGAAGCAGAGGGAGATTAGAAACTGCCCGTGAGAGAAAAGCAGGAGGCATCTGAAGAAACCCGCATCACCAGGAAAGGAGCTGTCTGAGAGCTCAGAGTTTTAAGAGGTCTGACCACAAGCTATGAGTAGGACACACATACAGGCAAACATGACTGCAAAAGAGTACCATGAGCCTTTCAGAGAAACACTTAAAAAGTTAACCCTTGCACAGAAATTCACCACCAATACTAAGGTCAGTTTTTGAAATCTTATTTACAGAGCAGTCAAGCTCTAGCCTGCTTGGAGGGTAGTGTGATGTCCCTGAAAACAATGATGCCTATTTAATATCATTACTTAATTCTTCAGTAAGAAGAACCATTTTTGAACAAGATAGTTTCAAGAAAACAAGTCCCGAAATATCCTTCAAACAAGATGAGATAGGAAGAAAGCAGTAAACTGCTTTGAATTAATTCAAGTCCCAGACCCAGAAGACACATCCAATGGGCTAATGGGACTTGCAGACACAGTCTCTAAAGAATTTAAAATGATTTTGTGATTCCTTGGAGAACGAAGAGTGCCCGAAGGCAAGAGAAGTGTAAATGCCTTGCGTTTCACAAGGGGCTTGCCTTTTCTTGTCACTAATTAAGATACCAAAAGGCTTGATGTTTTGATTTTAAAGGCAGTCCTAGCCTTAAGGACAAGGAGTTACTTCCCTAAAATCCAACTCTGTAAATAAATTACATTAAAGCCCATAAGAAGAATAACGGTTGCATTTTTATGTTTTATTTCCTATCCTGCTGCATATCAGGAAATGATTTTTTATTTTTTTATTTTTATTTTTTTTAGCCAACCGTGTGGTATATTCCAGAGAGCTCTCAGAGTCAGGATAATATATTGGTGACTTATTAACACCTACAAGTATTTTATCTGAACTAGAGCATAGCACAGCCAATAAATTCCTGTGGTAGAGGAATTAGAAGTATGCTTATCAGATTTGCAGGCATCACCCAGCTGTCAGAGATAACAAATACCAGAGGTGCTCATTTGAGATTCAAAACTGCT
The DNA here is from genome assembly GCA_033961575.1 of Aselliscus stoliczkanus. NCBI lineage: Eukaryota > Metazoa > Chordata > Mammalia > Chiroptera > Hipposideridae > Aselliscus > Aselliscus stoliczkanus. The sequence continues at coordinate 100,133,097 of CM066727.1, read as the reverse complement.
TTGGCAAGCTACAGCATCAAAGCTGAAGCAGAATTTATTGTAAATTAATCTTAAAATCAATACCACACGTATAGGAGTACAGACGGGGTAGCAGTTCATAGGAAAAAAATCCCAGGTTTTAGACATAATAGACTTAACATGAATCAACAGTCTGATGGAGTTTCCCCACAAATCTCAGCCAGTCTTAGGCTGCGTGAGGGGACCTGTGGCATCTAAGAAACCAAAGGTTATTGTGTCTCTTCGTGCTTATTGGTTCTGACCTTCAGCCTAACCCCTGCTAACCAAAGCAGAGTTTCTGGCAGTAATAAAGGACAAAAGGCATTTATTTGGGCAAAACTGTTGCAGTCTGGGAGACACCTATTCAGCTAGCAACCCAAACTATGCTTCAGAACGAACAAAGAAAGGCAAAAACAACAAAGTGTAATTCTTTCATGCGAACAGAAGAGTGCTAGGTTAACAGGGAATGGTTAGTTCTACTATGCAAAAGAGGAAAGGGAAAGCTGCAAGGAGGTCAAGTCCATAGGTGCCCAGCAGCAGTGTTTGTTCCCAGATGTTTATGACTCAACCTTGAGCTGAGTTAGCAGCAGGTTAGCAACTTCACAGCAGCCCTGAGAACTGAGTCACAAGGTGCTGAGGCCCCACTTCCCCAATAGCCTCCTGACTTTATTTTCAGGGACTCGCTTAGCAATGCTTATTCCATTTTATTTCTTCCTGTCATCACCCCTTCCCAATCGCTCCCAGTAAGCACCAAGTTGTCTGTAGGTGGCCCCACACTTCTGGAAGCATGATCCTTCTCCTCCCTTAAACATTCTGTGATGCCACTTATGTTTACTTGTGGTAAAATACACATAGCATAAAATTTGCTAATAATAATTAATCACTTTTAATTGTACAATTCAGTAGTATTAAGTACATTCTTATTGTGCTCACATCACCACCATTTATCCAAAGAACTCCTTTCATCTTGCAAAACTGAAATTACGGATCCACCAAACACTACCTCCATCCCCTCCCCCCAGGCCCTGGCAACCACCACTCTACTTCCTGTCTCTATGAATTTGATGACACTAGGTACTTTGTGTAAGTGCAGTCATACAGTGTTAGTCCTTGTGACTGGCTCATTTCACTTAACATCAGATTTTTAAGTTTGATCCATGTCACAACATGTGTCAGAATTTCCTTTTTAAGGCTAAATAATATCCCATTGTATTTTTGTTTTTTCCCTCATCTGTTGATAGATACGTGGGGTTTACACCTTTTGTCTATTGTGAATAATGGTGCTATGAACATGGGTGTACAGATGGATATCCATTGGAGTCCCTGCTTTCAATTCTTTTGCATATACTTAGAATAGGATAGCTGGATCGTATTTGAGTTTTTTACTCCTATTTTAATTTTTTTGAGGAACAACCATACTGTTCTCTACAGTGGCTACATCATTTTACTTCCCCACCTTGTGCACTGTTGTGCAAAACGGTTCCAATTTCTCTCCATCCTCACCAACACTTACTATTTTCTGATTTTTTAATTGTAGCCATCCTAATGAGTGTGAGGTGGTACCTTATGGTGGTTTTGATTTTCATTTGCCTAATGAGTGGTGATGTTGAGCATCTTTTTATAACTTATTGACCATTCATGCGTCTTCTTTAGAGATACGGAAGCTCAAATCCTTTGACCAGTTTTTAATTGGGTTGTTTCTTTTTTGGTTGTTGAGTTACGGGAATTCTTTATATATTCTTGATATTCCTTATCAGATATATGATTTAAAAATATTTTCTCTCATCCTGTGGGTTGCCTTTTCACTCTTTTGATGGTGTTCTTTGATACACAGAAATTCTTAATTTTGATGTAAATTTATCTGTTTTTTTTTTCTATTGTTGCCTATGCTTTTGCTGTCATAGCCAAGAAATCAATGACAAATCCAATGTCACGAAACTTTTCCTGTATGTTTTTTTCTAAGATTTTTATAGTTTTAAGTCTTAAGTTTGGATCTTTGATTCATTTTGAGTTAATTTTAGTAGATGGTACAAATTTTTAAAAAATATTGTACTAATTCTGAAACTGAGATCTCTTGTTAGCTATTTATATTTAACAGCATAGTGTACCCCTCTTCCCATGTATTATAAAATCATAGGTACTTAAAAAAAATTGTTGTTCTTGGATTCAAGAAAATAAGAGAGTTTTAGCCCCTATACCAAAGATGAGAATGCCAGGCACTTCCATTCCATAGTCTAAATGCCTGACCCTTGACCCCCATCCCTAAGCTCCTCCATGAGGAGGCTAGGCTGTCCCTCACTCAGATTAGTTGGAGTACCAAGAGTTTTTCTCCTCCTTCTCTCACTACTCCCAGATACTGATCCCTCAAGGAAGTAGGATCTCTTTATCTCTCCCCAAGACTTTTGATCTATTCACAAGTTCTAGGGGATTTCTAAAAGGGAGCACATCTCATAACTTCTGCTTTTCATTTCTAAAGGTGTCCCATCTGTTTCACACTGAATTTTTCTCAGGACTCTATATCTCTTGAGTATCTGAATGGAACTAGCCAAGCTCCTGTTGTAGACCTGGGGCTTGATTACCCACCTACAACTGTGTTCTCAACGTTCAACACTCCTAACACCAAAGGTGGGGGTTTTCCCACACCAACCAATTCTCCAGTTCTCGGCAGACACCAGCTAGGTGTCGTGCCATCCTAATCCTGACAGTCAGTGCATGCAGTCAGCACAGACCCCGCGGGTGAAGGGCTCTGTTCCACCAGACTGCTTCCTCCGCCCTCCACCTCAGATGCCATTGCCAGTCCCGGTTGTCACCTGTGCTTCTGCCTGTCCGGTGTAAATTGAAGGTGCCCATGACCTACCACTCAGGTTTGATAATTTGAAATAATGGCTCTTAGAACGCAGGAAAACAGCTTACTTACTAGATTACCAGTGTATTATAAAAGCATACAACTCAGGAAGAGGAAAGAGCGTCCATGCTCTCTGGACATGCCACCCCCCAGCACTCCATGTGTTCACCAGCCCGCAGGCTCTCCCTACCTCCTTGTTTAGAGTTTTTATGGAGACTTCCATTACATAGGCACAGTCGATCAAATCATTGTCCAGTGATGACTGAGTCATAGGGCTGAAAGGGTCAGCCTTCTAATCACACAGTTCATTCATTCCTTTGGCATCCAGCCCCCATCTTGCACTAGTCCCTTCTGTGCGTAAAGCTCAATAGTAGTTGAAAGGGACTTACTGTGAATAACAAAAGACATATGTGAAAGGCACCCCTACCACTCAGGAAATTCCAAGGGTTTTTGAAGCTCAGAACTAGGGGTAAAAAATCAAATATGTGTTTCTTAATTTTTTTTGTATTTTCTATGTTTTTAAATTTTCATTTATTTTATTTTTATTTCTTTTATTGTGAAATAAACATTTTTTAAAAATTAGTTTCAGTTGTACAACACAGTACAATAGTTATGCTTTTTACCCCTCAAATGACAACCCCCCACCCCCAATTTGCCACCCCACTTCTCCCCCAAATATGTGTTTCTTATTCTACCACAATATCACACCATCCTGTTTCTCTTCAGTAATATTAGCCTATACATAAACCCTCTAGTCCAGAATTTTCAACTAATAATTTCCAACCATTCCTTTTTCCCTCCACACAGACTTGCATTGTCCTCACCTTTCCCCACAATACGCTTTATGTATATTTCATGGAATAGGGCAAACCCAGTGTTTTTCAATACATAGGAAGTATTTTGTTCCATGAGGGATGCCACATTTGCAGTGACATTGAATTAGAAAATATTCTGAGGAGCGGCTGCTGAATTAGTATCAAACTGGAAACCACTTTGTATTAGGAATGGTGTAAGAGTAGAAAAAAGAAACTTCAGTCTGCCGTATAATGTTTGAAGAATACCAGGCAAAGGAAGAAGGTGTATTTGTTCTATGTCATTCCAGAAAAAATATTACTAAGCATAGTGGAGGGGAATTATAATGAAGCTGATTTCAGTTCAGTAGATTCTTCCCATAAATGATTAGAAAGGAGATGCCTCTGAAAGTAATAAGCTTTTTATTTAACATTTAATGTTGCAAAATGATATATGTAAATAAACAGCAAAGAACTACCATCCCACTTAAAAAGTAAAACATTACCATATTCTCTCCAGATGTAAAGACAGCCCTGAATTCTCATTAATTTTTTGCTTAAAAATACTTTTTAGCACATAAATAACATATTCCTAGGCCAAGTGGTATTCAGTTTTGTTTTTGAACGTTACATAATGGTTTTAACTGTTAGTAATCTGTGATTTGCTTTTTGCTATTATTCTGTGCCTAAGATTCCCCAGTGTGTGTATAGCTGCAGTGTATTTACTTTCAGTTCAGTGTAATAGTCCATATTTATGGACTAATTTCCCTGTCATTGGGCACATGGGTGCGTCTAGGGTTTTGCTGGTTCCCACGATTCTGCTGTGAACACATTTATACTTTTCACCTTATATTCATGTGCAAGACTGGAATTGCTGGGTTTGTAAGGTATATAGATCTCTGAGTTTATGAGGAAATGCCAAGTTGTTTTCCAAAATATTTGTGCTTTCTTGCACTCTTCTCAGAAATGGTTCCCCTCAGCATTTGATATTGTCAGAAGTTTTAATTTTGCCAGTTTCGTGGTTATGAAATGGAATGTCTCTGTGGCCTTAATTGGCAGCAGCATTCCCTGATTAATTTTAAAGTTGAACATCTTATGTGTTTATTATTTGATTTTTGTGTTCTGTTCTGTCAAATGCCTGTTTGTTTTATGTTTATTTTCCTATTTGGTAGTTTACCTTTCTCTTACTGACTTCTCAGCGTTCTTGATATGTTGGAATAATAACCTTTTGTTAGACATTTTACTTCTTTCAGTTTATGGTTTGTTTTTTACTTTTTTTATGGCTTTCTGTTGATGGATTTAAGGTCCTCATTTTCCTATTGTTGAATTTAACAATCTTTTCTTTATAGTCAATGCTTTTTATATCTTATTTACTTTTGTTTCCCTAAAGATATTCACATCATAAAGAATATCAAAAGATGTTCTTCTGTTTTCTTTTAAAAGTTTTAAGAATTTTCCTTTACCTTTAGGTCTTTAATCAGGTTGGAAATTCTTTTTGTGTTTGGTCTAAGGTGGAAATCCAATTTCCTTCTCTACAGATGACCAATTATCCCAGCACCATTTATTCTTTCTCCAGTGATCTATCATATACCAAGTACCCATTATATGCAATGGGATTTTGGGATTCATGGGATATCTCTTTTAGTCCATTGTTTAAGTTGTCTGTCCTGATACTAATACGATCTGTCTTTATTACTGTAGCTTTACAAGTTTTCCTTTATTTGCTCTTCAAAAATTTCCTGTTCTTCAGCTTTTGTGTTCTTTTATATACATTTTAGAACCAACATATTTATTTCATTTTATTTTATTTTTTTGAAAAGCTCTGATTAGAGTTTGGTTGGGGTTACATTAAATCTATAGATCAATTTGGGGAGAATTGATATCTCTGAATATTGACTCTTTCAATCTATGAATATGACATATCGCTTTATTTAGTTAGGTCTTTTAAAAAGTCTTTTTTTTTTTTTTTTTTTTTTAAAGATTTTATTGGGGAATTGGTGGAGGGGAACAGCGTTGGGGAATCGGGGAAGGGGAACAGACAAGTTGCCGTCTTCTTGTTCTTCAGTTTAGTTGCGGAGGATGCTGCTTCACTGTTGGTATCGTCATTGCGCTCTTCCCGGATGAGGCAGATCGGTCGCTGGCCTCTGGATGTCGCTCATTGCGGCTATTGGCAGCTCACGCTTGGCTGCCAGCCGCTCACGCTGGCTGCAGGCCACTCACTGCAGCCCACGGCAGCCCACTGCAGCCCACACCATCACCGGGGCTCGCACAGCCCAGCTCCAGGTGGAGCTGCTGTCAGCTGTGGAGGGCAGTGTCACTGGCCCTCATGTGGGATCCGAACCGGGGCCGCTGGCATCCCAAAACCAGCGCTTAACCAATGCGCCACTCGGCCGGCCCTAAAAAGTCTTTTAATAAAATTAAAAATTTTTCCTCCTAGGGATCTTGTTCAGCTTTTCTTAGACTTCACTGTAGATGCCCTACCTTTTGGATAATATTGTAAATAGTATATTTTTTAAAATTATATTTTCTATTCATTGCTGGTGTTTAAAAGTGCAATTTATCCTTTTTTTGTATGTTGATCTTATTTTCAGCAATCTTGCTAGATGTTCTTACTAGTTCCAATAACTTTGTCTACAGAATTTTTAACATGTTTTAACCAGACAGTTACTTTTGCTGCAAATTACAGTTTCATTTTTCCTTTTCAATTTATATATTCTTTTTATTTCTTTTTTATTTTTGCCTTACTCGACCGACTAGAACCTCCAGTACAGTGTTGAATAGGAGCTGTGATACGGGCATTTTTTGCCTTTATCCTGATTTTTAAAGGAAATGTTTCTAGTGTTTTATCATAAAGAAAGATGCTTATTATAGTTATGGTAGAGATATCAAGAAAAGGAAATGCCTTCATATTTTTAGTTCGCTACATTTTTGTTTAATCAATGGGTATTGCGGTTTATCAGATTTTTTCCTGCACCTTTTCAGGTGATAGAGTTGTTCTTTTTCTTTAATCTCTTAATATCGCGAATGTTAATGTTAAATGTTAAGGCACCTTTGCATTCTAGAACTAAATGACCTTGGTTCTAACTTCTCATTTTTTAATGTAGTGCTGGCTTCAGTTTGCTGCTATTTTGTATAGAGAGGATTTTGCATCGGTGTTTATGAGGCTGGCTTGTGAATTTTCTTTGTCTTCTTGTTCTTTGCTGGTGTTGCTGTTAAGCACATAACCTTTCAAAAGATGAGTTGTTGAGTGCTCCTTTTTTTGTTCCTTACAAGCACTTTTATAAAATTGTAATAATCTGTTGCTTGAAACTATGTCAGAATTCATCTATAAAACCTTTCAGGGTCTATTATTTTCTCTGTGGGAAGATTTTTTAAATGACTGATTCTTTAATAGTCATAGGAGTTTTCGGACCTTCTTTTCTTCTTAAGTAAGCTTTGCTAAGTTGTAATTTTCTAGAAATTTATCCTCTTAATCCAAGTTTTCAAGTTTATTGGCATAAAGTTATTTATAGCATTCTTTTATCCCACAAATCCTGCTAAATGTGTAGTTATGTCCTTTTCATTCCTAATATCATTGTCTCATTTTTTTTCTCTGTCAATCTTGGCAGAAGCTTGTCTATCTTTTTAGTATTGTCAAAGAACTAATGCTAACTTTGTTTATTCTCTCTATTTGGTTTTGGTTCGTTAGTTTCTATTTTTATTATTCTCTCCTTCCTCCTTGTTTGTTTGTTTTTTTCTCCTCAATTTCTTAGCTAATTAAGTTTCAGTCTTATCTAACATATGCGTTTAAATTTTCATGCTGTAATTTTAAATGGTGTGATGCAGTGCTTTGACTGCATGCCATGATACAAAATATTTTTAATGTTGCTAATTTCCCTTATAATTTCCTCTTTGACCAAAGAGTTGTTAGAAGTGTAGTTTAAAATTTTTAAAACTTTGCGGGGGAGTTATCTTTTTGTAATTATATCCAATTAGTCTAACCATTATTGATTCTTTGCAGGTTGTTGATATTTATTTTATGGCTTAGCGTGTCATCAGGTTTTTGGGAATGGTCTGTTTCTGCTTGAGTACGTTGTGCGTTTTCTAATTGTTGGTTCTGAGTTTTCGTATGAGCCTGTTAAGCCAACCTGTCAATTGTGTAGTCCAGATTTTTGATATATAACCAATTATTTTGACCAAGCAATAACTGAGAAGTGGGGCTCTTCTTCCAGGATGATGGGTATATCACTTTTTCCGCATAGTCCTATCTATTTTTTAATATTATTAAAACTTTTTTATTTAGAGCAGTTTTAAGTTCACAGAAGAATTGAAAAGGTGCAGAGATTGTCCATAATAGCCCTGGCCCCTGCACATGCATAACCTTCCCCATTGTCAACACTGCCACCACAGTGGTGCATTTGTCACTGTTGGTGAACCTACAGTGACACATCGCCATCACCCACAGTCCATAGTTTACACTGCAGTTCACTCTTGGTGTTGTACATCCTCTGAGTTTGGACACAATGTACAATGACATGTATCCATTATTATGATATCATAGCAAGTACAGTTGACCCCTGAACAACACGGGTTTGAACTACATGGGTTTATTTATACCCAGATTGTTTTCAATAAATACATATAGTACTGTAAATGTATTTTCTCTTCCTTATGATTTTCTTAATAACATTTTCTTTTCTCTAGTTTAGTTTGTTGTAAGAATATAGTATATAATACATATAAAACATACAAAATATGCGTTAATTGACTCGTATGTTATCGGAAGGGTTTTCAGTCAACAGTAAGATACTAGTTAAGTTTTTGCGGAGTCAAAAGTTATACATTGATTTTCGACTGTGCAGGGGTTGGTACCTTTAATCCCGTGTTCAAGGGTCAACTGTATTTTTACTGCCTTATAAATCATTCTGTCCGTTTTTACTCTATGTTTTGAAAATATTTTTAGATGCATAAATATATAGAGTAGTTGTATCTTCCTGATGAACGTGTATTATCTTCTGATCTTCACAATGCTTTGTCTCAAAGTCCATTTTCTTTTTTAATTTTGCAACCCTAGCCACATTACTAATCGCCAATTATAGTTATTTATTGTTGAACAAACCTATCTTTTTGTGTAATTTTGTCTACAAGCCACCACACTAAAATGTTTGTTACTCTAGTTATTTTTCTCACAAAACATTTATCAAATAATAAAAATATAAATTAACATTTATCATTTTATGTTTTATCTGATTTAGTTTTATCTAGGAATGTATGAATTAAGTGCATAGTTATCCACACTTTATAGAAACTGAGTAGGCTAAGTAATTTGCCAGAGGCCACATAATAGTAACGTAAGAGGTGATCCACTATTTTCTATTAGTGATGTATTAGTACATCTATTAGTTTCACAGTAGAATTTCCTTAAAGTTGTGTCAGAGATGCTAGAATTAATATTATAACATTCCAGGTGTTTTCTTTTGTCAGTTTTTATTGATTAAAAATTGTTTAATATGGTATGAAATGGTTTATACTTGTTATCAGTATGTCTCACAAAAATAATAGACCTATTTCCATTGTGTTCTTTTTAGAACAGTAAAATTCTAGTGCATTTCATTTTAGAACTGTTCTGTGCTGCGTCATTATAAGATTAGTTTGTTGCCTCAGTTTGTGAAAGTCAGCCCAAGGCTAAAATTGCTTAAGATCTGTTTCCTAGGAGACATACAGACTTGTAATAAATTTTCTCCTGTCATTCTCCTTCAGGAGATACGAATAAGGATTGAAGGTAAAAAATTATAGTGCAACTAGAACTAGATTAGTTTTGGCAGGTTTAAGTTGTTTTGAAACTTTTCTTATTTTCAGCTTTAATACTTCTCAATTATGTCTAGACAAGAGCATTGAGCTAGGAGGCAGAGACAGGTCTGACATTGGCCCCACAATCAGGTGACCTCAGATTAGTTACTGAACTTGTCTGAGATGTCTCTGCTCTTTTATACAAAATTAAAATTTTAGAAATTAAAAATTAGTACTTCCATACTTACCTCAAAAATTCTAGTCAGTTATAGTTAATCATGTATGCAAACTGTAAACATGGTATTATTGAAATTTTTTAAAGAAAAAAAAATGCAAGTTAGACCTCTTGTACACATTAAAATGTTCAGTGTTGAACCCTTTAAAACTCAGAATAACTTCTGCCTGTGTCTTCGAGCCATTGGTGAGTTTGTGGAATTCTAAGGGTTCTTTCATCTCAAATCATCTTAGTTTGTTAGAAAACAACACTCAAAATCAAGTAAGTGTAAAGTAATGTCATTTCCTATGGATTTAGATCTGAGACTTGGTCTCTTTGGCCCTACACAGCGTTTTCATTAATATTGATTACGTGCCATCTGGATTACTGTTTACTAGCCAAACGGAGTAGTTGAGACATGCTGAATCCAGTTGTTTTCCTGAGACACGTGCAGAGAATTAGTATTGGGGGTGGGGTGGGATCAAGCTGCAGAACCCAAGCTGCTGACTTGTAGCCTGGACAGCTCTAGGCCTGGTTTCCTGCCTCTGAAGCCTTTTCTTGTTTAGATGACCATGTCTCAACCAGTTTATAGCATTGGATCCAGCATGTTCCCAAGGGATCGCGATGATAGAAGTTCTTTGCTCCGGAAGAGCTGAATTATTACCATAAAAAGGATTTGCACCAGAGACTGTCTTAGCTTTTAATATTTATGCAGCTTCTACCATAATACATTTTCTAATGGTCATAAATAAAACAAGGTATTTTATCAGAATGACTTGGCACTGTAAGAATTCAATGCCAACATTTTTAACAAAACTATTAAAATTAGACTGATGAGATTGCAAAATGATAGAAAATGTCTGGCAAATTTATGAGGTTACATTCCTACATGTTAAGCTCATCGGGAAATATTCAGAAAATTTAAGCCTTGCCAAATTTACTAAAGCATTTGCATTTTTTGATGATATTTCTAAAATCTTTCAAAAATGTGCTTTCTTAATATAATTGGAAAACTATTACTATTATAGTATTTTTGTTCCTTTGTATGTTCAGCAAACAGTGCAGCTTGTGTTTATCCCAAGAATACAATCAACAGCTTCCTTTCCTTGATGAGATTCATAGGAAGCCCTTGAGAAGGTTAGTTGTAATGAGGGCGATGATGTAACCTATTGTTCAAGCCAGAACACTTTTCAGGAGGAAGTGGGGAAGACCACAGTCCTAACCTGAGACTGTCAGGCCCACCTGCATGGTGGTCACGCTCACTGTGACAGTATTTACAGACAGAGGTCTTAGATTCAGGGACTTGAGTTTCTTCCAATGAGTTAATACTTTTCACAAGTTGGTTGAATAACTGTTACTGTATTGAAGCTTCATACAACTTATTTTTTTTTGCGCCTGTGGTTTTAATCCTCATTTTACAATGGTGGCACACGATGCCGAGAGGCTTGCCTGCTTGTCACAAAGCAGATGAGAGGGAACAGACAATGCAAGCTGCCTATCCTCAGACACAGTCCTCTCTTTTCCACAAGGCACTGCCTTCCTGTGGACAGTTCTCCTGCTTGTAAAATTAGAATTTAACTTCGCTCACCTTTGTCTTCAAGTCATCATGATGGTTGTGTTTTTCTAAGTCAGGGCGTCTCAAACTTTAATGTGCACAAAAATCACCCAGGGACCTGGCTAACACGTAGATGTGGATTTAGTGTGCGTGGAGCAGCCCAAGGTATTGTATTTCCTAGAAAGGCCCAGATCATGTTGATGCTGATGGTCTCTACTTGCTTTGGGCTCTATACAGTTGGGTGATTATTGTTCTTATATTCATAATTTTTCTAAGCAGAAAACCAGACTTTACCTTCTTGACAGAAGAAAAGGTCAATTTTATAGTCTTTTGTTTTTTTTTCTTTGCCATAATTGTGTTCTGGCATTTAAAAAAAAAAAAAGGAATGAGTGCTGGGACTGGGCTCTAGCACAGCTCTGGTTTTCTGGGCATGCAGAGAAAGATGGGGGAGTCCACTCTCTAGGGTGCTTTACAGGGACCATGATGGCTGACTTCACCTCAGAATCTGATTTAAATTTAAATTTAAACCATCAGATGCATCATTGTATAGATATAGGATGAACGAATAACTAAAAGCTAGAAGTCAACACAGGGCAGAACCTTGGGGGTGGGGCAGTGTAGCCTACTCTACACTCTAAGACTTCAGTCAGGGCTTGGTCTTTTACAGGGAACTTGGCGTTTACTATTAGACGGACTGCATTGTCATTCTTATCATCATACGAAGCCAGATCTTAAGTCTTCAGAAATGAGCACAAGCATATTTGTTTTTAAATAAAAAACAAAGGTAATTGTGGAAAAAAAATCATATTCGATTATTAAAATAAATTAGGTCACCATAGTTAATTATTGGCATATTATGCTCCAGCTGTAGAAATAACAATTCCACCATTTTCCTATTTATTGGGGGGACCCCAAAACCTGTTTCTGCGTTTTATAGCTAGAGTGGGTCTTTGAAATAGAAATGCCACCACTACAATAATACAAGAGGCACAATTTATTGTTAAGGTAATGGCCTTTCAGACACTTTAAATAGTTGCTGTCTTCTAAATTCCTCCATTGCTCTATCTGTACCTCTTTTGTATTTGGAACATTTTCCCTTGGATTTTTAATTTCAGCCTACATCCCTTTCTCCTTCCTGGTAGCATGATCAAGAAAAGGATGCATGTTGCTTAGTAGGGTGCCATGCACACAGTGAGATGCTTCGCAAAGCTAAGCCAAGTATCTTTCCTGACAGGCCCGATCTGCTTTTACTGCTGTGTGTCCTCCCACAGGCAGGGCCTCCTCTCAGCACACAGGAGTCAGCCAGCATCAAACCTGGGCTGCTTCAGACTACAAAGCCCTGCCACTTCTATAGAGAAAGATTGCAGGCATTTTTATGCAAGAAATTCTGGTAAGGGTGTGAAGGATCTGAAGTACGCATAGCAATTTGAATGAGGCACATCACAGAGCTTCGCTCTCTGGTTATAGAGTTAAATTTACAGCCCAATTGTGTCGATTGAATGAAACTGTAAGACACATGTGTTTATGTGCCTAACCTCAATTCTGACCTCATTTTATTTCCCCACTTTCATGTCCCCATCCCTAACATCCTCATCTATTAATTATAGAAGAATTACATATTAAATACAAGTATTTAATATTAATATTGACTGAAATTTATATTACCACTACCAGTCCTTTTTTGGGAGAAACTTGCTGGGCTATTAATAAAACAAAACTGGCAAAAGGTTACTTTTACCATCAAGTGGCAGTATGACTCAACTGCAGTATTAAATTTTGAGGGGAACATAAATAAATTCAAAACAAATCTGCAAACCTGAAGCTACACAACTACAACATGCCTCACAAACTTCATTGTGGAAAGCAGATATCAGAATTGTAGTTGTTTTGAGGGAGGAGATGGTGCTTTTTCTTTCTTCCTCCCCTGGTACCTAGAGTGGTACCTAGTAATAAGAAGTGATAGAATGAATGGATGAGTCATTGTTGGTGCTTTTAGCACATATTATTTAAACATAAAATGCAGAAAATCTCACAGATGAACTTAAAATGAGTAAAGATTGCATATGTAAACAGCCTTATAATTAGTATAGTTTGGTCCTTTTGATCATCCTAAAGGGGAGGATGCTTTAAATCTCTGTGTGTTTATTCCTTAAGCCTCTAGGAACTGAAATAATGAAAAATGCCATTTTTTTCTAACGGTATTTTTAAAAAGGTGAAACGGTCTCCTAGAATATAAGTTCCTTGAGAACTGGGATTTTTATCTATTTTGTTCACTGACATATCAACTGTGCCTGTTACATAATTGGCAGTCAGTAAGTATTTTTGGAGTGAACTGTCTTTTAGCCAAAACCCACTAACTGATACTCATAGATGTCTGCTTGACAGCATTAAAATAAACGATCTATCACATGTGCTGATTCAGTGCAAATTTCTTCATAATAATCCTTAATGATGTCTGATTCCTGACTTAATGGAGCATATCACCCTTTACAAAGCTTTACTGCTTTTTTCCCCTCCTTTAGAAGCCAAAAGCCTGAGCGGTTTTACTGATGAAAGTCTGAACTGTTGGGGATGTGGGAAGCTGGAAGGAGCACTGCTGCCAAGCTAACTACAGGAAAAGGCAGAGAAAATTCTAACTTTTCTTGAGTTCATAAGAGAGTTGAGGTCACAGAGCACCTGAATCCAAGGAGGTACAGACTGGCTCACTTGTGGCAAAGCATGGGTGAAAGGGCTGACTGCTGTACAAATGGGTAAGGAGAAATCAGATAACATTTTAACAAATTGTTGGAGGCCCAGGGTGGGCTGGTCTATCAGTCTGGAATAGCTGAGAGCCCTGATATAGGGGGAGTTGGCATTCACCTGTCGGCTCTATCCAGGCAGCCCTCACTCTCAGAAGAAACAATGGGAGCAGGCTGGAGACGGCACAGAGCCCTTCTCAGTGGTGTAGGCCTATAGGAGGTGATTGGTGGTTGTTGTTGCAGGAACAGCACAAAACCTTGCTTCCCTGCTCAAAAGTAAAGAAATCAACAGACTGATCCAGAGACTTAAAAATGACTAATAACTAAAATAACTATAAAGTAACTATCAGGCAGAAATTTGAATGACTCTGTTACAGGATATCATGGAAAAGGTAGACAATATGTATGAGCAAATGTAGAGGAGAGTTGGAAACCTATGAGAAACACTCAACTGGAAATGCAAGAAATAAAGCTATGTTATAATATAAGAATTCCTTTGAGGGGCTTATCAGTACACTTGACACAGCTGAGGAAACTTAAGTTCACAGCTCAATAAACTTAAAGATAGGTTAGTAGATATTATCCAAACTGAAATACAAAGGGGGGCAAAAGAGTGGGTGGGGTGGGACAAAACAGAGCATCCAAGAGTTTGGGACAATATCCCAAACAGTGTAAAATACACACAAATGGAGTTCCACAAAGGAGAAGAGAGAAATAAAAAAGCAGGAAAAATATTTTAAGGGATAATGGCTGAGAATTTGTCAAATAACGAAAATCAAGCCAGGGATCCAAGACGCTTAGAGAACCCCAAGCAGGATAAATAACAAAAAAGACACACCTAGATACATTGTAGGCAGGCTACTGGAAACCAAAGTAAAGAGAAAAGCTTGAAGGCAGTCAGAGAAAAGACACAGTAATTAATAGAGAGAAATTAACAGCAGGCTTCTGGTCAGAAACTGAAAGTTGAACTACCAAGATCCGTAGCATGCGATACTTTTGATTAAAATATTATCAGTAGGATAACATATTCTAATTGGTACCAATCTTTTCTACATATGAATTGGACCCTGCAGATGAAGTACTGACTCATTGTTTGATAACCAATTCTACTTAAAGTGAGAGAAAAATATTTTCAAAATGTGAGTTAATGACCAAATTTTGTGGTAGCTATTGAAATATGGAAGATAAACCACTAACACTTTAGTTGTTTTCATTGTTCTTCTAAAAACCTTAAAATAATCACCATGTTGGGGAAAGTACCCTTAGAACAGTCTAGGTAATTTGAAGGGGCACATGGGTTTCATTAAGCATATTTGGCTATTTTATAAATGAAAAGAAATATAAACAAGAAACCATAAAAGTACATTTCCTTCTTAAGAACCTGTTAGGTGCTACAGAGAGAGAACTGTTTAGTTATAATTCCTGTCTCCTAAAAATTTATAAATCTAAAACAGACCATATTTACAGAATATGAAGAGAAAACTATAAAATGTAAATCTTGTCAAAGTCAGTTGATCGTTGTATTATAACAGACAATTGTAATAAATACTAGCTGCCATTCATTCGGCATCCACTCTGTGTTAAACCTGACATAATATGTTTTTAAATTACATTATCGTGTTCAATTCTCACCTAATTTTGTGAAAAGATAATCCTGACAGTTTGCGAATGAGGGAAATGTGGCTAAGAGAAGTTCAGTAAACTGCCATATTATGCCACTCTTCTGTTAAGTGGTATAGGACTCAATCTTAGTTTTGTCTGGATCCAAAACCCTCAACTTTCCCCCTTACACTCCATTGAAACATAACAGTGGGAGTTTCAGATTCAAGCAGGTGTTGGTTTAAGGCAGATCATGTTCTCAGTTCCCCTCTATTGGGCCTGAGAGGGGTTCCTAGAATGAATAGTATTTCTGGATTTATGGGATGATGTGAAGCTGGCATTTCAGTGGGCAGAAATTACAGATGCTGGAAACGGCTGGAGGCCTGAGGAGGTCTTCAGCCGCTCCATTTCTTATGCAATCGTCTTTATCATAACCAGTGAGTCTAACATTCATTCTTGATGTATAACATTCTAAGTGTGCTAGTGGAGTTCCTTTTAATCTTTAATAGATACGGCAGTGTCCAGACCTGTGGAGAGCTGTGAGAATCCCACGTCGTTGTTGCGACAGATCAGTGATCAGTGGAAGGGAGTTGTTTGCTACCCTGGAAGCTATGGGGACTAAAGTAGAAACTCGTAAAACATGCAGTTGATTATATGGAGAAAGCGTTATTTCTAATGTCATGGACTTTGGAAAAGTTTCATTTTAATACAATGAGAAGTAATTATTCTTTGAGTGTTAAGGTGTTGTTAATGCATTTCCATTTATATATAGTTGCTCATCACCTGTCAGCTTGAATGTATTCATGTTGTTTCTTCAGTATATCAGATGTGAGAGCTTGACTTTAAGAGACAATAATATGAAACATCTGTGGTACTTTGTTGATACAACTACTTTTGGAATGACAGCAAAAACTGATTTCAATATTGCTTATCATGACTGTGGTTGGTAAAGTAATATTTACAAAAGGAAATATTTTTCTAATTTGATGCTTAAGATTTAACTTTCAAAATATTGTTTATTTAATTATGTTTAACTTAAAAAGAAGAGCAGTTTATTTGGTATTGAAAGTTTTTATTTTATTTTTTGTTGCTGTTCTTTTCATTTTAAAAAAGGAAGTCCTTTCTAAGGGAAGAAATATCTAACTCCATTCCAAGAGCTGAACTGCATTTTTAAATTCCAGTTGACTAACAACCAAACTAGATTAGAAAAGAGAAAGAATATCTGTTTTTCTATTTAGACCACAGATAATATACATGTATTATTTAATTTGTGATTTGATGGATTAATGATTCTTTCCTTTAAACTAGTCTACTAGAATTATGTTTACCGTCTACTTACGTTTCCTCATAGCTTTGGTAAACCTTCTTTGTAGTCAGTACAGTATGTATAGTAAGTAGGCTTGAATACATAATTTTGAGAGGTGTTTTTGGTACTTATCTTTATATTTTGAAATAAATATAGATTCACAGAAAGTTGCAAAAAATAATAGAGATCCCTTGTAACAGGGTAGCACATATTTATCTTTCAATATGTAATTTTTGATGAGCTGTTTTCAATTTTCCTTGTTCTAACATGCTGTTTTTCTTTACATCTTTTGTTTTATTGTAAACCTGACAAGGGATGAATTAAGCCTCATTAAGTTTGTCCCTTTAATGTTTGCCTTTCTATATGTGTTTGGATCTCGGAGATATTGGCTTCTAAATAAACAAGCTACTTCCAAATGGAAAGGGTGTGTTGGGTTTGGCTCTTAGATCCATTATTTGGCATTTCCACCTCATTTTCTTCAGAGCAGAAATAGTGAATGTTTCAAAGATGCTCGACCACCACTGTGGGGCCCTGTGGCTGTTTGTTTGTCCAACCCCACATTGCAGGGGCACCCACTGTGTCATTGGCCTTCTTCCTGCCTCCCTCTCCCACTGCTGACTTGACTTTCCTCCTCACCCACCTTCCATCCTCCCATGTCAGTCATCTGCGCTGCAGGGAGGCAACTCAGTTCTGTTGGACCCCAGGGTAGATGGGAGCCACAGGCTCTCCCAGGGGCCTGTCATTCTCCACTTCTCAATGGATCACTCCCCATGGGCCCTCTCTGCAAGTCTCTCTAGCCTCCTTTTAACCCTCTGAATCCAACTCCCTCCCCCAACTTCCTCTCTGACTTCCTTGAGAGTTTTTCACATCTAGTGGGAAGCCCGCCTCTGAACTCCCTCTCTCCTGTATCTGCTCATCTTCTCTTCCTGCCTTCTCAGGATCCTTATGCTCTCATCTTCTCTCCTCTTTTTACATCTCTGTTTTTTGTACCCTTTATGGATCAGTATCATCAGCATTTCTTAGGCCTGCTTAAGCATTTCCCAATCGACAACTTCGCCATCCTCCTTCCCACTACAGCTATTGCCCTCTCCCTCTCTGCACTCATCACTCGCCGTTCTGGAAACAGCAATTAACCGTTGTATGTACACTCACCTTGTCTCCTCTCCTGCTCAGCTCCAGCCTTCTCTAATGGTGCCCCTGCCCCCATCACCCTGGCAATTGCTTAGGTCACTGATGACGCCCGTCACTGGTCCACTAACTATATAACTTCCTGACTGGTTTGTCCTCATCCATTCCTTCCTTCTTCCTATTCAATGTCTTCTTAAAACACATATCTGACCATGTGACTTCTTTGCTTAAAACCCTCCAGCCGCTGACCACAGAGGCAGAGCCTGAGGGTGGAGCAGCGTCCTTGCTTGGCTAGGCCTCCTGGCTTCTCACCGGCCTCCTGCCTGCCTCTCTAGCCTGGCTGCAACCCTGCTTTCTTTCATGTCCTGCCATTGGCCCTTTGCATATGCTGTTTCTTCATCAGGGATTTTGATACAAGCTGTTGGCAAATATGACTTAACTAAATCTTTACTTTTTAAAATGCTGTTTGAGGAAATTTTGTTTTATACAGATGTGTGCCCCAGGTGTCAGAAACCAGGGCTTTTACTGTACCAGAACTTACACGATACAACTTTCTGATCATGTCTTAAACTCCTTAACTTTGCCTTTTTTGCCAGGTTTGCTTTTCTTATAGCCAAATGGAAAGAGAAAAGACTTTGTTTTCTGAGAAAGGTGTGTTGTCTGAGCCTTCCTTATGTACTACTGTAATCTTTCCCTTCAGAAGCCTTTCTTTTTTTTTAAAAGATTTTATTGGGGAATTGGGGGAGGGAAACAGCATTGGGGAACCGGGGAAGGGGAACAGAGAAGTTGCTGTCCTTTTGTTCTTCAGTCTAGTTGTGGAGGACATTGCTTCACTACCCATGTTGGTATCATCATTGCGCTCTTCTCTGGTGAGGCATATCAGTCACCAGCCTCTGGACAGCTGCTCAGAGCAGCTCTTGGCAGCTCACACCGGCTGCCAGCCACTCACTGTAGCCTATAGCAGCCCACTGAAGGAGTGGCTGCAGCTATGCCTTCCCTGGGGACTCACAGCAGCCCAGCTCCAGGTGGAGCTGTTGTTCACCATCTTAGCGGTAGAGGGCAGTGTCACTGGCCCTCATATGTGGGATCCGAACTGGGGCCACTGGTGTCCCAAGCCAGCTCTTAACCAACATGCCACTCGGCTGACCCCAGAAGCCATTTTTAAATGATCATTCTTGTATTCATTCCTTTCTTCTGCAGATGTTTATTGAGTATCTGCTGTGTACCAGGCACTGTTCTAGGCTCTAGGGAAAAAGAGAGGGAGGGAGGGAGGGAGGGAAGGAGGGAGGGAGGGAGGGAGGAAGGGAGGAAGGGAGGGGGGGGAGAGAGAGAGAGAGAGAGAGAGAGAGAGAGAGAGAGAGAGAGAGAGAATATGAATATGAATGAATTAGTTTTTAGTTCCCCTTCCAGCACACAGCTCACATTATCATTCATTGGTGGCTAATTTGTTTAACTCTAGTACTGAGTAACCTGATAGGTCTTTTATATAATGTATTTCTCTTTAGAGGGACTTTTAGGTTAGATTAGTTTATAAATAGAGTTCTATAAAGTGGTTGCTTTCTTCAAGAAATATCAGTGTTGATGTTTTTAAAGCAGACTAAGATGGACCAAAGTCGTCTTCAACTCCATTATTAGTTTATTTCTCAGAGATGATGTGATGGTACGGGATGAGGCCTGATTATTCTCAGAAAGGAAGCCGTAAATCATACAGGGACATTACATGACTCCCCAAGCTCTGTAGTTCTTTCAGGTGGGAAAATAAAAGGATGCAATTCATTATCATAGATATTTGTTAGATATCAATTATAATTTACTTTTTGACATTTTAATATTTTATTCTTATCACCATTTACGAAGTACACTTAAGGGTCGATAGAGCACCCTAATGGGCTTTCATTGGTAACAAAGGAACAGAAAAAGTATTAACTTTTACTACGATTTTAAGTAGATTTTTAAGAAATAATGCCAATACCTTACTTCCTACAATCCTGTATTTTCATGTACAAACCCCTATTTGACAATTTCTACTTTTTGAAATTAAACGGAATGTCTTCATCCTTTGTTATCTTTTCTACTAAAATATTTCAAAGTTGGTATTTTAAACCACAATGAAATCCTATTATTTTTTTCATTTCATGTTATTTTTAACTTTCCTGTCTCATAATAACATAGTGCAATGAGTTATTAAGCAATTTACTCACATTATATATTCTTTTGTTTTTCAAGTCAATGCCCAAAAATATGGTGTCTCGTCTTTGTGAATCTAAAAAGATTTGTGCTGCAGCTGATATGCAACTTCAGGTATGTACATACTTTTGTTCTGAAGTTTTCCAGAGTAATTCTTCAAAATAAATACATAACTTTAAATTTTTGCCAGTGCTACACATTTATTATAATAATTATGCTTCTAAAACATCTTTCATCTGAGTTCAAAGAACTTGACCAAAATTGACTCATTCAGTCCTCACACTGTCCTTATGAAGCAGATGTTAAGAGCATTTCCTAATTTCAGTCTGGAAAAAATCAAAGCTTGGAAAAGTTATGTGACTTCTAAATCATACATTTCAGCAACCAACTTTATATTGTTATTCACTTTGTTTCTATTTTTAAATTTGTGTTTTTAGATGTGAAATTTAAAGAGTAATGACTTAGTTTTTGATAATATTCTAAACCAATTTTCCAAGTTTACAAATGGAGACTAGAAAGATTCTATGACCCATCTGGATGTCAGGTCTACATGATACTAAAT
This sequence comes from Aselliscus stoliczkanus, assembly GCA_033961575.1. Taxonomy (NCBI): domain Eukaryota; kingdom Metazoa; phylum Chordata; class Mammalia; order Chiroptera; family Hipposideridae; genus Aselliscus; species Aselliscus stoliczkanus. The sequence continues at coordinate 100,112,406 of CM066727.1, read as the reverse complement.
GTATATGTTATTTGTAATTACTGAGATTGTTTATGGAACTCTTAGTCCTCATCAGGTCTTGAGAGTTACATAAACATAATCTAAACACCCACCTTTCATCTCCGGCATCTCAAAATAGTCACTTTATAATGATCCAGTTACATATTTAAAAGTGTAGCCAGTCTTTAATTGCTTTATAGTTTTGTAAAATCAGACCCAAAAAGAAATGAATGAGCTCTGTTTTTATTGTACCTTAATATTTTCTCTGTGACGTTTCTCTGTAGTCAGATGATGTTTCCATGCCGCTGACCACGGCGTTCTACTTTACCCCATGAGCTCAGTGTTCCAGAAAGGGAGTTTAGGAAATCAGATGGACATTTTTCTCTATTTTTGTGATTTTCAAGAATGAAAATAGGCAATTTTTATATTTTAAAGTAATCTTTTATTTTAATAAAATATAGCACCTTAACTGTATTTACTTAAAGTATAAATACTGTAATTATTTCTGTGGATTTTTGACACATTTTGGAGAACAAACTTGAAATCAATGCAGTGAAAAGGTTAAAATATAAATTTCACTGAAGAATGCCCACTATAGACAAAACCATGAATTTACATTTGATTTATTATTTAGTGTCTATTCACATCAATGTAATTAAAAAGGAATTTCAGAATTATTTGAAAAAATTGGCATTATTTGGCAAGAGTCTTTTGTTTTGCTGATAGCTATATCAGAAGTGTAGTTTAAAGGGGCTTTCTTTTTGAGCAATTGTTCCAGTGGTTTTCTTCTAAAATGGAAAACTAAGTTCTCACTCCTCCCACCCTCCAAAAAGAATAAACTCCCTGAGAGAGAGGGAGGGGGGTAGGGAGGGAGGGAGGGAGGGAGGGAGAGAGAGAGAGAGAGAGAGAGAGAGAGAGACAGATAAGAGGGGAGGGGAGGGGAGGGAGGAGAGAGGGAGGGGAGAAAGGGGAACTCTTGCAAGAGGAGCCACTTGTGCCAACTTTCATTTTATACAAAAGCCCCCTTGTGCAGTGGAGACAAACAAGGATGGAAAGGAATTGTTTCAGGTTTCTACGGGATTATAAACAGTATTTTAAAAATTGTGAATTTTTGTTTGTCATGCATTGTTTTAAAAATAGGCTTTTATTTTTCTGTGGCTCTAAGGATCTTGGAACCAGGCACCCATGACTCCCTGGGTGGGCAAATAGGCTCATGGTTTTAGAATTGTTTGGTTTATCAGCAGATGAGTGTGAAATACATGCATGTTTAATTTATTTTGCTCTGTTTTTATAATTAAAGTAGTCATTCCATGCTATGCCTTTCTTTTGTGAAAGGCACAATTGAAAGAATAAAACACTTAACTTCTTGTTTGTTTATAGATGGGGGCAAAAAACTCCACCTCAGTTGAGGTTAGAGTCTAAGAGTTTCAATTCCTAATAATTTATTCTGTTAGAACATAGACAAGACATAGATGAGTAATTTTGGCTCCTCTGATTATCTTTATGCATTGTTACTCATTATAGAATAGAGCATTGAGAGAGCTGTATTTAGCTATATGTTTAGATTACCAGTTAGAGTAAAGCGATATTTATATTTAGGAAATGTCTATATTTTTCTAGGGAAGGTTTAAACTTGACTTTATAATTTAGAACCATAATTCCATATCTAGATGAAGCCAGAAGCTAGAGGTCATTTAAATTTTTTCTTTTATCCAAACTAATCCTCACTTCTTTCAAGTCAACAGCTGCACATTCTCTGCAAATTCCATTTTTGAATCAGAAAGATGCATATCAGAAACATAATTGCACATCAGAATTTTTCCTTTAAAATAAAGCATTTTCTATTTTCTGGCTACAGGTGAACTCTAAACAATGCTAAAAATAATATTCAAGTCAAAAAGCACTTTAACTTTGCTTTAGGTTTTATGCAGAATTTAGTGTTCGGAACACTACTAGCAACAGATTTCATGTTCTAATGCTTTATTCTGCTGCTATCATGTTTCAGTGGCCTGTACCCTCTGCCCAAGGGTGAGTGATCATTCTCTCCTGGTCACCTCCTTAAGCCAGAATTGCCCCTGCACAGCAGCTGCTTCCTTTGTACCTCCTGACACCAGATGTGGGGACTGACTTGGCCCTAGCTTCAGACTCTCCAACAGCTGCACCACAATTCTTTGTAACATCTGTCCCCTTTCTCCACCTCATGCCACCTATCTATGTTCTTTCACCTCTCATTACAAAACTAGGATTCTGACCACTTCATTTCTCTCATTCCAGCAGGATTTGTTAGGTCCTGGGGGTCACAAGTAATAACTTTATTTTTCATAATTCCAACTATATTTACTGCCTATATAGAGAAAGGCAAAATTCCAGTTTTTAAAAATTTAATTTAATTTTTCTTTTTTTTTTGAATTGGGGAAGGGGAACAGCCAAGTTGTTGTCTTTGAATCTTTTTTTTTTTTTAATTGGAAAATTGGGGGAGGGGAACAGTGTTGGGGAACCAGGGAAGAAACAGACAAGCTGCTGTCCTTTTTGTTCTTCAGTCTAGTTGTGGAGGATGTTGTCTCACTGGCCCATGTTGGTATTATCATTGCACTCTTCCTGGCTGAGGCAGCTGCTCACTGGCCATTAGACGACCGCTCATGGTGGCTCAGGCAGCTCATGAAAGAACACGCCAGCTGCAGGTCAGCCCAATTGCAGCCTACACTGTCGCAGGTGACTCACAGCAGCCCAACTCCAGGTTGGGCTGTTGTTCACCATCTTAACTGTAGAGGGTGCAGCGTCACTGGCCCGTATGTGGAATCCAAACCGGGGCCCTGCTGCTCAGAGCTGGCATCCCAAGCCAACTCTTAACCAATGTGCCACCTGGCCAGCCCTGTCCTTGAATCTTAGTTGTGGAGGACGCAGCTAGCTGAGCTTCCAAGTCTAGTTGCCACCCATCCGCCCATGGGCAGCTCGCGGCCGCTCAGCTCAGGGTGCCGTGCTCAATCTTAGTTGTGGGTGGGAATAGCCCACCATCCCATGCAGGAGTCGAACCCAGCAACCTTGTTGTTAGGAGGTGCTCTCACGAGCTAAGCCATCCTGCCACCTGTTGGCAGTTCAGAAGCAGCTCAGCTTGGGCACAGTGTCACTGGCCCATGTGGGAATTGAACTGGCAGCCCTGTGGGTCAGAGCTGACACTCTTAAGCTAACTCTTAACCAACTGAGCCACTTGGCCGGCCCAAGAGATGTTTTTTAAGTGTTCTCAAAAATCTTTTGGACAACGATTGCTGGAAGGTGGGCAGGCCGGGCGAATAGGGGAAGAAGGCTGTGGGACGTATGAGGTGCAGCCCGCACTTGTGGCTACTGAGGCACCGAGCTTCAGAGAGCAGATCGCTGTCAATGGAAAGGGTGCCCAAAGACGCTCATTGAGCCTTTGGGAGCGCAGCCTGCCTTGGGACAGGCGAAAGCAAAATGGCAGTGACTTTGTAAAAACTATGAATCACACGTCACAACCACACTCAAGTACAGCAAACCTGCAGTGCCAGGATCTCGCTAGGCGCCAGGTGGCCTACTCTGTTCCCACAAGCTGCACAGGAATTTTTGTACAGCAGAGGACAAACTGAAGAGAGCTTGGTGGCCTTTAGCCAAGACCGGCATGGGTTTGTTTTTGTTTTTTTGTTTTTTGTTTGTTTTTTTCCCCCTCATTGGTTGCTTATCTTGGTTGTTTTTGGTTTTTATTTCTATTTCATTATTATCATTTTCCAGTTTTTAATATAGGCATATATATGGGTGTATATAGTGAATATATGTCCATATATATGAGTGTGTAGACATATATATTTTTTTCTTTTTCTTTCTTTTCTTCTTTTTTTCCCATCCTTACTTTCTCCTTTTTTTATTCATTCTTCTCACTGCTATTCTTTTCCTCCTTTCCTTTTTTTTGCAAATTTTATTTTATTTTATTTTATTTTATTTTGTTTTTAATTTTAATTTTTGGTATAGCTATTCGGTTTCTCATGTTTATTCTATTTTTTATTTTATGATATTATATTTTATTTTGTTTCCTCTTCAGTTCTTTTTGTGTGTGTGGTTATTGTTTTATTTCTGTTTGTTTTCTTCTTTTGTGTGTTTGATATTTCTATACAAGTTGACTGTAGATTGATGGTTGTTTTTTTTTTTACATGTGACAGCATTTCATTTCCTTTGGTGTCTACGGTGGTTGTTTTTGTTGATCTGCTTTGCTCTAAAATCACTCTGCAATTGGGCCCAAACAAAGAGACACAAGAAACATCATACACAGAGGCCAACTTTAGATAAAACCAGAGCATTTCTGGGTTTGACATACAAGAGTTACACCCAAAAGGAAGTTGCTGCAGGTACGAGGGCCCAAAGGGTCCAAGCCTCATCAGAGGGGTCAACCCTCTCACAGCAGCTCATAAACTGTGGACACTGCTGATTCTCACAGCTAATCAGTCTGGGAGTCAATCCCACTTACTGACAAGCCAAAAGTAATCAAAGCTAAACTTCAACAGGTGAGGACACACAACACAAGGAACACCTCAGATAAATACATGCACAGGAGAATAGGGAGATTGAGTAATTCAAATATAAAGGATACATACCACATAAGTCCACCCAGAAAAGACTGAAAGACCTAGGGGATCTATCTGTTATATCGAAGCAAGCACAAAGAGTAAGCCAGAATGGGGAGACAAAGAAACAGAACCCAAATAAAAGAACAGAGGAAACTTCCTGGATCAATGGAACTAGAGGAAATAGAGGTAAACAACCTATCGGAGACAGAGTTCAGAACACTGATTATTAGAATGTTCAAGGAAATTAATGAAAATATAAAGAAGTATAGAGAAATCATGAAAAGCAACCAGCTAGAACTTAAGAACACAATTAATGAATTAAATAACAAACTTGATGGAATCACTAGCAGATTGGATGAAGCAGAAAATCGAATCAGTGACTTAGAAGACAAGATAGCAGAGATCACCCAAGCAGAACAACAAAAAGAAAAAAGAATGAAAAACATTGAAAATAGTTTAAGAGAGCTGGGAGACAACATCAAATGCAACAACTTTCGGATCTTTGGAATACCAGAAGGAGAAGAGAGGGAGCACGGGATTGAGAACATATTTGAAGTAATAATGTCTGAAAACTTCCCTAACCTGGCAAAGGACAGTGAAATACAAGCCCTGGAAGTGCAGAGAGTTCCAACCAAGATGATTCCAAACAGGCCCACACCAAGGCACACTATAGTGAAAATGGCGAGGGTTAAGGACAAAGACAGTATCCTTAAAGCAGCAAGGGAAAGGCAGCAAGTTACTTACAAGGGCACCCCCATAAGATTAACATCCAACTTTTCTACAGAAACTCTGCAGGCCAGAAGGGAGTGACAGGAGGTTTTCAAAGTGATGAAAAATAAAGGCCTACAACCGAGATTGCTGTATCCAGCAAGGTTACCATTTAAAATTGAAGGATAGATAAAGAGCTTTCCAGAAAATAAGTTAAAGGAATTTATTACCACCAAGCCAACTTTGCAAGAAATGTTAAAAGGGCTTCTTTAAGCAGAAGAGAAAAACAACCTAACTAAGAAAGACTAGGAACACAAATAACAAAATGGCAATAAATATGCACCTATCAATAATTACATTTATTAAATGTAAGTGGATAAAAAGCTCTAAATAAAAGACATAGGGTGCTGAATGGATAAGAAAGCAAGACCCCACCATATGCTATATACAATAGACTCACCTCAGATCAAAAGACACATTCAGGCTGAAAGTAAAGGGATGGAGTAAAATATTTCATGCAAATGGAACTGAGAAAAAAGCTGGAGTAGCAATACTTATATCAGATAAAATGGACTTTAAATTGAAGAATATAATAAAGGACACAGAAGGACACTTCATAATAATAAACGGATCGATCCAACAAGAGGACATAACCCTAGTAAATATCTACGCACATAACATAGGAGCTCCTAAATATATAAAACAGATATTGTCAGACATAAAGATGGAGATCAACGGTAACACTATCATAGTAGGGGACTTCAACACCCCATTGTCACCAATGGACAGATCCTCCAGACAGAAAATCAATGCTGAAACAGCGACCTTAAATGACACATTAGACCAGCTGGATTTAACTGATATATTCAGAGCATTTCACCCCAAAGCTACAGAATATACATTCTTTTCAAGTGCACATGGAACATTTTCTAAGATAGACCACATGTTAGGCCACAAAACAAGTCTCAATAAATTTAAGAACACTGAAATCATTTCAAGTGTCTTCTCTGACCACAATGCTATGAGACTAGAAATCAATTATAAGAAGAAATCTGGAAAGCTTACAAATACATGGAGGCTAAATAACATGCTACTAAATAGTCAGTGGGTCAAAAATGTGATCAAGGAGGAAATCAAAAGATACCTTGAGAGAAACGAAAATGAAAACACCATGACCCAAAATCTCTGGGATGCAGTGAAAGCAGTCCTAAGAGGGAAGTTCATAGCAATGCAGGCCTACCTAAAGAAGGAAGAAAAATCTCAAATCAACAGGTTATCCTTACACCTCAGGGGACTGTAAAAAGAACAGCAAAAGAAGCCAAAGAGGAGTACAAGGAAGGAGATAATAAAAAATAGAGCAGAAATAAATGATATAGGGAACAGAAAAACAATACAAAAGATCAACGAAACCATGAGCTGGTTTTTTGAGAAGATAAACAAAATTGACAAAGCTCTAGCCAGGCTCATCAAAAAAAAAAAAAGAGAGAGAGAACTCAAATTAGTAAAATCAGGAACCAAAGAGGTGAAATGACTACAGACATCACAGAAATACAAAAAAATTTATGAAATTACTATGAGCAACTATATGCCAACAAATTTGACAATCTGGAAGAAATGCATAATTTTCTAGAAGCATACAACCTTCCAAAGCTAACTCGAGAAGAAACGGAAAATCTAAATAGTCTGATTACTACCAACGAAATTGAGTCAGTAATCAACAAGCTCCCAACAAACAAAAGTCCTTGACCAGATGGATTCACAAATGAATTTTATCAAACATTCAAAAAAGAACTATCACCTATTCTTCTCAAAGTATTCCAAAAAATCCAGAAGGAGGGAAGGCTCCCAAATTATTTTTATGAAGCCACTATCACCTTGATTCCAAAACCAGATAAAGACAGCACAAAAAAGGAAAACTATAGGCCAATATCACGGATGAATATAGATGCAAAAATTCTCAATAAAATATTAGCAAATAGAATTCAGCAATGCATTAAGAAGATCATACATCATGATCAAGTGGGTTTTATCTCTAGTATGCAAGGCTGGTTCAACATCCGTAAATCAATTAATGTGATACAACCCATCAACAAAATGAAGAATAAAAATCATATGGTCATATTAATAGATGCAGAAAAAGCATTTGACAAAATCCAACAGAGATTTATGTTAAAAACCCTTAGCAAAGTGGGTATACAGGGATCATATCTCAATATAATAAAGGCCATATATGATAAACCTACAGCTAACATCATACTCAATGGGGAAAAGCTAAAACCATTCCCATTAAGATCAGGAACAAGACAAGGCTGTCCACTTTCTCCTCTTTTATTCAACATAGTTCTGGAAGTTCTAGCCTCAGCAATCAGACAAGAAAAAGAAATAAAAGACATCCAAATTGGCAAGGAAGAAGTAAAATTGTCATTATATGCAGATGACATGATACTGTATATAGAGAACCCCAAAGACTCCATCAAAATACTACTGGAACTGATAGATGAATTCAGTAAAGTAGCAGGGTATAAAATCAATGTTCAGAAATCAGTGACATTTGCATATACCAATAATAAACTAACGGAAGGAGAAATTAAGAAAACTGTTCCATTTACAATTGCTTCAAGAACTATAACATACCTAGGAATAATTTTTTTTTTTTGAGGGCAGTGTCACTGGCCCTCATATGTGGGACCCGAACCTGGGCTGCTGGCTTCCCAAACCAGCACTTAACCACTGCGCCACTTGGTCAGCCTCCTAGGATTAAATTTAACCAAAGAAGTAAAAGATCTGTACTCAGAAAATTATAAGACACTGAAGAAAGAAGTAAAAGAAGATACAAATAAATGGAAACACCTACCATGCTCATGGATAGGAAGAATTAATATAGTTAAAATGTCCATACTTCCTAAAGCAATGTATAGATTCAATGCAATTCCCATCAAACTGCCAAGGGCATTTTTCACAGAAATAGAAAATATAATCCTAAAATTTATATGGAACCATAAAAGACCCCGAATAGCCTTGGCAATCCTGAGAAATAAGAACAAAGTTGGGAGTATCACACTACCAGACATCAAAACATACTACAAGTCTACAGTAATCAAAATAGTATGGTACTGGCATAAAAACAGGCACATAGACCAGTGGAACAGAACAGAGACCCCAGAAATAAATCCATGTATATGCGGACAGTTAATCTATGACAATGGAAGCAAGAATTTACACTGGGGTAAAGATAGTCTATTTAATAAATGGTGCTGGGACAATTGGATGACACATGCAAAAAACAATGAAACTGGACCACCTCCTTACGCCATATACAAGAACAAATTTAAAATGGATTAAAGACTTAAAATGTAAGATCTGAAACCATAAAACTCCTAGAAGAAAATATAGGGAGTAAATTTGCAGATATTACCCTGAGCAATATTTTTACTGATACAGCCCCACGGGCAAGGGAAGTAAAAAAAAAAATGAACACATGGGATTATATCAAACTTAAAAGTGTTTTCACAACAAAGGAAACCATCAATAAAACAAAAAGGAAGCCTACTGAATGGGAGAATATATTTGTGAATGATATATCTGACAAGAGGTTAATATCTAAAATTTATAAAATACTCATGCAACTCAACACCAAAAAACAAACAAACAACCCAATTAAAAAATGGGCAGAGGAAATAAAGAGACATTTCTCTAAAGAGGACATACAGATGGCCAATAGGCAGCCAATAGTCATATGAAAAAAATGTTCAAGTTCACTGATCATTAGAGAAATGCAAATGAAAACCACAATGAGATACCACCTCAGTCTGGTCAGAATGGCTATCACCAATAAAGCAACAAACAAGTGCTGGAAGGGCTGTGGGGAAAAGGGGACCCTGCTGCACTGTTGGTGGCATTGCAGATTGGTGCAACCACTATGGAAGTCAATATGGAGGTATCTCAAAAAACTGGAAATGGAACTACCTTATGACCCAGCAATTCTACTCCCAGGCATTTATCCTGAAAAACCCAAGACACTGATTCGAAAAAATATATGCACCCCTATGTTCATTGCAGCACTATTTACAATAGCCAAGACTTGGAAACAATCGAAAGGGCCATCAGTAGACGACTGGATTAAGAAACTGTGGTACATTAACACAATGGAGTATTACACAGCTATAAAGAAGAAAGAAATCGTACCATTTGCAATGATATGGATGGACCTAGAGAACATTATGTTAAATGAAATAAATCAGTCAGAGAAAGACAAATACCGTATGATCTCACTTATATGTGGAATCTAAAGAACTGAATAAACAAGCAATGTAAACAGAAACAGTCTTAGAGACACAAAGAAAAAACTGATGAGGGCTAGATGGGATGGGGATGTGCATGAGGGAGAAGGGGAAGGGACAAGGCAACACAAACTGATAACTACAATACTACTGCAGAGACAGAAGAGACAGTTTAGGGAATATAATCAATAAGGTTGTAAATATTTTTCATAGGGGATCAGATGGACTCATGTTTTGTCAGGGAGACCACTTCATGGATGGTGCAGTGGCCTCACTACTGCACTGTACATCTGAAGCTGCTGCTGATTAATATTAGATATTGACTATAATTTAACACATATATAGTCATGGGATGTGGAATATAGTGTGGGGATAGAGTCAATGGAATTGTAATAGATGTGTATGATATCGGGGGGGGTGGCAGTGGAGGGGGGAGTCACTTTGTAAGGGGTGAAAAAGATAACTATTGCATTGTTTTGTACATCTATAACTAATAATAATAATAATAATAATAATAAAGTTTAAAAAAAATCTTTTGAAAGAGGGGTCAGTTCCCCCATAAAGCCTCTGTAAGAAGACACTTATCTAAAATGTAATGAATGTTATCAGATTAGTTGTAGAATGCTCATCAGAAAAGATTTTGATGATAGATACAGGGTGCTGAATCAGCGAAGTCCCTCTTGCCAATGTTTTCCAGTATCACTGTGTCCGGGGTGGAGGAACCCTGCTGGCAGGGCAGCTCACTTCTGGTCCTGTAGGCACCTGTTGGCAGCTCGGTGACAGCTCGGCTCAGGCACAGCTCAACTGGGCCATGTGCGAATCGAACCAGTGACCCTGTTGATCAGAGCTCACACTCTTAACCAACTGAGCCACTCGGCCAGCAGACAAAATTTCAGTTTTGTAGTCACAAATTTAACTTGCTTCATTGTATATAAAGAGTAACTTATAGGGCCGGCTGAGTGGCGCAGTGGTTAAGCTCTGGCTTGGGAAGCCAGCGGCCCTGGTTCGGGTCCCACATATGAGGGCCAGTGACACTGCCCTCAAAACAAAAACAGAAACAAAAAAAAACCCAAACAAACAAAAAATAAAGAGTAACTTATAAAGTTTGATTCTCTGTTTTTCCTTAAGATGTTTTTTAAAAATATAGCTAACATACAATATTATATTGGTTTCAGGGGTACACCATAATTATTCAGCATTTAAAGATGTGATCACCATGATAAGTCCAACAACTCAAGATTATTTTTATTTTTAAGATTTTTATTGGGGAATTGGGGGAGGGGAACAGTGTTGGGGAATTGGGGAAGGGGATCAGCCAAGTTGTTCTTCAATCTTCGTTGTGGAAGGCGCCAGTCACCATCTAGCTTCCCGTCAGCAGCTCGTGGCCTCTAAGCTCAAGGTGCTGAGTTCAGTCTTAGTTATGGGTAGGCTTAGCCCTCCGTTGAACAGACAATCTTGTTGTTACACCAGCTGAGCTATCCTGGCATCTGTTGGCAGCTTAGCTACAGCTCAGCTCAGGCACAGCGTCACTGGCCTATGTGGGAATTGAACTGGTGGCCATGTTGCTCAGAGCTCATGCTCTTAAACCAACTCTTAATCAACTGAGCCACTCAGCCGGCCTCTCAATATTCTTTCTTATCTTTAATTGCAAAAGTTTGAGAACTTTCCTTTCATCATTGACATGGTCTTAAATGTTGAACAAAGCACATCTCAAGCCATATACATCTATATTTGTGAATGTTTTCAACTGTGATTTAAAATTATGATTCTGGTACACTTATAACATCTTTGGTCAGCCACATCTTAGATTCAAGGATGGACTACCCAAACTAAATAAATGTTTTCATGTGTCTAGGTCTTTTATGCCACTTTGGATCAAATCTACCATGGGAAGCATCCCCTGAGGAGGTCAACCACAGACATTCTCAAGGAAACACAGGAAAAATTTTATGGCTTACCATATGTTCCAAACACTGTGAGTCTAGCATTTTGATCTTGTGTGCCATTGAATGGTTCTCCTAGTATATCCATCAGTGAGTAGGTTGTGATCACCTTCCCTCTCGCAGAACTTGGAATCCTTATCTTTATATGGCGGTTTCACCTGGGGCAAATGCTAGAAATTGCCTAGCTCATATAATGTCTCTAACATTACCATTTACATGTGCTTATTTTTCTCTTGCTAGGAGTTTTTTTCTAGATTCCTGGGAAGCGGGGGAGGCTAAAAGTCATTGACATTAATCTGTATTCTTTTTTGCTTTTTTTCTGTGATGAGAAAAGTGGTCAGTGATATACAATGAATGTGATTATCAATCCCTAATCATTTTCATTGCAAAGGGAATGAATACTTAATGAGTACCTCATTTGTATCAGGGCTTGTAATAGGTGTTTTGCACATCTTATCTCATGTAGTGTCCTGTCAGGACAGAGAGCAGGAGTATTATTACCATTTATTGAATACTGCATGCCAGACTCTAACTGCTTTACAAACAGATCTCTAATTTAACTCTCCAAACAGCCTATAAATTCTGTAATATCCCCATATTTGGAGCTCATATTGTGGCTCATACACATTATATGTCCTGTCCAAGATCATGTAGGTTGTAACTGATTATGCTGGGATTCAAAACCAACCTCAAAAGTCATGCATTTTTCAGTGCTCCAAGGTTCCTGTAAGGAAGCTGAGTATGGTCTAAAGACTGTTGGCTTGTGCAGTTAGCAATGTGACTGACTCAGGACTCTCTTAGTTGCAAGTCGTAGAAACCCAACTCATATTGGCTTAAGCAGAAAAGGGAATTTATTGAGTCTCATAACTGAAAGGTACAGGCGTATATCTGGTTTCAGGTAAGTCGGATCTAGTTCTTACACAATATCGATAGAAATATTTCTCTTTCTGTCCATTTCTGCTCTTTTCTCTGGGTTTGTTTCGTTCTCAAACATACTGCCCTGACTAGGTGGTGTGGTGACTACCAATAGATCTAGGCTTATATCCCTTTGACTTAGCCAGTCTAACAGAAAGAGAGCTAGTTTGAAAGTGCTCTGTAAACTGTAAAATGCCAAGCAAATGTGCTTTCATTTGTTACATTATTGGATACCAAAACATTTTGCGTTAAGAGGTTAGGTTGATCAGTAAACTATAAGTGTCCACCATATCTTCAGGTCCTAATACTCAGACATGCATGAGAATAGTTCCTATTTACCAGGCACATAAGTAACAGGGTATTTTATCTTCATAATACTGTTATCAGCAGTTTTTGATTATCTTAGAAGCTTAAACATAAGCTCCAGATATATAGTGCTAATTGTACACCATATGTATTTTTTACCTTATATGTAATTTATTGTTCTTATTCTGTGTGCTATTCAGCTCTGGATTATCTGTATTAGTGAAAATTTGTAGTAATAAGAATAATCTATTCATTGTTGGATAAATCATAAAAACAATTGCCTAGATTTTAATAACTTTTTTAGTTTATAGAACATTTCAAGCTCACAAAGAACAGTCTCTGGTGTAGAGCACATATTAGTTCTCCAAACAAGTCTCAGTAAATTCAAGAAGCTTGAAATCATATTAGCATCTTTTCCAACCACAGTGGCATGAAACTAGAAATCACCTACAGGAAGAAAACTTGAAAAAAGACAAACCCGAATATGGAGACCAAACTACATGCTACTAAACATACCGATGGATCAAAGAAGAAATAAAAAATTTCTTGAAACAAATGAAAATGAAAACACAACTTTTCAAAATTTATGTGTTACAGCAAAAACAATTCTAAGAGGGAAGTTCACAGGCCTACTTCAGAAACAAGAAACATCCTAAATAAACAATCTAACTCGACACCTAAAGGAACTAGACTTCCAACAAATAAAAGTCCAGGACCAGATGGCATCACAGGTAAATTCTACTAGACATTCAAAGAAAAATTAATACCTATCCCTGTTAAATTATTTCAAAAAAATTGAAGAGAAAGAAATGCTTCCAAATTCATTCTATGAAGCCAGCATTACCCTGGTACCAAAACCACACAAATTACAAAGAAAAGAAAAAAATTATAGGCCAATATCCTGGATGAACATAGATGCACAAATTCTCAACAAAATGTTAACAAATCAGATTTAATGATACATTTAAAGGATTATGCACCATGAATAAGTGGAATTCATCCCAGGGATGCAAGGATGGTTCAAAATATGTACATCAGTGAATGCAATGTAGCACATAAAGAAAATAAGCGTAAAACCATATGATCATCTTAGTGTATGCAAAAGAAGCATTTGACAAAAATCCAACATTCTTTCATGATAAAAACTCTCAACAGAGTGAGTGTAGAAGGAATGTATATCAACAAATTAAGGCTATATGTGACAATCCCATAGCTAATGTCATGGTCAGTGGGAAAAATTGAAAGCTTTTCCTCTAAGGTCAGGAACAAGACAAGGATACCCATTCTCACAACTCTTAACATAGTATTAGAAATCCTAGCCACAGCAATCAGACAAGAGATAAAAGGCATCTAAATCAGTAAGGGAGAAGTAGAACTCTCATTATTTGAAGATGACATGATACTATATATAGAAAACCCTAAAGACTCCACCAAAAAACTATTAGAACTAATAAATGATTTCAGTCAAGTTGCAGGTTACAGAATTAATGTACAGAAATCTGTTGTGTTTCTAGACACCAATAATGAACAATTAGAAAGAGAAATTAAGAAAATAGCCCCATTTACAATTGCTTCAAAAATCATAAAACACCTAAGAATAAATTAACTAAAGAGGTGAAAAACCTGTACTGTGAAAACTATAAGACATTGAAGAAAGAAAACTGATTGGAAGGATTAATATTGTTAAAACGTCTTTACTGCCTAAAGCAATATATAGATTCAATGCAATCCCTATTAAAATACCAATGACATTCTCAAAATCAGAACACCTAATCCTAAAATTTATATGCAACCACCAAAGAAATAGCCAAAGAAATCTTGAGAAAGAACAGAATGGGAAGCATCATGCTCTCTGACTTCAAACTACACTACAATAACCAAATAATACTATTTGGTTATTGTAATGACATAAAAACATATAAATAGGGCTGGCCGAGTGGCGCAGTGGTTAAGTGCTGGCTTGGTACGCCAGCGGCCCTGGTTCGGATCCCACATATGAGGGCCAGTGACACTGCCCTCAAAAAAAACCAAAAACAACCATATAAATAGATCAGTGGAATAGTATAGAGAGCTGAGAAGTAACTCCTCACTTATATGGTCAATTAATTCACTAGAAAGGAAAATGAGGCTAAGGGCCAAAGACAGTCTTTTCAGTAAGTGGTGTTGGGAAAACTAGACAGATACATACAAAACAAAAAAGACAGAAAGAAAGAAGGAAAGAAAAAGAAATTAGATCACTTTCTTAAACCATGTGCAAAAATAAACTCAAAATGCATTTAAAGACCTAAATGTAAGCCCCGAAACCATAAAACTCTTGGAAGAAAACATAGGCAGTACTCTTTCACATTGCTCTTAACAATATCTTTCTGGATATGTCTTCTTGGGTAAGGGCAACAAAAGCAAAAATAAACAAATGGGACTACTTCAAACTAAGAAGTTTTTGCACAGCGACAGAAAACATGAAGAAAACGAAAAGGCAACCTACTGAATGGGAGAAGATATTTGCAAACGATACATCCAATAAGGAGTTAATATTTAAAATATATAAGGAACTCATACAACTTAACACCATAAAAAATAAGCAGTCCAATTAAAAAATGGGCAAAGGACCCGAATAGACATTTCTCTAAAGAGGACACACAGATGGCCAACAGACATATGAAAAAATGCTCAACATCACTAATCATCAAGGAAATGCAAATTAAAACCACAATAGGATACCACCTCATCCCTGTGAGAATGGCTATCATCAGTTAATCAACAAATAACAAGTGCTGGTAAGAATGTGGAGAAAAGGGAACCCTCATACACTGTTGGTGGCATTGTAAATTGGTGCAGCCACTTTGGAAAACAGATAGAGATTCCTCAAAAAATTAAAATAGAGCTGCCATATGATCCAGCAATTTCACTTCTCAGTATTTATCCAACGAATACAAAGACATTAATTTAAAAAGATATATGCACCCCTATGTTCACTGCAGCATTACTAGCCATAGCCAAGATATGGAAGCATCCTAGATGTCCAACAATAGATGAATGGGTAAAGCAGAAGTGTCATATGTATACAATGGAATATTCAGCGATAAAAAAAGACTGAAATCTGGCCGGCCGAGTGGCGCATTCGTTAAGAGCTGGTTTTGGGATGCCAGCGGCCCTGGTTCGGATCCCACATATGAGGGCCAGTGACACTGCCCTCCACAGCTAACAACAGCTCCACCTGGAGCTGGGCTGTGCGAGCCCTGGAGATGGTGTAGGCTGCAGCCCCTGCTGCAGTGGGCTGCCATAGGCTACAGTGAGTGGCCGGCAGCCAGCGTGAGCGGCTGGCAGACAGTGTGAGCTGCCAATAGCCGCAGTGAACGACATCCAGAGGCCAGCGACCGATCTGCCTCATCCGGGAAGAACACAATGATGATATCAACATGGGCCAGTGAAACAACGTTCTCTGCAACTAGACTGAAGAACAGAAAGACAGCAACTTGTCTGTTCCCCTCCAACTTGTTTATTCCCCAATAAAATCTTTAAAAAAAAAAGAAAGACTGAAATCTTGCCATTTTCAACAACATAGATGGTTCTAGAGGGTATTACACTAAGTGAGAAAGACTTATGAGTTCACTTATATATGGAATCTAAGGAAACAAAACAGAAACAGACTCATAGCTATAGAGAACAAGCTGATGGTTGCCAAAGGTGAGAGGGTGGGGGATGGGAAATATGAATTAAAAAATAATAAATAAAGTGAATGTGACTTAAACTCCATGTAGTTACAACATGACCAATTAAGTAGTGAAGTCATAGGAAAACCAAAATTAGGAGGAACTGGGATACTTCCTAAAGCTGCAAAACTTCAACTTGGCTGAGCTGCTTGCCCCTACCTTTCTTTATCTTAAGCCTTATAATGATTTAGCTATGGCTTTTTTTAGAAGTCAAATTTCTTTACTATCCAGGTTTCTTCTGTATAATAATTAAATATACAAAGATGAATTAACAGTGGCAACCAAATTCTGAATCAATTATCAGTCATTTTCAATTAAAAGAGATGGTCTTATTAAGTCCACGACACTTGTCCCAGTTCCTTTTGAGAAAATACAAGCATTTTCACTTTACTGGGATTATCCTCCTCTTTATGGTCAGTAGCCATATAGCTCTTTGTGTAAATTGTTTTAAGAGTTCTTTAGGGCCGGCCGAGTGGTGCGATGGTTAAGCGCTGGCTTGGGAAGCCAGAGGCCCCAGTCCGGTCCCACATATGAGGGCCAGTACACTGCCCTCAAAAAAAAAAAAAAAAAAAGAGTTCTTTAGAAGAAGCATGGTTACATTTAGAGAAGAAAGACATTCTTTTAAGGCTTGCCTTTTTTTTAATGCCTGAGAGTTTGTTTAGATTTGCACAACTATTCTATTTTCCTACTTAAAGCTTCTGCATTTCTTCATTTGTCAATATATCATTAAGCCTATGACAAACTTTCCCATAAAAATTACGAGTAAGACCAGGATACTCGTTGGGTTTGTTCAATGCAACATTCATCAGGATAGTAAGACAAGGAAAAGAAAAGATATAAGCATTGGAAAGGAAGAAACAAAACTGTCATTATTTCCAGGAGATTTGTTGCTTCCTGA
Source organism: Aselliscus stoliczkanus (assembly GCA_033961575.1). Taxonomy (NCBI): domain Eukaryota; kingdom Metazoa; phylum Chordata; class Mammalia; order Chiroptera; family Hipposideridae; genus Aselliscus; species Aselliscus stoliczkanus. The sequence goes on along the minus strand of CM066727.1, from coordinate 100,095,090 downwards.
GAAAGTCAAAGCTTTCTACAGTTAATAATTTTAAATTATTAAAATTAATGAGTGGGTGGGAACTTTTCTGGATAAATAATCATTACATAAAAATTGCTTTCATATGTACCAGGAACAAACTGAAAAAAATTTTAAAAATACCATTATGGCAACAAAAAGATGAGGTACCTACTAAAAAAAACCTGAAAAAAAGTAAATTATGTTTATTTTCAAAATCGCAAATAAATGAAGAACTGAACCATATATATGAAGAACTGAACCAAAAAAATATTAATTTTTCTCCAGTTAATTTGTACATTTAATGTAATTCCATTTGTTTGCTTGAACCTAACAAGCTATTGTATAATTTTTATGGGAGAGCAATGGCCCAAGAATAAACATGGCAGTTTTGAAGAACAGCAGCAAGTTGGTGAGCTTGCCCAGTCAGGATTGGTATTCAAACAAAGCTGTAAAGATTACGACAGTATAACAATGGTGTGAGGATGGACAAATAGAACAATGGAAAGAACCCAGAACCCAAAAGCAGACTCAACACGTTTATGAACACTTGAACCTAAGCCAAATAGCACTGTAAATCTGTGGACGGAGAAGAGACTGTTTTTTTTTTTTAAATGGTGCTGTAGCGTTTGATCACCCATAAGGTAAAGATGAAACTTGGTTCTCTGTCTCAGACTGCATGCAAAAATACAGTGTGGTGTACACTGCAGTGGTCAGGCATCTACACTGTCCATGCAGCGGTCTCTCTAATAAGACAAGTGTGCATCAGATACCCTACCAAATCTTTACAACATTATTGATTATATTATATTATTATTCAGCTGAAACGGAATAATAATGTCAACTATAATTTTATATATATATATATATATATATATATATATGAAGTCACAGAATGTGGAGTACAGCATAGGGAATAGAGTCAATGGTATTGTAACAGCTATATACGATATCAGAGGGATAGTAGATTGGGGGAGGGAGGTTATCACTTTGTGGGGGTGTAAATCTCTAGCTATTGCATTGTTTTGTACACCTGAAACTAATAGAAAAAAACAGTGTGGTGAAGACCCAAACATGAGAAGCAACAGTCTAAATTTTTAAAGATAATGTGAAATGTCTTTCTGATCATTCCTTTTTAGACTTGCTCAGACTGTCTTTTATTGCATATACAATACATTAGCCATTAACCATAAAACAAAAGACTAATCAATTCAACTATATTAAAATATGAATCTTCTGTTCATCAAAAGAAAAGAAACATAAAAAATAGTGAAAAGTTGCAGGTTGGAAGTAGATATTTTCAACACATATAACTGAAAAAAAGGATATTTATTTTTTGTTTACTTTATTGAGATTTAAAAAACATAATCTATAAAATGTACCATCTTGGAAATGAATGTTTTTAAAGTGCTTTGAATGGGCAGATGACATGGACAGGCAATAAGCCGTACAAAATGTCACCTCAGTATTAATCAGAGAGTGCTAATTAAAGCCACATTAGGATGCCAGTTTACTCTCACCATTTGGGGAAAAACTAAAACAATTGCAGTACCCAGTGTTGACACAGTGTGAAGTCACAGGTCTTCTTCACATGGGCGTGGGAGTGCGCACTTAGTGTGACCACTTTGGAAAACAATTAAAGTTGAAGATGGACATAACTTGTGACCCAGCAATTCAGTTTCTATACATAACCCCCAGGAAGTGTTCTACTTATGTACCAGGTGTGAAGAATAGGCAGGTTATAACAGCACTGTTTGTAAATGGGAACAAAGGGAGAGGATGAAATCCTGGAAAGAACCAAAATGATGGTCAACAGGAAAACGGGTAAATAGTTTATGGCATTTTCATCATCTGGAATACTGTTCTGCCATAGAAATGGAAGAACACAGATGATAAACTTAAGAGGCATAATGTAAAGTAACAAATGTTAAGTTCCAGAAGAATTAAACTATGTGCATTTATAATAAAATTCCAAATCATGTAAAACTAAGCAGTACATTATCATAGATATATATATACTCATATGTAGTAAAACTGTAAAGAAAAGTGAAGAAGTAATAAACACAAAATTCAGATAGTGCTTAACTCTGGAATAAGGAATGGGAATACGGAAGTCTTAGAAATGTTTTACTTCTTAAACTGATTTGTAGGTATATGGTTGATAATTTCATCATTCTTTCTACTGTTGTAGAAATATATTCTTTTTTTAAAAATGTGACAATGTCTTCAATATAATGATAAAGGCAGCATATAAAATTTTATAAACAATGTAATACCAACTATGTAATTAACAAAAAGAAGAAACACATAAACATAGTAAAACAGCTGCAATTACCTCTATAGGTTAAAACATGGATAACATTTTTAACATTTTTCTAGATGTTTTCTCCATTTTCTAAAATGCATATGCATTTTTTTTTCCAATTGCCATTGACATTCAGTATTTTCTTATATTTGTTTCAGTTGTACAGTGGAGTGGTCAGACATTTATATCATTTATGAAGTGATCCCCCCAATTAGTCTAGTACTATACAGTTATTACCATATTATTGACTATATTTCCTGTGCTGTACTTTACATCCCCGTGACTATTTTGTAACTGCCAATTTATACTTCTAATCCTTTTCGCTTTTTCACCCAACCCCCCTCCCATCTGTCAACCATCAGTTTGTTCTCTGTATCTATGAGTCTGTTTCTGTTTTGTTTTTTTGTTTATTTCTTTGGATTCCACATATAAGTGAAATCATATGGATTTGTCTTTCTCTGACTTATTTCACTTAGCATAATACCTTTAGGTCCATCCATGTTGTCACAGATGGTAAGATTTATTTATTTATTTATTTATTTTATAGCTGAGAGAAATATATTCTTGGTATATAGAAAATAGTTCTAACTGTTAAAAGGTTAATATTCTGACTGTGACGTATGAGGTGAAGTATGGATTTAGGGAGACCAGTTGAAAAGTTATTCCAGCTCCTGGGCAAAAAGCTGCTTGATGGTGGTTTGACCTAGGTTAGTGGCCATCGAGAAGGAAAGATTGACATGGGCTTGAGGACAGTGTAGAAGGTACAGTCAGTAATGCCGGGTAGTGGACTGGGGTAATGAGTGAGAAATATGGGTCAAGAACATCTGCAAGGCTTTTATCAAGAGTCTTGAATACAGGGTGACTTTAGCGTGTTTTCCCATGCGGACCAAAAGAGTGACTGACAGTTTTCCTGCTGTAAACTTATCTCCAGAAATTCTTTCTCTCAAATGAATAATTTTATTTCCTCAAACTAAACAATGAGAAAAGGAAAATATAATTTAAACAGAGCATTTATAATGTTTATAGAGTCTGTAGAAGTTACATGTATGTAATGTGGTCTAAACTTTTAGATGATGATTATAAAGGTATTAGCATTTCTCTAAGAGCATTAATAACTCATCTTGGGAATAAAGTATCCCATCACTTATGTTTGAGAAATACTGGTTTAAATATAATGTTAAATGGCATCTTTCCTACAGGAATTATGAGTCTCTACTGCTCTGTTCCCAAATTTACTAACCATGGAAGTCTTCATCCAGGCACTAGCCCTATATATAGGGCATATTTTGGAAAACTCTGCACTTCTATTAGTCTGCAATTATATTGCTATCGAACAGGGTCAGCTCTATCAATATTCCACAAGAAATAGCAGATGCTTATTTTTCAAGTGAAGAAATAGCTTATTATGCCAGCAATTTATTAACATTTATGTGAATCCTAGATCGTTGTATAATATATAGACACATTTAATGCGTACGTGTCTTGCTGTTTCATCTAACAGTAGTTTGATGCTAGAAAACCAAAAGCTTCTACTCAATTGTAAATAGAGGGCAATTTTATAACATATACGTACACCAACAGGCTAGTCTTCTGTTGTTACCATTTCTCTTCTATTTAGAGTATTATGGGTGTATTATTTCTATATTAATGATCATCTCTTCTCCTGACAATATTTTATTGCCAAGTGATTGTGCATCTCCCCCTCATTTTGAATTCACAGGGTAGAAACTGCTGTATTTTTTATTTTTATAGTATTTCAGATTTATGTTTTTACATTGTTATCCACACGTCTGAAGCAGGTGAGAGACAGTTGTATCTGGGAAGGTCTGGGATGAAGCCTTTCTCTAACCTCTCTGATCCTGCATTTCTGTCCTAATGAGTATTTATTTGTCTCAAGTTCAAAACATGGACAACAGACTGCTGACAGACTGCCATGTTTTGCACTGATTTTGCACTAACCGTGAGAGTCTTCATCCAGGCATTAGCCCTATACGTAAGGCATATTTTGGAACACTCTGCACTTTGTAGTCCTGTCACCATTAGTGGTAGCACCATGGCTCTCACACAGCTGCTCTTGGAGTAACGGTGTTTTGTGAATACATCTGGGTGCCTGTGAGACCTTCTTTGTCCTTTACCCACCGCAAACTGAACACGGGAATGTGCACAGAATTAGGAAGTCTTTACTTCATGCAGATATCATACTATTGTCTGAGAAGATTGTCTTTCTTGCCCATTCATAATTTCAAATTTACTGTATTAATAGTATAAAAGTTGTGAAAACTAAAAAGAATTATTTCAGGAAAGCAGTTTCTGAGATTGAATGATATGCTGATATCTGGTCATTATTCTTGTTAGAACAAACCCCAGCAAAGAATGTGAAAGGAAGACATGTTTTTTGTGAATAGCGTTCACTGCACATTTATGCTTCATTTTCATATCCAGCAAAAAGCTCATAATATAGTGGCCGTCTTATGCCGATTAAAAGCGGCACACCAATTATTCCAGTTTACCTGAGGTAGGGAGATGGGGATTTAGATAATGTGCACATACTGCTTACCTCTACATCTTTGGGGTGGGCATGTGCTGCAGGCTTATTGGGAACATTCCTGATTGGCTGCAACCTGCTTAAGGTGCATCATTTCAAAAAGGCTGCTGCTACTGGAGATGGACTTCTATTCAGACTTATTTCTATGATCTCTAATTATACACAAGTGATATATATATTTCACATTAAGTGTAATTTTCTGTCTATAGCACACCCTCTTATTGGAACAAACAGCAGGAAAATTGTGCTAAATTTATTCAGACATATTAAAGAGCAAACTGGCTGTTATTTAATATAAAGAAAACCATTTCCAAATCCCACTTTATATATTTGTATACATTAGTTCAATTGTATTATTTATATTCTAGATAACATTTATAAGTTATTTAAAATAATTTATATATTATGTTTATAATACACATTTTATTAAGTACCTACTGTGTGCTGTACACTGTCTAGATGATGGGGATATAGTTACGAATGAAACAGACCAAAATCCTTGCCTCATGGAGCCTATGTTAGAAATGGCTTGTTTGGGGGTGTGTATACATAATTATCATCATTTCCAGCTGGCTGTGAAACGTTTCATTATTAAGTAAAACACACCTTGAGCCCCTCAAATTGCTTTGAGTTGTGAGCAGATGGACTGAACATAAAAGTTGATCAGATTGAGTCATTCTGATGCATGATACAGCTAATACAAGGATATGTTGGGACCCTGATTTTTAATTTCTAGAAGTAGTCTTTTCCCTGAAATATTCGTGAAAAGAGGTGCCTTTTATGTTTTCGTCAGGCTTCTATGTGCTTCCTCATCCTTGCTGATGTGTCTGCATCAATGGGCATTTGTAGAGGCATAGCATTGGCTAGACGCTGGAAGGTTAGGCAAGAGGAAAAAAGATGGCGAGGCAGAGTAAGAGTGGTTAGAGGCTCAGGCAGGCTGTCAGGCAGACCTCAGTTCTGGTGTGTGATAGGTTGGGAGGTGGTGCTAAAAGAGAAGTAGTAGGGAGTGACCCCCACAGTTTAAACGGAGCCATCTGTGCGGAGGGGGATGGAGGTGGGAATGGGGATGGCATTCAGCGAATATGGGGGAGGGGGAGTAGCTGCTTTATGGAGTGAGGACTGCAAAAATAGATAAGTTTTATTTGAAGTGACAATAGAATAACCAAGTGGAGATGCCTGTGAACAGCCATTGGATCAATGGTCAGGAGCCCAGAACCAGATCAAGGCTGGTGCTCTACAGGTTTGGGAGATACTAACCTAGGTGAAGCTCCTATGGCCATGGACAGCAGTAAGCAGGGAGAATTGGCTGGTAAGATGATGGGAAATCTAGGCGACAACCCGGAGGAATAGTTAAGCAACAGGCACACACTGGGTCAGCCATTGAGATCGGAGAAGATCTTCTCATTGGAACAGCTTTTCCTTCAAGTACCAGCAAAAAACAGAATTTTGAACATACTGTTTTTTCTTCTGTTTCTACTACTCCAATTACAACAGTATAATGTTCTGCTCTTTTCTGTTATTTTAGGGTTACACTGACTGTATGGTAGTTTGGGATGTCATTTATAGAACTTCTTTTTTTTTTTGGTTGTGTGTTCTGGGTTCCAAAATAACAGACTAATAAATGAACTTTCAGCATACAATTTACGTGTAATTTGAGGACTTGTCTTGTTGAAATTGCTCAATGTTTAGAGCAGATAGTTAGCTGACATTGCCATTGTCGTAATTATATATGCAAAGGAAAGTAACCACTAATTTCCCAGTTGGGAGATGGAGGGCCACCAGTGGTACACCCAGTTGTTTTTACAATGTGCTCATCCCGGATTAACTTTCTTTCTTTTTTTTTTTTTTTGCTCATCCCAGATTAACTTTCTTTCTTTTTACTTTTTTTTTTTTTTTTTTAGTGGTTTGGGGGTTTTATTTTATTTTATTTATTTTTTAAATTAGTTTCAGATGTACAACACAATGCAATAGTTATACTTTTTACCCCTCAAAGTGACAGTCCCCCTCCCCCAGTTCGCCACCCCACTCCTCCCCCCCATATCATACATATCTATTACAATTCCTTTGATTCCCTTCCACAGTATACTCCACATCCTGTGACTATCTATATATTCAGTTACAGTTGGCATACAATATTATACAACATCAGTTTCAGGTGTACAGGGCAGTGATCAACTCCAACCATGAAGTGGTCTCCCTAACAAGACACGGGACCATCTGACACCGCACAAAATATTTACAACATTATTATATTCCCCAAACTGTCTTTCATATCCCTGTGGCAATATTGTAGTTATCTATTTATGCCGTCTAATCCCTTCGACTTCTCCCTTATCCCCACCCCCCTCCCAACTAGCAACCCTCAGTTTTTCCTCTATATCTATGAGTCTATTTACTTTGCTCGTTCATTCAGTTTTTCAGATTCCACATATAAGTGAGATCATATAGTATTGGTCTTTCTCTGACTGACTTATTTCACTTGACATAATAGTCTCTTCACAACATTATCAATTACATTCCCAGAACTGCCCCCCATATCCCTGCGGCAACATTGTAGTCACCCACCTACACTGTCCAAAACCTTCGCCCTCTCCCTCATCTCCACTCCCTCCCAGCCAGCAACCATCAGTTTTTCCTTTATATCTGCTTGATATGACTTCAATCTTCTTAAATTTACTGAGACTTGTTTTGTGGCCTAACGTGGTCTATCTTGGAAAATGTCCCATGTGCACTTGAGAAGAATGTATATTCTGTTTTTTTCAGGGTGAAATGCTCTAAAAATATCATCGAAGTCCAGCTGGTCTAAAGTGTCATTTAAGGCCACTCTTTCTGTGTTGATTTTCTGTCTAAAGGGTCTGTCCGTTGGTGACAATAGGGTGTTGAAGTCCCCTACTATGATAGTGTTACTGTTGATCTCTGTCTTTATGTCTGTCAAAATCTGTTATATGTAATTAGGAGTTCCTATGTTGGGTGCATAGATGTTTATTAGGGTTATCATGCCCTTCTTTGTCTTTTATTGTAATCATTTTAAAGTCTATTTTGTCCAAAATAAGTACTGCTACTCCAGCTTTTCGTTTTCTCATTTTTTCCATTTGCATGAAATATCTTATTCCATCTATAAACAGCATATACATGTGTCCTATTTTCTTATCTACTCAGCCACTCTCTGTCTTTTGATTGGAGCATTTAGCCCATTCACATTTAAAATGATTATTGATAGGTGCGTATGTATTGCATTTTGTTATTTGTATTCCTGGTCTTCCTGGGTTAGCTTGTTTACCCCTTTCTTTTGTTTAAAAAAGCTCTTTTAACATTTCTTGCAATGCTGGCTTGGTGGTAATGAATTCCTTAAGCTTATTCTTTTCTGAGAAGCTCTTATTTCTCCTTCAATTTTAAGTGATAGCCATGGTGGGTAGAGCAATCTTGGTTGTAGGCCTTTATTTTGTGTCACTTTGAATATCTCCTGCCACTCCCTTCTGGCCTGCAGAGTTTCTGTAGACAAGTCAGCTGTTAGTCTAACAGGAGTTCCTTTGTATGTAACCTGCTGTCTTTCTCTTGCAGCCTCTAGGATTCTGTCTCTGTCTTTAACCTTTGCCATTTTAACTATGATGTGTCTTGGTGTGGACCTGTTTGGGTTCAGCTTGTTTGGAACCCTCTGCACTTCCTGGACATGTATGTTGATTTCCTTCACCAGGGTAGGGAAGTTTTCAGTCATTATTTTTTCAAATACATTCTCGACCCCTTGCTTCTTCTCTTCTCCTTCTGGTATTCCTGTGATTCGATGTTGCTGTACTTCATCTGGTACCATAGGGCTCTTAAACTATTTTCATTTTTTTTTATTCTTTGGGCTTTTTGTTGTGCCAACTGGGTGATTTCTGTTATTTTGTCTTCCAAATCGCTGATCAGCTCCTCTGCTTCATCTACTCTACTGGTGATGCCTTCGAGTGTGTTCTTCATTTCAGTTATTGTATTCTTTAGTTCTAACTAGTTGTTTTTTATGATTTCTCTATCCTTCCTTATGTCCTCACTAACTTTGTTAAACATTCTTATCATCAGTGTTCTAAACTCTGTCTCTGAAAGGTTGGATCCCTCTGTTTCATTTAGTTCCATTTCTAGAGGTTTTGTCTGATCTTTTACTTGTGACATGTTTCTTTGTTTCCTCGTTCTGGCTGTCGCTCTGCGATTGCTTTGATGTATTAGATAGATCGCCAGGAGAGCCCTGGCTGGATTACTCAGGCACACAGCTCATGGCCCAACACTCCCAGGAAAACTCCCAGTTTAAGCCTGTCCCAATCAGCCGCTTGCAGATCAGGCCAAGCAGTCCAACAGCCAATCACCAGTCTGGCAACTCGGCAAGCGCAGTGCAGAGAGTGGGGATCCGAGGCGGCTCACGCACTCCCGGGTCTCAGTGAGCAGCCTGTTGGAGCCGGAGGGCACCCTCCCAGCGTTTCCCTGGCAACGCAGTATAAGCCGGGTGGAGGGTGGGGATCCAAGGCTGCATGCACACGCACACATGCACTTCTGCGCCAATTCCACCAGATCAATGAGGTCTTGGACCTGATCCTCTGTGGGAGAGCCCAACCCTGACAAAATGGCACCCTCCTTATACCACTGGCATGCAGGCTCCACACCAGGGGAACAATAGTCCAAGAACCTCCAGCTTTTGTACCAAAGGTGCTCAGTTCAGTCTGTCCCCGCAGGCTCCCAGGCCTGGCTCACACAGCTACTCCCTCCACCAGTAACCAGGTAAGTGCTCACCGGCGAGCAAGTCCGGGTGCCGGCCCCACTGATTCTCTAGCCGCTCTCAGCCTCACCGAGCTGAGCAGAGTCCTCACTAATTTACTGCCAGATATCTTGGAACTTCTCTTCCCGTCAAAGGAACTCTGGGATGGTGAGCTTGGTGCGTGGCCAGAGGGTCTCTCCCCCAACTGGAGAAGCCTCCCCACAGCTGGGACTTTCCTCACGGGGTTTGCCTTCTCTCGTCTCCGCTCCTCCTACTGACTTGATGTGGCTCCTCTTTACGTTCTTCATTTAGTGGTTCTGTTCATCTAGTGTTCCGGGGACCTCCAGGGTTGAATGTTGTATAATTTGTTTGTAATTTTGGTGTGATCCTGGGAGGCAGTTAGCACAACATCTGTCTATTCCGCCATTTTACCGGAAGTCCCCAGATTAACTTTCAAACAGACCTCTTAACTATGTAGAAGGTGGGAATGGGGGGATGATATCGGTATAATGGAAGGGTGCAGAGGGATTTTGAGAGATCTTACTTACCATGTTTACTTCACTGTGTAGGGTTTTGTTTTGTTTTCAATAGTCTCAAAAAGAAGAAAAATAACCAAAAACACCCACCACGAGAAAATGCATTGCTGCACACAGTTTGGGTGTTATAACCTTGATTTATTGCTATAGTTTATTTTCTTTCCTGTTTACTTGATAGTCAATTTTGGAGAACTTCTTTCTTCAAAATATATGTGTGTGTGTGTGTGTGTGTGTGTGTGTGTGTGTATTTAAATCCATGTAGATATCTGGTATTGGTGCATTCAAGCAGATTCAATATTATGTTTTCATATTTTAAATTTTCTATGTGTATTTCAAAGCTTTTCATAGATTTCACAATTGTAGCTCACTTGTTAATAGAAAATTGCATCATAGCTTATTGACTTTGTGTAGCATCAAGTGTTGATGATTTTATTTTAAAAGCTTTAATTTTAGAATAATTGATAAAACACTAAGGTAAGAAATACTTATCTATTAAATGATGTCTACCGTCTAGATTAAAATGGCAATCAGATTTTTTTCAGTTATTTTTGAAGTAAGGCTGGTAAGAGGAACCGTGATCACATGGAGTCTCTATAGAGATATCTGAGGTCTGCTTTGGACCTTTGCTATTCTTACCTCACACTTGTTCAGATGTCGGTTTAAAGAATAGCATAAAAGTCTCTTCTTTTTAATATGTAAAAATTAAAAAAAATCTTGTCTATTAAGCAATAGAACTAGAGCCCCAGGGTACTAAAATGTTCATCATTCTCTCTCCAGGGAATTATTTGGTGACAGTCCTCATTCCTCCTATTTAGTTTGTTTTGTTTTGTTTTTTTTCTTCCTGGGGAAGAACTTCTATTTCCTCCTATTCTGAAGCCCCAGCTTTTGTAGGAATGGAAAAAAGTCTCCTGTGAGATGACAGTGCTGTCCAGGTTGCACTCATTTGGAGTATTTGATGTTGCTAAGCAAACGCTAGATTAAACGAAACAATATTTATTTTTTCTTTATCTTAAATACAACGACCATATGGTGCATATCTAGAAAAACCTAAGTGGTTAATTGCATGTTAAATTCCTTTCCTCTTTGGCTGCATAAACAACTGAAAAAATATTTACCTTCTCTGTCATGCTAGATTTATTTATGACTTTGTAACTAAAACACAGAAGTGTTATAAATTGAAACTTTAATCTCAGGATTGACTCATTTTCTAAAAATTTATATGGTTTCAGTTTGTGGGACAGCTGCAACTCTAGATTTCACTGATTTAAAACATGAGGATATTATAAGACTAGCCGGGTTGTTTTTATAATGTAGTCCTTTGAGCCAAGTCACCAACTTTCAGTTATGTCTTGGTGTTCATGAATAGTGTAATTTTTTTTCGCATAGTCTAGATATAATGAAATAAAAATCCAGGATATTAGAAGTTCTTTCTTTACCAGGTAAACTTTGTATTTTAAATGACACACATGTATCTTTCAGATTTTAAGCTATTTACGTTTTAGGAAGCTTTTTCTCTGTGACCTTCTAAGGTACGTCTTGTTCTCCCCCGTGAATGTGAGCTGTGAGCCCAGAGGAGCTCGTTACAGTGTTTTTTTACCTCTATGCCTTGGGGACCCCAAGGACAACCTTAGCAGTATATAAGGAAGCTTCCAGCTAATTGATATTAATTTTATGTTTTAATTATATTCTGAGTAAGTAACATATGTGCGTGACTGAAAGCATAAGGTGCACGAGGGTTTTACAGTGTGTGTCCTGCCGGCCCTTGGCCCCTTTCCCTGAGGCGCCCTGTGTAACTTGGTTCTCACACACTGAGTAGAAGATAGAATTACTTCTGTTAAATGTAAAGATCCATCCGCTCTGCAGTTGTCACTAACTCCCTTCCCTGACTGTTCTTCCTGCCTTTTCTCCCAGATGGGCTGACTCTAGACTAGACAAGTACAATTCTCCCATAATGAGTGTCCCTGTACCTGCATTTCCTCTCTCAGATTCACACAGCTGTCAGTAAGATCTTTTTTAAATACAGACTTGATAATGGCACCCCTCCCCTGAAAGCCCTTCAGTGGCTTCCATTGCTGTCTAACTAAAGGCCAGGGCCATCATCACCCACGAGTTCCTGAGTGACCTGGTCACTCTGTTCGTCCAGCTGGATACACCTTGCCTCCTTTAGCACCAAGTTTCTGCCACTTGTTTCCCTCTTCCTGGAACACTCTTTTCTCCTTGCTTTCTAGAAATGTCATTTCTCCAAACCTGGCTTCTCTTATACATCTCACAGCACTGGGGTCTGTCCCTTCATATCAGTCATCCCAGTTTATCATTTCTTGATGCATTTGATTCATTTCTGTCTTCCCAAAGGTAGTGAAATCCACTTAAGAGCAAGGCGCATTTCTGACTCATTTGTTATTTCTTCAGGGCCCTGCACAGTTACTTATGAATAGTAGGTGCCCAACAAATATTTATAGAAGTTTGTTTTTTACCTTTTTATTGAAGCATAACTTACATATAGTATACAAATTTTAATACACAGCTCCATGCAATTGTATATATGTATACACCTGTGTAACCACTACCCAGATCAAGACATACAACATTTCCAGTACCTGAGGAAAGGCCCTGCAGCCCCCCTCGGTCAATACACCTTCCTCACAAGGTAACCAGTAGTTCTGCCTATTTGGTGCCTCATATAATTGCCATCGAATGGGATGTGCTCTTTGTGTCTGGCTTCTTTCGTACAAAAGTATGTCTGTGAGATCATCCACCTGTGGCACATTTTATTAATCTGTTCTTTTTCATTGCTTTTAGTGTGTTTTTTTTTTTAAGATTTTATTGGGGAATTGGGGAGGGGAACAGTGTTGGGGAATTGAGGAAGGTAACATTGTGTTTTCCCAGGACCCATCAGCTTCAAGTCAAGTTGTCCTTCAGTCTTAGTTGTAGTGGGCACAGCAAGCTCAGCTCCAAGTCCAATCGCTGCTTTCAATCTAGTTAGGGGCCGGGGGGGAACATAGTCCACCATCCCATGTGGGAGTCAAACCGGCAACTTTGTTATTAAGAGCACATGCTCTTACCAGCTCAGCGGCACCTCAGCTTGGGCGCAGCTCACTGGCCCATGTGGGCATCGAACCAGCGACCCTGTTGCTCGGAGCTCGTGCTCCAACCAACTGAGCCACTCGGCCGGACCACAGGTATTTCATTTTTAATGTGCTGTGACTTTTGAATCTATTCCATTATTGATGGACATTTGAGTTATTTCCAGTTTAAGATTATTATGAATGAAATGCCTATGAATGTTACTGTGTATGTCTTTTGTGGATGTAAGCATTTGTTTCTGTTGAGTGTATACCCAGGAATGATAAGGGGTCTACTTCTGTTTAGTTTTAATGTAGCTGTTGCTGAACAGTTTTTCATAGTATTTCTCCTGAGTTACATACCAGCTAGCAAGGTTTGGAAGTACCATTTGTTCCACATCCTGTCCAATACTTAGCATTGTCAGTCCTTTTAGCTGCATCCATTCTGGGGATGGGAGTCTTATCTCATTGTGGTTTTAGTTTTCATGTCCCTCACAACTAATGATACTGGGCATTTCTTCCTGTGTTTCTAGGCCACTTGAATGTCCTCTTTGTGTAAGGATTTTGGCTCTCATCTGGATGAACTAGGAAGCCATAGGAGAGTTTTGTGAACCAAAATATCTAAATCACAGTGCTAATGTCAGGGGGTCTTGAGGTCATCAGGGAGGTCACACACATCCACACCCGGATGAGGTCGGCTATCCTGCTTGTAGAAGTACATCCTGGAACTTGCCCTGTTTCCAAGCCAGTGCTTACCTCGGAGTTTCACCATTCTGACCTGACTAATCCATCTTGATCTAGCTATCACACCATGTTAAGTAGCCAATGGGAAAAGTTTCTTTTGTTCCAGCCTTTATATAAACCCTGCCTTTGTTTTCTCCAGTGCATGGTTTGGGTTGCTGCTTGAGACTGTGTCTCTCTGATTGCACTTCTTTGCTCGAATAAATGCTTTTTATTCTTTATTACAGCCTAAACTTTTTTTTTCTTCGATTGACAGTTTCATGCAGAGGACTGACAGATTGAATGTGGAGTGTAAGAGTGAAGAAAGGGAGAAAAGTCAAGAGTGACTGCAAGGGTTTCGGTCTGAGCAGCCAGAAGGATGGTGTTGCCATTAAGATGAAGAAGACAGTGGAAAGAGTAATTCCTGAACAATGATTAGGAGATCAGTTTTAGAAATACAGTAATACCTTGGTTTGTGAGCATAATTTGTTCCAGAACCAAACTACTCGTATTGCAAGACATTGCTTGTTTACCAAGTTAAAATATATTAGAAATGTTTGCTCGTCTTGCGGAACACTTGGAAACCAAGTTTCTCGCAATCCAAGGTTTTACTGTACTAAGTTTTGAGATGTCTATTACATGAACAGGAGATTACATCTTATAGGCAGGGGGATATGCAAAAAATCCAGTATTCAGAGGAACTGTCTGTGTTGGAGATATCAATTCGGAGTTACGCACACACAGATTGCATCTAAAGCCAAGGCTGTAGGTGAGATCACCCTTACGAGAATATAAATGGAAAAAAAATGTGTCTAAAAGATGAGCCATGGGCCATCATTTGGAGAGATGGAGAATAAGGAGGAACCAAGAAAAGAGAATGAGAGAGAGAAATCGGTGAGGTAGGAAAAAAAGTAAGAGAGGACAATGTCTTGGAAACCAACTGAAGAAAGTGTTTCAAGGTGTTGTGAGTGATTCAGGTACCACATAGTACTTTAGGTCACGTAAGTTGAGGACTGAAAATTAACAGTTGGGTTTAGTAGCATCAAGGCCGTTAGTGCCTTGGATGGTGCCTCAGTGATGTGGTGGGGCAGAGGCTAAGTGGAGTGGCTTTCAAGAGAAAACAAGGGGAGAGGTGTTGGACACAGTGAGTATTGGCAACTCTTTGGTATTTTCCAGTGAGAGAAGGAGAAAAATTGAACTTGGAGAAAGTGCAGAATAAATAGAGGTTAAAATCAGTGTGTTTGCAAGGCTTGTTCCTTCTGGGGGCTCCAAGGGAGAACCTGTTCCACACGTGGTCCAGCTTCTGGAGGCTGACTGTTCGTGGCTCTGGGGAATCACTCCCATCTCTGCTTCCCTCTCACACCGCCTTCTTGCCTCTATGACCATCTTGGGTCTCTTAAAAGGACGTTTGTGATTACATTTAAAACCCACTCAGATAATCCACAATAGTCTCCTCATCTCAGGATCTTTAAATTAATCACATCTGCAAAGTCCCTTTGGCCATGTAAAGTGACATCCACAGGTTCTGGGGGTTAGGATTGGACATCTTTGGGGGAGGGGGCATTATTCTTTCTACCTCACAGGGCATTTGAAAGATTAGCTATGGGGACATTGATTTCCTCAGAATTACAAGAGGAGAGTAGCCTTGGTGAAAGTGAAAGTGAAGCAGAAGTAAAAAATGTCAAGGGACTTAGTGGGATAACGGGCGTTCCATGCAAACCTCAGCAGTGGAGAGCAATGATTTGCTGAAGGCCACTGTCAGGAAAATGGAGTTGGAGTATCCCGAGAAGGAGGAAGGGAGACTGGCCTAGAACCTGCAGTGACTAACAGAGAAAATGCCTACCACACATCCAAGCCCAGTTATATGAGGGGTTTGAAAAGATTGTAAGGGAAGTAGGATTCTCAGCGGAGACCCAGGTTTCTGTTAGAACAAGAAAGTGTAGGGAACATTCAAAACAGGCAGATGGAAATACAGGTGATTTTGCTGAGGACTGAATTTCAGAAAACTCAGTGGATGATGGAGAGGAGAAAGAAGAAGTCAGAAAATGGGATACACAGCGACTGGGAAACCAGAGCTTCCTGTGGTACCAATATAAACAAGGCAGATGGCCTCAGGACAAACAGTGGTGGAACTGAGCCATGGGCATAGGGAGGGATCTGAGGATGGGAGACGTGGGCCAGGCACCCAGCACCCTGGGCCTCCCATGTGACATGGGCAGAGGCCAGCGGGGGGGGGGTTGGTCTTACTGAGAGCATCTGGCAGTGGGTGAGGAAATCTCAAAACTGATCGTAAGTGGAGAAACTGGGAGTTCAATAGAAGGGCATGGAAAATGAGACATATTTCACGTTAGTTTGCAAAAAAGAAGTACCGTATTTCTATTTGCTTGTTTGTTCCTGATCCTCTGGCTAATGCCAGAGGCCAGGTAGTCCGTTCAGTTTTGGTACCATTCAATGACGCTAAGAAGCTTTCCAAACTTTGGAATTATGTTATAAGGAGCCCGTAGAGTGAGGATTAAGCGATTTACCTAAGATGTCACAGGCAGAATTAGTATACACATTGCCAGATTGTTGGACTGGAGTTTTCTCTGTTATATTAATTTACTGTCCTGAAATAAATTCCAGATGGAGCAAACACTTAAATAGAAAAAAATGAGCCACTAAAAATGGTGTATATTTGCAAATATCTGGTTTTCATTTAGAGAAAGATAGTAAGTTAGAAAGAAGTGGAAGAAATTCCAAATGAGAACAGTGATAGATTTGAATTTCTCTCAGAAAACATGAATAAAATTTATAGGCAAGCAAACTGATTTTTAAAAGCTATAATGTTTATGACACATGGTTTACATTGTTGCTGCATAAAGAGCTTATACAAATACAATGAAACAACAATCACAACAACAAAATTCCAACGCTCCCTATAGGAAAATGGACAAAAAACATAAAAAGTCCAGTCACAAAAGAGGAAAATGTAAATTTTATACACATGCACATACACAAAAAATGACTTTCCTAGGATGCAAATGGAATAGCAGTAAAATGACATATTCACTTATCAAATTAGTAAATAATTTATAAAATTATTTACTAGTGCCAATATTGATCCACTGAGAGAGATATTTTCATATTTGTTCTTAGGAGGATAACTTGGTTTGGCAGAAGGGATCAAGAACACAAAGAGCTTATCCATCTCTTAAGCCAGTAATGTAACATTTAGGAATTTATTCTACAGAAAGAAATGGAAAGCCAAATAAAGCTTTGTACCGGATAATCACCACATTTACAAGAAAATTGGAAACAGTCCAACATCCAAGGACTGGCTAAACAAACTGGCATGCCCACGTGGATGTCCTCAGGCCTGCTCACTGACACCCCACTTCTGTCAATGGCACTTGGTACAAAGACACTGCCCTGCTCGCTCCTTGCAGGGAGTGGGGGCCATGTGACTTGATGAGACCGAAGCAGAAGAGGAGCAGTGACATGTCTCCTTGCCAGGCTGCAGCCTTTCAGAGCCACTGTGCATTCATCCACATTTCCGTGTGGCCCAGCCGCCAGCCACATCCCACACGGCAGAGGCCCTAAAAGCATGCCTGCCTGAGTGCTGATGACAGCAGAGCAACCCACTGATGGGACAGGGACATGCCATCTGCTCAGGGAACAGATCTGTGCTGTTTGAGCTGAGATTTTAGGATTTGTGTTATTGCATCTTAACTTAGCATATTCTGACTAATATAATCCATACAATGAAATAATATACAGCTGTTAATGTTTACAAGGAATTATTAAAATCAAGTTAGTGAAAAACGGGTTATAAAATTGTAGATATTGTGATTTCATCTTTCGAAAACAGACCAAAGAGAACCTTTAACATATTAACTAGTGTTTATTACACAATCCTGCATTAGGAGTGAGTTTCATTTTCCTTTTAATATTTTTATTCCATTTTTTCTATAGTGAGCATGTATTCCGTATGAAATCAGAAAGGTAAGCGCACATCCAAGTGCACACACCTTCAGTTGGCTTTAGTGACGTGGACATTCAATTCTCTATGTACCATTAAAGAGATGAAGACAATTGAAGTGACAGTGTTATATGGGCCCTCTCTGGGCAGCCCCAGCTGGGATGAAGGATCAAGCTAAGCGTAACACACCACGGATTGGGGACACAGATTTGTCTCTATACATTACAGCTGTGCAAGACGGATGACGCAAATCTGCATTTTTAACACGCACTTGTTTTCCGCGCACTATACACTTAACTACGCAATTCATGGAGCCTTTCTCCGAATGGTCCTACTGACAAGTGTTTATAGCAACGTGACCTCACTCCAAGTTAATGATCTGTGATAAATATAGAGAACAAACAGCTCTGTATTTTCCTTTGCATTTAGTCAGCATTCAGATTTCAATCACTTTACACCCATGACGGAAAGACGTAGTTCTTACGGGAAAAAATGTCTTACAGAAGATGAAATTTTGGCGGAATTGTTGGTGGACACATTATCTGATGTCCCTGACAACACTGATAGTGATGGTGAAAATGACAGTGATACTTCTATTATTGGAAACAGGCAAAACAAAATTGTACATCTTTACCGAGTTATTGACAGTGAACAAAGTGCAAACGAAAGTGACGATGATGATGATGCACTGGATTCCACGGTTTCCACATGGGTAAAAACAGATAAAACACCAAATTTAGGGCCATTTGCCAGAAATCCAGGGGTGAAACAAATTGCCCCTGACCCAATGAAAGTATCACAAGTAACGGGACTCTTTCTTGGAGACAGATTATTTGATACGTTGTGTGAGAAAACAAATCTGTATTACTTACAGAATCAGGGAAAATATGTTACTGGTTCTAAGACGTTGAAATGGTCAGATGTCACTGTAGCAGAAGTGAAAAAAAATTTTCGATAATTATTCTAATGGGGCAGGTCAGGAAAGATAAAGGATTATTGGTCTATGGATCCATTTCTAGATACTTCTATTTTCAGGAAACTTATGAGCTGTGATAGATTTGAACAGATTTGGTGGTATTTACATTTCAACAACAGTGAACTTCTGCAACAATCAACTAACAGGCTTTTCAAAATTTAACCTTTGTTGGATTTTTTCCTTAAAAAATTTCAGAATATTTATAAGCCAAATCAACAACTTTCCTTAGATGAAGTAATGATTCCTTCGAGGGGTAGGCTTCATATATGAACATTTAACCCAGGGGAACTTATAAAGTATGGCTTACTTGTTCGTGTGGTCACTGAAAGCACTTCAGGCTATATCTTTTTTTTTTTAAGATTTTATTGAGGAATTGGGGGAGGGGACCAGCCAATTTGTTCTTCAGTCTTTGTTGTGGAGGGCACCAGTCGCCATTTGGCTTCCCGTCGGCAGCTCATGGCCTCTTAAGTTTAAGGTGCTGTGTTCAATCTTAGTTGCGGGTGGATGTAGCCACCATCCCATGTGGGAGTCTAACCAGCAGACTTGTTAAGAGCGCATGCCCTATCCTCTGAGCCATCCGGGCTGCAGCTCAGCTCAAAGTGCCGAGTTAAGTCTTTAGTTGCAGGTGGGCGTATCCCACCATGGAATAGGCAATCTTGTTACACCAGCTGAGCCATCCTGCCACCTGTTGGCAGCTCAGCGACAACTCAGTGACAACTCAGCTAGGATGCAATTTTCACTGGCCCATGTGGGGATCTAATCGGTGGCCCTGTTGCTCAGAGCGCGTGCTCTAAGCCAACTCTTAACCAACTAAGCCACTTGGCCGGCCCCTCATGCTATATCTTGAATTTGGAAATTTATGCTGGTGAAGGAAAAAAATTACAGGAAACTATTTTCACACGTTTGGAACCTTATCTTGATCAAAATTACCATGTCTACCAAGACAACTATTACAATCATGTAACAATTGCTGAAACTCTCCTTTCAAGAGAAGTTAGAGTATGTGGAACAATCAGAGTGCACAGGGGTCTTCCTCCAGAAATGAAAAACGAATCACAGTCTCTGTAACATGGTGAAACCACATTCAGGAGAAAGGGTGAAATTCTTCTTCAATCCTGGAGGGATACTCGTGTTGTCAACGTGATTTCCACAATTCACGATTAAACAATGGTTGATGTTCCACAGAGAAATGACGAAGTAAAGAAAACCCTATTTGTATTTTTCAGTATAATATGCTCATGAAGGGTGTTGATAGGGCAGATCAGCACTTGTCTTATTCTCTCTTGAGAAAAACAGTGAAGTGGCCAAAGGATTTGGCTTATAAATTGTGCACTTTTCAATTCTTTTCGAATCTATCAAAAACTAAACCCTACATCAAAAATGAGATACAAAGAATTTCTGCTACAAATGGCAAAAGACTGGGCTACGGATAAGGTGGAGACAGAGTCAGACACAGACACAGACGCAGCACGCCCAGGAACATCAACCCAAACCTCTCGTCTGCCTCATGAGGACCCCCCCGGGAGACTTTCGGGTGATATTCGGGTGACATGTACTAGAGAAAATTGTTGGACGTGAACAGGGTAATAGAAAATATCCTGCTAGGAGGTGCCATGTTTTTGCTGCCCACAAAAGAAGTGAAACTCGGTACATCTACATGTTCTGCTTAGTGCCACCCCACAAGGGGGCATGTTTCTAGAGGTATCACATCCTCAGGCACTACTAGGGGCTTTGGTGAGTATTTCCTGAAAATTTCTGTTCTCAAAAATGCGAATTTGTTATAAATTTTGAAAGAAACACAGTATGAAAGTTGATTTGAATGGTTTAAATCCCAGGAACATGCATTTAAACAATTTTAATGCCCCGTCCTCAATGTATTAAGTTAGAGTAGAAATGCCTTTCCCCTTGGCTTTAGTTCTGGATATCAAATTCACTCCTCTGGAGCCTAAATACTTTCCCTCTCCTCTAGAAGTGATCTTGGAGGCTGAGGATGCAAATCCTCTTGCCTCTGAAAAGGTAACATCCTAAAAACTACAGCTTTTAAAGTGATAACCAGGTTTCTTCACCACACTGAGCAGTGTTTCATCACAGAAATCTGCAGAAGCGCTGTGATGGAGAACAGAAAAGAGAGACAATGTGTGCTCTTCACCTGGATAAAACTTACACATTTACTAATAACTGAAAATGAATGGATTTATTTGAAACCGAGTACTGTGAGTCCCTTACTCTCCCAAATCATTGTGAAGTCTCAGATGTCTTTTACTGGGATTAAATTTAGGCCTCCATGAAATGTAGTGTATGCTGTTTATTTTTGTTCATAAACATTTTCCAGGGGACTTGATTACTGTGTGCCAGCCATGATGCTATACTGTGTGCAGAACAGATGCTGTGCTGGGCACTTATCTGCATGCCCAGCTGTGGCCTCCCCGTCACCCCAGTGTGTTTTCCCAGCCTCCCAGAACCCTGTTCTCTCAGCTCCAACTTTTGCTCAAGGCTCTGAGCCCATTTTTCAGTATTATAGGAGGACTGCAGATCACCTGTGGATGCATATATCTTTGTATACTTGACTACTTTATTCTGAAAACAAACTCCAAAGAGTGTGATTCCTTATGTCAAAAGCCACGCACCATTTATATTCCAATACACAACACAAAGTTAAAATCCCTGATTTTTTATTTGATTTTAATTTTTGCCAGTTTGATAGACCACAAATACTGTAACTTATTTTTGCTTACAATTCTTCCCCTGTGGTATTTTACCATCTGTATGGGGGGTGGGGATAAATTGCCTATTTTTGTTATTTTTCCCATGTTTATGTTGTGATGTTCTCATGTTTTTTGTTATTAATTTTTATAGGGATGTTCATCTTTTATGATTTTTTTAACATTCAGAAGGTTTTATTTTTGTTAGTGTCCTTGGTGGTGGTGGTTGATTTTAGTTAAATCTGTCAGACTCTTTCAGTTTCCTATCATGCTTGAAAAGACTTTTTAGCCTGAGAGTATTTAAATTTTTGTCCATACTTTTCCTGTAGTACTCGTACAGTTTTATTTTTTATTTGTTATTTTTTTAAGATTTTATTGGGTAACTGGGGAAGGGAACAGCATTGGGGAATTGAGGAAAGGGAAACAGACAAGTTGCTGTCCTTTTGTTCTTCAGTCTAGTTGTGGAGGACATTGCTTCACTGCCCATGTTGGTGTCATCATTGTGCTCTTCCCAGGTGAGGCAGATCAATCACCAGCCATTGGACGGTGGCTCATCGCAGCTCACGCCAGCTGCCGGCCACTCACAGTAGCTCACAGCAGCCCATTGCAGCCTACTCCCACACTGGTCACTTATGGCAGCCGAGCTCCAGGTCAAGCTGTTGTTCACCATCTTAGCTGTAGAGGGCGCAGCATCACTGGCCCTCATGTGGGATCTGAACCTGGGCCCTGCTGCTCAGAGTTCGTGCTCCCAAGCCAACTCTTAACCAATGAGGCACTCGGCTGGCCCCTTATGGTTTTATTTTTTTACTTTTAAGTCTTTGATTATTTAATATCATGTTTGTATATGGAGTGAGATTTAGAACCACCTTTAGTTTTTCTGGTTGGTTTTTGAATAACCCATTTTCCCCCACTGGTTCGAAAAGGCTCCCCTTGAGAGATAGTAAATTTTCATATACAACAAGATTTGTTTCTAAGCTTTCCATTACAAGAGTTCTTGCCCAGGTTGGATAATCATTTGTGGAATTTTTTGTTGATTGTTGGTTGTTTTTTAATATAGATGCTTTTGCTCCTCTATTCCATTTATCTACCTATTCCTATCATACCATCTATACCAGGGATGCCAAAAAAAAATGTATTCAAGAGGGCACTTTGGTCAGTGTTGCTCAAGCAGTAGTTCACCATAATCAGAAGTGCCTGGACACTGATGGTAATCACTCTGAGCACCTCTTGTAATTGCAGAAGTCAAACATGACTTGTATTCATCTTTTGTTATTGGTATATATTGAGTAGTACAATTTTAATAGCCTTTTCTTTTCTTAAAATGTGTATACATTTTTTTGGGCACCCTCCATATTTATAATTTTTTAGAAATCCTTCACACATCTTTTTTTTTTTTTAAAGATTTTATTGGGGAATTGGGGGAGGAGAACAGCGTTGGGGAATTGGGGACAGGGAGCAGACAAGTTGCTGTCCTTTTGTTTTCAGTCTAGTTGTGGAGGATGTTGCTTCACTGGCCCATGTTGGTATCGTCATTGCACTCTTCCCAGATGAGGCAGATTGGTCGCAGGCCTCTGGATGGTCGCTCACCATGGCTATTGGCAGCTCACGCTGGCTGCTGGCCACTCACTGTAGCCTATGGCAGCCCACTGCAGCAGGGGCTGCAGCCTACACCGTTGCCGGGGCTCATGCAGCCCAGCTCCAGGTGGAACTGTTGTTAGCTGTAGAGGGCAGTGTCACTGGCCCTCATATGGGGGATCTGAACTGGGGCCACTGGTGTCCCAAGTCAGCTCTTAACCAATGCGCCACTCTGCCGGCCCTCACACATCTTTTTAAATGTATTTCTGTTATTATTCATATTACTGTTGTGAATGCGATATATATATATCCCTCCCTCTTTTCCGAGCTGATTGTTCTTGGTAGATAGACTAATTTAGTTTTGTTGATCTCGTAGCTAGCATTCTTAGTGAACACTTACTGTATTTGATACTTATTCACCAAATTTTAGGGATTTTCCAGGTGTGTGTGTGTGTGTGTGTGTGTGTGTGTGTATCACAACATATATAAATAATATTTTTCTGCCCCTTTCCAATATTTATGTTTCCATATATCTTTGACTGGATTGGTGGCTTGAACTTTAAGCATCCTTGTTTTGTTTATGGCTGTAATAGAATGTTTCTGGTTTGACTGATGATTTGAAAGAGGGCTAGTAGGTGTGTCTGAGAAAGGAGAACATTCCAGAATCAACAGTTGCATATTCAAATTACAATGACAGGAGTGAGAAAGTTATATGTGGAAACAGGTTGTAGGAAGCTGAAATTCTGTGTAGGGGAGCAACCACGTTGCTCCCCTGAGGGAGCAAAACAAGATGGCTCCCCTGAGGAGGACAAGGCCAGCCATGCATGAGGGGAAATCCAGGAGTGATGCAGAGCTCAGAGCTCTAAACCCAGGTGACCTAGATCGAGCCTTCAGCACCAGGTCTTCACCTGTAAGATGGTGGTATCCAACCCAGAGGGTTATTGTGAGGATTAAATGAAATATATGGATGTCAGAAGCATTCAGCCCAATGCCTGGCACAGAGTAAACATAAAACAAATGTCAAGTTTTTATTATTGTCAGCATGATAAATGCTTATTGAAAGGGGGAATTTAAATGATGAAAACCGTGTGGGATGTAATTTCATCAGTTGCATGCAAGATGGGTAAGAGCAGGAAAAACAAATGAATACATTAAAATATGTGGGAATCTCTGTGTGTGTTCAGCATTATTTTGTCCATAACTTTTGAGGGTGATCCTTGCTCTTTTGGAGCACAGCCATTTACCAGGCCACCAGGGGTCCCCATAATAATGCACGGCTAGTTGCTTGAATACCATCATGATGGATTTGTGCCCTAACTTCTTTCCATTACCATATGTGGCTATTAATATATCAGAATAGTTTATCTTGGTGTCTTTTACACATCTTGTTTTGTACTGTATATATTTAATAATTATAAAAGGGAGCACCCAGTTAGTTGCTTTCTTTAAAATGCATTCTCTTCAGAGCCTCAACTTAGTGATGATGCAATCATTCTTTCACACGTGTATATTTTTCTCTGTCTCAGGGAAGCTTTGAAATACTTATTGATTTATGGAGAGTGAAAAGTGAACCCAGCTTTCTCAGAACATTTAGAAAAACGCAGACACTTAAAAGCTAAAATCAAACAATATTTGAAATGATTTATACAATTTCACCAATAACTTTTTTTCACTTAAGCCCAACTATAGTCTAAACAACCTTTCATGGTGCTAAGTCCTTTAAATGAAAGCGATAGAGTTCTATAAATCAAATGATAGTTTACATTTACTTCATAACCACTTTTTCTAACTCATTTTCCCTCTTAAAACTTACTATAGCCTCTAAAATGTTTAACCAAGCCTATACTGAATTTAAAGTGAATAAAGAAATCGATAAAATGAGCTTGAACCGTAATATCTGGCCACAGCTTAGTATAGCAAAGCACAGTATTGAAACAAAGTAGGGTGATACTAGATGCTGCTAAGCTAGCTTATTTGAAATAAGAGTTCAGCTATAAGTTGGTTGGTCTCAGTAGTGCGTGAGTACGTTACAAGTACAGTCACTGCGGAGGAGTGATCTCCAATTAGCCGAATGGCACTGGTCCTAGAAATCCACAAAACACTTTGTTCCTAATTATTTTTGCTGACCTCTTGTTTTAAAATAGTTTATTCATAAGTTGCAAAAATATTTCTCATGTACCCTTTGCTCAGTTTTCCCAGTATTAGTATCCTGCAAAACCATAGAACTTGGTCAAATTCAGGCAACGAACATTGTGCAATAGTGTTAACTCGGTAATTGGAGTTACTCTTACAGCCTGTCCTTGCCCACTCTGATTACTTCTGCAATGTACTGTCTTTTATTTTCCAGGATGGTGCATCTCAGAGAGGTTAGCTAAAACTGGTTCGTAAGTTAAATCTACAACTTACAACTCCTTTTGTTCTGTTTAGATGATAACCAGATTTCATGAGCATTATGAAGGTGGGTAGAAGCAAGAGTCAGTAGAGACTCGTGTGTCATTCGAGAGCCTGCATTCTGATTATTACAATGTTAGAGAAACAGATATTTTAAAGTGCTAAATGTAGAGAGCCACAGAGGTTGTTTATCTCTTCTTAATTTACTTGCCTGATGGGTGAAATCTAGAATGACTATACCATGAGATCACCCCTCTCAAGTTTTTTCATCTGTTATTATATCCTTGGCTTCTTCTCTCTTTACTTATAGTAGCACTGATTTTTTTTTTTATCTGTGCCCTTGAACTGTTAATGCTGTGACTTTCAAGCGTTTTGAACCAAACCCGCAGTAAGAAATGCATTACATTATGATCTATTATACAAATATGTGTATTTACATTTGGGGTGTGTGTGTGTGTGTGTGTGTGTGTGTGTGTGTGTGTGTGTGTGTCAGACTGAAACAAAAGTACCTCGGCCTAAAAGTCACTCTAAACACACACACAGTACTCTAATATTTCCTGTTTTCTACTCTTTTATTTTTCAAATGGTGTTCACAACCTATTGTATTGATTTCACAAATCACTAGTAGGTAATGGCCCCACATCTGAACTTATCTTGTTAATTTACCATGCTGCATGATTTTGCTTATTCGACCCTTCTTTCCCAGATCAGCCCTAAAACCTTTTTCAGAGAGAGATGTTTTACAACTAAATCATTTAGAAATAAAACTACAGCTCCTATTGAATCCCAGCACCACCTTCCTTCCTCATGTATGTTAATTCACTGGACAGGCATAGTCTTTTAGGAAAGACAGGTATGTACGTAAATAAAGATGTGTGAAAAATGGCACAATGCAGTGCTGTGAGAACCCCACGGTAGACATTTTGCTTCATGGAATCAGAAATGGCATTTAATTTGTGCTTGCTTCTAGTTCACATTTTATCCCAGCTTAAGCCAGTGTAGGGAGGAAGGAAAGAGGGACAAGTGAAGTATAGAAGGTGGTCAGAGAATTTCTTATTCTATGGTTGCTTGACGGTAGGGAGCTTGGTATGGGAGGAGGGGCTGTTGTTCAGGGGTTGAGATGAGGAAAATGAGATGAGGATTAAATGGTAGAGTCCTTTATGTCTGCACAGAGGCTTAGACTTGACCCTGGAGGGGAATGAGGAGGCCTTAGAGGTTTGTTGGAGTTGAGTTTGTAAGCAGAGGAGTGACATGAATAGACAAAAGCTGTAGGGGAAAAGGGTCAATATGGAGGATGAGTGGGAGGGTACAGAGGTTGAAGGTAGGGAGGAAAGAATCTATCCAAGTAATAGATGAAAACAAATATAAAAGTATAGCGATTTTACCATATAATTAAAAACATCAATTTCTATTTGTAAAAGTGATCTACTTGGTCATTTTGATAGTATTTTATTCTCTTTCACCTCAACAATGCATTCACCTTTTCTTTTTTTTTAAAGTATACTTAAAATACTTTTACCCAGTATTTTAGTTTTTTCATTCAGGAGGGTTGTTTAAAGTATAAGATCCATCATGCTACACAACTGAAGTGCCTCCAATTTTATGTTCTTTACTTCAGTTACTCCTATTATGCTTTTGCTTTATCTTCTGTTCTGGGAGATTGCTTTGAATTTTTTCTTCTTCCTATTCTTCCGACTGTTTTTGGTCCGGTTAATTTTAGTTTTGGTGTTTGCTTTTCACAATTATATTTTTATTGCCAGTAGCTGCTCTTTCTTTTCCATAGCATCTTGATCTTGTTTAATAAATGCAACATTTCTGGTCACAAAAAATATATATGCACATAGATCCCACCCTAAAGATTTTACAATGTAGGCAGAAGATGATGACCTAAATCTGGGAACTGATAGTAGGTATGTACATAAGGGGAAAAGGTGCAAGTACTATATTGAGATAAATTGTCAGGCCCTGAGGATTGATCGAAAGTAACTGGGAATAAGGAATCAAGGGTCAGTGCTAATCCTCAGCCTGATAAAGAGCGTTTAGGAAAAACCAACGGCTGACATCATACTCAGTGGTTAAACACTGAAAGCTTTCCCCTAAGATAGGAATAAGACACCACGTTCACCTCTTCTATTAATTATTATTCTCTTC
Source organism: Aselliscus stoliczkanus (assembly GCA_033961575.1). Taxonomy (NCBI): domain Eukaryota; kingdom Metazoa; phylum Chordata; class Mammalia; order Chiroptera; family Hipposideridae; genus Aselliscus; species Aselliscus stoliczkanus. The sequence goes on along the minus strand of CM066727.1, from coordinate 100,067,449 downwards.
TATTAAAGTTTAACTAGAGCATTTAAGCAAGAAAAAGGATTAAAAGTCATTCAGATTGGAAAGGGGGAAATAAAATTATAAAAATATCATTGAAAGAAATTAAAGACCTAAATAAATAGAAAGCTGTCTCATGTTCATGGATTAGAAGACTTATTATTGTTAAGATGGCAATACTTCCCAAATTGACTTACAGATGCAATACAATCATTGTCGAAATCTCAGCTGTCTTTTTTGTAGAAATGGACAAGCTGTTCATAAAATTCATATGGAAATTCCGGGGACCCCAAATAGCCAAAACTATCTTGAAAAAGAAGAAGAAAGGTGAAGGGATCGCACTTCCCAATTTTAAAACTTACTACAAAGCTACAGTAATCAAGACCGGAATTCCCAGAGTTGATGTCACCAAAATGGCAACATTGGTCTTGAGACCCCAGTCTCCATCCTCCAACAAAGACCAACAATTAGCCAGCTGTCTACTAACAAAAACAGATCTCTGAGAGCCCTGGAGTTCATTTAAGAAACTTCAGCAACACCATGGAACAACGACAACAATAACATCCCAGAATAACCATACAGGAAAAGAAGGAAGACCGCTTCATTCAGCCTTCCTCATGCCACCCTCCAGCTGGCGTGACTCAGTGCCAAGAGGGAACTTCCCAGCTAAACAGAATTCACCCCACCTGGAAAGGAAAGTCAGCTTCTCGGCCTTTCAGGACACCACACAAAGGTCCCAGTTTGCTGTCACCCCCCCTAGACTGGCAAAGCTGAGATGTCCAGACACGGCTAGGACCAAGGAAGAAAAGTAGGGGCTGCCGACAGCAGCCCTGCAGTGGGCACGATCATGGGTCAAAGTGACCTGCTCTGCAGACAAACCCAGCACATTTGTCACTGAGGAATTAATGGCCAGCACAGCCACGGACCCCCTGCCGGTCTCCCATGTTTCCTCGCCCCACAACTGCTCATGTTTGCTGACACCAGCCGCCCGAGTCCCTGTGGGCTCTCCTTCCCCATTCCCTCTGCCCCCGGAGCCTGGGGACTGCACCAGCTCAGACTTCTGTGGCTACCTGAGCACAAGACGCCAGCCTCCACTCCTTTGGCTGACCCCCACTGCTGTGCACACCCGGGCACACCACCAGCCTGACCCCCAGCCTTGGCCTCCACACGTGTACGTGCTGGCAGGAGACTGTGAGCACAGGAGGACACCCCCCAGCCAGGGGCCCTGCAGCTACTTGTGGGTGCAGATCAGGCCTTGTTTTGGTCACTGGCCTGCAGCTCCAAGCTCATTTGAGCTAGCCCCTCCAGTGCTGTACCTGCATGCCTTGGCCCAATTCCTGTCACCAGTCTCCATGGCAGTGCACACACCTGTGTGGGGGGAGACTGTGTAGCAAACGGGACAGCATGCCCACAGCCAGGGCCCCACAGCTGCTGCCAAGAAACCCGCAGGTGGCCTGGCCCTCTCTGTCTGCCCTGCCTGCTACCAACACGTGCCTGCAGCTGGCTCCTGCCAGCACACAGGCACCTGCAGCTGGCCCCGCACCAAGTATGCACACCACTGGCTCCACCTGCCCGGTCCCTTGCTGCTGGACCTGGAGGCACCACTGACCACCCCTACAGCCCTGGCAGCCACTGCATACCTCCCACAGTGCTTGCAAAGGACCACACAGTTGTCAGTGCTGTGACCCCAGCAGTGTAAGCCCAAGACATCACACCCGCTCTGGACCTGGTGCCACCACACGCCCCCTCCCCCGGCGCCCTGCAAGGCCTGGGACCGCAGTGAGCGCAAGCATGCCCCCACCCATGAGTGAACGTTTCCCATTGAGTCCGGAGGAGGTAACTCCTTCTTCAAGAGCCCAGACTCCTGTGCAGTGTTAGAGGGGTTGTGCAGGATCAGGAAATAGGAGGCCACCAACGTTTAGTGTAAACCCCTCAAAGAACAGTATCAGGAAAGTGAAATAACTCACAGGGTGGGAAAATAGATATCTGATGAAGGTTTATTCTCCAGAATATGTATGCAACAATAAAAAGACTAACAACCCAAATTAGAAATGGGCAAAGGATTTGAGTAGACATTTCTCCAAAGAAGATATACAAATGGCCAATAAGCCCAGGAAAAGATGCTCAACATCATTAGTCTTTAGGGAAATTCAAATAAAAACCACAAGATAACCACTTTCCCCCCACTGGGATGGTTATAATAAAAAAAGACGGATAGTAACAAGTATTGGCAAGGAGGTGGAGAAGTAACCTTCATACACTTCTGGTAGGAACGTAAAATGGTACAACGGCTTTGGAAACCAGTTGGGCAGTTCCTCAAGAATTCAACAGTGTTAGTGTATGACCTAGCAGTTCCACTCCTGGGCATATATGCTCAATAGAACTGAAAATGCATCCATCCAAAATTTGTACGTGAATGTTAGTAACATTATTCATAATAGCCGAAAAACAGAGACAATGCAAATGTCCATTTGGATTAAGGGATAAACAATATCTATACAATGGAATATTATTTAGCCATAAAAAGGAACCAACTGATACATGCTACAACATGAATGATCCTTGAGGACACTGTTAAGTGAAAGAAGGCAAACACAAAAGGCCACCTATTGTATGATTCCATTAAATGAATACCCAGAGTAGACAAATCCATGGGGACAGAAAGTAGATTGGGGACTGCCAGGGGCTGGGGGAGAGGAGGGCAGGCCGAGTGACTGCCAATGGCAAAGAGACTTCTCTTGGGGATGATGAAAATGTCTGGAATTAGATAGTGGTGATGGCTGCATGACTGTGAGTGTACTAAAAGTCACTGAATTATGCACATTAAAAGGATGAATTTAATGGTGTGTGAACTTTACCTGAATTTTTAAAGAGTGAATGCTGACATAGTGCTGGAGAGGAAACAGCTGTGAGGGGCCCCACTTGATGGGCTCTCCTCCTACTGCATTGCTCTACAGGTTAGAGCTCAGCTTACCTCCGGAGGGCGTTCTGGCTATTGTCATGTGGAATAAAATCTAACGTAGTACCCTATAGATTTAGAAGGAAATACAAGGACCTCTGTTCATTTCAGCCTTAAACCATCACTCACCCGTGGCTGAATGACCCTTTCGAAGATGACACCTTGAACTTTCACATTTAGGAGATGCTAGAATAAGAAAGCCAATATATAACTCTTATTATTGTACCATTATAAAATGATGCAAATTGACTCTACTTTTATATGAAGAGTTACACTAATACTTAGTGCCACCTTTTATAGCGACTACGGATTTTGCCTAAGGTGTTGATTGTGTTTATCTAACGCTTTGTTTGACTTGTAGGAACATGTACTGTTAGGCATTACACAGGTTTTCCATATATTTCAAACCATAACTAGAACAGTTTCTTTTTGTGAGAAATTGCTAAAAGCTGTTGCATCAGGAATTTTGGAAATTCTTCAGACAAGATAATCAGAGAGGATTGATGACATGTTGATAGAAAGCAGGCAGTCCAAGTAATTTCAGTGGATCAGTCACGTATTTTATTTCTGTCAGTTACTCTGTCCAAAATACAGGTAGGAACACGACCTACAGATAACATACTATTACAAGCCCTGGGCTACACTTCAGAATACGCCATTACTTAATAAACTTCTGGGATGCCTTCACACTGTTACATACAGGGCAGGGGACACGGTTATTATGCATTCCTGGAGGTGAAGGTGTTTTGTACCATCTTTATTAACTCAGTTTGGTCATACTGGGAGCCTAACTCCTAATAAGACGTACCTTCTAATTGCACACATCTAACTTCTCCGTACATCTTAGGTGACATTAATGAAAGTTAATAGAATGTACTTTTTTTTTTCAGCTGAGCCATCCTGCCACCTGTTGGCAGCTTAGCAGCAGCTCAGCTTGGGCCGGGCATCGAACCGGCGACCCTGTTGCTCAGAGCTCGCACTCTTGAGCATGCTCTTAACAAACAGCCACTCAGCTGGCCCTGTATATACTTTTTTTAGTATGATCTGAAGGGATCTTTCGCCATGCGATTTAGAAAATAACTTTGAAAGTAGCGGTTATTCAAACAGATGAAGTTGTGTAAATATCATTTAAAGTTATCAGGGAAGGGTTGAGAGGTAAGAGCCAGTTAAATGAAGATGTTACTGTGCAGACACCAAATTTCAGAGATGAAATAATGTGACTATTAGAGAGTAATCTGCCTGAGAATCATGCATTCTTCAGCATTACCAATATACCTTGGCCTAATTCTCTGAGAGAAGTTAATAAAAATAACCATTTTAATTTTGTTTTGTCACTTCAGAAATTCAGGTGTGTGCATGCATGTAGTCAGTAAATTGAGCAGATTTTTTTGTTTGTTTTTACCTAGTTGTTGAACTCTTTATAGTTTTAGTGATTATTGAACTAGTTAATGATAGGAAGAGAATTTGGACTAACAGATCTCGTGTCTGAAGTACAGTCATTTGATTCTAATATTTCTAACATACAGAGAGGTTTGTGGTATTTTCCCCGCTTGCAGAGGATCTGTGAGTAGCTGACAGCCATCCCCCGGGGCCAGCACACTGAACACTTTTCCTTGCTTCCTCTCATTTACCACACCGCAGCTCTATGCGGTAGGTGTGATGACGGCCACATACTCAGGATGAGGATTTAGGGAGGTCACTGGGATCTGGTGACGGTCATACAGTGGTTAGTGCTGAGCCTGACTCATGGGGCACTTGCCACCTTGTAGTTAGCCAGGGCCTGTTTCCCCGGCAGACTGTGTGGCCGTGAGTGCCCCTTCTGTAGCCATGCCCAGCCTGCGTTCAGTGAACTTTACGAAGATGGATGTCTTTGAGCCTATATGCTTCATCCCTGTGTGTCAGCCCCTAGGGAAGTAGGAGGGGGCACCTGTGTCTGTGAGTAGCCGCTGTTGCTGCCTGTGCTGATAGTAGGGAGTTCAGAGAAGGAAGAAGGCCCTCTCCAGTTTTCCCTGTGAGGACTCTAGGGCACAGTAAAAACTCATTTGTGATGAGGATAATATTTTGAAAATATTAAACAAGTGTGTTTTCATCCCTCACCTCCATAAATTGTTTCCCCCTCCCCCAGTCATTCTGCCATGCTAATCCCAGGCGCTGATCAATTAAGTTAAGGGGGAGAGGGACAGAGCTGGTGGCCATGGGAGCAGAGTGGCCCTGCAGCCGGGCACCCAGTCCAACATCAGGGAGCTCCACCACCAAGCGGGCAGGGGAAGCAGGCCCTGACCAAGCAAGAGGTCATGTTGCGGGAACTCTCCAGCACAGGCATCCATGACGGGGTGAGGTTGAGCAGGGACCCAGGGACAGGCGGGTCCCTACTGCCATGAGGACAGAGGTGGAATGCTGGGGGCCAGCTGCTGGGGAACAGGGGGCAGCAGTAAAGCTGAAGGTGGGAAGACCCCAGCGTCAGCCTCCTGTGTGTGCCCACCATTAACACTGAGTGAGGCACTGTCCCTCAGAGAAGGCTTTGTCAATAAAGTATCATTTGAACAGAAACTGAAGAAAGTGAGGGAGCAAGCAATACAGGTATCTCTGGGGGAAGGGCATCTGTGGCAGAGGAAAGTGGGGACAAAGACGTGCAGGAGCAGGCGCACACCTATTGTGTTCTCTGACCAGGAAAACAGCAGTGAGAGGAGATGACGTCCAACAGGCAGAGGTCCCAAGGGGGAAATCCCAGCTTTTTCTTCCTGTTTAATGCAGGAAGTCAGTAAGCCCTGCTGGGCATCAAATTGTTCCATTTGTCCTTCCCGCTTTGTGTTGCAACTTTATCTTACAGAACAGGGCACCTGGCTGCCAGCACAAAGGTGGGTGGGAGAGGCTGGTTAGAACTCCGAGCCAGCCCCCTGAGGAATGAAGAGGCTGTCTGCACCGCTGGAGTTCGTCCATTCTCCACCCTGCCACCTGCATTGCTTGTACACCTGTGTGGAGCCCATGGGTTATGCACCTGCTTTGGGTTTTTATCCACATTGAGAGGTCTCACTTTCTTTTATGCATGAGCAGAAAGGCCCATCATCTACAAAAAAACGCTCACATTCTTGTCAGTGTTTATTTCCATGTCTTTCTTACTGTATGCAGTCACCTCCCTCCTGGGTTGAACTGCTCATGATCACAATGAAGACAGAAGCAGTGTCCCTCTTCTTATGTTTCTTAATATGTATATGTTCATTTTGTTCTCTTTATTGAGGTGTAATTGACAAATAAAATTGTAAGATCTTTTAAAGTGGATGATGTCATAATTTGATAGACTTTGTGCAAGTATTCTCCATTCTATTCACACATCTGTCACCTCATCTATTGGGTTGTCAGAAATGTCATGATGCATGTTTGCAACAAAAAACAGAAAGAATACATCATGACTTTTCCGACAATCCAATACCTTCTTTGTGTGTGAGAGAGGGACCTTTTAAGTTCTTCTATCTCTGCAAATTTCAGTTATACAATCCAGTGTTAGCAGCCATAGTCACCACGCTGTGCGTTGGGTCCTCAGGATTTACTCATCTTACAACTGAAAGTTTGTACCCTTTCACCAGCCTTGCCCTATTTCCCTCACCCCAGCCCCTGGCACCACTTCTCTCTCTGCTTCTATGAGTTTGATTTTTTTTTAGATTCCATGTATAAGCGATACCATGCAGTATTTGTCTTCCTCTGTCTGGCTTATTTCACTGAGCATGATGCCCTCCGGGTTCATCCACATTGTTGCAAATGATAGGATTCCCTTATTTTTAAGGCTGAATAATCCATCTCGATAGATAGATAGATAGATAGATAGATAGATAGATAGATAGATAGATAGATAGATAGATATAGATGTGTATATCTATAGATAGAGATCTAGGGAATAGATAAGTATGTATATGTATCTACTATACACACACACACACACACACACACACAAACACACACACTACATTGTTAATTCATTCATCCATTGATGGACACTTACGGTGTTTCTATACCTTCGGTATTGTGAATAATGTTGCAATGAACATGGGGGTGCAGATACCTCGTTGAAATCATATTTCCATTTCCTTTGGGTATATGCCCAGAAGTGGAATTGCCAGATCATAAAGTGGTTGTATTTTAAAGTTCTTGGGAAACCTCCACATTATTTCCCATAATGGCTGCACCAATTTGTAGTTCCACCAACAGTGCACAAGGGTTTCCTTTTCTCCACATCCTCACTCACATTTGTTATCTCTTATCTTTCTGATAATAGCCATTCTAACAGGTGTGAGGTGGTGTATCATTGTGGTTTGGATTTGCAGTTCTCCAATGATTAGTGATACTGAGCATCTTTTCATGTTGGCCATTTGTATGTCTTCCTTGGAAAAATGTCACTTCAGGTCCGCTTCCCATTTTTAAATGGGATTGTGTTTTTGTTATTGAGTTGTGTGAATTCTTGTATACCTCTTACTGTACTTGTGGTTTGCAAATATGTTTCCCATTCCATCGGTTGCCTTTTCTTTTGATATTTCCTTTGCTGTGCAGAAGATTTTTAGTTTGATGTAGTCCCACTTGTTTATTTTTCCTTGTTTTTGCCTTTGCTTTTGGTGTCAAATCCAAAAAAGTAATGACAAGACTGATGTCAAGGCACTTACCCCCTATGTTTTCTTCCAGAAGTTTTATGGTTTTAAGTCTTACATTCAAATCTAGAATCCATTTTGAGTTAATTTTTGTGTTGTGTAAGATTTTGTGTGTTTTCTTAAAAATCTTTTTAAGAAAACAAACCAGCTCTGATATTCATTGATCTTTTGGCTTATCTTTGTAGGCTCTGTTTCAATTATTTCCACTCTGACCTTTGTTATTTCCTTCTTTCTGCTAACTTTGGGCTTACTTTATCCTTTTTTTTCTAGTTTTCGGGTGTAGAATTAGGTTGTTTATTTGTGATCTTTCATTTTTTTAAAATATAGGTGTTTATGGCTATAAGCTTCTCTCTCAGAACTGCTTTTGCAGAATCCCATAGGTTTCACTATATTGTGCTTCCATTTTTGTTTGTTTAAGACATTTTTCAATTTTCCTTAGTATATCTTCTTTGACTGTTGGTTTTTCAGGAGCATGTTGTTTAATTTCCAATATTTGTGAATTTTCCAGCTTTCCATCTGTTATTATATCTAGTTTCATGCCACATGGTCAGCAAAGATAACTTGGTATGATTTCAACCTTTTAAAATTTGCTAACACTTTTTTTGTTACATATCACATGATCTATGCTGGAGAATATTCCGTGTGTGCTTGAGAAAAATGTGTATTTTGCTGCTGTTGGATGGAATGTTCCGTATTTGGTTGTTAGGACCATTTGATATAAATTGGTTCATGTCCAGTGTTTCCCTGTTGGTTTTCTGACTGGATGTTCTATCCATTGTTGAAAGTGGGGTATTTCAGTTCCCTACTAATACTCACTGGTTGTCTATTTTACCCTTCAGATCTGCTGGTATTTGCCTAATTTATTTAGGCACTTCTATGTTGGTTGCTTATATGTGTTTATGACTATTTTCTCTTCTTAATGAATTGACTCTTTTATTATTATATAATCACTTTCATTGTGTCATCATTTTTGGCTTAAAGTCTATTTTGTCTAACATAAAGATAGTGTCCCCTGCTGTCTCGTATTTTCCATTTGCATGGAGTATCTTTTCCTATCCCTTCACTTTGAACCTTTGTGTGTCCTTAAAGCTGAAGTGAGTCTTTTGTCAGCAGCACATCATTGTGTCTTGTTTTCTTATCCATCTTGCCACTCTATGTCGTTTGGTTTTTTTTTTTTAAGATTTTATTGGGGAATTGGGGGAGGGGAATGTGTTGGGGAATTGGGAAAGGGGAACACCCAAGCTGTTCTTTTGTTCTTCAGTCTAGTTATGGCGGATGTCGCTTCACTGGCCCATGCTGGTATCATCATTGCACTCTTCCTGGCTGAAGCAGTCGGTTCCTGGCCATTGGATGGCCACTAACGGCAGCTCACGGTAGCCCACTGTAGCTTATGCCATTGCCGGCCACTCATGGCAGTTCAGCTCCAGGTCGAGCTGTTGTTCACAATCTTAGCTGTAGAGGATGCAGCTGCCTGGTGCATGTGGGAATCGAACCAGCAGTCCTGTTCAGAGCTTGCGCTCTTACCAACTGAGCCACTCTGCCGGCCCAGCCATTCTATGTCTTTTGAGTTTAGTCTGTGTACATTTAGAGTGATTATTGATAGGTATGGACTTACTGTTACCATTTTGTTGTTTTCTCATTATTTGAGTCTTCTTTTGGCGAATGAATTACTATAACATGACTTACCTGATTATGTCTTGTTTCTGCAAGTTCCCTCTTTGCTTTCCTGGGTGCCTTCCTGACCTCATATTCTCTTAAAGTCCTCATTACTTGACCATGGGTTTCTTTTAGAATGAGGAAGAATCTGCATGTTTCTCTTGAGATGTTACAGGAAAGGGGAAAATGAGTATGGAGGAACTTGGATTAGGAACATAATAGCCAGCACATCTTGTTCCAGTTCCATGCTTGTTGCTGTTCATTTATTATCTCATTTAATTAGATTAATATTACCTATTCATATTTCATCTACTAAACATTCCCATTTGAATCAGTTACATCTTTGGTCAGCTACTGGATTAGATTTGATAGGCACAGTCCAGTATTTCCAGGGTTTTTTTGTTGTTGTTTTGTAAAGCTTTATTTTTCAATATCCATATGCAAAATAAAATTAAGGTTGGCCTACTAAAGAGGCATACTCCTAGTTAATGTTTTGTGCATCATTAATAGTATGCCTGACGTTACTATTATTGCTTAAAGAGATTTAGTCAGTTTGTTAGCATTTTTTTCTTATAAAACTGGGTTCACTCTCCTTAAAATAGGCCATAATTTTACTATTAGTGGTGTAAATATTTTGTAATTGTCCTGAGGATGTTATGAAATTCTCATAATGGCAGTTTTGAAGATTATTCAGATTTGTATGGTAATGTTGAGAAGGATTTGTGCCTGATAACATATTTTTACATATTGGAGAGCAGCGTTAACATTTTAACTTACTCTTATTATTATACTTAGGATTCGTATTATTTTGCTTAAGCCATCTTCTTGCTAGCTGTCAGATATAGGGCACCCCCAGGTCCCAGAAACCTCCCCCAGGTCGAGCTGTTCACATCTTAATTTATAATGCTTTCTCTTATTATCACTTGTATGGGCTTTCATTTTTAGCTGTCAAAATTAAGTTACAATTTATAGGTATCAAATCTAAGCACACAAATATGGCATAGGAATATGTTTTGGAAATTAGGAATTTGAAATCAAAATGGCTATAATTTTCACACTTGTAGAAAGCAGCAAGTCGTGTAATTAGCTATTTTATGATGTGGAGTAGCAAGAAAGTAGCAATATGGAGTAGCAAGAAAGTATGGGCTTTGAATTTAGAAAGACATCTGGCTATGAAACCTGCCTCCCACACGTCTGACCTGTGTGATTGTCAGTTGGAGTGCAGGCTAAGTTGCTATGACAAATACCCCCAAAAAACAATTATTAAAATAAAGTTCATTTATAAGGCACAGGTGAGCAGGTAGGGCTGTTGGGCTGGTGGCTCCTAAACATATTTATCTTTGAGTCCAAGGTGGTGGCTCCAGTTTTCACTTTTTCAAGGCTAGCAGGAAGGCAGAAAGAAGATGTGGAAGGTGAGCAGCTTTCTTTTGAGGGACCCAGTTGTACACATTATCTGCGCTCACATCTGCTTGGAAATGTAGTTGCATAGTAACACCGACCCTCAGGGAAGCCTGGGAAATGTAGTCTCTGCCAGAACCACCATAGACAAGCCTTGCTCAGATTTTAGTCAGGGGAGATGTGTAAGAGGAAGAAGAGGAAATGAGGAGGGGCTTCTTAACAATCTGCCAGTAGACTTGACCGAATTACTCTCTTTTGCGTCTGTTTGTAAACAATACGCTGTTACAGTATTTATGGAATGTTTGTAAAAGTACCTCCCTCAAAAGATTTTCATGAAGACACAGGGTATACATTTAATGAATGTATCCCTCCCATATTTTGAGGGATTTATTTCTTATAGTAGTATTTCTGAACCCAACTTTTATTTTTTGAAATAGATACTGGTATCAGTTTTCTCTTGCTGCATAACAAATTACCACAAACTTAGTGACTTAAAGAGTCACACCTCATAGTTTCTGTGGGTCAGAAGGCAGATATGCCTAGCTGCAGCTTATGTTTGGGGTTCCCACAGTGCTGTAGTTGAGGTGTTAGCTGGGCCACAGAGTCATCTGGGGGCTTGACTGCTTCACCTAAGTTGTTGGCAGAGTTCATATCTTTGCAGGTGGGACCAAGGGCCCCGGCTTTTTGCTGGCTGTCAACTACAGGACACCCCTGTCTCTCAGAGGCTACCCCTCAGGTCTAAAATCCCTCCCCAGATTCTAGAGGGTGCCCCCAGTTCCCTGCCAGATGGGCTTTCCCAACATGGCTTCTGGCTTCCTCCGGCTACCAAGGAGGTTTTCTGGCGTGAGTCTGCTAGCCAGACGGAGACATTCTGTATACTGTAACTAATCCTGGGAGTGGCGTCCCATCGCCTTTGCCACATTCTGTTGGCTAGAAGCAAGGCACAGGTCCTGCCCACATTCAAGGGAGGAGATTTCCCAAAGGCGTGAACGGGAAGACAGGATCATGGGAACCACATGAGCGTGTATCCAACACAATAGCTGGGTTACATTTTAAATCACTTTATATTCAAAATTGAGAGTTCCGTTTATTTGTCACTGTTGTTTCATGGGTTTTGGTAAAATGTCAGTAGGGACTTTTATGAAATTAGAAATACCAGTTTGTATTAATTCATGGAAAATATATACATGCATCGTACACACATATTCAGAGAGAAAGAGAATATGAACAGGAGAAGGCAGACAGGAGGCTATCTCCTCTGGTCTCCGCTCTGGTTAATCGTTAAACACTTTTAGATAAAGATTTGGTATCGTAAGTGATACTCCCCAGACCAACAGTATTGTATGTGGAGAGTGTGAAGAGTCACTGTGGTCTGTCTACCCAGGTCAGCTCAGGCATTTGCTTCTTCCTCTCTTGCTGTCATTTAGGTGTCCTAATCACGTGGAACAATAGGCCTTTTTGAGCCTGTATGGGATTGCTGGCCCATCTTTGTTTAGAATCTATGAAGTTTGAAGGAGATTGAAATCGCACACTAGGAAGCACTACACAGACCTAGTACATAGTCCAGCCCTGGAGATCTGATGCCAAAATTAGCCTCAAATTCTTATGTCACCTATCAAATAATGTAACCAAAGAATCCTTATTAAAAAATTATATTAATAGTCACCCTGAGATCCAAAAGCTGTTTTTAGTACTGTAATAGCCTTTTGTTTGTGAAATGAATATTATACCTGGCCTCCTCATCTCAGTCAAAAGTCTGTCAGTAATATTGAGCATCACTGTGAAAGAATCTTCTAGTGTCTGTCCATCCATTCATCGATCTAGCCATCTGTCCACTCAGCAGACAGCTGTTGAATTCCTCTTGTACCCCAGGTGCTGTGAGGAGTGTAGGCACACACACAGCATTGCAGTCCATGCTCTTAGGGAAATTTCAGTTCAGTATGACACACATCAAGGAAGCAGGGGTGTCATTTCTGTTCTCATAGTTTATAATGTTCCACTGATAAGATTCTTTTAAAATAAATTTTAGCTAAATGCATGTATGTACATATAGCATGATGTGCCACACTTGAGAGTATAAAGAGAAATGATCATTCAGCCATTGGGCATTTCACATGTGTTTAATGAGTGTTTATTCCCCACTGGCCCCTCCTCTAGGTTCAAAACTGAAATAGGTACAGTAGTCCCCCTTATTTGTGGTTTCACTTTCTGTAGTTTCAGTTTACCTGAAAATAATAAATGGAAAATTCTGGAAATGAACAATTCATAAGTTTTAAATTGCATGCTATTCTGAGTAGTGTGATGACATCTTGTGCCATGTTCTCTATACCATCTGGGACATGGATTGTCCCTTTGTCCGCCCATTAGTCATATAGCCCCCTTGCTTAGCGACTGTCGAGATATTGCTGTTCTTGTGTTCAGGTGACCCTGTTTACTTAATAATGGCCCCAGTGCCGGCCGAGTTGCTCCTTGGTTAAGAGTTCGCTTGGGGGCGCGGGCTCTGAGCAGCAGGGCCACAGGTTCGGATCCCACATGAGCCAGTGACATTGCCCTCTACAGCTAAGATGGTGAACAACAGTTCGCCCTGGGGCTGGGCTGCTGTGAGTCTCCTGCGATGGCGTAGGCAACAGTGGGCTGCCGTCAGCTACCGTGAGTGGCTGGCAGCCAGCGTGAGCTGCCAAGAGCCGCAGTGAGCGGCCATCCGATGGCCAGTGATCCATCTGCCTCACCCGGGAAGAGCGCAATGATCACAATACCAACATGAGCTAGTGAAGCAACATCCTCCACAACTAGACTGAATAACCAAAGAACAGCAACTTGTCTGTTGCCTCCCCCAATTCCCCAATAAAGTCTTTAAAAATAATCATCATCATCATCATCATCATCATCATCATCATCGTGGTCCCAAAGTCATTCACATAACTTTCGTTATAGTATATTGTTATAATTATTCTGTTTTATTATTGTTGTTAACCTAGTACTGTATCTAATTTATAAATTAAACTTTATCATAGGTATATATGTATAGGAAGAAATATACACTGTGTAGGAGTCAGTACTATCCTGGTTTTAAGAATCTGGACATCTTGCAACAGATCCTGGTGGAAAGGCGGGACACTATAACAAGTAACCAGCTAGTTTGCTGCCTTTCTATTCCTGGCTCTGTCTCCGATTTGGATGGAGGAAAATTGTGTGGTTGGAAAGGGGCTGTAGCAAATAAGAACCATCAGAGGCCCCACCTTCTCTGAGTCCTGAAGCAAGTTAGTGTCCATTGAGTTCCTGCCATGTTGCTTCGTCTGCTCCGTGTCTTTTGTATGGGATTGCTGAGATTCTGTAACTCAAAGGGAGTTTTTAATAGCCTTGCCTTGGAATTATGTTAGGATTAGGAAACCCCACCTCCTGGTCAGGATAAAAGCGAAACTGCCAAAGCGCAGCCTTTGTTTTCGAGGTCAGATCTGCACATTACACATTGAAGAAGGAGCGAAAACTCTTGTCCATCTGACAAATGTCCATTAAGAAGAAAACTTCAATTTAAAAGGAAGAGGATATAATAACTCCAGAATTTAAAATGGAATTCTGTCTTTCATTTTTCCTGATGAGTGAGTGAAATGACAACCAGGACTTAATATCAGGTTGAATTAGCAGGAATTCAGCCATCTGTGGTCAAATAGCAGTGAAATTGTAGGTCTTAGTGTATCATAAACTTACAAACCGCTGATGAAAGGTGTCAGGTAGGTGTAATTTATTTAGCATGTCTTAAGGTATGAAACGGGTGTAGTGTCGAACTCAAACCTGTAATTAAAGAGCAAGACACAACGAGGTGTGCGTTGTGCCAGAATATCTGTATCCAGTCAGGATTTTGGTGTCAGGCAGACGCCGTGGCGGTTCAGGAAATTGTGCATTACACAAATCCTGATGTCTCTTTCTGCACTTCTGAAAGGTCTTATTTTTATGACTGTGTTTATGTGGGAACTCAGTTACAAGTTGATGAAACTAAGGAACCTAGAAATTTCTTAGCTCAAATCAAATCCCACTATTGAAGCAGGCCTGCTTTCAAGACAAAACAAAGCTGTATTCAGCCCGAATCTAAACAAAATTAAGCTCAGCTCTGTACTGCAAAGGCTGCCAAACTTGTTCTGGCAGATCCCCAAGAAGAAAAACTTTCAAAGTCGGAGCCCCTTAAATGTGTGCTACCAATCGTAGGGCTTTCACCCTGAGAGAGACTTATATCATCGATAGCCTGAGACCCAGTATCAGCGGAGTATCACATTAAAGCAGCAGGCCGTATTCCGTTACAAAAGATACCATCACATCCCAGCGGCTTTATATGAGAAAGATCACCAGTGGTCCATTAAGATTCCAGCATAACACAAAAGCTGACATAGAGCCCCCATTTTTAAAAAGACGAGTATACAGAACTTATATAGATTATGAATGAATTCCAAAAGACCCGGCTCTTTGACTAAAAAATTAGTTATTCAAAATTTGTTATAACAGAATTTGATCCTTAGATGGTCCTTGGCTATTTGCCTTCCATTTAAATCCCACTTGCATACAAACAGGGTATAAAGCCTGCTTCTACCTTCCCATGCCCTCCACTGCCCCCCGAGGGTACTTGTTGGCAGGAGAATATGTATCACATTGTCCCAGCCCGGCTGGGACACCCTGGAGCTTCAAGCACTTCAGCCCCACTATCTTCATGTTTTCATGGTGCTGCATGGTGGTGGCACCTGTGCCTGGGCGAATTAGGACAGATCCCGGTCTGGTCACCGTCACAGACCCTAGTAGCAGCCGTGTGAGCAAACTCTCCAGCAGTGTGGGGGCCCCGTGGAGACAGACTGCACTCCCGCCTGCAGCTCCCCCATCGCCGGGGCCTTGCTTTCACAGATGGCCCAACATGGGCACCACAGGCAGAAAGGGCACAGCTCTCCCTCAAGGTCGCCATTCTCAGGGCGCCCACCTTCCTTCCAATTGGACCTCTTTGGTGGAAGAGGGGGTGGATGTGGGATGCCTGTTCATCTGTGCCCTGTATCCTCACGGTCTGCATTAGTCGAGTGCCTTGGCATACAGCTCAGCCCAGGCAGGACATCTGTCTGAAAGTGTGGACACACTCAGAGAGTAACTAGCATGTGACAGTATGTTCTGAAATGTGCCCCACTGCTGTGACCCAGGAACCATCTATGTTTTTGTTTTATTTTGTTTTGTTAACATCTGTTCTTTAATAAGTTAGGTAGAATTTGCTTATCTAGTTTATAGATTTGTGGTCAGGATTATACTTTACTTTCCAGGGAGTCAAAAGATTTATTAGATAATGGTCATCTTAGTTAAATAAAACTGAGGCTTTAATTTATTTTTCAAAAAATGTGAATGTCAGGTAAAGCATACGTTAGAAGACAGTGGATTATTGTATGTTAGATTTGTTTGTTTCAGAAAAGTAAAAATTATAAAGTCATGAATATGTATTTTGAGGACAGTTTTTGCAAGTCCGGCTTTTGTGGTAGCCACCTTCCACAAATGAGTGTGCTGGGTGAGCTTGTGCATTGGCACCTGGATGACCTCCTCCAATTAACCCATCAGAATATCGGCATTTTCAGCTTTTAGGTACAGAGAGAGAACATCGTTCATGCAAAAAGAATTTTTGGCCTTTCTTAGAATAACTACATCATTGTGCTCAACGAGAATGGATGCACTCACTGCCAGGCCTGAAATGTCCTCTGATGCCGATGACCAGGCGTCCTCAGTAGGCTGGGATAGATGGGACAGCCCTGCTCCACTATCGCCACTCCTCTGCTGCGCCTGGGCTGTTCTCAACATTTCTGCCACAGAAATGAATCCCAGCAGTGAAAAACTTGTACAAAACAATCAGGCGTCAGGTTTGGTTTCCTTGGGGCCTCTCTCCTTGGCTTGCAGACAGCCGCCACCTTGCTGTGACCTCATGTGGTCTTTCCTGTGTGTGCCCATCCCTGGGAGGACAGTAGTCCTATGAGATTAGGGCGTAGCTTCATTTTAACTCAGTCACCCTTTTAAAGGCCCCTTCTCCAAACACAGTCACATTCTGAGGTGCTGAAAATTAGGGCTTCAACACAGGGCCTTTGAGGGGACAGAGTCCGGGATATAAGATATGAAAAAAAATGTTAATATCGTGAGTGACACAGCCTTCTCTGGTGAAATTTAAATGAAAACATTTGCAGATTTTCTTATGTGCTTTCATTGTGTTCTCATACTTAATATCTGAAAATATAGAGATTTAACTCTTCCTGTGCTGTGTTTCTGTTCTGACAGGCCTGGCAGCTGCGATTCAGCCACCTTGTGGGCTATGGTGCCAAATATTACTCTTACTTGATGTCCAGGGCTGTAGCTTCTATGGTTTGGAAGGAATGTTTTCTACAGGATCCTTTTAACAGGTAACGAGGGGGAGGGTTATCACAAAATGTTCCCTTCCTCACCTTCAGTAACCGCCCACCCCACGGCATCCAGAGTCAGGCTCAGAACCTCAGCCCCTCAGCATGCAGCCCAAACCTCCCTCAGGCCCTTCCTGCAGGAGCCACCCTCCTGCACCCAGGGACAGGATGTCCTGACTCCCACCTCCCGCTGCAGCCCTGCATGGCTGCGACCCGCAGGTGATGGCCGATGGTGGTGTGGCGCCCGCCCTCATGCCCTCGGGACCGTTTGTCTGAGTGCTCTGTGCTTCTGTCCAAAATGGGCCCAGACTGCTTTGTTTCCATCTTCTCCTTGGGTTTTCTTAGTCTTCCAGCCTCTCCTGTTGCTGGTACCCTGTTGCTCTCAGTGCCTCCTGTCACACTGAAGCCCCCTCGTGAGGAACACCTCACCTCCTCCTTATGCCTAACCAAGGACTGTTGCTTTCTTCTTCTGGGAGCAGCACCACTGGAAGCTGTGGGAGTCCACATTAGCATCCAGTTTGTTCTGGAAAGTTCCCCCTCTGCCTGACTCTGGAACACTTCCCTTCCCTGTGGAAGACAGTGGGGATCTGGGAAAGGGGAGCTGCCCCCCCCCACCAGCACATAGACAGGGAGGGTTCCTGCTCCACACAGTGTCCTGCTGCCCTGCCTCGCGGTGTCGCTGAGCAGCCGAGCTCCATGGCTCTGTCACCGGGTAGTCAGTGGTTCAGAGGACTGTGTGCAGCTCTCCTCCAGAGGCTGCAGGGATGTACGCGTCTGCACAGAGACCGCTGCCTCTGCCGAGTTAGTTCATCAGATTAGCCAGTGAACATGGTGAGCCTTTAATGATCCCACGAGGTAATTTCAGTTAGGGACAAGGATGCCCTTCCCTTCCCCACAACAGAGGCAGGATGTGGGGGCTGAGGGAGGTGGGAGCCCCGTCTCCCCAGGGTTGCCACAAGGCTCCTGTTGGGTGGAGAAGCACAGAGGGCTCCCCTCACTCCCTGACTGGGCCTCCTCTGACAGCACGAAGGGTGTGTGTGGAGGGAGTTGAGTTCTGGTTTCAGGTGTCCTTAGAAAGAGCTTCCTTTGAAAGCAAACCACTAATTATGACTGGTCTGATAGTCGTTGAAAGCATTTTATCTCCTCACCACACCAATAAATACATCTCCGAATCTCTCTGGCAGCCATGGCCGATGACTGTTATCTTCCCTGCTTTCGCGTGGTTTAAGATTAATGGCATCTTACATTTCTAGAGGGCCCTAGAGTGTTCCTGTGGCATGTTATTTTACATTCACAGCAGCCTTGGCAGAGCTGGTATATTTTATAAGAGGAAACTGAGGTTCAGAGAGGATAAATTATTTGTCCAAGACTTCGTAGTTAACAAGGTGGAGTAAGGTCTGCTAATCCCTTCTCCATCCCTGCTTCCTCTGCACCCCCTCAGCCTTTCATACAATTTGTCATAGGTTTGGGTTTTCTCAGCAGTTAATAATCACGTTCAGTTCCCAAATCTTTTGAAGTTGAATCTGATGTAATAGAATTTTTACAGCTTGGTACCCACATGTTATTTTGTCTTCAGCCCTTTGCATACTGTAGACATTTGGTCTGCTTTTCAGATTTTAATATTTTCAAAGAATCTAAAGCCAAAATTGACTACAATAAATCAATTTTGGGGATTATAATTCTTCACTGGAGATTTCTATAAAATAGACAAAATATTGTTTTGTTTAAGGGAACTACACTTTACTAGAAAACCATATACTATTAAATACATACATTTCCAAGTATTTACATTGTATTTACTATGCATTCTTGCCCAGATATGTAGTTGCCATACTTGTACAGACATGTAAAAGTAAGCTAGTAAAAATACTCATCGGACTAGAAAATTTCTAACCTCTGTCAAAAGATACTTTTGAAAAATCACCAGGCTGGACGCTGACATCAGGAAGCCAGGCAACATGGAGCTGAGGCTGGCAGAGACCTGGGGGCTCGTGGCAGGGGTTTCACATGGGCCAGGGGTTGGGAGCGGATACCACGCCCATCAGGCCGGGCTCAGGTGGGGCGCTCAGCCACCCCGTCCCTTGAGAAGACCCCTCCTTCTGTCCAGGTTTCCTGCTTCCTGGCACACTTTGCCTTAGCACTCACTTCAGGATGTAACCCAAATTAGTGTATTTCTGATACAGTAATGCTATCAGAAATTCTGATTTGTGACCACATTTGCACACAAAGATGCTACAGAAATAATGGAATGAAAACATCAAAATTCACTTAGGTCAAACTGGTGTGTCATCATTTGCATTGATGAAATTGCATTTTCCATAAAATACGAAAGGGTAGCACCATATAACTTGTCTCCAGGTACCATTAACTTGGGGAATTTCTGCCTATAAAAAATTCTTCAAAACCTGCCTCCATCGTGTTGCAGACAGTGTTCCTTATAGAATCCAGCTGACAGAGGGTATCTGCAGACGAAAGCAAGCTGTTCCCTCCCTCGCCATGCCACCCGCACAGCAGCCAGTTTTCGGTTCCATTAGCTGCCATCCTCAGCCAAGGGCTCCTGATGGGATTAACCCTCTCCTGCCAGCTTTTTTATCCTCACTGTTATTTCAGAGTGTTACTTTTCTCTCTTTGTTGGGTGCCACCTCAAATTCTTTTATGAAAGTCAAGGTGGTATAAATAATTTCAAATCCCACTTTTAAATAATCCTAAAGATGATGGAGAATAGGATATCATCTTTTACTTATTTTGTAATAAGTGGACCAAATAACCCTTTCTACAAAGACAGATTGCTTGCTGCAAAACAGCTAAAAATATCATTAGCCTTTTCCAGTAAACATATCACACCTGGTTTTACTCATTCCTAATCCGAATTAGGTTTTGTAGAAGCCAGAAAATAAAGGGCTGCATTGTCTCATGCAGTTTTTCTGAATATGACATCAGTGTGGCTTCTTTAGAGAAACTCAAGACTGGTGTGAGTGGGGGCTGAGCAGGCTGTGCCTATAATAGTGTCCTGTGTCCCCAGGGCCGCCGGGGAGCGCTACCGCCGGGAGATGCTGGCCCACGGCGGGGGCAGGGAGCCCATGCTCATGGTGCAAGGTAAACCAAAACGAGGGCGGGGAACTTTCCTGTGGCTTTTCAAAAATATTTTATGGGTTATATGTTTGAGTATTAACTTCGTTATGTTTTTGCCCCATCTATAATGAAAGCTCTTCCATATTTTCTCCATACATTTTTTTTGTGTAAAGAATGATGCTTCAGCAATGTACTTTTTTCTGAGCCTCTATTTCATTGTATCCCAAATAACAAATTAATATTTAGTTCCTGTGATTAATTTAGATGCCAGGATAAAATTTCAGACTTTAGCTTTCAAAATGTTACTAACCCAGGAAGTTATTAAATTTGTCACAAATTGTCAGAAAATTTGCCTTTGGATTTTAATAGATCACAATGTGTTTCTTTACTGAAAAAAACTCTCAATTTATTTCTTATTCCTTTATTTCTTTCTTTTTATTTATTTTTTTTCTGAGTCACATGCGGGACTCGAACCGGGGCTGCTGGCCTCCCAAGCCAGCGCCCAACCAGCCACTCAACTGGCCTATTTCTTTCTCTGAATACTTAGCTACACATTTGCTAGAAATTACAAGGCATCAGGTTGGATGTTTTACGTGTTGAAAAATCAGAACTTAATTAATTCTTCTCTATAAGGCATCACCATGCTTGTTTTCCTATATAATTGTGGGGGGGTAATTTTTAAATTTAAGTATTTTCACTGAAAATTCAGTTGTAAATGGAAGTGACTTTTTACAATTTTGATTTTTCATAAAATGTTCTCACAAATATTTCAAGGAAGATGTGAATATTATTGGATACTTTCAGTAATTGACAATTATATTTGCAGCTGATCCCTCTGGCTATCTGATTAAAGTGGCACTTAGGAAATAACTTCCAGTATTAGGGAAATACTGTTTTCCTCATAGTAACCGAGTGAGTCCTAATATTGTAGTAAGGGTCGGACATAAATGTTCTGCTGAGATCTGTTCAGCCAAATGCCTGTTGCCCGTTTTAGCAGCTCTCCAGATCCCTTCCTTCAGTCACTCATTGAGAAGCGCAGGTATCTGTTGAGTGCTAATTACGTGCCAGGCTCTATTGGAAGTGCTGGAGGTGAACCAGTGAAAGACAACCTAGACAACAGCCCAGGTCTCGTGGAACTTGCCTTCCATTGGTTTATCCAGGGAAGTGCGTTCACCCAGGCTCTGTCTGCCTCACCCCAGAGCAAGTTCATAAAACAAATCAGCCAGCCCAGGGAGCCCACAGTTTTACGCAGCACAGCCTGGCTATCCTCTGCCAGTGGCACTTTGGTCTCCCGTCACTGGTTATGCCCTGGAGTGGACCTCTCAAGATAAAGAAGCCATGCTGATGTCGCCTCGGTTTTCCAGCTGACCCTGATTGGCCCGTATTGAGCTCTGCTCTATCCAGTAACTGTTTTACATGGTTTTTGTGTGTTGATTAATCTTCTAGCAACACTGTGAGGTAGGAGTTATCAGTACCCCCATATTACAGATGATGAAACAGGCCAGCCCCCGGCCCAGGTCATGAGGCAGTGGGTAGAGGACCCAGGATTTGAACCTGTGACTTCTGACAGCAGAGACCTCTTTATCAGCCTGTGCTGCTTCACATGTTTGTGGAACAGGTCACCGAGTTAAGGGACTGTTATGCACTCATGTAAAAGTGAAATTAATCAGCTCATAATAGTAGGCAGCACCTAATTTAAATGGTGTACTTTTTAGTGGGTAGTTGGTGCTGTGTAGACAGCCCACTGTGAGTTGGCGATCAGAAGAGATGCTTCAAGGATAGCTTTCTCATATGGATTTTTTGTTAGGTATATCCTCCCAGTAGCCATGCCTAGTTTATCCTTTCTGGGACCAGGATGTAAATGCTCTCTGTACATAAATATTAGCTTACATGTGGTTTCATCAAAAGAAAAAAAAAGTCATCCTTTTCAGTGTTTGGCTGGTGTATTTTTCTACTCTGCTTCCAAGAATGTGGTAAAACCTCTCTAGAAATTCTGTTCTTTATATGAAACATTTTTGTGTTGAGAAACTTAATATTTTCCACACTAAAATTCACACACTCATGAGAGAAAAACAAGACAATGGTTCAAACCATAGATGATAAAGCATTCAGATTTCAGTTAACATCAACAATAGAACGGTTCTGCTTTTAAACTTCAGCATGTTCCTGAAAATTCTTCTGTCGTGTCTCATTAATTCACATGATTTGCTACATGTCAAAGATGAAGGGAGGACGTCAAAGAGGCTATGCGTGTTGTCACCTTATGGGGTTGGATTTGTAATGTGCTTCTCATTTTCTTGTATGCAGCCAGCCTGTCCCCCAAACAGGAATGTCATAGATTATGGCTCATAGCCTTATCACGGGGTATCCATAGGAGGAGTGATGATTTTTTATAGATGCTATATATATTTTATTTAACTGCTTACTAGGTAAATGTAAAGAATTGTATTAAGTAGCAAAAGGGAAAGAAATAGAATGCAGTTGGCCCTTGTATCCACAGGTTCTGTATGCATGCATACGGAAGGCTGGTTAAGGGACTTTTGAGTATCCTCAGATTTTGGGATCTGTGGGGGCTCCTGGAACCAATCTCCCGTGAACATGGAGGGATGACTGTACCTTCCTTCAAGTTTTGTACCTCCCTTACCAAATGACAACTTCATTAACCTCCTTACCTATGACTTAAGTTCCAAATTAACTCCAAGCCATTTCTTAGAGTCAGAATACCTATGCATTCATTTCCGCTCTTTGAATGATACATATTCAAAGACATCGAATATGTAATGCATTTTATCTTTGAATAATAAATACTACACAGGTGGACTTTTAGGTTACTTATTTTTGTAGAATGAGCCATCATCAGCTCTGAGTCCCTTGGGCTTCCCTAGTCCCCATAGACAGGTGAGCCTCCTTGTGGCCAGAACCCAGTCTAAGGAAGTCTTAGAAAACACAACATTCCACGCCTCTCCTTTCTCCCTGTTGTATGTTCCACATTCACCCAAGGGAGGCTTTTGCCAGGCAACCATGTTTCTGTGCTGACCCTTAACTCTAGAATATTGTAGGAGCCTCACAGGAAAATCCAGTTTGCAGCAACAGAAACTTTTCTTAAAGAGCCAATATTTGTTTCCTCTCAACACTCTAAATAACACCATTTGAAGACAACAAAATAGTGATTAGAACAATATATCCTTCCTCAGAAAAGAAAAGTGGTCACATGGTGCAATAGAATTAATTTGTAGTTGCCAGCTCTGCTACTTAACTATCTGTAATTTACTTGAGAAAGTCACTTAATCTCCCTGGGGAAAGTAAAATGATTTGACTTCAAAACACTTCTTTCTAATCTGCTTCTCTTCTCCTTTTTCAGTCCATCTCTGAAGGGTTTGTGTGTGTGTGTGTGTGTGAGTGTGTTATAATTGATGTAATAGATGCAATCAAAAGTCAGAGAATTACAGATTCAAATTATGTCCTTATCTGGTTTTAAACACATTTGTAGCATGTATAAAGATATATGTTATAGGCATAATATTAGTTACTTCATCCCCCACTAAGCACAGTATGGCAATACCTGACTAAAACCAACTTTCTTAATTGCCAGGAATACTGGGGTGAGTTTGAGTTCTCTGTATTCAGTTTTCTGCTGTTCATTCCATACCCCCACAGTGTTTTTGGTTGGTGTGATGTATCACGTTTGTAAGTAACAAGAGAACTTAAAGTTTTGGCTTAAAAGAAACCATGATACGATGTTTTCATCCGTTTTGCCATTTAAAGAAATATATACTAGAATATTTTTCAAGTGTGCTATGGTGAACATGATCCAAAGTTCAGTTTCTAACATAACGGTTTCTAAAATATATGCTTTTCTAGAAAGACGAACATGCAGTAAGGTGTGTGAGTAGCAAGAAAGGAATGTTTTGTACCCACTGGGAAGCAGAAATGTTTCTTACTACAACAAATAAAAGAGCGAAATTCTATGGCTATTAGGGATTGAAGCTATATTATTTAAGCACTTTGTGAAAAACATAAATTACTCATGCAAGCTTTTTTTTTAAGCTGAGCCATCCTGCCACCTGTTGGCAGCTTAGGGGCAGCTCAGCTCGGGCTGGGCGTCAAACTACCATTGCTCAGAGCTCAGCTCGCATTCTTGAGCGAGCTCTTAACCGACTGAGCCACTCAGCCGCCCCTCTCATGCAAGCTTTTATATCTTCCTCTGTAGACTACTTTTGGTGCCTTACTCGTATAATATTGAAAATTCTTGAGTAAATCGCCCTTATTGCGTTCTTAGGTTCAGATTTTAGTTATCTTTAACCAGAAAAAAAGCTAACATAATGAAAAATTACCACATGACAGCTTTCTGCTATTTTGTCTCATTTAATCCCCTATAATGTACAGTAGGTCTTATTGTCCCCATTCTTACAGATTATGAAACGAAGTCAAAGTTCATTCTCTTTTGCTGCCTGCCTTCCTGACTCCTATGTCTTCCTGAGTTGATCTTTAAAATATGACTTGTTATTGAGCAGGTCTTTAGAATGTGGAAGATATAGGTGACATGAGCCTTGAGATGTTAAGGACCCCAGTCTGAAGTCACATCTTAACTATCCCCTTTGACATCGGAGAGGCCAGCCTGCCATCCACTGATCCGCAATAAAATCTTCCTGAATCTGTTCTCATATGAGCTCCTAGACTTTGGAGGCAAAGCTATCAACTTAGTTTATGGTCATTTTTAGTCATGGTGGTTCATTTTTAGTCATGGTGGTTCTGATAGAAAGATTCTCACCACAGCCGAATGAGCATGATGCCCAGTTAAGTTTCATGTTTCTGCCTCTGGTTATAACATTCCTTGTGCTCTCACCCTTCATTCAACTTTGCACAAAGAATTTTGTGAGGGAAAGGAAAGGTTAACATCCAAGATTTCAGCATTCCAGAGGTTATTTTCAAATACTAAACAACTTTATTTCTGTGCTCCTTTGCAGAAAAGAAACTCTTAGCCTTATTTTTGTGTGTCTCTGGCCAAAAGTAGTATGCAAGTCGAGATACAAGATAATAAGCTGACAGAGTTTTTTAAAAGACCTAACATCAGATAAGAATAAAAGACAGAGGAGATAAATGAATGACTCTCAGTGAAACTCCCCAGAGTTTGTTTGCGTTGCCACATTGACTGACTCATGGAGTCCAAGTCTGGAAGTCCTCAGGGCCTTCCCTTAAGCTGATTAAAATCATAATACCATACATTTCTGCAGCACTTTCTGGTTTTCAAAACACATTCGGTTCTGCCATAATTATCCTATCTGATATTCTGTATCATCTCTTCTAACTTATTACATATCATTTTTGTTCAAGAAACAAATCAGAGAATTGTGGTTTATATTCCAAAAGGTCCTCCTCAGACAGACCCAAGGAGATTAACACAATCTATGATGATAACGACCCTTCTCTTTAAAACCCTCGTTGGTCCTGGTAGCAGTCAGCACACCCAGCATCCAGGTCTTAGCTTCACACCATTCTCCATTAAAAGGAACCTGAGCTCCTGTGGAGAAATGGGCGATTCTAGGACTGGGTGTGCCATCTGAGCGTGGAGTATCTTAAAAAGAAAAGAAAAACGTCCTCAGAAACATACAAAGTGATGGTGTGGGGTGGAGGGTGGGGGTTCTCAGAGGGAGTCAGACATCCACTAAAAAAGGAGTTCCCAACAGCCAAAGCTGCAACAATTTGAGGAACCAAATAAATAAGGCAGTATTGAAATGCAACACAAAGTAGAAAATACATATCCGTGAGTCCATACTGATATAAATGATTGAATAAATAAGTAGGTGGGGAGAATAGACAAGTGTCCCATGCAGAAGGATTTCAGGTACTTTATGTAGATACTCGTCCCTTGAGATGGAGCATCACTCCCACCCCTGAAGTGGGCCGCACAGAGTGACTTCCTTCCAAAGAGGACAGTGTGGAAAGGGGGAAACACCCGAATAACTGACAAACATGACCTCAGCCAGGTGTTCAAGGTCAACATCAACAGCGAGAGGTCGCGTTGATAATAGGTGCCCCCAAAATAGTGTGACAAGAAGGGCACTTCACCTCTGTGCTCTTCCTTCCCAAACCCCTAACCTCAGGCCAAGCATGAGAAAACCATCAGACAAACCCAAATCAAGTGGCATCATACAAAAACCTGACCAGTACGTCTCAAAACTGTCCAGGTCATCAAACACAAGGGAACCAGGGACACTGACACAGCCTAGAGGAGCCTGAGGAGACGTGACACATACATGCAGTGTGATATCCTGAATGGGACCCTGGAACCAAAAAGGGACATTAGCTGAAAACTAAGGAAATCTAAATAAAGTATGACTGTAGTTAATAATGCTATGTCGGGCTGGCCGAGTGGCGTGGTGGTTAAGTGCTGGCTTGGGATGCCAGCAGCCCCGGTTCAGGTCCCACATATGAGGGCCAGTGACACTGCCCTTAAAAAATACAATAAAATAAAATAATGCTATGTCAATGTTGGTTAGTTGTGACACATGTGCCATATTAATAATGTAAGATAATAGAGGAAATGGACCAACTGGGTGTGGAGTTTATGGGAATTCTCTGTACCATCTTCACAGTTTTTCTGCAAATATAAACCTTCCTTAAAATTGAAAGTATAAAGACAAAAAAGCCTGTTTGGTAAGGTTTTCAGTAATAACACTTCCATTCATGGTTCACACTGCACTGTAACACTATTTGCCACATTTCCCTGCTTCCTGGCAGCCATTCCTGGTGCCACTGTCAATTCTGTGGGGAGAGCCTAGAGGCACATTGGTATGACTGGAGGAGGAGGGTTCCTGTGGCACCAAATGAGGCTGAAGAGGTGAAAGGGCAGCAGATTGTGCACAGCCTTGTAGACGCTGCAAAAGGCTTTTGGCATTTATTCTGAGGACCATGAGAAAGCATTGACAGTGTTTGGAAGGCAGGTAGTGACAAGATCAGGCTTATGGTTTACGGTACCCACTGACTGCTGAGGAAGGGTCCTGGTAGGTTCGGATTTGAATTCGTCCCCTGCCATTGGCAGTAATCCTGGCAAAAGGGGGTGACTGGGCCCAGGAGAGTAGGCAGTTAGGATGAAAAGAGGTTTTATGATTTAAGAAATATTTACGAAGGTCCTAGAATGGATTCAACATGGAAGTGAGTGAAAGCCATGTCAAGGACAAATCCCAAGTTCCCTGCTTTCACAGCTGGCAAGGTGGTCATGCTGGTCCCGCCCCAGGGAGCCATGGGGACTCATTGGTCAGAGCAGCGGGAGCAGTGGCCAGCTGAAGTGGGAGGCGTTAGAAAGGATACAGTAGACACATGGAAGCAAGGACAGTTGTCCTGAAACCGTCCGGCCACCGTGCAGAAATCACCTCAAGAAGCTCCCATATCAGGGGAATTCAGTTCCCGAGTCACGGAGGGCGCCTTGTGCTGAGTCTGCTCTGGGAAGCCCTTCCCAAAGAGCTCTAAAGCCAGAAACCCACTTTGTCACAAGGTGCACTCATTCTGGTCTTAGACGGCCCTGCCTGATGGCATGACACAGTTATGCAAGACCATTGTCTTGTGGACACAGCATCTTTAGGTAATGAGCATTGGTGCTCTTACTTTTTTAATGACCTGATGACTAACGTAATAGGCCACATATGCTTAGCCAACATATGTTGATGTTCCTTGTACCATTCAAACTTGACGGCAGTCAGGGAGCCCTAGAGCCATCAGCAAAAGAACAACCAACATTCAAAGTAGGGAAGCTGCATAAATGGTTTCTGTGCAACAGTAGCTGGTGTGGGGACTGAAAAATGCTTTTTCTCCCACCTGCTGAGTTCTTCTAGCTGGGCTAATAACGAAATTAACAGAGACAGATTAACAGGGGGAAAAAATCAGATTTTTAATATGTGCGCAGGTGGAATTCACCTCAGCATGAATATTCCAAAGACAGTGAGGCAACTTGGGTATATATGACATTTTGGACAAAGGAGGAAAGGGTGGAAATTGGGTCTGAGATTTCAGAAGTGAGAATGACAATTTACCGGTAGTTGAAGAAAAGCAGAACACATACCCAACCGGCAAATTCTTCCTGGGCAGCCCAGAAACAATGGGACACAGGTTACCTAGCTAACAGTCCTACCTGAAGCCTTTGTATGTACTGTACTTAATTCAAATCAGGCTGCTACGGCCAACATCCTGAGTCCCTTCCCAAGCAGGCCTTTCTGTCTGAAGCTCTTGGGCAGGAAATGGGGAGGAGGGTCCACGTTCTTTCTGAGTCTTGTTTCTTGATAAAAAAAAAAAAAAAAAAAAAGCTTAAAATTAATATCCCAAAAAGGCAGCTTGAGGGTGGCAACACTTTGGCTCCCTGCACTTTGTTGATTTTCTGTATTGTTAAAATGGATACACAGTATCCTACAAAATTTTCTGTATCTTGTTTTACCGCACTAAAACGTAGTTAGTTGTCTTTACACTTTCAGATTTAAAATATGCAGTTAACATTTAATCCTGCCTTCTGGTTAACCCCTCATTGTTGCCATGGAGTGCAAAGCCGCCAGGTCCCGTGCTGAGTGAGGACAGACTATGCACACGGGCTCAATGGGCAGTCCTAAGCTTATTCTTTAAATATGTCTCTCTGCCTTTTATTTCTTAAGGGAGGTAAGTGTTAGCACACGACAGGTGCCTCCTGGCGCGGCCAGCACCTTGCCCCCCCCCCGCCCCGCCCAGCCCTGCATGTGTGCGGCTGCGCAGGTCAATGCCACACCCACACGTGCTCCAGGGATACGCATGGTGATTGTGGTTTCTGAGTGCACAGCCCAGGGTGCATGTTACGTTTGCAAGTGACAGAGACGTATTAAGTATTAAAAGATAAGATGATTTAAAACTACTATTAAGCAAAACCATGCTGTTGGAAGTAAATCACTCTGATGAATTTTGATGGGTTGCTCCAAAGTTTATAAATATAGATCATCTTTTTTTCCCCTCTTGTTGTCAGAGATGCCTTCTCCGTCATTCTCTGCCCCTTACTGTTTTTTCTTCATAGCACGTGTTTACTTCCTGACATAATGTAATGTTTTATTTACTGGTTTATGGTTTACTCTCCCCAGTAAAGTATAAGCTGTATAAGAGGCAGGACACTGTTCACTGCTGTACCCCCAGGACCCCAAAAATGCTCAGTACGTAGGCAGTCAATAACTACTTGTTAAATGAGTGAACTCATAAATATCAAAATGTACTTAAAAGATCAAGTATTTCTCATTCCATAAAAAAGTGGTGCTTTTTAGAAAAGGGGCAGCTTTTTCTTCATCTGCTTCTGAAAATTTTTCTGTTACGTAAATATTCCCAAGGATTTTGTGCGCCTAAATATTTTGGTGGTTTTTTATAATGTAAAAGACGATACATTTTGTAAAGGTGTCCTGTCACCCACTTGTTCAGCACGTCCACTCTTCTGAGATGCCTTGTCATCGCATCTCTCACGTGTCTGATCATCAGGTCTCCTTGTTCCTCCTGCCACGTCCTGCTCCCTGCCACACCCACCTCAGGACCCCCTTCATGGCCTCATCCCGTTTGCGTCAGAGCTGCCGTCAGGCAGGAGGAAGCCATGGCTCTTAAACAAGCGCCATCCACTTGATTATCCAAGATGTTTCGTGTTCTCTCCAGAGCGTTTCCTCTCAACACTACGTGCATTTATTACAATCTACATAACCAGTGTTCTACAGAGTATAATGAAATAGATCGTTTATGTGTTTTACAATCCAGGGAATGCGACACCAAGTCAATCTGGTAAACTACTAAAGTTATTTAAGAAACAAATATGGAAGTGGAAAATGCTTTCACTACTGTAGGAGGTCAGAAATAAATTTTGCAACTTGATTTATGACAATTAGTAGTATGTGCTTTATTACGTACGATAGGTAAGTCAGCTCTTGGGGCTTAGTTAAAGCAGGACCGCGACTAGGCGAAACTGCCTCTGGTCAAGCCGGCCCTGATGGCCTTGGCCTTCCTCCCTTGCCCATGTCTTATCCTCTCCCAGGCACTTTGTGTGCTTCCAGTTGCTTTTAGCTGCATCAGCGTCATAGCTGAGAGTGAAATAGCTGTCTAGAATATTATCTTTCATAAAAATGCATCATTTTCATATCCTTAGGTTAGTGACAATTCAATATATATATATATATATATATATATATATACACTTAGTTGTTGATAATGTTAATTCATTTAAGCTGAACAAATATTAATTGAATACTGCTAACGAGGCACTTTCAGGATACAAAAGTAAATAAATAACAATAATATGTATACTCTACATTTTTGTGAGGGATGTAGCACCCTGTGAGATGTAACACCCTCTTGGAGGGGGGCTGCAGGAAGGTGCTCACCTGGGGAATGCGGTCTGCCCCAGGGCACAGGCTCAGGTACCCAGGTGCCTGGCTTTCAGCCCCTCCCCCAGTCAGCTCCTTAGTACTCTGCCTTGACTAGGTGACCACATGAGGCAGCCTGGGGATGAGTACTGAGGGACAAGGATGTGCTGAGGGTACCAACCTATGTAAGTAAGACAGGATGCTGACCCTCAGGAAGGCTCTATATGTACCTATTATATTAATAGGCATCTGGTCTTGGAATCTGCACTCTACTTTCACCAGATGCCATCACGAGCGTAGTTCTAGTCTATTCCTAGAGACAGGTAGCACCCTGTAAACATCAGATGCACCCACCCTGTGAATAGCTACTGGGGTGTTCTTGGCTTATAAGTAGAAACAAAATCAAGGTCAAACTTTGAACTAAACAGATAGGGGAATAGAACTTGAGATGCAAAGAACTAAGGTCAGTATTTCAAAGACACAGTTGGAAGAGAAAATGTGCTGGTATTACAAGTGAAATGCCCTCATGAAATGAGTGGCAGCTTTTTTTTTACTGTATAAATAAATTGACTTGGAACACCAGGAATAAGTAATTCCTGTGATTATGGCATTTTCTCAACACCCTAGGCAGATAACTGCACACGACCCTATGAGAAACTGGTGAGCATTTTGTATCATTTTTACAGCATAGGGTGGTAGAAACCACCTAGCCTAATTTTCTCTTTCTACCGATAAAAGCAAGTCAGCCTTTACCAGGAAATCAGATCTTTTCTTCTGCTAAGCTTCACCCAGAAGACTCTATTATCCTTGAAATTTTTTTCCAATTTTATTGTCAGTGTTTCAATGACTAAATTTAACGAACATAATTTTTGCTAACAAAGATGATGAAAAGCTTCTGGGAAAGTAACTTTTAAACAGAATTTTAACTTTTAACCTGTCAGCCGCATACTTACAGTGTGTGTGTGTGTGTGTGTGTGTGTGTGTGTGTGTGTCTTTTCATTTTAGTACAATGTGGTCGTTCTGTCCACAGGGCAAGTGAGTAAAACAGCTGGATGAAGAGATAGGTATAGGACCCCACCTTTTATTAAACCCTGGGCATCAGAAGTTCCTGCCTAAATGATTTGGAAGGAGATTTGCTATGCAGGGAGGGTCAAGGGACAATGCCAGCTGAGAACATGGCTAGTGTCTTTAATATACTTGTGGTTAGGTGTTGTCATCCCGTTTCACACAGAGGGAAGATGAAACCTGGAGCAGCTGAGTAGCCCCTGCAGTGCTGCACAGCTACTACATGTCATGGTTGTGGTCTCACCCACGCCGCTTGTCTTCAAGGCCTTGGGGGGCCTTGACTCACAGCACCCCAGTGCATAGACCGACCCCTCCTGGTGCTGTTGATTCTTGGTGGATAGTGCTCATTTTGATGGTTTTTCTGAACAGTAGTAAAGTGTCCTTTTCTATTTGCTGTGTAAATGTGATGAGCCCTCTTCCGCTCGGGTAGCCATTGGACATAAAGTCTCTGGAGTTGGACTCGGAGGTAAGAGCTCTTTTCCCAGGTGAATGTCTTACAGTAGACTCAGTAGGAGAAATAGACCAGTGATTCCTTTTTTTAGATTATGTCAACATTTGCTGCTTCCTATTAAGAGGAATATGGATAATAGTCTGTCAGCTCTTTTGATTGCTTAATGAAAACATAACAGAATGTTTAAAAATGGTCATTACAGATGGCGTCCTTAACATGTAGTTACAAATGTGTGCTGTCGGCAACGGGGTAAAAACAGGTTATAACAGCAGATGTCCTTGCCCCGAATCCTGGATCTGGATGCTGGGCTTGCCGCCCGGAGGCGCCAGGCTTCAAGGGCCCAGGAGAGGGGAGGCCGTAAATAGGTAAGCGTCTCTGGCAGGACCAACGCTGGGGTTACGCTGATGAATTTACATTGAGAAACTGTACCGATACAAGGTAAAATAATAATGGTAGTCATAGAGATCTAGAGCAGTTTTTAGTTGAAGAACTGAATTTAGTTAAAGACATTTGCTTACTAAGTCTTGTTTGAAATGTTGCCGGAGCTTCGAGACAGGAAGATTTCTCTTGGTTTAACTGAATCATTTCCTGAAAGATCTTTTACAAGATACCTTTGTGTGTTTATTTGCATCTTTTCAACGACCTCTAAAAGAAACTTTTTCCTTTTGACTATTATGTAACTTTGCCAATAATGAAACTAGATTAAGGAATGATCATACCTAAATCTAATTTTCTTTTTTACCTAATAGTTCATCTTTACATTAAAGTTTTTTTCGTAGAATAAGTCCTTTTTTTCTGGGTCTTTTTTTTTTTTTTTTTTTCAGTGTCACCGGCCCTCACATGTGGGACCCGAACCCCGGCCGCTGGCATCCCAAGCCAGCTCCCAACCACCGCACCACTCGGCCGGCCCAGAATAAGTCCTTTCTAATCTTAGAGTTTGCATATCTCAAATATTTGAATAACATTATCGAGTTCTTTTTCTAGCCCATCACATAAATTATGGTATGTCAAATAACACATGTTTAGTTTTTTAATCTCTTTTCTTACAGTACTAAATGTATGTTTAGTTTGATTAAGCTGTAGGGTCAGGAGGACAGCTAAATTCCACTTAACATTTTCCCTAAAAGCAGTTTAAACAAAGCAGAGCTTTAAAAAAAATTCTTAAAATCGTAAATCACATACTCAAAATAATTGAAATTTCAGCACCACCCTCATTTTTACCTTTTTTCACGCACACACTTTTTTCACTTTAGGATAAGACCTTTATTAAAATACTGTAGTAGCCTTGTGTACCAATTTTCCTGAGATAAATAATACTTGGTTGGATATTAACCAGTAAGACTAATCTCCACTGGTTTTCTATTTCTAGTTGAATGAACAGGAGCGAGTGACAGTAGTAGCAACAATAACATCATGAGGATGGTGACAGTAACTACTGATGAAAGCCTTTGTAATGCTGGCCTCTGCGAAGCAGGTCTCATGTATCACCTCATTTAATCCTCAACAATCTAAAGGGTATAACTTACGCACACGGCCACACAGTAGCAAGTGGTGGAACTAGGTTCAGATTCAGGCACTTGTGTGGCCTGGTGGGTCATCTCTTAAACTTCTTTTTCAGGTTGTCCAGGCAGCCTTTGCTTTGGAAATAGTTGTACACACCTTCCCCTACATTTTTCCCCTTTGCTCGTTTATAATTTTTGGTGACTGGGTTGCCTTGCCATGAATACATTGGTGCTCAAAGAAAATGTTGTTGAGTTACACAGACCATGGGGACAGATCTGAAAGGTGGTACATGCTAGCTAGAATTGAGCAGGGCTCAGTTGCCTTACATACATGAAAGTGGTTTTATGGCAAAATACGACTTATTGAATGAGACCTCTCGGACGCCGAAGAAGTTTTTTTACTTTACAACACACTCGTTGGCAAAAACCTTTTCTTGCACAGCGTGACATGGAAAGCATGCCATGGAATCAGGCTTAGAATTTAGTGGCTCTAGGGTTACGACATAGTTTCAGTAATAGAGGTAAATGGCAACCCAGAACAATAGCCAAGCAAATACAATCCCTAATCTTTGGCTTGTTTGGATATTTACTCAGCGTAGCCTCTGAAAGAGCTGAGAGCTTTCTGGAAGAAATGAATGGAAGAGAGCACCTGCGTTCCCAAGGCTAAGACCTCCCTTTTATAAATGCGCTGAATTTTTAAAAGGGTGTGTACGTGTTTAATGTGTGGGTGTGTTTGTTTAAGGAAGACAGTGAACTTCAAAAGGCAAAATGTTTTGTAACCCAGAAATGTAATGGTAAATGGAATTATTCAATCTGCTATGAAATTAAAATAAACTAATTTAGAAACAGAGCTCAGACGTGGGGCTCCATTCAGACCAGCTTCTTCCAGCAGGAAGTTCGGACGCTCTGCTTCAGTCCAGCGGGGAACCCCAGAAATAGAACCTCCTATCTGAACAACAGCGGATAGTAACCCACCTAAGGGGCAGTAGGGTTTTTTCAGTTCAGAGGAGGAAAGGAATTTCACTTTCTGGCTGCTATCCTCCTTTTCCCAGGAACTGATTGCAGATAGAGCAAGGGACTCCACCTTTAGCAAAAGGGGTGGGTAACCACAGCCCTGTAGAGAGAAGAACTTCAAAGCAGGGAAGGTGAGCCATACCATTGCCCTAGGCTTGGGAGAGACAGATCTGGAATGAGAGTTCTGATCTCATAAAATTCACTTTAGACTTTTCAAACTGCCAGGCCAGCCTTTGTACGCTAATTCTTAATCAGTCTGGGCTGAGTTTGGCACATGGAATTATTGCAGCTTTAAAAAAATAGTCCTGAACTATTCTTATTAGATTTTTAGAATTGATAGTGGTGTTGGGAAGGCACAGACTCCCCTTTTCACGCATTCCCAAATCTGTATAGAAAGTCTGCTTTTCCATGTGTCCGTTATTGTTGTTTGGTAGCAGAGGTGGGGGTGGCATAGACAGACGAACACCTGAGTGAATAAAAGGCTCTCTCTTAGTACTTTTGGTCTCTTTTTTTAAAATTGTGGCAAAGGATATATAACTAAAATTTGCCATTTTAAAAGTGTACAGGTCAGTGACAGTCACAATTTTGTGTATTCACAATCTTGTGTAAGCGTCACTACCACCCATTTCTAGAACTTTCCCACCATCCCAGTGATCTCTTCTAGATAAACCTTTATCACAGCTGCTAACAGATAGGAAAATGGATTGACTTTAATCTTTTGGGTTTTTTAGTAGATAAACAGTTATCCCATAAAAAGTAGATGGCAAAAAGTAGAAAAATAGTAAAACAAGCAATGATTCGTTAGCTGGATAAGTGCAATTGTGAGTTTGATGCTAATATCCTGAATACTTAATCACAGACCAGTGTTTTGGAATTCAACTTGTGGGAAAAAAAAGTCAACCTCATCCTTCAACTCTTGAACTGGAAAGTAGCTTTTCATAAACCTTTGGATCTGATTGTTACAGTTACCAGTTTCGGAGCATTTTCTCTGTGTTAAATGCACTATTTTGTTGAATCATTATAATGATCTAGCAAAGTAGGTGACATTATGCCAATTTTATAAGCTCCAAGTATTCCGCTGCACTTACATTTTATTTTTACTAAGATGGCTTCTATGAGAGATGAGGTTTAGGAAGTTAAGTGACCGGTGTGAGGTCCCTCAGCGGCTGGTTAACGCGGGGGAATCACTCACCACACCCTTGGTCTGTGCATCAGGCCATCATGCCTTCTTTAGAGGCATCTGAAATTATGTTTAGAAGAGGAAGGGTTTATCTTTCCTCTCTATTCCTCCGTGACAGCCTTTCAAAGGAAAGCTTTTGTATGGTCAGAAGAGGAGAATTGGACTGAAGTTATAAGCTGCAGTGCTGAGCCAGATAATACTCCATTCAGCTGCAAGTCCAAACTCACAATGCCCGGAGGTTGTTTCTCCAACCACATGGGGGTCACCCTGCGGGTTGTCACAGCTCAGGTCATGGTTCTGGTAAGGGGTCCCCGGGACATTGCCTTTTTGGAGACAAAGTTCTTCTTGGTCCACCAGATTGTCCCCTAAATCAGGGATACCTGTAGGATACCTGACTGACATAATTTAAACCAAGTACCAGGCTGTATCCAAAATGTTAAGAGTAT
Organism: Aselliscus stoliczkanus; assembly: GCA_033961575.1. Taxonomy (NCBI): domain Eukaryota; kingdom Metazoa; phylum Chordata; class Mammalia; order Chiroptera; family Hipposideridae; genus Aselliscus; species Aselliscus stoliczkanus. Next base: position 100,031,328 of record CM066727.1, on the reverse strand, counting down.
GATGGGCTTGGAGCTTCGGTTTTAAGAGATCTGATGAGTTATTTGTCCCTGGCTGTCTTGGTCTCTGAACGCCTGGCCAGTCCTGGTGTCGGGACTGTAGCTGCCTGGACCCCAGTTGGAGTGCCCAGGCCTTGTCTCCCCCAGATAGCCTCGGACACACACCCAATCCATGAGCCTCCATTGCACCTTTGAAACCCACAGACAAAAGGGTGTTTGCTTCCCTGATTTCACAGGAAAGAACGCGTTTCAGGCGAGCCCACAAACGACTGAGGCGGTCCCTCCCAGCCCCTTCCCAGGCCCCCCTCACACCTGCTGCCACACCTGGCCAGGGCCGCCAGAGCTGCCTCCGAAACACTCTGCTCCCCTGGCTGGCCAGGAGCACTGCCCTTTCCCCAGGAAACGTGGATGGAGGGAGTCAGACCTTAAAGCTTGCTGGTGTATCACCAAGCAGACTGGATGAATCTGAGGAAAGACACAGTCATTTAAACGAAAAAAAATACCCGCTTCTGTCCAAACCCTGGGTCTAGAACGTTGGTCCTTAAACAAAATAATCAGTGCTCCCCAGGCATTACTAAATCCTTTTAATGGAGTGTGAACTGCTCTTTTTTCAACTGGGAATCTGCTTGAAAGGACAAGAACCGACTCTGGCTTACCAAACCAGAAAAGGAACTCTGGGGAACAGTAGGGACGAGGCCACAACACCAAAGGGGGAGATGGAAACAGGGCTGGCTTTTTCAGTAGAAGGAACAGAGGGGTCCCGGACGGTGCTGGTGGCAGGATGGATGAGCGCCTGTCACCTTCACACCTATTTGTCATTCCACTCCAGATGCAAACTGCAGGAAGAACGCGCCTGGCTGGCCCAGCTAGGTGAGGCTAGGGCCAGGAGGCCGGGAGGCTGGGAGGCCGCTGGTCAGCTACCCCGGCAGGCTGCACCCACTGGCACACCCGCTGGCGTCCGCACCTCGGCAAGGTGTGCGCCTGTGCTCGCGACAGGGTTCTGCAGCTTCCTCGACCTCAGGACAGCCCAAGACATCCCTGGGGGGAGGCAGAGAGGTGGGCAAAATTGCCCTTAGTTGAGAATTACCATCCTAAAGCAAAATCAACCCTCTGACCAGAAAGGGGATGGGTGCTGGGTGGCAAACAAGCAGTAGCCACTTGGTCTCTTCTCTCATCTGTCTCCTTGGTTCCGGCTCTGGTCAGAATGCAGCCCCCAGTCTCCCGGCTCAGCAGCTCCACGCACTTCTCACTCACAGACTGCCTCCTAACAGCAAGGTCCCTTGAGGTCCCCTGAGGTCTCTTCCCCAGGCAGTTAATCAGTCACCCTCTCTGTACTTCTGTGCCACAGTGATTCTACAGAAACAAGTATTTCCATGTTTTTCCCCCCTCAAATAATGAGCTCCTTGAAAACAGAAACTGTGTCTCGCTCAGATCCGTGTGCCCATGTGTCTGGTACACGGTGGTGGGCACGCGGGTACTCGTCCATTTTCTTTTTCATCAGCCCATGAGCAGATTCAGTCCTAGATGGAGTGAGGCGTGGGTACAGTCCTGCTTACTGCAGTGTTGGGGGTGGCGGGGGGTGGGGGAGGGTGGCAGCCAGGCCGGCATCCATTTCAGATGGGGAGTCCATACTTCAGCACACCCATCCATCCCCCTTGTCTGCTAGGAATCACCCCAGGAGGACCAATTTTTGCAGAACTCTGGACATTCCCGCTGAGCACCAGCGCCTGTGCGGAGTCCTGGCCTCCTGCCTGGAGGAGGCGCTCTCCTGGGCTGGGCTCCCACTTCACTGATGTTTGATTATAGGACAAACTCAGAACAGCCAGAAGGGCTGCGTGAGAGAAGCTTCGTGAGAGGTGCGTTTGAGCTTTCCTCACAGGAGTCAATAATCAACACACACAAAGCACTGTTTCCCAAGGGCTGCTAGTAATGGAACTGCACTCTGCTCCTTTTTAAAAATAAAAGTACTGCTGCTCACTGCCAAAGGCTTCCAGGGTGGGAGACTTCTCGCACAGACGTGCAGTCACAGGTCCACCCCATCCTCTCACAGCTGTCAGCTCCCTTTCTGGCCTCCTCCTCCCCCAGAGTTTAGGGCTATTTTTATGCCAAATCCACTTGATCCTTTTACGTGCTTTTCCAGTTAGTGGTGTCATCTCTCTTGGGGCTTGGGAGTCATACTTTTGAACAGTGCCCCAAACCAATCCTACCTTTGTTTCAAAAAACAAAAATTTTTTAGTTTAGTTAAATAGAAAATCATTATATCTTTCTTGCTCAGTATTTTTGAAGTTACAGTTGCCAGTTGAGAGGAATTTTGTCTCACTTTCCAAGTGAATCATGGTTTCCTGGGTCCATCAGAGCAGCAGTGCCCACAGGTCAGAAGGTATCAGACTCACCAGGAGGGCACGAGCCCACCCCTGTTACTGACTGTCAGGTCTGGGGTGGGGACCAAGAATGTGTATCTCAAGCAGGTTCCCTGGTGATCCCAGGTTGTTAGTCTGGGAACTAGGGTTTTAGAGCCATGAGAGCATACATTTCTGTAAGATAGAGTCTTAGTGATTTTTATACATAGTATCTTCCTAATAAATCACAGGTGATGTTTTTGCCTGCTGTATTCATATTAGGTACTCAGGTGCCGATGGAATGAATGAGTGAGTGAATGAATGACTGAATATAAAAACCCTTACAAAGCTTTATGAGTAGTTACTTCAATTCACCCGCCTTTGCTTTCACTAAACTTTGATCAAATGCAACCACAGTTTTATTTGGGCGCCCTTGGCTGGTGTTGAGCAATAGGAGATGTAACCATTCTACTCTTCCAAGGCTTAGAATAATTCTAATGTTTTTAATTGCCCTGATAATCCCCTGTCTTTTCAAAATTAAACGATACAGAGCCCATTTCACCCCAGGCGCTTTGGGGGCCAGAACAAGATTCCATCTTTGCCGGGTTGGCTTGGAGGCATAATCAAACTGCCAAGCAGTTCTCAATCATGTTTTCAAATAATCATATGAGTTGTACATGTAAATGGGCACTCAAGGGGTTAAAGAGTTCATGCCAAGAGCATGTTGATAGTTAAACGGTGCCTTGGTTAGATTCTGTATTACATATTACAAAATAATAGGGTGCAAACTTGCAACTTTGTACATGTGTTGAAGTCATCCTGGGGCTGACAGAATTTTTTCTTGGTGAAAGCATAGAAATATGTATGGTTAGGAGTCCCTTCAACATGTAAGGGCTTCTGTTTGTAAAGGGTTACCACAGATACTTGGAGCCCACCCAGGAAACACCCTTAAGTACAAAACTCTTAGGCACTGTTTTCTCCCAGTGTTATGCCTAGAAAAGAACTCCCACAGCAACCAAGCGTGGCCGGTGTTGTGCCCTGAGAGGAAGAGGTTTTGTCTGACAGAGGCGGTGCCTGTCCCAGGCACGGCTGGGCAAAGCCATCGCCGGTACCAGCCTACCACCTTTTCGGCAGAGGCCGCCCCCAGCGTCGCTGCCTGCGACCTCAGTTAGGCAGTTATGTAGCTGCTACTGCTCCTCGGGAAGTGTACTCCACAGGACAGAAACCAAATTGCCCCCAAGCAGTGGGCATGGTGGCTCTGTCTTCAACGCAGTAAGGGACAGTTCATGAGTTGGGGTCCATATAGCCATCCGTGATGCTGAAGTTTAAATATAGACCTTCTAAGAATGTTATTATTTTACAAAATTCCAGGGCATGAGGCAACATGTCACCCTGCTTTAAGAACATGGGCTCTGGAACCAGGCTGCCTGGGTTCAACAAAGAAACTTCGTGGTTGCCTGACCTCTCCTTGCCCCATTTTCTTATTTCTAAGATAGGTTCCTCACAGGTAAGTTTTAAGGATCAAATGAGTCAATATTCTTAGCACTGTGCCTGGCACTCAGTAAATGCTCAACAGATAGCTGCCATTATCACTTTGTTTGTGACAATGGCAGTCTTTCCGATAAACCCTTTCTAGACCAGCTGTCTGAGGGCCAGGTCCCCGTGCCGGTGTCTTTGTGCTCACAATATTTTCAGCCCTATGTAAACAGTCACTAGAGAGAATAGCCTGTAGTCCAATTTGGAAGCCCTCGCTGCCTCAAAAATCAGCCTTGGAGTCCTTTTGATATCATAATTTATCTTTGTCAGGCCTACAATAATTGCCCTGGTACTTCAAGTTTATGAAACATGCTCGTTTGAGCAGAACAGTGGGTGAAAATGTTCTGGCTTGTACCAACTTTTATGAGCCCATTTGCCTCTCAGGTAAAATGAGGAGAAAAATAAATTAAACCATCATCCTTCAACGACTCATTATATATTCCCTGTCCCATGAGTAGGACAGGTAGATGAACCCTAACTGCCACCTTTCCTTTGTGAGGAGCTAATCTGTGCAGTGTGTCCTAAAAGCAGTTTTGTGTTTCTCGCATTACTGTCAACACTTTTTTGAGTTGTAAAACTGCAGTTTGTTTCACTCCCTTTGGCAAAATCAACCTAAATACACCCCCACTTAATTTAGGTGATTTCCACGGTGAAATATGTTTGTAAACTCCACCCACTTATGGACTTAACAGCTCCAACCTTTTTCCCAGGGGCTCCTAAGAAATTGCAAGTCTAGTCATCGCCCTTTTAAGATTAAGACTTGAAGACAAAGGAGACATTTTTGTCAGCTTTTTTTTTTTTTTAAATCAAAGAGTTCTTGGAATTTTTTTTGACTCTACATATATATAAAAGCTAACTTCAATTTTTCTTATTTGTGGAACTGCCTGAAATCATTGTTTTTCTTTTAATTCAATGTAGAAGTTAGTTCATGTTGAAACTTGCAAAACATTTAAATCTAATTAAAGTGAGGATGCCCTAACAATATACCAAGTGAATTCTTGCCCCAGTAACTGTTCTTTATCCCTTCAGGTCCCGACGTCCTCCTTTTTCAACCTTCATCTTTAGCAATCATATAACACACAAAATTACCCAACCGTTTAGCTCTGACCAGGTTTCGCTTAAAAATACCACGAGTGTATGTTTTTCTCTGGTTGTTGCCACAATTGCCATTCTCCGAGATGCAGGAATGATTGAAGATGGGGAACTGGAGAAGGATGTGTGCTCACTGGGTCTGTCTGTGGAGAAGGACAGGGCAAGGTCACATTTACATTGGCAGCTTGTTGAGTTGAAAGGAACCACTTCAAAGGGACAGGAGGGCCATGCTTAACTAAATAGGTTTGCTCTGAATAAGTGGGTTTTACCTCCTGACAGTTCTAGTCATTTAATTATAAACAGCCAGTCATTTAATTATAGAATGTTTCACATACTAAAAGGGATAAAATGGTGTCATAGATTAACCCATGATTGAAAGCCGTGTTTAAAGGTTTTCCCTACAACTGTTCTCTGCATTAAGAAACCTGGCACATAGCAAATGCCTGAAACCTGATTTATTCATCAGATGGCATCTGCCTAAGTAATAGCCTGCATCTAGAAGATTTGATGTGAAATGTGTGACTTGAGCAATCAGCAGAGATGGCAGTTCTGTAATTAACACCGCTGGAATAGAGGAGATGCTTTCTTTCATCCATAGAGATCGTTTTACTATAAAAAGAAAGCTGTGTTTTGCAAATCAAGACATTAGCAACAAAATTCCCCTCTGGTAGCTGGTCCTTATTTCTCAGCTAGTTCCTAAGATGGAGGTATTAGAATTTGAATATGAATGAGGATGAACACATTACAATATTATTGTTCTCAACCACTCCAGGTCTAATTAGTGGCTTACAAGTATGTGTTTGGAGCTACTGTTTTTATGTCCCCCATACAAAGCAGTCCTTGCGTGTTTCCCACATGGTCATGCTCCCTGGTGGGAATGACCACGTCGTGTGTCCAGCCCTGGGCCCAGCCCCCTGAACGGTATCCTCGCTGCTGCCTGAAACCTGGAAGCCTGCACATGGGTGCCCCACCCCCCAGGCTCCTGCCCAGCAGCTAAACGTGACAGCTCAGCTTCCCTGCCCATCCCTGGTCACTCTGGCTCCGAGCCTCAGAGCCTGCTTGCTTCATGTCTGCCCTGAGTCCCCCACCCTTAGGCCACCACCACGAGACCACTTAGCGGTCAGCATACATTTTGCATTCCCACCGTTCTGCCTTATATTGTCCTTGCCACGTGAAAGACCCTAATATGGACTTAAGTCTTCCCCATCTTTCAAGTTTTACTCAGATCCCCACCTTCCACAAAACTTTCTGACCTCTCCATTGGAATTCACTTTCTCCCTCTGTTCTCCCACCCACAACACTTCATGTGCTCTGAACATCCAGTTTTCTTTTGTCCAGACATTGTATGTTGAACATTTTCAAACATTCAAAAACGTTGAATGAATAGTACAATAAGCTCTCATACTTGCCATTTAGATTCTGTAATTCACATTTTGCTATATTTGCTTTATCATGCATCCAGCTGTCCATCCTTTCACCAATCCATCAAGCTATGATATATATTATATGTAATATGCATATTTTTTCAAATCAAGTTACAGATGTCAGTACATTTTGCCCCTAGGCACTTTTGCAGGCATAGCATGAACTAGAGTTCAATAATTGTTTTCTTTTTTAGTGAAAATGTATATATAGTGAAATACGCACATCTTTACTGTACCATTTAATGAGTTTTGACACAGGTTCACACCTTTATAACACAGATCTCCAGATATAGAACATTACATCACACCAGGAAGTTTTCATGTGGCCCTTCTCAATTGATTACCATCTCTACTCTCGAAGGCAACCACTGGTGACTTTTTTCACCATAGATTAATTTGGCCCATTTTTGAACTTTATATAAATGAAATCAAAATGGTACATACTCCCTGTGTAAGGCTTCTTGCATTCAATGCACTGTGTTTGAGGTCCATCCATCCATGTTGTTGCCTGTATGGGAGGGGTGCTTCCTTTAGTTGGTGAGTGGCATTCCGTTTTATGAATATACCACATATGTTTATCCATATCCTGTTGATGGAAACTTGTGTTGTTCCCAGTTTGGGGATGTAGAGTCCTTTTCTTTGTTGACATGCTTTTATTTCCTTTGGGTAAATATCTAGGAAAAAATTGCTGGTGTGTTGGGTAAGTGTGTGCTTAGTTTTGGAAGAAACTACTAGACATTTTTCCAAAGTCATTATGTCATGCCACCCTTTCAGCACTGATATGTGACAATGCAGGTTGCCCCCAGCTCTGCCTAGTGTCAGGCTTTGTCATTTAACTGTTCTGGTGGGTGTGTCATGGTGTCTTATCGTGGTTTTCGTTTCCTTTTCCTGGATGATGATGATGTTTTGTCTTCTTTTATGAAAGGTCTGCTCAAACCTTTTGTCCATTTTTAATTTTAAAAAATACTTTGATGGGCCTGCCGAGTGGCGCAGTGGTTGAGTGCTGGCTTGGGAAGCCAGCGGCCCCAGTTCGGGTCCCATATGTGGGGGCCAGTGACACTGCCCTCAAAAAAACAAACAAACAAACAAACAAAAACTACTTTGATGATGAGTTGAAAGAGTCCTTTATATATTCTGGATATCAGTCCTGGTAGTGTTGAGTGTTTTCTCCCATTCTGTCCTTCCCTATTCATTTGTGTAATGGTTTCTTTCAAAGAGTAAAAATTTTTCATTTTGATAAAAAAACATCAACTTTTTATGGTTTGTACTTTCTGTGTCCTAAGAAACCTTTGCCTCCCTAAAAGTCACAAAGAGATTCTATTTTTCCTTTTGACATTTCATAATTTTAGCTTTTATACTTAGGTCTGTGCCCATCTCACATTAATTTTTATGTAAGTGGTAGGGTCAAGAGTAGTTTTCTCCCCCACGTGGTACCCAGTCCCACATGGTTTACTTTTGTGATTGTGTCCTTTTTGCCTTCATATTGTGACTTGGCCTATTTGACTTTCCCTGGTCACAACCTGGCCTGATCCTCTCCACATAGCAAATACTCAAGACATGTTAATTGAATTACATTAAAGATTTAGAGAATACTAGAGTGCTCTGACAATCTTTTAATGTCTCAGTGTTGGAATTAGTTTTACGGGATCCATCCCCCAAATTACATGCCGTGTATAGAGCCCTGTTTAACCCTTGATTTACGTTACCTGCCAAGAATACGGGTTGAGGCAGCAAGGTTGACTGCTTGAATCTTTGATTTCTTTGGAGTGAAGAATGGAGATCAATTCAACTTTTTATTAAATGAGGAATATATGCTAGACATGGTGCCTCATTGCTTTCCACAGCATCTTCTTGTTTCATCTTTATAGCAACCTTGTATGTTAGATGAGAAAATTTGAGTACTGGAGATTTTAAGTGACTTCCACATTATGCAATTAGTAAGTTGCAAAGCTAGGAGTTCTCCAGGATAGGAAAATTGGAGGAAAGCCAATAACTTGACCCCGATAGAAGATTTCTGCAAAGTAATTCACACTTGATTGCTTTTTAAAGTATGAAAACTTGGTAATCAAACATATTAAATTCTGAATCAACTCAAAGATAATTTAAAAATTCTTGTGAACATCACTCCAAGTATATAGTGTATCTGCAAAATAAAAACCCTTGGAAAACATATTTGGGCCTAAATCTCTATGCTAAGTTTGAATTAGATAGTAAAAAGGTGTTGACATCCTAAACAGTTTCAGGGCCCCCACACTGCCCAGGACTTTTTGTCATGTTCTCAGAGTCAGGTGATGGAGCCAAGCTCCTATTTCAGAAAGCCAGATGTTCTCCTGTAGAGACTGGAATGTGTCTCCCCCCCTCCTTGTTGTCTGGGGTGGATGTGTTGGCTGATGTTTTCTCTGTTTGTAGGTATGCTTCAGAAGCGCCCTTCTATCGATGACTTCGTAAGTGCCCTTGTCTCCGACTTGGACTTGGACTTTGAAACTTTCCTCTTGGATTCTGAATGATGGAAACACCTTGAATCTTTCAAAACGAGGTCATGCAGATATTAGCTTTGTTGTAAATGCTCCAGCTGTGAACACTCATTTCTGAGTTTAGTCTTCACTTCTGTAATAACTTCTGAAAAACCTCAAATGGATGGAACTTGGAATAAATAATTTGTTTTAATTAAGCTGGCTTTTAGCCTGTTTGGCAGATTTGTGAACATATGGAAATCTACTCAGTGAGCTAGTAAAAACTAGAGCACAGGGCTGTTAAATTTAAGGCCTGGGCACCTCCTTAGTCCAGCCACTCTCCTGTTGAACTTTCCCCCTTTCTGCTGGTCGTTAATTGGTTCAATTAGACACTTCATTAAAAGCCAGATTATTTTCGTTTGAAGCAGTTTTCAGAAAGATTACACATAGAGCTCTTTTGAACGATTACCTTTTCTTAAGACCACTGTATCAGGCTTTGAAAATGCACTTGGGGTCTTCCGCTACAATGACCAAGGAACCAAATATAATCGCCAAAGTGCCTGCCATTGAGTGCGGCGTTCAGGCGGCACACGGCTGGACTCAGAACAGACCAGACTTGGACTCATACTCCTCTGGCTTGCTTATGAATGTCCAAGAACACGTGCAGGTGCAATCAGTAAGTGATGTGCCAAGAGCCAGCCAGCAACCGAGGAGTAAGGAAACGGGGATGTGAACCATGTCTGTCTTGTCCTGAACCCATTCCATTATTGCACACTGTATCCCTGCGTGTTAATAATAGAAAGGAAAAGATTTAATGAGTTTTTCCCACTGTCAAAGTCAAGAATTTAATTATAGACTTTAAAATAGCATCTGCTAGCAGCCTCTTGCTGTTTCCCACCAGTCACGATACAAAAAGGCGAGGTGAAGAATCTCCAAGGCCAGGACACTGGTGAAAGCGATTCAAAGAACCTGAAAGAACCTCTACAAGCTCAGAGACAGATGCGATCGGCTGAAGGAATGTCAGTAACCTACCCTGTCAGATCCACCCAGACGCAAGAGGCCCGACCTGTCACTGCGTGGGCGCCAACCGGAGGCAGGGCTGCTGGCATGCCACCCCCGCGGTCCTCACCTTGGCCCATGCTGCCCCTTAGCCCTCTCCCGGCTCCTCTCACTGGATTTCTCAACCAGTGAACACTGGAAACTTGTGAACGCAGAGAATCCTGGGCCAGGAAGTAGGGCAGGCATGGCAGTGGTGCGTCCTCTGTACCCAGCGCAAAGCTGGGGCAGGGAGGGCAAGTCTTGGGAGGAGGCGGGCAACTGGATGGGCCCCGAGACCAGTGCCGCTGGAGGCATCTAGCTGTTTGTATCCTCCACCCTATTTATTCACAGAACCTGGCAAACTTGAGCTACACAAATGCTAACTCTATTCTTAGACATGGACTGGGAGACATTGATAAGAACCTGCAGCCAGTGACAAGTAAATGGGCAAAGGTGCTCTCACCAGCTCCTTGGTGTACCAGCAGTGACAAAGCCCTGGGTGTTTGTCAATCCCTTTGTAGTTGAGGGTGAGTAAGGAGAAAAATCTATACAGAGCCCAGGCACAACCATTCTTCAGGAAAAGGGAAGGGAAAGACCATGGGGAAGAGCATAACTTGGAAAATTATTTTGTAAAGGAAGTAAAGCTCTCCAGTATTCTCAGCGAGGTCTGAGAAAACACGGTATCTAAGAAAGCCCTAGAGAAAGAGCAGGCAGAAATAAAACAAGCTAAAAAAGAAGACGGTAGAATAAGAAAGAGAGGAACTGAAATACAGTGCCATTATTTAAAACATTATCAAAGCAGAAAAGTGCAAAATGGCCCCCCGGCAGCCTTGAGAATCCTCTCAGGATGGAGGGATGCTGGGTGGGGGGATGTGGGGAGAGCTGGGAGCGTGAAAAGGGAGAAGAGGACCACTCCCTTCAGGCCATACAATTCCTGAGGGGGAAGCAGGGACGACTGAAGCAAAAGCAGCAACAAAAACCAAATTCTCGTGTCCTCCTGTGTTCCCAGCACTCAGGACTGCGGGTACCACATTGGATGTACTCGGGTGAATACATGCTGTGCAGTGAATTGCAGAAAACTTTCTTGCCATGAGAAGAAAAAGATGAATGTGCGATTTAAAAGGGAATCCTTGATGGTTGCCCAACAGTGTGACTGTACTTAATACCACTGAACACTTAAAAATAGTTAAAATGGTAAATTTTGTTACATATATTTTACCACACTTTTTAAAAAATGAAAAAAGGGCCAGCTGAGTGGCGCATTGGTTAAGAGCTGGTTTTGGGATGCCAGCAGGCCCGGTTCGGATCCCACATGAGGGCCAGTGACACTGCCCTCTTCAGCTAACAACGGCTCCACCTGGAGCTGGGCTGTGTGAGCCCCGGCAATGGTGTAGGCTGCAGCCCCTGCTGCAGTGGGCTGCCATAGGCTACAGTGAGTGGCCAGCAGCCAGCGTGAGCGGCTGGCAGCCAGCGTGAGCTGCCAATAGCCGCAGTGAGCAACCATCCAGAGGCTGGCGACCGATCTGCCTTATCCGGGAAGAGTGCAATGAGGATACCAACATGGGCCAGTGAAGCAACGTCCTCCGCAAATAGACTGAAGAACAAAAAGACAGCAACTTGTCTGTTCCCCTTCCCCGATTCCCCAATAAAATCTTTAAAAAATGAAAAAAAAAAAGAGAAAATCCTGCCTTCCAGATCAAAACAAACAAGCAAAATGATGAAGACCCTTGCCTTTTATTTTGAGAGTTTAAATGTAAATATAATAACAATTATAAGCCAGCGTACTCCAAACTGAGCTTTGCAGAACAGTTCCCAGGAAATGTTACTCAGTGTTCCATAGCTACAAAAGGGTTCTGTTGTTAAATACATTTGGGAAATGCCACATAAGCCCTGAAGGCTCACTGTGCACATCAGCAGGCCTCCAATCACAAGACACATTTAGCGTTGCATATATGACCCAGTGTTTCCCAGACATGTTGACTATAGGACCTGCCCCCTTTTTCGAGTACCTATGGAGGACATTTTTCACAACCCTAGGGAACCACTGCTAAGAGCATTCAGCTAGAAATAACAGGTATACATATAAAGGAACAAAAATTACGATGATCCCAGAATTGCTGTAATTGTAAAATGTTGTACAATGCCATTAAAAGCCAAAGGACAGTGAGAAACAAATTTTGAGAGGGAAAGGCTGAGATGCAAAATGGCATTCAGATATATGAGGGTTCTGGAAACATCTCCGCTTTGTATCCTTCTTTAAAAATTGCTAAAAGAATTAGTAATTTAGACCAAGCATCAAAGCAAAGAAAATCTCAAAGGAGCTTCTAAGAATGCAGAGGGGTCACTGCCTCTTTTTACAATAACAGCTGGATAAATCATAATAGCAAATAATTTCATTATGAATGCTTTTCCTTATGATGGGAATAAACCCATAAGCACACAGCAATTCCTCTGGGAAAAATTCTCTGCTGTGGTTAGGATTTACCACCAGCTTCAAAGGGCCAATTTAAAGTACTTATGACTATGGAAACACTAAAAAAATTAATAGAAAAAGAACTGGAGAAATAATAAAAAAAGAACTGAAGGATTATGAATACATATTCATATGGTTGTCTTTAGTATTAGTACCCAAGGGTTAGCCTGATTTGGTAAAAGTAATTGAAATAAAATGTTACTAACAACAGTGCTTGACATTTATTTAGCATTTTCCAGTTCACAAAGAACGTGCCATACAGTTATCTCATGCGATGTTTACCACCTACGAGATAACAGGGCAGGGAGCTCCCTAACTGTGCTACTAGTGAGGCAGACAGGCTTGGGGACAGAGCTGGTCCCTGGCAGATGCAGGACTGGAGCCAGCTCCTGTGGCTCCTTGCCCACTGCGCCCCACGTCATGCCCGTCCTCAGACCACCAGGCCTATTTTCTGCAGGCTCTTGGGGACACATTAGACACTGACATAGAGTGCTGAGTGGTTCCGTGACCCACACAGGCCACAGGCCTTACGTCCTCCACCATCTTTGTGCTTGAGGAAGCCAGTGCCCGTGGACAGCTAGAAGATCAAGTGAAATGGATGTAATGTTACAACATCAGACCAGGAAAGACCCAGGCTTGAGTTAGGGGCAGGAGGCTGGACAGGAGAGACAGAAATCCTGGAATATTCATTGACAGAACTTGGTAACAAACAATAGTGACAGGGTGAAGTTAGGTACAGAAGCCACCTGTGTGTTCATGTAAATCATGGCCCAAGCTTGGTTTTAAAAAGAAATACGTGGAGGGCCGGCCGAGTGGCGCGGGTGGTTAAGCGGCCCCGGTTCGGTCCCACATGTGAGGGCTAGTGACACTGCCCTCAAAAAAAAAAAAAAGAAAAATACGTGGAGGGGCCGGGCGAGTGGCTCAGTTGGTTAAGAGCTCACTCAAGAGCGTGAGCTGAGCTCTGAGCAACAGCAGTTTGATGCCCAGCCCGAGCTGAGCTGCCGCTGAGCTGTCAACCGGTGGCAGGATGGCTCAGCTAAAAAAATAAAAAAAGGCGTGGGGGAGCAAGACCTTGGCTCAGTCTTGTGGTGGGCCATCAGTGACCATCCTTCAGGTTGATACATTGCTTAGTCTGCATCCTTTGAGTGAGTTTAAAGGATGAGCCGGTCTCCAGGTACATTTCTCTCACTCATCTACAAAAAAAACCGTGAAGGAATGTGGCAGGTGCCTTTCTTAACTCCAGATGCTTTAAGCCAAGGTACCCCCTTGGTCTGAGGTTAATTGCATTCCACAGGCACTGTACTGTGCTTTCCAATATTTCATCCTCACAGCAATGCTTTGGGGTGAGTGAGACGGTCCCCAATAGAGTGACACTAGGGAAAAGTCATATAGAAGCCAACCTGAGCACATGCAATAGTGTGGTATAAAATGTGGATGGTGTGTCTTCATGCCTGCCTGTGAGGGAACGCCTCAGGAGGAACAAGTCTGAAGCAAACTCCTGAAATCCATGGTAGGTAAGTAGGTGCGACTTGGGAGATTAACCCAAAAGAATGTTCATGGTAGCTGTGTGGTTAACTTACCCTGGCAAAGCAGGAGGTTCTAACTTGCCCATTTTGGAATCAAGAATTTGGGGTTTTGTAATATGAAATAACAAAGGATTCAGGAATATAAAAATATTTAAATACATAAAAATCCCAGGAAACATGGAAATATTTACTGCATGAATGTAAAATACATTTGACCCAGGGAGGCCCCTCAAAGTAGCAGATAGAACATTTATCCATTCTCCCTCCATGATGCAAACACCAGTGAGATGCCATGTGGCATGTCAAATGGCATGTCATTTTTGGAGCCTTTGTCCTGAATTCCAGGGGTTTGTCTGTGTTACCTGTATGTCTTAGCGACACAGCAAAGTCACCCTCCAAAATCAAACCCCTCTTCTGTCCCAAATCCTCCTGAGTCACTGTGATTGGTGCACCCCATGCTCCCAAGCTGCTGAAGGAGACACCCTGTGGCCCTCACCCATGGAGTTTGCACTTGTCCTCCCTGTGACACGCACTTCACTTACTTATTTCATATGTCTCAGTAAGGCAGGTAGCATGTCTTACTTATCTCCGCTTCCCTTTGCGAATGACAATTGCCAGAGATCAGAACATTAGTAAAAACCTCCAGTATAATCTGGGCAGAAAGGAATAGGATCCAAGGATGTGCAAAGGAGCAGCCCATACAGGAAGTACCATGCGGCCGGGCTGGAACCATGAAGGACGGAGGGTGCAACCCGAATCTCCTGGCACTTAAAACTCCGTCAGATAGAGTTATCGTTCACAATGCTTGGGGTTTATGGAAATTTCTCTATTTGCTTCCATCACTGCTTTAAGAAGAACCCCCAGGGGGAAGGGGCTTGTCACTTTGAGGGGTAAAAGTATAACTAGTGCACTGTGTTGTACACCATGTTGTACACCTGAAACGAATTAAGAAGAAGAAGGAGAAGAAGGAGAAGCCACGAAGGTTTAAGGGTTTGTCAGGGAATGTGGAGTGTTTTCTTGGAATTTGTAAGAAGGGTGAACCGAAGACAGACCCAGGAAACCTGGATGGAACCAGCCCCAGGAAAGCAGTCTCAAGCCCAGCTGTGTCCGCCTTAGAATTGGTGTGGAAACCTCTCCGACCTGTCACCCTTCATTTCTAGTCCAGTGTATTTTACATGGCTAGTTGGAGAAAAGGCGTTGCGCAGGGAGCGCAGCCCAGATCTTTGTTTAATTCTGAAGTACAAGCCGTATGCTGATATGTAGGTATCAGCAGGAAGCCTCAGGAAGCAGCATCATGACCATTGGCGGGGGGGCATTATCATGGCTTTTTATGTTGAGTCCACATCAAGGACAAAGTCATTTTGTCCTTTCTTACCAATCGCAGAGAACAAGGGACTGTTGGCTAAGAGCTTGCAGCAGGAGTGAGGGCTCCTGGGGGCCAGGCAGGAAGCCCCCTCCCTGAGAAAGGATCGAAGCCTGTCACATGCTTCCACTTGTGTGCTGAGATCAGGCTGCTTTGAAAAGCTCCACTGTGAGCTTTTTAACTGGGGGGGGGGGGGGAACGGGAGGGACGGGGGGGGGTTTTAAGGTGGATTCATTAAAATTTAGCAAATTTAGTAAAAAGTATTAAATTTAGTACCAAATTGTGTTTACATTTCTTCTTATGCTGCTTTTCAAATGTAGTCTTGTAATTGCTTATGCCTAACTAGTTAGAAAGACTTCTTATTTTTACTAAAAAATAAAAATAAAAAAAAAAGTGGGGGACCGGGGGTAGGAAAAGGCCTAGTCAGTCTAGAATTCCTAGCTCGGGAAAGGGATGGACCCCAGGAGGACAGCTTGTCAGGAACCTGCTGGCTGCCACAACCACACGCTGCAGTCGGGGGTTGAACCAGACATTTTCCAGCACAGGCACCGTCACTTAGACGGTTTGATGAAAATGGAACACACAAAGGTGTTTCATCCCCTTGCAAAGGGCAGCCACCAAGTGCAGGGAAGCTCTGGGTATTCGATGCATTCTAAGGCATTCAACTCACTTCTTCACAAAGAGATAGATGCTCGGACCGAAAAGACGGAGAGACACACATGCATTAGAAGAGGCAACAACACGGGCTTACCATTTGTTACCGCTGGAGAAAAAGCACGTAGACTGAGAGCAAAGATCATAAATGTGCACAAAGGACTGTTAGAAAGATGCGAGATAAGCAGTGTAAACAACTCTGTGTAGCTCGACATGTTTCTAATAGAGCGCTCATTGTCTACAGCCTGGCTATGAAAGAAGCCAGGTCCAGATCACAGATGGCTCTTTATTGGCAGGCTTAGGGCTCAGTGTGTGTCCTCAAAGTCCCTTTACTTTTTATGATGGAAATTTAAAAAACAAAAGCCAGAATATGTGCTGTGGTCTGAATGTTTGTGTCCTCCCCAAATTCAATCCTAACATCCATGGTGATGGTATTAGGAGGTAGGTGCTTTGGGAAGGTGATTAAATCATGAGGGCAGAACTCTCATGAATAGGGTAGGTGTCCTAATCGTAATACAAGAAGCTCCAGAAAGATTTCTGCCCCTTCTGCCACCTGAGGATACAACCACGAATGAGACCTAGAGATCAGGAAGCCAAAACAGGCTGCTGCCACTGACACAGTGCCTGGAACATAGGGCATGCATGTGGGAAAGCTGGTGCTACCCGCCTCTCCCCCAACACACACACAATCTTGCTTGCCAGCAAAAACCAGGCAGAAGGGGGCAGGAAGGCGGCTTTCAACACATCTGACCTCCTAATCTCACAGAAGTGTATCTCATCAGTGGTCCCTTATTCACCAACAGAGCACAGGCGGCAGTGTTTAGATATCCAGGCTTTTTACATGAAAAAGTCTTCCCTTGTCCCTGAATCCGTCATTACCCAGACACATGTAGCTTTAAACGGCCTGTTTCTGTTAAAGGCCGCACCATCTCCAACACAGAACACCGGAACCAGGAAGTAAGTGTCCTAACTTCCTCTCCCACATCCAGTCCATCTCCTATGATTTGCCCTCCAGTTCTCCTCTCCTCTCTCCCAGCAGCCCTCTGACTCAGCCCCATTTCCTGCCATTAATTGGTACTGTCACTGCTTTAGACCCTTCTAAAGCACTTGGCTCACTATGTCACGTCACTGCCAAAAAACCTGCTCTGAGTCCCTTTTGAACATTCGGAAAAAAAATGCCAAACTGGTTAGCATGAAACTGACGGCTGCCCACAGCGGGTCCTGTGCACCTTGCACCTCACCTCCCGCAGGTGTGCCCTCTTCCTGCGGCTGCTTCTGCCTGGAATGGCCTGCCTTCTGCTCTGGCTGCACTTCAGGGCTCAGCTCACATGTCATTTGCCTGAGACCAAAAGTAGGTTTCCTTCCTTTGATCTTGACTCCTAGCATATAATTGGATCTTTTTAAAAGCTCTTGCACTTTCTACTTTATAACGTATTTATTTGTGAACATGTTTATCACCCCTTATTCCCTAAGGTAAAAGGCCACATCTCACTTGTTTTGGAGTCGGTCCCTTTCATTATGTCTTACACTTTATGGCAGCTCAGTATTTAATTTGTGGATAATTAGCATGTTTTATGGAGTTCCTATGCAATCTACATATTACTGTGCTTTTCTATGCCATGAAAGGGACAAGCCTGAAGAGAAAGAGTCAAGGACCCAGAGGTGCCTGACACACAGCCATTACAAATTATTGAAATCAATAGAACAGAATCGTGTTGCTCAAAAGAGGGGAGGGATTCTGGAGGCAGGATAGTGAGAGTGTCCAGTGCTGCAGAGGGCCGGGGGGGGGTGGGTGCTGAGCCATGCTCCCCACAGAATTTGAGGATTAAGGGAATGGTGAGGGGAGAGAGATGCCAGGCAAAAATAGTTAAGGAATAACAGATGAGGAAATGGAAGCAATGAGTAGATTATTCTTTGAAGAAACCTGCCCAATGGGAAGAAGAGCAATGGGATGGCCTATGATGCACAGCTGATCTCCTGGTCATCTGTTCTGAGGAGCACAGAGCCTGGCCAGTCCGTGTGTGAAAGCAACAGAGGGGGCTGGCCCAGAGGTGTGTGAAAAGTGCAAAATGTTGCAGGGAACTCCCCTCACCAATCACAGAGCTTCATTGCTGTACCCTGCATACCACATTCTCAAGATAGACATTATGATTGTTAATTTTACATGTCAACTTGGCTGGACCACAATGCCCAGATATGTGGTCAAACACTGGGTGTTTCTGTGAGGGTGTTTTTAGATGAAATCAGCATTTAAATCAGTAAGTTGGGGTGGGCAACCCTTGTCCAATCAGTGGAAGCCCTGAATTGCACAAAAGACTGACCACACCACCACCCCCGCCCCGGCCCCAAGCAAGATAGAATTCTGCCAACAACATCAGCCCTCTATCTCTCCAGCCTACTGCCCCACCCTACAAATTTTGGACTCACCAGCCTCCATAACTGAATGAGCCAATTCCTAAAAATCAATCAAGATCTCTCTCTCAAGATCCTTCTCTCTGTCTCTCTCTCTCTGTCTCTCTCTCTCCACACACACACCCCCTATTGTTCCTGTTCCTTTAGAGAACCTTGACTAAAATAGACTTTAACAAAGCAGATCTTATCCAAGGATAAGAGTCAAAAATGGGAGATGTATTAGCCATAGTAAGTGAAGCATACTGAAAAGAATTGGACAGAGCTGGGAGAAAAGAAGACGTAATGGCCTCCTGCAGACATTTTAAGCTGCTGTGTGGGAAGAAGGATCAGACTTATTTATGCTTCCCAGAGGGCAAAAACTTCAGTGACCTAAAGGTGTAGAGGCTGTGTAGTTTTTCTTGTTTTGTTTGTTTGTTTTTAAAGATTTTATTTGGGGAATTGGGGAAGGGGAACAGCCAAGTTGCTTTCCTTCAGTTTTAGTTGTGGAGGGCGCAGCTAGCTCAGCTCCAAGTCCAGTCGCCATCCAGCCTCCCATCAGCAGCTAGCAGCCATTCAGCTCAAGATGCCGTTTTCAATCTTAGGTGCAGGTGGGCACAGCCCACCAACCCATGTGGGAGTCTAACTGGAAACCTTGTTGTTAGGAGCGCATGCTGTGACCACTGAGCAATCCTGCCCTGTTGGCAGCTCAGCGGCAGCTTAGCTCGAGGGTAGCTCACTGGCCCATGTGGGAATCGAACCAGTGACCCTCTTGTTCAGAGCTCACACTCTTAACCAACTGAGCCACTCGGCTGGCCCCCTGAGGCTGTCTAGTTTTGACTCAATATAAAAAATTATAAATATTTTACTACAATTTTTAAAAGTTAGTAGTGAAACATACCTAAAACCATTGAATTATATACTTTAAATGGGTAAATTTTAGAATATGTGAATTTTAGGGTATGTGAATCTCAATAAAGCCATTTAAAAAAATAAATCTATCTCCCCAATACACTATGAACAACCTGAAGACAGGATATGTATCCTTTCATCTTCATTTATTCAATGAATGATAAAGTGTCTCGTACATCATTGTCTGCACCTTCATCAAAGCTTCATTGATGGTTAGCAAGTTCTTATTAAGTGATCTTTTGCCATAACAGTTTTCTTCCTGACTCTGGTAGATGTGTTTACACTCTTTCCTTATGTGGGTGGCAGGCTTCAAAAGATGTTTGATTGGATGTGCAATTTTTTTGTGTACTTTCTTGATGGATGAAACATTTTCATTTTGTTATGAAATTGGAGCTTCCAAAATGTATCTAGTGCATAATAATGGTTATAATTCTCACTTCCCTCCCTATTCCTTTTAATGTCTACCTAGCCACTTTTTATTTAGCTTACATCTCCAGAGGTAGATGAAATATTGTCAGGTAGAGAAAGTTAGAATGAGATTGATATTTCTCTTGCTATGCAAATAACTGTGTCAACTTATCTTCTTCCTATAAGATTTTTAGAAACAGGAACATTTTATTTGTTTACTCTCATGATTGCAAATGATAGAATGCAAATTTGAATTCACTTGAGGAAAATGGTGGATTTCTTATAAGGACGCTGCTAGGATGTCTCACAGCCACACAAACACTGTCAGCAGAGGTTAGGATGCTTTTGGCTGCAGGTAAGATAAATGTAGACTCAAACTTGGGCACTAGACTTATCAGCGTGATCACTTTGTAAGTTACATAAATGTCTAATGACTGTGTTGTACACCTGAAACTAATATAATATTGTATGTCAACGGTAGTTGAAAAATAAAAAATCTAGACTGAAACTAGATTAAACCACAAGGAAAAAATTATCATATGGTTATGGGTGATCAAGGCCGTTTCAACTCTGACTGTAGAAGGGCCACAGGTTGGGACATTCAGAGGTGTGACAGCTTACTCTCCTTATGAAGAGGATTCTGGGCCCTATCTCCTAAAAGAATGGATATTTTCTAGAAGTTGAAATTCCCTTTCCTTAGTTGACTAACATATTTCCAAGTATATGAAACAGAGTTGGCTTAGGAAAGAGTCAGTTCAGGTCCTTTGAGAAGCAGATTTCAAGGCAGGATTAGAAGTGCAGGAGATTTATTGGGGGAAACGGCTGTGAAGGATAAACAGAAGTAGGCAGGGAGAGCCTTTAGACACTAAGGCAGGTCTGACGCCTGTGAACAGCGAGGGGTAGGGAAGGGTTATCTGTCAAGGAAAGTCAAAATCTTTACTCACGCTAGCACCCTCGCCTCCTGTTGTGTAAGAGGCAGCACAAACGGGGAGCGGGGGGCTGTTCAGTGTGATGTCATGGGCATTAAAGGCTTACTTGTCTAACCTTGGGATCACAGGATGGGGAGGGCCACCCCGAGTTCCCCCAGGCCACACCCAGCCTCAAGCTTCAGGCAGGCTATGTTCGAGAAGAATAATTTGTTAGAGATTTTCTTATTTTTTAAAACTAAACAGATTTGTGTAACAATATTTAGAGAATGCAGAATACGAAAGGAAAAAATACCGCAATATATTGGTATTCCCTCAAGTTTTTCAAATTATTTTGTGACCTGCTTATTTTGCTTGAAAATGTGACTGTTTTAATTGTTACATATTTTTCTATACTTGTTTTAAAGGCACCAAAGTATTCTATTGAATGTTTTTGAGGGACTTTGAGAAAGACCAAAAAGTAGCACCAATCTATTTCACCCCAATCATTGGAGAGAGAAGAACAGCAGGTGGAGAACCAAACTATCATCCTTATTCCTAATTAAGGCCAAATTGGAAGGCGTGGCTCACAATGAGAGACCAGTCAGGCTTGCTGACTCCCTCCCGAGGTTCAGACCTTGCAAGAACCCACCTCAGGGAAAGCTTAATGCAGGCAGTTCTCGGGCCGGCCGGCCGAATGGTGCAGTGGTTAAGAGCTGGCTTGGGAAGCCAGCGGCCCCAGTTCAGGTCCCTCAAAAAATAAAAAAATAAATAAAGCCTTTAAAAAAAAAAAAAAAGCCCACAGCTCTCCAGGCCCTGATCTCCTGTGGGCCCTGATGGAGAGGGATGAAGGACACGACAACCTTTCCAAGCAGGCAGCCTTTGATCAGCTCCACCCCAGTGCCTGTAACTCACCAAACACTGTAACTCTGGGGAGGAGGATGGGTGCGGAAAGAAGCCAGGTAAATTAAGGAAAACCCCACAAAACGAGGCTAAGTAAGAGGCATTCCCTTCTAACATATGAAGGTCTTAAATTTAGTCTACCAACCATCTCGTGTACATTTATTTACATCATTTCCAAACAACACTGAAATTAAGTATCTTTGTAATTAATCCTTGTATACACTTATGGTCATTTCCTTAAGATTAAGGTCCTAGAAGTGGAATTTCTGGGTCGAATAGTATAACATGTTTCAAACCATCTGATGCATTTGGCCACATTTCCCTCTAGAAAGTTTATATCAATGTGCATGACCGCTAGCAGTATATGGGAACATGTTTCCTTTACATACCCCCACTCTGGACTGTGGGTGCTGGTCCTTGTGAATTTGATGAGCAAAAGATGTGCACTGCAGTGTGATTCCAGGTCTGAGCAGTCCTAATGGAGTTTTCCTGGAGCGTAAGGGGGCAGGAAGTGTGAGGGAACCTGTGCTGTCTCACAAGGCTTAGGATTCTGAAATGGTCCCTAGTCCCTACCCTTTGGTAGACAGATCTTATTTTCCAGCCCTGGAAGTCTAGTGACGTGGAAAGAGGATAATTCTGGGCAAATACAGTTCCTTAATAGTTCTGGGGCCTGGGGCAAGAAGAGCCTAATGTCTTCATCATTAAATGGAAGTAAACAGCCCCTACCTTTTGAATGAGAGCCATGTGGATATTGCTTGGCCTGTAGTGGACAATGAATACATTGTAACTCTTCTAGAACCATCTTATAGCCTCTGGGGTAGGATGGGTGTTGGATACATCTGAAATGGGGCTCCCTTCTCCCTCCCATCTTTGTGTGCATGCCTGCATCCTTTGGAGGTGCAGAGAAGAGGGGTGACTGACAGAGCACTTGGACATCCCTGGGGCTTCTCACACCTGGCAGTCAGCCCATCAGCCTTTCACATGCTTCTCCACACCCTGTGTCCCTCACACCTGGGAGTGACAGTGAAGTTCTCAGGCTCTTCAGGGTGTGCTCCCACATCTGTGTGGGGTCTTGTCCAGTGAGCTCTTCCCATCCCCGCCCTGGCCAGTAAAAGGCTGAGCAGGGGACGGGAGTGCCTGGTAATCCTTGCTGCCCTCTTTGTCTGACTTGGGTTCCCCGCCTATGACTCACCTTTGTCCTCAGACAGACATCTTAGAAAAGGTCTTGGATCCAGCTCCAGTGGCCCACGGGGGCGTCCTGGAGCTGCAGGCAGGCCCAGACCCAGCCTGGGCGCCTCGTCCATGATTCGGGGCACACCTCTTTCCGGGAGTTGCTTGGCTCAGAGGTTCAGAACCTCTTTTGTTTCTTTCTGGAAGTCCGCGAGGAACAGAAGGTAGGAAACCAACATACAACTGTCCCTTCCGAAGACCAGCAGCAGCCTGAAGAACCCCCGGAGATCAAAGCAGCTAAATAGATGCCCACCTCTGAATGGAGAGGTGCAAAGTCAGAGAGTTAACCGGGCTTGGTCTCTGGAGCAAGGGCTCACTGAGTTGTCTGATGTCACTTGGTGCCATCTGACCAGTGCTCTCTTTCCACCAGCAACACTGTGTGTGTGTGTGTGTGTGTGTGTGTGTGTGTGTGCGCGCGCACGCACATGTGTGTGATGTGCTGGCCACATTTCATCTCTCACTGTGGGGAGTCTGCCACAAACAGCACTAGACATTTATTTACTTACACAGTTAATTGTTTACATAGTTAATAAATTTGGTTTATAAAACTTACCACCTGGCACAAGTACATGTTTAAAACATTTGTACACTACAACTGTAAATAAATCACCTACTAAACAGCAAGTTCTTTAGGTGGCCCCCGCAGAAGACACGGCTCTCTGCTTGGTGTTCATCTGGGGCTGACCTTCAGCTGGTCAGAAATCATCCCAACACTAACACCGCCGCAGGCCCAGGTCACCTGAACGCCAGCTGCACTCCTTCAGCAAATCCTGTGGGAGCTGCCAATTGGCAATCCCTGTGTGCAGCGCTGTGGGAAATGCACAGGGGGTGAGGTGCTACCCCTGCCCCCACGGAGAGGGGACACAGACCAGAAGGAGCCCCTTTCTGGGCAGAAGAGAGGTGCCTTCTGAGAGCAAAGCATAACTGGGCTGTGGGGGCAGGCTCTGTGGGCGGGGGTGGGAGCACACCGGGTACATGACAGCGGGGTACGCTGGTCCCTCCCCTTGAGTCCCAGACATGTCCCATTAAACTAGGAGTGGACGGCAGCCCCCTCCAGCTGTGTCTTCTAGCTGTCTTCTCCTGCTCACAGCTCTTTGGTCACACTCGCCACTTTTCTTCACCTTGTCCTTAACAAGCTCTTTCTCACCTGTCTCCACACTTGCTGTCTCCACCGCCTGGCATGCCTGTCGCCCAGCTCCCCATGGGCGTCTCTCATCCTTGAAGTCTCAATTCAGATGCTACCTCCTTGGGAGAGATCTTGCCTGCTTCTGCGTAAGACACATTCTCACCAGCACCACCAGTTTAGCCTTCTCACTCGTTTATCAGAATCGGAAATTATCATCTGATTTATTTGAATATTTGTCCTTTGTCTCTTCCCCTCTGAAATGTAAGCTCTACAGTGGCAGAAACCTCATCCGTCTGGGCCACTGTTGAATCCCCAGCATTTAGAAAAGAACCTGACTGACTCATCATGGTTACTCAAAAGCAAAGGAATTATTTCAGATGTGTCTCACCTAAGATGAAAATTGCTCCATTACAACCTAAGACGAAAATTGCTCCATTAAAAGAGAGCAGTTTGCAGGGACCAGTTAACAGTAGGGATGGGCTTCAAAGGGTCCATGGAGCACCTAAATTTATATGGAAAATTTTGTGTGTATGTGCATTTTCCTGGCAAGAGGATCCAGAGTTAGCCTCAAATTCCCAGAGGAATCTTGACACCTTGCCTGCCTCCCCCCAGACAGGGCCAAAACCTCTGGTGGGCTCTGGTCATCCTGTGGGTCTGAGGCCACACCAAGGTGGCTTGGGAAGAAAGGGCAGGGGCTGGTATGGGACAGTTCCTGGGAATTTGCCTGGGTCAGTGTTTCTCAGACAGAAACAGAATCCTGTGATTCCCAGGAGGTCCACCAAGAACCTTAGGAGTCACCATGGGGGCGTGACAGCCATGGGAGACAGACTTTACACAATTGGGCTTCCACCTGAGATTTCATTTAAGGAATGTTTTCCACTGGTTTGGAGAAAGGAAGGGGGCAGATGAAAGCCCTTTTACAAGTACTTAAATGTCAGTTCAGCTTACTTGGAAAATGTTTAAAGAAGAATCTGTTTTCCCAAGTATTTATTTCAGCTCAGCTATTCCACAGTCTGGAGAAAGAGAGCCTGAGGTCATCCCCCTGGAGCAGGAGTTTCCATCTGCTCTGCAGGGGTGGAGGGCAGAGCCCCCTGCGATGTGCTCTGGGCTTTGCAAAGCGGCACCCCAGCCCCTCCAGGAACAAGTCCTCATCGGAGCCCCCAATGACCCTCAAGTGCCTGACCTCCCAGGTGGCCCTGCCCTGTGCCACCCCCAGGCGCTGAACGGCCA
This sequence comes from Aselliscus stoliczkanus, assembly GCA_033961575.1. NCBI lineage: Eukaryota > Metazoa > Chordata > Mammalia > Chiroptera > Hipposideridae > Aselliscus > Aselliscus stoliczkanus. The sequence goes on along the minus strand of CM066727.1, from coordinate 100,006,331 downwards.
GGGGAAGGGAGGAGCAAAGACACGAAGCCACGAAAGCACCTAAGCATTGGCTACCGCTGGACTAGGCTCCCCAGGAAATGCTGTGTGCATTGGCTGCAGTTCACCATGTCTTCTAATCCTATTACTGGCAGGTCACATCCTCCCCAAAAGACCAACTCACACCTTTCCCAAGTGAGCAAGCAACCTCCCAAAGCCATAAACAGAGCAGGCAGGGAGAGGAAATCAAAGGAGAAATGGGATGAGCAGCCTGTCACAGTACTGTAATTTATGGGATCTTTGGGCCTCCAGGTAAAATTATGTTTTATCTTTAGACAACGGCATATCCTGCGTAGAGGGCCCAGAACGTCTGTGGGTCACCTGTCAGGCCCCGCATTTCCTGAGCTTTCCACTGTCAAGTCAGCTACTGCCCACCACATGGACGCGCACACACACACACGCACACACACGCATGTGCACACACACACATGCACGCGCACACCCCGCACGGTCACTTATAAGGTGCCCCTTCCAAGAACACTAATGTTGTGTCTGCCTCACAGAATTTGGAAAGAACTCTTTTTCCCAGATGATAACATTCTGATTTGAATTATTACTTCATTTAAAAAAGGGGGAGCTTTTGCATGGTCAGTAAAATTCAAAGCACTCTGTGTACAAAATAGTGAATTTTTAAATCTGAGTGGGCTTTCCTGATGCTGGTTGGTTCCCACAGACACAATCAGCAAGCCACAAGCAAATGTATTAACCATAACCATTTATTATGTAACAGGTCTTTAGACACTTCAAATGTAACCCCAGTAATGAAAATATTCCAACCTTCTTTTTTCTCCCCCGAAAGAGATTTGGAGTGAAATTAAATACAATATTCTTCTCTTTAGGGAGTCAGATGTTTTTAAAGAATCAGGTTGCCAAATACTCCTTACTATGAGATGAATGTTGTGGGATAGGAGAAAAATGAAAGCTAAGGGAAAAGGACCTTTTGTGAACCACACTGTTGTAAACAGACACCATTTGGCATCAGGGCAGTGCTGTCTGTGTGGTGTGGGGTGCAGGCCCCCCCTCTGCTGCCAGCAGAGTCAAGGGCGCAGCCGGAGGCCCATACACAGGCCAGGCGCTCTGGTGCGGGTCTGGGCCTCCAGTGTGGCGGGAATCCCCAGCGACCTCACACTCCCTGCGATTCGAGAATAGCCACACACGCACATGGCCAGCATTTTCTCAAGTTGTTTCCTCGATAGAAAGCTGTAAGGGCAAACTGTGAGGCCGAACATCACACGCCAGGGTCAGCAACGCAGGTCTTGTCACCTGCTCTACCGCCCCCCACCTTCCACTCCCCCACCCTCCCCACCCCCCGCCTGGCACTGCATATGGCACATCTTACTTGTCTGCTGCAGACGTAACATAAATGATGAAAACACACAGTTTATTTGAAGAGGACCCTTGTGAGTTCTGAGCATTTGATGTTCTCACTCATTGTGTTAAATTAAATTGTGTTAAAATATACCGAACATAAAATTTACCATTTTAACCATTTTTTGGGTACTGTTATGTGGCGTTAAGTACATTCACATTGCTGTGTAGTCATTACCACCCTTCATCTCCAGAATTTCTCATCACCCCAAAGTAAATCTCCTTATTCATTACACACTAACTCCCTATTCCCCTCCCCCAGCCCTTGGGACCCCCCCCCTTCTACTTCCTGTTCCTATGAGTTTGCCTATTTTCCGTCCCTGGTACCTCATTTAAGTGGAATTGTATAGTGTTTGTTCTTTTGTGTCTTTAACTCACTTTGCCAGCTCCTTAGATTCTGCATTTAAGGAGAAGGGAAGAAAGGTAACAGATGCCTGATTTTTTTAGGATAGTGCATATCTTTCCCCTCCATGTCCCAATGATTTCCAATGTTGTCATGAAAAGATGACTAAATTGCTCATTATTAAAAACTTGAATTTACTCTTTCTATTGTCTCACTTTCATGTCATTCACCTCTTAAGTAAAAACTTTAGATCTTGTGAGTAGATCGTTATTAAACTCTTTCATATGTTTATTTTAAGTAAAACCAGTGTGGAGCTAGCACTTTCAGAAATCTTCCTTCGAGGAAAGCTCATCCCTTTCTCGTGGTGGGACCGATATACGTGTGGATGTCATTCTAAAGTGTTTTGAACTGGCATGAACTATAAGACTAATCACAGCAGTGAAGGGAAGATGAAACTTCTTCCTGTGTGATGAGCCATCAGAGAGTTGAACACACCAGTCAGATTGGAGGGGACTGGATGATGGGAAAGGGTAAGTTATAGAAATCTGAGACAGACAGAGGGGGCCCAAGTACGGGATGTGGGTGCGTGAGGGGCACTGGGCAAGGCGAATTCCCAGAGGACCAATGGGATTATGAAATTCTCCGTACCTAGAAGTTGGACTCGAAATTTTCTGAAAAGTATTGAAGGTTCTACCAGCGCTGAATGTGGTAGCACTGTTTCAGGCCCCGATATCTTCATTCATTAAGCATCATTCCAGCCTCAGGCTAACCCTGTTATGGTATCGTGTTTCCTCCTTCATATATAGTTTGTCACCCATGGCAATTTTGATCGCTTTTTAATTTACTTTAGTTTCTAGGTAACTCTTCGAAAAACAAAAACAAAAACACAAAACCCTGTTGGCTTGTCAAGAACAAAAGAGGTAGTTTTTGTGATTAAAGATCTGTAGAGGGAGTGGCTCAGGGCCACTTGCAGCCAAGCATGGTGGTGGTGGTGACAGTGGCCCCTGGACATCCTAGGGAGAGAATAAGGGCAAAGGGGACTTGACCCTGAAGCCTCTTCCTGCCTAATATTTGCAAAAAATGACCACCCAGCCATAGTTTAGGAACCTGTGAATTGTTTGGAATATTTGAGGTCATGTGGTCAGCTTCCCACACAATGGGAATGATCTATAACTCACTAGCTAATGGCACCACGTGGTGTCCCTATGCGCCCCAGACAGAGACCCCAGGAGGAGAGCTCTCTAAAACTGTGAGCAGTCAGGCACACTTTCCAGTCAGGTCATGGATTTTAAATTTGGCTATTGTGGATGTGACAATCATCCCACAAAAGCATTCTGAAATGCACCATGGAGAGTATGAGTCTGACTTTCCTAGAAGTCATGAATGAGTTAAAAGGATTATGAATTAATCATGCTTGTTACTGAAAGAGAGAGAGTTCATCATAGCTTACATATGTCTGATGGTAATAATCATAGTGTTTATAGATGCTGTAAGTGTCTCAAGAATGTGTTAGGAAGAATATGTACAAAGAAATGAAATGTGCACATCATTCATTTGATAGATTAAATGGAATCCTGACCTCATCTATTACTGCTCAAGTGTGTGTGTGTGTGTGTGTGTGTGTGTGTGTGTGTGTGTGTGTGTGTGTGTTTTCCTGGTATCTCAGAGGCAGGGGCTCTGATTGCCTGAGGACTATGCTGCAAAAAAGCTGTTACCTAAGTGGTAAGCAATTACCATTTGTTACTAATTTGCTGAGTTGGAGAATCTGCAGAATTTCTTACAATGTGCTATTAAATTCTTTGCACACATATATCTCCACTATATAGGACACTCTTCCGAGGATGAGGATCATGTTTTTGTATTTAACACAACGTCTGGCCCACAGTGGGCATTCAATGAAACTTTGTTGAATGACTGAATGTTGGGGCAATCTCATCTACCTTCAGACGAAAGTGCTGTGAGAACTTTTCTGGGCTTCTCACCTCGTTCCTGTAACAATGTTTTGTGAATATTAATACTAGATGAATAGCAAGTAAAGACAGGTAAACTAATTATCAAGAGAAATAAATAGGGCCGGCCGAGTGGCACGGTGGTTAAGCGCTGGCTTGGGAAGCCAGCAGCCCCAGCTTGGGTCCCACATCTGAGGGCCAGTGACATTGCCCTCAAAGAAAAAAAAAAAAAAGAAATAGATAAATTTAAAAAACCGCTAAGACCAAAAGACCTAGAGGTCTATGAAAAACGGGAGAAAACTAGAATGTAACATTTATCTGATTAATTTCCTGATATGCATGCCTAAAACGTATTATTTCTGGGAGGTATTCACATTGACTCTATCAGCTCAACTTTGTTATGGAAGAAAAGAAAGTAAAACCAATAAGCAAATGAGTAAGCTAGAACTCGTACTCAGAGGCCACAGCAGAGGACACACAGGTTCAGTTTGGCAGATCCGGGCAGATTCCTGGATCAGCCATTTCTAACTGTGCTACCCTGCATGGATTAGGGAGGGATATCTGGGCTGAAGCAACAGGCATGTCAGATGATGGCAATCTCATTGATGAGTCCTACTGAACCACCTGATAGTTGAACTAAAAGCCAGGCTGCTAAAAATTACAGCTGAAGCGTTAGGGCAATTTGGCACAATTGTTATGAAGTTAATAACTCAGAAATTTCGCTGATCCCAAAGAGACATATCCCTCTATTCATGTCACAAATACTTATTAAGCACCTGCCGTGCGTTTGGTACTTTTTAGGCACTAGAGATACAGAAGTGAACAAAACAGTCAAAACTCTACTCTCCTGGCAGTCATATCCTAGTAGGGGATGACAGAAAATAAAATTAACAAGTAATAGATTAAAAGGTAACAGCTTCTATGGGAAAAATAGGGAAGGGAATATGGAATGAGAGGAGGTATGCAATTTAAAGTTGGGTGGTCTGTGGTAGTCTCACTGGGAAAGTGACATGAAAGAGCACAGTAGAAGAGCCATAAGATGTGTGGGGAAGAGCACAGGGAATAGCACGTGAAACAAAAGCAAAACAAAACAAAACAAGAAATCCAAAAAACAAAAATCACAAAGGGTTTCCTTTCACAATTACTATTGTTTGATATACTGTTGCCTTTATAACATAAGCACCTGTTTGTGAATTGGTCCTTGGACTTAAGAACATACCATAACATGAACTCAGTCCACTGTGCAACTCTTCCTTCTATATTTTATTTGGGAAACATTTAAATATCACTTATTACCTCGTAGGTGTTTTCTAAACACTTTGTAAATATAAACTTACTTAATCCTCATAGCAACCCTGAGGCAGGCACTACTGTTGTTCTCATTTTACAGGAGATGAACTGAGGCACAGAGGGGTTAGGTTACTCATCTGAGATTATGCAGTTTATAAACACAAAAGCTGTGATTTGAACCCAGTCTGGCTTTAGAATCCATGCCCTAGACCCCTACACGACGCAGCCTCCGACAGGGGCACCTCCTCCCCCAGTGGTTAGCTGGAGCTGGTGTGGACCAGCTCCTGGCCGCAGTTACGCACACCTCTTCCCAGCTCCATACTCATTGGCATCACCTTGGTAACCTGAAACTGGTCACCGCAGGATGGTTTCCACCACAGAAACTGGCAAACCCTAAAGTCAGGGCTTCGTCTCGAGGAGCTGGTTGTTCATCCAGCAGCACATGACTGACCCCGCCTATCATTTACACTGAACCCTGGGCTCCCATCTTCCTTGACGGCTCTGACTTAATCCCACCAGACACCAATTACTCCAGTTTCAGCCAAGGTCCTGCCATTGTCACATCACAATGTGGCTAACATCTGCTGTTTTCGTTTGACCAGGAGTAAACATTGTCTTCGGTCTTTTGAGTACAGCACAGTGGCAAGAACATGGATTTTTGTGACAGGTGGACCTGGGTTTGGAGTCTGGCTCTGCTCTGTGAGGTAGGTAGCCTTCAGTGATTCACTTCCCATCTCTGTCCACCCACGTCCTTCATCCCTAAAATGGGATGGAAGCATTCACATTCACCATGAAGCCTTGTCGTGGGGACCCAAAGTGAGGGAAGAATCCAACCCAAGCTCGTGACCCCATGGGAGCTTCTTCCTTTCAAACGCCATCTCTGTCCACCTCATGGTCTGCTCTGAGGCTCCACCACATCTGTCTTAGGACCTTTACTTGCCTGATTCGTCCCACAGATCTTTAAGTGACTGCCTCTTCACATTCGGTGTCAGCTCAGAGCTCAGCACCTCCCTGTCACCTGTCATCACTATTACTGTCCACACATTGTCATCTCTTTCATATGTCCCTGGGTTGTTTCCTTCCTCGCACTTGTCTGCGCTGAATATCATCTAGCCTGTTTATTTATTGTATGACTGGTGACATCTCTGTCACATCCAACATAAGCCTCTTGATGGCAAAGCACTGTTTTATTTATCACTGTATCCACCACACTTAGAATAGCATCAGGCATAACAGGCCTTCAGCAAAAAGCTGTTGACGGATGGTCAACTTACAGTAAGTTCCCAGCACAGAGCCAGGCACATGGTAAGTGCTCCACACACCAGCTGTATATGCAAGTGTGTTTGTGCACGTGTGTGTGCATGCATGTGTGCATGCATGTGTGTGAGCATGTGTGTGCGTGTGCATGTGTGTGCGTGTGCATGTGTGCACACCTCTCAGTCCTCTCTAGTCTCATGGAGTAGAGGGTGCTGGGGGCTCTGGCCAGGGATACAGCCAACCCATGGGAGGCCCAGATGGGAAGAGCCCCGCCTTCCACCCCAAGAAACCCATTTACCCTGGCTGGGAGGGAGAGAGGGAGAAGCTGGAGTTGCATGTCAAATATTTATCAAAGGCTTTTGACTTGCAGACTTGCAGTTCTAGTGAGCACAGAGCAAACCACTCTCTTTCAAGTGGCATCTGGCAAGGCCTTCAGCCTGTCACTGGCTGGTTAGTGGGAATGTGTGGGCAGAAGGAACGCTGCTGTTGAAATCAAGTGTCCAATTTCCTGACCTTTGACCTTCTTCTTCTTTTTTTTTTTTTTAACTCTTGCATTTCAGCTGCTGCGGTCCAAGGGGGGTCCTTTTCAGCAGTCATCCTACCTCGAAGGTGTGAGGACATCCAGCATTTTGCCTGGAAATTGCCGACCTGATAATTAGTCACTGAGACACCTCTGCCTTTCTGGAACCTCTTCTCTAAACCTCAGCGTTTTAGGAGGCCTCAAGAATTTCCAAGCAGCCCCTGATAAAGCAGTTTATAATTTTCTGAAGCCTACGTGGAACGTGGTGCGGGACAGACCCGAGGGAGGTCGCGTTAATGGTATAAGCGGTCAAGTGGGCATTCATGCGACTGGGTCCGCTTATTTATTAGCTGCCTGAATCTTAGCAGGATTTGGGCGAAGCTGTCCTCAGCCTGTGGGAAGCGCGTTCCTTCCCCAGACCTTGATAATGCCCGTTCTACCCCTCGCCTCCTTTCAAAAACACTTTATTAATCTTGATCATAGTCCCTGCCCAATGGAGTGCTTGCCGTGTGGCTCCCAAGTTGAGCATGGCTTTGCAAATGGCGTGTTCATCCGTGAGCAGCACTAAGCTACCCGGGTGGGTGCAGGCAGCACTTGGTTTGCGGAGACAGGCTCCCGTGGGGCTGTGGAATGGGGCTGGCGGAGTGGGGGCGTGGCGGCGGAGGCTGTTTCTCCGGGATTCGCCGTGTCCCTCTCATCCCCATCATTAGTGCTTCGGTGATGGAGGAGGGACACTGTCCAGTGCTGCAGGAACTACGTGTGCTTCAGTGGCTCTGACAGTATTAAGAGGCTACGATGGCCACGGCCACAGTATTACCTGGTCCGGCTTGGCCCAGCCATGTCCGGGCAGCAACCCAGGAAGGAGGCCTCCACCCAAAATACAATGGCCAAGTAGACCCAAGCACACGTGACTGAGGCCTGAGCCGGATGGGGCTTCCCCTTTCTAAGCCTTATCCCAAATCTCAGCCAGCGGAATGAACTGAAGACAGGAGGGTCTCACGGGTTGGAGAGTGAGGGAGAGAGAGCCAGCCAAGCTCACCCAGGGCTCACCGCCCAGGTGGGACATTGCAAGAAAATGGGGGACTCTGAGCAGACCGCCCTGCTTCCTCGGACACGTGGACGGAACAAGGCCTCATTCCACCTGCAAGAGATGGTCGGAGGAGAGCGAGCCGTGCCCTCTCCACTGAGGCCCAGAGCGCAAGGCTGCCCCACCTTTCAATCCTTCACTTGTAGAAATGTAGCTTTTGTGGGAAGGGAAGTGTGTTTTCAAGAAGCATGGGTGAATGTACCGCAAATCAGTTTTTAAATCAGCATCTTCTTCATTGCCTGTCCACCGGAATGGAGGACTCGGATCCTGCAGACCCAAGCTCCCTGTGCCAGGCCCCTCCGCCCCCGGCACCAGGGCCATCTCCCCATTGCCTCGCCGCTTCGAGCCTGACAGGGCGGTTGGACTCTGGAGCCATTCAGGTGAGGGATTTCAAAAACATTAAAATGTCAACTATCTTCTTTGATTACTAATTTTACCATTTTCGGTAACCTATCTTTGTGGAACACATTTTTTCCCTCCAAACACTGCCCTAGCATTACGTATTTTTTGAGCCAAATAATTAAACTCTGACATTTGATGTTTGTTTGTTCTTTTGGCCACAAGTAAATACATGTTTAAGCAATAGCTTCCTACAGCTCTTGAATTGTGCAATATAAAAATACCAGAGTATTTTAATTTTAGTTTTGTAGGTCATGTAATTGGAAAATGATTTCCAATAGAATGAAAACAAGGTATATATTTTTTAAAATCTAGAAAATAAGAAGTAGGAAGCTATTTCTCATCTGACTCTCCAAAAGCCCCAGGCCCTTGTCCCTGCCTGGCGGTGCCCTTCCCTGCCTCGCCTCCGCAGTCAGTCCTCCCAGCCATTCTGTGCTGAGCTCTCGCTGTCTCCCAAATCCTCCACTCTGTACACACATGACAAAAGAAGACCATTGCTCACAATTAATGAGGACTTTCTTTGTGCCAGACAGGGTTCTAAGGGATTTACACACATTGACATATATAATCTCCAGAACCACCCTGGGAGGTAGATACTATTTTCATCCTTATTTTATAGTGGTGGAAACTGAGGCCCAGGGAAGTTAAGTAGTTTGTCCAAGGTCACACAGCTTCAAATCCAGACCAAGTGGACCCTATGTCCATGTGTTTCATCACCACGTGAAAGTTCACGTCTCTGCAGAGCTGCCCCCTCCGCTTCCCCCTTCCCCCTGCCTGGCCAGACCCTGTTCCAGGAATCCACACATCACTCCCTCTGTAACATCTTCCCTGTTGGCTCCAGCGGCCCCCTTTGCACCCCTGGCTCAGGGGTCTCATTTCTAATCTCGGTTCTCACTGACCATCTACTTCCATTTCCATCGCCCCAGTTCACGTTCCTGCTGAGGTTCACGCTATTTATTCCTGTGTTGTGAGAGTCCAGTGCAGAGCAGGGCCTATGGAGCTCAATACATGTTTGCAGAAAGCTGAAAGACTGGTGTGCATCATGCAGCTGATGAGGCTGGGTTGGGGCTGAAATCGAGCATGGGCCTCGGGGGATGTTAACTGCCTGCAGCCTGCTGTCTGATGTCCTTGGAGGTGTGAGGGCTGCTGACTCTTCTGCCTGAGCCTTCCAGGACCCCAGGGTGTGGACTGCGGGCCCCACCACGAGTCTCCCCACTTTGACCTCCTGCTGCCTCATTTCCCTGACGAAGGGCCTCCCCACCCTCTCTGCCACTCTTTGTTGCCTCCTCTGTCTTCCACTGCTTTCAGCTCTTCTCTTAGCTTTTTGTGAAAATGGGCAGAAACACAGCTCACAAATTATAGAAAAGATCAGGTCTGATGGGAGAGCAGCCAGTGAGAAACAACATTCATCATGCAGCCTTTCACAAAAGTCAGGGTCTTGGTGAGTGACGCTGGGAACGGGCAGCCCAGTTTTTGAGAACTTGAGCCTTTGATGGTGTCACCGCAGTGGTTGTCTGGAAAGGTTGGAAGAAAACCCCCAGTCCCTTTCCCACTGAGCACACTCAAAGATTAGGGGGTCCACTGCCATGGCTGCTTTGCAGAACCCCAACACCTTTGCAGTGCCACCCGGCCTCCACGATGCTTAGAAGGGCCACTCCAGCCAATGGTCCCATGGCCTGCTGGTGTCTCCCAGCTGTCTCCCAGTGCCCTGCGGCCACATCAGTTAGCTGACACCATGTCCAGCTGGCGGCTCTCTGTCACCCTGGTGCGTGGTCCTCACTGTTCTAAGTCACCATTTACATTAGCTTTGCTCGTTATTCTTCTCGAAAACCAACGCCTCCCACTCCTTGCCCTTTGTGGTTGCTTTCTTCCCAGTTCCCTCCATCTCATCTAAATGTCTGTACTGTCTGAGGGCCCTGGATGTGGTCTCTGGGAGCTCAGGGAGAAATCTCTCTGGTCCTTGGTCCATGACTTGATCCCTCAACTATGCAGTTCAGAATTACTTGTGTTTCGTGTGGTCACTTGGGCTGTATCGTGTTACAGGCGCACATATAATTTGTTGCCTTCTTTCATTCCCCTGAGGTCTCGTTCAGTGTTTGTATTTTCCGAAGACTTTATCTCCTTGCCATTAATAACTGTGTTTGGGATTCTTGTCTTCCTTGCATTTTTTCCACCCTGGACCTCCTTTTATTTACTGCCCTTAATTATCGCCTCTTTTGATTTGTATCCTATTCTCATCCTCGAGTGGGAGGCTTACTCGTATTTAGTTTCAGTTAACGGACAGCCGCCCACCCCAGGCTTCTTGACAGGGAGGCAGTGTCATAGAGAATTATCCTTACATGGAGCCAATGGTACCCACCTCCTCTGCTTCACAGAGTGATGCTGATTTAGCTACTCCTGCCAACCAGGGCCCATTGTAGAAGTTGATGGAAGGACTCAGAAATACGCTCTCTGGTGAAAACATAAAATAATTGGGACTGCTTAACTGGAAAATAGAAGCAGCAACCGGGCTGCGTTCTTCTTGTGGGTGAGGCATTATTATACCAAGGACAGAGATGAGCTCTAAGTACCACTTCTTTTACAGGATGTAAATGGGTTAACACTAGAAAAAGGGATTCATTTAGATTCGAGATAAAGCTTCTCCATAGTTAATCTTGATGCAGGAGGTGGGGACAAAGACTTCCTGGGAGTATGAGGAAACTCATTTGACCACACACCTCATCTTAGACTTTGAAAATGGTTTACATGGGGTCGGCGGAGTGGCGTGGTGGTTAAGCGCTGGCTTAGGAAGCCAGCGGCCCCAGTTTGGTCCTACATATGAGGGCCAGTGACACTGCCCTCAAAAAAAAGAAAATGGTTTACATGGAAGTGTGCGGGGGACCAACCTCCGCTGACCAGGGTTCAAGAAGGTGGACACGGCGTCGGCGATACGAAAGACAGAAAATTTTTGTTACAGTAAAGGCAGAAAATGAGGGAGGAAAATAAAGAAGGGAGACAGTGGAGACACCGGTGGAGTTAAAGAGAAAAAAGTGTCACACTTTATTTGCAATAACATGTCCTTTTTATAGGGACTTTTGACCATTATCCAATTACAAGTTTAAGTTCCACATGGTCTTGATGTATTTTTCTCTTAAGACCTTTAGTCCTTATAATTGTTCTCCTTTGGGCACACTGTGACCTTTTCTACGTTTAAGGATAATCCCATCTATGATAATCTCTTTATGACCCAGACACAGTTTCTACATAATCTGTAATCCTGGGTCTGAATACTAAAGAGAATCTCACTTTTGATATTTAAATTTAACTGATTAATTTTGGCTTAACTATACCTAAAGTTCTCTCAAGACTTATCACAAACCTTAACAAAACATACACTTTGTAATAAATCACAGGCTTCAAGGGAATACAAAATTGAGGAACACATGTCTAATTAACACTACTTTCAGATTCACCAAGCCCACTAAAGTCAGCCTGCATGCCCCTCAATATTGGGCTACTAATTTGACCACACACCTCATCTTAGACTTTGAAAATGGTTTACATGGGGCTGGCGGAGTGGCGCGGTGGTTAAGCGCTGGCTTAGGAAGCCAGTGGCCCCAGTTTGGTCCTACATATGAGGGCCAGTGACACTGCCCTCAAAAAAAAGAAAATGGTTTACACGGAAGTGGTTGACACGTGTCCCCCTGCTGGGAGACTCATCTTGCTCCTTAAATGGACAGAAGCAACCATATGGGGAGTCAGTAACTCCAGGGAGGGATCTCATCTGTGGGACAATTTGAGCTGAATCCCTGCACCACTGAAACTTCCTTAGTCCCCCCTCCTACCCACGCCTGCTACCTGCAAAGGTTGTGGCATGAGAAGTGGCAGATGAGGTGTTTGAAACAGACTAAATAGTTGATGGCTACATCGGTGGTTTATGGTGATGGTAATGTGATGACAAAAGTGATCCTAAAGCAGTTGCTCTCCGTCTCTAGGTCCCACTTTTCCCACACTGACAAGCTTCCATTCCAGACTTCATCACAGATATGGCCCCTTCCAGCTCTCAGATTTACTCTGTAGGTCGAAGTTGGCAAGGCAGAGTGCCTCACCCCACCCCAAAGTGGACCAAGCCTGATAGAATTGGGTGGGTTTTCACACAAAGGGGTGGAGTTTTCAAAGTCCTGTACTTTCCCTAACGTGCTACTTTTTCAACGTTTGAGGAAGAATCAGCTGAGGCACTGAAAGGACTGATAAAGACATACGATTCTAGTATTGCCTTGACCAATCTTTGAAGGTTCTCCCAATTTCCATACCTTTTCTTCTACCACCACTCCCTCCTTCCATCCCCCACTGGTCATCAGGGCCCCTTTGTAAAGCACAGGAAGTAGAGACTGAGCCCAATCTCCCTAAATGGAGGTTATCATAAACCTGCAATCAGAGGACATGGATTCACCACTTAGGATTTCTCACAATAACCTGGACCTCAGACCAAAGGATTATAAATGCCATCCAGCTCTTAATCCCTGGAAGATCACTCTAGCCTTTTGAAAGTCAGCCACTTTTGCTGTAGGTACTTAGGAAGGAGTTTTATTTTCTCTGAGTAGCTTACATCAGGAATTCCAAAGGAGGCTTTATCCTCATGTTCAGATTATAGTGATTTGAGATGCTTTGAACACAGTGACACCAGAAGCAGAGGCGTCCATTCTTTGTCCCCTGGGCAGGAAATTGCTCAGCTCCTGGGGACAGAAATGTCCCATACCCTTCCAGACATTGGGTCCTAGTAGACACAACAGGCATTCTGAAATGAGACACACAAGCAGGAGAGGTGAGAAGGGGAAGCAATATTTCGATTTATCACAGCAGAGCACCCCCAAATATTACCTCCATCATACTCTTCCCTTCAGTCTCCCCTTACCAAGCAAATGAAAATGTTACAATTCAGCCCCAAAGTTTCTACCCTTCTGGGGGGTCCAAGTCAAGATGAAAATGTGGGGTCTCCTGTTTAAGAAACGACTAAGAATTTTGAGAGGATGCAGCATGCAGAGCATGAAACCAGGAGCAGGGCCTTCTTGAGCACAGGGCCACAGGCGATTCCTGGATCACACAGCCTCGAAGCCAGCCCTGAGCCCAGGACACCAGAACAGCTGCGTGGCCCAGGGAAGGCCAAGGCCGTTTGTCAACACTCAGGCCTAGACCAAACCTGGAAGACGTTGCCCTCTGCCCGCAGAGTGCCATTTTGAGGCTTGATTACGGGGTACCCAGGCCTGCACCCTGCCTCCTCCTCCCCATCCAGGCTCCAGCACACTCAGTGCCTGCTCTGAGGGCCTTTTGTTCGGATGACAAAATGCAGCAGTGTCTAAAATGGAATGTGCTGTAGGTAGAAATCTCCACTTCAGTCAGCAGCGTCCAGGAATGGAGGGTGAGTGGAGCACATAGCCTGTTGCTTGGAGGGACTTCACAGGAATGTGAGCCAGAGGCCCTCAAAGAAGCCACAACGAAGAGGAAGTTCCTCCCTGCCCCACCTCCATCCGAGATGACTGCTCTCAGATGAATTCCCCTGGTTTACCTGCTGAAAAGCAGCAGCACAGAACTGAGTGTAATAGCTTCCTCAGGGCCAGGGGGCTCGGGGCCTTCCTGAACCAAGCAGCCCCATGACGCAGGGTGTCTGGAGTGACCAGTCACTCAGGAAAGGCATCCATGCAACTCAGCTAACTTCCAAGGCACAACTGGTCACCACCTCTGAGCGGCTGCTCGACAGTCCAATGCTCTCAGGAGAGGGGTCTGGTTCTCTGTGGGAGGGGAACACTGCAGGTGATGGTGAAAGGGGAATACGTGCCCAGGCCCTTGTCCGGAAACAAGCTTACAAGCGTCATCAGCTGGATTTCTCTGACTGTTCCCCAGGTGTTCCTGGCACGATGATAGGCAAGTGAAAACCAGAGCCAGCCAACCAACCAGCCAGCCAGCCCACCAACAAACAACTTTTCTTCCCTACAAACATTAGAACATCTCTTTCCAAGAAGCCTTGGCCTGTGGTTGCTTGAGAGGTCTTCAAAAAAAAAAAAAAAAGTTTCCACTTAGTCCCGACCTCAACCCCCATTCATATACCCTCCCTTGTTCTTTTGAGAGGCAATATATGGACCATCTTGGGAGCTTAGCTTTTCTTTTTCTCATTAATCAGGATACCAATCCTTTACTGGTTATATGCTTTGCACAGATCTTCTTCTTGTCTGTGGTTTCTCTTATTCATTTGTATTTGGTGACTTTTGTGATAGAGAAGTTTTAAATTTGAATATAGTCAAATTTCTCAATCTTCTCCCTTACAGTTTGTTGCTTATGTCTCATTAAAGAAATCTTTCCTTACCCAAGGCTGAAAAGATTTTACTAAAGGCTCAAGTTTTGATTTGAACATCTAGATTTTTAATTCACATGGAATTTATTTTTGTATAGGGCATTTTGTATAGGAATGTTTATTTAAAACATTCGTGTAGATGCTCAACTGTCCCAACATCCTGTGATCTGCAGGGCCACCCATCACCTGTCAGATTTTCCTGCACTAGTGAGTGGTTTCTATTGTCATTAGACTGCACTGTCATAATTGTTTTCTCTTTACAGCGTATTGACATCTGGAAAGTGCTTTACTTCATTTGTCTTGGCTATGCTCTTGACCCTTGCCCTTCCAGAAAAAGTTTAGACTCAGCACTATTAAGTTCAACTAAAAAACGATCAGTTTTTCTTTTGTTCAAGCTTCATTGGATTTACTATGAGAAATGTGTTAAAATCTCCCACGGTGAGGGCCAATCAATTGATTTCACAGTGTAACTATGTCCATATGATGTTTTTTTGTCTATATTTGTCCACTTATACATTTGAGCCTATGCCACTAAGTTCATACATTGCTATATGTCCTGTTGTGTTTTATGATTATACAATAATCCTCTTTAAAAACGCTAAGAAAGATTATTATTATTATTTTTTGCCTTAAAGTTCATTTGGTCTTATATTAATATAACTATTCCAGCTTTCTTTAGATCAGTCTCTGCCTGAATATTTTTTCCTTTCCGTTCACTGTCATCATTCTTTCCTTCTTCTGTTTTAGGTATGTCTTTTGTACACATTCAAAATCTATAGCTGGATTTTATTTTTTATTTAATATGATAGTCTTTGCATTTGAATGTTGTGTTTAGACTATTTATTTACGCTGGTGATTATTGACATACTGACAATGCTATTTTATACTTCTTATTTGCCATCCTTTTTCTTCTTTTTCTCTCTTTCCTGCTCTCTTTTGGTTTTTCAAAAGATTTTTTTTTATTCCAATTTTTTTCCCCTCTACTGGTTTGGAAGTTATGCAGTCTCTTTCTTTTCTTTTAGTGGGTTACACTTAAATTTTTTAAATCATATTTGACTTAACAAGGTCTAGTGTCAATATCTTTAACCTTTTTCTGAACAAAATAGAGACCTTAGAAATTTAACTCAGATCTTCTCTCGTCACTCATGTTATTGCTGTTGAGAATTTTAGTTCTACTTTCCCTTCTTTATTTAAACAGTTTTATTGAGATATAATTGAAAAGAATAATATTGACAGATTTAAAGTGTAAAATTTGATATATTTTAACATGTGTACACACCTCACCAAAATCAGGAGAACAAGTCTCCACATTGTTTTCAAACCCTCTATTGGCCTAATCATCATTGTTATTTTATATAGCAAATTCATATTGACTTGCCCAGATGTCTATTTTTACTTATTTGCTTGCCATTGCTTCTTTCACCTTACTCTTTCCATCCAGCTTAATTTTTTTTTTTCTTGAATATAAACCTTTGGTTCCCTCAGGGAGGCTCCATGAATGGTAAATTCTGTTTTTGCCCAAAGGTGTCTTTATTTTACCTGGATACAGATTTTAAATGAAATTTTACCTGGATCTAGAATTCTAGGTTGACACTTTCCTTCAGCATTTTGAAAATATTGTCCCAAAGCTCTCTGACCTCTGTTGCTGTTGAGGGCTCTGGGCCAGGGCAGCTGTCATTTCTTCATGGGCCGTGTTTTCCTCTCTTTAAAGATGCTGTCATTTGTGGTCTGTAGGCTCACCCTCATGGTTTGATTCACCAATATTTGCCACTACTGAAAAATGATAGGATGTATGGGGTCCTGATCAATTACTTTTTGTGAGGTCCTTGTCTATATAAATCAAATGAGTCAACAAAGTCATCATGTTAGCATCATTTTGGCAGCTCAGTCACACATGATCATAAGAAGAAACCTCTGCTTTGTCCAATGGGAGTGATCCACTCACCAGGCCACTCCCTGAAGCCAAGTCCTGGCCACAGAGTCCCGAGATAACACAAGGAGCAAGACTCAATGGCCTTTGGAGCATTGTCCTTATAAGCGACAAAGAGAGTCAGAGAGTGCCTTGAAGGGGAGACGTAGGACCGTGGTCCACACTAGCCTTGCTCCTGGCTCTGAGTACCCTGCCTACACATTGCCAGCCTTGGCACTGTCCTCACTTTTGGATTGGGGTACAGAAAACGTCAAGAAAGACATTCTAAAGCACTGTGGGTGCCTGAAGTGCAGGGGCCACGGCAGGGCACCTGTTTACCTGGGTCGAAGCGTAGTACTTGGTCTTGGAAAATGGTGTCTCAATACTTTCTTTTTTTTTTTTTTTAATTTTTATTTATTTATTTATTTTAGAGGGCAGTGTCACTGGCCCTCATATGTGGGATCCAAACCGGGGCCGCTGGCGTCCCAAGCGAGCTCTTAACCACCGTGCCACTCGGCTGGCCATCTGAATACTTTCTTTTCCTCATATTCTATATTCTTTCTTTTTGGAACTTCTATTAGATATATGTTAGTCTTCTTCATTTTCTTGTTATGCTTCTATCATACATCCCTTTCATTTCCTCAGATCCACTTCCCGGTTCACTATATTTCGTTTCAATTGAGTGTCTTCTGCTTTTCAATTCTTTTGAGTTTTAAATTTCAATTATCTTTTTCATTTTTAGAAGTTCTATTAGTGTACTTTCCAAATCTGCTTGTTTCCTTTCCCATAGTTTATATTTCTTCATTTCTTTAATATAGGACAGGATTGATTCTAGACTGTGGCTCTGTGACAGCAAGTTCTTGGAGATGTGATTTTGCCTGTCATGCCTGTTGGTTCTTGCTCATGGTGGCCAGCTTCCTCTTCTGAGACCCTTTGGTGGCCCACAGGGCAGGGAGGCTTGTGTTTGTCTTTCTTAGATTGTCCTGTCTGGTCCCTTTTCCCCTTGGTCCTTCCTTCAGGCTCCGCTGACCCTGCAAATAGATGTCTGTGGCATATCAGCATGGACAGAACTCAGCATGGGGGGAAGCAGGGGCTGCCTGCATTCCTGGTAACTAGTTATCCCTAGCCAATCTTCACTTCCTGAGGGAGTACAGAGGGCTTTCCAGCAGTGATTGGTAGAATCCCAGCTCCCGACAGAATGCGCAGATCATGGCCAACACCTTATGTTCTGGCTGCTGTCACCTCTGCGGTCTCTCCCCCATGACTCTTGCCGCTTCCTCAGGTGCCTGCAGTGTTCCCAAAGGCAACAGCCTTTCATTGCTGTGCGCTCCTTCCTGGATGCCAGGTACTAGGAGATTCCCCTGGGAAGCCTCACCTAGTTCCTCCCACAGCCTGTCGGGCTGCATTCAGCACCTGGGGGGCCTTTCATCCCCATGTTGGTCCACGGGTTTCTTCAGCAGTGTTGGAAAACCATCACAGGCTAAGGAAGGAAACACACCCCATCTGCCTTCCACCCCACTCTACCCCTCCACATGCCTCCTGGGGAGAATGAGGCCAGGTCCCCACACCACAGCCTGGCCACCTCCCTCTCCCCACCTCCACATTACTGTGGGCAGCTCTAAAGTTACTCCCAAAACTCACAGCTCCCGATGAACAGGCAGATTTGACTCCATTTGCTTGCAGACTCTTTCCAAAACTTATTATACTGGCAATAAAAGTAAAAATAACATGTTTCTCTTGCTGAACACCTGCTGTGTGACAGAGCTTTACATATTTTATCTCTGATTCTTACTGTATTCTTTCTGGAGAGTTCTAATTCATCACCATTCTGCACAGAAGTATTTAAAAGACTCATGATGAAATTCTGGCACACACTATAACATGAATGAACCCTGAGGACACTATGCTACATGAAATAAACCCGTCACAAAAGGATAAATACTGTATGCTTCCTCTCATATGAGGTCCCTAGAGCAGTCAAAGTCATACAGACAGAAAGAATGGTGGGTGCCAGAGACTGGGGAGTTATTGCTTAATGGTCAGAGTTTCAGTTTCCAAGGAGAAACAATTTGTGGATGGACGCTGGTGATGGCTGCACAATGCAAATGTACTCAATGCCCCTTAAAGTGGTTAAAAGGGCAAATTGTGTGTGATCTATATTTTGCCACAACAAAAAAACATTTCAGGAAAGCTGAAGACTTGCTCAGGTGCCTGGGTCAGGTAAGGAGTACATCCCCTCCGCCTGACTCCAGCCATCCTCACTTCCCAGGAGCCACCTCTCCATCACTCAGCTTCATGACTGTCGTTTGGCCGTCTGTCTCACAGTGCCATTCACCTTCAACTCGTCTCCTATCTCTGAGCACAGCACAGGCCCTAGCAACCAGTCAGACAAATGAGGCAGTGACTACACATGAGTTGACTTTCAACATAATGGAAAAACCATCTATTTTCTCCATTAGGGTTGGGCTAAGGCAGACTTATGTAGAGGTAGGCGGAGCCCATATTTTTAACCACTACCATGTGTGGCCTCTGTGGAAATCCCTTCTCCGGGAGAAAACTCCCCATGAGTCTCCTAGGTCACTATGGCCTTCTGAAAGGAGATATGTCGTCCAATATGAAAGAGACAACATGTTGTCTGGTCTGACGGTGAATTGATTTCAGAAAATATAAATAAAGGTCGGAACAAATATGTCAAGAGTAGTGGGGGAGGCCACAGTAAACCACAGGGGCCGCACTGCATTTAATCATTTGTTCAATAAACATTTGTCAAGTATCTCCTCTATGCCACATAATGTCCCAGTTTTGAAATTTAGTGATGAATAAGACAGACTTTTTGTGGACTTAATCATTATTTTGGGAGGTAGATGATGAACAGACAAATAAATAAAACAGACAAATAAATAAATGCTGAGCTTTGGGCAGGAAGTAAATTAGATGATGGGAGTAATGGGGGTGTGTACATTTTAGATAAGGGTGGTCAGGGAAAGGCTCTCGGCAGGTTACACCTGCGCTACAGTCCTCGGATGAGACTGACTCAGCCATGACAGTCCAAGGGAAGAAAAAGTATGAGTGCCCAGGTGTTGAAAAGAGGGGAGCCAGCAGGAGAGCAGTGTGAGATGATAAGTGGGCAGGGAAGGAGTCAGGAGGAGCCTCGAAGGCCAAGATAAAGGGTTTGTCATTTATTCTAAGAATTATGGGGCTTCAAGGGATTTGAGAGTCATTCATTCATTAAGTGTAAACATACATTTATTTACAATATATACAATAAATGAATATTTACATGAAATGTACTATTTATTTAATATTTATAATTAATAAAATTATTAGACAAATAAATATTTCTATGCAGTAATAAATGATGGGTAAATAAATGCCCATTATGTGTTAACCACCATTCTAGGCTAGAAATATAAAACTGGAAAGGAAAAATTCCACTTTCTGTGCAATCTTTTTTTTGCTTGCAGCATAGTGAGAAGACATGCACACAATCATGACATAATGTGACAATTGTTAAAGTAACTGTACAGTGATGGAAATCTTCAAGGAAAATATTTTAAACTGTGCAAGGAGTTTAGGGAAGACTTGATGGAGGGATTAAACATCTGGAATGATTTGTTCTGTACGTTAATGATCTGAGACTTGCTGTGTGACCAGTGGGTGGGTGGAGCAATAACCCTGTGTGAAGACTTGAGAGAGTAGAGTGTGTTGGGAAGTGCAGACATTTCAATAAGCTTACAGTGGAGATTTGGGGATGGGGGTGGGGAAAGGTTGGGATGGAACAGGAGTTGGTGCCTGAACTGGGGCAGATCATAAGGAGCTTTGATAGTCCTGTTAAGGAGTTAGGACTTAACAATGAGAAAGTGACAAGTCTTTGAAGGGCTGGAGAAACAGGTAAAAAACATCATAATCATATTAGAAAGGCCATGGGGGCTGGAAATGCAGAACTCAAGACCCCCCTATTCAGTGAAAAGGGAAGCATGTAGGATGAAATTCACCCTGGAATAGGAGGAAGGTCAGTGGGTTTGGAGCCATCACACAAAGGATGAAGTTGGGATTCTCTAGGTCCGTTTATCTCCATTTGACAGGATGTGGCCAAGAACCACCATGTTGCGCCACCCCAGGCCTCTCTCTCACTCTCTGGGGCAGCCTCCTCAGAACACTGGGTCTCCACAGATCACCATGCTAACACTATCAGACCAGTCTCTCAAGTTCTTTCTAGCTCTACCCTAGTGTAAGGAGGTCAAGCAAGGAGTCTTTTGCTCTGTTATTACTATCCTATGTCTTCATTCTGCATAAATATGGTCAAGAAACCTGGCCTCTTTTCTCATTATACTTCAGCCTGGAAAGTCACTTTTTAGTTGCATTGCATGGTAGAAAGATCATGGCTTAGGGAGTCAGAAATCCAGGGTTCAAATCCCAGCACTCCTACTTCCTGGTTGAAAACTTTTAAAATCATATATTCTACAACTTTCTGCCATCTATTATCTTTAGGCCTCCTTATTTAATCTCTTAGAGCCTCCATATTCTCATCTGTAAGATGAAGCTAGTAACACCACTCATAGGACAGACGTGAAGACCAAATGAAATAATCTGTGTAAGGTGCTCACTATGAGATGAGTTGTTTTCAAATGTTACATATTATTATCAGCAGATCCCCAAATGAAGAATCTGTTGTTAAGTACATTCATCACTTTTGACAGAAATATCCAGTCTACGACGTCTAGCTGTTAAGTATCGAGATTTTTTTAAACAAACAACGCTTGAATATCCAGATAAATATTACCTTCTAAGATGTCCCTTTGTTGGGCAATTTGTTGTTCTGATAATGTTGATGCTGCTTAAGACTTCTTTGAAATGTATCTCTTGGACCTGTCTCCAAGCTGGTATATACTTGGTGGTGGATATTCTTTATTCAGTGGATTAAATTTGGGTAAAAGCCAATAATTATACCCATCGAGCTACAGATTGTGATTATAGGGGTTGATCAACCTAGATAACTCAAATATGTTTAAAAATGAGAAATACCTTCTATGCCATGAGCTTGTTTTCTTGTGTGCCATTTCTACTGTACTTTCTAATGAATGATTTTTCTGAAATTCGGGCTCCTGGGCTACACTAACAAATTCTACTAGTTGTTTGAATTAGTGTGGACATTGACAACTGAATTGGTTTGCTTATGAAATGGCATGTTGGGCCTTTAGACCAATGACAGAAATGTCCCGGGGGGTGCCATTCCTAGGACCCCGGATCACAATGTTAGAGAACAGTACACAGCTTGTGTTTAGAATGAAAATAAATTGTTCCCCATGAGTTGATTTATAGGATTATGTAGGTAAGGTTGGCTTTGGGGGAAGGGAGAAGTTATGCTTCTAGGGAATTTGCTTTAGGTCTTGGGGAACAAGTTTCTACTGGACTCATGAAAGTGATGCTGGGGAATTCTAAACGACAGAGCTCCTTTTTCTGCTTCTGTCTCAGAGTCACTGGGAGACCTCAGGATCTTTCCATGTATCACTCTCTTTATAGTAAAGTAAGTCCCACTTCCTGGGCTGCTGAAGAGATAGGCTAATTAAAAATTTTCTAGCTGTCAGCCAACTGAAGTCATGCTTACAGGCTGTTTTCCACATCTCATAACAAATGACAAATCATGTTGGCCTTTGAGAATAGAACCATAGCTTTCTTTCTGTTACTCTGTCCGAACTAATATCTAGTCATGATATCAAAGCCAAACTTGAGCCAGGCCTTTCCCTTCACGGAGGATTCCATCTTTGATCATAAGGAAAGTCTACACAGTAAAGGAAAGTGGAGGGTTGGGCCTCTGAATTATCAGAAGGGAGGAAAGGGAAAGGAGCACAAAGGGAACTGTGCCTGAGGAAGCTGAGAAGTTCCAGTCATTTCAGACTGACAGACCAATGACTTCTGGGTCATGTGACTTGGGATTTGAAGAGCCCCTTGAGATTCGATGGGAGGTTGGCCTGACAGAGAACATCTCACTTATCGTTGCCACTCCGCAAGTTTCGATCACTGGTGTCTATTTAGCTTGGGGATTGACTGATCAATAAGCCCTTGTATTACTGGTCAGTGTTTTCCAGAGAAACAGAACCAATAGGGCGTGTGTGTGTGTGTGTGTGTGTGTGTGTGTGTGTGTGTACATGCGTATGGGTGGGGAGTGAGGGAGGGAAAGAGGGAGACAGAGAGAGATGGATTTATTTTAAGGAATTAGCTCAGGAGATTGTAGAGGCTGACAAACAGGCTGGAGACGCAGGGAAGAGCTGGTGTAGCAGCTTGCATCTGAAGGTCATTTGAGGGCAGAGTTCCCTCTTCCTCAAGGACCCTCAGTCTTTTAAGTCTTTCAACTGATCAGATGAGGCCCACTCACATTATGGCATCAACTGCTTTATTCAGAGTCTACTGATTTAAATGTTAATCTCATCTAAAAAAAAAAAAAAAGCCTTCATAGTAACATCCAGACTAGTGTTTGACCAAATATCTGGGTACCATGACCAGCCAGTTGACACATGAAATTAACCACCACATTCTCTACACAACGGATCCACTCAGAGAGTAACCTAGGGTCCACAGAGTTATGGCTGGTTGGCTGTTTTATAAACTGAGAAGACAGTCTCTGAGGAGGCCTCTACTGGGACCTGGCCTTACATTAACCTCATCAAACTTACATTTCAGGGAAGGACACCTGCAAAGCTGCCTCTGTTCTCAGGTTGGACAGCCAATCTCAGGTAATCCCGGGCCAATTTATGAAATCTGAGAGTCCTCAAGGGAACACAAAGTCTACCGTCAGCTGTGACTTGAATACCACCCTGGGCCCCTCTTCTGGTTTCATTTCGTGCACTGCTGTGTGAATCCAACCAGCGGCTATCAGACAACTGAGGTGGCAGCCTCCACATTTGCTGGAACCTGTGTTGCTGGAAAACTGGAGACCTGGAGTTTTGGCCATGTGGTGAGGGACAGGAAGAGAGGGAGAAGGCAATAATTGAAGGAGGAAACCTTCCCTTTCTACAAGTCCTAATTCTCATCTTTCCTCCCCACATTAACCCCATATGTCCTAAATCTTGCATTTGAAAAATCATGGCCAATCCCCTTTCTCGCTCAAGATCCAAAGCTAGGTTTTAGCAAAAAGAGTATTAACACGTTCATTCTACTGAAAGATGCAGGCCCCTCGTCACGCCATTGCAGCAGCTGCTGCTTGTTAGTTCTAGGCCCCTGGAGAGCACAAGGGGCATTGCCCGCAAGTGTGAGAGCAGGGTTCTGGGGAGGACTAGGGAGTTCTCTGGGCGTCTCCTCCCTCTGCTTTAAGCTTGGGCCCCAACTCTCACTGGCCCATTCGTTTACCTCTCCGCGCACTTATTTGTGGCTAAAATATCTGCAAAGATCTTGGATGTGTCCAGGAGCTTTCAGTCACTGCGGGGCTGTGGAGTGCCGCCATGGAGACAAGGACTCCTCCGGAGAAGTGACACAAGGAGAGGAAACAGAAAAGACAAGAGGGACAGGCTGCTCGCCCTGACCCTGTCCCCCAGGCTTCCTGTGGAAAGGCTGCTCAGCCAGGAGGGGAACCAACAGCCAAAGCAACAGCATTTCAAAGATAAGGATAAAGGGGCTGAGAAAAAAAATGATCAGGCAAGATTTTTAGCTCTCAGGTGGAGGTGATGACTGGCTAAGATTTAGAAATGAGAGGACAAATACATTTCCCCCCAAAGGCTAGCTCAGATGTAGGGCAGAGGTGCTTGGAGCTCATGGTAGAACAGGACCCTCAGTCTTAGCTCCAACTCCCGTGAGAAAGGTCATGATGGATATGTGATGTTTGCTGTCCACAGGCTCCCTGAGGGTGGGGGGATTGCCATCCCCAACTTCAGTCTTCTCAAGGACTCGGGCGGGATATTGATTTGATGTGAGCAAGTGGTTCAGCCAAGTCCTAAACCTATATCTCATGTTTGGCACTGTCCTCCTTGAAATCAGGATGGGACCAAGGTAACCTTACTGGTAGAGAACAATGTCAGGCTATTTCCAAGCCAGGGGTGATTGTGCTCCTGGAGAGAGGTTTACTTTGCCTAGTTTGTAACTTCCAAGCTTCTGAAAGACTAGAGATTTTAGAGTTTCGTGTCATGTCACCCATTTGTTTAAAGGCAAGTAAATTCTCTACAGTGTGAGTTCAAAGCCAAGGGCAGAGTGCACTGGACACTTGTCAAGCCAGAGCTCAGGTCTCAGTGCTTCTCACTCCTGCTTCTCACACTCCGGCCCCACTGTACTTCACCACTCAGGGCCTTTGCAGGGGCTGTGCTAGCTCCTTCCTCTCTCCCTGAAGGGTGAGCGCCACGCAATCTTCCAGGGCCTACCCAGACATCATCTGGCTCCTGTGCTCTTCCTGTCTTCCCCCAGAGCAGTCCTGCACCCTGGTGTTCCAGGAGAATTGGCACTAATGTCTTCACAATTGAGACCTATTTTATAAATACTTAAAAAGTTTGTCTTGATCTTCTTAGCGTCTGCTTCAACCCTGGCATTGCATTTGCAACCAAGTATGTAGTCTATACTGCCGTATAAAATGTACAGTGTATAGATGGATGAAAGATGGACGTAGGAAACGGGCTTCTTCTTAGTCCTCTGAGGAACATTCAGCTTGTATTCAGGACATCAAGGGGAACAGTTTGTACCCGATACACTGAGGTGTATGATGTGTGCCTAGCTGGGGGGCAGCCTGCTTCCCTAACCGGCTGTTAAAGCGTTGCCGACTGTGCTTGGTAGGTCTTCTATTTACTGTAAATAGTCAAACCAGGTACGGAAAATCCCTCTGCAGAGTTCTGCTGGCTAAATTCAACCCCAAACAAAACTGAGAGAACACAACTACTGTCTTAAACAGGAGTTCTTCATGCCATTAGAAATGAAGATAAAAAGAAAGATTCCTTTGTCTTTATACATTAATAATTGACACCTGCTTCAGACCACCCATGGTTCCAAAGAACAGGGATTTGCTGGGTAAGTTCTAAAAATTCAAGTCTCGGAGAGGCTAATTAGAAAGCAGTCATAAACCGCAATTCAAATGCCACCCGTGGTCTATGAAAGGACCTGACCCTGACCTACTTAATCTCCGCAGTAGAAATCAGTGACCTTCCTCTGACTGAAATGTGACACAAAGCAATGTCACTGTGAACTGTTGGCTTGACTCAGGATAGTCAAATCTCTAGAGTCACACACCAGATCTTATTGACATTTCTTAGATATTATAGAAGATATTGGAAATTCTCAGGCTGCTGTTTAGTTTCCAGATGACCAAAGGAGGGCCAGCCGAGTGACATGTTGGTTAAGAATTGGCTTGGGACGACAGCTCTGAGCAGCAGGTTCAGATCCCACATGAGGGCCAGTGATGCTGTGCCCTCTACAGCTAAGATGATGAAAAACAGCTCGACCAGGAGCTAGGCTGCCGTGAGTTGCTGGCGATGGCATAGGCTGCAGTGGGGCTGCAGGGGGCTGCCATAAGCTACTGTGAGTGGCCGGCAGCTGTGAGCTGCAGTGAGCTGCTGTGAGCGGCCATCCAGAGGCTGGCGACCAATCTGCCTCACCCGGGAAGAGCGCAATGATGATACCAACATGGGCCAGTGAAGACATCCTTTACAACTAAACTGAAGAACAAAAGGACAGCAACTTGTCTGTTCCCCTTCCCCAACTCCCCAGCGCTGTTCTTCTCCCCCAATTCCCCAATAAAATCTTTTTAAAAAATTGAATGCCAAATAGGTTTAAAAAAAATCAGACATCCCTCTGAGTTAAAATAGGACAAACAGACAAATTCAGAATAAGTAGCCAACTGCAGAGCCCTTCATAACAGTGGTAAGAATGAAAATATGTAATTTGTGTGACTATAGATTACTTGAGACCTCCTGTTAGAACCTCATTAGTTTTGAGTTACTTTTCCCAGATTGTTGATGGCACCCATAAGCCCAGCCAGGCTGCATGGACACCGGAAAAGTCTACATGAGCGGAGGGGCTGGTGTGGGGGTTGGGTGTAGAAGGGGAAAGAAGCTAGCGTCCCCTCAAGGGAGCCACAACGTCCTTTCACACCACAGAATGACCAGCTGAGAGAATATGGTGTCACTTTAAAATAACCCAGTTGATTTCCAGAAGTTGAAAGTCCTCTCTCAAAATCTAATAATAACTTTCAAAGCTTTACTGGGGGGAAGGAAGGAAAGGGATACAGAGATTAAGAAAGAAGGAGGGTAAGAGGCTAGAAAGAAAAAAGGAAACTCACAGTGAGCAGTATTGCTCCCATGGAGCTTTCTTCCTTCCTTTAGACCACAAGTCTGAAGAATACCCTATCAACCTCCAGAAAGAATGAATGTAAAACTTCCCCTTCTTTATTTCCTTCCCTCGTTGTGTCATAAAATGAAGGAAAAATATTAGAGATCATAATAAAATCTTGATACCAAAGCTTCTCAGATAACTCAAAGCAAGTAAGTAGCTTGACATGCCTGAGAAACACAGCAGGGTCTCTAGTAAGGAGCGCAGGTCTCCCCCATAAAGTCTGAGGGGCCCGAGGGGGTCATACTGGAAGGCTCAGAACTTAGTAACATGCTCACAGGGATGGCAAGACAGCGTGCATTGACACCATCAATCATTTTACTGGACGTGCAAATAAGAACACCAGTTAACAATTTTATTCACAGATAAAAAAGGTATTACAAAACTATTCGTATAAGAAAATGAAAATGTACAAATTTATAAATTCCAGTATGCAAAACAGTTAAGGATGAAATCTAAATTGATTCAAGCTACTTTAAAGCAGTGATGGAATTTTTTCCTTTTCTTATCTAGTTTTTTTTTTCTAGCATAGACGATCGTACTTAACCTAGGGAACAGCAATTTTAACACTTCATCTAAAGTAGAAAAATCTATATTTGAAAAATATATTCCATATACACGAAATTAGAAAACCCATGCCTTTCCATGGTCGCTCTCCAAATCCTTGTCTCATTCTTGTTGATGAGTTTCTGCATCATTCAAAGTCACCATCGGTGCACGCCCAGCCCTGTTGTTACTTGATGGTTTCCTGGCATCAACACCCTAGCAGCTGAGTTCATTTGAGTGCTGTAGCATAATCCAACAATGTGAAATGTAAAATGGATTTTTTTCTCAAGTGTTTACAAAGAATGTAAAATATAACACTGTATGTTTTTACAGTAGGTGGGGGTAAAATGTCTTCATCTTGATAAAAATAACCCAGGATTTTTCAAATGCACTATCAAATCAAATTGACTTTTGACCCTGAGTATTTCTCTACTGATCAAAAGTGATGTTTCAGGATTTTTCACCAAAGACTCATTCCCATCAATCTAGCTTTCTCCAGCAAGTGTTTGTCTTTAAAGTTAATGAGGGCTCTACATATGGAAAATATATTCAGGTTACAAAAATGAGCACAACCCCAGCCTACTTTGATCATCCCTCTGTCATAACAAAAATGATCAGATTGCAAACAATGGCACACATATGTGAATTACAGTGAAGCCACTCAAGGAAACCCTACTTGCATTTTCATAGACATCTTGTGGCAAATCCTAAATATTTTACCTGAATTTCCAAAGGGCAATTCTCAAAATTAGAGATCGTTGGTGAGCACCAACATTTAAGAACCAATGGTTTATGCTAAAAAAGTTAAAGAAAAAGTCACTCACTTATGCCTAGGCACTCAGTAGACACAAAAGATTGTGGGTTACCATGAGACACTGCTCTAATTTCCTATTTCAGTTAAAGGAACTGAGGTCAGAAGAATTACCAAATCAAGTAAGCTAATATATACATATCAGAACCTGAAACTGGATAAACTGTTTCAGCCACAAGGATTCACTAATGTCTTGCAAAGAGAGAAAAGCATGGGGTAGTAAGTGAGAAGAAAAAAATGTCCCAGGGAAGACAGGTTTTTAATGTTCAGTTTAAACGTTAAGTAAAAGACACTGATTTGGGTAGGGCAATTCCGAAATAAAATATTTCAGTGACTCGGACACACTGATTTTCTATTTCTAAGGTCTCTTTCTTTTTTAAGTGCAAGTGGGAAAACAGAGCTGATAGTAATCCATTAAAAGACAAGAGGTCAAGGGGCCGGCTGAGTGGCTCAGTTGGTTAAGAGCTTGCTCAAGAGTGTGAGCTCTGAGCAACAGCGGTTCGATTCCCTGCCCGAGCTGAGCTGCCAACAGGTGGCAGGATGGCTCAGCTAAAAAAAAAAAACCATAAAAAAAAACACAAAAAACAAGAGGTCAGGAAAAAAAAATAAATCCTGTTCAATTAATTCCTCTCCAGGACATAAAGACATAAAGATGAGGAGTAAATGAGCTGTCCCCTGGTTTGTGACTGAACTGGGTTCATTTGTGTCAGCTCTAGATATCTCAGCTCTGATATCTCTAGACACCACTAGAATTCTAGTGTGTGAATACCAAGGTGAGAAAGGATGAGAAAGGATGGAGCGAGAGTCTGAATGGAAGCAGCACACTCTTAAAGCCAGCATCATCTGGCAGCATCATCTGGCCAGATGGGAGGTTATTGTCCTTATCACGTCTACAAGATCAGAGGGAACACTATAATATACTGATCAAACTACATGATGGCGGTTACAGAACATTCACCTAAACGCTGCTCACAAATTGTGCTTTTTCTTCTGTTTCTAATATGGAGTGTGGTCTCATAAGATAATTCACTTGGTGATACATTTCAGTAGTAGGGAACCTGATATGTTATATTTTCTAAAGCCTTACTACAAGATATGATGCAAAATCAAAAACAAAACCACCCAAAACCAAGCTCATAGATACAGAGAACAGAGTGGTGGTTGCCAGAAAGAGGACAGGTTGGAAGAAAGAGAAAAAAAGATCATCATCTTTATAAATACCACTTTCCTATACAAGAGAAATTCTGGGTCTTCTAAACTCAGTAACAGACATAGTAGCAAATGCTGATTTCACAGAAGTATGCTCATCTTTGTAGGCAAGTCTCTAGGATATGAGCGGTAAGTGGTTTCTGACCCAGGGTTAAGGGTCTTTCCCCGACCTCTTCCCCTGACTCAGTCCCCTTGTTACCAGCTCCAGTAGGGGTTTGCAAGAGGCAGCTGAGATTAGGAGCGCCCATTCTGGAAAGAACTTGTTCTCTTCGAATTCCTACTCAGGCCAGTGGACTTCATCTACTGTAACAAACCCAAGATTTAGGCAGGCGGCATAAAGTCAATTCGAACCTCCTAAGCTAATTAGTTTAGATGATGAAAAAGTGACCTTCATCAAAGAGAAACATTCAGTTTTGAACCCATGCTACACGAAAACTCTGGTAACTAATCTGACATTGACTTTCAGTAGGATAATCGGCTATGTGAAATTATTTTTGGAAAAGAAAATGCAGATGAAAATGTATCCTCTGGGTCTTCAGTCTTGTAAAACCACATTCACCATGAAAATAAGCATGACTGCATCTCTGGTTCTTGTTATAGGCCCGTAACCTCGCAGGCTGCGAGCTCCACACATCAGTCTTTGAAGTCACGCTCGGAGCATAGAAGCTTCTTGTTTAGGAAAGATGCAAAGCATCATGAGAGCCTGCAGTCTTTTCTTGTTATTCCTTGAGGTTTCAGCTTACAGCTGGTCTGGCTCAGAAACAACTGCTTGTTGAAAGGCTTAAAATGCCATCAGTTTGGTTCAGATTTATTTTTTTTCCCCCAGAAGCTGTGCAAGGTCCAGAGTATGCTCAGCCACTAAGCCTAAGTGGAGGAGTGCATGCCCGTTGGGTTCCATATGCACATTTCTAGTCCAGCAAGAATCGAGTCCTTTAAGCTTCCTAAAACAGCAAGAGAAGGGAGACTGTAAAAACCATGCCTTACAACTTCAAGCTGCGAAACTGTAATTGTAAAAAAATTAATATACATAACATTTACTAGCAGTATACGTGAATTTAATCACATACGGGCAAGAATGGTGTTCAAATATCCAGGCACCCATGTGCTCTGAGGATTAAAAAAAAAAGGTTTCCTATTAACTCTTAGTCACTCAATATTTGCAGATAGTACTTAAAAGATGAAAATGTAACCCATAGCAAACAAAATGTATTCCCAAATGATTCTTTTACCAACTTTTAACCTCATTCAAACATTTAAAGCTTGTTCCGGTGTTGCACTCTTTTAAAGCATTGTATGAAAATATCTTAGGAGACTTTTCACCAGTCTTTAAAAGAACAAAGATGAGGGCCGGCTGAGTGGCGCGGTGGTTAAGCGCTGGCTTAGGAAACCTACAGCCCCGGTT
Organism: Aselliscus stoliczkanus; assembly: GCA_033961575.1. NCBI lineage: Eukaryota > Metazoa > Chordata > Mammalia > Chiroptera > Hipposideridae > Aselliscus > Aselliscus stoliczkanus. The sequence continues at coordinate 99,975,575 of CM066727.1, read as the reverse complement.
CGGGTCCCACATATGAGGGCCAGTGACACTGCCCTCAAAAAAAAAAAAGAAAAGAATAAAGATGATTGCTACATAGTGCTATTCTTTGTCTGTGAGTTTTATACTTACATTAAATGATTGGAGAAAGTTTAGGATGAGTTAGGGAATGAGATTCCTCTTATAATGCTCCCCCTGGGATGCTCACACTCTTCCTGGGAGCCAGTGTTCCTCAGCCAAGTGGGGCCATTAAATTTGTCCTTATCACAAAAAGGCAGTGACCTCACCTCACCAGGGGACAAGGCATCCACGGACTGCACACTACCATAAGCAAAACCTTCAGTTTGTGCAGTAACCCTTCATTAACTTAGGTACTGCTAATTTGGCATTGGTGACATAGCAGACAAGTTTGTGAAAAAAAATATTTTTTCCTAGGTCTAAAAATAGTTTTGTCAAATATATTGCTCAATAGATATAATAATAACCATATCAATGCTACTGTGGGAAGCAAATTATACTTATTTTGCCAACAAGGAAAGAAAGCAATTTTAATAGATTGAAAAACTATAACCCAGGTCATTTCATCTCTTTCCTACCATTCTTTCCATTATTTCATGTCGACACTTAAAATGTTGGTTAAAAAACACCACGAATCGGGCTGGCCAAGTGGCTCAGTTGGTTAAGAGCTTGCTCAAGAGTGCGAGCTCTGAGCATCAGGGTCGCCGGTTAGATTACCAGTTCAAGCTGAGCAGCTGCTGAGCTGCCAACAGGTGGCAGGATGGCTCAGCTAAAACAAACAAACAAACAAACAAACAAACAAACAAACAAAAAACAACACACACGCACACAGAAAAACAAAAAAAAAATCACCAAAAATAGCTTTCCCTGTAAGTGAAGAGGCTGGCTTCATCCTCCCAAACATCTTAGCAAATGAGGTCCCAAATCTCAGCTGTGTTCCTATCTGGGGAGGTATGTATAGGGAAATTTTGAAGAAAATTGAGTCATACTGACTAAAGAAGGCTCTCAGACCTATTTGCTTTATCCTGAACCCTAACTATCACCATCAGATTCTGGGTGGTCTTACACCATCCACAAGAAAACTACTGTGTAAAAACACATTTTTCGGAAACAAATGCATCATGCATTAGAAATCTGAGCCTTCCACAGAGTAAAGACAAAAGTGCCGTTATGCATTTTGGAATGTACTCGTGTATCAAATCACATTGTACACCTTTAACAGTGTTATATATCAATTATATATCTTAATAAAAGTGGGGAAAAAAGAGTCAATAGATGTTAACAAGCTGAAAATGTAAGTGAATGCCTGGTGGGGAATTTAAAATTTTATTTAAAATAAAATTTTATTTAAAATAAAATAATCACTTAAAAAAATTTAAAATGCTGTTATGGCTATAGCTGCCCTTCCACATCTCCCAAATGGAAATATAGTGCTTTCCTGAATCACGAATGAGCCCATGCCAGGGAGCCAAGCTGACTAAACATGACTTCAAGGAACTAGAAGTCCTTTCTGTGCTTTGGTTCATAATAGTAAGCTGCTGGAATCAAATTTTTATGAGAAGTAGGTATATTCACTATCTTGGAGAAGTAGCCTTTTTTAATCCATTAGATTCCAAAAACCAATTCGGACTTCCCCTGACAGTCTACTTCTCCAAGAAATTTGGAATCTAATGGATTAAAAAAACCCAGAACAGGTCAATATTTGGCCAACCCCTGAAATAAACAAGAGTGTTAGCTTCCAAAGATGTGCAGTTGTTGGAATCTCCTAGTTTCTTTTGAAGATCAAGGTTCATTCACTAAGTTTCACACATTCAGTAAATGCAGCTGAAGAGAAAGCGCTTTTCAGAATCTGGAAAAGATTATCTCTTAGAATGGGATGAAAATATTATTTGCTGTTTTTAATTTTCAGGCAAAAACTGAAATGATTTACATTTTAATAATTCTTTTCCCGAATTCAGGATGTCGTATTTAGATTTACCAACATGAGCTAACGCTTATAAGATAACACATCTTGGAAAGCTAATAAAAACCTTTCATTACTCTCTGTCAAGCAGGAAGAGATAACTTCAGGGTCCTGAGGAGAATTTGAGTATGTTTTGCAGAAGGAAAGCATGTCTCCACGTTATAATGTCACAACTCGGATAGATCAGATTCACCATAGAGTCCCAGGCCCCTCACCCAGGATCCGAAGTGTGAACCTTTAAACATTTTGTCTTGATCCTGAATGATAGGGAATCAGGTTACAAGTCAGGACAAAAGAAAAGCTAAAATGTCTCCTCCGGAAATACTGTTAAACGCCTACGGACATGAACACTCCATGGTGGCACCACCGGAAAAGTTTGTGACATTAAGTTGGACTTAGTAAGAATTTCCAAAAGTAATGAAGAAGCCGGTTTATTTATCAAACTACTAACCCAAGTTTAGGCAGGACAAGAATTACCTCCATGGAGCTGAGTCAACTAATGAAGATAATTACAATTTTTTAAGACTTTTTGTTTGAAACATTGATGGTATTATTAATAAATGTTTGTACTAGAATTAAGGAAACATTTATCTTAGCCTACATGCAACTTACATAAAATTCTAAAGCATTAAAAATAACCCTTTCATGAATAAATTACATTGTGCAACTTGAATTTAATATTTTCTCATTCTTTCATATGTAATTATAACTTTCTTTTCATAATAATTGGAGTTGAAAGTATTTTTATATAGATCATAATCACCTTGACAACTGTTTTTGAAAAGGGATTAATGTCATTACTCACCAATCTTTCTAAAATTGGTTCTGAAATTTTACATTTGTGTAACTGTGCTTTAACAGTGTTCATCAACCCTGCCTGCACCTCACCAACAGCGTAAACAGAAACCGGTAGGGAATGAGTTGGTTTTGATATGACTTGGTATTAAAATGTTTCACTCCTTAGTCTTAGAACTTACATCACAAAATTGGGGCCAAACTACAAAGTAAAGATGAGTGGTAATTCTATGTACTGACAATACTCTGAAACACTGTAGCTAGTCAGCTGGTAGGACAATCATTGTAGTTACTCAGACTTCCCTAACAATGATGTATAGGAAGATGTAATAGATATTTGTGAAGGTAACACAAGTAAGATTGTCATCAAAACCAGCTGACTTGATAAAAAGAAACTTCAGCATCTTGCAATGAAAATGTAATTCATGCTACATTTTAAGAGTCCTAAGACTTTAATTTTGGAGTATATAACAAGACATCTGACTGGGATGTTGGGGTTAGTTGTTAAGGGAATGGGGTCCACTCTATCCTGTTTCCTGCGTCTCTCACCCACCTATTGTCAGGGCCCGTTACCTGGGCTGCTGGGTGTTCTCAGCCCCGAAGCTTTGTGGGTCGAATGCCATTCTTGAGACCTACACTCAGCTAGGCTAACTCTTCAGTCTTATTATTATGACAGTTATAAAAATTGCGAGATGACGCAAAAGAACAAGGTCAGTAAACAATCTTTCCCAGTTACAGGGGTAGGTATTTTATGTTTTTTAAACTACCTAATTTGTTTGTTTTTCCTCCATTTATTTATCTCTTCTTCATTTCCTTTATTTTGAGAAAAAACATTTTTTTCTCCAAAGTCAACATATGTTTTTGTACAGAATTCCTTATAAATTCTCTAGAGATTTTTTTCTATAGCTAAAAGAAAGTACTGCAGGTTTAGATCAATATATAACATCTGTACTGATCTTAAAAGGAACACGTCTCCATCTACACGTGGACCTTACACTGCTTCTGACAAAAGTAGACAAGGATACAGCCAGGAGCACATGCAGCGTGTGTGAGAGTGCTGCCTTGGGACCCAGGATCCCTCGCTGGGGCAGGAGTACAAGCAGGCGGGCAGCGCTGGTCTTGTGGGGCCTGGGAGCCTCCCTGTTGCTGTGACTCTGCCCTTTTATTCTCAAGCCTGGCATCATTCTTCCAGAAGAATGTCTGCCAACAATATTTGTGTTTACATTCAGGAAATATTTATAAACATTAAGTTAAACTCAACAAAGGCCACGTCCTCACCTGGAGGAAAAGCCAGAAAGCCCCATCTGCCTGCTGTCACCATCACCCCCCCAAACCTGCTTTTAAACCTTTCAATCCAGAAGGCTCTTATGCTGCATTTAGTCCCAGCTTATAACCGACAATCAATTTCCAACCAAACTAATCAATCAGTCGAAGCAGAGTGATCTAGAAAACAACAGTAAGAGAGAGAGGAGGGAAAGGAGTAGCTTTAGGAGGTCTAAACTCTCATGAACTTGACACTGAATGAAGTGCATTTAAATATTGGACATAAGAATATCACAGGGAAAACTGAAGGCAAGGAATTGTTTACAAGATGCTCCCATAACTCATTATTCTGTCAATCAGGAGCAGAGCCAGGGGGCGCTGTGCTAAGTACAGTGGACCCTCCAACAATAGGGTCCCCTTACACGAGGATTTTTAAAAATAATTATGTATAATACTATAAATGTATTTTCCTTCCTTAGGATTTTCTTAATACTATTTTCTTTTCTCTAGTTTACTTTATTATGAATATAGTATATAATCCACATAACAAAACATATGTGTTGATTGACTATTTATGTTATTGGTAAGGCTTCCAGTCAATAGTAAGCTATATTAGTAGTTATGTTTTTAGAGAGTCAAAAGTTATTCTCAGATTTTTGACTGTGCATGGGGTCGGCACCCCTAACCCCAACATTGTTCAAAGGTCAACAGTAGTTGTATTTACAAAAAAGGATAAAAACATGCAGCTGCCCTTTATGGCCTTATATACTAGCTGTTAGTTAAACAAAGAAAAAAAACTCTTGCAATTAATTCAAAATCTATTCTCCTATAACATTTAGAAATTAAAAAAGATGCAAAACCTTCCCATCAGGTTCCCCTGCATTTCATGGTGGGCATCGAGCTGCATTCCCATGGTCATAATGCTATGTCCACACTGAATTCAGTCGCTGCCTTACCTGGAGGGATGTTGGAGCAGTTAGGTGGATGATATCACCGCTCGTTTGATCTAGCTGGCGTCTCGCAGTTAGCGTATCCTGAGTTAGCACTGGTTCTGTCACTGAGTTGTTATGTCTAGATAAATCAGTAGTTTCTGGGAAGATTTCAGAAGGACATCGAATTGGAACAGCACCACCAACCAAATCCTGACTACCGTTTGAATCCAAGGATGATGAGCTTTCATTTGCTGGATTGAGAGAATGAATATCTCCTCCCGTGAGTTCGGCATACGAGTCACAAAAAGAGATGTCGTCACCACAAATGGGGTTTTGCATCAGAGGCCAGGCATCTGAAAACTCGCCACAGATGGACCGCGAAAGGGACCTGAAGAAAGTCGGTGTCGTCTCCCCCACCGGACCTGAGTTTCTGAACATATGTTCAAAAGACCTTTTAGCACTCTAAGGGGAGAACAAACACTGCTACAACATTCCAGCTATACTTTTCAGTTTTCTAGATGAAATAGCAATTTATTCAGTCAGAATTCTAGTGCTTCCTGTTGTACGTTTAATTACCCCATTTACTTTAAAACTGAATTTATATATACTTCTAATCAGTATAGTTATACTTAATCCAGTGTCTAAAATATGCCATTTCCTGGGTCTTAACTGAATTTGACGGCTGTTCTGAAATTCTAAGAGTATAGGACATGTCAAAAATTGCAGATGACAGAAATGTCACAATTTTGACTATAAGACAAAAATAAGATGAATAGAGTGTAAGTATAAAACACGTTGCACTGAATATTAATAACCCTGAGAGACTTACCTAATTCTTGCCAAACACATGCCCTTCCAATGTCCAGAATGTCATTCATATTAAAAGTGATACCCCATGAAACATTTTCAAGTATTGCACATGAAAATTGCTGAGTAGAATGCATAGTGGCACAAGGGAATACTATTATAATTACTTATAATTCAGTTACCTCTCCTGAAATGTGGCCTTGGAATGAATCCTGCAACCCAGAGTCACCCGGTCGATGCTACAGGCGTCGTCACAGCACAAGGATGGGATCAAGGGAACAGGCCCTAGGAAAGCCAGCAGACAGATGAAGCACAGTGCTTTTTCCTGGGAACATTCTCTTTAATACCAGTTCAACATCATTCTTGAAAATTTAGCTATCCTACTTAGGGTGACTTTTTTGGGGGAAGGGTATATGAGGTTTATTTTTTTCTCTTAAAAAATGCTGAACCACTTATATAAAGTACCTAAAGTGGTCAAATTCATAGAAATAGAAAGTAGAAGGATGGGTGCCAAGGGCTGGGGGAGCGGAAAGTAGAGAGTTAGTGTTTGGTGGGGACAGAGTTTCCGTTTGGGAAGATGAAAAAGCTCTGGAGATGGACAGTGGTGCTGGGTGTGCAACAGTGTGAATCTACTTAACCCACGGAACTGTACACTTCAAAATGGTTAACATGGTGAATTGTATGTTATGTATATCTTACCACATTAAAAAACATGATGAAATGTAATAGTGCAGTCTGTGAGTAGGCAGGTGAAATATGCACTGCTGATACTCTTATACTGCTACTGACAGTAGCAACAGTACATTTTTGTTGCATGGTCTAGCAACATAGAACTGGAACACAAAAATTTCAAACCCTTTATCTCAACACACACACACACACACACACACACACACACACACACACACATTTTTTTTTTCTTCTGCTAGGAATGTAACTTAAGGAATAACTACATATGTTCACATAGCTTTATAAACCATTAAGTTCACTGAAGCAGTATATATTTTTGGTATGAAGATAATACAAAGGTATTGAAAAAAAATTTAAAAATAAAGAGAGGTATCAGATAAACTTAAATATAAATCTTCCCCAACCCTATAAACTGGAAATAAACACTGTCAATATGTAGTGAACAGCCTTCTGGACTTCTCTGTCTATATATACATATAACACTGATTTTAGAAAATCATAAACATTACTAAAGCATACAGGGAAATACAAAGACACTCACATAAATAGAAAAAGACTTGAAGAAATTAACTATTTACATATACATGTATAGTTTATGTGTGTATTCCAACTTCCATGAGGATTATCTCTTTACTTTTATAAACAGGAAAATACCATTATAAAACTAATATTTCCCTTTTGAAAAATGAATGTCAAATATTGAGATGCAATTGCAAACCAGTGTTAAGTAGGATGGACACCCAACCCACTTTCTCATCTGAATCTCTCTCAAAGCAGGCCGCCCACCATCTTGTACTATCTGAATAAACACTCCCATGACCATGGGGAAGTCTCCTAGATTCACTACCAATTAACACAACAAACATATGTCATGTTCACTGTGGAATTTTTCAAAATTAGTTAAAAGCAAAACATACTGCCACTCCTTGCAGAAATTGCTGGTTCTAGGGCTCAAGCATGGGGAAGTAACAAGATGAGCTTGGAACTTCTTTTTGTGCCAGGAAGTAAGACAGTGTTAAAAGAAGAATGAAACATGTCAAAATGGCACATGAATCAGCTTGAAGGGACTTCCACTGGCCAAGTCTAGGAAGATTTGAGAGTCAAAATAAATAATGACAGCAAAGGATCATAACCCATTGAATGGGGTCCATGAGTCCACACTAATTAAAGGAAATAAATAAATGGGAAGAAAGCGATGTTCTTTCTTATCATAGGAAGCCAACTAATAAATGTAGAGAGAAGGACGGAATTAGAAAACCAGTATTTGTTAACAATCATAGTAATGATTGACTCAGGTAATAATCATCAGAGGACACTAAACTACTGGGCAAAAGTTTGGAGAGCTATTTACATAGTCTCAAAGATTTCTCTCCCGCAAGGTTTTTATTAATTACAAAGAGCACAATGATAATTATAGAGCAGAGAAACCTTGCCTCCTTATGTGGGGCACTGAGAAGAATACAACATCACCTCTGTGGTATTTCTGAACCTAGTCAGAAGAACACATCAGAAAAACCCAAACTGAGGGTCATGCTACAACATTACTGGCCTGTGCTTGTCAAAAATATTAATGTCATGAAACCCAAAGGAAGATTAAGAAACCATTCCAGATTAAATGAGAGTAAAGAGATTGACAATGAAATGCACAGTGTTATCTCAGATTTTCTTTTGCTACCGAGGACGTTATTTGGACCATTTTAAAAAATCTGAATGTGCTGTATAGATTATATAATAGCACTGACTTAAGGTTAATTTCCTGATTTTAATGATAATGTTGTTATGTAAGAGAATGTTCTTGTTCTTTTTTGGTTTTTTGGTTTTTTTTTTGAGGGCAGTGTCACTGGCCCTCATATGTGGGACCTGAACCAGGGCTGCTGGCTTCCGAAGCCAGTGCTTAACCACCGCGCCACTCGGCCGGCCGAAGAATGTTCTTGTTCTTAAGAAACAAACACCAAAGTATTAATGAGTAAAGAGACATCATATCTGCAAATGATTTTCAAATGGCAAGTGAAAAAAAAATATGTGTGTGTACGTATGTATAGAAAATACACAAAACGTGTGTACACATACACACACACACACACACACACACACACACACACACACACACACTGGGGTGCCAAAAAAAATGTGTACAAGTGGATACTTTGGTCAACATTGCTAAAGCAGTAGTTCGCTGTAATCAGAAGTGTCTGGATGCTGAAGGTAACCACTTTGAGCACCTCTTGCAATTGCAGAAGTCAAATGTGACATGTATTCATCTTTTGTTATTGGTATATATTGAATGTTACAATTTTAATAGTTTTTTCCTTTCTTAAAATGTGTATGCACTTTTTTGGCACCCTCTGTATATATACATATACTTAGATAAAGATGATAAAAAAGTAAATGTCAAATGAGATAATGTTAATATTTAGTGAATGTGGGTACAGGATATGTGGAAATTCTTTGTCCTAGTTTTTCAACATTTTTGTAACTCTGAAATATATCAAAATAAAAAGTTAAAAGAGAAAAGGCACTGTTATTAAGGAGGAAGCGATTTAAATAAGCTATACTGAACCTAGGCATTAGCATGGGGGATTAAAGTCAGAGTTTTGTTAAGAGGATTTACAATAAAGCCATCATATATTTAATCGTTCTTTTCAGATAGAAGTTAAGGTGAGGCAGAGTTTCCACAAAGCTGTATTTTATTACATTTAAAATCTGAGTTCTTCTCTCAAGAAATTAACCCTCTTTACTCTGATTCTAGCGGTAATGTCATGGTATAATATCTAGGAAACAGAACACTTGGGGTGTTTTGAGGATCCCCAAGTTACTGTCGGTAGCCATCTAAGAGTCTATTATCTACGTAGGCAGAGGCAAAAATAGATCCACACACACTCCAAGTCTTATAGGTCACTCTTAAACCTATTCCTTAAATAGAATATAGAAATTATCCGTAGAAAAGTAATTATGTTGAATGAAACTCCTTATTCCACATATGAAATATTAGAATGAAAAGTTGAATCCTGCAATTTCTTTAAAAGAAAGGTTGAGCAGTTTCAAGGGGATAAGTCAGCCTCATTGGGCTACATTTAACTTAAACAATGGTTCTAAGAGACAAAATGGCACTTGGTATTGCTTCAGAGATGCTAGGAGCTGTGAAATGGGGAGAGGAGGGGGTCAGGGCAGGCTTCTAGGAAATGCTGTAGGCCATGTCGAATTTTATTTTGCAGAGGAGGTGAGGTCATTAGAGAGGGGACAGGAAGGGGGAGTGTAAGTATAGAACCTTGTGTTGCTGAATATAAATAAGTGGCAAAGAAACTTGGTATGACCTTTGCCCGTTTTTGCCCACATTAGAAACCAATTCCCACTTGAATTACTTTCCTAAACTTTCATTTCTGTCAATAATCTAGGAGGCAATTATGGTTTGTGGAAAACCCTGTCAGAGAGTGTCCTCCTCTCTCTTACTTAAGAAATCCAAAGCGACATTAGACGGACGCATGAATGTTCAGTGTGAATCCACCAGACCAGAAAGGACACAAAGTCCTACTCTACAAAAGGCTGATATCATTTTAAATCAATCGATTCAAGACAGCAAAGGCAAACTTGCTTAAAAAGCTGCTGGAAAATTCTAGGATTTTAATGAGGTGATTATTTGCTCTTTTAATAGTTAAGCAACTCAAATACACCCCAAACATCAGGGAACAGTGGAGAAAAACGAGTTAACAAGATTAGCTTTAAGCAGAAAATGAGGCACAAAGAGGACAAAGAGGAACAGTTCTTGGCAGCTTCAATGTCATGCCTCTGGTTCCCCTTATGGACTCTTAACAGGCTGGTCTTACCGCAGGTCTGGGCCGAGTCCCGGTGGCACTGACAACACGCCCTGGGAGCAGAGTCACTAAACTGAGGTCTGTCAAAACATGACAGTTCAGAACCGTTGTACTGAATGTCCTGTGCTCTCAGAGACCCTAAAAGAGGAGGCGAAAATTCTGTCAGTGCAGAAAATTTCCTCTATAAAGGATTCACTCACGTCACAATGCAGACTGCTATCATTCTAGCTTTTGTAGTTTTAAAGACAAAGGAGGCTATCGTTCACATTTTAAAATATTTCTTCTTGGGCCGGCCGAGTGGCGTGGTGGTTAAGCGCTGGCTTGGGAGGCCTGCGGCCCCGGTTCTGTCCCACATATGAGGGCCAGGGACACTGCCCTCAAAAAAAATAAATAAATAAATAAAATAAAATAAAATAAAATTTATTCTTACACGGAGGCACAAATATGAAATAATTTGTCAAGAAAGCTCAAAATGTAGAGTACTTATGTTGCCAGAACTTAGAATGATTTTTTTTTTGGCCTAGTGGCATGGGGACATCCTTGTCTTTTCAATGTCCTTATAATGTGGTGCCACCCCTCAGTCGGCTCCCTTGGGGCCTCTTTGGGACAAGAGGACTGTGAGGTCTATTTAATATGATCTCTGTCCCTTTTACAGCTCCTTGATGCTCATCTCACTCAAGTCTCTTGTGGAACACGCAAATGAGAAAGATGATAAACGCACTTCACCAAAATACTAAGACACAGAAAGAGCTCAAAACTTACAGCTGGGTTTTTTCTCCATAAACTGCCTCTTACAATAGATGACACAGAGAATGAGCAGGGCCAGCAGCACGGTGGCCAAGGCACTGCAGATGACGGCGGCCAGGGCCGTGTCTCGCGGACTGGAGGCTGTGGATGGGATCTTCACAAGGTTGACCTTGCTGGTGCCTGAAAACCAAACGAATGGCATCAGCACACTCTCAACCGCCCGGAAAGCTCAGATGCTTCCATTGAACTTGACGGTCATCTTTCGTGCAACAGAAATCAAACCCCAGGAAACCAGTGGAAGGTACGTTAAGATGGCCCAAGCACTCCCTCCTCTCAGACGATTTCTTGAATATTATACCTTCACCCTGAACCCCCAAAATGTGTGGATATGCCGCTCCTCTATTCCCACAACACTAGACACAACCCCCAGCACACGTTGTTGCTGGGCTGTGCTTTTAGGTCCCCTAGACCAGAACCGTTTGTGAGCTGGGAATCTGTTATCTTTATCTCTTTATCCCCAGTACTTGGCACACAGTAGGTACTTAATATTTATTATTTACTTGGAATTACACTACCTACATTTTTAAGCAGACTGAACTAAGGTATGTTTTGGGGTCAACTTTAAGGGAAAACAAGGAGTTGGATCATTTATGACCTTACACTAGGCCTTCGACTTTTGAGACAACAGACATTTTTTAATGGCTTAGCTGTTAAATTACCAAACAACATCTAAGTTTTGGAGAAAAGACTAATACTGTTGTTACACTATGGAGAGGCAGGCATAATAATGTGTTAAGAAAGGGTGAAGAAAAAGATTCTGTTTTAGAGTGTGGTATTGTACTGTGGATAAGGGCACAGGTCCTGGGATCCCACTGCCTGGTCAACCTCTAGAAGTGTGACCTTGAGCCAATTACTTAATCACTCTATCTCAAACCCACATCTGTCCAAACGGAGGTAATAACAGTACCTGTCTCACTGGGCTGCTGAGGGGATGAAATGAGCGAACATGAAAGCACTTCGGACAGGTCCTGCACCCAGTGCTTAGAATCATTAGATAGTGTAGCAATGATGATCACAGTTAACCTTTTAATTACCTTTGGGGTCCTAATGGACAAACTCAGTCAAAAAAAATCTATATTCAGCGGAGTCACATTATACCCTACTTAACCTGAAAGGAATGTGAGAAACCTAAACAGAGGGGCCCTTAGGCCTTCTCCTTCTCGGAGTAACCCCCCCTGCGCTGAGGTGGCGCCTCCTTTTGCTCCCTTCAGGTGCTCTCAGCTCATTAGTGCGCCCCCAGCAGAGCGCTCTCTGCTGAGGCTCCTCCAGGCCCCCGTGGCCTGATGGAAGCGTGGGCCTACCGAGGAATTTTAAGCTGTCTAGAATCCACGTTCAAAAAGGAAAAGAAAGAGGTGAAATTAATCTACTTTTCTTCATCCAGCATCTCTTCAAATATTATCATTTCCACATGTATTCAATATAGAAAGTATTATTGACATCTTTTGCATTCTCTATTTTGTACAAAAAAGGTAAAGTCCAGTGTGATTTCACAGGGACAGCACACCTCGATTTGGACTAACCGCATTCCAAGTGCTCTGTAGCCATCGGCTGCGAATGGCTGTCATAATGACACCCCAACTCTGCAGACTGAAGGCTGGTATGTGGATTTGTGTGCCATGGCACCTAAACATAAGCCAGTTCATCAGCTAGAAACTTTCTTCTCCTTCCTGGCTATATACCACCCGCCCTCCCCCCCATAAGATTGGTTTCCCATATGACAGGCACATGAGGCTAGAACCAGAGAGAAACTTTTGGGCTAATATGAGTGAATCATAAATATATGAGGAATGACCATTTTGGAACATTCGAATCTCGGTATTTCAAGGCTCAAAAATCCCGGGCCACACTGATAAAATTTATCTCTTTTTTCTGGAAAGACAATTTTTTATTCAGGATTTATATAAGCTATATGCCTTGGGCTTGCATAATCCAATACACATTTTACAGAATATTTGTTTGAAAACATGTTTTATATTCATAAAACGTATTTTATCACTTATAGCTACAGACATACTGAAATAATCAAATAACACATATTAAGTGTTCATCATACAGCAAGTTAAATTATATCCCTGACATGACAGATTAAATCTTAACCTGAAACAGCCTCTATCCATAGACAAATTCACAAGAGGGCATATAACACAGGCACAGCTGTACAAACACTGACAAATAAATAACTGAATAGAAATTTATATCCTACGCAAGTAAACAGTAGGCTACATTGAAGGGGAAGTGACTTGGGAAATACAAGTATTATCTATTTGGACCAAATGGTGAAGTGGTGGAAAACTGCCATCTCTTTTATGCCCATGGGAAACGCGCTTTCCTTCAGAGTGAGATCAGGCCCCTTAGCTTAAACTTTCCATCAAACAACCCAGCTCTACTCAACCCAGGGCTTTAGCAATAGCTGTCATCAAAATCAGACGTCATCCATGATGTGAGCTGAAGATATCACAGCTTCTAATCATGTTTTAACTAGTAAGTTAAGCTCATCAGTTCACAGAGTATTGGATATTCAGGAAAACCCTACTAAGAATAGGGATTTCAGGTGAATGATTAGAGACCTTTCTTTAAGTTCTACTTTAAAGTCTTTCTAAAATGTATCAGTCAACTTATTTGCCTTCACATAAAAGGAATTGTTTCTAACTTATACACAAATTAAATGCCCCTATAGGGGAACTGTATTTTTAATTTGATGGTTGTGATTCAGGATTTACTTTCCCCAAGTCAATCATAAAAGTCTTGCTAATACATATTTTTCCAAGGTAGGGAACTAATACTATAATTGCAGTCATATCGAGTTGCCATAATAACATCAATTTTAAAGGAAATAAGCTCCTTCTCTACACATTTCCCAGGCAGTAGCCTCTGAAGATGAACAAGAAAAATACAGCAGTTTGACACCTATATAAGAAAAGGCATCTTGTTAACTCAAACACACCCTTCAGAGAGTCCCCATGGGAAGTCAAACTCTGGAAACCATGGCCTTGATTCCTGTTTATATGTTCAAATTTATGACAACACTTACAACAAACACAATCTTTTTTATAGGAAATGGGTTCATCATTCTTAGGTTCATTTGTCACACACAGCAATACACACATAAATATGGAAGCTATGGGAGACTGGACTGAACATGAATTGATTTTAGAACAACCCCAGAAACTCATTCCCAAAAATTCCTTTTTGTGTGAATTTTCTTTTTGACTTGACCAGTAAATTAAAAAGGGGGAAGAGGAGGAGGATGGTACTAGTTATATGAAGTTGCTTCTACTCTATTTCTGGTTAATTGAGATGTTATTCAGAATTCCTCAGAACATGATTTATCTGCTACAAACTGAAAAGCATTGTTTTGCTGACCTGTGGCTGCTGCAGTGGTATTGAGATTAAAGATTCTTTCCACCCGCATGCCTTGACTAAATTTCCTGTCCATAGTTCACCAAGCACACTGAATGCCTGCAAGGAATTTCACCCATACCTTATTAGGATGCTGACGTTGACTAAAGAACTGGGAATAGGAACACCCACATTCTTTGGAAAGTTTTAGCTTTCTGGAATACAAAGGCATCTCTTACCGGAACCAATTACATTATTAAATTTCACTATGATCTTAGCACTACCCTTTGGCAATTTATTTCCGAGCAAGCACTGATTTCTTAGCTTACATTTTACATTACATTACATAAATGACATAGGTTCAATTTTATATTATACATTTCCTTAGGAGTTCAGCACAATTGAACACTTAGGTACTGAGCAGCTATTATATGGAAGATGTCCTACAAGGCATTTGATATGTTGAAAGAAAATCTGAATAGAAGAAAACAAAACGGAAGTCGCCAGCAAATGTTGGCAAGTGTTTTTATCAAGTCCACTTGTACCCTCTCTGGAGTGGGACCAAGGTCCACAAATGCAAATAGCAGATGCTCTCCTCACCTCACCCCTCTTAAGAGCTTCGGAATGTCGCCGGATAAACGTACATGTCGAAGAGGTCCGTGTTACTGACTCTGATCACTCATGGCAAAGTCTTAGAAGAGGAACTCATTTGCAGGCCACAGTTGCCTGAAATGTGAATACTTGCTTCTGCAGACTGCTGTGTGCTTACATACACCTGGGCATTGCTAACACATCTTCGGGGATTTCTCCCTCCTGCCAACGAGGCAAAGTGCTGACAGTTCATTGCTGACCCTCATTTGATAGATGAGGAAACCAAGGCTTTGGGTGATTTGCTTAAGGTTACACAGCGAATTGGAGACAGCTTGTGAACTGGAATAGGGCCTTCTGACCCAGTGGACCACACTGTTCCATGGATGCATGGAGCTTCTGAGAGAGTAAAGCACTGTGCGAGGTGATGAGAAGCAAAACGTGGCTCCTATCTGTTCTGTGAAAGCCACGCTCATTTCTGACCTGCCCAAGTGCGTATGGGACCTGTTCTGCACCAGTGCATCAGCTCTGAGGGAAAATATTGGTGCCTCCCTGCCTCCGTGCGGATCTCAGCATCACATACTGAGCCGCCGTAAGTATGCACTGTGCACACTGAGCAATGACTGAGTGTCACTGAGGTGGGGAGGAGAGGAAACTTTATGGAGGTGACAATCTGGAAAGGGCTGGGTTAAAGAGAGAGACGGAAAGGATGCGCAAAGACGGCTGCGGGAAGTGCCAGGCCTGTCAGTGGCCTCCCTGGTGGAGCCGTAGCTCTGCTCTCTGTTCATCTCCCTGTGTTTAGCCACCGCAGCCTCCTAGCAGGCTGTGCTTAAAAGCCTGCTCAACAAAAGATCCTGCTTCCCAGAGGATACTCCTAACAAGGAGGAAGGGAGCTGGTCTCCAAAATCTGGCTCTCACCAATTTCCATCCTGGCCATGAACAAGAATTTTTGCCCCTCTGAATCTCAGTTTCCTCACGTGGAAGACGCAAACATGGCGCATTATGCAGACACCATGAGGGAGTCAACTGAAGATTTCTCTTAGGGCCGATGAGCTCATGCAGAACTGGCTCCCATGCATGTGGACAGGTCTGCTAAGGAGAAATCCCATGATTTCTCTATGACCTGGCTGGTTTCTTCCCACAGATATGAACGTGGCCTTTACATTAAAGAATAAGTGAGGTAGGATGCTGTATTTCACTATTCAGAAATTTATAAGTTAGAGCTGTTTTCCAAAAACACTGGATTCATATATCCAATACCCTACTGAACATTTCCACTTGGACGGAGATGCATCTTAAACTCAATATATCCAAAACATGAGTCTCTGCTACAATCATGACCCGCTCTTTTCCTCCTCCCCGACCCCCCTGCTCCTCCCACAAATCTTTGCTAGCTGTCATTGCTTCTCTGCAACATTCTTCTCTGGGCTGCTGCATTGCACGCTCCCTCAGCTGTAGTAGGTCCTTCCTCAAATGTTACCTATTCAGTGAGGCTTCCCCACCAAACTCTAAAATAGCCATCTCTCTCCAGTGCTTCCTATTCCCTTCCTTGCTTCCTTTTCCTTCCTAGCACTTATCGACATGACATTTTACATATTAAACTTGTTTGCTTCTTGTCATTCTTTCCTATGGAAGTAGCAATAGAATCCATCCTGCTTCCCCAAACACACCCACCTGGCTTGTATTTAAGTGGGGACCAGCAGGAGGCCACATTTTTCAGACTCCTTTGCAGCTACGTGTGATATGTCCAAATTAGAGTCAGTGGGGAACAGGGGATGAGCAGAAGTGATGTGTGTAGCACCTGGGTCATCTCCAATTTAGGAACAAATTGTTTGCCCCAGATTTCTTCTCACTGTGGGCTGGAAGCTGGATGTAGCAGCAGCCTAGTCTTGATTCTGTGGATGAGGAAAATATCCAAAGGCTGACTAAGCAACAGGGGGAAAGGAAGCTGGGCCTCTGACTGGCGTCCTGCAGCAGAGGTTCTCCACGAGGCTGGCCTGGCTGGACTGTCACAGAATAGAGAGGGGGTTCTCTATCCTACTGAGGCTACAATATTTTGGGGTTTCCTTATTACAGTGCCTATCCTTTTCCCTAACCAAATAAATCCCTCACTGAAATGTAGGTTTTGCAAGTGCAAGGGTTTTTGCCAGTTTTGTTCACCACTGTACTTACAATAACTACAAATAGTTGGCACACAGTTGGTGACTGATAAATATCTGATAAATGATGAAATGAATGTTTATGAAAGAAAGTAGAAAACCCTAAGTATTCAAAACAATTATTTAATGGGGAAGTTGTCTGGTCAATAAGATGAGATTACGCCAATAACATGTTTGTCTTCTCTACTTCCACCTCTGGCTTTGCAGCTGGAAATAGCCAGGGGCAAATAACAGGTTCATTTGCATGCACTTACTTTATATAATGTTTATTTGACCAAGGGTGAAAAGGCAAAGGTTACTCAGAATTATCAATACACAAACCTTGAAGATTATTGAACATAACCTCAGAATGAATACTCAACAAAAAGTTAACCTTCTTAGTCATTTTAAATTATATTCCATGGATTCATCACAAAGGGATCCTATGTTAGTTATTATATGCCAAATGTAATCTTAATTAATGATGCATATACTGTAGCAATGGCAGATTTATAATGAATTACCAAAGAAGCTAGAAAATGGGAGGACCTTCTGGAGGTCAATAACATTTTCTAAAGAGTGCTGCTTAGGTGTCAATTCCAGAAACTGATTATTAGGCAATTTGGATAAAGGGTGTAATGAAGCATTCCTATCTTTTTCTCAAATTGAGCATATTAATCTTACATTTCAATGTACCTCTTCCCTCTAAAACTATTTAGACATATGGTGAAAATGATGTGAGCATTTAGAGGACTATCAACAACAGGAACCCATAATTATTTTTTGTGAAAAGTAACCCAAATGATCATTAACACTATCACGGCTCCCACACACCCAACACCTATAGTGGGCCAGCCCCTTACTAGTGACATTTTTGAAATGTCACAATAACTCTTTACGGTAAGATTTTTTTTTTTAGATGAAGAAGTCTATACATATCTATAAATATTTTTTTCATTTAAAAAAACCATCAGGTGGTTATATCTAGACTTGAGCCCGGTTTGTCTGACTCTAAAACTTATGCTCCCTGCCCCCACCCCGACCCGTAAATTATGCTATGCTCTTTCCAACCATTTAGAACAAAAAATATACTATAGTAGGATGGATTACCGATTCAAATTTTGTGCAATTAGTTAATTTAGTTAACATATACAATATAACTTGACCTAATTTAAAACGCAAATGTAGCTTCACAAATTCAACCTGTCTTACCCCTAAGATTAAAGAGGCTATTGCATTTTGTTGCAATAGAAAAATAGCATATGACTTTTTAAATTTATTTTTTAAAAGTTTGTTTTAAGGTCTATATTGTATAATTAGATGATCAGCAAATAAATATGGTAGGGAAGAACAAGTTGTTAATGAATTGATTATGCTTCCTGTATGGACTTCCGTTTTTAAGATTTCACTAGTGCCTTCTGTTTTTATCAGAGAGTTCAACACCTGAACACAATACATCAGGTTCTTGCTGTATCACATATCACATTGGAAATGCCAACGAAATTGGAAATGTGAGCATTTTTATGTGTTGATGATCAGGTTTTGGCATATGCAATTCAATTATCAATTAGTTTTGGAATACAAACATACAATTTAGACATTTTCTAATAATTTTCAGTAAAAGATTTTATCTTTTTGACTTTTACATTTGTTTCAGGAAACCTATGATTCAATCCATTGCTTTTGGTGCTCTTTCACTGCCATCACCACCAAAAAAAACACCATGTCGAATAAAGGTTTAACAAAATTAAAACCTGATGAATCTATCTCTAGCCATGTTCTTTAATTAAAAAAAAATATATTAACAAAGAACTCTTTGCAGTCTTACTGAGGCAAGGATATAGTTCTGGAGTGCAAGCTTTATCTTGTTAATCTAAACTGGTTAAATAAAAATGTCTATGGTAACACTCAACATATGAATTCCAGATGTACCACAAAAAGAGTCTGCCAATGAACAAAATAGTTTGATTTTTTTTTATCCACTTTATACCAAGCACTGACAATGGATAAATGCAGAAGAGTGAGCCTTCATCATTGACTTTGTTTTTTCATTTTAGACCTTGGTCTTAGAACTCTGTGGTCTGTTTTTCAATAACTAATAGCTATATTATTCAAAAATGAGCTTTTTCTGTTTGCACAGTCAATAAATAAATAAATAAATAAAGTGGACTGTTTTTGTGGTAAAATATGGAACATAACATTTACAATTAGTGACACTGAGTACATTCACAATGTTGTGCACCATCACCCCTGATTCCAGAACATTTTCATCACTCCCAAAGGAAACCCCATACCCATTAAGCAGTCACCTCCCCCCCCCATTTCCCCTTCCCCCACTCTTGAAAGCACTAATCTGCTTTCTGTCTTTATGGATTAGTCTATTCCGGATAGTTCATATAAATGAAATAATACAATATTATGTAGTCTTTTATGTCCAGCTTCTTTCACTTAGCGTAATGTTTTCAAGGTTCATCCATGTTGTAGCACGTATTAGAACTTCGTTCCTCTTTATGGCTGAGTAACACTCCAGTATATGGATATATGCAAGTATCCCCCGCTTTTCGAAAGTTTGTCTTATGCTAACTTGCTTTTACTAAAGACCTACATTAGTACCTGTTTTTGCTACCAAAAGACATCCAAAGAGGATTTTTGCTTTTATGCAAAAAGGCAAGAAGCAAAAATAGCATTCAGCATTTCTTTTGTAGGCAGCAGCGCCCTGAGCATTGAGAGTGGCCCCACCAAGCTCCTTCCCTGGGAACCGCACTCAGCATTTCAGTATTAAGCAGCCATAACTTTTTTTATTTTATTTATTTATTTGTTTGTTTTTTAGAGGGCAGTGTCACTGGCCCTCACATGTGGAATCTGAACCGGGGCCGCTGGCCTCCCAAGCCAGCTCTTAACCACCACGCCACGCGGCCGGCCCTGCCATAACTTTCTGTGCTGTGTCTATGAGCATCTGTGCTTTATCTCAATTTATTTTGTGCATCTGTTGGCAAGATGTGTCCTAAGGTAATTGCTTCTTAGCTTTATGCCATTTGGTTTCATAGGAATGCTCTGCTTTGGGATAGCGGGAGAAACCTGTACCACATTTTGTTTATTCATTAATCAGATGGATATTTGGGTTGTCTCCACCTTTTGGTTACTATGAATAATACTGCTATGAACACTCATGTACACGCTTTTTCCATATGTTTTTAAACTTTTCACAAAGATACATAGGAATTGTTCCACATGCTAATGAAAGATACATTATTATTACACTAAAGCATTAAGTTCAGTAATAAATCAGTCATATACTTGGTGCTATTACATTAAAGTATTAAGCTAATTACTATGTCAGGAAATAAATATATTTTCTGAGCAAGAACTAGGAGAAGAGTGAAGGAAGATGATGCCAGAGAAGCTGGTCAGCGTTGGTTCATGTAGGGATTCATAAACTGTAGTGAGGAGTGTGGATGCTATTCTAAGAATAATAGGAAGTACTCAATGACAGCAGAGGACACATCCTTTCCAAGTACATATGGAATATTTTCCAGGATGGACCATATGTTAGGTCACAAAACAAAGTCTTATTAATAAATTTAAAAAGACTGAAATCAGACCAAGAATCTTTTCTAATCACAGTGGAATTAAACTAGAAATCATTAACAAAAAAGGAAAACTGGAAAACTGACAAATATGCGGAAATTAAATAACCAATGGATCTAAGAAGAAATACAAAAAAATTAGAAAATACTTCGGGATGAATGAAAATAAAAACATATACCAAAATGTATGGAAAACAGCTAAAGCAGTACTTAGAAATTTATAGCACTGTCTACATTAAAAAGGATCTAAAGTCAATAACCTAACCTTCCACTTTATGACATTAGAAAAAAAAAGAGCAAAAGAAGCCAAAAGCTAGCAGATGGGAGGAAATAATAAGGATTAGAGCAGAAATAAATAAAATAGAGAATAGAAAAGCAATAGAGAGAATCAACAAAAACCAAAACTGGTTCTTTGAAAAGGTCAACAAAATTGACAAAATTTCAGATTGACTAAGAAAAGGAGAAGATTCAAATTGCTAAAATCAGAACTAAAAGAGAGGACATTGCTACTGACTTTACAGAAATAAAAAGGATTATAAAAATACTATGAAAACTGTGCACCAACAAATTGGATAAACTAGATGAGATGGACAAATTCTTAGAAATACATGAACCAACAAAACTGAAACAGAAGAAACAGAAAATCAAAATAGACCATAACAAGGGGATGGAATCAGTAATACAAAACTTTCCAACAAAGAAAAGCACAGCACCAGATGGCTTCACTGGTGAATTCTACCAAATATTTAAAGAAAAATTAACAGCAACCTTCAAACTATTCGAAAAAAAATGAGGACAGAACACTTCCTAAGTCATTGTATGAGGCCAACATTACCCTTATTCTAAAGTCAGATAAAGGTACTACATAAGAATAAAACTACAGGGCCGGCTGAGTGGTGCGGTGGTTAAGCGCTAGCTTGGGAAGCCAGCAGCCCCGGTTTGGTCCCATATAAGAGGGCCAGTGACACTGCCCTAAAAAAAAAAAAAAAAAAAAAAAAAGAATAAAATTACAGATCAATATCTCTTATAAATATGGAAGCAAAAATCCTCAATAAAGTAGCAGTAAATCTAATTGACAGCATATTAAAGGGCTATATGCTATGACCAAGTGGGATTTATCCCAGAAAGACAATGAAGATTAATCATCCAAAAATCGAATCAGCATGGTATACAATAATAAAATGAGAGGAAAAAGCCACATGATCATCTTAATTATGCTGATAAAAAGCACTTGTCAAAATCCAACACCCTTTCACAATAAAAACACTCAAAAAATTAGGAAGAGTTCTTGCCTGCGCCTGCCCTGAGCTAGCGGTTCTCCACACCTGGCATCCAGTGAGAAGTGCTGTGCATCAACAGAGCAGACCCGGGTAGAGCACTGGTGGCCTGGTTTATACTGGGGCTGCTGCTTTTGGTGCTGCTCTGACCATGCAGATTTATTCAGATCAAACAACTGTTGTAACACCTTGGCAGCCCAAATCCATGAAATGCCACCACCAAGGCAAGTGGTGGTGCTCTGCAGTCAACAGCTAGTCTCCTTGTAGTCTTGCTCTCCCTTCTATGTCTCTACTGTTAACTATACTTCCCCATCTTCTAAACCCAATCCAAATGGCATATAGATGTCCAGTGTGGCAAGGATAGAACAGGTCTTTGTCGAACCGGCTAATTCCACACCTTATTTTGTTAACACAGAAAAATTTGAGGAGCCCACATTTGACTGGTTTGAAGAGCATGGCAAGGGTTTGACTAGATGATAAATGCCAATATTAAAATTGCTTGAGTTTCATGTACAAGATGAAGAAAGACAACATCCAAAATTAGTTAACATATGATTTTCTTAAACATGACAAAAGAAGGATGAACACTTAAAACTCTACATTGAAAATGAGAATAGATACCCTCTTACCTAGAGATAAAGGATAGGAAGTAGAACAGAGACTCATTTTCCATTTGGTTCATTAAGTCCAAAGGCCATAAAACAGTAATACAAAAAGCTTCCATGATTCTATTTACATGTACATTAGAAGGAACTTCCAGGTGTTACACTAAATCCTCAGTGTATTGTTTGACGGTACTGATTTAATGCAGATATACTCTAGATAAAGCTTGACAGTGTTAAGCTGTCTCTTGGAAACTGAAGTCTTTCCTCCGAGGCCTTGGTTTTGACATTGCATTTGATGTTTTATGTAGTAATTGACAAGTGCCATGGCAAAGATAGATTGGAATCTTCCCCAAATCCAAGTGTAATGAGTAAATTATACTTATGTACTTATCATCTATTCCTATTCAACAAGAACACCAGATTCATTTAGCTAAACTGATTCCAATGAGTAGAAGTGCATGACCTCGACCAATTTTAAAACATTTTTTTATTTTTGTCTATCTTGAATAATTTTTACAACTCCAAAAATGATCTGTTTGGAAGGTAAATTGACAAATCTTGAAATTAAAATGGCAAATATGAGAAGAAGCCAAAACTGTAAACCAAATATTTGGGAAGGGAAGATTGGAGGCTAATGAGCATTAAATTCAGAAGAACTTTTATACTCTTTCTGTAAATACTTAAAAAACAAAAACAAAAAACCCTAAAAACAAAACTCTGCGAATCAAAATAACTACATTTGAAACACTTGCTGCTATCAGTCAATAGTTTTACTTATTTAGAGCCCAGTCCTAAGAATAAAATGGGCTTAATTTTGGAAAGTAAACCTTTTCACAACTTCTCAATGCACAGAAACCTTTTAAAACACAGACACTGTCTAAAGTCTTTTATTTGCATGATCACACACTGATGCTTAGATATTCCAGTATCTAATATGGCCATAGGTCTTAATAACCAAAGTCAATTTTTTTCCATCTTTAGAAACCTACATGGGAACAATCCCATCCAACAAATCTCAAGCTACTTTACTGCATGTGTGAATTTTTTTTTTCATACTTGAATGCTGTACATATATTTTGGGTTGTATATTGTGTTTGTGTATTTATGTTTGGATTCATAATAATTTTTCATGTTATAGAACTGATCTGCACTGAACACAAACTGTACATAAAAAGAAATGACTCTAAGAGAAAAAGATGAGAGACAAAAGAGAACTTTCTGGATGTGATAAAGGTCATATATGAAAAACCCACAGGTAATATCATATTCAATGGAAAAGACTGAACACTTTCCCCTGAGATCAGGAAGAAGACAAGGATGCCCACTTTCACCACTTCTATTCTACATTGTACCAGAAGTCCTCATCAGAGCAGTTAGACAAGAAAAAGAAATAAAAGGCATCAAAATTGTAAAGGAAGAAGGAAAATTATCTCTGTTTGCAAATATAACACATGATTTTATATATGTAGAAAACCTTAAAGATTCCACAAAAAAACTGTTAGAACTAATAAACAAATTCAGAATACAAAATCAACATGCAAAAATTCAGTTGCACTTTTATATACTACCAATGGACGACCCAATATCACCAAAAAGACTTAAATACTTAGAATAAATTTAACTAAGGAGGTGTAAAATTTGTTTACTGAAAACTGAAAACATTGTTAAAAGAAATTAAAGAAGACCAAAACAAATGGAAAGATATATATGTTCATAGACTGGAAGACTTAATATTGTTAAGATGACAATACTACCCAAAGTGACATGCAGAATTGGATGCAATTTCTATCAAAATCCCAATGTATTTTCTTTGCAGAAATGAAAAAAATCCATCCTAAAATTCATATGGAATTTTAAGGATCCCTGATTCAGTCAAAACAATTTGGAAAGAACAAAGTTGGAGGACTCACACTTACTGATTTCAAAACTTACTACAAATGCTACAGTAATCAGAAAACTGTGATACTAGAATAAAGACAGACATATAGACCAATGGAATAGACTTGAAAGTCCAACAATAAACCCATACATCTATTGTCAACTGATTTTTGACAAATGTGCCAAGCAAGACCATTTACTGGGGAAAGAACAGGCTCTTCAATAGATGGTGCTGGGAAACCTGGAAATACACCTGCAAAAGAACAAAACTGGATACTATCACGTACCATATCAAAAAATTAACTAAAAATGGTCAAAGACCTAAATTTAAGAGCAAAAGCTATAACATTCTTAGAAGAAAACAGGGGAAAATCTTTATGATCCTGGATTTGGCAATGGTTCTTTAAATATGTACCAAACGCATAGGCAACACAAGAAAAAAAATAGATAAATTGGGCTTTATCAAATTAAAAACTTTTGTGCATCAAAGAATACTGTCAAGGACATGAAATGACAACCCACAGAATGGAAGAAAATATTTGCAAATCACATATCTGGTAATTGTTTAATACCCAGAATATATAAAGAATGACATACAACTCAACAACAAAAAGACAAATAATCCAATCTCAAAATGGGCATAACATTTAAATAGACATTTCTCCAAGGAAGGTATATAAGTGACCAACAAGCACAAGGAAAGATATACAACATCATTAGTCACTAGGGAAATTCAAATCAAAACCACAATTATATACCTTTTCATACCTATTATAATGGGTGACTAGAATTATAACAACAACAATCAGAGTAATTAACCAGGAAATTGTAAGTGTTGGTGAAGATGTCAAGAAACTATCACCCTTGCACATTGCTGGAAGGAATGTAAAATGGTGCAGCTGCTGAAGGATACAGTGTGACATTTGCTCCAAAATTTAAACATACAATTACTGTATAATCCAGCAATTATCACTCTTAGACATATACCAAAAATAATAGAAAACAGAGACTCAAATAGATACTTGTACGCCACTATTCATACCAACATTATTTACAATAGCCAAAAGGTGGAAATAAACCAATAATCTATAAACAGAATGACTGAATTAAAAAAAAAAAAGGAAATACACATACAATGGAATATTATTCATCCCTAAAAATGAATAAAAATTCGATAGATGCTACAACATGGACGGATCTTGAAAACATTATGCTAAGTGAAAGAAGCAAAACACAAAAGGACAAATATTGATATAATCCCAGGTATGAAATATATATAACAGACAAGTTCATAGAGACAGAAAGTAGGTTGGAAGTTACTATGGGTGAGGGTGAGAAGGGATCAGGGAGTTACTGCTTAATTGTCACAGAGTTTCTGTTTAGAGTGTTGAACAGGTTATAGAAGTAGGTAGTGGTGATGGATGCACAACATTGTGCATGTAATTAATACCACTGAATTATACCCTAAAATGGCAATTTTTATGTTATATATATTTTATCACAATAAAAAAAGAATAATAGGGGCCAGCTAAGTGGCGCATTAGTTAAGAGCTGGCTTGGGACGCCAGCGGCCCCGGTTCGGATACCACATATGAGGGCCAGTGACACTGCCCTCTACAGCTAACAACCGCTCCACCTGGAGCTGGGCTGTGTGAGTCCCGGCGACAGTGTCGGCTGCAGCCCCTGCTGCAGTGGGCTGCCATAGGCTACAGTGAGTGGCTGGCAGCCAGCGTGAGCTGCCAATAGCGGCAGTGAGCGACCATCCAGAGGCCGGTGACGGATCTGCCTCATCCGGGAAGAACGCAACGATGATACCAACATGGGCCAGTGAAGCAACGTCCTCTGCAACTAGACTGAAGAACAAAAAGACAGCAACTTGTCTGTTCCCCTTCCCCGATTCCCCCAACGCTGTTCCCCTCCTCCAATTCCCCAATAAAAATCTTAATTAAAACAAAAAGAAGAATAGGTAATGATCGGAGGGTTTCAAGTGTGGCGAGTGACATGCTCTGACTTACACTTTAGAAAGATAACTGTCTGCAGGGTGCTGAGGGAAAGTTGAGGTGCGAGGGTGCTGTAGTGGTCCAGGTAACGATGACCTTGGCTTGGGTGAAGGTTATAGCCATGGAGATGCTGCCAACTGGTTATATTTGAGAAATTTTTGTTCTAAGAGCAACTGGATACATTGATTATGAGTCTGGTGCAAGAAAACATGAATCAACGATGATGCCTAAGGTTTTGGAGAAAACCACCGTGCAAATTATGGTTTCATTTGCTGATTGGGATGGTGAAAATTTGAGGGCCAGTGGATTTGATGGGGGGCAAGGAGGAAAGGAATAAGAATTCTGTTTTGAAATGTTAAGTTTGAGATCCTATTATCTATCTACTTGGAGCTGTTGCGTTGGCATTTAGGTATCCAAACAAAGCACAGAGAGATTGTCTTTGGAGATACAAATTTGAAAATCATGAATGCAAAATGTCCAAAGCCAGGGTCTGTTAAAATCACCTACATGCATAATGTAGATAAAGCAGAGAGAAGACCTAGGACAGAGCCCAAGTACACTCCAAAGTGAGGAAATCTGATGGAAAAGGAAGAGCTAGCCTCTGAGATAAAAAGAAAAGCAGGAATGGTGTCAAAAAAGCCTAGAAAAGAAAGCATTTCAAGAAAGAAGTAGTAAGCCAAAGCTGAAGGCAATGAATTCTTCTGATGCTTAAATAACTAGGCTACATCAGGATATCTATTTTGGAGATTAGATACAGAAAGCAATTTTCAACATTTCAGAGGAAAGTTAAACATATATGTGATTTTTTTAAAAATTAGCGATTTTACCCAATGTACTGCCTACAAACTTATTGTTGAATAAATGTTTGAATTAAAATGAAACCAAAATGTGATT
The DNA here is from genome assembly GCA_033961575.1 of Aselliscus stoliczkanus. Lineage (NCBI taxonomy): Eukaryota > Metazoa > Chordata > Mammalia > Chiroptera > Hipposideridae > Aselliscus > Aselliscus stoliczkanus. The sequence continues at coordinate 99,948,206 of CM066727.1, read as the reverse complement.
TTGAAACGTGATGGCACAAAAATAAGAGGAGCAAGGCTCAGTGGGAGTTGACAATAAATAATAAACATTACTTAAGCAAGATTCCATTACTTAATAAGCAAGATTATACAAATTAAGAACGTACTATTTTTCAAATGAATGATAGAAGGCTTATACTAGGATTTGCATCTTTCCCCTAAGGAATAATTCTGACCTTAGTTTTGAAGCTTCATCCAAATAAGTATATATATATTTTTGGCTTGGCGTCTCTGTTTACCAGCATCTGAGTTAGTAAACATTGGCCAGACTCTGTTTTAACATCTGTATCTAGGACAGTCAGCTGTGTGCATAGATAACCAAAAATTTATCATTCCGACTAGTATTCAAACATTCTCTTGAGTGCTGAGTTTCCAAGTTAGTGTTCTAAACTGTTTTTACTTTTCTTTTTGAACAGAGAGCACATCAAAAAGCAGTACAGCTATGCAAGCATTTTTCCTTTGTTGAGCAATGTGGTAACATTTGTTTATAAATATAGAACTTCTGAGCTTAGTTCCTTCTTTTAAGTTCCGTTCTAGGCCCTGCCCTAATTACCAGTCCTTTCATGATGTAAATGCAAGTGACCCAAGGCAGAACTCAAAGGTAGTCCCGAGCCTTTTTTTTTTAAATACTAATACAGATGATTCACAAAGACGGTTTTATTATAAGCATTCTTACTACCTAAGAAGTAAACCTTTATATGTTTATTTCCCACTTAGTCTAGTTGTATCTAAGGGCTAAGCAGTGAGTGTAAATAAAATGAAACATAAAAGGTGAAAGGACATCCCCAGAACCAAAGAAATCATAGTATGTTGCAATGGCAATGACAGGCTCTCTGATTGTGGCATTACGGGATGGCGGTTACCCAGGTTATTTAGAACAGTACAGAGCAGGAGACCCTTGGATCCTCATGGAGGTTCTTTGGGTCTTTTCTCCATTCGATAATTCTGACTTGATTTCCGTTTCCCTCTGGGCTTCTTGCCTATCACTGTTTTGTTGCCATTCTCAGCTTGTTACCATATTTGTTGGGAGGAAACCATGAGGAAATTGTTAAATGTCCTTCTTGAAACTGGGAGGTGAGGATGGGGGGAGAGTGGGGAAATATAATGACAGTTGACCCTTGAATGGGTGTGAACTGCATGGGTCCACTTATATACAGATTTTTTTCAATAAATACCTAGACTGTTTTTGATCTGAGGTTGGGAGCCTGTGGATGCAGAGGGCTGACTGTATGCATTGATCCATGACCATTTTATATAGAGGACCTGAGCATCTGTAGATGTGGTATTCATGGTGGGTCCTGGAACCAATCCTGCATGGATATAACTACACTTTGGGGGAGTCAAAAATTATGCTCATCTTCCTTGGAAAAGTGTCTATTCAGGTCATCTGCCCCCCCCCTTTTTTTAAAAAGATTTTATTGGGGAATTGGGGGAGGGGAACAGACAAGTTGCCATCTTTTTGTTCTTAAGTCTAGTTGCGCAGGACGTTGTCCCACAGGCCCATGTTGGTATCGTCATTGCGCTCTTCCCAGTGAGGCAGATCAGTTGCCAGCCTCTGGATGGTCACTCACTGCGGCTATTGGCAGCTCATGCTGGCTGCCGGCCACTCACTGTAGCCCATGGCAGCCACTGCAGCAGGGGCTGCAGCCCACATCATTGCCCGGGCTCACACAGCCCAGCTCCAGGTGGAGCCATTGTTAGCTGTAGAGGGCAGTGCTGGCCCTCACATGTGGGATCTGAACCAGGGCTGCTGGCATCCCAAACCAGCTCTCAACCAATGTGCCACTCAGCCGGCCCTCTGCCCATTTTTTTAAATTAGATTTTTTGTTGTTGTTGGGCTGAGAAAATTAAGAATAGAGTTACCACAGGACTCAGCAATCCCTCTTCTGAGTATCTACACGAAAAATATGAAAACACTTATCCATAATGTTATATGCACCCTATGTTTAATGCAGCATTATTCACAATAGGCAAGGCATGGAAACAACCTAAGTTGTTTTGACGGATGATTGGATAAAGAAGATGAGGTACATATACAGTGTAATGGAATACTAACTCAGTCATAAAAAAAAAAAAAAAAAAGAAATACTGCCATTTGCAACAACATGGATGGATCTTGATGATGCAGGCCAAGCGAGTAGCCCCTTCCCCCCACTCCCACCCCCCACAACTTTTAAGTTTTCCTATAGAAGTTTTAAGTCTCCTCTTCCCTAGTTTCTTATCCCCTGGATTTGATTACTCTTCTAATCGGTTTCTGAAACCTAGACTAAAGATTGCCCATAGACTGAATCACAGAATATCTCTCACCCACCCTGGCTTTAGATGACTACTTAAAAGCCTATGAACTTCCAACAGTCCTCAAGCCATTCCAACCTAACTCTTGGATAATCCCATCCCAGAAAGTAAATAGGTTCTAACATTTCCCCCAGGCCAGTATACTTGTTGATTGTAAACATTAAAGGGTAATGTGCTTTCCAAACCCATAGCCACCCTACATCAATAGCTTTGAGCTCTGCTCATTAAGAAATTTATTAATTAAAATCTATTTTTCCTTGTTCAGGGGCATTGGGGCTACCGAGGGCACCCCAGCAAGATTGCCAGTCATAACCAAAGAAGCCAACGGGGTCTTCCAGGGGCATCTTGAGACCCCTTCCTCTCACCTGAGACCAGCTAGGGTGAGAGTTCCATGAACCCCCTGTAGGCACGGACAGCTCTACGCCCCTGCCCAGGAGGAAGCAGATACAGAAGAAAAGACCCCCTGTCCCTCAGCTTCCCATAGAGATTTTATGGGGATCACATCTCTCAGGGGGAAAACAAGACAGGCAGCTAGAGGCAGGCATTGGGTCTCTGCAACTCTACATGTCCCACAGGATGTGACAGCCCAAAAGACCTCCCTTCTCCACCCAAAACTTCCTTTTCATTGTAATTATCCACCCCTACAAACAAATGGGTACAAAATACCTGACTGGATTAGACCAGTCATTCACACCTGTGCAGTAAAGACCACAATGACCTTTTCACCTGGGCCTCATTATATGCCCAGAAATTCATTAAAATCATTATAACAGACTGAATTCTGGGAAGGAACATGTGCAGTCTAAAGAGATGAGGTAACAGCCTGTTGTCAATCATAGGTGTTAATCAAGTAGTCCCAGGCCCAGAGAGGAACAGCCCATTCTAGAGAAAGGGATAAAAACTCCTGGCCAGTCAACACCTTTTGGGCATTTTGAGCCTTGCCTCTGTTTGGGGCCTGCTCCAAACTCTTTGGAGTGTACTAGCTTTTCTAATAAAGGCCCTTGAGCTATTCTCTACTACTGCTCAGGCCTGCTTCTGTTTCTTTGAAATGTATTTTTTTCTTCTAATAAACTCCTTTTCTGCAACTTTACCTTTCTGGTCTGTGTCTCCATTCTTTGGCTACATGAGACCATGATCCCGACACAAGAAATATCCTACATTATTGAGAATATCATGCTAAGTGAAATAAGTCAGATGGAAAAGGATAAGAACTGTATGATTTCACTCATATGTGGGATATAAAACATAAAAGCAACAAACAAACAAAATAAACCATACACAAACAAAAAAATACCAAACTCATAGATACAGACAACAGAATGGTGGTTACCAGAAGGGAAAGGGGGTGGGGGGAGAACGAAGAGGGTAAAGGGGGTCAAATATGTGATGACAGAGGGAGACTAGACTTCAAGTAATGAGTGTGCAATGAAATATACAGAAGTCATGTTACAAAGCTGTACACCTGAAATGTATATAATGTTATTAACTAATGCTACCACAATAAACTTAAAAAATTAAATTTAAATTAAATTTAAAGAAAAGGCTATATATGGATTTTCAACTGCACAGAGGGTTGGCATCCTTAACCCCTCCCTGCACTGCTCAAGGGTCGACTGTATATCCATTCTTAAATTTAAAGTACTTAAAAGTGTCCTTCACATTTATGTTTATTCTCATAAACATAAGAAATGACCCCCTATGAAGGGTCATTTAAATAATAATTTCTTTTAGATTATTAATAAACATTACTCTCTATTATAAGACATTTAAAAAGATATGATTATAGCCAATATTCTAAAATGGTTCCAATTATTCCATTATTATCTTTTGAATTATAGAATGTCTGAATCCTGCAATTAAAATACTAGTGATATGAATCAAAGCCCTTTATTGCATTCTGTAAAGTTTTCATCAAAACATTTTTCTAAATTTCTTGTAACAGAAGAGGTGTGTAATTAGAAAAGTAGAAACTTCTTTAACTAACAAACAGGTCTATCAGCTCTTTGTTCTATCAGTTCTCATCTGCAATTTTATCTCTGCTCTTAGACAATCTTAACTCAAGCCAGTGGAATAAGGTAAAAAAAGAAATAAGGTGGACTGCCGAGTGGCTCAGTTGGTTGAGTTGGCTTAGAGCGCGTGCTCTGAGCAACAGGGCCGCCGCCGATTTGATTCCCACATGGGCCAGCGAACACTGTGCCCTAGTTGAGCTGTTGCTGAGCTGCCAACAGATGGCAAGATGGCTCGGCTGGTGTAACAATAAGACTTCCTGTTCAATGGTGGGCTATGCCCACCAGCAACTAAAGATTGAACTCAGCACCTTTAGAAGAGCTGCCACCTGGATGGCTCAGAGGATAGGGCTTGCGTTCTTAACAACAAGGCTGCTAGTTCAACTCCCACATGGGATGGTGGCTACGCCCACCCACAACTAAGATTGAACACAGCACCTTGAGCTTAGAGTCCATGGGCTGCAGACCGGAAGCCAGATGGCGACTGGCACCCTCCACAACGAAGACTGAAGAACAACAACTTGGCTGGTCCCCTCCCCCAATTCCCCAACACTGTTCCAATTCCCCAATAAAATCTTAAAATAAATAAATAAATAAGGTAATCTATTGTTAGTAGTTTGGTGCTGACAGAACCCTATTATGAAAAGGGTTAAAGATCAGAATGCAATATCAAAATTTTAATTATATAGAAGAATAGTTGCTTCTAATTAGACCTATTAATGATGAAGCAGAAAATGGTAGCTGTGACTGAACAGATAAATTAACGCACATAATAGCAATTAGCAGGTTCTAGTGGCAAAAAAAACCCACTCATATATGTAGAGCATATTCAAGCTGTGTTTATAGGAACCTGATTTTACTAAAGTGAGAATTAAACCAGCAAACACACATACTCCAAAGGCCCAACCTGCTCTTTTTGCTGGGGCTCCGCAGGAGACAGATCCTGCTAGAGCTGGAAGCACTTCTTGCTGAGCAGTTAAGCCCTCTGCCTCTGAAGGATCCTAGATGAAATTTTAAGAAGGATTAGGACAGAACTCACCCCTCCTGCCCCCTCCGCTCTGCACCAGCACATGTGTGATACATACACATCAGCAGGCCTTCAGCTCTTTCCCCCCCTGCTTTCCTGGCTTTAAAACTTTCCATAAAATGCTGCACCTTCTAATGGTTAGGAGCTTTGTAGTTGACAGTCTGGGTTAAAATCCTGGTTTTGCCATTTACTAGCTGTATTACCACCAGCAAATGACAACCTCTGCTCAGTTTACTTCTTAGGGAAGATCAGGAAATAACTATACCTACCTCATAGGATTTTTGTGAGAACTGAGTAGAGTAATGCACATAAAAAGTTAGCATGGTACTCCCGCACAGTAAAATTTCTGTGTTAGCCATGCTTTCTCCTACAATTATTTGAAATCAGACATTATAATTATTATTATGTTGGAATCTGGATTGTTTTTTAAATCAGTTGAAAAGTAGATAGGCCATTGAATAAATGGATGGAATGAGCAACTGATTATTCTTACACGTCCTCATAACACATTCCTAAAGCACTGGAAAGTTCAGAAGCACAATTAACAATAAAAACGAATAGTTCTCCCCAGTTTAGATGCGTGTCTTATAAAAGACATAGTTACCACTACTTTTAGCTAAGTACCTCCAAGTGTCTTAGCAATACAATCTCCTAATTGGTAATTTTAAGCAATGATCAGCAAAATAAATGTCAAAGACTATTTCATAAATGAAATGGTGAAGCCATTTCTAAGAAAATTCTTTAGAAAAAAAAAAACCTTTGATAAGCAAATAAGAAAAATGTTAATTATTTGTCAGTTGCAGAGAGAGCTCTGAGGATGCAGAGCTGAGGCACCAGCCAAGGCTTTAGAGAAAACCCTGTGGTTTCTGTTCTCAAACTCTGACGGTTCTGGAAGCTAAAAGCTATGGGGCCTGCACTAACTTTTCCTTAAATGCATTTGTTGAAAATTCTGCATTGAATGAGATGCAAGCTGACAGTCCCACAACTGAGTATAATTGTTGCACAAGATTTCCAAATCTTTTTCAAAGGCTTTTATTAATTGTTGGGATAGGTTCTTGGAAAGAATGAACTAAAACGATATAATTGTTTCTTCCCTCATTCCTTAGGCACTAAAACCATGATTTGGACTTATTAACTACCTGGTGGCAGATAAACAGAAATATAAACAAACATTAAGCAAACTAATTACATATTTAAATTACATGCAAAAAGGGGCCATGGAAAGAAAAGGGATTGATAGGAATGACGGTCTGAAAGGAAGATCAGAGAAGAAACCTGTATCTATATATGTGTGTGTCTGATTCTACTACCAGGACTTAAATGCTCTTGACTTACTACAAAATGATCACAGAAAAAAAGACCAGTTATATGGACATATGGTAACTGTCTTTGTGGACAAATTAGTTTGACTTGATTCATTCATGAGGGTGGATGGGTGACACTCGAATGAATGAATATCTTCAACATTTTGGATCACCGACATGGGAAGAGAAACACTCCTATTTGAAGAGTATTTCAAGGAAAGTAAAGAAGAGTGAGAGTAAGGAGAAAGAAGGCTGGAGGACCATCTGGCCCAGCATAGTGTTTACAACCAAAAGGATGGAAAATTAGGTCTAGTGTTGGTGATATATCATCCTATGCCTCCTCTCTCCTTGACTTACCTTTTTGTTCTTTCCTGGAGAGAATCAAACTTTCACTCAAAGTGGGTATATTTTAGTAGTCAAGGAAGTCTGAGTCTTTATTTGGCAATAAGCTGACAGGAAAGTTAAGTAGAAATTTGGCAGTTTCTAATTCTCATCAATACAGCTAGCAAAACTTTATCACTTGAATTAATAATCTGTGTGGTTACAAAAACTGATTTAAAAAAAAAAAGGTAGGGGCTGGCCGAATGGCATGTTGGTTAAGAGTTGGCTTGGGAGCGTGAGCTCTGAGCAGCAGGGCTGCCGGTTCAGATCCCACATGGACCAGTGACGCTGTGCTCTCTACAGCTAAGATGGTGTAACAATAGCTCGACCTGGAGCTGGGCTGCCGTGAGTCGCCGGTGACGGCATAGGCTGCAGTGGGGTTGCCGTGAGCTACCGTGATTGGCAGGCAGCTGGTGAGAGCTGCCATGTGCCGCTGTGAGCTACTGTCCAATGGCCGGCGACCAATCTGCCTCAACCAGGAAGAATGCAATGATCACAACTCCAACATGGGTCAGTGAAGCGACGTCCTCCACAACTAGACTGAAGAACAAAAGGACAGCAACTTGTCTGTTCCCCTTTCTCCATTCCCCAATAAAATCTTAAAAAAAAAAATTAATAAGGCAGAAGTCACAAAGTTGCTGCTTGGTGTGTGCAGACATGGGCTTGGTTCCTGGTCCAGCCAAGACCATTACTTTCCATTGCAAACCTCCTCCAGCTAAATAAAAAGCTTCCCCCAGTGAGGGCTTTAACATCGACTTTGGGCAGCCAAGCTCCCTTCTCCTCTGAGACAGCATACCCAGCACTTTCTGCTGCTCCATTCGTCACTAAGCTGGTTTATTAGACCAGCGTAAATGCCAACTGATACTATACAGTAAGTTGACGGTAAAACTTAAGTACCAAGCATCGTTCCCGTGCCAATATAGTTCTGTTTTGTTTGTAGGTCAAAAAACCACAGTATCATCATTCATTCTGACTGCAATAGTGAGTACTTTGTACTTCAATTGCTAGAAAAACGATTTTAGCGTATCCTTTTACAACCAGCCCTGTATACCTCTTTGAAAACCATCTTTCCAAATACTTGGGTCTCTCTATTCCTCTCCTTCCCTTCAGCCACTACCTCTGTTCTGGCTTATCACCTCCTCCTCAACTGCATGGCCTCCTCACTGGCATGCATTAATGCCCAAAAGAGACCCCAGGAGTCTGTTTTGTTTGGATCTTACTGGCTGGGAAGCTGCCTAAGAAATAAAGACAAAGTGTGGAGTCTGAGCGCCATAATATTTCATGGTTTGCCCCCAATACTGGCAGGGTGACACCAGGGGCAAAGGGAGGGCAAATGTACCCAGGGTGTGGGTACAGCTGTGCACAGGCATGGCTCCTGGGATGAGGGGACAAGAAGGGCTGTGAAATGAACTGGGGCCCCAGGCAGACCTGTCACCCCCGAAGGGCACTGATAACTGAGTGCTTCTTCAGTGACTGCTGACTCTGTTAGTGAGCAGCAAAGATTTTTTAAAAAAATTTCTTTGAATTTGGCTTTGAATTTTATGTATTAGTACAAAATATGAATGTTTCTACCCAGAAAATGAAAATTAACTGTATTTATAAGGCACTGAACTGCACAGTCATATTTCTTCTCAACAGAATGATAGATGGATATGATAAAGAGTTTTCCAGTCTTCAAGATGGGTATGCAATCGAATGTACTATCTATCAGAAATGCAACGATACAACTAAAAGGAAATAGGATTTAAGGTTATTCAGCAGCCCAGCATTAGGACTGGAGCAGGTGTACTTGGAGGCTGAGCAAGCAGAGGGGTCAGAGCATCGTTAAGAGAGGTGCTGGGTGATGGGTGAGGGGGAGGGCTGGCAACAGAGAGAAGGCATCGGGAAGGCCTGGGAGGCCGTGAGAGTGATCGGAGGGCTGGAGGTCACAGGCTCTCCTGAAGTTCACCTACAATATGCGGAAGGAAGCCTTGGGAGTGAGAACATTTCAGGTAGGGACCCTGTGACTGGGAGGCTGGAGGTCACAATAGCTGAGACTTGGTGAATTACGTAACTCAACTCAGTTTCTGCTGTTTTTAATCTTGCTTCCAGATCACTTGGCCTAGAGATCTGTTTTCCACCAGGATTGTGTAGGTCAAATATTATCACGCATGTCCTTGAGGGAAAAAGAAAGAAGACAGAGAAGGCAATTGTTATAGGAGAGTAGCTGGCGAGGCAGGAAGGTGAAGACCAGGCCTTCGCTGCCCACAGCTGGGACCATGGGATTGACTAAGGACTCTTACCACCGTGTAGTGGTGAGAGAAAGTCTGTGATGCCAAGAGCGAGCCCATTACTTTAGATTTCTCTTTGGCACTTGACGGACTGTAAGTGTAACTGTTTGGTACGTTAATTATGATAAACACCATAATTAACACCGAAAAAATTATAAGCCATCAAATGGCAGCAGATCATCCACAGCATTTCTCTGGAGATGCGCTGAAATAAAAAAATTTTTCCTGCTTTCAAGGATGTTTTTCTTCTTTTTATTATCTCACAGTCCTATAAGGTCTTGCTGTGTTTATTGGACTGATGAAACAATGAAGCTTTTAAATTTCTACACCAAGAAATAAAAAGACACCATAAAAGAAACACATTATTATGGCCTTGAACATCTGTGCCGAAGGATACGCAAGCTCCAAAATAGTTTTGGTTCAATTGGGACTAAAAGACAAGGCTGCCATCTGGGAATTGGAACAAAGATAGAAACTTGGGCCGCCCCCCACCCCCCTTCCCAGTTAGCATACTTGGCTTAACCCTTCAAGTGCCAGGCTCCATTCAGGGCCCAGGGCTCCATGTCCCAGTGAAAGCATGGCCTTGCTCATTTCATCTCTGGAGAAAGTGCAGACAAGATAGGCACGCTTTCACCTAAGGATTCTGCATCCTGTAATTCTCAGGTTCCCTGTTCTTAGTAAAGTGGATAATTCTTATTTATCTCACTGCAGGAGTTAAAGAAGTAATCTTCTGTGAAATTATTCTAAGATGATGAAACCCAAATGATTTCTACCTGTTAACTTCTTCTATCGAAGGGAAAACAAATGTGTGTACATCTATGCATGGTATAACGTGGCTGGGTCTAAGCTGAAAAGAAAATCTGGATGTAGATGGTGTTTCTGGCTCTTTCCTGTTCCAGTAGACTTGATAATGCTCTTAATGTATTTATAATTTTACAGTTAACAGAATTTATGGTAAAGGACAAAACTCTGGGGTAGGTGGGAAAGGACACACTTTTCTGGGGGCGTGGCATGAAGCAGACTCAGGAAGTGAGCCCATACTCTATTTCTCCCCTCACATTATTAGTCTTCACTTGTTACAGGAAACAATGGGGTCACAGAAAAATGAAATAACTTGTCTGAGAGCTAGGTGTTAGGACCAGGATGCAAAATCAAGCCCTCTTCATAGATGAAATGAGCTAACCCAGGGAAAACATCAAGTAGATATTGGTTTGCATTAGTATTGGCATGATCACATGAGGTAGTGATGTGAAAGCATCCTTTCAGTGCTAATTTGTACTAACTGTTAGAATCCCACCCACCCCCATTTTATTTTTCAGATCTTTACCTGTGTCCCTAGGGCCTAAAAAATAATAGAAACCGTTTATAATGAAGTAAAATCTATGGTAAGATATAAAATCTGAAGTTAACGTCTTCCAAATTTGTCTTTTGCCAGAGTTTAGAAAAAAATCAACCAAATGCTATTCCTCTGTAATTTTCTTGGCCATCACACAGAGCAAGCAAAATATAACATTATATTATTAATATAACTAGTAATTAACTAAATTAAGTGTATTTCAATTAAATATATTAAATTAAATTAATTAAACTAATAATTAACTCTTGAGAAAAGGGTGGAAAAGCCTGTTCTTCAAAGTGCATACGTTTATTGTATCAGCCAAAAATATTATGTTTAACTAAGTCTCTCTGCTTCTTCCTTTGTTCCCCTGAAATCTATTCTCAACAGCAGCCCGAAGGATCTTTTTAGAACTTCAGTCGCTTCATGTCATTCCCGGAGTTCCCATTTTCCATCTCCCCAGAAGTAGTGACGGGGCCTTTACAATGTCCCATAAGTGCTACTCGGTCGACACCCTCCCCTGAGTCCATCCTCCTCATTTACCGGCCTCTGCTAAGCGTGTTGCTCACTCTGCCCCCTGCTTGCCCCCTCCTCCTTTCCTTCAGGACCATGTCCTGGGGTCACTTTATTTAGGCCTTCCCTGACCACCTTATTTTAAATAATACGCCAACTGTGGAGTATTAGAATGTCAACTTCTTGAGCACTGGGAATTTAGTTTGTGTTTGTCACTGTGGGGTCCCCAGCACCCACATCAGGGCTCACAGTTGGCATTCAATGTACATGTCAATGAATGAGGGGTCAAATGCATCTGCAGGTCATTTACAACACAAAAGAGATGTCTCCATGACCATTTCACTGAGCTCTAGACAAGCATTAGACACTGACATGCTTCCCTCTGAGCTAAATACCAATAATTTTAAAAAGTAGTTTTTTTCTCATATTAAGGAAAAGCAGGCCTCCAATGACCACTGAATGATTGATTTTCAATGACATTTCAAATTTGATATTGAAGATTTTGCAGAAAGTAATTTAAAGACAAATTTCAATATTTTATACCATAACCCTTTGGTCTCTTGATAGAAAATGAAACATGGTCAGAAAACACTAATATATACATACTTAAATTTTAAAAAATGCAAGAGAACAAAACGACTTCCAAACCATATCTTTAAGACAAAGAGAACCCTTCTGAGTCTACTCCCAAGCTCTTGCTGAAGACGACTTCCCTTTAGGGGTAGATGACAGAAATGTTTTATATGTTCAATGCGGACATGGTTACACAGATGTATACATCTGTCAACCTCACTGAATTGTACACTTAAAATGAGTGCATCTTCTTGTTATGTCAATTATTTTTCAATAAAGTAAAAATCACTTTGCGCCAGTTTAAAAAATGTACTTTGTCCCTTTAATTTTGGCTGTATAAGTATCAAGCAATAATGTTTCTTGAATATTTAATTAAGAAAATAGCTACATGATTAATAGAGACAAAACTTAAAATAATTTCTCTGAGATGGTTAAAATAATAAACGAAGCAGTTAAAATAATATTTTGAACACATGAAGTGGGATATTGTCTTTAAAAAATTAATTTCTCTTTGATATTTGACTTCAAGCTTCCAATTTTTACTTTCTAATACCTTTTCCAACCTTTGAGTTATTTTACACTATTTCTTCTAAATGATGACTCAATTACATTTCATTTCTAGTTTCAGGTTTTTTTTTCCCTATTTTAAAACTACTTTTTAAACTATTTCCTCATTTTTTTGTTTTTTAAATTTTACTGGGGGACAGCCATGGTCATTGGTTACACATTGCTTTCATGCTACAATGGCATAGTTGATTCTTTTAGGGAGGGCGCAGCTCACAGTGGCCCATGGGGGGATTGAACTGGCAACTTTGGTGTTATCAGCACCACACTCTAACCAACTGAGCTAACCAGTCACCCCTTAAAATTATTTTTAAACTCTCTTACTCCTGGTCCTTCCCAGTTCACCGGGAGAGGCAGTACTGAGCTCGGCTGTGCTATCTATGCTGTGAAGCCAACAACCTGGGTTCGAATCCTGTGTCCTCTTCCACGTACTTGCTTCCTGGCTATGAAGTGAGGCCATCAGATATGCCCACCACAGAGAAACGTTTGCTATTTTAAACTGTCCCGATGGATTTCTTTTCAATCCTCAAAATTATATTTCTCAAATTCAATCCCTATCCTTCAGTAGTTAATGTAGGAAGTGGTTACTCACCCATGTTTAAAAACAAAAGGTCCCACTCCATTGCTGAAGGCTACGTATTCCAGACTCCTCCTAGAACGGGGGCCCACAGAGGACAAGAGCAGGTCTCCTGCCCCAGTATGAGCCCGTACGTATTATCTCATGAGAATAAATGCTCTGCTGAGAGTTTCCACTACAGATTTGGTATAAACTGCCTTTCTCCACATTTATTTATTTTAAACATTTAATGGGGACACACGCAAATCATGGTGCCATTTGTGAAAGTCCACAACTTAATGAAACAGGGCTGCTGGATTATATATTTTTAAAATAAACTGCATTTAATCTAACATTCATTTAATTTAGTGACGGCCTTTAACAAATCACAACCTATTTCTTCGTGAGTAAATATTTAAACCAGCTCATTGACTTTAAACGTTTAAAAGAGACTGAAGATAATGGCAGGGAAGTTAGATTTATAGCGGACTAGGTAATAATCAACTGCTACCGTTCTCGGAGGGCCGATCAAAGCCGCTGGGGGCCTGGCTTGTGGAGGATGCTCCTGCCTCCCTGGAGCCGCAGGCCAGCGGACTTTTCCAGAGCGTCTCCAGACTCAGGCATTTACACTTCTTTCCTTCCCTTTTCTTCGCTTGGAACAAAGTTAATCGCTCACCACTATTTAGCAATTTTATATTGGAAGAAAAGAATGAATGTAGAGCAAATGAGTTTAAGAAACTCTTTAAAGAATTTTGATTTCCAGAACTGTAATGAAACGAGGGCTAAGTAAAGATAAACATTTGAAATAACCGAATAAGCATCCATAGCACATGCATTTATAGCACACTTTTTTCTTTAAGAGTCCAAGATATTTAAACCGCCCGGCTTATGTTTTCAATATCTGCAGAAAAGGAGGACCTTGCTATAAACAAATTTTCAACATTTTTTCAAATAACAGTTGTTTACCCCACTAAGCAAATAAGCTTAAAAAGGGTTATGTTCAGTAGAAATCATTCTAAAATAAATCACAACAGTGTTCTGCTGTCTTAAAAAGACTAGGACAGATTTGTAATCTGATCATCCCTCACCCCTTTTTCTGTGTCCGGAATAATAATGAGAACTATAATTATCGTACTGAGTGGTATTAGAGAGAAAACCTCAGGGGTCAGTCATTAGGACGCATGGGTCTGTTTGCTCTACACTAAATGGCACAAAATTACAGTGTGTTTGGAGTTCCTGTGGCTGCCTTTTGCAGTGTTTCTGACCCCTCCCCGCTGCCCCTTCACTTCTTGCTGCATCCATGTCTGCCTCTATTAGCTTCTTCCCTCTCTTCTCAATCCCTCTACCAGGGCTGTTTGGTTTGGCAGAGCAAGCCTTCCAATAAAAAATAAATGGATTCCACGGGAGGGCTTAAAAGGCATTCCTCTCAGTAGAGCACTTCAGAGCCTGGGCTCTGCAGGGAGGCCTTTCTTTGGATTCCACAGAAGCAACCTTTATGACTGCTACTTTAGATCTGTTTCTCAGAAACATAATGAAATCGCATACTCCTCGCAAAAAGAAAGGGTGATGAAGGACAAGCAGGGAGCTAGAGAGAGTGGAAGGAAGAGGAGAGTGCAAGGAAGAGCACCTTACACCAACCAATAGATGAGTGAAAACAGGGAGTCTGGGCTTCAAACGCCAGCGGGAGGGCTGGCTTTCCTTGCAGTCTGTCTGCCATAAGTCATGGGCTGTTTTCTCTTTGATATCATTGTCCCCACCCTGAAAGTTTAACTGGAAAGAGCTACATTGTTAAGACTTCTCTTTAGGAAGTTCCCCATCTCTCCTGCCTTAGCTGTTTGTGCAGGATGCACACTAGCACTCATCTTGTTCCTGAAACTGTCCCCAAAGTGAGGCTCCATCAACACAGCCATGGCAGCAGTCTCCTGGCCAGACACAAGAGTTTTGTCCTGGGGACCACAACTACTTGAAAACCTCCAGTAAATGGAACCCTTAATTAGCACATATTGGCTTTGTTGACGCATCCTGAGAGGATCCAGTAAGTGCTTGGGGAAAGCCAGCCTACCTAATATTGGCAGTCATCAGAAGAACTCTGCTGCAGAAACAGAAAGCATACACAGATATAATCAAAATCACAGTTTCCCCAGAACAAATGTAATATCCTTTTGGGTTCTATGCATCTCTTCTGCATCTCGTTAGACAGGTGTTCACTGTGAACAGATGCAGTGAGGGCTGAAGTGCCCCAGGATGCAGAGCTCCGCACTGGGTGACCACCAGCAACTGGTTGAACCCCAAGAGCTGAGCTGGCGAACCCGTTCAGGTGAAGCTCAAGTGACCTGGTAATTCATCTCCCCAGCCCCTACCTTCTCCTTCCTCCTTTAAAGAAAACCTGAGAAGTCATATTGGTATTGATTTCAAAACACTCCCAATTTATTTCCTTTTAAATTTGTTTTGTTTTCTCTAAAAGAGGCATTTACCAGGTATCCTTACTTTAAAATAATTTAGCACTGCATGTCAAGAGGCAAAAATATTAATACCTTTGGACCCATAAACACACTTGTGGGCATCAATTCATTAGTATGTAAATATGGAAAGATGCCCACACAGAGATGGGAACAGCAGCAACATGGGTAATAGGCAGCCTTAAATCCCACTGTCATCCAAATACCTATATGGTACTTTACTCAATAATGTCATTAAAATAATGCTGATAAAAGTACATGAAAAAAATTACATCTTAAGTGGAAAAAGGATACAAAATAGTATGTACAGTATGATTACATCTTTTTTTTTTTAAATTAGTGGTATAGATAGAAAAAAGAAAATCATCAAAATGCTATATTTTGTTTTGTATGCTCTGCTGTTGGAAATGTTTTATTTACAGTGTTCTACTTTTTTTTAACTAAACTTCAAAAATTATCTTGAACGAGCAAATATTTCTTTTAAAAGCTTATTTGGAAATTGCTTTGATTCCTTACTTAAAAGATAGTTTAGGTTTCCTTTGGAAAACAATCATTTTTTAATAATGTGGTTTATTACTTATTGGTGCAGAGGCTTGCTGTTTCCTGAGCGTTTTAAGCTCTGTAAAATTCCTAAATAATTTCAGGTCATTAGAGCTGCTTTTCTTTCTTCCCCCACACAGCGATTTATCTGATCTCTTATCTCTTTGGAATCACATGGCTTGTTTTACAAAGCCCCCAGGAAGAAAGCAAACATCTAGGTTAAACACACTGAAATAAAGCTGGACTCTGGTGAAAACCCCTTTGAATTTTTTCAAAACCATTTGTTCCAACCACAGTATTTGTTCCACATTAAGTAAACATTGCTAAAAGAAATCATACAAAAATCTAACTTTCTTATCAGACCCAGGGCAGAATATAGTTCTAAAATTTCTTGTGTGCTTTTCCCTAGTTCTCTTTAATGCTCTCAACGGGCTCACGTTGCTAGGAGGTAAAGCTACAAGGGGGAGCAAAGACTGAAGCAGGGCCCTCTAGTTACTTTCAGTCACCTGCAGTTTACAATGATGTCACTAATCAACCCTGGGCTCCATGCCCCACCAGTCTCGTTCTCACAAATCGATGCTGTATGTGACTGACAAAGAGGGTATGTATGGGTGGGCTATGTGATTGTATTCAGACATCCATTATTATTTGGGGGTGGGAGGTGAGGGAGCTTAGAGTTCACACTGGTTGGGCATGGGGCGTGAGACCTTGGGCAATGGGACAGCGAGAAGAGATCAACCTAAGTAGGGTCTCTTCAGAGCCTGGTAGTCTAGCCATTCTAGTAACAGACACAGAAACCCACTGCAGCCCCTTTCTAGGTTCCCTCCATTGCTTCCCCACCAGTGGAGGTGAAGGACCAGCAAGACAAACATCAAAACTAATTGCATCATGAAATCCTCCCTGTATGGGACCACTCCCAACCACCAACCCCTCCACAGAGCACACCTGGCCAGGTGGGGCCCAGGGACGCAGGGCAGATGCAGCTATCATTTGGATGAGGGCCGGTCAGCAGGCATTCTGAGGCAGGTAGGCCATTGAAAGGAGACTATGTTATTGATAGGAGACTATTTAATTTAGCTCTACCTAAAGCCTGCCCACATAGGCATGACTATCTCCATTTTTCTAAGAATAAATGGAGGTTCAAAGTGGTGAGATGATTTGCCCAGGGTCTCACCATCAGCACAAGGCAGAGCCTAGATGTGAATCCGAACCTTCTAGCAACACTGTGTTCTGCTCTACTCTACTGCCTCAGATAGACGCCCAGTTTTTCAGGGCTTCTTAAGACTGGATCAATATAGAGTCAAGAGTCAAAGGGAGAGAAGTTTCTTTCTTGCTTTTGAAATCACTTTACAAGGAGCACAGCTATACCCTACAAAAAGGGAAACTTACGTTTAGACACATTATTACAAATTTGAGCTGTAGAGAACCCGTTTGTTACCTGAGGGCTAAGGTTTGCTCCATCTCCCATTATGTCATTTCCTGTGCAGTGGGACACTTACACATGCGGTCCTAGCTCACTGCTGTCCTTTGAACCACTGCCTCTGCTGATGCCAACCCTCTGGGCTGTCACTTGGTCCTTTCTCAAGGCAGCAAGTGCCCTCCAATGCTAGGAGATAAGATTCCGTATCCAAGACGCACAGTAGGAGTGAGGAAGGAAACCAAGAGACTGGACACCTGCCTGTTGGTAGACACCGTGCCAGGAGACTTATATATGCTGACTATTAAGTAAGTACAATAGCCTTAGCAGGTAGGTGTCACCCTATTTTACAGGGACAAAGCCTAGCCCTAAGGGACTTACATAAGTCACTCAGCCAAAGTTCCACCAGCCATAGACAAGTATGGACCTTGGGTGGCCCTTTGGAGAGTTGACAGATATATGGGAAGTTTTCAGTCTTGTGTTTTCTGTTAAGTTGCTACTTTGGTTTGCTTCAGGTATTATAGAACTATAAGAAAATGTATTACATTTATTTATTGTCTTATTAACACAGACAGTCATTCTTTTTAAAAACTTGTTTGTAGCTTGTTGCATGCTGCACACTTGGGGTACCACTAGTGTATGTCTTGAGGTCGCTTCAGAGGTGGCGTGAGTCATCCCCAAGGCAAAAGCCCTCCCACGTGTCATGTAAGGAGCAAATGATGCCTCACTGTAACCACAGACTTCAGCTGGACCCTGGATGCTATGGGAAACCCACTATTTTCTCTAATCAAGTTGCCTCCCGCTCTCTGTAATGAGAACCTCAAACACCTGTGCTGACCCAGCCTCTAAATTCCTCGGCTCCTGCCTCACCTGGCAGAACACAGTTTCACCTCTGTCACACACAAAGAAGCCATGTGTATGGGCCCCTTACCCCACCCCTGAACGACAAGCCCGCACCTATCGGCCCCACGCCCCTCCTTGCCTGGTCACCTCAGGGCGCTCCCATCCCCCCTCCCAGGGAAGACCAACCCAACACTTGTGCTTTGGGATCTTTCTCCTACAAACCCTCCATGTCTGGTCATTCTTTTGTTCTCTCATATAAAAGAGTCAAGCTCTTTCAAGTGGATCCTTCCCTTCAGCCTGTAAACATGCAGATGTGTCTCTCGATTAAAACTCGAAGTAAAACAAAACCCCTCCTTTGCCTGCCCACTCAGTGTGTCACCTTCACAGACAAACATCTGCACAGAACTGTCTATAACTGTCTCCATTCTCCACTTACAGTAACTTCTTGTTTCAGTATAATCTGGCTTCTATTTCCTTTACTCACTAGAATGGTTCTTGTCAATGTCACCACAGACCTCCAGGATGAAAAGGACATTTCCAGTGTCAACTGACTCTGCTTGCACAGGGCGTCCAGTGCTGCAGGGTGTTATCCTGTCCTGCTCTCCCCCAACTTCTCTGGCCCCTCTGTTTAGTCTCCTTTTCAGGCTCATCCTCCTCTAACCGATCCTTTAAATTCAGCTCCAAAGCCTTCCCCAAAGCTCCTACATCATTACCCAGGATATAGTCCTAGAGAGCTGCAGGACTGAGCAGTCACAATTCCGCCTCTGTGTGTCGCATCTGAACACTGTTGAACTTGTAGTTATTTGACAGCTTCCTACTACACTGTGCCCTCCATGAAGAAAAGGATGGGGATCTATCTGTCCTTCACTGTGTGTGCCTGCCACTCAAATATTTGTTCAGTGGGTAAATGGAAACAGCCCTGCCTCACAGGACAATGGTATTTAATTACACCAATCAAAGCCTCTCCTTCAAAAGCCTGAAAGAGATGTACAGACCAATGCAGTCTATTGAACGTATGAGGGAAAAACAGGAGGCGTAAAGGGAGACCTGCAGCTGAGCAAGTGGCTGTGTGTCGCTGACGCAGGGCCCCAGGCAGAGCTCAGGGCCTCCTGCTGCGGGGGGAGGCCATGGCCCCCAGACTCCAGGGCTGCCTGGGGTCCCAATTAAGGACTACCCCCGAGTTCTGGGAGGTTCCAGCCTCTCTCACATCTGTATCATTGAAACAAATGACGGTACTTGAGGTAGTTTGAGTGGCATCGCTTTCTTCTAGCTAAGAATTGGAATAATACAGGAGCTCCTCATGGGAGAAAAATCACTGAAGAAGCGGTTTTTTGTGGATCAGCTGAAAAGCCCAAAGTAGAAGAAATGAAAACATAAGGCGCCTTACATAATTTTCCCCAAAGACATCAAGATCTCTTTTGAGGAGATTAGTTGTGTTCTGGAATGACTCCCAAGAACTGTGCCAAAGGCAGCAAATGTTCCTTCACAGAGATAAGGATTAGCGCTCGCTAAAGACCACCAGACTGTTGTTTCAGGATTCCAGAGGCCATTTGCTGTGCATGCTGCATTTCTGACTTTGAAAAACAACTTATTTTTCTTTGCTTTCTAAAAAGTGTCATGTATGGAGAAATGTATCTATACATGTCAGGTAAACTAGTTAATTTTCTTTTCAAATTATAACTTAATTAGGGCTTTACAAGGCATTAAAAGTTAAATGTGAAATCTATGTTTAAAGGATAATTTATGATATCCAAACTTCGCCATATCCCCAAAAGCAAAAAAATTCCAATGCCTCACCTATGACTAGATTATATTAAATATAAGCCCAATAAATTAAACAGAAAAAAACAAAAAACCCTAGTACTTTCCAACTCTACTGACAATACCAATTTCTTCACTAAATCTTTCTATGATAGTTGGGAATAAAGAGCATAATCTTTGCCTTCTAGACAAAACGATGGCTGAGCTGACTCATAGGCATGACAAGATTGCTGCCCCCATTTTAAGTGGAAGGGGATGTGGCATTTTATGGGTTGTGCAGCAGAAAGGGGCTCTTTCAAGATCTTCTCTATGTTAGATCGTTAAGAGTTTTCATTAAATGATGAATATGAAAGCAAACAGTGGAAGAAAAAGTCAACAAGCAGTAGATGACATCAGCCAACAGAGGACAGATTAGATAGCTTGGTTTTCCTTTGGGAGATTGGAGAGTGTGGAAAGAGCACACTATGTGGAGTGAGACAGACTCAAGTTTGAATAGTGTCTGCCAATTACCAGCCAACAATGGAAAGTTATTAACCTCTCTGGACCTGGTGTGCTCATTGACAAATGTAGGCTGATGATGGGAGACTGAGAAAATTAAGTAAAACACATCGTTTCTCTGAGGTGACTAATACATAACAGGCATTCAATATTGCATTTGTTCATTGCAATGAATTATTTGGTGAATGTTTGCACAGCACAAAAATGAGGGTCAAACACATTTCTATAAAAGAGTCTACAATTGTTTTTTCTTCTTTTCTGTTACTTCAAGTGAAGAATAGAAAGTAATGCATTTTGGTAAAGGACATAATAATATGAACTGTAAAATTCCATGACTTCTTGGAGAAAGAAATACTATGTGACCTTATCAAATAAAGCAATAACTTCAGTTTGTTCAGAGGGAGCTTTTGTCACAGAAAGGAGCAAGAGGACCAATTCCATGCATTGAAAATTATATCAAAACAACCCCCAAATCTAAACATCGATAAACAATGCCCCCCCAGGAAGGCATGAGTGACTTCTGCCTGGACACAGCCCCCTCCTGCCTCCTCCACCCGGTACCCTGAAGCACAGCTCACCAAAGCCCTCTCCGCAAAGCCCAGCGTCCCCTGTGCACACCAGGGGGGCTACCTGTGGATCTGTTTCCTGGCCTAACACGGGGTGGGGAGAGGGGGAGGGGGGTTTTCATTGGCCAGATTTGTACTTAGGATAAGAAGACAGATGAGCCACTCTTCTTATTCAAGATCAATGAAGGTTTGTAAAACTTGTAACAAGTACCTTCCAAATCTAAAGGAAAAAGTACGGTCAAAAAGATGAACTAATATGAATATAAAGAGTAAATGCACAATTTTCTCATTTACAGTTATTGTCCCAGCCCATAATGGGTTTTCTCTTGTTTATTTGTTAAATGAGAAAAACAAAGGAGTGGGCAAAATGAACTAAGGTTCCATTTAACAATTCGTTGATTAGGGCAGGAGATTCAAGGAGAGGCATATATGTCTCTGGAATGGCAGGGACAACACTGCATGACAGTGCCTGGGACGAAGACGGGAAAACACAGGAATTGGTGGGGCCGTGGTGCAAAGACATTATGCGTTAGGATTTGGACCACCTAGCTAATTGGAATTGCCTGAGTTACATATCTAGAATGAAAGATAAGAGTTTGAATGGAGCACAGCAGCAGCAAAATGTCTGTATTTCACTTTGAGATTCAAATCAATGGACACAGTTTGCTGACTGAGGCATACAACAAAAGGGCTTTCTGTCCTGCTGGAAGCTTGATAAAAGAGTGCACACTATAAGCCCCACAGTAGAGAGAGATTTTGCTCCATTTGCCAACTGAAGTTTAAAAAAAAAAAAAAAAAAAAAAGGCCAAGAGCCCTTCTGATGTGTTTGTCAGTAGTTCACTCACAGTGTGGTTCGTAAGGGGGCGGTGGGTCTCCACAAGGTACACACTCCATGTCTTGAAAACCAACAAGTTTTGTCTTCCTATAAAATCTAGAAGAGAATGGAAAATAATCCTCGTTAGCTCTTTCATCTAAGCTCGCAGTTGCAGCGAGCAGATGTCATAAATTACTGGCAGTCTCCATTACCAGTTCTATTGTTAAAGAAAAAAAAAAGGTTCTCAAAGGCTTAAATATAATAGTATCTTAGACAGACATCCTTAGAAAACCTCCTGAGCGTGCAGTGCACACTTAAGAAATACCAATTCCATGAAACGTAACTTTGTAGATTCTACTCAGCCTCACATTTTCCTATGTTGAGGTGCGGGTGCTGTTGAGATAATAGGAAACCAATTTAAATGATAAAATGCCTTATAAATAAAGCACTAGTTTTTAGCATTTGAAAATCAGAGACTGAAAAAGTCAAGCAAACCATAAAAGCAATGGAAAGATGTAGCAAGATATTTAAACAATATTCCCCAAGATTTTATGCTTATTATAATTATGCTTATTATTATTATTTTTTTAATTGGGGAATTGGGGGAGGAGAACAGTGCTGGGGAATCAGGGAAGGGGAACAGACAACTTGCCGTCTTTTTGTTCTTCAGTCTAGTTGCAGAGGACGTTGCTTCACTGGCCCATGTTGGTATCCTCATTGCGTTCTTCCCGGATGAGGCAGATCAGTCGCTGGCCTCTGGATGTCGCTCACCGTGGCTACTGGCAGCTCACGCTGGCTGCCGGCCACTCACTGTAGCCTACGGCAGCCCACTGCAGCAGGGCCTGCAGCCCACACCATCGCTGGGGCTCGCACAGCCCAGCGCCAGGTGGAGCTGTTGTTAGCTGTAGAGGGCAGTGTCACTGGCCCTCATATGTGGGATCTGAACCAGGGCCGCTGGCGTCCCAAAACCAGCTCTTAACCAATGCGCCACTTGGCAGGTCCCAATTTTTAATTTAACATTAAAATATTTAACGTCATTATTAATCAAGTCATATAAATTACAATGACAATACACCATCTTTACTTAGAAAATTGAGAAAGTGTTGGTGTGAGCATAGGCAAATAGGTCGGTGTCTGTATTGCCAGTGGGAATACAAACTGCCACTTGAGGGGGGCAAGTTAGCAATATGCCATCAGAGTTCAATAAAGTAGTTTACATCCTTTACCCAATAATTTCATGTTTTGAAATGTATCCCAAAGAAATAATCCAGGCCGGCTGAGTGGCGCATTGGTTAAGAGCTGGTTTGCAATGCCAGCTGTGAGCAGCAGGGCCCCGGTTCTGATCCCACATATGAGGGCCAGTGACACTGCCCTCTACAGCTGAGATGGTGCACAACAGCTCCACCTGGAGCTGGGCTGCCGTGAGTCACTGGCAATGGAATAGGCTGCAGCCCCTGCTGCAGTGGGCTGCCATAGGCTACAGTGAGTGGTCGGCAGCCAGTGTGAGCTGCCAAAAGACGCTGTGAGCGGCCTTCCAAAGGTTGTCAACTAATCTGCCTCACCTGAGAAGAGCGCAATGAGGATACCAACATGGGCCAGTGAAGCAACATCCTCCACAACTAGCCTGAAGAACAAAAGGACAGCAACTTGTCTATTCCCCTTCCCCGATTCCCCAATAAAATCTTCAAAAAAAAAAAAAAGAAAGAATCTGGTGGGTGAAGTTGTATGTATAAGAATGCAATCATAATATTGTTTATAAAAGAAAAAAAAGCCAATTAGGCACAATCCCAATATCCTACAGTAGATATGACCAACTACGGTAGACCCAAGGCAAAGGAATACAAGGTGACCTTTAGAAACAATGATGCAGATCAGTCACACATAATTTTTAACTCATGAAATATCATTAAGTGAAAAATAAGAAGTGTGAATAATATAATTAAATTTTTGTACAAACATGTTTGGTATAGATTCTTTCAGATCATTTGCCAATGCAGATAAGAAAACATTTATGTGTATATATTTGCATTGAAAAAAATGGGAAGGATATTATATATGAAATATTAACAGTAATTATTTCTACATGGTGAGAATTCAAGCAATTTTCTTTTATATAGAAAATGTCCAACTTTTCTATGACAAAAATAGTGATAATGGAGAATAAATTTAAAGATCAAGTCTATGAAGGAATTATTTTGTGAAACTGGACAATGTAGTAACAAATCTATGTAAGTTATGATTGAAGCAAAATTTGTATTTGAAAACAGGTAAGTTAACTCAAATGGCCAATACCTTCCGTATTTGCTCAATATCCATTTTCATTTGACTCTGAAAATCTGTCCAGATGATTGTAATATGGTGACTTCCCACCAAATTTTAATTAAAGGTATTTATTTTGGAATTTATAAAGTCAAAATCAAAGAACAAAGTTGGAGGATCACACTTCTTGATATCAAAACATATTACAAAGCTATAGTAATCAATGCAGAGTGGTACTGGTATAAAGAGAGACTTGTAGACCAATGGGACAGAAGAGAGCCTAGAAGTAAACCCTCATGTATGTGGTCAAATGATCTTTGATCAGAGACCACTTAGTGGGGAACAGGACAGCCTCTGCCACAAAAGCGCTAGGAAAACTGGATATCCACATGCAAAAGAATGAAGTTCAATACTTATCTTACACCATATATGAAAATTAATTCAAAACAAATTAAAGACCTAAATGAAAGACCCCAAACTATAACATTCCTGTTAGAAAACATAGAAGGAAAGCCTCATGACATTAAATTTGGCAATAATTCTTTGAATATGAGAACCAAAAGGCAATCAAAAGGCATATATAAACAGGCAACAAAAGACAACATAGGTTAAATTAGACTACATTGAACTTAAAACTTGTGTATCAAAGGATACAATCAATGTATACTTCCAAGCAAACTCATTGTACTGTATACATTAAATATGTACTGCCTTTCACATGTCAATCATGTGAAATTAAGTGATTAAAAAAAAACAACTCACTAAAAAAAGTTTTAAATTATAATAAAATAATAATTCCTTCTAGGATTAAAAAAAAAGATACAATTGAAGTGAAAGACAATCTGCAATATGGGAGAAAATATTTGCAAATCATATTCTAAGCTGGATGAGCAGTTTTAAACACTGGAAGACCTGGGTAAAATTCCCTATGTAATTATTGCCTGCTTCATGCATTCATGCTTGCTTAGAAAGGATGTAATTTTAAACTAATCATATAAATAAACTATGAAACATCATTCAAATGTCTACTCATTTCTAACTTTCCCACATCTAAGCATTTATTTAAAGAATGAGCAAACACTGTAGAAACTAAAGCACTTGGCTCAGGAGGTTAAGCAGGTGGGAGCACATTTGGTGGGAGCTCCCAGGGAGACGTATCCCCTCTCACACTCCGGCAGCACACTCCCTGGGCTCCCTCTGGGTAAAACCAAGTCTCTGTGTCCTGCGCTTCTCCTCACGCCCTCTGGGCACTGCCCACTTCATCCCCATCCCTCAAGTCAGGCGTAAGTTGGGCATTATCTCTGTGGAACTCTACTTCTCCCTGCCCCGGATGAAGACAGCCCAGTGCCAGGTGGAGCTGTTGTTAGCTGTAGAGGGCAATGTCACTGGCCCTCCCTCATATGTGGGATCTGAACCGGGGCCGTGCACAGACATGCTTTCAGCCAAATTGTAAAACAGGAACAATAAACGTGTGTCAGATGTTCAGTGTATGTTCCTCGAATAGGTGTGTACAAGGTCAAAACTCTGGGTGATGATTTTGTAGGTATTGGTGTCTTCTGAGATTATAGACCATTACTTTTTTTTAATTAAATAACAGATTTATTGAAATATAATTCACAAACCATAGAATCCATCCATTTAAAGTATATGATTAAATGGTCTTCAGGATATTCACAGAGTTGTGTAACCATCAGCACAATCAATTTTAGAACATTTTCATCATGCCAAAAAAGAAGCTCCGTAACCTTTGGCAGTCACGCCGCCCCCCGCCCCATTATTCCCAATCCTCCCAACCTCCAGCACTCGACAACCGCTATAATTACTTTCTATCTCGATAAATGTGCCTATTCCAGACATTTCATACAATGGGATCATACAGTAAGTAGTGCTCTTTTTTTTTTTTTTTTTTTTTTTTTTTTTTTTTTAAAGATTTTATTGGGGAATTGGTGGAGGGGAACAGCATTGGGGAATCGGGGAAGGGGAACAGACAAGTTGCCGTCTTCTTGTTCTTCAGTTTAGTTGCGGAGGATGTTGCTTCACTGTTGGTATCGTCATTGCGCTCTTCCCGGATGAGGCAGATCGGTCGCTGGCCTCTGGATGTCGCTCATCGCAGCTATTGGCAGCTCACGCTTGGCTGCCAGCCGCTCACGCTGGCTGCGGGCCATTCACTGCAGCCTATGGCAGCCCACTGCAACAGGGGCTGCAGCCCACACCATCACCGGGCTCGCACAGCCCAGCTCCAGGTGGAGCTGTTGTTAGCTGTAGAGGGCAGTGTCACTGGCCCTCATGTGGGATCCGAACCGGGGCCGCTGGCATCCCAAAACCAGCTCTTAACCGATGCGCCACTCGGCCGGCCCAGTAGTGCTCTTTTGTGACTGGCTTCTTTCACTTAGCACAGTCTTTTCTAGCTTCATCCATTTTGTAGTATGTATCAGTAACTCATTCCTTTTTATTGCCAGATAAAATTCCAGTGTTAAAATACACTCCATTTTGTTGGTCCATTCATCAGTTGAACGTTTGGGTTGTTTCCACTTTCGACCACTATGAATAAAGCTGCTATGCACATTTGTGTCCAAGTTTTTGTATGGATGCGTTTTCAATTCTCTTGGTTACATCTCTAAGAGCAGAATTGCTGGGTCACATGGTAACTAACTCTATGTTTAATGTGTTAAGGAACTGCCAGACTGTTTTCCAAAGTGGCCGCACCATTCTACATTCCCACCAACAGTGTATAAGGGTCCCAATTTCTCCGCATCCTTACCAACACTTGTCATTGTCTGTCTTTTTGGTTATAGCCATCCTAGTGGGTGTGAAGTATGCATATGTGGTTTTAATTTGCCTTTCCCTGATGGCTAGTGATATTGAGTATTTTCTCAAGTGCTTATTGACCATTTTTATATCTTCTGTGGAGAAATGTCTACTCAAGTCCTTTGCCCATATTTTAATTGGGCTAGTTTCCTTTTTATTATTGAATTGTAGGAGTTCTTTATATATTCTAGGTAAGACAGTACCTTATCACATATATGATTTACATATAGTTCCTCTAATTCTGTGGATTGTCTTTTCATTCTCTGGAGGGTATGCTTTCAAGCACAAAAGACTGAAATTGTGATGAAGTCCACTCCAGCTTTTTGCTTTGATTTCCTGTGCTTCTGCTGTTTCTTGCATCTGTTTCAGTGTTGTGCCATTGCACGAGGCCATGCTTGACCCACAGGCTATGTCCTACCCTGCTTTTGCCCTCAGGTACAGAGCTTTCTCTCCCACTCTAGCCTCCACTAGAGCCCCAGAATTAGCACTTGTGCCATTTGCTCAAAAGCACCCTGATCTCGTGAGCGTGTTCTGGCCGAGTCCAGTTAGCGTCCTTCCTTCACAGTGACTTGGGCTCCTGGATGTGGCCCCAGCAAGTCCCACCATGTACCAGTTCTGTGATCTTGCCTGAATAACCTTCAACCAGGATAAGGCTCACCTTCATTTGTAAAACCCTGTGAATATTACAGAACATAACTCATGTAAAGGGCTCAGCCATGTGCCTGGCACGTTATACATAATAAACGTTTGCTGCTCCTCTAGTGCTTTATTTCTGGTGGTTTTAGGTCAGCAACAAAGAAATTCCACAGCTCCAGGAATTCTGGCTCCTCTCTCTTGTCTTTGGATGGTGGCACAGGCTGCACTCTACACCCATGAAAATATCCCGATACTCTGCCTGGTCATCCTCCTGTCTTGCCTCCAACAGTAGTGCCTCTCACTCCCTAACAGCATCATCAGTGATGCCTCCTTGAATTCTACTTTTCACACAGACTCTGTCCCCCCACCTGCCTGGCTTATCTGGCATATCTGTCCAATGGTTACCTAGGAGGACTTAACAATCCTCCTCTCCACCTGGCCCAGGTGGAGCCTCCTTTCTTTCCATGGTCTGGGTTCATTTTTAATGTGCCCATTTAAGATTTTAACCTTCACGCCTGTGAACTCCCTCCTACCCTCTCTTCCTCTGCTCCACTCTTCCCTTCTGAAGATAAGTTGGCAGCTTCTTAAAAACACCAGGTTCATGTCCGCCTTAGGGCCTGACCCTCATGGTTCCCTGCATCCCAGTGCTCTTTCCCCACATACCTGCTCAGCTACCTGCCTGATCTCCTTCAAGTCTTTGCTCAGAACCCCCCTTTTTCAATAATGCCTACCCTCTAATGCTGCTACCTGCCTATCCCCCTTAGCTGCTCCAGGTTTTCTTTTTTCCATAGGAATCACCATCTCCTGCCTTTCTGCATAATTCACTTCTTTAAGATTTACTGTTTAGATATTTTTAAAAAACATATTAGGATATAAGCTCCACCGGGGTAAGGACCTTTGCCTCCTGACCTAAGCAATGCCGAGCTTTACCTAAAGCGATGCCTCGTGGCTGCTGGGCAAACATCTAAAGGACTAAGTTAAAGGACTGAGTGGTTATGGTTTGCGCTTCCCTGATCACCAGTGAAGACAAATATCTTCATTCGATCACCCAGCCATGCGTGCTTCCTCTTCTGTGAATTGCCTGTTCAGTCTTTTGTCCATGTGTCCATGTTTTCTTTTTGATTGATTTGTAGGAACTCTAGATTTTCGTGACACCGATCCTTTGTTAGTATGCTTCTTCCTTTTATGTATAACCAGCGCCTGTCACTGTGCATGGCACGGG
Source organism: Aselliscus stoliczkanus (assembly GCA_033961575.1). NCBI lineage: Eukaryota > Metazoa > Chordata > Mammalia > Chiroptera > Hipposideridae > Aselliscus > Aselliscus stoliczkanus. The sequence continues at coordinate 99,919,541 of CM066727.1, read as the reverse complement.
CACAGAGAATCCAGTGGTGACTGTTGAGACGAAAAGTCACGAACACTCAACAAATGCATTCAGGTTAATATCAGTGTGCGTGCAGGTTTGGAAGGGAACAAGGAAAAGGCCTGTGTAAAGATAATTGAAGAATTACGAGGGAGAGAAACCGTCCAACGTACCCTGGCAGGCAGTCCCCGCAGACGGCATCGCTGGTGACAGAGCAGTTCGCCTTCTGGAAGCGGTTCACCACCGCACAGTCCAGGCATGGCTTACATTTCTGAAAGCCCCAGTCCTCCTTGAACCTGTGCGGCCGGCATGTCACACACTGGGCATCCTCCCCGTAGCCAAAGCCACATTCCTGTGGGGATTAACAGGCAATTGAAAGCTATTCAGAAGTTGCAAGCGTGAAAAAGGAAAGACGCCTAGATAAAACGAAGACCAGGTCTAGTAATTACTGAGGGCCGGCCTTCCTAGAGACAAAGGCAGCTCTCTCAGCAAGTTCAAATGTGCCTCCCACTGCTAATAATCTCTCTTACAAGGAGAAGTATACTTAATCATCCACTTTATTCAAGTTGCCATGAGCATTCGAATAAGAAAGGTTCTCCAGGACCCCCCACTGCTGCATTATTGCAGTTTAGGGTAGAATTATGGCACTTTCTTCTTTTCTTTTTTTTTTTTTTCTTTTTTTTTTGAGGGCAGTGTCACTGGCCCTCATATGTGGGACCCGAACCAGGGCTTCTGGCTTGGAAAGCCAGCGCTTAACCACCGCGCCACTGGGCCGGCCCGGCACTTTCTTCTTTTATGATTAAGCCAGTCTTGTGAATGTTCAGAAACAAAAGTCAGGGAAACATTCAGACACATATTCATTTGTCAAGGCAGAAAAGAAGTACTTTGATATCAACGGTAGTATTTTAGAAAACAAGGACAACTTGAAAGAAATTTCATAAGCTTACAAACCCAGAAGTCTCTCCAGTTAGAGAGCATCCCAAATGCTTAACCATTTGATGGTGTCCAATAGTAGGAAGATTCTTACATATTTCTTTTATTTTTTTATTTTTTATTGGGGAACAGTGTGTTTTTCCAGGATCCATTAGCTCCAAGTCAAGTAGTTGTTTCAATCTAATTGTGGAGGGTGCATCCCAGTGGACCATATGGAGATCGAACCGGCAACCTTGGTGCTATGAGCACTGCGCTCTAACCAACTGAGCTAACCAACCACCCTACTCTTACATATTTCTTAAAAGAACACTACAGTGTGTGGTACTAAAAGTCTGCAGCTTCTTTGGATTTGGATGTCAGAACACAGGGTTGTTTTCCAAGGACGGGCAAGACCAATGGCTCTGACCCACATTATGATCCTTTCCACAAGTTCATTATGTAATCTGCCATAATTTATAGCAGATTACACAATGTAAATATAATGCAACCATAAAAAGAATGATGCAGATTATGTGTTCATGATAGTTTAAAGAGTAAGTTATAATACAGAATTAGAAGTATGATCCCATTTCTTACAAAACATTAATAATGAGCATTACCATTTATTGGGTGTTTACTCTATGCCAGGGACTTTATACACCTTATCTCATTAATTCACATCCGTTCCCAATGAGAATAGCACTATCATTATTCCCATTTAATGAATGGAAGTATGGAGCTTCTCAAAAGGTATATTCCTTAACCAAGGTGCCAATGTTAATGTTGGCACCAGGATTCGAACCTACGCAGTTTGATTCCAGACTTACACGTCATACCACTACACCGTATGGTCTGTCAGCTACTTTATCGGATATGTCCATAGGAAGGCATCTCAAAGACTCCATATCAAATATGAACTAACACTGGTTATCCATACTTTGTGATGGTCTCTACAGAACACTGGTCATTAAAAAAAAAAAAAAAAAGCAGATGGCAGCTTAAGAGCTGCAAGAAGGGCATGTGTGCAGAGAGCATACGGAGTAAACCCACCACCAACGCTGGATGCACAGAGGAAGGAAGGGCTCAGACCACCCCCCTCCCCCTCCACCCCACTCCTCTCCGCTCTCCCCGCCCCCCAGAGCCTCAGCCTCCTCATCTGTAAACTACAGAGGCCAGAATGCAAATCCCAGCTAGTTGAAAATTCCCATCTTCCTATACATTTTTTTATATTTTAATTTCTTCATCCATATTTATATTCACAGTCACCTAAGCAATACTTATTGGCCCAATATTAAATGAAAACCAACACAAAGGATAGCATTCCCTGTACTTAATAAACTCCTCAATAAAGAATATTAGCAAGAACATGTCAATCTAGATTTTTTTTACTAATGAGCTCAATTACATTTTGGGGGAGTGATACCTTTCTCCCTCCTTTCACCTCTGCCTGCCTATCACCTTGAACATACACAACAAAGAGTAGGTGAGAGATGACAGCAGCAGGACAACAATCTTCCTAATCCTGAGTGCTCCAGCCAGACCTGTGCTTCAAACCAAAGGAGGAAGTCAACAGCCCAACCATGTGATCCGGAGAACTAATGCACAAATTAGAATTCCTTTAAAATCGTTAAAAGGGATGACTGATGGGGAGGGGAATGAGTTGAATTATGAGGTAGTCTCAATTTTTATAATTCTGTAATTATTTATTTATTTTTGCAAAAAGCATCTATTACTCCAGTAATCAGGGGGAAAAAATGATGATACAGAGTCACAAAGAATTTCTTGGGACACGTACTAGGCCTTTGCAAGGAGGCCATTGCTGGGGCTTTTTCGTGCTCTGTCCATAGGCCATGCGGTTCTGCGTGGGGGCAGAAATGTGTCTGTGCTGAGCACTTTAACTGTTGAGAGAGCCGAGCGCATCCACAGGCTTTATGTATAGAAGGGGGCCTCCCACTCAGACTCCCAGGATCAAGGCATGCACGTGACATTCAGGTGGTGGGGACCTCGCTGTCCATAGGCTCAGCATCTCCACATCACAGGTTCATGCAAGGGCAGTGTCTCCGAATCATGCTCTGATCCAGGCAGCATGGGCTGGCCGGGTCTCACGTACAAGTCAAAACACAACCAAGAAGGGGAAAAGGAAGAGAGTAGAAGGGAAAACAAAGGGAAAGAGAAAGGAGAAAGAGATGGAAAAGGTGTAGTAACTGGGAGTAAAAGCCTGAAATGTTTTTCAAGCCAGGTTGATAAAGGAGAAAAAGTGTGTATTTTCACACATTAGAGTTAAAGACACATGAGTTTGCACACGAGTTCTGTCACTTGCCAGTTAAGTCATTTGGGGAACTCTCAGATCCTCAGTCTCTTCATCTGTGAGATGGTATTAACACCTGCCCTATGGGGTTGGAAAAAACAAAGTCTCTACCCTATAACCCAAGCACAGAGTGGGCATTCGTCAAATAAATGATATCTATGACTTGTTATTTTGGGTTTTTTACAACCCAATAAACCAACTCTCTTGATTCAAGTACAATCACTGGGGACAGGGAATCTTCAGGCCACAGTTTTTTTTCTACGTTACTTGAAACATCACTTTCCACCTAAAACATTTTTACTAAACAAAAATTTTCCAAAAAGGAGTCGCAATTACCTGCCCTCTAAAGACAGGTACATAAAATGTAAGTGAACCTTACCTGGTTGAACCAACTGTTGCATGGTGCTGTAATACAAAAAACTGGGACCCCTGTCCCCAGAACTGTCCCTGTGGGCAGTTCTACTGTTTTAACGGCCTTACCAGGCACTCAACTGTCACTCTTTGCTCCTGATGAATTATCGCTGCCGCCAACATTTACCTCCTCTCTCCATTCCTGAGGAACTGGACTAAATGATCCAAATTGAAATGAACTTGAAAGAAATATAAATGGGCATTTGAATGTCTCATCTCTTTTGAAAAAGTTCATTGATGTTAGTGCTGGGAGACCTCTGTACTTATTTTTTGACTCCTCACTGTATGGTAGAGTCCACATTGTACAAGACCCTTTTGACCAAGGCGTTTTTGCAACAGATCATGTTGTGTCATTTACATGTCGTTGTATTTCGTAGAATAAGGTTTCATGAAAAAACATTTTTTTGGTCCATTCTGCACTGGCTCAAATCATGTATAGGAGGATCCAAATGCATCACATTCTGCCTTCATTACGTGGATATTTCTACTTAGAATTTATGTTTTGGTGACAACAATAGTAATCTTTGTGGTAGATTTAGGTGAGGGGCTGAATAAGGCTCTACATTTATTACTACCACAAAACAATGCCAAAATGAATTGAGCATGTAGTTTGAAATACATATAGTCTCCTGCATTCACAATCTAAGAAATTTATGAAATGACCATTCTACCTGTTAAATTAACTAGCAACCTTAAATTAACTAGAAATTTAGAGAAGTTATTTTCAAGAAATTAAATTACAGTAGAGTGTCCATGGAAGCCATTACTTTTAGAACTGATTGTCCTGTTTCTAAGCACTAGAAACATAGAGAAGCTGGAATTATTTGAAATCCAGGCTATAAATTAAACAGCATATACGTATTTTTGATATGGGGTTAAGAATCCATGGATTCAGAGGGCCAGCTAATTCTACAAGGATTTTTGACTGCACGAGGTCAGAACCCCAATCCCTGCATTGTTCCAGGGTCAACTGTAAATATTAAATTACCCCCAATATAAATGTCTACTTTGATGTTTTTATTTCATTCCAGGTGGTAAAACCAGGTGGTTAAGATACCTTGAAATCTTCCCCATTAAATTCAATAAGCAACTACAAAGAGAAGAAAGGAGGCTGAAGACCATTTTGCTTCCCTTTTCTCTTTATCACCTTATATAGTGAAAAACTACTACAACACACAAGATTTTCTTAGATTTCAAAAGTATCTTTCTTCCTATCTCTAGTCTCTGACTTTCTACTCCCTGCACACAGGCAAACACTGTTGTCAGGTTTTGAGGTAACCTGCCAGAAATATCCTCCATGTGTGCATGTCTGTGTGTGTGTGTGCGCGCGCGCGCATCTGTGTGCATGCGTGTGTGTGTATGTAACTGTTCTGCAACTAGTTTTTTGTGGTCCCACTCAACTCATCTTGGAGAGTCCCTCACATCAGCATGTGGAGACAGTTTCCTCTGTATGACTGTAGGTTCACTGACAGCAGGAGCTGTCCTTACTCATCACTGCGTCCCAAGGGTTGGGATGGAGAGGGCAACGTGTCTGGTGAATTGCATCGAGGGCAACGTGTCTGGTGAATTGCATCGGCATGGAACACTGATCTAATTTGCATCTGATGAAAACAGTATCAAATCTTTTGGGTGTTTTCTCTCATTACTTTTGGATAGAAGAAGGGCAATTTCCTTAGGCATATTATTTTCCATGGCCAGCTAGTATACTACACTTGGGAATAAAAGAAAAGGTAGGAATGGATTTTTGGTGAAATAAAACAAATTACTGAAAGGAGAGAGTAGGCTGGCCATGCTGGGTTCAGGCTTAGCCTTTTGACCAACTCTCTCCTTGACCAAACTATACAGCTATACAGGCTCTTCTGAACCATTTTCAACTAGGCCCTGGTCTTAGGCCTTGTCCTCAAGAGCCCAGCTGTGAAAAAGCCTGTCAAGTCGGTTTAGCCAGAATCCAACCCCCCAACCCCCCACCCCCCCAACCCCCACCAATACTGCTTACCCTCAATATCTGATCACATTTCCTCATTGTCATCCTCCCCACCCCACCCCAGGGGATGTCTGATCACCCTGGCCTGTCTTCAGCAAGAATCCTGATGCTTCCTCCTAGTAATGTTCCATCCACTAACCCTGGCCCTGACCCTGACCCTTGGTTATTCCATGTTGTATTTGGAATTGAGCCCGGTTCCATATGAGGCCCCATTTCCTCTATGGCAATAGTTCCTAAATAAAATTTGCTTTGACTGCTTTAACCTCTGTCCTGCTCTTTGACGCTTTCCTGGTTGTGATAGGGTTCTCCCTCTCATCGGTTCATTAGAAAGGACTCTCTCTCTCTCTCTCTGTGTGTTTGGTGAAGGAGGATACATAGGACGGAAAAGTGGGGGGGCGGGGAAGAGTAAGTCAATCACTGGCCTGGGCTTCAAAATATGATTCATGTGTTTTATTCTTTTGGAGCATGGCTTGCCATTAATGTTAATGGTAGGAATGCACTTAGGCTTTACAATAAATCCCATAGTCTTTATTTTTGAAATTATAACCCAGTATCTTAAAAGCTTGAAGGAAATACCTTCCTTGAATCCCTTTTTATTAGAGAAGACCTTTTTATTAATAAACTTTGAGGTGGGAAAATACACACATAAATATTTTAAAAATGCAATTAAAAAAAAAAGCATTGTTGTGGGGTTCCCACTTCTGAAAATCATACAGTAAGTGAACAATCCATGGTATTTGATGTCTCCCTTCCCCACTCCTTCCCAAAAGCCTACCATAGCACTGGTACTGACAAGGATTCTTAGTCAGGCTCCTGAATTTCTCCTATGCCCATCTGTGCACTCCCTTCAAAATCCAGTTTTAGCAAGTCCCCCACTAAATCAGTTTAACCAGAACTGCCCACCCTCCATATATCATGGGGTTCCTCACCCTCCACCATCACCCAGATGATGTCTGACCACCCTGGGCTACATTCTGCAAAGAATCCTGTTAGGTCAGCTTTAGCCAGAACCTCCCTTACTCCTGGTAATTTTCTGTCCACCCTGCTCTTTGGCTCTAAATCCCCCCTTGCGGGTGCTGCATTTGGAGTTGAGCCCAATCTCTCTCCCCACTGTAAAATCCTATTTCGGTGGTCCCTATATGGTCCCTATACCTACTGCGAAGGTCCTGAATAAAGTCGGCCTGACCGTCTTCATCAAGGGTCAATAAATACTTTTTCCTTGAATAGTGCATAACAGGCTGGTGGGTAATAAGTATTGCTGAATAAACAAATGGAGAATAAATGTTGTTTAAGGCACTATTTCCTCAAGTGGTTGTTGTTATTATTATTATTATTTTATTCCAGGGAGCAAAATCCTGTAAAGGCCACAGCAATGGCTCCCACTTGGTAAGGCCAAATAGCCTCCTAGGCTGGTAGGGTGGAGTGGCGGTGGGGTGAGGGCAAGTGAGGGTGGGGTACAGCGGAGGTGGGGCGCAAGCAGCTTTCTGTACTGTGGCTCCGAGGCAGGAGAGGGCAGCAGGCAGCAGGGCTGCTTCCACCCAAGCTGGCGGCAGCAGTAGCTCTGTCACTCTGCCCAACATTTTAGGCCATATTTGGTGGCTTTGCAGTAGCAAAATGACTCAAAGTAAACAGTCCTCAAATCCCCTTCTCTGTTTTCTCCCTCTGCACATCCAGCCCGTACTAAAAACACAGGCCGATCCTGCCGACATTTTCGAGGAGCAGCTCCGCAGACCACAGGGGAGAGCCTCACAAGCCGTCAGGTGTCCAGGAAACACACTCTGGGGCCTCGGGTCGAAAGCACTATTTATTTGTACAGCCAATAAGTTATTAACTTGGGTTCTTTGAACTTGAAAAGTTCAAATTTGGACAGAGAAGAAGTTCTTTGTGGAGAAAATCGAGGGCATACAAGTGGAAACGACAAATTAGATTTATGTGGCTAGTGTTTAGATATCAGCTTTTTCATTTCCTTTCATAAAACAACACCAAAGACATATTTCCCCCTAGCTTTCAGTTTATGAAAATCTGCAGTTGAGTTTTTTTTTTTTAAAGAAAACGTACAAGCCAGAGCTTGTTAATATCTGCCAAACATCACTGGGCTCGATTAGGTATAATTAAATATAAATAAAGTGAGCAACACTGTAATTAAATGGCAAAAATGAATCTTTTTTTTTATGCTTGCAAATTACATTAATTTTGGGGGGTGGCTTTCTTCATGTGGATGAAAACAGTTTTCCAAAAAGTAGATGTCTTTAAAAATAGGAAGCCGGACATGCACTCGTGTGGAGGGAAGTGTGTTGTTGTTTACAAGAGTTCATTTTTTTCACATTAACTAGTCATCCCAATAATTGGTTAGAAAAGCTCACTTTGAAAATCATGCCAGAGACTTGAAGTCTGTTTCAAGTGGTTCAAGCAAAAACCAGTTTCCTGATTTACTGCTGGGAGGCGATCATGTTAAAAGCCTATTGTTGGCATTAATAGTCAGTAAGGAGGAGGGGCTGTGGCTGGGCAAATTTTAGACAGTAAGAATTAAAAGCCTAATGTGGTCACTTCAGGAAAGCAAAATGCATCCTTTCCCACATATCCCAATGGTGTTTATTCTCAGGAGCCCAAAGCATGGCCGTGTTACACTCCTATCCACATTCACCACTCGAAATGCCCAGCGAGTATGACTTACACAGCAATGTAAACTACATTTTGTATTTTTTGCCTCAGAAATAGGAAAAAGACATCATCAATTATTTCTCTCATAAACTTTCAAAAACTAAACCCTGTAGGGCAAGAGAGGAAAACTAAATACAGCTAAATGGATCAAATCCTCCAAACAGACTCCAAATGGCTCAGGGGCGGGTCATAGATTTTCCCCAAAGATACAAGAAAACTACTTATTAAGCTGAATTACTAACAAGAACCTAAATGAGAAGAGATGATATGGTTGGGGCCTTCAGGGAGGGAACTAGGACCCAAAAGAGCTGATGAGATGAGACTGCTCAGGATGGCACACGAGGGGACATGGAGGGCACCACCTGGGGTGAGGATGGCTCTCACTGGGCAAGACCAAACAGAAGCTGTGCAGGAACAGAAACAGGTGGGTGTTTGGAAACCGGTGGCCAGGGTGAGGAGGCTCAGGGGAGGGAGGAGAGGAGGAGGCTGAGCGGGGAGCAGCTCCTGCACTGCGCATGTGCAGTGCGTCAACACGCTTTGGAGAGCTCTCGGTTCTAGAAGCCCGTCCTCAGCCAGAACTTCTGGAGGAAACACCATCATTTTAGAGCTGCACTGTCCAGTACCACAGCCATAGCCTCATGTGGTGCAAAGTAAATTTAATTAATGAAAATGAAAGAAAAGAAACGCTCCAGATCTTCATTGAGACCAGCCACATTTCAGTATGTTTTAAATAGGGAAGAGAATGATAATATATATGACTAAGGTATTTAGCAACCCTAGTGAAAAGAATTTAGATTATTTTTAAATGTAGTTATCTGACAATTAAAAAACAATTTAGTCTTAGTCCAAGGATTAAATTTTCCCTTGACTTGTAAAGCACTGAAGTGATAATTAACCAGTTAAGTACGTTTGTTAATTTAAGTGATTTGTCTGATTTTAGTATACTCAAAACATACTTTTCTTTCCTGTGAAAGATGTCTGTTATTGCTAAAAACTTAATAAAGTCATCCTGAAAAGAAGGAACTGCAAATTTGTGAGTGGACAGGTTAGAAATTTCCAGTCCCAAAGTGATTCCTTATAAAAAACTCAAGCTCTTTGCTTCGATTAGCTAACTGGGAAATAAAAATATACTGATACTTCCATTAGCATGTTTGATTCTTCTGCCTCTCGTGTTTTGCATCTTAGAGAATAGGCCATGCTCAGTTGCTAATTTTATTTGCAAAGAGCTAAAACCAAGATAAAAGACTTGGTGAAATATATTATTTATTTATTTATAACACACACACACACACACACACACACACACACACACACTCTCATTAACTTTTATGTTACTAGATTTCATTGTCACTTTTTTCCCCCAAACTACCTAAGGTTGACTGATTTGTTCACTCCTTTAGCAAAGATATGCTCTGTGTCTGCTAGGAACTAGGCACTCTGTTAGACATTTGAGCATCCAAGTGGGTCTTAAGAATGTAATATTTCAGTGACGTATTACCTTTACTTCTACTCTTTCTCAGTGTGTCCTGTCCTCTTTTTTAAAGTGAAGAATAAATAAGTACGTAAAGAGAATTATTCAAATTGCTTTCCTTTGGTTGCTATTTCAAGGCTAGGGAAAAGTGCTACCGAGAGAAAAAGATTTCTTCTGGATATCCATGGGACATTATGAATATGGAAACTGTTATCAGAGAATCTCAAAAGATGGATTTTTTAAATAAAAAAAAATATTAGAGAGGACAGGACCTTCATCCTCTGGTCTGATTCTCCAGAAATTATTTTGAGGTTATATTCTCTGGATTCAAAGGACAAAGTTTAGGGAGCATTTTCTCAGAAATGATTTACTCAGATTTTCATAAAGAGTTGGGAAAAGAAAAACTTTTGAGAGGTAGAAACATCATTGTCTATTATCCTCTTGGGCCTTATCGCATTTTTCAGCTACTTTGTTCACTGATTCTAGATATGCAGATCTTCTATAAAGAATCTTTATACACCCAACTGAACAAAAGCTATGTCTGAAAATGCATGTTACTACAATCCACAGTTTAAAAAATATCAGCTGAGATGCAATGGCTAACTAGACATCACACAGAGTTCGAAGGTCAGCCAGTTTCAATCCAAATGGAAAGCCCTGGACACTGAAAGCCACCACTTATCTAACTCAACAACCAGAGAGAGGCCATACACTAGGAGTTACTTGTAGAATGCATAAATCTTTGTTTCCTGCTGTTTGTAGGTCATCGATCAAAAATCTGTGAATGCCAAGACTCAACTTTAAATAATGGCAGTCTTTAAGGGAAAGGGACTTCTCTTTTTACACGTCTGAAATAAAAAGAAAATTCTTTTGTTCCTTTTCTAACAAGAAGACTTTGATGCTTCATGTAGAACAAAAAATGATGCATTAGTTCTAGAGAATGAAGCAAATGGGTTATATATAGCTCTAAACATAGAAAAAAGAAGTGCCCAAGAATATCCAAGACTCGGAAATATGCTAGAACACACTGTTTCTTAACAAACAGTGATTAAAATGAGTATATTTAAAAATGCTTCTGGGAGTGACATACACTCAACCTGGGGAGATTAATAATACTTGCATTGTCAAAGGATGTTCAAAACCCTGGTTTGGGAAACAACTGCTCCTTTGGAACGTCGTTCCTGAAGACACTGTTGGGCTCTATTTGACAAGCAATGGTAACGGTCATTTTAATAAAAAGAAGGCCCAGTAAATGGTAACATTACCATTTTCTGCTATCAATGCTTTATTTTGAAATCTTTAGTAAAATATTGACTCTTTTTAACTAATGCAAATAAATCTTAGTAATTCTGTCAATGAAATACGATAGACATTTATTGAGTTCTGGTTATTAGAACCTATTTCCTTTATCTCAGTAAGACACATGAATCAAAAGTACTGAAAAGAGAATTATGCTATCTATATTTGGCTACAGTGACATAATGAACCAAGAATTCTGTCTTGGTGTCCAAATCTTCACTAGTAATTAACTAAAGGAATTTAGCTAAAAAGAATGCACTTAAGAAACACAGAGCTGCAGTTTCACCACACGTACCATACCTTAGACAGCTCCATGCCTGGTCCACATTGCTTGCAGAGCACACAATTTCCAGACCGATCCCTGAATTCCTGTTGTCTACAGTCCCCTGTTTCACAAAGCACTTTACATGCCTGAAAAAAATGTTCCACAAAGTGTTATCTCAAAGTAAGTCAATTACGTTTTTTTGCAAGAAAGAAAGAATATCATCAGTATGACTCACACAATCACTGAATGAACACATTAAATCAGAGTGAGAACAATGTAATTTTCACCGTAGAAGAAAAACTACTTTTTGAGTAAGTCAGTGGAACAAAGAAATCAATAAGCCTGATTCTTCTGTGTATTCCCTGAATGAGGTCTCCCTTTTTCTTACAATCACCTGTCTTCCTCTGACACATTTCTGAGGACCTAATATATACAAAATGACTTAGGAGATGCTTTTTTCTAAGTAAGAGGTTGTATAAAAGAACAGTCATGCAGAGACCCAAAGTCCTTTTGCAGTCTGAAAATTCTAATTTCAAACACTATATATTTTTGATCAAGAAATATAAGCATATTCAAGGATAATGAAGTGAATAAGTAAATAAATGAAATAAATTAGTAGAGCTACGGGAACTTTGCTATTATCCTTTAGACATCTCTCCCCTGCAGTTTTGGTGTAGAAATTTCAACCTTTTCAGTTGAACTGCATTTATTTAGAGATCGTCTTACAAAAAGTTCCGTCTGACAATCCGAGATCAGTAAAATTCTTGATGATGATGAAGATGACAATAGTGGCCAAACTCTCTGAACTCTTCAAAGGAAAAGTGCTATGTAAATATGAACTTACATTCTTACTGATGAGCATTGACCCTTTAAATGGGACCTAACAATATACTTTGGTTCACAGCATAGGACTTCAATGGAAAAATTATCTGTTTTGGCAAAAAACAAAGGTCGTAAATCATTTTCCAAAATATAGCCTTTTCCCCCCTTATTTTACTAAAAATAGTAAGTTCACCTTATATACTATCATCCTACAAAAGAATATTTATCTACTACTTGACAGTATTTTGTAAAAAATGTTGGAATTAATAGAATCTCATATTGGTGACACCATTCAGTTCAACCTTTATCATTAGCAGAAAAGCCCTCAGTGACATTTCCTGGCAATACTTTCGTTTTCCTAAAGGAAAGCTGAAAACTCTGGAAGCTCTAGAGGAACAGACTGCTGTCATGGAGAATGCCTATCACACCTAGGTGCACAGGAAATTGCTTTGATGGTTAAAATAATGAACAGTTATTCAGTACAAACTACCTCTACCTTGAAGCAGGGATATCTATAATGATGTCTGCCAGCCTCCTTACGGAAAAATCAAAGCTGAACCTCTAGAGCAAGCAGGAGGAAGGGTTCAAGGTAGGGTTTAGGACTAGCATGATTTGGGGTTAAAGGTCTAATAATCCTCTCCTGTCTCTTAATTCCCCTTGACTACCAATCTGAGAGGGGTCTGATTGGATTTGAGAGAGATGGATGCCTTCCCACTGCAGTGAGACAGTAATGGCTAACGGCATTCCCCAACCTCCCCCTAGACATTTGTTCCAGTGTGGAACAACAAACTCCTTAGATATGTCTGAATCACTGACTCCAACCGGATCCCATTTCCTCTTATTTTGTCTCCCAAGAAGACTCTGGGTACTGCCTTCAGTGTAAATAATTCCTTTCATAGTTGTAGATCATGATTGTATCTTCAAACTCAGTAAGTTCCAATTCTTTTAAACACCTTCATAGATCTTTTGTGTCGGCTTTCAAACATGGACATTCTCCAACTGTCCTTAATACTTTTTGGAACCAAGGATATAAATAACTATGTACAAAATAACAGCACTTTTAAAAATCAATTCTAAATACTAAACTAACGGTGTGAGTCATGGGCTCCAAATCAGACTCTGGTCTTGTTTGGGCCCAGGATGTGTTGTGTATGTGCTGTAAACCCAAGGAAATAATTGTCATGGGGCTGCAAGTAACACTGTGATTTTATGACTTCATCTACATTTAAATAAAATAATTTCAAGAATTGTTACAAACATCCAGACTCAGCAGCCATATTTGACTTACTAATTAAATGTAACAATTATAAGATGTAATTTGAAAGAAAATTTTAAAATACGGGATTAGACAGAGAAAATAGTGTTGGCACTGCATATATGAATTCTTGCACCACATTCTTATAAAAGTAGAGTTGACTTACCAAATACATTAGTAAAATTATGATGGTGAAAAATGTCTTCTCTTGCTGTAATAGTATTTTTAAAGCCATCGCTCTTATTAAATGTATTTACTGTTGAAGAGTTCTGAAAGATAAGAAGAGACAGTTAACATTAACAACAACTAGTGACTGTGCTCTGTATTTACCAATGTTTACTATTTGCTTATATATCCTAAGTAAAAGTATTTATGTTTTAAAAGGGATCACCTTTAAAAAAGATACAATAGACATATAACATGTAATCTTTAAAAATTTAGGTCATGAGAGTTAATGCTTTGTCTAGCCAAACACCACAGGCAAAGCTCCTACGGGCTCTGAATTCCCAGGCCTTTATTTTTCTATAAGTCTCCACAGTGTCCAATCTACTTCACCCAGAAGAGAATTACATTCAAACAGTGACTGTGTAAACCTTCCATTCATATGGGTTCAATCAGTGCCAACTAGATACTGGTGATAAAATAACAATTAACGTGTGCTGAGCACCACATGCCAGATACTATTTTCAGCATAATTCATTCATTTTTCACAGCTACTCTAGAAGGTAGACATTATGGTTATCCCATTTTAGAGATGGGGAAACTGAGGCTGAGAGAGAGAGCTGAGTCGCTTGCCCCAGGTCACACTGCTAGTGAGAGACAGAGCTGGACACAAACGCAGGTGGGCTGGCTCCAGGGCCCGTGTCACATACATGTCTCAAAACAGCCTGGTTGGCTCTTGGACCCTCCACTCCACTAAGAAGCAGAGGTGGCTGACATTTGGCATTTGGGAGTTCTGCCCCCAAACTGGTTCAGTGCAAATAATTTATCAGCAGAAAAATAAGCATTCATTTAAAAACACCTAACAATCATTTGTAGTGATAAAACTGGAGGCACTAAGTCTCACATGTCAATAAAGATCATCCAACCCTCTTTATCGTCACCAGAAATGATCGAAAATACAGAAACAGATCTGGTTGTTTTTTTATGGAACCACACAATGGCAAGAGTTTTTTTTTTTTTTTTAAGTGAAGGCTTATCTGTTGGCTCCATCTATCAGGTAGTGAAACAAGGGCTCAGTTTCCCTTTAGAGTGGCCTCTTCCAAAACTAACAGGCCCAGAGCAGATAATCTGACTACTGAGAAGGAAACCAGCGCTGTGGGCCAAATAGTTCAAGAAAAAGAAAAGCAATAACAATCTAACAACAAAGGAGGCAGAGCTGGGCAGGCTGCTGTGCCAACCGCTGGCCGAGCAGCCAACCTGGAGAGCGCCCTATGACCTGGAGATGTACGACGCAGAGGGTCATTTCACCGGCCTGCACAGGTCCAGCTCTCAGGGCAACACAAAAATCATTTTTACATTTGTTGAATGAATGATTCATTTTTAATTGATTCAAACCATTTTAACTGCTTTTCCAGCTTTGTGGTCAGAGCTTTCTTTTTTTTTCCCCCTTGCATATCTCAAAATCATCCAGCAATTACCCAACCATGCACCTCACTGCTTGTATAGACACAGGATTGGGGTCAGAAGATAAAAATCACATTCCGTGAAAGGTATGCTTCGGGTTATCTTTCTTGTCATGGACCTAAAATTTTTTAAATGTGGTCATTTTTAAAAGTTAGAAACACACACACACACACACACAAAAATCTACATGGAATTAAACTAATATGGGAAAGAGGGTATAAATACCAAAGCATTTACACAAAATATGAGGAAAAAAAATAATTGACAGAGCCAGTGCATCCCATAATTGAGCAACTGGTTTAGACAGAATACTCCACTGGGATCTGCGCTGATGTCAACTGAGGACGGCCGTCAAATGCCGTAGCCCCTTGAAGGCAATCACTGACATGCACATCAAGTAAGAAGTGGCAATACGATTTCGACTGTGTAAGATACACCTATTTTGTTTTTTTAGAGGGCAGTGTCACTGGCCCTCATATGTAGGATCCGAACTGGGGCCGCTGGCGTCCCAAGCCAGCTCGTAACCACCGCGCCACTCTGCCGGCCCAAGATACACCTATTTTATGTCAAAATATTATCAATGGTTAGTTTCATATTGTGGCATTCTGGGTGAAGTTTTCTCCCTTTTTTCCTAAAAAATCTTTACAGTGTAAATATTTCATTAATAATGAAAAAATATAGATGCACTGCTCTTGGGGCCAAAAGGTAAATGATGTGATCCTTTCCCTTGAAAAGTTTATAAGTTCAAAAAGGTGATGAGATAAAAATCATATAAATACTACCAAAGAAAGGAGACAATTAATAAAGTACTATGATCTTTACATCACAAACAGGTTCTTTTTAGATGAAAGGGTGGAAAAATATCATAGAACTATATATACCCCATGTGCTGACTTATATTAATCTCCCGATACACATGTGAAAATTGACCAGTTTGAATGGAAAATAGAAAAACAGCATTGCCCTACCTAAATTTCCAGTGGAAGAGGTTGGTTCGCCCCCATGAATTACCTTCTAAAGTCCTTAGCTTGGCCCCTATAGCCTTTATAAAGTCACCCACTGGCCTGCCAATCTCACCACAGGTCACTCCTCTCACTGCCCACCCAGGTGAGCCACACTTGTGTCTCTCAACACCCGTGACCTTGCCCTCATGCACAGACTGTTACTGTGGTCTGGAATGCCTTTTTCCCGCTGAATCCCTCGAAGAACCAGTCAACTGCCACCCTGCTGACTGCTGTCCACAAGCAAGCTCATCTCCCTAGGGCCCCTTCTGCACCCACACGCAGTGTTTATATCATGTTGCATAGCAACTATGCTTCCTTGGGTGTCAGCTTTACAGACTGGGTGTTCCTTTAAAATAGGTACCACACCTTATCACTGTTCGTATTCCCAGTGTCTAGCATGGTGCTGATACATAAAGGTGCTCAGTGAATGTCTGCAAATTAATTAAGTGAATGAAGACGCACAAAACGATGAAGAATGTAGTGTGAAAAACAAGTGAGATTTGGTTTCATATAACAGACTTAACTCTTCTGTGGTGAATAGAACGAACATTCTATTTCATATATATAATATATATATATTATATATGTATACTATTTTATTACATTTTCAAGACATTAAATACTACAGTGATCTGTGTTTTAAAAATCCTAATTCACTTTAAAAAATGCAAGCAGGTCTTTACAGAAGATTTCTTACATTGGGAGCTGGAGACTGAGACTTGTCACTGAAATATGTCACGTCTCTTTCTTGCGACTTCCCTTTTATCCTGCCTTTTTATACCAAGAAGCTGGGAAACAATTTCAACTAGGTAGACTGTCCTGACAGCAGGATGAACAAAGTACAGGTTTACCCAATATAGGTAAAAATAGCCTGGGTTTTATCGGGAACGGTCAGGGGAAAATGACAACCAGAGCAACTGGGTTTTCAGTTCCATTTCTTAGCAATATCACTTTGAGATCACCCATCTATAGAGATAACAATAGAACCTCTTTCCTAGGGGGATGGTGAGGGTTAACTGAGCTCATGCATATAAAGTGCTTAGCCCAGTGCCTCAAACAGAGTAGAAGCTTGATCAATGACAGCTGCTGACGTTGGGATTGTTGCTGCCGTTCCTGAGAACACCACTTATTAGCTGTGTGAACTTGGACAAGTTACTTAACCCAAGTCTCAGTTTCCCCATCTCTAAACTGGGCATGGTGACAGTACCTACCTCCTGAGAAGGCTGTGAGGAATAAGTGAGTTTCAAAGCCATAGGGAATTTACGGGAGAGCTGATTGATAGAAACTGTTTCTGGCACATCAGAAATACTATATGAATGTTAGTAATGATAGCTGTCGCTGTTGATATTATTGAGGATCAAAGGATCCAATGTACATGACAGTCCTTGGAGACTGTAACCTGGTAGACAAAATGTGAGACACTATTCAGGCAGTTTTAGACCGTTAAACACATGGGCCTGCAGAAAGACTAAGAACCAACCCAGAGTTTGACTAAGCATTTCTAATGTCAAGTACGGTGTTAAGACTTCATAAAAATATAACTTCCTTCCCCTTACCACTCCCTAAAGTAGAAATTTATCCCTGTATGATGGGAGAGAAAGCTGCGGATCAAAGGACACACGCACTATTAACAGCGGAAACCGAATGAAATTCACAGCCCGGGACTCCAAACAAAACAGGGCTCTCGGCTGCTCTGCCAGGCTGACTTCCAGGGGCATCCTACTATGTTGCAGCATCCAGTGACCCCTTCCATTTGGCACAGTAGGAGCACATCAACACAAAAGATCGACAAAAGCAAAACCATAGAACAAAATAATACATTTCATGATTAATCTGTTTAGTCAACACACCTAAACAGTTATTAGGTGCTTGAAAGGAGGCAGCATTGGGGTAGGAGGACAAAGGGGCCTTCTGAGGGCGCTTGCAGCTTAGCAGAGGTGGCGAGATCTCCTAAACACCTTCTAATGTAGCCTGGTTTATTTAGAAATAAACAGTTTAGCTGGTGGAGTGTTATAAGGGTGACCTTGAATTTCTTGGAATAAAATGAAATACCTTAAGAAATGCTTTGGCATTCACACACAAAAAAGGAAAATTTGATGAAATAACAAGTGTTTAAGTAATAATATTTAAAATAAAAATAAGGTGATAAAAAGGTATTTATTGAAATTAGTTTTCATTTCTGGGCATTCAGGATCTGGCCTAGAGAGAAAAATACTTTTATATGCTTCACTGTTCTTTTTCTTTGGGGATGACTTATCAAACATGAGGCACACAAATTATTGATACTATGTACAATGGGTCCACCGGGTTGTCATAGTTTGCCAAGATATACAGACTAGGCAACATCTATTAGTGGTCCAGCAACCATCTGTACAAAATGTGTGCAGACCAACTAACTGTCTACAGCTAAAGCAATAAGGAGAAGACTAATGGTGCCTGGTTTACTGTATTTTCGGAATGTGGAATTTCTGCCTCACTGTCTGCTATTCAACAATATCCTGCAGGGTGGCAGTATCAGGAGAACCAGGCAAGTGAAAAAGGAGAGACAGGAAGGTAAAGCCCAGAGCTAGCCAGCATTCTGTTGAGCTGCACAGAAAATGTCAGCTTATCAAATCCAGCCGCTTAGCCTGCTCATGTGGATGAATGGTAACTACCATGGCTGAGTCCTAATGGGCCAGCCTTTAAAGGGGATGAGTCCAACAGATGCTGAAATGCACACCCCTTCTGCTTCCTTGTTCAACTCATGAAAACCTGAGCTGGTGTGTCAGTAGGCAAAGGGGCAGGGCTTGGGGGGAGAAGGGCAGTAAACAGGAACCCTGCTGGGAGGAGTTCCAAGCATCATCTCCTATTGGCTGGGCAGACCACCGGATCCCAAACCACACTGGTTATTTCAGCCTGTACTTCCCTCAACTGCCACCCCGTCTTTTGCCTTGGGGCCGTCCTATAATCCCCACCTTCATCTACCATGACTGGCCCCCAATTTGTCAAAGTTCTTCTGGGAGCTCCCTAAATTTAGTGTGGGCACCTCTCCTTTGCATTCCGAGAGGCCCCTGGACTTATGTCTATTTCACCGCATAATTAGCATAGGTGGGACTTCTCTCTCTCTACTGTAGCCTTCTTGTTGTATCTGGTCAGCATTATTTTCTTCAGTCACCACAGCACTTAGTTTTTAAAGTAAGTGCTCAATAATAAACATGAAGAATTTTCTTGAAAAATTAGAGAATCTGGCCACTATGAGTGCCACATCAAAGCAACAGGAGCTAGAGCTCAGCATCAGTTGTTCCTGACATGGAAGACTATAAACTTTCCAGTGCTCAAGTGTCCACCACTTCCTACTGTCACACGGGGCTGCCTTCCTTCATTGTATCACCAACCAAGCCACTGGGGTTGACCAACTATTAGGGTCTGAGGACTTAATGACAAGAACTGTGATTTCACTCTAGAACTGTAAGTCACCCAAAGTGTGTGCCCAATACATGTTGAATGAATGAAGAAATTCAGTAATTAGGAATTATATTTTACCTGTAGGGTTGTTACAAGGACTAAACTAATATATATGTGCTCCTGTAACTTGAGACTGAAATATAAGTTACTATGGTAGAATATAACTTAGGTCAGGACCCCATTTCTTGAATATTGTGCTATAATTAGTGATAAGGAGGAAGATCTGGTATTTACTTTTCTAATTTTAACAAATCAGTTAACCTCCTAAGAAGGATCTTTATTTTTGACCTTATAAATGACCCAAATATATGACTCTTAGAATAATTCCAATAACCTGGATAATTTTCCCAGAATAAATTATTTAATTTTCTTTATTTTTTCCATCCCTTAAAAGCTATTTGATTTATTATCCAACATTCAGTGCATGCAACAGGTAACCGTTTTTCTAGTGAAACTGTATTAACATTATGTAATGAGGCTATATTCAACTCATGCATTTTTTCCAATATGCAATAAGATGAAATATTTTTTTTTTAAAGTCAAAATCAAAGTAAACTGGCAGGCTTACAGTTTATAAAATCAGCATTGAAATAAAGCCTGTGCTATGTATACAGCCCTTTTCATTTCAATGGTGGAACATAGTAATAAATGGCTTAGATATAATGTCAGTCCCATATGCTAAGAGAATTTTTTTAAAAAATTAGAAATTTAAGGCCCTGCTATTTCCAAACAAGACAATAACCCCTGGCCTCCAGTTATTCTGTATCTTAACCTTCAATTTCACTATATTCTGAAAATTGTTCTTCCCACGTTGTAGAGTTGGCAGCCCTTTCTGTAGCCTAGGAGGCTCGCAAAGGTATACTGTAATAAAAACATACATATTGTTGTTGGCTAGGAAATGAGAATGATTTTCCTTTTTTCAAATCATGAACTATTTTCTTCTAAAAACTACAAGCTCTAAAATGTTCTGTTGCCAAATACAATAGCTTCAATTTCCCCCCACGTTCAGAAACATTTGGGGCCACTCACTGTCAGGCTCTGATTTTTTTTTTTTTAAACAGGACTTAACCTAAGATAGGGTTTTTTAAGACTAACTCCTTTTATTTCTCTGAGCTATGGACTCTCATCTTTGCCTTAGAAAAATGACCGTCACACAGTGTTCTCAAATTGTTCAATCAACAAGCATATTGTAACCGAAGTATTTTTCTCACATTCATACATGTTTGTCCTAAAACACAAATAGAACAATTGCAGCATCAAGGACTAGGGGGCCCTCAAACATCGTCATAGTCTATTCTAAGAGAATTGGGCATGACCATTGCTAAAACACAGCTGTTTAAATTTTTATTTTAGAAGTGAGTCTGGATAGGGTCCAAAACCACTTCTGTACCATTGCTAGTGTTCTCTTGTACCAGTAGCCCCCATTCTTTTAGAATACCCTCATATCAGACCCAGCCAAGCCTACCAAAGAGTGACTAAGTAACATTTCATCTTCAGATATACAAGTTCTTTTGTCTTCTATAATTGCTGATGGGTGGTTGTTCTCCTTTTAAAACCCAGGTTTTAAAAGGTACATATTCTGTGATGTGTGGACTAGAAGATAACCCAATCCTGTTTAAACATCTTACTTTTAAATGTAAACATTTTAGACAGATAAAACACGATGAATGCACTCACTGCTCAACCAGTAAATCATGAAAAGAAATTGTGTTCATACTGCTTTACTATTCTGATTCCCCAGCTAGAAGGTTATTTTAAAAAGGCTATGAACATTAAATAACCAGCTGCCAGGAGAAAAATGTGTTTAACTGTTTAACTGTTCCTGGCTCTCTTATCACATAAGCAGCTGTCTATTTATTTGGTGTACATTTATTCAAGGTGGGTATTCTTACTCAACCTGTAGCCAACACAGAGCATGTTGGCCTTTCCAGGATTTTAAATGCTTGACTTTAAATATTGACTCATCAAATTTTAAAGGACTTGGCTTTTTCATGTATTAAAATGCCTGCAGTTTTTCGTTTGTGTTGTGTTAATTTTTGAATGGTAAGACTGGTTGCAGGGGATTGGGTTAAGCTTGGATTCAGATATTGAAACAGGTGAAAAAGGAGAATCAAACAAGTGTTAGCCAAATTCCTCACTTATGTCTCAAAAGTCATGCCCTAGATTCATGTATTTGAGTTAAACTAGTTAATTAAATTAATACATTAAGCAAAGCATGTGACTATTACATGTCTCAATTAATTTCCCAGCCAACTTTCTGGTAGAAAGGGCACTTTACATTGCAATTCCAAGTGCATAAAAATCCTTCATATGTCCTCAACTTCACATTCAAGATCCAGCATGGACTCAGTCAAAAGACACTCCCATCAAAGAAACAAAAAACTTCCATGAATGTCCCAGAAAATACTAACACAACATCCCAGACTTAGCACTTACTATGGAAAAAAATTCTAAAGTCAATAAAGCCATGTGGCCACGGTAATAAAGTAGATGTCATAGACATCTTAAAAAGTAAAAAGTAAAGAATGTACAGAGCTCATGATAACGCACCATGCATTGCTGTTAAGGCAGTATTTTCAAAATGAAATTGCATCTCTATGTTTTGTATTATTTTCAGAACTTGATAAATATTATGCAAAGTAAATTTATTTTTAAGTATCCACATCTCTGTGAACAATAATGTCAAAAACTCTCTTCTACAGTGGGAGTCAATTCTCAACCCCTCTAGCTACATATCTTTAAATTAGATAATAAGCAGTGCTTGCAATAAAATGTATTTTTTAACTACACTAAAGTAGCGTTGGCAAAAATGCCTCAGGTGAAACTTCACAATAGAAAATATATTGAATAAATCCTGAAGTAATGCAATATAATCCTCCCTTTTGCATAAAGAATCTGACCACAAAAAAAACCCCAACATATTAACATTCTTCTGTTTGCATAAGCCACATTTAACAATAACTGTTTCCTGTTTACATAAAGAAATCATCTTCTAGTAAAGGAAAACTAGAGTCAAAACCACACCTTCATAAATATTTTGAGTTAAATTGTTGCCATTAAAGAAATATCAAACAATGCTTACGGTTTTGTTTGCAAATTGGTCCTTTTATTTAAATGCAAAAAAAAGTGACATCTATTTCTTACAATGGCAAATGTATGCATAGTTTCCTACCATCAAAACAGATCATTGAATTTTAATCCTTCCAAACTTCATCTTCAAGAGTGTATTAGCTAAATTTCTGTTCCAGGAAATGGCACAAGGGCTGTCAGAGCTGACCTTTCTCATTTATTACATGCTCTACCCATACTACTAAGAAATACTGCTGACATTTGTGAAACTTTCTTTTTCCACAGAATGAATGTTTGTGGACTACTTATAAAACCTGGAAATGTTCTTTTTCCACCTCCTCAGCTACAGCGGGTAGTCCGGACCTGCGGACAGCTTGCTCCTGAGAACCGAGCTGCGAGTGCAGGTCGGAGGTGCCTTGGGCAGGGGCCGAGCGCAATCGGTTAAGGCCCGGGGGAAGCCTCACGCAGACTGATTTACAAACTCACACACATTTGCCTTAAAAGCAGATTTTCTATTTACAAGATCCTTGGGTGGAAAGACTAAGTCCGGCCATCCCCATGGTGCACGGAGACCAGGAGGCGCTCACAGCCTCTCGTCCCTCCAGCTGCTGCGATCGGAGCTCCAGCATCCCGGCGCCCCAGCCCCCGGCAGTCCCCGGCTGTCACTCCTTCCCCAGGGGTCGCTCGCGCCTGATCAGGCTGCCTGCTCCCTCCTCTGCACGGGAGCAGCCCCTGCTTGCCCTCCTCCCCGCGTGGGGCAGTCGCCCCCTCGTAGGGCCGCCATCCTGCAGAGACCCACCCGGGGCGAGGGTGAGGGACCGCCACGCAGTGCCGCCAGCCCCTAGGGGAGCGGGACACCTTCCTCCCCTGTCACCTGAGGGGCTCGGTCCGCCGCGCTCCGCGTCTTACCCTGAAGGTCCCCGCTGAATTTGGAGGCCAAGGGGCGCAAGGGGCCGGGCCCGGTGCAGAGCGCCGGGTGCGGAGCTGGGCGCGGAGCCTCTCCCCGCGCGCACGCGGATGGCTCTCCGCGCCACCGGCTCGGCGCTCTCCGTAGCCCGGCAACGGCCGCCGCCTCCCGGGGCCCCGCCCACCACGGAGACCCGCCCACCGCTCCGCCCCTGGGCTCTCGGCGGCGCCCCCTCGCCGCGTCCGCTTGGCTCTGCGCAGCGGGCTCCTCTAGCCTGGCTCGCGGGAGCTGGTCGCCCGCCCGCCGCGGCTGCGGGAGCTGGTGGTGCATGCGTCCCGCAGGCAGACCTGGGGCGGGGATGGCGGAAGGGACGCCAAGACCACGGAGAGCGTGTTGTGTTAGGGGCATTGCCTTGGCAGAGGGAGGGAGCCTTCGTTTCTATCCTGCACGTGTTTTCCCTGGGCCTGTGTGCCTTCCCCATGCGGGGTCACATCCTACCCGGCGCCCGATTCTGCATAGGAGCAAAGGCTCCCGAAAACGGTGTGGCACTTTCGCTCAGGTTCATCAAGATCCCGATGGCCTAGCTCACCAACGGCAGCTTCGTTCATTCGATGTTTGTTTTCCCCAGCAGCTCTTCACCCAAGGCGCGGTCACTGAGGAAGATTTCTAGAGGTCAGGGGCGCTTCCTAGGTGACTGTGCCCACCTCCTCTACGCCAAGACCAGCCCAGCCCAACTCCCAGGGTCACTCAAGAAACGCAGAGCTGGGCCGGCAGAGTGGCGCGGTGGTTAAGCGCTGGCTTCGGAAGCCAGCGGCCCGGGTTCGGATCCCACATATGAGGGCCACTGACACTGCCCTCAAAAAAAAAAAAAAAGGAAACTCAGAGCTGCTGGTGATGTGCAGAGCACACACAGCTTGGGCTCCATACCCTCACTAGTGTTTTGTGTAAGGTGTTGAAGCTTCTGAACTTTAGTTTGTGAATTTATGAAGTGGAGCTAACGGGTGCCCACTTTACAGATTTGTTAGAAAGAGTGAAAGAACCATGTATGTAAAAAGAAAAAAAAAGTACTTTGCAGCAGTAGAATGTTATAGAATGTAATTATTGTTTCATATGTCGGGTGAGTAAATAAATGGACAAAGTACCTTCAAACCCAAGATACTATGAATGACTTCAGTACAAAAAGGCTTCCAGCGTTTCTTATGTGTTGGTTTTGTTTTCCCCACATAACTGCATGTCTCTTCGGTTGGAACCAAATCCTATGTTTTCTATACCGCAAGACCCATAGTAGCCTCTTCATAAATATTTGTTGAGTGAATGGATAACTTATTAGGCTTAACTACTGATAAACACATCTCATGCTCTCATACTGAGAATACTGTAGTGCTATACTAGGAGCTAGTGAAAAAATACATTAAAAATATTATTGTCCCAAGAGATACACTTCGAGGTTCTCTACTTCAAATCTAACATGGCCAATCACAATACTGATTTACCTCCTGTAAACAATTTGCAAGTGATATGCACTAGCTTATTAGAGCCTCAATGCCAGTATACATTTCTCTAGCCAATCAGCTGTTACCTAGTACTACTGCAGACTTGGTATATTGCACCAACATGGCCTCGTTATTATACTGAAGTTATCTGTCTGCGTTCCTTTCCCCAACTGGGCTTCGTCTCCAGAGGGCACCTCTTATTTCCTTCATATCCCAGAGCCTCACTAGCACATGGGATACACAGTCCATCTTTGTTAAGCTCAGTGATTGCACCTTCCTTTGGAAGGTCTCCCACATTCACCCTTTCTTCTTCTTTCTTCGTCCTACCACCACCACCTGAATATTGCCCCAGTTGTCAAACCTTTCTACTGCTCTGTCCAGCCGGACCTGCTTCCTCCTGCTTGTCATCACTGTCACTGTCCAACTGAAAGATTAACAAGAAGTCCCTCATTGTAAAGAATGGCTTCTATACTCCATGAAATAGCATTCAGAGATTTCAAAGTTTGGGTTCCACCCACATTTTCAGCCTTATCTTTCTCTCCTCTAGACCGTACACTTTATATTCTGGCCAAACTGGTCTGCGTGCCTTGTCTCAAAGTGCCCTGAACTTGCCCTTCCTTTTGCTCTCTTAGCTTCCTCTTCATACCTATTTCCTTCACCTCTCTGACTCCTTACTTACCTGACTTCTATTTCTGGACCAACTCAAAAACCACAACTCTCCTGAGTCTCTCCAAGGTGTGTGGCCTTATTACCATGATAGCACTTGCCGCATACTTTCTTTTGTCATGACTCTCTGTGACTGAGCTTTATTCTTCAAGGAATTAAAGAAATTCTGCTTTCAGAGAAGAGGCATATTTTGTTCATATCTCTGATAGTATCAAACATTCACATATATGTTCAATAAATGTTTTCAGAATAGAATTTAATCTGCCAGCTCAGGAACTACCTCTGTGACTTCAGCCAAATGTTTTGTTTTCTCTGGCCGCCTTTTGTAGTGACATATTATGTATTGGGTTGTTGGAAAAGTCATGACGTATTTTTTCTATGCTTGATGACTTCTCTGACAACCCAATAGTTCATTAGTTCTTGCATCATTTCATGTGTATGTGATTGATCTTCTCAGCAAGCCTATTAGCTCATTGTGGAGAGAGACCCTATTATGACACACATGGGCTGTGGCTTCTGTTAACTTGGTGTTGGATGACAGTTTGTCATTTGTTGGTTGCATGCCCTTGGAAAAGTTACTTAACCTCTCTAAAATGCTTTAACTGTAAAATTAGTTGTTTCATTGGTGGTGGTTAAATAAGATAAGGTATTGGGATCACTTAGCCCAATGCCTGGCATATGCTAAGTGTTCACTGGATGGCAGACATTATTAGCAGCAGCAGACCTTTTGCAGGGCACGTGATGCCTAGCATCGGTATATAAATGATAATTGAAATGATATTTAACAGTGGGGACAAAGAGCATTGAACCCCTGTGCTCTATTAAATGCATCTTACTGTAAAAAAGAGGCATGTTAAGTTAATAAATACTTCCCACTGTACCTTACTTTGATCTGGTGCCAGCATCTGAAGGAGAGCCCAGGCCCACAATTAAGCACCAAAGGTGGTACAAAAAGAATTGTATGCTGCTTAGGCTCATTCAGAATGAAATCGATGCTTAGAGTTAGGGCTGCAAGCATTTTTCTCCCTTTAAAACACTGACTATTATTAATGGGTTGAGAATTTTACTGTAAAAGCCAAATTTTTATGAGGCTCTTGGCAAAAATGTTGTTTTTAAGATTATGTTCAGGATTGGTTTTCTGAAGCTAGTTTCAGCAATATCTAAGCTGATACAAAGTATATTTGTTTAGAATGTTTTCCAAAAAAAAGGTGAACTAATGAAGTAACAAACTTCTTGAAAAATAGTTCCAGTGATAAGCTAGCTCACTGGAAGAAAAGTTCTTAAAACAATTATTCGACTTTCTAGAATTTCTGGTGTAAATCACTATTCCTTAGGAAAATGGAGTAGATGAGAGCCACATGAAAATCCTGAATTTAGCTCACAGTGCCTGGCACATAGGAGGTACTCATTAAAAATGTGTTGACTGAATAAATAGGGGTAGGAATCTCAAAGGTTAACAAAGCTTGCAAAATATAGTAAGAAAATAAGGGGGGAAAATAACCAAGACCCAGCTATTTAAGTTATTCCCAACATCCATTGCTACCAACTAATACAAACTGTCAGTGTAGGGTTGGGGCCAGATGTTGAGTGACTTGCTGAAGGTCACACACCAAGTTAATAATAAAGCTAGAATCAAAATCCAAGTGTGCCGGCCGAGTGGCACGTTGGTTAAGACTTGGCTTGGGATGCCAGCTCTGAGCAGCAGGGCCCCTGTTTGGATCTCACATGAGGGCCAGTGATGCTGCGCCCTCTACAGCTAAGATGGTGAACAACAGCTCCACCTGGAGCTGGGCTGCATTGAGTCGCTGGCGATGGCGTAGGCAGCAGTGGGGCTGGCCGGCAGCTGGCATGTGCTTTTTTTTTTTTTTTTTGAGGGCGGTGTCACTGGCCCTCATATGTGGGACCCAAACCGGGGCCGCTGGCTTCCCAAGCCAGCTCTTAACCACTGCGCCACTCAGCCGGCCCAGGCATGTGCTTTTGTTAGCTGCCGTGAGCCACCGTGAGCCACTGTGAGTGGCCATCCAAGCGACCGGGAAGAGCACAATGATCACAATACCAACATGGTCCAGTGAAGCGATGTCCTCCACAACTAGACTGAGGAACAAAAGGACAGCAACTTGTCTGTTCCCCTTCCCCGGTTCCCCAATGCTGTTCCCCTCCCCCAATTCCCCAATTTAAAAGAAAAAAAGAATCCAGGCTTCCTTCACATACCACTAGTGCATAGAACAATATACATGGAAAGGCCAAGGAGGTTATTTATTTCGTTTACATAATGTCAAACTCATCACATTTGTAGAGCAAAGTTATAAGTTGTAGCAATCACACTGATCTTTGTGAGTTTATAACACTCCTATTACCCAGACTCTTTTCCTGTGTTTAATGAGAGAAGAAACGGGCCGTTGACTTCCCTCCTATCCTTCTGGATAAATATGGTGGACTCCTCTGCATATGGACGAATTAAGGAACGGGTTTGCTGGACAGCAGCCCATGACGCTAGACCATAGGGCTGCCAAATCCAGAGTTTTGGAGACATTGAACAGGATGGAAAAAGCTGTACTTATCAGAACTCATCTCAGAGAGTGTGGTGTATGTTGGAAGGAATGGCTTGATGAAGTTGCTTGACACCCCCAGCTCACTCTTCTCACTAAAGGACAAAGTTAAGTCACCACGGATGGTGTTAAAGTACTTCTCAATCTAAGGATGTGAGACTTGGTGACTTCTGAGTGGGTGGATTTGGAGCCAAAGCTGATTGACTTGTGACAGTAGAGGAGAAATGAAGCACAGCCACCAGGGAGCCTCCTTTGCCCCTCCTTTCATAGTCCATTACTCTAAATTGGGCTGAAACATTTTTAAAGGATCACTCTTTAAAGAGGCACCAAATTATTAATTGTTTCAGGGTGCTATCACAGGGGAATCTGACCAAACCAACAG
Organism: Aselliscus stoliczkanus; assembly: GCA_033961575.1. Taxonomy (NCBI): domain Eukaryota; kingdom Metazoa; phylum Chordata; class Mammalia; order Chiroptera; family Hipposideridae; genus Aselliscus; species Aselliscus stoliczkanus. Next base: position 99,891,025 of record CM066727.1, on the reverse strand, counting down.
TGCGTGCTTGAGTTTGGTGCAGTCTGGAAGCAGCAGAAGAATGGATTATATCTTTAGTACTTTATAGCTGAAGATTCTAGGCCAACTGATGGAAAACTCTATCAAAAACTTCAAATAGCACTCATAAAATAGAATCAAAAGAAAGAAAAATAGATCCCATTTTTTTTAGCCAAAATTTTGGCTTTAATGTTTGCTAACAGTTAAGTCCAGCTCTGTATAATTCTTATAACTGAAAAAATTAACTGCCTCACCCAAGAACAAAAGAACCCATATATACCCTAGTGATGCCACTTAACTTGCCCCATGACCTTGCACATATTATTTAAGCCCTCTGAGACTACTTTATATAATGAGCATGACAAACTTAATGGTACATTTAAATGAGATATTGTTTTAAAAAATATTGTTAGAGTGTCTGGCACACAAGTACTCAATAATATTAGTAAATTAATTAATAATTGGTGAATTAATAATGAGGGTGATAGGACATGAGGGATAGATAGCTATTTGGCCTAGAGAGCAGTGTATGTGTGTACATCTTATAATTAATACATCAATTAAATGTATTCACAAGAAATATTTTCATTTTCCTTCAAAAAAAAAACCCTCAGAAAGAGTTAAGAAAAAAACATATTCAAGGATTTTTTTTTTTTTTTTTTGAGGGCAGTGTCACTGGCACTCATATGTGGGACTGAACCAGGGCCGCTGGCTTCCCAGGCCAGCGCTTAACCACCGCGCCACTCGGCCAGCCCTGTTCAAGGATTCTTAATGTGATCAAATGTAGTACAGAACACATATCATGTTCACACCCATATTGAATTTGCAAGCTGAGATCTCACAAAATCCCGCTGGGATTCCCCTTTGAGAAGTAACAACCTTTAATTAGCAATCACTTTTCATGGACCCCACTGACATCATTTAAGAAAATATCAATTCCTTGAAAACGCACAAAGATGCGCCAAATGTATATGCACATACTCACAGACACACACACAAATATATATAATTCCACATTGCATTGAGATATTACATTTTTGGTGAAAATGATTTTAAATGATATAGTAAATTATGTAATTGTGTTTAGACTGCTTAGAAATAGAGAAGCAAAAGGAACAGGTGCAAAACAACCAGACTAAGCCAGTTGACTGATACATCTATCATAGAAACAAACAAACAAAAATGTATTGCAGAAGGAAGTGGCTATCTTTATCATTCAAACTAACATTTTGTTCTGATCAGGTACCCAGTGCATTTGTGTTAGCAGTTGTTGGGAAATGGACTACATATGGTGAATGAGAAAGAACACTGGACTAAGATTTTAAAACCAGCCATGTGACCTTAGCTGAGATCATCAAGTTACTTTTCTCTAGTCTCAGCTTCCTCGCCCGTCAAGTGACTATAAAACTTCTACCTTGCTTATGTCATAAGGATGATTGGATCAAGTCCCTCAGGTCACACATGAGTAGTGAAGTGACTCTCTTAAGGTCACATAGCTAATCAGTGACAGAATGAAGACTAGAAACAAAAGTCTTTTGAAGACTTGGACTTTCTGCAATAACAAAGCTGCCATTGAAGCAATAGACAGGAAAGTGTTTTGAAAAAATGTCATATAAGGGTTTCGTTCAGTAGAAGTATTATGGAGTATATCTACTTAAATCACAATCCAGATCGTCATGTGGCAATGAAGAAACGCCTTTTGAGACTGTACTTGTATATTCAGCAATAGCCATCTTTCTATTAAAATCAAATAGAATGTTTCATTTCTCAATGAGGACACAGAAGTAAACAATTATTGAATTAATTCAGACACTGAAGTGGTTTTTCAAGGGCTTGACTTGCCCGAGCTAGTTTTCCACAAAGCCTAAATTAATCAGATAATTGCTAATTCTCCCTTTTGTTTTGTGCTGAGTAGAGTACGGGTTTGTGAAAATGAACCTGGTAACAGAATTAACAGTCATTTAAAAAATTTTGAATCGCAAATCTGAACTAAATGATTGAGTTCTTAAGCATATTATTTTTTAAGCATCTTCTCCAGTCATGACTTTAAACGTTTAATTTCTTTATCTGAATGTGAACATTAATACTACTTTTGTGATTTAAAGAAAACCTTTTAAGCAAACAAATGAAAAAAAAATCAATCTAAACTCATAATCCAGGATATTATGAACATGCTTTGTTATACTGTCAGTAAAACAAAAATGTAAGTGTTTCTCCTGGCATGACTCTAAACAACAGTTAAGTCTTTTAGATTCAGTTCTTACTAACACATTTTTAAAATGTTGTCAGCTTAGTACAGTTTTAAATAATCTCTACTTAGCTATCAAAGTTTTAAAATTAAGCAAACAGTGCTAATTACCCTCCTTTTAATATCAGGAGGAAAGTTTAGAAAGTAATTTAATTAATTGGCTCTGAAAAATTAATTACATATGAAATGAGCCTCATTAGATCTTTCCTGTTTCATCAGTATTTCAAAGTAAAGAATAACCAGTCTTATCATTTATAATTTCTTTGTGGTTTGCCTAGCATAAAATAGCCTGTTGTGATGATAATTAAATTTTTACCCAAATAACTTTAGGACTAGAACATTAAATTGAACTAGTGTGAGCATGGAACGCTTCTTACTTTTCCACTGTATTAAGTTCTTGCATTGCAATGTAAAGATTTTACTGTGTGTGTGTGTGTGTGTGTGTGTGTGTGTGTGTGTGTGTGTGTGTGATCATTGAACTAGCAACAGCAACAAAAGCAAAACCAAACAAACAGGAAAACCCCACAATAACAGTTAACTTTCAAATTCAGCCCAGGAATACATTTTGGTTTTGCCATGTTGACCATAAACTAAAGTGAAAATGTGACTAAGAACTTTGTCACATAATAACTGTTGATACTCAGATAGTTTTCATAAACAGTTGGCAAATTGTAACTTACAACAGCTGTCACTATAAATTTAAAGTAAATGTTAATTTAGGAATATTAACCTTGTCTATGTTTGTGTAAATAAGGCTTGTACTACTTTCAAAGGTTACAGAATAGCACTAGAGGGTTTTAAAGTAAACTTAGCACAGCTTTACCCTCACTGTTCTAAACTTCTTCAGTTTTACACATTACAGTCTTTAATACTTGAATGCCTTTTCAGTGATTGAGGATACAAACTGTATAAAGAGATGTATTGGATGGGCTTACATCTTGGAGGTTACAGAATAAATACACTAAGGAAACAGTATTACCAGAGATGTACTATACTCTTTTATATAATAAAACAAGGACAACATTGGTATCCAATAAAGTCCCTCTGCCTGTTTACTAAATAAAGTAACCTGTAAATACTTAGAGCAATTATAGCTTACAGACCTCAGGCTCCAGAGCATCGGTCGTGGGCTAAAGTTAGCTGTCTTCCTTTTTGTCCTGTTTGATCAACTCATTTCCAAGTAAAATTTGCATGACACATTGTAAACCCTTTTGTACAAACTACTAGCATGGCATCCAGTATCATCTTTACTCTGGTACAGGCATATAGCCTAATGTAGCAGTCAAGTACAGAAATGCTTGCTTTTAATTGATTAAAACCATCTTTTTCTTAGAGCACATAGGAAAAGTGAAGCGAAAGCTACAACAAAACATAAAATGCTGTACCTGCAACGTGCTGAATGAACTCTTTCCAGTACTCACCCTTTCCGCAACTTAGCTTCTCCTTGGCAGCCCTGCTCTGCCAAATGCTTCTACCTTCCCAAAACTGTGTGTCAGCACAAGCCCAGACGAAACTTCAAATCCAGGAAAATGAAATTAACCATGCAGATCAAAGGCAGAGGAGCAGGGAGCTGAAATGCCCGTAATCTGATCGCTGATCAGTTGTAGAACATCAAAGGCAGGGCTAAGTTTATATATAAGCATGGATATCAAGAAAGTTCACTTTCAGCAGGTAGTCACCCTCCCGCCTCCTAGCCCACAAATTCTTTTGTTTAACACGGATCACGTTTTCCTTTTTTTTTTTTTTTTTTTTTTTTTTGCAAGGAGGTGATACCCGTGGTTCTCCCAAGCTTGGGCTGAGTGGCTGGATCCGTAGTCTTTTCGGTTCCCAAGCTGTGTTGTGGATTGTGTGCTGGAAGCCGCCTAGTGCCAGCGGGTTCTGCTTTATCCCTTTCATCTCTCTCAACTGCAGATCCCATGACATCATTCAGCGCCGTGGGACTGGTAGGAGAGCTATAATTCAGCCTGTGGGGGAGTACAGCTCCAGAGAAGCCAGCGTTTGCCTGATTTCTAATCACATTAGGCTATTGTGCCTTGGGCAGCACAATTCCTGTTATCTGTTTCCCAGTTGGAAAGGTCAGAGATTGCTGCCAGATGATTTGAGGAAGATAAGATCCCTGATCCATCCAGGTTCCAAATGACAGCGTTCAATTGACTTGTCGTTGATAAAAATCACAAGTTTTCACAAAGACTGTCAAATATTCAGAATAGTTAAATATCCCTGTAAGACCACTCCAGAAAACACCAAGAACATTGCCGGTTGGAGAGGATTTTTTAAATGTGACAAGTCTTTAAGGATTTTAAGTAAACTGTCTTTTCCTTGAAACTTAAATTATTAGAGTTGACTGCCAATTAAACAGTGGTGCCTTAATTAAAGTAATGAATGGGCAGATAACCAACAGTTAATCAGTGACTGATATCTGCCACCCTCTCACTGAAGCCCTTGGGCAGAGATTTAATCTTAGTTTTGGACTTAATTTGAGATTCTGCAAATCAGATTTTAAAACAACATGTAGTTCTTAGATAGGTATAATTCATTAACACCTGCTGAGCGTTTAAAAATTCACAAAAGGAGAAATTGTGCTGAGGATAGCACTTGCTCTGTGCTTACCCCAAAGCTGTGTTCCTTCCCTTTTAGAGTTGTTTCTTCTAAATACATACTTTGAACTCTTAACTCACTAAAAATTACAGTCTAATTCTCCATAGTTTAAAATTAAACCTAGTACACATTATCTAGAATTTTCTTACTATTGTTCCTTAACAATGGCAAATGCAATAAAATAAGATGATTTTATTTTTAGTATTTATCAAAATAGAAGATAATAAGAAATTTCATCTTCATTACAATCCGAGATACAGTGCATTTCTGAATTCCAGACTACTCTTTCATGGAATGAAGGAAAATGTCCTATTTTATAATGGAAACTTGCCAACTTTTAGAAGGTCAGTTAAAAATACTTTTGCAAAACTTAGAAGACAGTAGAATTTAATCTTTATATAACTTCCCTCATCTAATTTTTCTTGATGTGATATTTGAAACTGTCGTTTACAATGTACTTATTTCCAGGCTCCTATGATTCTTGAGCAAATTTCAATAGCAAACTATATATGGTTTGAACAGTGGATGAGTTCAGGATAACATTTAAATAGTCATGTTTAGTTTTCAGCATTTCTTTAATGTTTTTCCTATCTCATACATCATTTCTCGAAGATGCGCAGAGGTCAGATAGTATTTGAAGTGCAGGTGTGGTCCTCCAGGATTCTTCAAAGTAGCACAGAAAAGCTTCTGTGATACCTGGCCTGCACATGTTTCCTGGGCTCCGTTGAATACAAAGAAAATATTTAAAAGTGCAAAATATTTTCAAGTGGGCATTTGCCCATTTCTCAGCTGAGATAGTCCAACTCTATAACAAGCATGAAATCCATATTCCATCAAACTGCATTCAGGAATAAAGTTTCCAGATGCACCGACATATTAAACCATCACAACTAGATGGTCTGTAAGGTTCTTTGGATAAGCAAGTAAATCCCAATGTCTTGATAGAGATACAGTTCACTACCAGTAGCAACAGGTGAGGGACTAAATTAGGTTCATATAGTTCCACTGGAAGCTACAGGAGGCATTTGAAAGCAGGAAATGAAAATCAGTCAAATAATCCTCAGTTCACACAGATCTTACCAAGGAGGATTTGTAGTTCAAAATACGTCTAGCAATGCAATATTATCTCCAATGGAAGAGTTTATTCACCAAGTGGCTGAAAATTATTTTGAATTGGTCCTCTCCTGGCCAAGAATCCCCCCTGTGTGAGATGAAAGGAACTGAAGTTGGGCCCCATCTGTCACCAGAAACAGAGTGTGGCTAAGGGCCCGCCTACACTGGGCAGTGACCTCTGACTCAGGGCTCCTTAGTGCCATGCACCAGCCCCCAAGCCCCTTCATTGTGGGGACAGGACCTGGGCCATTGTTATTGCTGAACAGCATCATGAACGGGATACTGCAAAGTGTGACTCTTTCCCCTCCAAGAAGCTTAGAGACTTGAAATTAATCTGATGCTATGGTGACAAAAAAGAAGCATATCACTACATTCTCCATAATTATTCGTTTTAATAACACCAAGTTACAGGACTTTATTCATGATTCCTAGTGCCACATCACAGTGTGAGAAGCTTATTTTACTCCCTTCACCAAGTTGCATTTCAGCCACGTAGTGTACTCCAGGGAGGAGCTCCAGGCTGCACTTCAGTTGTTCTTACTGAGGAACGAACGGAGGGACTTCCTGAGATTCTTGAAGTGTGTCATGGACCTCAGATTACCACTGAATGCTGTTTTCTTTCCAACACCGGAAACATGCTTCCTTTGTTTCTTTATGTTGACAGGCAAATGACATAAATTTCTGTGATTCTGAGATATAGATTCAGGTAATTCATATGTATTTTTTCCATTATGTTTCAAAGTTCTTGGTGTTACCTAGAACGCTTTTCTAATGCCATCTTTTCGAAACTTTCTGTTCAGAAGATACATCCTGGATTATGTCAGATAAGCACAGCTTTTCACATAAATTGGGAGGATTAATTCTAGAATTTGTTTCATTCGTGTGTGTGTGTGTGTGTGTGTGTGTGTGTGTGTGTGTGTGTGTGTGAAGTAGTTCCATGTTAAGGAAGGAGCATGGACACTAGAGTCAGAAAGGCCTCGGTGTAAATCTCTCTCAGTGTCTGCAACTTAATGACAGCTTGGACAATTAGGGCAAGCCACTTAATCTCATTGAGCTTCATTTCCTTAAAGTGTAAGAAGGGAATATCCATGTGTTAATGTGTTAATGTTGTTGGGACAACAAATGTACCTAGAGAGCATTAAGCAATCCCACTCTTCATATTTCTTTAAAAAAAAATGAAATCACTATTTTGAAGAGATATCTGCACTTCCATGTTCATTGCAGCATTATTCACAATGGACAAGACACGGGAAACACCATAAGTGTCTATAGATGGATGAATGGATAAAGATGAATATATTCTATATATATGTGTATCTATCGATGTATCTATTTATCAATAGATAGATATAGATATAGATAGATATAGATACTACATAGATAGGTAAATATATATATATATGGAATATCATTCAGCCTTAAAAAGAAGGAAATCCTTACATTTGTGAGAACATAGATTGTCCTGGAGGACATATACTAAGTGAAATAAGCCAGACACAGAAGGATAGGTAGTACATAATTTCACTTATATGTGGAATCTAAAACAAAACAATCAAACTTACTGAACTCATAGTAACATAGAGTAGAATGGTGGTTACTAGAGGCTATGTTGGGGGGAAAAGAGAAGAGAAAGAAAGTAAGTGGGGGAGAGAGAGAGAGAGAGAGAGAGAGAGAGAGAGAGAGAGAGAGAGAGAGAGAGAAATGATGGTTGCCAGGCATGGAGGAGGGGGATTAAGGGGAAGTGTTATTTAATGGGTACAAGAGGAAAGGAGATCAGAAGGCAGGTGGTGGTGGTTCTTGTGCAACAATATGAATGTACTGAATATCACTGAAATATATACTTACAAATGGTTAAGAGTAAATTTTATGTTATATGTATTTTACCACAATAAAAAATTGGAATAAAAAAAGTGCATCAAGAAGAGTAAACCCTTAACAGAAAAGCTAAGTTCTGTGTTTTTATCTGTGTGAGAATTAAAGAACACTAGTGACACCAATACTAATTGGGAGATGAAACTCGAATGTGAGTTGGGCTCATATTCCAAAGCGGGGAGGGTAGACCAACACATAGCTCCTGGGTCTGATTAATCTGAAGCCAGGATAACCCAGATGTCCTCAAGCCCTCAAGTGGTCCTCGAGTCCTGGGACCACTCTTACATTATCTGGGACCACCCTATACATGATCATCAAAAAATAAAATGGTTCAAGCCTGTTAAGGGTTGAATTGTATGCTCCCCAAATTTGTATGTTAAGTCCTAATCCCTAGGACCTCAGAATGTGATCTTAATTGGAAATAGGGTCTTTACAGAGATAACTGAGTTAAAATGAAGTCATTAGGGTGGGCCTTAATCTGATATGGCTGATGTATCCTTATGGAAAGGAGAAATTTGGATACAGACACACCTAGCAGGAAGAGGATGTGAAGAGCCACAGAGAGAAGATGGCCATCCACAAGCCAAGGAGAGCAGCCAGGAGCAGATGCCTCACCCCAGCTCTCAAGGGACCAACCCTGCCCACACCTTGATTTCAGACTTCTAGTCTCCAGAACTGTGAGATAACCATTTTCTCTTGTTTGAGCCACCCAGTCTATGGTACTTTGTTATGGCAGCCTTAGCAAACTAATACTATCCAGCATTTCAAAAGCTTACATTCTTCTCAATATGCCCTGTAATCTGCTCCCTAAAACACATTCTCAGCTCCTGTGGATACTCCCTGCTCTGGGTCATCTCCTTTGTGGGCAGAAGGGTCCTTCCTTCCCCCACAGTACCTCTCCAGGGGTACTGTTGAGTGAGGCAGAATATTACTGTAAGTAATTAAAGCACAATTTTTGCCTATTATAAATAAAGCATCTATGAACACTTGTGTACAAGTCTTTGAATGGGTATGTATTTTCATTTCTCTTAGGTAAATACCTAGAAATAGAATTTCTGGGTTATATGGTATATGTTAAACTATATATAAGAAACTACCAAATTGTTTTCCATAGTGGTTGTACCATTCTTCATTCCTGTCAACAATGCAAAATCATGTATTCACCACCACAACTCCATTCAGTACAGTTTTATCACCCCCCAAAATATCCTTGTCTGTACCTTTGTATTCAACATCTCCCCTGCACTCTCCAACCACTGGTCTTATTTCTCACCATATGTTTTTGCCTTTGCACAGTATCATATAAATTGAATTATACAATATGCTGTCCTTGACTCTGGTTTGTTGCACTTAGCAAAATGCACTGAAGATTAATTAATATTGTTGTATGGATCAATAGCTGTTCTTTTTTATTGCTCAGTAGTATTTGAATGGATGTACCACTATTTGTTTATCCATTCACAAGCTGAAGGACATCTAAATTCTAAATTTTGGCAGTTATAAATAAAGCCGCTAAGGGCTGACTGAATTGCCCAGTTGGTTAAGAGCTTGCTCAAGAGTGCGAGCTGAGCTCTGAGCAACAGCAGTTCGATGCCCAGCCCGAGCTGAGCAGCTGCTGAGCTGCCAACAGGTAGCAGGATGGCTCAGCTAAAAAAAAAAAAAAAAAAAAAAAAGAGAGAGAGAGAGATAAATAAAGCCACTAAATATATACATGTACAAGTTCTTCAAAAATTTTTCACTTTTCTTGGATAGATATCTAGGTGTGGGATTTCTGAGTCATATAATACCTATGCTTAGGTTTAAAAGAAGTTTCGAAACTGTTTCTAAAAAGGGTGTACCATTTTGCATTCCTTCCCGCAATGTATGAGAGTTCTAGTTGCTCCACACTCTCACTAGCATTTGTATTGCTACTTTTTAACTTTAGCTATTCTGATAGGTGTGGAGTGTTATCTCATTGTGGCTTTAACTCTCAATTCCCTAATGATTAGTGATGTTGTGCATCTTTTCATATATCTATTTGCTTCTCATATACATGGTTTTTTTGGTGTAGATTCTGTTCAGATCTTTTGCCCATTTTTTCAGGGCAGTGTCACCAGCCCTCACATGTGGGACCCAAACTGGGACCGCTGGCGTCCCAAGCCAGCTCCCAACGACCACGCCACTCGGCCGGCCCCCAATTTTTAAATTGGTGTTTTATTTTCTTATTGTTGAGTTTTCAGAGTTCTTTGTCAGAAATATAGTTTTGAAATAAATTCATCTAGTCTGTGGCTTGTCTTTTTATTCTCTTATCAGTGTCTTTCATAGAGGAAATGTTTTAGATTTTAATAAAGTCCAGTGCAATATTTTTTAAAGGGATCATGCTTTTGATGTCCTCTTTTAAAGCTCTTTGACAAACTCAGTGTCATACAGATTTTCTCCTATGTTTTCTTCCAGTAGTTTTATAGTTTTACTCTTTACATTTAAATCTATCATCCATTTTGGGTTAAATATTGTGTATGATGGGAGGTGCAGATTAAAATTCATTTTTAGACCTATGGCCATCCAGTTATTTCAGAACAATTTGTTAAAAAGGCTACATTTTCTCCATTGAATTTTTTTTTTCAACTCTGTAAACAGAAATTAGTTGACTCTATTTTGTTTGGGTCTATTTCTGGACTCTCTACTATGGTCTGTTGACCCACATCTCTATAATTTTGTCAATGCCATATTATATTTATTACTGTAGCTTTATAAGAAATCTTGAAATCAAGTAGTGTGAATCCTCCAACTCTGTTTCTTTGCAGAATTAGTTTGACTATTCTAGTTCTTTTTACTTTCCATACAAATTTTAGAATAAGCTTGCTGAAATCAATAAAAAAGTTTTCTGGGATTTTAATTGATATTATGTTGAATCTGTAGGTCTTATTGGGGAGACTTCACATTCTAGCAATATTAAGTTTTCCAATCCATGAACATAGTAACATGTATATCTCTATATTTGATTTTATTCTGTTTGATCAGTGTTTTGTATTTATAAGAATAAACATAATTCACATATTTTGCTAAATTTATATACCTAAGTATTTCATTTTTGGTGCTATTATAAATTACATTGTTTTCTTAATTTTGAATTCCAATTATTTATCACTAGTCTATAGAAATACAATTGATTTTTGCGTACTGATCTTCAATCTTGTCACCTTGATAAATTTACTTAGTAGTTCTAGGATTTTAAAATGTTCTTTGGGTTTTCTACAATAACATGATACTGCATGCAAATTGAGATTATTTTATTATTTCTCCAATCTGTATGTCTTTTATTTCTTTTTCTTGCCTTATTGCATTTGCTAGGACTTCCATTAGGACATAGAATTGGAGCGATGAAAGAAGATACCCTTGCCTTTTTCTTAATCTCAAGGAGAAAGTGCTCTTTCACCATTAAGTATAACAGTAGCTGTAGGGTTTTGGTAAATGCTTTTCATCAGATTGAGGAAGGTCCCCTCTATCCTTAATTTCTGAGAGTTTTTATCATAAAATGGGTGGCAACTTTTGTGAAATGCTTTTCTCCATCTATTGAGATGATCATATAGTTTTTCTTCAGTTTGTTTATGTGGTGAATTACACTGATTGGTTTTTGAATGTTAGGTCAGTCTTGCATTCTTGGGACTCAGTTGTGATGTATGAGCCTTTTCATATATTCAGTTTGCTGATTTTTTTTTTTGTGTGTGTGTGTCCATGCTCATGAAAAATAGTGATTTCTGGCTTTCTTTTCTTGTAATACCTTTGTTTGGTTTTGGCATAGGGTAATGCTGAATTGGGAAGTGTTACCTCCTTTTTTATTTTTGAGGAGAGTTTGTATAGAATTGGTATTATTTTTTCCCTAGATATAAAATTAATATATTTGTATAGAGCAGGTACCATGGCCCAGTTGCCATTTGTAATTTGTAGGAAATGAACTACATTGTGAAACCTTCCTAACTTTATTTAAGGTCACAGCATATCAATTATATGAGCCTCAGAGTTTAGTTTCTACTTATTTTCCAGTAATAATCGTAGATTATTAAAAGCAAGTAAGAGATACCTACATTGATGGACATAAAGAATTTTGCAAAAGGAAGCTATTCTGGTCAACTTCCCACCTTCTAAATTCCTCATTAGGGAGCCATTCTGCTTAGATGGGTGGTCTCTTGCATCAGGCTGCATTGGCTCTCATTCCATTACTTCCACATGAATTTCTGAAGGTGAATGAGTCACTTTAAACTTCAGATTTCTTATTTCTAAAATGAGGATAATAAGAGTACCTGTTCCCTAAGGTTCTTGTAAACATTAGAATAGTACTGGAATGGAACACATGTTAACTCTCAGCTACAATATTGCTTTAAAAATGTCATTTCTGACATTAACAGGTCAGAGAAATTTGTTTCTTTTTGGAAGAAAAAGGCACTCCATATTCTGCTTTTCCTAAGCATTTCACATCTTGAAACCAAAAGATATTGTGCATTTTGGCAAGTAAATGTTTTATAGCATTTGAAAGTGAACAATTTTGATTTTAAAAAATTGCTACTGTGATGTTTCAGGACTATAAAATTGAAGAGTTCTAACTGTATCATGATGATTTTCAGGGGATACTTGATGCATGTTCATGTTAGAAGTCAAGATTAAGGATGTAACATGCTTTAGATGAATATATAAGATAATAAATAAGATTCTGTCAAAATAAGAAAGGGAGTGTGTGTGTGTGTGTGTGTGTGTGTGTGTGTGTGCACGCACGCGCGTGCGTGCGTGCGTGCGTGTGTGTGTGTGTGTGTAAACTTCAGTGATTGACAGGGACTTTTATATACAGCTACAGCTCTCCAGTGAGCGAGGCTTCCACTATCGGGGGGGCAGTATGCCCCAAAACAGAGAAGGACATTTTGTCCTTCACAAGTGCACAGGCTAAGAGTATGGCGGAGAGCAGGAGTCTCCCTGGAGACAGGGAGGAATAACTGGGCACACAGTAGAGGTGGTTTGTGTATGTCAGGGGTTGTGGAAGAGGCAGCACTTCATGATTCTGCTATTCTGGCATGGTGGGCTTCCTAGAGAGAGGGCAGGGATACCGAGGTGCTGGGAAGGAATAGAACTCCTGGTGCTAAAACTAAGGGTATGATCTCAAAGGGCTGCACATGACATGGCTGAATAGCTAAAACCTCAGCTGATAAAGATGGAGGATATCTAACGGGTAAAAACTCAGGAGAGTGATGATCGGAAGCGAAGGGCCCTGGGGCTGAGTGCACATGTGATGCTGGCAGGAGAGGCCTCTGTGATCAGACGTGGAAAAGTGTCCAGCCCGCCCTCCAATGCCTTGATGATCTGACAGCTCATTTGGGGTCTCCAAGAGGTTGGGAACACAGTGGGACTCAATTTTTTCATGCATTTGGCAGAGCTATTAACCGCAGCTCCTGGCTAACTATCTCCCTTCATTCTGGTACTCTGCTAGCTTTGCAATCAACCAGTTCACAGGCCAGGAGATTAAGAGTCAGAAAAGCTATGTCACTTTCCAAGGTCACATGGCTAAAATCAACCTCAGGAGTATATGACTCTAAGGCTGTGTTCTTTTACGAGCTCACACTATTTCACTACTATTTTCTGTTAATTAAATGTCTTTCTAAAATGCTGTTTTAGTTTGCACAAGTAAGAAGCCCTGCCAAGTTAAGTGTTAATAGCCTCTGTAAATTAACTTGGCTTCTTGAGCCACAGGAATCCCCCACAGGAGGCTTATGGGCACTCCTTTTACAAATGTTGAATTTCAAGTATTGGGGTTTGGTTTCTTTTTTAATTACAAAAACAGCATATATTTATTATAGAAAGTTAGATAAGTACAGAAAAATTTTAAAAAATCACCATCTTACCCATAACTCTAACTTCTTTGGAAAAGAATATAGATTTAAATAATTAAAGCAAGAAGCAGTAGCCTTGTCCGTCCCCCAGAGGCTACCCGTGTCAACAGTCTGTTGTACATACTTCTAAATAGATATTCTTTTGGTTTGAGGGCACGAATGTAGCTCAGCCACCATCATTGCTGCTTTTCTTGTGACTTTATCATCACTGATGAATACTGAATACGGAAGGTCGCTAACGCACAAGTTTCTGCCAGGGGTGTTCTTCCTTTCCTATTTATTTAACCTTCTGGTTGGTATCTTAAGTGCCACTTCAGTGTGATATTTGATTCCGGAAGTGCGTTTCTGTGGCTTTATCTCACAAATGTATCTACATGCAAAGCTGTATGAAACAAATGTCTCTGACAATCACTCCTTCTATTGGGAATGTCTCTGACACTGGAGGAGAGATTGTAAACTAAGGAACTGTCCTCAAATGAGGGTCCCAAGGAAATGGTCTCCTATGTTAGAATTCGAATAGAGATTGCATCATTTTTTCACTAAAGGTCTAGCGTGAAAAGAGAAACGTAACTCAGGGATGAGAAATCAGGACAGGAGTCTGTAATTAGAACACCAAGGACACAGAAATGTATACAGTGACAATGAACTTTCCTCATTATGTCCATTCTAATTCCATTACACAGGGCTGGCTTTGCCAACTGTGTGGTGGGAGGCCTTCCAAATGTGCCCCTGTGCAGGCACACACACCCCACCCCTCCACACTTCATCATACACAGCACATACACATTCACCATGCACATGCACACACACACACACGCACGCACACACATACCACATACACACGTCACACACACCCCCAACCCTCCACACCTCATCATACACAGCACATATACACTCACCATGCACACACACACACACGCACATACCACATACACATGTCACACACACACCCACCCCTCCACACCTCATCATACACAGCACACACACACTCACCATGCACACACACACACACACACACACCACATACACGTGTCATCCCCACCCCTCCACACCTCATCATACACAGCACATACAACTCACCATGCACACACACACACATACCACATACACGTGTCATCCCCACCCCTCCACACCTCATCATACACAGCACATACACACTCACCATGCACACACACACACATACCACATACACATGTCACCCCACCCCTCCACACCTCATCATACACAGCACATACACACTCACCATGCACACACACACACCACATACACATGTCACACACCCCCACCCCTCCACACCTCATCATACATAGCACGTACACACTCACCATGCACACACACACACACACCACATACACACATCACACACACACCCCACCCCTCCACACCTCATCATACACAGCACATACACACTCACCATGCACATACACACACGCACACACATACCACATACACATGTCACACACACCCCCATCCCTCCACACCTCATCATACACAGCACATACACACTCACTATGCACACACATACACACCAAATACACACACACACCACCCCTCCACACCCCGTCATACACACACCACATACAAACTCGCCATGTACACATATACCACATACACTCATCACATACACATCCCTCACACAAACACACACCACATACATGCACATGCACACACCTTTAATGTTTTAAACAAAAAGGTAACTGTGCTCCACTCTGCTGTATATTTTTAATGCTTATTTTCATACACTAAATATTTTAGATTGTTAGTGTGATATTCCCTTATTAGTGGATATTAAGTTGTTTCCAATTATTTTGTTATTGTAAAAGGTATTGTCGTTTATATCTTTGCCAGGCTATGCTAATATTTCTTTAGAAAAGATGACTAGAAGATTGCTTGGTCAAATAATATGCATTTAAAAATTTATGGTAATATCACATTACTCTCAAAAAAATTGTGCCAGTTAACATTATTGGCAAGAATATATGAAAATGAACTGTTTCCTTCAACTTTCGCCTTTGCCTCACATTGAATTTTATCAGTATTTTCCATTTTCTTTTTGTCAATTAGGTGTGCAATATTATCTCTTTGTTTTAATTTGCATTCCTTAGTAGGTTATAAGTGAAGTTAGACAGTTTTTCACATGTTTATTAGCCATTTATTAGCCATGTATTTCACTATTGTGATTTCCTATCTTTTTCTATTATTTAACATATTTTGATTAATTAGAAACAGTGGCTTTTATGTTATAACAATAACTTGTTTATTATATATGTTGCTAACATTGTCAATCTCCTATTTGCATTTTAAACTTGTTTGTGTTTATATATGCATAGAACACAACTAAGCAAATGGATTGTCCTTAGTTTTTGGCATACTATTCTCTGTGCACAGACTCTGCCAATTTATTATTTTATTCTATTTTGTTTTATTGTATTTTACCTCATTTTATTTTACATGTTTTCCTTTCTCTCCTCATTTCTAATTTTATTTTCTATTCCCTTCCCCCAGTATCTACCATTGTGTACTAATACACGATGAAAAAGGTTGACCTTTTCATTTCCCCTGATATGTGGATTTTGTGTTACCATTAGGGAAACCTAAGTTCTCTGAATCAGTGTATCCTTGTTTATAACAGCAATATCAAGCTATCAAGTCACCTTCAGAATACTTAACTTACATACTAGAGGGTTTTCAGTGTTTGTATGCCTTATAATTTTAATATTTTTAGGATAACTGTTTTTTTTAAACTTTACTGGGGGAACAATGTGTTTTTTCCAGAGCCCATCAGCTTGTTGTACTTCAGATTTAGTTGTGGAGGGTGCAGCCCAGCTCCAAGTCCAGTCAGTGCTTTCAATCTAGTTGCAGAGGGCACAGCCCACCATCCCATGAGGGAGTCAAACCAGCAACCTGTTGTTAAGAGAACGTGCTCTAACCAACTGAGCCATCAAGCTGCCCCTAGGATAACTGTTTCTAAGACAGACATAATTTCTTCACATATGACAATGCAGAATAAGTTTTTACATTGGGATAGATTCTCCAGTTTTGATTCAGAAGTGTTCTAGCTCATCACTTTTCCCAAAAAGAAAAGACAAGCATTCCTCTTCCCCGTGCCCCCAAGTCTCAGCCCCCTTGAATCTGTTTTCCTTATAGTCATCAGCACAGATCATCTAAAACCTCCCATGGAGTCATGTGTCTTTACTCAGCTTGCTGTTACAACAAATAGGTCTGGAGGCTGGAAGTCTGAGATGAGATGATCAGGGTTCTGTCCACCATCTGGCCACCTTCTTGCTGTGTCCCAAATTTCAGTAAAATACTTCATTTGGTGAGAAGGTCCCAGGCTATGGTGAGAATGCTATAACGGTCCTTGGCAGCTCAGGGTCTTCCGTTTCAGACACAGGTGTGCCTGGTAAGAGGCTCAGTCTAGGTAGAGAAGCTGTGCTGAGCAGAGCTGTTTATTTGTGTGTGAAGGAGGAACACTTCCCCTCAGCTCTCAAGCATCTCACTGCGTGAAAGGCGATGGATGGGCTGGCCTTTGATGAGGACTTGCTCCAATGTCATTTTTCCATTAAGATATGAGCTGTACTGTTAATGGGCCTAATTTCCAGTTTTAATTAACTCTATCCCAAGCAATAATAAAAACATAAGAATTTGTAACTCTGACAAAAGAAAATTTCCTAAAATGTTCTAATCATAATTTTTTTTAAGGCTCTTTTTATTTTATTTTATTTTTTAACTGGGGAATTGGGGGAGGGGAACAGTATTGGGGAATTGGGTAGGGGGACCAGCCAAGTTGTTGTTCTTCCATCTTAGTTGTGGAGGGCGCCAGTCGCCATCTGGCTGCACGTCGGCAGCTCGTGGCCTCCAAGCTCAAGGTGCTGTGTTCAATCTTAGCTGGGGTGGGCATAGCCCACCATTGAACAGGCATTCTTGTTGTTACACCAGCTGAGCCATGCTGCCACCTCTTGCAGCTCAATGGCAGCTCAACTCAGGCGCAGCATCACTGGCCCATGTGGGAATCAAACTGGTGGCGCTGTTGCTCAGAGCTTGCACTCTTAAGCTAACTCTTAATCAACTGAGCCACTCAGTAGGCCCTCTACTTATAGTTTTAAGAAAAAAACAAATTGAGACTGTCACAGAGAGTCAGAGAGCATGGAGTTTTGGGAAAGAAAAAGAGATTGCTGTATGATGGCAATCAGGCTCCGCTGTGGTGAAGACCTGGGTTTTAGACTCGGCGCAGTCATGAGGTGTGTGCATTTTGGAAACATCACCCAGCCTCTCTGATGAGAGTGGTTAACTCATGCTTGTTTCTTGTACTTAAGATTCTGTGATTCTAAACTATGCATTCCTTGGTTAACAAAGATGCTACATATAGAACACATACAGCAATGGCAGCTATGCAAATGCTTTCTTATTTGTATATGTCTATATTACTTTATTGCAAAAGTCATATTCTGCCAAAAAGTAGGTAAAATGTCATTGATGGGTCCTATAGGGATATGGAAGAATTTGGATAACAGGTAAAAGGAGGTGGGTTAGTAAATATTCAATCGTGGATAATACAGGCAAGAAAGTAAGATACAGTGACTAGCAAACAAGGGAAGCTATTCATGGTTAGTTTCTGCCATAGGCATAGTAGATCTAATGCTTCATATTGTCTAATTTTGCAAAAACCTTCATTGTTATTTGTTGGGAATGTTGCCTGATATCCTGGGTACATTGTTCTTTCTTTAGTTTTGCCTTTACCGTTTCACATTATGTCACCTCTGAGCAAGCAAAATAAGTACTTGCCTTCTTTGGTGTTAACACCTTTTAAATATTTGTAGACTCTTATCGAGTACCCAGGCATCCCCTCTCCACCATTACTTGGCCAGTCGACACATTGCCAGGTCTTTTGATCTTAATGCACAAGCCATTCCTTTGATCATTTGGGTGCCTTGCTCTGGACCCTCTCAACTCTATCAACTTACTTCTGTTAACAAATATTGTTCTGCACGGTCCAACGTCAGACTTTGGAGAAGCATGTTGCAAAGAATATGCCTTTATTGTTCGATAATGTATATTCCTGGGGTACTTGACCCAAATCAAGACTTTCTTTCTGACTATAACTTACAGTTAAATAAGCTTGCCTTTCAAGTGCTTAATGATAATAAGATGTGGGATAGCTTTACCTGTGGGGTAAGAGAAAGGGCTTTCTATTATCATCTTCTGTTGAATTTGTCTCCACCTTGTCCTGATTTGTTTTACTAGAGTCAGTCAAGCATTTCAGTTGAAATAGATCAGCTTTAAAATATGAGTACTACCAGGAGAAGATACATTGACCTAAATTCCCACTGAGATGCAACTACACTAACTATATATATCCTAGAGTAAGTTTTTAACTCTGGTGCCTAAAATTAGAAAATTAACCACAGAGAGGGAAAAGGAGCTGGAAGAAGGTTGCAAAAAGAGGAGCAGTAAAACTGCAGATAAGTGTTGTATTGTGTAGTTCATAAATTGACTCAGGGCCATCTCGCCCTTATGGCTCCTTTGGGGACTGGATCAATACCTTACATAAATAAGTCGGTAGCCATTCTTAGTATCTCATATGGAGTGTTGCACAACAGATGACCAATAAATACTGGTTAAATGAATACATGACAAATTTCTGGTTCTCAAATGTGATCCCTGGATTCTGTTACTCTTTCAATTGATGGATTAATATGTATAATCTTTTCTAAGCTATGCCTTATTTTTAACATGTTATCTCTGTGTTTCCTCTATAAATTCTTTAGCATTATTCTCCAAATCTGATTTTTTATAATGTTTCTGAGTTTCAAGTGAAAATGTTATTAGCCTACCCAGTCCCATTTTTGCATCACCCAAAAAAGACAGATTGGCTGTTATTCAGAATTGTACCTGTTAATGTAATATGAATTAACATCAAGGTTATTAAGAGAATACTATCTCTTCAAGACCAAATTTCATATTCCCTGAAATCCATATCTTTGTATCATGAGCAGTCACATAGCCCAGCATCTTAATTAACCTTGAAAAGTGTGCAAGAGAAAGCAGAGCTCTCTAAGGAATTTTTACCTAGACAATAGAGCTTTGTGGATTAAAACCAGCCCTTTGAGTTACCTTATGAAGTAAAATAGAAACCTTCTGTGAGAGGCCAGAGAACCCAGAATTCTTGATGGCTAACTTTCCAAAGCAGACATTGCTACTTAAGGCAGTTGTTGAAGTTTGTGAGTGAAATGCAGAGAAATTCTCAAAGGAACTTTCCTACTGGAAACTACAAAGAAACAGGCTGCTGTGGTGGCATCTACCATCAGGGTTTTAAAAGACTCACACTTCAAAGAGTTGGAGATCCTTTTTTCTCTCCTAACGTATTCATTCTGCAATGTCATAGGCTGTACGTGGAAAAGAGAACATTTTCCAACAGGAATTGGTCCTTGTCCTTAAAGTGGTAAAAAAAAATTTCTTTGCATATAAAATGTTTAGGAAAAGGCTTTTGTCTTTGTTTCCTGGGTGACCAGAACAATTAATTACTAATGTTTTGTTTTGTTTTGTTTTGTTTTGTTTTATTTTTATGAGTAAAATACAATGGTAGACACAGAGGGTATAAAAAATACCCCTGATTTTAAAGAAGCTTATATCTGGTGACAGAGACAGATGTGTATCTACATAATGTGAAGGAACATGGGATGTTGGTAGAAAGTGTGTAAATGAAGGCTCATCTTGGAGTAAATTAGGGTTCAGACTCTAAACTGAAATGCGGAAATTAAGCTGTCGCCTGGTGTCCTGGAGATGACAGGTAGCTGTAGGTATTACATTCATTTTAGAAGACATTTTCCCTATATTCATGAAGGACAATTTCAATCTCAATCTCCTCTTTCTGTTGCCTGGGGGGAATAATCTGGATTGTAAATCTGGCTGCAGTAGTCATTAAGTTCATCCACCATGACGCTCATTTCCTGCCTTTTCCTTCTGTGTGAACCAGAGGCTTATCAGCACACTGATCAAACAAGGAGTTCTCTTTCCTCCCATCGCTCTTCTTGAAGCTGGTGAAGCGGAATAGACTGAATTAGTCTCAAGTAGAATCTAGACTATTTATCCTACAGCGTGAGCATGGCTGCGCCGGCCCCGCACCTGCAGCACCTTTGCTCACGGCCTTATCCAGGTGGACTTTAAAGGAGCTGGATAAAGCAAGGAGCCACAGGAAACTCTAGCCCCTGATCTGTGCGGCTCACACTTCTGCTCCAACAGCACCTGCCTTCCGACCACGCTCCTTTCCTTCAGGTCTCCTCTTCACGCCTGTCACCAGTCCCGGTAGGGAAGGCCTGCGTGTGCCGGCAGTGGGGTGCTTGCTGTCAAGGAAGGCTTGTGCAGGGGAGGACAGAAGTGAAGGAGAAAAGAGCCATGAAGAACAGGCTTAGGGGAGCTGACCTGCCCATTCAAAAATTATCTTCCATGTTGATCTCGGAGTTAGATACAAGTTAATATATAGTAATATACTAAAGGTTTGACAATTAAGATCGCGAACTTTCCACCGTGTAAATGCATGGTGGAAGGTTTGCGAACTTAATTGTCTGTCTTCACACAGCAAAAAAGAAAAAGAAAAATGGAAGGAATAGGAAAGAAAAAAAGAGGGAAGGAAGAAAGGGAGGGAGGGAGGGAGGGAAGAGAGGGAGGAAGGAAGGAAGGAAAGGAAAGGAAAGGAAAGGAAAGGAAAGGAAAGGAAAGGAAAAAGAAAGGATTCTTCTAACCATATGTTTAGCTGAGAGGGAAAGAGAAAAGCTCTCCTTTCTCTTTTTTTTCAATTAAAATTTTTTAAATTACAAAATATTTTAAAAATTTTTAAATTACAAAAAATTTTTTAAATTACAAAATAAATATACAAAACCATGTACATGTATCTCATCAAGATTTTACATTTTTAGTCACCCAAAAACACCATTAAGAAAGTGAAAAATGAACCATAGACTGGGAGAGGATATTCACGTAAAGAAAACTCCAGAACAGATGAAAAATTCTTACAAATGATAAGCAAAGGAAACAACCTAATTTTTGAATTGAGCACGTCCCAAAAGAGGATATCTAAGTGGCGAACAAGTAAATGAAGGTACTCAACATTACTACTTATAAGGAAAATGTAAATTAAAATTTTAAATGAGGTACCACTACACACAAACCAGAATGGCTAAAATTTTAAAAGACTGGCAGTAACAAGCTTTTATGAGGATCTGAGCAACTGAAGCTCAGAAATACCTGGTGCTAGCATGAACAGTGCAATCACTTTGGAAAACTATTTGGCAGTTTTTACTAAATCCAAGCATACCCTTGCTCTAAGATTCAGAAGTTCTAGTGTCTGCAGATACACAAGAAAAATGAGAGCATATGTTCAGAAATATTTTCAAGAAATTTATAAGTGCTTTATGCATAATGGCCAGAAACTAGAGGGAAAATCTCAATGCCTACAATGGGAGGTTAGATAAACAATTCTGGTATGTTCATACAATAGAATATAGTCATCCCTTGGTATCCTCGAGGGATTGGTTCCCAGACCCCTGTGGATGCCCAAACCCTCGGATGCTCAAGCCCTTACAAAAAATGTCATAGTATGTGCATATAACCTGCATTTCCACAAAAGCTACAGCAGTGTCTGCCTACATGTCACTTCATTCGAGTGGATGGATTCAGTGTAGTGCTTGGCGCGTGGCAAATTCAAGTTTTATTTTTGGAAACTTTCTGGGATTTTTTTCCCCCCCAGAATAATATATATATATATATATATATATATATATATATATATATATATATATATTTTTTTTTTTTTTTAAGATTTTATTGGGGAATTGGGGGAGGGGAACAGCGTTGGGCAATCAGGGAAGGGGAACAGACAAGTTGCTGTCTTTTTGTTCTTCAGTCTAGTTGCAGAGGACGTTGCTTCACTGGCCCATGTTGGTATCGTCATTGCGCTCTTCCAGGGTGAGGCAGATGGGTTGCCGGCCTCCAGATGGTCGCTCACTGCAGCTATTGGCAGCTCACACTAGCTGCCAGCCACTCACGCTGGCTGCCGGCCACTCACTGTAGTCTATGGCAGCCCACTGCAGCAGGGGCTGCAGCCTACACCTGTCGCCGGGGCTTGCAGTCCAGCTCCAGGTGGCGCTGTTGTTAGCTGTAAAGGGCAGTGTCACTGGCCCTCACATGTGGGATCCGAACCGGGGTCGCTGGCATCCCAAGCCAGCTCCCAACCAATGCGCTACTCGGCCGGCCCGTCCAGAATATTTTTGATCTGTGGTTGGCTGAATATGCGTATCTGAAACCCACAGATATGGAGGGCCCCCTGCACTTCACAGCATTTCTTAAAAAGTGATCTACTGGTACACACAGCAGCATGGATGAACCTCAGTGATGTTACGTTAAGTGAAATAAGCCAAACATATAAGAGTGTACATTGTATGAATTTCAAGAACAGGCAAATTTAATAGATAATTGAAATCAGAATAGTAATTATCTGGGGCAGAAGTGGTAAAATTGTTATGGAGTACAAGCAAAATTTACAGGGTGCTGAACAATTTCTGAATATTAATGTAGCTGGTGGTCACATGGGTGTATACATATATAAAATGTCATCAAGCTGTACACTTAAGATTAATGTACTTTATTATATAGATATTATTCATCAATTTAAAGTAAGTATGAAAAATAATAGACAACAATATATGTTACTTAGATTTGCTTAATGCTTGCATTTGCCATATTTACTTCATTTTCTATTGTTAATTAAAATATAAAATAATACAAAATATGCTTGGAGCCATCCACACACTCTACCCATGTTTCTCAGTCCCCAAAGCCAATCACTATCCTGAAAGAGGACTCATCTTGACTATTGTGCCGTTCTAGTTCATCCTGAGCTTACCACCATGCAGTGTTCTAGGTTTGGGGATCAGCAGTGAATACAATTGAAAACCATCCCTGCTCTCCTGGAGCTGACATTTGAAAAGATGCAGGGACAGACAATGAGCAAATACTAAGTAAAATACATGGTATGTGAGATGAGTAGATGTGCTTTGGAGGGAAAAAAGAGCAGGAAAGGGGAGTAGGGAGGGTGTGGCAGTGATGGTGGGGTCTAACAAGGCAACAGGATAACATTTGAGGAGACCTGGCGAAGGTGGAACAGCATGGACACAGAAATCAGGGGACTCATGCCAGGTCAAGGGAGCATAGGTTCGAGGAACAAGGAGAGGCTGGGGTGGCTCCAGAGAGATGAATAAGGTCTGAGGACAAGGGCTGGGGTAGGATGTACCCATGGAGTTTACTGTAAGGAGTTTTCAAGACAGGAGTGATTTGAGGATTTTGAACAGAGAAGTGACATGACTGACATGTTTAACAGGACTGTTTTGGCTACTGTGTAGAGAATGATGCCTGGTGGGATATGGGCAGAAGCAGGGAGGCCAGTTAGGAGGGCACAGTAACGATCCAGGGCATAGATGGTGGAAGTTGGCCTCACTGGGTGGCATGGACACAAGTGGTTGAATTACGGGTGTATTGTGAAGACATGTATTGTACCTATATGTGAATCAACAACATATAACGCTGTTTTGTATGCTTTGAAAATTGATGTTTATGGATTTCTACTCCACACATTCTTTTGCAGGTCAGGTTTTTTTGAGACTCATCAGTGTTGATGCATGTAGCTTGTTTTATCTGCTGTGTGACACGACACGGTATAAATGTACCGTACTTCATTTCTTCACATATATAACAGGTAATTATTGAGCATCTACTAAGAGCCAGGCATTGTAATAGGTGCTGAGAATCAAGAAGACAAGAGACAAACATCTCTGCCACAAGGATCTTAACATTTCATGTCTGTTTATTGCCCTGGTGATGAATCTTTAGGTTGTTTCCAGCTTTTTCACTATTACAAAAGGCTGTAAGGGACATCCATTAAACACCTTTATATATGATTCTAAATACATGTATATGAGAGTTTAACAAGTGTACCTAAATGCAGAATTTAGGGCTTTGTTACCAATTGCCAAATTGCTTTCCAAAGTGGTCATTCTAATTCTCCATGCTCCAGGAGTCCTCATCCCTCCACAGCCCCCAACCAATATTTGGTTTTAAACTTTGGCCAACTAATGACTATGACTAATGTTTCATTATTTTTAGCTGCATTTCCCTGATTACCAGTGAGGTTGAATACAGTCGAAAATGCTTATTAGCCATTTATACTTATTTTTCTTTGAACTACCCATTTATATACTTTGCCAATTTCTCCCCTTGGTTTGACTTTACTTATTGCTTTGCTGAATGTTATATTGAAATTTTATTACTAATTTGTGGCTGGTTATATGTGTAGCAATTACCATTTAGCTTTGTGTAAGATATCTTTCCTTTATACTGAAGTTAATTAATAAATAAAATTTATAAATATTTTTGATGAATTGATAATGTGTTTGCTTTTTCTGTCTTGTTTTGAGTAATATTTCCCTATTCCAAGGTCATAAAGATATTCTATAATATTTTCTTGTAGGTTTCAATCTTTCACCTTTCACACTTAGATTTTTTTTTTTTTTGAGGGCAGTGTCACTGGCCCTCACATGTGGGACCGAACCGGGGCCACTGGCTTCCCAAGCCAGCGCTTAACCACCGTGCCACTCGGCTGGCCCTCACACACTTAGATTTTTAAATGCATTTGGAATTTATTTTTGTGTATAAAATGAAATAGATGTATTCCCCTCCAGGGGACAGCCAGTTGTCCCAGTCAGTATATGCAATATAACTATTGGGTTGTCGGAAAAGTCATGATGAATATTTGCAACAGATGGCACAAGTTCATTTTTGAAAGTACTGGAGTCATTCGCATCTACATTATTGCTATGTGATAGCTGACAGTTCTAGCTTCATTCTAAAAAAAAAAGTTGAGTTTTGGAAATTTCACAACAAGTTGAAAATGGAAGACCAAACTGAGCATTTTTGCCATATTTTACTGTTTTACTTTCACAAAGGGAGGAATGTGCATCAAACTTGTGAAAAGTTGCACAAAGTTTATGGTGACAATGCTCTATGAGAACATCAGTGCCATCGAAATTCTGTGTTGGTGACTTTGAGCTCAACGACTCTCCTCGGTCCAGGAGGCCCACCAAGGTTGATGACAACAAAATAAAGGCATTGATGGAGTCAAACCCACATAACACGACACGGGAGATTGTGGAAATATTGAACATCCAACTTTCAAGCATTCACGACCACCTGAAGAAGCTGGGATACGTAAGCACTGAAGAAGCTGGGATACGTAAGCAAGCTCGATATTTAAGTTCCGCATGAACTAAAGAAGTTCATTTGATAGTACCTATAAACATCTGCAATATGATCATTAAACACGAAGAAAACAATCTTTTTTTGAAGCAACTGATAACTAGTGATGAGAAGTGGATTGTTTACAACAATGTGGTGTGCAAACGGTCTTGGTCCTGATGTGATGATTCGTCTCAAACAACATGAAAAGCAGACATTCATCAGGGGAAGGTTATGCTCTCACTGTGGTGGGATTTTAAAGGTGACATGTTTTTCGAGCTCCCACCAAGGAAGCAAACAATCAATTCGAATGTGTACTGTCAGCAGTTGGACAGTTTGAATGAATCCATCATCCAGAAACGTCCAGAGCTTGTTACTTGTAAAGGAATTGTGTTCCATCACAACAATGTGAGACCACACACAAGATTGATCACCCGTCAAAAATTATTGGAGCTTGGATGGGATGTGTTGCCATACCCACCATACTCGTCTGACCTTGTGGTCAGACTTCCACTTGTTTCGCTCTCTTCAAAACTCCTTGCGTGGTATAATGTTAAATTCAGATGAGGCTGTAAATCAGCACCTTGTTCAGTTTATCGCAAATAAAGACAGGTCCTTCTATGAATGAGAAATTATGAAGTTCACTGAAAGATGGCAAATGGTTATCGAACAAAACGGGCAATATATCACTGATTGATCTTTGTTCTTTATATAAATAAATGACCTTTGAAAAACATAGACAAAATACGTCATGACTTTTCTGACAACCCAATATTTACACATAATAAGATTGTATCTGAAATATTACTATTAAGAGATGAGGTATTTAGTCTTTTTGACTTTTTATTAGAGTAGTTTGGACTTTTAGTCAAAGTTTGCTAGGAGTTTTTGATTACCATAGAAAAAGACAAAAGTAAATTCCTTCCATGTAGTAAAAGAAACACAATTTGTTCAACAGTTCATACTGTTCCCACTGATATGTAATGTTACCTCTATTGTATTGCATATATATTATATGTAAAACAAGCTGTTCCTTGATTTTTATTTTATTCCATAGGCTTATTTAATGTCAGATTTGGGTACAATATTTTTCAAGTTTTGGAAGTTCTCTTCCATTTCTTGTTACATCTTTTTAAAACCATGAATTTATTTGAAATTGTATGTCAAAACTATGATACATCTTCTAACATGATCATAATATTTTCCTCCTTTTATCTATTAATGAAATGAATTACATTACTAGGTTTTTCATAAGTTAACTTTCTTATGAATAAACTCAATTACAAACTGACCTAAATAAATTTGGTTGGGCATAACTCTTAGATACTATTTGGTAAAAAGCAGTAACCTCTGAAAAGTTTGAGGTAGGAGGAGATTAGTTACTGCTCTACAACCTTCCTATCAGGCATAATGGAAGTGTATCTTAGACCAAATTCTTTACACATACTAACATTTACTCAACAAATATTCATTGAAAAGTAGACATAAAACTATTCATATATCCGGTTCCCTAATCTAGATGAAATTCCAGCCCTCTGCACATTTGGTTGCTCTGACCAGCACTTTGCCTAAAATGCAAGACAACTTCCAATGGTTGGTGTCAGGCAAACCAGTATTTGCCTAGACTCATGACTAGAGACAAGACTGTTTCAAGATTAAGCTTGTACATCGCTAAGGATTCAACCTATAGGCTTATTGAATTCTTGTGTCCTGTAAGGGTGAAGAATGTTTCTGAAATGCTAGCCTACCCCACATTCTAAGCACCTTTTGATTTCACCAGCAAGAGCCCATTTTTCACATACATTATGCTAATTAATCACGCCTCAAGTGCCACCTGATGTAATACTAGCTAAACACCCCTCAATGTGGATTCATGATTATGGAAATTGTGCCATGTCGAAACTTGAATTTACTGAAACAAGTTGAGTGTTACTCTTGGCTAAAGCACTTTAAATTACAGACAAAATAAATAATGGATTCAATAATTTAACACATATTTATGATATATTGTGGGTAATGGAGACAGAGCAAGAAGAAAACAGACCAAAGCCCCTGACCTTACAGAACTTACATTCTAGTAGGAGAAACTGCAAAAAAGATGGGTGCAGGGGGGAGAATGGTATACGGTTCCACTTTCAGTCACTGTCACTGGGCTTGCCCTCCTGCCACGGACAATTACAAAAGTAAACAAAATCTATGAAACAACTGCTTGAATTCACTGCCACAGGGAGCACAGGACTGTGACTCCTGAGGAAAGGGAAACAAGCAATGTGAGACCTGCTATCAACCTGGCGTTAGCCCTGGAAGAACCTAAAATCGTGTTCAGGATTTAAAGGAAGACATGGACAAAATCAAAAGGGAAATGTAAGATCTATCTATCTATCTATCTATCTATCTATCTATCTATCTATCTATCTATCTATCTAGATATAGATAGTGCCCAAAAAATGTATACACATTTTAAGAAAGGAAAACTATTAAAATTGTAATACTCAATATATACCAATAATAAAAGATGAATGAAAGTCACGTTTGACTTCTGCAGTTACAAGAGGTGCTCAAAGTGGTTCCCATCAGCATCCAGACACTTCTGATTATGGTGAACTACTGCTTGAACAATGTTGACTAAAGCGTCTGTTTGTATACATTTTTTGGCACCCCCAGTGTGTGTGTGTGTGTGTGTGTGTGTGTGTGTGTGTGTGTGTGTATAATACATTATATATATAATATGTCAAGGCCTTCTAAATTTAAAAAATATAATACCTGAAAAGAAAAATGCACAGATTAACAGAAGATTAAACAGATTAAACACTGCAGAAGAAAACAGTCAGTGAAATTGAAGACATAGTAATAGAAGCCATACAAACTGAAGCACAGAGTAGGAAAAAAAAGACTGAACAAAAGTAAACAGCACTTTAGTGACACGTGGGAAAAATATCAAATGATTTAAAATATCATTTGATGGGAGGAGGGCAGAAAACGTTTTTGAAGAAATAATGGTCAAAATTTTTCAAAATTTAATGACAACTATACACCTATAGATCCAAGAAGCTCAATAAATTCTAAGCAGAAAAAATACGAAGAAAAACACACCAAGGCACATCATCTTCAAGTTACTGAAAGCCAAGGATGAAGAGAAAATCAGAAATGTAGCCAAGGGGAAAGAAAACATTACATACACAAGAACAAACTGGAGGGAAGGGGGGGAGGGGGATAAGTGAAAAAGAGAAAGGGATTAAAAAGTACAAATTGGCAATTACAAAATTGTCATGGGTAAAGTAAAGCATAGGGAATATTGTCAATAATATAGTAATAACTATGTATGGTGTCAGGTTGTTACTAGACTTATCAGAGGGATCACTTTGTAACTTATATAAATGTCTAAACTCTATGCTGTATACCTGAAAGTTAATATAATATTGAATGTCAACTGTTAATTCTAAAAAATAAAAATGAAAATGAAAAAAGAAATATGATAAACAAATGCAATGATATTCATTGCAACATTGTTTGTAATGGCTAAAATTTATTAACATAAATATTCCATCCTCTTCTAGACCAACAAATTTTTCAAGTTTTCTATTTATAAGAATCATCAATCTTTTTATTAACCCATCCAGTGCAACCTAAAAGCAAGGTTAAGAAAAATAATTTCAATTGCAGGACTCTTACTCTTAACAAATAAGCTTTAAGGAAAAACAAACAAACAAACTCAGAGTATTCAGTATAAGGTGGAGTAAGGTAAATCAACAATGAGTGAATGAGAACTACATGTATCAGCAGGGATAAGTCTGAAAAAACAAATGTGAAGGGGAACAAAAGCAAGTTGCAAAAAGTTCTGATGTCCTGCGTGCAAAATTTAAAACATATAAAATGTTACCATATATTGTTTATGGATACATTTATATGTAGTAGAAGGATAAAAACGTGAACATGGAGGACACACATCAAGTTTAGGATAGTGGATGCCTCTGGGACTCAAGAGAAACGGGGTGGGACAAAGGAATTTTCACTGTACTTATAACATTTAATTTCTTTGAAAACCAGCTCTGTAAGAAAAATAAATAAATAATGGCTTACCCATATGCCAGAGCACTGTGCAAATGTTAAAATGAATGAGATTGATCTCATTGTCATATGTGTGCAGATAAAGAAAGATCTCCAAGATATATTAAATTTAAAAACTCTGTAAAATTAATTTTACAGAGTTTTTAATTTTACAGTTTTCCACACTTCTCATCAGAACCACTGAAAGCCAGAAAACAATGGAAAGGCAACTTTAAATTGCTGGAAGGAAAGTGGGAATATCGTAGTATCTATCCAGTGAAAACATTTTAAAATGAAGTCAAAATAGTCATTTTCAGGCAAAATCTGCAAAGGTTTTGATCCCAGTGGGCCTGTACCATAAGAAATATTAAAAGAAATCCCTCAGGTTGAAGTAAAATCATACCAGTAACTTGGATCTTACAAAGGAGAGAAGAGAACTAGAAATGGTAAATTTACAGGTAAATGCAAAAGACAGTTTAAAGAAGAAGTAATAGCAGTTCATTGTGGAGTTTGTAATAAATGTAGAAGTAAAATATATGACAATGATATAAAGAATGAGATGGAGCGGAAGGATGTATACTGTTATAACGTCTTATATTACACATAAAATATATATTATTTGAAGATAAGACATTGCAAGTTAAATCTACTTATTGTAAAAATATAGAGCAGCTAATAAATTCTAATACCAATAAAAGGTCAATTAGCTAGTAAACCAATAATGGAGATAAAATAAAATATGTAAAAATACTAAAATAATCCAAAAGGAAGCAAGAATAGAGGAATAAAGGAGCAAAAAACCAGATGAGTTCCCTAGAAAATAAATGGCAAGATGCTAGACAATCTCAAGTATATGGATTTATAAATATAAATGATGCAAACAATTTAATTCAAAGGTAGAGATCACCAAACTGGATAAATACGTAAGACCCAACTATATGCTGGCTATAGGAAATTAACTTTAAGCACAAACACAGATAGATGTATTAAAATGTAAAAGGTGGAAAAAGAGGGGCTGGCTGAGTGGTGCAGTGGTTAAGCGCTGGCTTGGGAAGCCAGTGGTCCCAGTTCGGGTCCCACATATGAGGGTCAGTGACACTGCCCTCAAAAAAAAAAAAAAAAAGTAGAAAAAGAAATAAAACATAAAAAACACTAATCAATAGACAAAGCCAGAGCTTATATTAATATCAGACAAAGTAGCCTTCATGAAAAGATTATAAAAGATATTTCATAATGATAAAATGGTTAATTCATCAAGAAGATCTAATAATTATAAGTATGTATACATCTAATTACAGTTTTAAAACACATGAAGTAAAAACTAATGGAAATAGGAGAAATAATAAAATCAGCAATGTTATTTGGAGAACACTCATCTTTCAGTAACTGATAGAACAAATACACAGAATATCAGTGATATTGATCACATTATCAATTAACTCAATCTAATTGAAATATATAAAACACTACACTGAACATCTGTAACATATCTATTCTTTTCAAGTGTATATGGAATATTCACCAAAATAGACTAGACTGTGTTCAGAGCCATAAAAGAAATCTTAATAAACTTAAAAAGGGTGATACTACAGAGTACTTTATCTGACCAAAATGCAATTGAATAAGAAATTAATAGCAAAAAGACTACGAAAAATTTCCTAAATGTTTGGAAATCAAACAATACAATACTAAATAACCCATGGTACAAATTAAAAAATCACAGTAGAAATTGGAAACTGTTTTGAATTGATTGATAATGAACACACAACATATAAAATTTATTAGGTTCAGCTTAAATAGTATTCAGAGGTAAATATATAGCTTTAAATGCTTATATTAAAAAAGAAAAAAGATCTAGAATTAATTATCTAAGCTTACACTTTTAAAAGCTACAAAAAGAAGAACAAATGAAATTCGAAGTAAGTAGAATGAAGGAAAAAACAAAGACTTGAGCAGATATTAATACACTAGACATCAAGCAAACAAAAGAGAAAACAGTGCAAGCAAAAGCTGTTTTCTATAAGTGTCAATCCAATGTACAAATCTCCAGCTAGAACGGCTAAGAAAGAAGACACAAATTACCAGTATTAGGAATGAGAGTGGGTCATCACTACAGATCATACAGATATTAAAAGAATAATAAGGCTTGGCTTGGGAGCGTGAGCTCTGAGCAGCAGGGCTGCTGGTTTGGTTCCCACATGGGCCAGTGACGTTGTGCCCTCTACAGCTAAGATTGTGAACAACAGCTTGACCTGGAGCTGGGCTGCCATGAGTGGCTGGTGACAGCATAGGCTGCAGCCCCTGCTGCAGGGGGCTGTCGTGAGCTACCGTGAGTGGCCAGCAGCCAGCGTGAGTGGCCGGCAGCCAGCGTGAGAGGCAGGCAGCAGGAGACAGCTGCCATGAACTGCTGTGAGTGGCCATCCAATAGCCTGCGACTGACTGCCTCAACCAGGAAGAGTGCAATGATCACAATACCAACATGGGCCAGTGAGGCAACGTCCTCCACAACTAGAGTGAAGAACAAAAGGACATCAACTTTTCCGTTCCCCTTCCCTGATTCCCTAACACTGTTCCCCTCCACCAATTCCTCAATAAAATTCTTTTTTTTTTTTTTTTTTTTTTAGGGCAGTATCACTGGCCCTCATATGTGGGACCGAACCGGGCCAAGGCCAGCGCTTAACCACCGCACCACTCGGCCGGCCCTTCCTCAATAAAATTCTTTAAAAAAAAAAAAAAGAAAGAATAATAAGGTAATATTATGAACAACTTTATGTCAATAAATTTAAAAACTTAGATTAAATGAACAAATTATTTGAAATATACAAATTACCAATATGATTCAAAAGGAAATACATAATATGAATAGGCTTATATTTATCAAATATTTTAATCTGTGATTTAATCTCTCTTGATAAAAAAATTTACAGAATCAGGTAGTTTTGGACTGGTGAATTCTACATAAAATCTTTCTATCAATCTCTGAGAACACAGAGGAGTGAACACTTTTTAATTGTATAATGTATTACTTACATATCAAATTAAAAAAAAACATTATAAGAAAACTAGTTACAAATGTATACTGTGAATGTAGAGGCAAAAAATTCTTATCAAAGTTTTAGCCAATCAAACCCATCAATATATAAAAAGGATTGTATCATGTTCAGGTGGATTTTATCCTGGGACTCTAACATTTAAAAACCATCAAGAGGACCGGCCGAGTGGCACGGTGCTTAAGAGCTGGCTTGGGATGC
This sequence comes from Aselliscus stoliczkanus, assembly GCA_033961575.1. Lineage (NCBI taxonomy): Eukaryota > Metazoa > Chordata > Mammalia > Chiroptera > Hipposideridae > Aselliscus > Aselliscus stoliczkanus. The sequence goes on along the minus strand of CM066727.1, from coordinate 99,857,759 downwards.
CAGTGGCCCTGGTTCGGTCCCACATATGAGGACCAGTGACACTGCCCTCAAAAAAAAAAAAATACCATCAAGTTACTTCATCACATTAACATAATACACTTAACCACCAGATAATCTCAATATATGCAAGGAAAAATATCTGACAAAATCCAACACCCACTAATAACAGATACGCAGAGTATCTAGGAATGAAGGCAACATCCTCAGTGTGGTAAAGATCATCAATGAAAAACCTACAACTAATAACACACTTAATGGAGAAAGGCTTAAATTTTCTAAGACTCAGAACAAGGCAAGGATGTCTCTGCTCTCTCCAGTGAGTTCAACACTGGCAAAAAGAAAGGAAGGAAGGAAGAAAGGAAGGGAGGGAGGGAAGAAAGGAAGAGAAGGAGGGAGAGAGGAAGGAAGGAAGGAGGGAAGGAGGGAGAGAGGAGGGAGGGAAGGAAGGGAGGAAGGAAGGAAGGAAGGGAGGGAAGAGTACAAATTGAAAAGGAAATAGTAAAACTGTCTTTTAAAATACTATTTACAATGACATCAAATACATGAAGTACCGCATGATAAATTTAACAAAATATTGTAAGATCTGGTCACTGAAAACTATAACACATTGCTGAGAGAAATGAAAGAATATCTAAACAAATAGATACATTGTGTTTATAGAGGAAGACTCAATGTACTGGGGATGCCCCCAAAAAATGTATACACATGACTTATATTCATCTTTTGCTATCGGTATATATTGAGTATTATGATTTTAATAGAGTTTTTTTGTTTCTTAAAATGTGTATACATTTTTTTTTGTCATCCTCTGTATATTTAAAAATGTTTAATTGTGGCAAAATACACATAACATAAAATTTACTATTGTAACCATTTTAAGTGCACAACTCAGTGGCATTAAGTATATTCACACTGTTGTGCAACCATCACCATTATCCATCTCTACAACAATTTTCATCTTGCAAATCTGACACTATACCAGTTAAATAACTCCCCATTCCTTCCTTCCCCCAGCCTCTGGGAACCACCATTCTCCTTTTTGTTTCTGTGAATTTGACTACTTTAGATACCTCATAAAAATGAAATCGTAGTATTTGTCCTTTTGGACTGGTTTATTTCCCTTAGCATAGTGTCCTCCAGGTTCATCTTTGTTGTAACATGTCTCAGAACCACCTGGAAGGCTTCTGATTTAATGGATCTGGGTGGGCCAGAAAATGTGCATTTCTAATAAGTTCTCAGGTAATGCCATTGCTACTGGTTTGTGGACTACACTTTGAGACTCACTGATTTAACTAAATTTATTCTGACAAATACTTGTGAGGGAGATACTATTATTATCCCCATTTTACACTCAAGGAAACAGAGACATACAAAGATTAGTAAAAGCTACCCTCTCCTCCTTCCCCAAAGGAAGTGGTAAGGCTGGATTTGAACCTAGGCACTCTGACTCTGGGTCTGGATTTTCAATGCTACACTACACAGTGTCCTATATAATTAGTTCCACCAGAGAAATCAGATCCACCTAAGACAACATTGTGGCAGACTCATTGGCATTTACTATAGTTTTAAAGATATTATCCCAAAAGGCAGCAAATATTTGAGAGTTAGTAAAATAAGATACATATATTGCCAAAATGTTGGTTAGGGAGAAAAAACAAAACAAAACAGTCATTGTGATAACTGTCTTTCAAAGCAATTAAGTTAGATACTAAAAAAGGCCGAAGTTAACATAATGGGTGGATAAACCTTATAAAACCTTCAAATCTTTCTGGAATTTTAAGGTTTAACCCTGACTGTGGGTTACTGTTTGCACTGAATTGAAAAGCTTTTTTAATCTATTTACGATCTTCTATTCTGTCTTCCTGCAGGGCTGAGCAGGTCAAAACGTGTTATGTAAACTCAACAGACAACATTTCCAAGTTAAATTTAGTTACTATGGAGTCTACAGTTTAAGACATGGTGAGTGGGCAGACAGAAACACCTCTGAGCTAATGATGGCTGTGATTTTTCACCTAAATGACACCTGATAAGCTTTAAATGGACTTAAAACCAGAGTGAAGATAACATTAATCCATAGCCAAGTTAGTTCAGAAAATGAAAGGAAAAATTATATTCTGATCAGAATGTCTAAAGTTAGATGGGTGCTCATAAAATTCTTTAAATGTCTGCTTTCCCCAAAATCTTGTCCAAATCTTGTCAACCTGTGAAAAGGCCAGTGTACATACAATCGTGAAGTATAGATGTCTCTGTTAGCTTGTAATTCTTTCACTGCATCAGCAACTGGTGACAAAAGAATGGAAATAATCATCACCACATCTCTCTCCATTTTCTATGTCATAAGATTGGATAAAGTCCCCTAATCGTGTGGTTCAGAGTCTCAGCCTAATTTAAGTCCCTTTAGGTGTGAGTCTCACACTACTGACATCCTCTTTTGTTACTGTTTTGTTGGTGGGGCTGTCCCCTGCATTCTAGGATGTTGAGCAGTACCCCTGGCCTCTATGCTCTACATAAGAGGAACATCTGCTCCCAAGCCCCAGCTGAAACCATGAAAAATATATCCAGACCATTGTAAATGTCCCCTGGGGGACAAGAGCACCCTCAGTTGTGAGAACCACTGATTTCGATCCATTCATCTTCTTCTATCTTAAATCATTGCCATCAAGGGCAAAGCCATACTTTACAGATCTTGGAAGTAATTATTAAGTAATTAATAATTAACTCATCTCTTTGAGTTTTTCCTTTAGATGAAACAACTTCAAACCATCAGTGCTACCTTCACCTATCTATTAGCTCTAATTTTCAGAGTTGGAAGGAATGTTCAAGAGCCTGCCCACCAAACTACTCGTATTTCAGATTAGGCTCATGAAATAGAATATTTGATCCAGTTCTGTAAGAGAATGCATATAAACTAATGGTTCATATCTCTTTGGAAAGGAACAATAACTTACAGAAGAAAGATTATTGCTATAGTACCACTAGGAAAACAACATTGTAATTAGGTAACTGTATAGGCATGTACTCCCAGGGGCTCAAGAGATGTTCTTGGAAGCCATGAGCATCTGACTAGCTTACACTCACCCAGTAACTCCATTTGCTAGTGTTAGTTTTCTTGTTTTGTGAGTAAACAGGGGCAGTTTGCCTTTCAAGAACAGCTTAAAATCAAATCAGCAATTTTGTAGAGTCATTGAAAGGAGGCAAAGACATTAGAGGAAAAAAACACAATCATGAGCAATCTTGGGGACAGACCAGAGCTTCAAAATGATACCCAGAAGTTACTACAGTGGATTTCTTTTTAGTGTTGGAATGGAAATCAGTAGAACGAGGAAAAATGTACTAAATTTGTGCACATTTTGCTTAGCCATAGATGAGACATATTTGTGTGTTCGGTGACATATGTCTACTGTTCAATATTTTAAACGAATCAAATGGTAATCAGTGTTTAGCAATAGCTAAGCAACACGCTTTAACAAGCAGTCAGTAAAAATGCATTGCACCCTCACTCTTGCCAGGAGCTGGGCTGAGGGCTGGGGTTCGACGGTTTGCAGAGAACTCAGTTGCTGTGGCTAGAGAAAATCACAGTGGTTTCACTAACTCTGTTCCCAGAACCAGTGTTTTCCGGTCTGTATGAGGCAGAGCAATATCACAGCAAGTTCTTTTTGGTACTTCAAGTGTACAGAATGCTTTTAACATTTTAAAAGACTCTATTATATCCAGGCTTCCAGGGCAATTGATTTAGTTTTACAGTCTCTGCTGAAGTGGGCAAGAAACTTAACCCGCCCCCACTACTGTGTGATAGGAATCATTCTACAACATTTTGATAAAGGGTACTGGTATGAGGTGGGAAAGAATGGTCTTTCGAAAGTCAGAAATGATCCTGACACTTGCTAAGTATAGCCTTCTCTGAACCTCAGCATTCATGTCTGAGATAAGCATAATATTAATAATAATACTGCTTGGCTTCTTACTTCAGTTCTAGACTTGAAAGAGCTAAAATGTAGGAAAGTACTTTGCATACTATTGAGAACTACATGAACTCTATGTCATACTAATAACAACATAATGATACTGTGGAGGTCACTTTTCCTTGTATTTTAAAAGCACCTACCCACTAATCACTAAGTCGTATCTGAATTTTAATGATGAAAAATCATGACTATGAGAAACCTGAATGGATTTTTTGCTACTTTTAGCATTGTCTTAATCAGTTTGGGCTGCCATAACAAAAATACCATAGACTGACAGGCTTGTAAATAACAAGCATTTATTTCTCACAGCTCTGGAGGCTGGGAAGTCCACGATCAAGGTCCCAACAGGCAGACTCATTATGTTGGCTTCCTGGTTCATAGTTTTTTCCTTTGTTTAAGTCCCATGGTGAAAGGGGTGAGGGCTTTCTCTGGGGTTTCTTTTTAAAAGGCACGAATCCCTGTCCAGCTTCACAACCTAATCACATCCCAAGGACTCACCTCAAATACCATCACCTCAGGAATCAGAATTTCAACATACAGATTTTACGGGGACACAAGCAGTCAGTCTATAGCAAGTATTTTAATGTGAATGTGGCAAAATGAAAAATGTGTGAAATTCCCAGGGGCAGTCACTGTTCAGGAGTGAATTTCACCAGCCTCTTCACCCAGCACCCCTCACTGGAGCTCTGTCACCAGAAAGGTGTTCCTAGGCTTTGAAACGTACCACCTGGTGCAGCGAAGGTGAAAAATGCTATCCTAAGGGCAGGAGAGTTTTGCTAGGAGCAATTTCTCAGAAGGCTGCAAGAATATTTCTTTATATGCAGAAGCCAAAACAATGCTCTGCGGCCTGTGACCCTCACCCGCCTCCCGGCCCTGGTGTAGAGTAATCCAAAAGGAGACAGACATCTCCCGGGCCACCCCTGCCACCAGCCACACTAGCTGGTGGAAAGAGTGCTTGGAAAGCACAAGCCCTGAATTTGAATGAACTTGCATCTGTGCTCTATCCAATGCATCTAGCCTCTATTTAGTATATATTTAAATTGATTCCACTATATTCCTAGATACTCCTTGCATGTGTGCGGTATTTTAATCCCCATTATTCTCTTTTGGCAGAGTGGTCCTAGTGACTGCCTGGGACAGGTAGTTTTAAAATCCCAAGGATTGCAAGAATGGGCACAGCAGTCAAATAATCATAGAGTGTCTTTAAACAGAAATGATTACACAATAAACACATCCATACTTTAAAGCAATGGAAGATTAAACATTCAATGAACCAACTGTGCATTAAGAGAGAACTTCAGAAACCCTAAGTTGTACTTAGTTTTCATGAAAATGAGAATTACCGCTATTGTTTAAAACAAGGTCCTTAGCAAGGCTCTCCACACTGTTTTGGCAACATTATTTAGTTTCAGCCCACAGCTACTAAATTTACCCTTTGCCCCATTAGAGCGAAGCAGAATTGCCCTGTGCCATCTTGAATAATTCTGAAGTAACTTTCCAGAAATGCTCAGTGAAATAAGATATGTTTACTAGCGCTTTCCAATAAGAGACCTCATAGCCTTTAAATAGCACTGTCTTTGAAATGAAACAATTAGGAATGTCTCCAATGAGATGAAGAATGTGGCTTTAAAAGCTCATTTGAGGTGTGTCTATGATGTCTGTCTCTTCTATGATTTGGAGCTAATGGACTAAAAGAAGAGAAAAAAAAATCTCAGTTTTTAATTTTTTTTCCACTTGTGATGGAAGCTCTCCGTTACACAGACACACACACACACATGCACGCACACACATTTAAGTACTTGGCTTCATGCCATACTCTGATAAATGCAGGAAACCTCCTGGACCAGGTCTTAGCCTCGTTATCATTATTTCCATTTTATAGATGGAATAGCCAAGTTCTAGACGAGATAAAAACTTGCCCTGTTCTCCACTGAGAACTAACACCCAAGTGTCCTTAGCAAGCAAAGGCTCCCTGAAAGGCGAGATTCACCTCCCTGAGCAGATTTGGTGTGGAGTCCTTTGACTGTGGGTATTTGCTACGTGGTGGCAGTGGCCCAGCTTAAACACTGTACTCTCAGTCTCCTGGGGCTCTCATTTTGGCTTCCCAACCGGCAACAGCTAAAACAAAATCACTTTAGGGTTTGAAAGAATCTGCCTGGACCATGTAAAACTTCAAAAGACACCACAGACAGCAACGGCATTAATGGATGCTAATGGATATGACCTTAACTGATTAAATCCTGTCTCAGCCATCTGGCCCCTGCAGGTATTACAATAAGGCTTTTAGAGAGACAATAACTTGTGTTTTCCCTCTGCACTGAGCTTTCTACAAATGAGTAAATGAAACTACCTGTGTTTGTTCTGAGCAAGGGAGTTCTGTTGTGTCCTTGAGGTAGGCTGTCCCCAAGATGGCTGCTCTTCAGGGCTCAGGAGATCAAGAGACCAGCGAGGGAGGGTGACTTTTCACATGTGTTCCTCCATTTCCTCTACACTCCACTCATTCCCTGCCTAGCCCCATGTCATGCAACATCGGTCCTGTCTTATCTCAATGATCACTGAGCACTTAACACCCTTTCCAGCATCTGTTGTGTCCACCCTCATCACTCTTGCCCGGATGTCCTAACTTGGCTGCCTCAAGGTCAGGTAGGCTTTGTTTGACTCACGTGGTGTTGGCCATCATATTTTTATTTTTTATAACTTGAGTTATTTACTAAGGTTTAATATTCACGCATCTATCTGCACGCTGGCTTTCCTCAAAGACTCAGAAGATTTGGATCTACTGAGCCAATGTTCCCTCAGAGCTGAGGACTGCTGGCCCCCTAAGACTATGCCGTGGTCCTTACTTCTCCTTTTGTATCTCATCCAGCCAACTTCAAGCATCCTGGATCCCACCGGCGCTTCTGAGAGTTTTCCATCCCTGTCTTTCTCAGCATATGATGCCACTGAACCTCTCTTGAAAACTCTTTACTTGGTTTGTCTGATGTGGCACTGTCCACTGTCCAGGTACCTCTCTCTTCTCTTTCTGTACTCTCCTTCAATTACTTGTTCTACCTTCTCCTATCCTTTAAATGTAGATGTCCCCTCATGGGGAGGTCTATCCTTGGACTTGCCTTTCCTTTCGCTTTTTACTATCTCTCAGAACCTCATCTATCTGCATGCTTTAAATTAGCAATACTCTAAAGATGATGTTTGTATCCTTTATAAATTCAACCAAATATGGTTGAGCATAAGTTCAAAAATGAAAATGAGACAGTGCTACTTTTCTTAAGGAGCTCAGTAAGATATGTGTATACACAAATACAGGGCAATTTGATAAATGCAACAACAGTGGAACATTCAATAGTCTTCACAGAGGGGGCAACTTTTGAGCGGCATCTTGAAGACTTAGTGGAGATTCACCATGGGAATGATGGTAAAGGGTAAATTGCAGACTTTTGTTTCTCCTGTGGCTTAGGAAGCATTTCAAACCACTTGCTATGCACCCTTACTTGGATATTCTATCTTCTTAACTACCTACCACATGTATCTTTCCACACATACCAGTTCCTTCTTTGGACATTCTTGTACCAGTTGTTGCCAACTCCATTCTCACGATAATCTAACTTTAAAGACCTCATCCTTGACTCTTCTCTCTGACACCCAACCATTTCAGATTCTGAGATTCTCCCTTAAATATCTATAGGGTCCACACCCTCCTGGTCTAAATCACCAGTAAGTCCGTCCTCTCAACTGATGACATCAATAGTCCTGTGAAGGTTCCGCCCATCCTGGCCTTCCCCTTACTGCACCTACCATCCAACCTGCCTGGAGCCCTGAAAACCAAACTGTGAATCTAGCACGTACTGGGCCCTGCTTGAAAGGCTTTATACTTCTTAACTTATTTAATCCTCATGCCAACCCAATGAGGTAGGACTATCATTATCTACCCAGTAATTGGTCCAAGTGGACACATCCAGTAGGTCACAGAACTGGGATGCAAGCCCCACAGTTTGGCTCCAGAGGCCTCCACCATCACCACCACCACCACCACCACCACCACCACCACCACCACCACCACCACCACCACCGTGCGCGCGTGCACGCACGCGCGCGCGCACACATACACACACACACACACACACATTTACCAGCCCAGTTGCTGAGCACATTCTTGTTCAAAAAACATTGCAACACCCCAGGGCCTGCAGGATACTGTCTCACTTTCTTAGAGCCTTGAAAGCCCCTGACAAATTGGCCCTCAATCAGCTCTTTCGATCCCCTCTCTGTTCCTCCGTTTTCTCATAGAGTTTCTCCTAAGACCTAAGAGTTAACACATGACACGTTTCAAACAGTGCCTAGTGCTTAGAAAAGGCAAGGTTGACTCTTGCTCTCATACCAAACCACTTGCAATTCTGATGATTCTTATTTAAATGTCTCTTGAATCCACGCCCTCCTTTTCAGTTAGTGTCTATTGGCATTATATGTGTGTATTTTCCCTCACCAACTGCAGGTGAGGGCCTGTAAAAAAGTTAATTGCAGCTCCCTGACATGCTGGGCCCTCTCTTTTTTGATTGGACTATGCTGTCCCCTGCCTGGAATTCAGTTTCTCTGTTCATTTTGGCTTATGCAAAGCCATTATCCTCAAATGGCACAGGTCTCCCTGCCTTCCTTCCACTCATTTTCTGATCTCTAGCCTCCACTCTACCAGAAAAATCTCTTCCTCCTCTGTGTTGCTAGACTACTCTGTTCATCCCTCTGAGATAGTCTTATAACTTTCTGCTTTTCAACAGAAGTGTGCATACACCTTAATTTTTTCCCTTTTTGAGAGAATAAACTTCTTGACACCCAAGAGCATTGCTTTCTCAGTTTTCTCTTTCCTGGGGCTAAGCTCAGTGACTTGTATTTTTTTATACTTAATAAATATTTACTTAATAATATGGGTAATATAAAAAATGATACATGGGCTCTGAATGGATCATTCATTTGATAACATAATGCAAAAGTTGAGTAGAAATATTAGCCACAAGTGGAATTAGCCATGAAAAGGATTAAACATATATCAAATGTTTACATTTTAAGGGTGGCATTAGAACATATTAAGATCAAAATGTGTCTTAAGGTAAGACATCTGCAAATATAATGAGAGTCAATGAATAATGTGAATCAATATAAAATAGGCTATCTAATACAGTTTATAGAATTATATAAAAATCTATATTCACACTACAGGGAAATAAAAAAAAAACCCTGCATCTATAGAGCATATAAAGTTCTGTGTTTGGTTAGAATTGGATTGGGGAAAATAACTTTTGGGGATGAATCTGAGCTGCCCTAAATCCTTTGTCAAGTGCACATAAATACAGCCTTCATTAAGTGGGGCTTCGTCTGAGAACCCAGGAATCCTAGAGTCTGGAGGAGGAAGACCGTTCAGGTCCCCAGAGTGACTCCCATAAAGGTTTGGTGGTGAGAGCAGAGGACAGGAGGAGGGCAGGTTGAGCGAGGATGCCAGGAGCCAGCCAGCCGGGCCCACTGGAATGCAGGTACAGATAAGAGAAATGAGCTACCAGGGGGAGCCGAGCGCCAGCTTTGAAGCTCAAGGGGCAGAGCCTGGAAGTGGTCCAGGTGGCAGTGAGGTCATGCAATGCCTTGGGTAGGTTCCCCAAAGATATCTGTGACTGTCACAGAAGAGTGGGAAATGAGGGGAAATGTGTCTACTCTTTCATTTGAGTTTGAGTCCATAGTCCTATGTTGATATAAGTTGAGAGAAAACAGACCATCAATTCTCAAGCAGCCAGCCATCTCTGTGACATAGGGCAGAATGTACAGTCTTTCTAGGATCGTTCTATCATTTGCAAAATTGGAGTACATTTTAAAGTGAAATTAAATGTGTTTCAATGAATTTTAAAGTGTGTGTTTGTGTCTGTGTGTGTCTGGGGCATGGGGGTATCTTCTCTGATCAGCATTCCCATAACAGTGGCCTTGTCAGCAGCTAAGGAGGACCTGTGGGCTCTCTTGGATCTGAATAGTGGATCCTTTAATCTAAGACTGAATTAGCATTTATGGAGCAGATAGGATGAAAAACACATTGGGAGACCCAAGACTTGGATGTGAATCCTGGAACTATCTCTTTGTAGCTGTTTTACAAAAGTCTGTGAAACTCTGCAGGACAGTGCCTGGCACAGGGAAGAAGAATTAAATTTGGGTCCAGTTTATTCTTTATTCTCTAGTGTCGTAAGTCATATCATCAGACTTTCCCCATTTCCTCCCTTGTCAGCTGGCAAAAATAAGTAATTAAGGAAATAAACCAAAGCATAAAAGAGTTAGGAATTTGAAGGAGATCATGTAGTAAATGATCAAGCAGATTTTAAACTATCCAAAATTTCTATGGTCATTTTAACGTACACAGTGCTTTATATTTTTGAACTGCTTTTGTTTATTTTCCCCAACACATCCCATGGTTGAACGTTTATCACTAAATAATAACAATAGTACACTGTTTTTGGACAAGTCTTGATTGTATAGGATCTCATCTCTGATTGGAAGCAGATAACAAGGCAGAGAAAGGGATAAAGAAGCTTAGAGTCAGAGTTCCTCAGATCAGGGGACCCCAATTTAATTCTGAGCCCTAACAGGTGGAGTGAAAAGAGTGTGGAGTTCATGGAGTCACATCACAAATAACTTATCTCTTTTGGGAACAGCTAATGATTCTGTATAGGCCTGGAGTCAATGTCAAGAACCTGGGAAAAGCAGAGGAAATGAGATGAGAGCTAACACATATGAAATTGGTCATAATGGCTAACATGGATCAATTATACATCCAGCCAAATGTGCCAAACTAGCCAGGTGGTTGGGGTGGGGAAAGGGTAATGCATTGTGGAAGTAGCATAAATTGAAGTTAAGAAAGGAGCTTGACCATCATTTCTTTCCAAAGTAATGTCCATGTGTGGTAAACTCCACGTGTACCCAACTGGAGATACCCTATTGTTTTTCTGAGAAGATTTTCTACAGTATGGTTTTTGCACCACCTGCTGGCAAACAACATTGATCCTACCTTTCACTGTAGGAAAGGCACATATTTCAACTGCTGGTGAGAAAGGATTGGGGAGATCAAAATTAACTTTGTTTGTTGGAAACATGTAGCTACCACTGCAAAACAGCATCCAATTCTTTGTCACCACCTTGTTAAGAAATTTTAAGTTGTACCAGGTGATACACACAGGTGTTTTCTTTCTGAAAGTGTCATAATAATATGAGAAGATTATTCTGGATTAAGTTAGTGGGAAAGGGGATATTATTTTCAGTGATTAAGGGAGACAGTCTATCTGGTGCACCTGTCTGACATCCAGACTAAAATGCATTTCCAGGCTAGCCCCGTTTAAAAATGCTACTGCCACATTATTTATGTATTTGTTTCTTGCCAAGAAACCATTTAGGTTTGGGGGATTGAACAATACTTCTGGAACAACTCAAGTGTATGAAGTCTACCGTGAGTGTTTGATGTGACGTTTCTGAAGTGAGATTTTGGAGACCATATTGAAACATTTTCATTATGCTTTTTTGGCCACTTTGGAAGGATTAGTTTTTTGGTTTTTTTTTGTTTTTGTTTTGTTTTGGTTTGATTTTTGTCTGTAGGGGTGAAAATTCTGAGCTAAAGTAATAGGGGCCAAACAGACTGAAGACTTCACCCAGATTAAACTCACCCCCACTGTTGCTCTTTGATATTCTGCAGCTAGAAACCTGAGTTGGGGAGCAGGAATATAATGGAACTGCAAGAATATCTGAAGTTCAGAACGGAATGTTGCCTTCCTTCCTTTCCGCATGCAAACCTTATTTTGTGTGAGGGAGAAATGATATATGAGTAGATACGAAGGAACATAAATACTTTTCTTTGACTAGCCATTCCATTCCCTATTCAGTTGCACTGAATAACTAGAACAAATTTCTTTCTTCTCTGAATACGTTTTGGGAACGTTTTTTGACTTGGAGTAAATGTCTCCTTCACCTTCATTTTTTTTTTTTTTTTTTTTTGAGGGCAGTGTCACTGGCCCTCATATGGGGGACCGAAACAGGCCCACTGGCTTCCCAAGCCAGTGCTTAACCACCCCGCCCCTCGGCCAGCCCCACCTTCATTTTTAAGACTTTCCTTTATCCCTCCCATCCATTCTGTTCCATTCCATTCCACTGCACTTCAACTCAATGTTTACGAAAAGTTACCCTGAAAAGAATCTGTATTTGGAAGACACTAGGGAGACACAAACATGAAGATAGAGTTCAAAGAACTCAGTGCTTACTTTGGGAGAGGAGACATATTCCCAAATCTCCTTAATACATTGATGTCACTCTCCTTAGAGGAAAACTTCAATAAAATGTCGTGGAAATGCTGAGGAGAGGCCAATGACTTTGGCTGAATGAACTAGAGAAGGGCCCAGAAAAAGAATCAAGCAGAATTATTTAAAAGGAAATCTATACCTCAAATCCTCATTCTTTCTTTTCACTGACTTCCTTCTATCTCTGTTTTTCTCTAATGAAAGTATCTTTTCCAGACCCAGATTCTTATCTGCTCATGTCACTCGTTTCCTTCCCCTGAAGTACAGGCACAGCGCCTTAGCAGAGGGTCACAGGAGGCCGAGCATTCAACAGACTCCATTAAACTTGCTTTTGATAGGTACAAAATATTTCAGTAGCCTTTTGGAAAGAACCGATTAATGTTTTTAATCAGCAGAAGTGGGTGCTGTTAATGATAAGCATGATTTCAAATGTTGCCTCCATTGGGGAGTAAACGCTAAAGCTCTGTTTGTTATTTTAAAGTGGCATCTGGAAAAACACTTTTGATCTAATACTGAAGTCCTCTTGGAATGCCTAAGCTGTTCCACATGGAACCAGATGTATAGAATGTGCCTTGGGAGGCTATTTCAAAGACAGAGGAATTGAATTCATGTTTGGTGGCAACATCAATGTCTTCCAGGCTCTCATAACCCTTTTGTTTTCCAAATAAATCCATGAAACAGATGTGACTAAAGGATATTGAAGAGATGCCAACGTGAAGTGAACTAGCCATGTTAAAAGCACAAGTGGCTTCTTTTAGAAATGAAGCCTTGATTTGTAGTTTTCCATCTTGTTTAGATCAATTTCAATTCTGTCATAAATGAGTGAAGTCATACTTAGGTCCTTGTAAAACGAAAGAACTAATATAAAAGGTGTGATGGTATTTTGAAATAGCTTATACAAATCTGAATAATGCAAGCTGATGGAAAATCACTATAGTTTTCTGACATAGAACTTAAATAGCTACAAGGAACATATTTTCTTTCAAAATTTTTATACTTCTAGTCAATTAGAAATTCTCTAATCAAATACAATCTTAAATAATGTTAAATGAATGAAAAATATGTGAGGGAAGGCATATACGATTTTAATTTCTAAAAAATATTTACATCCTAAATAACTCTTATCATTAAAGAATAAATAAGCAATCAGCTAATTGATAAGGGTTAGTTGGCATAAGAAATGAGATTGTGAAATTGGGTGATCTGTCATAAATGCCTAAAGTATCCTTGTCTAAAAGTTATATTTTGAGGTATAGTTTGGTTTTGGTTTAAATACCTATCCATTTGGCATTTTTTCCTTCTAAATGTGTTTCTTATCTAGCAAATGATTACCTGATCTTTTCATTTTAGATATAGAATTGTCTGTCATTCATCTCTTCTCTGGAGAGGGTTTGGCCTAGTCGGCTTAATTGCCATTCTTAATTGCAAAGGAAAACTTGCAAAGCTGGGCACATAAGAAAGTCAGACAGACTTTTGCTGTATTCCATTAACATAGAGTCATAAATTCAAAAGTGAACACTTTCTCTATCAGACGGGATCCCTCCCATGCTGCTCTTCTGCAATAATCCATCACCTCTGAGTTGGGCACAGTGCCACCCCCTTGGAGGGTCCCTTGGGGGAAATCCTGCCTGTAGAAACAGGCCCACCTGACCACTCTCACTGCAGTTCTCAGCCATCAGGTCTGCCCAGGGCCTCTGGCCATTATACTCAATTAAAAAGGTATGTGCTCCCTGCTTGGCAGTCTGTGATTTGTGATACCGGAATTTAAGCCTTTGATTCTAAACATTCTACTTCTGGTATTTGTAATTTAAACTATAAAAAAAAAGTTGCTTCAGAAAAAAATTGTAGCATGTGGCTCCTATAACAGGGTAACTGTATTTATAACTTTTTGTTTTATTAGGAAAGAACCAGTGATCTGCCATTATTTAAACCTAAGATAACTTGCTTCAAAACTTTAAACAATATAATTTCTTCAAGCAACTAAGCGAAAGTACAGTCTTCAAGCAACTAAGTGAAAGCTGGTGTCCATTTCACTGCTGTAGTATTTGAGCTCAAATGGACATTTTGCTTGCTTTCTCCAGGCTTGATACATCAACCAGAAACATTAACTATATAAGGATGAGTTAACACAGAAAATTAAAGACAATAAGAAAGCTGATTATTAGTCAAGACATTTGTATAATGGCCTCCAAAGCTTGAAAAAATAAGATAACTTTCAGGGAGGTACCAAACCTTCATTTTTCAATACAGAAGTCATCATATATTTTCCTGAATCCATAAAGCTCAAGAAAAAGTATAAATCTGTTAAGTACAAATCCATACCAACCAAGCTCACGGTAACTTTAGAGAGCTTGTATCATGGAGTCTTAAATTATTTGGATTTGCCTGTGTTAATCAAATTATTAAATGTTAATTACTAAAATAACTCACCTCTAGTTCTCTTTATACTGTGTACACCTTGTGCGCTTGGGCGTTGCTTTTCAATGATCCCGGATTTATGAGATCTTGCCACACTACCACCCTGAGATGAAAAGTGACCGCTGTGTAGGAGGCTCCCCTTCTCCACCCCTGTCCTGTCATCTGATTTAACATCAGGGTACTCAGTTACCCAGGTGCTGTGGGCACGGTACTCACAAAACCCGGGTGTAATGGGTAGGTGAACCTGGGCAAAGGATCAGAGCCCTGTCCCAGGGCCTCTAACACACGCCGCTGGAATGCAAGGAAGGCTAGGGAGGAACCGAGAACCGTGAGTCTACAGCTGAGAGGGTGTTAGCAAAGCAGTCGAAGCACACACCCTACTCACAGTCCAAAATATCACCTTGGGTGACTTCTGCTTCCACTTAGGGTTTAGAAACCTGCCAAAGAGCATGACTCCCATGCTACAATGACAAAAAAAACTGGGTAATCTACAAAATCATAACTTTTCTGGAGCGCATCAGAAAACTGAGGATACAAGGCTATCAAGCGAATGGAATTTTCGACAGGTACCCACCAACTGCTGAAACCTCGGCAGCACAGGAAGGGGGTGGCGGCCAAGCAAATAAGAAGAAACCAATGAGATCGTTACCACATTCCTAACGGCCACGTGTGTGTGTGAGTGTTCTTTTGGAACAGCTGGTAGCTTAGACATGAAGGGGTTCTCACTTACCATCTGCTCACTCAGGAGACCGGAGACAGGACAGGTCCACAGAGCGTGGGGAGCTCGCCTCAGTGGTGGGTGGCAGAGGTAAGAAGCTGCCCCTGGGGATGGCACTAACCCACATCTTACCAAGGAAAGGCCTTAGTGGTGAAGCGAAGGGAGCAAACTCTAGACCCTGGGCCCCAGGCAAGACCCTTTGCTTCTGCGGAGGATAAAAGGAAAACCCACTGCCTCATGAGAGAAATGGAAAGCTCTACTGCTCCCAGGACATAAACAACGCTCCTTGGTATCCAAGGGAAAGGAAGAAACTAAGTTTCTAGCCCCTGGAGAAACATGTTCTTGAAATCATGGCTCAGTTAACTCAGCCCCTGTCTCCTGGTGTCCATGTTTATACTTATTTATTTAATGATTACTATCTCCCCGGATTTGAGCCAGCTTTGAATAAGATATAATTAAATGATAAGTTTAATAGACCAAAATCAGAAAAGAAATTACTCTGGCCATAAGGGCTATTCTAGCTACTGTGATTAAACATGGTATTTGGTTCTGACTTGGCAGCCAGGGCAAAAAGCTAAATTTAGTAGGTTGAATAATAATTCTAATGTAGGATGCTTATAAATTCTTTACAAGAGACAGCTTTTTCTTGGTGGCAAATCCCGAGGGGGATCAGTGCTAGACTTTCCACAAGGGACCTTGGGTGAAAAATATTGTTGTTTATTCATTCATCTAATGAATGTTTATTGCTCATCAGACCAGGTCTTTGCTTGTCACTGTTCCTTAGGAACTTTCAATCAAGCCATTAAGATAATTGATATGTTTTGATTATCAAACGAGTAAGAGTGACCTCCTGTTATAAATGAGAAATCTGGCTGGGGTTCTTGCTGGGGCAGAAGTCCAAACAATAAAGGCAGCTGCAGGCAGAGTTGGGACTTCCCTCAAAGTTAATTTGGAATTTGTCCAAATATCTCTGCAAGAATTCATACAGCATTGTGGACTTTCCACCATGGTGCATGGCAAAGATAGCCTTCACCTACAAATTTTTCCTTGTCGTGTCACCAGTCATTTACCAGGATACGTAAAAAAAGAACCTAACAATCTTCTAGGGGAATATCTGATCCTGCACTCCAGGGTGTCTGATAGGATGGATTAGCTGTGAATGTTTTTGTATAAATTACTATCAATGTGAGAGATGAAGATAGCACTTTGAAATACCACGCTTGTGGTCATAGGATTCAGCAGTTCATACTGGAGAAAATGTTTAAAACAGAACAACTTAAACCAGTATTTTGGCTAGGATAAAATTTTTTAAAGTCTGTATGTTGGTGAGGATGAAATAAAAGAATGCAAGATGCCACAGGATGTCCTATCAGTTACTGAAACATTTTGGTTTCCTGATAGTGAATTAGTTTCTTTTGGAACATTCGGTCCAGTCCTCCCTGCTCCCTCCTCCCTGTCTCTCTCCCTCTTTCTCTCTCCTTCCTCTCTGTCCTTTAAGGCTTCTGAAGGCCTTGAATAGAGAACAGCTGCTGTGACTGAAGCTTATTGGTCATTATGTGGGACTTGATGCCCAGGAAGTAGAGGTGGCCTCTCTCCCAGCAAACCATTTTCCAACCCATGAGAAACATCAAGAAAATATATTACTTAGCAAATTTCCTTTAAACTGGTACTGCAGAGAATTATTAGGACTCGATATTCTGGGAAGAAAAAGGCTTGTAACTGAATATTTATCCCTCAATAAATGACCTCTAACTAGAACTGTTCTGAATCAGTTCGTTGTCTTCAGGTGGAGTGTCTAAAGAAATGTACAACTTTGTATCACTACTATATGTTAAGGAATTGTGAGACTCATCAAGAAAAAAGGCACATAAACATGATAGAGCACATAGTTATCATTCACTGACATATCAACTTATTATCCATTTTAATGCCTATTTTTTTATACTACCTCACATTATCCAAATAATTCCTTCCTGTTTAAACTTTAAAAGAGAATTTTTTTTTGCATTAATCAAAACCTTTTATCACTTCAGAGAGGGAAATTTCCCACAGGCCAACTGTATAAAATTTATTGTGAAAGCAGATGATTATCTGCAGAGCTTCTGGAATGTCTCCTGGGATAAATTTATCAGTGATCTAGTCAGCAAAAGCTCATTTTGCTTATTTTTAGTTCAAGAAAAGTTCCAGAAATTTTACACGAACTTTTATTTATGCAACTTTTAGCATAAATAAGGGAACTCATATGGTAGTTACTTTTTGCTTCCTGGAAGATGAGCTGGTTTTAATTCAGTAAAGTAAATGGAAACACCCAGATGTCAGTGTGTATAAAATGAAGCAGAAAGGTTCACATAGTTTTTTTGTAATATTAATTTCCCCCAAATGGTTTATAATTCAATTAAGTTATAACTCAAGCCAATGTTTTAAAAAATTTTATTTAGACATTATAGAAAGTATCAATAGTTCTAGTAGATATTTGATCTTTTATTTTTAAGTTGTTGTAATTTTGCAATTCCTCAGATATAACATTACTACATTACTATTAACTAAACTCCAGACTTTATTCAAATTTCAACATGTTTTCCCATTAATATCTTTTTCCTATTCCATAATCCCATCCTAAATGTCACAATGTCATGTCTCCTTGGTTCCTCTGGTTAGGTATTTTCTAGAAGATCCCTTAATTGGGGTTTTTCTGATGTCTTTCTCATAACTGGATTGGGATTATGGGTTTCTGGAAAGAATATCTCAGGGGAGGAGTGCCCTTTTCAAATACCATATCAGGGGCACATGATATCTACATGACATCACTGGTGATGTTAATCTTATCACCTGGTTTAGGTAGTGTTTGTCAGATTTCTCTATTGTAAAGTCATTATTTTTCTCTTTCCATTTTTTAATTCTTTGGAAACAAGTCACTGAGCCCAGCCCACCCTCAAAGAAGAGCAATTTTAAACTCCACTTCCTGGAGAATATCTACGTATATTATTGGAATTCTGTAAGAAACATGTGTCTCTTCTCCCTCATTTATTTATTCAGGATTATTTATGTAATTATGGACTCATGATACTTATTTTCTATTTGGTTTCTACTCCCACACTACATTCTTATTCTGTTGCCCTCATTGTTCCAGCTCTGGTCATTGGGAGCTCTTTCAAGCCAACTTGTCCCTTTGACATGCCCCCATTCTTTTGATTTTTGAGCATGTCTGGCCAGGGAACCTTTCCCCTTACCCATTTAGTTCTTCTGGTTGGTTGAATAATTCAAATGACATACAGCAGATTAACAAGAAAAAATTAAATTTTAATATGTGCACACAGGGAATTCGTATAGACATGAAAATTCCAAATTCCTTTCCCGCTTTACTGCTCTTTCTCTTTCCAGCAAGTGGGGATCTAACTTAGTCATTAGAAGGAAAATAATCTGCCTGAATTACTTTTCCTTAGAAGTAGGTGGCTGATATTAGTCTATTGAAATGGATGGGTCTCAGAATTTTATGGGCAGTAAATCAATCATCGAGCTCTTGAAAATACAACTACCTGGTCTCCTTATTCCAGGTTAAATGGAAATCTTGGGGAGCAGGAGGAATGCTATGGCACCCATAATTTTATAACTTAAAGTGTTTTGTGTCTTTATGACTATATACAAACTGAGATCACTTTAGAGATACAAAGATAATTAATGTGTGTGTGTGCGTGTGTGTGTTATATCTATTACTCTCTATTTTCCATACACATATATTCACACATAAATATACATCTATTTTGAGCTTCTGAAAAATCAATTTCAGGTACGGTCTAATTCAATGATTTGGGTTCAGATATTGAGTATGCTTGTTATTCCCCGTTTTCACCCTGCCCCCTTCCTCACCCATTCCTTACTCTTCTGTCTGAATCCTGGGAGACCGACCCCCATGAACTTCATTTTTTCAGCTTCTAGTCAACTAGTTTCAAGGCATGGCAAGAGGATGGAGAGCAGGAGGAGAGAGAAATTAGGATCTTTCTCCCCTTAGCCTCTTGTGTGAGCCCCACAGTTCAGGTAGTCACTGTCCCTCCAAGTTTATAGCCACTGGGCCCTGGTCCCCCTGTTTCCTCTTCTCACTGTATGAAACCCTGGGGCCACACTGATTTCCTAATGCTATTAACCTCTGGGGGGGTCTCAGCATCTTTGGTGGATCCGGGAAGGCGGCACAGACCTCTGTAAAAAGTCCCTGAGTTGAAATTATGTAAAGTGGGTTCTCTGAGTGAAGTCCTGTTTTCCACTGGGACTGAGACTGAAACACAAAGAGTTAGTTAGGGTTTGCCTCTCTTATCTGCGAAGGCCTGCATGGCTTGTGGTGTCAAAGGAAGAAGAGAGATACTTACAGTTTTAATGAAGGAGCCCAAGCATTATGATTTGTGAAAGACTAACACACACACCACCACCACCCTCTTTTTGGTGCTCAAAGGGCAGGATTAGGATTTATTGTCCAATTTTATTGTTGCAGTTGACTTCATATCAGACTTACAATTAAGTCAACCAAGAATTTAGTCTAGCATTTTTAACAGCATTATTTTAGAATAACCTTCTGCAGCGTTTTGGGGATTAGGAAATTGGCCCAGGACACTAGTTCCAGAGGCTTTTTGGGTTGGGATGCCTCTGGGGTGGGGGCAGGAATGGAGACATTCTGTCTTGGGAAACTCACCAATACTTAACTGAAGAAGTCAATCCTGGCTCAGATGTGTTGGCTTTGAATTTTTACAGGATATGCCTCTACAGGCTGCATGAATTGGTTTATTATTTTCCCTTTCTGATTATCCTGCCTGCCTGAGACGGAATTATTTTTACGGATTTCCCCAAATTTGCTGGCAAAGTACAATTCAGTAAATCCAAACAGATGGGAGCAGAATTCACTGTCAGTCACCGTAAGGCCAGCTTTTATTTGTGTCATTTGTTTCTTGTTTCTACTGCTTTATTATAAGGGACTGAAAATCTGGCCTTTTATTTTGAATTCCAGATTCTTAGTGGTACTGACATTTTCTTCCTAGCTACCAGGTGATTACATCTCCCAGATGGTTCCTTCTTGAGCCTTCTCAGTCTTAAAAACTGAGATCAAGAGGGCCAGCTGAGTGGCACATTGGTTAAGAGCTGGTTTTGGGATGCCACCGGCCCCGGTTTGGATCCCACATATGAGGGCCAGTGACACTGCCCTCTACAGCTAAGATGGTGAACAACAGCTCAACCTGGAACTGGGCTGCTATGAGTCCCTGGGACGGCATAGCTACAGCCCCTGCTGCAGTGGGCTGCCATAGGCTACAGTGAGTGGCCGGCAGCCAGTGTGAGCTGCCAAGTGCTGTGGTGAGCGATCATCCAGAGGCTGGCGACGGATCTGCCTCATCCGGGAAGAGCACAATGACCATACCAACATGGGCCAGTGAAGCAACGTCCTCCGCAACTAGACTGAAGAACAAAAAGACAGCAACTTGTCTGTTCCCGTACCCCAATTCCCCAATAAAATCTTTTAAAAAACAACAACAAAAAAACTGAGATCAAGAATTCCTGGATATCTCCAGAGTTTAGATAATCTCCAGTCCCTTTTTGGAAGTAAAATGGAGAATGATTAATGAATAATCATTAATGATTAATGAATATTAATCAAATGATTAATGAATCATTAATTTAGTCAAAGTTCCAACCTCATCCCTTAGTATGTGGATGAAGGTCATTGCTTACCATGGATAGAAGTAATCTACAGCTTGGTTTGCCTTATCTGGAAACATTTATGCTTAATTAAGCACAGCATAGGGAATATAGTCAATAACATTGTAATAACTGTATGGTGTCAGATGGCTACTAGACATACTAGAGTGATTGCTTTGCAAGTTATATAAATCTCTAATCACAATATTGTACACCTGAAACTAATATAATATTATGTCAATGGTAATTTAAAAATTATTTTAAAATAAATTTAAAAAACACTTAGGCTTAGCTACCAAAGTCATAAACCTCAAATTACGATTCATATTTTCACAAGATAATCTAAACTCTTTAAAGCCAACTCTCTGTTTCATGATGTGAGCCATTCCATGTTTTACTTCTACTATTTTTCTTATCCCTTATTAGTTTCACAGGTTTGTTATTCCAGAAAATTCCAGTAATTTTTAACTACAATGGCTTTAAGTACATATGTCTAAAGTCTTTTTTTTTCCTAATTGAAGCCAGTTTGGAGTATTATTTGTTAATGGAAGTTCCAGGTCTCCATGGTTTTATTGTATCAAAAGCAAACCCTCTTGGTGCCAACTACTTGGTTACTTGCATTATTTTTGTTTAATATTTGTCTTAGGTTCAATTTTTATCAAAGTTATACATGCCCGTAGTTTAAGCCAACAAGGGGTGTGTGGAAAACAACAGACTCCATCCCCTTTTCCTCTAATTTTCTACCCCTAAACAACCACTTTTACTTCGTTAGCTAATAGTTTTTGCTTTACCTCCATTTCTGTAAATGCCATGCTTGTATTTCAATTTTCAACTTTAGATGATCTTTCTACCTTAAAAGATGATTATTTAACTATGTTTCCTCTTATTAACTGTGTTTCTCCCTATTCTCCCAACTCCCAAACAGTTATGATGGAAAATAATTAGCTCAGTAGTCGGTATTTACAACCTTATGACTAGGTAAATGTTATTCATAGCTGAGCCAAGGAGCAAATATGATGATTGCTTTTTCCTTTCTGTGCAGTTTTGTTTTTAACTGGAGTTAGTCTCCCTGCCTCCCTCCCCACCCCACCCCCGCCCACTTGATTTCTGTCTTTTTGCTCATTCAACCACAAATTCTTCACAAATTATCTAAGACTTCCCTCAAGATTTTCACATCCATCAGGCAGTCTGTCAATTTCATTTTCCTCAAGAAGTCTCTTCTATGGACTTCCAGTTTCCTCTAATCTAGACTGCTTGTCCTCTATGCCTGGTACACAGCTGTCATTTGGGATTTCTCTTCACCATTATTTTGCCTCCTCATGTACTGATTTCTTATTTCTTTTATTCCATATCATCCTCTTCATTGGTAGAACTCATCTTCTTGTAGCTTTTTTTGAGAGGCTATAAGGGACACAAAAACTTATTTTTGAGAACTTGTACATTTAAAAATGCCATTATTATGTCCTTACATTTGATTTGTAGTTGGCCTTGGTGTATAATTCTAGAATGAAAATACTTTCCTTTAGAATTTCAAAGGCATTGCGCATGCTCATTGCCTTCTGGCCCTCATGGCTTGTATTGAGATGTCCAAAATTGTGTGGTATTTTCTTGTTTTCATCTTTAGAAGTTTTTAGCCTCTGCTCCTTGTCCTGGGATTTTGAAAATTTTGGGTAATGTGCTCTGATATGATTGTGCTTCTAAATTGCTTGGCTACTTGGTTGACCCTTCCAATAAAGAAACTAAAGCCTGGGGCCGGCCGAGTGGTGAGGTGGTTAGGCGCTGGCTTGAGAAAGCCAGTGGCCCCGGTTCGGGTCCCACATATGAGGGCCAGTGACACTGCCCTCAAAAAATAAAAGAAAATAAAATGAAAAAAATAAAAAAAAGAAAAAAGACTTAGTTTTGAGGAAGTTTCTTGAATTATTTCTTTGATGAGTCCTTTCCCGCTATGTTCTCTGTTGACTTTTTCTAGAACTCCAATTCTTAATTTTTAAAGGAAAGGGAAAATAAGAAATTTATTAGAT
This sequence comes from Aselliscus stoliczkanus, assembly GCA_033961575.1. Classification (NCBI taxonomy): domain Eukaryota; kingdom Metazoa; phylum Chordata; class Mammalia; order Chiroptera; family Hipposideridae; genus Aselliscus; species Aselliscus stoliczkanus. The sequence goes on along the minus strand of CM066727.1, from coordinate 99,834,655 downwards.
GACTTCTTTGCTCTGGCTGTTTAAATATCCCAAGAAAAGGAAATGATAGGACAGAAGATGTATGTCCAATGAAAGTCAACAGAAGAAAATAGAGTCCAGGGAAAACCATGATAATCTTTCCTTTTTTTTTTTTCTTTGTTTGAAGAATAAAGTGATTGGGCTGGAATAAAGGTAAAGAGGGATTTTAAGTGTCTTTCTGTAGCTTTCTATTGGGGTTAAGGTGCAAGGAAAGAAGACCATCTCCATCTCCATTTGGGGCTTTACAACTGATAATGAGACCCATAGGGAACGTGGGCGAATTGTCAGGGAGCACAACCCTTCTGATACTGTCTGTGGTGAGCTTATTAAATCTTTGAGTTCAATAATTACCTTGACTGGGGCTTTACATGAAGAGACATGTCATCAGATAAGATTGGAGAAAGGGGGATAGATGTGTGAGAAGAGAGCAATACTAATCATTTATTTTTAATCACATTTTCCTAATTCGATGTTTAAGATGTTCAGTATTGTCAGCATTCTCTTGGACATACACATATGCTCATGTACACACAGTGATGGGCTCGCATAGCCAATGTCAAAGTGAAGATGAATAAAATCAACATCCCCATCTATCTACAGAATGTACAATGCATACACATCATTTGATGATGTCTTTTGTTATTTATTATTTTATTAATGTGTCCTGTGTAACTAAGCCATTGAGAGTAAAGCCTGTTTTATGCCCCATGAAATGGTTTGCATCTTGCGGTCCATTCCACTTACATGCACATGAACATTTGTAGTTGATCCCTTATACAGTAAAACCTTAGATTGCGAGTAATGTGGTTTGCGAGTGTTCTGCAAAACAAACAAACATTTCTGATACATTTTAATGTGGTAAACGAACGATATCTTGCAATACAAGTAGTTTGTTTCTGGAACAAGTTATGCTCGCAAGCAAAGGTATTACTGTACTTACTTTCTCTTTACATCTGAGAGAAAGCCAAAAGGGGCTAGTAATGCCTGATTTGTGCATCAACCAGAATTCCTAACAGTCGGCCATGAGGAGCATAACCTGGTAACTAAAGATGTATGAAAAAGTGCTTTCTAGCTGGACAAATGTTAAGGAAACCTTAATGTAGGGGTTGGGTTGGTAAGTGTTCCCATGCAGTGCATCCTAATGTTCTCTTAGACTCCCTCCCTGGCATTTTCTACTAGATTTTCATGAACTCCTCAGTTTGACCAGAGACTGATTATGTAAAGAATTTCCTTTGGAAAGTTAAATAAGGATAAAAAGTGACCCAGGCAGTTGAAAGAGTCCTTGGGGTGAGATCAAAAGGCCAACGGGGGATTGTCAGGTCAGTGACAGCAGCAGATGCTGAGCGCCGCATTCCAGAGCTTGGTCTGAAGCCAAGAGCCCCCATGTATAGAGCTCGGGCATGAAAAGCAGGGAGAGGGATGCAGGCGCCCCAGTGTTCATGAATAGAGCCGGGGAATGTCGGCCTCCAGTTTCCTGGCTCATACTGGCTTTCTCCTATAATTCAATTTCAAACTGGTTGAAGGACTCATTTTAAATAGAAACAGAATTCTGAAAAAAATACACAAACAAAGACTGTGATTAAGTTAAATTGTGTATTGAATACTACTCTTTAATTCTAATAGTTTCTTTATCAAAGTTCTGGTATTTCATTTGAGCCACATGAAAATGGTCTTTTTCTAAGAAAATGAGCATTTTCAAAAGTAGCTTCAAAAAACAAATTGACCATTTTCATGTGAAATGCTTTGTTTTAGAAAGTTTATAGCATTACGTTCCAAATTTTAGTTCAAAGGAAATGGAGATAATGGAGCTGGAATGCTTCTACTCCATTGCCAGCTCTCGTAAGCTGATATGTCATGGGCGCCTGGCAGAGTTAGAGTTTTGAGCACAGAGGCTGCCTCGTTCCACTGGAATTAGTTGAGGTCCCCATAGCCTCTTTCAAGTTTGCTTTTATTTCCCTCATCATGGTAACATCTTTTCAAATGTAATACCCTTATTGTTAAGGTGTTCTAGTAATGAGCATACTAACGACGATAGTCAGTAGGTACGGTGCCATCGCGTACTTGGTACATTTCTTTTTTTAACTGGGCCATCCTGCCCCCTGTTGACAGCTCAGCAGCAACTCAGCTCAGGCCCATGTGGGAATTGATCGGGCGACCCTTTTGCTCAGAGCTACCACTCTTGAGCGAGCTCTTAACCAACTGAGCCACTTGGCTGGCCCTACTAGGTACTTTCTAAATGTTATATTATTTCTTTTAGTCCTCACACAAATTTAGGAGGTTGGTACTATCATTACCCACATTATCACAGATGAGGAAGCTTGCCCAAAATTCCCAAGCTTAGTAACTGCAGCTGAGATCAGACTCAGGCAGGACTACCTCACCATACCTCCTCACTGACCCATTACTGGTTTGCTCCTGATAGATTCTTAAAACACAGCAGGGAATAACATCAGTGTGTCTCTGCTGTGATGGGAGCAAGAGGAAAGGACTTCTCTGTTTTTTCGACAATGCTCTTTCCTTTCAGCATTTTTGTAAACCTTGAGATCAACATTCAAATTGTCAACTGGGCTCTCGTTCTTCTTTTTTCTTTATTTCCATATATCATTTCTCCTTTACTACAAGACATGTAAATTGGATGATTTTACAACTCTAAAAGGATGGGATGGCCCAGAATTTAATAATCACCATCAAGTTTTATAAAAATCATTTAGTCAGCAACTAGAATGCCCAAGAAGCTTATAAAGATTTAGTTCTATTCCTTCACCAGTGACCTTACCCAGTTGGAAAAGTCATTTTTTTCTATCTGTATTACTACTATATGCCATCTATTTCACACACTCCAGAAAATACAGCTGGAGAAAATTCTCCCAAGTCTGGATTATAGACATGTAATAAGTTCAGAATATAGACAGTCTTATAGGCTGTGTGAATACATACACCAGGCTATTCTTCTTAATGAAGGGAAGGGCTAAAATAGTGTGAAAGCAAATGAAGTCATAATAAAACAGCTTATCTCTAGCGAGCGCTTTCTTGCAACCAGGATTTTTCTGAGCATTTTCCATGAATTAACTCATTTAATATGTACAACAGCCTTACATCAACAGCCTGGCTTCAGATCCCAACTTCAGGACCTCAAACTTGGTGACCTTGAGTCCCTTAACTTCTCTGGGCCTCAGTTCCCTCAATTGTAAACTAGGAATACTAATAGTAGTATTAGTATTAGTGTCACCCACCATTATGTTTCAAGCACTGTGGTAAGTGTTTTACATATGTGATCACATATAAGCTCATGAAAGCCCTGTAAGGGATAGAGATGGAAGAGAGGAAAGCTTAAGAGTATAAAAACACCGACTAAGATCCTAGAGCTGGTAAGTGTCGAGTGTAGTAAGCAACCCGGACTCTACTTGGGTCTATGACTAAACTGCTAAGCAACACCATGAAGTTTTCAGTGGCCTGCTATCTGCAGTAAAACCATAGGAAATACTGGCCAAATCTGATCGCTATGAAAAGTCTGTCTTGATGGCATCAGAAATGAAAGAACTCTTGTCTTTCTATTTATAAAAAGTACATGTGTCTATTTAGATGCAATCAGAAATGTTTAGGAATTAGAACTTAATTATTGGTAAGAAATTGTTTCTTTGCAGGCTTCTTTAGTCCCTGAAACAGTAAGTGGTACTTAAAGATTTATATCTGATTCCCATTTGGGTGGTTACCAACCAGCAACTGTTGACAGCAACATACAGGCTTGCAAGAATGATTTATATTTATATTTTTAAATTTTATATTTAGCTCTTTAGTCTATAATGTTTGTCTAACCGTAGCTCTCTTCCGTTGACTGGACAGTATGATTTAACAATCTCAATAAACAATCCTACTGGTTTTGTGAAAAAGGTCTTAGCCATTTTCACTTTCTGTTTTGATTTGTTTTAATATCATATAAATAGTAATGGAGAGGATGATTTATATGATTTATAATAAGAAACTCATATATTATTTGGTCTTCATCACTGTTTCTAGCAGCAAGCTCCTAAAACCCTTGGAATTTCTTAAGTAAAAGAGTGATAAAGGTGTCTTGACATTCATAACAAACCCCTTTGAACCACACCTCAGTTCATGGGGTAACTTTTGGAAAGCACCTAAAGATGGGGACTGGTGACCAGAGGAAAAAACTGTATGATTGAAAGGTTGAGACTTTCAGTACACATCCCCACCCCAGCACCTGAGGAGGAGCAAGGGGCTAGAGGATGAACTGATCACCATTGGCTAATGATTTAGTCCATCATGCCTAGGTAACATAGCCTCCATAAAAAAGTAAAAGCTAAAAGGATGGGGTTCTGAGGGCTTCAGGGCTAAGGAACACATGGAAATTTGGGAGAGTGGTGCCCTTCCCACATACCGTACCCTGTTCATCTTTCCCATCTGGCTGTTTCGGAGATACATAATTTTATAGTAAACTGGTGATCTAGTATGTAAAATGTTTCTTTGAGTTCTGTGAGCTGCTCTAGAAAATTAATCAGACCCAAAAGGAAGGCTATGGGAACCTCCAATTTATGGCCAGTTGATGAGAAGCACAAGTGACAACCTGGAAAATTGGCATCTGGGAGAATTGTCTTGTAAGACTGAGCTCTTAACCTATGGACTCGGACACTATTTCCAGGTAGATAGTATCAGAATTGAGATGAAGGCATGGGGAATTAGAAGGAAAGGGTGAATCCTGAGATAAAGTTCGGGACACTCGGGCAACAGGCAGGTCTATGAAAGGTCTGGTTTCACTAATCCATGGGAAATATTTGGTTGCTTTGAGGTGGCAGAAGGTAGGCATATTCCCATTTCTTGTTCTCTCGTGTGGAGAACAACTGTTGCGTAAGCCACATATCTGCTTGGTTTATTAGTATTACCACTGCTCATGTAGCTTTTTATTTTAAAAGCCATCCATGTCTAAAGTTTCTGGTTACCCAACAAAATTACAGTGGAAAAAAACCCCATGCCTTTTGTAGTATGTTGGTGCTGAGTATATTGGTTACTAAACCAACTGCAAGTCCACCAGCTTGTAGCTTTAAGTCCTCATGATCCTCTACATTACTTCATAGCTCAAAAACTTCTTAATATTTGTTTTCCACAGTCAATCGCCTCTCGTCCGCCACCATATCAGTTTCAGCTCAGGTTAAGAAGGCTGTCTCATGAGGCTTAATGCCCAAATATATAGATGGTTACTTTGGCCATGTTCTTACATAAACAGATGAAGACAGCTGATAACATTAGCAACTTCACTTGTCATCTCGTTTTTCTAGGGCACTTGCTTCCCTGAAAATTATTTATGTTTTGATCTATTAATCCATGGCAACCACTGAACACAGCTGTACCAAATGGTGTCCCTGAGATGGTCAGTTGCTTATTCTCCTTTACACTCTTCTATTTTGGGAGTGGTGTGGACTTTTGACTCTGCTCAGTTGAGCTCTTGCCTCCATCAAGTTACCAATGGTGGCTTGTAAAAGAGTAGGCCACTTGGCCTTCATCTTTAGGAGAAAAAATAAATTCGGCTCATTTACCCAGATGGTAACATTCCTCATATTTAATTTCTAAAAGATTAAAAGTAGGACTCTGTTTTTCTGCATCAAAGACTCTAGATGTGAAAAAATCTTTAATAATGCATTGTAGCAATCTGTGCATTGATTTTAAAAAATCCAAATAGGATAAAAAAGCATAAATGATAGATGACAGACTCCATTTCATTCCTCCTCACCCTGTCCCCACTGCTCCTAGATAATTCTTGAAAACATTTCTATTTTTGCTCCTATTGGTTCCCTGAATAACTCTGTTATGCTCTTACATTTATTCTTTGGCCTATCAATTTTTTTATCAGCTCTGTTTTTTTTAAATACAGATTTATTGATGTGTAATGTACATACCATAAAATTTAGTTATTTTAAGTGTACGATGAAAGGCATTTCAGTAAATTTAGAGAGTGGTGTAAGCATTACCACAGTCCAATTTTAGAACATTTAGATCCCTCCTGGCCATTTTGCAGTCACCTCACGTTTTCAGTCCCAGCCCCAAGTAATCCTTATTCTATTTTTTGTCTCTATAGATTTGCCTGTTCTGGACATTTCACAGAAATGGAAGTGACCAATCAATTTAAGGCAATATTTATTGACTTCCTGATATGAAAGATAAATATTTATTTTATTTATAGAACTTCTTCCCTCTCATTTCTCACAACCTTTTACAATTCTATATTATTTTCAAAATTCCTATGTTGGTTATTTTTTGTCATTTTTAGTAACATACTTCCATTTTTATTTTTTATTTTTTGTTTCATCAGTTTATGTCACTGTCTTCTGCTGCTCTGCCCACATATAAAATGCCTTGTGCTTTTCAGTGTTTTTCCTCCATTTGTTCACTGACAACTTCTGATTAAAAAAAAAAAAATTCTGACATTTATGCCTTTATTTGATATTATTAAGGCTGATAATATTTTATCTTTTATTCTACAATTATAATTAAGTCTTCAGTGTCTACACGTTGATTCCAAAAGTAGAAAGCTAAGAGCGGCCTGTATGAATCTGTAAATATTGCTCTATTCAGATCTGAGCCCATAGCTCAGTGTTCAAAGCAGAACCGCGGTGGCGCTCCACGGAGCAAGTGGCTGGTGTCAGAGTCAGAAGAACACGTATCCTGTATCATTCACTAAATGCTCAAAATTTCACCCATAACAAGTGTCATACTTGAGCCATTTTTTTATAACTTTTCAGTTTTTCCCCTAGAGTTTTAAATTATTTTTTATCCTTCATGTTGGAAAAAGAATAGTATACCTTCGCTGTACCCTAAAATTTATCTGTCTCTCTATCACACTATGAAATCTTCCTTTTCCCAGAGTTCTTAATTGTTGTCATTTTAAGTGGGTTTTCTCTGGGCCCAATGTATGAGCTGTCATGAATCCTCTGTTCCCTAAGTTTCTGGACCCTAAATTAACTTTCATAATGTGCTTTCTTGGTTTTCTCTTTCACCAGACTGGAATATATTCTCCAGTAAATTCTGAAGGGGAGGCGGGTAGGGATGGGGTGAGTGGGGAATGTGTGAGAGGTGGACTTCCCAATATCACACAAAAGTATTTATTTCTCTTTCACAGTTTATTGCTTATCTGGGCCTATTATTGAACTTTCAAAATCATTTTTTTCCCTCTGAATTTGAAGGCATTGCTTCAGTGTTTTCTAACACATTGTGTTGCTGATGAGAAAAATCTGATACTAGCTGAATTCTTACTCCTTAGTCCATAGTCTGCTTTTAAGCTTTGAAATATTTTTAGATCTTCTATTTATTGTTACTATTCTGAAATTTCACAAACATGAGACTTAGGCCTTTTACTTTCTTTTATCCTGCTTGGCATTCAGTGGTACTATTCAACCTGAAGACATAACATTTTCAGTTCCAAAACAAGTTTTGTCCTCCTCACACTTTTAAAAAATGATTTCCCTCTCTTAACTTTCTATGTTATTTCTTTTTAGAACTCCTGCTAGTCAAATATTGGACTTCTTGGGTTGTCTTTTTCTCTTGGTTCTTTTAAGATGTTTTCTTATCTTATTCACTCTTTACTATTTTTTTCCCTCTGTGTGCTTGTTATTTTTATCAACTCTGAAATGCTTTCTTTTGAAAAACATTTTTTTTTTTGCAATCATATTTTTTCATTTTCAAATGCTTTTGTTGTTCTCTTTCTTTTTCAAGACATTCTGTATTTTTATTTATGTTTTAAAAGGAAAATTATTTGAATCAGAATTTTTTAAAAAAGATTTCTCTATTGAAACTCAGATTCAGTTAAACTTTTTAAAAAAGTTCTCTTCTGTTCACTGAATCTTTTGTTTTTCTCTCTCTTTAAGGCACCTGTGGTCTATTGTTTTTGGCTGTATTAGGCTTTCATTTTCCTCATATGGTAATTCTCATTCATTGAATGCTTGTGTGAATAAGTAAATGAATGAGTGAAATAGTTGATTATTCTGACTAGCTAGTGTGGGACTGCCTGGCTGTTGTTTAAATAGGTCCACTTTCCTTGCAGGACTCTCCCTCCTGTGGGAAATTTGGCTGGAGCGCATGTATGCGACAGGGCTTTGCTCAGGGAAATGCTATTCAAAGTGTGCTCGGGAGACTGGTGCTGGTCTGCAAACCCGTTTGTTACTGCAAACTGGTCCACAATGAGATAAATATGGAAATTTGCAATGCTCATATAGATGCTTTTGTAACATTTTAACACACTGCTGAGAAACCCAAGCTAGCATGCTTAATATCAGCAAATGTGGTTTTACATCTGAGTTTTGAATTGATGTATATTTTGATGACTCAGCTATAATGACAGGAAACTGTTGTACCCACATTAATGAGATTGTGACAGAATGTAGATCAGTGTACTACTTATTTCATGGAGAAAAGCTTTCTTTAAAAAAAACAAAAAACAATAAAAACAGCAGCCTTACTAAATTGTGCCTTGAGATGTGGTAAAATTTGAATTATGTAAATGTAATGTGTTAAATTTGGGATTATTTTATTTTTATGAGTGATAATATGGAAGTTGATATCATATTAACAACTATTATAGCTTGCTGAGGTATGATGATTATAGAGGGGAATGTTCTGTTAAAAACATTTGCACTAAAAATGAACTCTTAGCCTTTCTGCAAGGTAAGAAACAATTGTAGTCCAATTTTTTTTTTTTAAAGATATGAATTGGCAGTCAGTCTTCTTATTTATTCAATATCTTTGATTATTTAAAAATGATCACTAGACTTCTATGCAAGGAATAAAACTAACATGCTTTTCAATGTAACATAATTTAAAGGATAAAAATGTTATTTACATGCTTAGAAGAACAGAGTTTGTATGAAGTGTTGTGAATGTTTCAACTTTATTGATAGTGAAGTTGGAGATCATATTGGTATTGCAGATCTGTTAAAATTTTATCATCAAACACCTTAAAATTTGATAAAAGGTTGTGAATTTTGTTTTTTGCAAAAAGAAGACTACACATAAGAAATTCATAGATTGTGAATCCATTTCTCTCATCAAAAATAATTTAAATTAGGGTCGGCCGAGTGGTGCGGCGGTTAAGCGATGGCTTAGGAAGCCAGAGGCCCGGTTCGGGTCCCACATATGAGGGCCAGTAACACTGCCCTCAAAAAAATATAAATAAATAATAAAAATAATTTAAATTTAACAATAAATTTAAGAATAAATTATTGAAATGGAATACTAATGAATAGTGGCATTTCACCTGTAATTTGAAAATACAGCATCACTTTATTTTGAATTAAAGTTAAAAAGGAATATACTGAGTTTACTTAAATTTCTTTACAATCTCTTCTTCCTCTTCCAGCAACATAATTTGGTGAGACCAGTTTTGTACTGTGTAGGTTATTAAAACGAAACATAGAAACAAGTGATACTAGTGAAAGGTAGAGCAAGGACATCCCAACATTTTACTCCTTTATAAAAACAATGAAAAATTAAAATATCAGAATCTTTTTCAGATCACTGAAAATTAACCAAATACTTGCAGCAACCCAGGGAGCATTTATTTGACAAAAATATCTGAATCTTAGTAAGAACAGTAATCTCAATGGAATTTTAATTTACACTAGTCCCACCTCCCACTCTCTAGCTCCATGGTAGCCTAGAAAAATAACAGCCAGGGACCTGAGGGGTAAGAACTGAGCTGGAGGTCTTTCAAAGCCTTATTCCCAAAGAATTGACATCATTTGACCTGTCTAGTGGTGCCCTGGACAATTCCACTCCAAAAGCTCATCTTTATGTGACCTGACTTAAACCCCACCAAGTGCTAAAAGCCTTTCCCAGGGGTGAGGAGGTATTTGTTGAAACCAATTTCAGGCACATCTTTTAACTATGAGACAGCTTGGGATGGATAACAGTTGGGATGAACAATAGAGTAATCAGAAAGCTTAAAAGGAAAACTTGACGGCCGGCCGAATGGCGTGGTGATTAAGTGCTGGCTTAGGAAGCCAGCGGCCCCGGTTCGGGTCCCATATATGAGGGTCAGTGACACTGCCCTCAAAAAAAAAAAAAGGAAAACTTGAGGAATAAGATGTCCATACAGACTTTGAAAAGCTCTGAAATATCCCTAAGAATCTAAAAGGGCATGGGCATGTGTAGATCTGTGGCCATACTTAAGAAAGTTCTGAGAAGGCCTAAGCTCTCACCTCTAGTTGACCTTGAGGCTCTGTACAAACAGGAAGTGAAGGCTAAGGCAGAGTTGTAAACTGCCTGGCAGAGTGTTAAAGGCATGACCCAACATGCACATAGAGTCCTCTGGCCCCAGGTGTTGTTTGTTTTTGTTTTTTTGTTTTTTTGAGGGCAGTGTCACTGGCCCTCTTATGTGGGACCCGAACCGGGGCCGCTGGCTTCCCAAGCCAGTGCTTAATCACCACGCCATTCGGCCGGCCCCCAAAACACAGGTTTGACATCTTGTCAGTTATTTATTTTATTTTATTTTATTTTATTTTATTTTATTTTATTTTATTTTGAGGGCAGTGTCGCTGGCCCTCATATGTGGGACCCAAACCAGGGCCGCTGGCTTCCCAAGCCAGCACTTAACCACTGCACCACTCGGCCGGCCCCTGGCCCCAGGTGTTTAATGAAATCTTTATATGGCTCAACGTACCAAATTAATGTAACATACTACATTAATAGAATAAAGGGGGGAAAAAGAACCACATGATCTTCTCAATGGATTCAGAAAAAGCATTTGACAAAAATTACACACTTTCATGATTAAAAACACTTAACAAACTAGGAATTGAAGGGCACTTCCTCAACCTGATAAAGTGCATCTATGAAAAATCCACAGCTGACATCATATTTAAAGTAAAAGACAGAAAGCTTATCCCCGCTAAGTTCAGGAATAACACACTGCACTGAGAGCTCTACACAGGGCAATTAAGGAATAAGACAAAAGAAAAGTGATCCAGATTGGAAAGGAAGAAGTAAAATTATGTCTTTTTTCAGATAACAGATCTTATATATAGAAAGCCCTAAATAATACACAAAAAAATCTATTAGAGCTAGTAAATTAGTAGCAAATATGTAGATATAAGACCAATAAAGAAATATCATTGTATTTTATATTAGCAATGAACAGCTCAAAAATGAAGAAAATAGCTCCACTTAAAATAGAATAAAAAATAAAATACTGAGGAATAAATTTAACAAAAGAAATGCAAGACTTGTACATTGAAAGCTACAAAACATTCTTGAAAGAAATTAAAGCAGACCTAAATAAATTTTAAGACATTTTATGTTCATGAATTGAAAGTCTTAATATTGTTAAATGGGAATACTATCCAAGTTGATCTATAGTTTCAATACACTCACTATCAAAATCTATGCTGCTGTTGTTATAGCAATTGACCAGCTGACGCTAAAATTCATTCAGAAATGCCAGGGACATAGAATAACCAAACTTTGGTGATTCACACATCTCAATTTCAAAACTTACTACAAAGCTACAGTAATCAAGACAATATGGTACTGAAATAAGAATAGGCATAAGAAACAACAGAATAGAATTGAGAGTCCAGAAACAAACCCATGCATCTATGGTTGAATGATTTTTGACAAAAGGTGCCAAGACCATTCAATGAAAAATAGCATTTTCAACAAGTGATGCTGTGACAACTGGATAGCCACATGCAAAAGAATGAATTTAGACCCCTACCTCACACCATAATCAAACATTAATTCAAAATAGATAAAAATATCCAAATCTAAGAGCTAAAACTATAAAAATTTTAGAAAAAAACATATATGTGAATCTTCATGACCTTGGGCTAGGCAATAGTTTCTGAGATATGACCCTGAATGCACAAGTAACTGAAGACAAACATAGACAAATTATTGAACACTTCATCAACATTGGAAACTTTGGTGCATCAAATGAAACTATCAAGAAAGTGAAAGGACAACCCACAGAATGAGAGAAAATATTTTCAAATCATGTGTCTGATAAGAGTCTAACATCCAGAATATATAAAGATCCCTTACAACTAAACAATAAAAGACAAATAACTCAATTTAAAAATAGTCAAATGACTTGAATAGACATTTCAAGAAGACACACAAATAGCAAATAAGCACATGAAAAGATGCTCAATATCATTAGTCATTAGGAAACTGCAAATCAAAGTCACAATGAGATATCATTTCATAGAGGACTGGCTATAGTAATAATAATTTTAAAAGGGAAATAACAAGTGTTGGTAAAAATGTGAAGAAATTGGAACTCTCATAAATTGCTGGTGGGAATGTAAAATGGTTGAACCACTGTGGAAAACAGTTGGTAGTTTTTGAAAAAGTTAAACATGAAGTTACCATATAACCAAGCAATTCTATCCATAGAGATATATCCAAGAGAATTGAAAACATATGTTGACAGAAAAACATATTAATGTTCATAGTAGCATTGTTTATAACAGCCAAAAAGTGGAAACTGCTCAATTGCCTATTAACAGATGAACAAATAAACAAATGTGGCATATCTATATAATGGATTATTATTCAGACATAAAATGAAATGGAAGTATTGATACAAGTTACAACATGGATTAACCTTGAAAACATTATGCTAAATGAAAGAAGCCAGACAAAAAGGGCCACATAGTGTATTATCCCATTTATATAAAATGTCCATTAGAGGCAAATCCATAAAGACAGGAAGCAGATTGGTAGTTACCAGGGTTTGGGAGGAGGGGAGATTGGGGAATGACTGCCAATAAGTATGAGGTTTCCATTTGGAGGGATGGAAAATGTTCTGGAACTAGTGCTGATGGTTGCACAACTTTGTGAATATACTAACAATCACTGAACTGCACACTTTAAAATAGCACATTTTTGGACATGTGAATTTTATCTCAAGAAGTAAAGAAAAAAGTACATGGAAACATGTTTTTCTGTCTTCTCTCTCACTTCTGCCGATGGTACCTGCCATTTCTGAAGCCTTAGGCTCCCCAGGCCTTCATGGGGAAGATGGGCTCCACCTACACTGTCCCCAACAGTTACATTCTGGGATCCAACTTCCTTTGCTGCCTGTCCATCTGCTTTCTGTCCTTTGGAAATCTGTTGAAATGTCTTGTCTACTGATACCCCCTCTTCCTTGTTTTCTTTGTTGTATGAGTTTATTCCTCTTTGCACCTCTATGTTGTCATTCCAGCAGCTGTCAGTAGGCAGGGGAGGCAAACACATGTTCAGTATGATTCCTGACCTAAATTAGCCTGCAATTTGGATCTTCAAAGTACACAGAAATTCTTTCAACAATGGCAGTATAAAATAGCATGGTGTAACATCCCTCAGGGCTTAGAACTAAGAGAGTATCCAGGTCATTTAAGAAGAAATTTACCAGTTTTACCTCAAATATGTAAATAATTTAGATCAAAATTTTACCTTGATATAAATGATCTGTATTAATTAATTTGAGAGTCACTTGGTTAATGGAGACATTACCATGTTCTCTTCTGCATTTGAAACAATCACAACTGATATTTGTGACATTTTTATATATAATTTCATTCGTTCAACAAATGATGCGTTGAGTGCCTTATGTACAGGCACTGTCCTGGGTGCTGAGGACATAGCACTGAAGAAGACGAAAAGCTCATTTCTCTCACAGCTTTCACTGAATAAGAGGGGAGGGACCGCCAGTAAGTGAGTGACTTACATAAGATTTGTTAGACAGGGAAAGTACTATAAAGAAAATAAAACAGAATGGTATTAAGGGGCTGGTGGAGGAAGTTGGCACATTATATAAAGAGTCAGGGAAGGGGTTTACCCATTCATAGAAATACTACAGGCCACATACAATGATTTCTGTATTGTAGTGTCTCCTATAATCTCATTGCTCAGAAGCAATCTCTGTGACCTTTATAGGGCTCTAGTTATTGTCTTGAAAAACTTATATGTCTAATTTATATCATTTGCTCTATATAATTGTATTTATTTTTTTTAAATTAAAGTTTATTGGGGTGACAATTGTTAGTAAACATTGTTTCAAGTGTACAATTCTGTAATACATCATCTATATATCACATTGTGTGTTCACCACCCAGAGTCAGTTCTCCTTCCATCACTATATTAACATTATTACATAAGTTGTTCTTGAAGTTATTACAGGGCTGGCTGAGTGGCGCATTAGTTAAGAGTTGGCTTGGGATGCCAGTAGCCCCGATTCGGATCCCACATATGAGGGCCAGCGACACTGCCCTCTACAGCTAAGATGTTGAACAACAGCTCCACCTGGAGCTGGGCAGCTGTGATTCCCAGGGATGGCACAGCTGCAGTCCCTGCTGCAGTGAAAGTGAGTGGCTGGCACCAGCTTGAGCAGCTGGCAGCCAGTGTGAGCTGCCAAGAGCCAATGTGAGCGGCCGTCCAGAGGCTGGCAACTGATCTGCCTCACCCAGGAAGAGAGCAATGACGATACCAACATAGGCCAGTGAAGCAATGTCCTCCACAATTAGACTGAAGAACAAAAGGACAACAACTTGTCTATTCCCCTTCCCCGGTTCCCCAACGCTGTTCCCCTCCCCCAATTCCCCAATAAAACCTTTAAAAAAAGAAAGAAAAAATGAAGTTATTACAAATTCTGTATCATCTGTTTTAATTTCCATATAATAGTGTACACATTTTAAATTTAGTTAGCTAGTCTGGTTGTTTCTGGCTTCAACGATTATACATATTTCTATAATGAACATCTTTGTATATTTATTTGACTTATTTTTAAAGTATTGATTCCATTATTGAAAATAACATCTTTAAGGCTCTTAAACCAACATTTCCAAATTGTACTTCAAAAGGATTATATAAATATATACTTCCAAAATCCAAGTATTTCCTGAATTCGGTATTTCTATTTTTGAAAATTTTAAAAAATTTGATAGGTAAAAGTGGCGTATTGTATCATTATTATTATTATTAAATTTTACTTTTTAGGACTAATGAAGTTAAACATTATTTTTCCACTGATTTCTTGTGCTTAGATTTAATACAAATGCATACAGGAACACACATTTATAGTATTTGGTCATTTCTTGTTTTATAAAATTTGAACTTTAATTCATCTCTCTCTAACTCTTGATTTTTTTCACTCAGTGAAAGTGTTTGAGAATCCCTGAATCAACTGGAAAAATCTGAGGTTATTTGTTTTATGGATGTGCTACAGTTTAACCAAACATTCCTCTATTGATGAGCAATCTCTTTGACCCTACTTTTGTGCATCCATGAACAAAGCTGCAGTAATATCCTTGTACACACTTCCTTATGTATTGGCACTTTCATATCTAAGAGATATATTCCCAAGAGTGGGATTGCTTGGTCAAATGTGCATAAATTTTAAACTTGAACAAATATTATCAGCTTTCTTCATTTTTCCCACGTGCTTTAGTATAGTCTATGTAGGATGTGCATTATGTATTACTAGAGAATTTAAAGAAACCTGCCTGTAAAGCTGCGTAAAATGAGAATAGTGGTTTTTCAAACCTAACTGCATATTCAAATTACTTGCAGCGCTTTTAAAAATCTCAATCCCAGGCTACATCTTTAATGAATGAAATCAGAATCTCTGGTTTGGGACACAAATATCATCATTTTTAGAAGAAAAATAAAATGAAGGGTTTATAAAGGTTTATAAGTCAATGGATTATAAGGTTTATGCTAGATTTAAGATTTTCTGATTTTGTCCATAATTGGTCAAATTATGCAAATACTGTAAATATTGGTCCATCTGTGATCTGCTTGCTACCAGCTAACTGAAGGAGTCCAACAGGCATATCAATGACAATGGTACCACAAGCTAGTTTCTCTGCCTTTATCTTACTTTAATCTTACACCAAACCAGTAAGGCAAAGGAGATGATATAATCACTATTTTAAAAGCAGAGGAAACTGAGACTTTGGAAGTTGAAGTGGCACAGCCTCTTAACTCCCATCATTTTGTTATTTCAATCAATAATAGAGTCTAAAGATCAAACAATAAAACAATGGTTAACATGTAAGAAAAGAAATACGGGCTCATTAACTAATCAGGTCTTATTTCCAAAGAGTAAATCTGATTACATTGCTGCCTACTTAAAACCCTTCAATGGCTTCCTTATGCCTAAAGGGAAAAAAAAAAATCCAAATTCCTTTGTGTGGCATAAGAAGTCCTTTGTGTGACACAAGCTCTGGCCCCTCATTACCTCTCCAGCAGTATTTATTTCCAAAAGACCCTCTTGCGCTCCTTATACTCAGTCATGCAAAATGTTTTGTGATTCTCCAAATCCTCTGGCTTTTTTTGTGCCCATGCCTAAACTCAAGTTATTTGCTTTTTGTCTTAAAGGTCTATCTTCCGAAACCTCTTTTCCTTCTCTCCCTCCAACTCTGTTGACCAATTTATCTTTAAAGGCTGACTCGGTTCAAAGGCCACCCCCTCGGAGACCTTCCTTCCTGCTTCTAGAGTTTTCCTACAACACAGTGACCGCCCAAAGGGCAGTGACCATTTGCTAATCAGCCAATCCACACTGCCTAGAAGGAGGCCACAGTTGGTGTTTAATAAACGTTTGTCAAACGAATGAAGGCTAGCCATTGTCAGTCTTTGAAATATATGAAACATGCAAAGGAAAATACATTATCATTCTTGAAGGGGCTGATATTAGGGATGGTAGCAGATCTGTCTGTTCAACTCGAGATCTGCCTACTAAATTACATCTCCGCTACTGCTGGCTCTTTGTACCCTGGATCACCACGGAGTCTCCGTGGAATAAAGGGTGTCCGACAGTGGGAGACTGAGAAAGCTGGTAGCTACACTGCCAGTAACACATTTTGGTAATTTCAGAACTTACTATTTTCCTCACTAGTAATCATAAAAATTTGAGAAAATTAAAATGCTCTAGAAAAAAAGTAGGGATTCCTTCTTTAGTTGGTTGTTACATTTTTGCTGAGTCGAAAGTTCAAACAAGAACATAATCATAATGACTATAATTGTGTTTTCCTGTTAATAACCATAGCTAGCCAGGTCTGTAGCATGTGGCATGTCATGTTTGTGTATATGAAAGTATGTACAGACGGGTTAACATTTGTATGTGTTTGTGCACTGAGACCCACACCCTCAATTCGAAAGTCGGGTTCTTGTATAATTAGGTTGCACACTTGGGACAAGGCCAAATTCCCAGTTTTGCGAGTAAAAAGCCTGGGCCAGGGTTCCTCTGCACAGATTCCGGTCCTGGGGTGCTCCTCTCATCCTGTTACTGTGTGCTCTGTGGCTACACACCTGGCTGGGAACAGGATTAAATGTTGATGAGAAACGTGCCTGGTTCTCTGCACAAAAGATGATGTCTGAGCGAGGGCCGCCAAGGGAGGATTAAAAGCAAGAATGCAAGAATGTGCTGAGGAATCCGTGCGTGAGATGAGGAGCTGTGCAGCTCCCAGTGTCTTAGTCACAGGCAGGATTTTCTGGCTCTTCATTCAGCCTTCAACATTTTAAACAAAGATTTTTTTTTTTTTCCCTAAGATCTAACAGGAAACAAGGACCCACAGTGAAAGTTAGGGAGTTGATTTAGATCTGAATAAATATTTGTCAGGTTTGGAGACGAGCCCCATTCAGTAAGATGCTTAGATATTACTTATTCTCTGAGGCATGAAGAATGATTGTGTCAGGTAGTAAAGACCATGAATTCATATTTCCCTGATCTCTCTTTTTCATGATTGTCCTCCCTGCTTTGAATTTGCACTTGGGATACTGACACATTAGTACTTACTAGTTCTCTAACTGTATCATGTGTTTTAGTTTCACTTTCAACAAGAGTCTGATATTCATGAGACTAGAAGAAATATACTTCGATATACTTCTATCATTTTTTTGGTACCCAACACAGTACTAGGCATGTTAGAAACTGATACAGAGGTGTTAATTGATTAATTTATTGCAAATGCTTTAAAAAATAAAATGGCTATCATTTAAAAATAAAACCAACTGTGAAGAACGTCTCTCTTTCAGTTAGTAGAGACTTTCCACAGATTTTTTTTTTTTTTTTAGGAGTGGGGAGGCAGTGGGCGTGCTGTGTTTTCAATTGAATATTTTGCTGCCAAGAAGAGAACCATAGAGTATGGGAAAAAACAAAGCCTGAAGCCAAACAAAGCTGATATTTTTCAAGTGCTCATTTAATTTAAAAACCACAGCATTTTTCATTGCTTTTTACCTTAAAAAAAAAAAGAGAGCAACACACATCTGCTCAAAATTCAACCCAGAAATGAAATTATGAAATAAAGCTGTGTTACACATGTACATTTAGACATCCTCTGTTTGTGCAATGAGTCTGCCAGAAAATACGCTTAAATTGGTATCTGTGCTTGAGGTGCCTATCGAGAGGCCAGATACATGGCTGATAAAAATTATTCATCATTTCAAATCAGAGATGCTGAATTCTCGTAGACCCCTGTTTTGAACAATCCCATTTGAGTTTATATGGGAACTAGCTGTCTTGAATGTTTACACCTGGCCCCAGGCACAGAGATGTTGATCCAATAAGCATCTTTCATCCCATGTCTCCCTTTGCTGGAATTCTAAGTTTTTCTTCAGAAGTTTGCTCATATTGGCCTAGCCCCTCACAGGATAAACTTTACTAAGTTGTGCTTTAATGTCAATTCTTTTCCCTTCAATTTATGCAAAAGCTCTCATGGAGGATATTGTTCATCATTTCTTCATTTATAGCCATGCATATGAATCCTTACCTATAGCAATTCTTTTTTAGATTTAGTTTCTAGTGAAAAAATAATTTTTTTTTTAATCGACAATCTCTCTGGGCCAGCCGAGTGGCGTGGTGGTTGAGTGCTGGCTTGGGAAGCCAGCAGCCCTGGTTCAGGTCCCACAGAGGAGGGCCAGAGACACTGCCCTCAAAAAAAAAACAAAAAAAAAACTCTTTAATCGACAATCTTTCTTTTGTCTGCTAATGAGTGACACATATCTTTTGTTTCCACTTTTGTCTTGGCCTCCAGGAAGCTCAAAGTCATGTTTTATACTCAATTACAGAAACCATATTATAAACTATATATTATAATTGTTACTAAACTATGTTAGCAATAAACTGTTTACTATATTTTTTCCTTTCGATTGTTAGTTCCCACTTCCATTCTTCTTTTATTAAGCCTATTATATGCTTTCGGTTGTAAATTATATCAAAGCCATTTTGGAGAAAGGCAGGGTTTCTATACATGATAAAGCATAACTGTCTTTTATCGTCCAGCTAAGTTGTCTTATGCTTCTAGAGGAAATGGACTGCATCTCTTTTTTAAAAAATGAGAAGCAAGCAAATAGCTTGCTTCTTCATGAGGTTAAGGATGGATATAGCATCCACATTGATAACAGATGCCTGAGACCAAGGATTACATTTGATAACCAGGAAATTTTTCTTACACATTCTCAGTAGCTTCTCCTCCTTAAGTTTTTTGTCCTACATATTTACTGCATTACTCTGGGAAGGTACTCAAGTTTATTATCTAAGAAAAGATACAATTACACAGACAACCGCAATTAAGTTAGAATGATCATGATTAAATAGAGCAAAATTAAATTACAGAATGTGAATGAGTGTGTGAGTGTTAGATGGGCCCAGATAATCAGTACCGAGGCTTGGTCCTTGGTGGGCTCGCTTCAGTAGGCTGTGGTGTCAGGTACCCATTGTGTATGGAGCTCCTGTGTACAGTGCTGGCTGTAGGAGCTCGGAGTTGAGCTGACTGCCTTCCTGCCATGGACAAACACAGGAGCAAGGGGATTGACCTTACAACTTGGGGCACAACTGCTTAAAGCTACTCTTTCATGGTTTGTTTCAGAGGGCCACTCACATCGATCATCTCTCATGATCCTACGTGGTCTTCATCATCATTCAAATTGGGTCCTTTATCGGACACTCAAGAACAGAGTCATACTTTGTCAACTGTTAGTGGAGGCTAAGGAGCCCTCCATGGGAACAAAGGCAGCCAGGCAAGCTTCATGATGCCCTTTTGGGGTGATCACTGTGAGCACTGGAGCCGTCCACATTCAGCTCACCCTTGGGCACTCTTGTGCATTGCACGGGGCAGCTGCAATTAGTTAAGCACTTCTGGGTTCCATGTGTTTCCATGAACTGCTCTTCCTGTGTTATGTACTCATTAATTTTTCCCATTACATCACAAGTTCCTCAACTTCAGAAGCAAGGCTGGCTTTTCCTCGGCAATTCTCTACAGCACAGTGGGGCTCCTGTGCCCCAAATTGTGAGTGGCTCCCATACTACCCCGCTGGATCAGAGTATCTGGAGAAACCTGGGGTGATCCACTTGGCCACCAACCAGCTGTGTATCTTGAGCAACTAAAGTCCTCAAGCTCTCTGGCCTTAGTTTTCTCATTTGCAAAATAAAGAAATTTAAATAGGCGCCTGTTGTGAACAATCCTATTTGAGTTCATATTAGAACAACCTGTTATAAAAAACCCCAAATCCCAGAACAAAAATTAAAAAAATCGAAAGTATGTCTTTCCCCAAAACCCTGTCATCCGTAGCAGTTTTCAAGGTGGGGAAACTTTTTTTTTTTTTTTTAATGATACCGCTGCGCCCTCCGGTGGTTGAAAGTGAAGTCATCAAGCTGTTCGCGCATGAAAGAGCTCTGGGGAAATGGAGGTCTGGGACACAGAGCCAAAGCCACAAAGATCAGTGTGTATAGAAACTGACTGTTCCAGAAAGCACGAATTACCAAATAAAGTGGTTGCCCAGTGTAACTGAGAGGCCCTAGGAGTCACCATCCTGGGACTGCCAATCCCGAGACTGAGGCAGCTTTTGCTTAGCTAACAGGAAATGGGGTGTTTTTCAGTTACTTCCAAGCTCAGCAAGCTGACAACTACTGAGAGTCATCGTCCCTTCCTCCTGGAATGAGTACTCAGATGAGCCCCTCAAGCTAGGGGTGCTGCCCACGCCACCAGGACACCCAACAGTCTGCTGGAAGGTCCTAATGGAGTTCCCCCATTTCCTGGCCTGAGTGCTTCCAGAGCTCTAGACTCACCTACCAGATCACTGGTGACTTGTGGGGTGGTAGAAGAAAGCATGGGCTCCAACTCTGCGGTTCACTAGGTGTGTGTCAGTGGGAAAGTTACTTAAATCACAGCGAGCTTCCATATTCTCAATTGAAAGCCTGGTTTAATCACGAGGTCTGCTCTGAGGCTGGAATGAAATAACAAATTCAAAGTCTCTGGCACTCCATGAATGTTATCCCTTGTGCATCTCAAGGTGTTCAGACATATTTCTGGATTCCTTTCATGGAACACAGAATTTGCAGTTGGTAAAAATTGAGGGATTTACCTAAGTCATAGAATGAACAACAACAAAAAGGCCCGTGAAGAACTGGTTTCTAGGCAAAGTCTAAATAACTTCTGCAGGATGTGATGTGACAGACACATTCCTGGACTGTGAGAAGAATGGCCACTCAGCCAGAGCCTACTGTGTCCCCATGACCACCACTAGGAGAGGGAGAAAGGGTTAAAGAACACTTTAGATCCTTACTATCATCATAAATGAACATTTATTGAGCACTTACTATATATGGGGCAGTATCATAGATGCTGGTGAATATTAACAAGAGTAAGTAAGGAAGCCTCATATTCCAGATCCTTCCAGATAGCTGAAACTTCACACATTCACTTGGAGGGTTCCCATAAGCACACCTGTACTGCCCAGGTCCTGGGCCTTTGATTCTGAAAGATGTTGTAAATATAAGACGTGTTGTCTGCCTTCAAGAGATTTATATTGTAGCCAGGAATAAAAAGTATGTGTGTGTGTGCATATGTATATATACAGAAAAGTATATATACATTTTAAGAGATGTTTTCTATGCTCAAGCAGTAGTTCTTCATAATCAGAAGCCTGGATGCTGATGGGAACCACTGTGAGCACCTCTTGTAATTGCGGAAGTCAAACATGACTTGTATTCATCTCTTGTTACTGGTATATGTTGAATATTACAATTAATACAGTTTTTTTCCTTTCTTAAAATGTGTAAACATATTTTTGGCACCCTCTGTGTGAGGTTGGACAATTAAGTTATTGAACTCAGCCAGGAAAAAGCGCTACATACCTCACTGCTGAATATCACTATGGTCACCTTCAAAGTACTCCCCTTGGGAAGCCATGCACCGATGCCAGTGCCTAGTCCACCTTTCAGAGCAATTTTGGAACTCTTTTTCTGGAATGGCCATCAGAGCTGTCATCATATTACCCTTGTTGTTTTGAATGTCATCAAAATGTCTTCCTTTCAATATTTCCTTGATCTTCAGGTAAAGAAAGAAGTCACTGGGGGCCAGATCAGGTGAGTAGGGAGGGTGTTCCAATACAGTTATCTGTTTACTGGCTAAAAAACTCCCTCACAGGCAGTGCTGTGTGAGCTAGTGCATTGTTGTGATGCAAGAGCCATGAATAATTGATGAAAAGTTCAGGTCATCTAACTTTTTCACCGCAGCCTTTTCAGCACTTCCAAATAGTAAACTTGGTTAACCGTTTGCCCAGTTGGTACGAATTCATAATGAATAATCCCTCTGATATCAAAAAAGGTTAGCAACATTGTTGCAACAAGTTTGCAAACTTAATTGTCCTACCTCACCATATTTATATCTATATCTATATCTATATCTATATCTATATCTATATCTATATCTATATCTATATCTATATATACTTAAACATGGTTTCCCAAATTCTTTTGGTAACTTGGAAACTTAGAGTTTTACTAAGTTAAATAATAAAAAATTTTAAATATCTAGATATTTTAAAATAACAAAATACTAAAATAATTATTAGATAAGTCTGAGCTCACCTACTTTTGGTTTCTTGTTATAGGAAAGCTAAAAGATAAATTAAGATCTGTTAATAAATGTGTTTTATACTTAATTAAAAATATGGTTCTAAATAAATTATACATATATTGCCAACAAAAGCCTATACTTCTAAAAATTACAAAGTGTGTCTGTAGATGTACCAATGGAAATGCTAATTGCTTATTTTTTAGTTGTCAGTAGAAATTAAGGTTCTGAAGGTTATGGATTCTAATTAATATGAAAAAAAAATGATCTGTGTTTTCAAAAACGGTGTAAGATACAGAAATACAATTTTTTTTTTTTAAAGATTTTTTTGGGGAATTGGGGGAGGGGAACAGCGCTGGGGAACCGGGGAAGGGGAACACACAAGTTGTTGTCCTTTTGTTCTTCAGTCTAATTGTGGAGGACATTGCTTCACTGGCCCATGTTGGTATCATCATTGCTCTCCTCTCGGATGAGGCAGATTGATCTCTGGCCTCTGGACGGCCGCTCACAGCGGCTCTTGGCAGTTCACACCAGCTGCCAGCCACTCATGCTGGCTGCCGGCCACTCACTGTAGCCTATGGCAGCCCACTGCAGCAGGGGCTGCAGCTATGCTGTCCCTGGGGACTCACAGCAGCCCAGCTCCAGGGAGAGCTGTTGTTCACTATCTTAGCTATAGAGGGCAGTGTCACTGGCCCTCATATGTGGGATGCGAACCAGGGCTGCTGGCACCCCAAGCCGGCTCTTAACCAACGCGCCACTCAGCTGGCCCCAGAAATACATTTTTGAAGGAACTAAAAGAAAGTAGTTTGTCCTAAAAAATGATTATTTCTGAATGAGTGAGAAGAGACAAACTAAGAGGGACTGGAAAAGTTATAGAAGGTTTGTGAAGAAAAATTATGAAAATTTTTATATATGGTTAAGCTAAATACACTTAATTAAATAAATTCAAATACCAAAAGTAAGCTGGTGCAAAATTAGAGTTAAGTTGTCTCTCTCTGCTAAGTAGGACAAAGTTTCTTACACTATTGGTCTGCTACTAATATTATGAAAAAGTTTTCTTCCTGAAAAGCAAAGATTATATTTGTCATCAGAATAATTTTCTGTTTTATATTGTTTTAATCATGTCCTTGGTTACTTAAGAAAACTAAATATCCACAACAGTAAGAACTAAATTTGCTAATAATTATATAGGCTTCTGTATTTTGGGACTGCTGGATTTCATGTGCCTTTCTCATGTCAGATATAAGCCAATGTAAAGAATGGTTTGACTGTTTTAACAAAAAACCTGAATAACTTGAGGGTAAATTCATTACGGTTGGCCTGATGTTTTCCCTAACCTAGCAAGATGTTATAATAATTCTGACTTCCTGTTGCACTCCTGATGAGAAAGCTCAGATCTTTAGGAAGGCCAGGAAATTTGTTACAACATCTTTAACAACCAAGATAGGGAAAATGAGGAAAGAAAGGAACAGTGAGACATGAGACAAGATCAGAGACAGGCCAGACTTTGGCTGCAGCTATAGACAGACCAAGGCCGAAGCCACCTCAAAGCCACCCTGGAAACCCCAGAAGAGGAACACCAGGAGGCTGCTTTGGATGTGCAAGCCCAGAACACTGGAGTAAGAAATGTCCTAATCCTCTAAAACAGCCATGCTCCCTATGCAAACAAAAAGGGCTCTGAAAGAGGGATTGTCCCCTTCTCTGAAGGGAGCAGCAACCAACTCCTTCCCACAAATGGCTGTGATCAACTGATGGGCCCCAAGTTTCCCAGCGGCTCCCAAGAAAAAGGCCATGATGCTCATTACAGGGGAGGAAATGCAGGTGACTCTTAACGTGGCAGGTAAGTCTGTTAATTTCCTGAGTAATATAGGAGACACTCACTCTGTCTTAACTGCTCACTCTGGACGTATTATATTTCCTCTGAAGCCTGCTCAGTTGTGAGGATAAATAGAGCCCCTAGATTTGGGCTCACTCTGCCTGCTTCTTGCCAATGGCCTTAGAGCAAAAGTAAAACAAGCCAATCAGACTTTAAAAAGAGCTCTAGGAGACCTCTAAGCCTTGGCTCTAATTGATGCCCCATTGCTTTAGGTTCTGACCTCAATTCTGTTATTTCCTATATTATTAATTTAGGAGAGGTTCAGCAGGCTCTCAAGAAATACAGGGAGCAACACCTCCCCGAGTCCTGCCCCTTTGCACATTACAGCCCTGTAAAACCAAAGGACCAAATGTTATTAAAAGAGACCAGAGAGGGCCGGCCAAGTGGCGCGGTGGTTAAGCGCTGGCTTGGGAAGCCAGCGGCCCCGGTTCGGGTCCCACATATGAGGGCCAGTGACACTGCCCTCAAAAAAAAAAAAAAAGAGACCAGAGAAAGAAAGTCATGTGACAGTGGAGGCACAGAATGATGAATCTACAAGCCAAGGAACATGGGGGATTGCTAGCCACACCAGAAGCTAAGAGAAAGGTATGGAACAGATTCTCCCCTGAAGCTTGCAGAGAAAACACAGCCCTGCTGACACCTTGATTTTGGACTTCTAGCCTCAAGAATTGTGAGACAATAAATTTGTGCTGTTTTAAACCACCTAAAATAAAAATAAAAAAAGGGGGGGGCGACCCAAATGTTATTAAAAGCCTAGAAAGATGATTCTCCAAAAGACTCCTTATTTATTTATTTGTTTGTTTATTTATTTATTTATAAACAAGAAGTTTATTTAAACAATAAGGTGCTTGATTTGAAGGGGAACCTATCTAGGATTCATTTCTTTTAGAGTAATTTGTCCCTACTTAAAGACAGATTGCTCTACATGTAACAGCTATGTACAAAAAAGTTATGAAACTGTCCTTGGTTTTACAATGATAGATGAAAAATATTAAAATTCTCCAATTGAACAAGGTATGCAAGGATTTTTATGTTGTTCTCTGTTTGTTAAACAGGAAGAGTAAATTACTGGAATATAAAGATAAGAGCTCCAAGCCACTTGGAGCATGGAAAAAAGAGGTATTTTCACAGAACCAGTATTTTTCCCCATCCCATCTCCACTTGATGTCAATCAAAACATACCATTGGTCATTTAGTTAAAAAAAAACAACAAATGCTTGTGTACATACATCTGATCTGTTATTTTTATGTACAATAAAGGAATGGAGAAGGAGAAAATGAAAGAATAGAGAAAACTGTACTGTAGTAGTCAGGATGTGGTGGAACCAAACTGCATTTTTCTAATGGAGACTGCCTTGATCTGAAGCAGGGGTCGGCACACTGCGGCTCGCGAGCTGCATGCAGCTCTTTGGGTACGTTCCGTCTCAAAAGTTTGCCGAGCCCTGGAAGAGCCAATCCTGTCCCTCACAACAATTTAAAAATTATCCAAGAGCCATAAATATATTTTACAAATAAGGAAAATTTAAAGTAATATTATAAATGAAACTATGATAGTTTTATTTTCATTTTCAGTTTTACTTCAGAGCCACATGTATACCCAAAGAGCCGCATGTGGCTCTAGAGCTGCAGTTTGCCGACCCCTGGCGACTCTTCCATCTCAAAAGTTTGCTGACCCTTAGACCGGAGGAAGAGTTCTGGAGTAAAGTGGCAAGTTCCCTTTTTAGTAGACACCTCCTGTCTGCTACTAGAACATATCAATTGTATCCTGCTCCCCCATTTCCACCTGTGCAGGTGTGTCTGTTTCATTGATGGGCTACCCGTCCAATTGGAATATGATCTGCCTCATGGATAAACCCTGTAGTTCATAGTAGGCTTTCCATTCATTTACTAAGTGGTGTGTACCTTGTAACCTTAAGCTGCACCTCAGAACCATCCTGCCCGCCACCTTCAAATTAATATGATCATGGTTCTCAGTCTTGACTCCTTCCTTGGGCTTTGTGTCAGCCATGGCGAGTGCCGTAGTCTGCTCAGCTGCCGCTTCACTGAAGAGGTACCACGTCACCACTGACCAAGCACACAAGCAGCTCCAGGAGGGGCAGAAGAAGAAGGTGGCAGCGGTGGAGGAGGAAGAGAGTGCCAAGACTCCTTATTTAGTTAACTCCTAAATAGAAGGGACCTTATACAGTTCTGAGCACCTGAAGTACTTCGGGCTGCAGAGAATCAGTGGCTGGGTCCCCTTGAGACAGGTTAGCTACCATGTTGTTAGGTCGACAGGGAAGTCCCTGTAGAACAAAACAAAGGCAGCCATGGGCCGGCCGAGTGGCGCGGAGGTTAAGTGCTGGCTTGGGAAGCCAGCAGCCCTAGTTCGGGTCCCACATATGAGGGCCAGTGACACTGCCCTCAAAAGAAAAAAAAAAACAAAGGCAGCCATATCTTGGAAATCCAAGTTTTGAAATGACTCATTTGCTACAGGGCAAAAATGTAATTGTCCTTTGGGGTTAAAAGGGTTATTTCGTAAATCCCTTTAGGCTGGGCAGCAGAGCAATCTGATAGACAAATCCATTACAAGGCACCAACTCCCTTCCCCAAACATGCAAGAGAAAGTATAAGAGCCTTTTTGGGCCCGCCGAGTGGCGCGTTGGTTAGGTGTTGGCTTGGGACACCAGCTCTGAGCAGCAGGGCCCCGGTTCGGATCCCACATATGAGGCCAATGACGCTGTGCCCTCTACAGCTAAGATGGTGAACAACAGCTCAACCTGGAGCTGGGCTGCCATGAGTCGCTGGCGACAGCATAGGCTGCAGTGGGGCTGGCCGGCAGCTGGCGTGCGCTTTTGTGAGCTGCTGTGAGCCACCATGAGCTGCTGTCCAATGGCTGGCGAGCGACTGCCTCACCCGGGAAGAGCGCAATGATAATACGAACATGGGCCAGTGAAGCGACATCCTCTACAACTAGACTGAAGGACAAAAGGACAACAACTTGTCTGTTCCCCTAAGACAGGTTAGTTAGTATAATATCAGGCAGTTAGGAATTCACTGGTAGACTGAGCAAAGATAAGATTAAAAAACTGGTCATTTTTTAAACTAGCCATTCCTTTCAAAATTATAGGGTAACTTCCTCATACTGGAACAGAGACATCAATCATGCCCCAGAGCAACAAAGCCATTTTGAAGGAGATTACCAAAGGCCTTCCCAAGGCTTAGCAATAGAACAAACCTGATAAACCCCTTAATAACAGGCACCAGTATTTCAGCATTCCCCCTTCCAGGCAGAAAAAAAAAAAGTATAAAAACTCAAGCCTTTTACCCTAGCTAGTGGGCATCCCATTTTCCGGGTACCCCCTCCCGCTCAGGAGCTGTAACCTTTCTCTTGCTTAAATAAAACCATCCTCTGCTACAAACTCTACCTCTCTGGTCCATGTCTCCATTCTTCGGCTTCACGAGACTACGACCCTGGAACAAAAAATATCCTACATCATCCCTTCCTCAACTCCCCAATGCTGTTCCCCTCCCCAAATTCCCCAATAAAATCTTTAAAAAAAAAAAGTAAGAGCCTTTTGTCTTAGCCAGTGGACATTCCAGTTTCAGGTACCCCCTCTCATAAGAGAGCTGTACTTTCACTTCAATAAAAATCTTTGCTCCTAGTCTACCTCTCCTTCCGAGTCTGCGTTCTCATTCTTCTGGGATGTGAGACCACGATCTTCGGGCACCAGACACCAGGATCCTAAATCACCCTTCCCTCCAATCAAACCTGTTTCATTTAAGTCTCCACAGGATTCCCCAGAAAGGAAGACTGTCGCTTCTGTTCCTGTGAGCCAATTGAAGACTCGAGCTCCTCTTCAAACAGACAAACAAGTCAATATCCCAAGACTGATATGTACTCATGTCTAACCCCAGGCTCCTGGAGCTGCTCTTTATTACCTTTCTCTTAAGAGCTCTAGCTTTTGTCTTGTGCCCAACCTGGGATCCCCATTAAACGCTATTTCTTTCATAACCATATGCAGTCATCACCATGATTTTGTCCTTTTAGCTCCCCTCCTTCTGATGTAGGATATTTTTTGTGCCGGGATCATAGTCTCATGAAGCCGAAGAATGGAGACACGGACCAGAGAGGTAAAGTTTACAGCAGAGGACAGTTTATTAGAGTACAAAGTAACAGCTCTCAAAACGAGAGGCGGTCCAGACTGGGTTGCCCACTAGTGAGGGCAAAAGCCTTGGTTTTTATACCTTTTGTATGTCTGGGGAGGGGGGCCTCTTGGCACTATTATCAGATTTACATTGTAGCCTAGCCTGGAGGAGGCGTTTTCTCTTGAAACTGTCTAATTTCCTTAGGGCTTAATCAGTTTAATCAATGTCTCTGCTCTGAGAGGAGCATGTTAGCAGAGACTGGCTTTGAAGAAAGGACTCCTTCCTGACAGTCTTATTTTATGTTAACTAACCTGTTTTAATCCCCTACTCTGGAGGTGAAACTTCTGACTTCTTTGTTATAGGCTTTGAGAAAAAAACCATCTGCTCCAACAATCCCCCCCCACCAAGTTTGTCATTCTGGTGGGGTCCTGTGACTTAAACTCATCACTCAGCTATTAAGATTATTTTTCCTGGCTCTGTTATGGTTTTCACCCTTGTTACCTCTACCGTGGCAATTTCCCTGACTGCCTATAATTTTCCTATCTCACTTCCAGGGAAGATAAAAAACCTCTAGTATAATAGCCATGGGCAATAGCCTCCCTGACTACTAGATAAGTCATCAACAGCAACCTCATGATGTTAGGATCAAAGGAATCTCTTTTTAGAGGCTTTCACCTCAAAGGGGCACCCTCACCCTAATTGACAACTGTCCCTTCTCAGCAGGAAACAGCCAGAGCAGCCATTGTCCCTCATCTTGCCTCTCTAATCGGTAGCTAATCTTATTAGTCTCTCCCTTGTATAAACTCTGATTTTATAGGAATGAAACAAACACATGACAGGGGCAATGTAAGGGTGACACTTAAGAAATCAGTAACTTAGCCTATAGGTTGATTCACCTTATAGTTTACTGTTCAGACGTTTTCTCTTTGTTTCTTTCCTCTCACTAGTTGATTTAATGACTCTGCTATGTTGTCTTTCTCAAGGCTACACATACTTTGCTAATCCAGTTATTCAGCAGAGCACTAACCAAAAAAAGTAATTCCTTAGACCTCAGGCATCCAAGGGCTGGAATCCATTTTGCAACTCCCTTGCAGTTTTTACTGGTGACACATAAAGCCCCAGGCTGAAGTTGGCTGAGTCCTGAGATAATGTTATCTTAAAACAGACCAGACCCCAGAAAGTGATTGTCAACCCTCAGACCTGCCTGACAGACTTCCCCCTTTCCTTTGCTCTTGTTGTGTAGCTATAAAATTTTCTGCCCAGCCTAGGAACGGGGAGATGGCCTTTGGACAGGAGTCTGCCATCCTCCCAGAATGCTGGCATTCTGAATAAACCTGCTTTTCTTTCCACCAACCAGGTCTCTCAATTTTTAACTTTTTGAAGTTAACCAGGCATCCAGACCTTAGCACGATAATACTCTTCATTCCTCTTTCCCTCCAGCCCATAGCAACAACCATCCTACTTTGTCTTGTAAAAAGGAGAAAAGTTTTCTTATTCCTGTGTTAAGAAACAAAATTCAACTGGGTAAATTTGAAGATCTAATTGGCTTTATGAATTGATTCATGAATGGGGCAACATCCATCTAGTAACTAGAAGGGCACTCCTAGGACTAGTACCAAACAGAAGGTTTTTGTAGGAAGAAGGGTGGGGCAGAGGAGCTATTAACAAAAGAAAAGAAAGGATTATTTTTGAGCTGGGGCATCTCTATGGGGGAAGAGGATGGAAGTGTTTTCATCATGCAGATTGCCTCTTCTTTGGGGTGGAGAAGAATGGAAAGGACCCATGTGACAAGTTAGTTTACTGGTGCTGGACTAGAAAATTCCAGACTGGAGGATTAAGATTACTTTTCTGGGAAAGGCTAAAACTGAAATTAGACCAAGTATTAAATCTAAGGTTTGGGCTTTTAGCATAAGGGGCGCCATTTCAGCCTGTGGATTTCTCTGTAACACCAATAAATGACACTGACCAAAGACAGATTTACAAGAGAAAAACAAACAGAAGTTATTAACAGGTGCTCATGCAGACACACATGTGAGCTTCCAGCCATGAGTAAGCCAAGTAGTGGTTAGAACTTGACCTATGTACTTACCATCTGAGGCTAAATAAAGGAAAGGGGGTTTTGGACTTCTGGGGGGCGGATAGGAAAGTTACGGGAAGACCACCAGGAAAAATAAGGATAACAGGGTTGTTTAGTAAGATTTTTAAATGCAGATTTAAGTCCTATCTTCTCTACTGAAATGAGTTAAGAGTTCTCTTCCTGGCATGGGAGAGGTAAATACCTTTTACAAATGGAAATTTCCTCATTAAAAAGTACAAAATAAGCTGCAAAACTGCCATTCTCCAAAGCATTTTCTCAATCCATTGAGATTTTGCTTCTTGGCAATTGTTGTCAGTTTGGCTCAAATAAACATAAAAATTCTCTACAGGCCTTTGGACAGGAGTCCATCCTCTCAGAATGCCGGCAGACGCTCTAGTATATAGGATGAAACTCACTTGGATCTGTCTTATGTTCCCTCATGACCAGACTCAGTCCACATATTCTTTGCAGGAATACCTCAGAAATTATGCTGTGTTCTTCTCAGGGGCCAACTATATCACCCTGACCCACTTTAATGAAGCTAATCTTTATGAAATGGTCAAGCTAGTGTCTGCCAGTTCCTCCATGATAAAGTCACCATTTTGCACTTTGTGTTTGATTAGTGTTTGGGGAGAGATATTTAATATTATGTCAATATCTTGTTCTTTGTCAAATCTCTGTGGACCTCTCAGCCACCAATTAGGCTCTGTTTCAGTGAAAAGGGGAAAAGTGGAGAGAGAGAAGATGGCAGAAAGGGAAAGGAAATTAAGAGCATTTTAAAGTACCTAACTAGGAATATTTAAAGATGGAGATCAACAACTTCTATCTCCCATTTTTAATATTTCTTACAACATTGCCTTGGATTACTATAGTAATGTTTACAGAAACCAAGAAAATGTGTTCCAAAGATACATTTAATTGAACAAAATCTTATTAGTAATGAAAATCTACTGATTTTTTTTTTCAGAGTTTACTATATGCTAGGGTTTCTCTAAGTATCAGTACTTTTAATCCTCACTGCCATTGGATGCGGTGGCATTATTGTGATTTCCGTTTTACAGAGGAGGGAATTGAAGCGTAGATAGGTTAGGTAACATGTTCAAGGTCCCACAGCTAATAAGCCACCTTAGAATTTCCGGCACTAAAATCTGTGATGTCAGTTTTTATCTCTATTGATAAATGCAGCTACTTCGAATCTGCCATGCCAGAGTTCCAAGGTGTTATGTGCCAAAATGTTGAGTTCAATTTCAAGTTTAGGGTCAAATGATGGAGTGGTTCCCAAATCTGGAGAATAAGTTTCCCATCTCCTACCATAGTTAGAATTCTTAAAATGGTTTTTTGTTTTTTGTTTGTTTTTCGATTTCCAAATTTTTATTTTCAGAGGAAGTAATGCTTAGATGTTCCATTTCACCCAGCTAGCTCAAGAAGAGGGTTGCATACTCTTTGGGGAATAAGTAATAAGCTGAATATTCAGAATAAAACTGAGCAGCATCCAGAGAAAGAATTAACTTCATTAATGCAAAACACAGTCTGGCAGGCAAGGAAACCTGGGCTTGAGTGCAGATGCCAGCATATTCACTGGCCACCCCATTTTCTACCTAAAAGGAAAAAGAGGAGAAGCAGTTCTAGAAGCCTGCTATATAGTGAGATAGGAGCTTGGTACACTCTAAACAACCATGTGAAGTTGGCATTTTTATCTTGATTGCTCTGATGAGAAAACTGAGGCTCAGAGAGGTCAAATAGATGGCCTCAGGTCATATAGTTGGTAAGCCCTGGAGCTCTGATTTAAACCCACATCTGTCTGGCTAGCTTCAAAAAGCTGTGCTCTTTTCATTTATATCATGATAACTACTTTTAGGTGAGTGATAGCCTGCAAAGAATTGAGCAGTGTATTTCTCAACTCCCTGAAATCCATTTGCCAAGGCCTATAATCTGAACATAATGTGGTGGGTTAGTAACCAAGAGACTGTAGAGTGAGGTGCCTGAGAGTGAGGACGCTGAAGTCCTGCTGTTGGGTGAGAATCAAGGCTCCACTTCCAGCAACATGATTTTGGGTCTATTGCTTGACCCATGGGCTCATCAGTATCTTCAACATAAAATGGCTATTATAATATTTCCCTTTTAGAACTGAGAGTATTGAGATAATGTAAACAATGCATAGAGGTCTGACAATTAACTTTGCGAACTTGTTGCAATGATGTTGCTAACTTTTTTTGATATCAGAGGTATTATTCATTATGAATTTATACCAATTGGACAAACAGTTAACCACGTTTACTATTAGAAAGTGCTACATGAAAAAATTAGACGATCTGAACTTTTCGCCAGCAATTCATGGCTCTTGCATCATGACAATGTACCAGCTGACACAGCATTGTCTGTGAGGGAGTTTTTAGCCAGTAAACAAATAACTGTATTGGAACACCCTCCCTACTCACCTGATCTGGTCCCCAGTGACTTCTTTCTTTACCCAAAGATAAAGGAAATATTGAAAGGAAAACAGTTTGATGACATTCATGATATCAAGTGTAATATGACGACAGCTCTGATGGCCATTCCAGAAAAAGAGTTCCAAAATTGCTTTGAAGGGTGGACTAGGCGCTGGCTTCTCAAGGGGAGTACTTCGAAGGTGACCATAGTGATATTCAACAATGAGGTATGTAGCACTTTTTGTAGGATGGGTTTGCGAACTTAATTGTTCGACCTTGTAGAACAGGGCCTTGCAAATAATAAGTGCTCAATAAAAGTTAGTTGTTAATATTTATTATAACTAAATGGTATGGCCAAAGAATGTTGATTAAATTATCAATATGAACCTCGATTATTGTTTCTAGAGGATTATAGCATTCTACCCTAAGCCCTATCCCACTCAATAGTGTAAAAGTAACCAGAGTGAGAGTGTGTATAATATACATAATCATCAAATTTAGGGTGAGGGAAATCTGGAAGGAGTAATGAATATACTGGAAGGAGTAATGAATATACTGGGCTATCAAGCTGGATCCAGAAGGCTTGGGCAGTAGACAGTATTTACCTGCATTAAACAACAACAACAACTCGGTGACTCACATTAGCAGTCATTTATTGTCAGCTGACTGCAGCTCTAGGCTGGGGTGCTGTGCTTCATATGTCTCTTATCTGTCTCTGAGGATCAGCAGCCATGTGAGACACAGCCTTCTCATGGTCTATATATGAAGGTCTATTACATGAAAGAGAAATTAGGCATGCATCGTATTATTTCATAGGCTTAGACCTAGACCTATGGAAAGAATATTGAAATTTAAATGAGAAAAACAATGTCTTGCCACTGCTTACCAGTTGTGTGACCTTGGCTAAGCCACGCGACTTCTCTGAATGTCAATTTCCTCATTTATACAGAAGCAATAATAATGAATAGCAACTCAGTCCCACTGAGGATTAAATGAAAATGTGTTTGTAACTGTCCTTTTCAAATTCTCAAGTGCTGTACAATTTTGGCATGATAATATGGGCATCAGATTCCAGTCCATTTTAAGAAAGAGGTCTGAAGAGGGAGAATGACTACCCTAGGAGGTGATGAGACCATTTAAGCTGGTGGGACACCACTGGGGACCTCTGGCAAGGATGTTGTAGAGAGGTTTCAAGCAACGTGTGAGCCCTCAACCAGGTTATTATGAAGGTCCTTTTCACCTCAGGTATTCTGTGATTGTGCTGAAGAAAAAAGATGGTGCCAATTGTACAAAGAGAAAACACTGGGTAGACACTGATCTAATCTGTGGCCTGGAATGAAGATTCGGGACAATGGAGTGAATAGTTTTAGAAAGAGCTGTAATTGTATCATTCTGGCAAACTTTAGTGTTATTAGACAGTGTCAATACTTATGAAGGCTTCCCTTATGTCAGAAATTCACCCATTGGTGTTTCTGCCATTCTGCTCAAATGCTTCCTTTCTTTCCAAGACCCATTCCAGGGAATAAATGTAACAGAGACATTGGATGGATACTGTGGTGAATTGAAGCCAACACAATCCATTTAAATAGGAGCAAGCACTTTCCAGCCTGGGCTAATTGTTGATCATTGGTCATTTGAGAATATGGGTCATGTGTTCTCAGATATCCCAGTTTTCAAAAGAAGCCAGAAATCTGGATTTGTAAGTAAAATCTCCCAACTTTTAAATATTGACAAAATTATTTAAATGCTTAAATTATTTATTAGGATACACTTAACCTTGATGAAACACATATTACATCAATAGTACCATATAGATGAGGGGGTTCTACTAAACCCAGCCCAGGTGCTTCTTTCTCCATGAGGTTTGCTTATCGTTGTCCTATCAGAGCACAGAAGGTGTAGCCTTACCTTATGAGGATATCAAACACCAAATCTAATTTGGTGATGCTCCATCCTGATTGGCAGCTGTAGACTTCTATGAGTAATTAAAATAATTAGTTAAAGGGATGAGTCAAACCTGGGCCCAAGAAAGTGGGCTGGATGGACATTGTTTCTGTGAGGTGCAGAGTCCATCTTTGCGTGGCTCAGCCTGGCAGTGAAGGTCATAGAAAAACAGGTCTGATGTGTGAAGACCCTGAGCTCAGGTCCCAGCTCATATCTTGTGTTGTTATGGACCATCAGCAGGCCAAAAAGTGGCCTCCATAGTTGCTGGGGTTACATAATTGTCTCCTTAGTGGGTAAGCATTTTTTAATCCTGAGAAGGTTGTGAATTATATATAAAAATATGTAGGGACTTCCGGTAAAATGGCACAATAGACAGACGCTGTGCTAATTGCCTCCCAGGATCACACCAAAATTACAAGCAAATTATACAGCATTCAACCCTGGAGGTCCCTGGAACACTGGAGGAACAGAACTACTAAACGAAGAACTTAAAGAGGAAGCTGCGTCGGGTCTGGTAACGGGCAGAGATGAGAGAGGGCGAGCCCCGTGAGGGAGGTCCCAGCTGTGGAGAGGCTTCTCTGGTTGGGGGAGAGACCCTCAGGCTGCACACCAAGCTCACCAGCCCAGAGTTCCTTTGCCGGGAAGAGAAGTTCTAAGATAGCTGGCAGTAAATTAGTGAGAACTCTCTTTGCTCAGCTGGGTGAGGCTAAAGAGTGGCTGGAGAATCAGTGGGGCCAGCGCCCGGGTTTGCTCGCCGGTGAGCACTTACCTGGTTCCTGGTGGAGGGAGTGGCTGTGTGAGCTATACCCGGGAGCCTGCGGGGACGGACTGAACTGAGCACCTTTGATGCAAAGGCTGCAGGTTTTTGAACTGTTGTTCCCGTGATGCAGAGCCTGCACGCAAGTGGTGTAGGGGGGACGCCATTTTGTCAGGCTTGGGCCCTCCCACGAAGGATCAGGTCCGAGACCTAATTGGTCTGGTGGAATTGGCGAAGAAGTACATGCGCGCGTGCCTGTAGCCTTAGATCCCCACCCTCTGCGTGGCTTATACTGCATTGCCAGGGAAACGCAGGGCGGGTGCCCTCTGGCTCCAACAGGCTGCTCACTGAGACCCGGGAGTGCGTGAGCTGCCTCGGATCCCCACCCTCCGCACAGCTTGTGCTGCGTTGCCAGGGAAACGCCTAGTGGGAGTGCTCCGGCTCCAACAAGCTGCTCACTGAGACGCAGGAGTGCGCAAGCCGCCTTGGGTCCCCGCTCTCGCACTCCGCTTGCAGAGTTGCCAGGCTGGTGATTGGTTGTCAGGCTGCTCGGCCTGATTTGCAAGTGGCTGATTGGGCCAGGCTGAGACTGGGAGTTTTCCTGGGAGTGTTGGGCCGTGAGCTGTATGCCTGCGTGATCCAACCAGGGCTCTCCTGGGGATCTATCTAATACATCAAAGCAATCCCAGAGCGACAGCCAGAATGGGGAAACAAAGAAACACATCACAAGTAAAAGATCAGAAGAAACCTCCAGAAATGAAACCAAAGGAAACAGAGGGATTCAACCTTTCAGAGACAGAGTTTAGAACACTGATGATAAGAATGTTTAAGGAACTTAGCAAGGACATTAAGAAGGATAGGGAAACCATAAAAAACAACCTGTTAGACCTAAAGAATACAATAACTGAAATGAAGAACACACACGAAGGAATCACCAGTAGAGTAGATGAAGCAGAGGAGCGGATCAGCGATTTGGAAGATAAAATAGCAGAACTCACCCAGTTGGTACAATAAAAAGACCAAAGAATAAAAAACAATGAAAATAGTTTAAGAGCCCTATGGGACAAGGTGAAGCGCAATCACCTTCGAATCATAGGGATACCAGAAGGAGAAGAGAAGAAGCAAGGGGTCGAAAATGTATTTGAAAAATTAATGACTGAAAACTTCCCTACCCTGGTGAAGGAAATCAACATACATGCCCAGGAAGTGCAGAGGGTTCCAAACAAGCTGAACCCAAACAGGTCCACACCAAGACACATCATAGTTAAAATGGCAAAGGTTAAAGACAGAGACAGAATCCTAGAGGCTGCAAGAGAAAGACAGCAGGTTACATACATAGGAACTCCTGTTAGACTAACAGCTGACTTGTCTACAGAAACTCTGCAGGCCAGAAGGGAGTGGCAGGAGATATTCAAAGTGATACAAAATAAAGGCCTACAACCGAGATTGCTCTACCCAGCACGGCTATCACTTAAAATTGAAGGAGAAATAAAGAGCTTCTCAGAAAAGCATAAGCTTAAGGAATTCATTACCACCAAGCCAGCATTGCAAGAAATGTTAACAGGGCTTTTTTAAACAAAAGAAAGGGGTAAGCAAGCTAACCCAGAGAGACAATTTAAGAAGATTGAAGTCATATCAAGCAGATATAAAGGAAAAACTGATGGTTGCTGGCTGGGAGGGAGTGGGGAAGAGGGAGAGGGGGAAGGTTTTGGACAGTGTATGTGGGACTACAATGTTGCTGCAGGGATATGGGGGCATTTCTGGGAATGTAATTGATAACGTTGTGAAGAGACTATTATGTTGCGAGAAATAAGTCAATCGGAGAAGGACAGGTACCATGTGATCTCACTTGTGTGTGGAGTCTGAAGAGCTGAGTGAACGATCAAAGTAAACAGACTCGTAGATGTAGAGGAAAAACTGAGGGTTGCTAGTTGGGAGGGGGGTGGGGATGGGGGGGAAGGGGAAGGGATTAGACAGCATAAATAGACAACTACAATATTGCCACAGGGATATGAAACACAGTTCGTGGAATATAATAATGTTGTAAAAATTTTGTGGCGTGTCAGATAGACACATGTCTTGTTAGGGAAACCACTTCATGGATGGAGTAGAGGCTTGATCACTGCACTGTACACCTGAAGCTGATGTTGTATAGTATTGTATGCCAACTGCAACTGAATACGTGGATGGTCACGGGATGTGGAGTATACTGTGGAGGGGAGTCAGGGGAGTTGTGATGGATATGTATGATATGGGAGGGGAGTGGGGTGGTGAACTGGGGGAGGGAGATTTTCACTTTGGGGGGTAAAGAGTATAACTATTGCATTGTGTTGTACACCTGAAACTAATAAAAAAAAATATGTAAGGGCTGAAATCCATCAGTCTTGTGGTATTTATAGTTTAGTGCTAAGAAATAAATTGTGCAAATTTGATGATTTAGTTATTTGTAATATTGAAAAGAAATTGTCATATTGCAGCAACAGATTAGCCTGTGATTCTGTTAAAAATGTTACTGAATAGCTTATTTTGATTTGCTATTTTATATTGAAGTTTTACAAAAATTACATACATTTAAGAATCATGACATTTGTTCAATTTAAAAGAGTTACTTAAGTGCTCAAGAAAATTTTGTTTATTCCATTGTAGCACTTAAAAGGAAAGTTGAATATTTCACATTTATAAATAAGTCTAAACTATTTATGGCAGTCTAAATATGTTGTGAAAATTTCCTTGGTAGAGATTGCTTAAATTTGCTCGAGTCATGCTGTTCATGTTATAAAACAAGATTTATAAGTTGGATTAAAAACTCAAGGAAAAATTAAGTTTTATAACTTATAACTTTAATAAAACAAATATTCGTTTTTAAAACGAAAATCACCTTAGAGTAATATTTTGATGTGCAAAAGCCACTCTCGAGAATATCAGTCTGTCATTGACACCTGAGTCCCACAGGCAGTCATTTTCTCTCCCTCTTCCCCCAGCACTTGGTACATGTATCCTATTATGCTCATGCAATAGTCACTGCCAGCTTGTGTGCCTTTCTTCCTCATAAGGCTCTGCACTCCTCCAGGAAAGGGGCCATTCTCATTTGTCTTTCTATTCCCAGAATCTTGTGCAAGTCTTGGCACTAGTCTTAGCTCAGGCTGCTATAGCCAATACCAGAGACCAGGTGGCATAAGCAACAGATGTTTATTTCTCACAGTTCTGGAGGCCAGAAGTGTGAGGTCTGGGTGCCTTGATCAGTTCCTGGTGAGGGCCCTCTTCCTGGGATGCAGAGGGCAGGCTTCATGCTGTGTCCTCACCTGTGGTGGAGAGATCACCTTTCTAGTGTCTCTTCTGATAAGAGCACTAATCCTCTCATGAGGGGATTACCTTTATGACCTAATCCCCTCCCAAAGGCCCCAGCTCCTAATACCTTCACATTGAAAATTAGAGCTTCAGCATATAAATTTTAGAGGACACAAACATTCAGTCCACAGCAGGGGACCTCAATAAATATTTGCTAAAGGAATAATACTGGGGAGAAGGATGAGGTGAGGGAAGGAAGCAGCCCCAGGATAGACTCAGGGCAGGCATGTGGAGGGAGGCCAGGGCTGGTCTCACACTGGTTTTCTTGGCCCGGCCTCCATGCCATTCTGCATCTGTTCGTGTGTCCTAGAGTTGGGCGCCATCATTTCCTAAGTCGCTCTTCTCCACATTCCAAACAGTCATTCATGGTGAGATTATAGCAACACTTGCCAGTCATCATTTGTAGAAGGATTCACTGAATTTTGTCACCCCATGACCTGAGCAGCTGCTCCTGGTCCATCAGAAGTTTCCATCTCCCTGACAAGATGGCCTCTGTGAAGCAGCAGCTGCTGTCTTCATTGTTTCCGAGGGAGCCCAGCCAGGCATCAGCCATTTCTTTTTATTAACAAATGGATTTGTTTTAGCTGAATAGTTGGCTATAAGGATAGAAGGAAATTCAGAATGAGTGACTGTGTCTTTTTCATTTTTGTGATTCCACCTCAAAGCATAGTGCCTGGCACCTAATAGACATGTAATTCAATGTTTGTTGCATAAACGAATGTGAGGATCGATGAATGAGGAAAGCATTCCATAAGGGAAAGGGTTGAATTCCATAAAAATGCTTTTGTAGAGGACAGCAGTGAAAGTGATAACTGACAACTCATTTATCTGTATACAGCAGTGCCGCTTCTTCTTCCAGGAGCTCTTTTATTTCAAGTTTGAGTAACAGTTACCACCTTCCTCAAATCCCCTGCCCGTCCATAGTGATTGGACAGAGTTGGCCCTGGGGCAGCTGGGGAGTGTCTGTCATTCAATGCAACCAGTGAAGGGAATAAAACTGGCAAAAGAGAAAAACAGGCAAAAGACAAAGAGAAGGTCCTTGTGGCATTTCAAACCCTGGTTTTACTAATTCCTCAGGTCAAAATTTTCCTTTCTTTCTTTTTTTGCCTAAACTAATTTGAGCTAGTTTCCTCAAAACTAAGAATCCTCGGGCCGGCCGAGTGGCACGGTGGTTAAGCGCTGGTTTGGGAAGCCAGTGGCCCCAGTTCGGTCCCACATATGAGGACCAGTGACACTGCCCTCAAAAAAACACACACAAAAAACTAAGAATCCTCACTAACCAAATAACGATGATGCTAATAATAATGGGAAATGTTTCGTGTGCTTACTGTGCTCACAGAAACCTTACAAAGAGTTTTATTATCATTGAATTTTTCTGATGAAGAAGCAGCACCAAGTTATTTTATAGGCCCTTGTTCACACAGCTCCTCCCAGGATGTTGAAGGTCCTCTCCATGCCCTAGCACTTGCTGACAGCGATGAAGGTACTGCCTCCTCCCCCATTACATCAGGCGGGGGTTCTAGCCCATCAACGGGGGTGCTGTGGAGTCCCAAATATAACCAACCAAGCTGGGAAGGGTGGGAGGATGCCAAGCTCGGAGTAGCCTTGATATTTGTACTAATTTTTGCTCGCTGCTAACTTTGGAGGTATTCTTGGGTGGAGGGGATTTTCCTTGGCCACTGCAGGGTATTCAGCTAGGGAATAAGGAAGGACACTTAGTCTGGAATGAAATAGTGACAGCGGGCAACTGAAGTGTCTGGTGGAGTCTGGATGCTCATGGCCCCTCACTTTTGTATGGATTCACAGTTGGCAAGTACATTCTGTCTCACTTTATAATCATTATTGCTATCATACAAAAAGTGTGGTTAATACCTAAATGCCTTGCACATATGCT
Organism: Aselliscus stoliczkanus; assembly: GCA_033961575.1. Lineage (NCBI taxonomy): Eukaryota > Metazoa > Chordata > Mammalia > Chiroptera > Hipposideridae > Aselliscus > Aselliscus stoliczkanus. Next base: position 99,793,349 of record CM066727.1, on the reverse strand, counting down.
ATGCCAGATATAGCACAAAGCTTTTTAGAGACATCAAAACTCTGATGCTCCCTTGACTATAATGGTCACCCTACAGATCTGGGTACTTGGGAACTTGGAGTGTCTTTAGTGTCTTCTAATTTACAGGTGGTGAATAAATTTAAGTCCCTGGGATGTGCATTTCTTTTTTTGAGAATATACTTTTTTATTGAGATATAATTGATATATAAAATTATATTAGTTTCAGGTTTATTCGTACAACATAATGATTTGATATTTGTGTGTATTATGAAATGATCACCATAATAAATCTAGTGTAGTTAACATCTATCACCACACAGTTACACATTTTTTTCTTATGAGATGAGAACTTTTAAGAGTTGCCCTCTTAGCAACTTGCAAATATACAATACAGTATTTTTTTTTTAATTTTTATTTAATTTTTATTTTTTAGCTGAGCCATCCTGCCACCTGTTGGCAGCTCAATGGCAACTCAGCTCGGGCTGGCATCAAACCGCTGTTACTCAGAGCTCAGCTCGCACTCTTGAGCGAGCTCTTAACCAACTGAGCCATGCGGCCGGCCCTACAATACAGTATTATTAATTATAGTCATCATGCTATACATTACATTCCTATGACTTACTTATTTTACAACTAAAAGTTTGTGTCTTTTGACCCCCTTCACCCATTTAACCTACCTCTGGCAACCACCAATTTGTTCTGTCTATAACTATGAACTCAGATTTTTATTTTTATTATTTTTATTTTTTAGATTTCACATAAAGCATGTTTGTGTTTCTTTGACTTATTTCATTTAGCATAATGCCCTCAAGGTCCATCCATGTTGTCACAAATAACAATATTTCATTCTTTTTTATGGCTGAATTATACATACACACACACAAACACACATGTGCGTGAGCAGTCTAACAATTAAGTTCGCAAACTTGTTGCAACGATGTTGCTAACCTTTTTTGATATTAGAGGGATTATTCAGTATGAATTTATACCAACTAGACAAACAGTTACCAAGTTTACTATTTGGAAGTGCTGAAAAGTCTGTGTGAAAAAGTTAAATGACCTGAGCTTTGCGCCAACAATTCATGGCTCTTGCATCATGATAATGCATCAGCTCACATGGTACTGTCCGTGAGGGAGTTTTTAGCCAGTAAACAAATAACTGTATTGGAACATCCTCCCTTCTTACCTGATATGACCTCCAATGACTTCTTTCTTTACCCAAAGATCAAGGAAATACTGAAAGAAAGATAATTTGATGATATTCAGGACATCAAGGGTAATATGATGACAGCTCTGATGGCCATTCCAGGTAAAGAGTTCCAAAATTGCCTTGAAGGGTAGAGTAGGCGTTGGCGTTGGTGCATGGGTTCCCATGGGGAGTACTTCAAACGTGACCATAGTGATATTCAGCAATGAGGTATGCAGCATTTTTTCTAGGATGAGTTTGCGAACTTAATTGTCATACCGTGTGTGTGTGTGTGTGTGTGTGCGCGCGCGCGCGCGCGCGCAATGGAATATTATTTAGCAATAAAAAGAATGAAATCTTGCCATTTGCTACAATGTGTATGGACCTAGAGGGTCTTATATTAAGTGAAATAAGTCAGACTGAGAAACACATATATCAAATAATTTCACTTATACACGAAATCTAAAAAAAAAAAAAAAAGAACAAACAAAACAAAAAAAACCAGACTCACAGAGAACAAGCTGATAGTTGCCAGACAAGAGGCAGGTCAGGGAATGGGTGAAAAAGTGTAAGAGGTACAAACTTCCAGTTATAAAACAAGTAAAATAAATAAGTCATGGAGTTGTAGTATACAGCACAGGGAATATAGTCAGTAATATTGTAATAACTTTGCATGGTGACAGATGGTTACTAGACTTGTTGTGGTGATCACATCACAAGGTATATAAATGTCAAATCACTATGTTGTACACCTGAAACTAATATACTATTATATACCAACTATACTTTAATAAAAAAATAAAAAATAGGGCCGGCTGAGTGGCGCGGTGGTTAAGAGCTGGCTTGGGATGCTGGTGGCCCCGGTTCGGATTCCACATATGAGGGCCAGTGACACTGCCCTCTAAAAAAAATAAAATAAATAAAATAAAAAAATAAATAAATAAGTAAATGTATACTAAAATAAAAAAATAAAAGTCCTTATGATAAGAACAATTTCTTGCATTTATACAAAATAAATAAACATTCCTTAAAAACATGAAGTGTTTTATATTTTTGCCTAGAAAATCAAATTAATAAATGAGACCACTCAATTTCTACAATTAACTAGCTACATTTATCTGTAATAGAATGGGAAACTTTTTTTTCCTGTTAAGAATTGCCTATCAAGCAGTCCTCAGTCTATTTGCATACATGGAGAATTATTGCTGTTTCATTTACAAAATTATTCTAGCAGAGAAAAAAAATGATATTTAAGAATGAATGATTTTACAATAAATAGTTCAGGCTAGAGAAGAGGTAAATTATGGAAGCAACATTGACAAGAAAACTGGCTTGCTAGCATTCTAAATGGGAGCAGTCTTTGTTGCTTATGCTAGAATTTGGATTTTGGGGGAAGAACAACTGGTGTGATACAAAAAAGCTTTTTCTGTGATGTTCGCTAGTAATACAGAAGCAATAATAGTATTGGATTGTTGGAAAACTCATGACATGTTTTTCAAAGGTCATTTATTCATACAAAGAGCAAAGATCAATCAATGATATATTGCCCATTTTGTTCAATAACCTTTTGCCATCTTTCAGTGAGCTTCATAATTCCTTGTTCATAGAAGGATCTGTCTTCATTTGCAAAAAACTGAACAATGTGCTGATTTACAGCTTCATCTGAATTGAACTTTATACCATGCAAGGAGTTTTGAAAAGAGCAAAACAAGTGGAAGTCTGATGGCGCAAGGTCAGACGAGTATGGTGGGTGTGGCAACACATCCCTGCCAAGCTCCAATAATTTTTTTTTATTTTTTTATTTTTATTTTTATTATTATTAATAGTTACAGATGTACAAAACTATGCAATAGTTATCTTTTTCACCCCTTACAAAATGACTATCTCCTCCCCTCTTCCCGGTCCCCTCGCCCCGGATATCATACATATCTATTATAATTCCATTGTCTCCATCTCCACACTATATTCCACATCCCATGACTATATATGTGTTAAATTATAGTCAACATCTAATATTAATCAGCAGCAGCTTCAGATGTACAGTGCAGTAGTCAGGCCACCACACCGTCGATGAAGTGGTCTCCCTAACAAGACATGAGTCCATCTGGTCCCCTAAAAATATATTTACAACATTATTGATTATATTCTGTCTCTGCGGTAGTATTGTATTACCAGTTTATGTTGCCTCATCCCTTCCCCTTCTCCCTAATGCCCATCCCCATCCCATCTAGCAATCATCAGTTTTTCCTTTGTGTCTCTAAGACTATTTCTGTTTATTTTCCTCGTTTATTCAGTTCTTTAGATTCCACATATAAGTGAGATCATATGGTATTTGTCTTTCTCTGACTGACTTATTTCACTTAACATAGTGTTCTCTAGGTCCATCCATATCGTTGCAAATGGTATGATTTCTTTCTTCTTTATAGCTGCGTAATACTCCATTGTGTAAATGTACCACAGTTTCTTAATCCAGTCATCTACTGATGGGCATTTCTATTGTTCCCAAGTCTTGGCTATTGTAAATAGCTCTGCAATGAACATAGGGGTGCATATATTTTTTCGAATTAGTGTCTTAAGCTCCAATAATTTTTGACGGGTGATCAAACTTGTGTGTGGTCTTGCATTGTTGCTATGGAACACAACTCCTTTACAATGAACAACCTCTGGACATTTCTGGATGATGGATTCATTCAAACTGTCCAATTGCTGACAGTACACATTTGAATTGATTGGTTCCTTGGTAGGAGCTCGAAAAACATGACACCTTTAAAATCCTACCACACTGAGAGCATAACCTTCCTCTGATGAATGTCTGCTTTCGATGGCGTTTGAGGCAAATCATCATGTCGGGACCAAGACGGTTTGCACACCACATTGTTGTAAACAATCCACTTCTCATCACCAGTTATCAGTTATTTCAAAAAAAGGATCATTTTCCTCACGTTTAATGAGCATATTGCAAATGTTTATATGCGCCGTCAAATGGACTTCTTTGAGTTCATGCAGAATCCAAATATCGAGCTTGCTTCTGTATCCCAGCTTCTTCGGGTGTCCATGAATGCTGGAAAGATGGATGTTCAATGTTTCTGCAATCTCTAGTGTTGTGTAACATGGATGTGACTCGATCAATGCCTTTATTTCATCATCATCAACCTCGGTGGGCATCCTTGACCAAGGAGCATTGTTGAAATCAAAATCACTAACACGAAATTTCGTGAACCATCGTTGGCACTGACATTCTGGTAGAACATTGTCACTGTGAACTTGATGCAACTTTTCACAAGCTTGACGTGCATTCTTCCCTTTATGGAAGTAAAACAGTAAAATATGGCAAAAACGCACAGTTTGGTTTTCCATCTTCAGCTTGTAAAATCTCCAAAACTCAACCATATCGCTCAATTTTTTTTTAGAACGAAGCTAGAGCTGTCAGTTGTCAAATGACATGGCAATAACATAGATGTGAATGACTCTAGTACTTCCAAAACATGCGTCATGACTTTTCCAACAACCCAATAATAATGAGAACAACGCTAATAAGAAGGATGGTAAAAACTACCCTAACAGGGCCGGCCAAGTGGCGCATTGGTTAAGAGCTGGCTTGGGATGCTGGCGGCCCCAGTTCAGATCCCATATATGAGGGTCAGTGACACTGCACTCTACAGCTAAGATGGTGAACAACAGCTCCACCTGGAGCTGGGCTGTGCGAGAACCGGTGATGGTGTAGGCTGCAGACGCTACTGCAGTGGGCTGCCATAGGCTACAGTGAGTGGCCGACAGCCAGCCTGAGTGGCCGGGAGCCAGAATGAGTTGCCAATAGCCCCGGTGAGCGACCATCTAGAGGCCGTTGATGGATCTGCCTCATCCGGGAAGAGCGCAATGATAATACCAACATGGGCCAGTGAAGCAACGTCTTCCACAACTAGACTGAAGAACAAAAGGACAGCAACTTGTCTGTTTCCCTTCCCCAATTCCCCAACACTGTTCCCCTCCCCCAATTCCCCAATAAAAATCTTAAAAAAAACCCAACCTAACAACAGTGAGAGCAGCAATGTGGCTGCCCTCACCGCAATGTGAAAATGATGTCGGGTAGACAAGAATTTGAAATGTGGCTGAGCCACTCAATGACTGTGTTCCTTTGAGTAGATAATTTAAACTGTCTGTGCAATGGTTTTCTTACTTGTAAAATGGTACCTGTATTTGAGAGTTGTACTAAGAGTAACATTTAAATGAAAGCAAGGAAAGCACTGGCTCATAGGAAACTAATCAATTTTGTCATCAGTAGCTGCTCAGCTATTAGTTTGGAAATGTTATTGTAGGGAGTGATATATTCTACACTTTTGTTGATACCTTGTAGAGATGAGTGACTGAATCACCAAAGGGCCTTTGGGCAGTTGTATGTGCTGATCAGAGGAGGACATGGGGGCAGCCCCAGGACCTTTTGTGTACTCTTGGTCTTGGTCTACCAGTTGACAGGTTTTCAAGAGGAGTCTGGGAATCAGACAGAAGGGAGAAGTATATTTTAAGGAGAACAGTGCTGGCAAGACACAATGTTGGTGTCAGGGAGGCTAGGATCATTAGGCGAGGAATGAGAGGGACCTAGATGAGGGAGGGAGCACCATGAGCAGGGTGAGAAGCAGCAAAACCACGAGGGGCTCCCCAAGCACCAGGAGCCATTCTGTGTGCTTTACCTGCCTACAGTTGCTAAACCCCCATACTTGCCCTAGAGGTAGGAACCATCGCTATTTCCCTGTTTCTTCAGACCCAGGTTTAATTTATCAAGGTAGCTGAATGACAGCACAGAGAGGTCAATGCCATTGAAAGGGGTCCATTCCTCAGTTTTCAAGTGAAGGGGGCATGCCACGCCACCGAAGGCCACACAGAAAAGTACCAGGGTCAGTCAGGAGGCAGAAGGAATGTAGGAGAAAGCGTAGCCCAGAACCTTTATTGTGGCTGCTACAAGAAGAAATAGATAAGGCGGGGGAGAAAAGTTTGAGCAAATTTAGGATTGGATACTTTGAATAACTTTGGTGGGCTCTGTGCTCTAGAGGTGGTCTCTAATTGTCCAGGACCTGGCCCCTGGGTGATTTAGGGCAGGAAATGGCTTGGGGTATGAGAGTTACATAAAGGAGGCAGTGGGTGTATGGCTTTGGTTGGCTTGTACATGAAAGGCATGCTCTTGGGCAAATTGTTTGCTGTACATAGGAATTAGTTAGCCCTGCGAGGGCAGTCTCTCCCCAGCCAGCCAGTGAGGCCACAAGAAGTCAAGGCATTGGGCCTGTTGAGTGGCGTATTGGTTATGAGTTGGCTTGGGAAGCCAGCTCTGAACAGCAGGGAATGGGTTTAGATCCCACTTGAGGGCCAGTGACGCTGCACTCTCTACAGCTAAGATGGTGAACAACAGCTCAACCTAGAGTTGGGCTGCAGTGAGTTGCCAGCGAAGGCATAGGCTGCAGTCCCTGCTGCAGTGGGCTGCAGTAAACTAACTTGAGTGGCTGGCAGCCGAAGTGAGCTGCCATGAGATGCCATGAGCAGCCGTCCAATGGCCAATGAGCAACTGCCTCAACCAGGAAGAGCGCAATGATAATACCAACATGGACCAGTGAAGTGATGTCCTCAGCAACTAGACTAATGAAACAAAAGGACAACAACTTGTCTGTTCCCCTTCCTAGGTTCCCCAATGCTGTTCCCGTCCCCCAATTCCCCAACAAAATCTTTAAAAAAAAGAAAAAATGAAGTCAAGGCATCATAAACTATAGAAAAGAAAAAAAACATGGTTAATACACTACCCTCCCCCAACCATAAGCGATGAGGAAATTGTGACACATAGAGGGTAATTAACTCGCATAAGACCACACAGCTAAGTGATGACATTTGACATTCAATCAAGGAATAGTTTCTGTGCTTAATCACTATGATCACTGCCTCCAGTTAATGTTGATCTTTCTAAAAATGGTTAAATGAAAGAGCTCAGTTGTTATGGGAAACAATTCTTTACAAACCAGCCGAGTTTATATAATGCATAACAGAGAGTGGGAGGCCAATATCCATGGTTCACATGAAGTCATAATCTGCTATTGCAACTTGACTAAATAGATTTTACTTTCAGGATCCAAGGAAAAACGCCATCATCATGCACCCGAGTGCCTTCCAGAATCAAGAGGGCACATTCAACTCTGGATGTCATTCTGATTAATGAGTAGCAGGTGGTATGACAGGCTAGGTGAGCTCTTATCTCTCATGGGTGGTTTAGATTTAGGCTAGCCTGAAACAGAGATGGTCTTTGAATACCTTCCAAGATTTACTCGGGGCATCATATAACTTTATTATTTTCCATAGCCCATGGATCCATACTTCCCTCCTGGTTTACACAAAACGATCCAGTAAATAAACTGTTCAAAGTAACTTCCGCATTTTCCAAGTTGGATAGACAAACATGGCATTGGGAATATCTCTACCACTTGTTTAATCCCTGTTTCAAACTCTGTCATGGATGAATATATTTGGATGAAAATAGAAATACATATTTAAAGAGGAATTGCAAATCCCAACAATAATGTGTGAAAAAAATCAAATGTATCATTGTTTTTCTGGATCAAAAAATACAAACGTTTTGGTTTCAAATACATTTTACGTTTGCTCTTAGTAAGGAAAAGACAGACAAAAACTCACAAGCAAACCATTTGCTTAATGTGTGTTGGGGTCTAATTCAGTGCAATTAAGAACCCATTTCTTGGGTAGCTGTCCTGTTTAAGGCATTGTGCTGGGCTATACTAAAACACCTTATTTTAGTATCTTGTTTATAGATGCATTAGCTCATTTAATTTACATAACAACCTGCTGACAGGCAGGTCAGACTGCAGGAGGTATTGTTTTGGTCTGACCAGTCACACTTCTTATTCTGCTAATAATGGACTACAATGCCATCTCAATGTTTCCCCAACATATGTAGAGTTTGAGGGGTAAGTATGGTTGGCATTTGCTTGGCTGCTTAGTGATACCTTTCAGTACTCAGCTCTTTCCAGATTTCTGCTCTGCCTTCCTTAGTTGTTGGCTTTTGTCCCGAGGCTTCCTATTGCCAACTTGCAAGCCACCTCTTGTCTAAATCCTACACTGAGAACCCTGGCAGGGATCGACTCTGTTTGACTACTTCCTCTTGGGCAACAACTCTTTATTTTTAGCCTCCAAAATAAAAATGTTATGTTGTCCATGGATCCAGGGCATCCGTTACACAAAGCTGTCATCCCTGTGAAGAGAGAGTGAGTGAGTGATTATCTTTTCATTCTTTTTTTTTAAATTTTTATTTATTTATTTATTTTATTTTTTTATTAGTTTCAGGTGTACAACACAATGGAATAATTATACTCTTTACCCCCAAAGTGACAACCCCCCTCCCCCAGTTCACCCCACTGCCCCCCATATCCTTTCCCCTTCCCCCTTATCCCCACCCCCTCCCAACTAGCAGCCCTCAGTTTTTCCTCTATATCTATGAGTATGTTTACTTTGATCGTTCGTTCAGTTTTTCAGATATATGTGAGATCATACGGTACTTGTCTTTCTCCGAATGACTTATTTCGCTTAACATAATAGTCTCTTCACAACATTATTAATTACATTCCCAGAACTGCCCCCCAGATCCCTGCAGCAACATTGTAGTCACCCACCTACACTGTCCAAAACCTTCCCCCTATCCCTCATCCCCGCTCCCTCCCAGCCAACAACCATCAGTTTTTCCTTTATATCTGCTTGATATGACTTCAATCTTCTTAAATTTACTGAGACTTGTTTTGTGGCCTAACGTGGTCTATCTTGGAAAATGTCCCATGTGTACTTGAGAAGAATGTATATTCTGTTTTTTCAGGGTGAAATGCTCCAAAAATATCAACAAAGTCCAGCTGGTCGAAAGTGTCATTTAAGGCCCCTCTTTCTGTGTTGATTTTCTGTCTAAAGGGTCTGTCCATTGGTGACAATGGGGTGGTGAAGTACTGTTGATCTCTCTCTTTATGTCTGTCAAAATCTGTTATATGTAATTAGGAGTTCCTATTTTGGGTGTATAAATGTTTATTAGGGTTATAGTGCCCTTCTTTGTCTTTTATTGTAGTCATTTTAAAGTCTATTTTGTCCAAAATAAGTATTGGTATATTGGTACTCCAGCTTTTTTTTTTCTCATTTCCATTTGCATGAAACATCTTATTCCATCTGTAAACAGCATATACATGTGTTCTATTTTCTTTTCCACTCAGCCACTCTCTGTCTTTTGATTGGAGCATTTATCCCATTTACATTTAAAATGATTATTGATAGGTGCATATGTATTGCCATTTTGTTATTTGTATTCCTGGTCTTCCTGGGTTAGCTTGTTTACCCCTTTCTTTTGTTTAAAAAAGCCCTTTTGGGCCGGCCGAGTGGCGCATTGGTTAAGCGCTGGTTTTGGGATGCCAGCGGCCCCGGTTCGGATCCCACATGAGGGCCAGTGACACTGCCCTCTACAGCTAACAACAGCTCCACCTGGAGCTGGGCTGTGCGAGCCCCGGTGATGGTGTGGGCTGCAGCCCCTGCTGCAGTGGGCTGCCATAGGCTACAGTGAGTGTCCCGCAGCCAGCGTGAGCGGCTGGCAGCCAAGCGTGAGCTGCCAATAGCCGCAGTGAGCGACATCCAGAGGCCAGCGACCGATCTGCCTCATCCGGGAAGAGCGCAATGACGATACCAACAGTGAAGAACATCCTCCGCAACTAAACTGAAGAACAAAAAGACAGCAACTTGTCTGTTCCCCTTCCCCGATTCCCCAACGCTGTTCCCCTCCACCAATTCCCCAATAAAAAATTTAAAAAAAAAAAAATAATAAAATAAAATAAAATAAAAATAAAAAAGCCCTTTTAACATTTCTTGCAATGCTGGCTTGGTGGTAATGAATTCCTTAAGATTATCCTTTTCTGAGAAGCTCTTTATCTCCGCTTCTATTTTAAGTGATAGCCGTGCTGGGTAGAGCAATCTAGGTTGTAGGCCTTTATTTTGTGTCACTTTGAATATCTCCTGCCACTCCCTTCTGGCCTGCAGAATTTCTGTAGACAAGTCAGCTGCTAGTCTAACAGGAGTTCCTTTGTATGTAACCTGCTGTCTTTCTTTCTCTTGCTGCTTTTAGGATTCTGTCTCTGTCTTTAACTTTTGCCATTTTAACTATGATGTGTCTTGGTGTGGACCTGTTTGGGTTCAGCTTGTTTGGAACCCTTTGCACTTCCTGGGTGTGTATGTTGATTTCCTTCACCAGGGTAGGGAAGTTTTCAGTCATTATTTTTTCAAATACATTCTCAATCCCTTGCTTCTTCTCTTCTCCTTCTGGTATTCCTATGATTTGGAAGTTGCTTCTCATCACCTTGTCCCATAGGGCTCTTAAACTATTTTCATTGTTTTTTATTCTTTGGTCTTTTTGTTGTGCCAACTGGGTGATTTCTGCTATTTTATCTTCCAAATCGCTGATCCACTCCTCTGCTTCATCTACTCTACTGATGATTCCTTTGAGTGTGTTCTTCATTTCAGTTATCATATTCTTGAGTTCTAACTGGTTGTTTTTTATGATTTCTCTATCCTTCCTTATGTCCTCACTAAGTTTGTTAAACCTTCTTATCATCAGTGTTCTAAACTCTGTCTCTAAAAGGTTGGATCCCTCTGTTTCATTTGGTTCCATTTCTAGAGGTTTCTTCTGATCTTTTACTTGTGACATGTTTCTTTGTTTCCCCATTCTGGCTGTCGCTCTGGGATTGCTTTGATGTATTAGATAGATCACCAGGAGAGCCCTGGCTGGATCATGCAGGCACACAGCTCATGGCCCAACACTCCCAGGAAAACTCCCAGTCTCAGCCTGGCCCAATCAGCCGCTCACAGATCAGGCCAAGTAGCCCAACAACCAATCACCAGCCTGGCAACTCTGCAAGGGCAGTGCGGAAAGCTGGGACCCAAGGCGGCTTAAGCACTCTGGAGTCTCAGTGAGCAACCTGTTGGAGCCAGAGCACACCCACCAGGTGTTTCCCTGGCAATGCAGCACAAGCTGTGCAGAGGGTGAGGATCCGAGGCAGATCATGCACTCACAGGTCTCAATGAGCAGCCTGTTGGAGCCAGAGGGCACCTGCCCAGCGTTTCCCTGGTAATGCAGTATAAACCGGGCGGAGAGTGGGGATCCAAGGCTGCATGCGCGCGTGTGCACGCACACACGTACTTCTGCGCCAATTCCACCAGATCAATGAGGTCCTAGACCTGATCCTCTGTGGGAGGGCCCAACCCTGACAAAATGGCGCCCTCCTTACACCACTCGCCTGCAGGCTCCACACCAGGGGAACAATAGTCTGAAAACCTCCAGCCTTTGCACCAAAGGTGCTCAGTTCAGTCTGTCCCCGTAGGCTCCTGGGCCCAGCTCACCCAGCTACTCCCTCCACCAGGAATCAGGTAAGTGCTCACCGGCAAGCAAGCCCATGCACTGGCCTCACTGATTCTCTAGCCTCTCCTAGCCTCACCGAGCTGAGCAAAGAGAGTCCTCACTAATTTACTGCCAGCTATCTTAGAACTTCTCTTCCCGGCAAAGGAACTCTGGGCTGGTGAGCTTGGTGTGCGGCCGGAGGTTCTCTCCCCCAACTGGAGAAGCCTCCCCACAGCTGGGGCATCCCTCACGGGGCTTGCCCTCTCTCATCTCTGCCCTTTCTACTAGACTTGATATGGCCTTCTCTTTAAGTTCTTTGTTTAGTGGTTCTGTTCATCTAGTGTTCCGGGGACCTCCAGGGTTGAATACTGTATAATTTGTTTGTAATTTTGGTGTGATTCTGGGAGGTAGTTAGCACAGCGTCTGTCTATTCCGCCATTTTACCGGAAGTCCTATCTTTTCATTCTTTAGTTGAAAAGTCCACGCTGGTGGAGGATGAAAAGTCCCAGAGGCTTTTTTCCTGCATTCACTTTTGTCAGAATTTTCTTGATGTACTATCTCTATTCTTCACCAAGTTTTGATCTGGACTGGATTCTAGGTCTTCTGCTCCTGTAGGGACAATGTGTGATGAAGTTACAATCAGAACTTGTGGCAGAAACAGTGACTTTTGTGCTAGAAAGTCTGGAAACAACTTGGGGACACAGACATGAGCACAGCAGCATCAAACAGCCTCCTAACTCAGTCACTCAGGGGTGGTGTGGTGGTTTTTCCATGTGTCTTCTCAGTGAGGCCACCATCCCCAGTTACTCCATCACTTTATCTAGGGGACACTGGGGAGGTATTTTGTAGGTCAAAATCCAAAGTCAGTTGATTTTAGGTAAAGGAGATTATCCTAGATAACCTGGGTGGGCCTGATTCAAACAGTTGAAAGACCTTAGTATCTGAGCTGAGGTGTCCCTGAGGACAAAGAAAGTCTACCTGTGGGCAGCAGTGTCTGCCTGTGCCAAGAGTTCCAGCCTGCCCTGCACTTTCAGGCTTGCTTAGCAAGTCACTACAATCCCCAAGCCAACTCCTTCCAACACATCTCTTAATAATATCTCCTACTGGATGAACCCTGACTAATATAGATGGTATTACTCAATACCTTGGAAGCTGTACTAGTCTTCATTTTCAAACCTGATCATTTTTGCCCTTACACAGTGTGTTAGTTTCTTTGGGCTGCCATTGCAAATGACCACAAACTTGATGACTTAAAGAACAAACACTTATTTTCTCACATATTTGGAGGCTGGAAGTTTGATATCTGGGTGTTGGGAGAGACACATTCCCTCCAAAGGCTCATGGGAAATCCTTTGTTGCCTCTTGGAGCCTTTGGTGGCTGCAGGTGCTCCTTTCATGTACATCACCCTCCCATCCCTGCCTCTGTCTGCACATGGCCTTTCCTTCTGTGTCTGTGTCTTCTCTGCTTCTGTCTCTTATAAGGACACTCATCATTGGATGTAAGGCCCACCCAGATAATCCAGGGTGATCTCATCTCAAGACCCTTAATTTAACACATCTGCAAAGATACTTTTTCCAAATAAGGTCAAATTCAGATTCCAGGGAATATATTTTTGGGGGAGCTATCATTCTACTCACTACAAGCAGTTTTTAGTTGGGGAGAATTTCCTAGGGGATCTGCAATTGTATACGTAATTAAATCTGATCCTCTGTGACCTAATCAACCTTTTTTTTTTCCTTTGCATGATTCATTAGTTTCAAGATCACTAATTTAATTTTGCCAACATTTTAAAATACAGGTTCATGAATATACAAATAAGGATGAACATACATATAATTCATAATATATTTATTCTCCCCTACAAATTGAGTTCTGTTTGATGTTAGTCAATACAGAATATATAATTAATCAAATATCAGTCTTTCATTCTACCCTAAGAGCAGTACTTTTTGAAAAGTTAGGGTTGTCTGTTTTGAGTAATTTTAACATTATTCTTGTTCTTTCCAGTTGTAAAGCCTTCCCTACTCTTCCATGGACCTCATCTCACTTCCCCAACGTCATTGCATGAAGGCTGATTATGAGTTGCAGTCTTTAAATATCCTTTGGGGATGCCTCAGGATGTCTTGCTGCTATCCCCACAGGCCCCCACAGAGAAGGATGAGCCTGAGGCAGGCCTCACCTTCCATTACAGCCCTGCACTGCTTCCCTCCATAACACCTCCACAATAGATGAGTGTGTCAGGTACAGCAATCCCCCCTTATCCACAGAGGATATGTTCCAAGACCCCCAGTGGATGTCTAAAACCAAAATAGTACTGAACCCTATATATATATATATTATGTGTCTTCCTATATATACATACCATGATAAAATTTAATTTATAAATTAGGCACAGTAAGAGCTTAACAAAAACTAATAATAAAATAGAACAATTATAATAATACACTATAATAAAAGTTATGTGAATATGGTCTCTCTCTTGAAAAATATTGTAATGTGCTGTACTAATGTTTTCACATAAAGGAAGCACTTTATGCCCTCTCTTTGGCATAATCAAGTTGCCAGCATCACTAGTCTTGCATGTTGGGGCCACTAAGGAAAATAAGAGTAACTTGAGCAAGCACTGAGACACCATGACAGCCAATCTGATAACCCAGGTGGCTACTAAGTGACTAATGGGCAGGGAGCGTACACCTTGATATTGTGGCTTTGGTTGCAGGCCACTATCATAAAGCAAATATCACAATACAGCAAGAAATAGAGCAAGAAACCAATTTTTATGGTTTCCCACTGCATATAAAAGTTACGTTTACACTGCACTCTAGTCTATTAAGTGTACAATAGCATTATGTCTAAAAAATATATATACCTTAATTCAAAAATACTTGATTGCTAAAAAATGCTACCATCTTCTGAACCATTGGTGAGTCATAATCTTTTGCTGGTAGAGAGTCTTACCTTCAATTTGTAAACCAATGCAGTATTTGCAAAGTGCAATAAAGTGAAGTTCACTAAAATGAAGTATGCCTATATAGCATGGATATGATGGATAGAGGGATGATTCTTCTATCCATCCCTGACCTGGGCAACACAGAACGGGGTGGTGTGAGATGTCATTACACTACTCAGAGTGACATTCAATTTAACACTTATGAATTGTTTATTTCTAGAATTTTCCATTTAACATTTTCAGGTAGTGGTTGGCTATAGATAACTGAAACTACAAAAAGTGATACTGAGGATAATGGAGGGGGCTATGTTGGACTTTATTGCTCCTCCTTTATTTTATCTTCTTCTCCAATGAGGTTATAGTTTCAAGAATTGTTAGTGAGTTAACATTCCAAATATATCTAAAGTACCTTAAGGATCATCTCTATTTGTTGATGCATTTACATGAAATTCAAACCTGACTTCAAAAGCCTTGAAGCATAATGTAGAATATTATTGCAGGCTTTCTTGAGGGGGTTGACAACAGTGCACCTGACAGGAAAACATCCCCCACCACACACACACACACACACACACACACACACACACACACACACACACACATACACACACAGAGGCTGTTCAAAAGTCTCAGTCCTGGGCTGCCTGAGTGGCGAGGTGGTTAAGCGCTGGCTTGGGAAGCCAGCGGCCCTGGTTCAGGTCCCACATATGAGGGCCAGTGACACTGCCCTCAAAAAAAACAAAAACAAAACAAATCAAAACAAAAAAAGCCTCAGTCCTTGCCTCTATCACCTTCCTTACACAATTAATACTGATAAACTTCTAGTTGGTAATTAAGGAAAAGGGGGAAGAGAGGATATAACATAATTAGAAGTAAGCCAAAGGAATAAACAATGACACAGACAACATTTAAAAAGTTATGAAACTGTTTTGTAAAACTGTGCAATTGCATTTGGAAACTTTCATGATTAAAAATGGTGGCTCAGCTTAAAAACAACAAAAGGAACACAGTTGCATGTTTCAGGTAAAGGTGGACAATAGAGGCTACAGTGAACACTTAACATTGCCTGTTTTGTGACATGATTGTGGGCATGTGTGGGGCATCTTGGAGTAATAAAAGCAAACTGTTCTGGAGTAGGAATAGCGAGGTATAGCTTCTGATTAGAGCAATGCGGATACTTATTATTTGACACTTACTAACTGCATTACCCTTAGGTTGTCACCCGGCCTCTCTGTGCCTCATGTTTATGTTTATAAGATTAGGAGATTTGTGCCTCTGTGATTTTCTGATAGGAGCCTGAAACCTAAAGTGAGACACACAAAGATTTTTCAACCATGTGTAATAGAAAGTTACCCTGTTTCTTCTTCAGCAGTTTCTTAAGGCAGGCTTGGAAATCCAATTTATGTGACTTTAAACCTAACAAAGTATTAAGTGGAAAGTATTTATGACATGCTTGTGAAATCTGGAAGTGGCTGCCGTGAGAGTAGCCAACCAGTTTTACCAGAGAGGGACATCCATATGCCATTGAAGCAATGGTGGAGGAGAGGGGCCTGTTCAGCTGGCAGTGACTCAGCTCAGTCAGCTGGACGTGTGTTGGCAGTGGGGAGGCAAAGTGCCTAAACAGATCGTGAGTGTCTTACTTACATGGGGTGCCCATGGCAAGGAAAGAGACTGGGAGTTTTCCATAAACAATCATTAGAGAAGGACATGAGGCCCGGCTCTGAGAGATGAGACAGTGTCCAAAATCCAACAGGCAGGGATGGTAGCTGCAGTTTTGATGGATGCAATTCACACAGACCAAGGTCAGAACTCTGGCCCTGCAAGTTCTCTGTGTGACCTTGTGCAGGCTTGTTAATACTTCTGTCTGAACAGAGCAGTAAGCACACTGTCAGCTATTATGAAGCAGCTGGGCTGGGTCCACACGGCTGTGTTGGGTTCACCTTGTGAAGTGCCATGTGGGAAAAATGAAATCACCTACAAAGTCCAAATAAGGTACACCTGTGTAGCAATTGGCAGTTGCTATGTTCAAAAGGCTCTTCTTAAAACACGGGAAGGCTGGCATCTGAGGAGAAAGCCACTCTGCAGGATGCTCTGGGGAAGGCTGGCTGGTCTGAAATACTGACCCCACTCACCAGGTAGTGAAGGCTTGTTAAATGAACCCCTGGGCTACTGGCCTTGATACCCGGCCAAAATATGTGTCCCCACAGCTTCAGGCACAATTCAGTCCTGTTTTGCAACCCTCCCAACAGACTATGTGTTTGTTTTTCCTCCTGGCTTTGCTCAATTTTGGATAATGTTCTAGGTAAGGGAACTGGCTGGTTCCTAGGTTTTGTTCACATCCTCTTTGTGGCAACAAACAACTCCATTCATAATCTCAGGCAGCCTGTGACCCATCATTAAACTCTCATTGTCAGCTTTGTGCAACTACAGACACCAAAACAGCAAGTGCTCTATGATGAATATAAAGGTCCAGAGAAGCCTGGATAGATTTGATATAGGGCACAGAATTGAGTGACACAGAGATCACTCGACAGCACCAAGCCAGGAAGGTCAGGATGAAGACAGAGACATTTTTCTTTTTTTCTTTTGAGTCATTTTTCTTGAACTATTAAGTTTATATCTTATACTAATAATTTAGTTTATTTCATAGTTTGTGCCTTACCATTCTCAACAAATCCTTTCTACTGTCTTACTGGAACTGAGTGAGAACACTTCAGGTAGCATTTCAAATAAGTACATGGACCAGGCAGGCGCTTGATGATCAAGACAGCCCAGGACAATTGTGTTCACCAACATGGCGGCCATCTATGGTATGGCGCCCAGATGAGACCTCTTCCTGTGACCATTGGCCACACCACACTGGGGCAACCCCAGTGGGGATGGCAGGGACATTGTCAGAGGGGGCACTCAATTCTGCAGAGAATGCATTTTCCTGCTTCTACAGACATGGATGCCTATCCTATCTGCTTCATTAAAAAACATTTTCACCACCAAAATTATATAATGAAAATATTATGAAAGATTTTGCTAAAACTCCATGATCTTACCACTGTAACAACCATTTTGACTATTTGGAGCCAATTCCCAGACTTTTTGCATGTACATATATGTTCTATGGAATTATAATCACAGTACCTTTACTTCATGTATCCTAGTTCCCATTTAACATACTGTAACATTTTCTGTGTTTCTATCAGATCTGGCTTCATGTAGTCCCACCAGATCCTACACCTAGAAGGACCCCACACCAGGTGTAATGCTTTGTTGTCACCATCGTGAAGTTCTTAATAATTTTGAACATGGAGTCCAACATTTTCATTTGGCCTCAGGACCTACAAATTATATAGCTGGTTTCTATTTTTCTTTTGTTTTTATGATTGTATTATTTCATAATTTATTCTGGGTTCATTTAAGCTGTATTGAATACAGATAGTGCAGCAAAAATGTCTGTAGAGTTCTGTATTGTTAAATTATTCAAGGTGCATTCTAGAAGCAGGTTTTATGGATCACAGTATATACATTTTTATGTCTCACATTACCATATCTTAACGTGATATCTACATTTCTCCATCCATATTCTTTATAAAACAGGATTATACATCCTACTTCTTTTAAAGAGGATTACTCAATTTTAGGTCTCTTGAAGAGAGAGCTCCCCTTGCTGTTCCTGTCACCCAGCCTGGGATAAAAGGTGTTTGGATAAAGAATGGGTGAGAGCAGATACCAGTGTGTTTGCTCCTTACAGAGGAGGGTGGCAATCACAGGGACCTGGAGTAAACCACCCTGGACATTGGTTTCTTCATCTAATGCAGGAGTAATATCCTGAAGGACTACTTTTGTGAAGATTAAGAAAAGCATTAGAGTAACAAACATAGTGTCTGGAATGCAAAATAAATAATAGTTTCTATCTTTCTTAAAATCATCTTCTTCTACTTATTTTTTCAGGTACCCAAAGGTCAAAGAGTTTTCAGCCCCCCTTCCCTTTTCCTTGTCTTTTCCAAACTTACACAAATTCACAAAAATTGGCCTGTCTCCTCTTATTTAGTATTCTTTATAACTTGTACTTTGTTATACTTTCTGCTTTTACCCTTTTTCTGAAACCTCTATATCTGTTTAAATGACAAGGCTCCTTACTCATAACTTAGAACGTATAGATGTTTAAATAAAATTTTATGGTTATATATCTACATAAAACCTACCCAAAGCAAGGCCAACGATAGTGAAATGGAAAGTGAAAAATGTATCAGAATGTGAAAGAAATCCATATACTGAATCAATAGTCAATAGTACCTGTTGGGAGCCATCAGCACCCCAATATATGACAAGGTTTCATGGTTGGTTGTAGTCTCCATGCATGTGAACCCATGTGCCTTTTCTCTACAGCAGATCCTATAGGAGACAGTACTTGCACTGTATTTATGGCAAGTTCTTGTGGTACACCAATGAGATAACTACACAGCCAACGACGGGTAAGATCTCCTAGAGAAGAGGGGAGACAACCTAAGCCAGGCGGTAGTTCCGTGGGGACCCCAGGACTAAGAAATAGGGGATTCAAGCCCCTTGGAAGCAGGCCCAGACCCCTGGCCACATAAGCCAAAAAGCCTGGAGTAACTGATAATAATATCAATCCACATCAATCTGTTAAGCTCATTTGCCTAAGATAACCACAGTGAAAAGTCTCCTTGGAGACTAAAAGTCTCCAGGCCATGAGAGTTCCGATAAGGGACAACTTGCTGACCAAGAGCTATGTTAATCAATAGCCTTAATTGGATTCTTTGCCTTGTACATTGTTGTAGCAACAGACACAGAAGCTTTAGCTCAAATATATGCCCTGTGAGTCTTACTACTGGAATCCTGGACTAGATAGTCAAGGTAATCATGGTAGCCATTCTTCAGGTGATATGTAGAAACTGAGTCTGGGTCATAAAGAGATTACCATAGTGAGATTATCCTTAAACGTAGAAAAGGTCACAGTGTGCCCTGGGGAGAACAATTATAAGAACTAAAAGTCATAAGAGAAAAATACATCAAAACTATGTGGAATTTAAACTTGTGGGGCCGGCCAAGTGGCGCGGTGGTTAAGCGCTGGCTTGGGAAGCCAGCGGCCCCGGTTCGGATCCCACATATGAGGGCCAGTGGCACTGCCCTCAAAAAAAAACAAAAAACAAAAAACAAAAAAACTTGTGATTTGATGACGGTCAAAAGTCCCTATAAAAAGGACATGTTATTGCAACAAAGTGTGACACTTTTTTCTCTTTAACTCCCCCGGTGTCTCCACTGTCTCCCTTCTTTATTTTCCTCCCCCACCGACGCCGTCTCCACCTGAGGGAAACCCTGGTCAGCAGGGGCTGGTTGCCGCAAGTACCAGTATTATTATAATTGAGCCTTAAACACATGTGCACATAGAATCTCCATTGCTCACAAGAAACGGTGTTTCTTCTAGCAGACAGTCATCCTAGTACATTTTCAAAAAAATTTTGTCACATGGGTGAGGATATTGACCACTTTGTTTATCCCAGTGTCCCTTTCACAGGAAGTATTCAATAAAATGTGAAATAAATGAATATTAGACTTTATGCTGCTGACATTGAATACCACAGAAAACAGCAATAATATAATAATTTCCTGCTTATATTTATGGGCTTACTTAGCCAGGGGCTGTGCAAAAAGCTTTATGTGTGTAGGCTTGACATCTGACATCTGATAGGGTATTATCATTCCCATTTTACATTCGAGGCATAAAGACAACAAGTCGTATTTTCAGGGCCCAGAGTGGTTAAGTGGGAGGCCAGGGCTGGAACACAGCCAGCACATTCTCTTACCTGCTCTGCCATGTTGTCCCACATTGCGGCACAGGGTCCCTTACATGGAGGGTGGGGCTCGCAACTTCACAAAGTCCTTCATGACTTCCTCATACCCTGTAAATACAGAGGAACACCTGGAATGCTCGTCTAAAACAAATGTGGTTATTCTTACCCCTACTGGTGGCAATATAACTGGTGAATTCTTTCTGGAGAGCAGTTTTGCAACTCTTGTGTAAGATGCTATTAAAATGTCCATCCTCTTTGGTCCAGTATTAACTTCAAGGAATGTAGCAAAAGGAAGTTATCCTAAATGCATGAAAAGGTTATAGGTGCAATTGGATATACCTGAAATATCCAACAATGGGGAAACTAAGTTTAAAAAAGTATATAATACAACTGAGATGGAATATACATCTTGTCTTTTAAAAGAACACTTAAATACACAGAGAAATGTTCAGTGTTTTGTTATGTGGGAGAAAATACGGTCTGAAACAAGTGTATTGTGGCTCTAGTTTTGCAAAAGACACACTCCTGGTGGAATATTAAACCAATTAGTGGGTGTAACTTCCAGTTATTCTGGAACTTCTCAGTACCAGCATTTTAAATGGAGACAGTATAGTAAAGTTTAAATCCTGTGACCCAAGAATTCCACTCCATATCACCTTCCAGAAAAAAATAGTCATGTGGACACAAAGAGGCAAGTACAGTTTTACTTTTTAATAATGCAAATTGAAAATTACCTTAATATCTATCAAGAAAGGAGGAGTTGAATACACTGATGTCTCCTAACTATGGAATATACACAATAATTAGAAAGAATCGGGTTCTGGCATGGAAATATAAGAATATTTACTGACAGATTATTAAGTGAAAAAAGAAAGTTGCAGAAAGGAAGGTATAATTTATGTTCTTTTGAAGGTTTAATACAATATGTTGCTATGTCTATATAAGCATTAATTATTGAAAAGATCCAGATTTATTTTTGGAGATGTGTTGTATGATAATGGCTGCTTATTTTGAGATGAGAAATGGGAGATGTGCTAATTATAAAGGAAGGTTTGTTTTAGCTGTAGTATTTAAATAATTTACAAGAAAAATGCAATTATGTGTTACTGTGTAATTAAAAATAAACTTACCTTTTGAATATTAAAGAAAAAAGAAATATATGAACACGTTAAGAGTGGCTATCTTTGTATTTGATTTTTTTTCTTTGATCATATTGACTCTAATCTCAGTAAATTAAGCATTACAGTTCTGGATCTAAAATCCTATGTTTGATGACTTTTACATATGCTAAGTGTCCAGTAAATAACTTTTGATGGAACTTTTTCTTTATCTAAAATAGCACCTAATCAATGTCATCACGATATTCTTACTCTGCTTAACTTTCTTTGAAACATTTATTTTACCACTTGGCATACGAGTTGTGATCAAACAATATGGTGAATGTTTAAATAAAAAAAAAATTTATTACAGTAAAGGACACATTGCCATTAATCCCCCTCAAAATACTCCCACTCTTTTTGAACACACTTCCCATCATTCTTGCCACTTTCTGAAGCAGTCCTGGAAGTCCTCTTTTGTGAGTGTCTTTAATTTTGCTGTGTGGCTGCCTTGATATCCTGAATCGATTCAAAATGTTTACCTTACATAGTCATATTGACTTTGGGGAAGAGCCATAAGTCACACAGTACCAGATCCGGTAAATATAGTGGATGAGGACACATCATAATGTTTTTATTTGACAGAAATGCCATACCAGAAGTGATGTGTGACACGGAGCACTGTCATGATGGAAGATGATTTACAGCACACTTTAAAACACACCTCTTAACCACATCTCACACCCAACTAACTTCACTGAACAAGTTGAAACTTGTCACACACTGCTACTAAAGCGCAACATGGTGCTTCCCATATTGAAGATCTCTTCCTTTCCGTTGGACGGCACTTGGCACCAGCATTCACCGTATTTTGTGATCACAATGGAAAGGCTCTGTGTCACACATTGCTTTTGTGTCACACATTCAACTTCTGGCTCTTGCCCAAAGCCAAAACAATCATGAAAGGTAAACATTTTGAATGGATTCAGAACATCGAGGCAGCCACAACAGCACAACTAAAGACACTCATGAAAGAGGACTTCCAGAACTGCTTCAGAAAATGGCAAGAACGATGGGATAAGTGTGTTTGAAGTGAGAGGGATTAATGGCAATGTGTCTTTTACTGTAATAATTTTTTTTTAATTTAAACATTTACTGTATTTTTTTAATCACACCTTATATATGTTTATTTGTGTATATTTGGCCTCCCCACTAGAATGGAGGCTCCACATGGTGAAACTACAGCCTATTGGTTCACTGCAGCATGTGGTATAGGACTGTTAGCACAGAGGACACGCAATAAATAAATAAATAGTTGTTGATTGCACATACATGCCTAGGAAATTACCTGGAATGAGTTACACCTACTAAAATACCAACAGTGTTTTACTGAGTGGTAATATTATGGTTGATCTTTACATATTTTAAATGAACTACTTTTCAAGGGTTTTTTTGTTTGTTTGTTTGCTTGTTTTTAATGTAGGAGCTGGGAGGCTCATTTGAGACAACTCCGAGTTATATAAACTCTGTTTTGTGGCCTCAGGGAACTTAGGGTTATTGATGATAATATTTCTTTTCTAGTGAATTGATGACCCTGTAAATTGGTGCGTGTTTTTTTTTCTTTTTTTTTAGGTGATCAGGGTGGCTTCATGCATCATCTTAAAAATCGATCATAATTTTGCCTACACTGTATCATGGGACAGAATTGGGACGGTACATTGTAATTAAGATGAACAAAGTTAGCAATTCTTCATTGTAATTGCAATGAAGCAGGGACAAAGGAAACATGATTTGGGCTTTGTACAGAAATCTACTTACAAGGAAGCTATGTCATGATAGTCTTTGTCTATATGTCTATTTGACTATGCCTTGGAAAGCTAGTTATTCTGAAATATTGCAGTACTAGCAAAATACGGGGACTGTTAATTCAGAGCCGAACCCCTGGACTGACTTCTTTGAAAACAGTTCAGCCAACCAATAGCAAGTCTGTAACTGTAGGGGAAGGGGAAAAAACCTTTTCCTCTAATCTCCTAGGTTCTGCAGCTGGGTGGAAATTAAACTGACAAAAGGCAGATTAACAAGTGAAAAGCCTACAAATTTTAATAATGGGTGCAATATGCATACACACATGAGAAACTCAATAATGAGTAGTAGTAACTCAAAAGGGTGGTTAGACTTGGGGCTTGTCTGAAATCTTAACAAAAAACCCCAAGTTTGTAGAGATGTGACAAGTAGGCTTTTAGGGTGGCAAACTTTGGGAAGGTAGATCTATGAGAAAAAGGCTGTTTTAGCCAGATTTCCCATGAAGATTTCTCTGGGCTGATAAGAGTCCAGCACCTCTCCTGTGATTAAGAGAAGATAAAGAGCTGTTCTGTGTCTGATGTTTCTCAATGATTTTTCAGTTCAAAATAATCCACATGCCAACATGGAATATTTTAGGGTAGCATATTCTGGTCCCCTATATAACACAGTGAGGCATGAGAACAAAATTGGCCTGAAGAAGAAGTGGGCTCTTCCCCAAGTCCCCTCTGTCCAGATAACATTGGTCACACATCTACATGTCCACCATGGGCTAGAAGCTGTGGAGGATTTAAAAGAAATCTGCGACTTGGCTGGTGCCTTTACCATGCCAGCCTACTTGTACTGAGGAGCCATAAGGCTTATGAGGTCATGCTTCTTCTGTTAATTTTTACCTGATGCCCTTCATCTCTTCCTAATTCAGGGTCTATGTGTCCTTCTTAGGGCATGTTATAGGATCGTTATGCTGTTGCTGTTAGAAATGTAACTGAGAGTTTCAGAAAGTCATGAGCTGAGGTTATATAGACAGTTTTTAAGGGCAAATGTCTTGTCCCCAGCTCTAAAATTATACTCCTCAAATTGGAAAGTGTCCTAAAACATGAAAAATAACCTCTAGATGAAAAAATACAAAACTAATAACCTCTACAATTTGAACACCTATTGTATGCCAAGCACTGTGTACTCTGTATTGGAAGGTAGTATTCCCATTTTACAGATGAAGAAACTGAAGCATCGACGGCTTGCCTAGACATTTACTGGTTTATAGGGACTGAGTTCATGTCTGCCCTACTAAACTGCCAAAAGTAGTTATTAAGATTGAGATGTTACTGGCATTTCACATAGGTGAGGTTACAAAATCTGTGATAAAGGCATGAAAGCTAAGGTTCAAGAATTATGAGTGGGTCTATGAACAAAACAAAAAACATCCTATTGAACGGGAGAAGATATTTGCCAATAATACATCTGATAAGGTGTTAGTATCCAAAATTTATAAAAAGTCATACAAATCAACACCAAAAAACCCAAACAATCCAATTAAAAAAATGGGCAAAGTACCTGAATAGACATTTCTCCAAACAGGACATACACATGGCCAACAGACATATGAAAAGATGCTCAACGTCACTAATTATCAGAGAAATGCAAATAAAAACCACAATGAGATATGACTTCACACCTGTCAGGATGGCTCTCATCGATAAATCAACAAACAACAAGTGCTGGTGAGGATGTGGGGAAAAGGGAACCCTCACGCACTGTTAGTGGGATTGTAAAGTGGTGCAGCCACTATGGAAAACAGCATGGAGGTTCCTCAAAAAATTAAAACAGAGCTGCCATCCAACTCAGCAATTCCACTCCTGGGTAGTTATCTAAAGAAATCCAAAACACTAATTTGAAAAAGTATATGCACTCCTATGTTTATTGCAGTGCTATTCACAATAGCCAAGATATGGAAACAACCGAAATGCCCATCAATAGATGACTGGATAATGAAATTATGCTACATTTATACAATGGAGCATTACTCTGCCATAAAAAAGATGGAAATCTTACCATTTGCAAAAACATGGATGGACCTAGAGGATATTATGCTAAGTAAAATAAGTCAGGCTGAGAAAGACAAATACCATATAATCTCAATTATATGTGAAATTTAAAAAACAGAATAGATGAGCTAGCAAAACAGAAAGACTCATAGATACAGAGATAAAACTGATGGTTGCTAAATGGGAGGCATGTGAGGTTGGGTGAAAAAGGTGAAGTGATTAGGAAATACAAATTGGTAGTCACAAAATCATCATGGGGATGTGACATACAATATGTTAAATATAATCAATAATGTTGTAAAGACGATGTAGGGTGTCAAATGGATACTGGGCTTATCAAGGGATCACTTCATAGAGTATATAAATGCCTAACCACTGCACTGTACACCTGAAATGAATATGAAATTTTTAAAAAGTTGTGGGGATGTAATGTACAGCATAGGGAATATAGTCAATAATATTGTGATAGCTTGGTACAGTGTCAGATGGTTGCTAGACTTATGATGATCATTTCTTTAGGTATATAAATGTTGAATAACTAACAACTATGGTGTGCACCTAAAACTAATATAATATTTTATGTTAGCTATATTTTTAATAAAAATATTTAAATAAGAATTATAAGTGTGTGCTGAGATTGAGCTGACATCTCTCAGGTTGAACAGCAACCATTTCTAAGTTGATAAAAATCTGACACTCATACAGCTTTGTGGAAGAGGAACACAAAGGCCACGTAATCTCCAGGCCACATGGAAAGAGAGGTTAGGCTACATGACAAGAGTAGGTCATAGTGAGAGTAACATCTGAGAGCCATCTAGAAGAAGAAGCCAGGAGGTTGGTGGTGCCAGCTCTTTAAAAGCCCTAGACATGTGGCAAAGACTTATCCCTCTGGTTAAGCCTTCATGGTTCTGGGCAAGGGTGGCACTAAATAACACTTTTTTACACCGTTTTCTAGGGTCAGCTTTAGTTGAAATAAAGATTTGTTGATTTCTAACCTGTGTATACCAACAGTCAATCTTTGACCAGAACTTGGAAGATTCATGATTCACTAATTATTTAGAAACTGTTGGCTTTTTGACACTCTTAGGACAAAGTCTAAATCTTTTTTGATAACAACATGCAAATACCATAAATAGTAACATGAATAACTGATCTCATATGGTTTATTGAGTGTGCTAGTGTAGCTGGACAGTGGTGGGATCAAGGGCTTGTGCTGGACATGAAACCTCATTCAGAATGCATGCAAAGCCACATGTAGACATATGCAAATTATTGTGACGGTAAAAAGGCATATCATGTGCAATGCTTGTGAAAACATTGAAACTTTAAACTCTGCATTACTAGGCCATTTCTGCATAACCAATGTTTTACTTTTATGCAGTGGGAATATGTGGGCAAAAAGATATAACCTTTCTGAAAACAATATTTATCAACCTAAAAGTTGAACAATATGGAACTGGTTGAATAAATTATGGTATAGCTGTAAGAAGGGTTATGATGCAGGTATTAAAGGGTGTGTTCTCAAAGAACAAAAGAGGAAAATATTCTCAGTATAATGTTAGGTAGGAAAACCAGATTTAAACCTAATCTATTTGAAGAAGAGTTATTTCAGATGGTAGGATTATGGGTTATCATTCTCATATTTTCTAAAATAACATATGCTGCCTTTCTAATTAGCATAAAACAATAATCGTCATTTAAGAAAAATGTCGAGGTTTTGTCATTTAATTGCAGAAACATCACCAAATGAGTCACAGCACAAGGCCATGGAACTCTGTATAAGTTGTTGTACCATATGGATGTAGCTGGCAGGCTAAGCCATGACCTATCTTCCTGTGGGTAGAGAGAGATAGCAGGAGTCAGGGAGCAGTTCAAAGAGCCACCTTTGATGAAAAAAGAAAGTATTTTTAAGAGACAGCAAAGCATCAGTTGGAGTTATCCAGGCTGAAGTGAAGAAAGCTTGCCTCTGGGTATTGGCAATACTGATGCAGAAGGAGAGTGAGAAGTTAGAGGGCAGGGAGGTGGGGATCATGAAGAGGAGGCCCAGGACACAGTGGTCCACACCTAGGAGACCTCTGGCCTGGATAACACAGCTCCACATTCACTCTGCAACAGTCTCTCTGTTGCCCAAATATGTCTTCTTGCTACCAGAGCTGAATGTGACTCAGTACTGTATCACATTCCGAAAGATCACAAACTCAGCTACAAACGTATAGAGGAGAAACAGGAATGTTTTTACCGCAGGTTTTTGTTTTTGTTTTTGTTTTGATAAGGGTACTGAAGACAGAATTTGTTGGGAGCCGTCAGCACCCCAATATATGACAAGGTTTCATGGTCGGTTATAATCTCTACTCTTGTGAACCCATGTGCCTTTCCTCTACATCGCATCCTATAGGAGACAGTACTTTCACTGCATTTATGGCAAGTTCCTGTGGTACCCCAATGAGATAACTATGCAGCCAACGACGGACAAGATCTCCTAGAAAAGAAGGGAGACAACCTAAGCTGGCGGTAGTTCCATGGGGACCCCAGGACTAAGAAATAGGGGACTCAATCCCCTTGGAAACAGAGGCTCAGACCCCTGGCCACATAAGCCAAAAAGCCTGGCTATGAGAAACTGATAATAACATCTAACCATTAAGCTCACTTGCCTAAGATAATCACAGTGAAAAGTCTCCATGGAGACTAAAAGTCTCCAGACCATGAGAGTTCCCATAAGAGACAACTTGCTGACCATGAGCTATGTTAATCAATAGCCTTAATTGGATTCTTTGCCTTGTACATTGTTGTAGCAACAGACACTGAAGCTTTAGCTCAAGTATACACCCTGTGAGTTTTACTGCTGGAATCTGGGACTAGATAGTCAAGGTAGTCATGGTAACCATTCTTCAGGTGATATATAGAAACTGAGTCTGGGTCATAAAGAGATTATCATAGATGAGATTATCCTTTAACATAGAAAAGGTCAATTATAAGGAAGTAAAGACTGTAAAAGTCTTAAGAAAGAAAAATACATCAAAACTATGTGGAACTTAAACTTGTGATTGGATAATGGTCAAAAGTCCCTTATATAGGGGACATGCTGTGGCAATAAAGTGTGACACTACTCTGAAACTCCCCCTGGTGTCTCCACTCTCTCCTTTCTTCTTCCCTTCTTTTCTTCCCTTGGCGACACCGTCTCTACCTGAGGGAACCCCTGTACTCCGCAGAGGCTGGACCCCCGCAAGAATTACTTCTCACAACCCACAGCATAACTTCCTAAAAATTCACTTTCTAAATCTCCTTCCCTAAAGTTCTGCTCATCATAGAAACACTGCTACTCTTCTCTTGCCTCTCCCTGACCCTCTCCAACCTCCCCAGCGCCTCTCAGTTGCATAGGTTTCACTGTCCTCAAGGTTCCTGGCTCCTGGAGATTTTTCTAGCTCGGTCGGCACTCCTACGAGTAAGCAGAAGGATCTAGCTCTTCTCAAGGTTTCTGCCACTTGCATCTCCACACTCTTACACTCAGCAAAACAAAATGGTCTCCTTGGGGACCCCCTTTCCTTGCAAGGCGGGGCACTGGGGACACGTTTATAAGTACTTATAACTGAGAATTTTTGCCCCTATAGTTCAAAGTTATGAGTAGATGACCCTGCTGGGTGAAGGAGAGCTGAAGATTCCTCTTTCCACCCCCAGCGACTAACTGAGTGCCAGTGCTCAGTAAATGTGTGCTTAATTAATTTGATGACAACTTAATGGTGCTCTTAGAAATGAGGTAGCTTCTGGAGGAGATAGGCTCACTTTGATAAGTGCATGCCACCAAGGTCTAGACTGCTGGTGGCCTATGCCACGCTATGGTGACAGTCAGATAAAAGGGATCCTCAAGATATGATTGCTCTCTGATAAAAGCTTGTTATATAGTAATTTTGTTAGAACAAGACATTTCCCTACTGTCTCCTAGGAAATTTCATATATATACACAAAATATTATATGATTATATATATATAAGACACACTCACATTTATACGATATATATATATATATATATATATATATATATATATATATATATATATATATATATCCAAATCTGTGAGTCTAGGATGGGAAGAAAATGGCATTGGATTTGGTGTCTTAAGTGGCAGCCCTGCATAGGGCCACACTGCAGAGAGGCAGGTGGCTCTGCTTCTGAGATGATTGATGACATCTGGGGCCTGTTTTTGTCTTCTCCAGGAGAGATCACTTTAGCTTTTTCAGGTCTGGAGTTGGCTGAGCTGAATTTGGTGTATTTCTCAGAGGTAAAGCAACTGGGAGCTTCAACGTTCCAGTAGCTCTAGATAAGCCTCAATTCTAGATTTGTATTGATGACATAGGCAGTTCTACTAAGGAGACTGTAACGAGGAATACAGTGCAATAAAGGGGAGTAGGGGGGCTATTTATAAAAACAGGCTCCCTTGGTATTTCACAACCCCCATTTGCAGGAAGCAAGAAGATAGAGTTCTATTTGATTTATTGTTACAATATTTTTTATTATTAAATTGACAGTAGCAGTGAAAAGTTAGAATACCTTACAGCTGTATAGCATTTCACAGTCTATGAAGCATTTTGAGTGGATGCCTTTTTAAAAAATCTTTAGAACTTCATACTCAAATCCAAATAAAATACAAAAAGTGCTTTGTAACCTATAGCCTGCAATGCAAACATAATATATTATTGTCTTCTATCAGCAAGTGCGTAGCTGATGTTTTTGAATTTAATTTTGGTAAATTATCGGATTTCCAGGCTGGACATTGCCTGGTGACAACTCTTCATTGCTACAAGGTAAATGAGATCCAGTAGTGACTCGCCTAAGGTCATGAGGCCAGTGCTTAATAGAGCCAGTTTTTTTGTTAGCCATGCCTGCCTCCAGTCTTTTTGTTAGCCATGCCTACCTCCTAAAATTAATCTTTGCAACTTGAAGAGAGTAGAAAATTGACTTGCTATTCTTTTGCATCATCAGCTTGAGCAACAGTGCTGCATTTTGCAGCTTTAGTGAAGCTACAGTTGATGATAGTCCTATCTCTTTAAAAAAAAGGCCGCTGGGGGTTGGGGGTGGGGGTGCTGCTGACTGCGGCATCGCATCCAGGCAGCCTGGACCCAGTGCAGCTGCGGTGGGCAGTCACGCTGGAACCTGCTGATGTGACAAAGGAAAACAAAGCCTCGGGGACGCGATGCTGACAGCGACCAGTAAGTATCTGAGGATCCAGCTAGATAACAGATGAGAAGGGAAAATGAAGGAGTTTAGAAATAAGCGGGCGCCACAATTTGATCGGTCATTCAGCCCTCTGCAAACTGGGCGGGAACCAGGTCAGGCAGTCTCTGCAGTGGTTTGTGGAGACCGTTGGCCGCTTTCCTAAGGTGCAGGCTTTGTTAGAGGATAGTCTTGAACGTGCTGGGCAGCTGTGCGGAATGGGTGCTTTTTAAAATTGGGGCTGGCAGGTTGTGGGATTGCGGGTGAGGTGCCAGCTCCAGAGTTACTGGAGACCCACTGTGGTCAGCATGTTCAGACAACCGGCTTTGTCATTTTAATATCCACCCTGGATTGCAGCATTTGCTCACTGGGCCTGCTGCTGTAATCCAAGTGTCAGGTCAAGAGTTCTGTCGAATAAGAGTGTGGGATTCTCACGGTAGTTTGTAGTTTAATTTATAATAATTGTCCTCATTTTAAACAGCGTGCCCTTAAATGATTCCATATATTACAGCTACCTTATATAATAATATTTGAAAAATCTGCTGTTAGTTAAAAGCATTTTACTTATTTAATTTTATTGTAATAAGTGATCATTAAATTCTTAGAAAGAGTAGAGCAGTTTTAACAACAAAAATCTCTTGCTGTTTTTCTTTTTCTGAAAACAAAGTTGATACCTCGCTGAAGAGTGCTAGATTTATTGCAAACACATCAATTGTTTTGGCTTTAATTGTATCCTCTCTGTGGAATGAAAGCCTGTTCCAGTGAAGTAAAAGGCACAAAGCAGGTTAATTCTGTGGCTGCCCAGCACAGCTGCTGGGACGTTATACTGAAGGGGAGGTCTTTATTTCCCCACCAATGCAGATAAAAGTAATTGCCACTGCATCACATCTTATTTGTCACGTGAAAAGTAAATTTTCCACATTTTGTTAAGCTGCCCATCAATAACCATATACATGCTAGGTTAACGCATGGTTAGTATGTCCAATGGTTTCCCTCCCTCATCTTGCTGGAAGTCTTACTTCATGCTATGGACCAATCACAGCCAGTCCCTTTTCCCTTTTCCTCTCTGGCCATCCCTTTTATCCTTGCTTTACTTTTCCTGGCTTTTTGGGCTGGCCAGTTGCTCCCTTTTCTTGCTAGATCAAGGCTCCTTCAGTCTCCCTTTCAAACAAACCTAACCCAATTTTCCAAATTCCCATATTTTCCTTGTAACTCACTTGGTTTGTAAGATCTTTCCCATGATTAATACGGTGTTTTATTTTCTTCACATACGAGGAAGAAAAGCCCAATTACAGCTTTATAAGACCAGGGTTAGCTTACCTCAGAAGTGTGGTATTGTTGCCTCATGCGGGATTTGCTCTCAGAAGCCTCAGGTTCAAATCTCAGCTCTGCCATAACCTAGCTTTGCAGCCACTGAAAATTCGTTTCACTTCTGTAAGCCCAGTTTCTTCCTGTGTTCGAGATGATGGCAGCCACTGTTCACACAATTGTCATAGGGCTGGAATGAGGTAACGTATGTGAAAGCACAGTGCTGGGTCCAGGGTAGCTATTGAGCAGGCATTTTGAACTTTTCCTATTCAGCCCACCCATCTACCTAGCTACTCATCCATGGAAAACATGCTAACGTGGCTTCTCATGCTACTCCTCTCAAGGAATAAATTTTGAAATCATCATTTGACCAAATAATCAGCTCTGACGATGCACAAAACATATATTCAGTCCTTGCTCAGGATCTCTTACCTATAAAAGTACTGCTGATGTTCCATGTTGCCATAGGATGTTCTGTTGGAGGAGGGAAAGCCAACTCCCTTTGCACAGCCCCTGTGAAATCCTGTCTGATGGCAGTCCGGCTGTGAGAGCAAGTGAGAACCACTAAATGTGATTGATGCAAAGGGTGCCAAATCAGAAATCAGAACAATTCCCATGCCTCGTCTAATTTTGGACAACTTGGGTGGCAATTTACTTTTAGTATTGACGATCCCGTTACTATTTTAGTTTCTGTCTTATGTGCCTTTCTTCTTTCTCCTGCTACCATTGCTTTCCTTAAACTCCACACTTAGCACACTGTGTCAGATTTAAAAGTCTAGGATGAAGCTGTTGTGTCAGTACCGAAAGGGGAACATCATGGAGTTGGAAGGAGCCCTGTATTGGGAACAGAGGGAGGTGGCTGTAGCTATGCCTTCACTGTTTGTGCTAACTGGAAAGTCATTTAACCTCATCTCTAGGATAAGAGGTATGGAGCAGGTAATTCTAAATTTCCTTCAAGTCCTGAGCACATGATCCATATAGTTCTCTTTGGAGTAGACTCAGTTTATAACAATTATTTGTGTTGTCTATTTTCATTCTCACAATAGCGGTACAAAACAGCCAACCCCATTTTGCAGATTATAAAATGTAAGATTGGGAGAGAGTAGAACCCCAACTATTTTTTATGTGTAAAAAGAGAGGGTTGACTGGATTATATCAAAGTTTGCTTTTCTTGCTGAACATCAGTGAATCCTCAGGTTGCAAACCCTGAGCTCTGCTCCCCACACCACTGTGTCAAGGCTCATGGTCTCTGTTTTGTAAGGAGAAATCTGTTCCACTTACAGCAACTTCACATCCAGACATTCGTTTTAAATATTCTGCTCTGGACTAGACCATGAATCTGTTGTCTAGTCCAGAAAATATGGGCTGTGCAGCCCATATATCCTTTTCACGTGTTCTAAAATAGCAACATTTTATTTATTTTTTTAATTTTTTTTTGAGGGCAGTGTCACTGGCCCTCATATGTGGGACTGAACGTGGGCCGCTGGCTTCCCAGGCCAGCGCTTAACCACCGCGCCACTCAGCCGGCCCAGCAACATTTTAAATAAGTCAAAGCCATGCTAGTATTGTTATGGGTGATCACTTAAACTTCATAGATCCCTTTCTTTCATTAAAGTACTAAGTGCTAGAGAGGAGTACATAGTTGAATTTTTAGGTATCTGGAATTTGAGCACAATTTTACATAGTAGTAAATGTTTAGCTTTTCTTTTGTTTTTAATGCAATGATAAATTTAACCATTAAAAAAAAAGTCCTAATACGGTTATGAGATAAAATATAGGAAATACTGAATAAGACATACATAAGCATATAATAAAAAAGCTATTGTTGGGCTGGCCGAGTGGCTCAGTTGGTTAAGAGCTCGCTCAAGAGTGCGAGCTGAGCTCTGAGCAACAGCTGTTCGAGGCCAGCCCGAGCTGAGTTGCCGTTGAGCTGCCAACAGGTGGCAGGATGGCTCAGCTAAAAATAAAAAAGCTATTGTTATTTATTTGAAATTCAAACTTAACGAAGCACAGTTTTATTTACTAAATAAGATTTATTTATTTATTTATTTATTTATTTATTTAAATAGAACCTTAATTGATGAATTAAAAAATACTTTGCGTTGGGCTGGCTGAGTGGCGCAGTGGTTAAGAGTTGGCTTGGGAAGCCAGCGGCCCCGGTACAGTCCCACATATGAGGGCCAGTGACATTGCCCTCAAAAAAAAAAAAAAATACTTTGCATTTATGGATATTAATTTGTTAGGTTTTTAAACTTAAAACATAAATCATATCCAATCTTACCAATTTTCCATATGCCACATAGCTCACTAGTTTTATTTATTAATGTTTTTGTTTATTACATTTTAGGTTAAGTGACTATCCTAAGAAATTCTGATCCTGAAGAACATATTATGTCCAACTCACCTTCATATTTCCCAGATACCCTGTTAATGGAAAAAAAAAAATATACCCAAGATTTTAAATATATTTGTTTGGAGTCAGATAAACTTGATTTTAAAAACTGGCTCTATATCGTACTAGCTCTGATACTTCACCTCATAGAACCTCAGTTTCCTCCTTAAATGGGACTGATAATGGGCTAATAATCCCACAGCAGAGATTAGATGGCAGGTAAGGAAAGGCTGTGGCATGGCTTTACATGGCGGGCTCCCCAAGGAAATGTTGGGTTTTAAGTGAATGAAGGAAGATTCTTTTTCCTTTCGAAAAGCTAGATAATAATAATATTAGTCAGATAATACAAATGAGATATAATTTAATCACATAATCCATTTTTAATATGTAATTTTTAAAAAGATGTGTTGGGATATAATTCACATACCATACATATCACCCCTATGGTATATTATTTTCACGTAAAATTTTATCTTTGAAAATAAATCAAGATTTTAAAGGCAAACCTAAGACTGCAGAGCTTCTATACCAGTGATAGCCACCTCTAAACCCCTGCCTCCCATAATTCTGTCGGCTGGTTGACAGGCTGCGATCTGGGGCTAGATCAATTCAATTTAAGATATGTTATAAAAGTATATGTGTATTTTTATTATGTGGAAATTGGCCAAAGTGATTAAATTATTCATTCTTTATTGAATTTTCTGCATCCACACTCCTGAAAGTGACCAAATAGCAGAGTCAAAGATGAATAAGACATCCTTGAGGAATTTTAGTAGAACAGGATGATTTGTATAACACAGAAGCCATTTGGGACACTGAAGAAATAAGTTATATATTTTCCTTATTCAATTTGAAATACAATATCTTTTCTGTTGTATATTTTACATGTATTTAATTACACACACACACACACACACACACACACACACACATCCCTTTAGCTTTACCTTTGGTGCTCTATAAAGTGCATTTATGTACATATTCAGTTCCAGATATGTATATTTGAGGTCAAATAATGGCTGTAGTGACCTTTTCTACAACAGATTGTGCCAATCCAATTCTGTCATTAGTGACATCTGCAATTCTTGCTAATAACCTTTTGGTTATTGATTTATAGGGTGAATTCATTTGACTTCTCCATTTTGCAAAGATGCCATTTTAAAGTCCTTGCTGACTCATGTTTTGTTCTGACATCAAGGAGGGCATGGTGATTATTCTGAGGGTAATTCCAGTGGAGGCTTTCTGTGGGCTTGAAGGCTATCTGTATGTGCCTTCTTGTTTTTGTAATGTTAGGGACTTCCAAGGGTAAATTTTTACATCACAGAGGATTTAGTTGTGAACTTGTTTGGTGACACATGATAAAAAGTCACATTGATTTTTAATTCCTGCATTTAGATGGATGGATATCCATTCTCAGGAGATTTCTAAAGGCAGTGCTGGCTCCCTTCTTTGCTATAAATGGGTTAAAAGACTATTTCTAAGGAGACTAAAGCTATTGTGAGAGGTAAACTGCACAGGGTGTGCCTATGAACACTGCGGCACTAAGAGTGGAAGCAGAAGGGTCACCCCAGATGGGCTTATTTCCTCCGGGACATTCCTCCCCAGCTCCACAAGGAGGGGGATTTTCTAGTTCTAAGTCTATGCACAAAGGATGAGGTCCAGAAACTTAACAGATGCCCTTACACAAAGAGAAAGAACATCACACCGAAGAGGACTGAGTTCTAGGGTAAGCTCCCAATTATATTTTTATCTCATCCCTGTAGGAAAGACCTTTCTTTTTTCATTCTCTCGGGTGACAGCCAGGAGTCTGTGTACTAGTTCCTGGGAAGTTTGATTTGTCCTCCTTCCTCTGGTCAAGTCCATCTTCTTCCACCTTAGGAACCCCTTCATCTTCCCGCGCTCTTCTCCCTGCTTATCACTGCCAATGGCCTGCTTTGGGTTAAGGGCACATCACCAGTTATTTACGCAACGGTCATGATTTAATTAAGCCCTGAGTCTTGGGGCTGTTCCTGTTTCAAGTACTGTAACTCAAAGAAATGTTCACCTCAGTGGGTAAGTGAAGCTGGCATGTTTCTTCCCTGCTTCTTAACTGAGATCATATATAGTGCCAAATCCACCCCACTATGGGAAAAGCCCAGGTTGCCAAAATAGGGTATTTTTGTTGGGAAGGCAAAGAGGTCACTGAATGGACACACTGTGCTTCTATTAGCTGTGGGCAATGGCTTCAGGTTTCAGAGCCAAATGAATGGTTCCACAGCTGGTGATGATGGCAATTACAGAGCATCCATTGTTTGGGCCCATGATACACGAGAAGAGGACATGAATCCGTGATGGGAGAATGTCATGAACATATTTCATTTTACTTCATGTCTTCAAGAATATTACGTGAGCAAAAAGAGTGCATCCAATATTTACAAGAGTCACCTGTAGTCCTTTCAGACATAGTTGAATACAAACTTTGTGAGGATCCTGCATGCAGATAGGGAGGGTTAGTCCTGTTTTACAGACAGGGAATGTTGGACACAGAGGGCTCTGAGATTCTCAAATTGTGGCCTCCATTGTGCCACACTACCCCCAAATGGCATGGTGTGGAGGCAGCTTTCTTCCCCTTTGGGGAGGGCGTGGGGAGAGAAAGAAACAGTATGTGAGTGTCTGCATTGTGTCAGGCATTCAACAGCAGGGAATAAGGTCAGAGCTGGGAGTAAGGGATGTTGCTTGACTTTGCCTAACTCCAATTTTCTTATCTGTGAAACAGAGTAATAATTTCCTACCAAATCACCAGGCAATAATGAGCCTGAAGTAACATAATTCTATAAAATAACTTTAGCAAATTAAAATACCATATCTGTACAAAGTAATCTTACTATGCTGCATTTTAATTATACTCTCTATAACATTTCAACTGTATATAAAAGTTAGAATATATTAATATTTTTGGCCATGTTAATGAACTACATAAACATGAAATTATCATAAAAGTGGGAAAATATAGATTTATTATATCATGATTAATTTGATTGTGTTATTGAGGAACTGTCTTAAATTTATTAGTAATGGATCATTTTGAATGATCACATTTCTTATTTTTAAATTGTATTAGATGGCTCTTCAATTACATTAGATGCAATAAAAAAAGTCAAAAAAAGTCTACTAGATTTTATCCTCTATGCAATGTCATTGTTAAAGATTTATAAAAGTACATATGTGATGTATTGAAGCATTCAAAAATGAGGGCAGGATTCTGGTAAGATGGCAGAATAGACGGATGCTTTCCAAACTGCCTCTCAGGATCACATCAAAATTACTAATAATTTATACAACATTTAACCTTGGAAGTCCCCTGAACACTAGATGAACAGAACCTCTAAATGAAGGCCCTAAAGAGGAGGCCATGTCAAGTCTGGTAGGAGAGGTGCAGACGAGAGAGGGTGAACCCCGTGAGGGAAGCCCCAGCTGTGGGGAGGCTTCTCCAGTTGGCGGAGAGACCCTTCGGCCCCACACCGAGCTCACTAGCCCAGAGTTGCTTTGCCAGGAAGAGGAGTTCTACGATAGTGGGCAGTAGAAATTAGTGAGGACGCTCTTTGCTCAGCTCGGTGAGGCTAAGAGCAGCTAGAGAAGCAGTGGGTCCGGTGCACGGGCTTGCTCGCCGGTGAGCACTTACCTGGTTCCTATTGGAGGGAGTAGCTGTGTGAGCTGGACCCAGGAGCCTGTGGGGAAGGACTGAACTGAGCACCTTTGGTGCAGAAGCTGGAGGTTTTGGAACCATTGTTCCCCTGGTGTGGAGCTTGCACATGAGCAGTGTACAGGAGGGCGCCATTTTTTCAGGGTTGGACCCACCCACAGAGACTCAGATCCGGGATCCCACTGGTCTGCTGAACTTGGCGCAGGAGTGCATGCATTCGTGCATGTGAGCGCATGCGGCCTTGGATTCCCACCCTCCACCTGGCTTGTGCTGTGTTGCCAGGGAAACGCTGGGCAGGTGCCCTCTGGCTCCATCAGGCTGCTCACTGAGACGCAGGAGTGTGCAAGCCATCTTGGATCCCCACCCTCTGCCCTGCTTGTGCTGCATAGCCAGGGAAACGCAGGGTGGGTGCTCCCTAGCTGCATCAGTCTGTTCACTGAGACTCAGGAGTGCGTGAGCCACCTTGGGTCCCCGTTCTCCACACTGTTTGTGCAGAGTTTTAAGGCTGGGGATTGGCTGTTGGACTGCTTAGCCTGATCTGTGGGCAGTTTATTGGGACAGGTTGAGATGGGGAGTTTTCCTGAGAGTGTTGGGCAGGGAGCTGTGCACCTGCGTGATCCGATTGAGGCTTTCCTGGTGAGTTTGTGTGGACTGATTGCTGGTGCAGAGTGCATGCTGCACAGACTTGGTGGGGGCCACTGACCACATCAAGTGGTGCTTTGGGGGCCCTCCCCACCCATCTAGAGTTGGGTTCCCAGAGGCACCCTGAGCCCCTGGTGCCTGGCCCACATCTCTGCAGGCCACGGAGGGTTTTTTTGCAGTAGCAGACAACCTGCAACAACCTGTGAAGATTTTTGTTTTGGTAGTGAACACGGTTCCAGAGCACACAGCAGCTAATTGCAGAAAGCTCAGTGCAAGCCTGAGAGGGAGGTCGGTGCATAACACGTTAAGGTCTTCTGCCCTATAGCTGGTGCTGAGTCACTCAGAGACACTCTATTGCTGAGCAAGTGGTCTGCAGATTAAAGAGGATGGAGAGCCCCCCCACCTCTTTTTTTCTTTTCTCTTTCTTCTCTCTTCTTTCTAGGTGATCTATCTAATACATTGAAGCATTCACAGAACGACAGCCAGAATGAAGAAACAAAGAAACATGTCCCAAGTAAAAGATCAGAAGAAAACTCTAGAAATGGAACTAAATGAAACAGAGGTATCCAAACTTTCAGAGATAGAGTTTAGAACACTGATGATAAGAATGTTTAAGGAACTTAGAGAGACCATAAAGAAGGATAGGGAAACCATGAAAAACAACCAGTTAGAACTAAAGAATACAATAACTGAAATGAAGAACACACTCGAAGGAATAACCAGTAGAATAGATGAAACAGAGAAACGGATCAGTGAATTAGAAGACAAAATAGCAGAAATGACCCAGCTGAAACAACAAAAAGAAGAAACAATAAAAAAGAATGAAAATAGTTTAAGAGACCTCTGGAATAACGTGAAACACAACAATAACGCATCATAGGAATACTAGAAGGAGAAGAGAAGCAAGGGATTGAGAATGTATTTAAAGAAATAATGACTGAAACTTTCCCTACCCTGGTGAAGGAAATCGACATACATGCTCAGGAAGTGCAGAGGGTTCCAAACAAGCTGAACCCAAACAGGTCCACACAAAGACACATCATAGTTAAAATGGCAAAGGTTAAAGGCAGAGACAGAATCCTAAAAGCAGCAAGAGAAAGACAGCAGGTTACATACAAAGGAACTCCTGTTAGACTAACAGCTGACTTGTCTACAGAAACTCTGCAGGCCAGAAGGGAGTGGCAAGAGATATGAAAAGAGACACAAAATAAAGGCCTACAACCAAGATTGCTCTACCGAGCATGGCTATCATTTAAAATTGAAAGAGAGATAAACAGCTTCTCAGAAAAGAATAAGCTTAAGGAGTTCATTACCACGAAGCCAGCATTGCAGGATATGTTAAAAGGGCTTTTTTAAACAGAAGAAAGGAGAAAACAAGCTAACCCAGGAAGCCAAGAAATACAAATAACAAAATGGCAATAAATATGCACCTATCAGTAATCACTTTAAATGTGAATGGGCTAAATGCTCCAATCAAAAGACACAGAGTGGCTGAGTGGATAAGAAAACAGGACCCATGCATATGCTGTCTACAAGAGACTCATCTCAGATCAAAAGACACACACAGACTGAAAGTAAAGGGATGGAATAAGATATTTCATGCAAATGGAAATGAGAAAAAAGCTGGAGTAGCAATACTTATTTCGGGCAAAATAGAATTTAAAATGAAGACTAGAATAAAAGACAAAGAAGGGCACTACATAATAATAAAGGGATCGATTCAACAAGAGGACATAACCCTAGTAAACATCTATGCACCCAATATAGGAGCTCCTAAATATATAAAATAGATATTGTCAGACATAAAGAGAGAGATCAACAGTAACACTAACATAGTAGGGGACATCAACACCCCATTGTCACCAACCGACAGATCCTCCAGACAGAAAATCAACATGGACATAGTGGCCTTAAATGACAATTTAGACCAGCTGGATTTAATTGATATTTTTAGAGCAATTCACCCCAATGCTACAGAATATACATTCTTCTCAAGTGCACATGGAACATTTTCCAAGATAGACCACATGTTAGGCCATAAAACAAGTCTAACAAATTTAAGAAGATTGCAAACATATCAAGTGTCTTCTCTGGCCACACTGCTATGAAACTAGAAATCAATTACAGGAAGAATTCTGGAAAACACACAAATACATGGAGGCTGAACAACATGCTACTAAATAGAGAGTGGGTCAAAAATGAGATCAAGGAGGAAATCAAAAGATACCTCGAGACAAACGAAAATGAAAATAACACAACCCAAAATCTCTGGGATGCAGCGAAAGCAGTCCTAAGAGGGGAAGTTCATAGCAGTGCAGGCCTACCTAAAGAAGGAAGAAAAATCTCAAATCAACAGACGATGTTTACTCCTAAGAGAACTCGAGAAAAAAACAGCAAAACAAGCCTAAAGGGAGTAAAAGGAAGGAAATAATAAAGACCAGAGTAGAAATAAATGAAATAGAGAACAAAAATAACAATACAAAAGATCAATGAAACCGAGAGTTGGTTTTTTGAAAAGATAAACAAAATCGACAAACCCTTAGCCAGACTCACCAAGACAAAGAGAGGACCCAAATTAATAAAATCAGAAATGAAAGAGGAGAAGTGACAACAGATACCACAGAAATACAGAAAATGTTAAGAAAATACTTTGAGCAACTATATGCTCACAAATTCGACAATCTGGAAGAAATGGATAAATTTCTAGAAGCATACAATCTACCAAATCTGAACCAAAAACAGAAACTCCGAACAGAGTGATTACTGCCAAAGAAATCGAATCAGTAATCAACAATCTTCCAACAAACAAAAGCCCTGGAACAGATGTCTTCACAGGTGAATTTTACAAAACATTCAAAAAAGAATTAATACCTATTCTCCTCAAACTATTCCAAAAAATACAGAAGGAGGGAAGGCACCCAAACTCTCACTCTGATTCCTAAGTCAGACAGAGATATTACAAAAAAAGGAAAACTACAGGCCAATATCCTTAATGAACGTAGATGCAAAAATTCTCAACAAAATACTAATAAACCGAATTCAGCATCTCATTAAAAAGATCATACACCATTATCAAGCAGGATTCATTCCTGGTATGCAAGGTTGGTTCAATATCCGCAAATCAATTAACGTAATACATCACATTAACAAAATGAAAAACGAAAATCATATAATCATATCAATAGATGCAGGAAAGGCATTTGACAAAATCCAACAGCCATTTATGATAAAAACTCTTAGCAAAGTGGGACTAGTGGGATCTTATCTCAACATAATAAAGGCCATGTATGATAAGCCCACAGCAAACATTATACTCAATGGGGAGAGGCTAAAAGCTTTCCCCTTAAGATCAGGAATGAGACAAGGCTGCCCACTTTCACCACTTCTATTTAACATAGTTCTGGAAGTTCTAGCCACAGCAATCAGACAAGAAAATGAAATCAAAGGCATCCAAATTGGAAAAGAGGAAGTAAAATTGTCATTATATGCATATGACATGATACTATATAGAGAGAATCCCAAAGACTCCACCGAAAAACTGCTAGAACTGATAAATGAATTTGGTAAGGTAGCAGGATACAAAATTAATATTCAGAAATCAGTTGCATTTGTATACACCAATAATAAACTTTCAGAAGAAGAAATCAGGAAATCAATCCCTTTTACAATTGCTTCAAAAACAATAAAATACCTAGAAGATACAAATAAATGGAAATACGTACCATGCTCATGGATAGGAAGAATTAATATAGTTAAAATGTCAATACTACCTAAGGCAATATATAGATTCAATGCAATTCCAATCAAACTACCAAGGACATTTTTCTCAGAAATAGAACATAGAATCCTAAAATTTATATGGAACCACAAAAGACCCCGAATAGCCACGGCAATCCTGAGAAATAAGAACAAAGTGGGAGGCATCACACTACCTGACATCAAACATACTACAAGGCTACAGTAATCAAAACAGTATGGTAGTGGCATAAAAACAGACACATAGACCAATGGAACAGAATAGAGAGCCCAGGAATAAACCCATCCATATACAGTTATTTAATCTATGACAATGGAAGCAAGAATTTACATTGGAGTAAAGATGATCTATTTAATAAATGGTGCTGGGAAAATTGGACTGACACATGCAAAAAAATGAAAATGGACCACCCACTTACACCATATATGAGAACAAACTCAAAATGGATTAAAGACTTAAATGTAAGATCTGAAACCATAAAACTCCTAGTAGAAAACATAGGGAGTAAGTTTGCAGACATTACCCTGAGTAATATTTTTACTGATATATCCCCTCAGGCAAGGGAAATAAAAGAAAAAATGAATATATGGGATTACATCAAACTTAAAAGTTTTTTCACAGCAAAGGAAATCATCAATGTAACAAAAAGGCAGCTTACTGAATGGGAGAAGATATTTGCCAATGATATATCTGATAAGGGGTTAATATCCAAAATTTATAAAACACTCATGAAACTCAACACCAAAAAAACAAA
Organism: Aselliscus stoliczkanus; assembly: GCA_033961575.1. Lineage (NCBI taxonomy): Eukaryota > Metazoa > Chordata > Mammalia > Chiroptera > Hipposideridae > Aselliscus > Aselliscus stoliczkanus. The sequence goes on along the minus strand of CM066727.1, from coordinate 99,750,307 downwards.
CAACCCAATTAAAAAATGGGCAGAGGATATGAAGAGGCATTTCTCTAAAGAGGACATACAGATGGCCAACAGGCATATGAAAAAATGTTCAACCTCACTAATCATCAGAGAAATACAAATAAAAACCACAATGAGATACCACCTCATTCCAGTCAGAATGGCTATCGTCAATAAAGCAACAAACAACAAGTGTTGGCGAGGGTGTGGAGAAAAGGGAACCCTGGTACACTGTTGGTGGGACCGCAAAGTGGTGCAGCCATTATGGAAATCAGTATGGAGGTATCTCAAAAAACTGGAAATGAAACTACCATATGACCCAGCAATTCCACTCTTGGGTATCTACCCCGAAGAATCCAAGACACTAATTCGAAAAAATATATGCACCCCTATGTTTATTGCAACGCTATTTACAGTAGCCAAGACTTGGAAACAACCTAAATGCCCATCGGTAGATGACTGGATTAAGAAACTGTGGTATATTTAAACAATGGAGTATTACTCTGCTATAAAGAAGAATGAAATAGTATCATTTGCAACAATATGGATGGACCTAGAGACTATTATGTTAAGTCAGATGGAGAGAGAGAAATACCATATGATCTCACTTATATGTGGAATCTGAAAAACTGAATGAGTGAGCAAAGTAAACCCAAACAGTCTCATAGATATAGAGGAAAAACAGGGTTGCTAGTTGGGAGGGGGGTGGGGATGAGGGAGAAGGGGAAGGGATAAGACAGCATAAATAGGTAACTACAATATTACCACAGGGATATGACAAATAGTTCGGGAAATATAATAATGTAAATATTTTGTGGGGTATCAGATGGTCACATACCTTGTTAAGGAAACCACTTCATGGATGGAATAGAGACTTGATCACTACACTGTATACCTGAAACTGATTGTTGTATAATATTTTATGCCAACTGTAATTGAATGTAGAGATAGTCACAGGATGTGGATTATACGGTGGAAGGGAGTCAAAGGAATTGTAATAGATATGTATGATATGGGGGGGAGGAGTGGAGAGGAGAATTGGAGAAGGGGGGTTGTCACTTTGAGGAGTAAAAAGTATAACTATTGCACTGTGTTGTACACCTGAAGCTAATTTTTTAAAATAAATGTTTATTTCACAATAAACAAACAAACAAAACCCAAAAATGAATGCATTATCAGATGAGAACTATATACAAGAGGAACATCAAACATATAGGATCAAACACAGGAGTTTTAAATCTTGTATAATGTTAATCATATAGTCAGTAAAGAATAAAAAACATTTCTGTGGTTTAAAATTAAAAAATGAAATAGAACTAAGTATATATTTAATTATGAGCAGAGATATTCTTTGCATGTATGCTCATATATTTGCATATACATATGTAGAATGTTTAATTATGGTACACCAAGAAATGGGTATTTGTTGAATTGAATATAGGTGTGTGTGTGTGTGTGTGTGTGAAATCTCAAATTGGAAATTAAAGAAAGACATTTTTGGATTTCTTTTGCCTATATTTTTAATCTGGAACTAGTAGAGAGTGATTATGAGAATAAATAAAACAATATATAGTATATGCTTTGGGACTGTTGATGTGTTTTACACATTTCAATACTATGGAAAAATACAATGAAAAATGGTTTGATTTATCAGAGAAACCCCCTGAACTAGGGGCTTAGCGCTTATATTGGTGTTGTGTCATTTCCTTGATGTGACCTTGCCGTGGCATAGTGCCCCTAGAGGCACTCTGATGGGGTGCACACTCTCTCTCCTATGCTGTGACTGCAGAGATAGAGTTCTCAAAGATTGGCTTGTTTGTGGCACCCCTGTAGGCTGGCCCTGGGAACATTTGTCACCTTGTGCCTTTCTCTATGACCTAATCGATTGAGGATTTTCTTTAATCTCTTTGATATCAGTCTCTTAACCTGTAAAATAAGGATATCTGGCCTCTCTTATAAAGTTGTCTTGAGAATCACGTGAGACAATGTATATAATTGTAAAGGGCTATACAAACATAGATAGTATTATTTAAATACCACCTGTAGAATTTCATATTAATTAAGAAGGGTTTACCAGCACCATGTGGATCTTTGAAAGACTAAAGAATGCTTTGGAAACCTTGGGGAATAGGTTCTCATGGAGCGTTTCACTAGATGTAGGACACATGCCTTGATGACAGTGGGAGGGTGATTGGTGTTCAGAGAAGAAGTTAGATGCTACTCAGGTAGGCACCAAAAAAATGAAATTATGCAGTGAGGAGAGACCCCTTTTGCCAATCCCTTCTCTCTTTGTCTCTCTTCCCCTCCTTTCTTTCCTTTTTAAAAAAACTTTATTATGTAGACTCTATTATTCCATTTATACTTAATTCTTAACTAATAACTATTATGATAATAAATGAAAGATATTAACATTATTTATCTTTTACAGATAACATTAATTTTGATAGCATATTTTCTTTAACCCAACATATCCAAAATGTGATAATTTCAACATGTAATCAAAATAAAACTTATTACTGAGACATTTTACATTTTTTTGATACAAAATCTTCAAAATCTGGGATGGTTTGGTACTTACATCTTGATTCAGACTAGCCTCATTTCAAGTACTCATGGGGCTACACAGAGCAAAACGCTATGTCAAAGACGTCATTATTATCCCATGTATGAGACACAATTTATAGTACAAATTTAATTTTTATTATTGTTAAATGAAAATATCATAAGCACAATATAAATTAGAGTCTTTTGCCCACTTTTCTCTTAGGTTGTTTCTTTTTTTTTTATTTTCAAGAGTTCTCTGTGTATTTGAGACACAAAACCTTTGTCAATTATATGTGTGTGACAAATTCATGGTTCTGATTTATCTAGCTTGCCTTAGGTGAACAGAAGCTCTTAATTTTAACATAGTTTGAATGTGACCATGTTTTGTTTTATGGTTAGTGCTTTCTGTTTGTTGTTTAAGGAATTCTTCTCTACCCTCATGTCATAAAGATATTGTATTATATTTCTTTCTGAAAACTTTAAGGTTTAATTCTCTTACTATGCCCTTAATCACCTGGTATTGGTTTGTGCACAGTGTGAGGTATTGGATAAATTTTTGTTTCTATGGGATAACCACTTGTCCCAGTAATATTTTTTGTATGGTAAGGCTTTCCCCATGGAACTCTACAAATACCTCTGTCATTTATCAAGTTTCCAATAATGCATGGATCTGTTTCTAAGCTTTTTACTCTATTCGATTGTTCCTAAGTGAATGGCACACTAACTTTGTTATTATAGTTTTACATTAAGGTTTGTAAGTAAAGTATATTTTTTCCTTTATTCTTCTGAAGGCCTGTCTTTATTCATGTCCCTTTGTTCTTCCAAAAAACTTTTACAATCAGCTTGTCAAGTTTTATGTTTTAAATGAACTTGTTTATTTATTTGGTTGCTGGGATTTGGGTTGGAATTCCTTTAAATTAAAAGATCAGTTTGAGGAGAGTTGACATTTCAGTGATATTGAGTCTTCTTGAACAGCATGTACATATCTCCATTTTTTAAAAGGGCTTTTTAAATGTCTTTCATCAAAGTTTATAGATTTTCTAAAAAATTTTTTTTTTAGTAAATTTTATTTATTTATTTATTTTTTAGAGGGCAGTGTCTCTGACCCTCCTATGTGGGACCCGAACCTGGGGCCGCTGGCTTCCCAAGCCAGCTCTTAACCACCGTGCCATTCGGCCGGCTAAAATTTTTATAAAAAAATTTTTTTTTTTTTAAAGATTTTTTTATTGGGGAATTGGGAGAAAGGAACAGTGTTGGGGAACAGGGGAAAGGAAACAGACAAGTCGCTGTCCTTTTGTTCTTCAGTCTAGTTGCAGAGGACGTTGCTTCACTGGCCCGTGTTGGTATCGATCGTCATTGTTCTCTTCCTGGATGAGGCAGCTCGGTCGCTGGCCTCTGGATGTCTCTCACCACGGCTATTGGCAGCTCACACTGGTATAAAAATTCTTTTGTTATAATTATTCCAAGCTAACAGATTTTTTCTTACTATTATAAATGGCTTTCTGTTTAAAAAAAATATTTTAAAATACTTAGTTTTTAAAATTCTTGCTGGTATGTGGAAATACAATTGCGCTTACTTACATCAGTAATCTTGATAAGCTCTAGTATTATGTTAATTTGTCTGGATGTTGTTTGAATATTCACCATTTGTGAATAGTGCTAGTTTTGGTTCCCCTCTCTCTCCCCTGCTCCTCCGCTCCTTTTTCTGTTTTGTACTGGCAAGCACTTCTGGTAAAATGTGAATGGAAATGGAAACAAAAAAGACTATCCATGTTACTGTTAAGCATGAGGTTTGCCTTTAGTTTGCCCTTTAAAGAAGCTCTCATCTACTTCTTGTGTATTAAAAGTTTTTTTCAGGGCCGGCCGAGTGGCGCATTGGTTGAGAGCTGGTTTTGGGATGCCAGTGGCCCGGGTTCGGATCCCACATATGAGGGCCAGTGACACTGTCATCTACAGCTAACAACAGCTCCACCTGGAGCTGGGCTGTGCGAGCCCTGGCGACGGCGTAGGCGGCAGCCCCTGCTGCAGTGGGCTGCCATAGGCTACAGTGACTGGCCAGCAGTCAGCGTGAGCGGCTGGCAGCCAGCATGAGCTGCCAATAGCCGCAGTGAGCGACATCTAGAGGCTGGCGACCTATCTGCCTCATCCGGGAAGAGCTCAATGACGATGCCAACATGGGCCAGTGAAGCGGCGTCCTCCGCAACTAGACTGAAGAACAAAAGGACAGCAACTTGTCTGTTCCCCTTCCCTGATTCCCCAGCGCTGTTCCCCTCCCCCAATTCCCCAATAAAATCTTAAAAAAAAAAAAAAAGTTTTTTTCTTTCCTTTTTTTTGTCATTAATAGACATTAGATTTTTATCCTCTGATAAATCCAATCAATTTGATAATCAGGTATTCTCTTTTTTTATATACATTGCTAGATTCAATTTGCATTAATATGTATTTGGAATTTTTGCACCTAGATTTGTGGGTGAGATTAGCCAGTAATTTTCCTTTTCCGTATTGTCCCAATTTGGCTTAGATAATCTAGTTTGGGAATATCATCAGCCACTTGAATTAATTTGGGCATATTGCCTGTTTTTCTGTTCTCTGGTAGAATTTGTTAAGATATTAAAATTCTCTGTTTATTGTATGTTTGGTAGAACTCACCAGTGAAACCATCTAGCCTAACGTTTTCTCCATGGAGGGATTTTAGATATCAGTGATTGAATTTATTTATTAGGATTGACTTATTTCTTGAATTAGTTTTGTTACTTTATATTTTTTCAGGAATTCACCCATTTTCAAAATTTTCAAATTCATTATTTTGAAGTTCTTGTAATATTCTCTTATCTTTTTAATTTCTGAAGCATTCCATCTTTCATTCCAAACATTGGTGTTTTGGTGTGACTTCTTTGCTTTTATCTTGATCAACCTTGCCACAAGTTAGCTAATATTATTAGTCTTTTAAAAGACTAATGCTTGTTTTTGCTGATATTTTCCATTGTATCTTTGTGTTCTATTTCATTAATTCTGCTGTCATCTTTATTTTCTATTGCCTTGGGTTTATCCCCATTATATTTTTTCTAAGTTCTTGAAATGGACACTTAATTTTCAACCTTTCCTCTTTCTGAATGCAATCATTTAAGGCTATAAATGTTCCCATAAATTTACTAATGCACATTTTAAAATGTGTTTTAATATTTTAGTTACAGTTGACATTCAATATTATATTAGTTTCAGGTGTCTAGTATAGATACTCTTCCCCATTTTTAATGAAGAAAGAGCAGGTCACAGAGTTAGTGTTTTTTGTGGGTACTCGTATTCAACCAGAATTTAATAAGATTCCATTTGTACTCGTGTTCGTATTTATTTTTAGACTTGCATCTATTTGTGGCACATGGTACTGGGTTTCCATTTATGGTGTGGATGGAAAGTTTCCTTTTATAATACATTAAGAAGAGAGCAATTTTAAGGGAAAATATTAAGTAAATAATCAAGCAGGTGATACACAAATAGGCCAAAGATCCCCAAAGTGGTATGTTGTATCTCAAATGTGATATAAATTATGGAGGTGATCATTAGCTACTAGTTTGGGAAACTGATGATATTCCAGGCAACACGCTGCCTTCTCTCATCCACAGGCATGATCTCATTGGCATATACAATTGTTCAGTCGAAGTGGGTAAGATAGGTCCTGGGGAGATGAACATACACAATATTTCAGTGTACAAAAGAGAAATAATAGTTTTTGGAATTCTAAATTGTGAGTTAGATGTTAACTGTAGAAAGGATATAAAATGAAAGATTAGCTTATTAGAAAGAGAGAGGGAGTTAAGAGCTGTTAGACAAGGACACAGCAATGATTCCATCAAGAACATGTCATTGACATGTTAATGGCCTTCCCCCTTTGACAAGATTATTAGACTGGCAGCTCAGGGGAGGTCTGGAGGAAGACTATATTGTGGCTTTAGTAATTCATTGGGCAAAGTCATCATATCCTGCTAGAAATCATAGAAATAAATGTGTTGATAATAGTGCATTCATAAGGGTTCAGAGTTATTTAGGAAAAACTATTCAAAGATTGTGTTTGTAATGAAAGTATCATTGTCCATCTGGAAAAAAGTTATAATACTTTGCCACAGGGCTCTATGCTGTTTAGTAATTTTATCAAACACACCAGGTGATATCAAGCTAATTAATATTTCAGATTACAGAATATATATCTTAAAAGATATTGGCAAATTAGAATTAGAGATGGAAATGCATTCAGTCAGGTTAAGCTTGAGTATGCAGTATATACTTCTATGAGATCAATACTTCTATTTCCCTCGAATGTTCCCATAGAGGCCGCACATCATGAACAAATAATTCCAGATTTCCCTTGGAGTCTCATATTTTTTCAACAACACTTGTACAAAACTGCATCTGTTCTACAATATATTCATATTTTATGGTCATATTTAAGCTGACATTTTATTGGCAAGCACTTTTTTTTATTTAAAAGACATATTTGGATTAATTCCTATTCTCAGAATTGTAGATGAGTTAAAAATATATACTTTTCTAGAATAACAGAATTTTAGAAGTGTTAATAACTTAGAACACTTATTTCAAACCACTTTTTTTACAAATAAAGAAATTGATCCTAATCCTCTATTTTATTATACCTAATCTCTCTTAATATAAACACTTCAAATTGAAGAGTCCACTTTTTAAAATCTATTATCATGCAAAAGCTTCCATCCTCTTGCTAATATAATTCCTTAATTTAATTTTGAATCCTAATTTTAAATCTAGAATTTTTTCAGGCTTAACATGTGGCAATTAAAATTTCATGATATATATTTTATATGAAATAACAAAAAGTTTGTATTGGTTCATTTCAATTAATCTCACTTATGATGCTTAGTAATATTTTTATTATAGCAAATTACTGGGAAAGTGTTTATGGAGACGAGTTTCCAGTGAGTTTTGAGATCTTTTCCTGGGTTTAAGAGAAACACATCCAAGAAGCTAGAGTGTTATAAATACCATTTAGATTATTATCTCTATATTACTTTTGTCCACAATGAAACATTGTTGGATAGCGAAAACAGGGTAAGAAGTCAGGAGCTGGTTTTCCAGTTTCCAGTCAGTCACTTGCTAGTGGAGTGATCTTAAAACAGTTATTTACCTTCCTGCATCCAAGTTTCTTTAACATATTAGCAACTCGACCTCTCTTGTTCTTTCTCCTTCAAAGAACCATTAAATATGATAATACCTAGGAGTGCACCTTGAAAATCATCAAGTATTTATAATCATGATTTTTGCATAAATGGGTAGAAAATTCAATCTTGTGTGTGTCCCTCTGGTTTGTCATTGTTGTAAAAGTTTGTCATTTTTTTCTAGTTTGTTTCTTAAAATGTTGACTGTTGCAGGACCAAGTTAGTGTGAGTATTACTAGAAAAATTAAGACTTTGTGATAGACACATTTTCTCTTTCTAAGGTAGATATTTCACTTTCAAACGTGAGTTACATTATATGTAAAGTCATAGGTTTGGATTTAAGGGTATTGTTCCTGAAAAAAGGCACATTGCATAAAGCACATATTTCTACTTAGGAGAAGCAAGTGAAAAGAAATGCATAGGGAATGAGAACATGAAACTAAATTAAGTAGTATGTTTTTTTTTTATTTCTAGAGACTGCCATGTCTAGTTCCATATGTGCATTTGTTGGTTGTGAGGCGAGGGATAAATGTCATGCCATCTGGCAGGGCTGTGGTGTCACCAGCAGTTTATAATTAGAAAGTCACTGGAGCTAAGAACCATGGCTGTCCTCCATGAGGAGTTACATTTTCAGTGCATTTACTTTGAGCACTTTTCCCTACTCCTTCTTTTACCCTTCCTTGATTTTTCTTTCAGGCTTACAGAAGTGATGCCAAGATGCAGGGGTCACCAGAATAAGAAGAAAGACACTGGCCACCAAGGATTTTCCATCTGCTGAAATAAGGGTGAGAAACACCAACCCTGAGAACGGCTACACCATCTTATCCCATCACTTTCCAAAAGATATACAGGAAATTCACAGATGAAATTAGCTTATTTTTTCTTGTGGAGAAAAACCAAACATCATTAGCTGATCAATACTTTTTTACCTTCAGAACTTCTGGGTGTTGTGGGGTCACATCTGTGTGTTTTTGGAGGCATAACCCCAGAAGGCCACCCCTTTCAGACTGGAGAAACATACTTCAAGGAAAACAAACGCAAAAACGTGACAATGCTTTTGGACATCAGATGATGAATGGGCACTGAGGAGAACAGCAGGCTTTTCACTGGCCAGGCAGAGCTGAACTTGGAGTACACGTTCAAAGGAAACACAAGCGAAAAACAAACAGAAGAAAGAAAAATATTTTCATGGTTTTCACAGACAAATATTCCAGGGGAAGTGATAATGGAGACCAAGGATAATCGGTAAATGAGTTAACGTTTTAAATTACTACAGTTTGCATTGAGATTTTTAAGACAAATATTCCAGGGTAAGTGATAATGGAGACCAAGGATAATCGGTAAATGAGTTAACCTTTTAAATTACAACAGTTTGCATTGAGATTTTTAAGGCTTACTGGGTTTTACCAAATGAGACATAGGATGGTAGAAACAAATGAAAGATATCTAGAGGTAAACATGAATCAACCGTAGATACTTCAGTTATAACTGTAATTGTGCATGTAACAATCCCAAGCCGAGGCTTGGAGATCATTCTTTACATTTGTCCAGATGTTTTGGATTTTCTCTCTCCTGGAGTGACTGGCGTAAAATAAAGGACAGTTAACTAGATGTATCCCACTTTCTCCTTCATCAAGTGTATATATTAGTTAAGCCTGCTCTTAACCAATGCCCCTCTTACTGGGAATGTGTTTATTTGGAAATTATTAAATAAACAACAGTTAAAGTACTTAGAATTGTATCAAGTAAACCGAGAAAGGAGAGAGAGTGCACCTTGCTTTTCCTTTTTAAACTATGATGATGAAAGATTATGCTTGTCCCTTTCCTCAAATTTATTTGCTATTTTTTTTTTTTTTAAGATTTTATTGGGCAATTGGGGGAAGGGAACAGCGTTGGGGAGCTGGGGGAGGGGAACAGACAAGTTGCTGTCTTTTTTGTTGTTGTTGTTGTTGTTGTTCTTCAATCTAGTTGCGGAGGACGTTGCTTCACTGGCCCATGTTGGCATCGTCATTGAGCTCTTCCTGGATGAGGCAGATCAGTCGCCGGCCTCTGGATGGTCGCTTACTGCGGCTTTTGGCAGCTCATGCTGGGGCTGTCAGCCGCTCACGCTGACTGCCGGCCACTCACTGTAGCCCATGGCAACCCACTGCAGCAGGGGCTGCAGCCCACACCATTGCCGGGGCTCGCACAGCCCAGCTCCAGGTGGAGCTGTTGTTAGCTGTAGAGGGCAGTGTCACTGGCCCTCACCTGTGGGATCCGAACTAGGGTCTCTGGCATCCCAAGCCTGCTCTTAACCAATGCCCCACTTGGCCGGCCCTATTTGCTATTTTACAAGAGGATATTGCTATTTTTACAAACTTGAGGAGTTATGCACAAATATAATGTTAATATATATTTATAATTACCCCTTAAATTTCTATGTGCTCTTCTTTTTTCTTCTTGAGCGTATGACAAAAATAGTCTTTCATTTATTTTGACTGCTGTATTCAAATAGTACATCCAATAATTGAAATTTTAGTGCCAGAAACACGAGGTAAGGCTTTACATCTTGTAGCCTAATGATATTAACAGAAAAGCCTTTTTAAATTTGGCTTTCCAAATTTGAAACATTGGAAATTCAGTATTTGTTTTTCTTTTTACCTTTTGAAATTTTTACTTGTTAGGCAAAGGAAGTAAGCATAAGTTTTTCAATAGAACTTGCCTCTTAACAAATCAGAATTAATTTTGTGACTGATTGTTATTTAAATGTGTGAATGCACACAGGTATTGAGACTACTTAGTGTGTTTGATTTTTATTGAAATTTTGGGATATTTTATTTTTCTGTATTATCTAGTATTATAAGAAGTCATCTGAAATGAATTTTCTTGCTATTACTGATGCTAAGTTGTGTAAACATGAGTGAAATATACTCATGTATCATCATACATGTTATATCACAATATTTTTGTGGATTTTTTTTTCACCTTCTAAAGTGCTTCCACATAGTGCTTTTCCCTTAGTTTTGAAAACAGGTATTTTTTCAAATTAAAGGTGAATTCATTTTCATTCACCTAATCAATAGTCTGATTTGTTAGAAATAATTTGATTTATAATTTATTTTAAAAGCAGTAATTATATAGAATCATTGCTACTTACACTAAGTATAAATATTCAACAAAAATCAGGATTGATTTGAAGCATCTAATAGATAAAAAAAACAACAGATTAGATTGTTTTTGTAATCACTAAGTGATAAATTCTATTTATAGCTAGAAAAAATATAAATTAACTGAGAGTAACTTTGCAGAGGTTTACATTATATAGGTTGGATACATTAGAATTTTCTCAGAACTTATAATTACTTAATGCTAAAATGTCAGTGAGTAGACACAGCAACATTTATGAATACATAGAGTATATGGGTTGAGATTCAAGGCATCAGTTTAAGATTATTTTATAGACACAGTTTTATTAAGACATTTAAGACTGTCTTATTAAGATCATAACCATGTAAAACTTGACTACCTGATCTCCTTGTTCTTGGGGCAAGACAATAATTTTTAAAGCTAAGAAAGATCTAGTGTGCACTTCTTAATCTCTGAGGTCTTGTGTCCCAAGTTCCCAGGGGCTTGTGTGAGTGGTGGAAGTTTTCTCAGAGTCACCCCATTACCATGCAGGGCCTTCCCAGGGCACTGGCTTTATGTAAATATTTATGGGGAAAAAGTTAGATCACCTATCAGTAAGCAATATAAAATGTTATTTTAAATAAAAAGCAGATACGTTATTGATGATGGCATCTGATTATTTAAGATGAAAGTTGAGACAGTCTCACTTGTTGAAGGCTACTTTGGGATTGGTTCCCTCTCTACTGCCTTCAGGAAGATTCCAGAGCATCAGTCAGTAGGTGACAGTGCAGAGAGCAGATTCCAGGATTTGGAGGGTGGGTCAGATTTGGGAAGCTGCCCCTTAGGATGCCAAGGAAACCATTGTAGCTATGATGTGCTAAGAAGCTTGGCATATTTGGGATCAATTCAAACTAGTGGCAATATCTAAGAGATCCTCTCTTAGGGTTCTCATTTAATAGATGAGAAAACTGAAGTTATGTGACTTGCTCAAACTCATAGGGTTGGTTAAAGAAAAAAATATCCTGACACTTGCTAAAATGGTAAGGAAGACATTATTTAGGATGATTGCAATAGTTGTGAAGACCACACTGCAATAGGGGAGAGAGATGGGATTTAACTCTGAATACAGCAGAGACAGCTGGGGATTTATAGCCAATGAACAGAGTAAGGGGATCAGTGTATAGTAGATTAATAAGAGGAGACATCAAGGGTAGGGGAGTTCTTGCTAAACTGACTTGACAGGATTCTTGCTGAAGGCAAGCAAGGGTGATCAGGTATCAAGGGCAGGGGATGAAGAATGTCATTAGCTAGTGAGGGTGGTCAGATATTAAGAGTGAGGGATTCTTGGTCCACTGACTTAGCAGGATTCTTAGTAAAACTGGGCTAGGCCCAAAGTGAGAGCTCAAGGACAAGTTGACAAGAGGGCTCAGAAGAGCCTTCTGAAGTTTGGTCAAGGAGAGAGCCTTTGTTAGGTTCAAGCCCAGTCAGGACGGGACCCGTCTGTCTCCCTCCAGGGTCTGTGCTATTTGTCTGGCTCTACATCTAACCTGGAACTGCAGTGTGGCACTTTCATTTAGGGTTCTCCAAACAAACTTTTGTCCTTTAAATCGTTCATTCATCTACTATGTATTGAATGTTTATTATGTGCCCAGTCCTTGGAATACATCAGGGAATGAAACTGATATAGATATTAACTTTTGGGGAAATATACTTTCTAGCAGGGGAAGGAGAAATCTAATAAAGAATTAAATTATATAGTACTTTATATGATGGAACAAAAGGAATGGTAAGCCAGGAAAATGAGGTGGGAATCCAATGGGTTGTATAGAGACATGTATAGTTTAAATAGGATGGTCAAGACAGATCTCATGGAGAGTGAAATCTGAGCAAACACTTGGAAGAGGTAAGGGAATTTGTTGTAAGTTATTTGTGGGAAGAATGTCCCAGATAGGGGAACATGTGCAAAGTGCCCAGTTGGGAGCTGCTGGGCAAGTTCTAAGAACAAGGAGGAGATGGGCATGCTAGAGTGAAGTGAGACAGGGCCAGGGAAATCAACACATAGTTGAAAAGGTAGCGAGGCACCAGGTCACTGTGAAGGAAATTGGGACCATTGTAGGGTTCTAAGGAGTGACATGATTTGACTTACGGTTTTTTTTTCCTGTTAATTTTTTTAAAAAATTGAAGTATAGTTGGCATACACTATTATATTAGTTTCAGGTATACAATATAGTGACTCAACATTTTTATACATTACAGTGCGATCACCCCACTAATTCTAGTAATCATCTGTTGATTTACAATTTTAAAGGATCCCTCTAACTGCTATGTAGAGGTGCAGGGGTAGAAATGGGGAAACCCATTATAGATTGTTGTAACAATCCAGGTGATAGTGGCTGTGGCCAGGATGGTAGCTTTTGGAGGCACTTACCTACTATGTCTATGGTGGTTTATGTTTCAGCCTCTTTAGTGAGGCTGTGAGAATATCCTTACCATCTGACAGTATCAGAATGTTGAATACATTTAAGATTAATATCAACAACCTAATCATTATGATAGGTGTTATGCCATTTTTCCAACAATAATCAATACCCAGATTTTCCAATACCAACTGGTGTCCAACAATTCAACTCAATTCTGACACCAAGTACCCAGAGTTGGCACAAACCCCACAGGTTAAAGGCTCAGTTCTGTAAGACTGTTCTCACTCAGGTGTCAGCTGCAAATGGGATCCCCAGGCTACCCAACTACAAACTCAGGGAGTCCTATGTTACCCCCCACCCCCAGGTTCAATAATTCACTAGAACAACTCAGAACTCAAAAAGCTGTTTACTTATATTACAGTTTATTATAAAGGAATAATAGGTCAATATTTGGAGACAGTTGTGCAGAGCTACTATGCTCTTTTTGGGTACATGCCCCCCCCCCCAGCACCTGAATGTGTTCACCAACTTGGAAGCTCCCTTACATTTGCTACAGAGTTTTTCCAAAGTTTCATTATGTAGTCATTGTTGATTAAATCATGGGAACTCAACCTCTAGCTCCTCTCCTCTCCCTGAAGGTCAGGGCTGGGGCTGAAAATTCTAACCATCTAATGTCATAGTGACTAACTCCTTTCCCAAAGCCATCTAAGGGCTCTGCCATGAGTTATCTCATTAGCATACAAAGCACTCATATCACTCAGGAAATTCTAAGAGTTTTAGGAGCTCTATGCCAGGATCTGGAGATAAACACCAAATATATATTTTTTACCATACCACAATGGATGTAACAAAAATTCAGATGGGAGAGCAGAGTCCAGTGTTCAGGAAAGCTGGCAGATAAGCTGAGTTCATGTGTAGGAAAACTAAGCCCAGACGAAGAAGAGCAGGTGGGCAATAGAGAGCCAAGAAAATGAGGCAGCCCTGTACTTCTGATGACTTACAGGAGTGAACTTAGGCTTGAAGCCATGAATCCAGTGGCAGAAATAGAGCCAGAGTGATAGGGATCCAAAGAAAGAACAAGTGGATTAGCAATTATTCCATACCTCCTTGGCTCCAGTAGTTCACAAGGTCAGTTACTATTTACACCCATATCTCCATGACTCCAAACCTTCCCGTGCCTGACAAGACCTTAACCCTCATGCTCCTCTCTTCTGCTTAAATTCTTCCCTGGTTATTCTGGGTGTCCTCAGGGCGGTGATGTCCCATATGGGCTCAGGAACAAACTTGCTCATGTTCCTTCTACTTGAGCCTCTCAGTCAAGGGGACTGATCATGGCTTCTGCAGCTGGTGCCTCTGTTAGATGTTACCCCTGCACCCAATGGACCTCTGGAGCCTAAAGCAACTCTGCAACCTGTGGGAGGGGAGATGAATAGCTTCTCCTTAAGCCCGTGCTGATATTGTTTTGTAGGATGGAAGACATGCTGATGGACTTGGTCCTATCCAATATTTCATGAACACTGTGCCTTTACCCTCTGTCCTCAAAGGGACTGGCTCAAAACCAGTTCCTTCTGTGTGACCAGAGAAGGGAGGGTGGGTCCTGTATAGTCCCTTCTATGTCTTCTCTCTCTCTCCTCCTTTCCTAAGATATCTCTACATCTAAACAAAAGAAAATCAACTCTCAACAAATATCCTCCCAGCTCCTTTAAGAGAAAACAGATTGTGTAATAAAAAGAGTGTAAACTTTTGAGTCAAACATACTTGGTTTGAATCTCAGCTTTGCCATTGGCTAGTCATGTAGCCTTGAATACGTGATTTGTTTTTATAATATGGGGAAAATCATGCTTATAATATTGTAAAATTAGAGATCATGAATGTAAAACACTTTGCAGAGTATCTGACACAGAGTATCCAAGAAAAGGAAGCCACCGTTATGACTGCATTCTCTAGAAACTAGCACAAAGTCTGACCATCCTTTGACTTCCACTCCCACACCCCAAATTGCTGTCATCATGAAGTGTTACAAGGAAGGTGCTGCCCCCGTCACTCTCCCAGCCTAATGAGCAGTTGCAGACCAGTGTGCCTCATCCCACACCAAGTTTCCTTCCTGCCACTATCATCTCAGTGTGTCCTTATATGTTTGGGGAAGGGGCTTATTGAGTAACTTTGGCCATTTAATGGGAAATACAAGATACAGAGAAGGGCCTGGGGAGAATTCTGGTGACTACCACACAGTATCTTTACCAAAAGAATCATCAAAAGCTGACAGGATGACTTCTGACAATGGGTGGTTCTTCACTAGTGGTAATGCAAAGACCAGCTCAGTTTTGTGCAGCTCCCTGCCAAGGGCTCCAGCAGCACCTTCCATCTTCCTGGTTCCTGGGAGAAGGCAAACTCAGACTGCATGTGTGATGCTCAGCTCTTTTGTGGAGCATCTGTGGCCTGTGTCTGGTCTGCAACAGGTGACTCACCATTAGTGCTTCAGAGGCATCAGAATCCATCTTCTTGGTGTAAAGGAAGGAATGTGGTGAGAGAAGGAGGGAAAAACACACTGATGAGTGTGTGCGTTGCAGTATTTTTCGGCCAGTTAAGCATACTGCTGCTGTTCAGAGTAGTGAGTTTGATTCACCCGCGCTCCTTCATGGGTAGACCAGGCGATCAGGCTGCATTGAGTGCTCTACTAGCCACAGTCCCCACAGTCAGCTTAGGATAACTCAAGGGTTTATACATAAAGGATGAAAAGGCACCATGAAAAATCACTAGGGAACCTGATGCTAGAAACAGTGGCTTTGTTATGTCTCAAGACCCAAAGAACTAAGAATAGGAGAAATTGCCTGAGCTTTGATGGACGAGACTGTAGAGCAAGACCCCTTGAGAAACACAGTGACCTTTGATTGAAAGACACATCCAAGGTGAGGCTGTGGGATGGATATTGGGGGAAGGACTTCCCTGATCTCACTCTCATCCCTTCTTACCTTCTGCTAGGGCTTCTATCAGCCATCTCAGCCTGCAGCCCTGGGACCCTCTAGACGCAGTCTATACAGGCCAGCCTGGACCAACAGCAGGGTGGAGAGTGGGCCTAAGGGGCGGAGGGACGATATTTGGTATATCTGGAGAGATGCTTGGGCTTTCACACTCTTTACCCAGAACTGAGAGAAATTCTATGCTTGGCCTTGGTGCCTCTTTACCTCTTTTTAAAAATTTTATCATGAAAAAAATCTCAGGTATACATAGAAATAGAGGAAACTATTACAATAAACACCCGTATACCCATTGTGCCTATTCAGTAATTATTGAAATTCTGCCCAATGTGTTCCTATCCCACTTCTTCAGTGCTTTAGCATGTTCAGAAAATTCTAGAACCCTATTTTGCACTGTTCCCCATGGCAAGGCCTACAGCATGCAGCTGTGTGGGGACACTTCTTAAACTACAATGGTCACCCAAAAGGGCCCTGAGGCCTGCTACACTCCAGACAGGTGTATGTGGGAAAAGGAGGGACTTCTGTGTGCGGGACTGAGCAGCTCAGTTCCGTTGCCCGAAAGTATCAGAAGGGACAGTGAGGAACAGGAACCACAATAGAAATGCTTTTGTGATTTAACATATATGAGTTTTGGAATCATTACCATTCATACACTACTTAGGAAGGTCCCCTTTACTGAAAAATCAGCAGATAGTTTTTCATGAGACTAATATAAAGTTAATTGATTACCCAAAATGAGACATTAGGATTTTATCTCATTTACTGAATATCCTGGGGGGGAGGGGCAGTGTCATATAGAAATGATATAGAGTCAAATCGACTCAAGAATTTTAAAAAAATTAAACAGTAGGAAAAAATGATTTATATGTGAACCTTTAATATAAATTACTCTCAGCTCTAGTCTGTTATGATTGAAAACAGTAGCCATAAGAAAAACAGTGCAGAAACACAACACTAATTCTTTTCTGAGCCAAACACAATCTGAAGCCTCGAACAGCTCCTAGACTAAATAAATACGTTCTCTAAAAAGACTTCTGATAGAACAAATAGGAAAACAAAAATGCCTTGAAAAAGCTTAGAAAAATATAAAAAACAGAAAAGCTGTATAAAAGTGATTGCATGTTATTATGACTCCTGGCATATGTAGGCATAACGAAACAATCTGACCTTTTGACAGAAAGTTAATTTGCTCCCTTTCCTGCCCCCCCCAAAAAGAAAAAAAATAAAAGAATTGACCTTTTCATGCTGCAAGAAAGTAGTAGCTAAATGCAGAGTCCAGAAAGAACAGATTTCAGACACTGTTAATTTATTTGTTCTTTTAATCTGTATGGAGAAGAATGGAAGCAAACGTGTGCTTCGAAGAGAATGATGTAGTATAGACCCCATGTACACGTATACTGTCTTTTTCTTTTTTTTTAATTAGAGAAGCCTTAGCTCAGAACTTCAATTGAGTCACAGAAGGAGGGGATAGAAGGTTTGCAAGGAGAACATAATGCTTTGCAGATGTTGTATGTAGCAAGTGCTAAGGCGGCTCATCGTTTCTCTCTTTCCACTGACCAGTCATTGAAAAATGCAAACAGTCATCTTTAGATCTGCATTTTACTAATTAAGGGTACTTATCGTATGCTTGGATTCATAGATCACATTACAATAAGAGATTGTTAAAAACCCTTATTTCCTGTTATGGAAAGGGATTTGTTACTATGCGTTTTGAAAGGAAGTACCACAAATGTTACCCAATTTACTTTATTTAGTGAAGACTGCTCAGAGTATTAGGTTAAGGATCTCTTAGCCCATTCCTTTGATTCAGAAAGTGGCTTGTCCATGATTAAGTTGTCTTCTTACTCTTTTGTGTCCACTCAGTTGACTGTTTAAGCCACATCTAGTTGTTAGTTTATTTTCACTTTAAGGTCTTTAAAATGGAATAATGAACATTTTCCAATTTATAATATTTCTTATGGGTGGTCACATATGAGTGTTATAAAATAGTAGTTTTTAAATACATTGTTTCTCATAAATAAAAAGGATTTTTAAGTCTAAGGAATTTTAAGTGTAAGGAACAAGTTAAGGTGCAAGTGCCTCGTAAGAAGAGCATCGTTGAATGGCGCTGCCTTTCTGGATTCCTCTGCTCAGGAGATTCCCCTCATCAGCTGTATCACCAGAACTCAAACCATCACCCTACGCAGATGAATGGTACTTTCACAGATAAATGGGTAAATATCAGCCACATATTAAGACCAAAGAGAAATGTTTAGGGTGACCAAAGGGACCAGCTGCTCTCTAAGAGGTATTTAAGCTCCCGAATAAAGCCCTTAGAACAATAATAGATCAGAAAATGCTAACGTCATTGACAGAAAAATTCCTTTAGATTTTGCACAAATGCACGATTCCTTCATCCTCTGATTTTTCATAGTCTGGATCCCAACTTTCCCTTGGCTCTGGTGTTTTCTTCCCCATGACTTCCCCAAACATGTATAGTGAAGGAACACACCTCTTCCCAAGCTTTGGGAAACTGTTTTGGAGTTTGCAACGTAAGGCTAGCTCAACTCACAATTTTATCCGCCAGATTATTAATATCTGTTCATTAAGAGAGCTGTTCAAGCAAAGTTAAGAAAGACCCACTTTTTCCTAATTCTTAATTTGTATGGAGATGGCCAAGGGCTTATACTGAATGGTCACGAGAAGCCAAGTATGTGAAAACCACAGCAATTGCATATTTGGAAGTGAAAGATGTGGAATATAGAATGACATCTGAGAGACTAGTCAACTAGTCTCTAGGGGGTTTCAATAGTTAATGAATAAAGGAAATTAATTCCTTATTCGATCACTTGTAAGTGGAAGTGCTGAAGATGTTCAAGAAAATAGAGGTCTCTTTTCATTGGTCTGACTAGGCATTCTTCTGTCTGGGCATTGATTAATGGGTAGAAGCTCAATAGTGTTCTTAGGGTCTTCCCACCTCTGATGTGTTTTATATCTATCTAATGAAATATGAACAAGTGTTTCCAACACCCCATTCATGTACCTAATGTCTTTTTTTTTTTTTTTTTGGTGTGTGCTTTTCTTTTATTTTTTTATTTATTTATTTATTTATTTATTTATTTTATTTATTTTTAATTAGTTTCAGGTGTACAACACAGTGCAAGTTATACATTTTACCCCTCAAAGTGACAACCCCCACCCCCAATTCGCCGCCCCACTCCCCCCCATATCATATATATCTATTACTCTTCCTTTGACTCCCTTCCACAGTATAATCCACATCCCGTGACTATCTATATATATTCATTTACAGTAGGTATACAGTCTCCACTTTAGTTATACAGTACAGTGATCAAACCTCTACTCCATCCATGAAATGGTCGCCCTAACAAGATGTATGACCATCTGATATTCCACAGAATATTTACAACATTATTAATTATATTCCCCAAACTGTTTTTCATATCCCAGTGGCGATATTGTAGTTACCTATTTTTGCTGTCTAATCCCTTCCCCTTCTCCCTCATCCCCATCCCCCTCCCAATTAGCAACCCTGATTTTTCCTCTATATCTATGAGACAGTTTCTGTTTACTTTGCTCATTCATACAGTTTTTCAGATTCCATATATGAGTGAGAACATATGGTATTTGTCTTTCTCTGACTGACTTATTTCACTTAACATAATAGTCTGTAGGTCCATCCATATCATTGCAAATGGTACGATTTCATTCTTCTTTATAGCAGAGTAATACTCCAGTGTATAAATATACCACAGTTTCTTAATCCAGTCATCTACTGATGGGCATTTTGGTTGTTTCCAAGTCTTAGCTATTGTAAATTGTGCTGCTATGAAAATAGGGGTGCATAACTTTTTTTGAATAAGTGTCTTGGTTTTTTCAGGATAAATACCTAGGAGTGGAATTGCTGGGTCAAACGGTAGCTCTATTTCCAGTTCTTTGAGATACCTCCATACTGACTTCCATAGTGGCTGCACCAATCTGCAATCCCACCAACAGTGCAGCAGGGTCCCCTTTTCCCCACAGCCCCGCCAACACTTGTTTGTTGATTTATTGATGATAGCCATTCTGACTAGAGTGAGGTGGTATCTCATGGTGGTTTTTATTTGCATTTCCCTAATGACCAGTGAGGTTGAACTTTTTTTCATATGCCTGTTGGCCATCTGTATGTCCTCTTTAGAGAAATGTCTCTTCATATCTTCTGCCCATTTTTTAATTGGGTTATTTGTTTTTTTGGTGTTGAGTTTCATGAGTGTTTTATAAATTTTGGATATTAATCCCTTATCAGATATATCGTTGGCAAATATATTCTCCCATTCAGTAGGCTTCCTTTTTGTTTTATTAATGGTTTCCTTTGTTGTGAAAAAACTTTTAAGTCTGATATAATCCCATATGTTCATTTTTTCTTTTACTTCCCTTGCCCGTAGGGATGTATCAGTAAAAATATTGCTCCGGATAATGTCTGCAAATGTACTCCCTATATTTTCTTTTAGGATTTTTATGGTTTCAGGTCTTACATTTAAGTCTTTAATCCATTTTGAATTTGTTCTTGTGTAAGGTGTAAGGAGGTGGTCCAGTTTCATTTTTTTTGCATGTATCAGTCCAATTTTCCCAGCACCATTTATTGACTAGACTATCTTTACTCCAGTGTAAATTCTTGCTTCCCTTGTCATAGATTAACTGTCCGTAATGCTTGGATTTATTTCTGGGCTCTCTGTTCTGTTCCACTGATCGATGTGCCTGTTTTTATGCCAATACCAAACTGTCTTGATTACTGTGGCCTTGTAGTAGGTTTTGATGTCTGGTAGCGTGATTCCCCCGACTTTGTTCTTATTTCTCAGAATTGCCGAGGCCATTCTGGGTCTTTTATGATTCCATATAAATTTTAGGATTATATTTTCTATTTCTGTGAAAAATGCCCTTAGTAGTTTGATAGGAATTGCATTGAATCTATATATTGCTTTAGGCAGTATGGACATTTTAACTATATTAATTCTTCCTATCCATGAGCATGGTAGGTGTTTCCATTTATTTGTATCTTCTATGATTTCTTTCTTCAGTGTCTTATAATTTTCTGAGTACAGATCTTTCACTTCTTTGGTTAAATTTATTCCTAGGTATTTTATAGTTCTTGAGGCAATTGTAAATGGGACAGTTTTCTTAATTTCTCTTTCCATTAGTTTATTATTGGTATATGCAAATGCCACTGATTTCTGAACATTGATTTTATATCCTGCTACTTTACTGAATTCGTCTATCAGTTCCAATAGTTTTTTGATGGAGTCTTTGGGGTTCTCTATATACAGTATCATGTCATCTGCATATAATGACAATTTTACTTCTTCCTTGCCAATTTGGATGCCTTTTATTTCTTTTTGTTGTCTGATTGCTGTGGCTAGAACTTCCAGCACTATGTTGAATAAAAGAGGAGAAAGTGGACCGCCTTGCCTTGTTCCTGATCTTAAGGGGAATGGTTTTAGCTTTTCCCCATTGAGTATGATGTTAGCTGTAGGTTTATCATATATGGCTTTTATTATGTTCAGATATGATCCCTGTATTCCCACTTTGCTAAGGGTTTTTAACATAAATGGCTGTTGGATTTTGTCAAATGCTTTTTCTGCATCTATTGAAATGACCAGGTGATCTTTATCCTTCATTTTGTTGATGTGGTGTATCACATTAATTGATTTACGGATGTTGAACCAGCCTTGCGCTCTAGGGATGACTCCCACTTGATCATGATGTATGATCTTCTTAATATATTGCTGAATTCTGTTTGCTAATATTTTATTGAGAATTTTTGCATCTATATTCATCAGGGAGATTGGCCTGTAGTTTTCCTTTTTTGTGATGTCTTTATTTGGTTTCGGAATCAGGGTGATAGTGGCTTCATAAAAAGAGTTTGGGAGCCTTCCCTCCTTCTGGATTTTTTGGAATAGTTTGAGAAGAATAGGTGATAGTTCTTTTTTGAATGTTTAATAAAATTCACTTGCGAATCCGTCTGGTCCAGGGTTTTTGTTTGTTGGGAGCTTGTTGATTACTGATTCAATTTCCTTGGTGGTAATCAGGGTATTTAGATTTTCTGTTTCTTCTTGCGTTAACTTTGGAAAGTTGTATGCTTCTAGAAAATTATCCATTTCTTCCAGATTGTCAAATTTGTTGGCATATAGTTGCTCATAGTAATTTCTTAGAATTTTTTGTATTTCTGTGATGTCTGTAGTCATTTCCCCTCTTTCATTCCTGATTTTGCTAATTTGAGTCCTCTCTCTTTTTTTTTTTTTTGATGAGCCTGGCTAGAGGTTTGTCAATTTTGTTTATCTTCTCAAGAAACCAGCTCTTGGTTTCATTGATCTTTTGAATTGTTTTTCTGTTCTCTATATTGTTTATTTCTGCTCTGGTCTTTATTATCTCCTTTCTTGTACTCCCCTTGGGCCTCTTTTGCTGTTCATTTTCCAGTTCCCTTAGGTATAAGGATAACCTGTTGATTTGAGATTTTTCTTCCTTCTTTAGGTAGGCCTGCACTGCTATAAACTTCCCTCTTAGGACTGCTTTCACAGCATCCCAGAGATTTTGGGTCGTGGTGTTTTCATTTTTGTTTGTCTCGAGATATCTTTTGATTTCCTCCTTGATCTCATTTGTGACCCACTCACTATTTAATAGCATATTGTTTAGCCTCCATTTAGTTGTCAGCTTCCCAGATTTCTTCTTATAATTGATTTCTAGTTTCATAGCATTGTGGTCAGAGAATACAGTTGAAGTGATTTCAATCTTCTTAAATTTATTGAGACTTGTTTTGTGGCCTAACATGTGGTCTGTCTTAGAAAATGTTCCATGTGCACTTGAAAAGAACGTATATTCCATAGCTTTGGGATGAAATGCTCTGAAAATGTCTGTTAAATCCAACTGGTCTGATGTGTCATTTAAGGTCACTGTTTCCACATTGATTTTCTGTCTGGAGGATCTGTCCATTAGTGACAGCGGGGTGTTGAAGTCCCCTACTATGATAGTATTACTGTTGATCTCTGTCTTTATGTCTGACAATATCTGTTTTATATATTTAGGGGCTCCTATGTTAGGTGCATAGATGTTTACTAGAGTTATGTGCTCTTGTTGGATCGATTCCTTCATTACTATGAAGTGTCCTTCTTTGTCCTTTGTTATATTCTTCAATTTAAAGTCCATCTTATCTGATATAAGTATCGCTACTCCAGCTTTTTTCTCAGTACCATTTGCATGAAATATTTTACTCCATCCCTTTACTTTCAGCCTGTATGAGTCTTTGGATCTGAGGTGAGTCTCTTGTATACAGCATATGCTGGGGTCTTGCTTTCTTATCCATTCAGCCACCCTATGTCTTTTTATTGGAGCATTTAATCCATTTACATTTAATGTGATTATTGATAGGTGTGTATTTATTGCCATTTTGTTATTTGTGTTCGTAGTCTTTCATAGGTTGTTTTTCTCTTCTACTTAAAGAAGCCCTTTTAGCATTTCCTGCAAAGCTGTCTTGGTGGTAATGAATTCCCTTAACTTATTCTTTTCTGCAAAGCTCATTATCTTGCCTTCGATTTTAAATGATAACCTTGCTGGATACAGCAATCTCGGTTGTAGGCCTTTATTTTTCATCACTTTGAAAACCTCCTGCCATTCCCTTCTGGCCTGCAAAGTTTCTGTAGAAAAGTCAGCTGATAATCTTATGGGGGTACCCTTGTAAGTAACTTGCTGCCTTTCCCTTGCCGCTTTAAGGATTCTGTCTTTGTCCTTAACCCTTGCCATTTTCACTATAATGTGTCTTGGAGTGGGCCTGTTTGGAATCATCCTGTTTGGAACTCTCTGCACTTCCTGAGTTTGTATTTCAATGTCCTTTGCCAGGTTACGGAAGTTTTCAGACATTATTACTTCAAATATATTCTCAATCCCTTGCTCCCTCTCTTCTCCTTCTGGTACTCCAATGACCCGTGGGTTATTGCCTTTGATGTTGTCCCCCAGCTCTCTTAAACTATTTTCCATGTTTTTCATTCTTTTTTGTTTTTGTTGTTCCGCATGGGTGATCTCTGCTATTTTGTCTTCTAAGTTACTGATTTGATTTTCTGCTTCATCCAATCTGCTAGTGAGTCCATCCAGTTTGTTATTTAATTCATTAATTGTGTTCTTAAGTTCTAGCTGGTTGCTTTTCATGATTTCTCTATCCTTCTTTATATTTTCATTAATTTCCTTGAACATTCTAATAATCAGTGTTATGAACTCTATCTCAAATAGGTTGGTTACCTCTATTTCCTCTATTTCCACTGATTCAGGAAGTTTCTTCTGTTCTTTTATTTGTGTTGTGTTTCTTTGTCTCCCCATTCTGGCTTACTCTTTGTGTTTGCTTCAATATAACAGATAGATCCCCCAGGTTTCTCAGTCTTTTCTGGGTAAACTTATATGGTGTGTGTCCTTTATATTTGAATTACTCAGTCTCCCTATTCTTCTGTGCTTGTATCTGAGGTGTTCCTTGTGTTGTGCGTCTTCACTTGTTGAAGTTTTAGTTTTGATTACTTTTGGTTTGTCAGTAGGTGGGATTGACTCCCAGATTGATTAGCTGTGAGGATCAGCAGCATCTGCAGTTTATGAGCTGCTGTGAGAGGATTGACCCCTCTGATGAAACTTGGACCCTATGGGCCCTAGTACCTGTAGCAACTTCCTTTTGCGTGTGACTCTTGTATGTCAAACCCAGAAATGCTCTAGTTTTATCTAAAGTTGGCCTCTTGTGTCTGTTTGTTGGGATGATTCTTGTGTCTGTTTGTTGGGACCCACTACTGCAGAGTGATTTTAGAGCATAACAGATCAACAAGAACAACCTCCGCAGCCACCAAAGGAAACCAAATGCTTGCACAGGTAAAAAAAACAACCATCAAACTACAGTCAACTTGTACAGAAATATCAATCATACTAATGAAGAAAACAAACAGAAACAAAACAAAAACCACACACAATAATAACAGAAGTGGAAACAAAATAAAATACAATATCCTAAAATAAAAAATAAAATAAACATGAGAAACCGATTAGCTATACCTAAAAAATAAAAAATAAAAATAAACTAAAATAATAATAAAAAAAGTAAGAATAAAAATTAAAAAAATAAAATTTGCAGAAAAAAGGAAAAAAGGAAAAGTATAGCAGTGAGAAGAATGAATAAAATAAGACAGAAAGTGAGGGTGGGGAAAAAAGAAAAAGAAAAGAAAGAAAAAGAAAAAAAATTTATATATTTGTCTACACACCCATATATATGGACATATATTCACCTATATACACCAATATATATGTCTATATTGAAAACTACAAAATGATAAGAATGAAATAGAAATAAAAACCAAAAACAACCAAGATAAGCAGCCAATAAAGGGAAAACAAAACAGAATAAAACCAAACAAACCAAAAATACCCGTGCCGGTCTTGGCTAAAGTCCACCAAGCTCTCTTCAGTTTGTCTGCTGTACAAAAATTCCTGTGCATCTTGTGGGAACAGTAGGCCACCTGATGCCTAGCGTGATTCTGGCACTGCAGGTTTGCTGTACTTGAGTGTGGTTGTGACGTGTGATTGGTGGTTTTTACAAAGTCACTGCCTTTTTGCTTTTGCCTGTCCCAAGACAGGCTGCATCCCCAAAGGCTCAATGAGTGTCTCTGGGCACCCTTTCGGTTGACAGCTGTGGAGAATTAAAGAATTCCTCACTACCAAAAGCCTGCTGCTAAGAATCTGTTAATTAGTGCCTCAGCAGGTGAACCTGCCCTGCCTCCCAAGCCTTGCCTAAAGGTGGGGGCGGGGTAGGTAGTCTCACTCTGCAGCCTTTACTGGGGTGGAAATTCTCAACCCCCTGCAGGTAGGGATATCTTCCTAGTCTGCCCCTATTGCTCCATTCAGGAGTCAGTTTAAGACTGTCTTGGCGGGGGCCAAAGTTTGTGGGAGTGGGTGAGTTATTGGGGTTTTTTTTGCTTTCTGTTCAAGAGTAGAAAAAGGAAAAAAAACCCCAAAAAACATAAAAATAAACAAAGCCACATTTCCAACACTGTTTTAAGCTAAGGCCTTTGCCTCTTATGCTCCAGCGGAGTTCCTGCTGTTGTCCCAAAGGGTCTGCTGGGATTTAGGGAATTGCGCGCACCCTACCGTGTAGCTAAGATCCCCGCTCCGTCTCTCGGGGGACCTGCGTCCCCACCCGGCGCGCTGCGTTTCCCCCGCAAGTCTTCTTGTTTCCCCTGCTCCTGGGTTTCAGGCTTCTGCGCTCCACGGGACCCGGTGGACACAGAGACTGATCCCTGAACCGGGAGGGTGCAGGGACTGATCTTGCCCTGCCGCTGCGGGGCTCTTCACCCTGCTTCCTGGGGACCCCCCGGTGAGCGGCGGGTGCAGCTCGTACCTCTGCACAGTCGTCTCCTCTCTCTCCTCCCACACTTGTCCGGCCTGAGGCTTCTGCCTCAGACTGCAAACCAACGCGCTCTTGCTGAGCTCTAGGTGGGCCGCGGGCCGCAGGGAGCGAGCCGGGGCAACACTCACCGTGACTCAGCAGCCGCGGGTGCGGGCTGCACCTCACGCGTCTCGCCGCCTTCTTCCCCTACTCGCCCGGCCTGACCACCTTCCAGCAATCCTTGTGTGGAACTCTTGGTTGCTCTGTGTGATGAGTAGATGTCTCTTTGAAGTGTATTAGAGGTTCCAATTGTGGATATTTCCAGGGGAGATTTCATGGAGCCCTCCTCACAGCCGCCATCTTGCCCCTGTCTCCTAATGTCTTAAATATAAGATCAGTGCTTCCCTGTTACATGATCCAAGTCTCAATTTGTAGCTTTTCACCAACTGTCCAGAAAAAGAGATCTTGTAATTACCCTGCTTACTTATCTCATTCCTTATTCAACTCCAAATGCTCTTACTGGGTTGTGCCAGGCACAGTGAGTGTGTGTGGAGAAGGGATGCTGAGACCCATTTCCTGTTCTTAAGCTGTTTCCGGTCTCCAGACTGGAAATACCAAAATACATGGTTTATGTAATGTGGAAAGACTTGAGATCAATAGATATAAGAAAGGAGACATCAACTTCATTCGTCATGGACCCATTCCCATTATTTTTGAAAATACTGTTGGATAGAGAGGGAAGGTTTCACAATTGAAGTGACATTTGAGCTGGGCCAACAGGGTGGATAAAGGGTCTAACAGGTATAACAGGAGGCAGATGCTGCAGGAGGAAACAGAATGTGCAGAGAAAGGTACAAAAATAAGTACAAAGACATGAACACATCTGAAGAGCTCTGGGGGGATGTCCAGGAAGGAGGGGTGGGGACAAGTCTGGGGGCCCTGCCTTTGAAGCATTTGGACTTTTTCATGCAGGTAACTTGGAGTACGGAATATCATTATGATAGGGAGAGATTTAGTCAGACTCCATTATGTAGTAACTTGGTGGCAAAATCAAGGATTGATTGGAAGGGAAAGGATTTGGGGCAGTGAGAATAGTTGGGACCCTGATCTAGTGGTCTGAGTAAGAGAGGAGAAGAACCTGAACCAAGACAAACAGGAGGGAATGGATTCAAAAGATATTTAGCATGGATGAGCACTTAGACAGGATTGGATGTTTAAGTAAAGGGGTTAATGAGAAGGACCAACATTTCTTTCTTGGAATATTTGTTTTGTATCTATAATATCTACAGATTATATAACCAAAAATGGAAAATATTTATAAAACAGAAAAGTAACCAAAGTCTTAAAAGACAAACACACATATAATGTTAATTACCAATTAAAAGTATTGTCTGAACTATATTTAATTGCCCTAAATAGTTCTCCAATTGACCTTTTAATGTAAATGACGTATCTATTATAATTATAAAGAATACAAAAATAGTAAACAATCAAACAATTTGTTTAGATTTAGATCTGGGTGAATTCTGGAAAAAGTGTATGTTTGAATATTATTAAAACCTTTCTCGGGCCAGCTGAGTGGCGCAGCGGTTAAGCGCTGGCTTGGGAAGCCAGCGGCCCCAGTTCAGTCCCATGTGTGAGGGCCAGTGACACTGCCCTCAAAAAAAAAAAAAGCTTTCTCTATTTAAGAATTTTATCCTTAGAGCTTCAGAAATATTCAATTTTATAAGCAGTGA
This sequence comes from Aselliscus stoliczkanus, assembly GCA_033961575.1. Taxonomy (NCBI): domain Eukaryota; kingdom Metazoa; phylum Chordata; class Mammalia; order Chiroptera; family Hipposideridae; genus Aselliscus; species Aselliscus stoliczkanus. The sequence continues at coordinate 99,721,960 of CM066727.1, read as the reverse complement.
GTAAATTAACATCTTCTTTTTCCACTTTATAACTGTCTAATTAAATCCTATCAATAGAAAATGTAAAGTGGTTTAGGAAATTAGCAAAATGTAGAATTTTAACATATGAAGCTCCTATTCAATTGTAGTTCTCATGTAAAATCCAGTTGTTTTGTTCTTTTATGGACTCATTCCCAATTTTCCATAAAAGACTCCCTTGGCCTATTTCTAACTAGCATTTTCTTTGTAACTCCTCCAGTAGAGGTTGCCTGCCAGCTACTATCATTGTTCTCCAAGATAGCAAAAAACCGAAATCATTTAAGACCCTTCCATGTGAAGAAGGCTGTAGCATGCTCCTCTTTTAATAGAAAGAAAAGAAAAAAATAGAGTTATTTTCATAAGTTCACAGCTCTATAATTTTGTGGAGGTGGTTTCTTTGATTAATATTTCCAAGTTATTGTGGAATTGGCTCTCCACAGAGACAAAATAATGATCACCCTTTCAACTGTTCTTTGATAATACTTCTCCAAGTCCAGATATTTAGAAATGGGATACGTAAGAGTATGTTTTTTTATTTAAGAAAATCTTTAATTAACATAAGCAAGACATATTAAAAATAAATAAGATTCCCATTTATTTTTCATAAATAAATTCTTATTTCTCAAATACTTCTCACCAGAGGATATTAGTTTAATTAAATTATGGTCTAGGAATTCTGTCTGAGATGCCATTTCAAAACTAAATAAAGAAGAGTATGTTTTTTGTTTTTGTTTTTTTCTTTTTTTAGCTGAGCCATCCTGCCACCTGTTGGCAGCTCAGTGGCAGCTCAGCTCAGCTCGCACTCTTGAGCGAGCTCTTAACCAGCTGAGCCACTTGGCTGGCCCGAGAGGAGTATGTTTTTAAACAAGTAATTCAATTGGCTATAATTAACTAAATAGAAGTAGTCAATTGTAAATTCTTCCACTTTTTGCTGAATGTCTATGTCTTTATTTTGTAATTCATACTTGTATATTTATCGCATACATTTAGACGTGTTTTCCAGTGTCTGTGCTTTGGGTGGGGTGAGGTGGGGGTGGGGTTTGAGTGCTGCCTCCACTCAGCCAGACTATAAAATTACCACATGCTTGAAACTACAAGATTGTGATTATCCCTTAGGAGAGAATTTAGGACACTGCTGCCCCTAAAGTATGCTGATAGTGCATGATTTTTAGAATCGCAAGCCAAGTGTTTCTTCTTCCCTTCAATTCTGGAGAGCAGTACAGAAAAAAAGAAATTGAACAGAGACCTGGGTTCCATTCTCGACACTTGCATTTGCAAGGAAACCTTAGACAAACTGCTTTTCTCTCTGGGTCCTGAGTCCTGACATAATTGTGGCTGATCACGTCTCTTTGGCAGATGTATCTGGGAATAAAAGTGGATATGACAGATTCAACATGTAATTGGTGAAGAGATGAAAAGAAAGATAAGTTCTATGTGGAAACACACAAAGACACATGAACATGCACAAGAAAGGAGTATCAGGGCTACTTTAGAGTGAGGCTTTGTTCAAGGATGTAGAGGAACTGAAGCATGGCCTAGATGGGAAGTAGAAACACTAACAGCATGATCAATCTGTCTGGGAGCAGAGCCCTGCAGTATGCTCAGGAATAAAGATAATGACGGAAGAAAAGGAAAAAACAAACAAACAGATTTCATTCCAGATGTAAAATCAACCAGGAATGCAGTCCCTTCCTTGCCTGAGACATGAAGCCATGGCGCTAGTCCAGAAAGCCCTGTTCATAGAAGACGATTATTTTGGCATTCCTAGCAACTAATGACTTAGGTAGGTTCCCTTTATTTTAGCATGTACCCTTTTATATTGAAATTATGTTTGCTATGCGTGTCTAGTGTTCCATTCTTTGAGCTCCTACGGGCAGTGAGGTTGTTGTATTACCATTATCTTTGGTTTCTGAGTACCCAGCAGAGTGCCTGCACATAGAATGGGCACAGTTACTATTTACTGAACTCAAAAGAGCTGGGAAAGTGATGGAGAAAAGGGTAGGACCCATCAGGGGAAGTGAGTGAAGTTGAGATAAAGATGTTTAAGAGTACCCAAGACACCCTTTGCCTGTTTCTCATTTTTTTCTGGTATTGATCTTGACTGTTTGGATGTCAAAGCAAGAGAGAAGGGTAAAGGAAGAGGGTGAGGACAAGAAAAAAAGAGTATGGACACGGCTGTCTTGAAGTTCTTGCAGTAGGTGCTACACATTTTTATTATATGAATAAATGAGCACCTCCCAGTTCAGTGACAGCCCCATTCCACCTGACAATAACCCTGGGAGGAAGGTATTATCAGTCCAGTTGAACAGGTGAGAAAGTGCTCAGAGCAGTGGAAACCCACACAGCTGGCAGATGTGAGAGGTGGGGGTTCATATGCTCAATTCACTACCACATGAGGAGCAGAGGATAGAGAAGGGCAGAAAGTGAAGAACAGCTCAGAAAAGTAAAGGACAAAACAGAAAAATTAACTGGCTGGAAGAATAGCAGTAGTCAGAAGAAACAGAAAAAAGGAAGAAGTGCCTTATGGCATTTGTTGCTCACACTATTTCCTTTTTGTTTATGTTCAATGTAATCAATGTTATGATGGAATATTTTATAGGTTTTTGCCATTAGTTTCTACTGGTGTGTCTAGGGCTGAGACTCCATTCAAACATTCTAATTATTAGCATGCAATGAACTTATTGTAATGTACATACAGCTACAGCCAGCCCATGCTATCTCCATATTTTCTATAAAATGTTCCAAGAAACAGTGTTTAATCAAAGGTCATTATAAATGGAAAAGGAATTCAGAAACCACATGTGGTTTTATTATTCCCGGAAATGGCTAATGCAGCTTAAGATGCATCACCTTTACTATATCTGAGGGCCCGAGTCATTTTTTTTCCTTTCTAATGCAAAGTCCCTTTGGATTACTCAATTGATGTATGACAGCATGACTACATGAGGCCCTTACTCATTAATTTTGTGTTGGTAAAGCTGTCTTTGAATAACCTAGGATTTTTGGCAAACCAACAAATAGCTCTCATTAAAATTAATAATAGTTTCAAAAGCATCATGTAAAGTTCGTACAATGCTGTTTCCTCATAAATTTTACGGCACTTTAGGGAATTCATAATGCTCTCTTGGAAGTAGAAAAGGCAGGAATGGTAATTCAGAAACATGACATCATTCCCCAAAGCATGTTTAGTGTAACTAAAAATAAAAGGTAAGTAATTGTGTCTACATTAGCACAAAGAGAAGAGAAGTTTTGTCATTTGTTTGACTTACTGGTTATTAAATGTGGCTTGTTGGATAAACTCTTCCTGGGCCCCCACCATTTCTGGTTGAAGAGCTAGTCTTCCTTTAGAGAGATTACTTTGCATCAGGTTTTGAAGGTGGAGCTGTGTCCAGCCCTTACTCTGCGAGCAGGAATGAGGAGACAGAGATGGGATAAACACCTAGGAGGTGGACCTGGGGCTCCTAGTTATGGTGTCTCAAAAAGCATCAGGCTTCCTAGATGAAGCTTGAGTGTGAAGGAGAAAGGACATTGAAGAAGGTAGAAGGATACAGTCTTCCCTTGGTAACTGAGGGGGATTGGTTCCAGACCCCCCTCAGATCCTGCTCAAGATCCTTGGATCCAAATTTAGATGCTGAACCTGTGGATATGGAGGGCTGACTGTACATGCAAAGCCAGTGTGAGAAAGCTTGGAGAATTCATGTGATAAGGCTGGAGCATGGCGTGGAAGGGTGGGCTGGAGGTGGGGACAGTAAGTTGGGGGGAGGTAATGACAGATGAAAGCACAAAGTAGAACTTGAATATTTTGATAAGAATTTTGTGTTTTGTTTATGTATGTGTTTGGGAGCAAACTGTGTTTGCTCCTGTGTTTGGGAGCAAAGATGTCAATTCTCTGACAGTTTCAGCTGTGAGTTCTCACTCAGATTTTAAGAATCTTCATTAAAGTAATAAAATGTGACTGTGATCTGGGAGTCCAGGAGGTGGGCAGGGGAAGCATTCACCTATTTGCATATTCAGCAATACTTACTGAGTACCTATCGTATGCCAGGACCAGTCCAGTGCTGGGAAGAGAGCGGTGAATTAAAGGGACAACAGCTTTCCTCTCCTGGAACAAACAAAATAGTGGGTTGAGATAGACATTGTACATATAAACTACTGAATATATACTCATATATCAGATGATGGTAAGTGCTTAGGAGAAGGATTAGATAATTTAAGGGGAATGAAAAGTGGTGAGGATGGCATTAGGAGTGTTGTTATTGTTTTATAGGGTGGTTGGGAAGGCTTCCTGAAAAAGATTACATTTGTTTGCAGACATAAAGGTGGTGAGGGAGTAAGAAATGCCATCTGGATAAAGATCATGCCAAATAAGGGAAAAGCAAGTGCAGAGATCCTGGGGCAGGGAACATGGTTTGGTATTTAAGAACTGAAGGTTGCCATGTATGGTCAGGAGGAGGTGGAATTAGCCTGAGGAAGATGAGGTAAGGACTGGGGGACATGGGGTTTGACCACTCAAGCCTTGTAGGGTAAGCACTCTGACTTTTCCTCAAGGGAAAGCCATTAGTACATGACTTTTCATCTTCAGCTTGCCATTTTACCTTGATTTTGCCCCTGACGTGGGTAGCCACGTATTCCAAAGACTCTGGCTGCCACCTGCAGTCTTCTTTTCACGTTTTTTTCCAAACAATTGGTTCTGAATTTTCACCAATTATTTACCAATTCATTTCACTTATAGTCATGTATGAACTCAAAATTGTTTGTCAGAACAGTGCTGGTATTTGAATAGTTGTTTCCAGAAAGGCCTAGGAAAGAAAAGAGGAGATGTGATGTTTGTGCCAGAACAGACAGGTAATGGGAGAGCTGTAGGAGGGTGGATGGGGAGATGTGGAGATTCCCTGAGAGAGCCTAAAGTGGAGGATAGCGGAGAACTGACAAGGCTGACTTAGAAAAATGTACTTATGTTATTTCAAGGTCAGGTGAATCTGATAGAAAGCTGTAAAGGAGGGGGTTTATCAAACATAGCAAGATAAGTAACACAGGGGTAAGGAAGAAACAAAGGCCAAAGGGAAGAACAGGCTCTAAAGAGATACTGCAGAGATGCATGGCTTTCTTCCAGCTGAGGTAAAAGTATTATTAATGGCACCACCTAATATCTCATTGTGCCCTGCTATTATGGGTCTGGAGGGCTACCTTCTACCCTTTCCCCACTGAGGTGCATATCCTGTCATAATTGCATGAGGTTTTCTAGGGTGTGACCGGACAAGCTGGAATATGGCAGTTTCCTCATTCAGCCTGTGCAGCATCTCGCTAGACCCAGACAGCTGACAGCCCCGCAGCTGACTTCCATCAGCCATCACTGTTCGTTACTGTTCAAGTTCATAAAGACTCACTTCAGGGGTGCCAGGGCTGAAAAGAATTATATATGTTCTTTTCATATTATATTATTAATATTATTCATATTATTCATTTAAACAATGCTTTAGGTACTTACTGTGTGCAAAGCCCTGTGTTAAATAATTTATGGCCATTATTTTATATAATCCTCTCAACAACTCAATAAAAAACTTGGGCTCTACAGCTCGCCAGCCTGGATTTAAATCTCAAAAAAAAAAAGAAGGAAAATTAAAAAAAGACTCAGAGTGTACTAAAAGAATGATAACGATTACCTTCTACATGCCCTAGCACACACTCAGAATTGTGCACACCAGCGTCTTGTGGTAATAGTTCCTTTAAAGCAATAATACTCATTGAGTGAATTGAAAAACAAAACCAGTATTAAACAAAATATTAATCAATTTGAAGAATGCCTCAATTAAATTGGTAGTTTCATTGACTTTAGAAGAGATACTCCATTTAGACATTTGTAGTGGGTTAAACATACAGGATTCTGAATGAATTTTAAACACTTTAGGCAGAGTTACAGTAATAACATGAGGTGAGTTAAGGAGAATAAAGTAGAACAGCTGATTTTCTTTTTTATGGAGAAGAAATAAGATCCTCACAATTTACATTTGGGTGAGTTATGCTTTCGCAATCACCAACATCATCCCAAAGCTTCCTTCCATATGTTTTCTTACTTAATCATAGTTGTTCTCTTCTCAGATGACCTCCATATAATATATACCCCAACCCATGTCATCTTCTATTCCTTGCCCACTATGTTTCATCATAGGACTCATTTCTACTTTGCATATTATATATCTGTGTATTATTTTCTGCCTCCCATTACAAAAATGTGAGCTTCATAGGAGCTGGGTGTCATTTTGTTTAACTGCTATAGTTCTGACATGCTGTGGTGTCTGAACTTTGAATTAATGAATATATATTATATTTATATCACATATGTTTTTGATAATTTACATGTTATATTTTTCTCTTGTCTCTATGAGAACATGATTTGAATTGTTCTGATGGCTAATGCGTATCTGAGGTAAAAAAGTGCTAAAATAAATGCTCCCAACCTGAGTTTTGACAGTGATATTATATAAGGAAGTGTTTGGGGAACAGACCTGCCCGCTTCTACACAATTACAAAGTTCCGTGATGGAGACCTCCTTAGCCAGAGTAGTGTGAGGGAAAGGAAGTTGGGTAGAGATGTCTTTGGAGGCAGATGTTGCCAAGTGGACAGGCTTGGGGGGCTTACCTCCTTCACGTCAAGCCTGGTGAGCCACACAGAGGACTTGGGACATATGCTCACAGAATACTGCATATAGCACTTCAAGGCAGTAAGAGGGAGTGGCCTGCACTGCCCAAGCTTCTTGGGTGAGGGATATGAAAGAATTTTCCAGAGACCAACCTGAACTAACTGGCAGAGCATCAGGTTAGGGTTGAATTGGGGCCCATTCAATAGGGTCTGCTTGAGGGGGCCAGGGCCAGAGCAACAAGACATGGAAGGCAACATGGGACTCCTCAAGGTTGTGGAAGGAGCCATGAGTGACCACTTGGTATAGAAATGCATTTACAGGGGCTATGAGGACCTTAGCAGATAGGTCCTCTGTGTCGGGACTTTCTAAAGAGCCCCACAGAGACAGGGTGAGCTAACTCACCTGCCAGATGCATAGGGCTCCAAGCCACTCAGCCAAGTAGGAATAGTCCCTCTTCCTGCCTTTCCTGTCTTCACAGTTTTGGCCTCTCTGGGGGAAAATTTCAGCTACTAATTGAGGAAACAGGGAGAGCAGAAACAGCCCATCCCTCCCTCCTGGAAGGCAGGCAGTCTCTGACTACACACCTTAGTGTGATGGTGGCAGCAAGAAGAAAGCTGACCTTTGAATGAAGATTGAAGTTTGAAACTTATTTAATGATTCTGGATGGATTTATTCCAATTATAGAATTGAAATTATGTTTTGTAACTTAAAGTGACCTCAGGACTGTCATAAGAGTGAGCAGAAAAATCCCTGGGATTTACCCAAATTTCCATCCCAAGGCAAAGAAAGATTCCTTGCATAAAATATTTCTCCTCATTATCCTTTTAAAAAAATGTCTTGATATGTCACTAACCAAGCTTTAAAAAACTTAGCAGTTACATTGTTTTCAAATATTTCTCAGACACTTTAAAAATAAATTTGTCATGTATAATAGATTAGAGCAATGTTATAGTGTTATAGGCTCATCCACAGTCACTTACAAATCCCTACTCTCTTGCTGGGTCTTTCTATTTTAGAGGCTAACAAAGCTAACTATTCATTTTTCCTGTCTTTCTTGTAGCTAGGAGTTGGCATGTGATAGTGCTGGCCAATAAGAGAGAAATAGAAGTCTGATGGGAAAATTCTTATTTTCCTGATAAAGCAGATAGAACTGTTGTCTTCCCTTCACGAACTCTTCTTCCTACATTGAATATGAATATCTTAGAGCTGCGTTAGCCATTGTATGACAAGGAGAGAATGTCCCCAAACCTCACTGGGATGCTGGTCCTGACATTGTTGAGGAAGGGTCTCCCTCCAGACTCTTTGACGTGTAAGCAAAACAAACCCTTATCAGTTTAGCTTCTGCTAGTCAGGTAATCAGTTACCTGCAGCCAAAAGCGTTTTGAACAGAACCAAAGACAAAACAAAACCTTGTTGATGGATATTAGGAGTGAAGTTGATATTTACCTATATGCAGTCATTCATTCAACTCTCAAACGTCTTAGTAACATTTATTGAATATTACTCTGTGCTAGGCCCTTATAGTATAAAGAGGAATGTGAAGGTGCTTCCACTGCAATGAATAAAAATTAGTTATAATAAAAATGTGATACTTGGTATAATACCAATGTGAATATACAATGTACAAGTTATATAAAAAGAAGCACATGGAAGAGTTGAGTAAAGCTGGGGGAGGGGTGGTGATTCTGAGATTAGGACTTAGGGATTTATTTGATGGAGAGTGATGAGGGCTGCAGGTAGGTGTGGACAAAGCAGGTAGAGTACATCGGGATCACTAGGCAATATGAAATGGTTGTATTTTGTAAATATTATAGTTTAATATTTAATAGTGCTTGGGCTCTGGGGTTGGACTACCTGGGGTTCAAATCCTGGCTCTCCCTGTTACAGCTGTAGAACTACAAGTAAGATGTTTAGTTTCATTTCTTTATCTGAAAATTGATGTTTTACATACTTTGAGGGGTTGTTGGGAAGATCAAATGAGCTGAATCACATATGGCTTTTAGTAGTGCCTGGTACATAGTAAATATTCTGTACATGTTACAGATTATTCCCAGCTGGTCATGGAAACAGACTGTATATTATGGATAGTGGGGTGACCTCAGGAGAATCCGACAAGGTTGACTGGGGCTATATTGTGATGGGCCTTATATGCCACGCAGAATAACTTGAACTTGATCCTACAGTCATTGGGAAATTCTTGTTCTGGAGCACAAAACTAAGTCAACAATGGCCCCCTAGTTGGCAAATCCTATAGGCACATTACTTATGTGATACTTGGCACTGTTGATTTCCTTCTTATGAGCTTTTTACTTATTCCCACAGATACCTTTTGTTTTTTCTTGGCTTTGTTCCTATATCAAGTCTTGTTTCCTTCCAAGTCATTCTCAGCTCTTCTGCCTGAAGAATCTTTGTAGAATGTAACTGTGATCACCTGATCTGATTAAAATCTGAAAGTGGCTCCCTATTCCCTTCAGGTAACTGTGCTGTATGTGACATAAAGAGACTTCACAGCCATATGCCTGCAGACTCCTCTAGGATCATGTTTTCTATGCCGTCACAGGAATTCCACCCTCTGATCCTATCACATGGAACTTCTAGGAGTTCCTCAGCATTATTGCAATGCTTTGACTCCATGATTTTGCAGGTGCCATTTCCCCTTCTTTGGAGATCTTTTTCCTGTTTTTACTTGGCTTATGGTTTAATTCATTCTTTAGGACTTCACTGAATGGCATGCCCACAATTTCCTCATCTTTCTATTTTCAAGATCAACAGCCTTGCGCTGACTCATTAAAAAAAGGAATAATGATGTATTAGACTGTTGTCTTTACATCACTGGTGAAACTGCTCCAGAAGGGACTGGCTTATTGTTTCCCTATGACCAAAAATATGCTGTTAGACACATTCCTTTTCATAAAATCATGAAGCATTGTTTCAGGGGAAGTTAAGTCTCAGCCTTGAGCTATGTTTCCACACTGCACTTGACATTGTGCGTGGGGCTGAGAATGGACTGGAATAAAGGGAACCCTGTTATTATAATTTAAAATTTTTTCACATTGAGTTGGACTGGTGTGATAGGATTTTCAAGTACTGAAATGAGTCCATTTTAGGGACTGGGAGGCTGGAAGATTTTTTATCTCCTAAGAGTGATGAGGAAGCAAGGGTCCATGCTATGCTGGATATGTCATCTACAGAAAAGGAAAGAAAGAAGCACCAGGGCAAGTAAAAGCAGCGCTCATGAGACGGAATAACATTGTTTTCTGCTTCTGTCCTGCTAAGTCCAGCTTGTGCAATAAAACAATTTTATTTGCCCCTCTGTACAACTGAAGTAGGTTCAAATGACGGCCAGATGAGTCCCCATTTCTTACTGAAGTTGGACTCACTCTAAAAGAGTGGACTAAAGTTCTGGCTTCTTGCTGGTCTGCATTTGATAATATATTCCTACAGAATGAATTAAGCCTGAGCTAAATATTTCACAGAAGTTTTGCAAATTTCCTTTTCATCCTAAAGACTGGAAAAAGTTCATGAACAAATATATTTAATGAAGTCTGTGCACTTTTGAAAAATTAAAATACCCATGTAAGTATCAGTAGGTTTAAGAAGCCTAAGAGAAGGGAAGTAAAAGAAAAAATGAACAGATGGGATTATATCAAACTTAAAAGTTTTTTCACAACAAAGGAAACCATCAATAAAACAAAAGGAAGCCTACTGAATGGGAGAATATATTTGTCAACAATATATCTGATAAGGAGTTAATATCCAAAATTTATAAAACACTCATCAAACTCAACACCAAAAAGACAAACAACCCAACTAAAAAATGGGCAGAGGAAAAGAAGAGACATTTCTCTAAAGAGGACATACACATGGCCAATAGACATATGAAAAAATGTTCAACCTCACTGATCATTAGAGAAATGTAAATAAAAACCACAATGAGATACCACCTCACTCAGGTCAGAATGGCTATCATCAATAAATCAACAAACAACAAGTGCTGGCGGGGCTGTGGGGAAAAGGGAACCCTGCTGCACTGTTGGTGGGATTGCAGATTGGAGCAACCACTATGGCAGTCAGTATGGCGGTATCTCAAAAACCTGGAAATGGAACTACCTTAATGACCCAGCAATTCCCCTCCTAGGTATTTATCCTGAAAAACCCAAGACACTAATTCGAAAAAATATATGCACCCCTATGTTCATTGCAGCGCTATTTACAACAGCCAGGACTTGGAAACAATCGAAATGCCCATCAGTAGACAATTGGATTAAGAAACTGCGGTACATTTACACAATGGAGTATTACGCAGCTATAAAGAAGAAAGAAGTTATACCATTTGCAATGATATGGATGGACCTAGAGAACATTATGTTAAGTAAATAAGTCAGTCAGAGAAAGACAAATACCATATGATCTCACTTATATGTGGACTCTAAAGAACTGAATAAATGAGCAATGTAAACAGAAATAGTCTTAGAGACACAAAGAAAAAACTGATGATTGCTAGATGGGATGAGGATGGGCATGAGGGAGAAGGGGAAGGGACGAGGCAACATAAACTGATAACTACAATACTACTGCAGAGACAGAAGAGACAGTTTAGGGAATATAATCAATTAGGTTGTAAATATTTTTTTTTTTTTTAGGGGAAGAGAAGGACGCATGTCTTTTTAGGGAGACCACTTCATGGGCGGTGTAGTGGCCTTACCACTGCACTGTACATCTGAAGCTGCCACTGAATAATATTATATGTCAACTATAATTTAACATATATAGTCATGGGATGTGGAATATAATGTGGGGATGGAGTCAATGGAATTGTAATAGATATGTATGATATCGGGTTTGGGGGGCAGGGTGGGGGGAGGGGAGAGTCACTTTGTAAGAGGTGAAAAAGATAACTATTGCATTGTTTTGTACCTCTGTAACTAATAATAATAATAATAATAATAATGTTAAAAAAAGAAGCCTAAGATATTTCTTCTCAATGCAAAATTAGAAATATTAGAAATGAGATTTATACAGTGATACAAATATTGAAAAATATTGTGTACCCATAGTATAATTGCGATCATATTAACAATCTTTAAATTAATGACAATGTATGAAAGTGTTGCTTGCATTAGGATGTTAGAATTGTGAATAATGTTTGAGATTTTTTTCTAATGTTTGAGATTTTCCAGATATTTATTTGTTCTTTTCTCCCTCTCTCCTTCCCTCTCTCTCTTCCTCTCCTCCCTTCATTTACTCCTTTCTTCCTTTCTTCATATTTATTGCACTCTTATTCTGTGTTAGGGCCTCTTCTCAGCCCTGGGGAGCCATAGCAAACAAAACAGACACCAATTCCATATTTGATTTTGTGACAGGTTGGGGAATGGATTGGAAAGGAGAGAAGTAGAGGAGGGAGAATGAGTAGGAGGTGATGATACCGAATCCAGGTCAAAGATGATGGAAGCATGAACTACATTAGTTGCTCTGCCCCCCTTTCTTCTCACATAAGCTGTTTTTGAATGATTTCATCTTCGTGTGTTTCATTCAAGCCTCTGCTGAAATGTCACTTATTAGAAAGGAGTCCTATAACCATCCTAGCTCCTTTAGTCTCTGCCCTGTCCCATTTCCTTCCCTCCACTTTTAAATAGTACTTATCCCTACCTGGCTGACTCCGTAAGATGAACTGATATATTATTTATCTATTTGTTTATTGTTGTCCTTCTTCCATAGCATAAAAACATGAGATAGGGACTTTGTTTTGTTTATTGTTGTATTTCTGTCTTTTAGAAATGTGTCCATCTGGAACATAGGAGTTTTAATAAACATTGTCTGAATGATTAGACAAATGATTGCTAAATCTATGTCCTTAGCTTTGAGATCTCTCCTGAGTTCCACATTTGTTGTTCCCATGCCAACTAACCCTTTAAAGTGTATTCTGAGTATACAAGGTGTGATCAAACAATACGGTGAATGTTTAAATAAAAAAATTATTACAGTAAAAGACACATTGCCATTAATTCCCCCTCAAAACACTCCCTCTTGCTTTGAACACACTTATTCCATCATTCTTGCCACTTTCTGAAGGAGTTCCAGAAGTCTTCTTTTGTGAGTGTCTTTAGTTGCATTGTCATGACTGCTTCGATGTCCGGAATCATTTTGACTTTGGGAAGAGCCAGAAGTCGCCCGGTGCCAGATCTGGTGAATAAGGTGGATGAAGATACACCCTAATATTTTTATTTGACAGAAATTGCCATACCGGAAGTGATGTGTGACATGATGTGTGATATGACACACATGTTATGATAGAGGATGACTTACGTCACACTTTAAAACACACCTTCTCTCAACCGTAGCTCACACTCGACTGACTGCACCAAACAAGTTGAAACTTGTCACACACTGTTACTAAGGCTCGACTCACTGCTTCCCATATTGAAGATCCCTGCCTTTCCGTTGGATGGCACTTGGCAACAGCATTCACCATATTTTGTGATCACAACAGAAAGGCTCCTTGTCACACATCATTCCTGATAGGGCAATTTCTATCAAATAAAAACATTACAGCATGTCCTCATCCACCTCATTCACCGAATCTGACACTATGTGACTTCTGGCTCTTCCCCAAAGTCAAAATGACCATGAAAGGTAAATGTTTTGAATTGATTCAGGACATCAAGGCAGACACAACAGAGCAACTAAAGACACTCACGAAAGAGAACTTCCAGAACTGCTTCAGAGGTGGCAAGAAAGATGGGATAAGTGTATTCAAAGTGAGGGGGAGTATTCTGATGGGGATTAGTGGCAATGTGTCTTTTACTGTAATAATTTTTTAAATTTAAACATTCACCGTATGGTTTGATTACTCCTTGTAATTTGAACTCCAGACATTCAAAGCTTCTTATGATCAGCCTCCTTTCCCAGCCAGATCTGCTTCCTGTGAAATCCTCTCCATTAAGGTTATTGTTTCTCAAGTTTTCAACTCAGGATTTATGTTCCTTTGTCACCAGATGCTAGGATAGAGAATAGGATGCAGGTGGATGTGGGGGAGGGGTTATTAAAGGACTTAAATGTGAAGGATTTGATCTGGACTAGGTGTGCTGGGTCACTATAGCAGAGGGGTGACAGCTCACATTCTTTCCACTTGGTATTCTAACTCATTTGCTTGTGTAGTCTTGTCTGATTGAAGAAGTACATACGCATCCATTAGGGTTTTCTGGCCTGATATTTATATTGAAATAGCATATTCCTCTAACTGATTAAGCATGCTTACTTGTCCCAAGTAGGGAAAGACCTACAGCACTTTCCCTTGTAAATATGGTTAGAAGAAAGGGATGGAGCAGCTGTAAGAGCATTCTGTGTTCTTATCACTGATAATGAGTTTTGAATAATATTTTTTGTGGAGGAGGGGGAGAAGAAATAATTGGAAGTCAGTATTTAATACCATTTTTTGAGGGGGTCAACATTAAAATTTAATTCTATTCAGGATCTTTAAACAAGAAGCATACAGGTCCAGCCAAGTGGCGCGGTGGTTAAGCGCTGGTTTGGAAACCAGCGGCCCCGGTTTGGGTCCTACATATGAGGGCCAGTGACACTGCCCTCAAAAAAAAGGGAAAAATATACAAATTTATTTGTTCACAGCTTAACCTTTGAGTTGCCTTAATAGATGTTGCTTTTTTTGCGTCCCAATGTGTCTCATGCATGCTTATGAGAAATAAGCCAGAGGAAAGAACGACATCATTTACTGAGGCTTCATCAAACCTTCAAATTACACTTGCAAATTACAAGGCAACGTTAGTTACTTTGGGGCAATCCCATGAAAGACTCAAGTTTCTGATTTCAAGGAAGGTGTGATGTAAAAAATTAGGGTACCAATAATATAATATTGCCAAAATTAAAGACATATGGATATTTTAACATGTCATAGGATATATGTATGTGTGTTCTCATCTATTACTTTCCTATTTTACTCCTTTCTCCAGCAAACTGAATAATTGATCCTACTTTTGTGCCTTAAAAATAAACAGGAAATGAAACTATGGAAGACACTTGTGTTCTGCAATCACACGTTCCCCTCTAGTGTCTAAGAGACCCCCATAAATCTCATTCAAATAAGATGCTTCCAGAGATTAAAGGTCATCCGAGATGAAGAAGATGTAGGCCCTAGAAATGTTTAGCTCTGCATTTCATAGCACTGTTGAACTCCATCAGGGAAAATACATCTTTTCTAAATGTGCGTTCCACGTAGATGGTTAAGAGTTTGAGGTTATTGCAGCCCTGGGGCTTCAGCACAAGCAGGCAGGGCGGGACAGGCCCCAGAAGACGCGGCGGCTTCCCAGCTAACGGTCCTGGCGGGGCGGGGCCTGGCCTGGCCTGGCGGGGCGGGGCGGGGCGGGGCGTGTCCTCCGCTAAAGGTCCTTGCAGGCGGGCGCGTGCCCGCAGGAGGCGCCTCCAGGGCCGTTGTGGGCCGGGTGCGCGCCGCCTCCGTCAGCTCCTCCCGCGCGGCCGGGGCTTCCTCTCGCGTTTCCACCTCGGCTTTGGCGGCTGCTGCAGCAGCTGCGAGCGAGCCCGGTAGGGGCGTCGCCGGCCTGCGCCATGAGGGTCGCGCCCTCCAGGCCCGTGCCGGGCCTCTCGGGGCGGCGGGCCGGGCCGTGACCGGGCGCCCGCGCACCCGCGGGAAGGACTCCGGCGATGGGGGACAGGTAATTGCTCCCGGCCGGGCAGAGGGCCGCGAGGGTCCGCGCAACCCAGATCCCGGGTGATAGGGCGCGCGCAGGGCGGGTGGGCCCCCACCTGGCCCCCAGTGACGGTGCCGTTGCCTTTCGCACAGGTGGCTCCGGGTGACCGTCCTCCCCGGCTGCGTGGGCTGCAGGACCGTGGCCGTCCCGGAGTCCTGGACCGTGCGCGACGTCAAGGAGCGCATCCTGGCTGAGACCGGCTTCCCGGTGTCGGAGCAGCGGCTGTGGCTCGGCCACAGGGAGGTACGGCCCCGCGCCCGCTGCTCAGCGGGACCACGGGCTAGTCCGCAAGCTCGCTGGTAGTGAGACTGGACGGGTTTTAGCCTTGTGTCCTGGAAAACAGAGACTCATCTCATGATCACCTGGAAAGAATGCTTTGAAAATGTGCTCTATCATTAGCTGTGATTTTTATTGATTTAGCATTGCAACTTTGTGTACCCCCCTCCCGCATCTTGTCTGAATCTTCACTTCCTGAAATTAAGATACTTTTTTTGGTGGGCGTTATAACTAGAGGGTTTTTTTTGTTTGTTTCTTTGCTTGTTTAGAGACTTCATCATTGAAGTGACTGAAGTATTACTCGTATGTTTCTAATTGTGTTATACGTGTAACTGGACGCTGGTAAATGTCTTCATCTTTTATGTCTTAGAAGTTTCCCTCCAGTTTTGAATCACAGGAATGGAAAGGCTCTTCAGACATACTTTAATATAGAAGCTATTATTTTGAGGAGTAAGTTTATATGGAAACTTATAAGGTGCAAATGAATGACATAGCAGATCAGCACTTGAGCAGATCAAAATTTTGGAAAATAGAAGTATTTCATATTATCATATACTTTAAAATGGGTGAAACTACAGTTCTCATAAAGGAGGAGTTATGGAGACACATTACTGAAAATTACTCTTTTACCCTAATAAATATCTTCACTCTTTTATATGATAAAAGATACATCATTTCCAGGATTTAAAAGAGGCAAAAAAGAGTTGAACACATATATGAGGAATACTTGAACAATACATAATGACAAGTACTGGATTTCCTTACTATCCGGTACAAATATGGGTGAAGTGCTGGGTACCTGTGATTTTCGATCCTTCAATGTAGCCTTGACATTCTGTGTACCTGGGTCTCCTCTGTGGTCTCTTGCCTGTTTAGATCTAGATTTCCAGTTAATCTGTTTTGTTCCTCCACAGGTCAGTCCTTCTTACCAATTCCCCAAGGCTCTTGGGGGCATGTAGACAGTGACTTGATTGAGGACTTTGGACAGAATTGAGGAGCAAAGCTTATTGTTCTACCTCTTTTTTTGTGCCTATCACTGTCTTTTAACCTTCCCATGTATACTCTCCTGGATATATACCCACTTCTTTGGTTACTCTTCTGGTTCTGTTTTGTCAGCTTGTCCCCTAGATGAGGCTATACCCAAAAGCTCAGTGGTGACGGGGTCTTGCCATTAGAATGTATTTGGAGGTGTCTGTGCATTGGCGTGGGATGGTGAACGTGGCAGTGGAGTGGAGAGTGTATTGGATTGAATGGTGGTCGGTGGGGGGGGGTCTAGTTAGGAAACTTATGCTATATGACATAATGAGGTTCTAGACTACAATTATAGAGATGACTGAAAGGAAAGAATGTATAGGAGACTGAAAAAGACAAAATTATGGCAGTTTGGTACCAAATGGAGATGGCGGGAGACAGCAGGTTGGGGGGGGAGGGTGTTGGATGTACAATAAGGCAGAAGGACTTGCCCAGGATGGTCACAAGTCTTGTATCAGATCAGGAAAATAATGGTTCAATTAGTGAGATAAACAAGTGCAGAGGGGGATCTAATTTTGGAGAAAAGGTGGTGTGACCAGTTTGCTTTTACATGTGGTTCAGCTGATGGCAGGACATCAAAAAAACATCTAGAAAAATGCACGAAGAGGTAGGTGACGCAGATCCTATTCTCAGTACTGCCAGTGGATAACAGAGACCAAATTAACTAACGTGTTAGAATCTGCTTTCCTGGTTCTTATAGGAATGGGATAAAAGACTTCCAAGCAATTCTAAGGCCTCTGCTACATATGGGTCTAGACTAGAGAGTGATACTCAACAGGCAGCAGATCTGGGGCTGAAGCTCAAGGGAGAGAGATCAGGGCTGGAGATATAGTTTTGGGAAGTAACTTGCCCAGCACATTTCATCTGTACTTTGTGACTACATTGGGCATATGATTAACATTTGTTGAGCAGCTGTGTTCCACACACTGCTCTAGGTATTTTGCATATATGATTTCATTTACTACTCAAAACAACCTCAGGAGTCAGTTATTACTACTCCATTTTGCAGACTAGTGAAGCTAAGATTCAGAGAGATGAAGTATCAGATCAGGATTTGAACCGAAGTCTGTCTGATTCCAATAATTTGGAGAGTGATTGACTTTTTACTATTCCCCACCACAGAGAATGTGTTGGTGTCAATCAATAGAAAAGTGAAATGTAAAGTTCTTTAAAACAGAGAAGAAGAGCTTAAACCATTAAAAATGAATGTCAAAGTCAAGGTTGTAGCTCATCCAGAAATCAAGCTGAGGGCACAGTTCTCTCTGGATTCAGAGATGACAGGCTTGTGACTTCTGACCTGGTAAATTTAGTAATGCTAATGTGTGCCATTAAAGGCGTCACCTTTATATAAGCAAGTGTTTCACAGAGGTGGTTTTCTTTTCTTTTTCAATTTAATGCTGTGCAGAACCTTTGAGATTTGAATTATTGGCAAGAATTCTAAATAGTTTAGGGTAGGCAGAAATCAAAAGCTGTTGACAGCACCTTGTCACTCACCATTTTGGTCTGTATTGGACGTAGCTAGCAGTAGGCACTTAGTCCTCAGTCTTTCTGGGTCACATACCATCCTCTTTCTACTTGTCTCTTCCTTTTCCTGACCTGAAAGTCATCACTTCACCTTCTGTCCCAGAGACTAAAGCTGTTAGTTATAGCTGTGCATCTTTCTGTCCTTTTTTTCTGATCTGTACCAAACATGCGTGGGCCTCAAACCAGGTTGGAAGTATCACTTAACATTCCTGTCTTTTAATTGATCAAAAATGTCCTTGTTAGCTCTTAAATCTCAAGCACCTCCTGTGTTCTTGACAACTGAACAAAGGAAAGAGTGTTGGCAGATCCAGATTGCAGTTGATATTGTATTGTTGCTTAATAATTTGGAGAGTGATTGTTTCATAAAATGAAAATGAGCATATCTGAGGTTTTTAAGGGGGGCTGAAGCTGGCATGGACAGAGACCCAAATGTTCAAATTATTTTATGATCGCTGTTTTAAAACAAAATACAAAGACTGACATGGGCAACTTCGAAGATTTTATTACCTTTGAAGATGAATAGGGCCAGTGTTGCTTGGCTTGATTGGAGTGATTTCAGGTCCAGGAAAGAGTGAAGTCCAAGCAAAACCCCCAAATCTTGGCAAGCTCGGGAGGAGAAAGCAGACAGCTCTGCTGAGGTTATCTGTGCCGCTTGATTTCTCTTTGGGAGAATCTCTTCCCTGTAAATGGGCCACTGATAACAATCAACCAAAACATTCATTGTCAGAATCACATAGCAAGTTGTGTCTGTTTTAACTTACAAGAGTTTACCCTGGGTCTTCTTCCTTTTTAAGTCCTCTTTAAGACCTGGAAACTTCTTCCTGCATTATAGTTTTTCTTCCTTCCTTCCTGCCTTTCTTCCTTTAAATGTACCTTAGCTATACTGAATTGGACTCGTAATCCTTGTCTCATACATGGCTTCCTTTTAGTAATTAATTATGATGAACAACCATGATGACATCATCCAACGGGAGAACTAGAACACTGTTAATAGTTTGTAATGTTTATCTCTGCTACTCCCCAGCCTGTATGCCTGTGTCTCTTCCCTTACCCCTTTGTGTTTATTATTTTGTTGCCTTTTTTGTAGTTGTTTTAATAGTTTTATCATAAGTGTGTGTATGTGTATATATATGCAGACCTATGTATATGTGTGTTTTGTAACCTAAGTATATAACCTAAACAATATACTATTTACTTTTAGTTGCTTAGGAACTTTTATAAGAAGCCTATTATTCTGTATGTAGTAAACTGAAATTAGCTTTTTCCACTCAATATTATGTTATGAATATTCACCCACATTTATGTGCAGTTTAGTTGATTGATATCTTATGCTGTATAATATTCCACTGTATCAATATGTCATACGATTCGGGTTTTTAAATTTTTGTTGTAAACAACAGTACTGTTATGATTATACATATTCCCATTTCCTGTGCAAGGAGTTTTTACAGGCTTGCTCTAAGATTCAGTGGGAATATGTATGCAAAATGCTTTATAAACTGGGAACTGTAACCACATGTTCAGATTTGTATTTTGGAAATGGGGACTAGAATGAAGATGATGTTCAGAAAGTAAGGAGACCAGATGGAGATTGTTATAAAACCCCAGAGATGTGGAGAGCCTGAACAGTTGGAAATGGAGAAGAACGAGTTAACTATGAGAGATATTGGGGATGGACATGCTGGGACCCAGAGATTAATTGGACATGTGGTTTGAGAGAGAAAGAACTTTTTCCGGTGGTTTCCCATTTCAGTAACAAGGTAGAAGGTGCCATTAGTAATTGAGATACAAAGTGAAAGATGAGAGGTAAGTGTTAGAAGGAAAGCCAGTGAGGTCACCTTTTGACTGGTCGAGCTGTAGGAACTTTGGAAGATACCAGTGTGAAATAGGTAGTAGAGAGTAGGAAATGCTGAATTTTTGACATAGAAAATGATGTCCTTTACACCCTGATAAAGAAGCATTAGGTAGAAACAAAGCTTTTAGCTTTTAAGTTTTACAGACTGTTGACCTGTAAGGGGTCATTGTATAGTAACACTTAAAAGTGGACTGCTGGGGAAAAGGTTGATCTAGCTTTGGGTTAAGTACCTTATTTTCCCAAAAAAGGCACTCTTATTACACCGCTCCTGTGGGTCACTATCACACATATTGTACCCTGATAAGAAACAGAATGGTCACCAAAAAGGAAATGAGTATCAAGGCGTTTTTCAGAAGCCAATTTCAGGGAAGTTGTAGACCAAAGCAGCGTCACAGGTTGGAGTCCTTATTTGTCCCTTCTACATCACACCTTTTTGGTGGCAGCATCTATAGCACTGTTTCCCCAAGTATGTTTCTAGGAACAATGTCCTTAAGATGCTCTTTAAAAAAACAACTACAATAAAAATGTGCTGCTAAATTTGTGAAATGTTGCTTAGTATAATCCCTTGTAAGAAAGTTACAATACATATTAATATCTTCAGTACCCTAAGACCCAGATTATTCCAAGTAATTTAAAACACATTTCCCCTGTACTATCTGTTGACGTGTCCTAGAGCTCTGTTCTAAGCAATACACTTTGGAAATGCTGATCAAAAGAATGATTTTGTTTCTGTTGATCCTGATTCATCATAAAAATTTCAAATAATCTTAAAGCAGAAATATATATTTATTTGTAATTATTTAAGGAAAAAGGTCTTTAACATTTTTAAATAAAATTTTTGACTAAATTTCTCTTTGCAATATCCACCTTTCCAGAGCAACCTATTTCCTGATAAGAACAGTTAACAAACACTATTTCTTAAATGAAAAAAAAAACAAAAAAAATTAAGGTAGTTTTGAATTTATAATATTAGAAACTATATTGCTTTTCATCCATTTTCCTTTCTGTTTTTCAGTTACCTAACTGGATCAAGATTGGAGAGCTGACTTCCAAAAATTGTCATCTTTTTGTAAACCTTCAATCAAAAGGCTTAAAAGGGGGAGGTATAACACTGACTTTACCAGGAGTAGTTGCCATTGTTAGTTGTATTAAGATTATGTTTTATAAGTGACATGCAGGTATATACAATTGGGGTGCAGTGAGGAGAGGGTATGAGGGCCAGAGGAAAACAAGGGCAGTGCAGCTAGTGAGTTGTAATCAAGTGTGGGATATGGTCGTCTGTGGAACAGCTGGGGTTTGGCCTTGGTGGGTAGTTGTACCAAAATGATGCAAATAAATTTATAGTGATGACTTTGTTTCTTAAGCACAGATTTTTTTTTCCTTATATACAGATTTATACATTATATATATGAATGATTTCTATGCATCTGAGGAATTACTTCCGTTCCCCCCATTCTCCCTGTACTTTCCTATCACCTCTCTGAGGATAACCTGGTCAGTCAGTTCTAAGAATCTGTAGTTTAGGAAAGACTTACGGGTATTTGAACTGGACAGCCATTCAGACAGTGGCTGTGTGGAGTTTCAGAGAAATCAACATCAGTTGAGTTTGAGACTATTAAGAATGTCATGATCTGCACCATTTATTTATTTCAATTGTTTTAGAAAATGGCACCCCCCCACATGCTCTTTATTTTTGAATCCATAATCTTTTGTGACATTTAGTATATTTTTGAACATTTTTTTAAAACTGAATTTGTAGTTCCAATGAAGAAATCTTGAGATTTGATAAAACTGAATCTGCTCTGCTTTCTACGGAATCTGTTTAGTCAGGTAGTTTTTCGTGCAAGAGAGCTGCAGTAAAACATAAATTTGTAACTTGTGTAATTTTACTATGTCTTGGAACCAAATAACACGTTGGTGACAGGCCATGGGGTTTTATTTTAGGTCGATTTGGTCAAACAACTCCACCACTTGTTGATTTTCTCAAGGACATCTTAAGAAGGTACCCGGAAGGAGGACAGATTCTCAAGGTAGGGCATTTGTGACGTGTGTGAATTTACTTTGATAAAAATGAGATGATGTAAAATTACTTAGAAGTCTTGCTAATGTTTACATTTTTAAAAATTTCATCTAGATTTGCATGGCTGTATTTATTGCCCTCTGAATCACTGGATGGGGTGGGTTGACAATATAGTCAGTATAAATATATGAGGTTTCAGAGGCAGAGAAGCCTGCTAGGCTGTTGTGTGCTGTAATCAAGCACAGTGTTTGTAATTTTATTTAAATATATAATGTAACTTTATGAATTTGTGTTAAACGTTGTGCAGTGGCATTATGAACCAACCAACCAGCCACACAAACAAAATAACACACAAAACCACATTCAGGGCCCATGAACACATACCTGTTTGACCCTTGGACTTAAGAGGTTTGCTTTTTGGGAGAGTTTAATAGGATAATTATTTCAGTTATTTATATCTATTTATGATATATTCTTTTAGTTTGAATGCACTCATTAAAAAAAGAAACCTGAACAACCATAAAAGAAAGCAATTATGGATGATATTGCAAAAATTAGATTTTGTGTTTAAGCTTGATAAGAAACTTAGTTAATTGTAAAAGTAGATCAGTTATGCATTTTCCTTCTCATTAACTTATTTAGTGTTTATTGCCCTCCTTATATTAGCCCTCATATTTGCTGGTTTAGATGGTAAGGTTTTAGAGAGTAAGGACTAGGTCTAGTGACTCAGCTAGGTGCTCGTTGCGGATTACTGCATCATCAGTGATTTTAATAATGACGATGTATTCTTTCAGAATAGGCCTCAGTGGTTCACAGAAAGTTAATTTGAAAACCATTTTTATCTTGAGATATTAGGAAAGTGAAGATGGGAAGGGTGTGGTTATGGGGGTAGAGAGGTGAAGAGAGTAAATTTAAAATGAAGATTTAGTTGCCGGTAACAGGAATGGGGTCTCATGAATTCATAGGTGAGTGACTGGGATCCTGTCAGGGAGCAAGGCAGCGGTTATGAGTGACACCTTTGCACGTTCCAACAGGTAGCAAACAGCTGGTGCTCCATCCTTCGTGGCTTACTATATATATTTGTGTGGGAGCCAGTTCAATATGATCTTTGTTCCTTGGATGTTTTAGTAGCATCTGGCGATTTTAGATTAAGTAGGAATCTTAGAAATCACAGAAAACACCTGGGAGGTTTGCTGAAGGGTCCAGTGATATTTTAATGACTTCCCCAAGATCATGTGCAAATTGGCACATTTATTCCCTCCTCTCAGAAACCCCTGAGAAAAAGCATCCCATCGTATTTTTTTGTTCAACTTGAGAATGATAGTTGGAGTTTGGGACTTGGGATTTTTATCTCCAGTGTCTTCATCTCTGCTCCCTAAAATATACATAAATGACAAATAGATATCGAAATGAAAAAATGACCAAACCTCTTAATTGCTGTCATTTTGTAAGTTAACATTGTATTTTGCTACCTATTAATTCTTATTTCTTTTATATTGTAATATCCTAATGTAAATAAGATTGCTGATTTTTAGGGATTCTGTTAGACTAAATAGGATCTTAAAAATCCTATGAGATAAGCTACTGCGAGTGGCTGGCAGCCAGCGTAAGTTGCCAGCAGCTGGCGTGAGCTGGCGTGAGCCGCCGTGAGTGGCCGTCCAGTGGCCGGGGACTGATCTGCCTCACCCAGGAAGAGCGCAATGATAATACCAGTGTGGGCCAGTGAAGCAAAAGGACAGCAACTTGTCTGTTCCCCTTCCTCATTCCCCAGTGCTGTTCCCCTCCCCCAATTCCTCAATAAAATCTTTAAAAAAAAAATCCTATGAGAAATAGGCAGTCATGTTAATAGGAGAAATTCATTGCTGTTAAGGAGGTAGATAAAGGTGTGAGTCAAATGTGCATATTCAGGGTTGAACAGCAGGTGGGATAAGCCGCACCAACCTGTTGGTGCGCACCTGGTGAATTGAGCACCTTACCTGATCACAGTCCTGTGCTCTTCCTCACTGGGCATTAGAGGAGTCTCACTTCCTGTGGGAACTGTCACCTTTCTGCTCTTATAAAGGCTTTGCTCTTGGCATTGCTGGTATATCAGTATAAGCCCTATTCTGTCCTTACCCTTTCCTACCACCTTCCACCCCGGTTTAGTGATGCCAACGTGCTAGGAAAGTAAAAAAATAATAATAATGATTCTGCTCAAAGTTACAGGTTCATGAGTACAATAACACAGGGTGAGTTATTGGGTTTGTGAAGACCCATCCACTTAAACTATAACCACTTGATTTGGTTTGTCTAAGTCACAGCTCACCCAGCTAATTGTCATGTGTTGCCTTTTCTGTACTTCAGACAAAGTACAGAATAAACTAGGGATAATATCTGGAGTTCGTTTCTAGTTCTGATGATTATGGTGTTGGCTCTAGGAGGTGGACTCTTATTTCAGAGTTGGGAATTCCCAGCATGGTTTTGGTAGATGTGCCAGAGTGATAAGGGTTGTTGAGACTTGGGATTTTTTACAAGATTTTTATTGGGGAATTGGGGGAGGGGAACAGCATTGGGGAATCAGGGAAGGGGAACAGACAAGTTGCTGTCCTTTTGCTCTTCAGTCTAGTTGTGGAGGATGTGGTTTCACTGGCCCATGTTGGTATCATTGCGCTCTTCCCAGGTGAGGCAGATCTGTCGCTGGCCTCTAGACGGCCACTCACGGCAGCTCACTCCAGCTGCCAGCCGCTCATGCTGGCTGCCGGCCACTCACTGTAGCTTATGGCAGCTCACTGCAGCAGGGGCTGTAGCTTACACCGTCTCCAGGACTGGCACAGCCCAGCTCCAGGTGGAGCTATTATTCACCATCTTAGCTGTAGAGGGCAGTGACCCTGCCCTCATATGTGGGATCTGAACTGGGGCCGCTGGCGTCCCAAGCCAGCTCTTAACCAACGTGCCAATTGGCCGGCCCCAGGATTTTTTTTTTTTTTTGAGGTTATCAATAGGTATAAATGTTGTAGGTTGCCCTTCCCTGTACATTACAGAGGTTTGCCCACTCACTCGTCCATCCACTCATCATCCTTTTACTACCATGTTAATGAAAGGAATAAGTCAGTCCTGACTTTCAGGAAACTTTCAGATTAGTACAGGAGAAAGACATGCTTGTATCTCAGGTTCTCAAGAATGCAGCAACTGCACCAACCAGTACACACAGACTGATACGCTTTTTCTAAGAGAAGGTAAGTTTGGTGAGCGAATGATAAATAAGGGTCTTTTCTATTTTTTTTATTTTTTGGTAACTGCTCAAAAACAAGGTACTTGTCCCAGATGACAGAACAGTCTGTGCAGCTTTTAGAAATGGAGTTCCAATTTCATTTGAATGAAGCCTTTGGGTTGTTTGTAAATAAGAGACAATTATAAACAACCTCAGGGTTTGTATTTAGAGGCTAAGAGGTAACAGGTTAAAAACTGCATTTTCGGTATGTGTAATTGAAGAAGGAAGGACCCATGATCTTGACCATCATACTCTCATGTGTATGTGACAATTACTTTCACCAGCTCTTATAGATAATGATGCAAGTTGTGGGTTTCCTTTACTTAAATGGAATTACTTTTTAAATAGTATAGGTGAATACAAAGATGGGCGGTAGATTACTGTATTATTAAATATTATTTTTGGTGTATTTCTTGGTTAGGAATTAATTCAGAATGCAGAAGATGCTGGGGCCACAGAAGTTAAATTTTTATATGATGAAACTCAATATGGAACGGAAACACTTTGGTCAAAAGATATGGCGCAATATCAGGGTAAGAGTCAATATTTAGGAACAAATTTTATGTACTCATAGGTCATTTTTAGTGATTTTTCAGTACTTTGTTTAATGAATAGTGTAATTACTACTTGTACTTTATGTCTTGGCTTATTGCAGTCCATTTCTTTAGATGTTTTTCTCTGCCTTTGGTGGGCAGGTGTCTCTGCTAGGTGGTATTTTTAGAGAACAAAGAAAAAAGTCATGAAACTCAAAGTAACTAGCAATGTTAATACAGCTGACCCTTGAACAATATGGGTTTGAACTGCATGGGTCCACTTCTCTGCAGATTCTTTTCAATAAATAGTTGGCCCTCTGTATCCCTGGGTTTCGTATCTTCAGATTCAAGCAACGGATCCACAGTTGGGAATCTGCTAATGTGCAGGCCCAACCGTGTGCATTCTTCTGTGCCATTTTATAGAAGGAACTTGAGCATCTTCAGATTTTCGTATCTGCAGGGGGATCCTGGTACGAATCCCACATGGATACTGAGGGATGACTGAAGTTTTTGGGGAGTCAAAAGTTATATGCAGATTTTCGACTAGGGGAGAATGTTGGTGCCCCTAACCCCCACATTATTCCAGGATCAACTACATGAGCCTCTTGTTCTACTAGGTGAACTTGTGAGCATTTTATATCATTAGCAAGACAAAAGGACACCCTTTCCATATATATATATATAAAAATACTTGTCTGAAGTAAGAAGCTATGCTTTTGTGTATTGTTTTCTGCTTTTAGGGTACCCTTGAAGGTTGTGAAGTGGGGTCGAAAGGAATTTTGAAGGGGAGAAGGGAATAAGGAAAATGAAAGGGAAGACAATAAGAGAACCATAACCGATTGACTCCTGACATCTCAGACCTACTCTTTGAAGTGTTGTGTTGAAAAGAATGTTTATAACTTTTGGTGCAGCTTTGAAGCCAATAGGATGATTGCAAATGACTGTACATGATAGAAAGTTATTGAGAAAAGGGAGGATCAAGTCACTTTTCTGGATATGTTTTTCAAGAGCTGTAAGTGATATATTTTTAAAAAGATGTTTTGTGATTTAGGAGGGTGTCAACATTATTGTTAAATATTTAAACATTAAATATTTAGCATTTCTTGTAGGTGATATATTTATTCCTAGGTCACATTTGTGATATGAAAGTTGCATTTTTTTGTTCTGTAAAGAGATGTGAGGCAGTACACGAGAAGTTTTCATTCTGGCCCTAACTCTGTGCCTTGGTGATTTTGGGCAAGTCATCTCCACGTCATTGGTCATGAGCGGATTGAGCCAGTAAGGTTTCCTGGTTCTAAGATTCTGTGATTTAGTGTAACTTTTGTTGTAAGACACAAGTGTGGATGTGAGGGGCTTTCCTTCAAGTCCTGGTCCTACACACGGCTACCATGTTGTATGTCTCTACAGGCACCGGTGTGTCAAATGGCAGCTCTTATCCTCATGTTACTCAATGTGATTAAGCAGATTCCTGAGCCTTGCTTAAGTTCACCCATACATGGTGATAGGAACAGAATATACCTCCCAGTTATTTTGAGGATTAAATGAGATCATAGATGTGACAATGGTTTATGTCTGGTGTCTTACTGATATTAATTATTAGTGTGTATTATAGAACTATAAAGGGGAGAGTGTGAAGACAGCCTAGAAGTACTTTGCGTCAAAATTCTACCTACTGCCTACTAGCTTTTGTTTCCAGTCTTGACTTTACCGCATTTTAAAAAATATTTGAAACAAGATTATTTAGCTGAGTTTGTGCATAAGTGTACTTAGAGATAGGATCTGCAAAGAAATACCCAATTAGCCAATTTGAAATACACTCAGATGTATAAAAGTAGGTGAAAATGATGGTTGATATAGTTAACAAATATTTGTTGAGGGCCCTACACGCTCTTGTATATTTGAAAATGTCTTTCTCTTGCATTCAGATATGATGTGGTCTTTGCTGGTATCATCTTTGTGGATTAGTTTTTTTCCCCTTTATTGATACCTAGTTTTGGAAGTGAGAACTCTTTGAGTCCAACTTATTTTTGTTCCTTTTTATATAATTAGATGACAAACGCTCAATTTGTCAAGTCAGCTTCCAAAGAATAAGAGATCTTACCTAGGTTCACACTTTACTAAGGATTTCAAGGATGTGGTTAATAAAGAGACAGACACAGGTGAAAGCAGTGGTGGCGACACCTTGGACTCCCAGTGCCTCCTGGGCTCTTTCATATGTGTTAGGACACACCTTGGCCTCTGAGTGATGCACGCAGGCCTTCGCTTACACAAATGGAGCTAGTTCAGCCATAAGCCACTTTCTTCTCTGATAATTATGTAGCTTGGGACATTCTCAGGGAATTATGCCTCATACACCTATAAATTCCAGATTTATTTACAATAAGCAACCTTCTAATAGCATCCACTAAATAAGGTCTCTTCTGCTAGTAAACACTATTAGTGTGTTTTCAAGGAGATTTGGCTGGGGTATCTATCTCTTTCTTGGGTGTTCCTTTTTAAAAAGGAGAAAATAAATTGCAGGCCTGCTGCTAACCCTTTTCTTCCCAGATCACCCTCTGTTTTTTCCTCAGGATGTTTATTCTTTTCTTATCTCACTCTCAGAACCAAGAGCACACCCTTTTGTTTAGGATAGATGTGGAGGATTTTAAAGCTGGTCTCAGTAATAGAGGCAGGGAGTCAGTGAGACGCAAGTAGATTGGAGCAAAGGCAGAATATATAGCTTTCACCTCATTTCAGGATGAGTTTGATCAGAGTTATATCTTGATGAAAAACCTTAAATAATAACTAGATTACACGTGCCAGGTGCAGAAACCAGGTGAGAAGGCTGCATCTGACTGAGCTGGACTGTGTGTGTGCCGCCCGTCCTGACGCTGCTGAGCCAGGGCCTAGCAGATCTCCGACAGCCAGTGGACAGGATGCTCTGCTTACGGGGTGTTTTTTCCCATTTTCCTTCTTTCTAGTTGCATTGAAAGATGGGAAACAGTTTGCACATGTCGGAAAACCATGGAGCGTGGGGATGTGAGGCAGCAATTCTTTTTCATGTGAAACACTTCTTTATTTGAATTTGTAAAACCAAGCATCCATTAGTTTGTAATTTCACAAGTGTTTTACAAAAGCAGTCACGCTGCAAAGGCTCGGCTGCCCAGTTGTCCAGTTGGCAGCCCGAGGGAAGGTGGGCTCTCCTCAGGCCAGCACCTTCTGCTTCCCTGCTGGCTCCCTGGAGTGTCCCCTGCTGGGTTTCTGACTGCCTCCCATGGACCTCATAGTTATGTGAGTTTTTTGTTTTGTTTTGTTTCTTGATTCTGGCAAGAGGCCCACTCTCAGCCCTGGTGTTCAGTATTGTGAGTTTTTGATGCCCTCATTTCTGTCTTCATAGACATTTGTAATGGACATTTGGAGCAGGCAGAACCAGGCACTGCCTGCCACATGCCACTTTTAGACCAGCTGTAGGTAGCTGTTGGTATATTTATTTTGTTAATATTCTCCTAATACGAGTATTTATTTTGTTACTAATACAGACTCACAGCACCATGTAGTACTAATGATTATAACAGTAATAATGTCTGACTTCTTAGGTGTCTGCTGTATGCCGGGACTGTGCTGAGCCCTCCTTTGATTACCTCATTTGATCCTCAGCACTTCCTGGCGGGTGGATGCTGTTCTCATCCTTACTTGACAGATGACGGAACAGGCTGTTGACCTTAGTTTGCCTGAAGTGATGCAGTTGGAAGCGGTAGAGCTCAGTCTGAGATCCAAACTTACCTGCTCTCCAACCCACTCTGACCACTGTGTGCTTTCTGTGTTCCTCTCAAAAAACCCTTGGCAGTCTTGGCGATTTTCATAGCCCTACTTTGACTTTTACTAAGAGCAGTCACTCCATTTTTTGTAAAACAGACTATGGCCAATATCCCCATATCTGTGCTTGAATTTATAGATGTATGAGAAGAGGCTTCTGGATGCTGGAGTGTTCTCTGTAATTCAAGTGGATGGAGGTTACACAGGGTTTTTCACTTTGTAAGAATTCATCAAGCAGTGGACTTAAAACTTTGAACTTCATTATATGTATCTTATACTTCAGTAATTTTTTCAAATAAAATATTAATTATTTTAAAAATATGAGTTGAACATATTCAAAGAATATGAAAGATTCTGAAGATAAGTCTCAAAAAGTGGAGTTCTGAAAATATTTTGTGCAGAATTAAAACTTTTTAAAGGAACTACTGTGGAGACAAGGTCGTATTATTCTGAAGTGCTTATATAACACTTTGTAAGCAGGCATAAAAAGCTATATGACGAGTTTACTCGTTTCCCGCAAAAAATGTGTTAAAAACTTGTCACAGTGATGATTTTTAAATTATGTAAGTAATGCCTTGCATAGAAAAGTCCAGAGGCTGCCCAAAACTAAAACAAAAACAAACACTTATAAGGTGATTATTAAACTTGGTAAAGGATTATGGTTTGCCTTCTGAAATAATATATTAACAAGGTTTCTTTAGATAGCAAGTCTCTTTAGTACATTTACAGGTAATCCCATTTACAAACACAAATTAAATATGCTATTTAGGAACCAATTTTACAAAGTAGTACACTGTGATTAATTTCCTTGTTTTCTCTGTGTTTTGAGTATTTAAGTACTATATCACTCTTACTTTTCCCTTTTTGTATTTTTGGCTAGCCATGCTATATTTCTTCTGCTGACAATTGTTATTATTAATTTGTATTTTTATTTTTATTGTGTAAACCATCAGAATTAGAAAGCAGAATTCAGTCACTCCATTCACTTCTTTACATCTTCCCATCCAATAAGCACCTTTGTGTGGAAGAAGTTCTTGAAAGAACTGAAGACCTTGGCGTACTGTTTTCTGAACATGTGCGTGTGCATTTTCACCCCCAGGGGCAGCTCTGTATGTGTACAACAATGCGGTTTTCACCCCTGAGGACTGGCACGGCATTCAAGAGATAGCGAGAAGCAGGAAAAAGGATGACCCTTTAAAGGTTGGAAGATTTGGAATTGGGTTTAACTCTGTCTATCACATAACAGGTATAATATTTGGCTTTTCGGTCTTGATATCGAAAATTATTATTTTTTTTTTTTTGAGGGCAGTGTCACTGGCTCTCATATGTGGGACCTGAACCGGGGCCGCTGGCTTCCCAAGCCAGTGCTTAACCACCGCACCACTCAGCTGGCCCTCGAAAATTCTTTTAGCTTGTTGTTTGTAATTTATTGGGTTCACTTCAGAGATGATATTGTTTTAAGAGGCATCTTTTCCAAATTCTTTGTCAGTGTTAAGAAGTAGGTCAATGAAATATCAGTGTCTTGAGTTTTCAAGGTACCATGGTAACCATAAGTATACTGAAGCTTCATCATGTGATGCTAAAAGCTAATGTCATCATGATGCAGTGGATTCGGTATAACAGATTGTCATTTTAAGTGGGGGTAGTAATGTAGCTCTTGAAAATGCCTAAACAAAATTGTTACTCTAATGTATTTTACACTGAAAATGTTTGAGTCAACCAAACTGATTCTCATTGATTTTCTTGTACATATTTTAAATATCATGAGTTTAAAGAGGAAAGTATAATATCTCATGGTATCGAGTGACTGACAAAAATAAAAATCCTGGAGGTGATTCTGATTTTTCTACATTTTCTTCATGAAAGTTTTGCCCGTCTTAAACTTACGAGTATTTTAAAGATGACTTTGAAATCATGTTTTGAATCTAGAAAGAATATGAGGTTTCTGGTTCATAGTTACAACAGGAAATACTTGAAACTTAGTGTCAGTATCTCTCCGAATATATGGCTATTCTTCCAGAATGAAAGCTCATAGTGTTTACTGTATTTTGTGATAAAATTGTTTTTTATGGAATTGGTCCTTGTTATGGTTCAGTTTCAAACCGTTTTTGCATTTTGAACTTGCAGGAGAAGGAGAGATTAACCTGTCAGAGTTATAGTTATAGTTAGAGTGACCATATAATTTATCATTCAAACTGGGACACTTAGGAGAGTGACAGATTGCAGTATTATTCTCAGACAGCTGGCCTAAATTCGGATTGCAGTGAGTGAGTGGGACAGAGGGTCACCCTCACTATAGCCCAGTTTTAGTAAGCCTATTTTTTTATATTGCATTTACATTCTTATAATATGTATGAAGTAATATTAATATAATAAAATTGTATTAATTCATTTATTATGATATTATATAACTATTATACATGTGACTATTGATGTTCATGGGTTCAGCTATTTGCGAATTACCCCTCAGGCCTGTGACATGTGACATGGGGACACAGATGTGGATTGCAGAAGCATGGAGACGTGTAGAGAAATGAATTATTTAGTTAGCGTCCAGCTGACTGCCAGAATCTGCATCTCCCTCTGGATTTGGTCCCTGTTGGAGAGTGAGCATGGGGGGACAGTATTAACTGGACTGCTAGTCTCTAATCGGAGGATTTGTGAAGGTCGTGAGACACGCTTTAAACCTGTGAGGAGTCTCCCTGGCATAATTTCAGTAAAGGGAGTGTGAACACTGATGACTGACTAGAGTATCTGGACCGCATTGTTGATAGATTCAGCAGCTGGGTTGGAGGACATAACGTTTCCTACTTAAAATACTTGAGAGCTTAGGAGTTGCTGGTTGTGACAACAGGTTGCAGTTGATGACCATAAATATTAAAGGTGGACTTCACTGGAGTTGTATTTTGCATAAAGGTTAGGTGCTGTAGTCAGCCTGCGAGACAAAACATGTCGAAATTTCCCTCGGGAGCCCTTGGAAAAGACACCGTGGTGCAGAATTTCTTGCAATACAGCATGTCTGACATGTAGTTTTTCTGCCAATGTTTAACTAACACTTCTTTGGTTGAAGAATACGTGAAGTAGTTGGTATCAATTTAGGGGTTGTGCTACACGAAAATATGTCTGGAAGTACCACACTTAGGTTCCACACGGTGAGATGCCCCCAGCCTGAGGGCATGTCCACTCAAAGGCAAAGGGGTGAACACCAACCGAGGGGGCTCCTGTCACACTCACTCGGGGTCACATGCTTGTCAAGCTGGGGCAGAACCACCTATGTTGTTATTTCTCTGCCTCTTTCTTTAGAGAATTGGTACTTGAGGTTTTTATTTTGAGCAGAGGATGCAGCTCTATTCTGTCTTACCGGGTTCACATGGCTGTGGGAACTGAGTGCAAATATCCAGATACTCTTTACATATTTTAAGTGTTTAATAAATGTTTGAAGATATATGTTAGGTTTTCACAATAATCATGTAAAGTCTCTTTGCCTGGTACTTATTGAATCAAAAGAGAAATCATTGTTTTTCATTACATTCTTTGAACTAAATTTGAGCTAAATTTAGTTGTCTTTTAGCCAAATCTGTTTTATTTGGCTAAAAATCTGTTTTATTTGGCTCACACTTTTTCATGTGTAATATTTTGAAGGTAATTATAATTATCCATTAAATTTCCGGGTTGATCATGGCTACTGAATTTTTCTTTACAGATGTTCCTTGTATCTTTAGTGGTGACCAGATTGGGATGTTAGATCCTCATCAAACACTTTTTGGTCCACATGAATCAGGTCAATGTTGGAATCTCAAAGACGACAGCAAAGAGATTAGTGAACTTTCCGACCAGTTTGCACCATTTGTTGGCATTTTTGAAAGCACCAAGGAAACTTTTATAAATGGCAATTTTCCAGGAACATTTTTCCGTTTCCCTCTTCGTCTGCAACCTTCCCAGCTTAGTAGTAACCTCTACAATAAGCAGAAAGTTCTTGAGTTGTTTGAATCTTTCCGAGCAGATGCAGACACAGTGCTGCTCTTCCTGAAAAGCGTGCAGAATGTCTCCTTACATGTCCGAGAGGCTGACGGAACAGAGAAACTGGTGTTCAGAGTGACTGCTAGTGAGAACCAGGCCCTGAAACAGGAACGGCCAAATTCTATCAAGGTTCTGGGAACTGCTATAAGCAACTATTGTAAAAAGATTCCAAGCAATAGCATAACCTGTGTAACCTATCACATAAATATAGTTTTAGAAGACGAGAGTATGAAGGACACCCAGAAAGCATCCTGGTTGGTGTGTAACAGTGTGGGTGGGCGAGGGATTAGCAGTAAACTTGATTCTCTAGCCGATGAATTGAAATTTGTCCCACTCATTGGAATAGCCATGCCTTTATCAAGCGGAGATGATGAAGAAAAAGGAGCAACTTCTGATTTCTCAGGAAAAGCCTTTTGTTTTCTTCCTTTACCACCTGGCGAGGAGAGTAAAACAGGCCTCCCGGTTCATATCAGTGGCTTCTTTGGCCTGACTGACAATCGCAGGAGCATCAAATGGAGAGAGCTGGACCAATGGAGAGACCCAGCAGCCTTATGGAATGAGCTTCTCGTCCTGAACGTTGTCCCTAAAGCCTACGCTACTCTGATCTTAGATTCAATCAAGCGCCTGGAGTCGCAGGGGACCTCCGCTTTTCCCTTGTCAGTTGACGTCATCTACAAGCTCTGGCCTGATGTAGACAGAGTCAAGGGGCACTGGCAGCCGGTGTTAGAGCCCCTGTTCCACGAGCTGTTCCAGAACGCAGTGATTTATTCCATCAGCAGCCACTGGGTCAAGCTGGAGCAGGCGTACTTCTCAGAGCTCGATGAAAGTTTGGAACACACGATAACTGTGCTCAACTACCTCAACAGCTCAGGGAAGCAGATCGTCAAGGTGCCAGCAAATCTAGCTGCCGCCGTCCAGCTCATGGCCTCCAGTGACAAGCCTGTGAGGAAGGTGACGCCTGCCTGGGTGCGACAGGTGCTGAGGAAGTCTGCACACGTGGGCAGCGCTAAAGAAAAGCTTCACCTTTTGGAATTCGTGCTTTCTGACCAAGCCTACAGTGAACTGCTAGGGTTGGAGCTGCTACCTTTACAAAATGGAAATTTTGTTCCCTTCTCCTCATCTGTATCAGATCAAGATGTTATTTACATTACCTCAGAAGACTACCCAAGGTATAGATGCCACTTTAAAATACTTGTTTACTCCTAGGGACTGCTCTGCCCACATTTAGAGCCCTTTCTTATGAAATTCATCAGTAATCAATGCAGATTTTATAGTGAGGAGGACTTTTGCAGAAATACTTGGTTAAAACATGAGAGGATACATTTTTACATTCTGAAGTGGAAACACATTCAGATGTTTATTAGTTAAAAAGTTATCCAAGCAGTTGTTTTTCTTGGAAATTTTAACAACAGAACACTGAAAACAATGGTTATAAAGTGCCAATAACTACATCAGATTAGTCAATAATGAATTATTTTTATGAAATTTAATTTAAATGAATTAAAATATTGTATTAAGTAATTCTTTAGAATTGAGGCTGTGTATTGACATTTCAGAAAATAAAATTAGTTTTATTCTGAGGTGTTTAGACTACTTCTGGATTTGGATATGGTACATAATGCCCTCATGTTTTGAAATGAAGCCTCGTTAATATTTGATCATAAAGTATTGCAATGTGATTTGATGTGTATGTTATGATTTATGTAAAATAGTATCTTTCACTGGCTTGAAATTGTTGGATTTATTTTAGAATTGTTAGAAAATTAGCCAGCCTAGTGGCTCAGTTGGTTAAGAGCTCGCTCAAGAGTGCGAGCTCTGAGCAACAGGGTCGCCAGTTTGATTCCTGGCCCGAGCTGAGCTGCCGCTGAGCTGCTAACAAGTGGCAGAATGGCTCAGCTGAAAAAGAAAATTATAATTACTGTGTTCCATTCTCTTTTTAGGTCTCTTTTCCCAGGTCTTGAAGGAAGATTTATTTTGGATAACTTGAAGCCTCACCTTTTAGCTGCTTTAAAAGAAGCTGCCCAAACCCGAGGTATTATAGTTGTTTAGTTTTTTTTTTTAAATAGACTTGTTTTTAAACCTAGTTTTAAGATTTTAAACAGTTTTTATAAGTTTTCTATTTAGTTGAGCCAATTTGAAATTGCCAGTAGTTATCCATTTCAGACCTATAAATCAACAATTTCACATGGTGCTACAAATCCACAATGTAATTGTTATATTTTAAGAAGTTTCCATACTAGATTCTGACATCTAGAAGAATCCAAAGGTGACACTATATTTAAAAATCTCTCCTGTCGTAGAATGGTGATATACATTTATGGAAATAATTTCTTACACCCGCACAGTGCTTTACTTTCAGTGCTTTCCCATTTATTTTTTCATTTGAGCTCCCAGCGTCAAACCTTGTAGCGTGTGTAGTAGTGAGGACAGCTGTTGTCTCAGATTGCTCAGATGAGGGGAGAAAGAGGGTAAGTTCAAGGTCGACCTGGCAGTCTTCGACCTGTTGTTCATACCCCCCCCCAGCCCTCCCCAGTTTTGTGTAGTTGTGTTGGGTCAGCTTCAGAGAAATGCAGAAGATAAAGTGAGCTCTGCAACAGTGTCAGGAAAGGGGACTCCTGAGGTCTTAGCAAAGGGTGGGTATCCTTTATTGAGAATTCTTTTTAGGAAAAGATAGAATGGTTTTGGGGGAAAATCCCTGTGATTCTAAGTTTAATATTATCTTGCAACTTTGCAAGCATCCTTTCCCTTGTAGGACCCGAAAACATTCTTTCCTGGAACTTTTTCTAAGTTAGATATTGGTCTGCCAAATTCTGGTTATGGTTGTAAAGCATATTCTTTGTGATGTGTCTTTTATAGCATATGCTGTTTTCTTTCAATGATAATGATTAAAGGGAAAGTGACTAATAATTGTACAGATTTATTCATTGAAATATAAGTGAAAGTAATTGGAATGGGGGAGGCAAATTAAGGATGCAGTCAAAGTGAAATTAAAGAAAAATTAATCTGTAAATACTGTTTACCATAAGGACTCTGTAACTATGAGGTAGTAACTATGACATTGATTTTTTTCTAGTATGTGGGTTACTCACTTAATTGGAAATTGTCATCTTCAGAGTAGCCTTTTTTAGTAAACTTGGATTCCTATAACTCTGCCATTCTTTGCTCCAAAGTTTTACAAATCCTGATTTTTTCAAATTCATCATTATATTCTGGTATAAAAACTTTACACTAAAGTATAATGCACGTACAGAAAAGTATATATATCAAACATTTTACAAACTTAACACACCTAGATCAAACCCCGGAAAATTGCCCACATGCAAAAACCCCTCTCATGGCTTTTCCAGTCACACCCACTCTAGGGTAACCATGATCCTGATTTTTTTTTTTTTTGAGGGCAGTGTCACTGGCCCTCATATGTGGGACCTGAACCAGGGCGGCTGGCTTCCTAAGCCAGCGCTTAACCACCGCGCCACTCGGCCGGGCCCGATCCTGATTTTTAATAGCATTGACTAATTCAGCTAGTTATTGTAGTTTCTCTAAAAAGAATCACACAGTATGTATTCTTTATGTCTGCTTCTTTTACTCTTATATTTGCGAGAGCCATTGAGGTGGTTGTATGGAATTGTAGATCTCATTGCTGTGGTATTTCATTGTGTGATGTATTACTTTCTTTTGAAGAGAATATTTTTGTTAATGGCCAATAGATTCTGAGTTGGATATGGACTTAGAAATCAGCCAAAAGTTATTCAGAACCAAATCAGGTGAAAAGGGTAGAAGGCCAATACAATAATACTGCCTTTACTCACAAATTTTCAAATACCCTCTGGTATAGGGAATGGCCAGGACTTGTTTTTCTAGCCTTAGGTGGCTGAGAGTACTTGTTAGTTTTTAGGGATGAGTTAAACTTGTATATTAATTTAGGCCATTTGACATCTTTACAGAGTTGAGTCTTCCCACTTTGTATGCCTTCATTTTCTCATCTATTGTGGATTCTGATTTGTTATTTTGGGATTATACCATAGACACCATGTTTTGTTTCTGGTTCTTGGTTAATTTTCTTTGGACTATTACACTAGATGGGAAGTCCTCACTGTTTCTGTTTGTCATCCATAATGTGTGGCTCGGTTCCCCCAGAAATTGTCTTCATGTCACTTTTTTTTTTTTAATCTTGATTTAAGTGTTAGGATACCTTTCTTATGATTATTTAATAACTCTTTTCAATATATTTATTTAGCTCTATGAGTGATGGGTAACTGCCTCCTTAGCATCTTCCTTATTATTTTTATATCATTAGTTCCAGACAAAAATTAATTTCTGATATTACTTTATTGCCATGAACAGTTTTAATATTTGGGAGCATTATAATATAAGGGCTGATGGGGACCCAAAAAATGATGCTTGCTTTCCTTTCCTGAGATCTGAGTCAGTGAAGATACGCAGAAAAGGGTCTAGCAGAAAGACGTCAAAAGTCATCCCTGTATTACTGATAATTCTGGTTATTGGAGACCTGGTATTGGAGATGAAGTAGACTTCTACAGTTGAACCCCAGAATTGAACAGATTAGCTGAGCTGTCTAATCACAGGCAGCACTGGGCTAGCACAGGCTCCCTCATAGGGGTGGAATGGGCCCCTACACGGGAGTGGCCCCTGCACAGTGGGGCGGGGTGACCCCTCCACAGAAGAGCATGCAGGAGCTGTCCTTGAGGGACTTCGGAGCAGGCACAGATCCTCTGTTTACCAACCAGACACGTCATGTCATGCTCTGGCAGTGTGATGCAGATGGAGGGTGTTAGTGAGTGTGGGAGAAGGTGGGCCAAGGCTGTTATATTTATAGAGCTCCCTTCATATGGTAGGAAACATCACAAATATTTAACAACCTTCAATATTTTTTGCTATAAATAATGATTACACAATTGTTTTGTTGACACAATGCACTGTGGACTTATATTTATTGATTATCAGTAAAAACTGGACAGTTTTGAAAGTACAGTTGCATAAAATTGAAATGTGAGGTTTGTTTTTTCTTCTGCAGTGGGTACTTCTCTAATTCTATAGCTCAAGCAAAATCTGCCTCACTATTTGATAGTTTTACCTTTTGCTTGCATCACATTTAAAGTCCTGAGATAAATTAAGTTACTGGTTGTATTTTCACTCTTTACATCTACTACCCCTTTCCCATTAGCAATTAAAGGTGTTTCAGTCCTAATAAATCTTGACTTGGATTTCCTTTCTTGCATTCTGTTATAGTCCAGCTTTTAGCAAGAATAGTGTATGCTTATTGTCTATACAGTTCCCCTTTATCTGCGGTTTTGCTGTCTACGGTTTCATTTACCCTGTGGTTGAGTAGCCGTCTGTTATCAGATAGACTGGCAGTATACCAGTGCTTGTGCTCAAGTGGCCCTTATTTTACTTAATAATGGCCCCAAAGCACAGTAAAGCTTTTTGCTCAGCTCTTTTATTTTATTCCTTACTTTCTTTGAGTATACTCATTGACTCCCAGGCATCTATTGTCATGCATGTGAGATCATCTCCATAGGTTGAGTTGCCACCCCAGCCACACACGGGGCAGTGTAGTGTAGTGGTTATAAGCCTGGACTTTGTAGTCATACAGATCTGGGCTCGAACTTGACTCCTCTATTGTGTGCCTTTGAACAACCCAACCTCCCTGAGACTGTTTTCTCATCTATAATATGCTAATATAGTAACCTCCTTCTGTGAGAATATATTTGAGGTGATCAAGATTCAATTACGTAAAATGCAAGATTGCTTTATTATTACAAAGTTAATGAAAGAAGAATAAGTGTTGAGTGGAGGATGTCAGGCAATCACAACTTACTAATTGAATTTTATCCAATTTTGCATTATTGCAGCAGGACTGGTTATTGCAGAGCTTTGTTGTTGTACTCATAGTAGGCATTATTGTGGAGATCAGATGATATATACATAATATATATAGTTTAACACAATACCTGGCACATGATACACAATGGCAGCTGTTATCATTTTGCACTTTGAGTTCATAAGTATCTCAAAACCAACGTTTTCACAACTTGAGTCCTCATCCTTTCCCCAAATCTGTCTCTCCTTTTGAGTGACCTTATTGAGAAAGGTATTCATTATCCATGAAGTTGCTCAAGATTGAATCCTCGATTTTTCTTTGTCCTCCAGTTTCCAGGTTCTGTTGATTAAATTTTCTTCAGCAGTCCCTTCCTCTCAGTACAGCACCATGGCTGTGGTATGGGCCTCGGTCTCCATGGCCTTGAGCTCCGAAGCCTTCACAGGGTCCCCCCCTCCCTCTGCTTGCGCTTCATCCCGTCAAGCTGCTCCCATGTGGAAAGTCCTCCAGTGATACCAATTTCCTTAATGTCGTGTTTATGGAGACTGAAGACTTTCCATGACTGTGAACTTGCCATCTCATTGGCCGTGACTCAGTGTCCTTCTGTTTTCCCAAGCATTTGCAGATTGATTAACTTGAACTCCCTTAATCTCATGAGAGCAGAGTCCTGTGAGCTGTGTCACCACCACATAGCACGGTACCTGCTGCAAGGTGGGTGCTCAGTCAATTTATACCTGAATGAAAGTTTTTTCATATTGGTATTTTTGTACATGGTGTGCCTTTTGCTTAGAATACTCTCCTTCCATCCTCCACTTTGCCTTGCCAACTTTTATTCACCTTTTAACATTCAGCCCACAAGTCTCCTCCAAAGGCTTTCTTTAACAGCTCTCCCCACATATGGCCCCCTGCTTCCGCCATGCACATTGGAGGTAGATGCCTCTGCTTTGCTCATGGAGCCCAGTACATAGTCCATTTAATCCTTTGCCTTATTATAATCATATTTCTATTGTGCTAGATGATAAAATGCTTGAGAGCCGAGGCAATGTGTTATTTTAATTTTGTATTCCTAGTGCCTGGTTGACAAGTTTGGTTGGACATATTAGTGCTTCCATATGATATTATTGGGGGAACATGGGGTACAAAGATGAAAAAGCAAATCTTTGGTATTGTGGCTGTGGTTTAGTATTTCTTTTTCAAATAAGTATCTTCTGTTATCTTCCTTGTTCTCCACGGTTGTGACATAATAGAGCCTTATTATCATCTTCATTTGAGAGATGGAAACATTGAAGCTGAGGAGGTGAGAGTTGGAACTCTGATCCTGTTTTTGTTCTTTTTTTTCCTATTTCCAGGTCTAGATTATTTCTGTATTAAGTTACTTGAGTAAATGGGTGATTATAAGAAATTGGGGAACAATGAGAAGAGCCGGTAAATGGGTTTTGGAGGAAATAAACAGAAAAAAAAAAGAACAATCAAGTCAGACAAATGGTAGGAATGCCCAAGAGCTTGGCACCAAGATGCTATTTATATTTAAAATATTTTCATACTTATTTATGACATATGGCCTCATGCCTTGTTCTATTTCATGACCAAAGATTCTTCAATAGACGTTTGTTTGAGTTTCCTCTATGTGCCAGGCATCGTGCTAGCTGGAGGTAACATATAGATGAGTAAACTGAAGGAGCCCAGAACCGTGTGGGGCCAGTAATGTAAAGAATACTGTCATTTAGTATGATTGGTCCTCCTCCAAATCCTGAGAATCAAATTGGTGCACGAGGCGGGTGGCACGTTCAGGGACCTCACAGAGGAGCTGGCACGTGGTCTGTCTCCAACATTCAAGGGGAGACTACAGAATTCATGCCTGGAGTGATAGTGTATTCACACTGTCCACTTTGAAACAGCTTCATGATGGTTCATTATACTATTCATTACAGAGATAACGGCACCTCATATGTATGGAAACATCTTTAGAAGAAGGAGCAATTTTAGGTGCCAGCCTCAGGGATTTGGATCTGCCGTCTTCCAGAGATTTTGGTACAGGATTTGTGCCATGAGGATGTTCTCGGTCATGACTTCCAGCAGCTTGTCAGACCACAGAGCATTGTTTTAGGAAGTCGTTCTCTCAACCCCACTCCTATCCTCGTTCAGGCAACCATCATGTCTCACCTGGAATGTAGAAATGACCTCGAAACATCTGCCCACATCCATTCTTGATTCTAGCTAATATGACACAGTATTGCTAGGATTATCTTTCTAAAATATTATTTTCCCACTTCTTATCTGAAACTCTTTCAAAGGCTTCTTCTTTTTCGTTGTAACAAAGGCCAAAATCCTTAACACGTCCTGTGAGGCTCTTCATTATCTGGTTCCATTTTTTGGGTGTTACAAAAATACCTGGTACACAGCAAGGCTACATCAGCGTTTGCTATTATGATTATTATTAATAGTCTCCTTCGTTATCTCTACTGATCTTTCTCAAATTTGGAAGGCAACTTGTTCTTTTCCTCCCTTAGGTGTGGTGCATGATTTCCTTCGCCAAACCATTCCTCTCACTATCCTGTGTTCATCTTTCATACAGCCCATATTTGCTAATGCGGGGATCCAGCCTCTGTGGAGTGCAGGGGTTCCCTCAGGTGGAGACGGAGTCGGCGAGGGGAAAGAAGAGAGTGGAGACACAGGGGGAGTTTCAGAGTAGTGTCACACTTTATTGCAATAACATGTCCTCTTTATAGGGACTTTTGACCATTATCCAATCACAAGTTTAAGTTCCACATAGTTTTGATTTGATGTATTTTTCTTTGTTAAGATTTTTACAGTCTTTACTTCCTTATAATTGTTCTCCCCAGGGCACACTGTGACCTTTTCTACATTAAAGGATATTCTCATCTATGATAATCTCTTTATGATCCAGACTCAGTTTCTACATATCACCTGAAGAATGGTTACCATGACTACCTTGACTATCTAGTCCCAGATTCCAGCAGTAAGACTCACAGGGTGTATACTTGAGCTAAAGCTTCAGTGTCTGTTGCTACAACAATGTACAAGGCAAAGAATCCAATTA
The DNA here is from genome assembly GCA_033961575.1 of Aselliscus stoliczkanus. Classification (NCBI taxonomy): domain Eukaryota; kingdom Metazoa; phylum Chordata; class Mammalia; order Chiroptera; family Hipposideridae; genus Aselliscus; species Aselliscus stoliczkanus. The sequence continues at coordinate 99,679,374 of CM066727.1, read as the reverse complement.
AGGCTATTGATTAACATAGCTCATGGTCAGCAAGTTGTCTCTTATTGGAACTCTCATGGTCTGGAGACTTTTAGTCTCCAAGGAGACTTTTCACTGTGATTATCTTAGGCAAGTGAGCTTAATGGTTAGATGTTATTATCAGTTTCTCATAGCCAGGCTTTTTGGCTTATGTGGCCAGGGGTCTGAGCCTCTGTTTCCAAGGGGATTGAGTCCCCTATTTCTTAGTCCTGGGTCCCTACGGAACTACCGCCAGCTTAGGTTGTCTCCCCTCTTTTCTAGGAGATCTTACCCATCATTGACTGCGTAGTTATCTCATTGGGGTACCACAGGAACTTGCCAAAAATACAGTGGAAGTACTGTCTCCTATAGGATGTGATGTAGAGGAAAGGCACATGGGTTCACAGGAGTGGAGACTACAACCGACCATGAAACCTTGTCGTATATTGGGGTGCTGACGGCTCCCAACATGCTAACGTAGTGCTGAGTTCCTCATAGCACTCATGTCTTTACCTGTTCAATAATTTATAATAACTTATTACCTGCCTTCTTGTTAGACTGTAAGACAAAGTCGGAGACCACATCTGTTTTGTTTATTTCTATAGCTTTAGCACTTAGTCAGTATTTACCAACTGACAAAATGCCTCTAAAATAATAGGAAGGATGTTAAGGTTAGAAAGCTTAAATTCCTTTGGTGAGACCAGTGGTCTCTGCATTTGCGCCAAGTTTAGCCGAAGGCACCCAAATATACAAACACCTCACAGAGTTGTAGAGATCTACTTGATCAAATAAATGGTTTGCTTTAGGTAGAGGACAGGTTAGATGTCCATGGAGCAGTTCTTTGGTTTCTAATTATTGGTGGTCACCATAAGCAAGTGGTGGAACTGTAGGATAAAACCTCCCTTTCTTTATCATAAAGTCAGAATTCATGAATTAATTGTATACTTTGTAGAGATACTCCAAAACTTAAAAAAAAATCAGATGGTCTTCCCTTTCTTAATTCTTATCCAGAATATCTGAATATTATATGATGATAGCCTGTAGAAAAAGCCCTTTGGGAGCCTCTCGAATGACTTTATTTCTGTTGTTGAAATGTAATTCATGCATATAAAGTACTTCTCCTTTCTGCTTTGCTTTTTTTCTGAACTAAGATTCCCTACCCTTACGTAGTTTGGATTTAGTTTGCATTGAAATACATCTGTAAGTCTTAAATGTACCGTATTTTGCCACTTATAATGCGCACTTTTTTTGCCCAAATTTGTGAGGGAAAAATAAGGATGCACATTATACATGAGTAATACTAAGTCTGTATGTATATAAATGTTTTTAATTCTTTTATTTATGCTTATGAGTTAAAAGTGTAAAGCTAGAAATGAATAATGGTATCTGTATGCAAAATAATACCCTGGAATACCATTATCAGTTTTGTTGAACTTACAACGAATTTGCACCGACAAAGAGGTCTTGGCCTTCTATGATGGGTAAATATGGTAAATTTGTTACTGGTACATAAAATTTTTTGTACCTTGTATCTGTTCTTGTGTTTTTTAATTTTTTGTTACATAAAATTTCTTGTACCATAATATGTTAAAAAATAAATGCTAAAATTCATTTATAATACAAATACAAGTACCTAAATGTAAACAAATACAAATTTGAATTAAAAAATTAAAACGAAAGATTTTTTTCCCCTTAAAGTTTGGGCCAAAAATGTGGGTGCACATTATACATAGGAGCGCATTACACATGGCAAAATATGGTATATTCTGCGATGTTTGGAGTTTTATTTATGGTTTTCTTTTACATAATGATGTGTTAAGACTCTACAAAACTGTTATCTTAAGATACAGAATAATTTCTGTAGCCATCATGTGAAAATTATGACAATACTGTTTTTTTTTCTAAGAATGGATTTAATTATATTCTAGCACAACAACTTCTCTGGGGATATTCAGGTATGATAACCTACTAAACATGTTCATTTGTAGCCTGATGTTTTTGTTCTTTTGATTCTTTGAATCCTGTTTTTTCATTTACCCAAGTAGCTAGAAATTATGTCAATCATTTTTTTTTTCTGATGGTAATAACTATTAAAGGAGAGAGGAAACTATTGATACAGGTATATAGGTGCTTGTGATACATGCCAGAATAAAACCATATTGAAATGACTTGGAAACATCCATTTCATTGAACATTTAGTCTCAAATAAAATAATTATGTCAAAATTTGTGCTTCAGGCTGTGGTATTATGGGAAAGTGTGAGCGTGAGCATGCCTCTGTTATACAATGCACATAAATATTGAGATTAAAAAGGATAGCAGGAATCAGTTCTGGGTCTGTAAATAGGAAATGAGAGGACCTTACGGCGAACTGTCCTGGAGTATAGCTTAGTGTTGACAATAGCTGGCGCTGGGACTAGTGGATAAAAAGGAAAGTGGCTGACACAGCTTTCATTAGGAACAATTGGCTGATTGTTCTTACAATGGCTAGTGTGCCATTTTTATCGACTGTCTCTTTTTTTATCTTAAATAAAAAGTTTTTTGATTCAAATTGTATTATTTGACTCAACTTGTATTATAGAGGATGCAAGGTTTGCTTTACAGAATTTTTTTATGGTAAATAGTATTTTTGGAGTCAATCTAGTCTTTGAAGCAGGCTATACCTATATTAAAATTCATTTAGAAACTAAGTCATTGTTATACTAATAATTCATATAAATATTCAATTTGGTTTCTGCGTTGTATGAAAAGTGGCTTAGCATTCACAATAACTATTACTATATGTCCTTAAATCTTAATCAGTATATCGTATATTTTTAAGGTCTAATCAAAGAGGGGAACAAAATCTCGCTAGAAGGAGGCTGCCTAGTATCCACCTGCCCTAGGGCTCTGGGTTATGTGTGATCTCTCCAGTTGGTGTGACCTAGTCAAGATGGAAACAAGGAAGGCAGCAGTGTCAGTGCTGACTTCTTGAGAAGATTTGGTCCCTAGTCCTATTTTGGAACTATCTTGGCTGCTCCATCCACTTTAGAGTGGAAGTTTCCGCTGCCTCCCTCCCCCACTTGCCTGCTGTGCTGCCACTAGATTTGTGGGGTGCCAGACCCATGCTTCCTGGGCAGGCAGCTTTGCCTTCCTTCCTTGGTCGGGTCATTTTCTTTTCCTTTTGTCCCTTTTATTGCTTTGAAGATTTGACTGACTACAATTTAGCATTTAATTGGGCCTTCACTTTATCACATAACATATTTACAAAGAGGTTTGCATATCTCTGCACAGTGGAGCGTTGTTAGAACTCAGCCATCAAAGCTGCCATTGCCACTTTCTGTACAAGAAAAGTATAAAAAAACAGTTGCTGGACTTAAACAGTCCCAGGTCATCAGTGTAGTCAGCTGGCTGCGACTCTGAAAGAGTCTGGTCAGGGGTAGCAAACTCCCAGTTAATAAAAGCCATAAAGGCTGAGATTCTTTGGTTAAGTAAATTTTGATGTAGACTGAATATCCTGTTTCCATCCGTGCCGAAAATCTTTCACAAAGTTAGTACTGAACATAAACAATAGAAACATAGTTCAGTCTTTCAATCGTGGTTCAGCGTGTTGATGTTATTACTTTGAATTGATCTATATAGTAAAGCAAACATGACTCTTAGAAGGGTTATTCTAAATTAAATAATCATATTTGGTAATAGTTTAGATAAAACCTTTCCGTCTCTAGGAACATTTTCAGTGCTATAGAGTTACCTTCTTTAGATAGTGCTGATAATTTTAAAAGCTAGGCCATAAACACAAGTCATGTATTAAAATGCTGTAAATTCCTTTGTTGACACTGTTAGAGCTGCTCTACAATGTGAGTGGCTTTCTAATCCAGGACATGAAGACATTTTCCTGTGTTCACATTTATACCTTAGGGTTCAAAACTAAAGGCTTAAATATAAAATAGGTAGATAGCAGGACATCAGATTGAACTGACTGATGTACTTAGAATTGTGTCTTACTACATTTTCTCTCTCCTTTATTTTCTGTTGTGTTGTTCTCAGTTGAGCATGAATGGTGTGTTAGTCGCATGCTATATGTGGTGTGTGTGTTTTATTGGCATTTTATTTATGCATTAATACTAATTTTCCTGAAGGTAGGTATGTGTTTTCTAAATTGCCAAATTTCATGCAAGGATATTGAATAAGATTACCTACAAAATGCATGTTATGTGGCAATTATTAACATAGAACACAGTGCGGTGCATATTTAATTTTTTGTTTTCTGAGAGTTCTGAACTTTAATTTCTAACTCGTTTTCGTATCTTTGGTATTATATCCTTGCCTTACTTATGATTTCGGTATTCTGTATTCATTCATTTAATTCCGTAAACATTTTTTTTAGAACATTATCATTAAAAATTAATTATAAAAATTATATTTTAATGTGGCTCACAGACTAAGGAGGCTCCATTAGTCAGACTCCTGACAAGATTTTATGATTTCTTAACTATTACTACTTGACTTACCCTAAATCACACAATGTAGAAACTGAAAATATTCAGAATTTAGGTATTGGCAGCTTTGAAAAGTTGTGAAAATGTGCCCTTGCTTAAACTTCTATGGCAGTAATTTTAAAAGTTCTTGTTGCAACATGAAAAGTAATTTTCCTGGTGAAGGTGAAATCATCTTCCTGATGTGTGATATTAAAGTAAGGGTGTCGTTCCTTGGTAAAATAGAATGACATACACAAGTGTCAAGACACTTGAAGTGTGCCCTCTTTTATATCTTTGTTTCAAAATTAGTCTTTTAAGAGTCTAGAAATTGTATGTGCATAGAAAGAAAATTGAATATTAGTTTTCCATAAGATTGAATTTGAGATGCTATTACTCTATATGGGTAAATATATGCCTATAGGTATATAGTGTTATTTTTAAATTTTGTGGCTATTTGTATTATAAATACTCTGAAACACAAAATGCATTGAGAAATAAAATGTTATTTTCTAGACCAGTGGTTAAAAATCAGCAAAAGCCTTTTTCTGCAGACAAAATCTTACCAGTCTCCTAGTCTATAAAACATCTGGAAGTGGCGCTGCTGGGTGGTGGCAATCCCTGCCTTCGCAGCACTGTCCCTCTGCTCCTTTGTTTGTCCCTGAAGCTTTTTTGCAAAAACCCAGGGCTCTTATTTAGTAGGTAGTTAGTAGCTAGCACAAGCTACTTTGGAAAACTTGTGAATATGCATCCTACTGGGGCCTGTATACAGAGTAGTCTTGAGATGTAGAACCTTAACACCATCCTTTTTCCACATGAGAGAATTCAAGTCCTAGAAAGATGAAGTGACACTTAACTTACACATCTAGTTAGTGGCTAAAAGGAAACTATGAAAGTCTCCTTTCTGTCTCAGCTTCAGAAAGGGTTCAGCAGAGACTGAGACTCCAGCCTCTGTGCCCTTAGTTTGTGCCCTTCTTCTTATCCTGTGTAGTCACGTGGCTCCTGGAAATGTGAAAAAAGAAATTCATGTTGGGTTTGCTTAGAAATCATTTACTCCTAAATAAAATGGTACTTATTTAAACTTTATCCACATTCTTTGATGCTTTTATTTGTGGACAAATAACCACTAAAAACTATTTTCCATGTAGGTTCCATTTGTAGAACATTACAGGGTGATTTTTTTAAAACACATGTAAATGCATTTTATGTATTTATTTAAGCACTTTCCAGAGAGAATTATTTCTCCCACAGGTTATTATAAATATGGATTTGATTCTCTATCATTATTTAAAAATTATTTTAGTCCCGTTAAGATGAATTTTTCCATGTTTACAGTGTACTTAAAACTCTTAAAAGACTTTGTAATATTATCCAGTCTGCAAGAGTAGAAAAATACATAAGTTGTGGTAGAATTATATGTATTTATAACATGTCTTTGTGTGATTTACAGGAAGACCATGTACTCAGCTGCAGCTTCTCAACCCAGAACGATTTGCACGTCTTATCAAAGAAGTAATGAACACCTTCTGGCCTGGCAGAGATTTGATCGTTCAGTGGTATCCATTTGATGAAGACAGAAATCACCCACCTGTTTCATGGCTTAAAATGGTTTGGAAGAATCTCTATATACATTTTGCAGAGGATTTGACTTTATTTGATGAGATGCCACTTATCCCCAGAACTACACTAGAAGAAGGTCAGACATGTGTGGAACTCATTAGACTCAGGATTCCATCATTAGTCATTTTAGATGATGAATCTGAAGCACAGCTTCCAGAATTTTTAGCTGATGTCGTACAGAAACTTGGAGGGATTGTTCTTAAAAAATTAGATGCCTCCATACAACATCCACTTGTTAAAAAATACATTCATTCACCATTGCCAAGTGCTGTTTTGCAGATAATGGAGAAGATGCCATTGCAGAAATTATGTAGTCAAATAGCTTCGCTGCTTCCAACACACAAAGACGCCCTGAGGAAATTCTTAGCCAGTTTAACGGATAGCAGTGAAAAGGAGAAAAGAATAATTCAGGAATTGACAATATTCAAGCGAGTTAACCATTCATCTTGTCAGGGAATTTCCTCTTACACAAAACTGAAAGGTTGTAAAGTCTTGCACCATACTGCCCAAATCCCACCAGCTCTGCGACTTTCTATTTCAGTGATAGACAGTAGTGACGAAGCCACTATTCGCTTGGCAAACATGTTGAAAATGGAGAAGTTAAAGACCACTAGTTGCTTAAAGCTTGTGTTAAAAGATGTTGAAAATGCATTTTATTCACGTGAAGAGATAACCCACCTTGTATTATGGATCCTTGAGAATCTAGCCTCTCTTAAAAACGAGAATCCAAACGTGCTTGATTGGTTAATGCCATTAAAATTCATTCAGCTTTCACAGGAACGGATGGTATCAGCCAGCGAACTCTTTGATCCTGATATAGAAGTACTAAAGGACCTCTTTTATAATGAAGAAGAAGCTTGCTTCCCACCTTCAGTTTTTACCTCACCAGATGTTCTTCATTCTTTAAGACAGATTGGTTTAAAAAACGAAGCCAGTCTCAAAGAGAAAGATATTGTGCAAGTGGCAAAAAAAATTGAAGCGTTACAGGTCAGTTCTTGTCCAAATCAGGATGCTCTTCTCAAGAAAGCCAAAACACTCCTACTGGTTTTAAATAAGAATCATACCCTGTTGCAGTCACCTGAAGGAAAGATGACATTGAAGAAAATCAAATGGGTTCCAGCTTGCAAGGAAAGGCCTCCGAATTATCCAGGCTCTTTAGTTTGGAAAGGAGATCTCTGTAACCTTTGTGCACCACCGGATATGTGTGATGCAGCCCATGCAGTGCTAGTTGGCTCAGCGCTTCCTCTTGTTGAAAGTGTCCATGTAAACTTGGAAAAAGCTTTAGGTATCTTCACAAAACCTAGTATCAATGCTGTCTTGAAACACTTTAAAATTGTCGTTGATTGGTATACTTCAAAAACTTTTAGTGATGAAGACTACTATCAATTCCAACATATTTTGCTTGAAATTTATGGATTCATGCATGATAATTTAATTGAAGGGAAAGATGCTTTCAGAGCCTTAAAATTTCCATGGGTTTGGACTGGCAAAAAATTTTGTCCGCTCGCCCAAGCTGTGATAAAACCATTCCATGATCTTGACCTTCAGCCTTATTTGCATAGTGTGCCTAAAACCATGGCAAAATTCCACCAACTGTTTAAGGTCTGTGGCTCAATAGAGGAGTTGACGTCAGATCATATTTCAATGGTCATTCAGAAGATATATCTCAAAAGTGATCAAGACCTCAGTGAACAGGAAAGCAAACAAAATCTTCATCTTATGTTGAATATTATCAGATGGCTATATAGCAATCAGATTCCAGTAAGCCCCAACACACCATTTCCTATACATCATAGCAGAAACCCTTCCAAACTTATCATGAAGCCAATTCATGAATGCTGTTACTGTGACATCAAAGTTGATGACCTTAATGACTTACTGGAAGATTCAGTGGAACCCATCATTTTGGTGCATGAGGACATACCCATGAAAACTGCAGAATGGCTGAAAGTTCCATGCCTTAGTACAAGATTGATCAACCCTGAAAACATGGGATTTGAGCAGTCAGGACAAAGAGAACCTCTTACTGTAAGAATTAAAAATATTCTGGAAGAGTATCCTTCAGTGTCAGATATTTTTAAAGAACTACTTCAAAATGCCGATGATGCAAATGCAACAGAATGTAGTTTTATGATTGATATGAGAAGAAACATGGACATTAGAGAGAATCTCCTGGACCCAGGGATGGCAGCTTGTCATGGACCCGCTTTGTGGTCATTCAATAATTCTGAATTCTCAGATTCAGATTTTGTGAACATAACTAGGTTAGGGGAATCTTTAAAAAGAGGAGAAGTTGACAAAGTTGGGAAGTTTGGGCTTGGATTTAATTCCGTGTACCATATCACCGACATTCCCATCATTATGAGTCGAGAATTCATGATAATGTTCGATCCAAACATCAACCATATCAGTAAACACATTAAAGATAAATCTAATCCTGGGATCAAAATTAATTGGAGTAAACAACAGAAAAGACTTAGGAAATTTCCCAATCAGTTCAAACCATTTATAGACGTGTTTGGCTGTCAGTTACCTTTGACTGTAGAAACGCCTTACAGCTACAATGGAACTCTTTTCCGACTGTCCTTCAGAACTCAACAAGAGGCAAAAGTGAGTGAAGTTAGTAGCACCTGCTATAATACAGCAGATATTTACTCTCTGGTAGATGAATTTAGTCTCTGTGGACACAGGCTTATCATTTTCACTCAGAATGTAAACTCAATGTATTTGAAGTACTTGAAAATTGAGGAAAGCAATCCCAGCTTAGCACAGGATACAGTAATAATTAAAAAAAAATTCTGCTCTTCCAAAGCATTGAATGCCCCTGTCTTAAGTGTTTTGAAAGAAGCTGCTGAGCTCATGAAGACTTGCAGCAACAGTAATAAAAAGCTTCCTGCTGATGCGCCAAAGTCATCCTGTGTTCTTCAGATCATGGTTGAAGAATTTCACCACGTGTTCAGAAGGATTGCTGATTTACAGTCGCCACTCTTTAGAGGTCCAGATGACGACCCAGCTGCTCTTTTCGAAATGGCTAAGTCTGGCCAATCAAAGAAGCCCTCAGATGAGTTGCCACAAAAAACGGTAGAATGTACCACATGGCTTATATGCACCTGCATGGATACAGGAGAGGCTCTAAAGTTTTCCCTGAATGAAAGTGGAAGAAGACTAGGACTGGTTCCTTGTGGGGCAGTGGGAGTTCTGCTGTCTGAAATTCAGGACCAGAAGTGGGCTGTGAAGGCACACGTTGGTGAGGTGTTTTGCTATTTACCTTTACGAATAAAAACAGGATTGCCAGTGCACATCAATGGGTGCTTCGCTGTTACTTCAAATAGAAAAGAAATCTGGAAGACAGATACAAAAGGACGATGGAATAACACCTTCATGAGACATGTGATTGTAAAAGCTTACTTAGAGGCACTCAGTGTCCTCCGTGACCTGGCCACCAGCGGGGAGCTAATGGATTACACTTACTATGCAGTGTGGCCTGACCCTGATTTAGTTCATGATGATTTTTCTGTAATTTGTCAAGGATTTTATGAAGACATAGCCCATGGAAAAGGGAAAGAACTCACCAGAGTCTTCTCTGATGGATCTATGTGGGTGTCCATGAAGAATGTGAGATTTCTAGATGATTCTATACTTAAAAGAAGAGATGTTGGTCCAGCAGCCTTCAAGATATTTTTGAAATACCTCAAGAAGACGGGGTCCAAAAACCTTTGTGCTGTTGAACTTCCTTCTTCAGTGAAGTTAGGATTTGAAGAAGCTGGCTGCAAACAGATACTGCTTGAAAACACATTTTCAGAGAAACAGTTCTTTTCAGAAGTGTTTTTTCCTAATATTCAAGAAATTGAAGCCGAACTCAGAGATCCTTTAATGAATTTTGTTCTAAATGAAAAAGTGGATGAATTTTCAGGAATTCTTCGTGTGACTCCGTGTATTCCTTGCTCTTTGGAGAGGCATCCTCTGGTTTTACCATCGAGATTAATTCACCCTGAAGGTCGAGTTGCAAAGTTATTTGATACTAAAGATGGACGATTTCCTTATGGTTCTACTCAGGATTATCTTAATCCTATTATTTTGATTAAACTAGTTCAGTTAGGCATGGCAAAAGATGATATTTTATGGGATGACATGCTTGAACGTGCAGAGTCAGTTGCTGAAATTAATAAAAGTGATCACGTTGCTGCTTGTCTAAGAAGTAGTATCCTGTTAAGTCTTATTGATGAAAAATTAAAAATTAGGGATCCTAGAGCAAAGGATTTTGCTGCCAAATACCAAACAATCCCCTTCCTTCCATTTCTAACAAAACCAGCAGGTTTTTCTTTGGACTGGAAAGGCAACAGTTTTAAACCTGAAACCATGTTTGCAGCAACTGACCTCTATACAGCTGAGCATCAAGATGTAGTTTGTCTTTTGCAGCCAATTCTAAATGAAAACTCGCATTCCTTCAGAGGCTGTGGTTCTGTGCCATTGGCTGTTAAGGAGTTTTTGGGATTACTAAGGAAACCAACAGTTGATCTGGTTGTAAACCAGTTGAAAGAAGTTGCGAAATCAGTTGACGATGGAATTACATTGTACCAGGAGAATATCACCAATGCTTGCTACAAATACCTTCATGAAGCAATGATGCAAAATGAAATCACTAAGCTGTCAATTGTGGAAAAGTTAAAACTGTTTAGCTTCATTCTAGTTGAGAATGCATATGTTGACTTAGAAAAAGTTTCTTTTCATATGAATTTTGAAGCAGCACCATACCTTTATCAGTTGCCTAATAAATATAAAAATAATTTCCGTGAACTTTTTGAAAGTGTGGGTGTAAGGCAATCATTTACTGTTGAAGATTTTGCCCTTGTTTTGGAATCTATTGATCAAGAAAGAGGAACAAAGCAAATAACAGAAGAGAATTTTCAGCTTTGCCGGCGGGTAATTAGTGAAGGAATATGGAGTCTCATTAGAGAAAAGAAACAAGAATTTTGTGAGAAGAATTATGGCAAAATATTATTGCCAGATACTAATCTTAAGCTTCTCCCTGCAAAATCTTTGTGCTACAATGACTGCCCCTGGATAAAAGTAAAGGATACTACTGTAAAATATTGTCATGCTGATATACCCAGGGAAGTAGCTGTAAAACTAGGAGCGGTACCAAAGCGACATAAAGCCTTAGAGAGATACGCTTCCAACATCTGTTTTACAACACTTGGCACTGAATTTGGACAGAAAGAAAAACTGACCAGCAGAATCAAGAGTATCCTTAATGCCTATCCTTCAGAAAAAGAAATGTTGAAAGAACTTCTTCAAAATGCTGATGATGCAAAAGCCACAGAAATCTGTTTTGTGTTTGATCCTAGACAGCATCCAGTGGATAGAATATTTGATGATAAGTGGGCTCCACTGCAGGGGCCAGCACTTTGTGTGTATAACAACCAACCTTTTACAGAAGATGATGTCAGAGGAATTCAGAATCTTGGAAAAGGCACCAAAGAAGGAAATCCTTATAAAACTGGACAATATGGAATAGGATTCAATTCTGTGTATCATATTACAGACTGCCCTTCTTTTATTTCTGGCAATGACATCCTGTGTATTTTTGATCCTCATGCAAGATATGCACCAGGAGCCACATCCATTAGTCCTGGTCGCATGTTTAGAGATTTGGATGCAGATTTTAGGACACAGTTCTCAGATGTCCTGGATCTTTATTTGGGAACCCACTTTAAACTGGATAATTGCACAATGTTTAGATTTCCTCTTCGGAATGCAGAAATGGCAAAAGTTTCAGAAATTTCATCAGTTCCATCATCAGACAGAATGGTCCAGAATCTTTTGGACAAATTACGGTCAGATGGGGCAGAACTTTTAATGTTTCTTAATCACATGGAAAAAATTTCTATTTGTGAAATAGATAAAACTACCGGAGCGCTAAACGTGCTGTATTCTGTAAAGGGCAAGATCACTGATGGAGACAGATTGAAAAGAAAACAATTTCATGCATCTGTAATTGATAGTGTCACTAAAAAGAGGCAGCTCAAAGATATACCTGTTCAACAGATCACCTATACTATGGATACTGAAGACTCTGAAGGAAACCTTACCACATGGCTAATTTGTAATAGGTCAGGTTTTTCAAGTATGGAAAAAGTATCTAAGAGTGTTATATCAGCCCACAAGAACCAAGATATTACTCTCTTCCCACGTGGTGGAGTAGCTGCCTGCATTACTCACAACTATAAAAAACCCCATAGGGCCTTTTGTTTTTTGCCCTTGTCTTTAGAGACGGGATTGCCATTTCATGTGAATGGCCACTTTGCTCTAGATTCAGCCAGAAGAAATCTGTGGCGTGATGATAATGGAGTTGGTGTTCGAAGTGACTGGAATAACAGCTTGATGACAGCATTAATAGCTCCCGCATATGTCGAATTACTAATCCAGTTAAAAAAGCGGTATTTCCCTGGTTCTGACCCCACATTATCAGTTTTACAGAACACACCTATTCATGTTGTGAAGGACACTTTAAAGAAGTTTTTATCATTTTTCCCGGTTAACAGGCTTGATCTACAACCAGATTTGTATTGTCTAGTGAAAGCGCTCTATAGTTGCATTCATGAAGACATGAAACGTCTTTTACCTGTTGTGCGGGCTCCAAATATCGATGGCTCTGATTTGCACTCTGCAGTTATAATTACTTGGATTAATATGTCTACTTCAAATAAAACTAGACCATTTTTTGACAATTTACTACAGGATGAATTACAACACCTTAAAAACGCAGATTATAATATCACAACACGGAAAACAGTTGCAGAGAATGTCTATAGACTGAAGCATCTACTTTTAGAAATTGGTTTCAACTTGGTTTATAACTGTGATGAAACTGCTAATCTGTACCACTGTCTTATAGATGCAGATATTCCTGTTAGTTATGTAACTCCTGCTGATGTTAGATCTTTTTTAATGACTTTTTCCTCTCCTGATACTAATTGCCATATTGGGAAACTGCCTTGTCGTCTCCAGCAGACTAACCTAAAACTTTTTCATAGTTTAAAACTTTTAGTTGATTATTGTTTTAAGGAGGCAGAAGAAAATGAGATGGAAGTAGAGGGACTGCCCCTTCTCATTACACTGGACAGTGTTTTGCAAACTTTTGATGCAAAAAGACCCAAGTTTCTAACAACATACCATGAATTGATTCCATCTCGCAAAGACTTGTTCATGAATACATTATATTTGAAATACAGTAATATTTTGTTGAACTGTAAAGTGGCAAAAGTGTTTGACATTTCCAGCTTTGCTGATTTGTTGTCCTCTGTATTGCCTCGTGAATATAAGACCAAAAATTGTACAAAATGGAAAGACAATTTTGCAAGTGAGTCTTGGCTTAAGAATACATGGCATTTTATCAGTGAGTCTGTGAATGTGAAAGAAGATCAAGAAGAAACAAAACCAACATTTGACGTTGTTGTTGATACCCTGAAAGACTGGGCATTGCTTCCAGGAACAAAGTTCACTGTTTCAGCCAATCAGCTTGTAGTTCCCGAAGGGGATGTTCTGCTTCCTCTTAGCCTCATGCACATTGCAGTTTTTCCAAATGCCCAAAGTGATAAAGTTTTTCATGCTCTCATGAAAGCCGGCTGTATTCAGCTTGCTTTGAACAAAATATGCTCCAAAGACAGTGCTTTTGTTCCTCTGTTGTCATGTCACACAGCAAACATTGAGAGCCCCACAAGCATTTTGAGGGCTGTACATTATATGGTCCAAACTTCAACATTTAGAACTGAAAAGCTACTAGAAAATGACTTTGAAGCACTTCTGATGTATTTCAACTGCAACTTGAGTCACTTGATGTCCCAAGATGACATAAAAATTTTAAAATCACTTCCATGCTACAAATCCATCAGTGGTCGCTACATGAGCATTGCAAAATTTGGAACATGCTATGTACTTACAAAAAGTATTCCTTCAGCTGAAGTGGAAAAATGGACACAATCGTCATCATCTGCATTTCTTGAAGAAAAAATACACTTAAAAGAACTATATGAGGTAGTTGGTTGTGAACCTGTAGATGAGCTTGAGGTATATTTGAAACACCTCTTACCAAAAATTGAAAATCTCTCTTACGATGCAAAATTAGATCATCTGATCTATCTGAAGAATAGATTATCAAATATTGAGGAACAGTCAGAGATCAAGGAACAACTCTTTGAAAAACTGGAAAGTTTGTTGATAATCTATGATGCTAACAGTCGACTAAAGCAAGCAAAACATTTCTATGATCGAACTGTGAGAGTTTTTGAAGTTATGCTTCCCGAAAAATTATTTATTCCTAAGGACTTCTTTAAGAAATTGGAACAACTTATAAAACCCAAAAATCAAGTTGCGTTTATGACCTCCTGGGTGGAATTCTTAAGAAATATTGGGCTAAAGTACGTACTTTCTCAGCAGCAGTTGTTACAGTTTGCTAAGGAAATCAGTGTGAGAGCTAATACAGAAAACTGGTCTAAAGAAACATTGCAAAATACAGTTGATATCCTTCTCCATCATATATTCCAAGAACGAATGGATTTATTATCTGGAAATTTCCTGAAAGAACTGTCTTTAATACCATTCTTATGTCCTGAGCGGGCCCCTGCTGAATTCATTAGATTTCATCCTCAATATCAAGAGGTAAATGGAACACTTCCTCTGATAAAGTTCAATGGAGCACAAGTAAATCCAAAATTCAAGCAGTGCGATGTGGTCCAGCTGTTATGGACATCCTGCCCCATTCTTCCAGAGAAAGCCACACCCTTGAGTATCAAAGAACAAGAAGGAAGTGACCTTGGTCCGCAAGAACAGCTTGAACAAGTCTTAAGTATGCTTAATGTAAACCTGGATCCCCCTCTTGACAAGGTTATTAATAACTGCAGAAACATATGCAACATAACAACTTTGGATGAAGAAATGGTGAAAACGAGAGCAAAGGTCTTAAGGAGCATATATGAATTTCTCAGTGCGGAAAAACGGGAGTTTCGTTTTCAGCTGCGGGGTGTTGCTTTTGTGATGGTAGAAGATGGTTGGAAACTTCTGAAGCCTGAAGAGGTAGTGATAAATCTGGAATATGAATCTGATTTTAAACCTTATTTGTACAAGCTACCTTTAGAACTTGGCACTTTTCATCAGTTGTTCAAACATTTAGGCACAGAAGACATTATTTCAACTAAGCAGTATGTTGAAGTGTTGAGCCGCATATTCAAAAGTTCTGAAGGAAAACAGTTAGATCCTAATGAAATGCGTACAGTTAAGAGAGTAGTTTCTGGCTTGTTCAAGAGTCTACAAAATGATTCAGTCAAGGTGAGGAGTGATCTTGAGAATGTCCGTGACCTTGCACTTCACCTTCCAAGCCAGGATGGTAGATTGGTGAAGTCCAGCATCTTAGTGTTTGATGATGCGCCACATTACAAAAGTAGAATCCAGGGAAATATTGGTGTGCAAATGTTGGTTGATCTTAGCCAGTGCTACTTAGGGAAAGACCACGGATTTCATACTAAGCTGATAATGCTCTTTCCTCAAAAACTCAGGCCTCGTTTATTGAGCAGTATACTTGAAGAGCAGTTAGATGAAGAGACTCCCAAGGTTTGTCAATTTGGAGCGTTGTGTTCTCTCCAGGGAAGACTGCAGTTACTCTTGTCTTCTGAACAGTTCATTACAGGACTGATTAGAATTATGAAGCATGAAAATGACAACGCTTTCCTGGCCAATGAAGAAAAAGCCATACGACTTTGCAAAGCCCTAAGGGAAGGACTGAAAGTGTCCTGTTTTGAAAAGCTTCAAACAACATTAAGAGTTAAAGGTTTTAATCCTATTCCCCACAGTAAAAGTGAAACTTTTGCCTTTTTGAAAAGATTTGGTAATGCGGTCATCCTGCTCTACATACAACATTCAGACAGTAAAGACATTAATTTCCTACTGGCATTAGCAATGACACTTAAATCAGCGACTGACAATTTGATTTCTGACACTTCATATTTAATTGCTATGCTAGGATGCAATGATATTTACAGAATCAGTGAGAAACTTGACAGTCTGGGAGTGAAATACGACTCTTCAGAGCCATCAAAACTTGAACTTCCAATGCCCGGCACACCCATACCTGCTGAAATTCATTATACTCTGCTTATGGATCCGATGAATGTTTTCTACCCGGGAGAATATGTTGGGTACCTTGTTGATGCTGAGGGTGGTGATATCTATGGATCATATCAGCCAACGTATACATATGCAATTATTGTACAAGAAGTTGAAAGAGAAGATGCTGACAACTCTAGTTTTCTAGGAAAGATCTATCAGATTGACATTGGTTATAGTGAATATAAAATAGTTAGCTCTCTTGATCTGTACAAGTTTTCAAGGCCTGAGGAAAGCTCTCAAAGCAGAGACAGTGCCCCCTCTACACCAACCAGCCCTACGGAGTTCCTAGCCCCTGGTGTACGAAGCATTCCTCCTCTTTTCTCCGGTAGAGAGAGCCACAAGACCTCATCTTCAAAACATCATTCCCCCAAAAAGCTTAAGGTGAATTCTTTACCAGAAATTCTAAAAGAAGTGACAACAGTGGTGGAGCAAGCTTGGAAGCTTCCAGAATCTGAAAGAAAAAAGATTATTAGACGGTTATATTTGAAATGGCACCCTGACAAAAATCCCGAGAATCATGACATTGCTAATGAAGTTTTTAAACATTTGCAGAATGAAATCAGCAGATTAGAGAAACAGGCTTTCCTAGATCAAAATGCAGACAGATCCTCAAGGCGGACATTTTCCACATCAGCATCCCGATTTCAGTCAGACAAGTACTCATTTCAGAGATTTTATACTTCATGGAATCAAGAAGCAACGAGCCATAAATCTGAAAGACAACAACAAAATAAAGAAAAATGCCCACCATCGGCTGGACAGACTTACTCTCAAAGATTCTTTGTTCCTCCCACCTTCAAGACAGTTGGTAATCCAGTTGAAGCACGTAGATGGTTAAGACAAGCCAGAGCCAATTTTTCAGCTGCCAGGAATGACCTTCATAAAAATGCCAATGAATGGGTGTGCTTTAAATGCTACCTTTCTACCAAATTAGCTTTGATTGCTGCTGACTATGCTGTGAGGGGGAAGTCCGATAAAGATGTAAAGCCAACTGCACTTGCACAAAAAATAGAAGAATACAGTCAGCAACTTGAAGGACTGACAAATGACGTCCATACATTGGAAGCTTATGGCGTTGACAGTTTGAAAACAAGATATCCTGATTTGCTTCCTTTCCCACAGATTCCAAATGACAGGTTCACTTCGGAGGTTGCTATGAGGGTGATGGAATGTACTGCCTGTATCATAATAAAACTTGAAAATTTTATACAACAGAAAGTGTGACAGTATTTAAAGAAAAAAAGTAGCTTTAGGTCTCAAATGTGTTGTAGCACAACCTTCTTTAAGCTCCATTGCCTCTTACTTAGGAATGGTGAAGCACATTGCAGATTGTTCAGGAGGAGTTTCGGAGTTGTCATGAACATGAATATCAACAGATGACCTTGACCGAATTCAAAAGGAAATGATTTTGAAGACAGTAGTGAACTGCAAAATTGCTAGATGTGTTTGAATGGCTAGGATGGCACATTTTTTTGAACCGCACTTTATATAACCAAAGCTTAGCAGTTAGACAAGAGTCTGTACATGTCTCCAGTTAGGATGAAGTTCATGTGTTTTTAATTAACATGGTATTTTGAAGGGGCTAATGAAACACTGGACATATCATTGGTTTAAACAAATAAGGGGAAATAAGTCTTGGGGTTTTTGTCATTTCTTTAAGTGGATGCTCTTGGATGTGCTGTTTTCTTATCAGCTGGATCTGATTATGAATTTGTTGCAACTTTACATCTTAAATACTCAGTACATTTAAAAAATGGTACCGTATTTTAATCCTGAATATTACTTGATTAAGAGTATGCAGACAGTACTTAGGGTGCACTGAGTGCACTTTACATCTTTATTTTAAATGTTTTTTTACACCTTATGTTTACAAGATTCCTCTCTCATGAAGATAGCATACGGAAAACTTAAAATCGGTGGCAGTTCTTATCAGAGATGTTAATATTGCTTCAAGAACTGTTTACCAAAACAACTGTATCAACTGTCAGAACATTTGCTTTATGTTTGTACATATTTTCAATAAATGTCATAATTTATATAGTGTGAACAGGATGCAATCTTTTGGTGCTGCAGTTCAACCTTCTGTCTTTCAACATGGCACTTAGCGGGGCTTTTGGGATTTCACCTTGAAAACATTGAAAAATTGTAAAATCATTGTGACAATAACCGGTAGTTTATAAAGAGGAATTATCAGCTTGTATTTTCCCTAGTAATGATTGAGAACTGAAATTTAATTTTCATCATGTTTGAATGTTCCACCATAGGTATTTAACATATTTCTTTTGTAGAATGTAAAAAAAAGCTAATGACAATTAGTTTATGTAAGTATGCTGGCTGTAAATGATGCTCAATATAATATTTTATGCAATTAAGGGCTTATGGAACATATTAAAACTAATTTTTTACTTTTATTGGTAATAAGGAATGTTTGCACCTCTACTATTCTATTGCTTCTGGATGTGAAGCCGTGTGATTATTTCTGCTATTAAGTGCCATAATTTTAATAAAGCAAATGTACATAAGAAATTATTGTAACTGGTATTTCCTGAGAAGTAATTCACTGAAAATCAAACTTAATATCTCCCTATATTAAGTTTTGGTATGTGTATATATGTGTGTTTATTGGCAATATTAGAATAGATTTTTTTTCCTCCATATTTTATACTAGAATTTTAGTAGATTTTTTTTTATGATTGAATATAAAGTACTAGGTTTATTAGGTGCTCCATTGATTTAATTAAGAACTTATTGCATCTTTTAAGGGAATGAGATTAGTTGGTATATATGGTATATAGGGTATTTGGAAACAGATACATGAAATATGGTTCTTCTGTAGGTCCAAACTGACTTGATAGTTTTCTTACCCCAGGAGAGGAGGCTTCATGTTTGGAGCCAATTCATGGTTGAGCCCCAATAGATAGGAAATGTTCATCTTTATACTTGAAGTTCAAAGTTAGGCAGACCAGGCTAAGAGCTCTCTGTTCTGGGGCCACCCAAACCCTGGGTCTTCAGCTTTCTGGGCCCTTCTTAAAGAAGTGCTTGCTGCTTTGAAACTCAGATTTAGCACTTGAAATCTATTTTATTGCTTTTGGATATTAATATGTACACAGAAAACCTTGTCAGGCCTTGGTATTAGTTGATCTAGTTGGAGTTTTGTGTTTTATCTGGACTTCCTTTTTTAAAAAAATTTTACAGGTTCACAATCCTTTATAGGAAACCCTTGGATTCAAATGTATTTCAGATTTGGTTTTTAGAAAGTTTTTAATGAAGCATTCCCATCAGTGTTGGGGAGCACCCTTCAATCAAACACATTCCTGTTTTTGCAGTGAAACCTATGATTTTCACACCAAATTTAATACAGAGACCTGATAAATAGCCTCATCTAACTTTAGGTCGGGCTGTGCTAGCAATGGTTTTACAGCTGACATATTGAAAAGTTTTCATTTTGTGGAGATGTCTAGATTTTAGAATTAAGTGTAAGGAATTTTGGACTTGAACTCATTATGCTTTTTTTTTTTTTCTTTTCCTGTTTTATTTTTCGTATTAACAGGAAAATGGAGACCGTCCGGCGGTTTATAGAGCAGCTCCTCCTGAGTAGCATGCAGTCTAGAAAGGGGTTGGAACAAACATCCCTGCACTCAGAAGCAGGCTTTGTGCTGCCCGATGGTGGAGGGATAAAAGTGTCCCCAGCAGGGTGGCTCAGTTATTCATAGCCTCCGTGAGGAAACCAGTGAAGAAGCTGCACAGCTCAATTAGTTTAAAAACTTACTGGGGAGTTGGGAGTGCTGAGTGCCCAAGCATAATGTTGGTAAAAGTTCAAATTGTGTTTAATTAAATAAAGTTGTTCCCAAGTCTGATTTGAGGAAAGTTGGGGTTTTCTCCTGTAAGTGCCAGTCTACGTTTCCTATACTTCAAATGTTTTGTAGATGTCGAGAATAAAATGTGTAGTGTTGGTAGAAAATAAGAATTACAGATTTTAATTAGTCCTGTATTAACCAGGGTTCTGCCAGAGAAACAGAAACCCATAGAAGATATATACCGGGGGTGCCAAAAAAAGGTACACATTTTAAGAGATATTATCTATGTATTACTTTTTGAAGTTGGGATAGCAATGTGGAGTATGAGGTTTGCTCAAAAGATGGCATTAATCAAATGAATGCTAGCGTCATTCATTGTATTATGATTTTAATACAGTTTTTTCCTTTCTTGAAATGTGTGTACATTTCTTTTGGCGTCCTCTGTAGATATGTGAAGAGATCTGTTTTCAGGAATTGACTTATGATCGGGGCTGCTGGCAAGTTTGCGATCCACAGCGCAGGTCCACGTGGGCCGTAAATGTTCGGGCAGGACCTGAAGCTGCCGTCTGCAGGTGGAATGTCCTCAATCTTTGGCTTCTAATTTTTTTTTCATTTATCTTAACAACTGTGGCTTAGAGTAGTGCCTCCTGAGCACTCTGAGGCATTATGTAGGTTGTTGGAGATAGGGAGGTGCCCACTCCATCCTGGCTGCTGGTTTCTGCCACCCGTAGACCAGTGGAGACTTGTCTACTTAGAGATTTACTACCTGTCTACTAAACCCCAAATTAGACTTTACTTAAAAATAAGGATGTGTTTAAAACATATGCATCTTTTTCTTACAGTTGGTAAGCAGCTTGGGAAGTACACTCATTTACTCTGAATACAAAGCCCGGATCTCTAAGAAGACAAAATCGAGGTTGCACTGTCTAGTCCATAGAAAATCCCTGTTATACTTACAGTGCCCTCAGACCCTCTTGTTCCACCTGCTTGTTTATACTTGATACAAAGTGCATTTGGTTTCCAAAACACAGGAACTTGAAGTGGAATTTGAAATATGTACAACACTGCTAAAGCTGAGTCAGAAATGATGTTTCAAATTGGGGGAAAAGTATATAAAGCTGACACAACCTAATAGCATTGGTGTGAGAGGTCTGCCCTTTCCGAGACTAGCTTGCACCCTCCTTCACTGTCCCCCAAAGGAGCAGAGATTGCACTGGTGGGTGAGTTGGGGGGCAGGACCTGAATATGTGTAGCTCACCCCTCCCCATTACCTTGAATCCGGCTACCTTCGGAGCAGGTGCACCCCAACCCTCCTCCACATACTGAGCTATGGGAGCCAGGAGCCCACAGTTCTCCCCAGGATGGGTGAAGGTCGTGTTTTATTCATGTCAAGTCTCAGGAAAGCTGATATTTTGATCTTTATCCTTTTGATTCATGTCTACTTCTCGGTTTGGAAATTGGAAAAGAACTAAGGGTTATCACTAAAGTATCAATACTTAATGGTCTATAACCAATTAGTATGTAGGAGTGTCAGGATATATACCTCTTAAGATATATTCATAACCATGACCTTGGAACTTTAATGAGAATTTAAATTACATTGTATAATGTATTTTAGAAGGCAGATGTATGTAAAACAATTTAGACTCCAGCCTATCTAGAAGTTTCCATTCTGAGGATAAATTCCTCATGTCACTGGAGAATACAGCTATCTGTACCAGTTTTTTTCACAATGACTCCATATAACACAACACAGGAGAAAAAAAAATGTACACTTTTTATTTAAAAAGTTCTGTTATTCATACTATCTCCTTGATTCTTTTTCTTCACCTCACTATATCATCTAAGCCCCGTTTTTAAAACATGTACTATGAGAACCAAGCTAATTTATAAATGTTCCATGGTGATCCCGTGTATGTTAACCAGGATTGAAGATACTTGTTTTGCATAAACATGGAACCGGAGAGTAAATATGACCAAAACATTGGCAACACTATTTACTATGACAAAGGAATGTTGTAGCAGGAAAGCAGACATTAATTTAAAAAAACAGGACTTAACTAACTGGAAAAGGTGAATACGAATTTATAGTCTAAAATCACCTTAGCTCCCTGTGAAACTGTAGGAGCATTATATTTAGTTGGGTTCGTTCTAAACTGCTTAGGAAGCACTGTGTTTATTTTGTGATTTCAGGTGTTTATACATACTAGCAATTTAAAAACCGAGGAGTTGGTATGAGTGGCTTCACCTTGCTAAATGAACACATTGTTAAAACAGCATTAGAAGTGCATTCACTTTTCTACTTTCTCTTGGTTTTGAGATCTTAGAAAATGAATTTGAACTTGTGTTCATGGTTATAAATCCTATACTTAGAAAGTTGTAATGCTGTTGGTCCCACCACATCGTGCTGTTTGGGGATTCTAATTACAACAACTGGCAAAACAAATCAAAACCCAAACCCACCACTCTGTGATGAAGGACATTTAAAAAGTGAGTGGCTTGGGCCGGCCGAGTGGCGCGGTGGTTAAGAGCTGGTGTGGGACGTCAGCGGCCCCGGTTCGGACCCACATATGAGGGCCAGTGACACTGCTCTCTAAACAAAACAAAACAAAACAAAACAAAAAAAGTGAGTGGCTTAAATGTAACTAACTTGCTTTCATAGGTTCAGTTTGTCCTGTTTGATTTATATAGCAACTTGTCCAGCCAATGGTACTGAACATTTTCACAAACTGTGAGAATCTAATTCTGTGAAGTTACATCCAGTCTTATCTATTTTGTAGTGGGCATCTATATAGTCTGTATCTATTCACAGGCTGGGCAGCTATGAGTCCTACTGACTATCAGCCTTTTGAGCTTTGCAGATGACAAAATCCCTTTGGATTTGGATTCTTCACTTGTAAACGAGTATTATCCCATCTATACACTTATATACATAAGTGTATTGGATAGAATGTATTGGTGTTTTGGATAGAATGAGACCACAAAGTTTTTCAACATGAAAACAGCTATTCAAATTTAAGGTCACGTTTTAGTTTAATTTAGGTAGATACTGTATGACCTTGTGACTTATCCTACCTGAATTTATTTTTATCACCAGTGACTTGGGGAAAACTAATACCTACTTCAAAGAATTGTTATGAGGATTAAAGAAAGTAAGACACTCAACCTGTAAAGTTTGTAAAAAATGTAGGTTGATTTTTATTGCTCATTGATTATATACGTATAAAGAAAGCATGATTAATTTTGTATAATTTATTCCTTTGAGTACATATTGCAAATCAGATCAACCTCAAACTCCCTTTAAAACCTGACTGTTTTCTTGTGAAACCTGAAATACTTTGCATTTTAAAATGGAGAAACCACACAGGTTTGGGTGATATAATGGAAACACCTCACAGAACTTTGGGGTTATTTTACTATTGACCAATGCTACTTTTATGAGGAGCTAGATAATCACAGTTGACCATCGTAAATGAGTTCCATACAGCAGTTCAATATTTCATTGTAGATTGACATGTACAAGAAAGGAAAAGAAAAGTCACATGGTTCTGATGAAAATCAATTAATGTAGTGGAAGACACACATTCTGTTGGTATTTTTTTGACTTTTGTGTCTAACATCCACACGCCATTTATCCGAACACTTTCATTGGTACATTTTTCTTTTTGAGTTCCTTCTGAAAGTGTGTCCTGCTTCCATCTGCCACCTGTTTTACAGTATGTCAAGTCATTCTAAGTGTGAAGGCTGGAGGTCCGTCTTTTGAAGTTCCCTGAAACGAGGCAGGGGCTGCGTGGAAGATGTGGGTGGTTTAGAGACACACATGGCTATTTTCGTGGCACGTGGTACCCACATCAGCTGCAGATAGGTAAAGCTTCCCATCTGGACACACACAGATTTCATAGAGGCTTTGTGAGCTGCTGGCAGGACCCTGAGTCCCCTGAACCAACTTGGGTAAACACACAGTTTCAGCATCGAGCACAAGCTGTTTGGGAGGAAATGCGAGATAAGTGGTAAAGGAGGAATGAGCATGATAAGCATAAAATTTATATGCTCAAAATGATCCAAATAAATTAGTTTTTTTCTTTGCAGAGGAAAATGAAACAAGCACTTGCTTTTATTTAAATCATATTATAATTATCTGATTTTTTTTAAAGCTTATTTCTATTTTACATTCGGGCAGGATCTGAGTAATTCCTTCTCCAAATCAGAGGAAAGTCATTTTTTCTTTTACCGATGGTGCTAGTTGAGCTAGGAAAAATTATGATGTTACACTCCCCAAAATACCTTTCAGAAGTATCTGGCAAAAATAATGGAATTCTTTTGCTGATGCACATTTATCTTGTGATCCGCTGTGACTTTATGTTAAATCATCGTCCAGTTAGGATAAAGTACAAGCCACAGAAATACATTCATCTTAATATTTTTTACCTGTGAGTGTTGGAATTTCTCCTGATTCCATTTTCCTAAAGAGGCAATTAAATTCATCCTATTAGCTATCAACCATTTCCCTAACTTTTAAAACATTATTTGAAACTGCTTCATTCTATTAGATGCAGAAAAGCAGGAGACACAGACTAAAATCAACTAGAATAAAATGAAAGCTACTGATTTTTTTGTTCCTATTAGAGTTTAGTTAAACAGAAATGCAAACAAATGCCCATTGGTTGAGACCTGGAAATCTCTGATAGCTGAAGGCAGTAAGAATTGTGGTGCTGAGCAGCCAAACCTAACCCATTCAGGGCGCTCACTTGTTAGAAGGAATTCAAGTATAATACATGGTGGGTAGGCATAATATCCTTCCTGGCCAACAGGTTAGGTCCTTCCATCATTTTATGTGAGTTTCATCCATGAACTCCAGTTTTTCAGTAACCTGATGTCTGCAGTCTGTACTACCCCCGCCCCCCGGGGACACTGACTGCTACCATATGAAGCAGTGGGTGGCACTGTATTAGTGGCATTACAGGCAAAGATTGATTTACCCTGGTGGTCCCAGACACTCTCAGAGTAAAAGGAATCACGTGGCTCTAGTTTTTAAAAAGCTGAACCTATTTACGTTATTGTCCTACGTGCTTGTCTCCCTATGTGCTTTTGTGGTTTCTCTCTCCTTTCTTTTTGTTTTTTGTTTTTTAATTCTATTTTTTTTGAGGGCAGTGTCACTGGCCCTCATATGTGGGACCCGAACCTGGGCTGCTGGCTTCCCAAGCCAGCGCTTAACCACCGTACCACTTGGCCAGTCCTCTCTCTCCTTTCTTATGGTTAACTGGGCAGTGTTTTTCTAGTTATTTTTTCCTGCTCTTCTAGTCTCTGGTAGTCCACATACTGCTTCTTTGCTCATCTTTAGCTTTTATGGGGGAATATTTTGTGCGATCTCTTCCCTCTGAACTGGCTCCCTGGAATAAGGGAGAGCAACTTTAATTATTTGTCAAAATGACACCTCATTCATGGAAATAAATAATACTGAAAAACTATAATGTATAAATTTCTTCAAGGCCAATATATTTTAAGTATGTAGTGACATGATGATTTAGTAATGAGATTCCAAAGTTCTTTTTTTTTTTTTTTTTTTTTAGAGGGCAGTATCACTGGCCCTCATATGTGGGATCCGAACCGGGGCCACCGGCTTCTGAAGCCAGCGATTAACCACCGCACCACTCAGCCGGCCCTGGATTATTTTCACTTCAACATAATTTGGCACGAGGAAGCCCAGTGCTCTGAGCAATAGCAGATGATGGTTGTCACTGACAGGTGACTCCTCGTGACAGCCGTATTGAGAGAAGTCAGATAACCAGGAAATGGCAGAGTTGATAATCTCTGTAAGCTCTGAAAGTCTGTAGCATTTTTTCAAAGATGAAAGTAACAAGAGACCTGAGCACAAATACCAAAGACAGCTGTTTGGATCCCATATAGAATTACTTTAACCTTTCTTTCAATGCTAACTTGTCTTATGCCTTTGTTTCACATTTTCTACTCTACGCCTTTCATGTTTCTTTACAAACTACCATAAATTTAATATACTGATGCCTTATGGATATGAGTATCATCAGGACATGCTATAAAAGGTTGATCTATTTTAACTCACCATTCCATCACTACTATGAAAAGTGATATCCATTTGAGAAAGGGCCTCGATTTTCCCAGCATGAGCTTTGATATGGATACCCTTTGGGGCATCCATGCTCAGACTCCGTGTGGGGGATTCTAATCTGAAATGAGGGAAAGAAACCAAGAAAAAACAGTATTAAAAAAAAGCCACTCCAGGAATTCCTCAATGAACGGCTTGGCATAAAAAATATAATTAATAAGGTATATAGTATCTTCATATCATTCTTGAATGCTAGTATATTATATACTATTCATTGATTAATCCAGAAATAATGTATAATAAAGAAATGAACTTCCTATCAATGGGAGTCTATACAATTAGTATCTTCTAAGAGGTAAACCATTTAGGGAGCCCTAAACCTGTGCAATGGTTTCAGGTGGCATGGTTAAACCCTGGCATACCATGCCAGAAGAAAATGCTGTTTGTGAATAACTTTGTAAAACCATTTTTTAGTTAAAACACCAACTTGCTTGGGAAAAAGACAAATTTAAGGGCAACACGTGCATTTGCTACATTCATAAAACAATGTAAACTAAACCTTTAGGTATTTTTTTTTTATTAAAGTTTATTGGGGTGACAATGGTTAATAAAGTTACATAGGTTTCAGGTGTACAATTCTGTAATACATCATCTAAATACCACATGGCCTTTACGTTTTGTTGGCTTTTTTTTGTTGTTAAAGTTCGGAAGACTACAGGGCAGATACAAAGATTTCTTTTGGAAAGATACTGAACTGATGGAGTTGATAGGATGCAGATTGGCCTCGCCTGGCTTTGGTTTTGCGAAATTTATTAGAATGTCCTTGTGATTAAGTCAAACACAGATACAGAACAAGGAACACATGGACCAGAAAAATTCTTTTATTTGCCTCTGCCCGAAAAAGACTGAATGTCCAGTAGATGGCACAATGTGATCATGAGAAGGGTTTTTCAGCTGCCCAACCCAACTCAACACAAAAGTCTGAGAGGCTGATTTGACTGAAATGGTTCAAGATCTATGAGAGTGAGAACAGGATAAAAAAGGTCCGTAATCCTCCCCTGTAGAGTAAGAGTGAAGGTGGGATGGAAAGAGAAAGGGAAATAGTTAAGAAGAGAGAAGTACCCTGGTAATTAATTTCCTCTTGATATGACAATATTTATTTGATAGGACTTTTAAATCAGATGATTGCCACCTTTAATTGGCAAGTTTTTTTGACTACCATTTGTTATAGAAAACAGTTTCAGTATGTAAAATTTGATCTGTTACACATTTTGAAATCTTACGTTGAGTGTGAGAAAACACTTAGGAGACATTTATTGGTCAAAACATGCTGGGCTTAGGTTATGGGGAAACCCTGGTATGTCTTGATGAGATGATTGCTCATTTTGCTATTTCTGCCTCTGCTGATTTCTCACACTTTTTTCTGCCTGGATTGATAGGAAGATGGAGAGAAAGGTAGGGAAGGGAGGAAGACATGTAAGCAACCTGTAAAGGTCTGGTCCATTTTAGGCAAACCATTTGTGAACTTGAAGACCCTACTGAAAGTGAATCTGTTTGTAAGATCAGTTATCAACAAAATTGACTCAGTAAGGCAATTTTTTAGGTTTTATATGATGCTTCTAGAAGAGCAAGCTTCATAACCTTTGCATAATATCTAGCCTTGAAGATTAAATATTTCAGTTCGACACAGGTTAAGACACATTTTACCAAAAAGGCCGTGATTAGAATGCTCTAAAGTATATATTTCCACAAACACCGAAGAGTAGTGATATATAAAATAACAGTTTTTTTGTTATTTAGTCTGCTAGTTAGATGTCTACCCTTTTCTTCAAGTATGTGAATATATATTTACTCATGACATGTGAAGAGTAAAAGGTTTTGAATATTCACTGAAATGTATCCAAATGAATAAACAAATTATATATATATATAATAAAAATACAATTAAGATAATTTGGTTGCTAAAGCAGGTGAGTTTTAAGTTGTGTTCCTGTTAAAATAAAGATAAATAGATTGCAGTAATTCCCCAAATTCATTTTTTATTAAAGTTGGTATACAATATTATATTAATTTCAGGTATACAACATAGTGATTCAACATTTATATAGCTTACAATGTGTCACATTATAGCCTGCCTGTCTGCCCCCATACAGTTCATAACTTCAATATTATGCTTACTGTATATATATATATATATATATATATATATATATATATATATATATATATATAATGCTTACTGTTTGGCACCAAAGGATGGCCGGTTAGTCAGTGATGTATAAGATCCCACGAGAGGGACAACGCAAGCCAGACACAGTTGCGTGGGTGCCTGTGGGTGCCCATGGATGCCCATGGGTGCCAGTGGGTACCAACAGGAGGAATCACGAGTTGACAGAAATAGGGCGTGAACCCCTTGCTTCAGGGTCTGGCAGCCTGCCTATGAAATGATCTATTGATATGATAATATCTGTCCTCTGTGCATTCTTATCAGTAAGCCTTGGCAGAAGAAGTTCTGTCTCTTAAGAGGTGCATGACAATAACCTAATGGGACCTCAGGTAATGGCAGCTTGCAGGTGTGAGTGATTTGGCCCTGAGCTATGTTTTTGGGCGTGAGATGTTTTTGGGCTTGAGACACACCTCGGAAGCTACATTGAAGCTACATTGACCCTTGTTTATGCGTAAGGTAATAAAAGGAACAGTCAGGCCCGATTCAGAGCTCCAGTCCACGAGGCTGGGGTCCCCTGGCCCCGAACTGCTTTCTCTCCTATTTTGAGTCTCTCTCTTTTTTCCTTAACCTTTCGCCATCCCTTCACACCCACCTAGCCCAGTCGTGCAGGACGCGATAACAATGTGCTCGCCACACTACATCTGACACCATGCAAAGTTATCACAGTATGATTAATTATATTCCCCTTCACTTTTTTCACCCATCCCTCCACCTGTTCCCTTCTGTCAACCATAAGTTTGTTCATTGCTTTTATGAGTCTGTTTTTGTTTATACATATAAGTGAAATCATGTGTTATTTGTCTTTCTTTGTCTGACTTCTTCACTTAGCATAATACCCTCTAGGTCCATCCATGTTCTCACAAATGGCAAGATTTCATATCCCATTGTATGTATATACTACATCTTCTTTATCCATTCATCTATTGATGGACACCTAGGTTGCTTCTATATCTTGGCTATTGTAAATAATTCTGTAATGAACGTAGAGGTGCATAGATCTTTTTGAATTAGTGTTTCAATTTTCTTGGGATAAGTACCCAGAAGTGGAACTGCTGGATCATATGATAGATCTATTTTTAGTTTTTTGAGGAATCTCCATACTGTTTTCCATAGTGGTTGCACTAATTTGCAATCCCACCAACAATTCACAAAGGTTCCCTTTTCTCCACATCCTCACCAACACTTGCTATTTGTTGACTTTTTTGATAATAGCCATTCTGACTAGTGTAAGGTATTATCTCATTGTGGTTTTGACTTGCATTCCCCTGATGATTAGTGATGTTGAGCATCTTTTCATATGCCTATTGGTCATTTGTATGTCTTCTATGGAAAAGTGTCTCTTCATGTCCTCTGCCAAATTTTTTCTCAGATTGTTCATTTTTTTTGTTATTGAGTTGTATAAGTTCCTTATGTATTTTGGATATCAATTCCTTATTGTATATGTCATTTGCAAATATAGTCTCCGATTCAGTCTGTTGATGTGCAGAAGCTTTTATTTGATGAAGTCCCATTTGTTTATTTTTGCTTTTGTATCCCTTGCTTGAAGGGATAAATCCAAAAAGATATTACTAACAACAATGTTAAAGAGTTAACTATCTATGTTTTATTCTAGCAGTTTTATGGTTTCATGTCTTACATTTAAGTCTTTAGTTCATTTTGTGTTTATATTTGTATATGGTATAAGAAAGTGATCCAGTTTCATTTTTTTTTGCATGTATCTGTCCAGTTTTCCCAACACCACTTGTTAAGAGACTATATTTTTTCCATTGTATATTCTTGCCTCCTTTGTTCTGATTTTTTTTTTCTTTTTAGCTGAGCCATCCTGCCATCCGTTGGCAGCTCAGTGGCAGCTCAGCTCGGGCTGGGCATCGAATGCTGTTGCTCACTGCTCAGCTTGCACTCTTGAGCGAGCTCTTAAACAACTGAGCCACTCGGCCAGCCCTCTTGCCTCCTTTGTTGTATATTAATTGACCATATAAATGCAATGATTTATTTTTGGGCTTTCTATCCCATTGATCTGTGTGTGTGTGTTTGTACCATTACCACACTGTTTTGATTATTATAACTTTGTAGTGTATTTTGAAATAAGGAAGCATGATACCTCTAACTTTGTTCTCTCAAGTTTTATTTAGCTATATGGGGTCTTTTGAGGTTCCATATAAACTTAGGATTAGTTCTAGTTCTGAAGAGAATGCTATTGGTATTTTAATAGGGATTGCCTTGAAAGTGCATATTGCTTTGGGTAATATGGTCATTTAAACAGTCCATGAGCATGGAATACCCTTCCATTTATTTGTGTCCTCTTCAATTTCTTTCTTCAATGTCTTATACTTTCAGAGTACAGATCTTTCACCTCCTTGGTTAAATTTATTCCTAGGTATTTTATTCTTTTTGAGGCAACTATTTTCTTATTCTTCTGATCATTTGTTATTAGTGTATAGAAACATAACAGATCTCTGTGTATTAACTTTGTATCCTGCTACTTTACTGAATTTATTTATTAATTCTATTAATTTTTGGTGGCTTTTTTTTTTTTTTTTGATGGCAGAGTCACTGGCCCTCATATGTGGGACCGAACCAGGGCCGCTGGTTTCCAAGGCCAGCGCTTAACCACCGTGCCACTCGGCCGGTCCTTTTGGTGGCTTTTTAAGGATTTTCTATATATATAGTATGATGTCACTGCAAATAGTTTTACTTCTTGCTTTCCAGTTTGGATGCCTTTTATTTCTTTTTCTTGTCTGATAGCTGTGGCTAGGACTTTCAATATTATATTGAGTAAAAGAGGAAAGTGTAGGCATCCATGTCTTCTTCCTGATCTTAGAGGATAAAGCTTTCAGCTTTTCATCATTGAGGATGATGTTAGCTGTGAGCTTGTCATATATGGCCTTTATCATTCTATACCCACTTTGTTGAGAGTTCTTATCATAAATGGATGTTAAATTTTGTCAAACATTTTTTCTGAATCTATTGAGATTATATGATTTTTTTCCCTTGGTTTTGTTTATGTGATATAGCACATAATTGTTTTTGTAAATGTTGAACTATCCTTGCATCCCTGGTACAAATCCCACTTGATTGTGGTGTATAATCTTTTTAATATATTGTTGAATTAAATTTGATAATATTTTGTTGAGAATTTTTGCATCGATATATTTTGCATCCATATAGTGACAGTGATATTTGCCTGTTTTTGTTTTGTTTTTGTATTGTCTTTGTGTGGTTTTGGTATCAGAGTAATGCTGGCCTTGTAGAATGAGTTTGAAAGCACTCCTTCCTCTTCACTATTTTGAATAATTTGAGAAAGATAGGTATTAATTGTTTAAATATTTAATAGAATTCATCTGTGAAGCCCTCTGGTCCTCAGCTTTTGTTCTTTAGGAGGTTTTTCATTACTATCTTGATTTCATTGCTAGTAATTGGTCTGTTCAGATTTTCTCTTTCTTCCTGGTTTAGTCTTAGAAGGTTGTATATTTTCTAGAAATTTATCCATTTCTTCTAGATTGTCCAATTTGTTGGCATATAATTGTTCATAGTATTCTTTATTGATCCTTTGTATTTCTGTGGTGTCAGTTGTACTCTCTCCTCTTTAATTTTTGCTTTTATTTATTTGGGCTCTCCCCCACTTTTCTTGATGAGTCTTGCTGGAGGTTGTCAATTTTATGCATCCTTTCAAAGCACCAGCTCTTAGTTTCACTGATCTTTTCTATTTTATTTTATTTTTTTAAAGATTGTATTGGGGAATTGGGGGAGGGGAACAGCGTTGAGGAATAGGGCAAGGGGAACAGACAAGTTGCTGTCCTTTTGTTCTTCAGTCTAGTTGTGGAAGACATTGCTTCACTGGCCCATGTTGGTATTATCATTGTGCTCTTCCCAGGTGAGGCAGATCAGTCACCCGCCCTTGGATAGCCATTCACTGTGGCTCACAGCCACTCACTGCAGCTCATGGCAGCTTTCGCTGGCTGCTGACCACTTACATTGGCTGCCGACCACTCACTTTGGCTGCCAACCACTCACGGTTGCTTACAGCAGCCCATTGCAGCCCCACTGTAGCCTATGCCTTCGCCGGCAACTTGCAGCAGCCCAGCTCCAGGTTGAGCTGTTGTTCACCATCTTAGCTGTAGAGAGCGCAGCATCACTGGCCTTCTATGTGGGATCCGAACCAGGGCCCTGCTGCTCAGAGCTCACGCTCCCAAGCCAACTCTTAACTAATGCACCACTCGGCAGGCCCCCTATTTTTTTTTTTTTTTTTTGGTCTCTATTTTTTATTTCCACTCTGATAGTTATTATTTCCCTCCTTCTACTTAATTTGCATTTTGTTTGTTCTTTTTTTTCTAGTTCCTTTATGTGTAAAGTTAGATTGTTTATTTGGGATTTTTCTTTTTTCTCAATGTAAGCATGTAAAGCAATGAATTTCCTTCTTAGAGCTGCTTTTGCTGCATCCCATACATTTTGGAAACTTCTGTTTTCATTTTCTTTTGTCTCAAGGTAGTTTTTGATTTCCTCTTTGATACATTGGTTTTTTAGTAGCATGTTGTTTAATCTCCACATAATTGTATTTGTTTTAGTTTTCTTCCTATAACTGACTTCTAGTTTCATGCCACTGTGGTCAGAAAATATGCTTGATATATTTTCAAACTTCTTGAATTTATTGAGGCTTGTTTTGTGGCCTAATATGTGATCTATCCTGGAAAATGTTCCATGTAGACTTGAAAAAAATGTGTCATCTGCAGTTTTGGGATTAAATGTTCTAAAAATATCTCTTAAGTCGATCTGGTCTAATGTGGTATTTAAAGTGCTTATTTCCTTATTAATTTTCTGCCTGGATGAGCTATGCATTGATGTGATTGGGCATAAAAATTCCCTACTATTATTGTATTACTGTTAAATTCTGCCTGTATGTCCATTAATATTTCCTGCTCTTAGGAACCTAACATTCAAGCAACTTAAAGGACATAATGGAGGAACGGCAATATTCAATTTTTTGTTTAAAAAATATCACTTTGATAAATCTGGTCAAAACAGATCAATAGATGCAGAGATCTCCCCTGCCCCCACCCCCCTGTTACATATAAATGGTGGATAAAATATAATAAAAAACATCAAAACATACTAGGAATAAACACAAAACAAATAAAAAGAAAGGGCATTTTCAAAGTGCTAGAATCAGAAGAAATGCATAGCGAGTATGATGAATGGGAGCTGATGCTGGAGCCCATGGAGCTAATGGGCGGATATGTGTCTTCATAAGGCCTGTATTTGAAATCTTTACAGGGAGGGAGTTGTGGCCAACTGCAGGGGAGGGGTGTTGGAAATGGGCTGCGGGCCTACAGATGGGCATTGACACACAGCATGGTCACAATCTTAAAACAGGCTGCTCTTTCTGTGGTGTGAGTGGAAACATCATAAATCACGCATTAGTGTAGAATGCAAATCCTCATTTTTCACCAAGCTGAGAAATACATATAAAAGCCGGTTTCAGAACAGTGACCACAGCAAGACCTTGACAGAAGTTAATGTGAAACTCACATTTAAGGCAAATGAAAGACAGTTTTCCCCAACAGCTGCCCCAGACAAATAACCAAAAGGATGAACTCCCAGGCAAAAATTTCAAACCATATGAGAGTATCTATCAACATGAGGAATTAGAACAGCTAAAAAAGGACTAAAACGTAACTAAGTTTAGATGATTGAAAAGATAAATTAATGATATCCATGGAACAACCAGAATAGAAAAGAAAGATTTAAAAACCAGGTAATTGGAAATTCAAGAAATAAAGAGGTTCAAGTTTTCAAGTAGACTAGCAGACATGACATATATGAAAAGAGAATAGGACACTGGAATGTATATTTGGTAATTCCATGAGAAAACAAGAAATGTAAAGTCTGAAATAAAAAAGGCAAGGATGACAAAATGGGAACTTCAGTGTCGTTGACAGGAATCACAGGGGAGCGGCTTGCACAAAGGTTCTTAACTTCCATTTGTGCCAAGTCCATTTGGCACTCTGGGGAAGTCCATGGGTTTAATGTTTTTAAAGGCCTAAAATAAAGTTCATAAATTTCAGAGGAAACAAGTAACTTGGAAATACAAGGGTAAAAAAATATCTTTAAATGTACAATATAGTAACTTGTGAGCTTACTTAGTAATGCATTAAATAAGATCTAGTTGTAGGTCTTACAACTACTATAAGTTCAAAGCAATGAAGAACATGAAAAGTATTTGAGATGCTACAACTTTTATATAAGATGAAACCATCAGTGACTTCTACAGGTGAAAAAAAGGAACTGCTACTACTACTGCAATTTGTTGGCTATCTTTTTAGTTGAAGGAGTGCTAAATTTTAGTTAGAGGTCAGTGAAAATGAAGAATTTCTTCTTCACATTCAAAATCATTAACCCACTAAATTTTATTCTTCAATCCCGCCAACAAGATCCACAGATGACAAGTTAAGAACCCATGTATTCCAAAGAGAATGAGGAAGACACAGATATGAATAGATAACGGCTAATAATTTCCCAGAGTTGAAAAATAACATGAATTCCTAAAGTTGAAGAAGTATACCAATACTCAGGTATGAATTAAAACATATTCAACACCCAAACACTTTGTGGTGAAACTGCAAAACATTAAGAGTAACAAGAAAGTCTTAAGGTATTCAGAATGAAAATCAGATTGCTTACAAAGAACCAAAAGTAATGAACAATATCTTTAAAATGATGGTGCAAAATTATTGTCAGCCTAGAAATATATCTGAGCTTAACTATCATTCAACCATGAAAAAACCAGACAATTCAAGCTTAGAGGAAAAATTTTGCTAACTATACTGATCATCACTGAGAAAGGTATTCAAAGAAATTAAAACAAGAAGAAAAGACTATTTTGCAAGAAGCAGTGGTGGCATTAGAAAAACCAATATAATGTGCTAGTAAAGCTATATATGTACTGCCTAAAAATATAAAGCAGGGAGATGAGTATAAGCAAAGTTGAATAAAACAAAATAAAAAAGGAAATTTGAAGGGAACTAACTTTTTAATTTTTTTGTATTATTTGGGGAAAGATTGATAATTACTTAAACTTAGAAAGTACTAATTTATCTCCATGCATAGAAAAAATAAAGGGTAATTATAAAAAGAATAATAAAAAAAGAACATTTGGAGGGAAATAGAGGTGGGGAGAATAAGGAAAAGTTTATTCATCCAACAAAAAGTCAGAAAGAAAAAGTGAAAAGGAAAAGCACAGTATTTAAAACATAACACAAGATAATAGAAATATATCAAATCACTGGTCATAATAAATACAAATGGTTATATTCACCTATTAAAAGATAGAAATTTCATTGTAGGGTATTTAAAGAAAATCTTAAATCAAGAAATTTAACCCCTAGAGAAATAGCTAAAACAAAATGCTACAAAAAAAGTGAAAATAAAATGTTGGGAAAAGGTAAATCAGTGCAAAAGAAAGTAGAACCAAGGATAGTAGTATTAATATCAGACAAAATAGGGGTTAAGTCATTAATGACTTAATGATTAAAAGGAATAATTCACAAAATTAGTTAGCATAGACTTGTATGCACCTAAAAATTAATGTAAAAGGAAAAACCAGCAATATAAAAATTAAAGTGGGAGTTTTAATAAACCTCATTGAGAAATTGAATGTACAGAAGACAAATATACTTGTAAGAAATACAGAAGATACTAACAATATAATTCATAAGATTGGCTTAATAACCATCTGCATCTATATATCTACATATCATCTATATATCTTGCCTTAAAGCAAGAAAGAACATACTTTCACCATTAAAATTTAGGAATAACTCTATACTCATAATTTTGAAATTTCAAGTGACAGAGAAAAATGTATAGCAAGAAATAAAGAGGCAAAATGGACTTAAGAAATAAAAATCTTGAAGAGAGGAAGTTCATTAAAGAAATTGAATTGGCGGTGAAAAAAAAAAAGCAACTTCCCCAAAAGCACAGGATCTTTCTTTTCACAGACAAATTTATACCAAACCTTCAATTGCTCTTATACACACTGTTTCAAATACCAGAAAAAAAGACAACTGAGAAATGAAACTAAAATGGGACTTCCCTAACTTGATAGTAGAAACTTACCAAAAACCTACAGCAGACATTACTTAATTTGAAACTTCAGAAGCTTTTTTCAAAGTCAGGAAGTAGACACGGATGTCTGTCATTACTCTTACTATTCAACATTTACTGGAAGTCCTAGCCAAAGCAACAAAACAGGATATAAGAAGATAATAAAGAAGTATAATAATTACAAAAGATTTTATATGGTATCACCACCTTAATGGAAAAATCTAATAGGTTTTTGAGTCAAAATATAAGCACGAATAAGAGGGCTCAGCAAAGTTGCTAACTTAAAACTATCATGCAAAAGTCAATGATAATCACTTTGAATATTAGAAAAAGAACTCATTTTCAGTAGAATTAAAACTATGAGTAATCTAGTAACATAGGCCAACACTGAAAGGAGAGTATCACAAAATATTACTATACCGTATAAAGGAAGAACTATGTGAATGGAGAGATAAACCATATCTAAGGATGAGAGAATTTATTATTATAAAAATATGAATTCTTCCTGAAATTCAATGAAATTCCAACTAAAAATCCAATACAATTTTTCATAAAATGTGACAAACTATTTATGAAGTTTATATGGAAAATGAAAGTCTAAAAATATCAAGACAATGCTCAAGAAGACATGGTGAGGGAACCTGCCCTAGTAGATACCAAGCTATATTGTATAGCTATTAGGGAGAAATCGGTTTAGAAAGGAAATAAGGGAACAATGGATCAGAATAGCCCATTAAATATACCTGCACCTATGACAAAGGAGCATTATAAATAAGCAAGGAACAGATTGACTTTTGAGACAACTGGTTACCTTGTTTCCCTGAAAATAAGACCTATCTGGAAAATAAGCCCTCAAATGATTTTTCAGGATGTTTGTAATATAAGCCCTACCCCAAACAAATGTAGATTGTTGGAGCAAAAATTAATATAGACCCAGTCTTATTTTTGGGGAAACATAGTATTCATTTGGAAAAGAATAAAAAATTATTTGCCTACTTTATACCCCACATGAAAAACATATTCTAGTTGGATTAAAAACCTAAATATGAAAAA
Source organism: Aselliscus stoliczkanus (assembly GCA_033961575.1). Taxonomy (NCBI): domain Eukaryota; kingdom Metazoa; phylum Chordata; class Mammalia; order Chiroptera; family Hipposideridae; genus Aselliscus; species Aselliscus stoliczkanus. Next base: position 99,641,878 of record CM066727.1, on the reverse strand, counting down.
AAAAGTGTTTTTGAGAAAATTCACTGCCTTCTTAATGCCCAAGCAATGTTTCCTAATAGATCCAAGTTTCTAATGGTCTATTTTCACAGAATACCTCAAGGATATATTAAATTTCATACTGACCAAATGCTTCCAAGATAAAAAATCAACATCTATAAATGTATGTATGGTTAACAAGTGAAGCATTCACTGTCTTTTGCAATCCACTGCCCATCAGACTTGACCACCATCCATCAGACTTGACTGCCATCCAGGTATAATATTTATATTTATGGAGATCTGGATATAGGTTTATTTTTATATTCTCATTGCTATACCTAACTTTTTTTGTACAAAAAAGCTTATGTTTTGGTACATCAAGCTTAAAGAGCTTGCAATTTGGTTTTTATTAATGAACTATGCAATAGTATTTTATAGGCATAGTCATTTATACTACAAATTTCTACATTTGTAATAGTTACATATTCATTTAGAATATCATGATTTATGATGAGTATAAGACTTGAAATATTCAAGTATTTAACTTGAATTTATAGAAAATATACTTTTAAATGTAGATATAGGTTGACTCATTCATATTATTGCCCTTTTTTTCTTCTCACATGCATCCGTGCTGACTTCAACTCAGTTCATTTGAATTGTATCACCTATCATTACAACTTAGAAGAAAACCATACAGTTCCACAGAACATATCTTCTGAAAGACATGACATAATTTTAAGTACTGCTCACTCTCAATGTTGGCACCATTCCACAATCATGCAAATTACTTCTGTGATTTTATTACTTCTGAAAAGTTTGCTTCTGCTTTGAAAATATACATGATTTATTTAATTCATGAAAAATAAAAACTCATCTCCTATACTCATGAGGCTCTACTTCACAGAAGGAATACTAATAATCTCTAAAGTCTAGAAGGGAGTAGAATGTCACTGCAATGAGTAGAAATTTGTGAAAAATTATTGCATTACAGGATAACTAATGTCACTTGGATCAGATGGCTATGCTTAAACCATCTGCCCCATTCAGCTTTTCTTGGGAGCCTAAACTTTTAATTACCACAGGAAGTTATCTTGAGACCTCTGTTTTAGGATCTTTATTCAGTCCTTTGTATCTTATTTCTCACTCTTAAAAAGAATTAGTTTCTATTTGTTAATAAAATTCAGGGTGGCAAACACACAATTTAATGTATAGATGATGTATTATAGAATAGTATACTTGAAACCTATATAATTTAACTAATCAATGTCACTCCCAATAAATTTAATAAAAAATAAAAAAGCAAAAACAAGAAAGAATAAAAATTAAATCTTAAACAATTCCTTTTAGCTAAAAGAAAATTAGAATCAATAGAACTGTAAGCCTTTCCTAGAAGGACAAGTTATAAGTTTACTTTTGGACTATTCATTTTTTACAACACGTATTGGATTGTAGGAAAAATCATGACACATGTTTGCGACAGATTGCACTAGTTCATTTTTGTAGTACTAGAGTCATTTGCATCTATGTTATTGCTATATCATTTCATAGCTGATGTTCTAGCTTCATTCTAAACAAAAATTGAGCATTTGGTTGAGTTTTGGAGATTTTACAACAAGTTGAAGATGGAAGACCAAACTGTGCATTTTTGCCATATTTTACTGTTTTACTTCCATAAAGGGAAAAATGCATGTCAAGCTTGTGAAAAGTTGCAGAAAGTTTATGGTGACAATGCTCTACAAGAATGTCAGTGCCAATGATGGTTCACAAAATTCTGTGCTGGTCATTTTGATTTCAACGACACTCTTTGATAAAGGAGGCCCACAGAGGTTTATGACAACAAAATAAAGGCATTGATCGAGTCAAACCCGCATTACACAACACGAGAGATTGCAGAAACATTGAACATCCATCACTGAAACATTCACGACCGACCACCTGAAGAAGCTGGGATACATAAGCAAGCTTGATATTTGGATTCCTCATGAACTCAAAGAAGCTCATTTGATGACGCATATAAATATCTGCAATATGCTCATTAAACGTGAGGAATATGATCCTTTTTTGAAGACACTGATAACTGGTGATGAGAAGTGGATAGTTTACCACAGTGTGGTGTGCAGTCTTGGTCCCGACATAATGATTCGCCTCAAAAGACATCGAAAGCAGACATTCATCAGAGGAAGGTTATGCTCTCAGTGTGGTGGGATTTTAAAGGTGTCATGTTTTTCGAGCTCCTACCAAGGAACCAAACAATCAATTCGAATGTGTACTGTTGGCAATTGGACAGTTTGAATGAATCCATCATCCAGAAACATCCAGAGCTTATTAATTGTAAAGGAGTTGTGTTCCATCACAACAACATGAGACCACACAAGTTTGATCACCTGTCAAAAATTATTGGAGCTTGGCTGGGATGTGTTGCCACACCCACCATACTCGCCTGACCTTGCGCCATCAGACTTCCACTTATTTTGCTCTCTTCAAAACTCCTTGGGCCGGCTGAGTGGCGCAGTGGTTAAGCGCTGGCTTGGGAAGCCAGCGGCCCCAGATCGGGTCCCACATATGAGGGCCAGTGATACTGCTCTCAAAAAACAAAAAGAAAAAAACAAAAAACTCCTTTCAGTTCAGATTCAGGCTGTAAATCGGCACCTTGTTCAGTTTTTCGCAAATAAAGACGGGTCCTTCTATGAATGAGGAATTATGAAGCTCACTGAAAGATGGCAAAAGGTTATTGAACAAAATGGACAGTATATCATTGATTGATCTTTGTTCTTTATATAAATAAATGACCTTTGAAAAACAGACAAAATACATCATGGGTTTTCCGACAATCCAATATTTCACATTCCTGATTTAACAGCACTTTACATACAGCTCAGGAGCTGAAGATGTCATCAATGAATTCTTGAATGAGTGTTGACTGCTATTTTGTTAATGGATGAAACTTCACACACTTCAAACTGTTTTCAATTGCCCAAATGACGAAACTTACATTTTTTTTTTTAAAGATTTTATTGGGGAATTGGCGGAGGGAAACAGTATTGGGGAATTGGGGGAGGGGACCTGCCGAGTTGTTCTTCAGTCTTCGTTGTGGAGGGCGCCAGTCACCATATGGCTTCCCGTTGGCAGCTCATGGCCTCTAAGCTCAAGGTGCTGTGTTCAATTTTAGTTTGGGTGGGCATAGCCTCCATTCCATGCAGGAGTTGAACCAGCAGCCTTGTTAAGAGCGTACACTCTATCCACTGAGCAATTCCTGGCGGCTCCTCAGCTCAAGGTGCTCAGTTCAGTCTTAGTTGCGAGTGGGCGTAGCCTCCATCCCATGTGGGAGTCGAACCAGCAGCCTTGTTAAGAGTGCACACTCTATCCACTGAGCCATGCTGGTGGCTGCTCAGCTCAAGGTGCTGAGTTCAGTCTTAGTTGCTGGTGGGTGTAACCCACCATTGAACAGGCAATCTTGTTGTTACCACCAGCTGAGCCATCCTGCCACCTTTTGGTGGCTCAGCAACAGCTCAGCTCAGGCGCAGCATTCACTGGCCCATGTGGGAATTGAACCGGCGGCCCTGTTGCTCAGAGCTCGTGCTCTAAGCCAACTCTTAACCAACTGAGCCATTCAGCCGGCCCTAAACTTACAATTTTTTTCTTTTGACATTTTATGGTATTTTTCCTTAGAATTGCTAGTATTAAAGAAAACAGACCACACCATAAATTGTCAATTACCAGGGGGCATAAATTGCTTTCACTGTTTAGGTTAAGTTGACTTAAGATAGTAACTTGTGATAAATGAAAAATAAATACTTGGAATGAGGAATGTGATTATGCAAATTGTGCTAGATTATTTCAGTGCATCACTGGTTAATCATGCACTTATAGGCACTGCTTTTTATCAATAACTTGTTTCAAAACATGTTGAAACAGAAGGAATTAAAATTCCTAAGAGACTGTTTTCAGACCACTATACAAATATAATTGAAAACCAAAATTAAATGAGCAATTTCCTGAGGAAATATAGTTGATCAAAATAGACCCTTATTAAAGGCAGAAAGTTTAAATAGACAAATTTTCATAAGGGAAGTAATTAACTATTAAGGAACAGTCTTTAAAAAATTCATCAGGCCCATATGGCTCCAGGGAGAAGTGTATCAAACCTCTAGAGACCAGAGCATCCCAATTATCTACAAATTATTCCAGAACATAGAAAATGAGGGATGAACTTAGTAAGGAATATGAAAAAAAAACATATAAAGAAAACTTTTAAATACTCCTGAAAGGCACAAAACTAGATTTTAACAAATGGAAAAACGTTCATGTTCTTGGATGAATGGCTAGCACTATAAAGATGTCAGTTTTCCCTAAGCTAATTTGTAAATTTAATATAATCCTAATAAAAGAATAAGCTTTTATCGAACGAGGCAAGTTAACATTCAAGTTCATATAGAAAAATAGGCAAGAATAGGCAGAGAATGTTGCAAGAGATGAGCTAGGAGGGTGCGTATGCGTGCGTGTGTGTGTGCATGCGTGTGTCTAGTCCTACCAGACATTAAAATCTCTTCTAAGGCCTATTTAATTAACAAGGTTGGTACTACCACCTGAATAGACAGACTAGTGCAGGGGTCGGCAAACGGCGGCTTGTGAGCACATGCGGCTCTTTGGGTACGTACATGTAGCTCTGAAGTAAAATTGAAAATGAAAATAAAATCAGTTTCATTTATGAAATTTTTAGAAGATATTATTCACATAACGGTGATTTTATTTCTTTTATGGCTCTTGAACAATTTTTAAATTGTTGTAATTTGCCGACTCCTGGACTAGTGGAATAGAGTAGAAAGTACAGAAATAGATCTACAAGCATAGGGAAATTAAATACATGATTAAGGTTGTATTTCAAATCGTAGTGGCAAAGGTAGGGTTTTTAATAAATCGTCTAATTGCTGGCATCTCTGGTTGACCAGTTGGAAAAGTTAAATTAGACCTTGACTTCATCCCTTCTACCTCATACAAGAATAAACTCTAGGACCGGCCAAGTGGTGCGGTGGTTAAGCACTGGCTTGTGAAGCCAGTGGCCCCGGTTCGGGCCTCACATATGAGAGCCAGTGACACCGACCTCAAAACAAAACAAAACAAAACAAAAAACCCCAAAAAACAACTCTGAATGGGTCAGGATCTAAATGTAAAATATACAGCCATATAAGAACTGCGGCTGACAATTTCCTCTTTATGTAAGGAAAGTCTTTTAAATAATGGCTTAAAATCCATTATTTAAAATATAATAAAATAAATTATTAATAAATTTGAGTATATAAGCATTAAAAGTAATAGAAACATGATAAGATAAAGATTATTAATCAGAATATGTATAGTATTTTAATCCCTACAAATTTGTTTTAAAAAGTAATTAAAGGAGCAAAGGAGATGACAAATCAATTCACAGAAGCAAACTTAATAACAAAATTAAAATATGAAAGATGCTTACCTACACTAGTCATCAGGGAAATGAAAAAAAACAATATAATACTCATCAGAATGAAAAAAAAATCATCCAGTCCAATAGTGCCAAATATTGGTAAAACTGTGAGGAAAGACAAATTCTAATATAATGCTCATGGAATTAAAAATTGGTGTGAACACTTCGAGATACACATTGTCCATGTTTGGTAAAGTTGAACATGTTCATACCTGAAACCCACACATTCTAAAACTTGCTCTTCACGGCTGTCTTAAAAGAATTTTGAAAAACTCTTTTACACAATTTTTAGTGAACACCTAAATGTTTTATGATACATTTCAGTATTTGCAAAAGATGTAATTTCTGCCATATTATAAACATTGTAATTTTGAAATAAAACTCATCATTTGTTAAACCGTATCTGATTGAAACTAAAAATTGTGGAGATTTGATATCCACCAACTTTGGGTTACAATCCAACACTACAATTAAAAATTTTTTTTTTTTTTGGTTAAATTGTCCAGTTGTAGCCGCTGGGAGCTCATTCAGTTGGCTCCCGTGTCCTTTGGACACATGCTCATTGTTTCGATTTTTGAGCACTTATTTATTGTGCTTCAAGATGGTCCAAATCCACCTTTTATAGCCCATGCCCCAGTCCTAGGAGGAACCATTTCTCCAAGGCATCCTGACTCCTGTTGAAGGATGGTATAACAAACCAAATTCTGGCTGCCACCAATTTTACTTTAATGATTTTATCTCTCGTTGCTAGAATGTCTATCTTGTTATTTCCAAATCCACCATTTTCATACTATCTTGTCTCTGCCTTACCTTTATATTCAAGATTTTTTTCCTCTTTAAGAATTTTATTCATACCTATTTTAAAATCTCTTCACTTGGTTCTACTACTTAGAGTTTTAGGGGTTAATGTGTAGGGGTTGCTAATTCTTCCCCATGGCTGTTCAAGTCTTTACCCATTTATTTTCTGCCTTGTCTTTTTCTAAAGGCCTGCTGTATGAACAAGCTGGCAGACTGATGTCCTAAAAGGACACCATAAGATGAATTATTTAATTTTTAGATCTATATATTTTAAAACAGTGACATTTACTTTAAAAAGTGGTTTGACATCTCTGCAATTTATATTATTTTACAATTTTAAAATGATTTCAATGGGATTATTTTTAAAAGATGTTTAATCATTTTTCTATCCTAAGAAAGTAAAATGTTGTTCTTCCCTAACTATAATAGTTCTGTAATATTGATCTTATGATTCTTTTTCAAGATTAATGAAATTGTTATTATAGTTATAGTCACAATTTATTTTTATGTTACAAATGTTCATGGGCAAGATGAATTGAACTTCCATTAGCTTTTGATTAATATTTAATTAGACATTAAAAGTAAGAGAAATACTGAATCTCCTAATTCTTATTTTATTTAGTGTGAATATCTATTTGGTGTAATAATGATGATAAAAATAATTATTTGTATCTGACTTTCAGCTTACAAAATACTTTTAACCTATTAAAGCTTATTAAATCTTCCCTAGAACACTCTGAGATGTGTAATACTATCAACATTTTATACATAAGAAAAAATAGTCTCAAAAAGTTAGTTTGGCCAAAGTCACCAGGCTTGTCTGTGTAAAGCTGGAATTTCTACTGTACTCTATTTCTCCTATTATGCACAATATCATAGAATATGTTAATCATCTTGTATATATTTCAAGTTCAAATGCTAAACGTGAGTTTAAGTGATATCTTAGATTTTCAGGACACTTATTTTTAAAAATATTGTTTGGTTTTGTTATAAAATACAAATATACTATTGGAATAAACAGTTACAGCAGTAAATCAGTAAACTCAGTAGACTAGTGATAAACTGAAATACATACAGACACACAGAGAGTCTATATAAAGAATTTATATATGGAACAAGGTGATTTTATATATTCTGATATTATGTAAAGATATACCAAAGGTTGAGGACATTATGATAAGTGATATGAGCCAGTCACAAAAGGACAAATATTATATGATTCCACTTATATGAGGTACCTAAAGCAATACATAGAGACAGGAAGTAAAATGGTGGTTGCCAGGGGCTGGGGTAGGAGAATAAGGAGTTGTTTAATGGGGACAGAGTTTCAGTCCTGTCAAGATGAGAGTTCTGGAGATGGATGGTGGTAATGATTTCACAACAATGTGAATGTACTTAAACTTAAAAGTGGTTAAGAGGGTAAATTTTATGATATATATATATATATATATATATATATATATAAATATATATAATTTCCAATATTTTGCAAACATGGATTTATTATGCATTTGGCTTTGTACTGCTCTCTTCTCTAATAACAATGCACTTATTTTTTAAAATGTAATGTCTGCCTTTTGCAAATTTCAAGCCCATATAGGCACCATTCTCTTTCACTACAAGGTGCAAAGCTTTGGCCTTGTTTGCAAATGGAGTACAGATGATAAAACATGAACATGTCATTGTTTCATGTTAAAAACTGTGAACAATTCAGGAAACTTATGCTAATGCTTTTCAGGGGGAAGTGATGGATTTATGAAATACATGAATCTTAAGCCCACAGCAAGGGAACTAAAACAGAAAGGATAAGCAGATATTCATGAAGTCTCCAAGGGAAAGAGGGGCACTCCAGTCAGATGGGACAACCTGTGTAAAAGAGAGTGCAAGGGGATGGCAGCCACTCAAGTCTGAGAGGGCAGGTCAGGGAGCCAGGCTGGAGAGCCAGTCTGGGCCCAGCTCATGGAAGGCTGTGAGCTCTCAGTGGGGTGCTTTTCACTTTCCTATGGCTGAGGCAGGATCAATGAAACACTTTAAATACTTAGTTGCATTTATCAGTTTCTCTGATTTTGATGTGCTGGCAAAGAGAGGAACAAACTGAAGGCAGGAACAGGCTATAGGACCTGAACTGAATGAAGCAGCAAGGAGAGTAGAGGCCGGGAGTGCAGAGAAAATAAGAGTGGAGACTCAGGACTTTGGAATTTCAGTAATGACTAGTTATAAGTGGAAAGTCATGAGAATAAGGACAATTAAGGGAATAAGAGGCAATCTAGTAAGAACTGCTTAAATATTATTACAGCACCTATCCAGATATCTTCTATAAGAGAGTGTGTTTATATTTGAACAAAAGTTTTACCTCAGCTCCTGAAATGGGTCGGCTCTTATGAGAGGTGTCTCCACTGAATGTTCAAAAAAAGCCCCTTCAGGCCCTAAACAAAAACCAAAGATGCATCATTTCACAAAAGTAAAATAAATGACACCAAATAAAATACACATTTAGACTATATATTAGAGCACAAGAAGGTTTTGATCTTTGTGGCTGAATTTGTGCAGATTTTGAGTTGCAGGAAAAAAAAAATAGGTACAACTGCTTTCTTGCTTTTCCAAGGATACCATGATTTCACTAGTGTCCTATAAAAAATATGATTTTTAAAGGGATTTAAAATATGCAGTCTTATTTTAAAAAGAGAAAGCAATATTAGCCCTCAAATGGAAAAAGAGGCAGCTTCAGTTGAAAATGCTAAGTCCGTGTATTTTAGATAATAGTAATTTAATTCATTCTCTAGATTTTTATGTGTAAAAATTGTATCATTTGTTTTCTTAAAGCCCATTAAGAAATTATAGAAATATCAAAATTTTTAAATATTTAAAATTGTCTTTCTAATTTCTAGGAATCGGCATGTTCCCAGTTGTTTCACTAGCCTGAGAACCTAATTATACACAAGGCAGTGTTGGTGGGGGTGCAGAGGTGCAAAGGTGGCAGTGACATGCTCTTTGATATATCTCACTGGCTTCATACTCAGAACTCCACAAGGAAGGTAAGATTATTTTCCAATTTTACTGAGGAGGAAACCGAGGAACAGAAAGGTTAATTAACTTGTTAAAGTGACACAGCTAAGGAGCAGGGCTGTGATTTGAATTCAAAGCCCACAACTTTAATCTATATGCTATAGGGTTTATCATATGTAAATAACAAGCACTATATGATAGAAAGTAATGGGCTGGTAGCAAAGTACAACTAAGTATTCTGGGAGTCGTGGGCAAGAAAGAATTACTTTAAGGCATCAGGGAAGACTTCTTATAGTAAAATGCAGTAACTCTGAACCTTAAAATAAATAGACTTTTGTGATTATATGGAGGTTGGGAACAATGATTTACAGGGACAGCCGTTGTACCTTAGGGGCAAGAAAATGTGATCAATGTATAGGAATGAATGAATAATCCAGTTCACTGGAAAAGTAAAGTAGTCAACATGGGAATACAAATTTATCTTTCATATTATATTTAAAATATTTTTGTTTAATTTTATGGGCATACACAGATGGAAGTAGCACCACATTGTCTGTACACACTAGGCCCGCCCCTATCTTTAGGGTCTGCCCCTGACTTAGGCTCTGCCTCTATCTAAGGTCCCAGCCCAGATATAGGGGTAGGCAGCTGCCGTTTGCAAATAATTTGTTTCTCTCCCTCTTGGTAACAAAAGGAATTCAGCACATGTTTTGACATGGTGCAGTTTCCTCTTTAGGAAATGCTGAAAACAATTTAAATGTTTATTTTTGAATTTAGTCTTGTACTAGTTTTGTTTTGTTTTCTTTTTGAGGGCAGTGTCACTGGCCCTCATATGTGGGACCCAAACCGGGGCTGCTGGCTTCGTAAGCCAGCGCTTAACCACCGCACCACTCGGCGGGCCCAAGTTTTGATACTTGCCATTCACAGCCTGGATTTATGTTTCCCAGGCACTAAGGTGAGAAATTACGAGCTGGAGCAAAAGTTTGTCAGCAGCCCTTCCTAATTTAACAATTCACAATATCCTCACATTTTCTCAACAATATTACTACTTATATTAACTCTGTTGTTATAATTACTGCTTCTTTAATAGTTTTGTCTGAATATGAGGCCGTGACAAAAGCACACATTCTCATTCAAGAAATAATAGTTTGTGGCACTTAAGTAAAAGAGGCTTAAATTAGGACAGAATGAAATATCAAAATTACAAACCAGATTTGGCAGCATGATCAACACAAAAACTACAATCAATTGAAATAAAGAAGTTAATGTTTTGTGAAAATTATAATTCATGCAAATTATATTCGGATGAGAACATATCCTCATACATGCTATCACAGGACACATCTCCTTAAAATACCACTTAAGAAACCTAAATGATAATGGTGACCATTATGTAAATAAGACTACAAAGCATTGGAGTTTCCATAATAAATTGTGCCAATAAAATTTTAAAGTACAATGTCTGGTTTGCCTGATGTATACACAACATTTTCTGCTTGGTGTGGAAAGGGAAATCATTTAACATGATAATTTGTATGATACTTGTATACCCTTTATCTTTTTCTTTCCCCCTTGCTTCTCCTGACTTGCAAAATATTTTTTAAAAGTAAATAAAAAATACATCTTACATCAATCATTAATAAGACAAGTAGAGATATGCTAAATATAGTTTTATACACTAAATACATTGTCTGTGGTTTATATAGTATTGCTTGAAACATAAATAATGCTTTTTAATGAGGAACCTGAAATGAGTTTTATAAATCATTAAAAAATTATGATTCCTTTTCATAACTAGAATGGTAGAGTAAAAAGGAATGTGGTCCATAAACTTCTGTGTAATTATTTTACCTCTTTATTTTTATATAAATAAAATATGACAAAAAAAAGCCTCAACACATTTTACTCTCTATGAACATATACCCTTTCTAAAACAAGCTAGAAACTGCATTGTATTTCAGTTGCATACTCATCTCATTTCCTAAATGGTTTCATAAAATACAATGAATGTTTCCTAAATAGTTTCATAAAATAATTCTCAGTAAATGGTTGTTGATTTTTGATGTAATTATGTTTCCTTTATGTTTGCACTCATATTTAAATGTTAACAACCGAGATTATATAAAAAAATATAATTGGTATAACATCTGCTCCTTATGGAAAATAGAACATATTATTTGAAGTTGTTTAATCTAAATTTTAGGCAGGGGAAAAATTCCACTATGAAGTATCATCATATAAATCATGTATTAAAATGATCCTGTATAATATGACCCTGTATAAATATTATTTATATAAGAAAGTATAATAAAAAAGGCAAAAGAAAAATTCCAGTCTTATAATGTTAACTTTTTTTTTAAGAACATGTAACCAAGATTAGATATAGTAAATGGTCTGGTCATTTCTACTATAAAGTACCAGTAGAATTTGGATGACACCACTCTTTTCTGGTTCTTAGAACAATTTATGATGAATGATACTCCTATGAAGATCTGCAGTCAGATTGTGGTACAAGATGGACTGAAATGGTGGTGAACTAGTTGAAAGGTTCATGGGAGAGAGCCCAACAATCGTGGAGGTCATGGATAAAGCCCAAGAACTGGAGGGAAATATTAATAGCTCCAAGTTGTTCCATTCTTCCTAACATTCTGCTACTCCTAGGTTCCTTTCATTACAGAAATACACAGAATTCAGCATTAATTCAGCACTTCAAACAGTGGATAATATATACCCAGACATTGGTTAGATAGCAGTATCTATCTACACTGGTAGCTATTTATTAATTCCACACATTCACTGAGCATGTAGGGACTGAAATGGGCTTTACAAGTGGTGCAAAAAATTCTGTTGCTCCCATTCACAGCCAAACTGCCACATAATATCTCTGCTTCTTCCCATTCTATTCACTCTGTGGCCACTTCAAACTGCCCTTTGCCTAATTTCCAATGAAAATGCTCTTGTTAATATAATACTGACCTCCATGATGATAAATCCAAGGGTAATATCTGTCCTCACCTCTCCTGGACCCAAAATTCTGGTGACACAGAATGGCACTGGGAAAATGGCTCTAGTAATATCCTTCCCACCACATTGTCTGCCCCTTCTGACCCTCTGTTCGTGGCTACTTTCCCTTTAAGCTGAGTTCTAACATTGGCATCTCTCAGAGTTCAGTTAGTTGATGGTGCCCTCATTTATATCTCTAGTCAAGACTTCTGCTAGGAACAACAGATAGCTCACATGTCCAATAGCTGACTTGACATATCCTGTTGGCTTTTTCATAGATATCTTCAATTCATGTCATTAAAACATTCACTGTCAATTCTCTTTACCTTGCAAATGTATTCTTCTCGTCCCAGGCATTACCCAGAGAATAATGCCATCATCCAGAGACAAATATAATCTTTTCATCTTTGATTCCTTCTCTAGATGCCTGCCACCCATTTGATCTATGTGTCTCTACTATATTAGTTCTTAGTGTCACTAGCTTCCCTCTAGGACCATTGCTACCAGCTAGGCCAAGGACAATCATCTATTGCCTGTACTACAATTAACATCATCCTAATTGGTCTTACCACTTCCATTCTTTCCTCCAAATAATTTATTTTCCCTTGTAATGGTCATATTGATCTTAAAATGTATAACAAACTAAGGAATACCAAACAATTCAGTGTCTTTCTTTTGCCCTTAAATCCTAACTTATCATGGCTGACATGTCCCTTCATGGTCTGGTCTCTTTGTATCTCCTATTACACCAGGCTTATTTCAAACTCAAATTCAAGAAGACTGAAAAACAAAAATCATGAAATAATATGACACAGATAAGCCCAAATAGAGCAGTTATCAAAATGAATGGGAATGTCTTTAATTCCTCACTAAAAAACCAAAGTCTATTAGATTGGGTTAAACAAATAAATTCTAGCTAAATCCACATACAAGAGAAATGCAAGTAATTTCATATGAGGAGAACTTAGGGTGCAAGGGTGATTTAAAGAGGCAAGATCACCAAAGACCATCACAGTCCTCTAACAGAAGTTTAGGGGAGTAATTGCACAGGGTATGTGATGCTTTCAATTGATGGAACCATTATGCAACTAAAAGGAGGATATTCACATACCTGAACAGAAGCAAAGCTGGAGTAAAACATCCTCCCCACTTCTCCTGTGAGGTACTTTATGTCCTTATGGCTTGAGCCAGCTTTCATTGGGTCTTTTCTTCCTTTCAGCGGAAAGATTGTTAACTGATGGGCCAGGTCATCAACTGTCCACAGAGCTGCATCATTAAGTGTTCAGAGATGAATGAATTGGGTACGTGCTTGAAGGACATAGTGACTTATAAGCACCTTCTAGATATGTGTCTTCATGTAGTTTTTTTTTTTTTTTTTTTGAGGGCAGTGTCACTGGCCTTCATATGTGAGACCCGAACCAGGGCCGCTGGCTTCCCAAGCCAGCTTCTAACCACCGTGCCACTCGGCCGGCTGTCTTCATGTATTTTTAAGGGACCTAGACTTTTTTTTTAAAGATTTTTATTGGGGAATTGGGGGAGGGGAACAGAGTTGGGGAATCAGGGAAGGGGAACAGACAAGTTGCTGTCTTTCTGTTCTTCAGTCTAGTTGTAAAGGACGTTGCTTCACTGGCCCATGTTGGTATCATCATTGGTATCATCATTGCGCTCTTCCCGGATGAGGCAGATCGGTCGCTGGCCTCTGAATGGTCGCTCACCGCGGCTATTGGCAGCTCACACCAGCTGTCAGCCGCTCACGCTGACTGCCGGCCACTCACTGTAGCCTATGGCAGCTCACTGCAGCAGGGGCTGCAGCCTACACCGTCGCTGGGGCTTGCAGCTCAGCTCCAGGTGGAGCTGTTGTTAGCTGTAGAGGGCAGTGTCACTGGCCCTCATATGTGGGATCCGAACCGGGGCTGGCGTCCCAAGCCAGCTCCTAACCAATGCACCACTTGGCCAGCCCAGGACATAGACTTCTTATCCTTGTTTATAGTCACTTCTTCAGTTGTTAAATCCTATTCTCCAGGTCCTCGTTTGTCAATGGCTTGGTGGGTAACTTCAGCATTTCTACACAATCACTTTTGACTTTATGTCATCCTGCTTAGCTGCACAGAGTCATAAATAAAGTGAACTGGCTTACCTCTGGATCTTATTTTCCTCATTGGTGATGAGAAAATGTATACCATGACAGGTCCCTGTTTTTCTTACTAAATGTTGGGGAATGGAACCAGCCTAGCAAATCATTGCCAAGGAAGTCAAGTACATTTGGGGCAGCCAAACTAACAATTCATCATCTGCCAGAAGTCAGTCCTGGCAAGGGGACAGAATTTTTTGTTTTTTTTTGAAGATGACATTTTGATGCTATTCAAATACTATCTTCTGTCACTGGGGTTAGTAAAAGAATCACACAAACTTTGGTCGCTTGGTGACCAATTCTATTTTTAGGGGGGAAAATGAGACTCCTTAAAGGCCCAGGACAATTTCCAACTGAGTTGGTCAAACTGTTTAACCTCCTCCATCATTTCGACTTAAAGATGATTATTCCATTCCCTTGTTGACTAAAGTCTATATGGAAGCTGCTTAAGAGCTAAAGGCAGGCTTCATCTTATTCTTTGAGTATATAAAACAAAGGTAATGGCAAGAAAACACTTCTTTATCTAAGTCAAGGTTAGGATTTGGTGCCGGTCAGGAATCTGGAGTGTATCACTTTAATGGAAGAGCCACTGCATTCCTCCCCATGGACTCTATGCTGAGGGCAGTTATGCAAGTGACCAGAGGGTAGAAGAGAGAAGCAAAGCATTTAATTTTCTTTCTCAGTCCCCAGAGAGAAGCTGGCTCTCTCTCTTCTCTTATCACTCCTCTCTCCTTGGCTGTCAACTGCTGCTGCTTTTTTTTTTGAGGGCAGTGTCACTGGCCCTCATATGTGGGACCCAAACTGGGGCCGCTGGCATCCCAAGCCAGATCTTAACCACTGCGCCACTCAACCGGCCCAACTGCTGCTGCTTTTGCTGATCCAACAAACTTCAAATCCTACTGGGAGTCAATCCATTTAACACAGGACCCAAACTTCTATAGTAAATAGTGGAGGAAAGCTTTCATTGGAATTTTGAAAAATTAAAGTTTATAAAAATAATCATATTGTATTTTATATTTAACAGAACTTAGTTATCATTGTAATAAGGATGAAATCATATGAAATAAAGAATAAATCAGGTTTTGTTTTTGGTGCAATTTTTCCAACAGTTGGAAACGTATGAGGGCTGTATTAATAATTTTCTATCAGGTTGTCGGAAAAGTTATGATGCACTTTTGCAATGAAAAACATAGAAAAAATACATCATGACTTTACCCAATATTTCTGTGTTACAAATTATGACTAACTTAACTACTTAAAACAATACCCATTTGTTAGCTAATACTTCTGTTGGTCAGAAGTCCTACCCAGTGGGCTTGGCTACATTTTATGCTTGGAGTCTCACAGGGCCAAATCCAGGTGTCAGGCAGGCAGGGCTCTTTCTGGAGGCTCTGGGCAAGAATCTGCTTCCCAGCTCAGTCAGGCTGTCAAAATCAGAGGTCCATGTGGTTTGGGGGCTGAGGTCCCATTTTCTTGCTGTCAGACAAAGTCCTCTCTAAGCCGCTAGAAGCTGCAGTATTCCTTGCCACGTGGTCCCCACTATCTCCATAGAGCAACAGAGCAACAAATCCTTTTTGTAGTCTCAATTTCTTTGACTTTGCTTGTACTATGAGCCAAAGAAAACTGTCTGCTTCTAAAGAGCTTGTGTGATTAGATTAGGCCCACCCAGCTAATCTCCCTTTTGCCATCTAAATAACATAATCACGTGAGTGATATCTCATCATATTTACAGATTCTATCCACATTCAAAGGGAGGGAATTTTACAAGGGCAAAGGTCATCTTTAGAATTCTGCCTACCACAGTGGCACAATATGACATTAATCATGTAGTATTTAACATCTGAAGTAAAACCATAACAGTCACATTGAGAGCATTGCCAGTCTTCCCAAGGGTGAATATTTTAATCCTGTGATATTAAAATTATTGATCTTTGAAGTTCATATCAGGTCATGATCTTTGTTCATTTTCAATTCTTCAGTGGCTGGCAAGTCTGACTTTTCAGGTCGTTTTCGTTACTAGCTTTGTTAGAGACTCCACTATTTCTACATCACTTTTGACTTCCGGAAAACTGCCTCTTTGGCAAGACATGCAGTTCAATTTCACAATCAATTTGTATGTGTTTTTTTGGATTCTGTACCACATCCTCCAGTCAATGAGAGATCAGGGGATAAAGATGCTTGGAGCTGTCAGCAAAGCACTGAGAGCTAGAAGCTTGCTCAGGGTCTACGCTCATCTACGAAATGAGGCAGCTGGGATCGGAACTCAGCCTGGTTCTCAAAACAGTCATCCATTATTATTTTAAGCAATTGTCTACTATTATCCATCCATACTCTACACTCTGTTTAGAATGATAATCCTTAATTTTTCTTCCTGATAGAGTCCTATTCATCTTTTTAAGACCGGCTTAAATTTCTCTTTCCTGCAGAAAACTTCTCCGACCGACCCTTGTCTCTCTCTCCATCACACTCTGGCACAACTGATGCTTTTCTCCAGGCAGGTCCTGTAGCCTCTGGACACAGTCCTTGGCTGACTGTGTCCAACAAATCAATTAATGTTTTACATCTCAGCTAAAATATAAACATCACCTATTAAGGGGCATGCCTTAATTATTTTGAACTATAAGTACAGAATGTGCCAAAGAAATATACACACATTTTAAGAAAGGAAAACTGTATTAAAATTGTAGTACTCAATATATACAGGTAACTAAAGATGAATACAAGTCATGTTTGACTTCTGCAATTACAAGAGGTGCTCAGAGTGGTTACCATCAGCATCCAGACACTTCTGATTATGGCGAACTACTGCTTGAGCAACAATGACCAGCATTCACTTGTATACATTTTTTTTGGCATTCCCAGTATTTAGCTTAATTACTAACACATAGTAAATATTACATAAATGTTAATACATCCTAGAGAAATGGTATAGGTTTAAGGTAAATCAGCAGTTCTCAACTAGAGATGACTCTACTCCCTTCCACTTCACCCCCACCAAAGACTTTTGTCAAAGTCTGAAGACATTTTGGTTATCACAACTTGTGGGGAAGGGGGAGGAATGTTGCTGGATCAATGAATAAAGGTCAGGGATGCTGTTAAATATCCTTCAATGAACAGGACAGCTCCCTACTCACATCAAATGTATTATCTAGCCCCAAATGTTAATAGAGATAAGGTTGAGAAAACCCAAGCTAGATAATATGTAGAGAAAGTCAGACCTTGGATCCTTCAATATGGAGAAAAGACAAGGAGAGAAGTGAGAATTGTAGAATTTCTTGCATTTCTTTAATCATGAAATTTAAGGAAGCCAAGACCACATTGGAAAACTGACAAAAGTTAACGTCTAGGTCAAAATTTTTACTGTTCATACATTCAACATTCATGGTCACTCTGGCACCAAGAGCTGATATTACTGTGCTGGCATAAGGACAAGAAAAGTACACAGTAATTGCAAGTGGGGGTACATTTGCTCTGGTTAGTTTCACTGGAGGAGTTTGAAAGTAATTTATGCTTAGACAAAAACAAACAACAACAACAACAACAAAACACAAAATCTATGAAAGAAAAGAAGAACATGACATCTTTGAAAAGGATAACTTGAATGTATGTGCCAGGGAGTGTGTCTGTATGTTGCTGACATGTTGGTTCTCCCTCCCACTGACTCTGGTCAAGTGAGCACAGGACAGTAATTCTCAACAGGGCTCCCGGCATTGCAGCACCAGCCAAGGAATGTAGGTTTTCATGTCCCATCCCAGACCTACCGAATCGGAAACTCTGGGGATGAAGCCTAGCAATACATATTTTAACAAGCCTGCCAGGTAATTCTGATACAAGCATGTAGGTAATAAATAATATACTTGCTTATCAAGTTTCCTCACATGTTCTACTCATTGACATGGCCTGGAAGGACCTCTGGGCCAAGAAAGGTTCTTGGCACTGATGCCCTGTGTAGGACAGCTGGGGTTTGAAGCTATCCAAGCTGTTTCTTAGACTATTTGCCCTGCATTGCCATAACACTCTACCACAACCTTTGCAGTCCTTTGCATACTAATCCACTGAATCCAGCAACACCAATACAATAGACATTATCAATCTGCTTTTAAAAGTAAGGAAACAGCCAAAAGATTGAGTAAGTTGCCTGAGGTCATGGAGCTGCTTACTAATTGTTGAGGTAGGAATAGAATCTAGGTCTCCAAAGCCCAACATATTCTCTGTGTTACGAAACAGTGGATTTCTTGGGTACCCTGGCCATTTCTTTATTAGGCAATAATCAACTTCTTTTAATTAGATTTCCTAGTGTCCTTTATTTGGTAAGAAAACCAGGATGTTACTGCCATAGAGTATGCTGCAACATAGGCTATGATTTTACAGTTTGTTTTGTTAAGAATTACAGATTACATAAAACATTGTGTTAGGGCTGAGTCTACTTAAGTCAGGGAACATTACTTCTATTTCATTTATAAATATTGGTAATTATTTGTGAGAGAATAAAGTTGCTAAAGGTTTCAGAATAGTACATAAAAGTACTGGGATGAATTTAACTAGTGTATGCCTTTTTCTGTCTTCTAGTCTTTATAGAAGCTCGGCAAATAAATTTAGAACTTGTTCTGAACATTTTAAAAATAAAATTTCTTCTTTTTAGTCCTAAAAATGAGTTCTATCAGAACCCCATTTTATCTTTATTTTTTTTGTAAAAATATAGGGACTGACGGAATGGGAATAAAAGAGACTTGGAAGAAGGTTGTTTTGCAAAAGTCATATATGGAAAACATATTTTAATATCATGCAGATGATAGGGGAATTTATGATAAGCTTTTGGGTTACGCCAATTAAATATTGGATAGAGATAAAGGATAACAACATGGTGGCAAAGATTTGTGAGGAGAGTTTCATTCTCCTAGGAGAGTACCAAAGAATTTCAAAAGAAATGTCATGAAGAAAAGTCAACAAATTCAAACTACTTTTTCTTATTTGCCGGAAAGACTCCAGAGTAAACATGCCAAAAGTACAATTTTCTTTTGCAGAAATACAGTCCATGGGATATTGTTTTTCTCAAGAATTACTATAAATGAATGGATGAAAAAGATATGGTACATATACACTGGAATATTATTCAGCCTTAAGAAAAGAAGAAAATCTTGCCATTTGTGACATGGATGGATCTTGAAGGGTATTATGCTAAGTGAAGTGAGAAAGATAACACCCATATATGTGGACTCTAAGAAACAAAACGAGAAATACTGGAATTCACAGATACAGAGAACAGTTGATGGTTGTAAGAGGTGGGTTGGGGCATGGGCATAAGAGGTGCAGGGGAGGGGGGTCAAAAGGTACAGACTTCTAGATATAAATTAAAGAAGTCATGGGAGGTATTGTACAGCACGATTCTTAGTTAATATCATACTGTATATTTAAAAGTCATTAAGAGAGTAAATCTTAGAAATTATCATAGCAAGAAAATAATTTGTAAGTATGTGTGGTGATGGAGTTTAACTATACTTATTGTGGTGATCATTTCACAATATATACAAACATCGAATCACTATGTTTCACACCTGAAACTAACATATGTTAATTATATCTCAAATAAAAGAAAACCAGCTATGACGTACCAGTTACTCGGAGTCTATCAGTACCAACCACAGCTTCCTCCTCATCTACAGTAAACAGTGGCTTGCCTTCCTTGGATTTGATCTGAAACTGTTGATTCTGGACTTCTACCATTTTGGGACCTGAAGGACGAATTAAAACAGTTTATTATAAAGTGTTTACAATATGCAGTGTATTGTAATAATCTGTATTTTTACACATGCCATGTTACCAAGCAATACCAAATTACTAAACATTTAGAATTCGTTACTAATAGTTTTTTTGATACTGTCATTAAATTTTGTAAGTTCTAAGCCTAAATCTATTATATCATTAAAATTCATTTATGTCAAACCAGTGTTAATCTATATCAAATACATCTATGAATAAATTTTTTTTTTTGAGGGCAGTGTCACTGACCCTCATATGTGGGACCCAAACCGGGGCCGCTGGCTTCCCAAGCCAGTGCTTAACCACCATGCCACTCGGCCGGCCCTGAATAAATTTTTTAAAACTAATTTTTTTCAGGTTTTTAAAACTTGCCTTAAATAATATAATTCTTCCACTCATATTATTTAAATCTGAATTCTTAAAAAAAAATCTGCATTTTTTTTGTTGTTGTTTTTCTTTAGGGCAGTGTCACTGGCCCTCATATGTGGGACCCGAACTGGGGCCGCTGGTTTCCCAAGCCAGCGCTTAATCACCGTGCAATTTGGCCGGCCCTAAATCTGCATTCTTTTGACTATTAACCAACTAAGAATTTTATATTCTGAAATGTGAAATTTGGACAAGATCATTTTCTTTCTCTTTTTTTTAAAAGATTTTATTGGGGAATTGGGGGCGGAGAACAGTGTTGGGTAATCAGGGAAGGGGAACAGACAAGTTGCTATTCTTTTGTTCTTCAGTCTAGTTGTAGAGGACGCCGCTTCACTGGCCCACGCTGGTATCATCATAGCACTCTTCCCAAATGAGGCAGATCTGTTGCTGGCCTCTGGATGGTCGCTCACCCAGCTATTGGCAGCTCACACCAGCTGCCAGCTGCTCACACTGGCTGCCGGCCACTCACTGTAGCCAATGGCAGCCCATTGCAGCAGGGGCTGCAGCCTATACCATCACCGGGGCTCAGGCAGCTCAGCTCCAGGTGGAGCTGTTGTTAGCTGTAGAGGGCAGTGTCACTGGCCCTCATACGTGGGATCCGAACCAGGGTCGCTGGCGTCCCAAGGCAGCTCTTAACCAACGCGCCACTTGGCTGGCCCTGGGCAAGTCCATTTTCTGAATGGCTCACTTTAATGGCCAAAGTTAACCCAGAAAAGGAGTCTTACTCAGATTCTCTCCTTTGCCCCTGTCCTCAAATGTCACCATGGAAACAGACATCGCCATGGAAGAACACCCTCAAGCTCCTGCCCTTCCCCTTCACTTAAGGTACTTCTGTCTTCTTCACTCCTTTCTTTTTATTTCAGTGACAGAGTCATCCCTTTCTCCCCAAGCTTAATTACTTCAAGTGAGCTTTAGACCCATTATTGTATTCAGTAAATGTTTAACGGGTGCTACTAAGAGCCAGGCACTGGGGGATACTGTGTTGTCATGGAGCCTACAAGATCTTGTTCAATTTCTCTCATCCATACACTTGGGTTCTCTTCATTTTGTTTCATAATTTCTCTTTGAGCGTCCTGTCTTTCAGACCCCGGCAGCATAAGAAATGAATCCCTCTAGGACACAGCTTTCAGCATGTACTTAAGGAACTACCAGTGTTCCCTCGTTATTGTATCCTGCAATCATCATTATGTTTCTTATCCTACCTTGGATGGTCCTCTGTTTCTTGGAATCAAAATTACTTTAATTAAAATGCTTCAGACTGTCACCCTACGCCACCTCATGCTAACTATTCTCTGTGATCAACACAACATGATATTTAAGAAATTCACACTTTGATGGCTCATAAATAACTTTAAATTCTTCAGAAGAAAAAAACAAACCTATCCACTCAGCACACTGGTCATGGACCATGCCCATGCAAAGCACAGTGATGGAGCTGGACTCACCGACTTTCAATCTGCCTGTGACGTTTCCTTCTGAGTTTCGTGCACTTACAGTCACATTCTGAGTAGACTGTAGGAGCAGAGAAGAGTCCTAGGAAGGGAGTTACAAAATTAGCCAAATATACACTATTTAAAATATAAAGACCATATCTTTACGTTTGTATATAAATTTAAGATTTATATAAAATAATTTCTCCAGAGTCACAGGTCTGTGCTCCTATAAATTTGTTTTTATAAAGTTATTTTTTAAACCTTGAATTATAGTATGTTAAAGGGGCAAATGTATTAACTTTTTTCATAAAATATAATAATCTCCTGGGCTTATAGTGCTTATGTGCACTGGTTACCATGCATCAAGTCAGTTTTCATGGTGAAGATCGAAAACAATCAAGTTTGTCTTTTTTTTCAAGATTTTATTGGGGAATTGGGGGAGAGGAACAGCATTGGGGAATCAGAGAAGGGGAACAGACAGGTTGCTGTCCTTTTGTTCTTCAGTCTAGTTGTGGAGAACGTCGCTTCATTGGCCTATGTTGGTATTATCATTGCGCTCTTCCCGGCTGAGGCAGTTGCTCGCCAGCCATTGGATGGCCGCTCACAGCAGCTCACGGCAGCTCATGGCAGCACACACTGGCTACCAGCCAGCCCCACTGCAGCCTACGCTGTCGCAGACAACTCACAGAAGCCCAGCTCCAGGTTGAGCTGTTGTTCACCATCTTAGGTGTAGAGGGTGCAGAGTCACTGGCCCTCATATGGGATACGAACCGGAGCCCTGCTGCTCAGAGGTGGCATCCCAAGCTAACTCCTAATCAACGCACCACTCGGCCAGCCCGAAAGTAATCAAATTTTAGTGTGTTTTTTTTCTTTTCCGAAGAATTGCAACTTCATTTTTATTTTTTATGACATGGTATACTTTAGGAAGATAAATCAGAGAATGGTTAGTTCTTCTATATAAATACCATGTTACTTATTGTTTTTTTAATACAAAGGCTTCTCACAATTTCAAAAGACCTTTTAAAATCTGTTGGATGTCTATTATTTTTGAGATTTTGTTGGAAGATAAAGTGGCTTTATAAGCATGTTAGCGCTTTCTGCAGTATCAGTTCTGAATAGGTAGTTTTGTTTTACAGAAGATTGCTTGCTTTTATGTAAACAGTTTTCTTCAAAAGGAATGCAGTAATTTGGCTCTTGGATTCAGGTGGGTTTATGGTTCACACAGAGCGAACAAAATATCTTCTGGACTCGTGGGGAATAATGTGCATTTTTGAGAAGGAAAGAAGTTTAAGGAGCACTTTAGAACTAGCAGGTCAGAAATTGTCTGACTTGCTTTGTAGAAGCAGAGAGATTTATCAGCCTCTTATTTTATCCAACAATGTGACCTTATACTTGTTTTTGCCTTGTTATAAAATAACTAGCATGATAATAAGACAACAGTTTATCCACAATTTCTGCATCTATCCTCTCATTTTATCCTCCACATTTTGAAGTTGGTACCATTACTATTAATCTATAGATGAGGAAATTGAGTTCAAGAGATTAAATTACAGCTCACCCAAAGTCATAACTAGCAAGGGACAGTTCCATGATGGAACCTAGTCTTTAGATGACAAGTTCCATGTTCTTTTCTACCATTCTCCTGGAATGGAGGTCAGGGCTCAGGTAAGAGCTGTGAGGTCTACTCTCCCATGCTTAGACAACATAAACTATTCTGGGAACTGCTCTGGTTGTCTGATCCTGTGGGCACTCTCAAACCTTTTCTTTTTCTGCCTTCCACTGTAGGGAAGGCTGATTGCTTTCTCAGCCTGTTTTGCAGGTAAGGGGACCCATGTGACACAATTCTGGTCAATGAAATAGATGGAAGCCAACATCTTCTGGGGGTGGGCTGGGGTTTCTAGGCAAGCTTTTGTTGTCCTGATGAAAAGGATGCATGCACAGGCCCTGCACATTTCCCTAACTACATGCCTTGGATGTAGCCTAGCAGACATCTAGTGACCATGGGGCAGGCAGAAGGATGGCAAAGATACTGGCCCCAATGTTGATGAGTGCAGAACTGACGTTGTGGCTGCCCCTTCTAGCCTCTGGTTGTGAGAGTAAAAGTTCATAGTTTATACAATACTGGTTAAGAGCCGGCCAAGTGGCTCAGTTGGTTAAGACTTCACTGAAGAGTGCAAGCTGAGCTCTGAACAACAGCAGTTCGATGACCAGCCTGAGCTGAGCTGCCACTGGGCTGCCAACAGGTGGCAGGATGGCTCAGCTAAAAAAAAAAAAAAATACAATACTGGCTAGATTTTCTCTTACTCATAGTATAAAGCAGAAATTGCTCTGTAACAATATTAACCAAATGATATAAATATTACCTCTATAACTTAATGAAAGCTTTTATATTGAATTACACTTGCTCTTTAATCTACATTTTTGATAAGTACCTGAAAACAATCAACAGGTACCTTTTTTTAAAAACTGCAATGTTTATTGTGAAAATGGGGCATTTCCAATTTCTAAGTGAGGAAGCTGAGATCCAAAGCTTGTCAATAAGTTTTTCAGTTTTCATAATTAGTTAGTGATATCCTTTAGAAAAGTTTTATGCCATTTATAGAATGATGGAAAGGCAGAAAGAAACATTTGATTTTTCCATTCATCTGAATTGAATTCTGACTGTATTTATTGGATATAAATAATGAATCATTCAACACTATATTTAGCCTTTGGAAGTAGGTAAAAGAGCCACAGGACATGACATCTTTTCTCCAGAGTGTGTGACCTATATAAGGAGCTATGAAAAAGGCAATTAACAGTGTAAGGATGTGTTGGTAGGGCCCAAATATAGGCCACAATTGCCTTAGGAGTTTTTAATAGTCCCCTTTGGCCACTTCATATATGGACATAATTAACTACTTCAAATTTGAACTAATATGGGAATGCCAGAGGTTTATTTAGTCATTGAAACAGCATGTGTATGTGAAGAAGTCTGCCAAATAGTCTGTGGAAAATTATATTTATTGGCATAAAATTATTCATATTCTCTCACAGTTCTTCGAGTGTCTGTAGGATCCTTACTAGTGTCCTCTCTGCCATTTCTGATGTTGGTCTTTTGTGTCCTCTCTTTGTAAAGATTAGCCTGGTTAGAGGTGGATCAATTTGTATTGATCTCCACAAACAGCCAGCTTTTGGGTTCATTGATTTCTCTCTATTGTTTTTGTTTTCTATTTTTTTGATTTGTGCTTTTTACTCTTTCATTTCTTCTCTTATGTTTGGTTCCATCTGTTCTTCTTTTTCTAGTTTCTCAAGAAGTGTGCAAAAGTCATTGATTTTCTTTTTTTTTTTAATATAGACATTTAGTACTTATAAGTTTCCTTCTAAAGCACGGCTTTAACCATATTCCCCCAAACTTGATATTTTTTCTTTTTTTTTTTAATTTTTAAAAGATTTTATTGGGGAATTGGGGGAGGGGAACAGCATTGGGACATCGGGGAAGGGGAACAGACAAGTTGCTGTCTTCTTGTTCTTCAGTCTAGTTGCGGAGGACGTTGCTTCACTGGCCAGTCTTGGTATCATCATTGCGCTCTTCCCGGATGAGGCAGATCGGTCGCTGGCCTCTGGATGGTCGCTCACCATGGCTATTGGCAGCCCATGCTCACTCCCAGCTGCTAACGCTGGCGGCCGGCCATTCACTGTAGCCTATGGCAGCCCACTGCAGCAGCCTACACCATCTCTGGGGCTCGCACAGCCCAGCGCCAGGTGGAGCTGTTGTTAGCTGTAGAGGGCAGTGTCACTGGCCCTCACATGTGGGATCTGAACTGGGGCTGCTGATGTCCCAAACCAGCTCTTAACCAATGCGCCACTCGGCTGGCCTGATATTTTTTCATTTTTAATCAGTTCAAAATACTCTCTAATTTTTCTTTTTATTTCTTCTCTAAACCATGGATTATATTTCAATGTTTAATTTCCAAATATTTGGAACATTTTCAGATACTTCAGTGTTACTGTTTTATTATTATTATTATTATTATTAAATTCATTGTGATCAGATAACATATTTATGATTTGAATACTTTTAAGTTTACCGAGATTTGTTTTATAGTCCAAAATATGATCTTGATGATTATCTGTTGTACATTTGAAAATAACTTGTATTCTGCTGTTGGGGGGAGTACTATGTAAATGTTAATTATATCAAGTAGGTTGATAGTGTTGTTCAGTTCTCCTATATCCTTATTGATTTTCTGTGGATTTGTACTATCAGTTCTATTGAGAAAGGGCTGTGGAAATCTTTGACTATAAATGTGGATGATTCTATTTTTTTCTTGTAGTTCTATCAGTTTTTGCTTCATGTATCTTGAAACTCAATTTACTTTCTTTAAAATTCCAGGTATTATACTTTTTATCTCTAGAAGATTCATGTGGATTTCTTTCTGTCTTTCCGTCTTTCATGTTTTCTACTTAACATGTTCACACTTTCCTTGACCTTTGTACCCAGATGGAACACAGCTTTCTTGAGCTTTATCCTGGGACACAGTAAGTCACTTGGAAAAAGTATGATACTTTCAAGCCTTCTTGTTTAGCTTTGATACATGGGACAAAGCCAGCATTTATTCTAATGCTGATCTTGTGCCACTCCTGAGCTAACACCTTCCTGACATTTTACCTGATGCCCCATGACCTGTGATATTTTCCCACACTGGTTGATGGGAATATGAGCTGTTCCCAAATCTGTGTGAACTCCCTTCTTCTGTCCCTATAAAGTGGTTATTTAATCAGTCTCAGGGAGCTTCCTCTCACCCACATGCTCTGACAAGTACATATGTATAGATTCAGGTTGGGGGATGGTGAAGGGAGGATGAACTTCCTGTGATCTCTAGAGCTGTCAGTATGTGGCAGCTCCTTCCTCTATGGAACTCTGTGGACTTTGGGTGAGCTGGTTTTCCCTGGACTCCCAACCCACGTCCTTAACTCAGGGAGAATACCTGCCTCTGCAGTGGTTCCCCTCAGCCAACATAACTTGAGGGGGGAAAAAGGCTAAGTTCTAATATTTGAATTCTTTGTTCACATATGACTTCCCTTTTTAAAAAAGCTTGTGTTAATTTCCCATGTTTCTATACAACAGGGCTGGTTAATACAGTGAAATGCCATCATGACTGATGAATGAGTAAGTGTAATATCTGAATAAGCTCACAGAATCAGGCTCATGAGATATATCAGCCTGTGATATCTCACGGGTCACTTGCCTGCCCCTACCGTCAACTGAGCTATTACCAGAAGTAACACAATGGTGTCTAATAACTTCTTACGTGCTGTGTACTCTTTAGGATCTCTCCATTGCACTCAGTATTTATAAGTTTTAGGTCATATCACTTTGTAGTTGGTAGTAGAGATTGTGATTTTTCTGGGCTAGTTTAAGAGTGTATGTCATCTCACTTACAGTGGCCGGTCTTTTGTTTCCTTTCTAATTGCCCTAGAATAGTTGGTACAGCCTCTGCATATAGGAAATACTGGCATATCCTTTCATATCTGAAAGATGGGAGGAAAATGAACACTGTACTCTCCATACAACTGGTGAGTTATAGTTGGATAAAGTTTTAACATTTTATTTAGATTATACCACCTAATCAGTAGTCTAGCAAAACACTGATCTCTACTACAAAGTCCATAGCATCATATAAGGAAAAATAGAACATATTACAAAAATTATTTTACTATGTTTTATATTTGGCTCTACTTGTTATAAATTTCATGGAAGTAAATGAAGACAATACTGAGGCAGATTACTTTTAAAGTCACACAATTATTTAATGGTGATATTTCATCTAATTATGGAGAATCCTACAGGACCTAATCTATAATTAGTATAATTACTACAGAACATAATACTATGAAACTAATTTCTTTCTAAGCTTGTCAAATAATTTTAAATGCCTTGAAAAAGTATATTTAATTTACTTGCACAAATGGAAAGAAGTTTAGGTTGTTTTTGATAAAGGTTTTAATTACCAAATTTTTTATTATAGTCTAAATTACTGAGGCCCCCAAATTCAGAGCTGACTCACATGAAAATGGAGTCTTTTTAGAATATCATTTCAGAAATAAGTTCCACAACCTTAGAGCAAAGCTTTTTATAAAGAGTATAACATGAATGTGTGTACATGTATATATTCTAAGAACTCTGCTCTGAAATATACTGAATTTCTATTCTTAACCATTCTTTGTTTTTCATAAAACACAAATGATTTAAATCATTCATCGTTTTCTTACCATTCTTGAACGTATTTCTTTAGTGTATAATGGGAATAAAAATTCAGATTCTCCTTCCAGGCGAAGGCCATCTTTTGTGACTCCCAAGTGACCCATTCCTGTCTGTTAAAAAGATGAGACAATAGAAATTTTGTTATTGGTTTCTTTTTCCTTTCTTCTAGTATCAGCTTAAATTAGATGAGCATTTTAATTAATTTCTTATCGGCACTTTTCTGAGTTTCTCTAAAATGCTTTATTTAAAACTTTAGTTGTTTTTATTCAGTATACAGTACTTTATTAAGTCTTACATAAATACAAAGTCCTTTTTAGGAAATATTTATAAGATTCAAAGAATCTCTTTATCATAAACACTCAAGATCCCACCACCATGTAACAAAAAGAAACTTACCATTATTATTTTAAAATTTTTAAAAACTAAGATGCTATAAAATGTACTCTTTTGAGGTATACAGTTCTATGAGTTTTAATACATGTCAAGAGACAGAAAGTTCCATCACTACCACCCCCAAAATACCCTAAGTACTTTCTTAAGGCTTCAAGTGTATCATGTGAGTTCACAAAATTGCAAATATTTATCGGGCACTTCTTAAGTGAAAAGCAGTATAGGAAAAAGTGGAGCTCTTTTCAAAGTGTCTTCTCTTAAGGAGTTTCCAGTCATGGAGAATTACCAGAGAAAAGAGAAAACAATTCTGGAAATAGCCAACCACCATCATGCTACTAAATCTTGTGGACATTTAAAAACTTCATTTCCTTTGCCTTCTCAGCAGCATCCAACGCTGGACCTTTTTCTCCTTGAAACACTATCCTCATTTGGTTTCCATGACTCTGTGCTCACCTAGCTTTCCTCCTACTTCAGGAAATACTTTCTTGGCCTTGTGATACATTCATCCTCCTCTATCCAGCCTACCTGCTGGCTTCCTCAAACTCAGTCCTAGCCCTTTCCCTGGCATTCCCTCTCTGACCATGCCCTCGGCTTCCATCACTATCTCAGTGTACAAAACACACCCACGGATACTTGCAGTTTAGATTCTGTCTTCTGATATCTCTCTCTCTCTCTCTCTCTCTCTCTCTCTCTCTCTATATATATATATATATATATATATATATATATATATGAATGATTGCCTATCTGTCTTCCCCTTTCGAAGGTCTTGGAAACACCTAAATTCAACAAATTGAATCTTGATCTTCCCTCTCTTCTTCCAGGATAGAGGCAGATAAAAAAGAGAGCAGAAAGGTGGAAAGAATGAAATGAAGACATTAAGGGGCACTTTATACAGCGACATGTGATTTCCCGGACAGAGATTGAAACCGAGGGTCCTTATGACTTTGATTAAATATAGTTTTAAATCCTAGCTCTAGAAATCATATTCCCCTCTTTCTCTCTCCCCATCTCAGAGGCCCAGCCTTTCCCCCAGATAATCATCAACCCCCAAGGCAGCAGAAGACAAGAGCCTGGACCCAATAGTCAGAAGGTCTGGACCTCTGGCAGGCTAAAGGTAACATCTTGCTCTAAGGTACGTTTCAGCTTCTGAACCCTGAGGTGGAA
Organism: Aselliscus stoliczkanus; assembly: GCA_033961575.1. NCBI lineage: Eukaryota > Metazoa > Chordata > Mammalia > Chiroptera > Hipposideridae > Aselliscus > Aselliscus stoliczkanus. Next base: position 99,612,074 of record CM066727.1, on the reverse strand, counting down.
TGACCCCTGGCTACTTTCCCATGAAACCACACTGAGAGAGGGATGCCTGGGCAGACCTTAGAGTTGTCCTCAAGACCTGAAGAAATGATTGACTACCCTTACCTCATCTCCAACCAATCAGCTCCCAGCAGGACCCCGAACCACAACCCATGGTGTCTTGTGATTTTGCCCCATACAATGTGTAACATACAGGCTATGGGACAGGCCTTTGAGCACTAGCTCACCTATGTCTCGGTACTTGGTGCCATTTCCTTAAATAAACCTTTACCCTCTTTGCTGCAAACTCCTGTTTATGTCTGCTTTGGCTTTGATGCATGCAGACTAATGAAACCCTTGAGTTCATTAACAAGATATGTTACTCTGAACTGATGCCATAGGCTTTTTTTCAAGAACTCAGCTGGTTGACAAGCCCCGTGAACAAGAACCAAATTCAAGGTTTGATCACATATTCTGCATGGTTCTCTATCTGTGAATGCCCTTAATGATGCTCTTCCCATAGGTTTGGGGGCAGTGGCTTTGGCACCACGCTGATGGAAGCCCCTCGTGCAGCTGGGCTTGGGCCAACTCCCACCACAGACAGGGGCCTAGGATTCTCTCTTACAAGTGTGAGTCAGTGTGTAGTCTTGTAGTTTGGTCTGAAGAAAGGGCTGAGCCTAAAAAGTGAACTACTATTTTGCAGTTTCTCACATTAGAAACAGTTATTAAATTCATCATGAGTGGATAGGTAGTGTAAGCCCTGAGAGTTCTTTTCTTACCCTTGTTTTGTAATGGATGTGCCTGACTTAAGCTTTGAATGGGGAGACGTCCACTTCAAAAATGGCTATCTGCAATAAATACTGCCAGCCACCGGGTCAGCAGCCAGAGCACCTCCTGCATGGAGGTGCTTTTGTTTTGGAAACCTTAGTTGACTTCAATAACTGACCATTTGGGCCACTTGCTTGGTTCCCCTTCCTGTGCTTTAAATGCCCCTCTCATGTTTTAAATCTACCAGTAAAGGGTGGGCCCCAGTGAAATACTAGGCCCCTAGCCTCCACCCCAATAGAAGATTCCCAGGCTCCAGCACTCTCTCTATCCGCCACCTTGCTGGCCCCAAGTGTGCCGTGGAATTCCAGGTCTTGTTAAGTAACAAACCTGTATCTTTTCAAAGTTTCCTAATGGTTATTGCTGAAGGGCATCTTTCAATCATAATAAGAACCATCAAGGGCTGGTCCAGCCACATAATTGGTATTGACAGGCTGAGACCAGTAGAAAACAGGATAACAAGCCAATTTTAGCAAGTGATTCCATCAGGAAGGTTACATTCTAGAGGTAACCAAACTAAATTCTAATCTGAAAATCTACTGCTAAATTTCTGGGTTCAAATGAACAAATGCCAGGAGTTATCTGGTCTCTATCTTGCCTAAAAAACCAACAATAAGAACAAGTGTTAATTCTAGCCTCAGATGTAGCTAATTTACATAATTGGATTGCGAAAGCTAATTGCTCCTAGTCATGTGTCATTTCCTCCTCTGGCTGTTACTTTCCTTATTTGAAAAATGAGGGAATTGACATGAAATGACTTTAGTCTCCTTTTACCTGTAATATTCTCTGATTTTAATAAAATGAATCTGAAATGTCTACAAACAGCAAATCATTATACAATGCCTGAAAACAAAAGACACAAGAATATGACTTTTTAAAAGTAAGGTATGTTGAGATATAATTTACAGATAATAAAATTTACCCTTTTTAGTGAACATTTCTGTTGAGTTTGCACAAGCTTACACAGTTGTGCAACCACAACACAAGCTACAGAACAGTTCTAGAAACCGTGAAAAACGCCCCTCCATAGTCACCCCACCCTGCACCCCTCAATCACTTTCCTTGGCAACCACTGCTTTTTGTCCCTGTAGTTTTGCTTTTTCCAAATGTCATAAATGTGATCATGCAGTATGTAGCCTTCCCAGCCAGGCTTCTTTCATTAGAATACAGCATTCGACATTCATTCATCCATGCTGTTGTGTGTAGCAGTAGTTTGTTTCTATTTATTGATGAGTAGTATTCCACTAAGTGAATGCACCACAGTCAGCTGAAGGACATTTGGGATGTTTTGATGATTATGAAAAAGGCTACTATCTACTTCTACATATAGGTTTCCATGTGAACATAATCTTCATTTCTGTTGGGCAAATACCTAGGAATGGGATTGCTGGGTTGTATGAACCAAGAAAATGAACCTTTATTTTTGTATACACATGGAAAACCCTAAGTTCACACAAATTTTAATTTCAATCCAACACCACAGGGTTTAACCTGGTTTTCTTCTCCCCACATTTGTACCTTCCCTTTTTGACAGTGAGGAACTTGGCTCCATGGCTCATTCACTTACTTATCCAATCAATCCTTCATGTTTTCACCCTCCTACCTCCACCAGCACCCTCTCCCTGACATGCATGCCTCCTCATTCCACTTGGGCTCCACACCCTTTCCTTGGGGGTCTCCAATGCTGAGGGGTGCTACTCTGGGCCCTGACATCCAAAGCTGGTCTACCCCTCTTCATAGATGCCCTCCTCGCCCAGCTGGGGCTCCAACACCCTGTTCTGGACCACCACAGGACCCTATGCCTCTGACACAGGATTTTTACATCATTTGAAACTACCTCCTTACAACATTTTGTCCTGCCGGAAAAGTCATGACACATTTTTGCAACGACAAACAGAAAAAATACGTCATGACTTTTCCGACAACCCAATAATTATCATTGTAAGTGAGAAAATTGTAATTTTACAGTGAAGAAGCCTGGGCTTTTCATCAAGCGTTCAAAGTGATGGGCCAAGTAAAAAATCTGCTGTGCTGATGAAAATGCCGAATGCCTGAGGGTGGAATAGAAGGGTTTCAGGAACTGGGGCAGGATGGAAGCAGGAAACAGGATAATGCACAGAGCCTAGAGTGTAGGAGGTAAGGAGCGAGAAGGCGAGGTTTACTTATGGAGACCAGCATTAATAGGGATGAAAGGAAAATGGGCAATTGCAGTGAACTTGAGGCAGATAGTGGAGATAGATCTGTGAGGGTGAGGGAGGCAGTTAGGAGGGTGAGGGACTGATGCTCCCTATCGACCCTCGTCTATGAGGGGAGAGTCTGGAGCAGTGTGACTACAGGCCCTGGGCACCAGGTCCATTCTTGACCCCAAAGAGATGGGGCAGACTTGCTCTGGATTTGTGGGCTCTCCCTGACTCCTGCTGACTACACGTGGCTCCCCCACCTGTCCTCCATTGTATCATACTAACTGCAGGTTTTTGAGTACATCAAGCTCTTGACTGCTGCCATGCATCTGCACATGTTATTGACTTAGAATGACTTTCTTACTTTAGCTTACAAGACTCATTTCAGTTATCCTTCAAGACTCATTTCAGTTATCCCTGTACTACCATGGTACTCTGTGCATACCTCTATTGTACTAGTTAGTTACTTATACAGGAGCCTGTCTCCACCACAAGATAATGGCTACTTCTCTCTTGGAGATGTGGAGTCTAATCCTCTCCCCTTCAATCCAAAATAACAGAATACAACAGAAACAACATCAATAGATGCCTTCAAACTTCATTCATGCCTGTTGGAATACTCTGGAAGCCCTGAATACACCCACCATGTAAGAAGTCCAGGAACCTTGAGATCACATGCTGCAGTAGCTCAGGGTAGGCTCTTCAGTCATCAGTTCCAGCTGAGCTCAGCCTTCCAGCCATCCCTGCACTGGTACCAGATATGTGAATGAAGTCATCTTGGACCCTCTAAATGAGCCCCATTACCAGCCGATTATGTCTGAGCAACCTCAGTTGACATCATGGGGACCTAAAGAATTGCCCAGCTGAGCCCTGCCCCCTGTCCTAACCTACAAAATCAAGTTGTGATAAAACGCCTTCGGTGTTAAGCTATTAATTTTTGGAGTAGTAAGTTTTGCAGCAATAGACACCTGGAACACTTCTTGAAGGAAGGGATTAACCATATTTATTCTCACCTTTTAGTTTAAGGTCTGATATACAAAAGAGCTTATTACATGGTTGTTGAACTATGTTAAATCAGAAAAAGAAGCAGAAGTTTGTAGAACAAATCAATAGTTCAGCCAATATAACTCAATGTCATCAAGATCCTGCATTACACCACATCATCAGTTTAACATTCACACGACATCACAACTCTGGCTTTCCTTCCTTTGGGGCATCACTCAGTGTCAATTCTCATGTGACTGCACTATCACTCATTCATTTTGGGGGGTAAAAATCAATCAAATGCCAATTTTTGAGTCTGTTCTGCTCCTATCACCCCCTCCAAGTGGGCCCAACACTTCTGAGCAGTAGCAAGGGGCTGGGAGAGCATTCCAAGCAGGGCGATGCCTTGATTAAACCCTCCCTCTCCTGGGTATCTACTCCAAAAACCTGAAGACATTTATCTGTAAAGATATATGTGCTCTGATGTTCACTGCAACTTTATTTACAGTGGCCAAGACATGGAAACAACCAAAGTGTCCTTCGATAGATGATTGGATAAAGAAGTTGTGGTACATACACTCAATGGAATACTACTCTGCCATAAGAAAAGGTGAAATAGTGCCACTTGTGACAACCTGGATGGATCTTGAGATTACTATGCTAAGCGAAATAAATCACACAGAAAACGTTGTGAACCATATGATTTCACTGATATGTGGGATATAAAAATGAAAGCAACAAATGAATAAGACAAACAAATAGACAAAAATTCATAGACACAAATAGTTTAGTGGTTATCAGAGGGTAAGTGGGGAGAGGGGTGATAGATGAGGGAAAAGGGGGTCATATATATGGTGATGGAAGGAGAACTGATTCTGGGTGGTAAGCATACAATGTGATATATAGATTATAAAATTGTACGCCTGAAACCTATGTAACTTTACTAACCATTGTCACCCCAATAAACATTAATTAAATTAAAAAATCCCAAGGCCATTTGCACAGCACATCAGGAGGAGCACCACAGCTCAAAGCCCCTTCTGCCCGACAGCAGTAGGTAGAACAAGCAGGACAATGTCAGGACTCAAATGCTTCCTCCTTACAACCCTAACCTTTAACTGTAGCACAAACCCTTCCAAACCCCTCTTTTTTCTTCTCAAAGCTGGGGTTAACAAGATCATGTGTTGCTTTGGCCCTTAATCATCATTTTCTTAACACATTTTTTGCGGGAAACGAGTAAACTCGTCATATAGCTTTTTATGCCCGCTTACAAAGTGTTAATTGCAAGGTGAGCATCCAATGGCTGTAACAGAAGTGGAACATGGACTAATTAACTTTTCCTGAAACCGTAAATTCATATGGTCAATATCCTATTGTTTTTGGCTCTCTTCACTCGGGGGGGGGGGTCAAAAGATTGCAAAATATTTCATAGTTGTGCAAGCTTTTCTTTTTCCCTTCCATTAACCTATAGATCCTTTTAAATTTACCAAATTAATTTTGTTTCAAGAAACTAACTCATGACTTCCCCTTCTTGTATCTAATAAATTACCCTATCTTCCTTCCCTGGTCAACATTGCCCTACTTAACACCTTCTAAGGGCTAGCTGGTTGAAATAGGAAAAAAGTCAGTTTTTTTTTCCTTCCTATGTAGGGAAAAGCCCAGTTCTTCCCTACTATGTCTTTCCTTCTTGTGAATCCCCTTTACTAGTCACACAAACACTCCACTTCTGATACTTCAGTCACCAGATGTGTGAAGGGTTTTCCCCATGCCAACAAGTAATTCTCGGACACAGCAGGGAGTCCAAGAAGTCAACTGAATTTTGACAGGATCAACCCAGAGATAGCATCAGATTCCACAGTTAAGGGCTCAGTCCCACATAACTGACCCCGCCCTCTGCCACACACACACACACACACACACACACACACACACACACACACACACACAGCTCAGACGCCAGTCACAAGTCCCGGTTGTTACCTGTGCTTCTGACTGACCAGCTACAGATCCAAAGTTCCAACAACCCCCTCCTTGGGTTTGATTAATTCGCTACAGCAGCTCACAGAACTCAGGAAAACATTTATATTTACCAGTTTATGAAAAGATGTGATAAAGGAGCTTCTGACCCAGTGGAGTTGGGGTGCATCACCCTCCCAGGTGTGGATGTATCTGCCAGCTTGGAAGCTCTCTGAACCTCCTGCTCTGAGATTTTTATGGAGGCTCCCTCACACAGTATGGTCAATCATTTCTAGTCCTGCTCCCCTCTGAAGATAGGGATGGAGATGAAAATTCCAAGCTTCTAATCAGGGCTTCAATTTTCTGGTGCGCAGCCCCCATCCAGGAGTCATCCAGGAGCCACCCAGAGTTGCCTCATTAGAACAAAAGAAGCTCTTAGTGCTCTTATCATTTAGGTATTTCCAAGGGTTTCAGGAGGCCTGTGTCAGCGATGGGGCCAAAGATAAATATGAGAACAAGAGATCCTCCTGTGTTTTTATCACTTAAAAACTTACAAGGGTTTTAGGAGCTCTGTGCCAGGAAGTGGGGTAGAGACATATACCACATATATTTCCTATTATTTCACATTAAAGATTTCACATTTCACCTTGCTTACTGTATTAGTTTCCTATAACAAATGAACTTAGTAGCTTAAAACAAGATAAATTGTTACCTTAGAGTTTGGGAAGTCAAAAGTGTAAAATGGATGGGCTAAGCTGTGTTCCTTCTGGAGTCTCTAAGGGGGCGTTATCTTTCCTTGTCTTTTCCAGCCTCTAGGCTGTCCCCATTTCCTGGCTCAGGCTCCACACCACTCAGACTCTGCTTCCGTCGTCACACCCCCTTCTTCAACTCTGACCTGCCTGCCTTCCATTTACCTTGGGTCCACCTGAGTAATCCAGGATGCTCTTTTTCAAGACCTGTAACTAAGTCACATCTGCATTACCTTTGCTGTGTAAGGTAATATATTCATATGTTTGGGGCATTAGGAGTGGACATCTTTGGGGCTATTATTCAGCCTACCATGCTTAGACTTGAGAATGAAATGGTAGAAGCTGCAGTAGTTCCTGTCAATCTTTAACATGTATTTAAACTACATGGGATCTAGTTAATAAGCAAATATCGATCCAGTGGGCCTAGGGCGTGACCTAGGAGTCTACATTTCTAACCAGCTCCCAGGTGATGCTGTTGCTGCTGTTCTGGATACCACACTGAGTGGCAAGGGGTAGAGAAATGATTTTGACCCTCGGCTGCACAATGGAATCACCTGGGGAACTGTAATTACTGATACCTGGGCCCCACCCCTAGATGATGTGATTAAATTGCTGTGCTGTATGGCCTAGGTGTTGGGATTTTTATAAGCTCCCAGGTGATTCTAATGCATAGCCAAGGTTAAGAACCTTGAGTGTTTTATGTGAATTTTCTTAGGTCTAAGTCTGGCTCAGAAGGAAAAAGTGCAACTGTTAATTAGCAATGCTTGCCATTGGCTAGAATTTGGGCAACTGACATGCTTGTTGTACATTTGTGCATCTGGTGAAGGCTCACAATGGGCTGGAGGCATAGATGAGTGAGTTAGTCCTTTCAGATTTTCCACATGCGAGGTTGGACAATTAAGTTCGTGAACTCACCCTAGAAAAAGTGCTACATACCTCATTGCTGAATATCACTATGGTCACCTTCGAAGTACTCCCCTTGGGAAGCTATGTACTGATGTCAGCGCCTAGTCCACCCTTCAAAGCAATTTTGGAACTCTTTTTCTGGAATGGCCATCAGAGCTGTCATCATATTACCCTTGATGTCCTAAATGTCATTAAAATGTCTTCTTTTCAATATGTCCTTTATCTTCGGGTAAAGAAAGAAGTCATTGGGAGCCAGATCAGATGAATAGGGAGGGTGTTCCAATAATTATTTGTTTATTGGCTAAAAACTCCCTCACAGACAGTGCTATGTATTGTTGTGATGCAAGAGCCATGAATTGTTGGTGAAAAGTTCAGGTCGTCTAACTTTTTCACGCAGCCTTTTCAGCACTTCCAAATAGTAAAGTTGGTTAACTGTCCAGTTGGTACAAATTAATAATGAATAATCCCTCTAATATCAAAAAAGGTTAGCAACACTGTTGCAACAAGTTCACAAACTTAATTGTCATTCCTCATATTTATTGCAATATTAAGTATGATTCTTCTTCCAATACATTTTCTAATTAATTCAGACTGGAATACAGGTGTGTAGTGACACTGGGTTTTTTTGTACCTCATTTTGTTACTCAACTTGGAAACTTTCTTGTTTCAGTAGTTTGTTATTTAATTCTTATGGAGTTTATAAGACAACACTATACTTTTTTTCATTGCTCTTAAATGAGCAAAACCAAATTCTTTTTTTACATAAAGAAATATTAAATCTTTATTTCCTCTTTACATTATTTGTGATCAAGTAGTGAAAGGGTGGGGGGTACTTGCCCCATCACTGGGAAGAGCAGCAATATACAGACTTCGGAAACACCCTGACTCATCAGTAACATTCTCTCCTGGTAACATAAGGAATGAACCTAATAAATCAAATCTGCAATGTTGTCACATTATTCTAATTTATTTGATCAGTTTATCTGAAAAACTTTATACATTATTTAAGAGAATAGCATTTTCTTGCTCTGAAGAAACACTATAATTATTTGCAAGTAATTTTTTTCTCAAATTGTGTGCTATTTAGGTATTCTATTCCTTATTTACTATATTGTCTTGTTGCATTTGTCAAATGTTCAGAAAAATGCTACATTATAGTGGTGATATCAGACATACCTTTCTTGTTCTTAGATTCAACGGGAATGCCTCCAGGGTTTCAGTATTAAGTATGTTTTTGGTTGCTGGTTTGTGGTACATATTATTTATCATGTTAGGGAGGCATAATGGTCAACTATTTTTACTATCACCATTTATGATATCCCATGTGGTGTGACTGAGTAGGAAAGGATTGATTTCAAATCAAATGGAATGGATGAAAATCCTGATTCTCATTTTCTGGCTCTGTGAACTCAGACAATTATTTAAGTTCTGATCATTCAATTCAAGTACAGCGAAATTTATTGAGTGGTGCTTATTATGTGATAACAGTACTAGGTACTAGAGAAAATAATGAATATAGACAGGCTTCTTTTATATCCTGTAAAGTAGAGCTAATAAAAGGACCCAGGAGAGGAAACAGAAGAGAAGACACCACAAGAAAACAGCAGTTTGTGAAATAAGAAGAGGACCAGAAAAGACTCAAGAATAATTAGATAGTATGGTCAGTTAGCAGTACAGATAATACAACTGAAAAATCAGAACAGATTAACATGGCACCCTATGAAGGCAACATACAACTTCATAAAGAACTTCCTATTTTCAAATTATTTGTTTGAAATGCATCAAAATACACTATTTGCAAAGACTAAAAGAATAATGAGGCCATAGTACTAAAAAGCTAAAAGGAACGAGGAATGAATTTCTATTTTATATATATAAAAACAATAATAAGTTTATTATAATTGGAACTGGATTCTACACCTGTCAAAAGTAGTAGCAACCAGTAGATAAGCCATATACTCGTAGCTCTGAAAGAGATCTATTCATAAGAGCTGATATAATAAAAGAAGCATAATAACTAATGGAGAATAGGGTTATTCAATTAGGATATGAGGATTTATAGCAAAAATGAGAGAGAGTCACATCTGAGTAATTAAATAGGGATAATTTCTTGTTTCTTTCTTACGTCTTTTTCCCCCCCAAAAGATGTATGCAAAATTTGCTAAAATAAAATTAATAAAAATAAAAAATAGAATTATTCAATAAATGGTGTTCATAAAACTGGCTATTTGGAGAGAGAAATCAGGTTAAAACCTCTCCTCATATTATAAAATATTATGAATGATAGTCCCTTAATCTGCCATTTGGAAAAGGTGGCATTATAAAGAGAATATTATATACACATACATTTATCAATATAATGCATTTTATATAGTCGAAAGTACTTTATACATGCTAAAACACCACACAAAGGTTATTATGTTCATTATCATCATACCCATCATCATAACCATCATCATTTTCTACTGCACAGGAATTAAAATCCAATTTCCAGAATATCTGAATGTGCTTCTCAATATATTACCAAGAGTGTGATGACACCCAGACCAAATGATTCAAGCAGAATATAAAGTAAGAGCATGAGATTGACCAGCATGAGAAATCTATATTGTACTGATTAGTCTGTATTGTTGTATATAACTAGCAATTGAGAACTGAACTAGAGAAAGATACTTTGGCTACCACTCACCTGGACATTTGGATATAAAGAAAAGTCAACACTAGACAACACCAGGTGCCGCACAGAACATATTGGGAAACAACTTTAAGAACACACAATTTATTAAAGTCATTTGCAAAGAAACTGACAATTTGTAAGGGGATATCACTGTCCATTAAGTATCAGACTCTGCGAACAAAATAATAGATTAATGAATTTTTTATAGTAATCTTGGAACCATCAACCTATCTGCAAATCCTACAGTAATTTTGTGGTGGCAACCTAGTACCAAATTTGTGCCATACCTTTCGGTCATTGCTATTTCACACATGTGTGTGAAATTCACCTTTCATTTTTTTTCTCATTTTTTAGGACCATAAAGTATTTACTGGGTACCTACTGATGTGCAAGGCACTGTGATGTGGCTGGAGATTCAAAAAATGAAAAGCTCTATTGGCCCCTCAAGAAGTTTCCCTGACATAAAAAAGATACACTAGCAATAAAGATGGCTTCAAGAGTTCAGAATGGGGCCTGATTAAAGTGTACTGGAGAATTTGGAGGATGCTTCTTGGAGGGGGTGGGACTTGAATGGGGCCAAGATAGAGGATAAGACTTAAATTCACTTTGAAAGAGTTTTAGATTATTTTATGGAATGGCAATGATGAGCCTATCACAGAGAGAATACTAAGGAGAAACACGTTCAAGATTCTAACAATCTTAATTGTTAAGATCAAAGTAGATAAATACTACCCTTCTGTGTATCCCATGTTTTGAGTATGGTCTTTTTTTTTTTTTTTTTGAGGGCAGTGTCACTGGCCCTCATATGTGGGACCCGAACTGGGGCTGCTGGCGTCCCAAGCCAGCGCTTAACCATCACGCTACTCAGCCGGCCCAGTATGGTCATTTTTGAAATTCTGTTATTTTACACTTTTGTACAGACAGAATTTCTGCAATTGGTCTGACTTCCACATTTGACAGTTGTATATAGTTCAACTCTTATGGCTATATGGTGATGGTGACTACTGACAAAATATGTCTTTGTTCTGTTATAGTTTAACTTCCTGCTCATTATACTAACATCTATTAAATCGTCCATGCAGAGACCCATATATTACTAATAGAGTGATGATTTTTGTCTGAGTTTTGTCTTTTTCCACATTTTTTTATAAGACGTTTTATACTGAAAATAGAATAAAAAAGAACTTTGGTGAAGGGATTTCATAATTTTGTGCCAAGCTTAAATCAAACATCTAAATATCATAAATAATCATGAATAGTACTTGTTTGTGTGTGTCTGTGCACCATCAGAAAATCATAGATTGAACATAATCATAATTAAAACTCGGATTTTTACCCAGTTTTACTCCTAAGCTAATGTTCTTTCCATTATCTTAAAGTATCTCTAAAGTAGGCTTTTTAAAAACAAATAACACTTAAACAAGTAAATGAGATTAGTTTGGTTTATAATTACAAGAAAATTAGTATTAGTGAGAAAAAAACAAATAATGTTACTAAAAGACACTAGTTTCATATGATTAGTGGCAAAGAGAAGCAAGTGAACATATTTCAATTTAGAGCACATTTATTTTCTTATAATAATATTCCACACGACAAGAATGTGAATCGTATTTCCAGTTCAAGCTGATAGCACTCTACATAGTGCAAACCTGGAGCTTATGAGACTGTGGGCTTTTGCCTTCTTTAAGCCCCAATATTTATTATATGCTTAACTCACTCATAGAAAATTATAATAAAAAAGAAAGTTGAAAGAATACCCTTGAAATAAAAGATTAAAACCATAGTGCTATATTTGTAATAATAGGATTTGCATCACTGATACTGAGGAAAATGAAATTCCTCTATACTTGGAATAGCTCAAGGTTTATCTTCCTTTTCTAAACTCAGACTTAATTATTACTTTGTCTTCTTAGAAAATAAATGTCATTAAGTTAGTTAATGTTCTTACCGCCTGTGGTCTCTGGGTCAAGTCCACTCTATGATAAGTAATATTATAAATCAAACATTTCAATTTTGTTTTTAGACTGGAAAGCACTGATGGAATTCTTTTTAGAAAAAAACATACGTAACTTGGAACAATACCACACTACTGGGTTAAAATTCCAGTGTCGTATGTTTCTTTTGATCATAGTTTCCATTAGTGAGAAAAACGAATGGGAAGGAGAGACAGGCAGTTTAAGATACCAAGGTGGATCACTGAGGATGTATGACTGTGTGGGCAGGGCATCAGCAAGGCAGGCATGAGGAGATGGAAGGTGGTTGTTCCTACAAGGGCGTGTATCTGCCCCCAGCACTGTCCCTGTGAGACAGTCAGAAAACTGATGGCCTCACATCTCTACGTGGGGGCCTCAAGCGTGTTAGATACAGCAAGAAGTGGAAACCTCTTCCAAATTTTGGGGCCAGATAAAATTTGATTGCCTTAGCTTTTGTGTGTTGCTGTTGTCCTGTGTGTTGAGACTGTGTTCCTTTGGGCACCCAGGATTGGTAGCAGGTGCCTGCCTCTCAGCCATTCTGGAAATCTGTTGCTCAACAGAGGCATCTTCAATAAACTGTTGAAACAGTTACTAATATATGATAGAAATTCTTTTTCAACTAACTACTGTGGTAAGATTTTTTTTTTAGGGTAGTTAATCCACATTTTTTAGGTAAGGAAATCCGAGGCTCAAAGAACGGCAGACACTTGCGCAGGTTCTTTGGCATAACAAATAAATGATGTAGCTGAGGTGGTAAGATATGTGGGACCCGAACCGGGGCCGCTGGCTTCCCAAGCCAGCGCTTAACCACCGCGCCACTCGGCTGGCCCAGGTAAGACATTTTTAAATAAACCTCTGTCCAATCAAAAAATAAAAACTCTTATTTTTATTTTTATTGGGTCTGTACATTATAGCAGGAAGTATTTTAGAAGAAGTAATTTTTGTTTTGGCCAAATTTGGTCTAAGTTCAATCAATGAACAAGGATTGACACATGCAAAAATATTTCGATTTCAGTAGCTTGCACATCATCTTTTCTTTTTGAATTAATTTCATTTTATAAAATGCAATATTAAAATGCAATACATATTCACTTGTAAGACTAGTGCTAAGATGTAGGTAATGAAGTTGACTGCTCTTAGAGAAAGTTTTAATGCCTTGTTTTGTATTATCTCATTCAGGCACATTACTTTTGTTTTCATTTCACCAGTTAAGGAATAGAATGCCTGTATATTACAATGCATGTCAGCATAAAACATTAAAAATGATATAAGAAACAATGTGAAATCTGGATAAACCACCCCACATAAGTAACACTGTGTTCCCTGAATGTAATTTAAATTTTAGATGACCCTCAGGCAGTGTGTCTCCAAACCTGGTCTGCAGTGCAGATGTACTTGGCCCCTGAAAGAACACTGCACCCCTCCCCAGACCCAATTAACCAGCATCTCTTGGGAAGCTGCTCGGCAATATCCATTTCTTTCTTCTTTTTTTTTTAGTATATGTGCTCAAGATGTTTGGCCAGATCCATACCTATGCCCTCCAATTAGCTTTCATCAGTAATACAGATGTTACTTTGAGCTCCAGCTACCTGGCTTCTTTTCCTTCTTTTCTGTAGGTTCTGAATTTTGGTGGGGAAAGTGGTGTTTATTGGGTCTCATTACATCCCAATAGAGCTTTTTTGGATATGGGGCAAAGGCACCAAATTTGTGTACTACGTACTGTCTGGATGTGGGAGAACTCTGAAGGCCTGGCCTAGGTGCTCCTGATTTTCATGGATCCTGATATTTGTTAAGATACGCCCATCACTGCAATCAGCAAAATAAAATGTATAATGTTGTAGTCTGTAAAAACCCAAGCTCTAGGATAACAATGAGGATAAACTGAGTTCATGGGCATGAATGGATGTGCAGTCTATGTGATACTAAGTTATGAATTATTAAAATCAAAAGGACACAGCCTTTTATTAATCATAAACTCTTCATGATAACAAATAGTATTCTGAGTTTCTGAAATCCTCTTCAAATGGTCATGTACTCACAGGGATGAAATAATGATTTAATTTTCTTCGTTATTTTATTTTATTTATATATAAACCAATATCCTTTCTTGAATATATGCCAAAGAAGTAACATGGCTATAAAAGAACCTTTCAAGAGCTTTGGCACCAAAATGATACAAAGTCAAATAGGGCTTTCAATATTTGCAGAGAACTATAATGTTTTGAACGTGAACAACTAGTACATAATTCTCTCCTAAATTCAATATAATAACCTATGTATCACCCACACAGAGAGTCATTATTCAGGATAGAGTGAAAACCATAATTTCCCAAGTTAGCAAAGTTTAGCAAGGTTTTCTCTGTGCACACCCTCTATAGTATAGCAATGATATGTTTATTGTTTTAAATATACAGCTGACCCTTAAACTGCACAGGTCTATTTATATGTGTTTTTTTCCCCACTAAATACTGTAAATGCATTTTCCTTACAATTTTCTTAATAACATTTTCTTTTCTTTAGCTTACTTTATTGTAAGAATGTACCATATATAGTACATATAACACTACCACATTCAATGACGAAATCTCATTGGAAAGTCCAGACTATGAAGACCTGCTGCATGACAGCAAAGGACCTACTGGTCCTGTGATTAGCTATCAGAGTTGGTGCAGTGGACTCACCTGTGGGCACAATTTAATGTAGTATAATTTCAATTATAATACCTAAAAGTTGTTTTAAAAGCTACAACATAAAACAAGAGCACACATTAGACACACAGTCACTTTACATTTACATGCAGTTTATAAAATTAATTCACACATATTTCTAATATAATGCACATCTTTATTCATTCAAAATACTGAATGCCAACCATGTGTTACGATCATAAGGTGACTGATAGAGCTCAGTTGCTGGTGCAACAGACTATTAAAATCTGTCTGTCCCCAGCCCTTGCAGGGCTGTGGAGGCTCTTTTTCCGAGGCCCTTCTGAGGGTCTGCTTCCCAATTTTCTTTCAGCATTCTGTGAAGCTGGGGGGCCTACTGCAGGCTGATGCACAGCCCTCTTGCCAGGAGGCTTCCCTGACAGATCCCATCGCTTATAATTTGAGTTCACCCTTGATTCAGTCTCCAAAAAAATGTCAAAATAAAATATTTTAAACTTAGCCATAAAAGGTAGGTGATATACAAAACATGCATACCATATGTTGTGTTACTTTCATAAAGGAAAGATGTCCAAGGGAGCTAACACTATTGTGATACTGTAAAAATATTGTTTTTGTAAATTTTAGAGAAGAAATCACCACTTAAATACCTTTATATATAATATTTATATATAATTTATCAGAATCTATATTATATACTTATCTTAAATATTTTAAGTGCATTTACATTAAATATATATTAAATATATTAACACATATTTCAAACTATATTTTGATTGGATTGGTATTTTACCTTTTTGAATATGTGAAAATATAAGTAATTATTATGTGAACAAAAGAAAAAAACGCATCTACTGGCTATGAAACTATGACAAGAAAGAAATAATTGCATAGGAAGTCAAGGATCCTAATTCATGGAAGGCTTTTCAGACTGAATGTACAACTATTGTTTTTGGAAAGAGCCTGTGCCTATAAAATGTAAGGAGCAGATTAACCTGTGATGTCCCCTACAGCATTTTTTTCTCACTGTAACTATTTTGCAAAATTAAGATATTCTACATTAAATAAATATTTTCTTTCAAAAAGTACACAAAACATATCCAGAATGTATAAAATTACCCAGCTATCCTGGAAACATGAAAATGTTTAAAATAAAATATGAATTTCTTAGGACTACTGATATTTGATTTACTAACTCTGTTGCTAAATGTTGAAGTGTGGACATGAATTTATTGCATAGCAGAACAGAGCTTTTAAAAAATGAGAAGTAACATCTGAATAGTAAATATTTAAAAATGAGATTAGAAAAATATAATTTATAAAATTTTACCAAGTAATGAATTAAATACTCATTAAGCAATTATGACTCCATCAACCATAAAGTTAAGATGATTACAATTTTCCCACCAGGTAAATAAAGATAATGACTCATGAAAAAAATTACGGTAAGAACAAAAGTCAACAAACTATAGCTCACAGTGAAATTATTTTAAAAGTTAATAAAAGTAAATGTTATATGTATATTTTGCTACTGAAAATTCTGATCCAGACAGGAAAAAACACGAATCACATTAAAGGAAACTTCTACCAGTTCAATGCGGATGAAGTGATGGCACAAACAAAGCAAGAATATGCTTACCACCAAAAAAAAAAAGAAAAAATACTTACTGGGGAAAACCACATCACTTTAAGAATCCAAATTGTAAGACCCAAATTCACAAGGAGGATGATGAGTAAAAGGAGAACAAATAAGTAGAGGCAGCGCTTTCTCCAGCCATAAATACCGATTTTGTAGACATACTGGATCTCTGGCCTTTCTACGAGGGTGCCTTCTGTGGTTGTAGTGTACTGTTCACGCACCATCTGGCATGGGGTGGGGTCGTCGTGGAGAGGGAGGGGGTAGAAGAAAGAGTGACAGCGGGAGGGTGGGAAGAGGGGAAGAATAGAGAGAATGAGAAGAAGGGAGATAGGCAGAGAGGGAGGGAGGAACAGACAGACAGACCAAAACAGAGAACTTGTTTGTCAATACTGATTTACTATGAGTCCAACAAAATATTTTTTAATCCCAATAACAAATTTCCAAAATTAATAATTTTCAAAAAGAACTAAATTTTACTTTGAAACAGGTCATTATATTTCAACCACAGAGTGATATTTAATGTATCATGCAAAATGTTTTATTGGGTTGTCGGAAAAGTCATGACGCATTTTTGCAACGAAAAACAGAAAAAAATACGTCATGACTTTTCCGGCAACCCAACAGATATGAAAATATGGTACAATGACCATATTTTCAGATTTTGATCAATAAATTCAATATACAGTTTTCAAAATTCTGCAGGGTTAAACTTGTAATTGAATCACCAACCTAAAATGATCAGTTATTAAGTTATTAAAAGATTCAGTAGGAGGAAATTAAGCTGGTATCTACATATCTTCTAAAAAAATAGAATCCAATCACTCAATTCTATGTCAAATGATTAAATTAAATCTTTGTTCAACTACTAAGTTACTAAGAATTAACAAGGCTCTTTATAAGATACCTATCACACTAACTTTTGCCTATAATAAACTTCCCAAGTATTGATCTACTTCAAGATCAAAAGGTGTGTATTCAACAAATGTTTGCAAATATTCATTGTTTTAAGTAAGTTAGAGTAAAAGTAAAAGTAACAACGTCAACTCTAAGAAGAGATTTTTAAAAATTGCCCATTTTCCCCTTTACACAATGAAAAAAAAGGAACCTGGTTTAAAATTATAAAATTAATATAAAATTATAGAAATTATGAAGACTTTTCTGATTGTAAATGTAGTAAAATGATAAATTAGAATATAAAATACTCTTCTCTGAGTTACTTTTGTGCAAAGGTTATGCACGTATTTTTAGGAATGGTTTGGAGATATCCTAATTTAAAACAAGTCATGGTCTAAAATAATTCTTTAAATCTCTTTCCAATTTAACAATAGGCATTTTCTCATGTCCTAACTGATTATGTAAAATCGTGTTATTCTTCACACAGTATTTTCCAAAACTCAGGATTGACTATCTATGGTATGCAAAACCTAAATGTTTAATGATTTCATAAGGGCATTATGTATTTATTCTCTTTAAACTCTTCCATTCTTCCTTATATGAGAAAGCCCACCACTATCCACGCAGTTGCAGCACACAGTCTCAGAAGTCATCCTTGCTTCTTCTTTTCCCTTCAAGCCCCATGTAAGCAGGTCTTGTCAACTCTTTCAACACATGCACCACATCTGTTTACTTCCCTCCATTTCCACTGCTACCACACGAGTTCAAGTCGCCAGGAAATCTTTCACCCTCACTACTGCAAAGCCTGGTTTCCTTCTTTCCCCTGGAAACCATTCTCCATTTAGTAACAAATGTGTAAAATCTATAGCAAATGAGTAAAATCTAAGTAAGTGTCTGTCACTCTATTGCTTCAAACCTTTCAAGGGCTTTTCCCTACACTAATATCCAAACTTCTCCATCACCTACCAGATCCTACATGAAGGGGCTTTGCTTACCT
This sequence comes from Aselliscus stoliczkanus, assembly GCA_033961575.1. NCBI lineage: Eukaryota > Metazoa > Chordata > Mammalia > Chiroptera > Hipposideridae > Aselliscus > Aselliscus stoliczkanus. The sequence continues at coordinate 99,593,655 of CM066727.1, read as the reverse complement.
CTTCGGCTTCATTTACTACCACCTGTCTTTTGCTCACAATGCTCCGTCTACTCTTTAACAGACCAGGCTAACTCTTACCTAGGACTGTTGTCCTGGGCATTCTCTCCACCTGAAACACTGCTGGTTCCTTCTTAGAGCTCACCTCTCATCTCCTTAGAGAGGCCTTCTCTGGACATTAGGTCACTCTCCATCACATCACTATTTATTTCAAAGCGCTTGCCATCTGAAATATGGCAGCAGATCCACAATTTCTATAAAGGAAGCCTCAGAGACTGCCACTGGACTGGACAAGGTGGCCGGAGAATCAGAGATTAGAGGAAGCCCAGTATTTTATAGTATTGCTACAGATCAATAAAAATAGTTTTCTAAGAATGTGTGAGTACACACACACACATACGGTTTCCAAATGCTACATATTCTAGTCCTATATAGTTTCTCCTTGCTGATGTAACAAGTTTATACAAACTTAAGTGGCTTAATGTAACACAATTTATTATCTTACACTTGGAGGTGAGAAGTCTGAAAATGGGAAGTCAGTCCTTCTCCCAGCTGGCACTTCTTATAATATTGGGGCACCTGTTGTGGATGATTCTGAGTCCTTTGGCTTACACAGTGATTCAAAGAGGGAAGTGAAGGAGGAAGGAGCGGTGACCCCCAGAATCTCCCTGTTAACCCATTCTGAGGAGATTGGGTGTAGGGGATTGTTGGTGATAGGGGCCTACTCTTAAGGCCCACTTTACTGGTTTGTTTCTTTCAGTCTGATGCAGCCATCACCACATATTATCACCATCCTTTTCTCCAAAGACGATGAAAACTTCAGCCAGTCCTTCTTTGGCAATGGGGCAGGAACAAAGGACAGGAGCCATCTGTCATTTATGTTATGTCTGAACTCCCATAATTACAGGGAACATTATGTTGGGGTACTTATGGACTAGTATAGATATAAAATAAATATATTCACCAGGAGGCTATAAAAATTCTAGAGTTGTACGCATCTAACAAACATCCTGATATACCCATGCCTATACCTACCACTGTGTCTACTCGTTTGTATTTATGTAATAAAAATTGAAGAACTTCAAGGGAAAACTGAGAAAACCATTATCCTAGTAGAACATTTGAACATACCTCTACTGATCAATCAGGCCCATTAAAGTGAGTAAGGATATAAAAACTTGGACAGTACAATTAAAATGTGTTTAAACACACATGTATAGAGTCCTACCCCTGCAACTAGGAAACACATTCTTTTCAAGCACATGTGTAACATTTGCAAAATCTGGTAACATACTAGTTCACAAGTATAAAGAAATATAAAGAAATGCAAAGGACATGTTTCATACGAATTCTTTGTTCTGGTCATAACATAGTTAAATTAGAAACACATAACAAAACAACGGATAAAATAAAAACTGAAGTCTTTGAAGTGTGTTAAGAGGGCTGGGGTTGAGGCTGGATGATTACGCTTGCTTTGACACATGCATCTGATTCAGATTATGTTTTCCTGCCATAAACTCAATGGTTAATTTTAGCAAGAGTAAACATCAGGCAGTGGGTGGAGGAGGTTCCATGAGTGAAGCTTCTCCAGTTGACCTCAGTTTTTCATGGGAGATTCATTTGAGTGTAGGGATAAAATTCTGACTGCCTCGAGAAAGGTCCTTCCAGGCAACAGGGAATGCTGATGGGGCTTACCAAACTTCTCATAGAACCCATCATGTCAATCTGAAAACTTCAGGAGCATTATTTTTTGAGTTTCAAAAACTGCCTTTCATAAACCATGTTATCTAGCTCTAATATCCAAGTAACACAATTTCTGATTATGCAACTAGTACCATAATGATATCCATCAAAATGGCAAGTCAACTCATATGAGAAGTCAATTACAATGAAGTGACTCCATAACCACAACCAATATGAGTTATGTGCACATAACGCATACCAATAAATATTCTTTGAACAAATGAATGTATAGAGAGTGGGACTCCTTTTCCCAGACATAAAATACAGTTTTATGCTACAGTAATGAAAAAAATGAGATAGTGACAAGATGATAGACAAACAGACAAAGAAAAGAGAATAGCAAATCTAAAAGAAGCCAATACGAAGAGGTGCTATATAAGTAAATGAAAAGTGAGATTTAAGAGGCACACAATGTATACGGTCACTCCTTGAGAACCACTGGATGAGTTTCCCCTCAGTTTTCTTTTAAACTTCAAAGAAATAGCTGATTCCCAAGTTAATTAGCTTCTCGAGGCATTTCCTGACTCACTGTTTGCATCATAACTAATCCATCATTCTGGTATTTAGGGAAATACACCAACATTTAGGAAAACAGAGTAACAGGGAGGAGCGCACCCTTGCAGATGTGTAAACAAAAAGTACATCATGACAAGAAAAATTCAATAGCAGATCACCAATTGGGGACAATATTGGCCTTACAGGTAAGATAAGGTTAATAGTGTTGAAATATAAATGATGAGAGAATGAAGAAAAAATACAAATAATCCAATAATACTTGAGCAAAAATCATGCACATACATCTGAGAGAAACACTGATGATTGATGAACATAGTAAAAATATTCGGCTTTACTCAGAATCAAAGAAAGGCAAATAAACACAAGTGCTATAGCAGCTTTCAAAAATCAAGGGACATTTTAAAACTGAGAGTAACCAATATTGGCAAAGTGTTTAGAAAATGAGCGTGGTACTCCTTTGTTGTTGAACATGCAAAGTAATATAATCTCTCTAGAAAGATATTTGGCACTATGTAACAAGAATCTCAAACAAACTCAGTATTTTCAATTCTGAAAACTTATTCCAAAGAAACAATTAGGGATAAAAATGAAGATTTATGTTTAAGGATAGTTATTTTAGCATTATCTATAATATAATAGTGGAAACCTGGAAACGAAATGATGAAGGATTAAATATAGTAAATAAATCATTGGAATATTACAGTTTTACAGAATTAACTCTTTGAAACACATATGATGTCCTAGGGAAATGCTAATGAGATAGTGTTAAATGAAAAATAATATAGAAATATATATTAAAATATATACCCATAGAAAAAAGGCTATAAAGTTTAAATATTGTTAATAATTTCTGCCTATATTCTACCTTTTTAATATAAAATTGCATTTCCCAAATGTTTTTCTGTATTTTTTCAGAATTATAGATTACATCTATATCTGACTCTACCTTTTGATATATATATTCCTTTGATAATAGCACAGTTAATAATAAATTCACCATACTTATCCCTATTTTATGACTACATCTAGGATGACCAAATTATTTCAAGAATAGTTTGCTTTAGCTTTTAGTCAAATTTCTAAGCATGATGGTACACCTAAATATAGGTGTATAGGTCATAACTATCAATTTCATCCAAGGTTACAATCAGTATAATTGTCGCAATCACACATGCCCCTATTATACACTCACACACATACACAGATTAGAAGTTAAAAGGTCATCAAATTGTTTTGTCTTCTTTAAAATAGGATTGACTTTCAAAATAAAATGGCAAACTCTGCCATTTAAAAAAGTTCCTTACAAAATACATCAAACCAACAGAATAAATGCCTTTTAATAGCTAAGAGACCTGAATGGGAAGACATCTTTATTTAAAATGAACAAGTGACTAAAATGACACACACGCACACAAAACAACAACAACAACAAAAACCTCAGACCCACTATCACACAAATATTAGTTTATAAAACTAATTTTAAAAGTCACATTTTGTTTTTTAGTTCCAGATGGGCTTATTTTAAAACAACGTTATGTTTATAAAGGCAGGCAATTTAAATATACTTTTCTTAGAATTTTGTCCTTGTTTTTATTAAATAAACTCAGACATCTGAAACTTTCATGGTGTCATATTATATAGCACTCTGCTAAGGAGAAATACCAACATCCGGAAATTGAAGTTGAAGGAAAGAAGACACAATAGTAATTGAGCAAGGACAGTACGTATGTCCATAGAAGTGTACACATATCGTGTCATAACAAAGACTGCTGTATTTGGAGAACCTATCCTCTTAGCCTGAACTGGGTATTATCTGGTACCAAACATGGCATGGTTTGGCATGGTTTATACCTACCATCAATCTTTGATTTAGTGAACACACATCAAATGGAGAGAGAAAAATTACTAGTTAGCTGCAGTGACAGCTGAGGTAGTGCTAACAAAATGCTATAATAAGGGGCCGGCCTAGTGGCGTGGTGGTTAAGAGTTGGCTTTGGGACGCCAGCGGCCCTGGTTCAGATCCCGCATATGAGGGCCAGTGACACTGCCCCCTAAAATAAAATGAAATAAAATAAAATGCTATAATAAGGAACTACTGGCACGTCCAAAAGCAACCCTGTGTTTACTTCTGTATCATGTTGGAATGGGCACCTACTGTTTCCTTCTGTATTTTTAGAGTTGGCACCTACTGTTTTCTCTTGCAACTCAGAACAACCTCCTTAGCTCCATGTGGTTGTAGTTCATTCATCAGTCATGTGGGTACAGCTCCACTGTCACAGGCATGGCATGTGATATGGCTCACCAACCAGGGTATATCATGAGTCTAGAGATAGAGAATGGCATTAGGAAGTCATGTGATCCAAGCAAGCCATTAGCATCACTAGTCTCTAACAGAGAAGGTTTGCTCTGGTATCAGAAGCTGGCAGACCAGCTAATGCCTTATGGCCAACATCTATACTTGCCATAGAACAAATTGGAAAGAATGAAAAAGAGGGAGAGAGAGTTTGAGAATAACAGTGAAATCCTACCGACATCATTTGAGAACATAAATCAAGTACTGTCTGGTTTACTTTATGAAGTAGTAAGTTCCATCTTTACTTGAACTTCTTCTTCTAGAACAGCCTTGAATAATACATAAAACACGAGATGTAAAGGCAGTAATCTCACCATGAAGAACCACAGAATAAGAAAAACATTTATTAATTTAATAGATAAGGTGTTTCAATTATTTTTGTCCCATTTTTTTCCCCTAGTCAAATAGACTCCTCTGAAGAACAATTAAGTTTTTAGATATAAGGATATTCTTCCTGAAAAAGTTATTTTATTATCTTTATCTTTGGTTTATGTCAGAGAGATCACATGATCTCTTTGCTTCCAAATCCAATATATATTTTCCTATGCTCATTTTACTCATTTTCTTATTTTATTTGTTTTATTCTTCATTTTACTTGAAATGGCTGACCTCCATAATGATATGATTGATGCATATGTCATAAGTCATAGGCTGAAACTACCCTCATTTCACATCTCAGTGACCCAGCATAATATTCCATTTTCTAGCAAGAATGTTAATCCACACACTTTGTATTTGAACAGTGTATTTTAAGGTTCAAGATCATATCAAGTTCTACCTTGATAAAATAAATGAGTTGAATTTGGGAGGAAGATTAGTATCAGAAAAGTACTGTTTCTACTTTTGCTTTTCAACTATAGTATGAGTATTTTAGGTATTTCCCTTTTGATATATAAACCATACTGAGTTCTAAAGAAATGCCTTATTTAGCTCAATGATGAAAATTTTATGATAATGAGTTCTGTCAACTGATCAATTCAAATAGCCTCACAGTGGGGACTCCTGACCACCTCAGTCCTAGCAAGCATCCTGACATTTGGTGGGACACATTTGCAAAACTTTATGGCAGGGCTCTGTGGTTTTGACACCTGGTCCTGTCTGTGAGATGCAGGGCCCACAGCGATGTTTCTTTCTGCTCCTTGCACCTGATTGTTTGAGACTGGAGTTCTTGCTGTTTTATCTTCTTTCTTGCCTTCTTCAGACTGGCATTTCTTCCTCAAACTCTACTCCAGTCTAAGGTCCTACTAAAGCTCTGAGGAAAATGATGGACAAGATTTACTTGGACACTCACTGCTTCTTACAATTAAGACTCTGAACAAAAGTGGAGGAATATCTCTATCTTTAAAATATATACTTCTTTGATTTAGAGGTCCAAAATAAACACAAGAGTTTATTTCTTGATTTAAATTGGTCTGTTAGAGAAAAACATATGGTTATCTTTCTAAAAGAGTTTTTGTTGTTGGTTTTGTGTTCTGTCAAATTACTGAGGACGTACCTGTGTGGAACATTTGATTGCATAGTATTTTCTGAAAGCTATAGCAACAAAAAAGTATCACCAAATACAGTGTTGAATTATGCAGTTATTCAAGAAAACCTTTTTTCTTTCTTTTTTTTTTTAACACAGAAGGGTTTCACAGGGCTGTGTATTGGCATTATAAATTATAAAAGCTTTTCTAATATCATGAGAGATGTAATAGTTTTCTTCTAAGTCCTGTAATGCTTACAATTGAGGATCCCAGAGTTCTTAAGGTTCATCTAACTCCTGTACCTGTTGGCATCTTTCTCACAAAAGGTTAAATGTAAATCTTATTGGCGAAATACCGATATTTAACATCATGAAAATTACGTTTCATAAAGATTATCATGCCTCTGATTACTATCATTCTTTCAAACCAAGCCATTTTATTTCCATTGCACATCTAACATTCACAACCAATTCACTTAACCTTATAATAATTGCTCTGATACATCCCCAAATATATGGAAGTGTCTTATATATCTGGAGGCCTATATTTCCCTAAAATTTGTCATCATAGCTCCAAATGGAAAATGAATAGTTACTAGAATAATGTCTAGAAAAGAGCAAGTGTTATACTTCTATTATTGTCTAGTAAGTATTAAATTCATGGTTTTTTTAATTTGAAGCCAGATCATATTAGTATTTCAAGGAATATGTATTTATAGACTATGATGCTACATCTTGACAAAGTTCTAGAAACTATTTCTACAAATATTACTATATCAAATCAGAACCCTATAATATCATTAATATAATCCATCAAGGCTCAAATACCAATTTATTAAAATTATTATATAAATGATGCATTGAACATATATGTATTTTCCATGTAGGCTCATATTAAAATATTTTAAATAGAGCCATTATATTAAAACTATTTTCACCATCAAATCCTCCTAATAGATCAAAAAACTTGAATATTTATTATATTTCTGTTCCTTTAAAATGTTTTGAGGACAGAATATGATTTAATCAAAGTACTCACCAAAGTAGTACTGATCTCTAATTTGTCCATACTGAGAGTGAAGGGACAGTTATTTAGATTAATTTGACCACTATGTAAGGCGGAATTTATACAGACAGTTCTGCTGGTACCCTTCATTTATTTCCCACTTGTGAACCCAAGCAAATTAATCTGAAGTGCAAAATTTTCTCTCTTGACTCCACTTTCCTATCTTATTCAACATCCAAAAAATATTACATCTATGTTCCCATATTATTTGTCCCATATCCACAAGGGCTGGATTTTTCTTTTTTTTTTCTTCTCTGTTAGGCTACTGACTATTCCCAATCCCTAGAAACACTGCCAATATTTGTTGACTGAATGGATGAATATAATGCAAAGATGAATTCTCCATTAAATACTGTTTTTTAAGTTGTGGTTCTACAGGATTATACTTTGGTCATACCTATAGAGGTAAAACAAGTAAGGAAAGAAAATTATTTTCTGAAAAATTCATGCAAAAATCAAATGGTCATAAAAACAGAAAATCTTAAGAAGGTAGCTGCAGTGGATGCTGTATGTGATACACACGGACTTCCAGTCCTCATCACGGAACTCATTCTCCAGGTGCCAGGCTGTTCGCTGCTCAGAGAGCACACCCGAGTCCCTACCCCACAACTGCCTTTGGCTGAAGAGAGCTGACTCCCAGAGCAGTTACATGACCAGTCAATGCTGGGGTCCCAGGGCCTGGCTCCTGCCTTCACTCAGGACATCTCTGAGGGCCAGTCTAGCTTCAGAGAGACCCTCACCACTTCCCCTTTCCAGTAAGCTGGGGAAGATCTGCTGAGGCCTCTGTTTTCAATGCTCAGAATTCAACTTCTTCCTTTGCCCAATCCTGTTTCCTCAGCTCCCTTACAGTTGTTCTTTCTAAGAACATTTCCTAATAAACTGCCCCATGCAAATCAGTCTCCTCGTCTTTCCTGGGGAAATGGATGTAGCAGCATTGTGGCCAGAAGTAGTCTGGGAAAGCAAATCTAAAATGGCATTTTGGAGCTGAGTCACCCATCAGTCACAGGCAATGAGGGCCCCATTTCTGGCAGTAGGTGGAGTACGGATATGCCATGACACACAATGGTGGCACCATTGTCGAAACTGTCCCTGGTGGTGAACAGAGATGAAACATCAGTGGGAGGAAATTTACTGGTGGATGTTCAAAGTGTTTTGTGTCCTCTAAAGGACACACAATAATAATTATGAGGACAATTGAATCAATGGTTCTTCTGATTCCTTCAAAGAACTGGAGAAAGATGATGCAAAGCTGAAATGATGCAAGGCAAACTGCAAAAATCAGGTTTTTTTTTTTTGTGCGGTCTCTCCGGCAGCACAGGAAAGAGCTCTCACCTCCTGTAACTAAGGGCAGAACTAGCTAAGGATCTGGCCTTTATTAGATCAGTGGAATACCAAAGAAGATTAATTCTCAACCCAGGCAAGTCTGTTCTGTCAGGACCAGGACACTGACAGGGCAGGAGTGGGGCCCTGAGACTAGGATGTGACATCTAGGCCAGTACTCTTAAGAAACTGGAAACTCCAGATGCCACAGAAACATCTGGTTCTGCAGAGAGGCCCATGCCTCTGTCTTACTCTGAGATGATGCTCACCACCTCCCTTCCTGGCCACCTGACCAATAGTTACAGTTAAATCTCAATATAACCCAGGTAGGGAAGTGCTGGGCCTGGTAAAGGAATAAAGGGACAACAACCCAAAAGATTGGAAGGACCTACTCAGCATCTATCAGCAGGAGATGACAGAATGAAAGAGACTCAGTCCTGAGAGGGATGGATCAAGGAAGACAGAATACAATGTTGGATAAAGGAGCATTTGTTGCTATGGGAACATTCTCCAATGATACAGAATTGAACACTATGACAAAGGTCTTGGAAGTTGGTGCTAATACACTTCTAGGTTGGCCCGCAAAAGTCTGAAAAGAGCAATGGATTAACTTAGTGAAAAAGAAAAGCAAGAACTGCCAGGTTAACCATCAAAGAGGACAAAGATGGATGGAGAGTCAGCAAGGGAGTTAACCTATGCAATCGAAAGCTATCAAGAACGGATAATCAGGAGGCTGAGGGTCATGGGTCCCCATAAAAAAACCACAACTCTTGGACCGGCCAAGTGGTGCGTTGGTTAGAGTTGGCTTTGGGCACCAGCTCTGAGCAGCAGGGCCCCGGTTCGGATCCCACATTAGGGCCAGTGATGCTGTGCCCTCTACAGCTAAGATGGTGAACAACAGTTTGACATGGAGCTGGGCTGCAGTGAGTCGCTGGCGACAGTGTAGGCTGCAGTGGGGCTGCAATGGGCTGCTGAAAGCTACCTACTGTGTGTGGCCAGCAGCCAGCATGAGCTGCAGAGAGCCGCCATGAGCGGCCATCCAGTGGCTGGCGACCGATCTGTCTCACCTGGGAAGAGCGCAATGATAATACCAACATGGGCCAGTCAAGCAATGTCCTCCACAACTAGACTGAAGAACAAAAGGACAGCAACTTGTCTGTTCCCCTTCCCCAATTCCTCAATGCTGTTCCTCTCCCCCAACTCCCCATTAAAATCTTTTAAAAAAAACTACAACTCTTTGCTCAGTTTTCAGATTAAGCCAGGTTTCAGACTTGGAAACCCTTGACTGAGAAACCAGGTCCCCAGAGGGAGGAACATGCAACACCAGAGCAGGTGCATATAGCAATGGCTCACCCAGACCTGCTCCAACAGAACTGAAGGCCATTTAATTGGGTTACCATATAATGAGGAAAGGGTAACACCCAGGCATTCTGAGGACACTGGGCATCAAATCTAGTTCTGCCATTAATACCAGGAATCCAACAATTTATAAGCCATTTGACAAACATTTCGTTAAGTGTATTGGGCTTTTGTGGAGATAGGGCATCTGACCATGAGACACTGAGTGGCCAGAATTTCCCATCATGACCTGAATTCTGTTAGTCCTACCAATGCCTGAGGTCAGAGGCCAATAGCAGTCCCCTGTAGGAAGTAGTATGCCAGGGCTGGAGCTGGCAGAGGGAATATAAGCTGCATACATGAGTGACTCATAGTTCCATATCACCACCGCTAATGCAATGGCACTTCTCCCCTCTCTCATTCTTCTGGCTATAGAGGGGTCTCCCTTACAACAGCCTGCAGGGGATGAGAAGGTCAAGTTTGGTATCAAGGTGGATTGGCTCAGTACGTGGGCATAAGCCACTAAAGGCCTGTTACTGGAACACAGGCCCAATCAGGATGGTAGTTATTTGATGCCTCTGTAGAACTCAGCCAGTTGACACCAGCCCATCATCACTTACACACAATGGGCTCATATACAGAGTAGCCATGGTGGCTGGGATGGAGGCCCAACAACAAGGGCTCCTCCTCAGCAAGGCTGATCTGGCTCCTGCGCTGCTGAATGTCTAAGCTGCCAATGACAGTCTGTTGTTGGCAGCTTAGACATTCAGTTGAACCTGGATATAGCACCAGCTCTCAATTAGACCAAGTAGCCACTCCATGGCAAGCTGGTTACATCATTGTGGCCAGAACGGACACGCAGGCTGGGATGGGCTTTATTTTCTGCTTACAGAGCCTCAATCTGCATCACTATCCAAGGACTTACAGAATGTTTCACCCACTGACATCAGACCCCATGTGGCATTGCAATGAACCAAATGATCCCCTTTACAGCAAAGGCGGTGTGGCTCTTGACTGTGGGATCTACTGCTCTTATCACATATTATATTTCCTAGAAGCTACCATCCTGATAGGGTAAGGGGACAGCCTTTCAAAGTTGATGAGGCCCCAGTTTGGAGATCCCTGGGAGAATGGGTGATGCCTCAGGATGCAGACTGTACACCTAAATCAACCACCAGTACAGTGCTGCATCCCCAGTGGGTAGAATACATCAATTCAGGAAGGTTCTGAAAGATCATGGTGAGAGAATCTTCCCAGTGGACAAGTTGTCAGGCAGTGAATCTGCTTATCTACCTTTAGTAGAACCGGAAATCAGCTGAGGTTGGAATCTATATGGTCTTATGGATGGTGGTGAATGGCTTGGGTGGTTTATCAGGGCCTGGAAGGGAGAGTCTGGAAGAGGGAGGACAAAGAAGTCTGGGGAAGAGGCTTGTGGCTGGACTTACAGGGCACAAAGCGGGGAGATCTTTGTATCATGTGCTAACACCCTCCAGCTGTGTGAGGATGATCGGCATATATTACAGCACCGTTTACCCTGTGTAGACAGGACTCTTAAGTTTGACATTATTTACAAAGGAAGACAGGTGTAGAATATTAAGTTAAAATTATGCAAGAAAGCCACATTTAAGCAAACTGAGTACAAAGTAGCCTGTCATCTATTTTAGTAAGTCTGGAATTTTATAACTCAGGCTGTAATTTTCAGGCAAACCAACTTTAACTTTCTCCCCTCAAAACATCAATTGTCCTAGTACCTAAAAATAACATTTAACTAAATTCTAACTACGAAAAATACCCACACAAAATTGAGGACAAATTTTAAGAAAAGAAAGTTATTTAAATTTATCAACCAACCCGAACTTCTTTTTAGTTGCAAGTCTCTATATGAAAGATTTAAAGCAAAAAGAAATCCTTGAAGTAGACATAATTAAGGTTCTTATCAAAGGCAGTGTACATGCAATTTTCTGATTGCTTTGACAGTTTTTTAAGTGTTTCAGAGGACATCAGGGCCATGATTCATGTCTATCCTTAAAGTCACCTTTTCTTCAAAATTAGAAGGTGATGATTTAAAGTTATTTTCAAATGTGAGAAATACACATTCAAATCATTCCAAGATGGGGACAGCACACTTCTATGTTTCATCAAGATTAACATTTTAGAATACTTTATGTAAAATTTTTATTAAGATCTAAAATGTTTTGTGAAAGGAAAATATTCATAGGAAACCTAAACAGTCATTTGATTATTTTTTCTTCATAAATATTAAAGGCACCATTAAGGATGTTCAAGTTGGCAAGAATGTCAGAGAGGGTTTTCTATCTGCAGTCTGGAATGCACACATTCCTCCTCAGCAGCCATCATTTAGCCTCAGCCTAGAGTCTCCCACCCAAGGTGCCTTCTTAGGAGGCTGAGAGAAGCCAGTTAGAAACCCTGATCAGTCACCATTCCAAGGTTCTTCCCTGACCTCCCTCTCAGTGTGGGCAAGCATAAGAGGTTATATGCTGCATTGTTATTGATGATGATGGTAATGGTGATGGTGATGTGATGATGAAGGTGATGGTGATGTGATGATGAGGGTGATGGTAATACTGATGGTGGTGATGGTGATGATGGTGGTGGTGATGGTAATGGTGATCTGATGAAGATGGTGATGGTTATGTGATGGCGCTGTGAAGGTGATGGCAATGGAGACAATGATGGTGATGGTGGTGGTGGTAATGGCGATGGTGATGTAATGGTGATGGTGATGGCAATAGTGACGGTGGTGATGATAATGATGGTGATGGTGGTGATGAGGAGGAGGAGAAGAAGGGGAAGGAGGAGACCTGCTGTTTATCAAGACACTTTCTAAGTGCTTTGTATGGGCTGAATTTGACACTCATTATAACTTTAGGAGGTTGATACGGTGATTATCTCCATTTTTACAGTAGGGATAATGAGACAGAGAACAATTAAGTAATTCACACAAGATCACAGAGCTAGAAAGTGGCAGTGTGACTCCACAGCCTAAAATTATAGTCACTGTCTCTTTGTGGATAGTACGCTGCTCAGATTTTTCACAAGTAAAACTAACTGAGAACGTTGAAAATGGAGTTAAAAGACACAACAGTGAGGTTAGGTTTTACGGTGCCCATCTCCATGGAGATGACTTCTTCCTAGTTCTTGCTCCAGTTCCATTTCCCAGTCCTCAGCTGAAGCCAGCTTTTGACTTTTTACAATTCTTCCTGTCTCCCTCCACCATATCCCTAATCCATTCTCCATGGCAATCAGAGTTACCTTCCCAAAGAATAAATCTGTGCTACTTTTCTGTTCCATATGCTCAAATGGCTCCATAAGCTTTAAGATGAAACACAAATCCCTTTGGGCAAACGAGAGCCCTCCTGAAATCCCCATCTCATTTCTCATCAATGGTACACTGCACACCGGTCATAACTGAAGTCAAGTAGACTTTGACATTTTGAGGGAGTTTGAGAGAAGTCTTGAGATGTTTGCAAATCCACCAATTACTAAGTACTCCTGTACCAGTTTTCCCATAAAATTCTCTAAGGCATAATAACACATAAAATTTAACATGAAATTGGAATCTGAAATGGCAAGTATTGGGGGTGAGGAATTCTTCAATACTCATGAGAACATCATAGAAATATCTGGCCCTGAGATGGGTCCAGAGAACACTAAAGCTAAACAGGTGATAACTAGGGCAAGAAAAGGAGGAGGGAAAGATGGGAAGAAAAGCAGAAGCAGGTTCTGAGCAGAGACAGTCTCTGAAGGAATGGGGAAGTGGCAGAATCCTACTTAGGGCTGTAGTTTTCTTCCTTCCCACTAGGAAACCACAGCAATGGTGGGCTTAGTTGAGAAGATGCAAGGAGTTGCGATGAGCCAAGTAGAATAAGGAGTAGAGGGAGAACCATAGGTCCTACAAAGTATGCAAGATTAAACCAAATGGGCACCGAATCATAATGTACCATTATTATTTGATTTTCATATTCAATATAATAGCAGTTTCATTTAATGACTAGAAAGTATATTTTTTAAAGGACAATATAGAACAATCTTATTTTCAACTTGAAACCACAAGCTTAGCCAGAGTCCTTCAGAAACTTGGATTTATTAGTTGTTGGAATTTAATATATAAATATATTGAAATTCCACTTTTCATTTGGCTTTGAAAGAAAACCTCAGATAAACTCTGGAACCTGTAAAACTAACACCAACTTGAACCATTCATTTTGAAATGTTGTAAGGGTGCCTGTTTGTACCTATCTCTAGAAAACATTTCCAAGAAAATAAGCAAAAGATAAACACAGTATATTTCGTAGTTCATTTTGTACTAGTGAGTTACTCATCCTGCTGGCAAATCCTTCTGCAGTTGAGTTATATTTTCCCTTATTATCTTTCTGTACGCCTTCCTTCATAAACTTGTTTTTGGATTGCCCCATATTAACCTAGGAAACACAAAGAGAGAACTGACAACGTTCGTAGGTGATGGCGTTAGCACATGTTTATCTTTTTGCTCATTTATATTTATTTTTTTATATATATTTTGAGCAACACTTTATTTTTTTCCAGATTTGGGGAGAGAAATGGTTCTCCCTTTTGCACTCCAAGAATAGCTGGGAAGCCCAAGTTGGTGTTTTGCTGGTGTTTTGTTTATTCTCAATTTCTCAAATTACTTGGAGTTTTGTTCTCGTTAATTTTAATCTGTTTTCTAATGTCTATAAAAAGACTATCAAAAAATGTAAAGCCAATGTAATTCCACCTCAAAAATTTAAGAGTAGAATTCGAAGTAGGTGATTTTAAAGATTATAGCTTGTCTACATTAACCACAGTATACAATTTAATGCTTGATAATATATACATGCTATCATGCTATTCTACAAATTCAAATATTAGAAATACAAATTATGCTAAAATATATAGCATATTAGTAATTAGAATAACTGAAAAGAATTGAAGTAAGAAGTTGACTAAATTTTGTTGCTACATAAACATTTTGAGAAAAACTTATTCAATGTTTTAAATTTAATTTATTAACTATTATGTCACCCATGAAGGAAATAAATGAAGAAACAGTATACCTATTTGGTTTTAAGGTTATATATTATAATTATATAAAATCCAAGTTAAAACTGATTACTCACCTTTGATGTATTAAAAGGTACACCAGAGAATTAGTCAAAACCGGCTCGAGCTCTGTCAGAGACAGAATGTTTCAAATCTTCCCATTACTTGCAGAATGAGAGTGAAGGATTTAGGCGTCAGCAACTATGCCTGGAAGAGAAAGCTCTCAAGTGTTTTGCCTGTCTCATGTTTCATTTGCTCGTATTAGCAACAGGCGTGTATCTAATTTTACTCACTGACATAAACAGCTCATACCACACTGAAAATTGTTTGGGCATCAATTCCAGGACACAGCTCTAAGTGTGCCAAAAAAAACCCACATTCTTACAAAAGCAATGTTTGAACCCTGAATCACAATAGTCTTACACAACTTTCTAAAATAAGCTTTATTTATTTTATAAATAGCAAAAAAATTCTGAGAGTTTCCAGTAGAATCTAATGTTGACAAAATCTCATGAAAAATCACTTCAAATGAAAATACAACATTTAGAAATTATGACTTTATCAGTATTAAATATATACTGTTCTCATCCAAGTGAACTGTATATTATCATATAATAGCCATTCACTTTCTTTAAGTCTCTTTTTAAGTGAAAACTTTCATATATAAGGAAAAAATCTTAAATAATGATTATCATAATAAACAGAAGGTAAACAAACTATATCAAAATGTGTTTTTTCTAGTAAACTAAATTTATATTATGTTTAACAAATTACGTGACTAACAATGTGGTCTTGATGCCTTTATTTAAAAAGAATAACAATGAAATCATTCTATTTTTATAAGGTGTAAATAAAATAAAATAAATATTAAACTTTTGAGTAATCTTAATATTTTATTTTACATTATTTTTATATAGCCTGGTTAGCAGCATGAATCAAAAATGACTAAATTATAGATTTAAAATCTATAATTCTAAATCTACTTTAGTACTAAACCTTGAATATGAGAAGCAATGTAATGATAATCCATATGCTTAATTTTTATTTTCTTCTCAGGAGACCTTTTCTCTTATTTTATTTATTCATACTCTAACTTCTTTTGAAATTTGATGCTTCTTACACCAACAGCTGCAGGCCTTAAATTAAAAGCTGATACGGCTTCAACTAATCAAATATTTATTTATAAAATGTTTTAAAATATATCATGAGTTCTCTGCATATTATTTTTTCCTATCATGGCAATTCAGTTTGACATAAAAATTATTGCACTATTATCAATTCTTAATAAAAATATATATTTAATAATGATATATGTATGAGATGTATTTTTATATCAGTATGTGTCTGAAAACTCAAAATTTTAAATTCCTAACTCAATATTCTGGTTGACATATCACATATTTAAAGGTCACATATTCAGGGACCTTTTCATCAATCGGTAAATTAGTTTGTTTTGAAGATTTTATTGGGGAATTGGGGGAGGGGAACAGCGTTGGGGAACCAAGGAAGGGAAACAGTCAAGTTGCTGTCCTTTTGTTCTTCAGTCTAGTTGTGGAGGACATTGCTTCACTGGCCCATGTTGGTGTCATCATTGCACTCTTCTCGGGTGAGGCAGATCGGTTGCCGGCCTCTGGAAGGCAGCTCATGGTGGCTATTGGTAGCTCACTCTGGCTGCCAGCCGCTCACACAGGCTGCTGGCTACTTACTGTAGCCTATGGCAGCCTACTGCAGCAGGGGCTGCAGCTATGCTGTCCTGGGGACTCACAGCAGCCCAGCTCCAGGTGGAGCTGTTGTTCACCATCTTAGCTGTAGAGGGCAGTGTCACTGGCCCTCCTACGCGGGATCCAAACCGGGGCCGCTGGCGTCCCAAGCCAGCTCTTAACCAATGTGCCACT
Organism: Aselliscus stoliczkanus; assembly: GCA_033961575.1. Lineage (NCBI taxonomy): Eukaryota > Metazoa > Chordata > Mammalia > Chiroptera > Hipposideridae > Aselliscus > Aselliscus stoliczkanus. Next base: position 99,576,901 of record CM066727.1, on the reverse strand, counting down.
CGGCCGGCCCAGTAAATTAGTTTCATAGCAATGACCGCTTCAATGTTTTAGGGACTGCTTTGTAAAAATATTAGAAAAGTTACATATGTGATGTTTAGTCACATTTACAGATTCATTTAACACTATCAACTTCCACTTTTAGTCCAGCAGGAAGATGACTTAGGGAGAAAAATATTTTCATTTTATAGAAGAGTTGAAATTATTTAGAAAAGATCTCCAACATTTTTAATGTAGGTCTACCTTAAGTTTATAATTCACATACACACATTTCATATGTTTCCAATGGAATCATAATATCTTAAAGCTGTAAGAGGACTTAAAGAAAACTCAGTCTAACATTTTGCTAGACGTAAAGTAGTTTGTTCAAGGTTACAGGGCTGGTCAGGGCATGGGTAGAAGTGACTTTGAAAATCCTTGGACTCTTGAGCTGCATACCTCCAGCACAGTCCTCCACACCTACTGATCCATAGAGGATCCAACCTCTTCCTCCCTCCTCCTATGTCCTTCTCCTGTTTCTACTCTTGCTTCTTCCTGGGGGCCGACAACCCTGCTGCTGGCTGCATAGCTTAAGAGGCTGGGTTGGGAAGCTCACTTTTAAAACTAGTGAAATTAGGGAAATTCTGGTAGGGATATGGTTAGTTTTGGACAAATCACTTTTGTGTTTGACATGAAGTAAGAGGTAAAGCATACCAGATCAGGGAGAATGGTATATAAAGGATAAGATTATTCAAAGTTTGAGAAGAACAGAGCATTTTAAAGCAACTGCCATGAAGAATGGGAGTAGGGAGAGGCTGTAAATTTACTAGTGAAATGCACTAGATCACGTTCACAGCTCAGTTGTAGTTAATGAATAGATGGCAGTCTCATTTTTAATAGTCCCTGTGACTTTATACATTAACTGCAGCTGTGAGCTCCTATGACTAAATCCTCCCAAACCACATTATATTTTCCTCCACAACTAAACTCATGGTCTCCCCAAACTTGCTTTATCCATCCTTCCTGTCTTGGTTTGTGACTCCATCCTCCCCAAAGTCACGGTGACAGTTGTGGGAACCTCTCCCACAAACCAGACTACCAGTCACTAAGCTCCCGGTGCCTCCTGCTGGGCCTGCTCTCTCCACCCTGGGTCCCCGTCTGACTGGGGACTCCCCATCAGGCCCAGCCTGTGGCTACAGCTGGTACTGGCTTCCAGGCACTGCAGCACTCCCTCTTATCCTCCTGGGACAGCTGGAGAAATGCCGAGAACAGGGAATTGTGTCTACATCACTCCCCTGCTTAAAGCCCTTCAGTAAGCCTTTAGGATATGGTACCCAGGGCGCTCACACCTTTATGATTGGGCTCCATCCATCTCCTGTCCCTTGTCATTTAGGCTCCATAAGAAACCCCCAAAGTCACAGTGCCTTGGGGTGCCTGGCTAAATCTCTGACTAGTGTTACCTCCCATATTTTTCTGCTGGAGAGCTATTTAATTTTTAATAGTCTATTCACATGTCACTATCAGATTTTATACATGTTTTTAAACATATTATAATTGTTTGTATTTCTATGACTATCATTGGTGTATATACCTGTTCTCTCTACTAGACGATGAGCTCCTTGCTTAGCACCTGCAGTGAGCCCTCAGTTAACTGAACTTTGAGTAGTTAACACCAGACTAAGTGCTTTTTATGATATCATTCTACAGTGTACAGTAACATGGAAAAAACAACAACAGTTAACACATCATCAGGATGACATTAGAAGACTTATCCAGAAGAGGTCACTATAACAGTAATAAAAGTATGGCTTTCACACATACACCTTTTTATACAGTAATAAAAGTAGGGCAAATGAAATTGTGAAATCAAATTATTTTGTATGTGACAGATTTGAAAGTTTTTAAATAAAAAAATATAAAAATATAAATAAATAAATAAATAAATACTATGAAACAGAAAATAAAAAAAAAATTAAAAAAAAGAACGTTTTTAAAATACCATATCAATTATTTGCCCCTCCCATTGGAGCTACATGTTTTCAAACAGGTGGCCACACCTTTCATGGAAATAAAATGAAGTGATCAGATGATTGTATACACAGCTGAAAACCGAAGAGTTTTCATCTGGAATGTAATTACCTGGATGATTTTCACCCAGACTCTCTGATTATTTTCAAATAGGGATCATCCAAGTGCATATATTTTTACAAAGATAATTCATATCCCCTTTAGAGTTGCCATGTTAATACAAAAATAAAACTGATTATTAGACTATTGAATGTGGACATTTCATGATTTTCATGGTACTTTTGTGGAGTTTAGGAGTCAGCTTTCAGTATACAGGGTTAATTCTGTGTTCTCAGGGAGGCTGGGGGAAGGGGAGAAACACTGAAATGCTGGAGAAGTAGGAGGTAAGAAGGACTAAAAGAAAAAAACTCTTCAATTTCATGAGAGAAAATGAAGCACTACCTGAAATCTTAAAGGTTATCCACTTGTAATCACTGAATTGGGTCATGATATTTTAAAAGTATTATTCCATGGACATAAGACTTTGCACGGTTCACAGGGAACAGATATTGCAACTCCATTATAGACTTCTTGGGCAGCAGTTTTCAGTTGGGGCAGGGACTGCAAGTGTGGTGTGTGCATATCAGAATCACAGGAAATGCACTAGGAGTAATTACCAATGCAGAACCTGCACATGTTAATGAGGGAATCCATCAGAAGGGCTTATAATAACACTCCCTCCTCTCCACCCCACCTCCTGTTTCTCCCAGTCCCATCGCCACTTCCACTGGTCAGAGGTCACTACTTAGATCTTCCTTCTCATACTTATTACTAACCTTTAAATAGCCTTATATTGCTATATCTCGATTTAATCATGTTAGACCTAATCTATTGGTTTAGTTCACGTACATTGTCATCCAGTATTCCTCTTCTCCTTTTTCCTATGTAGTTGTATCATTCATTTCAGTTTCTTCCATGGGCACCTCTGAAATTTCAGTCTACTTCAACATTCATTTCTTGTTCTGTAATGACAGATTATCTCTTGATCTTTCTGTTCTCCCACTGAAGACACTGGCAGTCTGTCCCATGTTCTGCCTGCACCCAGTTCTGCCCGCCAGTTCCATTCTCCAGCCTCTGTCATTTTACCTTTACTTTTACATAACTAAAGTCATCATATTTACCCTCCCATCGGAAACAATAATCCCCTGTATCTCCTGTGATTTGATCAGGTTGATTTAACTCAAGCTTTCAAAACTTTTAGTATTTGTGCATGTTTCAAATATATTTAATATATTGACGTAATAATACATGAACATAATTTAAAAGCGTATAAGAGTCAACACATAGTGAGGTATACACCTATCACTTTCCCAAGTGCTGTTTTTTTTATTAACTCATGAAAAAGTCTGGAGACCACTAACTAAAACCTTAGAAACAGCGACGAACTCTGCTCCATGAAAAGAAGAGTGAGAAAGAGAAGCAACAGCACATAGAGCTTGCAGGACACCTCCCTCAAAGGCGTCCTGAAATGATGCAATACGGGCCAACGTGAGGGGCCGCGGGGAACGGAATGACGAGGAATAGGTACAGATGACTTGTGCGGTCAGGTATTCAAAGGCAATCTTCACTCTATAGGTGATCTGATTCTCTCAATTTTATGGTATGAGCTTCAATCCTGGCCTTCTGAATCTTATCTTCAGTATTGATGACTTTGGTTCAGTCCCTTAGATCCCAAAAAATTAGGTTGAGATTCCTGAGAGCCTCTTTGGTTGACTTGACAGCTTGGCTACTGACTTGTGGTCTGATTCTAACACCACATGCTGTTAATTTAGAAATCTCCCTTACTTCCTCTTTCCCTAAGGATATTATAAACAAATGCCCAAATATGCCAAGCTTTGGGGTCAGCTGATTTTTAAATTCAGTTTTTTCACTTAATAGTTTTTTAATGTTAGGTAAGTTTATTACCTTCTTTCATGGTCTGTTTCCTGGTATTAATGTTGGGGATAGTATCATCTCCCTCCTCAAGGCTAGTACAATAATTAAATGAGACAATGTGCAAAAGGTGCTTGATACATAGTGAAACATATAAATAGTTGCTATTATTATAATTAATTTCTTAATGCTAAAAATATATTTATCAAAAAGAAATAAAACACATGAATCACAGATTATGACATAGGCAACCTCTATGGTAAAGGTATTTTGACTCCTTTAATGATATACATAGTATGATAAAAGCATTTTGAGTTAATGTTATACATAATCATTAATGTGCTGAATTAGTAACTGACTTTCACAGGCAGTCCCATACAAATAGTACTTTTATACAATCAAACTGAATTATCTTTTTTTTTTCTTACAGTTCAGCTTTCTGGTATCCAACTCTATGTCATTTGTCAACAACTTCCCTTAGATAGATAGATAGATAGATAGATAGATAGATAGATAGATAGATAGATAGATAGATATACAGATAGAGATAGAAATAGATAATATATATTAACAGTTCTGACAGACACACAGGAATACCTTCATAGCCTGAAAGTTAAAGATGCTGGAATTCCCATGCAGCTGAAATTGACTTGCTTCTCACCATTGCTCTGCTCATGTCACTTCCTAAGAGTTCCTGTGCTCCTGACCTCATATCCTCACCCTGTCTACTGATAAGTCTCCAACATTCCATTCTCTCAAACACCTTTTTTTCTTACTGAAAATGTGTACTTCAGTACTAGAGAAATCGTGACAACTGAAATGCTGTCATGGTCGTCAGGGTGACAGGGGGCAGGTTATGGGGGAAAAGACAATGGTGAGGAGGACAATAGGAAGAGGGGAAGAAACAAAGAAGTTGGCTTGGATCCTTCCTGTTTAAAGACTTATAAGCATGGATATTTAGAAGTCATCATATTGTAAACTCAACATATTTTTATCATCCTTCCCTCTTCTCCCGGAACTTTCTTCTCTCCTATACTCTCTTAGCTAAATCATTTCAACCAAAGTTAGAATTTGTCCCTCAAATGATCACAAAGTCCACTTTTTTTAAACTGGAAAATGAGGACTGCAACTCAAAGACAAAATGAAGGATGCTGTCCTAAACACATCATATATATGAATGATCCAACCCAGCTGCTTATCAGGAAAGAAACAAAGCTATTTGATATCAAGTACTAGATTCTATATAATTTCAGCAACAAGAAGAAAATCTTGCCCGTCTACAATTTTCTCCACTATAACATAAAAACCCCACTTGTTCACTAATATTTAAAAAGGAGATACATTGTTTTGTTTTGTTTTTTCATTTAAAAATGAGAGATTAAAACCTTAAAACCATCTTTAAAATGAACACATTGGTTCAAAAAGCATTTAAAAGTACATGCTTGTGCTTGGGTTTTTTTTGGTTTTGTTTTTATTTTTGCAAGTCTGGCATTTTTAGATTTTACATATACGTTAGATCATACAGTATTTCTCTGTCTGACCTATCTCACTTTGCATAATGTGCTCAGAGTCCATCCATGTTGTCACATATGGTAGGATGTCCTTCTTTCTCAGGGTTAAAAAATATTCCAGTGTGTGTGTGTGTGTGTGTGTGTGTGTGTGTGTGTGTGTGTGTAACTTCTTTATCCATTCATCATATCTTTATCTATTCATCTGTTGATGGGCACTTAGGTTATTTCCATTATCTTGGCTATTGTAATAACGCTGCAATAAATATAGGAGTACAGATATCTCATTAATATCCTGTTTTCATCTCCCTTGGGTATATACCCAGAAATGTAATTGCTGGATACAATATTTCTATCATATGGTAGAATTATATGTTTGGGGTTTTTTTGTTTGTTTCTCAACATTCATTAACTCTACTCCTTGTAATGACACTTGGATTGTCTTTTTGTGGCATCACCCCAATCCTACTTTCAGTCCCTGTGTTTGGTCAAGTTAAATCAATACCATTTCCAGGTGAGTGGGAGGCCTGGCCAATGTGACTTAGGCCCGGCCAATCAGAGAATGGCATTCTCTTGGCCAAAGAGATTACTTTAGAATCACTCCATCCAAGCCAATCAGGCTCAATCAGAACACATCCCATGACTTTTTTTTCTTTCCCCAGTGACTAGGAAGACACACTTTCTTTTCTGCTTAACTGGAATTAGACAGTAATTAGAACCTGGTTTGTTAGCAGCCATGAAAACAAGACAACACCGCAGAAGGAAGAACTGAGAAAGAAAAACTGATGGGAATTTTAAGTCCTTGGATCAAGGTATACCTAAATCAGCTCTATTCTTCTACTTTTCAGTAATATCAGTCAAGAAATTGCCCTTTTTTTCTTCCAGACTATATAGTTAGTATTTGATCATTTGCAACATAAAAATCTAATACAAGTTTTAGTAAAACCAGGGGGATAGTAAAAGAGGATAAAGGGGGTCAAATATATAGTGATGGAAGGAGAACTAATTAAAAATGATATATATATATGTACATATATATGTACACATATATACACATATCTATCTATCTATCTATCTATCTATCTATCTATCTATCTATCTATCTATCTATAGTTTTAGTACAACCAATGCAATAATGTAAAATCTTGCCTTTTTTTTCTCTTGGTGCTGGATAGTGGGGTAGGGATGCACTTAGTTCCCAATAAGTGGAAGAATGAGGGGGTGAGTCTACCAAGAGTACAAAAGAGCTTCAAAAGAATGAAGAAAGGCAAGGAACACAAATTTGAACGACTTCCTGCCATTAGTGGTGCAAACAAAACTTGTGAGTTATGGCATGCCACATCCTCTCTGGTGGGACCCATGAAGGAGAGAACTATTCAGTATTATCACATGCTCTAGGGCAGTCAACTGTGAGGGCAAGAAAGATCACTTGACTTGGCAAGAGACGACCAGAGGGAAAATTTAAGATGGCAGTTGTACATTAAAGAAAAAAAAATTATCCACACAGTAATGATTTAGGAAACCTCGATAGAAAAGTCCTTGACTTTCTCACACACCATAATATCTAATCAAAGCCAAGACTGATGATTTTAAGAACACCACCATTTTTGTGCCACTAAGTATGGAACTACCTCTGCAAATTAAACTATAATATGCCACTGATAGTAATATGCATCCCAATTAAGAGCTAATAAAATGTAAAAAAAAAAGGCATTTTAGATTTGGTGAAAAATGATCATAGCACAATGGAGTGAATGATCATAGCAGCTGTCTGTCAATCATGATTTATTTAGATAATATTCATTAAGGACTATCTGTGATATACATGAGTTGTTGTAGTTTGTTGAATCGTTTTTATGTTTCTCTGCTAGAATGGATGACAAATTCAGTTCTTGTCTAAGTTAGATGAGTAACTTCTGACTTACATACAGCATTTTTACGTAGCTGTATGGAAATCCTTACTATTGTAATATGGAGGTTACTTTATAGAATTGATGACTCTCTCTGAAACTGTTTTTCTGGCATGCTGAGTTGGTTTGTCTTATACGAATCAGCTTTAGAGGAAGGCCACCAGGATCCCAGTAGGGCTACTTCTGCTGGTTTTGATCCAATGAGCATCTACTGGGTGCCAACTGCTTCTCTAGATGCTAAGGATGTCACAGTAAACAAGACAAAGGAGGTCTTGCCTCCTAGAGCTCATATTCTAGTAGAGAGAAAACAGCCAATAAAGGTGAAATCAATTCATAAGACAATTACAGTGGCAAGGTTATTAAGGAAATAAACAGGGTGATGAGGGAAAAAATTTTAAATACAATAGTCAGGGAAGGTCTTTGTGGGATGACCTGAATAATGAGGAAGAACCAGTCATGAAAAGAGCAGAGCAAAGTGAGATGTAGGCAGGGGATGGCCAACACAATGGTCTGGGGCAGGAACAATCTCCTTATGTTCCAGAAACACAGACCAGGGGGTTGGAACACGGTGGAGGAGGGCAGATAAGGCCAGAGAGATGGAGGTTTGAAGAGCTATGGTTTGCAGCTGTGGCCATATGTTAGAACACATCTGGGATATGTATAAAACACCACTGCCCAGGATCACCTTAGGAGATTCTAATTGATTTGGTATTATTGACGAAAAACATCCAGCCTAAGAGAAAACTTATAAGAGTTTATTTGAGCCAAACTGACGACAATTGCCAGGAAGCAAAATCTCAATGGATTGTAAAAATGCTGTTTGCAGCTTATTTTATACATAAAATCAAAGGAGCAAGGTTACATGAAATCCATTGGTGATAGATTAAAGGGGTGGGAGAAGGCAAAGCATGGAAATCTCTGGGATTGGATAACAGTAAATTGGAGAGACAGATACTTCTTTTACATAAGTGGGTGAAGGATAGCTAGCAGCTTTTTACAGCACATAGAGATGGTAAGCAGGAGACAAGCATAATGATGAGGAATTTTGCAGATTCCAGCTCTGGTCTGGAAAAAGGATTACTGACATTCCAAAGATGTTATCTTAGGTGCAAAAAGAAAACAGAGGCCCACTGAAAAGGCACAGATTAACTTTATGAAGGAAGCTAAAGATATGACTTCCCGCCATGGCCCACTTAGTTATGAATTTTTTTTTTTTTTATACTCACGCCATCTTATGCAGTTATTTTCAGTCTCCTGAGCCTGTCAGGTTAATATGTGGCCCCTTTTCCGTCCACAGTATTGATAGGGGACCAGGTATTAGTATTTTTAAAAGTTCCTAGACAATTCTAATGGGTAGCCAAGGTTGATTACCACTGAGGCAAACACTACAGCCCATTGTAAGGGGGTAAGACTTTATTTCAAATACTAGACATAGAACTAAAGTGAAAAAGATTGACATTATTAGTGAAATATTGCTCCTTTCTTCTAATGAGCCCATTACATACAGCCATCTTACTCATCGGTCTGTCTGTCTTCTGTCTGTGACTAGCCACTTTCAGTAGATTTGTGCCAGGGAGTGATATGTTCTGGTCTGGCTGCAATTTTTCTCATTACTCAGAGTTTTTGTGTTTGTCCAGTCTTTGCTTCTCGGTCACCTGTTTTCCTTCTTTCTTGTTTCACCATGTAAAATCTTCGCTATGACAGACATTTCTCATTTGCCCACCTCCTCTGCATCCTCAATGGAGCTAGGTGTAAGGATTGCCCAGCTGTTGGCTCATGTGCCTCGTCCTCCCCATTGTAAACAAAGTGCTCAGACTTTACCATTTACCTGTGAACAGCTCACACTGCTGGGCTTTCTGAGTCTGCAGCTCCCACATCCTGTTGTGCTATTCCTTTCAGACACATACCTGCTCAAACCTCGTTTTTTCTGGGAACTTTCTACTAATTTTGGTGTGATTCTTTTCAGTTCACCTTCATGCCTACAAGCATAACTGAAAGCTTAGTCATTTTTGACAGTCCATTTCAACTCAACAGAATGAATTAATTGCTTTAGGTTCCAAAAGTGAGGAGATATATACATACCAGGGCTGACAATTAAGTTCACGCAACTTGTTGCAACGATGTTCCTAACCTTTTTATACAGAGGGATTATTCATTATGAATTTGTACCAAATGGACAAACACTTAACCAAGTTTACTATTTGGAAGTGCTGAAAAGGCTGCATGAAAAAGTTACACGACCTGAACTTTTCATCAACAATTCATGGCTGTTGTATCACGGCAATGCACCCCCTCACACGGCACTGCCTGTGAGGGAGTTTTTAGCCAGTAAACAAATAACTATATTGGAACACCCTCCCTACTCACCTGATCTGGCCCCCAATGACTTCTTTCTTTAGCCAAAGATAAAGGAAATATTCAAAGGAAGACATCTGGATGACAGTCAGGACATCAAGGGTAATATGACGACAATTCTGATGGCCATTCCAGAAGAGTTCCAAAATTGCTTTGAAGGGTGGACTAGGTGCTGGCATTGGTGCATAGCTTCCCAAGGGGAGTACCTTCAAAGGTGACCATAGTGATACTCAGCAATGAGATATGTAGCACTTTTTCTAGGATGAGTTCATGAACTTAATTTTCAGACCCCGTGTGTGTGTATTGGGGGGGGGGGGGGAGGAAGGAAGGAGGTAGTTCAGCTTTCACATCTAGGCTATGATGTGTGAACATATATATAGTCCACTACTGGTTTATAGATTTGGCAGGTAAAAAGTCCTGCTCAGGTCCGCAAGGCAGTGTCTCCTCTAGTTGCCATGAACTAATTCCCACTATGCTGCCCTTTGGGGTATGAGAAGTCCTTCTCTCCCAGGACCACACTTGGTTACTTTATACCAAAACTGTCACTGTGACTTCATCCGATTTATCTGCCCAGGAAAGAGTCCTTATTCCTTGGCCTAATTCTGAGCATGACATAATTTGATATATTCTTGGTATTAAGAATTGATGCTATAAATAATGTCTCAGTTCCTCGCAAAAAGGAACATGATCATTTAACTACATTAGTACTAAAGAAGCATTTTGAAACATCCTTATAGCAAAACAGATTATGATACCGTTCTGAGAAAATATATTCAGATTTGCAAAGATATGTCTAGAACACAGCCAATTATTTGAATGCAAACTCTATTGAACACTATGAGGATAATAATTCCAGGTATTTTTCTTTCCACATCATAAATAATAATAAAAAAGTTTGGTTCATATTGAAAGAAATGTTTTTAGAAAAGGAAGTCAAGAGGTTTTTGCGTTAAAGAAATTTACAGGGATAGCCGGATGGTTCAGTTGGTTAGAATGCATGCTCTGAACAACAAGGTGGCCAGTTTGATTCCTGCATGATACGGTGGGCTGCGCCACCGCCCCCCGCCCCCCAGCAACTAGATTGAAAACAGTGACTGGACTTGGAATTGAGGGGTCCTGGAAAAAACACACTGTTACCCCATTTAAAAAAAATTTTTTTAAAAGATTTTATTGGGGAATTGGGAGAGGGGAACAGTGTTGGGGGTTTGAGGGAGGGGACCGGCCAAGATTGTTGTTCTTGTTTTCGTTGTGGAGGGCGCCAGTCGCCATCTGGCTTCCTGTCAGTAGCTCAAGGCCTCCAAGCTCAAGGTGCTGTGTTCAATCTTAGTTGCAGGTGGGCATAGCCACCATCCCATGCGGGAGTTGAACCCAGCAGCCTTGTTGTTAAGAGCTCACGCCCTATCCACTGAGTCATCTGGGTGGCGGCTCAGCTCAAGGTGCCAAGTTCAGTCTTAATTGTGGGTGGGCATAGCCCACCATCGAACAGGCAATCTTGTTACACCAGCTGAGCCTGTTGGCAGCTCAGCAGCAGCTCAGTTAGGGCGCAGCATCTGGAATCAAACCAGCAGCCCTGTTGCTCAGAGCTCGCTCTCTAAGCCAACTCTTAACCAACTGAGCCATTAAGCCACCCCCACCACCAAAAATTTTTTTTATAATAAATAATGTAATTAAATAAATAAATAAAATGTTTACAGCAACCCAGATGTTCTTCAGTAGGTGAATGTATAAACAAACTGTGGTACATCCAAACAATGGAATATTATTCAGCGATAAAAAGAAATGAGCTCTCCAGCCATAAGAAGATATGGAGTAAACTTAAATGCATACCATTAAGTGAAAGAAACCAATCTGAAAAGGCCACATATTGTATGATTCCTATTTTATGACATTCTGGAAAAGTCAAAACTATAAAGACAATAAAAAGATCAGTGGTTGCCAACAGTTTGGGGGGAGGAATGGATGAACGGGTAGAACACAGAGGATTTTGAAGGCAGTGAAACAATTCCTTATAATATTATAATAATGATACCTGTCATAGATTTGTACAAATCTATGCAATGTAAAATACCAAGAGTTAACCCTATTGTAAACGATGGCCTTTAGGTAATAATGATATTGTCAATATAGATTCATCAATTGTAACAAGTGTCCCATTCTGGTGTGGAAATGTTGATATTGGGGGAAACTATGTGTGGGGACGTGAGATACATGGAAAATTTCTGTGACCTCTTCTCAATTTTGCTGTAAACCTAAAACTGCTTTCATAGAAAATTCTTTAAATTTTTTTTATCTTTCATCTGCTATTGTGTTGTTCTTTTTTTATAACAACATTTCTACTTCAAAATTTAGTCTAAGAAAGGTATCCAATTGGAATGGAAGAAGTAAAATTGTCACTATTTGCAGGTGACATAAAACCCTAAAGACGCCACCAAAAACAGTGAGAAATTAATAAACAAATTCAGCAAAGCTACAGGACACAAAACATACAAAAATCTGTTGTGTTATTGTATACTAATTAACAAACTATCAGCGAGAGAAATTAAGAAGATCCCATTTAGGGCCGATGGAGTGGCGTGGTGGTTAAGAGCTGGCTTGGGATGACAGCGGCCCTGATTCACATCCCATATATGAGGGCCAGTGACACTGCCCTCTACAGCTAAGATGGTGAACAACAGCTCCACCTGGAGCTGGGCTGCTGTGAGTCCCCGGGGACAGCATAGCTGCAGCCTCTGCTGCAGTGGGCTGCCATAGGCTACAGTGAGTGGCTGTCCAGAGGCTGGTGACTGATCTGCCTCACCTGGGAAGAGCACAATGATAACACCAACATTGGCCAGTGAAGCAACGTCTTCCACAACTAGAATGAAGAACAAAAGGACAGCAACTTGTGTGTTCCTTTTTCCCAATTCCCCAATGCTGTTCCCCTCCCCAATTCCCCCAAAAATCTTTAAAACAAACAAACAATCCAATTTAAGAATGGACAAAGGCTCTGAATAGACATTTTCCCAAAAGCAGACAGAGGGCCAACAGGTATATGAAAAGATACTTAAAATTACTAATCATCAGGAAAGTGCAAATCAAAACCACAATGAGATATCACCTCACACTTATTAGAATGGCTATTATCTATTTAAAAGACAAGAGATAAAAAATGTTGGTGAGGATGTGGAGAAAAAGGAACTCTTGTGTACTGTTTGTGAAAATGTAAATTTGTGCAGCCACTATGGAAGACAGTATGGAGGTTCCTCAAAACATTAAAAATAGAACTCCCATATGATCCAGCAATTCCACTTCTGGGTATATATCCAAAATAAATGAAAAAATATTATAGAAAAGATATCTGCACTGTCATGCTTATTGCAGCATTATTTACAATAGTATAGATATGGAAACAACCTAAGTGTCCATCAACAGATGAATGGATAAAGAAGATGTGGTATACATATACAATGGAATATTATTCAGTCATGAAAAGGAAATCCTGCCATTTATAACAACATGGATGAATCCTGAGGGCATTACGTTAAGTGAAATTCATCAGACAGGGAATGATAGATACCTTATGATCTCACTTATATGTGGAACTTTTAAGAAAGCAAAATTAATAAAAAAAAAGAAGCTCATAGGTACAGAGAACAGACTGGTGGTTGCTAGAGGCAGGGGGCAGGGGTGAGTGGGGCTGAGGGGTGGGCAAAATAATTAAAGAAGGTCAAATGGTAAAAACTTCCAGTTATCAAAGAAGCTATGGGAATGTAATGTACACCATCACAACTATAATTAATAATACTATATTGCATATTTGAAAGTTGTTAAAAGAGTAGACCTTAAATGTGCTCACCACAAGAAAAAATTTTTAGTAACTATGTATGGTGATGAATGTTAACTAGATTTATTATGGTGATCACTTTATAATACATATAAATATTGGAATATTGGATCATTATGTTGTACACCTGAAACTAATATGTTATATGTCAATTATACCTCAATACAAATTTATCCAGGAAAGATCAGGCATTCATTTGCTGTATTTAATAACTGACATAATTATTTAAAGATAATGCTGTGGTATTCATTTTGTTTATGCTCTTTCATTGTTCAAGACATTGTCTTAAACCATTTTTTGCCCAAATGTTTTAACATTGTAATAAAATAAATTGGTTAAAATTTTCAAACAAAAATGCATCAAACTAGGCATGGGCAAGATTGATTTAAATAGCTCATAGCTAAACTGTTTTCTTTTTCCACCATCTCTCTGAAAAAGTCTTTCTTTTATGTAAGCCTCAAATATGTATCTAGTCTTGAGCTAATCCATAAGTAGGGGAAGGTGCCTGGGGAGCGGAGGGTCATGGAAGTGTAATGGGCTGAAGATGGTGAGGGAGAAAGCAGGAGGAGCTGATTTAGAGCAGGCAGACTTAAAGAGGAAAGGTAAACGAGGACATGGCCAAGGTTTTGGTTGGTGAGAGTGGGGAGTTGATGCAATTCACATCTGAGTGCCTGAATGCCTCAGCGGAGTAGGAGGAAGAGCAGTGGTAAGGAGGGAGAGCAGTGGGACAGGCAAGCAGAGGAGGCCTGGACTGGCTTTTGATGGGATGGGAGTGGGAACAAGTCAAGCATAAGTAAAGGATGGCAGCATGATACTAGGGGTCCTCCCAGCTGAGACTGGGGGCTGTGAATGTTCAGAACTGGCAATTGAACATTTATGGGATTTCAAAAACATTTTGGGGATAAGAATAGGAAAATCACATATCCATGGCAGGGCTTTTCTCAGTGGATGGAGCAGATACACATGGGTAGATGGAAAATGAAGTTGCCAAGGAAGTTAAGGCTATCAATATGGACGGAGCTGAACCGGAAAGGAAATGCAAACGGAAGGGGGCTAACGGACTGCAGTGAGAGAGAAAAAGAGGGATGCAGGCTCTGGGCTTCAGAATGCTTCATGTGCAAATCGAGTTCAAAGACAGGTTTCTGTGCTCGACTAAACTATGCTGAGCAAACCCAGATGGTGGCAAATTCTACCTTGCTATCTAAAGCATCATGGAGGCAGGGGCCACTGGACACAAATTCAGGAAACTGGGAGACTGCGTGCAGTTAGGCTTAATGGAAGTTAGTACCCAACCAAGTGAAGTGGGCATGGAGAGGTTTTAACCTGGCTCTGTGGGAGACTAAGTGGAGTGAAGAGCAACATTAAGCAACTAGAGCAGGAATGGTTTGAAATGAATAATGAAGCAATGCATGGATGTGGGGTGAGTGGGAATGCTGGGTGGAGGTGCTTAGTCTGCAGTCTGAGAAAAGGACTAGTGAGCCATAAGAACTTTGAGGTACTACAACATATGCAATTGTTAATGAAACTCTGGCCTTTTAATTTTAATTTTCCCTCTCTTTTCTGAATGCAGAGGATTAATGGGTTTTAATTTGTTTGTTTAACTGAAGCAGGGATTGATAAATGAAGTCAGCTACATTTTGGATATAACATAGAAATCATGTCAAAAGCATATCCTACAAAAATTTTTCCACTGTTCAGCTTTCCCCCTTGCTTTACAAATGAATAATTAACACATAAAAGCTGTATACATTTAAGGTGTATAACTTGATGTTTTCATATACATAAAATGGTAAAATGATCACCCAAATCAAGCTAATTAATATGCCCATAACTCCACTTAGTTCCCACTTTACTTTTTATGAGGTCAGAACACTTAAACTCCACCCTCTGAGCAAATTTAAAGTATAAAATATAGTATGAGATATCACTTCACAGCTATTAGGCTGCTATCAAACAGAAAAGAGATAAGTGTTGGCAAGGATGTGACAAAATTGGAATTCTTATGTACTGTTGGTGGGAATGTAAAATGGTGCAGCCACTATAGAAAAGAGTATGGAATTTCCTTTAAAAATTAAATACAGAGCCAGCCTAGTGGCTCAGTTGGTTAAGAGCTTGCTCAAGAGTGTGAGCTGAGCTCTGAGCAACAGTAGTTCGATGCCCAGCCTGAGCTGAGCTGCTGCTGAGCTGCCAAAAGGTGGCAGGATGGCACAGCTAAAAAATTAAAAAATTTAAATTAAAATTAAATACAGAACTATCATATGAGACAGCATCCCACTTCTGGGTATATGCTCAAAGGAAATGAAAACAGAATATTGACAAGTACTCTGCACTCCCATGTTCACTGCAGCATTATTCACAATAGCCAAGATTTGGGAACAACCTAAGTGACTATCAACAGATGACTAGATAAAGAAAATATAATACAGAGGGAGACCCAAGATGGCAGAGTAGATAAACACTATCTTACCTCCTCCCATGACATTAAAATCACAACTAAATTATAGAATAGTCAACCTAGAGAACCATCTGAAGTCTAGCTGAACAGAAGTTTTATAACTAAGGATATATAGAAGCCACATTGAGACTGGTAGGAGGGGTGGAGATGCAGAATGGGCTGGCCTCACACCTGTGTGTGGCAGTTGAGAATCAGGAGGGATATCTCAACTGCGGGGGTCCCCCCACCAAGGACCGAGGGACTTCATCCCCACACCAAGCTCCCAAGCCTGGATACCAGTGCTGGGAAGAGGAGCCCCCATGACATCTAGCTGTGAAAAAGAGTGGGGATTCCGGACAGAAGGCTGTGGCAAACCCAGTAGTCCTCTTAACCCTCCATCGGGCATAATGCAAAAGTTATGAGTTTGGGCGCAATGCATCTACTAGATGCTTGTATGACATTTATTTATGTAAATTGAAAATGATGTGTAAGCATGCTTATTATTTACTCAGAATGAAATTTTAATTCGCCACAAAGTAAAAACAATACATGTTTATTACATACGTTCAGTATAAAAATCAACAGAAATTCAAAACATAAAACTAAAACAAAATTTGTCACTTAATAAAATAACAAAAACTAATCTGATTGCTCTTTATCAGCTTCATTGTCATCGAATTTCGAGTTGAAACAATGTTCACAAATCATTGTTGCATGTTCACAGCATAAAAATTGTTTGCAAAGTTTACAGAAGTATTTGAAATACCTTTGTCTTCTGTTTCCTTCGCAAGGTGCACACCATTTCCTTTTGTTTGACGAAGTGGTGGCCTCAGGTTCTTCTGCTTGAACTTTGACTGCAGGTGTAGTAAACTTCTGCAATTTTTGTTGGAGAAGTGAAGGAATTCCCCTATTTTTTGCAGCTCTCTGGTTCATATGTTTGGTTACCAATTCCCTACTCAACTGTTTCAAAAATAAATGTCTTTTTTTAACTTCATTTCCATTCTCTAGGTATAGCACTTGTGCATTAATTCCACTTATATTTTATCTTTCACAATAAAATATTCATCTATTTCTTCATTACTACTTTCTTGATCACTTTCTGAAGGAGAACTTTCTTGCTCAGTGTCAGAATTTTGGTCTTGTTCTTCAACTTGATCTTCATCATTTGTGTCACTTTCATCTTCAAATTCAAGTTCATTTTCATCATTATCAGACTCCATCAACATCTGTAGCAATATCTCAGCATCTTTCGGGTCATCTGGATTATAAAATCTTTGAGGTTGAGCCATTTTAGAAGGTAAAACCTACAAAGGAAAAAATATTACCCAAAACAGGCGTAATGAATCTGTCAGATTAAATGGAAAATAAAATACCTAATTACTGTTTCAATAATAAAACTATACTTACAATCTCTTTCTGGAATGTCCGAAAGGACAGTACTATACAAAAAAAAATCTGCTGAGAAAATATAAAAATATCTCAAATAGTCGCAATGAATCTGTGAGATTAAAGATGCCACTATAAAATACGTCTTTACTGTACTAAGTCAGAAAACGACTGGCGATAGGTTACACTAGAGGGGGAAAATACAGAAGCGATGAGTCACGATACTTAAGTTAACTGTTAGATATTTGAAAATTGTCTGCAATGAATCTGTGAGATCAGTTGCGCCCGATGGTTAAGAGCCCACTCAGACATGCTTGCAGGCACTCACCCTGAGTTCTGGCAGAGGAACAGTGACTTGGGAGGCATCAGAGACACACAGGGAAAGACTGAATTGTGTGGCTTCAGGACCAAAACTGGAGGGACAGTCACCATTTTTCCTGTGTAAAGTCCTTCTCCCCTGCAGCCAGTAGGGGAGCACCATCTTTCTTGTGTTGAGCTCTGTCCTACACAGCCAAATCAGAATCTGTATTGGCCTGGTGAACTCCACTCGCTCCACCCTGGGACACTACCCCACCCAACTTGTGCAATTTTGGAGGCACTTTCTCGGCAAGCAGTCAGCCCCGCCAACCTTGCACTCTTTCATGGACTACTCTTAGGGGCCCAGGTGAGCAGCAGCTAGCCTCAGTGTGTTCTGAGACTTTTGCTAAATAACTCCAGGCTCAACACAGGCACCAACCCAGAATCTACATTAAGCACCACTCATCCCACCCTGGTGACTCCCTGAGACACCGCCTCACCTAAGTTGCATACTACATGAGGCTCTATCAGCAGCTAAGCCTTATGGGAGTGAGCAGGTGACAACAGGCTTCAGGGTGCCCTGGGCTTTTTGTAGAGCTACCCCCGGCCAGTCCTGGTGGCAGCCATCCTTGGTTCGCAGTGTGGCCTCTCTTATGTGCCTCCAGGTTTAGCACAGGCAGTGACCAACCTTGGATAGCTTTGTAGCTCCTAACAGGTAGTCCCTGGCTGGTAATGGGCAGTAACTGAGCTAGGCCTCCACCAGAGCCTGTCCCAAGAGTCCCCAGAACCAACATACCTGCAGGTTGACTTCAGACCACAGAGGAGCACTGCCAAATTAGCCTCCCAAGTGGCATATCTAAAGGGTGGTTTCAGCAGACACCAGAGCCCACTGGGGGTGAATCCGACCCCACAGGGTAAGCCCCTGCACAGCAAGCTATAGGCTGTGGATGTGGCCAAACCCCACAGCCAGTCAACCTGAGGATCAATCTCACCTACAGATGTCCAAATAGCAATCAAGGCTCAACTATAACAGGAGGGCACACACAACTCACACAAGAGACATTCCTGGAGCACCCAGAGCAGGTGACCAGGGAGACTGTGCCACTGGGCCCCACAGGACAGGTACTACATAAGGCTGCCTAGTCAACACTGGGAGATGCAGCAGATCCACCTAATACATAGAAACAAACAGAGAGGCAGCCAAAATGAGGAAATAAAGAAATATGTCCCAAATTAAAGAATAGGAGAAAATTCCAGAAAAGTAATTAATTAAATGGAGGCAACAACCTACCAGAGACAGAGTTCAAAACAATGGTTATAAGGATGCTCAATGATATCAGTGAGAATTTCAACAAAGAGATAGTAAGCATTAAAAAAAAAGACATAGAGGGCCGGCCGAGTGGCGCAGTGGTTAAGTGCTGGCTTGGGAAGCCAGTGGCCCCGGTTCGGGTCCCACATATGAGGGCCAGTAACACTGCCCTCAAAACAAAACAAAACAAAACAAAACAAAAAATACAAACAAAAAAAGACATAAAAACCATAAATAATAACTAGTGAGACGTGAAGGATACAATAACTGAAATAAAGAATACACTAGAAGGAATTACCAGCAGAGGAGATGAATCAGAGAATCAAATCAGTGATTTGGAATACATGGTAGCAGAAAACACCAAATCAGAACAGCAAAAAGAAAAAAGTACCCAAGACAGTGAGAATAGTTTAAGGGACCTGGGACAACATCAAGCATTATACCATTCCGTTCACAGCATAGGGATACCAGAAGGAGAAGAGAGAGAACAAGGGATTGAGAACCTATTTGAAAAAATAATGACTAAAATCTTCCTTAACCTGGCAAAGTAAATAGATATACAAACCCAGGAAGCACACAGAGTTCCAAACAAGATGAACCCAAAGAGGCCCCCACCAAGACACATCATCATTAAAATGGCAAAGGTTAAAGACAAAGACAGAATCCTAAAAGCAGCAAGAGAAAGGCAATTATTGTAGTTATTTACAAGGGAGCTCCCATAAAATTGCCAGCTGATTTCTCAACAGAAATTTTGCATTGTGTCAGTTTAAGGTGTACATGTTGATTTGATACATTTACATATTGCTAAATGATTACCACTACAGAGTTAGCTGACATCTCCATCATGTCACATAAGTGCCATTTCTTTTTTCTATTTATTTATTTATTTATTTATTTATTTATTTATTTATTTATTTATAATTAGTTTCAGGTGTACAACACAGTGCAATAGTTATACTTTTTATCCCTCAAAGTGACAACCCTCCTCCCCCAATTCGCCACCCCACTCCTCCCCCCCCGTATCATATATATCTATTACATTTCCTCTGAGTCCCTTCCACAGTATATTCCACTTCCTGTGACTATCTATATATTCAGTTACAGTTGGTATACAATATTATACAACATCAGCTTCAGGTGTACAGTGCAGTGATCAAGCCTCTACTCCATCCATGAAATGGTCTCCCTAACAAGACATGTGACCATCTGACACCCCACAAAATAGTTACAACATTATTAATTATATTCCCTGAACTGTCTTTCATATCCCTGTGGCAATATTGTAGTTACCTATTTATGCTGCCTAATCCCTTCCCCTTCTCTCTCATCCCCACCCTCCTCCCAACTAGCAACCCTCAGTTTTTTCTCTATATCTATGAGTCTGTTTACTTTGCTCGTTCATTCAGTTTTTCAGATTCCACATATAAGTGAGATCATATGGTATTTGTCTTTCTCCAACTGACTTATTTCACTTAACGTAATAGTCTCTAGGTCCATCCATATCATTGCAAATGGTACGATTTCATTCTTCTTTATAGCGGAGTAATAACTCCATTGTACAAATGTATCACAGTTTCTTAGTCCAGTCATCTACTGATGGGCATTTCGGTTGTTTCCAAGTCTTGGCTATTGTAAATAGCGCTGCAATGAACATAGGGGTGCATATATTTTTTCGAATTAGTGTCTTGGGTTTTTCAGGATAAATACCTAAGAGTGGAATTGCTGGGTCAAAAGGTAGTTCCATTTCCAGTTTTTTGAGATACCTCCATACTGACTTCCATAGTGGCTGCACCAATCTGAAATCCCATCAACAGTGCAGCAGGGTCCCCTTTTCCCCACAGCCCCACCAGCACTTGTTTGTTATTTATTGATGACTGGAGTGACGTGGTATCTCATTGTGGCTTTTATTTGCATTTCCCTAATGACTAGTGAGGTTGAACATTTTTTCATATGCCTGTTGGCCTTCTGTATGTCCTCTTTAGAGAAATGCCTCTTCATATCCTCTGCCCATTTTTTAATTGGGTTGTTTGTTTTTTTGGTGTTGAGTTTCATGAGTGTTTTATAAATTTTGGATATTAACCCCTTATCAGATATATCATTGAGTGCCATTTCTTTTTTTTTTTTTTTTAAGGGGGCAGAGGTCACTGGCCCTGATATGTGGGATCCGAACCGGGGCCGCTGGCATCCCAAGCCAGCTCCCAACCACTGCGCCACTCAGGCCGGCCCATAGTGCCATTTCTTTTTTGTTGTAAGAACATTTAAGATCTACTCTCTTATCAACTTACCAGTATATCATACAGTATTAACTATAATCAGCATAATGTATTAATATATATCTAATTATTAAGATTATATATTAACATTAATTTATAATATAAATATATAATATAATAATATAATATAAATTAATGTCAATATATAGTAATTAAATATAATATATACTATAATGTTATATTTTGTGAAATGCTTTTTCTGTATCTATTCAGATGATCATATGACTTTTATCTTTTATTAATGTAGTATCACACTTATTGATTCGCATAAGTTAAACCATCTTTGCATCCCACAAATATATCCCACTTGACCATGGTGTATAATCCTTTTACCATACTGTTGAATTCAATTTGCAAATTTTTTGCTGAGAATTTTCTGCTATATTCATCAGAGATATTCCCTGTAGTTTTCTTTTCTGGTGGTGTATTTATCTGATTTTGATATCAAGACAATGCTGGGCTGGTAAAATGAGTTTGGGAATTATCCCACTTCTTCAAACTTTTGGAAGAGTTTGAAAACAAATTGCATTAATTCTTTAAATGTTTGGTAGAATTCACGAGTGAAGACATGTAGTCCGTGGCTTTTCTTTGTTGAGAAGTTTCTGATTTTAATTCGATCTCCTTACTCATTACTCTCTATTTAATTTTATCTTTGTTCTTGATTCAGTCTTCATAAGTTGTAGTTTTCTAGGAATTTATCCATTTCTTCTAGGTTATCCAATTTGTTGGCACATAACTGTTCATAGTGGTCCTTTCTGATCCTTGGTATTTCTTTGGTACCATTTGTAATATCTCTTCTTTAACTTCTGGTTTTATTTGAGTCTTTTCTTTTTTCTTAGTCTAGCTAAATGTTTGTCAATTTTGTTTATTAAAAAAAAACACAGCTTCCAGTTTTGTTAATCTATTCCATTGTTTTTCTGGTCTCTATTCCATTACTTCTGTTCTGAATTTTGCTAGCTCCTTCCTTCGATTAACTTTGGGCTCAATTTGTTCTTTTCTAATTCCTTGAGGTATAAAGTGAAATTAGTTATTTGAGATTCTTCTTTTTTCTTAAGCAGGCGTTTATTGCTTTCAAGTTCCCCTCTTAGAACTGCTTTTGCAGCATCCCATAGATTTTGGTATGTTGTGTTGTCATTTTGGTTTGTTTCAAGGTATTTTTTGGATTTCCCCTTTATTTCTTCTTTGACCCATTTGTTTCCCAGGAATGTGTTCTTTGATTTCCGCATATTAATATTCCAGCTTTTCTTCTCTTATTGATTCATAGAGAGTACATTTACTTTCCTAAAAATCCTCTGTGCTCTGTCTGTTCATCTTTTTCACCCTTTTCTTCCCTACCTGGCAACCTCTGCTCTTTTACTGTCTCCATAGTTTTGACTTTTCCAAAATGTTATATAGTTTTAATTATACAGTATATAGCCCTTCAGATTGCTTTGTTCACTTAGTAATATGTATTTAAGTTCTTCCATGTCTCTTCGTGACTTGATAGCTCATTTCCTTTTGTTGCTATATAATATTCCATGTACCCCTGTTAATTTATCCATTTGTTTAATGAAGATTTGGTTGCTTGCAAATTTTGTCAATTACGAATAAAGCTGCTATAAACATCTTTGTGCAAATTTTTGTGTGGACCTGTCTCTTCAAGTCCTCTGAGTAAGCACCAAGGAATAGGAATGCTGGATTGTATGGTAGGAGTGCGTTTAGTTTTGTAAGAAACTTCCAAACCTCTTCCAAAGTGGCTGCACCATTTTACATTTCTATTGGCAACGAGTGAGAGTTCCTATTGCTCCACATCCTCCCCAGCACACAGCTTAGTTTTTAGGATACCCTATTACTTCTCTAAAGTAAGCACAGAAATAATCCTCTGTGTGAAATTTCAGTGACCTCTCATTACCCCAAGATTGAAGTCATCTGACTTTGGGACAAACACGCTGCACAGTGTATTCTACAGGCTCTGTGATGTTCTCCTACCTTATTTCTAGTGGACGATGCCTCCAAACTTTGGATTTACTTTCTAAATCCAATAAAAGTAGTTTATTTTGTTTATTTGCAGGAAAATGTTCTTATCAAAAGTACAGTCATGCACTGCTTAATGACAGGGATACATACTGAGAAGTGCATCATTAAGCAATTTTGTTGTGCCAACATGACAGAATACTAGATAATGTAGCCTGCTACACATCTAATATATGGTATAACGTATTGCTCTGTAGGAAAGGAAAACTGATTGTCTCCTCTATTCTCATGGGTTCTTGGATGAGACATTCCTATAATAAGAAACAGATTAACAGGCGATAAACAAAACTTTAATAACCTGTATACCTCTTGTATACATAGGAGAGACCAGGAAAACTGAGTAGCTCATCAAAACGCTAAAGCTACCACCTTAAATACCATCTTCAGCTGAAGACAAAAGAAGATGTTGGGAATGGGGTGAGTCAGTTATGGGAGGTGAACAGGAAGAGCATAGTAACAAGGGTAAAGTTGTTATGCATATTTAAGATAAAGATCTTCTGCATTGATAAGAGTTTCTATAGATAGTCATCTCCATTTTCCAGTTAGTGGGAGAGACACCCACACAAATGTTTCCCTTACAAATGTAAATATCTTACAAAGGGTAACTTCTACTTGGTTTTCAGAGCTTCTCCCATGTCTGCTAATTCTTAAAATTAACTGGCCTAAAATAATTGTTATGCCAAACATATGTGGGAGTGACAAATTCTGTTCCCCTACAGTTCCTACACTACAAACCTACACAGAATGTCACTGCACTAAATACTGTAGGCAACTGTAACACAACAGGAAGTATTTGTGTAATGCCTTATGCTATGACGTCACTAGGTGATAGGAATTTTTCAGCTTCACTCATAATTTTATGGGACCACCAACTATATGTGGTTCGTTGTTAACAGATGCATGACTGAAAGTACAAATAACTTTCCTTTCATTACCCTGGGTATTTATTTTATTGGAAAACAAACAAACAAACAAACCACAAGTAACCAAAATCTATGAGTTAGAAAATATCTCTCGACTGTCTAATGTAGCAGCAAATAAAGGATAACATCACTTTTCAATATGTATTTAATATTTTAAAATTAAGCAACATAAAATAATCTGGAATCCTTTCCACTATGAAACTAAGAATATTTAGTCTAATGAAATGGTCAAATCTTCCAAGTTTTAGTAAGTAAATGTTATAAAATATTTTTTATGTTTTTTTATTTCCAATTAATATAAATCCTGCTTAGTCTCTTAAAGGAAAATTACTCTTCTGGCTCACCTTATTTAATTATTGTATGCAATAATAAAATTATAAATAATAACTATGCACATGATCATGGCTTACTGATAGATATAATACAATTTCCATTTTAAATATGAGTTACATATATAAATTTCTCTACATTTCTGTTTTTTAGGCTGTTCTGTAACAGTTTTGTATAGTGATAAAATTGAAGGATAATTCGTAATACAATGCAACATGTTTAGCATATTCAGAGTGATACATCTATTAAAATACTACTTTTCAAAAACAGGCAAACACCTTTTGGTACTGATATTTTACAAATTAGAGGTAGTTTACAAACATTAACTTGCTCAGTTTGAAGTTTCAGCTCCAAAGAGGAAAGCAACATTATTATTATTATTTTTTTTTTTGAGGGCAGTGTCACTGGCCCTCATAAGTGGGACCGGAACCGGGGCCGCTGGCGTCCCAAGCCAGTGCTTAACCGCGGCGCCACTCGGCCGGCCCAACAACATTATTGTTTTAAGTTTGTAAATTATATCACTCTCTGAAGCAGGAGGTGAGAAGTGAAGGCAAAGAGAAGATAAGCAGGGACTAATTACTTCTTTGCTAAATCTTCTGAGTATGATTGTATTGGCATTTTGTATGAAGTGGCTTCTCAAAAAATAATGTTTATGTATATACCAATCTATGTTGAAAAGTATTTCACAAATAAATTTATTTCTCTGTAACTGATACTTTCATTTACATAGTTCAGGTTTTGGCAAACTATGGCCTGTGTTTCAAATAAGGCCTGACACCTGTATTTGTAAGTAGAGTTACTGGGCCACATTACCACTTACTCAGTCAGGTGTCTCTATGGCTGTTGCCACTGCAGAGTGGAGTAGTTGTGACAGAGCTCTTATGGCCTGCAAAGCCTAAAATATTTATTACCTGGCCCTTTATGGAAAAAGCTTTCTGACCTCTGATATATCTCATTAGAAATAAACTATACAAGTAAGATATGCAACTCATGCTTTAGTTAGATTTTACTATTTTAAAAATAAATTTATTGTGTCTAACTATCATTGTTAATCTAAAAGGTGACTCTGATAACTAACTTACATTCTTACATCCCCCACCCCAAAACTAAAACCAACTGGTACTTACTGAGTACCAATTCTGATGAAAACTTCATGGTCTGAGTTTTATATGACAAGAAAAATAAAATAACCAAACTTCACTTAATTTATTTGTTTAAATCCACCAACTTCTCAAACCATGATCATAAACAAAACTGTCCTGATTTCTATTCTCACTTTCAAACAAATATTTGGAAGAACTATTAATAAATAAGAACAAATTTAATTTAATTGTAAAGGTATAGACACCTTAAGAATAAATAATCAATAAGTTAGATAACTACTGTAAATAATCCACAGACTATATAATCAAGAATTATCTTTATTATGCAATCATTTAATGTTATTTAATACATTATTTAATGTTACCACTAATTTTAAAATCCCAGACGCATGGTTAAAATTTGGTTTACTTAAAATTTAGATATGAATTTCATGAAGTTCTTCTGTAAATCTAGCTCAGAATATGATATACAACTGAAATTTTTTCTCTATATTATACTTGTCTTTAAAAAGAGTTACATGGAAACTGTTTCCTCGAATAAAGAAGTACATTACACATATGGAGAGCATTTCCAATATAATGGACTGAGAAGATGAAAGAGAGCACCATTTTTATGATGACAGAGGAATTCTGCACAAAAATGTAACACTTTTAAAATATACAGTTAAACTAACAGAAAATTCTCAAGGGCTAGAGACAAGGATGGAAATCGAAGCCAGAGAGAGAGGGAGGTGTGCTCCACATATAGGAACACAGGTTGTTAGACCCACGAACGGGCCTAGAGGCACAGCCTGTAGCTCAACTCCCAGCAAGGACACAGGGCCTCTGGACAGAGCAAGGCCTGAGCTCCCACTATGCAGGAAACTACCAGAACAGTCTCTTCTCTCTCTAAGGCTGGCCATGGAAAGATGAGCCACTGGAAAGAAAGCAAAGTCGTAAGCCTCCAACATCCACAAGCCTGTACCATTTGTAGGTGTGAGTTTCCCAAATTTACAACAATATGTGCTACTATAAACCCAAACCATAAAATTTACATAAAAACTGGTCTGGGACCCATAAAACCCCTGGAACTCCAGCAGAAGCAAAAGCAAACCCACTCTTAGGGATGTTCTCCCACCTAGTGCATTTCAGATTCCTCTCAAAGAATAAGTCTTGTCATAGATGAGCTCACAAAATAAATTCAAACCCCTTGAGCAAATACACTATCATAATGTATAATATGGGAATCAGCAACCTAAGAATAAATGGAAAATAGAAGGGAGAAGGTCGAATATACATCTAGTGAGAGTTAGAGAAAGAGAAGGGGGGAAAAATGAGAGAAGCAGTATGCAAAGAGATAGTGGCTACAACTTTTCTAGGTTTGTAAAAAATTTTCATCTGGAAAAAGCACATGAAGCCCTAAGCAGAAAATGTTATTTTTAAAACACTCACTGAAGAACCATCCCACTAGGCTCAACAAACCTCAAGACTTGCTAATAGAATATTGTGTTGTTTTATCAAGCTCAGGTATATACCTAATTTACGAAAAAGTCCAAGAAAAATATTTAATTAGAGGAGGAAAACATAGAAGGAGGTTTCTACAGCGTTTCCGAAGAAAAATTCTGTGAGGGTTTAAGGGCACTAAGTAAATGATGATTGTTTTCTATACTACTTAATTTTAACCTGAAATGTGTTTGGTCTTTTCCCTTGATTAAATGTTATTACTAAAGCTAGTTATATGGACTAGTCAATTGAGCTATTTTGCATTTAGAAGAATGAAATGCAGGGCTGGTGGGGGAAAGTTTTGTTGGGCACTGTGCCCAGTGGGAATCGTGGGTTTGGTGTCAGGTCTGTGTCACTACTCGGCTCTGCCAAGCAACCACCTTGGCAAACTACAGCCTCTCTGGACCCAGTTTCCTTCTACATTAAGTGGAACCCTAATCAAATGGTGCTTGTGAAGATGGGATGAAATGAAATTCCTAAAGTGCCTGGCTGAATGCAGGACTCAATCAAGGTAATGAACACAGCAATTTTCTTTTTAGAGCAAGTGTTAGAAGACCGAGGTAAAGGAGCAAGCTATTAGGTGCACATGGGAGAAAGAAATTGTCTGGAGAATAATTTATCAGGTATTTACCTCAAATCACTTTGGATTAAGGGGAATTAAAAACAAGCTGACTGAGTCACAAATCTTAAAGGAGAAGAATACAGAGGAGGAAATCATGGCTCTAAGAGGGCTCACTGGTCACGGGAGTCTAGCAGGAGAGGGACGGGGGACACAACCTGAATTTTATTTACAGCGACATCTGCAACTCAAATGTGTGTACATCACCATGACTTCGAAAAGCAAGACAACCTCAATTATAATACAACCCACAAAATTTCACCTAAATGATTCCTGTATACATTCTTTATAAAAATGTGGTTCTTCTATAGCCTTAGCCATTTTATATCTGGTTACTCCTTAGGCCTTTGTCTTCAATGCAATATGATTTTAGTAAATTTTCCGTTTTTTATTTTTCCTTTTCTCATACAGGTGTCTTATTTTTGAAAAAGTTTAGCAATACACATTAAAGTGTACTAGACAAATATAATGAGCACATTTTTATAAAATAATACCTGGTTCATGTTATTATACTTTTCAATTACATTTTCATTTTTTGTTGTTAGTGTAATGACTAAGGTAATTATACTTTGTTATAATGCGGTGACTCCAGCTTTTGTATGTGCAGCAACCAAGCCCACCTACATGTTGTTAAGCTCCTGAAATCCAGTCTAAATTATGTAGGTACACACGGCGGGGCATGTTTCTGGGAGCTGATCTGTAACTATCACCAGATTTTCCAAGGAGTCTGTGACCTTAAAATAGTTAGGAGGCATCAATTTACTACCTCCTAAGCTTTTCCTGCTGTCTTTCATTCCAGCACAAATATCTCCCTTATGTACAACAAAATGATATGCTAAAAATTAAGTTGTTATATGTCTTTTGCTTCCTAATTTAGAAAGGGTCATGTTCAGAAATTTATATGCAAATATACCTCAAACAAGGGATGTCTATACAGATAATATTGTATTTGTACCACTGACAACACAACCAGTTGTGTTTACTTCATATAATTTTAACTACAGAAGACATAACAAAATAGGCATTTTTAAAAATCACGAGGTACCATCACCCAGTCTTTAGAAAATAAAATGTCTGGGTTATTAGACTACGATTATCATGTCCATATAGCCATTTTCTAACAATACAGTTCTAGAGAAAGGGAACATAATATACCGAAAACATGACAATTCTATAACTTTAAAAGTTTACTGTATGATATTTTTACACATGTGGAGTGGATGCCACTTTGCGAATCACTTTGTTTGGAAGCATATTTTCTCTATGGGGAGTTTTCATACCAGAGACACTGAACCTTTTAGCAAAATATTTCATCACCAAAGCCCAAGAGATCAGCTTAAGTATATTTCTGAACGATATCGTGAAATTTGTTGTTCACAATTTTTCACGGCCTGCTCATATTAAAGGGAGAAAAGCACAGGAGGAGCCATACAAAAAAGGCTTGCTAAAAAAAAAAAAAAAAGACAGCTCCACTACTCTACTCAGACTTACTTGCTTTAAGAACACCCCGCTGCATTACAAAAATCCCATGCATAGAGTGCCAGTACGATAAATTCTACCTGTACAACATTCACTATCACTTGATGAGTAGTTGTATTGCACCAACGTTTATCAATATCATACTAAGCAGTAGTGGATATTATCAACTTCCTAACTAACTGATTTTAACCAAGTGATAACAAGCAAATATGTAAATACCAACCAAAGGTATTTAAGGGCAGTAGTGGGTATTACGCAGTGAGGATCATCAATTTATATATAATCCCATTAAAGATCATGTAAGCCACCTTTGATTTTAGGGCTCTTTGTTTCCCCTATAGAATGCCCCAGTAAGCCCTATGCAACTTGGAGCTCACTTGGTGCAGGAACTCTGGTGAATGTCATGGATAGACTAGTCAGTAATCAAGGGCAATGTTTTTACAGAAAGCAAATTCACACTCATTCTCATATTCCTGTTCCCCCACTCCCCACACACTAAGTTATTTAAGTCATATCCGAGTGCAGATCAGTTAGCACAGTCTTTCCGGCAAAGAAAGCCAACAGTTAAAACTACACTTCACAAATTTCCCAGGGCGCTCGTGGGAACCAGGTTCGTTCGGCGAACCCTCTGGGGCAGAGAAGATGCGGAGGGAGAGGAGGCGGGGTTGGGGACCCTCTTGGTGGAAGGTGGTGCTAAGGGGTCTTGGAGAAAGACTAGATAAGGAATGGAGGGTCCTAACAATCGAGGGGGTGATTTGGGGGATTGGAAGAGAAGTGGTGGACCGTGGCCATTCTGTTTACCTGCTGTACCTCTTGGGGTCTGGGGACGCAAACAGCCACTGGGTTTTCCTTCATGCCAGATGGGATGGCCACTGTCTTCTCACCAGACAGCGCAGGACTTGGCTCTGTCGTCCTTCGTCAACGACCGCAGCGACAACTCTGCTCCTGGGAGGGGGAGCAGCTCCCCGGAGTCGCAGGCGCCCACATCCCCACCCGGACTCCCGGCGCCACTGATCGGGGCGCGAGGGGAGGCGGGGGCCAGAGATCTCCGTGAACTCACCCCGGCTCCTGCACTGTCCCGGGAGCAGCTTCTCGCCTCCCCCAAGGGAGGGCGCCGACAGCGGGACGCGCACCGCTTCCACCGCGCGGGGCCGATGCGAGGGGCCCCGGAGTGCGCCTGGCTGGAGGCGCTGAGCCCCCTGCGCCCCGCCCCAGCACGGCCACGGCCCTTCAGCACCCCCGAGTGCCTCTGACCTCCTGCGACTGCCCTCGCCCCTCCATGACTCCCTGGGTACTTCCACGTCCCATCACTCCCCACCGCAGTTCCCATCTCCGCGCCCCTCCTCGATTCCCTCCTTCCATGTCCCGCCCCCCACTTTCGCGCAACCCTGCGCCCTTCTGGGGCGCCACCCCGACTTCCCCAGTCCCCACCGGCCTCCTATGGTGGCGCACGCGCGTGGGTCGCTCAGCTGGGGCACTTCTAGACCCCAGCTCCCACCTGCTTCCTCTTCTGCTGCCGGCGTGGGGCTCCTTCCATCTTTTCCTTCAGTCCCCCTGTGTCTGCCTAACGCATCTTGGGTTTGGAGCTCGGATGAAGAGGTAGTGATCTTCCCACCTTGGGTCCTAGTCCTTTACAGCTGGAAGAGTTAGCGCCTTCCTATTCCACGGCGTTTTAGGGCGGCCCTGCTTGGGAGGGTCGCGGGGGAGAGAATAGTTCCATTTGCAAGGCTCTGGAGTCTGTCACCAGGCCTGTCTCCTGCGAACCCCTCCGGTTTCAGAAACAACCCAGTTCACCCTTAGACATCCTGAAGAGCAAGGGCCGTGGCTGCCGAGAGGAGGACCACCTCTCCCCCTCGGGATTTGCAAAAACTCATGGCTTTGGCAAAAATAATGTTGCACATTAACTCTTTGAGTCAGGCTCCTAAATAGTGAGTGCTGATCCGTTACTTTTAAGAAGTCGCTTTCCTATTTTTCTTTTTCCCCCCAGAGCTTGGAGAGGTTCGCTTAACAGTGATTAATAGTGTTCCTATTTGTGCTTGTGTGGTTCAATAATTTATTTACTCGTTGGTATGCACAAAGGAGAGTGACAGTCCTAGCAGTTTTGTGTCTGAGGAATGGTATGGGTATTTGAAAAGGTTTGATGAATGTACTAAGGAGGCAAAGTATCCAACACATTCCTGGAAGGATCACACTGGTGTATTTTATGATTTTTTAAAATGGAGATATCATATTTGGAACCAAATAAAAACAAAGATGCTAGGGTATTTTAAAATGTTTTTCATGTAACAAATGCATAATTGCAAGACAATGTTTATAACTCTTAGATTAGATGTCAGAAAAGTCCAATGAAGTTTTTCATTAATTATTCTTTACCTCATAAGTGATAACGACAACCATTTTTTCAAAAAATTTCTCACAAATAAGATTTATATAGGTTGAGATATATTATTAAGGATATATTGATAATTTTCTTTTTTCACAGGCAGAAAATGAAAAGAATTGTGCATTGTTGCCTTAAAAATGCCTATACTATCCAGTAAAAGTTGCAGTTGTATATTTGTCAAAGAATTTTAAAATGATTAATGTATTTTAATTGCCAAAATTAACATAATCTCAGAACCAGAACTTTCGTTGGCATAGAAAGAAGTAACTGGCAATAGTTTAATACTATGGATGGGAGAGCAGTAAGGATCGGGAGTGCTTGCTATGATACCCTGATGGAAAAGCTAAATATATCCAAAGTGATATATGGAAAAAACCAAGAGTGAAATCTCCAAACTGTTTTGATTGAACACCTCAGTTAAAAAAAATTAAGCAACCCAATACATTTATTTGTAAATTTTATGCATTTGTGAATATATTGTATTAATATATTATATGCAAAATATTATATTGTATATTATATTACTTACACTGTAAAACAAATAGAAAATTTAAAAGGAAAGACAATGTACATATAAACAGGAAAAGTATTGGATATGAGGATCTCTGCAGACTATTTCACCAAAGAAATAACCATAGTGGTGAAAATTGTTTTAAAATAATCATTTAAAGTCTTTGGAAATTGCCCAAAGGGCATGTAGCAAATGGAGGAACATTTGTTCATGAAAATCTACTACATCTTGGTAAGGACAGCAAGATTCTGGGCATTCGGTCTATAACCTACTCCTTTGCCACCCCAGCTCAGTGTGTGAAAGCTGTACTCTGGATGGCTGCAACCAAGAAGATGGCCTCCCTGACTCCTCCTGTTCCCAGTCTAGGATGTTGATTTCTCTCCAGGAGGGGCTGGCCTCCAGCATTCTCAACCCCAGTCCCTCAAGCTGTGTGCATAAGCTTTATTCCAGGCAAGTATGGCTGAAAGGTTTGGGGCTTTCCCTCTACCCAGCCATCACTAGGGTAGAAGCTCTATCTCAGATGTGGCAGGCCAAGAATATTGGGCCATGGCTGTCCCCATCCTAGATGCTCATTATAGGGTAAAGTCTCCATGTTGGGAGAAGAAAGCTGAGAAAACCAAGGGCTACAGTCCTTAATGCTTTGCTCATAGAACAGGGATGTCGCTGTGAGAGAAGAA
Organism: Aselliscus stoliczkanus; assembly: GCA_033961575.1. NCBI lineage: Eukaryota > Metazoa > Chordata > Mammalia > Chiroptera > Hipposideridae > Aselliscus > Aselliscus stoliczkanus. The sequence continues at coordinate 99,544,171 of CM066727.1, read as the reverse complement.
GGCTGTCGTCCTTGCCTCCGTCTTTTGAGCAGAGGGGCAGAGGGTGGCCCAGGAGGAAAGGCAGCTATAATTCAGGGAGCTCCATAGCTTTCCCTAAGGAGACCAATCTTACTTGGAAGAGAGTCAGAGCACTGTCAAAAACAATGGAGACCTTGGTATTATTATAATCAAGATTGGTAGCTCTGTAATAGCAAAAAGTCTAAATGGTAGACCCACTAGAAATTTAACAGAGGAAAATGGGGAAAAAGACAGCAAAGGGCAGGAGGTCAGGGAAAGAGACTAAAGAAGCTAAGGTGACCAAGAAAAAACCAACAACAATAGAAGACTCAAATTCTTAAAATTAGGAATGAAAGAGGGTACATCATTACCAAACTTAGAAAAATAAAAGGGTTATAAAACAGTATGAACAACTAACTATATGGTGACAAATTAGATCATTTAGATGAAATGTAAAACAAATGCAAAACAGTGAAGTTGGACCCCTCTTTTACACCATACACAAAAGTTAACTTTAAATAGATCATAGGCCTCAATGTAGGAGCTAAAGCTATGAAACTCTTAGAAGAAAACATAGCAGAAAATCTTTGTGACCTTATGTTAGGCAAATCACAACCAAGAATTGAAAAAAAAAAATTTGGCTTCACCAAAATTAAAAATATTTTTGCAGCAAACTATTCCATCAAGAAAATGCAAAGACACCATACAGAATCAGAGAAACTATTTGCATATCATATATCTGATAAGAGGCTTGTATCTAGAATATATAAAGAGCTCTTACAACTCAGTAATAAAAAGACAAATAACCCAACTAAAAATAGGCAAAATATCTGAATAACTGTTTCTCCAAAGAATACACAAATGACCAGCAAGTACATGAAAAGATGATCAACATTATTACCTATTAAGGAAATGCAAATCAAAATCATAATGAGATGCCAATTCATACCCTCCAGGAAGGCTAGAGTAAAAAATGACAATGTTGATAAGGATGCGAGGCAATTCTTTTAGTACCCCAAGAAGAATAAAACATATCTCCATACAAGACTTGTATACAATGTTTATATTAGCATTATTCAGAATAGCCCAAATCTAGAAAAACTGAAATGTTCATTAATTGATAGATAAATAAAATGTTGTATAACAATACAATGGAATATTATTCAGCTATAAAAAGCTGAAGTACTGATACATGCTTCAATATGGATGAACCTTGAAAACATGCTAAATGAAAGAAGCCAGTGACAAAATTTCACATTGTATGATTCAAATTATGTGAATGTCCAGGTCAGATATTTAGGAGAAAATCTTACATCTCCATTTCCTAGTCTACAATATAAAGGTAAAAATCAGAACTTAAGTCACAGAAATGTTATAAGAAATAAAAAAAGTTAATGTCTAAATATGCAGAGCAAAATACCTAGCATCTATTAAGTTATCATTTTTAATAATGCCAATGTCTTCATATTTTCAAAGGACACTTGCTGGTAGGGATCACTTTTAACTGGCTGCTTTCATGTTATATGTCAGCCATTGAGGTTTGGCTGCTGCTGCTCCACTTCACAGGTTTTCTCATTCCAGGACCCAGGTTAAAGGAGTAGCTCTTATTGGGGGCAAGCCATCTTAAGGGAAAAAATCAAGAGAGCTCATGCAAACACCAAGCATTTCAAAGCTTCTGTTCCAACCTGGTAGATGTCAGCCCAGGTTCACTCCTACGTCAAAGGAAGTCACCTGTCCAGCCTAGTTTCCTTCACAAGACCCTGCAGGTCACTTGGCCACAGGTGGGTGTTGCACAATCAATGTAATTATTTAGGGCCTAAAAGGAGAGGGAAATAAATAGTTCAGAACAATAATGCAATCTACCACATGGGTCTGGTATTGATTAAATAAACAGGTCTGGTATTAATCAATTGAGTGAAATTTAAAAGTGCCAGATTTTATTCTTAGGTTTTCATTTCCATCCTTAAAAAATCAGCAAGTTTGGGGCCAGCCAAGCTCTTGGTAAGAGCGTGAAACGGTGTCCTCCACAACTAGACTGAAGAACAAAAGGACAACAACTTAGCTGTTCCCCTTCCCCAACACTGTTCCCCTCTCCCAATTCCCCAATAAAATCTTTAAAAAATAAATCAACGTTTTATATAATTTCAAAACAAAAAGACTTACAGTTTGTGATTTCATTAGATGATTTTATGTAGTAGACACTTCTATTATATTTCCAACAATTACACTTTCCTTTTTTTGCTAAGATATTGGTTTTTTTATTTAGCTGGGAAATGATCCTCTATGGGTCATTTGGTAGTGATTCAAACATACAGTTCCTTGATTGATTTACGGCTCTGTGTACATTCTGCATGATTTTCTTGTAATTCTGCATATCAGATTATAAATCATGATTCACAGGAACAGAACTTATTATACTTTGAAGTTAAATATTATTTTACTTGATATTTTAGTGGTACAGCAAATACATAAAGAAGGATGCTTCAAAAATATTCCTGTACCTATTTGTCAAAAATGACAGATGTTCCAGATGATTTTTTAAAACACACTTAATTTTTAAAGTTGAATTTGAGTTATTTCAAAGTATTTCTTTTTACTTATCATTAATTAAATTCATGAGTAATGCAATCGGTGTTTATTTCAGAGTTCCAATAGCCCATCATTAATAACCAGCATTTTTGTTCAATGACCACACAGTCACTTATTTTTTTTCCTTTTGTTTAATTCAGTTATCTTGTATAATAAACATTTTCAATTTGTCCTCAAAATTCATTCTTTGGCCATAGTAACATTTGGTTTTGCAGAACATTTCCAAATATTTCACATTTATTTTTTCATTCTAATCTCATAGCGCCTATGGAAGATGGTTTCTTAAATAATTTGTTATAGAGTAATAGACTTTGACGTTTCACTGGAATGCACCTCTTACCTTCCTATAGATCTTTTCTATTTTCCTTTATTGGGAGGGAGCAGTTAAGGGAATAACCCTATTGCAAAGTTCTATGCTGCTTATGGGAGAGCTTGTTCTCTACATTGACAAAGGAAGATTTTTTTTTTTAATGTGATAGTCATTAGAATAAAATGGATGTATAGTTTCAAAATCCTAAACAGTCAAAAAAAGGATTAGTATAATTGGCTGGCCATTTGAGGCAGGAAATGAAAGAAAAAAGGAACAAAGAAAACTTGATATTTAACTATCAAGAAAATAAGAAAAGGAGAAATATAATTTAAGAAAAGCAAACAAAAAGAAAATGTACAATAGTAACATGATGGATTCTGGATTTGCTAACTCAGATTTTTTTCTATGCTCTTCTTTCATGGAGATGTAGGAAAGCAGGCTCTGCTGAAGCTGGGTTCTCAGTGTGATTAGGCTGGACTAGTGAATATACATGCAGACACCCATGAAAACCTTTCATCTATCTCTACTGAGTCTAGAGAGGTGGGACTTAGGCAGCATGGTTTGTTGACATGAGTCATGAGAAGGGATCTGATTATGTATTTGACAAAAGTGATACCCCACCATCAAGAAATACATGCTTTAAATGACCATGGATCATTTTTTAAATCTTGTTCCTTTGTTGTTTTAAGTTTTATATCCCACATATCAGTGAAATCATATAGTTCTCGACTTTTTCTGCCAGACTTATTTCGCTTAGCATAATAATCTCAAGACAAACAAATGAAGAAACAAAAACTCATAGACACAGACAATAGTTTAGTGGTTACCAGAGGGGAAGGGGGAAGGAGGGTGGTAGATGAGGGTAAACGGGATCAAATATATGATGATGGAAGGAGAACTGACTCTGGGTGGTGAAGACACAATGGATTATATAGATGATGTATTACAGAATTGTACACCTAAAACCTATGTAACTTTACTAACCATTAACACCCCAATAAACTTTAATTTTAAAAAAAGTGCTTTTACTAGGCTGTCAGGTGAAACTCAATAATTTACCCATACTTTCATAGACAACTAAAAGATAATGCTAATCTTATTTACAATTGTCAATAAAAATGGAATAAAACTAGAAATTAAAAATAGAAGTTTAGTTAACATATCCAATTAAATAGTTCTCAACCAAAGGAGCAGGACTCTTGCCTTGTTCTGGAGTATTTGTAAGTGAGTGGGGCATTTTGGTGTTAGAAATCCTGGAGCACTCTTGGCAATTAGAATACAGGTGGTAAATGTCCTGATATGTGTATAATTCTTCTGAAAGAAGACATGTCCTTTCCTGAGTGCCACTGGTGCCCCACCAAGAATCAATCTTCTAAGCACTTGGGATTTTCAAGAATAAAGTCCATAAAGAAAATTAAAAGGCAATTATGGAGTATCAATATGATACTGAAGGACATGAATAGGTATATATATACAATGGATATAAGACACATGATCTATTCTTTAAGTTGACAAATATTGAAAAAAATAATAGTATTCATTGTTGTAACAGTTTTAGACAAAGGGCAGTCTCATAAAGAGCTAATGAGAGTTTTTTATTGGCACAAGATTTCTGGAAGACAATTAGTATGGTTCATCAAAAACCTTTTAAAATATATGCTTATTTTGGAACGATGATTCTACTACTAGGAATTTTTCTTGAATAATGTTTAGACAATGTTGCAATGATGAAGTTGGAGATTGTTATAGTATTCTAATTGTAGTGAAAATTCATATAAAACTGAAATTTCCATCAACAAGGCATTGGTTAAATAAATTATTCTGTAGCTGTACAGTGGAAAACTGGTCAGTCATTACAATTATGAGGTAAGTTTATGTTGACATGAAAAGGTATCCAGGGCCAGCAGAGTGGCGCGGTGGTTAAGAGCTGGCTTGGGACACCAGTGGCCCAGGGTTTGGATCCCACATATGAGGGCCAGTGACATTGCCCTTAAAAAAATAAAAAAAAGTATCCATGGTATATTATTGATAAAAATGACAAATATAGAAAAGTCTTTCAGAATAATAAATTTTATTTAAAAAATAAATATACCTCTCTCCATGAGTGCAAAGGTGTATAAATATGCAACTAAATATTATCTTGGGTGTGAAGTCAGGTGTTTTGTTTTAATTTTTTATTCTTTACTGTGTTTACTGAATGTTAAATAATGGGGTACATCTTCAGTACTTTTGGAAAAGCAAATTACTAATAAAAAATTTCCTAATTATGAGATCATTGTATGAGATATAATTTGAACTTACAGAAGTCTATTTATACACTATTGAGAAATAAATATACTTCAAAAAATCAATTAAATTCAAGGTATGTCATAAAAACAATACAATGTTAGAAGATAACTATAAAAAGATATGTTTGTAAAATAATTATATACATATAAATAATTGAAACAAAAGCTAAAATGATTTATCAAAGATAGCATTAAAATTAAGATACTAATTCTATTTACTCATGTAGAAAAGGTTGCCTGCGTTTGTATTCAAGTGAAAAGATTTTAACATACTAACAACATGCATAAATATATTTATATAGATAGGTCTACATATATGGGTTTTATATATATATATATATATATATGTAATTTTGATTCCATTATTTTTGAAGATTCTTTATATATAATATGTATTAACATATTTATTTTTTAGATTATAAAAGTAATTTAATTTTATTATATAGAGCATTTGGAAAATAGTTATGAAAACAAATTTCAACACCCACTAACCTAATACAACCATTGCTAACAGTTTTGAAGTTTCATTCTTGTTGGTTTCATTCATGTATACTTCTCCAGAGTTTTAATATTAGTGTACATATCTATTATTATTAATCTAATTTTTCTAATTTAAAAAAGGGAAATGTTCTCCCCTTTTTCTACATTGAATAACACTGTAATAATGGCAAAATGTGCTTTTACCTGCTCATTCACTAGGTGTCCTTATGACACCATTTATATCATAATGCAGTTCCACCATAGTCTTGAATTTAGCCAGGAAAATAAAGTGAATTGGTAGGCTTTAGACAATAATCTTATTCTTTACTTCCATTGAAAATGCTACGAAGCATTTGTAACTTCGAAGCTTTGTAACTACGAAGATCACAAATTTAGGTCATCTTATCAGTAGAATTTGTTAACTATCCACAGAAGAGAGAAAATGGCTGTTTTCTGAATGTGGGATGGTGTGTGTTTTTATTTCATTACTGAGCTGACAAACGCTTGACTTTACTCGCCCAACATGGGGCCCCTGGGTAATTTGTACCATGAGTGGAAGCCAAGGCTTATTTATTATGGAAGAAGAGCCACAACAACAAAAAAAACTGTGTAAGAAATAATTGAAATTTAGTTAGGTGATAAAGATGATAAAAATTCAAGTTAAAGGTCATATATGTTGCTGTTTATATGGGCACTTTAAAGCAACAGCAAAATAATAAACTTTGTCAGTACACATACTCCACCATGAGTTTTGTTCAAGGACTAGTTTGTTGTGGTGATGGCTGACTGTGAGGTGGGCTGAGACAGACAGGAAGCAGTCAAGCTTACCCACACAGGTACTCCAAGATTCATGATATTGAAACTTAATAAAAATGAAGTAGCTTTTATGCCGTGACAGGCCTACTGGAAGGTCTAAGAGTCCTAACTGAATCTCTTCCCAACTCTAACTCTATCTCTGAGAACAGAAAGGCCAGGAAAAACCAAGATGATTGTCTAAATGACCTCCAAAAGATTTTAAAGCTCATTGTAATATAATCTCCACGGTAATAGCACAGCTACCAACTCCACGACAGTTGACAATTGCCAGACCATAAACCAGGAGTCGGCAAACTGCAGATCGCCAGCCACATGAGGCTCTTTGGGTACATTCTGTCTCAAAAGTTTGCCGACCACTGGAAGAGCCAATCCTGTCCCTCACAACAGTTTAAAAATTATTGGAGAGCCATAAATGTATTTTTACAAATAAGGAAAATTTAAAGTAATATTATAAATGAAATTATGATAGTTTTATTTTCATTTTCAATTTTACTCCAGAGCCACATGTACATACTCAAGGAGCCATATGTGGCTCGCGAGCCACAGTTTGCCGACCCCTGGTGGCTCTTCCATCTCAAAAGTTCGCCAACCCCTGCCATTGGGTAGACCTGATTCTAAGAAAAGCCACCTCACTGTTCCCTGGAAACTCCATGAATATTCCTCCTACCTACTTACCAAAACCTCCCCTTCATTTCTTCTGTTGAGACCACCTCTCCACCCCTAAGGGACCAGTAGTTGCCTCTCCATTCTCTGATCATAGAATAAAAGCTTGCAATGTTAACATTCACTTTCAGTCTCCTAATTGGCTTAATGATATCGAACGGAAAAAGTACCCCACTTGGGGTCCTCAAAAAGGAGACTTTTGCTCCTTGAGAACATAGCCACAAAACTCCAGCACTCTCCTATGCTGCCATTCTCAGCATGCTTTCTCTTGACCTCCATTGCCCAGGGGCCTCAATGGGGGCATTTAGGATGGGGGTGAAGGCACAGATGCCTGGAGCTTGGACATCTGAACAAGGTGGGGTACTGCGGAAATGAAGAAACTTTCATTTTGAGCTGTGCCATGATCCTTTCAACTTGAGTTTTCCACACTCTTCAGGAAAAACCAATGCTTCTCTCTACTTGGTATTTACCTTTTAGGGTATGTTAAATATCAAGCTATCCTATTTCTTGAACCAAACTTAAAGTCAGAAAGATGACATTTCACCAAGAAAAAAAGAAGACACAGTGCCTCAGTGTATCTGGGCAATATCTTTGCTGCATTTAGTGGCAAATTTGAAAGTCCCTTTCACCAAGGTTTCTCTTAAGATTTTCAGTATTGTATTCATTTATTTTCATGAGAATAAAAGGTAAAATTGCCAAGTTATGCCTATGAAAATACCCTTTTACTGAACCACACACCAGCAGTGAATTTTCAGTCAGTAAACTCAGCCAGAATTCACTCTTCTTATTTTATTTTGAACTCTCTCTCTTTCATTTTTATATTCCATATTGGCTACAAGGTATAGCAAATTTTGCACATTATCGTTATTATTAAATTAGATGATCATATTACCTAAGTAGGCATCCAGGACAAGAAGTATAACACACTGCACTGTGAAGCTAGGGCAATGATAATAAAATGATAATATATTCTGTCTTAGGTGATAAAAATATTTTCTTCAGAAAATTCTCCAAGCTGCATCTGATAAGACTATGGAATAATGGTATTATGGATTCTATTTTATATTATCAAATGATTTGGAAATTGTTTTAATCTAAAAAGCTCTTTTAAGTAAAATTTTGAACAAATTTGAGCATTTTCAATATGTAAATCAATTCAGCTATTTCTTTAAAAAGTACATTTTTATGTCTTTCTGGTTTTCAACTAGAATCCTTGGTAATGAATACTAAAGTTTTCCCTGTGGTTTTCTCTTGAATTTTGAAGTTCACTCATGATTCTGGACTTATATTTACCTCTTTTCTCACAATGTCTATATTCATTAACACTGCAGACCACCATTAGCATTAGCATTTATAAGTTGGAAAATATAAGCTCATATGGAAGGTTTCTTTCCTAGTTTTCACTTCTAAAAATAATTAAATTCAAGTTGGAATTTACCCAGGTTCTACCTTCTACACTTTTCACCTCTAGTTTAAAAATTTTTTATAAAATAGCTAAAATATAAAAGTACAATTTAAGTACTAATGAGTATTGGCAATCTGAAAGTATAAAGAGTTCACCTAAATTGACAAAATACAATCATTTCTCTCTATTATAGCAATATTTTACAGTAAAATGCTTTTCTCTTGATTGAAAACAAATCTGTAGGACAGTATATTTGAAAATTATGTCTGCATATGCAACATTCAGACCAAAAAAAAAAAAAGTTCCGAGCACTCTGGTAAACCCACTCGTGCTCACTCTGTTATGATTTCCTCCTTCTTCCCCAGTGGGAACCATTGTCTTGATTTCTAACAAGAAAAAAAGTTTAGTTGACCTATTTTGGCACTTTAAATAAATAAAATTTCATGATAATAGATTAGACAGATAGATATGATAGATAGATAGATAGATAGATAGATAGATAGATAGATAGATAGATAGATAGATAGATAGACAGATGTAAGCCTGGCTTTTTTGCACAATACACTGAGTAGTTAGAACAAAATTTGTTTTACTATTGATGGAAATTTGTCTTGTTTCCAACTTTTCGCTAAATGAATAATCTTGTGCATGTCTTTTGGTACACTGTGCAAACATTTTGGTTGTGTGTATACCTAAGAGTATAATTGTTAGCTCATACTGGAAAATGTCAGCTTCGGGATCCTGATACCAATTATTTTAGTAATAGCATGCTTACTGAAATAGGTTAATGTTCCTTGGCAGGTTAAAAAATTTTTATTTTTTACTAACTATGTAAATTAATTTCAGGATTCCAATGTTACATCTATAAATCAAGGTGTATTTAGAGAAGTCTAACTTTTTCCCTGTCTCCTTCATTATGTTCCTTTCCTCCCCGGAAGCACCACATTCCAGAAGTAGCTACCACAAATGCTTTGGCGATCCTTATAGTCAGTCAATAAGTCAGCATTATGGATGCTAGAAATGGGTTTCTATTGGTGAAAATTGTGGCTTGTTAATAATCACAATGAATTATAGAAATGGTGTTTCCTGGTGATTCATGGTGTTTCTATACGTGTATCTATATCTGTAGATAAGCTAGAAACAGTTTTTTTAAATACTTGTGTGAACACCCTAGACTGTTGAGAGCAAGGTCGACTAGGAGTGGAGCTTTGGATTGATTTCTAAGTGGTTTCATTTCAGCCCCTAATTTGGAGGGTAATTGCTGCCTGATCATGAAAGTATGGTTAACAGGGTTCTACAATTAGAATATTGTCACATTAGCCGTGGGTGAACCTTTTATGAGACATGCTGTGGACTTCATAAGATTTACAGAACTGTCTACAGATGATTTTGTGCCTGTTTTATAATGAATACCTGTACGTGTGTCTAATTCTGATCTGAGACTAACTTTTAAGTGAACCCTATAATACTCATCTGTCCTGACTACTGTTGGCTACCAACATTTATAGAAAAAAGTCTTGCTACTGCCACTGCCAAAGAATGTCCTTCATTACCCTCTTGATCAATGAAAGTCTTTCAGCTCACTCAATAAATGTAGTATGAAAGATTTGTAACAATAATATAAAGAACACTAGTTAATAGTTTCTAATGAAGATAACAGTGATAATGTCCTTAAAGATTAAATAGTAAAATATGCATTTGAAATTTATATGCACAGATAAACTAATCCAATACAATCCAATCTAATTTAACTTAATCCTGATTAGCTTTATGGAAATGTTAGCAAAATATATAATTAATTGATCTTTATAAAACCTTATACCTGATATATATACCTTTATATACTTGCTCAAAATCATAGATAGATACACTTGCTCGAAATCATAGATAGTGAACATTGCTTTCTGAAAAATAAAATAAAGAAATATTATGAGTCATTTTTTTAATTTTTCCTCAGCAAGTTTAGTTCCCTGAAAATGAATTGTTTCTCAGTTCATTACTTCCCCCAGAGGTTTCAATTAAGTTCAAGCATCATTGAACTGTTTGTGTGTCTGTGAGATTCTGAGATTCAGCTGTAGGGAACAAGGGGACTACGTGTTGGAGTTGAGTAGCATTATTCATAGATTAAAAATTAATTTGTTTCCTAACCAGTCCTCCTGAGAGCTGACACAGGGGCAGACATAAATTAGCCACAGGGCAGTGGAGAGAGGTGTTCTGTAAGGGAAGCTGTGAATATGGGGAAGGTGCACAGCCCAGGAAATAGGAGTAGATGGCCAAGGAGGTCTTCCTGGGACTGTTGATCCTCAATTTGGACTTCAGTTCAAAATTAAGGGTATTTTTGTTTCATAATCAGAAGTTAGTGTAAAGTCTAAAGTTAGGTGATTGTGTAAATCAGCGTCAAGAGTTGCCTCTGTATTCCTACATTGTTCTTTGGTGGTAGGACTTGAATTGTTGCATTAAAAACTTCAAGTGCTTTTTCCTATGCATTTCTCACCCCAAACTTCATTACCCCATTTGAAAAGCTAGTTAGAAGATATCGATGTCCACTTTTTTGATGAATTTTTAACTCATATATTGGCACTTCTCATTTTAATATTGTAATCCTTACTTAAAAATGTTAGAGCTGATCATTTATTTACAATCTGTAAATTCAGTTCAGGTTTTGAATTGAATTCAATTCCCATTGCTATTTTCATATTAGTCTTTCATGGTTTAATTAACTAAGGAGATTTTAATATAACATAGTTTAGTCTATCATTTCTAAGAGTTAACTTTCATGATGTGTTAAGAATTCAACAATTACTGTCAAGTTGCTACAGAATTAATTGTTACCATTTTAATATAACTACATAAAAGGAAAAAGTTATTGAGTTTTAAAGTGCTTCTTAAAAATTTTAGTTATGAGATCCATCAAAACTGACATCTTAATTTGTTCTACTCTTCAACTGATGCATTTGTTTTTGTGTAATTATGAGCTGTCAAAGGTCCCTTTCATAACAACTGATTTTACTTGCTTCACTGAGCTTAATGAAACCCATGTGCAAGAGTGAATTTCACAGATATTTAAATTTGGCACCTGAAATTCTTGTTGCTGATGGTGTCTAATATTTTAAGCATGATAGCTATTGAAGAAAACAAATCATAGAATTATAAGAACCACAGGTTAAAATATACTAAGGAAGACATTTAGTAGATTTTGATAACTAGTCAGTCCCATACCTACATCATTTCAATCTTTTGGATACCTAATTTAGTGTTAACATTTCCAGAGAAGATTCTGTAGTCTTCTTTGGAGATATTTTCTGTTGTCAGAAAGGGTTTTCTTTGAACCAAAAGCTTTTAGGCCCCTACATCACCCTAAAGGGATCATTTAGTCTATTCAATCGTTTCCATAAAGCAACCACAAACATTCTGTGAGTTTTTGAACCATTTGAAGATTTGGGAGTTCTGAGGAAGGGAGACTTTCAAGAAGCATGGTCCTTCTGCCACCTCCCCTGCACGCCATATTCTTCCTTTTTTCCCACCTCTGTCCTTCCCTCTTCCAAATTTCCCTCTAGTTAGAATTCCAAATACTTCTCCCTCTCTTAAGAATGGCTTCTTTCTTCTGAAACCTTGGCTCCAGCTGCTCCAAGGCTCTGAGGGGGGAGAGATATAACTTCTACCCTAAAACTTACCTCTACAAACCCATTCAGCTGCTCCTCTGATGATCTTAACATGATCTCTTATGGAAAGTTTAAAAAATGGTAAGATAATATTTGTTTCTATTATAAATACTTTACTACAGACTTTTACATCATCTTCACATTTTTACTTAATTGTGTAGATAAGCAGTGTTAACCTTAGCAGAGGTATACTTTTTAGACTAGTACTCATTCCTGTGCCAGAAAACATTTACCTGCCTTTTCTCCTCTTCTTTCTTCCTCAGTCTGCCCTTCTTCCTCCAACAATCACCTTACATTGATGACCCACACAGCTTATGGGATTTACTTTGGCGGTTCATGCTTAGGCTATCATTTTCCATAGTTTGTTTTGGTTATTTGCTACCACTAAATATATCATGCTATGTGTATTATGCCTATAATTTCCACCTTGTTTGGAGTTTATTTCACATCTATAAGAACTTTGAATTGTAACCTTTTTGTTTGTAGTCATGTCTTTCAAGTTTGAATGCACTGCAGGAATAAAGTACTGAACTCAGACAGCAATGGCTTGGGTTCCAGTCCAGCTCTGTCACTCAAGTGCTGAGTCCTGCCCCTCCCTGGGCTTTGGTCCCAGTAAGGGGATTAAACTAGGGTAAGGAATCTTAACCAGGGTTCCAGAGATTGACTTTCAGTATTCTCTGAAATTCCTAAAATTATAAACAAGGTTTTATGTAAGTGCATTTGTTTGGACAGTGCTTGTAACCTTTATAAATTTCTCAAAAATCTTCCTTGATTAATATAACTTCTCACCCACGGCATGAGATTTTCTTTCAGATATCTTATAATCATCACTTTTGAAATTGTATTAAAGTTTTTGGAGCCTCTGAACTGTGCTAGAAATTTAGGAAGTCATATGGAACAAACATATTGGAAAAAGCATATTGGAACAAACATATAGGAGGCCCTAAAATACTTCATGAATTATAAAAACATTAAATGGGCTCACTTAGAAACCGGCACTACACATGGTAGAAAATAAATAGTTGTCACTCTTGTTACTGCAGTTTTTGTAGGTAAAAATATCTGTTGCAGGTTTACATATCTATCAATTCATGACAGAAATTAACTTTAATTAGAAGTCGTAAGGTTTCTTGGCTGTGTGGTTTTAAGCTGTGACTTTCTGCAACGTGCAACACATAAATTCAGTGAGCTTAAAACTTCTGCACTGTGAATAGTCATGAACAAATTTTAAGAATATCATGAAACTTTCATATGGAAACTACAGTTTATAAGCTTCATTAGCTTTAATGAAGCAATAAACTCTGAACTGGTGCAAATTTCTGATTTATGTTTTAAAATTTTGCCCTTGTGTTCTTTGTTGGTTTTGAAAAAAATAATTTAAAATGCTTTGGAGTAATCTGTAATAGAATATTTAGGAATTTTTAGATGGAAAACAATAGGTGTAGTTTTATTTCTTACTTCATTGGCTTCCCCTTCATGATTAAAAAATCCCTTCATAAACTTTTATAAGCATTTTAATCTTGGTTTTATATCTTCAATTAAACACAATTAAGCAAATAGTCAAGTAGAACCTACTACACATCAAAATATGTGCCGAGCAGGAGAGGAAAAACATAAGACCTTCTGCATGGGAAATTTCTTAAAGCTGAGTTTCACAGATCACTTTGGAGCATAAGGAAACGAGACGTGGCATCAGATTTCCTATAAGGAGTTTTAAAAAGAATATCGTTAGGATTTTCTCCAGAAAAAGAAAAGTAAGAAGTGTATTGAGTATGATGCAATTTAGTTATTGACTATGTTAGATTTGGAGTATATTGTGAATTAGAGATAATTTTGTATTGCTTACTGGAACATGGCCATGAAACAATTTGGTATTACTCAGCTTGGTCTTGTTGAGGAAGCTAAGGGAATTGTACAGGTATTTTGAGACCTAACTTGAACCCCTTAATAAAAATAATTACAGATGGGGTTCTGGCAGAAAATGAACTCATCATCTGAGAAGGAATCATCATGGTCACAGCCAGTATTGTCACAACTATCCTGAGGCAGACCAATCAAACTCTGGGCTACTCTCCTTTAGGGGGATGGGGCTCCCTCCCCTTCTTTTCTTGTTTTGCCCTTTATGCTTAATAAATTGGGTTTTCTTTGCATTTTAAAGTACTGGTCTGGAATTCTCAATTTAATTGAATCATGAAGTTGGGTTAGGCAGCGTAAAAATAGAAAAGCTTTAATTTGTTTACCTAACTTAAGGTTACTTGGAACGTGGCTCCTGCTCTTGATGTGCTTATAGTTAAGCAGAGTGGGGGCGGGGACTAATCACAAACAAGTACATACAACAAGTTCAAGGATGACGATGGAACACAGGAAGTATGACTAAGAAATTATGGGTTAGGAGAGCGCTTTGTCTTTGGAAATGAATCTTGGGAAATAAATTGAAATTGATCAGGAAGAGGAGAAAGAGATGAGTATCTTGTCAAAATAGATTAGTAACTAGTTTGCTAAATGCTTTAGCCCTTTCTAGTCAAACTATATCCTTGACCAATTAGTGAACATATTTGTGCATGCAAGATTAGAAAGTATTATTTTCATGTGGTGGCACCTTTTTCTCAGGTTAGATAATAAAGAGATATTTGGATTCAGGAGCCATGTATTCGCTGAATCCTTTCTATTTTCTTTGAATTTTCTCTCTGTTTTTTTCTGTCTTTTTATCTTAATATAGCATTAGTTTTCAACTGTTTTCTTTTGTAAAATATGTGCATTTAAGTTAATTAAACTTTACTAACATTGTCTCAGATTTGATAACAAGGGTTTATTTATTTTTTTATCTTGAACATTGAGGTCCCTGGCTATTTTCATTTCAATCGTATCTTTTTCATGCACTCATTAACTATTCTAAGTGTATTATTAATTATTTTGAAGAGTGTTGTGATTTTCTAAAGTTATGATCTTTTTATGAGTTTTTGGTTATTGGGTCTTTAATTTGATTGCATTTGGGTCAGGCACAAAGGTCTACATGATCAATTCTGTAGGAACTACTTTTGTGACATAGTTCTAAGTCAGATTTTGTAAATGGTCTGTTTGCTTGAAATTTTTTATTTCAGGGCTCTCCCTATAAAACTGTTTTGTTTTGTTTTGTTTTGTTTTTTTGAGGGCAGTGTCACTGGCCCTCATATGTGGGACCTGAAACAGGGCCGCTGGCGTCCCAAGTCAGCTCTTAACCACCGCGCCACTCGGTGGTTAAAGTAGATTTTATCACTGTTTAGGCTGATAGATCAGGAGATGAGGGCCATAACTGCCATTGGAAAAATAGTTTATTACAGTTTCCAAGAGAAGGTAGCATGCCCCGCCACCCAGGCTCACATGAGGAAGTAGCAGGGTCAGTTGGGGGCAGAGGGAACACAGGGAAAATGTAGGCAAGAACCTTATTTTGTTTTCTATGGGAATAATAGGTAAATTACGGTGAGCAGGTTTAGGATTGGCTGGTTTGAATAATTTCAGTGGGCTCTGAAGTACATAGGGGCTATCCATAGTTGTCTGATATCTGGTCCTGGGTGAATATGGCAGGTGGATAGTGGCCCAGAGTGTGAGAGACCAATAAAGGAGCTGGTTGTGTGTGGGCTCTGTATTGGTTGATTTGCAGTTGAAAAGCAGGCTTCAGGTGAGTTATTTTCTAGTTCTAAAGGTAGGGAACAGTCCCAGCAGAGTCAGCAGAGCTCCAGATAGGAAAGTATCAGAACACTGAAAAACAAAAGACATGGTTAATGCAATGGCTACTATATAAAATTATATTATTTAAATCTATACCCTTACTAGTATCCTTTTCTGTTTGTTAAATCTATTTCAAAGAAGGTTGTATTAAATTACATTACTTCAATTTCTTTCTTTACCTATATTCATAAGTTTTGGTAGGGTCAGGATTGCTGTTATCATTTTGGTGAATTTTTCTTTTCATTTCTATCAGTCTTTTTACAATTAGCATTTTTTGCCTTAAATTTTATTTTACTTGAAATTAATGCTGATACAATTTTTTTGGTTATTGTTGGTATTTGTTTTGTAAATATTTGCAATTTTTACCTTTCTATGTTTTAGATTTATGTAAACATCATTATCTATATTTAAAAAGAAAATAAGCTGACTTTTAATTATGAGTTGAATTTATTTCTATACACTGCAATTAGTAATATACTTTGATTTATTTTCACTATTTTAAAAATGTTTTCCATATGCACTCATTTTTCTTATTTGTTTTTTATTGAAATAATCGAAACTCTGTATCCATTGAACCTCATTTCTCTCTCCCGCCACTGGTGACCACAATTCTATTTTCTGCCCCAGTGATTTTTGACTACTTTAGATACCCTCATATAAGTGGAATCATATAATATTTTTCTTTTGTGACCGGCTTATTTCAGCACAAAGTCCCCAAGGTTCATTCATGTTGTAGCATGTGACAGGATTTTCTTCGTTTTTAAGGGAGAATAATATTCTATTACATGCAATTACCACATTGTCTTTATCCATTCATCTGTTGATGGGCATTTGGGTTTCTTCCACCTCTTGGCGATGTGAATAATGATGCCATGAACGTGGGGTACAAATATCTCTTCAAGATACTGTTTTCAATTCTTTGGAAAATATACCCAGAAGTGGGGTTGCTGGATCACATCATAGTTCTATTTTTAATTTTTTAATGAAACTTTATAGTGTTTTCTATAATGGTTGCTTCATTTTACATTTCCACCATTGATGCATAAGGGTTCCAATTTTTCCACATCCTCATCAACACTTACAATTTTGTGTTTTTTTTTTTTTGTTTTTTTTTGTTTTTTTTTTTTTTTGAGGGCAGTGTCACTGGCCCTCATATGTGGGACCGAACCGGTTGTGTTTTTTTAATAGTAGCTATCCTAATGGGTTTGAGGTAATAACTCATTGTAGTTTTGATGTAGTTCTCTAATAATTAATGATATTGAGCATCTTTTTATATGCTTGTTGGCCATTCTTTGGAGAAATATCTATTAAAATTCTTTGCCCAGTTCTTACCCAGGTTATTTGTTTTGTTGTTGTTGAGTTCTTTACATGTTCTAGATATTAATCCTTACATAGTTTTCCCATTCTGTATGTAGCTTTTAACTCTGATTTGCTGCAAAGAAATTTTAAAATTTGAAGTAATTTCATTTGTTTTTTTTTTTTGCTTTTGTTGCCTGTGCTTGGTGTCATAAGAAATCATTACCAAATCCAATGTGATAAGGCTTTCATGTCATGAAGTTCAGAGACCATTCTTTCTTTATTGTATGGTCTTGGCTCCCTTGTCTAAGTTTATATGACCATATACATGAAGGTGTACTTTGAAGATCTCTGTTCTGTTCCATTGGTCTATATGTCCATCATTGTGTCTCTCATTGCTTTTTAAACTTTTGTCGTTAGTGTTGTACATTTTGCTATATTACATCGAATGGTGCAGATTTTATTTCTATGCTTGGACTCATTATCTTCCTCAGTTTTCATGAGTGGCAACTTTATCAATTCTGGAAAAATTTCAGCTATTCATTATTATTTTAAAATGTTGTCACTCTCTTTATTTCATCTTCTGGAACATTAGTTTCTTTTGTTTTCCTTCTCATCAGTTGGCTGCCTTGTGCTAGATATTTTTCTCAGCTTTGTCATATAATTTACTACTTTTCTCTTCATTTGTCTCTATTAGACTATTTAGACTTCATAGAGTTATTCCCCACCACTGGAGTGACAATATTTTTATAGCCTATTTGAGACTGTTTTAATTCTCGCATTCTTTCAATAGTTTCCTGTTCCTCCTTTAAAAATTATATTCTATGTTTTTATCTATTTAATTGTTTTTAATATCTTTGATATTTAGATTCTTTTTTGGACTATTTTATTATTCCATATCTGGGATAAGGTATCTATCTATCTATCTATCTATCTATCTATCTATCTATCTATCATCTATCTATCTATCTATCATCTCAACTATTCTACCACAGTAGATTATTTCCATTTTGGGATTTGTAACTTTTGTCCTGTTTTCATTTGTTTAAGAGATAAATTTTAATTTTTATAAAACAAATCTATAACTATTAAGGTGTTTTTATTACTTTCTTGGAAAATTGCTACAAAACATTTTGAATGCTATTTTTGTTGGATGAATATATGTCTTGTTGAATATTTAATTTATAAAATGCAATGAAAAACTAAACTTTCTTAAAATATGTACATACATTAAAAATACTGTCATAAGTGTTCAAAGAAAAGTGTAATCTTCAAATAAATATAATTATATCGCATCTCTATTTACAGATTAGAAACAAAGGTTTCTAATCTTTATAATAGGAAATAAAAACTGATATAGTACTCAAATTAGTGAAATCTCTTTCTTTCAACATGAATTCCATAGCATAAGGGTGTAGTTTTTCTGCCAGTTTTTATCTGGTTGTAATGGAAAAGACAATTTTATCAGATTTTTTTTTTTTTTAGCTGAGCTATCCTGCCACCTGTTGGCAGCTCAGCGGCAGCTCAGCTCGGCCTGGGCATCGAACTGCTGTTGCTCAGAGCTCAGCTCGCACTCTTGAGTGAGCTCTTAACCAACTGAGCCACTCGGCCAGCCCTAGGAAAAGACAATTTTAATGTTACCTTTTAAGTACCGCAGACTCCAATATAGAATTTGTGGATTTCTAAACACCAAAACTTACCTTCAGTCATTCTTTCTAATTCTTCTTTTGATTTAGGTTTATGTCAGACATCCTAGTAGACAATGGACAGTATTTGAATTGAGTTGCATGAAGTAGCAAATACAATTACACTTTGGATTATCTCAATGAATGAGGCATGTGTCAGCTATGCATTGTTTTAAATCACTGTATGAGGTTCTGTTTTTATGAATTATTAAAATGGTTAATTATAATATTTAAACTCTTTAAAGTTAAATTTTTTTAAGTGAAAAACTTTGGAAAAGTTTACAAATTCCAAGTGTATGATACAATGGATTTGTATACATCCAGGTAACCACCACTTTAATTAAGAAATAGTCTTTTACTAGCACCATTCAAAGCCTCCTTCACATCATTTCCCAGTCATGCGATTGCCAAAATAACCATACTCCTAAGTCCTATCACCCTAGGTTAATTGACTCCATTTTTGAACTTTAGATGATATTCCCTCCTTACTATGGTTGTGAGTGTGGCAGGATTATATTGCATCTACTTAGCTAAACTGGAAATATATTTCCTGGAGTTCTGTTCCCTGAATGGTTCGGGTCTGACCAAAAGAGAAAGTTGTGCACAATGTGGAAAGGGAAAATGAAGCAGCAGCCATGTTTATGCTTGGACAGTTGGTGCAAGTTTGGGACCCAGTGCAGCTCATGTACACTGTCATGGATCCTCTGGCGCATTCTGTGAGTAGAGGCAGCAGCTGGACCCACAGAGCCCCCAGCTCCCACCAGGCCAGGTGTGCAGATCTGTGGCCACTAGTTCTTCAGCAGGCTACCTGCATCATGTATTGGTGCTCCCCCATACTTGACATCCATCTTCCGTTCCTGACTATGAGCCCTACTAACTTCAGACCCAGAACCAGATGCAGAGGCAATAGACTTCCTCATAGATAGATTGCTTAAAAAGCTTCAACAGATGCATAAGGTCTATTCCCTATAATAGATTGCTGGAAGCCGACAGCTCTTCAGTGTCTGACAAGGTCACATTGCCCTGCTCAACACTGGATATTTGGAGTGCTGCCTTATGGTTGGTCATGTAATATCTCCTGCCTCTATGAACCCATGTGCCTTTCCTCCTATAGGAGACAATAGACTCCATTTGTGGCAAGTTCCTGTGGTACCCTGATGATAGCTAGTTGTGTAAGCCAATGACGGGGCAAGATTTCCTAAAGAAAAGGAAACTCCCTAAAACAGGCTACAACCCGAGGGGAACCCTGAACTGAGATATTGGGTACTCAAGCCCCTTGGAAACTGAGGCACAGACCTCTGGTCACATAGGCCAAAAAGCCTGCCTGTGAGAAGCTGATGCAGTTGCCTAAGGGCCCTGCTGTGAATAGTCTCCTTGAAGATTAAAAGTCTTCAGGCCATGAGAGTTCTGGTAAGAGGCGACTTGCTGACCATAGGGTATGTTAACAGCCTTGTTTGAATTCTTTGCCTAGTGCCTTGTTGCAGCAACGGATACTGAAGCTTTGACTGAGAAATGGATGCTACCCTCTATTGTAAATATGTAGCTCTCTGTAGGGCAAAAGATGTTTAAGACTCCCTTTAGTTACTAAGCATTGTATTTGCATAGGAATAGATTTCAGATGCTCTTACCCTAAACACAGTCACTCCTAGTCTATTAGTAATAGTTCAAGTAATGCCCTATGAGTCTAGCTGCTGGAATTTGGGATAATGGCTAGGTAATCAAGGTAACCACTCTTTAGATGATATGTAGAGATAGGTGAATCCTTAACATAAAATAGGCCAGTGTACACTGGAGAGAACAATTACAGGGAAGTAAAGACTCTGTAAATCCTGGGAAATAGAAACCACCGAACTCATGTGAAAAGTTTTGTGATTGAGATAATGGTTAAGAATCCCTATAAAAAGAACATGGTCTGGCAATAAAGTGTGGCACTTCTTTTCTGAAACTCCCCCGGTGTCTCCACTGTCTCCCTTTGTTTTCTTCCCACGCCAACGCCGTTTCCATCTGAGGGAAACCCTGGACTGTGGAGGCTGGTCCCCCGCAATAGATGTTATTTATCACTTATAGTTATGCTTCTCTGAATCCACACTGGTATAATGAGATTTATGATGAAATAATAATCATCCGTTTTTATTGCTGTATAGTATTCTACTACCTGAAGACACCAAAATAAATTTACCCATTTTACTATTGATGATCATTTAGATACTTTCAAT
Source organism: Aselliscus stoliczkanus (assembly GCA_033961575.1). Lineage (NCBI taxonomy): Eukaryota > Metazoa > Chordata > Mammalia > Chiroptera > Hipposideridae > Aselliscus > Aselliscus stoliczkanus. The sequence continues at coordinate 99,523,056 of CM066727.1, read as the reverse complement.
TTTAAAGTTATTATGGATAATGTTGCTATGGACACTCTTCTATGTCATTCTTGGTACATATACATGTGTATTTTAGTTATGTATATACCTAAAGTTAGATTTGCTGGGTCACAGGATACATGCATGTTTTCCAAAGAGCTATTGCCAATTTACAACCTCACCAGCAGTGTATGAGAGGTCTAAATTATTCCACATCTTTACCACCACTTACCTTGGGTTATTATTTATTATTTAGACACTCTGATGGGTATATATATCATTTTGATTTTAATTTGTTTTTGTTTGATGACTGAAGAGTTTGAAAACCGTTTTGTATTAAGTGACTGTTTAAGGCTTTTCATTATCAATAAATAAGATTTTTTTCACTGATTTTTAGGAATTCTGTATGTACTCTAGATATGATTTCTGTGAACACATACAGATTATATCTATATCTATATCTGTATCTATATCTGTATCTATAGCTACAATATCTATCTATCTATCCATATATAATAATTTCTGGGGTTTTTTTTTTTTTAGTCTTTTCACTCTCTTAGTAGTGAATTTTGGTGAACAAAAGTCTTAATTTTGAAATTTTGAAGAACAACTGGTTTTCTTTTTTTTCAGTTCTTTTTTTTTTAATTCTTTTATTCTTTTATTGTAAAATAAACTTTTTTTTAAAAATTAGCTTCAGGTGTACAACATAGTGCAATAGTTATACTTTTTACCCCACAAAGTGACACCCCACTCCCCCATTTCTCCCCCGCACTCCTCCCCCCCATATCATACATATCTCATATCTATTACAATTCCTTTGACTCCCTTCCACAGTATAATCCACATCCCGTAACTATCTATATATTCAATTACAGTTGGAATACAATATTATATAACATCAGTTTCAGGTATACAGTGCAGTGATCAAGCCTCTACTCCATCCATGAAGTGGTCTCCCTAACAACACATGTGACCATCTGACACCTCACAAAATATTACAACATTATTATATTCCCTGAACTGTCTTTCATATCCCTGTGGCAATATTCTAATTCCCTATTTATGCTGTCTAATCCCTTCCCATTCTCCCTCATCCCCATCCCCACCCGCAACTAGCAACCCTGTTTTTCCTCTATATCTATGAGACTGTTTCTGTTTACTTGCTCATTCATTCAGTTTTATAGATTCCACATATAAGTGAGATAATATGGTATTTGTCTTTCTCTGACTGACTTATTTCACTTAACATAATAGTCTCTAGGTCCATTCATATCGTTGCAAATGGTACGAATCCATTCTTCTTTGTAGTGGAGTAATACTCCATTGTATAAATGTACCACAGTTTCTTAATCCACTCATCTACCAATGGGCATTTTGGTTATTTCCAAGTCTTGGCTATTGTAAATAGCGCTGCAATAAACATAGGGGTGCATATATTTTTTCGAATTAGCATCTTGGATTCTTCGGGGTAGATACCCAAGAGTGGAATTGCTGGGTCATATGGTAGTCCCATTTCCAGTTTTTTGAGATACCTCCATACTGACTTCCATAATGGCTGCACCAATTTGCAGTCTCACCAACAGTGTTCCAGGGTTCCCTTTTCTCCACACCCTCACCGGCACTTGTTGTTTGTTGCTTTATTGATGATAGCCATTCTGACTGGAGTGAGATGGTATCTCATTGTGGTTTCTATTTGCATTTCTCTGATGATTAGTGAGGTTGAACATTTTTCATATGCTTGTTGGCCATCTGTATGTCCTCTTTAGAGAAATGCCTCTTTATATCCTCTGCCCATTTTTAATTGGGTTGTTTGTTTTTTTGGTGTTGAGTTTCATGAGTGTTTTATAAATTTTGGATATTAACCCCTTATCAGATATATCATTGGCAAATATCTTCTCCCATTGAGTAGACTGCCTTTTTGTTATATTGATGATTTCCTTTGCTGTGAAAACATTTTTAAATTTGATGTAATCCCATATGTTCATTTTTTTTCTTTTATTTCCCTTGCCCAAGGGGATATATTGGTAAAAATATTACTCAGGGTAATGTCTGCAAACTTACTCCCTATGTTTTCTTCTAGGAGTGTTATGGTTTCAAGTCTTACATTTAAGTCTTTAATCCATTTTGAGTTTGTTCTCATATATGGTATAAATAGGTGGTCCATTTTCATTTTTTCGCACGTGTCAGTCCAATTTTCCCAGCACCATTTATTAAATAGACTATCTTTACTCCAATGTAAATTCCTGCTTCCATTGTCATAGATTAAATGACCATATATGGATGGGCTTATTCCTGGGCACTCTATTCCATTGGTCCATGGGTCTGTTTTTATGCTAGTGCCATACTGTTTTGATTACTGTAGTCTTGTGGTATGTTTTGATGTCAGGTAGTATGATGCCTCCCACTTTCTTCTTATTTCTCAGGATTGCCAAGGCTATTCGGGGTCTTTTGTGGTTCCATATAAATTTTAGGATTCTATGTTCTATTTCTGAGAAAAATGTCCTTGGTCGTTTGATTGGAATTGCATTGAATCTATATATTGCCTATAGTTAATATTTTAACTATATTAATTCTTCCTATCCATGAGCATGGTATGTATTTCAATTTATTTGTATCTTCTTTGATTTCTCTCTTCAGTGTCTCATAATTTTGTGAGTACAGACAGGTCTTTTACTTCTTTAGTTAAATTGATTCCTAGACATTTTATTGTTTTTGAAGCAATTGTGATTGATTTCCTGATTTCTTCTTCTGATAATTTATTATTGGTGTATACAAATGCAACTGATTTCTGAATATTAATTTTGTATCCTGCTACGTTACCAAATTCGTTTATCAGTTCTAGCAGTTTTTTGGTGGGGTCTTTGGGATTCTCTATATATAGTATCATGTCATCTGCATATAATGACAATTTTACTTCCTCTTTTCCAATTTGGATGCCTTTGATTTCATTTTCTTGTCTGCCTTGCTGTGGCTAGAACTTCCGGAACTATGTTAAATAGAAGTGGTGAAAGTGGACAGCCTTGTCTTGTTCCTGATCTTAAGGGGAAAGCTTTTAGCCTTTCCCCATTGAGTATGATGTTTGCTGTGGGCTGATCATATATGACCTTTATTATGTTGAGACATGATCCCATTATTCCCACTTTGCTGAGTTTTTATCATAAATGGGTGCTGGATTTTGTCAAATGCTTTTTCTGCATCTATTGATATGATCACATGATTTTTATTTTTCATTTTGTTAATGTGATGTATTATGTTAATTGAATTGTGGATATTGAACCAGCCTTGCACACCAGGAATGAATCCCATTTGATCGTGCTGTATGATCTTTTTAATGAGATGCTGAATTCGGTTTGCTTGTATTTTGTTGATAATTTTTGCATCTATGTTCATTAGGGATATTGGCCTGTAGTTTTCCTTTTTTGTAATATAGAACTCATAGAAAGAGTTTGGGAGCCTTCCCTCCTTCTGTATTTTTTGGAATACTTTGAGGAGAATAGGTATTAATTCTTTTTTGAATGTTTTGTAAAATTCACCTGTGTAGCCATCTGGTCCAGGGCTTTTGTTTGTTGGAAGATTGTTGATTACTGATTCAATTTCTTTGGCAGTAATCAGTCTGTTCAGAGTTTCTGTTTCTTTTTGGTTCAGATTTGGTAGATTGTATGCTTCTAGAAATTTATCCATTTCTTCCAAATTTTCGAATTTGTTAGCATATAGTTGCTCATAGTATTTTCTTAAAATTTTCTGTATTTCTGTGGTATCTGTTGTCACTTCTCATCTTTCATTTCTGATTTTATTAACTTGGGTCCTCTGTTTTTCTTGGTTAGTTGGGCTAAGAGTTTGTCAATTTTGTTTATCTTTTCAGAAAACCAACTCTTGGTTTCATTGATCTTTTGTATTTTTTTTTGTTCTCTATTTCTTTTATTTCTGCTCTGGTCTTTATTATTTCTGTCCTTATACTCCCTTTAGGCTTGTTTTGCTGTTTTTTGTGTGGTTTTTTTTTTCGAGTTCCCTTAGGTGTAAAGATAGTCTGTTGATTTGAGATTTTTCTTCCTTCTTTAGTTAAGCCTGCACTGCTATGAACTTCCCTCTTAGGACTGCTTTCATTGCATCCCAGAGATTTTTGAATCATGGTTTTTCATTTTCGTTTGTCTCAAGGTATCTTTTGATTTCCTCCTTGAGCTCATTTTTGACCCACTCACTATTTAGTGGCATGTTATTTAGCCTCCATGTATTTGTGTGTTTTCCAGATTTCTTCTTATAATTGATTTCTAGTTTCATAGCATTGTGGTCAGAGAAGACACTTGATATGATTTCAGTCTTCTTAAATTTGTTGAGACTTGTTTTGTGGCCTAACATGTGATTATCTTGGAAAATGTTCCATGTGCACTTAAGAAGAATGTATATGCTATAGCTTTGGGGTGAAATGCTCTAAAAATATAATTAAATCCAGCTGTTCTAAAGTGTCATTTAAGGCCACTATGTCCGTATTGATTTTCTGTCTGGAGGATCTGACCATTGGTGACAACGGGGTGTTTAAGTCCCCTACTATGATAGTGTTACTGTTGATCTCTGTCTTTATGTCTGTCAATCTCTGTTTTATGTATTTGGAGCTCCTATATTGGTTGCATAGCTGTTTACTAGGGTTATGTCCTCTTGTTGAATCGATCCCTTTATTATTATTGTAGTGCCCTTCTTTGTCTTTTATTGTAGTCTTCAATTTAAAGTCTATTTTGTCCAAAATAAGTATTGCTACTTCAGCTTTTTTCTCATTTCCATTTGCATGAAATATCTTATTCCATCCCTTTACTTTCAGTGTGCGTGTCTTTTGATCTGAGATGAGTCTCTTGTAGACAGCATATGCATGGGTCCTGTTTTCTTATCCACTCAGCTACTCTCTGTCTTTTGATTGGAGCATTTAGCGCATTCACATTTAATGTGGTTACTGATAGGTGCATATTTATTGCTATTTTGTTATTTGTATTTCTTGTCTTCCTGAGTTAGCTTGTTTTCCCCTTTCTTCTGTTTAAAAAAGCCCTTTTAACATTTCCTGCAATGCTGGCTTCATGGTAATGAACTCCTTAAGCTTATTCTTTTCTGAGAAGCTCTTTATCTCTCCTTCAACTTTAAGTGATAGCCGTGCTGGGTAGAGCAATCTTGGTTGTAGGCCTTTATTTTGTGTCACTTTGAATATCTCCTGCCACTCCCTTCTGGCCTGCAGAGTTTCTGTAGACAAGTCAGCTATTAGTCTAACAGGAGTTCCTTTGTATGTAACCTGCTGTCTTTCTCTTGCTGCTTTTAGAATTCTGTCTCTGTCTTTAAGCTTTGCCATTTTAACTATGATGTGTCTTGGTGTGGACCTGTTTGGGTTCAGCTTGTTTGGAACCCTCTGCACTTCCTGGGCATGTATGTCAATTTCCTTCACCAGGGTAGGGAAATTTTCAGTCATTATTTCTTTAAATACATTCTCAATCCCTTGCTTCTTCTCTTCTCCTTCTGGTATTCCTATGAGGTGAAAGTTGTTTCCCTTCATCTTGTCCCAATAGGGCTCTTAAACTATTTTCATTCTTTTTTATTCTTTTTTCTTTTTGTTGTTCCAGCTGGGTGATTTTTGCTATTTTGTCTTCTAATTCACTGATCCGCTCCTCTGTTTCATCTATTCTATTGGTGATTCCTTCGAGTGTGTTCTTCATTTCAGTTATTGTATTCCTTAGTTCTAACTGGTTGTTTTTTATGGTTTCCCTATCCTTCTTTATGGCCTCACTGTTTCTTAAACATTCTTATCATCAGAGTTCTAAACTCTGTCTCTGAAAGTTTGGGTACCTCTGTTTCATTTAGTTCCATTTCTAGAGTTCTCTTCTGATCTTTTACTTGGGACATGTTTCTTTGTTTCTTCATTCTGGCTGTCGTTCTGTGAATGCTTTGATGTATTAGATAGATCACCTAGAAAGAAGAGAGAAGAAAAAAAAAAGAGGTGGGGGCTCTCCGTCCTCTTTAATCTGCAGACCACTTGCTCAGCAATAGAGAGTCAGCTATTGGTGGGACGATCTTAATGTGTTATGCGCCAGCCTCACTCTCAGTCTTGCAGTGAGCTTTTCACAATTAGCTGCTGTGTGCTCTGGAATCGTACTCACTACCAAAAAGAAAAAAAAATCTTGACAGGTTGTTGCAGGTTGTCCGCTACTGCAAAAAAATCCTCTGTGGCCTGCGGAGGTGTGGGCCAGGCACTGGGGGTTCAGGGTGCCTCTGGCAACACAGCTCTAGGTGGGTGTGGCAGGCCCCCAAGGCACCACTTGATGTGGTCAGTGGCCCCCACCAAGTCAGAGCAGCATGCACTCTGCACCACCAATGAGTCCACACAAACTCTCCAGGAAAGCCTCGATGGGATTATGCAGATGCACACTTCCTTGCCCAACACTCTCAGGAAAACTCCCCATCTCAGCCTGTCCCAATTTAATGTCTGCAGATCCAGCTAAGCAGCCCAACAGCCAATCCCCAGCCTGGCAACTCTGCACAAACAGTGCGGAGAGCGGGGACCCACGGTGGCTCGCACACTCCTGAGTCTCAGTGAGCAGCCTGATGAAGCCAGAGAGCACACGCCCAGCATTTCCCTGGCAATGCAGCACAAGCAGAGCGGAGGGTGGGAATCCAAGGCCACATGCACACACATGCATGCACTCCTGCACCAACTTCACCAGACCAATGGGATGCCAGATCTGACCCTCTGTGGGAGGGCCCAACCCTGAAAAAATGGCACCCTCCTGTACACTGCTCATGTGCAAGTTCCACACCAGGGGAACAATGGTCCCAAAACCTCCAGCTTCTGCACCAAAGGTGCTCCGTTCAGTTCTTCCCCACAGTCTCCTGGGCCCAGCTCATACAACTACTCTGTCCAACAGGAACCGGGTGAGTGCTCACTGGTGAGCGAACCTGTGCGCCGGTCCCAGTGGTTCTCCAGCTGCTTTCAGCTTCACTGAGCCAAGCAAAGAGAGTCTTCACTAATTTCTACTATCCGCTATCATAGAACTCCTCTTCCTGGCAAAGCAACTCTGGGCTAGTGAGCTCGGTGTGGGGCTGGAGGGTCTCTCCCCCAACCGGAGAAGCCTCCCCACAACTGGGGTGTTCCTCACCAGGCTCTCCCTCTCTCATCTGCACCCCTCCTACCAGACTCGACGTGGCCTCCTCTTTAGGTCCTTCTTTTAGAGGTTCTGTTCATCTAGTGTTCAGGGGACTTCCGAGGTTAAATGTTGTATTAATTATTTGTAATTTTGATGTGATCCTGGGAGGCAGTTTGGAAAGCGTCCGTCTATTCCACCATCTTACCAGAACCCCCCAAGAGCAATGTTTTCTTTATCTTTAATGCATTCGTGTTCTATTGAAGAAGTCTTTGCTTTTCATCACTGTGAAGAACTCCCTCTATGATATCTTCTAGTGCTGTACTGTTCAGCATATTTAGATATATGTTCCATCTGTTATTTTTATGGTATGAGGTACATAATAGGGCACATTTTTGGAAAGAATACCTCTCTCATAATCAAGGGACTGTGAAGTCCCCTTGGCTTTACTTCTTTCTTTCCAGAGTTTATAGCTTTTGTTTCTTTTCTTTGCCTATTGCTTTAGTAAGGACGCATACAAGTTCTCTGACTTTGTTATTCTTCTTCGAGATTGGTTAGATGCTGTACTAGGGACTGAAAAGGAGATCTTAACTCTCCAGTGCATTGCATGCTTGATCTCACTGAATAGTCTCATAAATGTTAATGATAGTTACTAAGTATTATAAGTTCCATTAGTATCTTTTTGTTGAGGAAGAAACCAGACTTAGAAAAGTTATTACAAACAGCATGAGCAATAGCTTATCCTAATACTCTCTTCTGTAAATACATAGAAATGCTGCATGAAGTATAAAAATGTTCAAAATACACAGCCAAGCCAAGCAAAACAAGCAAACAACAAAAAAGCCCTAAAAAAAAAAAGAAAAGGAAAACCTCAAGTGCCAGAAAGAAGGAGGGCCCAAAGCTAGGGTTTTGAGTGGGTGCTGACACTACAGTGGCCCCTGGGTAATACCTCCTGGGAATAGACCCTCAGAGTTGGGGCAAAAGTTTCAATTCCTACATAAACTGCAATCATTGTTTTGATCCTACACCAAATTGATGCAGGGTGTTTGGTCCTCCACCCTGCATAAAACCAGATTCCTCTAAGGGCTACTCCTGTTGTAAAAAGGGGACTAAAATTATAACATAAATCTGTACTAATTCTCACCCAAAATTCCCATATTTAGCATTATTATCCTGAGCTTTGAATGAAATGGTTTGGGCACGATTAACGACCTTGCCTTACAACACATAATTAGGACATGGCAGGGTTCACATTTGTTTCATTTCCAAGCTTGTGCTGCACCTATTCTGTGTTGATTCCTCGTTGCAGTGCACAGATCCTTATGTCCATGCATCCTGTTAGGGAAATGTCCCCAACAAGAAAAGCATCTGTCACAGGAAGGTGATCTTTCCAGGGAAAGTGGAGGCCTTATTCTCTATGTACATAAACTGCTTTGTAGTGGAGGGCAGCTGGGTCTTCCGTGAATCATCATTCCATGAATTTTGACAAGTCCATACACTCAGGCAATTCAAAACTCTGCTCAGATATGGCACATTATCACCAACTGCCTCAAAAAAAACCCCTCCTCTTCCTTCCTCACAGACAACCACTGCTCTGAGTTTTTCTATTATAGAGTAGTTTCACCTGTTCTAGAACTTCATATCAATGGAATGGCACAGTAGCTATTGTTTTGAGGAGGGCTTATTTCACTCAGCACAATGTATTTGAGATTCTTTCATGTTGTTATGTATATTAGTTGTTCGCTCCATTTTATTACTGAATAACATTTTGTTCAAGGAATATAGCACAATTTGTTTTTTCATTCTCCTGTTGATTGACACTTACCTGCTTCCAATTTGAGGCTCTTATAAATAAAGCAGTTATGAAAATATGAAGTTGTCTGTACAAATCCCTTTGTAGACACACACTTTCATTTCTCTCAGGTGAATACCTAATAAATCCTAAATTTGCTGAGCTATAGGGTAGGTATGTGTTTAGTTTTATAAGAAACTGCCTTTTTCAGAAAAGTTTACCATTTTCCATTTTTACCTACAATGCATGCAAATTCTGACTTCCCTTCTCCTCACTAACATTTAATGTTGGTATTTAATTCTAATGATGTGTGACTATATCCCAGTATAGTTTAATTTGAATTTCTCTAATAACTAATGATGCTCAGTATTTTTTTATTTACTTATTGGACATTCATTATTGTGCAGTATTATGTAGTATCTATTCAAAACTTCAAAATAGACTCGTATTTTATTAGACTGTCTTTTCATTATTGAGTTGAAGAAATTCATCTTTCTAGCCAGTCTTTGTATATTTCTCCCAGTGTTTAGCTATCTTATTCATTTTTAACAGTTTCTATTTCTGAAATTGTGTGCAGACTTTTAATAAAGTCTGATTTATTAGTTTTTTCTTTTATAGGTTTACATTTCTGTGTCCTACTAAATATACTTTTCCATACTCCTAAGTCATGAAGATGTTATGTTTTATTCTAGGAGTTTTGTAGTTTTAGCATTTAAATCTAAGTCTGTAACCCATTTTAAGCTAATAGTTGTGTCTGTTAGAGGTAGGCATTGTGGTTCATTTTTTCTCATATGGATATTCCATTGTTCCAGTACTACTTGTTGAAAAGATTTTCTTTCCTCTCTCTATTACATTGCTTTGGTGACTTTGTTGCTAATCAAATGCCAATATAGATGTGGGTTTATTTCTGGGCTCCCTTTTCTGTTCTGTTGATGTATTTGTCAAGCCTTATGCCAGCATCACATAATCTTGACTATTACAGCTTTACAATAAATCTTTAAATAAATAGTGTAAATCTTCCAACTTAATCTTTTTTCAAAGATTGCTTTGAATAGACTAGATTTCTACATGCTAGGTGATTTTATATTAATTTTAGCATCAGCTTGTCAATTTCTGAAAAAAAAAAGGTGGGGGGAAATGCTTGGTGGGAGCTTTACTGTAATTGCATACAATGTCATTAAGATTTTAATCCAATGCAGTAACAATCAAGATACCAATAAGTGGCTTGGTTGAAAGCTTCAGGACTTTATTGCAACATGGCCCAAAACAACTCTCCAAACAAGACCACAGCAAGGAATCATAGACGAACTTGACAAACTGCTTATAATTTGAATGGTAAAGCAAAGATCCATGGTTGAAGAAGAAAAAATGAAGACCCACCAAACCAAATATTAAGACTTATTCAAAAGCCATAGTTGTTAAAATAGCATTGTATTATAGCTAGAAGGGCCATAAATAGATCCATAAATATAAAGAAACTTTTATGACAGGAGGACATCACAAATCAGTAAAGAAATCTAGACTCCAACAAATTGTGCTGAGGCAATTTGTTGCCTCATGAAAACAAATTAAAATAGATTTTACTCTTACCTCAGATGTGTACTAAAATAAAATACCAAATGATTTATAACCCAAATGAAAGAACCAAAATTTAAAGTATTTGGAGGAAAACAGCAGAATATGACTTTGGGAGAGCAAGGATTTTTCTGAAAAGAGACTCAAAAATCACAATTCATAAAATATAATGGCAATAGATTTGACTCTTTTAACTGAAAACTTCTATGAGTCAAAAGCCACTGTAGGACCAGCCAAGTGGCGCGGTGGTTAAGCGCTGGTTTGGGAAGCCAGTGGCCCTGGTTCGGGTCCCATATATGAGGGCCAGTGACACTGCCCTCAAAATAAAGAAAAAGCCACTGTAAAATGTGAAAAGACCAGCCACACACTGGGAAGTGATATGTGTGATGTATAAATTACAAAGAATTATTCTTTAGAAGATATAGATAATTCCTATAATAATTGCTAAAAACAATGATAAAAAGGCAAACAATGAAACTGATAAACAGAATATATAGAGGTGGAAAATGGCTTTCAAAGGTGGCTATCATCAATTCCTTCCTCCTCTCTCTATGTGCATGGTGCTCTACCCATTTAGACACAGACTCTGTTTTTCCTCCCCTTAAATCTAATTTGGTTTATGAATTGCCTAGACTAATAAAATGCCGTGGAAATAATGGTGAATAAGAAATGGACAGAAAGGAAAATCTGAAAGGCCAATGAAATAAAAACATATTCAACCTCACTAATAATCAGAGAAATGAAAATGGAATATATGATTATGTCATTTCACACATATCCAATAGGCACACTTATAAAACTTGACAATATCAAATGATGGTGAGAGTGTCATATGCTGCTGGGAAGCAACAAAAGTTGGTGCAAACATGTTGAAGAACAATTTTGCAGTGTCTAGACAAACTGAAGATGAACATTTCCCAAGCTCAGCCAGTCATGTTCTGTGTATCTACCCTAGACTAATTTTCACACATGTCTGTGGAAACATGTATGAGCATGTTTAGCTTGGCATTACTTCATAAAAGTAAAAGATTGGGAATCAAGTAAATGTTCACTATCAGGAGATAGAAAAATTTGTGACACATTTGTACAAATGAGAACAGCAAGTGACAGAATATAACTTACAGTTACTAAAAGCTCTTAGATTCTGGGCACAATTCTAAGTTGTTGTCAGGTGTTATTTTATTTTAATCCTCACAACACCTCTATGAGTTCTATCATTATCATCCTTCCCATTTTACAGAGAAGTGAAGTATCTTTCCCAGGACACAGAGCTAGTAAATGGGAGCATTGGGAGTGTAACTCCAGAATCCATACTCTTATTGACTACACTGCACTGCATTTTGGAGAATTGTTGACACTTCTGAGCAATGCCATTTGCAGACCTCTGCTCCCGAGATGGCTAGATGAGGGCACATGCCCATTCTTCCTTTCCTGGGCTTCCACTCACACTGAACCTCCAAGATCGATGTCGTTCCAAGTGTACGTATGTGAGAATAGGCAGAGGGGTATCCAGGCAGAAGAATGTTACCTTATTTTAGAAGATAAACTTGTTATATACAAAATTCTTAGGAGTTAAAATTAACTTTGCACACTCAGAAGAAATAAACGTAGACTTTATTAAAGAAATAGTATAGGCTTGTGTGTAGGAGGAGACAGTCAAATCAATAGACTTAATATCAATAACACTAGTAATATATAAGCTTTCTATGAGGGTTCAATGAAATCATATAAAGTACCTGGTGCATGGTGGGTGCTCAGTAAATATTCTCTTCTTTAATCTAAAATTTCGAACTGTTTGCAGTACTACTGTTTACGTTAACACCTCAATAAACAATGGCTTTCATAGAAAGGCCCTTGAGGTCTGAATTTATGAATTTGTATGTGCTGATTTCAGCAATTTCTAAGTAAACAAGCAAAGAAACAAGAAATAATAATGGGGTTGGAGTAACTGCAAAGTCAGCAGCCAGAAAGATGCCCAAGAAGCAGTGAATGTGTATTAGCAAGTAAAGTGGAGGTCACTTATTGGCCAAGACCAAACAAGTTCCAGAAATAGCTAATAATTTCTGTCAGCAGTGGACCCTTGACAACAGTCACACATTTATGTCACTTTGATGGGAGAATATTTGTTCCTGTTCAAGATGATGAAGAACAGCATCGAATAAAACAAAGACCTCAGCCATCATGAAGCGTAGTGACAGACAATAAACACATAAATATGTAAAATATATGTTGCGTCCATATTGGAGAGATGGTGATAGGTGCCTGGATGAGAAATAAAGCAAGAAAGAAGGTTTTGGTGTGCCAATGGATGCCAAGGGTTGAGACTGTAAATTAGGTAGGAAGGCCTCCCAGAAGTGTCATTGTAGTGAAAACCTGAGTGTGAGTGTGAGGGAAAGACTATTCTGAGGAGAGAGAATAACAAGTACAAGAGGGTGCTTGTTAATTCTAAGAACAGCAAAGGGCCAATTTGCTTGAGCACAATAGATAGGGAAAGACTGGTATAAGGATGGCCAAATCAGGTACTGTTTTGCCAGCCACTGAAAAGACATTTGTTTGTCTCTGAGTGAGATGCGGGACCATTTAACAATACTGTTATAGGCTGAGTTGTGCTCCTCCAAAATTCATATATTGAGGCCCTAACTCCCAAGTGACTGCCAGCCCGAGCTGAGCTGCCGCTAAGCTCCCAATATAAGACAGGATGGCTCAGCTAAAAAAAAAAAAAAAAAAAAAAAAAAAAATTAAATTAAAATTAAAATTAAAAAAATAAATAAATAAATAAAATAAAAATAGAATGCAGGTGCAATAAACATCCCTGTCTGGTAGCATGATATCTGGGTCAGCATTTCCTGTGATGTGTAGAGAAGTTGTAATTTCAATAACTTAAATTATTTAATTTCATTGTTCATGATACTCAAAATGCCTTGACACTTTAAGGTCATTCCCAAAACAAACTTTAGACTTTTTAAAATAATTTCCTCAAACTGTTTTTTCATATCCCAGCGGCAATATTGTAGTTGCCTATTTTTGCTGTCTAATCCCTTCCCCTTCTCCCTCATCCCCACTCCCCTCCCAATTAGCAACCCTGATTTTTCCTCTATATCTATGAGACAGTTTCTGTTTACTTTGCTCATTCATACAGTTTTTCAGATTCCACATATGAGTGAGATCATATGGTATTTGTCTTTCTCTGACTGACTTATTTCACTTAACATAATAGTCTCTAGGTCCGGTCCATCCATATCATTGTAAATGGTACGAAAAACAGTTTGGGGAATATAATTAATAATGTTGTAAATATTCTGTGGAATGTCAGATGGTCATAGGTCTTGTTAGGGAGACCATTTCATGGATGGAGTAGAGGTTTGATGACTGCACTGTATTACTAAAGCGGAGGTTGTATACCTACTGTAATTGAATATATATAGATAGTCACGGGATGTGGATTATACTGTGGAAGAGAGTCAGAGGAAGAGTAATAGATATATATGATATGGGAGGGAGTGGGGTGGCGAATTGGGGGTGAGGGGTTGTCACTTTGAGGGGTAAAATGTATAACTATTGCACTGTGTTGTGCATCTGAAACTAATTAAAAATAAATAAATAAATTAAAATAATAATAATAATAATAATAATAATTTCCCTATATCTTTTCACACATGTTTTCCCAGACAGGAAAACTTTGTTCTAAATCTCTTAAAGACAGGCAATGGAAAGTAACATTAAGTCCTCAAATAAGCAATCCCTTAATTCACAGCTCATTCATTCATTCAACAGTTCTTTATTGAGAGCTAGGGTGAGCCAGATAGAGTGATGAACAGAATGGAAAAGGTTAGAGCTGTCAGTCAACTCCTTTAATAAACCTAAATTAAACAACAACCCTCCACTTAATTGCTAATGTAGTAGAGAGTTCACAGTTGGTTGATTTTACACATGAGAGCAGCATTTGGGGATATTAGCTGCTTGGTTGTAGGCGAGGTAAAAAATTAGGCATTACTCACAGCCTGCTTCCTCTCTCTCTCTCTCTCTGTTTTTGTAGCTTCTCAAAAATATTAAGATTCTTCCCTGTACAGGACACATCATGTACTGTCTGCTACTAGGTTCACTCATTTGATTATCAGTGCCTCATCAGGAGCTGGCACATGACTGTGTGTAAAAAATTGTAGTTAACAAATGCATGCATGCATGAGTAATGTATGATTCTGTATGATCTGTAATTTAAGAGTCAGCTCTTGGGCTGGCTGAGTGGCTCAGTTGGTTAAGAGCTCACTCAAGAGTACAAGCTGAGCTCTGAGCAACAGCAGTTCGATGCCCAGCCAGAGCTGAGCTGCTGCTGAGCTGCCAACAGGTGGCAGGATGGCTCAGCTAGAAAAAAATAAAATAATATAAAAGTAGGCTCTTTAGAATGTACTTATAAGTTTGTTTCTCTTTCCTTTTAAAATACTGTTGTTTTCTTGAAGCAAAGTATGTCTTTCAATTATGATCATTTGTTTCCAGATTTATCCATGGCCCACTACACACCTAATTGAACTTGAATATCAATATGTGGTTTGCTGCATGTGTTCCTGTGTCTCCTTGCATGTGTTTTGCTATTTGGAAAGTGTTTTTTAAATCATAATTCCTATGGACATGAGGAGGTCCCCAATTTTACCCGGATTTGCATTATTGGTTTAGTAAATTAAGACTAGAGGTATTCAGACAGTTTAAACAATATATATTGCAGTACCACATGTGCCTCTGTTAAATGACCAATTCAAGGTCATAAATATGCTGCCGTTGTATGTTCCATTTCATTAAAATATATCTCTAGGCAATTTATCTTTATTAATTTCTGATTTTTTTCTTGAAAATGGCCAGAATACTTTGGCCTATAAATTCACACTTCCTGCAGAATTACACATCTGGTCACTCTTTTGAAAGCAGTCTTCATCCATCTTCCAATTGATTAGCATGCCTTTTTCTTTGTATTTTCATTAGTATTTAATATATATTGTATTTATGATTGTAATTCTAACTTACATGCATTGTAAAAGTTTTGAAAAATAAAGTATAAAGAAAAGTTAATATCAGTTTTAATAACTCCAACAGCACCACCATTTTAATATACTTTATACTGTATTTTTCTAGGCCTTTAACATTATCTCCATTAAATTTTTTCATTCAGCATTCCATCTAGACAAATGACCAATGTCATTTTGTAGAAAATTAAAAATCAAGTTCAATCCAGGTACAATAAATCCTTTTATTCTTCATGTGTATTTAGACATTTCCTGTTCCTTTCGTATTCAATGGTTGTCTATCTTATATCTCTTTACATTTTTCAAGGTTAAAATTTTTGGAATCACACAGTGAACAATAACTTTGAGGTTTCTATTGTCTCTCTGTGCCCTAGACAAGGTGCAAAGCAATTGTCTTAATAAAATTTTGGCTTTACCTTTAGGCAGGCTACTGTGTCTTATTGTCTCTTAAGGCATACAAGTCTTCATTCAATGGTAAACATTAAATGGATTTTATAATTGAAGTTTATGAAGAGACCAGAACTCAAATGTTCACACACACACACACACACACACAAACATAATGATGTGAGATGATGGATGTGTTAATTAACTAGATGGGGGAATCCTTTCATGGTATATCTGTATATAAAAATCACCACGATATACACTTTCAGTATCCTACAATTTGATAAGTCAATTATAACTCAATAAAGTTGAAATTTTAAAAAACACTAAATGGGTACCTTCCAAATACTTATTGAAAGAATGTTTCTAGCTGTGTATCCCATATTCACCAAATCTGATCGAAAACATGACACAGCCCATCTTATACACTAGATACGAGTTACTTAACTGGCAACATTTTCTTTTCTGTTTTGGCTGCTAAAGGCTGACTCCAGGATCTCTGCTATCTACTTATACATTAGAAAAGAGGCAAAGCAAATGTCTTAAAATTTTATCTCACCTTTGGGACTCATTCTCTGTTTCAGTTTACATTCTCACTCTTGTTTTCCTTTGCATTAGCTTATGTTATTTTGTGGCAATGTATGCCTTTTATTATAAGCTTCTTATAAGCCTTTCTGAGATAAGACTTTAAAGAGAATAAATAAAATAATTTAAACCCTGATTTTATGAGTAGATTTTTTTTCTTTTAAAATGACTTTTGTGTAATATTAAATTTAATAACTCTATAGAACTTTGTATGGAAGTGCTGATTTCCTTTTCTTTTTATTGTCTACATTTTTTATAAGTGTGGCAAATATGCATAGAATGATAGGAATTAAAGAAGCATACTTGTATTATGGATTTCAGTTTTGTAATTACAAGGAATATAACTTGAAATTGACAGTCTTGATAGCTGTGTCACATACCACTACCACCATCACCCACAAATAACATAATTCCAGAGTTGAAGGGACTCCTTACGTAACAGAAGTAAAATTTGAATTGCAGAGCTTAAGTGGCTTGACTAAGGTTCATTGGTTTTGGTAGAACTAGAATCAGAACCTAGGACATTTGAATTCATCTCACTCCCCTTTATTTATTTTCCTTACCAATAATAATCAATTCCATCCCAGAAATATTTTGTGAATACTTATACATTCTATGTTAAGCAATGCAAAGTCGCTGGTCCCTGAAAGCTTTCAATCTGGTAGGAGATCAAACAAAAACTAAATGAGCTAAAAAACAAGACAGTAGAATACTAAGTGCTATAGCGTTTCAAGAGGATAGATCACATCTGTTGGAGGCGCAGGGAGGCGCAGCCAGGTTGGAGCCCTAGTGATGCAGGATATTTCTTGTGCCGGGATCATAGTCTCTTGAAGCCAAAGAATGGAGACACGGAATAGAGAGGGAGAGTTTACAGCAGAGGACAGTTTATTAGGGTAGAAAGTAACAGCTCTCAAAATTAGAGGGGATCCTGACTGGGTTGCCCACTAGTTAGGGCAAAAGCTTTGGTTTTTATACCTTTTGTATGTCTGGGGGCTGCCTGGTGCCTCTTGGCAATATTGTCAGATTTACATTGTTGCTTAGCCCGAAGGAGGCTTTTTTCTCAAAACTGTCTAATTTCCTTAAAGCTTAATCAGCTTAATGCTCTGATAGGAACATGTTAGCCAGAGACTGGCTTTGAAGAAAGGAGTCCTAACAGTCTTATCTTATGTGAAATAACCTCTTTGAAGATATGCATTCTACCTGGGAATCCCTGACTGGGAAAAAGTGGCCATTTTCTTCCCCCACCTGAGTTTGTCACTCTGGTGGGTCCTGTGACTTAAATCTATCTCTTAGCTAATAAACTATTTCATCTGGCCCTGTTATGATTTCCACCCTGATTCCCTCTACCATGGCAATTTCAGAGCTGTGTCTTAAAGCACAGTAGTCCCCCCCTTTAAGACAGGTTAGTTAGTGTAACAATTAGGCAGTTAGGAATTCCCTGGTAGAATAAATAAAAGATAACTCCTTCCAACCAGAGACATCAATCACACACTGAGGCAACTAGACTTACAAGACCTCTGCCCCTCAGCCCTGACCAAATGGTCACAGCCTAAAAGATAATTAATCTCTGCCTTCAGGCCTGACTTGATTCTTTTTTTTTTAAAAAAAGCCTCCTCCAGGCTGAAATGGCCAACAAAATAAATGTAACCTGTTGAAGAAGGCACCAGTTTTCTCCCCAGATAGGCTAGGAAAAGCATATAAACAGAAGCCTCCCCTCCTAATTAGCAGGCACTCCAGTTTTGGATGCTCCCTCTCTTAGAGAGCTGTATCTCTTTGCTCTAATAAATTTATTCTTTTCTACAAACTTTGCCTCTCTGGTCCATGCCTCCATTCTTCGGTGTTATGAGACCACGAATCCCGGACATTCACAAATCATCCTGCATTACCCTCTCTGAAGGGATACGTTCCAAGATCCCCAGTGGATGCCTGAAACTGCAGATTGTACCCAACCCTATATATACTATGCTTTCTTCTATACATACATACCTATGATAAAGTTCAATTTATAAATTAGGCAATTTCATGGATAGAATATTTGTTCTTACTGTAGATCTTAGCAACCTCTGCATATAATTTTTTTTTCTTTCCTGATTAAGTAAAAAACTTTCACCTTTTCCTGTAAAGGAAAAAATTTTCTGCTTCTCTTTGGCATCTCACAATTGCCAGTATCAGCACTTTTGTGCTTTGAGGCCATTATTAATAAGAGTTACTTGAACACAAGCATTGAGATACCAGGACAGTGGATCTGATAACTGAGGCAGCTACTAAGTGACTAATGGGCAGGGAAGGGTGGCAGGACAGCGTGGAATGATGCGAGATTTAGTCACACTACTCAGAACGGTGTGCAATTGAAAACTTAGGAATTGTTTATTTCTGGAATTTTCCGTTTAATATTTTCAGACTACAGTTGACCATGGGTAACTGAAACTGCAGAAAGCAAAATCACGGATAGGGGTGCACTCCTGTACAGGTTAGTTTCTGACTGTCAGAAGTTGAGGATGGGAAATAGGTCCAGCAAGTAAACCCAGATGGTGAAGTAACATGAAAAGGGCACACAACATGGTCTGAGAAGAAGATGGCCAGCATACCCTGACAACAGGAGGCACGAAGTGGACCACAAATGCACTGCTCCTGGGCATTTACCTTTGAAAAGACCAGGGTCCAGGTTGTGAAAAATCATTCAACAGAACATTATGTGCAAAAGTCCATGCTTTGTGAAGTGCATAGGAATCACCTGGGGATCTCTGAGGTGCTACTTATGATTCAGGGCTGGGGTGGGTCTGAGATTCAGGATTTCCAACATGTTCCCACGTGACACCTATGCTCTGGCTGATGGCCAGGCTCCAAGTTATAATTAGTAGTAACGGTGCCTATTAATGTTGTGTCAAGGAGTGCTTCTTGATCTTTTACGTGTTTTTAAACTATGTTTCCCAGATCCCTGAGGCCCACAAGGTTGGGAGAATCTTATGCAAATAAGTTACATTTAATCTGCTTTAGGTACTGGGGTTCTAGTTTAAAGATCTGACTTGAAAAAGTTGGGTGGATTGCAAACATAGCTTATAAACCAATTATTTTGATCACAGGAAGCCATTAAAAAGTTTTGAGAATGAGAATACCATAGCTAAGTATGTATTCCTAAACGATAGCCCTAGCAGCTAGAAGTAGAGTGAATTAGATAGGTTTAAGTCTGGAGGCTATGCAAGGCCAGGTAATTTTCCATTCTTGTAACACTTGATTAACATACTGTTTTTTTGCTACCATAGTGAAAATGCGAATTGGAAAAGAAGGCGAGATTTCAGGGATATGGATGGAACTAAGTAGCTTATTGAATGAGTGGTCACATGAAAATGGGGGGTCTTAGCTATTATCATGATTCAAGATTTTTTTTTTAAAAGAGGTTTGAATTGTATTCCAATCTGACTGAGGTGGACACTTATTTCTGTGTCCCCCCACTTATTTTCACAAACCTTCTGGGAGCAGTCATGTCTCCAGGCCCATTCTTCCACCCTGTCACTACACCCTATTACAATGAAAGCAGATATGGGTCCTTATTGTCTCCTCTTCCACATTCCTTAACAATAGTTGACCCAGTAGCACTATTTTCCCTTTCTTTTTTTCCATTCATGGGATATTAGCAATTCTAATTAGGCTAAGCACTCCTCCAGCTAAGAACTGTGTTGAATTTATTTTTGCAAACATAAAGCCCAGCATCAGGTGCTTGACAAATATTTTTTGAATGAATAAACATTCAAATACAGCATTTTAATTCCTCTTCTACCTGAGTCCAGGTGCTCAGGAAACCCACGTTGAAACATCAGTAGCTTAACATTAATGTGAACAGAGTCCCTGGGATGTCAGCAGAGAGACTGAAGTTTGGAATGGGGCATTTAAAAGTTATATTGTTGTCGGAGAGTGGGCCCCTCTCAGCGTAAAGTCCAGGTCCTCGGCAACTCGAGCAAAGAATTGAACGAGATACCGAAGTAAAGCAGTGAAAAAGGAGTTTATTAGAAGAGATTGTAGGGCCGGCAGAGTGGCGCATTGGTTAAGAGCTGGTTTTGGGATGCCAGCGGCCCAGGTTCAGATCCCACGAATGAGGGCCAGTGACACTGCCCTCTACAGCTAACAACAGCTCCACCTGGAGCTGGGCTGTGCGAGCCCCAGCGATGCTGTAGGCTGCAGCCCCTGCTGCAGTGGAGTGCCATAGGCTACAGTGAGTGGCCGGCAGCCAGCGTGAGCTGCCAATAGCCACAGTGAACGACCATCCAGAGGCCGGCGACCAATCTGCCTCATCCGGGAAGAACGCAATGATGATGCCAACATGGGCCAGTGAAGCAACGTCCTCCGCAACTAGACCGAAGAACAAAAGGACAGCAACTTGTCTGTTCCCCTTCCCCAATTCCCCAATGTTGTTCCCCTCCCCCAATTCCCCAATAAAATCTTAAAAAAAGAAGAAATTGTACATTTCAAAGTAATAAAAGCAGGCCCAAGCAGTAGAGAATGGTTCAAGGGCCCATTATTAGAAGAGAAATTACATTCCAAAGAGTTTGGAGTGGGCCATGCACAAAGGTGAGACTCAAAAGGCTCAAAAAGGGAGGAAGAGTCTCAAAAAGGGAAGAAGAGGTCAAAAAGAGTAGGGCAAACTTCCCAGGACTTGGAGTTTTTATCCCCTGTCTCTAGAATGGGCTGTTCCCTTTTGGGTGTTGGGACCACTTGATTGGCACCTGTGATTGACAAGAGGTACTGTGCAGGTAGGTGTGGGTGACTGGTCTAATCCAGTCAGGTATTTTGTACCCATTTGTTTTAGGGATAGATAGTTACAATGAATGGAAATTTTGGGTGCAGAGGGGAGGTCACCTGGGCAGTCACATTCTGTGGGACATGCAGGAATGCAGAGACCCAATGCCTGCCTCTAACTGCCTGCCTAGTTTTCCCTTTGAGAGACACGATCCCCATAAAATCTCTATGGGAAATTGAAGGACAGGAGGTCTGTTTTTCTGTTTCTGCTTCCTGCTTGGCAGGGGCGTAGAGCTGTCCCTGCCTATTGGGGGTTCACGGAACTCTCACCCTATCTGATCTCAGATGAGAGGAAGGGGTCTCGAGATCCGCCGTGTTGGCTTCTCTGGTTGTGACTGGCAATCTTGCTGGGATGCCCTCTGTATCCCCAAAGCCCCTGAATGAGGAAAAATAGATTTTAATTAATAAATCTGTTAGCTCTTATGAAGGCTGTGGCCATTCAGCCGGTCACTCAGGTGGCATCAGTTGTCTCAACCCAGAATGGGTTTGGAAAGAATCATTAAGCTTACTGGCCTGGGGGATATTGGGAAGTCACAGGCTTTTAAGTAGTTATCTGAAGCAAGGGTAGGAGATTTCTATGAATTTCTATTGTTTAGGATTAAGAAATTGATTTACAGACAATCAAGATGCAGTGGGATCTTTAGGATTTACAAACTGGTTAGAAGACTAATGAAGCCAAGAGCTAAGAAACTAAGGAACTAGGGAGGAGACAATATTTCTATAGGAAAGAAAACTTAAAAGCTTTTTTGGGGGTGGAACTACTCTGTTGGTCCACAACAATATGACCTTCAATAAGTTACTTAACCTCTAGGCTTCTGTGCTGGTTAAAAGCTCTACATCTTTTCTTTAAATGGAAATGAAAATTGCCATCTTTCTTTAAAGACAGCCTTCATTTTGCTGTGCAATGTTTCACATTTTTCCAAACTGCAATATGGGGGATAAAAATGTGAGTAGATTTGGGTACATAAGTGGACCTTGAAAACAAAACAACAGCAATTTCAGGAGAGATATAATCACCCCAAATTGTTGCCATTGGAGAGGAAAAAATAGAGACTAAGGATGGAAAAGAGGCCACAGGTCAATCCTGTCAAGCTCAGGAAACTGAAAATAACCACATAAGATGGTGTGAACATAAGGTGGGCCATGGTGGGAAGTCACATCTTTAGCCAGAAGCTTCCATCATAAAGTCAATCTTCACTTTAAGTGGGCCTATCAATTCTTTTTGCACCTAAAATGACTTACTTGAAATGCCAGTAATCCCATTTTCTGGACTACAGAATCTCTCATTTTTATTCTTGTCCCTTCATTAACATCTCTGTGTGAACTATTAACTGTCCTGTACCCACCTATGTAAAAGAAGTACTTGTCTCTCCAGTTTGCTTTTATTGAACCCCAGAGACTTCCCCACTTTGCTTTCTCCCACCCCCTTAATCTACCATCAGTATATTTCACGTTACCTTCTTCCTTTGATTCTATGTATAAAATAAACTGCAAACCACCGTTTTGCAGAGCATTTTCTCAGTCTGTTGAGATTTTGCTTCCCAGCAATTGTCAGTTTGACTCAAATGAACTCATAAGCTTTCTCTTAGGCTGGATGTTTTTTCATCAACAAGACAATTTGTTTTTCAGCATAACACCAAGGGTCCATCAAAACATGTTTAAATCTTCAAGGAAAAGGGAAGACATACTGAATGCTGGGACCTTCCAAGTCACCAAATTTTAATGTATTAGGGAGAACCTGGAATGAGCTCAGAGTGGCTGTCATGAAAATCTATAATAATAAAAGTCTATTGAAACAACTCTCTATCCATATCTAGAGGCAGCTCTTTTGCAAGTGGCATTAGGAAATAGAGTGGCTTTATTCCAAGGAGACTTCCTCTCATAATAAAACATCATAATGGATAAAGTATAAAATGCCTGCCTTTGAAATGTAACTTTTGAATTTAGAGGCTCTCATTTCTTATCTCATAGGGTAGAAATATTTTGAAGTCCATAGTATTTTAAATTCCATTTATATTCGCAATAGTCAGTATGTTTAAAGTTTTAATAGGTACTTTCATTTCTAAAGAGTGGATTCATATATGAAGACCATCGCATCAATAAAGTTCCCATAGTGTATTTAAAGAAACAAATCAGGAGAATCCTTCATATTTCTAGTCAATTGCCTTGCAGTTTGCTCAATTCTTCTCTTGTCTCTGTATGTGGAATTATGGGATGAAACACTGGCATATAAGAAAATCAGGATTAATCTTAGCTTTGTATATAACACATGCAAAAGTAGCATTGTTTAATGACCTATTTCAGGGACAATGAGCCAACTTCCTTCCAATGCCTTAATTAATCCCTGATACTAATTTAAGTGCTTTAAATTAACTGAAATACAACTGATAACATTCTAGCTTCTTTAAGTGCCTCCCAGGGAGTGACACAGGCGGGCTGAGAGTCTATTTTCTGAAATGTTTCAGACCTCTAAGTTATTCTATATTTTTTCAATGACTCAGCTCTCAAGAGGTTTCCAAAGTATTAAATAAAATGTTGTTTTAAAATATCTTACATTTTAGGTTGTGGTGCACTTCAAAATTTTGGTGACTGTACATTACCTACAAGAAAAATTCTGAACTTACATGGCTTTTCACAGTCTGATATTACCTGTCTTTCCAATCTTCCCTAAGTCTTTGCCTCATGTTTTCTATCCTCTAATCAAAATGAATACACTGCATACATCCTTCTTCCTGGTTTTT
The DNA here is from genome assembly GCA_033961575.1 of Aselliscus stoliczkanus. Classification (NCBI taxonomy): domain Eukaryota; kingdom Metazoa; phylum Chordata; class Mammalia; order Chiroptera; family Hipposideridae; genus Aselliscus; species Aselliscus stoliczkanus. The sequence continues at coordinate 99,499,076 of CM066727.1, read as the reverse complement.
TGAACATCTGTTTCCCCTTCTTGGGAAGGATCCCTCCTCTGCCCCATTGAAATCCTCTGCAATCTAACACCAAGGTCACTTCTCTATGAGGCCTCATGTTCTCTTCTAGGCAGATTTAGAGTCCAGAAGTTGAGTCAAGTTGCTCATCTTTCTCTGTCCCTATGGAGCTCTGGACATACCTCCATTATAGCTCTTGTTGCATTTTATGTTGCATTTTAACTATATGTAATTATCTCACTATTACATATTGGAGGCAGAAAGCACAGGGCCACAGGCAGAGAGGGGAGGAAAAAAGAAAGAAAGATGTGAGGGGAAACAAAGGAAAGATAGGCGATAAGATCATTCTTAAGAAAAGGTACAAATAGCTCATTGTAATGGATTATAACACTATTAGCATTGTGGGCAGGGAAATATCACACCATGTCACCATAATAGTTCGTACAAGGAATTCCCTCCTTCAGACAGGAGAGAGTGGTCAGTGAAGGCCTGCTCTGGGAAAGCTCGGGGAATGCCTGTGATGCCTCCCCTGAATATTTTATACCCTCATTCAAATATAATCCTAAATTTCTTTGCTCCTCGGTGCAGTTGCCCTTTTTCCTGGCCTGCCCACTCTCATGCCATCTTGAGATTGCACTGTACTATTTCTTTCTTTTAATAAAAACTCTGCATGCTCAGCTTGTTTGGCATTGTTTGCATGGATTAATATTTGTACATCCTGGAATACCTTCCTGTGATGATACAAGAGCCCATTCGATCTCGAGTAACTAAACCATGTTCTTTTCATCTCTCCATTTCAGGTAACTTATACATAATTGGTAGCTTGTAAGAGATAGATAAATGTTTCTTTAATTGATTACAATTTCAAATGGAAATTTCTCAAAATTTTACATATTTAAATGCCAGTAGTGTTACCTCTACTACTATCAACATGCAAAGCACTGACTAGGTCTCAGTCACTGTTAGAAGGTTTTACATGTTTTATAGCATTTAATTCTCAAAACACCATATTAAATGAGGCACTATGATTTCTCTAATACAATTCTATCAGTTTTACAGTTATAGGTACTTTTGCAAATATCTTTTAAATGGTATCTCAAAATATTTCACTTCACTACCGATTAAGTCTAGGAGATATATATATATATATATATTATAAAATTGATTGCCAATTAGATACATATATATCTAATTGTTAATCAAAGAAAGTTTCTCTACCTGAGACTGTTACACCTTAGGTCACTTTTGCTTAATTTATACAGCAGATGGTCATTCTTTAACTTGCATGAAAATACTTTTAGCTATAGGTTATTCAATTATTAAATTGAAAATAATGACCTAGTTAATTCCTTTATTCATTTGCAAACATTTGCTGAAGACCTACTGTGTATCAGAAACTAGGAACCATAAGGATGATTATGGTTCTTAATCTCCTGAACTTTACAATTTAGAACAGGGAATAGTTTCTAGCTTTAGAATAGGTTTAAGAGAAGGCAACACATCTTTCCTTAAAAGCTTGCCCCAGTATTACAGTTATACTTTCTATATCCAGCATGGTCAGATTCAAACATAAAGTTGACTTGAAGGAGGGAATCTATACCATTTCATAGATTCCTCAAGGTTCATTTTTGGTCTTTATTTGCTTATTTAAAATCAGTTCATATACCACAATAGAAATGTTAGCTGAGCTGGAGACATCTCCTCACTTAATGCTTATGATGCTTATGTACATCATGAATCAACAATGTATTCCAAGAACCTGTAGGTTAGATAGCCTCCTTCTCAAGTATGGTTCCTCATCACCACTAAGGGAGAGACAGCTGTACATGTCAGTCTGCAGGTGATGGCCCTGATATGCAAATGGCATGATTCCTACCTTACCTCCGGCACTGTTGTAGAAACACTGTGAACAAGCGAGTAAGGCCCCTGAGCTCCTGAAGTTGCATGCTACTGAGAGGAGACAGGCAGCTCAACAAGTGATGCAATAATTTCCAGACAGCCATAGGTGCTAGGAAGAATATTAAGTGGGGTAATAGGATCAACTTGGATTTCAGCTTCTGGCAGTGCCTTTTGGATAGAGTGGGATTTCACACTCTATGGCAAAGCAATGGAGTACATATGAATATGGCAGCCTCCAGCCAGAAACATCCTGCTGGTGACCTGCAGATAGCAAAATGTAGATAACCACTGATCTGCTTTGTTTATTGTTTATTCTCTATCATTTAGAGTATATATATATATATTTTTTTTTTTTTTTTTTTTTTTTGAGGGCAGTGCCACTGGCCCTCATATGTGGGATCCGAACCGGGGCCGCTGGTGTCCCCAAGCCAGCGCTTAACCACGGCGCCACTCGGCCGGCCCTTAGAGTATAGACTTATTATTCTGCTTACATTTTTATGTGGGAAAAAAAAGCAAGTGGCAGGTGAGAATAATTAGTGAATCACTACACTGTTCCATGTCTGGATTTAAAGAGTCTTTGTACCTGGGAAATGGAAGGGAGAGAGGCCTTGACAAACAATGAAATATCTTTTGTTCCCTTAGAATTAGCAACCTACTATGGGAATAGCTCAGCCCCAGAGAACCACATTCTTTACTTGACAGGTGTCTTGTGCAGAGACAACTGTGATTGTTTCAACATTTACACAGAAGTTTTAACAATAACTACCATTTATTGTATCTCTATAGTCTCTTTATAAACACTACCTCTAATATAGCGTTCTATTTAATGATCTATAATCTAAGGCTCAGGAAGTTTCTCAAGTTTACATTGTTAATTAATAATGCAAATGGATCACAACTCAGATCACATTGCAATCAGTCTATTTTTCCTGCCAACCACATGGTACCTTTTGCACCTTGGAGTTTCTCTAATATCCTCAAACATTTCCCTTTTCAAGCTTTCTTCCTTTACCACAGGCAGGAAGTGCTTGGTAAATTCTAGTTTTTTTGAGTGTATAGAGAGTGCATCAGGGTCTCATGTAGTTTAAAATATCTGTAATTGCTAAATTCTTTCAACTTTTACTGTTAACCATTTTGATAAGAATATGTACAAGTTGAATTTGGTTTTGTCCTCTTTATTGTACATATGGAGATACAGAAATTTTATAATAGACCAAATTTAGCAATAGGAGGAAATTGAAGATGCAAAGTATTTGCATAATTGAAGATGCAAAGTATTTGCATAATTCACATAAAATCACACAACTTGGGTTGAAAGTTGCATATGCAGCTAAAGTCTACAGTATGTTTGTGTGGAAATATATATAGCATGGGTGCCAAACAAATGTATACACATGACTTGCATTAATCTTTTGTTATAGGTATATATTGAGTATTACAATTTTAATACAGTTTTTTCCTTTGTTAAAATGTGTATACTTTTTTGGGTATTCCCTCTCTCTCTTTCTTTCTGAAAGAAAAGCTATATATTTCTGAAAACTAGGAGTAAAACTTACAATGGCTACAATGTATGACACTGTATGCACAACTTTCAAAATATAACATGGTGAGGTGATTCAAAATGAAACACATGATCATGTTTCTCATGTTCTCTTTGAGTCTAAAATCTTAACACCTTAAGGAAAGATTACATAACCAAAAATGCATCTAGAGTCCTTGTAGGTGATGTAACTACAGAAGAGAGATTTGAAGATGGTATGCTGCTGCCTTTGAAGATGGAGGAAGGGGCCATGGCCAAGCAATGCAGGTGGCCTCTAGAGGCTGGGAATGACAAGGAGATGGGCTTTTTCATAGAACCCTGCAAACACCTTGATTTTAGCCCCATAAGACTTGATTTCAGGCTTCTGACCTCCAAAACTCTGTTTCGCCACTAGGTTTGTGGTAATTTGTTAGAGCAGCAGTAGGAATTATTATATATAATCTGACAAAGCACTTACCTCCAGAATACAAAAAGTGGTCTCCCAGCTCTATTATAAGGAGTCAAGTAAGCTCATTTAAAATTTGACAAAAGATTTGAACAGATGCTATGCAAAGAAGACATATGAAAGATACTCAATGGCAGTAGTCATCAATGAAATTTGTAAACTGCTACTACACGTGCACCAGGATGTCTAAAATTTAAAATGAAGTCAGTAACAAGTTTTGAATTGGATGTGGACCAAGTGGAACACTCATAAATTGCTGGAGATTGTGTAATGGTATAACCACTTTGGAAAATGTTTTAGAAGTTTCTTACACAGTTAAACATACACTTACCACATGACCCAGCAATTGCATTCTTAGGTATTTACTAATGAAAAATAAAGAAAACATATGCCACACGAAGTCTTGTATATGAATATTCATAGAAATTCATTCATAATAGTCAAAATCTGGAGACAACCCAAAATGTACATGAAATGGTAAGTAGAATTTTAAAATTGTGGCATGTCTATACAAAGAAATAGAACTCAGAAATACAATGAAAAAGAAAAAACTGAGTGATACATGCAACAACATAGGTGAATCTCAAAATCATTAAACAGAGTGAAAGAAACCAGGCACAACAGGGGATATTAAGCATCATTCCATTCATATGAGATTCTAGAAAAGGCAAAACTAATCCATGTCACACAGGACTGATGGGTGATTCCTCAGGCCAGGGATAAGGGTGGGAGGGGACCATGCACATGGGTCTGATGGAGCTTTTTGGGATGAATGTATTCTGTATCTTGATTATGTTGGTGGTGACATAGATGCACGTTATTTGTCATATCTCATCAAACTGTTCACTTAGAATGGTTCCATTTACTGTGTATAAAGTGTATGAACATAGCTCATAAATTTTATTAATAAAAAAATCTAAATGGCTACAAGAAAAAAAAAATCTTCCTTTCCTTTGCTCTCTCCAGTTAGTTCTGCCTGAGGTTACTCCAGAACTTTCCCTTCTCCTGGCCAGGAGTAGAGGAAGTATGTGTATGTTGACTCTAAGCTCCCTCTTTCTGTTTCATCTTAAATGTGCAGAATTTGGCAAATTTTTAAATTTTTTATTGTGGTGTTAACTGTACCCTATTTTCAGCGTAGATGATGTTTTCTTCCCCACTTTGATTCTTTTTCTACATTCTGGTGGTTTGTTCAGGAAGGAGAGTAAAACAAATGAGTCCTATGTTCCCATTTCCCATATAGCTCCAACAAAAGTGAAAAATTTCCTTTTAAAATCTAGATTCTTAGTTGTCCCTGATATTTAGCAAGATAATTTGATGTTACTGCATTTGTTAAAACATTAAGCATTATATGTGGATTCAATAGCATGCACTGAAAACAAAAGTAAAATTATTAGGCAGAACCACTATGCCAAAGGAAGAAATATTGCCTGAATTTATACTTTGACTTCATGTTCTTACCTGAATTTGGATTTTTCACAATGTGCTTACATTCTTGTCCCTCTTGATATGATCTGAGGCCCATGGTCTGCTGCTTGTCTACTGTTCGTTTGAATATTGAGGTACGAAATAAAATGCCTTTTCAGTAAAGGTTCTAGGATTGTGACCTTTTAAGCAACTATAAAATCATATTTCTTGAATTTCAGATCACTGACATCAATGTTATTTTAAAGAAGATAAAGGAGAAAACCCGTCTCTATCATGTCTTAATCAGCTCTTGCCCAGAGATATTCCTTTACATTTTTTAGAATCACCCTAAATGTAAATTACTTAGTAGTTATTTAGATCAATAAATTTAAAAATAATTTTTGTGTACTTTCTGGATTCAAATCTATAGACAGAACATACTGAAAAGTTACACTGATATATTAAGTTAACCCTCTTGAAATAAAATTCTCAGAGAGTGGGAAGTAATTTCCTATCTGGTTATTTCCCTTACTAAATTGACAATTTTGATATTATTTTTAAAAATCAAGATAACAGAATAAATGTGCTTTTGTAAAGTACTGATTTATTTGGCTTAAGAATTTTTAATACTGTAAATCTGGAATAAAATTAAATTCTTTATTGATAGAAATGTTTACATTATTCCCTATATTAACCATTGGCCCATGAAGCTATAGAGTGTCAACCATAATTTAAAGGGCATGTGATGTAGTCACAGCATTTGTGAAAGTGCCTGTGGTACTTCATCAGAAGTCCAGCTCCTCCAGATGTAAATAGGATTTTCACCTGTTACCAGTTGGATTCAGCTGGAACATTTCTCCTGTTCGATTATACCTGAGGTAAGTTTTTTACAATCTTAATTTAGGGCCCTTAAGAGCAGACTATAGCAGGTGTTTCTGTTGTTATTAGCCCAACAATTTTCCACACTGGCCAAATTGGATGTGTTTATGCAAAGAGTGCTTGGAGTGATGTATCCCAACATAACGGAGAAGGGAAAGGAAATTGTTCTGAGAAACCATGTCACACAAAAATGGGGGAGATATCTTGCTAAAAATGAAGAGGAGAATTGGTACTTTGTTTGTTGTAAAGAATTATTAAGGTGTGGTAGGATAAAAGCCAAAATAATATTTCTTAAAAGATGTGAACATACAGTATGTTGGGTTTTGTTTATTCATTTTTAGGATTTGAAATTGAGAAGACTGTTTAAGTCAGTGTTCTGCCTGTAACAGGCTGCACATTTTGGGGACATTTATGTCACTCATCTGAGCCTCAGTTCCTTATTTATAAAATATAACTTAGTTAAACCTTTCCTAAATTTTCAATAGCGCTTGTTGTATTTATTAAGTGAGATGGAAAATCCCTTAGTAAAAGGTAGGAGCCCGATATATCAAAATGCAAGGAATTGTAGTACGTAACTATATTTTTAAGTTCCCATCACAGGGTGTTGATAGCGCATGATGATATACATAGTTATCTTATTTTTTAGCAAAGGTTAGCCAATATTTTTAAATGTTTGTATTTTGGTAGAAAAATATATAACATGAGATCTACCCTCTGAACAAATTTTTAAGTGTCCAGTACAGTATTGTTAACTAGAAGCACAATGTTGTACAGCAGATCTCTAGAAATTTTTCATTGTACAGGATTGAAATTCTATACTCATCGAACACCAGTTCCCTATTTCTCCCTCCTCCTAGCTCCTGGAACTGCACTTCTACTTTCTCTTTGGGTTTGACTAGTTCAGATGGTAAACATAAGTGGAATCATACAGTAGTTCTCTTTTTGTGACTGGCTTATTTCACTCAACATGTCCTCAGATTTCATCAATATTGTAGCATACAACAGGATTTCCTCATTTTCTGTGGTTGATTAATATTCATTAATATTAATGAAGTAGGTATGTACTTCATTTTCTTTATCCATCCATCCATGGACATTTTCTTTATCCATCCATCCATGGATATTTAGGTTGTTATCACCTCTCAGCTATTGAGAATAATGTTGCAGTGAACATTGGAGTACAAATATCTCTTCAAGACCCTCCTTTTAATTCTTTTAGAGTATACCCAGAACTGGGATTGCTAGGACATATGTTAGTTTTATTCTTACTTTTTTGAGGAAACTTCATACTGTTTTCTACAGTACCTGTACCAGTTTATTTTTCCATTAACAGTGTATAAATGTTACAATTTCTCCACATCCTGGGCACATTTATCTCTTGTCTTTTTGAAAATAGCCATCTTAAAAAAAGTGTGAAATGATATCTCATTGTGATTTTGATTTACTCGTCCCCGGTTAGTGATATTGAGCATCTTTTTATATACTTGTTGGCCATTTGTATGTCTTCTTTGGACATATGTCTATTCAATTCCTTTGCCTATTTTAAAATCAGGGTTTTTTGTTTGTTTGTTTGAGGTTTTATTTTGGTTTTGTTATTAAATTGTAGGATATATATAAATTATATAAATTGTAGGAAATACAATTTGGAGATTAACCCCTTATCAGATATATAGTTTGCAAACATTTCCCCCATCCATAGGTTGCCTTTTCACTCTTTTGATGTTTTTTTTTTTTTGCTATGCAGAAGCTTTTAAGTTTGATGTAATCTCACTCATCCATTTTTACTTTTGTTGTTGTGCCTTTGGCGTCATAGCCAAGAAATTATTGCTAGATAACGTTATGAAGCTTTTCCTGTAGTTTTATACTGCTAGGTCTTTAATATATTTTGAGCTCATTTTTTGTGTGTGGTGTAAGAAAAGTTTCTAATTTTATTATTATTATCATTATTATTTTGCATGGGGGTTCAAAATTTCCAAATATTTTGTTGAAGATACCATCTGTTACCTATTGTATAGTCTTGGCACCTTTGTCAAAGATCATTTAACCATATATTTGTGTGGGTTTATTTCTGTGCTCTTCATTCTGTCCTATTGGTCCATATGTCTGTTTTTATGGCATTATCATACTATTTGAATATTGTAGTTTTGTAATATATTTTGAAAACAGGAAATGTGAGGCCCCCAGCTTTGTTCATCTTTCTCAATATTGTTTTTGGTTATACAGAATGCTTTGTTATTCATATGAATCATAGCATTTTTTTTCTATTTCTGTAAAAAATTCTATTGTGATTTTGATAGAGATTGCACTAAATCTGTAGATTACTTTAGTTAGTATAGACATTTTAACAATACACAATATTCTGTTCCATGAACATGAACACAGGATGTCTTCCATTGATTTGTATCTTCTTTAATTTCTTTCAATAATGTTTTGAAGTTTTCAATGTACAAGTCATTTGCTTCCTTGGTTAAGTTTATTCATAAGTATTTTATTCTTTTTCATGTTATTGTAAATGGATCTTTCTTAATTTTCTTGTCAGATTATTCATTGTTACCATATAGTATTGCAACTGATTTCTGCATGTTGCTTTGGTATCCTGAAACTTTATTGAATTTTTTTTTTTAATTCTGACATCTTTTTGCTGAAGTCTTTAGGGTTTTCTATATATAAAATCATGTAATCTGGAAACAGATTAAGATATTTCCTTCCATTCCTAGTTTGTTGGAAGTTTTTATCATGAAATAGGGTTCAGTTATATCAAGTACCTTTTCTGAGTCGATTGAGATGAACATGAGAATTTAATCCTTTATTCTGTTAATGATGTATATCACATTGATCGTTTTTTTTATGTTGAACCATTCTTACATCCTAGTGATAATCCCAACTTGTCATGGTGTATATATTTTTTTAATGTGCCATTTAATTTGTTTTGCTACTATTTTGTTGAGAATTTCTGTATGTACAAGGTCTGCCAATTGAGTTCGTGAACTTTTTGCACCTATGTTGCTAAGCTTTTTTTGATATTAGAGGGATTATTCATTACAAATTTGTATCAACTGGACAAACAGTTAACCAAAGTTACTATTTGGAAGTGCTGAAAAGGCTGCATGAAAAAGTTAGACGACCTGAACTTTTCCCTAATAATTCATGGCTCTTGCATCACGACAATGCACCAGTTCACACAGCACATCTGTGAGGGAGTTTTTAGCCAATAAACTAATCACTGTATTGGAACACCCTCCTTACTCACCTGATCTGGCCCCCAATGACTTCTTTCTTTACCCAAAGATAAAGGAAATATTGAAAGGAAGACATTTGGATGACATTCAGGACATTTAGGGTAATACAACAACAGCTGTGATGACCATTTCAGAAAAAGAGTTCCAAAATTGCTTTGAAGGGTGGACTAGGTGCTGGCATTGGTGCATAACTTCCAAGGACAGTACTTCGAAGATGACCGTAGTGATATTCAGCAACAGGTATGTAGCACTTTTTCTAGGATGAGTTCATGAACTTAATTGTCCAACCTCATATACTAGTTCTCATTATTTGTTTCATCTATTGGTCCATGGGACATTCCCCTAGAATTAAGCGCCTTATTCACTATCTTTAATACTACCTATTACCTGATTTACCCCCTTTCCCTATCAGCATTTTTGGATAACTCCCAAAAGCTTACAAATATACTATCTCTTCCACTAAAAGAAAATAAAGAAAACTCTCTTGATCCCACTTTTGTCAATTTTTTTTGGTTTTTGTTTTTTGAGGGTAGTGTCACTGGACCTCATACGTGGGACTGAACCGGGGCCGCTGTCTTCCCAAGCCAGCGCTTAACCGCCGCGCCACTCGGCTGGCCATTGTCAACTTTTTATACTCTTACTTATGCAAAACTGCTGGAAGGAGTTGTCTGCATTTTCTCTTATAATTTCCCCTTTTCCCATTTTCTTTTGCGTCTATGCTAATCAGATTTCAGCCCCCATCACTCCATGAAAACTACTTTTGGTAAGGTCATAACCTACTTCCACATTGTTAGAGCTAATGATCAGGTGTGAATTTGATTATTTCATGTTTTCAGTGTACATATACAGAATTCCCCAGCCCTGTTTATCAAGGAGACCATAAGCAGTGCTTTACAGTACCATCTTTGTCATAAATCAAGTGTCCATGTGTGGATTTATCTGAGGGCTTTCACTTCTGTCTTGTTGGTCTACCTATTGCTGTACTCAGTATCATATGGCTTAATTACTATAGTTTTAAATAAATCTTCATATTCATTGAGCAAGTCCTTCCACCTACTCTTGGTCCTTCACATTCCCATATGAATTTTCAAACCAGGTGCCAATTTTACAATGGATCCCATTGGGGTTCTGAATGATAATACATTGAATCTATAAGTCAACTTGGGGAGAAGTTTACAGTGAGGCTTCTTCCAATCTATGAATTTAGTATATCCTCTGTTCTTCTACATCATTTAAAAAATTTCTTTCAATGTTCTGTAATTTTCTGTGTAGAAATTTTGCATATTTCATTAGATGTATTTCAAATTATGTTTTAAAGTCTTTTACATTCCTTTTGTTTTGGATATATAGGAAGAAATTTAGTTTTATATATAAGCCTTATATAAAATAATCTTACTAAACTCAAATATTAATTTTATAATTATTTGTAGATTATTTTAGACTTTTGCCACAGAAGTGGACATTGAGGGTGGTGGAAGATAAATAGAGGCTTTGCCCAGGGAACATCTAAATCTGCACTCACAGTTGTCAGCTACCTTCACGTAGTCTTTCTTGGAAGAATGATGAGTTCAACAATGCCATTAACCTCATAATAGTCACCTTCCCACTTGGAAGAAGGTGCCCTATGAGAAATCTATTGCATGAATTAGAATTAGGATGAAAACATCAGAATTAAAGGACTTGTGGGGGAAGGAGGAGGTCAGGAATGAAAAATTAAACTATCCTGTCAGTCACCCAAATGTCTGTGAGTGATAACTGAGATTAAGCTGAAATTGATGTGCAGTATTATTAAAACAGATGTCCTGAGAAATCCGTAGAGAGGAATCTGGTATTCCCTGCTATAGCATCTTAGCACTAAATGAGGGATACTTCATGGAACTAATAGGGAGGTACAAAAAAAAGCATAAAAAAGAGAAAAATCTATGGAGTTAAATAATAGCCCTCTAGAAGAAAGAATACAGGAAAATGTAAAATAATTCTTCAAGAAAAGATAAATTGGGGCTGGCCAAGTGGTGCTTTGGTTAAGAGTTGACTTGGGACCCCAGCTCTGAGCACCAGGGCCCAGGTTCGGATCCCACATGTGGGCCAGTGACGCTGTGCCCTCTACTGTGTGGTGACCAACAGCTCGACCTGGAGCTGGACTGTTGTGAATCACCGGCAATGGCATAGGCTGCAGTAGGGCTGGCCGGCAGCTGGTGTGCACTTTCCTGAGCTGCTGTGAGCCGCCGTGAGTGACTGTCCAATGGCTGGCGAGTGACTGCCTAACCGGGAAGAGTGCAATGATAATACCAACATGGGCCAGTGAAGTGACATCCTTCACAACTAGACTGAAAAACAAAAAGGACAGCAATTTGTTTGTTCCCTTTCCCCGATACCCCAAAGCCGTTCCCCTCCCCCAATTCCCTAATAGAAAATCTAAAAAAAAAAAAAAAGAGAAGATAAAGTGTCATGGAGACAATATGGGAATTTGTAGTCAGTTATGGGTGAGTTTGAATCCCAACTCCATCATTTCTTCTACTGGGAGTGTCTATTTTCTTTATTACACTAGTGAATGGGGTGGACAACTTAGAAGGAAATTTCAATACCATTTTTCATTCAAAACATCATTCTGAAAAGGAAGGTGGAGAACTTCCCAAAATTTTCTTCTAGTTTCTGTAATCCTTTCATAGCACACAAAAAATAGAAGGAAATAAACAATAACATCCAATGAGAGAAACCATTCCAGATTCCATGGTGCAGATGGAATTTCTTATGGTTGTCAACAAAATGGTAGCATTTCCATTTAACATACAAGTTTATTCTTACACACTCTTGATTACTATAGTTTATAGTTAAGTTTGGAAATCGGGTAGCATAACTCCTCCAATGTTGTTATTCTTTTAAAAAGTGTTTTTGTATTTTTGGTCTTCTGCAGTGCCACATAAGTTTTAGGGCCAGTTTGTCAGTTTTGATACACATTGCACTGAACCTATAAATCAATTTGGGGAGGATCATCCTCTTAACAAACTTGAGACTTTCAATCAATGAACAGGTTCCACTTCTCCATTTACTACAATTTTCTTGAATTGCTCTCAGAGAAATGCCAGCAAGAAACCAATGAAATAGTTATTTGACCGCATCAATGAAAACTACAGATTTGCAGATTTCTCCTGTTAGTTTAAGAATCAGGCTGAGGGAACTCAGCCTGATTAGACTTTTCTGGTCTAAGAGTAGATTTCAGTAAAACAAGGAGAAGAAAAGAGGACCAAGGTAAACTTCAACTTGATGAATGGGGACTCCTAAGACAGGTTTGATAGTGTTTCAGGGAAGGGTACCACAGATGGGATGGAGTCAGAGTGATGGGCATGAGCTGGAAAGGAAAGTGCTCAGATACAGGGGTAGATTAAAAAATGTAGTTTTCTTGAACTAGTTAAGTGGTTTTTCCCTGAGAGGAATTTTGTTAAGAAGAGAATTTTCTCACAGGAATCTCTTCCTGAGATTCTGTTTACTTCTCATCGCTCCCAAATGGGCATTGGAGACCAGTTTCTTTGGAACATCTCAGTAGTGAGAAGCAGAACCTCCGACCTTAGAATGCTTTAAAAACTAAATTAAAATTTTTGAGGCCGGCCAAGTGGCACGGTGGTTAAGTGCTGGCTTGGGAAGCCAGCGGCCCCGGTTCAGGTCCCACATATGAGGGCCAGTGACACTGCCCTCAAAAAAATAAATCAATAAAATAAAATTTTTGAATAGTATATTTTTTGCAGCATCCAAGTATATGGGAGAATGTAAAAACAAACATTTTCATGTCTCAAATGTAATGTATTGTACAAGAACATGAACTTGAAGTCACATTGCACAATGCACTTGGTCTGGTAGGAGATTTCAGAAATAATAAATAAATCAAGGTCAGTAATAGGAGCCTCTAGAACCAATCATCCCCAAGGTTCCAACTGAAGATGTGATTAGGTAATGTGGAATGCTATGGTCAGCTCATAATAGATTTTAAGCTTACATGCACTATCCTTAATTTAGAAGATTTTTCTTCATGAAAATCCCCATATTGATTTCTATGAAAAAAATTTTATGAGAGCCAAACATTTTGTGGAGCATTTAATTGAAATTGGCAGGGAAGTCACACAAACAGCCTTTCACCAGTTTGCTTCCTGAGCCCCACCTGCTCCACTGACTTCCAAAGTCAATGCTCCCTACATATAATCCTCACAGCCAAGTGCAGACCCTAGGAAACTTTATCCAGTAACCTGCTCCTCGGCAAAAGTGCTGCCTGTCAGGTCTTACCTTTCCCAGGCACCCTGTAATCTTTTTTTTTTTTTTTAAGATTTTATTGGGGAATTGGAGGAGGGGAACAGAGAAGTTGCTCTCCTTTTGTTCTTCAGTCTAGTTGTGGAGGACACTGCTTCACTGGCCCATATTGGTATTGTCATTGCACTCTTCCTGGCTGAAACAGATCGGTAGCCGGCCTCTGGACAGCTGCCTACAGAAGTTATTGGCAGCTCACACGGGCTGTGGGCCTCTCACGCTGGCTGCTGGCCACTCACTGTAGCTTAGCCCACTGTAGCAGGGGCTGCAGCCTACACAGTCGCTGGAAACTCACTGCAGCCCAGCTCCAGGTGGAGCTGTTGTTCACCATCTTAGCTGTAGAGGGTAGTGTCACTGGCCCTTATATGTGGGATCCGATTCCGGGCCCTGATGCTCAGAGCTGGAGACCCAAGCCAGCTCTTAACAAATGCACCACTCGGCTGGCCCTAGGCACCCTGTATTCTTGATGAATAAAATGTTCTCAATTCTACCTGTACCACTGACAGGGACTTTGCAAAAAATGTCAACAGGACTGCCATTTCATCCTTGGAGTAACATTTTAAAGTGAGTACTAGATAGATACCTAGGGCTGAGTGGTGGGAGCAGTAAAGGAAGTATGTGCACAACTATAGAGACTTTCAAAGCAATGACAAAAGTCATTCTGCTTTTTATTATCACATACACCAGCACTTCTACACAATGTCGGTGATAAAAATGAAATAGCACTCCCTGCTGTGGCTGACCATTCCCCCTTTCCTCTTGTTGATAAGTCCTAGATAGGAGATTTTGTTAACCTGGTTACACAGACAGGGCAAAAGGCTTAGAGAGGGCCTTGTTCCCCTAGGTCTTACAGCTTGTAAGGTAAAGTGTTTGCATTTGTACCAGATATAGCTGACACTAAAGTACTTAACAAATATGCTACGGTGCCTACTTTTTGATGCCAATCCAGTGTTCTTTAGTAAAGGCACCCCTTGGCTTTTCTCTACCCTTCTATTAAGTGCCATTGAGACATCATCAGTGAAAACCACTACACTCTGTAATGGATTTTCAAAGTCAATGACAGTGCATCTGTATAATTCCCTAGGAAAATAATGCTAGTTTCAACTCATTATTGTCAAGGACTATTGACCAGTATGTTCCAATTCAATCTAACTGGATAACAACTTCAACCTTCCTGAATTCATAATGAACTATGGCTCTTGCTAAGAGATGACAAAAAAAATCAAGGTAGAGCTGGTTCTTCACAGCAAGAAGCCAATTTTAAAATCTGAACAAAGACTGAAAACAGCCGCTGTCTATATTTTAAAAGAAGGCAACCTATTTATCAAATATCAGTCTATAATCTTTATGTTTCTGAAAGCAAAACATTCATTCCATTTTGAATGATCCACAGAATTTTCCACAAAAATAGGAGCATCTTAGGAAGAGAACATTAAATTACATGCCAAAAATTTAATCACATGTTGTTTTATGGTGGTGGCAATAAATATGAAATTAATAATTTTTTTCAGTTAAGTTTTCTAAAAAAATTGTTATAGAGCATTAATAACTAACACATTTTAAATAAATGTTTAAATGAAACATTTTTAAATTTCAGTAACAGCTATCATCATCATTATTCATTAGGAATCATTAGGCTGTCTTAAGTTGCTCATCTAATTCTTTATTCTATTCTGTTTTGTAGGTAACTACATTCTTCATCTCTAAATTGAATGAAACCAAGAAATACTTCAAAGAAAGGAATGTTATGAAAATTAAATATGATCTCAATATATCTGATGTCTTAGATTTTTCACTGTGTCAGTTTCCTAGGGCTGCTTTAACAAGTACACAGACTGAGGGGCTGGAAACAGCAGGGTTTATTCTCTTGCAGTTTAGGAGGCTGGATAAGGTGCCGGCAGTGCCATGTTCCCTTTGAGGGCTCTAAGGAAGGGTCCTTCCTTGCCCGTTTTGGCAATCCTTGACGTTCCTTTTGGCTTGTAGCTGCATCATCCTAATTTCTGCCTCCATTTCACCTGGCAATTTTCCCTATGTGATTGTGTACTATGTCTTTCCCGCTTCATAAAAGGATTCGAGTCATTGGATTTAGGGCCTAATCTAATACATTATAATGTTATCTTAACTAATTACATCTGTAAAGATTTTGTTTCCAAATTAGGTCATGTTCTGAGGTTCTGGGTGGACATGTATTTTGGGGAAACACTATTTAACCCATTAAATTTATCTAATTCCTTATGCTATTGTGTTTCCATCTATGTCATAACATGAGGAACTATTATAGGTGTTTTTGTATTGGTTTTTGTTGTTGTTTTTTGCTGCCAAAAATACAGGAACTTTGGATTCCTAGAGACCTGGATTCAAATCCTATCACTGTACATGAACAAAGGCAGGTGTAATTACTTTCTTTATCTATAAATTGAAGGGAAGCAAGATGAATTCACTGAAGTATTATGAAAATTATACATGATACTCAATATAGAAATCATGCATGGCACATGCTAGGACCTTAAGAAATATTATTCTTTCTATTAAAATTTAGAATGTTATATAATAAAATACTTATTAGAATGGCAAATGAATTAGTAGCCAGCCATAATCTTTGACAAATAGAATAATATAACTTTCTCCCTATGTAAATAATGATTATTTTGGAAATCTCACTGTTAAGAAGTTCTTCCTTATACAGAATGCCTCCTTTGGTTATTTGGGCCATTATTAACCCTTGTGCCCCATATGCTTTTATTGAGATATTCAAACTCTGTAGTAATTTTTCTTATTAAATAAGTTAAATTTGTCATCAATATGTAACATCTCAAATGAAAACAATATTATATATCAGACACTTATGTAACACCAACCAGACTTGACAAGTCTGGTTTAATATGTGACATTTGTCTACACATTTTAATTCTTTTGTTTCAATTTAAAAAAATAAAGATTTACTTACATAATTTAACACCACCTTCCCATCAAATTCCTTTACTTCCATTCTTAGTAACCAATACACTGAATGGGATGCTGATTATGTGGGTCACCAAGTCACAGTATGCTAGTGGTGACATTAACACAAACTAAAATGTGTATAAAATTTACGTCTTCTGTGTATGTATTTTTTTATATGTATGTATTTTTAAAACAGCAATTGCTTTTTAAATGTATGTGAATGAATAGTCATATACATATATACTTTTTTCAACTCATTTTTATTGCAAGTTAACCTGGACCTTTCATTTCATTGATCTCCCCTGTATCAGGGCCATTTTGCCTTATCCTGTCCCCTACTGAGGGACAATTAGATTGCTTCTTTTCTTTCTGCTCTTATAGCCAATTCTGTAGTGAACATTCTACTTATTTCTCCATGTGTATAAGTGTGGTTGTTTCTAGTCCTGCAATTGTTTAATTCTTAAGATATTCACATTTTTAGCTTTATGGCTATTACTAAACTGGTTTCCAAACTAGATGTACCAATTTATACTTTCCCCAGAATTACATGACAATACCCATTTCCACAAATTCTTGTAAACATTTGGTAGGATCAAATTTGTTTTATCAATTGGATGATTATAAAACAGTGTCTCTTCAGTCTTTGATTATGACAGAGGTTGGACATTTTTTCGGTATAATATTCCTGTGTTTGTTTTGTGTTTTGCAAATATCTTTTTCAGCTTGTGAGACATCTTTTCTGGTCTTCACCATAGTATATAAATCTTGACATCTTGTAAGGTAAGTGTCTCCTTATTTATTTGCTATTCTCCTTTCATCACTGACCTACTTGACTTTTCCATAGGGACAAGAAGACTTCTTTGCCAGAAGCTGCTCAGTGCCTTTAAGTCACACCAGTGCCTAAGCTTTGGCATGGTTAGCTGTGTGGGAACAAAAGCCCAGTGCTGGCATTTGGTTCAACTGGGCAGAGTGTTGCACCCTCTTTGCTCATATTTTGACTGAGATGTTCTTTTGAATCTCACTTGATCTGGTTTCCAATCTCTGACTTCTGTCTGGCTTCTCACTGATTATTTAATTCTCCTGAGCTTCTCTTATGAGTGAATGAGTTTCCATATCTCCTCATATTTGAACCTAATTTTAGGTCTTTGCACTTCTTGAGGGCGAGCGGAGAGCTTACAGGAAAGCTCAGTTACGTAGATAATGTATATTTGGTCAATACAGATAATCTCTAAATGACTGAGGGTTTAATGTAAATTATTTCTCTCATGTGACTGAAAGAAAATAAAATTTAATTAAATACAGTCCTACAGTTAACTATGGCAGTAATAGAAATCTTTGTTTGAGTGCATATTCCAGAATCTGCCTCATTTCTTTTTCTCTTGGCTACATTAAATAACTCTACTCTTAAAATAGACCAATTATCCCCAAAAGGATGATAAATTAAAAACAAATAATTTTTTGCTGTTTTAACAATTCTAGAACTTGTATTTTGAGTAATAATCCTTCATGCATTTAGTCCCATCCACACTGAAGTCTTGGACAGAAGTGATATGTTTACATAATAAAATATCTTGCAAGAAAAAAATCTAAGAAATAATTGAGTTTAATTTTATTGGTTTGGTCGATATATAATATCTAATATTTGAATGAAAGGTTTTGCAGTTTTATAAATATACATGTAGAGTTCATGAATATTTATCAATGTCTATTTTACTCTCCAGTATTTCCTGTTGTTGAGCATATTAATATATGAAGAAAATAAAAGAATTTGGATTTAACATTTTACTATTTTGCCTCATATCAGGAAATCTAACAAAAAAGTAATGAGTAGTGTAGTGTATTCATTTTCACTGGGTTCTACAGCATTATTTCCGTTAGAGTGCAGTTTTTCGATATTTGAAATGAAGTAAGTTCTCTCATAATGTGTTAATAGAATTTCCAAAAATATTGAAGTGTCTTCCTGTCTCTCCCTTTATCTGTGCCTCATATCTGTTTACATAAGTGGTAATCAAATGACCTAATTTAAATTAACTCCTGAAAAGGAGTCAATAAGTAAAAAAATGCTGTAGATTGATTTAATTAGCTCATTAATTAAATAATTTAACTATTCTCTTATTCAGCAAACATTCATTGAACTACTATAATGATATGTGGTATTTGCCACACACAGGATTACTGAAAATAAAAGACAATGGCTAAATCGATTAGACACATCTGTATCTCCCATTATCTAAACCTATTATTTCACCCCTTTTTTTTTTTTTTAGGGCAGTGTCACTGGCCCTCATATGTGGGACCCGAACCAGGGCCGCTGGCTTCCCAAGCCAGCGCTTAACCACCGCACCACTTGGCCGGCCCTAAACCTATTAAATTACTAAGTTTGAAATGAAAGAGTTTAGATGGCCACAGATACTTGTACTTGATTTTTAAATGACTGTGGATATGAGACATGTTTGCACAATAATAGAGATTAAAAATTGCTTTTAACTGACCCAATGTGCAAATATGTATACTAATTTTGTTACACTAAACTTTGCTACTCTACATCCATTTTTATTAAGAGTAAAGAACAAATTTATAATTAATAAAGACCAAATTTTTACATTATGCTTTTAGTTGGTGGCTCCAGTGGATTTACTTTTCTCTTAGAAAAACCCATGAAACCAGGCAAGGGGTATTCAGTAGCATTGAGACCATAAATTGGTATGTTTCTAATCTGTTAAAAGAATTGTGACTCTTAAGACCAAACAGGAAAAATAAGAGTTCAGTGACTTGTCTTCTTAGACCACTAAGAAAACAACAAAAACAGCAAGGATATAAGTTGGGAAAAGCATCTATCTACTCACTTGCTCTCTATCCCCCTACTAGAGACACGGGACTTGGAACAACCCAAAATCCCACTGTTAACTGCATATGTGGATGGTACATTACTGGTAGATAATTTCCCTCTCTTCTTCCTTATCACTCCTTTTTCTTTGAAACATGACAACCCCAGGAATGTAGCATATCCAAGTGTCAAATGAATTAAACAGCAGCATCACATATTCTGAGATGTACCATGGAGACTGGGTATGAATGGCCACAGGAAGAACACTGGTTGCAGGATACAATGAGGGATGTATTTGCACTTTCTTTTATTAATCGCAGCTAAAAATCTACTTAGACTCTTTCAAATAACTTAGGAAGAGATTTACCTTTTACCATCCAAATGGTTAGGCAATAGAAAGAGGGAGGAAGTCCTATCATACTGGCAGAATGACCCTAAAGAAATGCCTGAAGGATATCAAAGTTTTGTTTAGAGGTTGTGGGCACAGCTTGCCTTTCAGCAGAAGATGGGAAGGGGCGTCTGCCTTCAATACTGGTGCACAATGCTATTCAGAATCCATCAACCTGCTAAGAAAAGATAGAGAAAGCTGAGGGGGGCGGGAACCTGTTTGAAGGCACAAGAGAACTAAAACTATACTGAAAAATTATGTGACAAAATTGGAGAGAAGACAGAAATTCAGGAAGTCCCTCTGTTTCTCTGGGGTTGTTTGTTGATTGCCAATTATGGAAATGTACAGATAAAAGGCTGCAAGTGCTTTGGGCAACTGTCAAGGCTAGGGTAAGAGGATGAAATTGGAAGCCAGAGACCACCAATGTGGTGATGGAGGATCCTGGTAAGACCTCTGGGCTTTCGAATTGATATGCTGAGAGTTGCACCTACAAAAAAGAGTAACAGGTTCCATCCACATCGTTGCAAATGGTACGATTTCTTTCTTTATAGCTGCATAATATTCCATTGTGTAAATGTACCACAGTTTCTTAATCCAGTTGTCTATTGATGGGCATTTCAATTGTTTCCAAGTTTTGGCTGTTGTAAATAGCACTGCAATGAACATAGGGGTGCATATATTTTTTTCAAATTAGTGTCTTGGGTTTTTCAGGATAAATGCCTAGGAGTGGAATTGCTGGGTCAAAAGGTAGTTCCATTTCCAGTTTTTTGAGATACCTACATACTGACTTCCATAGTGGCTGCACCAATCTGCAATGCCATCAACAGTGCAGCAGGGTCCCTTTTCCCCACAGTCCCGCCTAGAGAACATTATGTTAAGTGAAATAAGTCAGTCACAGAAAGACAAATACTATATGATCTCACTTATATGTGGAATCTAAAGAACTGAATAAATGAAGACTGTAAACAGAAATAGTCTTAGAGAAACAAAGGAAAAACTGATGAGGGCTAGATGGGATGGGGATGGGAGAAGGGGAAGGGATGAGGCAACATAAACTGATAACTACAATACTATTGCAGAGACAGAAGAGACAGTTTAGGGAATATAATCAATAAGGTTGTAAATATTGTTTTTTAGGGGAACAGACGGATGCATGTCCTTTTAGGGAGACCACTTCATGGATGGTGTAGTGGCCTTACCACTGCACTGTACATCTGAAGCTGCCTCTGAACAATATTATAGGTCAACTATAATTTAACACACATATAGTCATGGGAAATGTGATATAGTGTGGGGATGGAGTCAATGGAATTGTAATAGATATGTATGATATCAGGTGTTGGGGGCAGAGGAGGGGGGAGTCACTTTGTAAGGGTTGAAAAAAAATAACTATTGCATTGTTTTGTACATCTGTAACTAATAAAAAAAATATAAGAGTAATAGGGGAAGAGCAGTCCTCCCAGGGGCTGCAGCAATGTGTCACATCACCAGAGCTGATAAGGGATACTACACAGATAGAACCCCAGCCCCTTGGGGAAACAAATATAAATCCCATGGTATCACTACAACAGTGTAGGAGATTAAATTAAAACAAGCTGCTCAGATAACAGATACAGGACAAAGAGGCCATAAAGGTTCAACTTTAGAATCATCACTGACTGATGATTCAAGATAGCTGTGCTTATTACAGTCAAAGACATAAAATATGAGACTGGGAATTTCAACTCAGAACTGTAAACTCTAAAAAGTAGAATCCCAATTCACTTTTTAAATTAAAAAAATAAAATACCTGAAATTAAGAACTCAGTCTACAGCTAAGAGCTGTTTATATAGCTTATATAGATGATAGATAGATAGATAATAGAGAAATAACAAAGACAGAGTAAGTGACATCTAGATAATAGTGAGGAAGTCCAAAATGTGTTTAAGAAGAAATGAAAGTGAGCAATGGATAAAAGCAATACTGAAATTATAATGGTTGAGAATAGAAAACTTGAAAAAGACAACCAATCATGGGCTAAAAAAGGTCTAAAAACAATAAGTATGACAAATGCAAAGTAAATCACATCTTAGCACATCATAATAAAACTCCAGAAAAACAAGAAAATGCTACACTCAAGAAAATATATATCTTCAATATAACAGGATTTCTAGGCATCCACTTGATTTTTTGGTAGCTTTATTGAAATGTATTCACATGCCATATAATTTGCCATTTAAAGCGTACAATTCAAAGTTCTTAAAATATATACTCACAGGATTGTGCAACATCAACACAATTTTTGAACATTTTCATCACTCCAAAAATAAACTCCATATCCTTTAGCTATCATTGCCAATCCCCTCTTCCCTCAGCCCTAGGGAACCAGTAATCTACTTTCTCTTTCTAGAGTTTCCTACTCTGGAAATCTCATATAAATGAAATCTGATAACATGTGGTTTTCTGGGACTGGCTTCTCTTACTTAGCAAAATGTTTTCAAGGCTTATCCATATTGTAGCATGTATCATTACTTTATCTCTTTTAATGTACCAATAATATTCTATTATGTGTATATCACATTCTGCTTATTCATTCATCAGTTCATGGACGTTTGGGTTTTCGCCATGTTTTGGCTATTATGGATAATGCTTCTATAAAATTACAAATTTGAATATAAAATTGCTTACAGTTTTGAGAGTGGACATATGTTTACCTTGGGTAGATGACCAGGAGTGGAATTGCTTGGTCAGTGATAACTATACATTTAACATTTTGAAGACTTGCTAAATAGTTTTCCAAAGTAGCTGTGTCATTTCATATGCCTGCCAGCAGTATATGAGGGTTCTAATTTCCCCACATCTTCACAAGTGGTTGGCACTTGTTCTTATCTGTTTCTTTTTTGTTTTGTTTTATTTGTTTGTTTGTTTGTTTTTATTTTTTTTAGAGGGCAGTGTCACTGGCCCTCATATGTGGGATCCGAACTGGGGCCGCTGGCGTCCCAGGCCAGCTCTTAACCACTGCGCCACTCGCCCAGCCCATGTTATTATCTGTTTTATATTTTGTTTTGGTTTCATTTTTATAACCATCCCAGGGTTGTGAAATGCTGTCATCTTAACATGACTAATGGAAGTCAGAAGTAAATGGAATTATATATTTAATGCAAATAACTGCCAACTTAGAATTCTATGCTTAGTGAAAATATATTTCCAAATTAATTTGAAATATAGAAAAAATAAAAATTGATAGCAATAAGTATTGGCACATCCATACAAGGAGAAATATTAAAGTATGTTCTTCAGGCAGAAGGGAAATGTTCCCATATGGAAATTCAGAGGTGCACTAACTTCTAAGTTGTGTGGTGGAAGTCAGCCAATCCCTAAACTCTGTTTTCTTAATACCTAATATAACAATAAAACTCTTTACTTTCTTCAAGGTGAATGGATTCTTTATGCACTGTTTTTCCTTGTTTTGCAAGCAATACATTCATCTTTACTTCAGATATATTTAAGTGGTAGTTATATTAGAAGTTTGGATTTTATCTGTTGATAATAGAAAATTATTTTGAAAGACAACTATGAATACATTGTAGATTGCCAAGGAGTGAGAGAGGATACTGGGAGACCAATTAATTGGTCATTGGCGGAGGGGGGTTGTCCCAGATGATAGGTGAGGTGACCACTGTTAGGAGACGGGGAAAACTGAACAGTGTTGGAACATATAGGATTAGCAGGACTTACAGACTGATTGGAGGAGGGGCATAAGCAAGAAAAAGGAGATAAGGAAAAAAATAAGAAGAGACACTAGTCAGGAGAATAGAGAACATAAGAGAAGAATAGTTTTGGAGGAGAGATAAGTAGTTCGTTTTTGAAGATACGTAATTTGATGTACCTATGGAAAAACCAAGTAAAGACGACCAGGTAAATACATATATAAATTTGGAGTTCAGGGGGAAATGTTTGAGCTACAGATACAGATTTATGGCCCGTAACATATTTGTTTATAGTAATAGCCTTGGGAATGGATGGCTCTCCCATGGAGACTCTGCCCAGAAGGATCTTTACAGTCATGGGCACATTCAGAATCACATGGGTAGCTTTCTTTAAAAGTCCATGTCAAGGACACACTCTTTTTGTGTTCTAATTCAGTTGCATTGTGGTAAGACATGGTACTTGTGATTCTCAAGTTCACGTTATGAATTTCAAATGCATAGAGAGAAAAAAAGAAGTTTTGAGGAATAACACCAACCATTAAGTGACAGATAAAAGACAATGGAAATTACAAAGTGTCAGAACAGCTAAGAGAAAATCTAAATGAAGGTGATGTTCCAGAAAGTAAGGGAAGAGGCATTTCACAAAGGAGGCCAGATTTAAAAAATAAAAAGAGAATATACAAGACAGCTGAGTGACATTTTAGAAAAACAGTTTCAGATGATACATGAGGACTGAAGGCACTGTTGTGTGTGTGTGTGTGCGCCTCTGTGTGTGTGTGTGTGTACACATGCATGTATGCACATGAAGATGGGTATATTGGGAAAAAAAGACCAGAGGTTGCAGAAGGAGATAATGAGTATTTGAATCTCCTGCATACTGTGCCTGGGGAGAAGCTTAGATTCCTTCTATCAAATTAAAAAAAAAAAAAGAGAAGAGACGGAAAGAAGAAACTAATCAAGAGCTGCATACAATCTATATAAAGAAAGCCCTGTGTAAATGTGTTAAGAATTTTTAAAAAATGCATAACCTCATGTTTTAGAAGATGTGGAGGAAAACAATAATGTATGAGGTTACTTTTATAGGTAGGAAAAATCAAGTCTATAAAAGATTAATGAGACAATGAGAAAAAAGAAAAGAGTGACATGGATGGGATGGAATGAAGGCATGGGGCATGGGTCAATTATGGGATAATTATTGTTATCAATTTTTATTTTTAGTAATAGCTAAAACAAAGAAAGTAGGTTGGGCATACAGAACTATTTCACAATCCACATCTCTTTATATAATTTACTTAAACTATGTAAATGATAGAAAAACTACTAAAACTGATTTTGCGTAGGTAAGGAAGAAAAAAATGCGATGCTGTATTGTAGTTATATCTTTCTCTATTTGCAACAGATGTTCAACAGGAAGCCCCAAATGGTTGTTGTTAGTTATGCATGGCTCAGAACAGAACAGCTTGTGTGAGCTCCAGGCCCAGAATGCTGCAATCTGAAAATAGGCCACAGTCATCAAATGCACTGTGATTATTGTGAGGAGACACTGCTAACAGACCCCCCAGGGCTGTGGATTAGGTAACATTTCTATTTCTAACCTAGGAATACATTACTCTGTATGTTATTTTGCATAATCAAAATACAATACCATGTCTATTACCTATAGATGTGCCACACAAAAATATTTAGGATATATAAGTACATCAAGAATATATGTTTTTCACTGATTCATGTAAAATGTCTATGGTGAAGACAACTAATTTTTATATATTAAGCTAGTTTTTGAGGTTTTAGAGGCAATGTTGACTAGAATTCATGCAAGCAACACCAAAACCTGTTATATTAAATATGGAAAATATTACTATTCTATTGATAAAATTCTCATTATGACATTTAAACTAAAGAAAAGCATAATTTTAGACAGTGAGAGATATGGGTTTGGGTAACACTATAGGATGAAAATAAAATTTATAAAAAATATTTCAAATTGGAAGCATTTCATGGAAGATATATGAAATACAAATTAGAATGGGGAAAACAACAGAAGAAAAAATCCTTTTCTTTAGCTAAAACATCATCTTTTAAAACAAATATGATGTTCAGAGAGTTTCTAAATTAATAAATATGAGAAAGTTTGCTATAAAATATTATTTTCAGATTAATAAAGAACTAAATATGTGCCTGACAGAAAGAAAATTTTACTGATATGTCATTAAAAATGTGAAGGATTATCCTTAAAGACATTTTTTTTCTCTGGATGAAATTTAAAACCATAATATAACTTTTATAGCATGTATACAGTCAGAAATAGTTTATTTCTTATACTGCTTCACAGGAAAAAGGCCTTCCTGGCACTGCTTGGCTCTGAAATAATCGATGCATTTTCTAGATATAAAAAAGAGATAATTTCCTTTCATTTGTGAAATTACTCAGAAAATGAAACTTACTAGCACAACAGAACCTCAGCTTGCTATGATGATTTCATCTCACATTTGGGTAGTAATTTTTACATTTATTAAGCAGTTCATTATTGTTTAATTCATTTTATTTTCATTAAACAGTATGTATTATTGAAATTTGCAGTTCTTTATTTATCATCAAAACAAAAATATTCAGCCACAGTAATCAGACAAGAAAAAGAAACAAAAGGCATCCAAATGAGAAAGGAAGAACTAAAATTCTCATTATTTGCAGATGACATGATACCATATAGAGAGAACCCCAAAGGTTCCACAAAAAACTGTTAGAACTGAAAAATGAATTTAGTAAAGTAGCAGGATACAAAATTAATATTCAGAAATCAGTTGAATCTTTATATACCAATAATGAACTATCAGAAAGAGAAATAAAGAAAACAACCCTCATTTACAATTGCATGAAAAAAAAACAATTTACCCCACCCTCCACCCTGCTTGTGCTGCGTTTCCAAAGAAACACCAGGCAGGTGCCTTCCGGCTGCATCAGATTGCTCACTGAAACGTGCCTGAGCCACCTTGGGTCACCACCCTCCGCCCTGCTTGTGCTGTGTTTCCAAGGAAACGCCGGGTGGGTGCCCTCCGGCTCCATCAAGCTGCTCACTGAGACGCAGGAGTGCGTAAGCCGCCTTGGATCCCCACCCTCCGCCCTGCTTTAGCTGCGTTGCCAGGGAAACGCAGGATGGGTGTTCTCCAGCTGCATCACTCTGTTCACTGAGACTCAGTAGCAGACAACCTGCAACAACCTGTGAAGATTTTTTTTTTTTTTGGGAGTGAGCACATTCCAGAGCACACAGCAGCTAATTGTGGAAAGCTCACTGCAACCCTGAGAAAGTGGTCTGCAGATTAAAGAGGACAAAGAGCCCCCCACCTCTTTCCTTTTTTTTTTCTTTCTTTTCTTTTTTTCTTTTTTCTTTTCTCTTCTTTCTAGGTGATCTATCTAATACATCGAAGCATTCACAGAACGACAGCCAGAATGAGAAAACAAAGAAACATGTTCCAAGTAAAAGATCAGAAGAGAACTCTAGAAATGGAACTAAATGAAACAGAGGTATCCAAACTTTCAGAGACAGAGTTTAGAACACTGATGATAAGAATGTTTAAGGAACTTAGCAAGGACATAAAGCAACATAGGGAAACCATAAAAAAACAACCAGTTAGAACTAAAGAATACAATAACTGAAATGAAGAACACACTCGAAGGAATCACCAGTAGAGTAGATGAAGCAGAGGAGCGAATCAGTGAATTAGAAGACAAAATAGCAGAAATCACCCAGCTGGAACAACAAAAAGAAAAAAGAATAAAAAAGAATGAAAATAGTTTAAGAGACCTCTGGGACAACATGAAACGCAGCAATTTCACATCATAGGAATACCAGAAGGAGAAGAGAAGAAGTAAGGGATTGAGAATGTATTTAAAGAAATAATGACTGAAAACTTCCCTACCATGGAAGGAAATCGACATACAAGCCCAGGACGTACAGAGAGTTCCTAACAGGCTGAATCCAAACAGGCCCACACCAAGACACATCATAGTTAAAATGGCAAAGGTTACAGACAGAGACAGAATCCTAAAAGCAGCAAGAGAAAGACAGCAGGTTACATATAAAGGAATTCCTATAAGACTAACAGCTGACTTTTCTTCAGAAACTCTGCAAGCCAGAAGGGAATGGCAAGAGATATTCAAAGTGACACAAAATAGAGGTCTACAACCAAGATTGCTCTACCCAGCACGGCTATCACTTAAAGTTGAAGGAGAGATAAAGAGCTTCTCAGAAAAGAATAAGCTTAAGGAGTTCATTACCACCAAGCCAGCATTGCAGGAAATGTTAAAAGGGCTTTTTTAAACAGAAGAAAGGGGAAAACAAGCTAACCCAGGAAGACAAGAAATACAAATAACAAAATGGCAATAAATATACACCTATCAGTAATTACCTTAAATGTGAATGGGCTAAATGCTCCAATCAAAAGACACAGAGTGGCTGAGTGGATAAGAAAACAGGACCCATGCATATGCTGTCTACAAGAGACTCATTTCAGATCAAAAGACACACATAGACTGAAAGTAAAGGGATGGAATAAGATATTTCATGCAAATGAAAATGAGAAAAAAGCTGGAGTAGCAATACTTATTTCGGACAAAATAGACTTCAAAATGAAGACTACAATAAAAGACAAAGAAAGGCACTACATAATAATAAAGGGATCAATTCAAGAAGAGGACATAACCCTAGTAAACATCTATGCACCCAATATAGGAGCTCCTAAATATATAAAACAGATTCTGAAAGACATAAAGGCAGACATCAACAGTAACACTATCATAGTAGGGGACTTAAACACCCCGTTGTCACCAATGGACAGATCCTCCAAACAGAAAATCAATACGGACATAGTGGCCTTAAATGACACTTTAAACCAGCTGGATTTAATTGATATTTTTAGAGCATTTCACCCCAATGTTACAGAATATACATTTTTCTCAAGTGGCCATGGAACATTCTCCAAGATAGACCACATGTTAGGCCACAAAACAAGTCTCAACAAATTTAAGAAGATTGAAATCATATCAGGTGTCTTCTCTGACCACAATGCTATGAAACTAGAAATCAATTATAAGAAGAAATCTGGAAAGCTTACAAATACATGGAAGCTAAATAACATGCTTCTAAATAGTGAGTGGGTCAAAAATGAGATCAAGGAGGAAATCAAAAGATACCTCGAGACAAATGAAAATGAAAACACCACGACCCAAAATCTCTGGGATGCAGCAAAAGCAGTCCTAAGAGGGAAGTTCATAGCAGTGCAGGCCTACCTAAAGAAGGAAGAAAAATCTCAAATCAACAGACTCTCTCTACACCTAAGGGAACTCGAAAAAAAAACAACAGCAAAACAAGCCTAACGGGAGCATAAGGAAGGAAATAATAAAGACCAGAGCAGAAATAAATGAAATAGAAAATAAAAAAACAATACAAAAGATCAATGAAACCAAGAGTTGGTTTTTTGAAAAGATAAACAAAATCGACAAACCTTAGCATGACTAACCAAGAAAAAGAGAGAGAGGACCCAAATTAATAAAATCAGAAATGAAAGAGGAGAAGTGACAACAGATACCACAGAAATACAGAAAATTTTAAGACAATACTATGAGCAACTATATGCTAACAAATTTGACAATCTGGAAGAAATGGATAAATTTCTAGAAGCATACAATCTACCAAATCTGAACCAAAAAGAAACAGAAACTCTGAACAGACTGATTACTGCCAAAGAAATTGAATCAGTAATCAACAATCTTCCAACAAACAAAAGCCCTGGACCAGATGGCTACACAGGTGAATTTTACAAAACATTCAAAAAAGAATTAATACCTATTCTCCTCAAACTATTCCAAAAAATACAGAAGGAGGGAAGGCTCCCAAACTCTTTCTATGAAGCCACTATCACCCTGATTCCTAAGTCAGACGAAGCTATTACAAAAAAGGAAAACTACAGGCCAATATCACTAATGAACATAGAAGCAAAAATTCTCAACAAAATACTAGCAAACCAAATTCAGAATCTCATTAAAAAGATCATACACCACGATCAAGTGGGATTCATTCCTGGTATGCAATGCTGGTTCAATATCCGCAAATCAATGAACGTAATACATCACATTAACAAAATGAAAAATAAAAATCATATGATCATATCAATAGATGCAGAAAAGGCATTTGACAAAATCCAGCAGCCATTTATGATAAAGACTCTTAACAAAGTGGGAATAGTGGGATCATACCTCAGCCAATATAGGCCATATATGATAAGCCCACAGCAAACATCGTTCTCAATGGGGAAAGGCTGAAAGCTTTCCCCTTAAGATTAGGAACAAGACAAGGCTGCCCGTTTTCACCACTTCTATTTAACATAGTTCTGGAAGTTCTAGCCACAGCAATCAGACAAGAAAATGAAATCAAAGGCATCCAAATTGGAAAAGAGGAAGTAAAATTGTCATTATATGCAGATGACATGATACTATATATAAAGAATCCCAAAGACCCCACCAAAAAACTGCTAGAACTGATACACGAATTTGGTAAGGTAGCAGGATACAAAATTAATATTCAGAAATCAGTGGCATTTCTATACACCAATAATAAACTATCAGAAGAAGAAATCAGGAAATCAATCCCTTTTACAATTGCTTCAAAAACAATAAAATATCTAGGAATCAATTTAGCTAAAGAAGTAAAAGACCTGTACTCACAAAATTATGAGACACTGAAGAGAGAAATCAAAGAAGATACAAATAAATGGAAATACATACCATGCTCATGGATAGGAAGAATTAATATAGTTAAAATGTCAATACTTCCTAAAGCAATATATAGATTCAATGCAATTCCAATCAAACTACCAAGGACATTTTTCTCTGAAATAGAACAAGAATCTTAAAATTTATATGGAGTCACAAAAGACCCCGAATAGCTACAGCAATGTTGAGAAATAAGGACAAAGTGGGAGGCATCACACTACCTGACATCAAAACATACTACAAGACTACAGTAATCAAAACAGTATGGTACTGGCATAAAAACAGACACATAGACCAATGGAATAGAATAGAGAGCCCAGGAATAAACCCATCTATATACGGTCATTTAATCTATGACAATGGAAGCAAGAATTTACACTGGAGTAAAGATAGTCTATTTAATAAATGGTGCTGGGAAAATTGGACTGACACATGCAAACAAATGAAAATAGACCATCTGCTTACACCATATACGAGAACAAACTCAAAATGGATTAAAGACTTAAATGTAAGACCTGAAACTATAAAACTCCTAGAAGAAAATATAGGGAGTAAGTTTGTAGACATTACCCTGAGTAATATTTTTACCAATATATCCCCTCGGGCAAGGGAAATAAAAGAAAAAATGAACATATGGGATTACATCAAACTTAAAAGTTTTTTCACAGCAAAGGAAATCATCAATAAAACAAAAAGGCAGCCTACTGAATGGGAGAAGATATTTGCCAATGATATATATGATAAGGGGTTGATATCCAAAATTTATAAAACACTCATGCAATTCAACACCAAAAAAACAAACAACCCAATTAAAAAATGGGCAGAGGATATGAGGAGGCATTTCTCTAAAGAGGACATACAGATGGCCAACAGGCATATGAAAAAATGTTCAACCTCACTAATCATCAGAGAAATGCAAATAAAAACCACAATGAGATACCACCTCACTCCAGTCAGAATGTCTATCATCAACAAATCAACAAAGAACAAGTGTTGGCAAGGGTGTGGAGAAAAGGGAACCCTGGTGCACTGTTGGTGGGACTGCAAATTGGTGCAGCCATTATGGAAATCAGTATGGAGGTATCTCAAAACACTGGAAATGGAACTGCCATATGACCCAGCAATTCCACTCTTGGGAATCTACCCAGAGGAATCCAAGACGCTAATTCGAAAAAATATATGCACCCCTATGTTTATTGCAGCGCTATTTACAATAGCCAAGACTTGGAAACAACCGAAATGCCCATCGGTAGATGACTGACTTAAGAAACTGTGGTACATTTATACAATGGAGTATTACTCCGCTATAAAGAAGAATGAACTTGTAGCATTTGCAACAATATGGATGGACCTAGAGACTATTATGTTAAGTGAAATAAGTCAGTCAGAGAAAGACAAATACCACATGATCTCACTTATATGTGGAATTTGAAAACTGAATGAATGAGCATAAGAAACAGAAATAGTTTCATAGATATGGAGGAAAAACAGGGTTGCTAGTTGGGAGAGGGGTGGGGATGAGGAAAGGATTAGACAGCATAAATAGGTAACTACAGTATTGTCACAGGGATATGAAAGACAGTTCGGGGAATATAATGTTGTTAAAATTTTGTGGGGTGTCAGATGGTCACATGTTTTGTTAGGGAGACCACTTCATGGGTGGAGTAGAGGCTTGATCACAGCACTGTATACCTGAAATTGATGTTGTATAATATTGTATGCCAACAGTAATTGAATATATAGACAGTCACGGGATGTGGATTATATGGTGGAAGGGAGTCAAAGGAATTGTAATTGATAGTATGATATGGGGGGGGAGTGTGAGGGGAGAATTGGGGGAGGGGGGTTGTCACTTTGAGGGGTAAAAAGTATAACTATTGCACTTTGTTGTACACCTGAAGCTAATTAAAAGTATAGATAAATTAAAAAAAAACAAAAAACAAAAAAAAAACAAAAAAACAACTTAGGAATAAATTTAACCAAGGAAGTAAAAGACCTATACTCAGAAAATTATGACGTTGAAGAAAGAAATTAAAGAAGATACAGGGCCGGCTGAGTGGCGCGGAGGTTAAGCGCTGGCTTGGGAAGCCAGCAGCCCCAATTCAGGTCCCCACATATGAGAGCCAGTGATACTGCCCTCAAAAAAAAAAAAAAAAAAGAAGAAGATACAAATAAATGGAAATATATACCATGTTCATGGACAGGAAGAATTAATATAGTTAAAATGTCCATACTATCCAAGGCATTATACAGATTCAATGAAATCCCTATCAGAATATCAATGGCATTTTTCACAGTAACACTAGAACAAATAATCCTAAAATTTATATGGAACTATCCAAATAGCCACAACAATCCTGACAAATAAAAACAAAGCTGGAGGTATCATCTACCTGATATCAAATTATACTACAAGGCCATAGTAATCAAAACATCATGGTATTGGCATAAAAACAGACACATAGATCAATGGAACAGAATAGAGAGCCCAGAAATAAATCCATGACTATGTGGTCATTTAATCCATTACAAAGGAAGCAAGAATTTACATTGGGGTAAAGACAGTCTGTTTAATAAATGGTACTTGGGAAACTGGACAGATACATGAGAAAAAAGTGAAACTGGACCACCTTCTTATGCCATATATAAGAATCAACTCCAAATGGATTAAAGGCTTAAATGTAAGACCTGAAACCACAAAACTCCTGGAAGAATATATATAAAGTCACAGACATCACTCTTAGTAATATTTTTACTGATATACCTCCTTAGACAAAAACAAAAGAAAGAAAGAATGAAAGAGAGAGAGAGAGAGAGAGAGAGAGAGAGAGAGAGAAAGAAAGAAAGAAAGAAAGAAAGAAAGAAAGAAAGAAAGAAAGAAAGAAAGAAAGAAAGAAAGAAAGAAAGATAAACAAACAAATGGGACTACATCAAACTACATAGAAAGTTTTTTCACAGCAAAGGAAACCATCAACAAAATAAAAAGACATCCTATTGAATGGGAAAAGATATTTGCCAATGATACATCTTATAAGGAATTAATATCCAACATTTATTTTAAAAAACTCATACAATTCAACACCAAAATAATAATCCAATTAAAAACTAGGGAGAGGACATGAAGAGACATTTTTCTAAAGAGGACATATAGATGTCCAATAAATATATTAAAAGATGTTCAATGTCACTAATCATCAAAAGTAGGCAAATAAAACCCACAATGAGATACCACCTCACTCCTGTCAGAATGGCTATCATCAATAAATCAACAAACAAGTATGTATTGGCAAGGATGTAGAGAAAAGGGAACCTTTGTGCACTGTTGGTAGGATTGCAAATTGGTACAGCCACTATGGAAAACAGTACGGAGGTTTCTCAAAAAATTAAAAATAGAACTACCTTATGATCTAGCAATTCTACTCCTGGGTATTTAACCAAAGGAATACAAAATACTAATTCAAAAAATATATACACACCTATTTTTTTACTCCAGCGCTATTCACAATAGCCAAGATAAGGAAACAACCAAAATGCCCATCAATAGATGATGGGCATTTACAGAAGTGGCATTTATAGATGTGGGACATTTATACATTATTCTGCCATAAAAAAATATGAAATCTTACCATTTGCAACAACATGGATGGACGTAGAGAATATCATGCTAAGTGAAGTAAGTCAGACGAGAAAGACAAATACCATATTATCTCACTTACATGTGGAATCTAAAGAACATAATAAACGAGCAAACAAAACAGAAATAGACTCGGAGATATAGAGAACAAAATGATGGTTGCTAGGTGGGAGGAGGGTAAGGGATGGGTGAAAAAGATGAAAGGACTAGGAACAAAGTGGTAGTCACAAAACCATCATGGGGATGTGACAAAGTGGTAGTCACAAAACCATCATGGGGATGTGAAATACAGTATGGGAAATATAATCAATAATGTTGTAAAGACTATGAAGGGTGTCAGATGGGTACTGGACTTATCTGGGGGTCACTTCATAGATAATGAAAATGCCTAACCACTACGCTGTACACCTCAAACTAATATAAAATAATATTGAATGTCAACTGTAATTTTATATATATATAATTTTATAATTACGTATATATGGTTATGAGCTATAAATTACAGCATAAAGAATATAGTCAATGGAATTGTAATATCTGTGTACAGTGTTAAGTGGGTAGCAGATTTGGTGGGGTAAAAAAAAAATATTCCACTAACATTTTGTTTTCATTTTTTATAAATGCAATTATTTAACTTTTGAAATCTAGTTTTCTTCACCTCCCACTTTTCTATAATGTTTTAGTTCCCTGGCACAATTCTTGATGCAGGGATCCAACAGTGAAAAAGACAGACATGGCCCTGGCTCTCAAGCCACTCACAGTCCATAGGGAAGTCAGAAATTAAAGAAGACATTACAATTGTGGCAGTGTTATGTTTTGCCACCCTGAAGCTGCCTTCTGGGATATTGATCTTAAGCTATTTATTAAGAAACAAAAGACTCTAAATAAACTTTGACTCTACCACCATTCTTTCCGAAGAGATTCAGATAGAAAAACCTGCTTCAGGAAAGGAATCTTAGGATGTTGGCCTTGGCAGCCTAATTTGAATTAAGGATAGTAAATAGGCGGGCTTCAGGCCGGGCCTCTGTTAGTTATAGGTACCCCATGTCCCATTGTTTCTGGGCTGTCCAGCAAGAATTTACCTGCCATGTGTGTTCTGCTTGTCCCCAACTACTGGTAAATCGCCCATTGTCACTTTTGAAATCTCAGACCCCATTTCCTCGCCTTTGTCCAAAATGTTATATATATATATATATATATATATATATATATATATATATATATATACCCAATGTTGCTTCACCATTTTCAGAATTTTCATGCTTATGTGAATTCCCCATGTGCACATATTAAAAATTTGATTTTTGCCTGCTAATCTGTCTTTGTTAATTTGATTGTTAGCCCAGCTAGAAGAACTTAGAAGTTGAGAGGAAAACGTAGTTTGTTTTTGTTTTTTTTAGCCCCCACAAGCATGACAAGGGGAGACATCCAGTGCTTTCCAAGGCTTACATGTCCTTTGATGCTACAGCATTTCTGCTGATCCGTGTAGTCTTGATTCCCAAGGTATCAGCTGTCTCCTTTCCTTTTTATCCCCCCAAATCTTCTCCAGACATCTGGCCTCACTATTTTTTGTCTTTAGCCCTTTTGAGACGAGGGGTTGATGTTTGTTTTCAGTGCCTGTGTGTTCAGCTACATCTGCCTTTTACACAAGAATTTGATGATTTTAATCATTATTCATATAAAACAACTTTTTGAAATTTTTCTTTCTGTCAGGCCTCTTAAAAGACATTTCTTGGAAGACTTCTCCATCAATTTGTATCTTATGAAGATTTATATAAAACTTTCTCAGTTTTCTTTTCCAGGCCCTCACTCCTTAAACTTAATTCCACATTGTGATTTTGTTATTGCAATTTCTACAATGAAAATACTTTTGTCACTTCAAAACATAAATATTGATCCTTTTTTACCTACGTGTAAAGCATTGTGATTCCAGTATATTTAATACAAAGCTGAGAAATTGGAGAATAAGTCTTTCTGTTAGCCTCACGTTATTTTAGAGAAAGAATCCTGAAATAAACTATCAACTTAACCTTTGTGAAAGTCATTGTACACTTTTCCTACAGTCATAGGGATGATTTCTGTAGGGTTGATAGATGTGCACAGTGCTGCTTGTCATTTTGCCACTAGATGATAGTGACAATGACTATGTACTACACACTGACTCTGGTCCTTGGCATTCACAGAGCTTTACAACCACCTGTGGCCTCTGTCCTTTTTACTTAACGTGATACTCTTATCATAATGGCACTGACATTAGAAATATATTTCCCATCAGTATTCTAGTAGTCTTTACTGAACCCTAATCATATACTAGGCAATGAGATAGGCCTGCATCTTCATTTTATACCTAAGGAAGTAAAAATTCAGGGAAATTTACCCAAAAGTCAAAACGCCAATAAAAAGACAAAAAGTAGGGTCAATTTAAAACTAAGTTTGTTTGACTCTAAACCTCCAGGGGATGCATGGCAAGGTTGTAACATGTCTCTAAAAAAGATGAAGGAAAGGTCCTTAATGCCAGACAAAGCATCTCCTAGGGGCCTGGCTCACTGCTTCATCCTTTATCTAGTTAGAGAGTACACAGAGTGGCCCTGCAGTCAGTGTGGATTCTTCTTGGGGAATCCTGCTGTAGACAAGCTGTAATACATGGATGGTGTGGGTGGGATGGGATGAAATGCCAATGTGAGTAGTTCCTGGTCTTAATAGTTCCGATACTCCCATTAATGATGAGGATTAGGCAGCTAATAATTCACCTGTCTTTCTAATGTGAATCTTCCTAAAAGAGAGGGCAGTGGAGTACATTGATTTAAAAAGTAGACTGTAAAAAAATACAGCTGCTGTACATTACTCATCATACCCAGAAATTTAACTCGAAGTTCAGACTGAGAATGGCACTTGAAAACATCTATGTTGTAGTTGCTGCATAAATCCTTAATATCCAATTAGAATAACTGAAATAGTATCAAGCCTGATAGCTTTTAGTATTTGCACAGTGCATTAAAACCACAGCAGCAAAAACAAAATTAGTTTGCTGAATGATTTTGATTCTGTTGCTGGGTTTTCTTCAGATCCAAAGCTTGAGAGTGAGCAACAACTGGGGGGCAGGCTTAGGGGTGCCTGATAGATGCATGAGTTTTTCTTGCATGAACCCAACCATATTCTCAGGGACAAGGTGGAAGAAAAATCCCCTCCTATTTCTGGCACAGGGAGAAGAAAAATAACCATATTGACATAAGCACAGAGCATTCTTCATAACCAAGTCTTACTCTCTAAGAAAAAAGATCTTTTCACAGAACCTGTTCTGACCAGGTACAGGGCGATTAGCAACTCCAGCCCTCTCCAGCCTTCCTGTTTCATCTGAAAAGCTGAGACACACTTCTGAAGGTCACAGCCCAGGGACTCAGGGCCACTAAAAGACTCAGATTTAATTAAAAGATATAGAATGCTTCATTTCCCTCTACATTTAACCGCTGGATTAATAGGGCTGCAGTATATTGCAGCAGATTACAGTTTAAAGAGCTACAAGACACAAACTCTACTTAAGAAGAATTTTTTTTAGGAAAACCCAAAGACACCAAGGAAGGGAAAAAAACAAGGAAACTGGAGAAAACTGCAGCCCCTACACCTGCAGCTACAATAAACATTAAACACAGCTCAGCTCCTAGACAAATTAACATAAAATCTCACACTAAAGGCCTAGTTACCTCATTTTCTATTACCTTGAAGAAAGGGTGAAAATAGGGGATATCTAAATATACACATGTCTGACTATTAAATTTGCAAACTTGTTGTAACAATGTTGCTAACCTTTTTTGATATCAGAGGGATAATTCATTATGAATTTGTACCAACTGGACAAACTGTTAACTAAGTTTACTATTTGGAAGTGCTGAAAAGGCTGCGTGAAAAAGTTAGATGACCTGAACTTTTCGCCAACAATTCATGGCTCTTGCAACATGACAATGCACCAGCTCTCATAGCACTGTTTGTGAGGGAGTTTTTAGCCAGTAAACAAATAACTATTGGAACACCCTCCCTACATACCTGATCTAACCCCCAATGACTTCTTTTTCTACCCAAAGAAAAAGGAAATATTAAAAGGAAAACATTTTGATGACATTCAGGACATCAAGGGTAATACATTGACAACTCTGATGGCCATTCCAGAAAAGAGTTCCAAAATTGCCTTGAAGGGTAGACTAGGCTCTGGCATCGGTGCATAGCTTCCCAAGGGGAGTACTTCAAAGGTGACCATAGTGATATTCAGCAATGAGGTATGTAGCACTTTTCCTAGGATGAGTTCATAATCTTAATTGTCTCATCTTGTAGGCCTACCAATTATCAACCAGATCCTAACCTCTCCACAATGAAGAATACATACAGTGACTTTAGAGAGTGGTGTTAAGCAAAATAGACAGGTTGTAATCCCTGAGACGAACTGAAGGTGCTCTGTAAATATTGGTTAAATGAATGGAAAAAATGGATCATTGGACAAGATGACCCTTAAGAGTATAAGAATTGGCAAACAAAGCTAGCTGTAATGTGACATTATTTTCAGTTAGGGTCATCATTAGCTACAAAATCCTTGAATTAATTTTAGCAAATGCAAACTTGAAATTTAAATGCAAAAAGCATTGCTATAATTTAAACATATTTGTTTTTGTTATACTTTATTGTGCTTTTCCTTTAATTGATAATTCCTTTCTGAAACAAAATACATTCATTCCTTGTTGTTGTGAACAATTATGGGGATTACAATTAAGAAGGAGGAAAGGAGAAATTTTATTGAACAGGCAAAAAAAACTAACCTACATGAGAATATAAAGAGAATTCTGAAGCTATTAATATGCCTTAATCAAGGCTTCTATGGCAGTTTTTCTGAAGAAATAAGTAAACATACAACAAATTGATGATAAAGGTTTTCTTGTGCAGAAAAATATTTCTAGGAATCTTAAATACTGTGTTTCAGTTCTTCCTCCACTGCCTTTTCCTGTGAAAGTCACTTCTCTGTCCCAGATTTGGCAATATCTAAAATAATTTTCCATGCTGACTTATTGAAATCTCTTAAAAATCTAAGGGCTCTTACGTCTACTAAAATATATTTACTAATATTAATACTATGTGCTTAAAAATTTGCATTATTTTTTTTTTACTCTAAGAATTTTGCTGCATTTCCCAATATTTAGTGTTATTATTTTTCAGTCCAAGTTTTGTTATTTATTGGAAATTAGTATTTTGGAAGACAGTGAAAAAGATCAAAACAGTGCAAATTCATTTTTGAGGAAATTCTGTATGTAGTTAATGTTGGAATATGATGAAGGATTTCTCATATTTATACTCATACAACACGACAGTGTCTTTTCTTCCCATTAATGTAATGATTTTTCTCTTTTTGTTGTTACTTGGTTGTTTATACCATACTGTGATTTTTACCCCTCATGTTATGCTACAAGAACTGCAAATAGTCAGATAAAACTTACGTTCAGTGATAGCTACGATGCCAGTTTTAAATCATGTTGAGCAAGCCCTCTGAGCACAGAGGAGAATTTGGAACCCAAGGAATACAAAATTTGAGACTGAGTGAGAAATAACCTGCCTCTAATGTGCCTGAGAAATACACTGTGAACTATAGAGCCCATGAGGATTAAGTTGCACCACACAACCTTCCTCCAAAATGAAGGCTGGAAAACTACAACTGGAAATGGGTGTATGTCCTAAAACAAAAATGTTGACTTCATGAAAAAAAACTGCTGAGAAAGCATGAAGCCAAAGAGCACTGGGAAAGCTATCTATATGTAATTAGTGCCACCTAAATAAGGGAAGGTACATCTGTTACCAAGGCAAGAAGGAAAGCCCGGAGATGCCGATATCACCCCGGTCAGCAACATCCCAAAGAGATTGTCCAAGGAATTTGAGATTCTCATCTCTCATCTTTATGTATCTGTATTTAGAAGTTCATTCACAATTTCAGTGGCTACATTTATAGTTGTACCTAACAGGGCTGTAAATCACAAAGTTTTGAAAATATCTCACTTTAATCTATTTTTGTCATCAGCTCCCACACACTCTCATTTCTAAACAATGTGATTATGCCTTTTGTAATGAAAAGCAGCCTTATGACCTCCCTGCAAATTGTTACAAAACTGAATATTGTCTTCCCAAAAACTTCCTCCCGTGGTTTAAGTGGAAATGGTCATAAATCACATATAATTATACAAGTACATAATGCAATATTCAACATTTGAAAAGAATACTATAAAATGTAATGCAATTCTATTTATTGTGTTTTTTTACTTAAAAGATATCAACATCATGGTGAAGTGAGAAGGCTCCTTTGTTTCACCCCTTAAATTTATAACAAGTCAGATAACAAAATATCTCCTGCTCAACACACAAACACACTTGAAAGATCCACTCATCAGAACACCTGAAAGTGGGCATATTAAAACAAGGAGGGGAAGCAGGGTGGGGGAAAGGACAGGGGTGGTGGCTGCAGACACTGTTTGATGCCCACCGTAGGTCCAGTGAGCACAGTTCTGGTGAAGTTGGGCTGCAGCCCTCATACTATGGCCTGGAATGTAAGAAGAGCAACAGCAATGTTCCCCTGGGAAAAGCCATCTCCCTTTACCCTCCCTATTGCAGAAGACCCCAGTAGAGGTGGCTGGGAAGCTTTAAACAGCAGGGCCAACAGCCATT
This sequence comes from Aselliscus stoliczkanus, assembly GCA_033961575.1. NCBI lineage: Eukaryota > Metazoa > Chordata > Mammalia > Chiroptera > Hipposideridae > Aselliscus > Aselliscus stoliczkanus. Next base: position 99,458,434 of record CM066727.1, on the reverse strand, counting down.
GCTGGCAGGTGAGAGGTGGGGAGCCTCAAGATAATGAGGTTGATTCTCTTGCACCCTCCCCTTACCAGCAGATCCTGGTAAAGAAAGCTGAGAACCCCAAACAGTACAGAGGTACCAACAGCCACTGCTGGCAGGTGGGCAAAGTTGTGAAATCATAATCTTGCCCCACTCTGCTCCACTTATCCCTACAGAGCCTGGAAGAGGCTATGGAGATGCCTCCAAAGATACAGCAGGGCTAGTGACCATTCATAAAAATTAGGTAGCACTGGGAACTCACAAAACCAGTTCTTCACAACCTGCCATATTCCCCTACCACAGTGATGGTGCCTTGTAACTAAGGCAAGCCAATCACTGAGGGGACATGCACCATTCCATGGGGGTACATGGCATGTTTCTTAACCAAACCATCACTGCTTCACTGTGTTCCCAGGGGCACAAATAGTACAAGTAAGAGAAAACAAAAATTTGCACTACAACACCATCTACTGGAAAACAAAAAAAGTATTCTACCTACCATCTAATTGAATTATTGGGAGCACAACAGTATTCAAACAAAATAAAAGGTCACAACCTAAAATATGCAGGCAGAGGAACAATCCATCAAATTCCATGAAAAAGCAAGGTAACATGGAAGCACAGAAAGAAAATGAAAAGACTTGAGAAGCCAAATTCAAAGTCATGAAAAACTGTGACTTAAATGACAGAGAAGTTAAGAATGTAGTTATGGACATCCAGTAAAATGGCGGAATAGACAGACGCTGTGCTAACTACCTCCCAGGATCACACCAAAATTACAAACAAATTATACAGCATTCAACCCTGGAGGTCCCTGGAACACTAGATGAACAGAATCACTAAATGAAGAACTTAAAGAGGAGGCCATGTCAGGTGTGGTAGGAGGGGTGGAGATGAGAGAGGGTGAACCCGATGAGGGAAGCCCCAGCTGTGGGGAGGCTTCTCTGGCTGGGGGAGAGACCCTACGGCCGCACTCCAAGCTCACCAGCCCAGAGTTCCTTTGCCGGGAAGAGAAGTTCCAAGATAGCTGGCAGTAAATTAGTGAGGACTCTCTTTGCTCAGCTCAGTGAGGCCCAGAGCGGCTGGAGAATCAGTGGGGCCGGCGCCCGGGCTCGCTCTCCGGTGAGCACTTACCTAGTTACTGGTGGAGGCAGTGGCTGTGTGAGCCGGGCCCAGGAGCCTACAGGGACGGACTGAACTGAGCACCTTTGGTGCAAAGGCTGGAGATTTTTGGACTGTTGTTCCCCTGGTGTGGAGCCTGCACGCGAGTGGTGTAAGGAGGGCGCCATTTTGTCAGGGTTGGGCCCTCCCATGGAGGATCAGGTCCAGGCCCTTATTGGTCTGGTGGAATTGGTGCAGAAGTGCGTGTGTGCATGTGTGCGTGCGCATACAGCCTTGGATCCCCACCCTCTACCAGGCTTATACTGCGTTGCCAGGGAAACACTGGGTGGGTGCCCTCTGGCTCCAACAGGCTGCTCACTGAGACCCAGGAGTGCACAGGCTGCCTCGGATCCCCACTCTCTGCACGGCTTATGCTGTGTTGTCAGGGGAATGCCTGGTGGGCATGCTCCGGCTCCAACAGGCTGCTCACTGAGACACAGGAGTGCGTAAGCTGCCTCGGGTTGCTGCTCTCCGAACTGCGCTTGCAGAGTTGCCAGGCTGGTGATTGGTTGTCGGGCTGCTCGGCCTGATCTGTGAGTGGCTGATGGGACAGGCTGCGACTGGGAGTTTTCCTGGGAGTGTTGGGCTATGAGCTGTGTGCCTGCGTGATCCAGCCAGGGCTCTCCTGATGATCTATCTAATACATCAAAGCCATCCAAGAGTGACAGCCAGAATGGGGAAACAAAGAAACATGTCACAAGTAAAAGATCAGAAGAAACCTCTAGAAATGGAACTAAATGAAACAGAGGGATCCAACCTTCCAGAGACACAGTTTAGAACACTGATGATAAGAATGTTTAACAAACTTAGTGAGGACATAAGGAAGGACAGAGAAATCATAAAAAACAACCAGTTAGAACTAAAGAATACAATAACTGAAATGAAGAACACACTCGAAGGAACCACCAGTAGAGTAGATGAAGCAGAGGAGTGGACCAGCGATTTGGAAGACAAAATAGCAGAAATCACCCAGTTGGAACAACAAAAAGACCAAAGAATAAAAAACAATGAAAATAGTTTAAGAGCCCTATGGGACAAGATGAAGCTCAACAACCAGTGACTCATAGGAATACTAGAAGGAGAAGAGAAGAAGTAAGGGGTCGAGAATGTATTTGAAAAACTAATGTCTGAAAACTTCCATACCCTGGCAAAGGAAATCAACATACATGCCCAGGAAGTGCAGACGGTTCCAAACAAGCTGAACCCAAACAGATCCACACCAAGACACATCATAGTTAAAATGGCAAAGGTGAAAGACAGAGACAGAATCCTAAAAGCATCAAGAGAAAGACAGCAGGTTACATACAAAGGAACTCCTATAAGACTAACAGCTGACTTGTCTACGGAAACTCTGCAGGCCAGAAGGGAGTGGCAGGAGATATTCAAAGTGACACAAAATAAAGGCTTACAACCAAGATTGCTCTACCCAGCCCGGCTATCACTTAAAATTGAAGGAGAAATAAAGAGCCTCTCAGAAAAGAATAAGCTTAAGGAATTCATCATCACCAAGCCAGCATTGCAAGAAATGTTAAAAGGGCTGTTTTAAACAAACAAAAAAGGGGTAAACAAGCTAACCCAGGAAGACCAGGAATACAAATAACAAAATGGCAATACATATGCACTTATCAATAATCATTTTAAATGTGAATGGGATAAATGCTCCAATCAAAAGAGAGAGAGTGGCTGAGTGGATAAGAAAATAGGACACATGTATATGCTGTTTACAGATGGAATAAGATATTTTATGCAAATGGAAATGAGGGGGGAAAAACGCTTGAGTACCAATACTTATTTTGGACAAAATGGGCTTTAAAATGACTACAATAAAAGACAAAGAAGGGCATTATAACCCTAATAAACATCTATGCACCCAACATAGGAACTCCTAATTACATATAACAGATTTTGACAGACATAAAGACAGAGATCAACAGCAACACTATCATAGTAGGGGACTTCAACACCCCGTTGTCACCAATGGACAGACCCTTTAGACAGAAAATCAACACAGAAAGAGGGGCCTCAAATGACACTTTAGACCAGCTGGACTTCGTTGATATTTTTAGAGCATTTCACCCTGATAAAACAGAATATACATTCTTCTCAAGTACACATGGGACATTTTCCAAGATAGACCACGTTAGGCCACAAAACAAGTCTCAGTAAATTTAAGAAGATTGAAGTCATATCAAGCAGATATAAAGGGAAAACTGATGGTTGCTGGCTGGGAGGGAGTGGGGCTGAGGGAGAGGGGGAAGTTTTTGATCAGCGTAGGCGGGTGACTACAATGTGGCCACAGGGATATGGGGGCAGTTCTGGGAAAGTAATTGATAATGTTGTGCAGAGACTATTATATTAAGTGAAATAAGTCAGTCGGAGAAAGACAAATACCATATGATCTCACCTATATGTGTAATCTGAAAAACTGAATGAACGAGCAAAGTAAACAGACTGATAGATATAGAGGAAAAACTGAGGGTCGCTAGTTGGCAGGGGATGGGGAAAGGGGGAAGGGGAAGGGCTTAGACAGCATAAATAGACAACTACAATATTGCCACAGGGATATGAAACACAGTTCGGGGAATATAATAATATTGTAAAAATTTTGTGGTGTGTCAGATAGTCACATGTCTTGTTAGGGAGACCACTTCATGGATGGAGTAGAGGCTTGATCACTGCACTGTACACCTGAAGCTGATGTTGTATAATATTGTATGCTAACTGTAACCGAATATATAGATAGTCACGGGATGTGGAGTATACTATGGAAGGGAGTCAAAGGAATTGTAGTGGATATGTATGATATGTGGGGGGGAGAAGTGGGGTGGCGAACTGGGGGCGGAGTGTTGTCACTTTGGGGGGTAAAGAGTATAACTATTGCACTGTCTTGTACCCCTGAAACTAATTTAAAAAAATAAATTAAAAAAAAAAGAATGTAGTTATGAATTAACTCAATGAGAGACAAGATATTTCAGAAAGGCAGTTCAATGATTTCAGTCATAAAATTAATAAACAAAAACATTATTTTACCAAAGAGGTTGAGACTATAAAAATGAACCAAACAGAAATTTTGGAGCTGAAGAATTTAGTAAGTGAGATGAGGAATATATTAGAGAGCACTGAAAACAGAGCAGACTAGATGGAAGAGAGAATTACTGAGCTTGAGATAGGAAGGAAATATGATACAGGAGGAAGAAGACAAGGAACTAAGAGTTTTAAAAAAATGGAAGAACTCTCATTTTCTATCATAAAGAGTAGCAAAAGAATAATGGGTATACCAGAGGGAAAAGGGAACAGAGAGCCTACTCAAAATAGTGGTGGTAGTAGTAGTAGTAGTAGTAGTAGTAGTAGTAGTAGTAGTAATAGGGGAGAAATTCCCAAACCTATGGAAAGAATTGGACTTTAGAATAAAGGAAGCTAATAGAATACATAATTTTGTCAATGCAAAAAGGCCTTCTCCAAAAAACATTTTATTGAAATTATCGAATATTAAGGATAAAAAAAGAAAAAAAGAATTCTCAAGGCAGCCAGGGAAAAAAAGACTCTAAACTACAATGAAAATCCCAGTAGATCATCATCAGATTTTTCAGTAGAAATATTACAAGTCAGGAGATAGTGGAAGGAAATATTCAAAATATTGAAAGAGGGAACCATCAGTCAAGGATAATATATCCAGCAAAGTTATCCTTTAGATATGAAGGAGAAATAAAGGCTATTCCAGACAAAAACTGAGAGTCTTTACCACCATAAGACCTGCATTACAAGAAATGTTGAAAGGAGTTCTTCTACCAGAAACAAAAAAACAAAAGTATACAAAACTTTGAGTAAGAAGACTAACAGACTATTGAACACTAAATTATAACTTTAAGGTTAAAGGTGGAAAGTGGCTATTAAAAACAACTATACTACTGCAATTTGCTAATGAATGTACAACACAAAAAGAAACAAAATCATAAAAGGGGAGAGGAAAATATTCAATGTGTACAGCTGAGTGAAGATAAGAGGCAATCAGAAAAAAAGAGAGACTACTTTATGTATGAGACATTTTACAAAAACATAACGATATCCACAAAACAAAACACTAGCATTGAGACATGAAACATAAAAAGGAGGAAACGGAGAAAAAAGTTATAGAAAACCACCAAACTAAAACAGCAGACAGAATCAAAAGGGAAAAGAAACAATGGAAACAGAGTACCCAGAAAATAAAAGATAAAATGGCTATAGTAATTCCTCATATATAAATAATCACCCTAAATATAAATGGACTTAACTCACCAATTGAAAGGTACAGAGTAACAGGATGAATTAAAAAATAAGATTGAATTATATGTTGTCTGCAGGAGAGTCATCTCAGCTTTAAAGACAAACATAGGCTCAAAGTGAATGGGTGGAAGATGATACTCCAAGCAAACGGCATTCAGTGGGTGTGGTGGTACCTATATCAGACAAAGTAGATTGTAAGATAAAAAAGGTAATAGGAGATAAAGATGAACATTTTATTAGGATAAAGGGGACAATTCCGCAAGAAGACATAATACTTATCAATATATATGCACCCAACCTGAGAGCACCAAAATATATAAAGCAACTATTAACAGACCCAAAGGCTGAAACTGACAAAAATACAATTATAGTTGGGGCCTGAATATTCCACTCACAGTTATGGATAGATCATCCTAACAGGAAGTCAATAAGGGAATATTAACCTTAAATGACACATTAGAGCAAATGGACATAATCAATATTTATAGAACTTTCCATCCCAAACAACAGAATACTCATTATTCTCAAGTGCACATGGAACATTCTCAAGAATAAACCATGTGTAGGGACAGAAAACTAGTCTCAATAAATTTAACAAAACAAATCATACCAAGCATATTTAAAAAAAAAAACAGATTTTATTGGGGAATTGGGGAAGGGAACAGCATTGGGGAATCTGGGAAGGAGAACAGACAAGTTGCTGTCCTTTTGTTCTTCAGTCTAATTGTGGAGGACATCACTTCACTGGCCCATGTTGGTATTGTGATCATTGCATTCCTCCTGGCTGAGGCAGATCAGTTATCGGCCATTGGACGGCCGCTCACGGAGGCTCATGGCAGCTCGCCGGCTGCCAGCCACTTATGGTAGCTTACAGCAACCCACTGCAGCCCCACTGCAGTCTATGCCATTGTGGGCGATTCACGGCAGCCCAGCTCCAGGTCAAGCTGTTGTTCACAATCTTAGCTGTAGAGGGCTGTGTCACTGGCCCATGTGGGGTTCGTACCTGTGGCCTGTTGCTCAGAGCTTGCACTCCCAAGCCAACTCTTAACCAACGAGCAACTTGGCTGGCCCAGCCAAGCATATTTTTCTACCACAATGGTATTAAACTGAAATTAACTATAAGAAGAAAGCTGGAAAAAAACCACAAATATGTGGAGATTAAACAACATGCTACTGAACAACTCAAAGAAGAAATAAAAGATCAAAAGAGACATAGAAACAAAAGAAAATTAAAATATGACATTTCAAAATTTGGGGGATGTAGCGAACATGGTACTAAGAGTAAAGTTTATAGTATTGCAGACCTACCCGAAGAAACAAAAAATAATCCCAAATAAACATCTAACATTACAAAGATAACAGAAAAAAATAATGAAACAAAACCTGGTTCTTTGAAAAGATAAACCAAACTGATAAACCTTTAACTAGACTCACTTAGGAGAAAAGAGAAAATACTCAAATAAATAAAGTCAGAAATGAAAGAGAAGTTACAATGGACAACATAGAAATACAAATGATTATACAAGAATTCTATGGGGCCAGCTGAGTGGCTCAGCTGTTTAAGAGTGCATGCTCTGAGCAACAGGGTCGCTGATACGATTCCCACATGGGCCAGTGAGCTGTGCCTGGGCTGAGCTGCCAACAGGTGGCAGGATGGCTCAGCTGGTGAGAGCACGTGCTCCTAACAACAAGTTTGCCGGTTCAACTGCTGCATGGGATGGTGACTACGCCAACCTGAAAATAAGATTGAACACAGCACCTTGAGCTGAGCAGCCACAAGCTGCCAACAGGAGGTCTGATGGCAACTGGACTTGGAGCTGAGCTAGCTGCACCCTCCACAACTGATACTGAAGCACAACAACTTGGCTGTTCCCCTTCCCCAATTCCCCAACATTGTTCCCTTCCCCAATTTCCCAATAAATCTTAAAAAAAAATAATACTAGGAAAGCCTATATGTCACCAAATTCAATAACCTAAAAGAATCTGAAAAATTCTGAGACGTATACAACCTTCCTAGATCAAATGATGAGGAACTGGAAAACCTAAATAGAACAGTCCATAGTAAGGTAATTAAAACAGTAATCAGGGCCGGCCGAGTGGCGCATTGGTTAAGCGCTGGTTTTGGGATGCCAGCGGCCCCGGTTCAGATCCCACATGAGGGCCAGTGACACTGCCCTCTACAGCTAACAACAGCTCCACCTGGAGCTGTGCTGTGCGAGCGAGCCCCCGGTGATGGTGTGGGCTGCAGCCCCTGCTGCAGTGGGCTGCCATAGGCTACAGTGAGTGGCCCGCAGCCAGCGTGAGCAGCTGGCAGCCAAGCGTGAGCTGCCAATAGCCGCGGTGAGCGACATCCAGAGGCCAGCGACTGATCTGCTTCATCCGGGAAGAGCGCAATGACAATACCAATAGTGAAGCAACATCCTCCGCAACTAAACTGAAGAACAAAAAGACAGCAACTTGTCTGTTCCCCTTCCCCGATTCCCCAACGCTGTTCCCCTCTCCCAATTCCCCAATAAAATCTTTAAAAAAACAAACAAAAAACAGTAACCAAAAATCTCCCCAAAAAACAAAACGTTTAGGACCAGATGGCTCCACTGATGAATTCTACCAAACATTTAAAGATTTGATACCAATCCTTCTCAACCTCTCCCAAAAAACTGAAGAAGAGGGAAAACATCCTAATTCATTTTATGAAGCCAACATTACCCTGATACCAAAACCAGTCAAGGACAACACAAAAATTAAAATTATAAGTTAATATCTCTGATAAACATAGATGCAAAAATCCTAAAGAAAATACTAGCGAATTCAATACAACAAAACATTAAAAGGATCATATCTCATGGTTGAGCGAAGTTCATTCCAGGGATGCAAGGATGGTTCAGCATCAGCAAATGTGATGTGATACATCACATTAACAAAATAAAAGATTAAAATCATATGCTCATATCAATAGATGCAGAAAGAGCATTTGACAAGATATTGGGCTGCTGGAAACGTCATGACATATGTTTGCAATGAAAAACATAGAAAAAAATACATCATGACTTTTCCGACAACCCAATAAATCATCCATTTATGATAAAAGCAGATAACAGTCTTCAGAGTCACAAGTAAATGTAAGTTCCTGATATAACTTCTCTAACAGTCTTTGTGATCAAGTCTCCTCTGCTTCCCAGGGTCTATATGCCTTATGTATTCAGACAAGACCTGTGCGGAATACCAACACTCTGCTATTTGCGTTTAAATTCACCAATCTGGCCCTAGCCCAGGAACCCAATGCACTCCACCCATGGACCCTAATGAAAGCATTTGTCCCAGGTTTCTCTCTTCTCTCTCTCTCTCTCTCTCTCTCTCTCTCTCTCTCTCTCTCTCTCTCTCTCTCTCTCTCTCGCCATTCTGCCTTGACCTCCTGTGGCCCCTAGCAGAATGCTGTGTACATCCCCCAGAATCTGTAATAAACTTTTCTATTTCAGTTTGTCTTGTTAAACCATGGTTCACCATCCAGCACCCTCTGCTCCACTTAAAGAGTGTTATTTAACAGTCATAACAACATGGATGAACCATAAGGAGATTATGCTTATTTAAATAAACCAGTCACAAAGGACAAACGCTGTTTGATGCCACTCGCATAAGGTATCTAAAGTAGTCAAAATTATAGAAACAGGGCCGGCTGAGTGGCGCAGTGGTTAAGTGCTGGCTTGGGAAGCCAGTGGCCCCCGGTTCAGTCCCACATATGAGGGCCAGTGACACTGCCCTCAAAAAAAAAAATTATAGAAACAGAAAGTAGAAATGTGGTTGCCAAGGACTGGAGACAAGGGTATTAGTAGTTAAGAGATTAAGTTTTGCAAAATGAAAAATGTCTAAAGGTCTTTTGCACAACATACTTCTGCATACTTAAAATAGTTAAGAGGATAAATTTGATTTTTTTTAACCACAATAAAGAACCTAAAAAAAAAAAATCAACATATACAAGTATCTTTCTTCATCTTTGTGCTGTTAGCCTATTGTCTAAATAGCCTATCTCTTAATCTCACCATCCTGGAGATAAATTCCCAATGGCTTAGTTAAGCATATAATGCCCAGGCTTCCACTCCTGACTTAGTCTCAAAACTTAGTCTCTGATTATTTTTGCTTACACATTGCTTTACCTATCTGTAAGGACTTTACTCAACTTCTTTCCTTATCTTACTCCTATCTCCTAGACCTGCTTAGAGGAAATCAAAGTAGGAAGAGAGTATAGAAAAAAAGGTAATGCAGGTCCCAGTAAACAGCAAACGTTAAAACTGTGGGGAAAAAAAAAAAGAATAGAGACAAGTCCTATAGGGAAGAATAAGAAATTCCTCTACCAGTTTTTCTGGGGTGATTACTCTCAGAGACAACCCATGTGCACCCACAAAGACTTTATCTGCATCCAGGAGGACCTATGCTTTTCTTTTCTTTTTTAAAGATTTTATTGGGGAATGGGGGGAGGGGAATTGGGGAATCAGGGAAGGGGAACAGACAAGGTGCTGTCTTTTTGTTCTTCAGTCTAGTTGTGGAGGACATCACTGCACTGGCCCATGCTGGTATTGTGATCACTGGCTGAGGCAGTTGGTCACCAGCCATTGGACGGCCACTCATGGTAGCTCACGAAAGCACACACCGGCTGCCGACGAGTCCCACTGCAGCCTATGCTCCAGGTCGAGCTGTTGTCCACCGTCTTAGCTGTAGAGGTGCAACATCACTGGCCCTCTATGTGGGATCCAAACCGGGGCTCTGCTGCTCAGAGCTGGCATTCCAAGCCAACTCCTAACCAACAAGCCACTCGGCTGGCCCAAACCTATGTTTCTCTTTGTTCTAGAGTCTAGACACTTAAACTATAGTATGCCAAATCCTTTCTAAAAGCAAAAATGATTTACTTAAAGATGATTAACCATTTTTTAAACTACCTGCTTTATAAATCAGTGTTTTCTTCTATTAGTTGAAATGAGTTTACTTTTTGTGGTACATTTGGATTTGTGCAATGTTTAATATATCACATCAGAAAAAACCACAGAAGGATGGAAAAACTGTTCAATGCTCTGTAGAATGGTTGGTGTATGAATAATCAGTCTTATACTTCCATTCCAGCAAATATCTGCACTAGATGTACTCAAGTTTGAGAGCTTAGTTTAATAAGATTTGGAGGACATCTGTATTAGAGATAAATGTAAGGAAATGAATTCTCAAAATAGACAACCTGGGCCTCTCGAGTTGCAGTAAGAATAAAGAGGTGACAGAATTGCATAGCATAGTGTTAAGAGAGCGTGATCCTGCTGGTTGGGTCATTTTCCCTGTGGAGAAGAGGGTGGCATTTATGGCTGGGAGCAATGCCCACTGGGCCTACAACCCCTACAGGAAGCATAACCCCCTCTCCATCCCCCATTCCCTCCCTATACCTCTATCCCCCCACACACACTCACCACCACTGGCTATTTATTTAGTCAAGATTTGCTATTGGTAGTAAAATAACGTGTGTGTGTGCGCGCGCGCGCTCCTCTAAACTTTAATAATAATAAAAAAACAGGATTTGCAAACCAGAAGAGATCACATAAGAGCTTCTTTTTCCAGAGGTTTTGTGGTAATAGGGTGGTGCTAATTAAATTCTTTTCCGCTTCAGTGGCTCCTGCTACATGTTGTCATTACTGAGTTTGCAGCGTAGTTCCTGTCCTTGGCTTTCATTTTAGTTGTCTTACAGAATTGTCAGGAAAGAGTATAACATTATCTTTGAACACAGGTGGCAACCATATACATCTTTTCCCATAAGAATTATATCATAAGAAGCAATCCTGAACATCACTTTAGTTACATATTTGTTTAATGCTACTAAAAATTGGTTTAAAGACTCAGTCTGTACAGGCACCTCTATCCTGCAGATAACAAACATAAAGTAACAAAGTTTGTCATGATGTCTAGTTCTTTCACTGGATTACACAGCAAATGAGGCCACTGAGGCAGCTTCAAGTTCGGTGAGAGTTATTTACCTTGTATCTGTTTTACCATCACAAACTGTTACAACTTGAGTCATCAAATTCACAAAGGTGTCATAAGGTTTTGGAGTTTGAGGGAATCTTAGTAACAACCTATTATTTTATAGATGAGAAAAGAAGGCCAAAATAATGAAAAGGCTCACCTACACTACACTCACAGTGAGTGCCAGAATTCATGAGTGCCTGGGTTAGAGAATGGGGGTTAAGTTGACTAAGGACTGCCATTTGCTGGGACAGCTCATAGTCCATGTCCTAAACATGGTTTTTTTGACTGAATATGAACTATATATAGGTAACTGTTTAAAAACTTCGGAGATTCATGCAGACATATTTAAATCCATCTGCATATTTCTGAGCTATTCTTACCCTTGTCTCCCACCCCGAACAGTATACACAGAAGCAAATTGAAATGGAATATACGAAACATGGGACGTTATAGGTAATTCTAGAATACCATCTACAATTACAGGATCCATGGATGATTGTCCTACTTGGTCTTTTCAATGTATTGTTGAATTTGCTTCCCTTTTTCTTGGGGGGGGGTGGGGATTTTTGTATCAGTGTTCAATGAGAATATTGCGTTGTAATGATCTTTTCTTGCAGATCTTTTCTTATCTGGCTTTGGTATCAGGGTCATGCTGGCCATGTAAAAGTTTGGGAGTGTTCTCTCCTCTTCAGTATTTTGGACGCGTTTGTGAAAGACTGATATTTACTCTTCTTTAAATGTTTGGTAGAATTCACCAGGAAGCAATCTATCTGGTCCTGGACTTTTCTTTTTTGGGAGATGTTTGATTTAGGATTAAATGTCCTTACTAATAATCAGTCCAGATTTTCTATTTCTTCATTATCCAATCTCTGTAGGTTATATGTTTCTAGGAATTTATCCATTTTTCTGGGTTGCCCAATTTGTTGGTGTGTAATTGTTCATAGTAGTCTCATGATCCTTTATATTTCTGTGATATCAGTCATAATGTCTCCTTTTTAAATTATAGTTTGAGTCCTCTCTTTTTCTTGAACAGTCTAGCTAAAGTTTTGCCAATTTTATCTTTTAAAATACCAGCTCTTGGTTTCATTAATCTTTCATTAATCTTTTATATTGTTTTTTAGTCTCTATTTCATTTATTTATGCTCTGATCTTTATTTCCTTCTTTCTACTGACTCTGCACTTATTTGTTCTTTTTCTTATTCCGTGTGGTGTAAAGTTAGGTTGTTTATTTGATCTTTCTTTTTTCTTAATGTAGATGTTTATTGCTAGAAACTTTCCTCTCTGCAGTGTTTTTGTTGCATCCTTAAGTTTTGATATGTTGTGTTTAATTTTCAGATGTCAAGTTTTTTATCTCTCTTTTGATTTTTTTTCCCCCTTTGGTTTACAGGAGCATGTTCTTTACTCTCCACATATTTGTGAATTTTCCACTTTTCTCTTGTAATTGATTTACAGTTTTATGTCATTGTGATCATAATGATCATATGTCGTTGTGATTAAAAGATGCTTGATGCAATTTTAATCTTCTTAAGTATATTACGATTACTTTTATGGCCTAACATATGATCTATCCTGGGAAATGTTCCATGAGTTTTTGAGAATAATGTGTACTCTGCTGTGGTCTGTTACATACATCTGGTTTAATATACAGTTTAATTCCAAGTTTTTTTACTGACTTTTGTCTAAATGATTTATTCAATGCTGAAATTGGTGTATTGAAGTCCTCTACTATTCTTGTATTGCTGTTTACTTCTTTCTCCAGATTTGTTAACATTTGCTTTATGCTAGATGCTTCTATGTTGGGTGCATAAACATTTACCACTGTTATATCCTCTTAGTGAATTTATTCCTTTATCATTATATAATGACTTGTGAGAGTCTTTAGCTTAGTCTACTTAGTCTAAGTGTAGCTACCCCTGCTTTCTTTTAGTTACCCTTTGCTTGGAATATAACTTTACATCCCATCAGTTTTGTTTGTTTGTTTTTTAAAGTTGAAGTGAGTCTCTTATAGGCGGCACATAGCTAGGTCTTGTTTTTTATCCATTCATCCACTCTGTGTTTTGATTGGAGAGTTTTAATCCACTTATATTTAAAATAAAGGTATGAATTTACCATTGACATTTTGTTAATTGTTTTCTGGTGCTTTGTAGTTCCCTTGTTCTTTTGTTCCTCTCATGCACACTTTGTGATTTTATGATTTGGGATAGTGGTATGTTTTTTCTTCTTTTCTTTTCTATGTATATACTGTAGGTTTTTGCTTTATGGTTACTCTGTGGCTTATATAGAACATCTTATATTTATAACAGTTTATTTTAAACTAATAACAAGTTAACTTTAACAGCTCTCCATTTTTACACTCCCCCAAATTTTATGTTTTTCATGTCATAATTTACATCTTTTTACTTTCTGTATCCTGTAACAAATTATTGTAGCTATAGTTATTTTTAAATAGTTTTGTCTTTTAACCTATATTGTAGAGTTTTAAGTGACTTACCCACCACCATTGCAATATTAGAGTATTCTGAATTTAACTACATATTTATCTTTACCAGCGAGGTTTATACTTTCTTGTGTTTTCATGTTCCTAATTAGCAGATTTGTTTATCTTTGAGAAATGGCTTCACCTGAATATTTTTTGTCTCTTGCTCATCTTGTCTCATTCTTTTTTTTTTTTTAAGATTTTTTTTTTTAATTGGTGAATTGGGGGAGGGTAACAGCATTGGGGAATCAGGGAAGGGGAACAGACAAGTTGCTGTCTTTTTGTTCTTCAGTCTAGTTGCAGAGGACATTGCTTCACTAGCCTATGTTGGTATTGTCATTGCGCTCTTCCCGGATGAGGCAGATAGGTCGCCGGCCTCTGGATGGTTGCTCACCGTGGCTATTGGCAGCTCACGCTGGCTGCTGGCCACTCATTGTAGCCTATGGCAGCCCACTGCAGCAGGGGCTGCAGCCTACACCGTCCCTGGGGCTCACAGCGCAGCTCCAGGTGGAGCTGTTGTTAGCTGTAGAGGGCAGTGTCACTGGCCCTCATATGTGAGATCCGAACCGGGACCGCTGGCATCCCCAAACCAGCTCTTAACCAGTGCACCACTAGGCTGGCCCTCTTGTCTCATTCTTTTCCTCACTCTGGAGCCCATTTCCTGAAGCCAGGTTAAGGCCTGAGTAGGGACCATAATCTTCCCAAATTCCCAAGAAGAACTTTGGGGAAAATTTCCTGGGGTGACTTTTCCCAAGGAGGCCCCTTCAGTTAACCTGGAGATGATGCGTCTGTAACAGGGCACTCACTTCTCAGTAATCATCAACCTTCCTGAATTGCTCATAGCTGTGGAGGAGTGGAGGTGGCCTTGGAAATTAGGTTGACCTAGATAGTGAATGATTAACTGGCCTGGATCCTGGGATTTTTTTTCTCTTTTGAATGGTCAGTGGGGCTTATCTCCTGCTCCTGTGTATGTCTCTGATATTTAGTGTTACATCACAATGTTCAGAGTATATGGCCTCCCACTGGTCACCTACTATGGCCATGCTCTACTATATTACACGAAGGGTCCACCTACTCCTATTCCTGGCCATCCCATGGCATCATTCACCAATACCAACAGTCAGGGGCCTATGGACCCGACAGGGACCCTAACACCCAGCACACCTGTCTCACATACTCATTTCGCAGGGGGCCTCCTTATGCCCCTCAGAGTGGTCTCCCTCCTAACTAAGCCCCAGTATTTCTGTCCTTTTTTCTGCCACCCCAGACCATCCCTGCACACCCTTTGGAACTACCCATTATTACAGTTTGACTTCTATTCCTGGCTATGGTGTTCTCAACAGGACTGCTCTGTTTTCCCATTACTTCAGTAGTTGCCAAGTTGTGTGTGTGTGTGTGTGTGTGTGTATGTACATGCATATGTGTATGTGCAAATACATTTATGCACACATTTTTACATGTGAGTGTGTGTTTGAAGCAATAGCAGAGTGAAAATACAATAATTCACTTTCATCTGAGTTAAACCATGCTATTCGTGTAGAGACTTGAGAAGCCTTGTTCTTGGGGTTTCCTACTGTAGTTTACTATGGTTTTTCTCTCACTTAGAAACTGAGTCTCTACAGTGGTAAGCCCTTTAGAGATTGTACTCTGAGACAAAACAGAAATACTGCCCCTTCAAGCATTCAAAGTAATCAATGATCTTCATCAATTCTACTCTTCATCAATCACTACTCTCCCTGGATGAACATGTGTACTATGTATTTTGCTCTCTCGGGGTGTGAAACCAAGATAGTTAGTTTTCTTTTTGTACATAGTTGTTTGAGAAGGTTTGGGAACGTATAGTCAACCCTCAAGCCTCCAGGTGGGTACTCATTCTGTTGAAAGTTGTTTTTCAGAAGAATCTTAGAATTTTGACTATTAAGAAATATATGTACACATGGGATAATAAGTGGCCATGAAAATGCTGAGGTGGGTCTATATGCACTATGACCCCCCTCCCCTCGCTAACTCTGCCCCAGCCACACTGGTGTCCAACTTATGATTCATGCTCCTATTTCAGGGCAACTCCATTTGCTTCTCTCTCTGCATGGAATGATTGCTCCCCAGTAATCGAGATGGCACACTCCTTCGCCTCTTTTAGGTCTCTGTTGAAGTGTCCCATTGCAGTCTTTGTCTTTCTATGTCGAATGTATTTCACTTTATAAAGTGTCTTCCAGGATCATCCATGTTGTTGCGAGTGGCAAGATGTCTTTTTTATGGCTAAATAATACTCATGTGTGTGTGTGTGTGTGTGTGTGTGTGTGTGTGTGCAATACATAAGTAATATATATTATATTACACATTTCCTTTATACATCCCTCCACTGATACACACTTAAGTTGTTTCCATATCTTGCCTGCAGAATCTAAAACAATAAAAAAAAGAAAAGTTGAACTCAAGAACAAGCAGAATGGTGGTTGTTAGTTGCTAGGAGGTGGAGAAATGGAGATAGGTTGATCAATGGGTACAAATTTTCAGTTGTAAATGGATAAGTTCTGAGGACCTAATATATAGTTAATATTGTACTGTACACTTGAAATTTGATAACAGACTGGATCTTAAGTGTTTAGTATCTACAATATTCCTGTATCTAGAATTGGTAAGCACTCAATTCATATTGTTGAATGAATTAATTAAAATTAATTGCATCCTGCTCCACATGCTCTGTTCCATTATTTTTTGTTTTTTTTTTTAAAGATTTTATAGGCAAATTGGGGGAAGGGAGCAGCACTGGGGAATCGGGGAAGGGGAACAGGCAAGTTGCTGTCTTTTTGTTCTTCAGTCTAGTTGCGGAGGACATTGCTTCACTGGCCCATGTTGGTATCGTCATTGCGCTCTTCCTGAATGAGGTAGATCGGTTGCTGGCCTTTGGATGGTCGCTCAGCGCAGCTATTGGTAGCTCACGCTGGCTGCCAGCCACTCACTGTAGCCTATGACAGCCCACTGCAGCAGGGGCTGCAGCCTACACCATCACCGGGGCTCGCACAGCCCAGCTCCAGGTGGAGCGGTTGTTAGCTGTAGAGGGCAGTGTCACTGGCCCTCATATGTGGGATCTGAACCAGGGCCGCTGGCATCCCAAAACCAGCTCTTAACCACTGCGCCACTCGGCCGGCCTTCTGTTCCATTATTTTTAAATGTTCTTCTTAACTGTTTAGTTTTTCACTTTCTTAATATTTTTATACTTTTTATTACCTTTTTATATTTTAAACTTCAAATCATTTAGAATTACATTTAAATATAATATTTAGTATGTAGTCAACATTTTTCTCCAGATAGGCAGTCAGCATAATTGAATTTATATAATGTGTTTTTGTACACAAATTTTTCTCATTTATTCTTTATGCTAAAACAGACCCTGCTGGGGCCTGAGCATGAGGAACCTTGCCCCAACTGCATACAGGAAATCATTTGGCTCAGAGTCTAAAAAAACCTTGGCAACACATCCTGATCAGCAGAGCCCTATAAGGTCACCCCCTGCAGCCGCAGCGCTTCCTCCTTTGGTACTTCCTCTTTTTTCTTTTAACCACCCCTGCCGATTCTCGTTGCTATTGGCAACTCCTTTGCGTACTCTCCCTCCCCCTCAAGTTCCTTGGCTATATAAGCCCCCTCCTACTCTTCAATAAACGAGGCTTGATCAGAACCCTGTCTTTCCTCCATTTCTTCGCGCCTCCTATTTTCTCCTTTCAGAAGGCTGCCCCTCGGCCCCTGTTGAATGCCCCGCCGGTCGGGGCAAGACCCTACAAATTTATTTTCTGATAATTTTGTATAGTCATCAGGTAATCTATTATTATATATTCATTGTTTATTAAGTGACCAAAAACGATATATATTACTTATTTCTAACACATTAATGTTTTATTTAAGAGTACATACTGGAGTTAGACAGATCTGACAGATCTGGGTCTAAATTTTGACTGTAAATAATCCTGCCTACCTATGTGACCTCTGCAAGTTACCTCACCTCTCTTTACTCAGTATCTTTATTTGTAACAACAAAAACGTTTTTTTGGTTTGTTTTTCTTTTCTTTTTTTTTTTTTTAAAGATTTTATTGATACATTGGGGATGGGAACAGTGTTGGGGAATTGGGGAAGGGGAACAGCCAAGTTGTTGTCCTTCAATCTTAGTTGTGGAAGGTGCAGCTAGCTCAGCTCCAAATCCAGTCGCCGTCAGGCTGCCTGTCAGCAGCTTGCAGCTACTCAGCTCAAGGTGCCGTGTTCAATCTTAGTTGCATGTGGGCATAGCCCACTACTCCATGCTAGAGTCGAACCGGAAACCTTGTTAGGAGCATGTGCTCTCACCAGCTGAGCCATTCTGCCACCTGTTGGCAGCTCAGCCCAGGCACAGCTCACTGGCCCATGTGGGAATCGAACTGGTGACCCTGTTGCTCAGAGCTTGTGCTCTTAACCAACTGAGCCACTCAGCCGACCCAGAAATGTTTTTGTTTTGTTTTGTTTTGTTTTTGAGGGCAGTGTCACTGGCCCTTATATGTGGGACCCGAACCGGGGCCGCTGGCTTTCCAAGCCAGCGCTTAACCACCGTGCCACTCTGCGGGCCCAAAAATGTTTTAAATTTAATAACATTTGTTTCAAAAGGCTGCTGTGAGGTTTAAATGAGATAAGTACATAAAGCATTTAGCACAGAGCTTATTTATCAGTAGTTCTAGTATTATAATTATTGCAGTAGTAATCAAAATGGCATGTGACTTATTTTTAACAGTAGCATTTTAATTAAAATATTCCAGTGCCTGAGCTGCTTGCCACAGGTCCCATCCAACATTGCCAACAAGCAAATGACATGGTGAATTCTCAGCTGGATTTCTAGTTACCTGTGAAAGATCTGCAAGACAACAATCTGATATCAAATGTGGTTGTGGTCCTGTAAAACAGCATCTTGATTTTGAAATGTCTTACTCAGTAGTCTGTACTGCTGTTAATTTTATTACAATCTTACAAAATGTACTACTTTATTGATAAGTATATATGCATATACCAGACAACCTTTGGTTCATTTCTTTTCTCTGAAATTAATTTTGTATGTTGGAGACATTTGAGCTTTGAATGTACACACATGGAGTGAAGTTTGACAAGGTTTGACCATAGACAAGATGAATTATTGATGAGGAACTTACTCAACAAAAGCTACCAATTTACATAGAGTCCCATGTTATAATAAAGGTATTTTCTTTAACATGTCATTAAGTTTAGATAGATAGATAGATAGATAGATAGATAGATAGATAGATAGATATCATTTTGAGAAACTTTTACTATTTTCAGACTATGAAACTCAAACAATTTCTGAAAGAGTATTATTTATCATTTAATTCCCCTCCCACTGTTTCTTAATATTTTATAGGCCCTATAATCCTTTTCATGACTTATACTTGACCAGTATATAATTTATTTTTTCTCTTGCCTTTTCAGATAGTTAGCATTATCCACAGTGAAAGCACTGGTTTAATTAGTCAGTCTTTAGTATGATTTTTTTCACTGGAAGCCAATGAACCTAAGTTTCTAGCAAGGTTTTAATTATTTTTTGTATTGTTCTGTTCTTCATTTTGTTTGTTTTATTTTGTTTTTGAAGACACTGTAAAGATGATAATTCCTTACACCTTCATTATTTTAATTACTTTTTGGCTTCCTCTCTCTTTCTGATAATTAAAAGAACAACATGTTATAAAAAAGCTTCTCCTAACCCAGCTTTTTGTATATAACCTTTAGATAATTAAAACTCTAAAGTCTTCTTGGCAATGTTGTAATTATATAAGAAGGTGTAATATCTAAGTTTTTTAAGCAAGTGAGACTCTGCTTTCTGATAATTCTTTTTTGGAAATATTTTTTATTATTTAAGGTCATTGAAAAGTTGGAACAAAACCTGTAATGAACCAATAAACTGCATACTCAGACTACGAGTACACCAATTTTGTCTTGCATTAAAGTTTCTTTTTCACAACTACAATAAATACTTGGAAAAGATTGTTGGTGGTGACTAGAATGAGTATTGTGATGAGAAATATTAGTAGATATTTAAAGAATCGTATGTGTATGTCCTGAAACCATTAAACGAATGTAGTTTATTGTAATGTCTATGACTTACACAGAAGCTCATATAAGAAGCAGTCAAATGTAAAAAAGTCTACATTTACAAATAAAACCTCTTCTAAGCTATTTTAGGTAGTTGCTTAGAACCTCTAACATAAAGACCCTTTAGGTAAAACAAATTCCTCTTAGCACCTGAATAACTTATATCCATTCAGCAAATAGGAATTGCGTGTTAGACCCTGTTGTAGGCACTGGGTATATAACAGTAAATATTTCAGAGGAAGTTCTCTTTCTCCAGGAGTTTTCACTCCTTTGGATATGACTCCTTCTGGTAAAGAATGTGGACTATGTAATTAATCGTGATTCTCTCTTTACTTTGGTTTCTATGGAGCTCAGATTTAAATTTGGGTGAAGTGTACATGAATCAGAGAATCCTACATAAAAATGTATAAATAGAACAAAATAAATTTTGTCTCTATGTATTTACTTTTTGACTATTTTTTCTTATTTTTGTGGGTGTATATTAGGAACACCTTCCAGCTTTTTTGGTGAATAATCCCTTTAGTCTTGAAGCCAAGTCAGTACTTGCCCAGTCAAAGCAGATCATGCTGAGATTTGACCCTAGTTATTGGAACAGAGTCATGAGGAGAGATGGATAAAAATTTAAAGAAGACAAGAATCATCTTGCAAAATATTCACTTCAGGTGAGGATTTTACAGTTTCCAGCAAGACTAGACAACTGTGCTCTTTCTCAGAGGAGTTAACTACATATAAAGCCCAAGGTTTAGGTAATGGAAGCCTTCAAGTTTCTCAGGTTCATCCACTGATGTCCCCATTCTAGTATTGAGGTACCAGTCTTTTTTTTTTTTCCTGTTCACTGATATTAACAGAAGAAACTTGCCAGGGCTGTTATTAACCATTCTCTATAATTATGCTATTTTCACAATTAGAGTATTGACATGGTTTTAAAGAAGATTTGGCCATCAGCTGAGTGCAATGAGGGTCTTTCAAAAATTGTTTAGAGGCCTTTGACTTTCATACTGGTCTCTGGTTTGGTGGTAAGCTAACTTAAACATGTAATTTTCTTCATTAAGTACATTGAGGTCACTTACAACAACCAATCCTTTCCACATCTTTATAATTGTTATATCTCACAAATGTTAGCCTTCCACCTATAGCCCATTCCAATTTACCACAAGGGAAAGTCTTGGCCATTGTGATACTATAGCATGCCAGAAATTACTATTCTGCTCTCCACTGGCTGATATGGAATCCAAGGAAGGGGTGATAACCAATGCTGGGTTACTATTAAGCCAGTTACAACAATAGATGACTGTAGATCCCACTCAGAAATGGTACAAAATACTTATTTTAGAATCAATCTATCTGAGAGAGAAGAACTGGAAAATTTATATACCGATTTCCAAGTGTGATAGATTAAGGGGTGTTCCTCTTAGGGATAAAATTATAAGAATTTTTGGACTTCAATGTATATGACAATGTGGCTTTCTATAGTTCCAGGAAAAATATTCTTTATAGATAAACTTTCTGAAAATTGTAGTTGAATGTCAACAAGAACATATTAAAAGTTTTGAGGAATAAGGACATTGCATTAATAGCATGTGTTACACATGAAAAGAAGAGGAGGAAAAATACAGAAAAAGAATTAGAAATATTTGGAACATGTTGAAATGGTCTGACATACATGTAACCAGAGTTCTTAAATGAGAGCAGTGAGAGAATAGACCAGAAGCAATATTTGAAGAAATAATGGCTGACAATTTCCAGAATTGAGAAACGATAGCAAGCCACAGATTCAGGAAATGATACAGATGACAATCGGGATAAGTATAGAGTAAATTATATCTAGACCATATCATAGTAAAGAAACTGAAAACCAGTGACAAAAAAAAAAAAAGTTCTCTCTTTTAGAAATAATGTAGAAATAATATATAATGAAACTATGTCTGGAATTTGCTTCAAAATAACGGGATGAGGGGAAGTGGATGGGATTAGAGATGAAAAAAGAATGATCACATATTATTATTAATAATAATGGTTGAAGTAGGGTGATGGGAACATGCTCTATCATTATATTATTCTATCCTCTTTGAATGTGTTTAAAATTTGCCAAAATAAAAAGTTTAAAAAAAAAAAAAAGCAGTCAGAAAATAGAGATACATTGCCTTCAAAGGAGCAACAATGTGCCTGAGGATAGGTGTCTCAACAAAAGCAATGAGACTAGAAGACAACAGAAGGGCATTTTAAAGTGCTAAAAGGAAAGAATTGGTAATCAGGAATTCTACACCAGGAGAAAATATCCTTCAAAGTTGAAGTGAAATTATGGTATTTTTTCAGACTATATATATATATATATATATATATATATATATATTTATATATTTATATATTTATATATTTATATATTTATATATTTATATATTTATATATTTATATATTTATATATTTATATATTTATATATATATCGCTGCTAACAGAAGCACACAAAATGTATTAATTTAAAGTACACTCTAATAAGACAAGGAAGCATATTCTCAATGAGAAAGTAACCAATGAAAGATTTATACTGAAAAAAATCTAAATACAAAATGAAGAAAGGATAGTGGAATAATTTTAGAAAACATTTTCATTAATCTAAAAAGAAGCAAGAAAGGAGAAAAAACAAGAAGAAACAGAAAAGATGGACTAAAGTAAAAGTAAAAGACAAATAGTAAGGTGGTATATTTAAATCCAAATGTTTCAAGACTAACATTAATAATAAATGGAATAATTTTCCAATTGAAAGACAAAACTAACAGATTTTATTTTAAAAGAACTACTTGATGTTTAATAGGACAGCTTAAGTATAAGGACATGGAAATCTGAAAGTAAAAGAATGGATAGAGATAGACTACAAACTCTAGTAAAAAAATTCTGGTGGAGA
This sequence comes from Aselliscus stoliczkanus, assembly GCA_033961575.1. Lineage (NCBI taxonomy): Eukaryota > Metazoa > Chordata > Mammalia > Chiroptera > Hipposideridae > Aselliscus > Aselliscus stoliczkanus. Next base: position 99,435,493 of record CM066727.1, on the reverse strand, counting down.
TATACTAATATAAGACTAAGTAGACTTTAAGGCTAGAGCATTATTGATGATGAACAGGACCATTTCATAATGATTAAAGTTAAATCTTAGCTGCTTCAAATGTAGATTATAAAAGGGATTTCACTGTAGATCCTATTGACATTAAACTGGCAAGAGAATCTTAAGAAAAAAAAACATTCCCAGTAAAAATATTGGTGAAGGCCGGCTGAGGGGCACGTTGGTTAAAAGCTGGGTTGGGATTCCAGCGGCCCTGATTCGGATCCCACATATGAGGGCCAGTGACACTGCCCTCTACAGCTAATATGGTGAACAGCAGCTCCACCTGGAGCTGGGCTATGCCAGCCTCACCACAGTGTAGGCTGCAGCCCCTGCTGCAGTGGGCTGCTATAAGCTACAGTGAGTGGCCGACAGCCAGTGTGAGCTGCCAAGAGCCACCGTGAATGACCATCCTGAGCCCAGCAACCGATCTGCCTCACCGGGGAAGAGCACAATGATGATACCAACATGAGCCAGTGAAGCAATGTCCTCCACAACTAGACTGAAGAACAAAAAAAAGGACACCAACTTGTCTGTTCCCCTTCCCCAATCCTCCAACAAAAATCTTTTATATATATATATATATATATATGAAATGGACAAAATTTTTGAAAAAACAAACAAAAAAAACCTTATCATCATTGACATAAGTAGTATAGTATAAATTTCTTTTAAGGTAATTGAACCTATGATTTCAAAAACCTCCTGAAAAGGAAACTCCAACCTTCAGAAGTAATTCTTCCAGAAATATAAGGAAGTACTAATACTAAGCTGATACAAATTTTCACAGAAAGTAGGAAAAAATGCTCTTTTGTAAGAGCATACCATGATTTGAAAATCATCAAAGATATAAGAAAAACAACTTTATGAAACACTTATGTTCATAGAAGCCAACACCTTAAACAAAATAATAGCCAAAAAAAATCCATCTATGTATGTTAAAGTGAGTAATACATCAACACCAATATGATTTATATAGAGAACGTAAAATTCTTTTTATGTTTGAAGTCCACCAATGTAATTTAGCACATTAAAAAATGGAGAATAAGGGCCGACCAAGTGGCGCATTGGTTAAAAGCTGGTTTTGGGATGCCAGCGGCCCCGGTTTGGATCCCACATGAGGGCCAGTGACACTGCCCTCTACAGCTAACAACAGCTCCACCTGGATCTGGGCTGTATGAGCCCCAGCGAAGGTGTAGGCTGCAGCCCCTGCTGCAGTGGGCTGCCATAGGCTACAATGAGTGGCCGGCAGCCAGCGTGAGCTGCCAATAGCTGTGGTGAGCGACATCCAGAGGCCGGCGACTGATCTGCCTCACCCAGGAAGAGCGCAATGACGATACCAACATGGGCCAGTGAAGCAACATCCTCCGCAACTAGACTGAAGAACAAAAAGACAGCAACTTGTCTGTTCCCCTTCCCTGATTCCCCCCCACGCTGTTCCCCTCCCCCAATTCCCCAATAAAATCTTTGGAAAAAAAATGGAGACTAAAATCATATCTTAACAAATGTAGAAAATTCAATATTAATTTATGTCTAAAAAGACTCAGCAAGTTGAGAAAAGAAGGACATTTATTTAATATAAAAGTTTTTACTTAGAAATGTCAAAAAGTGAAAGGATGAAAGTCTATCCCTTGAGATCAAGAATTGTATCAAGATACCTGCTGTAATCACTTACGTTTAACATTATGTCATATTAGTGTAATAAAGCAAGAAACGCATGTAAAAGATTAAAATCAGATTTCTAAATGGAATAGAAAGGAAGAAATAAACTGCCATTATTTGCAGACATGATTGGCTATACAAAGAATCGAAATCTAAAGAAGCTACCAAATAATAATTATATTTAGCAAGTTTTTTTGATAAATAAAAAATCAATTGTATTCTTATACAAAAGCAAAAAATAGAAATCAAATTTATAAAAACATTAGACTTTAGAAAGTCATTTATAATAGCAATAAAATATCAAATAGTACAGAACAAATTTAACAAAGATATGCAAGACTTTACACTGAAAGCTATAAAAATATCATTAAGAGAAATTAAGGGACCCAATAAATGGATATATATATCACATTCAGAGATTGGAAGGCATTATTTTTGTGATGCAAAATTTTCCCAATTGTATAGGTTCTCTGTAATTCAAATGAAAATCTCAGCAGGTTGTGTGTGTGTGTGTGTGTGTGTGTGTGTGTAAATTGGTATGCGATTTTAAATTTTAAATAGAAATGCAAAGTTCTAAGGACAGTCAAGGCAACCTTGGAACAAAAATGTTGTGGGAATTATGCTACCAGATATTAAAATTTATTATAAAGTCACCAAGCTATGGTGATTAAGACAGTGTAGTGTTGGGGTCAGGGTAGAAAAGATAGAGTAATGGAGCAGAATAGAATGTCTAGAAATAGGTACAGACATACGAGGTGTGATCAAACAATACAGTAATGTTTACATTTAAAAAAATTTATTGCGACTTCCGGTAAAATGGAGCAATAGACAGACGCTGTGCTAACTGCCTCCCAGAATCACACCAAAATTACAAACAAATTATACAGCATTCAACCCTGGAGGTCTTCAGAACACTGGAGGAACAGAACCACTAAACGAAGAACTTAAAGAGGAAGCCGTCTCGGGTCTGGTAGGACGGGCGGAGACGAGAGAGGGCAAACCCATAAGGGAGGTCCCAGCTGTGGAGAGGCTTCTCCGGTTGGGGGAGAGACCCTCCGGCTGCACACCAAGCTCAGGAGCCCAGAGCTCCTTTGCCGGGAAGAGAAGTTCTAAGATAGCCGGCAGTAAATTAGTAAGGACTCTCTTTGCTTTGCTCGGGAGGCTAAGAGCAGCTGGAGAATCAGTGGGGCCGGCGCCCGGGCTTGCTCGCCGGTGAGCACTTACCTGGTTCCTGGTGGAGGGAGTGGCTGTGTGAGCCGGCAGCCTTCGGGGACGGACTGAACTGAGCACCTTTGGTGCAAAGGCTGGAGGTTTCTGAACTGTTGTTCCTGTGGAGCGGAGCCTGCATGCGAGTAGTGTAGGGAGGTCGCAATTTTGTCAGGCTTGGGCCCTCCCACGAAGGATCAGGTCCGAGACCTAATTGGTCTGGTGGAATTGGCGCAGAAGTACGCGCGTGTGCATGCGGCCTTGGATCCCCACCCTCTGCCTGGCTTATACTGCGTTGCCAGGGAAACGCAGGGTGGGTGCCCTCCGGTTCCAACAGGCTGCTCACTGAGACCCGGGAGTGCGCGAGCCATCTCGGATCCCCACCCTCCGATTGGCATGTGCTGCGTTGCCAGGGAAATGCCTAGTGGGAGTGACCCGGTCCCCGCTCTCCACATTCCGCTTGCAGAGTTGCCAGGCTGGTGATTGGTTGTTGGGCTGCTCGGCCTGATCTGCGAGCGGCTGATTAGGACAGGTTGAGACTGGGTGTTTTCCTGGGAGTGTTGGGCCGTGAGCTGTGTGCCTGCGTGATCCAGCAAGGGCTCTCCTGGTGATCTATCTAATACATCAAAGCAATCCCAGAGCGACAGCCAGAATGGGGAAACAAAGAAACGTCACAAGTAAAAGATCAGAAGAAACTCCAGAAATGGAACGAAATGAAACAGAGGGATCCAACCTTTCAGAGACAGAGTTTAGAACACTGATGATAAGAATGTTTAAGGAACTTAGTGAAGACATGAAGAAGGATAGGGAAACCATAAAAAACAACCTGTTAGAACTAAACAATACAATAACTGAAATGAATAACACTTGAAGGAATCACCAGTAGAGTAGATGAAGCAGAGGAGTGGACCAGCAATTTGGAAGATAAAATAGCAGAACTCACCCAGTTGGAACAGCAAAAAGACCAAAGAATAAAAAACAATGAAAATAGTTTAAGAGCACTATGGGACAAGGTGAAGTGCAACCACTGTCTACTCACAGAAATACCAGAAGAAGAGAAGAAGCAAGGGGTCGAGAATGTACTTGAAAAAATAATGACTGAAAACTTCCCTACCCTGGTAAAGGAAATCAACATACATGCCCAGGAAGTGCAGAGGGTTCCAAACAAGCTGAACCCAAACAGGTCCACACCAAGACACATCGTAGTTAAAATGGCAAAGATTAAAGACAGAGACAGAATCCTAGAGGCTGCAAGAGAAAGACAGCAGGTTACATACAAAGGAACTCCTGTTAGACTAACAGCTGACTTGTCTACAGAAACTCTGCAGGCCAGAAGGGAGTGGCAGGAGATATTCAAAGTGACACAAAATAAAAGCCTACAACCGAAATTGCTCTACCCAGCACGGCTATCACTTAAAATTGAAGGAGAAATAAAGAGCTTCTCAGAAAAGAATAAGCTTAAGGAATTCATTACCACCAAGCCAGCATTGCAAGAAATGTTAAAAGGGCTTTTTTAAACAAAAGAAAGGGGTAAACAAGCTAACCCAGAGAGACAATTTAAGAAGATTGAAGTCATATCAAGCAGATATAAAGGAAAAACTGATGGTTGCTGGCTGGGAGGGAGAGGGGAAGAGGGAGAGGGGGAAGATTTTAGTCAGTGTATGTGGGACTACAATGTTGCCGCAGGGATATGGGGGCAGTTCTGGGAATGTAATTGATAATGTTGTGAAGAGACTATTATGTTGCGAGAAATAAGTCAGTCAGAGAAGGACAGGTACCATGTGATCTCACTTTTGTGTGGAGTCTGAAGAGCTGAGTGAACGATCAAATTAAACAGACTCATAGATGTAGAGGGAAAACTGAGGGTTGCTAGTTGGGAGTGGGGTGGGGATAGGGGGGAAGGGGAAGGGATTAGACAGCCCATAAATAGACAACTACAATATTGCCACAGGGATATGAAACACAGTTCGGGGAATATAATAATGTTGTAAAAATTTTGTGGCGTGTCAGATAGTCACATGTCTTGTTAGGGAAACCACTTCATGGATGGAGTAGAGGCTTGATCACTGCAGTGTACACCTGAAGCTGATGTTGTATAGTATTGTATGCCAACTGCAACTGAATACGTGGATGGTCACGGGATGTGGAGTATACTGTGGAGGGGAGTCAGGAGAGTTGTGATGGATATGTATGATATGGGAGGGGAGTGGGGTAGCGAACTGGGGGAGGGAGATTTTCACTTTGGGGGGTAAAGAGTATAACTATTGCATTGTGTTGTACACCTGAAACTAATTTAAAAAAAATTTATTACAGTAAAAGACACATTGCCATTAATCCCCCTCAAAATACTCCCTCTCACTTCAAACACACTTATCCCACCACTCTTGCCACTTTCTGAAGCAGTTCTGGAAGTCCTCTTTCATGAGTGTCTTTAGTTGAGCTGTCGTGGCTGCCTCGGTGTCCTGAATCATTTTGACTTTGGGGACGAGCCAAGAGTTGTACGATGCTAGATCTGGTGAATAAGGTGGATGAGGACACACCAACATGTTTTTATTTGACAGAAATTGCCATGTACCAGAAGCAATGTGTGACATGGAGCCTTTCCGTTGCAATCACAAAATACAGTGAATACTGCTGCTGAGTGCCATCCAATGGAAAGGCAGGGATCCTCAATATGGGAAGTGGTTTGCTGAATATTAGTAACAGTGTGTGACAAGTTTCAACTTGTTTGGTGCAGTCAGTCAGGTGTGAGCTACAGTTGATAGAAAGTGTGTTTTAAAGTGTGTCTAAATCATGGATCATGAACAATGCATTAACATAAAATGGGCAAACAGTTTCATCCTCCTTTATGATAACACTCCATGTCACATATTGCTTCTGGTATATGGCAATTTCTGTCAAATAAAAACATTCCAGTATGTCTTCATCCACCTTATTCACTGGATCTGGCACTGTGCACTTCTATCTCTTTTCCAAAGTCAAAATGTCTATTAAAGTTAACGTTTTGAATCCGTTCAGCATATCAAGGCAGCCACGACAGCATAACTAAAGACACTCATGAAAGAGGACTTCCAGAATTGCTTCAGAAAGTGGCAAGAACCATGGGATCAGTGTGTTCAGAGTAAGGGGGGAATTTTGAGGGGGATTAATAGCAATGTGTCTTTTATTGTAATAAAATTTTTAAAAATTTAAACATTCATCATATGTTTTGATCACACCCAGTATATGTTTACCCAAATTAGGACAAAGATGTTTCTACCTTTTCAATAAATGATACTAGATCAACTGGGGAGCCATATAGTAAAAAACTAGTCTTGTCCCTTTCCTGATGCATATACAAAAGTCAATTCTAATGCATACATAAGTATGAAAGGTAGAAAATAATGAATATAACATGAGAGAATAACTTTTGACCTTGGATTAAGCCAATATTTCTTAAACCAGCCATAAAAAGACAAATGACAAATTGGATGTTAAAATTATGAACTTTTGTTTACAAAGATACATTATTGAGTGAAAACACATATGTGATGAGTATATGATGAAAAAATTCAATCAACAGTTCTTTTTAAAAATCTGATAGAAATATTGTATTCTTTGAATCAAATATATCAATATATCTTCAGAGAGTTTGAATATATGATGCAAAATATATGATTTTTCTCATTGAGGTGGGTATATGAAGAATTTTTTTAAAATGCAGGGAAGAAGGAGAAAGGAGGACCCAGGAAGTAAAAACACAGAATTAAATTGATTTGAGATATAATTTGGTATTGTACTAAACAGGGCACACATACACACAACAAATACAAATACACATATACACTCAGAATACAGTAGAATTGATGAGCGTTGATCACATGGAAGAATTTTTTGCTTTATACTCTAAATTTATATTTCTCATTGGGAAATCTCCAGCATATAAACTCATATCAGATTTTGCATCCAAATAATTTTATAAAATTCTTATGAAAATATTTTAGTTTCAGAGTACTTTTTTAAATTTTGGATTATGAATAATATTATACATGTGTACATTACTTATACAGCAACAGTCTCTTATTATATTCTATTGAAAGCCTTCTGGTCTTAAGAAATATTTGGATAGTTTTTCAAGAAAAAATTGCACATGAGCAAGGTGATACGTATTACTTGGTTAGGTAAAGAAGTTCTTGCCAACTTTAAAATGGCATGCCTTTGTATATATAATACAGCATGTAGTATTTGCATGTCATAAATAGTGTAATGCATACGATAGTATAAAGGCATAAATAAATATGAAAATATTAAAACAAAAGATATTCACAAATAAAGAAATATAAGTAGATGATAAACATTAAAAGTCAATCCCTTAATATTAAATAAAATGTCAAACAAATTCAATTTATCAAATTAGCTATTGCTGGTAAGGATTTGGTGAAATGCAGGCCCAATATTATTTTTGTTAATAGTCTTAAAAATATTTAATTATTTGCTTCACTACATTAATTCTAATTCCAGGGATCTAGTGTAAGAACTTAATCATAACTGTAGAGAAGTATTTATGCACAAAGCTAGAAATTAAAAATGAAAAAAATTAGGGATTGGGTAATTACATTTAGGTCAATATAATAGAAATTATTAGCAAATAAATATGATATTTTAGAATGATTTGTAAGAATATGATAAGTTATTCATAAATTGAGAAAAGAGGAGGAACCTAAACCTTTTTAATATGTACCATATATATGGTCAGACACAAAGGAAATACAAGATCTGACAATTGAGCTCATGAACTTGTTGCAAAGATGTTCCTAACTTTTTTTTTTATATCAAAGGGGTTATTATGAATTTGTACCAACTGGACAAACAGTTAACCAAGTTTACTATTTGGTGGTGCTGAAAAAGCTGCGTGTAAAAGTTGCACGACCTGAACTCTTTGCCAACAATTCATGGCTCTTGCATCATGGTAATGCACTAGCTCACACAGCACTGTCTGTGAGGGAGGTTTTAGATAGTAAACAAATAACTGTATTGGAATACTCTCCCTACTCACCTGATCTGGCCCCAATGAATTCTTTCTTTGCCTGAAGATAAAGGAAATATTGAAAGGGAGACATGTTGATGACATTCAGGACATCAAGGTAATACGACAATAGCTATGATGGCCATTCCAGAGAAAGAGTTCCAAAATTGCTTTGAATGGTGGACTAGGTGCTGGCATCGGTGCATAGCTTCCCAAGGGGAGTCCTTCAAAGGTGACTGTAGTGATATTCAGCAATGAAGTATGTAGGAATTTTTCTAGGATGAGTTCACGAACTTAATTGTCCGACCTCGTATGTAAAAATAGTAGTGTTCACCTTTCACTGATAGGATTATAAATAATTTTGTGCCACAATTCTATTCTGTATTTCTAACGTTTTTTATACCTACATATTTTTTTTTGTTTTCAAGAGTAAAATAAATGTAACTCAGAACACAAAGTTTAGTAGGAGATTTAACTACTGCATAGTTCTATTGGAATCCTCTTTTATTATGGGTCTGTTCATCCAAGATGTCATATGAGTGGTCTGAGTACATGTTAATGAAAGGAACAAGAGCATTTGAGTGGATGATCTTTCTGGAAGAAGGTGGCAGAAAAATGTAGCTGATTAATTGCAGCACTCAAGGAGAAAGATGAATGCAGGCTCTATAGAGACCATCTGTGTTTTATCAAAATGGATTATAGCTGCACCACTGCACTTGTGTCAGTGAGAGGGGACAATCATTGCTGCATATGCAGATTTTTTACAATGAAAATGTTCCTGGCTGGCATTCGAATGATCAAAGTCAGATTTTTTTTTTTTTAACCAACTTTATCTGACATCTCAAAGAACAAAACAACAATGTGTCAGGCACCACACTTGGGAAATAAAGTGTGAGCTGATATGTGTTCTTCATCTAGAGCTTAATTAAAACAAGAATTAAAGCACAGTTATATCAGACAAAAGTCAACAGAGTTCAGGTTCATTCATTTCATGGATAATTATGACTTTTTACCTTAGAAGCTTATCGGAATTTTTTTTTAAGAAAAGTTAAAGAATTGTCACAAAGAACTCTTTAAATACTTCATGCCACTTGCTTTAGAATCCATATTTTATATTCACTATCTAATTTTACTTAGACTATATCTGGGGGTATTTTTATATCAGTGGGTCGTATTTCAAACTTCCTTGTTGATGGGCACGTTCATCGAAATAAGATATCAATTAGACTGGAGAAGGGCAATAGTAAAATGAGATCAGTGAAACTATAGATAGGCTAGTGCTTTATTTGATCACGTATCAGTGGTTATACATAAAATAATGTTAGCCTGAAAGATTTTCTAAAGGAGTCCTATAAATGAGCCTCATACATCTCATAAAAACAGCTTACAGTAATAAGGAAAATATCTCTGTTTTTAAATTCACATTTTTAGATTCTGGAGTGTTACTTGCCATCCTTACATTGGTTTTATTAACGTTTACTGATGATTATCACCCTGGTCACTGAGTGATCAGAAAAGGAAATACCCTCAGTGCTACTTCAGTAAATCACTCATCAAATCTCTGACTTGAGGGACCTCTCTTTCTCTCTCTCTGTCTCTGTCTCTGTCTCTCTCTCTCTCTCTCTCTCTCTCTCTCTCTCTCTCTCTCTTTGGTTTAGTTTCACAATCTATGAAACAATTTAGATCAGGGGACATTGAAATTATGTCAGGGAGTTCCAGACAATTAAATGGCAACTTCTGTGATATTCATTCTATGTAGGAAACAAAACAAAACATAAAAGACAAGGAATCTAAGGAGTTGTGATGGGACCATCACTAGACTGAGATGCAAGAAACCTGGATTCAAATGCTCTAATGCCGCTGTATAATTAAATGTCAGTGATTGTGGCAAGTCACATAAACTTTCTGAGGTGTTAAACTAGATACTCTGAGGTTCCTTTTAGCTTTATTATTCTATAAAAAAAAGAAAAATCCAAACAGGATGAGAGGGAGAAGAGGAGAGGAGAGGAAAACAAAAGACCTTGGAAGAACCTTCTTGTAGTAAATTAGGAACTAATGATAGTAAGGAATACTTCTAAGTACAGAACCGTCTCCATGAGAATGATTACCTGCAAAGATAGCCTACGTAAATTCTTCTTCTATTTTGTTGGGAGTCGGTGTCTTTGAAAAGATCATGCATCTTTATGATTAAATACTATTGTTGCTTTCCTTTCCACTTTCTCTTAGACAGGGAAATGAGATACCTAACTGGAGAAAGCATTCAGGTAGATAGTAATTACATGATCTTATCTAAATCTGATAGTGCTTTTTATATGACTACCAGACTATAGCTCCTGTGTTTTAAGATTATTTGTTCTTACATATTCGTTCAGATGATATTTAATACTTTGTCAGTTTTAAATACCAAAAGCAATGGTATGAAAAAAACTAACACACTTCAAGGAAAACAGTTTATAAAGACATTTGTAAGTAGCCAGTACTAGATTTATAGCTGGTTATCTATCATCCACATCACTAAACAAAATAATACCAAACAATGTAGTCTGGACAGAAAATAAAATTGACTAGAAATCAACAATAAATTTAGAAATGATAAAAGAAAATGATAGAAGCTATATTATATTTTAAAAGATTACTCTGAAAATATTTAGGATTGAAACACACATTAAAACAAATACACACACAAAATTCAAGTATATGTTCTTTACAACAAGCAGAAAACATAATAATACAGAATATATATAATAACAATGATCAAGCAAATATTCACTTATAGAAATCAGGAGTGATAATATTAACAACAACAGAAAAATGAAGCCAAGGAATCCAACATTTATTAGTAAAAGAATCGATCTTAAAACACTTAAGGCAAAAACAATTTACCAGATATGTATTCTGTTCAGAAACATAAGAATTATGAAGTTACTCACTCCCATTTAATGAAGTTATCTAATGTCAATGCCACATGAAAAAAGGGGGAAAACACAGCTGCTTACTGAAACATATTGATGCATGTTGTTACTTATAAATATAAATGTAGAAATGCAATAAACAATGAAAAAACAATTAGCAATATCCAAAGGGTCTATCCTAAGAATGTAAAAATAACGATACTGGAAGTGAAATGTGAACAAAAAAGTAGAGTTACAGAAGAAATACCTAACAATGGGGATGCTGACACAAACCCTAGTTATATGGCCAGAAGAGATTAGTGAAGTTGAACTTGTCAACGTAAATAAGGACAGTGGATGTGAAGAAAAGTATGAAGATGTCCCAGAGAAAGGGACACTGGCAAAAAAACAAAAATAAAAAAACAAAAAATGTTCACTCCAGTAAAATGGGAGAATAGACAGATGCTGTGCTAACTATCTCCCAGGATCACACCAAAATTACAAGCAAATTATACAGCATTCAACCCTGGAGATCCCCAGAACACTAGATGAACAGAACCACTAAATGAAGAACTTAAAGAGGAGGCCACGTCGGGTCTGGTAGGACGGGCAGAGACGAGAGAGGGCGAACCCCATGAGGGAAGCCCCAGCTGTGGGGAGGCTTCTCCGGTTGGGGGAGAGACCCTCCCGCCGCACACCAAGTTCACAAGCCCAGAGTTCCTTTGCCGGGAAGAGGAGTTCCAAGATAGCTGGCAGTAAATTAGTGAGGACTCTCTTTGCTCAGCTATGTGAGGCCAAGAGTGGCTAGAGAATCAGTGGGGCCGGCGCACCGGCTTGCTCACCGGTGAGTACCTACCTGGTTACTAGTGGAGGGAGTGGCTGTGAGAGCTGGGCCCAGGAGCCTGAGGGGAAGGACTGAAGTGGGCGCCTTTGGTGCAGGGGCTGGAGGTTTTAGGACTATTGTTCCCCTGGTGTGGAGCCTGCACGCAAGTGGTGTAAGGAGGGCGCCATTTTGTCGGGCTTGTGCCCTCCCACAGAGGATCAGGTCTGGGACCTCATTGGTCTGGTGGAATTGGCGCAGAAGTGTGTGTGTGCGTGTGCGCGCATGTGGCCTTGGATCCCCACCCTCCGCCCAGCTTATACTGCGTTGCCAGGGAAACGCTGGGCGGGTGCCCTCCGGCTACAACAGGCTGCTCACTGAGACCCAGGAGTGTGTGAGTGGCCTCAGATCCCCACCCTCCGCACGGCTTGTGCTGCGTTGCCAGGGAAACGCCTGGTGGGCGTGCTCTGGCTCCAACAGGCTGCTCACTGAGACGTGGGAGTGCGCAAGCCGCCTTGGGTCCCCACTCTCTGCACTGTGCTTACAGAGTTGCCAGGCTGGTGATTGGTTGTCGGGCTGCTCGGCCTGATCTGCAAGTGGCTGATTGGGACAGGCTGAGACTGGGAGTTTTCCTGGGAGTGTTGTGCCGTGAGCTGTGTGCCTGCATGATCCAACCAGGGCTCTCCTGGTGATCTATCTAATATATCAAAGCAATCCCAGAGCGACAGCCAGAACAGGGAAACAAAGAAACATGTCACAAGTAAGAGATCAGAAGAAACCTCTAGAAATGGAACGAAATGAAACACAGGGATCCAACCTTCCAGAGACACAGTTTAGAACACTGATGATAAGAATGTTTAACAAACTTAGTGAGGACATAAGGAAAGGTAGAGAAATCATAAAAAACAACCAGTTAGAACTAAAGAATACAATAACTGAAATGAAGAACACACTCGAAGGAATCACCAGTAGAGTAGATGAAGCAGAGGAGTGGACCAGCGATTTGGAAGACAAAATAGCAGAAATCACCCAGTTGGCACAACAAAAAGACCAAAGAATAAAAAAAAATGAAAATAGTTTAGGAGCCCTATGGGACAAGGTGAAACACAACCACTGTCTACTCATAGGAATACCAGAAGAAGAGAAGAAGCAAGGGGTCGAGAATGTACTTGAAAAAATAATGACTGAAAAGTTCCCTACCCTGGTGAAGGAAATCAACATACATGCCCAGGAAGTGCAGAGGGTTCCAAGCAAGCTGAACCCAAACAGGTCCACACCAAGACACATCATAGTTAAAATGGCAAAGGTTAAAGACAAAGACAGAATCCTAGAGGCTGCAAGAGAAAGACAGCAGGTTACATACAAAGGAACTCCTGTTAGACTAACAGCTGACTTGTCTACAGAAACTCTGCAGGCCAGAAGGGAGTGGCAGGAGATATTCAAAGTGACACAAAATAAAAGCCTACAACCAAGATTGCTCTACCCAGCCCAGCTATCACTTAAAATTGAAGGAGAAATAAAGAGCTTCTCACAAAAGAATAAGCTTAAGGAATTCATCACCACCAAGCCAGCATTGCAAGAAATGTTAAAAGGGCTTTTTTAAACAAAAGAAAGGGGTAAACAAGCTAACCCAGGGAGACCAGGAATACAAATAACAAAATGGCAATACATATGCACCTATCAATAACCATTTTAGATGTGAATGGGCTAAATGCTCCAATCAAAAGACAGAGAGTGGCTGAGTGGATAAGAAAATAGGACACATGTATACACTGTTTACATATGGAATAAGATATTTCATGCAAATGGAAATGAGGGGAAAAAAAGCTGGAGTACCAATACTTATTTTGGACAAAATAGACTTTAAAATGACTACAATAAAAGTCAAAGAAGGGCACCAGAACCCTAATAAACATCTATGCACCCAACATAGGAACTCCTAATTACATATAACAGATTTTGATAGACATAAAGACAGAGATCAACGGTAACACTATCATAGTAGGGGACTTCAACACCCCATTGTCACCAGTGGACAGACCCTTTAGACAGAAAATCAACACAGAAAGAGTGGCCTTAAATGACACTTTAGACCAGCTGGACTTCGTTGATATTTTTAGAGCATTTCACCCTGATAAAACAGAATATACATTCTTCTCAAGTACATATGGGACATTTTCCAAGATAGACCATGTTAGGCCACAAAACAAGTCTCAGGAAATTTAAGAAGATTGAAGTCATATCAAACGGATATAAAGGAAAAACTGATGGTTGCTGCCTGGGAGGGAGTGCGGGAGAAGGAGAGGGGGAAGGTTTCGGACAGAGTAGGTGGGACTACAATGTTGCCGCAGGGATATGGGGGCAGTTCTGGGAATGTAATTGATAATGTTGTGAGAAGATCATTATGTTAGGCGAAATAAGTCAGTCGGAGAAGGACAAGTACCATGTGATCTCACTTATATGTGGAATCTGAAAAACTGAATGAACGATCAAAGTAAACAGACTCATAGAAATGGAGGAGAAACTGAGGGTTGCTGGTTGGGAGAGGAGGTGGGAGCGGGGAGGGGGAAGGAATTAGACGGCATGGATGGACAACTGCAATATTGCTACAGGGATATGAAATACAGTTCGGGGAATAATAATAATGTAAAAATTTTGGATGGAGTAGAGGCTTGATTGCTGCACTGTACACCTGAAACTGATGTTGTGTAGTATTGTATGCCAACTGTGACTGAATGTGTGGATAGTCACAGGATATGGAGTATACTGTGGAGGGGAGTCAAGGGAATTGTGGTGGATGTGTATGGTGTGTGCGTGGGGGAGTGGGTTGGCAAGCTGGGGGAGGGGGGTTGTCACTTTGGGTGGTGAAGAGTATAACTATTGCATTGTGTTGTACACCTGAAACTAATAAAACAAAAAAAATGGGAAAAAAATTAAAAAACACTGTAGTTTATCTCAGCTATGATTGGTCCGTTTTGGGCTCTGATCTCATAAAACACCAGTGTGCTGTAATTACAAACATTCGTATATAAGGTCCTAGCTGGGCTGAGGGTTTTGTCTGTATAAGCCCAGGAAGCTAATCTGCGGTGGCCTGTTGGTCTTGGACTAGCTAGTTTGTTTTCTCTTTTTATCCCCCATTTATAAATTTATAATATTTAGTATAGTTATTGTTTATTATCATAGTTAATAATTTTGTTGATATAGTTAGTATATTTAGTCAGCTAGTTAGTACAGTTATTATTGTTTATTAGCATAGTTAGTATTGTCAGTGAGTGTAGTGTCAGCTGGCCACCATGGCACATGAACATCCAGCCACTTCTGCTGACCAGGTGCTCCTTAGTGGGTGTTATAAGCTCCTGAAGACCATTGGCAAGGGCAGCCATGCCAAGGTGAAGCTGGCTGAGCATCTTCCCACTGGGACCCACTTGGCTATAAAAATTGTAAATGTAGAGAACTCTGTCAGTCGCCATAGATTTCTCACACGAGAAATCCAGTGCATGAAACCTCTGCAGCACCCAAACATTGTGCAGCTGTATGAGGCTATTGAAACCAAAGCGTCCTTCTTCCTTGTAATGGAATATTGGGGCGGTGGCAGTATGATGGACCATCTGACAGCTCATGGACGAATGAAGGAGAGGGAGGCCCGCGTCAGCTTTCGGCAGCTTTTATCAGCCGTTTACTATTTCCATCACCGCGGAATCGTGCACCGGGATATAAAGCCCAAGAACATTTTATTCGACCAGAAAAGGAATGTTAAAATCGCCGATTTTGGATTTGGCATGGAATTTATGGACAGCAAATTAAACACAATGTGTGGCACCCCTTCCTATGGAGCTCCAGAACTGTTTCGGGGTGAAGCTAATGAAGGACCAGTGGTCGATGTGTGGAGCCTGGGCGTAACATTATACAGGATGGTGGCAGGAACCCTCCCGTTCAAGGCACAGAATTGGATGGAACTGGGACAACAGGTGATAAAGGGGAAGTACACCGTATCCTACTTTTTCTCGTTTGAACTAGAGAGTTTGCTAAAGAAAATGCTCAAGGTGAACCCCATGGAAAGAAGAGATTTAATCGATATCATGTCACATCCTTGGCTCAGTCAGGATGAGGAGGACCTCATGCCCTATAGCGAGCCAGTCAACGAGAACATAGACCCGTGGGTCAGGAGGGAAATGGCACTGCTGGGCTTCTGGTATGATGACATCCAGGACACATTGACCAACAGGACTTTTAACAACACGATGGCCACCTTCCTCATCCTGCAGACCAAAAATTCTAAATTCCATCATAGCATTATTCATGTCAAGGCCTACAATCCCACTGAGCAGAGTCCTGCTCCAGGTTGGGAGGTGCAGCCAGGGACCTCTACTATGCCTCCGGTCAAGCAGCACCACGACGACTATGAGTTGGGGCAGAGGGGCAAAAAGCCTGCGACTTCCCCAACCCTCCAGAAAGCAGGCACCATCAATCCTTAGTCCAGCCAAGAGCTGAGCACCATCAACTCCAGGACCATCCCGGAGGTCAGCATGGGCACTCCTGGATCCAGCACCATCACCCCTGGGTCCAGCCCAGAGACAGGCACCACCACTTTGAGTTCCATCCTGGATTTTGGGCCCGGTCAGCCACAGAATCAGGCCATGGTGGAGGAACCATGGCCCTATCACAGGCCACCAGAGTAGTGGCTCTGAGACCTTCCTCGAGAACAACTACGGCTCCAGCAGCTCCTGCAGCAGCACCACGAACAGCAGATCATCAGGGGAAAACAACCACAGATGTTGGAGGGTGATTAGGAGGTGTTGCAACTGCCTCACAATGCTCTGCCATAGGCTGTCGAAAAATAGGCTCTTCAGGAACAACAAAGTCAAGCTCCTTTAGCTATACTAATATACTATATGTCAATGTTAATTTAAAAAGAAAACATTATTAAAAAATAGAACAAGGGCCGGCTGAGTGGCTCAGTTGGTTAAGAGCTCGCTCAAGAGTGGGAGCTGAGCTCTGAGCAACAGCTGTTCGAGGCCAGCCCGAGCTGAGTTGCCATTGAGCTGCCAACAGGTGGCAGGATGGCTCAGCTAAAAAAAAAAAAAAAATAGAACAAAATATGAAAAATAAATAAATAAATCTCTTATTTTTAACAGAAAAAAAAATGTAAAAAAAAAACACCAAACACTAACCTTGACATTCAAGAACTCTCAGAGACATTTCATGACATGAAAGTGCAGAGGACCAAATCCAATCCAAGGAATATCACAATTAGTTAAGGCATACAGAAGATAAGCACTTCATAACATAAGGTATATGATAAGGAGAACAAGGCAAGGACTAATTCAAAACCCTTTTCATAAGTTTTACATAAGAAGGAACACTTTAATTCTCAATATTTCTAATTTCAAAATTATGGTGTACCAAGTAATGATTTGTGTTAGTGTTTTCCCATCCTAGTACTAATTTATATTAGTAATGATAGTATACGATTTTTCCCAATTCTTAGACAAAATTTGTAAAAAGTCATGGAACAATCGTAATTTTCCCCACTGTTGGTTAAGATCAATTTGCACGTTTCAGCAGGCATCATCATTTTTACAGTCCTACACCGCTGTGCAGAGTATGAACTGCCTATATTTCACATCAATTGCCAAATAAGAAATATGGTTTCACCATTTAAATGGCTACTGAAATCATTAAATTAAACTTATCACACATTCTTAATTATAGGGAGAAAATAGAGCTAAAAGATGCTTTAGAATAAAGAATATCTCAGTTTTAAACCTAATACCCTAAAATATAAAACACTAGAAGACTGTTTTAAAGTCAGGGATAACTATTATTTAACATGGTCATAAATAAGGGGGAAATGATTGCTTTTTTTTTTTTTTTTAAGAGGGCAGTGTCACTGCCCCTCATGTGGGATCCGAACCGGGGCCACTGGCATCGCAAGCCAGCTCTTAACCACTGCACCACTCGGCCAGCCCAAATGATTGCTTTTTAAAGGTTATTGGAGGACTACCTAGAAAAAAACTCATAAGAATCAACTGAGAATCCATTAGAATCTATAGAAAACTTTATATTATTTAGCAATTTCTCATTAAATGCATAAAGACAATACTTTTTAGATGCCTATAAAAACCAGGTAAAATCAATTGGAGTAAAATGTAATGCTTGCCATAGCAAAATTCCTAATCTAGGAAGCTGGGAAATTATTGCCAACAAAAATGACAGATAAAATACTCCATTTTTTAAATATAAAAAAACAAGTACTCCTATAATAAAGGACAAATTTTATTAACATAAAATTTACCAAAGCATGGACAAAATTGGCTAATGACCATTTAAATAAATGGTTATTAATCTAATATTCATCTTATTAATCTTATTTTAATTTGGGCTTAAAGAGCAAATATTTTTTTAAATGGTAATATTCTGCATTGGCAATGGTGATGTTAGATGAATTATCAACCATACCATGCTTAAGGAGGAATAAATCCCACTGTCTTTAGGAATGTACCCTGGGCTGAATGTAAACACCACCGAGACCCCCACAGTAATGGTGCTGGGTTATAGCGATGTTGTAGGGAATTTACAGAAAGACTCATTAGGTTCACTGCAGATTTTTAATATTGTTTCAAGGGTCCAATGACTACATACTAATTTGGTAATTTACTAGAAGAACTTACATAACTCAACACGAATTATATTAATGGCTAAACCATATTTCAATAAAGACTACAGTGTAGAAACAGTAGGAAAGATATATACATATATATATATATATATAGTCATTGCCCCATGACTGCCTTGGCCTCCATTTCAAGTAACACCATTAAAAGACCTTGTGCGGTTAGAGTGTGTGTTGTTTTGCAATTGAGTTCTATCAATTCTAACGTGATAGGTTAGGTTTGTATGACCCAATTTACTAGAGCATTATTGTATTTCCAAACAGATTCCCATACTTTACCTTGTACTTTGAAAAGAATTTCTTTCAATTTGTCTATTTTAGTTAATAGATCTTCTTCTTTTGAATGTAATTTTACGTTAAAAGTAACCCAGCTTGTCTTAATATAGCTAGACATATATTTATTTTACAAAGAGCTCTTTCTTATCTTGGTCAAGTTATTTAATCCACCACACGTGCTAACTGCCAGGGAACAATAAAGATACACACTTTGTACCCAAAATTATTGAGCCCACTATACTAAGTTCAAATGTGGAAGGCCCAAGATGGTAGCAGCATAGGAGGCTGCTGAACTCACAGCCTCCCAAGAGCGAAACCAAATATACTCATATATAGGTAGCAACTTCTGTTGTGAGACAACTGAGGGCTGAATGAACAGCTTCCAACAACAAAGAGAAAGACACTGAATAGAAAAGGCTGGGAAGCCCAGGGAGCCTCCCAGGAGCTGCAGGAACTCTCCGGGCTGGGGAAACCCATGAGCACCTTCCACTTTGATAGGGCAGTGGGCAGAAGCTCTACTTGGGGGCTTTGGCCTACCTGTAGGATCTCCAAGGCAGCAGTGAGTTCACAGCTACAGCTACCTTGCCTGGAGCCTTTTGCTTTCACCAAACCCACCTGGGTTCCCTGCTGAGAGCTACTCCTGCCTAGTAGGAAGTGCCGGAGGGCCCAAAAGTGCTTGCTCAAGGCATCCCCATACCCAACTGGCCTCTCAGCACACACCTGGCCTCCCTACCCAGAGCTGCTTGGCCCAGCAAGCTAGTGCCTCAGGCTCTGGGAGTGCCTGCTCAACTGAAAGCAGCTTCCCCAAACTACCTGGCACATGGAGCCTACACAGAGGCTGCTTCTATACAGGACTGCTTTCTGTACAACAATCCAGAGAGACTGTACAGAGAAGACTAAAGAGCCATGGAGCTTCTGGGGACTGGTAAGCACCCCTATTTACACACACACCCCCACCTCCATAGGGTAGGCAGGATCTCTATCTAGATGCTGTAGCCTACCTACAAAGTCACTGCAGTGTGTTCCCAGACACATCACCAGAGCCCATTTTGGTCCCGAACAAAGGAGCAAGCAAGTAGGAGCTATAGGGCTTTATCACACACACCTGGCTTCCCCATCCAAAGCTGCTCTGGCTCAGTAGGCCAGTGCCCCAGACGCTTTAGGCACTCGCTTAGTTTGTGGACTAAAAAGGGGTGCATTAATAAATCTTAAATTTGGGGCCAGCCGAGTGGCTCATTGGTTAAGCGCTGGTTTTGGGATGCCAGCAGCCCCGGTTCGGATCCCACATGAGGGCCAGTGACACTGCCCTCTACAGCTAACAACAGCTCCACCTGGAGCTGGGCTGTGCGAGCCCCGGTGATGGTGTGGGCTGCAGCCCCTGCTGCAGTGGGCTGCCATAGGCTGCAGTTGAGTGGCCCGCAGCCAGCGTGAGCTGCCAATAGCCGCGGTGAGCGACATCCAGAGGCCAGCGACCGATCTGCCACATCCGGGAAGAGCGCAATGACGATACCAACAGTGAAGCAACATCCTCCGCAACTAAACTGAAGAACAAAAAGACAGCAACTTGTCTGTTCCCCTTCCCCGATTCCCCAATGCTGTTCCCCTCCGCCAATTCCCCAATAAAATCTTTAAAAAAAATAAATAAATAAAAATAAATCTTAAATTCGTAACTTGGCAGGTCATGGTGGGTAGGCACACCCAAGGCCTGTACCTTCTCTCGAAAAAGATTTTTAAGCCAGCCCTGTCCATTGTTCTTGGTATCTAGGTTCATACACCTTTGAAATGCCAGAAGTATTATAATACCCCTCAAAGGCATGACCACCCTCAAGAGAGCACAGAACTGTAACTAAGCTGTAACCCGATCCCCATCTTGCTTTCTCCCACCTTCATGTAATCTTCCTTACTTTTCCTCCATAATTCCAAATGCATAAAAGAAACTGCAAACTGCTCCCTGGCATATGTCATCCGTTTGGCTGAAATAAATTCTTACAAAAGTTCTGTACAGGTTTGGACATTTCTTAGGTTCACATTTACTTGGCATGGTAAGGCAAGACTGAAGAAATCCACCCAGGACCACCCTGCAGACATGGGCTTGGTGCTAGCAAGAGCCCCTTATGTCCCACTACTGGCTCCCCGCTTTTCATGAACTTGAATGAGTTTTTCTTGGAATCCTGGTCCTTCTAAATTTAAGTAGCAGGCCATGACTTTATTTGAGCTGTTCTTAGAAAATCCTCGTGGTGGATAAGGGTTGAGATAGCTTAGGAAAAGAAAAAAAGAAAAAAAATGGTTCCTGCTTTTAATTTCGACTTTGAATTCGATTGCTTCCTGAGAGTCTGAACAAAATCTTTGCTGGTTAAATGACTGAACTCTCTTTATCTCCCAAATAAAGGACACTTGCTTCCCCAACCCAAATATCCAATGGGGGTCAACAACAGTTGTTGCACATCCCCAAATGGGAGTGATGGAGATGGGTGCCCTGTGGGGAACCCAGTGCAGTAACACAGACAGTCTCGAAGAAACCAGGGGACAAGGGCAGGATGCGCTGGAAACGGCTCATCATGAATGAAAGTGCCTTGCAAAGTGTGACAGCTCTGGCAGTATCCCGTAAGCTCTTGCTGGCTCTGGCTTGGATATTTTTAGGTACCTAAAAATCTTTGTGGGGTTGCCTGAGGAACAATTTTCTCTAGAGCATAAAGCAGTACTATAGGGATATTCACAGCATTTGACTCATCTGACACATGCACATAAAAGCTGGTTTTTCCCAGAAGTTTGTTTGTCTACAAATCTTGAAATTCCCATTAAACTAAGATGGCCAAGGTGAGGATCCTTTGATACTTCTAAATTAATTTTTGCACACAAAATTAGAAAAAGCCAGATATAAAATTAGGCAGAATGGAAAGCATATTTAATTGGACTCTTGAAGCTTTAAAAAGGGGATTTGGATAAATGGCTTGAACTTGCATGTCATTTAGGTGTTAGCCAAATTCTTTGAGGTATTAAAAATAGCTGTCCTTATTTTAGAAGGGGGAAGGTCATTTGGAACTTGACTTTTCAAGGACAGATATAAATTGTAAATGCCTCCAAAACAAAATTTGTATCCAACTGTTCCTTTATAAACTAGTGAGTTTTTCTTAAGGTTAAAAGGTTTCTGTTTGTGTCTGTGTGAGTGTGTATAAGTATGTTGTAAATGTGAGAAAAATTTGTATCTCCAGGTGATATTATTAAAATTAATTTAAAGGAAAGAGCTTGTAAGGATTGGGTATTCTAAAATTCTCAGAAATATAAACTAACTCAAATGTTTTTCAAGTTCACCTGATCTAGGATTAATCCTTATTAAATAGTAGCCAGCTTAAGTTTGTTGATTTAAGTAAAACAGACATGTATTTATTTTGCCTGGGTTTTATAAAAATGTCTATGTTAATAATTGAACTAGACTATGAAATATGTTTCTAGAGGTTATAAAATGTCTTCATAAATTTACCAAGCTAAAGGATGCTAATTGTTAACTTCTTAGTTTTCATTAGAAATTGATGTTTAAAGTTTTAAATTCTCAATATATGTAGGAATAACTTTGCAGTGTTCCAGAAGGGCTCTTAGAATGTCATGAAGGATTGGTCTTTTATGTTAAGTTGCATGGGGAGCATTATAAAATAAGTGATGAAAAACTTCTAGGGCATATTGTATGGATAAACAATAGTTGTAAATTAAACAAATAGTCGGGACTCCACCCAAAATGGCTGCTTGTTTCGTCCTGGCTACCTGGTATCACCATAATGCATTTGTTACCACAGACTTAAAGGGGTCCGCTTGTTTGTGTGCATTCAAGCCAAAAGAAAACACAAGCAGGAGTTTGCAGCAAAGAAAATAAAAGTTTATTTAAGGAGTTGGCACCAAGCCTGGGGACACAGGTGAGCTAATGTTCTAAAAAACCTGGCACCCCGATGGCCTCTAGCAGCTGGGTTATATAAGAGAAAAATCATTAATCATGGTTACTATGGGAGCTGGGGTCATGGGTTCTACTGATTGGTTGGGGCTAAGGCAAGGAACAATTGATCAGGGAGCAATTGATCCTGGTGTCAATCATGGCATTGTTCAGTGCACTTCCCAGGGGATGTGGTCCATGGGGCGGTTCTGCTTTCATTAGTCTAGAATTGAAACATAACTGAGGCCAAGATATTATCTTTGTTTGACTAAAACCTTATTCTAGTTTGAGGTTTGTTTATCGTTTCTCATTCATGATTGAGAGACCTCAAGCTTTATTATTATTACTTTTTTAAAGATTTCATTGGGGAATTGGGGGATGCGAACAGCATTAGGGAATCAGGGAAGGGGAACAGATAAGTTGCTGTCCTTTTTGATCTTCAGTCTAGTTGTGGAAGATGTCGCTTCACTGGCCCATGTTGGTATTATCATTGCGCTCTTCCTGGCTGAGGCAGATCAGTTGTCAGCCTCTGGATGGCCGCTCACAGTGGCTCTTGGCAGCTCACATCAGGCTGCTGGCCACTCACTGTAGCCTATGGCAGCCCACTGCAGCAGTTGCTGCAACCTACGCCAACGAGTCATAGCAGCCCAGCCCCAGGTCGAGCTGTTGTTCACCATTTTGGCTGTAGAAGGCACAGTGTCACTGGCCCCTATATGTGGGATCCGAACTGGGGCCCTGCTGCTCAGAGTTGGTGTCCCAAGCCAGCTCTTAACCAATGTGCCACTCTGCCGGCCCTGAAGCTTTATTCTTAAATGAATTTGGTGGTAAACAGAACCTAATGTCCTAAGAGCTTAATAATTAAAAGGGACAGTATAAGCACAAGTAGGAGGGCCTCAGGAAAGAATGCAATTGAGTTATAGTCTTATCAGGGTAAACAAAGAGAGCTTGGACTAAAGCAGAATGCACGCTAAAGAAGTGAAGCTCGTGTACAGTTATACATTTAAGCTGAACTTAGATGAAGGAATTTATATGCTGACATTAGAAGGAGACATCTTATACTATTGCCAAGGTTTGATAGAGTCACTTCAAGAAAAATCCAAGTTAGTAACAGCTTTCTTTCACAGCAAGCTCCCAGGAGACAAAGACTTTAAAAATCATGGACTGCCACCTGGAGATTTTGTTTATTAAAAAGGACATCAAATTGGCCAATAGACATATGAAAAATACTCAACATCACTAATTATCAGATAAATGCAAATAAAAACCACAATGAGATATCACCTCACACCAATTAGAATGGCTATCATCAACAAGACAAATAATAACAAGTTTTGGAAAAGCTGTGGAGAAAAAGGAACTCTCATACACTATTGGTGGGAATGCAGATTGGTGCAGCAGCTATGGAAGGCACTGTGGAGATTTCTCAAAAAATTAATAATAGAATTACCATATGACCCAATCCCTCTTTTGGGTATTTACCAAAAAAATCTGAAGACATTTATCCATAAAGATATATGTACTCTGATGTTCATTGCAGCTTTATTAAAAGTGGCCAAGACATGGAAACAACCAACGTATCCTTCAATAAATGATTGGATGAAGAAGTTGTGGTATATATACACAATGGAATACTACTCTGTCATAAGAAAAGATGCAATAGTGCCATTTGCAACAAACAACATGGATCTTGAGATTATAATTCTAAGTGAAATAAGTCAGACGAAAAAGTCGAGAACCATATAATTTCACTGATATGTGTATATAAAACAGAAAACAATAAAAGAACAAGAAAAACAAATGAAGAAACAAAGCTCATAGCCATAGATAATAGTTTAGTGGTTACCAGAGGGTAATCAGGGAGGGGGTTGGTAGATGAGGGTAAAGGGGATCAAACATATGGTGATGGAAGGAGAGCTTACTCTGGGGGCTGAGCACACAACGTGTATAGATGATATATTACAGAATTGTACACTTTAAGTCTATGTAACTTTGCTAACAATTGTCACCCCGATAAACTTTAATAAAAGAAAAACAAGAAAGACATAAAATAAAATACACTCCCCAACTTCATTGGAAGGGACTTAATCAGGTACCTAAGCACGAATGGACATCTACCCTTGCCTCTGATACTCACCTCTACCTACAACTCACATTAGAGACTCCTCTATGATGAGAAACTGCTGGCATCAGAGGTAGACAGCTATCCCAAGACATCAACATGCCTCTATACCTATGGACTGATATTGAACTCAGAATACATTTTGTTTGATTGTCTTTACCTGTCTGCTAATGATATCAGTCACAATAATAGTTATACTTGTTCTTTGTTTTTTTTATACAACTGTTTATGATTACTGAAAATGTATATGATAACTGTTAATACTCTTTTATGGCCTATGTAAACATTATACTAGATATCAAATACAGAAAAATGAAACAAGGCAAAACTCGGATCATGAGAGTTAGAAATGATCCAGAGTGTTTTTCCCCAATGAAGGCCATAAGACCTAACTGCCTTCCATTTACCTGTCTTTTCTTATTTGGGAAAATTTGGCCTCAACTCACATCCCATGGTTAAAATATTGTCCCATCTCCAATGGTCCACTGTTCGACAAGAAGACATTGATAATGAGACTTTCTAGGAATAAGCATTCCTAGCACTATATTGAGACCACACTATCCAACTGAAAGGTTGGTCATCAATGCATCCTTCAGAATTATTTATGACGAAAAGGGGGGATTGTGGACAAAAATGGGTGCTGTAATAAATCATAAATTTTTAACTGGGCAGGTCATAATGGGTAGTCATATCCCAGCCCTGTAACTTCTCTAGTGAAAGGTTTTTTAAGGAGCCCTTTCTGTTGTTCTTGGCATCTAGGTTAACACACTATGGAAATGCCAGAAGTAATACCCCTCAAAGGCATGACCACCCTCAAAAGACCACATAATCTTAAATAAACTGTAATCCAGTCCCTGCTTTACTTCCCTTTACCTTCATGTAATCTTCCTTACTTTCCCTCCTTAATTCCAAATGCATAAAAGAAATTGCAAACTGTTATTCTCTGAGACATTTGAGATCTTGCTCCCCAGCATATGTCGTCAGTTTGGCTTAAATAATCTCTTAACAAAATTTTTCTACAGATTTGGATATTTCTTGCATCAACAGGCTCCTACCAACCTTCAGAAACCACTCAGCACACACCCTACACCAGAGGCTGCTTCTACATAAGGTCACTTTTTCAAGACTGGGAGAGACAGCTATTTTTGTCTAATTCATATAAACAAATATAGAAAGTCAAACAGAATGAAAAGACAAAAGAATATCCTTCAAATGAATGAAAAAATATCCCCAGAAAAAAAAAAGCCTAAGGAAAAAGGAATAAGTAATTTGCCTGATAAAGAATTCAAAGAAATGTTCATAAGGATCCTCACCAAACTTGAGAGTGGAATAGAGGAACTTAGGGAGACATCAGCAGATCTTTCTAAAGTAAAAGAAAGAACCAAGCAGACCCGAATAATACAATAACTGAAATAAAAAACACAGATGTAGAAGGAATCTACATCAAATTAGCTGACACAGAAGAACAAATCAGTGACCCGGAAGACAGACTAGTGGAAACCAACCAATCAGACCAGAACACAGAAAAAAATATGAGGTGTGATCAACAAATATGATAAATGATTAAATTTTTAAAATGTATTATAGTAAAAGACACATTACCATTAATCCCCCTCAAGATACACCGCCTTGCTTCAAATGTAGTTATCCCATCGTTCTTGCCACTTTCTGAAGCAGTTCTGGAAGTCCTCTTTTGTGAGTATCTTTAGTTGTGCTGTGCTGTTGTGGCTGCCTTGATGTCCTGAACCATTTTGACTTTAGGGAAGAGCCAGAAGTCACACAATGCCAGATCAGGTGAATAAGGTGGATGAAGACACACTATAATGTTTTTATTTGAATAGAAATTGCTGCATATCAGAACCAATGCGTGACACAGAGCATTGTCATGATGGAGGATGATTTACGGCACACTACAATACACCTTCTCTCAATCATAGCTCACACCCAACTGACTGCACCAAACAAGTTGAAACTTGTCACACACTGTTACTAAGTTTCAACAGGCCACTTCCCATATTGAAGATCCCCGCCTTCCATTGGATGACACTTGGCAGCAGCATTCACTGTATTTTGTGATCACCATGAAAAGGATCCGTATCACACATCACTTCTAGTACGGCAATTTCTGTCAAATAAAAACATTACGGTGTGTCCTCATCCACCTTATTCACTGGATCTGGCACTCTGTGACTTCTGGCTCTTCCCCAAACTCATAATGGCCATGAAAGGTAAATGTTTTGAATTGATTCATGACCTTGAGACAGCCATGTCAGCACAATTATAGACACTCATGAAAATGGACTTCCAGGACTGCTTCAGAAAGTGGCAAGAACCATGGGATCAGTGTGTTCAAAGCAAGGGGGGGTATTTTGAGGGGGATTAATGGCAATGTGTCTTTCACTATAATAATTTTTTTTATTTAAACATTCACCATATTGTTTGATCTCACCTCATTATTTTTTAAAATGAGGATAGTTTAGGGTACTTCTGGGCTAACATCAAGTGCTCAGATGTTCTTATTGTAGAGATCCCAGAAAGAGAAGGAAGGGAGAAAGGAACAGAAATATTGTTTGAAGAAATAATGGCTAAAAACTTATATATTCTCTGGGGTGTTTTTTTTTCATTTTGTTTTGTTTTGTTTTGTTTGATACCCCTGGTTGTTGGTAGATTGTGAAATAATTCACAAGACTCAGAAAAGTGGGAAAGCAAGAAAAGGTTTACTTAAAGTCTGGCAGCGAGGATGCCCATGGCAGTGTCTAGAGAAGACAATTGCCCTGATGAGAAGGAGTGCTGAGGTTTTTTATGTTTCCTCTGCAGGACATAGGATGCTTGTCAGCTTGTAGGGGGTTGCTTTACAATTGGCTTTTCTGAGAATTGTTCTGTTCCCATCTATGATGGATGTAGGGTGCTTGTCAGCTTGCAGGCACAGTGTAAGCTGGGGGATTTAGAGCCAAGCAGTTAATTTTTAAGCTTGTTCCTGCTAACTCACATTCCTGTTAACTTTAGCTATCTCATCATTCTGGATACTAAGCCCAGAATGATAGATATGATCTGCAACTATTTTCTCTCTTTCTCTAGGTTGTCTTTTCACTTCCTTGAAAATATTATTTGATGCTCAAAAGTTTTTAATATTAATGAAATCTCATTTATCTATTTTTAAGATTTATCCCTATGTGTTTCTTCTAACAATGTTACAATTGTAGCTCTTATAATTATGGGATTCTTTTGATTCATTTTTAGTAAATTTTTATATGAGGAGCTAGTAGGGATTCACTTCATCTTTTGCATGTTTACATCCAGTTGTCCCAGCACCATCTGTTGAAGAAAACATTTTCCCCCAATGAATACCGTGGTATCCCTGTTGAAAATAAATTAGACATAAATATTTGGATTTATTTCTGGACACTTAATTCTGTTTCATTGGTCTGTCTGTCCTTATGCCAGCATCACACTGATTTGATTATTGTAGCTTTGTAGTGCATTGTGAAATTGTGGAGTGTAAATTCTCAACTTTGTTTTTCTTTTTCAATATTGTTTTGGTTAGTTGGAGCCTCTTGCATTTCCATATGAATTAAAAGATCTGCCTTTCTATTTCTATAAAAAAAAGACCACTGGAATTTTGATAGGGATTGATTGAATTTGTAGATTCCTTGGAGGAAGTATTGATATCTTAATGATATTAAGGTTTCTAATCCATGAACATGGGATGTCTTTATATATATTTAGGTCTTCTTTAATTTCTTTTAGCAATGTTTTATAGGTTTCAGTATACAAGCCTTTCATCTTCTTGATTAAATTTATTCCTAGGTATTTTATTCTTTTTTGATGCTATTGTAAATAAAATTATTTTCTTAATCTCCTTTTCAGATTGTTCAGTGCTGGTGTATAGAAACAACTGATTTTTGAGTAGTGATCATGTATTTTATAACTTTGCTGAATGCTTTCACTAGATTTAGTAGATTTTTGTGGATACTTTAGAGTATTCTAGTTAGAAACATGTCATCAGCAAATAAATATATTTTACTCCTTTTCTCACTTGGATGTTTACATTTTTTACTTTTCTTTTTTTCCCCCTAATTATTCTCCAGGGCAATATTGAATAGCAATAGTAAAAAATGGAATTTTTTTTCTTGTTACTGATATTAGAAGGAAAGCTTTCAGTGTTTTCTAGTTGAATGAAATGGCTAGTTGTGGGTTTGCCATAAACGTTCTTTATTATGTTAGGAAGTTCCCTTCTGGTCCTAGTTTGCTGAGTGTTTTTAGTCATTTCAAGGTGTCATGTTTGGTCAATTGCCTTTTCTGCATCAATTGAATCATGATATGTTTTTTGTTTGTTTTATTAATGTGATATATTACATTGATTGATTTTCTTACGTTGAGTCATCCTTTTATGCCTGATGTAAATCCCACTTGGTATATGTGTAATCCTAGTAATAAGCTGCTGAATTCATTTTACCAGTGTTTCTTTTAAGAGTTTTGCATCTACTTTATTTTGTTAATGTGATGAGTTATATTTTATGTATTGTGTGACCATTAATATAATAGATTTATAGTAATTGTTATGTATATTTGTGTTTTAAATTACATAGGAAACAAAAACAGAGTTATTGTAAAACATGCAATAATATAGCTTGCGTTACTATCTAGTGTTTTGTTTCAGCCTAAAAGGCTATCTTTAGTGTTTCTTGTAGAGCAGGTCTCCTAGCAATGAAGTACATCCCTTAGCTCCATACTGACTTCCATAGTGGTTGCACCAATCTGCAATCCCACCAACAGTGCAGCAGGGTTCCCTTTTCCCCACAGCCCCACCAGCACTTGTTGTTTGTTGATTTATTGATGATAGCCATTCTGACCTGAGTGAGGTGGTATCTCATTGTGGTTTTTATTTGCATTTCCCTAATGATCAGTGAGGTTGAACATTTTTTCGTATGCCTGTTGGCCATGTGTATGTCCTCTTTAGAGAAATGTCTCTTCATATCTCTGCCCATTTTTTAATTGGGTTGTTTTTTTGGTGTTGAGTTGCATGAGTGTTTTATAAATTTTGGATATTAACCCCTTATCAGATATATTGTTGACAAATATCTTCTTCCATTCAGTAGGCTGCCTTTTTGTTTTCCTTTGCTGTGAAAAAACTTTTAAGTTTGATATAATCCCATATGTTCATTTTTTTCTTTTACTTCCCTTGCCTGTGGGGATGTATCAGTAAAAATATTGCTCAAGGGTCCGGCGAGTGGTGCATTGGTTAAGAGCTGGTTTTGGGATGCCAGCGGCCCCGTTTCGGATCCCACTTATGAGGGCCAGTGACACTGCCCTCTACAGCTAACAACAGCTCCACCTGAAGCTGGGCTATGCAAACCCCGTGATGGTGTAGGCTGCAGCCCCTGCTGCAGTGGGCTGCCATAGGCTACAATGAGTGGCCTGCAGCCAGCATGAGTGGCTGGGAGCCAGCGTGAGCTGCCAATAGCCACGGTGAGCAACCATCCAGAGGCAACCGATCTGCCTCATCCAGGATGAGCGCAATGACGATACAAACATCAGCCAGTGAAGCAACAACCTCTGCAAACTAGACTGAAGAACAAAAAGACAGCAACTTGTCTGTTCCCCTCCCCCAATTCCCCAATAAAATCTTTAAAAGAAAAGTATTGCTCAAGGTAATGTCTGCAAATTTACTCACTATATTTTCTTCTAGGAGTATTGTGGCTTCAGGTCTTACATTTAAGCCTTTAATCCATTTTGAATTTGTTCTTATATATGGTGTAAGGAGGTGGTCCAGTTTCATTTTTTTGCATGTGTCAGTCCAATATTCCCAACACCATTTAATGAATGGACTATCTTTACCCCAGTGTAAATTCTTGCTTTCATTGTCATAGATTAACTGTCCGTATATGCATGGATTTATTTCTGGGCTCTCTGTTCTGTTCCACTGATCTATGTGCCTGTTTTTATGCCAGTACCATACTGTTTTGATTACTGTAGACTTGTAGTATGTTTTGATGTCTGGTAGTCTGATAACCCCAACTTTGCTCTTATTTCTCATGATTGCCAAGGCTATTTGGGATCTTTTATGGTTCCATATAAATTTTAGGATTATATGTTCTATTTCTGTGAAAAATGCCCTTGGTAGTTTGATAGGAATTGCACTGAATCTATATATTGCTTTAGGCAATGTGGACAGTTTACCTAAATTAATTCTTCCTATCCATAAGCATGGTAAGTGTTTCCATTTATTTGTATCTTCTTTGATTTCTTTCTTCAGTGTCTTATAATTTTCTGAGTACAGATCTTTTACTTCTTTGGTTCAATTTATTCCTAGGTATTTTATAGTTCTTGAAGCAATTGTAAATGGGACTGTTTTCTTAATTTCTCCTTCTGTTAGTTTATTATTGGTATATGCAAATGCAACTGATTTCTGAATATTGATTTTGTATCCTGCTACCTTATTGAATTCGTCTATCAGTTCCAATAGTTTTTTGATGGAGTCTTTGGGGTTCTCTATATATAGTATCACGTCATCTGCATATAATGACAATTTTATTTCTTCCTTGCCAATTTCGATGCCTTTTATTTCTTTTTGTTGTCTGATTGCTGTGGCTAGAACTTCCAGTACTATGTTGAATAAAAGTGGAGAAAGTGAACAGCCTTGTCTTGTTCCTGATCTTAAGGGCAATGGTTTTAGCTTTTCCCCATTGAGTATGATGTTAGATGTAGGTTTCTCATATATGGCCTTTATTATGTTGAGATGTGATCCCTCTATTCCCACTTTGCTAAGGGTTTTTATCATAAATGACTGCTGGATTTTGTCAAATTCTTTTTCTGCATCTATTGATATGACCATGTGATTTTTATTCTTCATTTTGTTGATGTGGTGCATCACATTAATTGATTTACAGATATTGAACCAGCCTTGTGTACTAGGGATGAAACCCGCTTGATCATGATGTATGATCTTAATATTTCGCTGAATTCTGTTTGCTAATATTTTATCGAGAATTTTTGCATCTATATTCATCAGGGATATTGGCCTGTCATTTTCTTTTTTTGTGCTGTCTTTATCTGGTTTTAGAATCAGGGTGATAGTGGCTTCATAGAAAGAATTTGGGTGACTTCCCTCCTAGATTTTTGGGAATAGTTTGAGAATATGTGATAGTTCTTTTTTGAATGTTTGGCAAAATTTGCTTGTGAAACCGTCTGATCCAGGGCTTTTGTTTGTTGGGAACTTGTTGATTACTGATACAATTTCGTTGGTAGTAATCAGTCTATTTAGATTTTCCATTCTCTCGAGTTAGCTTTGGAAGGTTGTATTCATCTAGAAAATTATCTATTTCTTCCAGATTGTCAAATTTTATGGCATATAGTTGCTCATAGTAATTTCTTAAACATTTTTTGTATTTCTGTGGTGTATATAGTCACTTCACCTCTTTCATTCCTGATTGTACTAATTTGAGTTCTCTCTCTCTCTCTCTCTCTCTCTCTCTCTCTCTCTCTCTCTCTCTCTCTCTCTCTCTCTCTCTCTCTCTCTCTCTCTCTCTCTCTCTCTCTCTCTCTCTTTTGATGAGCCTGGCTAGAGGTTTGTCAATTTTGTTTATCTTCTCAAAAAACCAACTCTTCGTTTCGTTGATCTTTTATATTGTTTTTCTGGTCTCTATTTTATTTATTTCCACTGTGGCCTTTATTATCTCCTTCCTTGTACTCTCTTTGGGCTTCTTTTGCTGTTCTTTTTCCAGTTCCCTGAGGTGTAAGGATAACCTGTTGATTTGAGATTTTTCTTCCTTTTTATGTAGGCCTGCACTGCTATGAACTTCCCTCTTAGGACTGCTTTCACTGCATCCCACAGATTTGGGGTTGTGGTGTTTTCATTTTCGTTTGTCTCAGGGTATCTTTTGATTTCCTCCTTGATCTCATTTGTGACCCACTCGCTATTTAGTAGCATGTTATTTAGCCTCCATGTATTTGTCAGCTTTCTGGATTTCTTCTTATAATGATTTAATGATTTCTGGTTTCATGTGGTCAGAGAAGACGCTTCAAATGATTTCAATCTTCTTAAATTTATTGAGACTTGTTTTGTGGCCTGACATGTGGTCTGTCTTGGAAAATGTTCCATGTGCACTTGAGAAGAATATATATTCTGTAGCTTTTGGGTGAAATGCTCTGAAAATATCAGTTAAATAATGTGTCATTTAAGGTCGCTGTTTCTGCATTGATTTTCTGTCTAGAGGATTTGTCCACTGGTGACAGCAGGGTGTTGCAGTCCTCCTCTATGATAGTGTTACTGTTGATCTCCGTCTTTATGTCTGTCAATATCTGTTTTATATATTTAGAAGCTCCTATGTTGGGTGCATATATGTTTACTAGGGTTATATCCTCTTGTTTGGATGGATCCCTTTATTATTATGAGGTGTCCCTCTTTGTCCTTTATTATATTCTTCAATTTAAAGTCCATTTTATCTGATATAAGTATCACTACTCCAGCTTTTTTCTCAGTTCCATTTACATGAAATATTTTACTCTATCCCTTTACTTTCAGCCTGAATCTGTCTTTTGATCTGAGATAAGTCTCTTGTATACAGCATATGTAGGGGTCTTGCTTTCTTTCTTTTTTTTTTTTTTGCACCCTTTTATTTATTTATTTATTTATTTATTTTTTATTAGTTTCAGGTGTACAACACAAGGCAATAGTTATACTCTTTACAACCCAAAGTAAAAACCCCTCTCCCCCAGTTTGCCACCCCACTCCCCCCCCATATCATACATATCCATCACAACTCCCCTGACTCCCCTCCACAGTATACTCCACATCCCGTTACCATCCACATATTCAGTTACAGTTGGCATACAATACTATACAACATCAGCTTCAGGTGTACACTGCAGTGATCAAGCCTCTACTCCATCCATGAAGTGGTCTCCCTAACAAGACATGTGACTATCTGACACGCCACAAAATTTTTACAACATTATTATATTCCCTGAACTGTGTTTCATATCCCTGTGGCAATATTGTAGTTGTCTATTTATGCTGTCTAATCCCTTCCCCTGCCCCCCTATCCCCACCCCCCTCCCAACTAGCAACCCTCAGTTTTTCCTCTACATCTACGAGTCTGTTTACTTTGATCGTTCACTTAGCTCTTCAGACTCCACACACAAGTGAGATCACATGGTACCTGTCCTTCTCTGACTGACTTATTTCTCGCAACATAATAGTCTCTTCACAACATTGTCAATTACATTCCCAGAACTTCCCCCATATCCCTGCGGCAACATTGTAGTCCCACATACACTGTCCAAAACCTTCCCCCTCTCCCTCTTCCCCACTCCCTCCCAGCCAGCAACCATCAGTTTCTCCTTTATGTATGCTTGACATGACTTCAATCTTCTTAAATTGTCTCTCTGGGTTAGCTTGTTTACTCCTTTCTTTTGTTTAAAAAAGCCCTTTTAACATTTCTTGCAATGCTGGCTTGGTGGTAATGAATTCCTTAAGCTTATTCTTTTCTGAGAAGCTCTTTATTTCTCCTTCAATTTTAAGTGATAGCCGTGCTGGGTAGAGCAATCTTGGTTGTAGGCCTTTATTTTGTGTCACTTTGAATATCTCCTGCCACTCCCTTCTGGCCTGCAGAGTTTCTGTAGACAAGTCAGCTGTTAGTCTAACAGGAGTTCCTTTGTATGTAACCTGCTGTCTTTCTCTTGCAGCCTCTAGGATTCTGTCTCTGTCTTTAACCTTTGCCATTTTGACTATGATGTGTCTTGGTGTGGACCTGTTTGGGTTCAGCTTGTTTGGAACCCTCTGCACTTCCTGGGCATGTATGTTGATTTCCTTCACCAGGGTGGGGAAGTTTTCAGTCATTATTTTTGCAAATACATTCTCGACCCCTTGCTTCTTCTCTTCTCCTTCTGGTATCCCTATGATTCGAAGGTGGTTGTGCTTCATCTTGTCCCATAGGGCTCTTAAACTATTTTCATTGTTTTTTATTCTTTGGTCTTTTTGCTGTGCCAACTGGGTGAGTTCTGCTATTTTATCTTCCAAATCACTGATCCTCTCCTCTGCTTCATCTACTCTACTGGTGATTCCTTCGAGTGTGTTCTTTATTTCAGTTATTGTATTCTTTAGTTCTAACAGGTTGTTTTTTATGGTTTCCCTATCCTTCTTTATGTCCTCGCTAAGTTCCTTAAACATTCTTATCATCAGTGTTCTAAACTCTGTCTCTGAAAGGTTGGATCCCTCTGTTTCATTTGGTTCCATTTCTGGAGGTTTCTTCTGATCCTTTACTTGTGACATGTTTCTTTGTTTTCCCATACTGGCTGTCGCTCTGGGATTGTTTTGATTTATTAGATAGATCACCAGGAGAGCCCTGGCTGGATCACGCAGGCACACAGCTCACGGCCCAACACTCCTAGGAAAACTCCCAGTCTCAGCCTGTCCCCAATCAGCCGCTCGCAGATCAGGCCGAGCAGCGCAACAACCAATCACCAGCCTGGCAACTCTGCAAGCGGAGTGCGGAGAGCGGGACCCGAGGCAGCTTGCGCACTTCCGCGTCTCAGTGAGCAGCTTGTTGGAGCCAGATCACTCCCACTAGGCGTTTCCCTGGCAACACAGCACAAGCCGAGTGGAGGGTGGGGATCCGAGGCAACTCGCGCACTCCCGGGTCTCAGTGAGCAGCCTGTTGGAGCCGGAGGGCACACACCCTGCGTTTCCCTGGCAATGCAGTATAAGCCGGGCAGAGGGTGGGGATCCAAGGCCGCAGGCGCGCGCGCACGCACACACGTACTTCTGCGCCAATTCTACCAGACCAATGAGATCTCAGACCTGATCCTTCGTGGGAGGGCCCAAGCTTGACAAAATGGCGACCTCCCTACACCACTTGCGTGCAGGCCCCACACCACGGGAATAACAGTCCAAAAACCTCCAGCCTTTGCACCAAAGGTGCTCAGTTCAGTCCGTCCCCGCAGGCTCCCGGCTCCCACAGCCACTCCCTCCACCAGGAACCAGGTAAGTGCTCACCGGTGAGCAAGTCCGGGCGCCGGCCCCACTGATTCTCCAGCTGCTCTTAGCCTCACCAAGCTGAGCAAAGAGAGTCTTCACAAATTTACTGCCGGCTATCTTAGAACTTCTCTTCCCAGCAAAGGAGCTCTGGGCTGCTGAGCTTGGTGTGCGGCCGGAGGGTCTCTCCCCCAACCGGAGAAGCCTCTCCACAGCTGGGACCTCCCTCACGGGGTTTGCCCTCTCTCGTCTCCGCCCGTCCTACCAGACCAGACGCAGCTTCCTCTTTAAGTTCTTCGTTTAGTGGTTCTGTTCCTCCAGTGTTCCGGGGACCTCCAGGGTTGAATGCTGTATAATTTGGTTGTAATTTTGGTGTGATCCTGGGAGGCAGTTAGCACAGCGTCTGTCTATTGCGCCATTTTACCGGAAGTCCAAGAATGGGGTCTTGCTTTCTTATCCATTCAGCCACCCTATATCTGTTGATTGGAGCATTTAATCCATTTACATTTAATGTGATTGTTGATAGGTGCGTAGTTATTGCCAATTTGTTATTTGTATTCCCGGTCTTCTTTAGTTAGGTTGTTCTTCTCTTCTCCTTAAAGAAGTCCTTTTAACATTCCCTGCAATGCTGGCTTGGTGGCAATGAATTCCCTTAACTTATTTTTTTTCTGGGAAGCTCTCTATCTCTCCTTCAATTTTAAATGATAATCTTGCTGGATAAAGCAATCTGGGTTGTAGGCCTTTATTTTTCATCACTTTCAAAACCTCCTGCGACTCCCTTCTGGCCTGCAAAGTTTCTGTAGAAAAGTTGGCTGATAATCTTATGGGGGTGACCTTGTAAGTAACTTACTGCCTTTCCCTTGCTGCTTTAAGGATTCTGTCTTTGTCCTTAACCCTTGCCATTTTCAGTATAATGTGCCTTGGAGTGAGCCTGTTTGGGGTCATCTTGGTTGGAACTCTCTGTACTTCCTGGGCTTGTATTTCAATGTCCTTTGCCAGGTTAGGGAAGTTTTCAGACATTATTACTCCAAATATGTTCTCAATCCCTTGCTCCCTGTCTTCTCCTTCTGGTATTCCAATTATGCACAGGTTGTTGTTTAATGTTGTCCCCTCAGCTCTCTTAAACTATTTTCAATGTTTTTCATTCTTTTCTTTTTTTGTTGTTCCACTTGGATGATCTCTGCTATTTTGTCTTCTAAGTCACTGATTCGATCCTCTGCTTCATCCAAGCTGAGTTTGTTATTTAATTCAGTAATTGTGTTCTTAAGTTCTAGTTGGTTGCTTTTCATGATTTCTCTATCCTTCTTTATATTCTCATTAATTTCCTTGAACATTCTAATAATCAGTGTTCTGAACTCTGTCTCCGATAGGTTGTTGACCTCTACTTCCTCTAGTTACACTGATTCAAGAGGTTTCTTCTGTTCCTTTATTTGGGTTTTGTTTCTTTGTTTCCCATTCTGGCTTACTCTTTTTTTTTCTTTTTTTTTTTTTAGGGCAGTGTCAGTGGCCGTCATATGTGGGACCCGAACCAGGGCTGCTGGCTTCCCAAGCCAGCACTTAACCACCACGCCACTCGGCCAGCCCCCCATTCTGGCTTACTCTTTGTGCTTGCTTCGATGTAATCCGTAGATCCCCTAGGTCTCTCAGTCTTTTCTGGGCGAACTTATATGGTGTGTGTCCTTTATATTTGAATTACTCAGTCTCCCTATTCTCTTGTGCGTGTATACCTGAGGTGTTCCTTGTGTTGTGTGTCTTCTGTTGAGGTTGAGCTTTGATTGCTTTTGGCTTGTTAGTAGGTGGAATTGACTCCCCAGCTGATTAGCTGTGAGAATTAGCAGTGCCCACAGTTTATGAGCTGCTGTGTGAGGGTTGACCCCTCTGATGAGGCTTGGCCGCTTTGGGCTCTGTGCCTGTAGCAACTTCCCGTTGGGTATGACTCTTGTATGTGAAACCTGGAAATGCTCTGGTTTTATCAAAAGTTGGCCTCTGGGTATGGTGATTCTTGTGTCTGTTTGGGTGGGCCCTGCTGCAGTGATTTTAGAGCAAAACAGATCAATAAGTACAACCACCACAGCCACCAAAGGAAACCAGATGCTCTCACATGTAAAAAAAACAAAAAACAAAAAACTCCATCATTTTTAAAGAATAATTTTGCAGATATAGAATTTTTTGGACAGCTTTTTGTTTTGTGTCGTTTCAGCACTTTAAATAGGTCATCTTACTGCCTTCTTACCTGTACAGTTTTTGATGAGAAATCAGTTGTTATACATATTGAGAATCTCTTGCATGCCACAAGTTGCATCTTTCTTGATATTTTCAAGATTCTCTCCTTGTTTTTGGCTTGTGACAATTTAATTATAATGTGTCTGATTGTGGATCTTTTTGAGTTGATCCTGCTTAGAGTTTGTAGAGTTTTTTAGATATGTAGATTCATGTCTTTCATTAATTTGGTAAGTCTTCTGTCATTTTTTTTCAAATATTCTGCCCCTTTTTCTTTCTCTTCTCCTTCTTGGACTCCCATAATTTACATGTTGTTATATGTCATAGTGTTATTTAGGTCTTTTAGGCTCTGTTCATTTTTTTCTATTCTTTTTTTTTTCATTCTGTCCCTCAGACTAGATAATTGCCATATCTTTGAGTTTATTGATTCTTTCTTCTACCTGCCCATATCTACCATTGAACCCTACCTGTGAGTTTTTCACTTATGCTATTGTACTTGAAAATCTTCAGAATTTCTATTCAGTCCCTTTCTATAATTTCTGTTCCTCTGTTGGTATTCCTTACTTGTTCATACGTCATTCTCCCATTTCTTTTAGTTCTTTTCTGTGGCATCCTTTAGCTCTTTGAGCATATTAAGGCAGTTCATTTAAAGGCTTTGTTTAATTATTTCCAAGTCTAGGCATCCTCAGGGATAGTTTCTGTCATTCTCCCCTCCTCCCCACCCCCGTCAATGGGCTATACTTTCCTGTTTCTTTGTATGCTTGGGAATTTTTTGTTGAAAACTAGACTTTTTGTGTATTGCAATATGCCAATTTTCAATATAAGATTTTCTCGCCAGGTATTGTTATTGTTACTTATCAAGGGTTCCCATCTTCTGTTTATTCAAGGGCTCCCATCTTGTGTGACTTTTAAGAAAAACAACACAAAAAAGGTGTTTCTTTAAACTCATTCAAAAGAGGCCAAGGATGTTGATTCCACCTGAGGGGGTTGAAACAATGGTCAGCCTCATAGTGGTCCTGCAGCAAACCACCAGGCAGATCAAAACAAATGCCTCTGAATTTTGGAGGCAAAGTTCCTTATTATTCACCCTGGCACCTGCAATCTGCAACAGGGATGTATCTTGCCATCCCACAGCTGCCTGATGAAGGACTAGATGATGTAAAGTGGTAGTTTCTCTGAAAAATGCTACTCTTTACCAGTATGAACTCCTGGTGTTCATACCCTGTATAATGCCTTCCCCTTGAATATGGGTAGGGAAAAAAAAAAGGATTTCATAGGTGAAATTAAAATTTCTAATCAGTTGACTTTGAGTTTAAAAAGTCAAATAAAAGAAATGTTTGCCTGGGTGGGCCTGACCTAATCAGGCGACCTTAAAAGAGACAGCATGCAGCAGCAAGCAGGCTTCTGCTGCCCTTGAAGAAGTAAGCTGCCATTTTGTGAGAGACTGTGGCAAGGACCTGAGGACAGCCTCTAGGAGCTATGGAGTTTACAGTCAACAGCTAGTAAGAAGACAGTGACGTAAGTTATACTGACCCAAAGAAATAGCTTCAAATGAAATCACAGCCTCAGCCGCCTCTTTGATTTCAGCTAAATAAGACCCTGAGCACAGAATCCAACTAACCAGTACTGAAACTCCTGAACCACGGAAAATGTGAGGCAGTTAATTTGTGTTGTTTTAAGCTGTTAAGTTTGTGGTAATTTGTTACACAACAATAGAAAACTAACACTGTATTTTGTCAAAATCCACTCTATTATGTTGAAAGAGCAGGATAAAGGTACCTATCGCAACTAGAAAGACAGGAGGTGGCCCAGTTATAGAAATTCAGGTGTAAGATTGGAGGAAGTCTAGTAATAAAGTTCACTCAAAGCTAAACCAATAATTGTGGCTTTTTTTAAAATTAATTTTTATTATGTTTATTGGGGTGACTGGTTAGTAAAATTATATAAGTTTCAAGTGTACATTTCTATAACACATCCCCTATTTCTAATACATCATCTATACTGCATTGTGTGTTCACCACCTAGGGTCAGTTCTCCTTCCATCACCATATATGTGACCCCTTTTCCCTATTCTACCACCCCTCTCCTCCCTTACCCTCTGGTAACTACTAAACTGTTGTCTGTGTCTATGAGTTTTTGTTGGTTTGTTTGTCTTGTTCCTTTGCTGCTTTCGTTTTTTATATCCCACATATGAGTGAAGTCATATAGTTCTGTCTGACTCATTTTATTTAGCATGATAATCTCAAGATCCATCATGTTTTCGTAAATGGCAGTATTTCATCTTTTCTTATGGCAAAGTAGTATTCCGTTGTATATATGTATCACATCTTCTTTATCCAATCATCTATCAAAGGGCACTTTGGTTGCTTGCATGTCTTGACCACCGTGAATAATGCTGCAATGAACGTAGGGATACATATATCTTTACAGATAAATGTTTTCAGATTTTTTTGGGTAGATATCCAGAAGAACAATTGCTGGGTCGTATGGTAATTCTATTGCTCATTTTTTGAGAAACCTCCATACTCTTCTCCACAGCAACTATACTAATTTACATTCCCACCAGCAGTGTACGAGGGTTCTCTTTTCTCCATAGCCTCTCCAACAGTTGTTATTACTTGTCTAACTGATAATAGTCCTTCTAACTAGTGTGGGGTATTATCTCATTGTGGTTTTGATTTGCGTCTCCCTAATAGCTAGTGAAGTTGAGCATTTTTTCATATATCTGTTGGCTCTTCTTGGGAGAAGTGTCTGTTCAGGCCCTCTGCCGATTTTTTAATTGGATTGTTTATTTCTTTGTTATTGAGTTGTATGAGTTCCTTATATATTTTGGATATTAGCCACTTATCAGAGACGTTGGTTGCAAATATCTTCTCCCATTCAGTTGGTTGCCTCTTTGTTTTGTTGATGGTTTCTCGTGCTGTGCAGGAGCTTTTTAGTTTTAAGAGGTTTTTGTTGTTATTGCTGTTTTGTTTTGTTTTGCTTTTTGAGGGCAGTGTCACTGGCCCTCATATGTGGGACCAAACCGGGCCACTGGCTTCCCAAGCCAGCGCTTAATCACCGCGCCACTTGGCCAGCCAAAATTTAAGAGGTTTTTTTGTTTTGTTTTGTTTGCTTTTTTTTTCTTTTTCTTTTTAGTTTTATATGTCCCATTCATTTATTTTAGCTTTTACGTCCCTTGCCTTTGAGGTCAAATTCATAAAATCCTCTTGAACCCAAGGTCCATAAGTTTTCTACCTATGCTTTCTTCTATGCAATTTATTGTTTCAGGTCATACGTTTTGGTCTTTGATCCATCTTCAGTTAATGTTGGTATAGAATGACAGAGAGCAGTCTAGTCTCGTTCTTTTACACGTGGCTTTCCAATTTTCCCAGCACTATTTATTGAAGACAGCATGCAGCAGCATTTCTTTCATTTCTCTATTGTGTGTTTTTGACTCCTTTACCAAAAATTATCTGCCCGTACATATGTGGGTTTATTTCTGAGTTCTTAATTCTATTCCATCAGTCTGTGTGTGTTTTTTCTGCCTGTGACTGTTGCCTTACAGCCGATTCCAAGACCACCCCCTCTGCATTAGCCCCTAACCCTATTAGTCTTGAGAGAGTGTCTCGGTATGACCGAGGCCCGGTGGAATGATATCGGTAAAGCTCTCTCGGGGGGGGGGGGTGTCTCAGTATGACTGGGACCTGATGGAATGATATCAGTTATCTCCCCTGGGAGGACACAGTAACTCAGTGTCCTGGGGCTGTGTAGTGATGTATGAAGGCATAGCATTTGTTGGAATACAATGGGATAGGTTAATGGAAAACAGCCTTAAGGCACACAATACACACGGTTACTAATTTACAACAGTTTTACTTCGGTGTTGAGCCGATTCGGGGCTCAGTCTTCTTTGGCTCGCTCTTATCTTACTTTTGTCTCTTGTTCTTATTCAATCTGCGTCGCCCCTCTCGAGTCCCATTTGCCCTTGCCACGCAGGACATGACATGTGACTTTTTAAATGTGCCCTTTGTATTAATCTTCAATTTTAAAGTGAAGCCACTACAACTTTTATTTCTGAAATTAAACTAACTGGTGTTTCATTTAGGGAAAAGTAGGAACTAAATAACCAGAAACAAATTTTTTTTCTGTTATTGATACTGCAGATTTATAGTAATTGGCAACCATTACCTGAAGGGCTGTGCATGGATAAAGTACCTCCTTCCTAGAAACTGGAAATTTAAATTAGACAGAAAGGTAAAGTACAGAAAGTAGGAAAAGACTCCAGGAATGCACATTTAAACAATTAACTTGCCATCAGAAGACAATGCCAGATATATGCCAGATATATAGTTAATTTTGTTTTTCTTTTGGTCTGTATGGTAATATTTAAAAATTTGTTTTTCTTTCTTTGTGATCCAATAGTCTTAATGGTAGTCAGAAATTTTAAGTAGAAAGGGTATGTT
Organism: Aselliscus stoliczkanus; assembly: GCA_033961575.1. Taxonomy (NCBI): domain Eukaryota; kingdom Metazoa; phylum Chordata; class Mammalia; order Chiroptera; family Hipposideridae; genus Aselliscus; species Aselliscus stoliczkanus. Next base: position 99,393,243 of record CM066727.1, on the reverse strand, counting down.
GTTGTTTATCTTTGTTGTTAAGGGGATAGCACTGACATGTTTGGGCATGGATTGCCATCTCAAAGGGAAAGTGTGACATGCAACGATTCAGATGACTTTCATCCAAGAGTCCTCCAAGGTAGCATTTCTTAATGTCATCTGCCTTTTCATTTCCAAAATGTTAATCAGACATCACAAGAAAGTGTAAAAATCAGGCACAAATACATTTCTCAAGAATGTGATTCTAATGACTGGAACAATTTTTCACCTATCTGTATCAAAATATAATGATCCCATTTTTATAAAAGGAATTGCTCCTGAAGACCTTGAACAACTCAAAATTTGAATAATTCAGGAGTAATTTTCACATAGAAATAAGGTAGGTAGGTATAATGCTTTTTTAGAGTTTAAAAATCTACTGAAAATGAAGTAGGAGAAGTACATTACTATGGCATTTATTTTGTAGCTGTGTTACTAGTATTTTTCATTATCCTTGCCTGATATACAGTGACTTTTTTTAAAAAATTTCTTTTATTGTGAAATAAACATTTTTTTTAAAAATTAGTTTCAGTTAAGAAACTGTGATATATTTATATAGTGACTTCTGCCAAAAAACGTGTGCTGCTTTAATGTTGCCTTTTTTTTTTTTTTAAGTTTTTTTTTTTTTTTTGAGGGCAGTGTCACTGGCCCTCATATGTGGGATCTGAACCGGGGCTGCTGGCGTCCCAAGCCAGCTCTTAATCACTGCTCCACTCTGCTGGCCCTTTTTAAGATTTTTATTGGGGAATTGGGAGAGGGGAACAGCCAATCTTAGTTGTGGAGGGTGCAGCAAGCTCAGCTCCAAGTGCAGTCGCACCACTGAGCTCAAGGTGCTGTGTTCAATCTTAGTTGCAGGTGGGCGTAGCCACCATCCCATGTGGGAGTCCAACCGGCAGCCTTATTGTTAAGAGCACATGCTCTATCCACTGAGCCATCTGGGCGGTAGCTCAGCTCAAGGTGCGGAGTTCAGTCTTTAGTTGTGGGTGGACACAGTCCACCATCTCAAACAGACAACCTTGTTGTTAGGAGCACGTACTCTCACCAGCTGAGCCGTCCTGCCACTGTTGGCAGCTCAGCAGCAGCTCAGCTCGGGGGCAGCATCACTGGCCCATGTGGGAATCTAACCGGCGACCCCATTGCTCAGAGCTCACACTCTTGAGCAAGCTCTTAACCAACTGAGCCACTCAGCCAGCCCTAATGGTGCCTTTTTATTTTCAGAGCATTATCTCTAACATTAACTAATAAATATTTGATCCTTTTAAAATTGTTTTATATCACTATGAATCCTTGATTTGGGATTGTTTTTCCACTCTCATATTGGCACCACCATTCAATGAACACTTGAATTATATTATTATAGTATATAAAATTATTTTAAATTGTGTTTGTAGTGAATATTAAGGTAAAATCACCATAGTCTCTAAATCACTCTCATAAAATTCTGATGTATGTAAAAAGCAACATGGAACTGATAATACTGACAAGAAACAGGAAACATTTCTGTTTCCATCTAAGGTGATTCTGTCTGCAACAATAGCAAACATGTCTTAAAATTCAACTTTTTTTCTTTAAGAATTACATTATTGTATGATTTAATATATTTCAACACTTGTACATGAATTTGAATTTTTCTTTTTTTAATTATGCTATTTTTCTTTTCTTTTCTTTCTTTCTTTTTTCTTTTTTTTTTTTTAGCAGAGTCATCCTGCCACTTATTGGCAGCTCAGTGGCTGCTCAGCTCGGGCCAGGAATCAAACCGGCAACCCTGATGCTCAGAGTTTGCATTCTTGAGCGAGCTCTTAACCAACTGAGCCACTCGGCCAGCCCCCTAACTGTGCTATTTCTAATTGCATAATTTGTTTGCATAAAATACAATGCCAGATACTCTGGGCTATTTCTTGGTTATTCAGAATATTGCTTGATGATTATATAATTAGAAGAAACAAGTATCAATGCAGCCAATTTCTTTTCTTTCTCGAACTTGACTTTTTTGGAAACTGTGGGGTGTTTAAAAAATTTTATTGGAGTGCAGTATGTTTTTTCAAGACCTATCAGCTTCAATTTAAGTAGTTGTTTCAATCTGGTTGTGGAGGACGTTTTTCCAGGACCCATCACCTCAAAGTCAAGTAGTTCTCTTCAATCTAGTTGCGGAGGGTACAGCTCCTTGGCCCATGTGGGAATCGAACCAGCAACATTGGTGTTATGAGCCCACACTCTAACTACCTGAGCTAACCGGCCACTCTTTTTTTTTTTTTTTAGTACTTTGGTAAGAATGCACAGAAATGATGTTCTTCTCAGTACATCATATCAAGAAAATATCAGTTTGTATGAATGTGGTATTAATTTTGATCACTTGGTTGAGGTATGTTAGCCAGGTATCTACACTGTAAAGATACTGTTTTTCTTTTTTAATTAATATGTAGTTTGTCAGGAGATGCTTTGAGACTATGTAAATATTCTGTTCCACATCTAACTTTGATCCATTACATTTAGTATCATTTAATGATTTTTTTTTACTCCATCATTACCTCTATGTTTATTTGTTGGCATTGTATTGTAAAAATGACTTCCTTTCTCTTCTGTTGATTTATTTAGCACTTATTTATTACAGTATAGATGAATCAATTCTTATTTTAAAAGTTTTTATCCATTATAATTGTTTATTTTGATGCTCAAATTTTCCTACATTTGACTAGCCTGAGCCCTTTAAGTTGGCTTCTGTGTGTTTTTTATGTTTCCATGATATTTTGACTACTCTGTTAGTTTTTAACACAAGGTCTTTCAAAGTCATCTTGTACTTTTCCTGTCCCAGCCTTAATATCAGCCTCTTCTCTAAGGCATTATGTCAACTGTAAACCAAGAAACTAGCACTAGCTGTACTCATTTCTTTAGGTGAAGCATTGATTCTAGTCATCAACAGAGCTGAGAAATACATTAAACTTTATCTATCTATCTATCTATCTATCTATCTATCTATCTATCTATCTATCTATCTATCTATACATCCATTATCACCTATCTTTCCTCTGTCTACTATGAACCATGAGTTCTCACCCATACATCCAATTCCAAACCAACAAGATAGGTTATATTTTTATCTTTTCATATTTGTAACTATTTCTCCAACATTGACAGACCTGACTCACATTTTCTTTAATCTATGGGCTCATTTACTCAAGCATAGAGTACACAGAAAAAAGTTTCAGAATTGTTAACCCATACCAAAACAAAACCAAATCTACCATATAGCGATCAATGTTCTTGACAGTTCTATTATTTTTAAGTAAAATTTACATACAATGAAATGCACAGAACTTAAGTGTGCAATTCGAAGTTTTGACAAGTACAAATACCTGTGTAACCACATTCCTATCTTAACCAAGATATAAGCCTCTCAAATCAACGCTGTACATCTTAAACTGAAACAATGTTATATGTTGGATATCTCAAAGTTAGAAAAAAATAGTTTGTGCATGACTTATATATTGCAAAATGATTATGATATAATTACCATTTCTTCTTTTGTGGTGAGAACATTTATGACCTTAGCAACTTTCAAGTGTATAATACAGTATTATTAACCCTAGTCACCATGCTGTACATTAGATCCTCAGAAATTGTTCACCTTATAAATGGAAGTTTATGCTCTTTACCAGCATCTCCCAATTCTCCCCACACCCCAGCCCTTTGTAGCCACCATTTCACTCTGTTTCTATGAGATTGGTTTTTTTTAGATTCCACATATAAGTGAGATTAACAATATTTGTCTTTTCTGACTAATTTCACTGAGCATAATGACCTCAAGATCCATAAATGTTGCAAATGACAAGATTTCCTTCTTTCTCATGGTTGAATAATATATATCTCATATCTTCTTTATTTATTTATCCATTGACAGACCCTAAGAATGTTTCCACATCTTGGCTATTGTGAATAATGCTGCAATAAACATGGGAGTACAGCTATTTCTTCAAAAACTTGTTTTAATTTTATTTGGAAATATACGCAGAAGTGGGATTGCTGGATCATATGTTAGCTTTTTAATTTTTTGAGGAACGTCCATACTGTTTTCTATAGTGGTTATACCAATTTACATATTTATCAATGTTTGCAATGTTCTCTTTTCTGTGCCAAAGTTTGTTATCTCCTGGCTTTTTTTTTTTTTCTTGAGGGCAGTGTCACTGGCCCTCATATGTGGGACCGAACCCGGGCTTTGGCTTCCCAAGCCAGCGCTTAATCACCCAGCCACTCGGCCGGCCCTTCTCCTGCCTTTTTGATGATAGCTATTCTAACTGGTGTGAAGTGATATTCCTTTGCAGTTTTGATTTGCATTTCCCTAATGATTCACGAACTGTTTTTTAACTGAAGGAAATTTTAAATTGTTTAATATTCCTCTTAAACTATTTTCTTTCCACTTTCTCCATAAAATTTTATCATAAGGCAATTAACTATTTTTGCTTGATAATCTGTTATTTACTCAGCTATCACAATATTCTGCAAATAATTTCTGTATATAGATAAAAAATAATTTATATTTTATTTCGAATAGCCATGCAGCTGTAAGTTCTTTTTTCTGGACTGAATTCTTATTATAATTATTAATAACAAATAAATAATCAACATTTTTATATATATTTGAATAGATAATTATAAAACATAATAGTATATTTTTATTTTTTATCTCTTCTGAAGTTGGATGAAACTTTTGACAATTTGTTTGACAATGTACCAAAATTAATATTAATTGTTATTACTAGAATGAGACAGAGTTTAGCATTGGTTCTATATTTATTTTTTAATGGAAAAAGCTTGCTTGAATAAATGGGGTAAAATCATTTTTGTATGTGAATATTACTCGATTCATAGAAATCCTTCAGAGTTACAGCCAAAGACCACATAGCAGTCTATCATTAAAAATTATTTTTAATGACTTATCAGTTGAAAACTTTATAGATCCTTTTTTAAATTTAGTGAAAGCAAAAAATTTAAAATGTTCTACAATCAAAAAGTTTATTACCGGGCCGGCCGGGTGGCACGGTGGTTAAGCGCTGGCTTGGGAAGCTAGCGGCCCCGGTTTGGTCCCACATATGAGGACCAGTGACACTGCCCTCAAAAATAAAAAAGTTTATTACCCACTCATTATTCATTCCCTTTTATTAACACCTGCACTTACATTTCAAACTGCCTCTTGGACTGTAGTCAGGGATGAAACCAGGATGCCTTTTTCTTGTACAGTGGAAAGAGCATAATAAGATCCCGCCTACTGAGTTGGCTGCTTTAGTAAAGCAGCCTTTATTGGCTTGCCAACATTACCTCCTCCCGTCACCCCACCACCAGCCACTTGTGGTGAGCAGAAAAATACACACACATCCCACCCGCATCAAAGATGTTTGCGTCCTAATCCCTGGGACCTGTGACCAAGTTAGTTATATGGCAAGGAGGAGTTAAGGTGGCAGATGGAATTAAGGTTGCTAATCAATGGGCTTTAAAACAGAGAATATCCTGGACTATCTGGGTGGGCCTCATATAATCACAGGGTCCTCTAAAATGGAAAAATCAACATCAGAGAGCTGTGATGTGAAAGGACTTAATCTGCCATCCCAAGCTTTGAAAGTGGAGGAAGGAGCCCATGAATGAAGAAACATGAGCAGCCTCTAAATCCTGAAAAGGCAGGGAAGCAGATCTCCCCTGGAGCCTCCAGAAAGGAACACAGCCCTGTTATTAGCCCAGGGAGACCTGTGTTGGACTTCTAACCTAAAAAACTGTAAGATAGACTCATGTTAGTTTAAGCCACTAAGTTTGTAGTAATGTTTCATATCAACAATAGAAAACTAATGCATATCTTATAGGTACTATTAATATCCCATTTTACAGGTGAGTAAATTGAATTCAGAGAGGTTAAATAATTTTCTCAAAGTCACACGCAGTGTACAAGGAAAGGAATCACTGGGCCACAGGTGGAAGAGCCAGGTTAGGCCACAGAACAGATTAGGCCATGAAAATCACATTTGTGTTGCATTCTCTCTCACTACACTATAAAATTTGTACGAATGGAGAGTGTATCTTGTTCTTTATTGTACCCATAATGCTTAAAACAGTTTTGTTTGATAAATTGTTATTAATTTGTGTTTGTTAAAGCCTACAGTCTGCTTTGATCAAAAGAAATTGATGGCCTAGAGCTGAAATGGCCACACTTGTCATTCACATGTTAGTACTTGCCAACTATATAGTTGGCAATAGCCTGGGACACTGTCCTGCAAGGATCCTGAGGCTTCCTTCACAGGCTGAGAATAAAAGCCCATAAATTGATTAATGATATTTGCCATGGGAATGAAATAGGGCCGCATATTTGCCAGTCTAGAGCACGAGTGACAATCTCAACACTGGATTCCAGAGAACAGGTTAGGATAAGTCTATTTTTGAAATTTAGCAAACCAGAGAGACATGTACCTTAGAACTTTTATTTTCTCTAGATACTAGTTTGTCAGGTAAACTCAAAACATTTATGTGGAACTTTTTATTAAGATAAGCAAAGAACTCAGGCTGTTAAAGGACCTGGGATAGTGTTATACCATCCCCTGAGCTGAAAAAGAGAAATGCATGCTGGGAAGAGGCCATACAATTGTACTCCCAAGGATAGGCTGAAGATAGAGGGAACAACAGGTTAAGCCATAAGTTCAGACCAAACTGTGCAACACACTCACTGCCCTCATTCACTATTAACTCAGGTCAACCCACTCCTGTGCCAAGAAGCCAGCAGCAGCAAAAGGAGTCATTGATATTCCACGAGTGGAGAAAGCTGGCTTGGAACAGTATAACTGCCTTTGCGTTTTGCTTCTGTTCTCTTCCAATTTCTCTGTAGATCCTGGACTTAAATTTTTTTCCCACTTCAGCATTAGAGTTTGATATGTAGACTTGCTGACAGAGAGGTGCCCTGGGAATAGCTAGCTCTATGTTAGAATTCATTGCTGTGCGCTACAGCTGTCTGTTTTCTGACTGGTGACCTGTTGACTCCTGAACTGACTTTAGGGCACCACCATTCAATGTCTCACTGCCTGTGGTTTTACCCTAAGTGCCACAGCTAACAAGGTAATGCTGTTGCCATAAGATACATCATGTGGCATTCAGACTAAATTTACTATCTGGGAAAATCAGGTGATATGATTAGCATAGTGAAAATATGTTACAACAGATAGAAGCTTTTATACTTAAATACTTTCCCAGCATTCTCCAAACACCCTCAGATTAACAGGTTTAGGTATTTTGCTCATTTTCCAAATGAGGAAGGTGATAGGCAAGGAAGCAAAGATATCATCTAAGATTTTACATTTAACAAATAATAAGCCGGGGCTACACCTCAAGACCCCTGAACCTTAAGTCACTTCTAGAAATTACACTTTCTAGAATGGTGGTGCGGATGACTAAGAATGTTGACAGACTGACATCAAGTCCTCAGTGGTTCTGTCAGGCATTGCAGCCACTTCTCAGCTGCCTAATTTGGGCAAGGGTACCCCCAGCTCATAAAACATATTTCCTTTGCTTCTTCAGGGTGTCTTCCCTAGCAGTTAACTTTACAGAAACAATAAGCTAGAACAGGATGTTCAAATAGATTTCCCCTAATAAAATGTATCAGAATTCTCTATCTTCATACAGTCAATGTTATATCACCTGAAATTTATTGACAGGGACATATGAAAAATGTGCCCAAAGCCAAATGGGGTCTCAGGGTTAGCCTGTGAGCTCTATCTCTGAGCAGTGAGTTACGGAGCTGCCATGTAAGAGGGTCAATATATCTGTCCTGACTTCTGAACAGACTTCATTGTAGAAAATGTGATTCCAAAGCCTTGTCCTTGATGTCACATGGAGGAATTATGTGGTATTCACCAAGGAAATAGCTACTCTTGATGCACTTAATGGAATCTAACCTGAAGCTTATTTCATGAAGAGCGAGCTCTTGTGGAAGAAGAAGTCCTGAGTTATGGTTCCATTACTACTCAGCTATAATATCCATAAAGGTATGAAAACCAAAATAAAACCCAAACCTATCTTCTGTAGCTGATTCTAAAGACATTTCATATTAAGAATCTGGGATAGTCTGGAGATTGGGGGCAGGGAGAGACTGGGCATAAGGTTCTGATGTTGAATCTCTATAGAAAAGGAAATTTTTACTCATACATGTTAATGTATATAGCTGCCCATTAACAATCTGAGTTTACCCTAGTGATGTTATTTCAGACAAGGTACATACCCATGTGCATCTTATTTATATCTTATTTTATATAGACAGCATATATAGTTGTTTTACATATGTCTAATATCTTATTAATCATATATGTGTAGTGTATATTAGATAGATAGATAGATAGATAGATAGATAGATAGATAGATAGATAGCACTCTATAGTTAGTTTATGAATGAATGGGCCTTAGGTTTCCTCTGGTTCAAGTTCCCCTTTAACAAATGAGGGAAATAATTCTCTAAGTGAGTAAAATGGGGAGGATGGTTAATGCATTAAAACAGCTAGCATTTTTACTCAGTCAGGATAGTCTTAGCCATTGCAGTGGAAATAGAGTTGGCATTAATATCAGAGAAATATTAGGTCTTGAGATAGTTCTGTAATCTCTCTAGGACCAAGTTCCTCTTTGGTAAAATGAGAACAACCTTACGTTTCTTTGGAATGTTGTGACCACTAAAAGAAAATTTATTTTAAAATGTAATATTTTCTGTTATATAATTGGTTTGAAGTAAATGTTAGGGTTTTCATTAAGCCTGGCTGTTTTTTGCTGTGATTTTATAACTAGCACATAGGGTTAAACAAGCCCCAAACAGAATTAAACACGACTAAAGAGCCAGATGCTGTGCCAAGACAACCACAATAAACCATGACCTCTTCCATTATTTTATTCTTATTCAGCTCATAAAATGATGGAAGAAGCAGAGACAAGTGTGAGGCTTTTGTGTTACTGAGACTAAAAATGTATATCCTGATCAAACAGAACAATTTGAATCTTAACAGTAACGCAAATAAGGTAAGAAGTTCCCTGCTTGAAAATGCATACTCATTGGAATCTTTCAATGATAACAATGTGAATTCATGTCTGGATATTGCTAGAAACCATGCTTTGAAAGGTGCAAAGAAATGACTCATATATATAGCAATAGGCTGCACAAGGAGGGGAGATCCTTATGAAGCACAACCAAGTCAAAGCTAAGAAAGTATTAGCCTATTTAGTAGCCACAAAACTATTAAGGTTATGTAGTTCATATCTGGATCTTTAAGTTCTTTAGTTGTGTGTACAGCATTGAGTTCATGCTCAAGTTCACACCAGAAGCTGTATTATAATGCATTTATAGGATAGCTGCTGTGCAAACATTTGAATATCTTGTGAATCCCTACGTTGCTTCAATTCTGGCTATATAGAGGTTTAGCTTGTTTTAGAAAACATTAATTAAGTAGTTGTATATTACAAGTACTTGAAATTGGTTTTGGCATCATTACTTGGGTGCAGTTATCCTCGATAGCATCTATCAAAGTGGAATTGGGGATTTTTTTGTAATTAGTTTGTTAATTGTCATTACCTCCTATAGAGTATAAGATCAATGATGGTACATATCATTCCTACTCATTCATTTACTTATAACCATACTTGGCCATAAATAGAAGCTCAATAATTACTTATTGAAATAATAAATGAATGAGTCTTCTTCAGAACGGGGTGTATATTTTATTTGTCTCTATGTCCTCAGTATTTGACTTAGTGCCTTCCATATTATTGATTGTCTCAGTCTACCTAATCATCTTTCTTTGTTAATCTGTTCATCTATCATCTATCTATCTATCTACTTTTTTGACATGGTATTTGAATAGCACCAACAGTCCATTTACCAGTTTTGCTGGGCCTGCCCTGTATTGCTCTGTAGAGGTCCAATTCTCTGCACATCAAATACTCAAAAAATAACCTTAACTGTTTTGATCTGAGCTAATGAGCTTTTCTTTAGAGGCTGACTCACAAAGGCACTAAAGACTAGAAAAGTCCAAATGATGTTATTTGTCTTCTACTCAGACTGTAACGGGTGTTAATTACACTGATTTGGTTAGAGGATATTTTATAAGTGTCACTCATTCAGGTCCCAGAAGTGTATGGACTGTATTACTGATCATATCAATAGCTTAACCTAGAGCATTATTTCCAAAAGACTTTTTTTTTTGCAGCCAGGTACCAGTGTTATTTTATAAGAGGATCCTACATAAATCAGAAAGATAACAGAGCCTGAAAAACTCAAGTACATTATGACTACCTTTTAGAAAGTAACAATACTGAAAGGATGGGCAAAACACAAGTACTTACATATACAAATTAATGAAAAGATTAAGCTTCTCTACTGATAAGATATTCTTCTGCTATGGACTGAATTGTGTCCCCCAAAATATGTTGAAACCCTAACTCCAATGTGTACCCCAAGGAGGTAATTAAGGTTAAATGAAGTTGTAAGGGTGGGGTCCTGATGTGATAGGACTGGTGTTTTTATAAGAAGAGACACAGAGAGCTCGCTCATCTCCTTCTCCACCCCCGGTGCTGCTCAAAGGAGAAGTCCTGTGAGCACACAGCAAAAGGCAACTGTCTGCAACCCAAGGGGAGTGCTCTCACCAGACACCACCTGCTGGCACCTTGATCATGGACTTCCAGCCCCCAAAACTGTGAGAAAACAAACTTATTGTTTAAGCTCCACAGTTTATGGTGTTTGTTATGGCAGCCCAAGCAGACTAAGACATCTTCCATATAACAGGCTAGAAATATGGAATTCATCCTTCTTTTTCTCTTACTTTTATCTATTCTGATTAGAAATAATTGTTTAAATGTTATTTCCTTACAGTTTGCCTGTGTAAAACTGAGTGTTTCATCTGACTGCTAGAATCTGATTTAGACTCTCTTACCCAGATCCTGTTAATATTGACTATATATCTCAATGCCCTCACTACCTCCCTGGCCTCCATTTATTCATTCTCTGCATTATTATATCACTGGAGAGCTCTCTTTAAAGTATGATGTCAACCACATTGTTCTCATGCTTAATATCCATAAATAGATGCCATTTAACAGAAAAATTAAACCTGATTTCTCTGTGTGGCATTAAACCCATCCTATCGTAATCCTTGTCTGTCATTAGACTCATCCGTTGCCATGTTGCTGCTGTCTCAGACTCAGTCTTTCAACCCCAAAGAACTACTTAAAGTTCCATAAATACATCTGTCTGTTTCAGAACTCTGCGGTGTTTATTATGCTGTTGGCATACCATTTTCCCTACAACTTTCTTTTCCTCTTTGCCTTCATTGAAAATATCTGTTTATCTCTAAAAATTCAGCTTAATTGTAATCTCCTTTATGAAACTTCCTTCCTTGACATTTCTATCCCCATATTGATAAAATTGTCCACATCTTGTCTGTGTGTGTCCTTCCAAAACTGGAATTAACACAAACATGACACCTTTAATTCTCTATTCTTATGTTCTTATTTACTTATCTATGTCTTCATTTAGAGAGAAATAGTCTAAGATATATAAACATATACTATGATATAGTCGAATAGTGTGTTCTTATTTATTTGTGTGCTGAAATCAAAATTATTAATATGAGAGGGTTCTCATATTAGCTTTCATTTCCTCCTAGAACACAAAAGAGAATTTCGAATGTGCCATGCCAATTCTGCTCCTGTTACCTCTTAGAAATCCTAAGGCTAGAGGAACTAGATCGGTTACACAATAACATGCTGAGAGATAGTGGCTGAGAGACAGATGAAAGAAGACCATTCCCAAGGTAGGCTGGGGGCAGGGCTAATACATATTCTGTCATTTTATTTTTCTCTTGCTCTGCCATCTATTCTTGGTGTCTCCCATCAGCCAAAATCAACCCCAAATGAGAGATCTAGGGCATCTATATGAGGCCATCCAGAGAAGACAGCTTTTCAAAGCATAAAGCAGGAAGAGGCAGGGTTGAGAGTGGTTATAATGTGGCAAACAGAATATTCAGAACAGGAGAGCATCACTTATGATCGCTTTCTAGGAGTAGCCTACAGAAGGATGCCTTTGAGTCTCACTGAGCTCATTGGAGTCAGATGTCTTCCTTAATCCCAACAGCCAACCCCTGTGCTTGGGTTGGGATAAATTTCCCTGGAAATGCATTGGACTATATTGTGGAAAGGTTAATGCCTGAGTAACAAATCAGGGTACTTATAGAAAGGGGAAGGGAAAGGATGCCAGGCAGGAAGAATCACCAAGTGACCACCATAGAAGTCAACGCCTAAAAGTAAATTATTTCAATGAATAGAAACACCAATTTTTAATCTAGGTTCCAATTACTAGATCACAATGCTGTATAGAACTACAAGATTTAAAAGCACGTTCCTGAGGATGAAAAAGAACTAATGTTTATTCAATATCTCCTATGTATCCTTAGTATTGTGTGTATTACATGATTTAATATTCATACTAGCTAGAGAATTGAAATAATTTATCCAAGATCACTTAGCTGGTTATTGGCAAATCTGGACTTCCATTTCACCACTGTATTTTTTTAAATGTAAAATTCCCAAACTTTTAATTTCTCCGATTTTCAGTTGAGAAGTTCTTTAAAATCTTTAGGAATTCTTTTTTTTTTTTTTTTAGGAAGGAGACCTATAATTTATTGTACAAAATTTCCAAATGTAAGTTCATTATGGTTACACAAATGCAATAGAGATTTATTAGCAACTCAGCTTAACCTTCAGTAGTTATATAAGTCCATTGTTATTTCTGCAACTCCACTAAAACATTTATTGGCAGCATCAGAGTGATAATTATTCCATCATACTCTGGTTTATCGAGTAGCATTTCCCATCTGTGTGCTGCAGAATGCTCTATTTTAACATTCTCAGAAGTATGGTTTTATAGATTTGAGAAATTATGTTAAAAAAAATTCTAGCAGGTCTATTTACTCTAGAATTTCTCAGAGTCCTTAAATAATAATGTTCATTATGAATCTCTAGGAAGGAGATATGTTATGCAGGCTTTTCCAAACTTATATGATCACAGAATTTTCTACTATAGAAAACCAACTCATATTTACCTAGAGTAGTGCTCTGAAGAACAGTTTGTGGGACAATAGTTTAAATGTATCAGAAGAGAACTGTCTTCTTTTTTCATTTAATCACCATCTGAATCCCATAAGGGGAAGAAAGGAGGCTTATATACAGTACGTTAATAATATGTCCACCTTTTTAACCCAAATTAAAACTTTATAAAGCATTAGTATCCCTTGTAACTGAAAATCATAGACATATAATTTAGGGCTGTAGAGATAGATGAACTCTTCTTTGTTATATCATGTGTTCTTCTAAATTAAACCATTTGAAATTCAGTCATATAAAATATCTAGATTTTCTTGAGCCACTTTACAATTCTGCTTCTCCCACCAAAATCAAAGCCCAAATATAGAAAAGTTTTAAATTTTTAAAGAAAGCTCTATAAGAAAAAATAACCAATAGATTATTTGGATGATCTTTTCAGGGCCTGCTCTAGACCAGGTGTAAATAAGAGCTATTTTGAAAACTTTTATTTTAAGTCATAACTTTCAAAACTAGTAATGGGTTATTTTGTATATCTTCAGGAATACTTTATATTCATCATATGAGGCTGTGTTTTTATTTTGGACATAATGAAATGTTATTGCAATATTTTTCAAATAAGCATGATAAGTATACTGTTAATGCCATTCTTGGCTAAACATAAGGTTGACTATACAGACACAATATTGTGTTGTTGGTCACTTTGGAAAATGGAATACCAAGCATGTGGTAAGCACCAGAATCATTGACTCAAGAATATATATATTTTATCCCATTGTGAATATTCATGAGATGAAGAAACTATAGTATATTTACCAAAAATATGGTCTCATAACTTTTTCCAAACTTTGGTTATAAACATTGTAAACATGGTTCAGGTACAAATAAGATTATATTACTTTTAATGATCAAATTAACCTGTCTTTGAGCTCCCATGTTTAATATTGAAGGAATTAATTTTTCTCCAAGTTCTCTCTTCACCAGAGGAAGATGCCAGCCCTGGCTATTAAAATCAGGACAGTCTGTTCGAGGAGTCACCCTGTGCCCTGACCTACCTACCTTGGTTTTATGTTCTGACAGGAGCATCTCATTACAGAAGTTTCCTGGATCCTAATTCTTAGAACTTTTTGATCAGTTCTTTTAGTTCTCACAAGCACCTCTCACCCAGGCATGGCTCACAATCAGAGTAGGGACTTGCTTATATTTGTGTGACTAACGCCATGCCTTGTGATTTCCTAAAAGCCAGGCACTTCCACTACAAAGGCAATTAAAATCATCTCCCAAGAGACCAAAACTGAACACAACCGAGAAAAAGGAAGTCCCTCTTTATGGTAACCCCACTATATACTTTTTTGTAAAAACATCATCATGATTATGAAATTATGCAGGATTATGACAGAATTCTTCAGCCAGACTTGACTCAGAGCAGACATTGCTCATGATTTGTATCACTGAAGCAATAATCTCTGGCTGGTACATTCTGAATATGTTGGTATAAAGTCATTAGAGCTGAAAGTGGCTTTACATGTTTTCTACTGAGTTTGCAGATGATAAAAAGGAGAAGGTTAAGCATAAATATTTATTCAATGTCATAATTCTAAAATGCTTTTCAAAGTTCCATCAGCAGTTCAAAAATAGGTGAACCTGTATTTTCATATTAACCAGACATAAAGATCATTAACACAAACATTTCATGAGGATCAGGAAATAAATGGTATATGAACTTACTTAGGAGGGCAAACATAATTCACATAGAAGGAGACAAGTAAAACTCTTTTAAAACAACGTTATGATGTTTAAAAATATACTTTAAAAATGTTTTCAGGGCCGGCCAAGTGGTGCGGTGGTTAAGCGCTGGCGTGGGAAGTCAGTGGCCCCGGTTCGGGTCCCACATGTGAGGGTCAGTGACACTGCCCACAAAAAGAAAAAAAAGAAAAAAGAAAAAAATGTTTTCATATCTCATCTTAAAAAACAAAATTGAAATGTGTTTATATATTTTTAATAGGCAAAGATCAAAACTAGAGCAAAATAAATTTCCAAATTCAGCTTAAATCATGGATGCTATTATTTAATATCACCCCTAAAATTAGGGATCAATAAAACAGGTATGTATAAAGATTAAGAAAGAACCACAGTGCTCTCTAGTGGTCATATCCTTGTATTTGCTTGGGAAAACAAAAAACAATTTCCAGAAGTGAAATATGCAATAAATAATTTAAAATTTTTTCTATTCAATAATATTTGCATGTAATGATGTTGTATTTTGGAGTACAAGTTTATTATTATAGTCCAGCATATATATATATATATATATATATATATATATATATATATATAGAGAGAGAGAGAGAGAGAGAGAGAGAGAGAATGTATAGAAAATTCAATTCTGTTTTGTGGCTAGAGCTCTGGAATTCTAGAATTCTCTAGAATCAGTGCTCCTGTGCCCTTTGATGTGTGTGTGAATGTTGAAGGGTTAAGGTATCTGTGGGTGGAGGGCAAGGGAAAAGGAAAACCACTGGAAACTAAAATGAGGGAGTTGGGGCTGTGGCCATTCCTGAATTCAGGCACAATCCAGAAGCCAGATGACATCTAGGTGGGGACACATTTCTGACGCATATGAGGAAGTGCTACCAGATGATGACAAAGCACACCCCTCCCCATAGAGCAGCCCAACCATACCAATTCTAAGCTTATAAAAAATAAATGAATTAATTAATGCCCTGCTTAGGAGATGACATACAAAAGATGAGAAGGCAGAGTGAAGTATGGTGTCACACGTTGATAGGATAGGCCTAAATTCCCAGGACAAATTCACCAAAATAAGTGACAGATTGTGAGCTGGGTACAGGAGGCAGCCAATAATCTAAAGGAATGGAGTAAATCGAGATGATGCAAGGAAGTTCTTCCCAATCCCATCAGATCCAAATTATCTATCTTATAACAAAACAATTTCTTTAAAATAACCTAGCTAACATTTTGTGGTAATCTAATGTTATTTTAATAACTTATAATCTATTTAATATTCAAATATTTTTGTAATAACCTCTATTATCTTAAATGGTGATCATAGATTCTATAATTTATACATTGATCATAGATTCTATACATTTATAATTGTAAAAGTTCAGTATATTTACACAACGGTATTCTAAAGTAGAACTAAAGTAGCTTTTTCTTTTTAAAAATGTATTGCAATAAGGAGCCGGCCAAGGGGCTCAGTTGGTTAAGAGCTCACTCAAGAGTGCGAGCTGAGCTCTGAGCAACAGCAGTTCAATGCTCAGCCCGAGCTGAGCTGCCACTGAGCTGCCAACAGGTGGCAGGATGGCTCAGGTAAATAAATAAATAAATAAATAAATAAATAAATAAATAAATAAATAAATATATAAGTAAATTGCAATATAAGTAATTAGGTGATATAACAAATAGATCTATGAAAGCAAGGCCAAAGTAGACTGATCCTGCATTATGATTATGTTATATCAGTATCTCAAATACCATGCAATTGTGAACTCTTGCTTAACAGCTATAAAAAAGTAACTTTTTCCTCAATTTGCTTGGTTATTAGATTTTTGGAAAATTTAGTATATCTTAACTAAGACCATGTAAAAATACTTTGTGTTTACATATAAAATGAACAAAGTGTCTAAATTCAGATAAATGTAAACAGATTTTTAGCTACAGGGTCATATCCCAGGATTTTTGATACGTGTATGGTACTTTGGACAATTATTCATTTTGTAATCCTGCCCATGTAATTGTAATTCTAATTTCTTTAAAATGTGTAAAAGGTTTAAGTTCCCAGAGATACCTGTATTACCAAAGCTTTACTGTCTTTTTATTTTGTAGACCAAACTGTCTGCTGATGTGAGGCTATCAAGCACAATTTTGTTTTTCAAAATTTAAAAAGCTTGGACATGTAGGTGGCAAGAGAAAACTCATATTCCTGCCCCAGCCTACTTCTTTGATTTTATCTTTTAGCACTTTCCTCTTGTCCTTTATACTCCAGACACACGCCCTTTCTTTTAATTCTTTTTTTATTGAAGTATAATTCTCATACAATATTACATAAGTTTTGGGTATACAACATAGCTATGTAACATATGTGTATATTGTGAAATTACCACCACCGTAAGTCTAGTTACTATCTGTCACCACCACATAAAGTTAATACACTATTATTGACTGTATTACCCATGTTGTATATTACATTCCCAGGACTTTATTTATTTTAAATCTGGGAGTTTGTACCTCTTGATCCCATTGACCCATTTTGCCTTGCCCCCAACCTCCTTCCTCCTGGCAACAACCAATATATTCTCTGTATCTGTGAATCTGGTTTTGTTTTGTTTGTTTGGTTTTGTTTTTAGATTCCACATGTAAGTGAAATGCGGTATTTGTCTTTCTCTGACTCATTTTACTTATTATAATGCCCTCAAGGTCCATCCATGTTGTAGCAAATCTCAAGATTTCATTCTTTTTTATGTCTGAGTAGTATCCCATTGTATAATGTACCCCATCTTCTTTATCCATTAATGGACAATTAGGTTGTTATCACATTTTGGCTACTGTAAATAATGCTGCAATGAACATGGGGATGCATATATCTTTGCATTGTTAATGATTCTGGTTTTTTGGATATATGCCCAGAAGTGAAGTTGCTGGATCATATGGTAACTGTATTTTTAATTTTTTGAGGCACTTCCATACTGTTTTCCTAGTGGCAACACCCATTTACATTCCCTCCAACAGACCACGAGGGTCCCCTTTTTACCACATCCTCACCAACACTTGTTATTTCTTGTCTTTTTGATGATAGTCATTCTAATAGGTGTGAGGTGATATTTCATTGTGATTTTGATTTTCATTTCCCTGATGATTCATGATGTTGAGATCTTTTCATGTACATGTCTGCCATCTCTATGTCTTCTATGGAAAAATGTCTACTCAGATCGTCTGCCCATTTTTTAATCAAATTATTTGTTTTTCGGTTATTGTGTTGTATGAGTTCTCCATAAATTTTGGATAGAACCCCTTATCGGATGTATCATTGGTGAATATTTTCTCCCATTCAGTAGGTTGTGTTTTTGTTTCATTGATGGTTTTCTTCACCATGCAGAAGCTTTTTAGTTTGATGTAGTCCCCCCCAAAAAAAAATTTATTTTGGTTTTGTTGCCCTTGCCTTGGAGTCAATAAAAACAAAACGAAAAACATTGTTAAGACCCATGTCAATGAGCTTACTGCCTATGTTTTCTTTTAGGAATTATATGGTTTCAGGTCCTACATTTAATCCATTTTGAGTTTTGTTTTTTTGTTTTTTTGAGAGCAGTGTCACTGGCCCTCATATGTGGGATCTGAACCAGGGCTGCTGGCTTCCCAAGCCAGTGCTTAACCACCATGCCACTCAGCTGGTCCTGAGTTATTTTTTATATATGGTATAAGATAGTGGTTCACTTTCATTGTTTTGAATGTAGCTTTCCAGTTTCCCCAAAACCTTTATTGAAGAGACTGTCCTTTCCTTCTTTTGTTGTAAATTATGTGGCCATATATGCGTGGGTTAATTTCTAGGCTTCCTATTTTGTTCCTTTGATCTATGTGTCTGTTTTTATACCAGTGTCACACTGGGTTGATTACTATAGCATTGTAGTGTAGTTTGAAATTGGGGGGGGCATAATACTTTTCTCAAGGTTGCTTTGGCTACTTGGTTTTTTTATGGTTCTATTTTATGATTATTTGATCTAGTTCTGTGAAAATGCCATTGGAATTATGATAGGGAATGCATGGAAGCTGTAGATTGCTTTGCGTAGTATGGGCATTTTAGCAGTGTTAATTGTTCTAATCCATGAGCACCGAATATCTTTCCGTTATTTGCGTCTTCTTCAATTTTGTTCAATTCACGTTATATAGCTTTTAGTGTACAAGTCTTTCACCTCTTTGATTCAGTTTAATCCTAGTTATTTGATTGTTTTGATGCAATTGTAAATGGGATTGTTTCTTTGTTTTCTTTCTGATAGCTTGGTGTTAGTGTGTTTCTACACACAGTTTTCTGTATATTAACTTCATATTCTGTGACTTTACTGAATTTATTTACCAGTTCTAAGAATTTTTTGGTGGGTTCTTTAGGGTTTTCAATATATAGTATCCCCTGCAGGGGTGCTTGTAGGCGTTTGGTGGTTGCAACACCGCAGACCTGAGCACATGGGGTTTGGGCCCACATCCTGAGCAGCAGAAGGCAATGGTAAACCACTGCTGTATTTTCTTTGCTTATTCTCTTTTTTCTTTTCTTTTACCTTAAAATCCCCAGGATGAAACAAACAGTCCAAACTGAAACATGAGATAGTGCTGAAACATCAGACTTCCAAATCAGAAAGCACTAACTCAAACAATTTCTGGGGAAGAGCAGAGAGCAAGTATGGATATCATTGTTGCTAATAATGCAAGTAGACCAATGCCCGAAGGAAATCTAGTGGCTGATATGCAAAAGAGCTAAAGGCAAATATAATGCTGCACAACACACACAAGCAGAACATGGAGCATAGAAAGTGCAAAGCAAGTCAACTAGAAATTGTAAAGCAAGAAATGGAATGACTAAATGTTGCAGCGCTTGGCGTCAGCAAACTAAAATGGGCTGGAGTGGGCCATCTCCAGTGTTCTATTCTGGAACCAACAAACTCAAAAGAAACAAAGTGGTTTTCTACTGTGACAAGATGTAGCACAGGCATTTAAAAACTACAACACAGGTATGACTGAACAATACCAATCAGTCTTCCAGGAAAATATTATATAATTTATTAACATAATAAATCATAACATTGATTTTTATTAACATAACCATCACTCTAGTCTCTGCTCCAACTACAAAGGCTAAAGAAGATAAAATTGAAAGCTTTTATCCAAGTATCCAAAAATAAATTGACCTCACATGAAAACAAGACATGCTGATAATTACAGTTGACAAGGAAAATAAAAGTAGGGAGGAAAGTATAATTATAATTAAATGTCTTTGGAAAATTTGAACTAGAGTCAGAAATGAAGCGAAGATCAGCTCATGGATTTGTGCAAGGTGACAAGTTGTGTGTTCACATGGACATCATTAGCTAGCCAACATAGAAATCAAATAGTCAAACATTATAATAAAGCTAAATAAGAGTACTAAAAGAATTATAATGCCAAAATATAATGTAAATAACATTCCTGATGGATTTAAAGTTTGCATAGAAAACAAGATTTGCATTGTTGAACTTAATTCACTGAGAACCAGAAGAACTGTGGACTTAAACTACAAATATTATTAGGAAAGAATGTGAAAAGATAATGCCAGAGGTAAAAAGCAAAGAGAAATTGAGATAGGTGACAGAAGAAATGCTAAAAATTATTAAAGACAGGCAAGAGGCAAAAGTTCAAAAGTTAAAGGTGACAGAGACAGGGTTAGAACCCTGAATACAGTTTTTTAATGACTATCATGTAGAGATAAAGAAAACTATTACAATCGTCAATGTAAGGAGATAGAAAAGAACAACAACAAAAAAAGAAAAGCCAGAGATCTCTACCAGAAGATTCAAAAAATAAAAGAGAAATTCAAACCTAGACAAGAAATGCTGAATGACCAACAAAGAAGTACATTATCTGACTGGAGAAAATAAAGGGAAGGTGGAAGCAATATATTAAAAATCTATACAGAAGAGATCAAAGGACAGCAGATACCTTTGAAGAAGTTTTCTGAGGAAGAACTTGTATTTCTAGAAAATTCTAGAGAGTGAAGTAAAAGCTTCCCTGAAAGTATTAGGAATAAATCCCAGAGGTAGATGGGATACTTATAGAATCATTTCAAGCCACAGAGACTGAATCTGTCAAAATTCTAACAAAAATATGTCAACATATACGGAAAACAAAACATGACCTATGAACTAGGAAGGTTCAACATACATTCCAATTTTTAAGAAAGGAAATGCTAAGGACTGTGGTAACTACAGGACTGACCATTGTTCTCATTTCCCACACAAACAGTGATGCTAAAGGTGATGTAACGAAGGTTTCTACCTTATATGGAGCAAGAAATGCCAGATGTTCAATCTGGATTCAGAAAAGGGAGAGGCGCTTGAGATCTAATTGTGAACATTCATTCAGTACTAGAGGGCTCCAAAGAATTTCAGAAGAGTGTTAGTCTATGTTTTATAGACTTCAGTTAAAGCCATTCACTACATGGATCATGAAAAGCTGTGGGTTGCTGTGAAAGAAAATGGGCCTGCCTCAGGACTTGCTTCTCCTGATGCAAACCTGAATTGTGGACAGGAATCCACTGTAAGAACAGAATATGGGGAGACAGAATGATTTCTTAAAAGCAAAGGTGTCAGAAAAGGGTATAAGTTATCTCCTTATTTGTTTAATGTATGTAGAATTAATCTGTCTGAAAAATTGGACTAGATTCACAGGAAGGAGCAACGGAAATTGGTGGAAAATATCAGTAACTTAAGATATGCAAACACTATCTTACTGGCAGAAGATAACAATTATTTGAAATGACTTCTGATGAAAGTGAAAGATGAAAGTACCAAAGTAGAACTATATTTGAACATAAAAAAGATAAAAATCATGGCTACAGAAAAATACACAACTTTAATATAGACAATGAAGACATGGAAATTGTTAAAGATTTTGCTAACTTTGGTTTAGTCATCAATTCAAATGGAGACTCTAGCCAAGAAATCAAAAGAAGGCTGAGACTTGGAAGGGCAGAAATGGAAGAACTAGGAAAACTAAAGAGCAAAGATGTTTCATTAGAGACCAAGGCTAAGATCATCCATACCTTTGTATTGCCAATTACTATGCTTGGATGCAAAAATTGGACAGTGAAGAAGTCTGATAGGAAAGAAATTATTTTATTTGAAATATGTTGTTGGAGGAGAGCTCTATGGATACTCAAGACCACCAGAAAGACAAATAAATGGGTCCTAGAGAGAAAAATTAAGCCTGAAATATCACTGGCAGCAAAAATGACAAAACTGAAGCTGTTCTACTTTGAGTACATCATGAGAAGCAGGGTTCTTTGGATAAGACCATAATTCTGGGAAAAATAGAAGGCAACAGGAAAAAAGGAAGACCAAATATAAGATGGATTGACTCCATAAAAGAAACCCTAGGCATAAATCTATAGGCACTGAGCAGGGCTGGTGAGGATAGGACATTGTAGACATCACTGATTCATTGGGTAGCCCGGAGTCGGAGCTGACTCAAGAGCATGTAACACACACACACACATTATCTCATCTGCATATATTGTGACAGTTTTACCTCTTCCTTTCCAATGCCTTTTATTTCTTTTTCCTGCCCAATTGCTCTGGCTAGGACTTCCAGTACTATGTTGAATAAAAGTGGCAAGGGTGGGCATCCTTGTCTTGTTCTTGATCTTAGAGAAAGAGATTTCAGCTTTTTACCGTTGAGTATGATGTTAGCTGTGGGGTTGTCACATACAGCTTTTATTATGTTGAGGTACATTTCCTCTATCCCCACTTCATTGAGAGTTTTTAACACAAATGGATGTTGAATTTTGTCAAATGCTTTTTCTCCATCTATTGAAATGATCATATGATTTTTATATTTCATTTTGTTATTGTGGCATATTACATTGATTCATTTATGCTTGTTGAACCATCTTGCATCCCTGGAATAAATCTCACTTGGTCATGGTATGTAATCCTTTTAATGTATGGCTGAATTCAGTTTGCTAATACTTCGTTGAATATTTTTGCTTTTATATTTATCAGGCATATTACTCTCTAATTTTGTGTGGTGTGCCCTTGTTTGGTTTTGGTATCAGGGTAATATTAAGCTCATAAAATGAGTGAAAGCATTCCTTCCTCTTTAATTTTTTTTGTTTTTGTTTTTGTTTTTGTTGTTGTTGAGGGCAGTGTCACTGGCCCTCATATGTGGGACCCGAACCGGAGCCGCTGGCTTCCTAGGCCAGTGCTTAACCACCACACCACTTGGCCGGCCCTCCTCTTTAATTTTTTGGAAGTGTTTGAGAAGGATAGGTATTAAATCTTTGACTGTTTGGTAGAATTCACCAGTGAAGTTACCTGGACTTCTCTTTGTTGGAGATTTTTGATTATTGACTCAATCTCATTACTGGTAATTGGTCTATTCAGATTTTCTACTTCTTCATGACCCAGTCTTAGAAAACTATGTTTCAAGGAATTTATTCATTTCTTCTAGGTTGTCTAATTTGTTGGTGTATAATTGTTTATAGCAGTCTCATGATCCTTTGTATTTCTGTGGTATCAGTTGTACCTTCTCTTTTTTCATTTCTGATTTCATTTGAGCCCTCTCTCTTTTTTTTATTGTGAGTCTAGGTAAAGGTTTGTTAATTTTGTTTATCTTTTTTAAGTTAAGTTGTTTTTTAAGTTGTTTTTATAGTCTCTATTTAATTTATTTCTGCTCTTTTCTTCATTACTTCCTTCCTTCTTATAACTTTGGGTTTTGTTTGTTCTCCTTTTGTTAGTTCCTTTAGGTGTAAAGTTAGATTGTTTATTTCAGTTTTTCTTGTTTCTTTTTTTTTTTCTTTTCAGCTGAGCCATCCTGCCATCTGTTGGCAGCTCAACGGCAACTCAGCTCGGGCTGGCATCAAACCACCTTTGCTCAGAGCTCTTAACCAACTGAGCCATTCGGCCAGCCCCATGAGTTTTTCTTGTTTCTTGAAGTGGGCTTGTATTACTATGAATTTCTCTCTTAGAATTGATTTTGCTGTGTTCCATAGATTTTTGGTATCTTATATTTGTTTTCATTTGTCTCCTGGTATTCTTTTTCTTTTGATTTCTTTCATGATCTAGTGGTTGTTCAGTAGCATGTTGTTTCGTCTCCACACATTTGTGAATTTTTTCAAATTTATTTTTAATTTTATATCATTGTGGTCAGAAAAGATTCTTGATATGATTTCAATCTTCTTAAATTTATTATGACTTGTTTTGTGGTCTAACAATGATCTATCCTGAATGTTCCATGTACACTTGAGAATAGGTATTCTGTTGCTTTCAGATGAAATGTTCTGTATAGATCTGTTATGTAATGTTCTGTATATATCTGTTACGTCACTCTGTTCTAATGTGTCATTTAAGGTCAATGTTTCCTTTGTGATTTTTTCTGAATGGATTATCTCCCCATTAACACCCAGGGGGGTGTTAAAATTCCCTACTATTTTTGTATTGCTGTCAATTTCTCCCTTTAGGTTAGCTAATATTGGGTTGTTGGAAAAGTCATGACATACTTTTCCTATGTTTTTCACTGCAAAAATGCTTCATGACTTTTCCGACAACCCAATATTTGCTTTATATATTTTGGAACTCCTATGTTGGGTGCATATATATTTATAAATGCTATATCTTCTTGCTGGATCAACCCTTCTCCTTCTATCATTAAGTAATTCCCTTCTTTGTCATTTATTACAGTCTTTGTTTTAAAGTCTACTTGGCTGATATAAGTATAGATACACAGCTTTTTTTTTCATTTCAGTTAGCACGAAATATTATATTTCATCCTTTTACTTGCAGTCTGTGAGTGTCCTTACTTCTGAAGTTCAGCCACTCTGTTTTTTAATTGAAGGATTTAGTCCATTTAGAGTTGGGTTTAGGACTAGGGTAAGAGTTACTTTTGCTGTCCATTGACTGATGAACAAAATTCAAGTGACAAATTTATGGATATGTGTCACAGTACATTTGGGCTCCTATGAAAAATTACCATAGGTTAGATCATTTAAGCCACATACACATTTATTTTTCACAGCTCCAAAGGCTTGGCAGTCCAAGATCAAGGCACTGGCAAACCAAGTGTCTGGGGGAGAGCCTGCTTCCCGGTTTGCAGACCACTATCTTCTCATGGTATCCTCACATGAAAGAGAGAAATCATCACTGGTGTTTCTTTTTATAAGGACTCTAATGTCATTCATGAGGGCTGCACCTTTATGACCTAATTACCTCCCCCAAAGGCCCTACCTCCTAATATTATCCCATTGGAGTTCAGGATTTCAACATATGAATTCTGAGGCAGGGGAGCAAAAATATTCAGTCCATAACAGTGTGCAACCAATGCAGTTGGCCAGGGCCCATAATCAGAATGGTACTCGGCATGGGTTTAAATACTTTGTGATTGTTGTCTTCAAATTCCTAATAATTTAATCTTTGATTTTGTGTTTTGTAATTTCAATGGGATATGAAGCATACTCCAGATGCTTGGAGCATCCTGCTAGCTCCCCACCTCTGTAGGATGGCTGCTTGGTTGCTTGCTGCCCTCCCAGGGTCCCTCTGCCCCTGTAGCCACTTACAGCCACCTTCCACTGACCACTGTTATTATCCACCTCGAGTGCAATCAGGTCACATTGAAGGGGGAAGGCTCACATCCCACTGACCTTCTCTGTCTGTAGGGTAGAGTGGCCCTGGGCATAAGCATAGAGAGGATGGGCCTGAGCACACCTCCTACATCATATCTGGGTGGGGTATGGTGACAGCTGTCCCCATTCTGGGCTAGCAGCACCACAGCATATTTGGAAGGCAAGTAAGTCAGGGTGAGCCTCTTGGCCGTTCCTGATCCAGGTACTGAGTATGAACCAGCTTAGAGACTAGAATCCTTTGAAAGTAATCTATTCACTGTAGGATGGGGCAATAGCTCTTATAAAGGAGACATTAACTTCCTTGACTCCTAACTGGCGTACAGAGATTCCTTCCTACGCTGGGAGGAGAAGGAAACCAGCATGTGTACACATACACATAAAGTCAAAGGGCAGCTGGCCTGGCACCTGTGAGGGGTCTACACTTGCCCTGTAAGTATCCCTGTGTCCAAGGGAGCATGACATTAAATAGCAAATACAAACCACTAAGACTGGAAAAAGTTTTATATCATTATACCTTAAGTGGAACCTTTTTGTTGTGTTCTGAATAAGGAGCCCTCAATTTTCATTTTGTACTGGAACTTGAAAATTATGTAGCAAGTCATGACCAAATTCCAAATACCTAGACCCAAATTAGAGCCAGAACTTCCAGATTCTTCTCGCTCCCCCCACATCACCAAATATACAATTTATTCATCAATATTCATCTTTCAGTCTCTGATGAAATTGTTGCCTCCTCATAAAGACCTTTCTGACCTTCCTATTCATTGTATGTTTCCTTCTTATTTTCCATTAGCATATCCGTTAGTCTTTTCATTTTACAAATTACAATGTGCAAATTTTTTGTTTATTTATTTGTTTACTTATCCATCACCTGTCTCCCCCTCATCCCAATTTAATGTAGTCCTCATGAGAAGGGACTGAAAAGAAGCAAAAGGACTTGGGAGTAATAGATATGTTCTTTATTTTGATTGTGTTGTTGTTTCACAGATGAATATGTATATGAAAACATCCAGATTGTATACTTAAATATGTGCAGTTTATTGTATAGTTTTATTAACTCTATATTTAGTCAATCTTATGAGCTTTATATCTTCTAAAAATTGCTCAAAGCGTCTGGTCTATTTGTGGCACCCTTCTGGCTTCTAATCTAAACTAGAAGCTAGAATCTGGTTTTTACATTCAAGTAAACCATAGAAATTCCAACACAAATTAGTTTCTCCTCCAGAAGCTAAATTCTTCACCCAATATATTTAAGCTCATCTATGGAAGATGTAAAGTAAGACACCCATTTATAACTATAGGCATGTATATAATTTAAAACTTAAACATAAAAAACACTGGGTTCCCAGCACTCCCTCCTATCCAAGGTCAGTCTCCTCTTGTGTTATTCCAGCATTCCATGTTTACTGTCCCTGTTTCCTTTGGGAAGTGTTTCTATGCTGCCTCAGTTTCCCTTCAGGATGCTGCTGGTGATCCTGCTGCTGCTGCCCACTCTAGGGTCTTGCATTGCTTTACATTCTTGTAACATTCTAATGCTGTGACCATCATCTTTTCCTGAACAAGCATTCTTCTTTCTTCATGGGCCCAAAGGGAAGTGAGGAAGGGCTAAGCCCTCATCATAGGTGTCATGCCTTAGAACTTAAGACAAGGGGGTTTGTCCCTGCTATTCTCATTGAGATAGTCAGCCTACAGGCTGTTTCAGTTTCAGTAATCTCACCTTGTTACCAGGTAGGTGATTTTGAGTCTCTCTGCTTGGTAGGTCTCTAAAGCTTAAAGAGATAAAAGATGCACTGATCCACATGCAACTTACAAGAACACTTTCTGAAGTTCTCCGTGATGACATGGGGAGTACAGCTCAAATGGCATTTCAAGGTGGGGTGCTCACACATTCAGTCTGATCGTCACTTGGATATCTGCATCCACAGCTGTATAACTCTCATTTTGTCTATTTTTGGGACAGTAGTGGATGTGGGCTGAAAACTGGAACATCACAAAATGACAACAGCAGGATGGGTCTGTGTAGATAAGTGAGGAGATTGGTGAATAAATGCTGTGCATCCCAGGTAAAATTAACACAAGCAGGGTAGGGTGGAAAGGGAGGATTATTTTGTATTTTAGATATGCTTCGTTGGAGGGAATGAATTTTACTAGAAGATTCCTAGTAGGCAGTGGGAACATGCCTACTAGGAATCAAGAAAGAAAATAGAGCAGGAGATAGATTTATTTTACTAATCATTCTTTAATGGAAAACAATCATACAATCATTTAAAATCTTTACTGTACTGTATAACATTGTATGGAGCAAAAACTCAAATTAATTGGTATATAAATTAAAATACCCAATGATGTCATTATCTCTAATTTTGTTTCTATAAAACTGCATTAATACTGATATATGTGGGTGCTGATTTACACTGCTGGTAAAATAAAAAATGGAACAAGTTTTCTGGAGCAGTTTGGCAATATGAACCAAACCTTTAAAATCTGTACACTTAAAAAAACTTATTATTCTAGAATATTTCAAGTATATACAAAAGTGGACAGAAGAGTATAATGAACTGCCATGTGTTTATAACCCAACCTCAGCAATTATCAACCTGGGATCAATCTTCTTTCATGTATACTCCATGCATTTTTTCCCCCATCTGTATTATGTTGAAGCAAATTCTAGTTATCATATCAAACATAGGAGTACGTATATCTCTAGAGATAAATGTTTTCAGGTTTTGGGGGTAGATATCCAGAAGAGCAATTGCTGGGTCATATGGTAATTCTATTCTTAATTTTTTGAGAAACCTCCACACTGTTTTCCATAGTGGCTGCACCAATTTATGTATGAGCAGTGTATAAGGGTTCACTTTTCTCCACAGCCTCTTCAACACTTGTTATTTCTTGTCTTTTTGATAATATTCTAGCAGGGGCAAGGTAGTATCTCATTGTGGTTTTGATTTCCATTTCTCTGATGACTACTGGTGATGTTGAACATCTTGTCATGTACCTGTTGACCATCTGTATGTCTTCTTTGGAAACATGTCTATTCAGATCCACTGTCCATTTTTATAACAAATTGTTTGGGTGTTTTTGCTGTTGAGTTGTATGAGTTTTTTATATGTTTTGGATATTAACTCCTTATCATATATATGATGTACCAATATTTTCTCCCATTCAGTAGGTTGATTTTTTTATTTGTTGATGATTTTCTTTGTTGTGAAGAAGCTTTTAAGCTTGATGTAGCCCCACTTATTTATTTTTGTTTTTGTTTCCTTTGCTTTCAGTGTCAACCCTTGGAATTTATTTAAGAAAATAGGACATGTTTCTTTATATATCTTGTAAATTGGTACTTGTATCTGGAGGCTTGAACAGATTCAGGTTAGATTTTTATGTTAATAATACTGCATGTGCTGCTGTGTTCTTCCATCAAGGAGCATCTAATGTTTGGTTGGTGCTCTGTGGTGTTAACAGGTATTTATGTTCAATATGTGTATCCATTATTTTCATTAGGGTTTAAAACATGATGGTACTCTAATTCTATCATTCTTTCTTCATTCACTAGTTGGGCTACTTCTGTTCACAGAAAACTATTATGCATTGGCACAGTTTATACAGAACAAGCAGGATAAATGATGGGTTCTTTCCCTTTATTTGCCAGATTTCAAAATAATAAGTTGGCTCATTAGCAACCTCCAACAGTGACTAAGTGTATTATTTTTAAAATATATTATGAATTATTGGATTTAAGCATGTTTTAGGCTACAATTCATTACTGAACTGTTTTACAGTAGGAGTTTGTTAAATTATGATCTAACTACACAATGGAATAGTAGTATATAGTCACTAAAAGTAATGATATAAGTGTGTATTTATTCACCTGCAAGTTATTCATGGTATTTTCTTTAAAAATCATTTTAATGTTAAGTATATAACCATCATGCCAAAGAGACTATACTGAGAAATTTCTCATCCTCCACTGTTCCCAAGTGACCCATATTTCCTCCTGAGTCCACTAAGTTTGTGTATCCTTGCATATTCTTCCGGATGTTTTACAGCTGATCTTTCAGCTGTGCATTGGTGTGGCTGTATCAGTTGTTAAAATAATGAAATACTGTTGTAAATTTGTTACATAGCTGCTTCCCTGGCCCCTTGAGTGCTCTCCTTCCTCCTTGGGCACTCTAGCCCCTCCCCTGTCACCCTCCAGAGGTTGCCCATCATCCATCAACTAAAGGGCACATGCCTGGCACCGCAGGGGTCATTTGGCATCCTGCTCAAACTACCGCCAGTATCCATTCTAATTGGTCCTTGCCTGTCCTGTTGCAAATATTTTAAATATTATCCCTGGAGATTTCTATACATTCATATACATATTAAATTTTTTAGGAGAGAGTCAGATTATAAAACATTATAAATACATATTTAAAATATATTAAACATATATTATCTATTAAACATATGCATATATTATAAAACATATAAACATTACATTTTTTTAAAATGTAAATGTAAACATTTAAATAAAATATATTCTGGACTGATATGTAAGAAAGCATTAAAAGTACCTTTTCTATGATGGCATGATTATGATTGATTATTTTTCCTTTTTCAATCTTAACTGCATGTCTAGATTCATGTACAATAAACACATTATTTATACATCAAAAAAATAAAGTATATACCTAAACTGGTTTTACTTCAGCGAAGTAAAACACAATATTTTTTTAAGGAATGTCAACATTTTTCAACAGCTCCATCTGCTGGCCGCTGAAAAAAATTTATTTTCTAATATTACTGTATTTGTTTTTGCTATAGCCAGGAGAAGAAATTGAATTCTGTATTAAAACAAAAGACGCTTCCTACATATATATGAACGGTAAGTATCAGGAGTCAAGTTAATTTACCTGAAATGAAAAGTGATGCAAACTTGACTGGATATAGAATGGGCTATGACTCCAGACACAAAAATAAGCTGTTTGCCTAGAACAAAAGTATTGTATAACATTGAAAAATTGGTTTGGTGTTTTTAGCTATTTTACACTGGAAATTGCGCAGAATAAAAATATTGATTCATGATTGAATATAGATATATGTGAAATATACTGTAGGAATTCATATGCCTTTGCACAAATACTCAGAGCTACAGCCTATACTCTCCAATGTCATTTTCGTTATTTTTCAAGTGAGATTGCTGTTGATCTCATATCTCTTTATTATTTCCTGAAGTGGAATAAATGATAAATGCTTTGGAAACACAATCTCTCCTTAGGTGGTAGCAAAGAGGTGTGATATTTTATATAAAAATCATCTAATTTTGTAACTCTGGAAAAGATCTTTCATTATGCTAAGTGAAATAAGTCAGTCATGAAAAGACAAATAGTGTACCATTCCCCTTCTCTGAGGTATCTAAAGTAGTCAAAGTCATAGAAACAGACAATAGAATGGTGGTTGCCAGAGGCTGGGGACAGGGGAAAAGGGGAATTGTTGTTTACCATTAAACAACAACTATTGAGTTTCAAGTTTGAAAGATGAGAAAGTTCTAGAGATTTGTTTCACAACAATGTAAATATGCTTAACATGACTGAATTGTGCAGTTAAAAATGGTAAGGAGGGTAAATTATATGCTGTATTTTTACCACAATAAAAAAGTAAGGTCTATAAAAAAAATTCAGGGCCGGCCGAGTGCTGCGGTGGTTATGAGCTGGCTTGGGATGCCAGTGGCCCCAGTTCGGATCCCGCATATGAGAGCCAGTTTCTACACTTACGGTTTCATTTTTGTTATCTTCTCACAGTCAATCAGTATTTCCATGGACTCATAGTATTTCTTTGTGCTTTATATGGGATTTAATTTAAAAAGAGATTCAAACATGTTAATGAGATGGAATAGGATTTTAAAATTACTTTCTAAATTAACTGGAGTATGATGAAATTTACTAAAAAATGTCCCCCATTTATGTATCCCTGGATAAATCACTTTGCTATTTCCATCTCAGTTTCTTTACATAAATGAATTGAAAGAGGTAGTCATTTCTATACTTTACGAACCCTAAAATTGTCAAAGTCTTTTCATGGCATCTTTCTGAACCAGCTCTAAGGCAATAATATATGTAAGCAAACTGATAATATATATTTAGAAGCCACCATCAAATAATAAAAGACTAGTAGGTGCGTTTTATATAAGACATTATACCTAGCTTAATCATATCAAAAGGAAGCCTCCCCTAGAAGTAATATGAACCTATAAAGGACACAAGTGTGTAATATGCATACACATATAGAATTAATATGGCATTCACAGCCTTACCTGGGGAGACAATTGAGATCCTAAGAAAGAATAGGCAATGTTTCCCTTTTTGCCCTTTTATAAAATAGTGATGCCAAAATTTTCTACAATTATAAATAGCATAGGCAGTAAGACTATGGAGAGGAAGAGAAAATTAAGGTGAAGGGTAATCTTAGGGGAACGAAAGTCATGGGCCAAAATGGTGTGATTGTGGGAACTGGGGAAGAGGTGAAGAGTAGTGAGAAGTACATAAGAGTGACTAAGTAAAGGAGCCTGGTTGAATAAGTAGAGGCAGCCCCCACATAGCCTCAGAATACACAACAGTAGCAGCGGCTGTCCCGAATACCAAACCATTCATTAAAATCAAAATACAAAGAAGAGCTTTGGAAGAGAGTCCTGATTTTTATTCCATTCAGTTGTCTGGACAGATTGTTCTATTACTTGTTATTTCTCACAACGTGTAAAAAAAAAATTATTCTAAATAAAAACGTATTTAAAGGAGCTCAGGTGTTACTATAAGTATGCTTGTGGTGTTAAGTTTAACCACTTGCTGAGAATTGTGGCTGGTTCTCATGACTAATCATAATATTCTGTAAATTCTCATTTGCTTTCTTACATATCTGAACCAATGTTATACTTGATATAAATATGAGATTTAGAGTAAGTCATTGTTCTATATCAAAATAAAAGCATGAATGTAAAATAACCATATACATATACAGAAGGCACCATAAAAAATGTATACACATTTTAAGAAAGGAAAAAACTGTATTAAAATTGTAATGATATATACTGATAACAAAAGATGAATACAAGTCATGTGCATACATTTTTTGCCCTCCCCAGTATGTACTATAGATGTGTAATTCTATATAAATACATATGAATATGTTATATAAATATGTATGTTTTATACATACGTTTAAATACATGCACTTCAACTGGTATTAGTATAATTCTTAACAAGTTTAACAGTTGCAAAGAATATGTGATGAAACAATGCTAGCTATTTATTATAAGTTGTTTAAAATAGCATTTTGATTGCAGGATCTCCTGGCTGTGCTGTTTACAACAGGAAGCCATTGGCTACCTGGCTTATTGGGTACTTGAATTATGGCTAGTGTGAATTCAGATGTGCTTTAAGTGTAAGATTCACAATATAAAAGAATATAAACTATCTCACTAATACATTTTTACATTAATTCCATTTGGAAATTACATAAAAATATTATTAAAATTAATGTCACTGGTTTACTTTTTACTTTTTAAAACTGGGAGCTTTTAAAAGGCATACATGGTTTGCATCATATTTCTGTTGGACAATATGGATTTACAGTGTAAATAAATACCCTTTCTCCCGTTAACCAACTGAGGACCCTGGACTGCGCACATGGCTGACTGCTGACCATGGAGAAGAGCGAACGAACAGTCTTTGCTTTTGCTGTTCTGCTTAGTGTACTCAGGAACCCTCAGCCAGCACTCAGAACCAGTCACAACTGTGACCTTTGCTATTTCACTGCAAGGAAATCATGAAGACTTTAGCATGTCTGTGTGTTTACCCCAATGGTCTTTAACAACACACACTCAGGATCTAGTGAACTCTCAAGATCCCAGAGAATTCTTCAGAAAAAAAAAAAAAGTTAAGAATCCTCCCAAGAGATCAGGAGTACCCTTGGTTATTAGGTAGGTAAGATGATGGTTCAGAATGCTTTAAGAAGCTAAATGTACTTAACAAGATGAGACCCCTAAACCAACGTTTAACAAGAAAGAAAGTCGGAAGGAAGCTGCCTCAGCTTAGGTTTGCTAGCTCTGGCATGAAGCTGCATTATGGCATGAAGCTGTCATCTCCGAACCCCTTCCCCTAATTTTCCTTTGTGACACCCTTCCCCCTTCTAGCTCTTCTCAGTGGCTGGAAATCCCAGTGCCTTTCTCTCACCTTTCTCTCTCTGCAGACAGGAAAAAACTCTTCTGCTGATGTAAAGCCAGCAGCAGTGTGGATTGACAGGCATATGCAGTTTGCAGGAATTTCGCAGGTGACTGGGCGATTCCTCCATTCCACTCCAGTTGAGAGTCACTGCCCCAAACTGCAGGTGCATGTGTCATTTTTCCAGGAAAATTTGCATTTTAAAGAGTCACAGGATGGGCACAGTGCGTAATACAGGGGATTGATCATGGAAGGAGGAATTCCTGGAACTAGGAGCTGAGTTTGGGATGAGGGTGGAGGACAGCCACTATGCTATCCTTCAGCAATGGCAGCGTCATGAATAGGGGTCTGACTTCAGGGGTTTGGGGAAGATTGTTCCAATCCTGCACCTGATGCCCGAACGCCTAAAGTATCACAAAGTTCATTTCTACGCAGATTAGTCTCTGGTAATAAATACTAATGGGCTAGTTGGTTATATTTTTAAAGTAACACAACCACATTTCAACATATTTTCTGGCGATTCAATGACTTAACCCAAAGAATTAGTCTAGTTTAGCATTGTCAACCTGTTGCAGGCTGGCAGGGGTCATATATTCAGCTTGACTGGCCTTTGAAACCTTGAATTACATCGAATAAGTAACAGCCTGTATCTAGATGGGGTCAGTCTCCTCATTTACTAACTGCCCAGCATGCTTTATGTTTGATAACTGTTTTACTGCTTTTTGGAGTAAAATGATAATGTGAAAGTAAAATGATATATTTGTTCTGATCAGACATGGACTTTCAGAAATTCCTTTTCTCTGTTTCTTCTTTTTATACATTCATACAGTTTCTTATAGTTTAGCTTATTTCCATTTTGAAAGTGGATTTTGAAAGTGATTCTGACTTACATTAATTTTGCTATTCATATATTTCAATAAATATAATGGCAAACACTAAGTGCTATATTGCTAAAGGAGCACATTCGTATAGAATTCTGTTTTCTTCTTAACCTGGAAATTATTTTCTTTCAAATGGTATAAATTTGAAAAGCCAGAGAATGGATTCTTCCTTAGGTCCTTCAGAAAGGAACGTGGCAGGGGTACCAACATCTTGATTTTAGTCCAGGGAACCCCATGCCAATCCTCTGAACTACAGAACTGTAAGGCAATATATTTGTTTTTGTTTGTTTGTTTTTTGTTTTTTTTTTTTTAGCTGAGCCATTCTGCCGCCTGTTGGCAGCTCAGCGACTGCTCATCTCGGGTCAAGAATCCAACCGGCAACCCTGTTGCTCAGAGCTTGCACTCTGGAGAGAGCTCTTAACCAACTGAGCCACTTGGCCGGCAATACATTTGTGTTTTAAGCTACTAATTTTGTGATTGATACAGCAGCACCAGAAAACTAGTACGGGTGGTGACTGGATTTGTGGTTCTTTATAACCAGAGATAATTCTAACCATGTCTGTATAAAATCAACATTAAAAAAAAATGATCTGGGCCGGCCGAGTGGCACAGTGGTTAAGCGCTGGCTTGGGACGCCAGTGGCCTCGGTTCGGATCCCACATGTGAGGGCCAGTGACACTGCCCTCAAAAAAAAAAAATCGTCTGTTATAATGTCTGTCAGGGTAGACAGCATTTACTAATGATTTTTGAATGGTTTATGTTTTTTAACTGTCTCAAATTACGCCACATCCAATTATATTGCTCCTGATGAATTTTAACTTGGTTATGTTTTGGATTTTTTATTAGATCACTTTTAAGGTCACAGCAAAATTGAGAGCAAGGTACAGAGATTGCTCATATGCACCCTGCCCACATACTTGGTTATTTTTTAAAGCCCTAAACATAGTTTATTTTTGTTTTGATACCAATTTCAGATTCTAGTTTAACTAAACAGTGTTGCTTTAAATGAAGGCTTATATTACTAGTTTTTGTAAATCCATTTGCTGTTGTAAAAACCAAAAATTTATTTTATTAGAAACTACGCTTCATTGGGGTCACAGTTTTTCCTCTTTGTCCGGGCCAACTCTTTAATACACTCCCCCAAAGTTGCTGGAGGGAGGAACCGCACCTCCTGGGGGTGAAAGGGTTTAGCAACCCACCTCCTGGAACGCGTCGTTGTGATCTTCAGATAGTTTCTCCCTCCAGTAAGGACAACTGTGATAACAAAATGAATGGAATGTTTTGCAACAGGTTGAATTGTTGTGTCCGCCTCCTCGCCCCCCCTCCACCCCCACCCCGCCTCCATCTAAATAATTCTTCAACACGAGAAAAGTGTGGGATTAAGTAAAGTCGTAACACACAGCGTAGGAAAAACTATTTGATGGCATTTTGAGATGACTAGGTCAGAGTTACCAAGTAAGGAGCCAAGTAGTTAACACCAATTTGATTCACATAGGACAACATCAGTCATCCATTTCAGTGTTTTTAAAATGCCCAGCTTTTATCCAGAAAGTTAGAGATCCGTAACAATTTACGCGGTTTTCGGCACGTCAGGGAAGCCGCAGAGGCAGAGAAAGCATTGACAGCAGCCGGTTTCTCCGCGACCCGGGCCACCGTGGCTGCGTGACCGTGTGGCTGCGCGCGCACGCGCGCCGCGCCGGGCCGGGGCGGGGCGGAGCAGGGCTGTGCGCGCGCGCGCGCGCACGGGCGAGGCCGAGCGGAGCGCGGCGGGGCGGCGGGCGCGCGGGCGGGGCGGGGCGGTCGGCAGGGGGCGCTGCGCACCCACGCCGCGCTCTGCCGGCCCCCGGTGCTGTCCGCGGCGGTTCGATTGGAGCAGCCGCCGAAGAGCGCTTGGCGCCATTTTGAAGCGGAGAGGAGGAGGAACGGCAGGGCTGGCTGCGGAAGGGGAGGGGGGGGAGGAGGCGATTGGATGCGGCGGCGGCGGCGGCGGCGGCGGATCCCGGAGAGCAGCGGAGTGAGAGGAGTAGCGAGTCGGACACCCGGAGGTAGGAAGCAATTCAGTTAACGGAAAGAAAATGTCTCTCCGCTCGGGTCGCCGTGCTCCATTTTTCAGCGCCCGCCGCCGCGGCTGTGTCTGGCGGGGCTGAGCGCCGCCCGCCTGCCCACCGAGACTGCCTCCCGGCTCCGGGGGCTGCAGCTGCCGGCTGCCTGGCGGCGGCCGGGGCCGAGCGTGGCGGGGCGCGCGGGCCGGGGGCGTGGGCCGGGCTGCACGGTGGGGGTGGGGAGGCCCGGCGGCCGGCGCGCTGCCTCCACGCCGCGGGCACAGCCGCAGCCTCGGGAAATTAAACTTGCCGCCCTGGCCCCGGCCGGGGCGCCCGCGGCGCCGGAGGCGGCGGGCCTCGGGCGGTGACCTTGCGCGCGGGCGGGGGTCCGCGCCGGCGCCCCTCCCCCCCGCCCCGGCCGGGCGGCGGGCGGCTGTTTCCCGGGCGGCAGGCGGGCGGCGCGGCGCTCCTGTTGAATCCTCCCGCGGGCGGGTTTTCCCCCTTCCGGGGGAGGGGCGGGGAGCGCGGGGCCCCGGCGGAGCCCCGGCGGAGCCCCGGCGGGGTGCGGGCCTCCGGCTTCCTCGCGCTCGCCTTAGGGTCTCCGCGGGCCCGGCCTCTGCTCCGCGCTCAGCAAGCGGGCTGCTCCAAGTGACATTTTTACGCGGTTTCTGGCCATGCGACCGAGATAAAGCGCGCGTTAACCGCGCCTCTTGAAGCCGGTCCTAGGGGAGCCTGAGGACCTGGTGAAGGGCCCCAGGCGTCGCCTGGGTTCCAGCTGTCCTTTAGGAAGCCTCGGAGTTGGAACGACCGGGAAAATGGGGGTGCAATTGTAAATAGTTCACACTTTCGCACTCTTTGATCTTAGTGACACTTGAAAAGTTTTGGTCGGGAGAAAAACCTTGTTTGTTGCTGCGGCTGCTGCTGCGGTTGTCTTTTGGTATAAACCTGAAAGCTGCGCTGAGCAGCGGGACAGTTATTTGAGGGAGTGGATCGGAACCCTGAGATGCAGCACCTCGCCTTGGCTTTGCGCGCGCCTGCGCCCCTTCGCGTGGACCGTGCACACTCGGGGACGGCTTTGAACGAGCGGTTTCCTATCCGCACAGCACACGTCCTTTAGCATCCTAACTAACCCCGTAAAGGGAACCCTTTATTTTCCTTTGAAGAACGTACTGTGAACGCTCATTTCACGCTTTTATTATGAAATGATGGATGGTCAGTGCTGTCCTTAACCACCCTACCCTGCTTATTAGTTTCGGAAACTTTGATATAGCCTTAATTTGAAGGGTTGGTCTGCGGTCTCGAGTGAGATGGGAGTCTTCTGTCTAACCTTTAAAAACTCAAGTGTGTTTATGTATAGGAGAAGAGCTGTAAGTAAATAACTGTTTAAACCTTGAAGGGCAATATATCATTGTTCTCAATTATCACATGTAGATAAAATTCCAACATAGGACATTTTCTGTATGGATTCATGTGGTAGTGAAATAAAATAGTTAAGAAACACAAAAGTGTGGTATTAAGCAAAATAAGGGCTGGAAAGGACACTTCTTATCCATGCAGTACTTACGTCAGGGATGTTAGCATTTTTCTAAACAATAACATAAGTATTCTTATGCTGGTCAGTTTGTGGACCGGTTAATCAAACATCACTTGGTGATAGCAGAAAACCTAATTAAAATTTATAGTGGTGAATATGTAGGTGAAAGTTTCAACATGGGACTTATGCTGAGATAGATTTATTCTCAAAAACTTAACTGTAAAAACATCTTAAGTCAGAACATTATTCCTTTAAAATAAATTCACAAATACTATATATTAAAAAGGTGCACTTAGATGTTCTTTGAATTACTGAAGTAGTTGAAGGAATAATTTTATTTTTTTTTTGCCTTCTTTTGATGGTTAAAAAAAAAAATCATACTCTTCCCTGCTGGGTTTTACTTGAAGGTGTACTTTAAATGACAAGGTAGTGTTTGTATTGACTTCTTTTTGTAACAGCACTTTTGTGCCCCCTTTTTTATTTTCTCCCTTTTTCTTGAGGTTGTTTCTCCTGGTATTAACTTTGTTTTTACAGCAGCCTTTGTTCTTTCCGGTTGCTTTTATTCCTGTCAGGTTATACCTTTCTTTTCCCCCTCACTTTCCCCAAGAATTAGAGGTGATAATGGAGTGATGATAGTGATTCTTGTTGTCCTGAGGTGTGTTGTGCTAAGCTTCTTTGATATGTAGTTCTACTGAGTTTGGCTGTTGGATAAAGTTGTTATAATTTTTAAATTTTATTTATAATTGCTCTGCAGCTTTAACAGTCAAAAAGAATAACAATTTGAGGTTTATTAATAATTTAAGCCTAAAATAAAGTGATATCCCGTATTTGACAGGGCTTGCCCTGCTGAAGAGTGAAATGGTATAATATACCCAAAACTTTGTGAGGAGGGGAATATTTTGAGAGGTGTGTTCTTTCTGCCTTGGAAAGTTAGGATTGTCCTTTGGCTTCCTCAATACTACTTTTTTTTTTTTTTAATGTGCCTAGAACTAACAGGAGAGCTTACTGTGACTTGGAGAATAAATTTGTGTTTCCTTTGTTAGTTTTAGATAGCAACAAGAAAAATGAAAGATGATTTCCAACTCACTTATAATGTACATGAGAAATTAGTTTCAGATTGTTAATTTAGTTGATTTATCCAAAGTCACAATCATATTCATGTGGTGGAATTAGGGCAACCCTTAGAACATCTGGAAGCTTAGAAGCTTCCTTCCCCCATGGTCTGCATTGTTTTGTTTAGGACTTAAGCAACATTTAAAATTATTGCCAGGTAGCGTATTATTCTTCATCCCCTTCTCACCTTTTCAAAGTTACAGAATTAACCATCTATTTTATAGTCTGGTTTTAATAAATTCTATTCAGGATTCACTCCACTTCAGTTATGTCAGAAGATAACCTCTTTCTTGCATGTCTGTCTCCTGGAGCTGCATGGTCTTTCATTGGATAAGATTACTTGACATTTATTTATTCTTGAAATTTATAAGGCAGAGTAATTCGGAAAAGTTAGTATTGAACTTATTTTGTTATAAGATATGTGTGTTTACATGTGTATTATTTTACTAGCACAATTTGGTTCAGAAGTCATTTGTCACTTGCAGTTACAATAGATATTTGGAGAAAATTGTATTTGGTTTAGTATTTGTGTTTGGGAATATTAAAAATTCTAAAAATATTTAGTTTAAAAATAAACCCAGTAATTTCTGTGAGCATGTATTTACTTTTTAAGCCTATTTAAGAAGCTGCCAGTGGTCCTCAATTCTGACTCCTAGGGGCACAAAGCTCATCTCTTTCCTGACACTACTGTTAGGAACCACCTGATTATCATCATTTCCCCCCATACTTGAAAAGGTTTTATAACCTTTTCTCACTAGTTAGTTCAAAATTAAGGATAAACTTGCTGCTTTGAGACTAGTTTTAGTTGGCAGGGGTGATCATGCACAGTGAGACAATCATGAAGATTAACCTCAGATGAGTAACCTTTAGTTGTTTAAAGTAAACCTTAAGCCATTAATCTGAGATATTTAAAAATATCCAGAATAGTTATTGTATTCTAATGATTAGACATTACTACTAGTAAGCAGTAATTAGAGATACTTGGTTTAGCTGAGTAAAACTTGTCAGTCATCCAAGAGGAATGGAGGAAAGACTGGAGCAGGAAGATATTTTGAGGCATCTTTAAAGGCCCATGACCTAGAAGTACTCCAGTAACCCGCCTCTCCCTTTGACAGAGTGCTCTGACCTGATTCAGTTACAGTGAACAAATACTAAGCTTCTGCGGACATGCTCACCCAGCACCAGGGATCCGCAGCACACAGGACTGGGGACGTTTAGGGTAGTGGTTGACTACTGCACCTAGGGGATGAGTGCTCAGAAAAATCAGAGTAGGGTGCCTGCTGTTAAGGGGTTCCGCAAGGGTTCCTCTTCTTTTATGTGCGAGAGTGAAATTGGTCAAGACTAGAATAAAACTGATAGGAGAAAGAAAGGATATTATAACCAGAGGCAACCATTGTGCCTCTCCAGGAGACAATGATTAGGGCCTGAAAGAAAACGAGAGTTCGTGGGTCTCTGGGCAAAGTAGGAATTGTTTTTCTCCTTTCATCCCTGAGGAGGTTTTAGAGAAGTAAATGAGGAGATTTTAAAGAAGAGCCCCAGATATGTATCCAAAATATATCCCTTGCTAGCAGAAATGCCATCAAGCAATTTTAGTTAGGCTTCAGATATTGGGTAAGGGCGGGGAGTGGAGAATTGGTGGTGAGAGTGGTGGGTAAGGTTTCTGGGAATGGAGTACATTAAAGAATTGTGTATCTTAAAAGTTATACGTGTATATAATAAAACATTCTAATGATACAGAAAAGTGAAAATAAAAGCTACTTGTCTTTTTTCCTCAGAAAGTAACCCACTATTAACAGTTTCTGGAAAGTTCACATTACAAAAAAATGTATATGAATTGTATTATATCATACTGCTATTTACTTTTTTTAAAGTTCAGTTTACTGGTTTTCTCTAGTTAATGTCTCAGAGCTCTTTTCATATTAGCACATATAGATCAACATAATTTAAAAAATGATTAGAGTATTCTATGGATGTATCATAATTTGTTCTGACTCCTTTTGAGTGATATTTAGGTTGTAACAATTTACAGAAGCAGCAGTATATGAGTGTGCCTGTTACATGCTCACCAGCATTGAACTTTATTAAACTTTATACCTTTTGCAAGTTTGATATGTGAAATTTATATCTTGTTTTGGGTTTGCATTTCTTTGATTATTATGAGTGAGAGTAAACGTTTTTCTTATATGCTTATTGGGCACATACTTTACATTGAGTATTTACTTGGGACCCTTTGCCCACCGTCCACCCACCTCCCACCCCACCCCCCTCTTATCTAAAATGGTCTGAGGGAGGTGGAATTTTTAGAGAGGAATAAGATTTTGGAGCCCATGGGGGGAGCAGGGCTCTGAATGGAGAGACACAGTGCTAGGCTTTGAACAACCAAGGGTCAACATGAGGTTATGGAAAGCCTTTACATTGGTGTTAACAGAAAGACATATAAAGGCAGAAGGGAGATTGGAGAGTCAGGGCAAATCAATTTTTTTTGTCAGCCCTGTCTCCTACAGTCGGCTTGTCCTGTCTCATCACTCCCACCCCCAACTGTCGTTTCATCTTTATATGTGCTGTCATTTGGTTTGCTCCTCTTCCCTGCTGGGGTGGCAGCCTTGACCTTGGTATTTCAGTTCCTCCAGAGATGAGGGGTACTTAGTCTTTCTTATCAGAGAAACTGGTTTTTCTTCAGATTAGTCAAAGGGAGCAGTTTCTAGCATGCTTTAGATCTATTTTCTGATCATTAGTTACCTCCCTATAAGTTGATATTCCACTACAGTGTCAGTGGTCTTACATGCTGCACAGAACTACACAGAAATCTGGGGTGTTGGCATGGCTACATGGGCTTTGTCCATATTTAATCCCTACATACTGTCCCCACCCAGCTTCACATATTTTTATGAAATGAGGTTTTCCTCAGTAGACTTGGGAGGTGATTGGTTTAAAAGGCTCTTTTCTTGTCACCACACCCCCTGCTCCACCACAAAATGCTAACTATGTAGAGATGATGTTAATTAGCTTGATATCTTTTTAGGATGTATACATATATCAAAATATCAAGTTGTATGCTTTAAATATGTACAATTTTTATATTTCAAAGACATCTGAATAAAGTGTTTAAAAAAGGTTCTTGCCTGTCTGCAGTTATTATTCTAGGTAACATCAACTAGCTGGCCCTTTTTCACCATTCCTAGTCTAGACCAGTGGTTCTCAGAATGTCTGGAGTCATTCTGGTTGTCAGAACTGGGGGAGTGGGGTTGGTGGGAGTAGTGCCCTGGCATATCTAGTGGGTAGAGGCTGGCTATATTTCTGAACGCCCTATAATGTGTAGGGAAGCCCTCCATAACAAAAAATTATCTGGCCCACAGTGTCAGTGGTGCAAAGGTTAAGAAACCCTGGTCTAGGCAGAACTAATGAAGGAAGCCTGCAGTTGACCCCAGCTCAGCTTCATTTGGACTGCCCACCAACTTTGATGATAGCAATCAAGCAGCAGTGATCTTTAATGTAATCT
The DNA here is from genome assembly GCA_033961575.1 of Aselliscus stoliczkanus. Taxonomy (NCBI): domain Eukaryota; kingdom Metazoa; phylum Chordata; class Mammalia; order Chiroptera; family Hipposideridae; genus Aselliscus; species Aselliscus stoliczkanus. The sequence goes on along the minus strand of CM066727.1, from coordinate 99,350,484 downwards.
GATGCTCAAAATGGCAAGCTGTGAAATACAGCTCTCCAGTTGTTTTGTTTTTACTTTTCTGTCTCTTTGGTACCTACCTTTTCAGCTTTTGACTTTCCTTCTGTCCTGCCTTTATGGTATAATATAATTAGGTAGTCCTAGTTGGATGGAGTTTAGGTCACTAGTGTTTAAGAGTTGAACAGCATTGGGAGCACATTAGGTATTTCATATGACGCTTGTTGAGTGAGTTTTCTTTCTAAGGTAGGCAGAAGAACATGGCGGTGAAGCATGTAGACTTAAGAGTCAAGACTGGGTTTTTATCCGATATCCTTCAAGAGCTAGTAGTTGTGTCACTGTGCGCAAATTACCTAACTTGCCAGGACTCAGTTTCTTCGTGGGGATAGTAGCAGATATCTCATTTTTAAAAACAGTTTTATTGAGGTATAATTCACATATGACAATTTGCTTAATACAATTTTTCAATTCATTGTTTTCTGGTACATTCACAGGTCTGTGCAACCATCACCACAGCCTGATTATAGAACATTTTTTTTTTTTTGAGGGCAGTGTCACTGGCCCTCATATGTGGGACCCGAACCGGGGGCCGCTGGCTTCCCAAGCCAGCGCTTAACCACCGCGCCACTCGGCCGGCCCAGAACATTTTTATCTTCCATAAAAGAAACCCCAAACCCATTAGTGGTCACTTTCCATCACCCTCTTACCTCATTAGTTTTTGGAATAAGCCAGGCCAAATGCTTACCCTAGTGTCAATATGTACATACTTAATAGAAAACTGTTATAACTTGGTGCAGGGAGTCTGTTTGTGGCAGAGTTCATTCACATCACTTTAGAGAAAGGCAAAGATGAATAATTGTGGAGTGGATATTTTTCATGCTGTGTCACACAAGGAAATTGTGCTCAGACTGTTAAGATGAAAGGTATTCCTTCAATTAAGAGATGTATATTCAAGTAGGAAGAAAGACACTGGTAGTATAAAATACCAGGTGTAATTATAAAACAAGGCAGGATAGAGTGCTTTCAGGAAGGTGTAAACAAATATTGGATATCGGAAGTTTGATAAAAGGAGATTGATTAATCATGTTAGGCTCAGAGCCCAGGAATCATGAAAAACATCTTGAAGGAGGGATGACCACTTTGGCCAAGTCTTAGATGTAAAATACAGGATTTTGACTTCTATGAAGGGGATGCTATGCTTTTTGAGGTATTGGTGGTGGTATTATCATCATCTTTTCTGCCTCATGTGCTGCCAAATGATTTCGTCTAGTAGCTTATACCTACACTCGTTTTTGATGTTTTTAATCCATTGTGAACTTGGGAAATTATCTAAATGTATTAAATAAAGAAGCTTTTAGTGAGAGCCTGATGTTAGTGAGAGCCTGATGTTAGTGAGAAAAGGATATGAATATGTGGTCTTATGCTGTCACTTTGATTTAGTTGCCTTTTTAGTTTATTCTCTGGGTTAATTGGGTTTATAGAATGAATCATTCCTAGATAAATTATGCTCATATAAATGTTTTCCTCTCCAGGGCTTCTACCAACAGCTATATCCCCTATTTCTCTCCTAAATTTCCTCTTTTTTTCCTAGTGTACTGTTGTTCACAACACCTTAAGCACATGAGCTGCCTTTCTCTGCCCTTTATCATCCTGCCTTGGTTAATAACACAGATACATCTTCTTTTTTTTAAACTGTAAGGGATGACCTGGTTTGTTATCAAGTTAGAAACCTGGGAGTCATCTTCACCCCTTCATCTCCTTTACTTCTCACATACAAATTATCAAATGCTGTTGAATATGATACAGTATTTTCAGATTTTTTTACAGTATATACACATTAATATTTCAAAAATAAAAGCAAAAGAGAAAAAAAAAGATTTACAATCAAAAGCCCCTCATCCAGCCCCTTCCCCATTTGCTAGTTCCCCAGACTCCTGCAATAGTTTACCAATGTTATTGGTATCTTATATACTCTTCTAGGGATTTAAAAAATACAACCATATACAAATATATTTACTCAGCCTCATGTCTGCCACCCCCCCCACATGTTTTACACTAATGCTGGAAACTTGAAACATTTTTTCTTTTATTTTTTCACTTAACAATATACCATTGAAATCTTTCTGTATTAGTATATAAAGTGCTAGTGTGGCAAGCTCTAACAGCTGCAGTGTTCTTATTTACTTATGTACCATAATTTAACTGGCCCATTGATGCACAGTTAGATTGTTTCTAGTTCTTACTTTTATAAAAGTGCTGCATTGAGCAACCTTGTACATATATCATTTGATATATATGCAGCTGTGTCTGTAGGATAAATTCCTAGAGGCGGAATTGCTGGGCCAAAGAATGTAGCAGATATAATTTTGATAGATATTGTTAAATTGCCCTTTGTAAAGGTTGTAAAAATAACGTGCATGTGAGAATACTTGTTTCCCTGTAGCCTTGCCAGTGCGGTGTGTAATCATGCTCTGGACTTTTGCCAATATGGTAGGTGAAAAATGGTATCGCAGTGTAGGTTTAATTTACATTTCTCTTTTGGGTGAAGCTGGGCATCTTTGCATTATATTTGAGCCATATTTATTTATTTTTGTCTGTGAACTGTCTGATCTTAATTGTTACCCATTTTCCTATTCATTTTGGGGATTCTTAAATTTCTCTTCAGTCTAGGTGTCATTGGTTGGTTTCCTAAAAGTAAGCACAACTTGCTTGTTCCGCACCTGCCTTCTGACAGGTCTCTGCTTGGACGAGCAAGCCCTTCTAGGCCCTCTCTCCTACTGTTGAAGGAGTGATAGTTCTCATTGCAAATTTGAATGTGTCACCTCCCTGCCTCTGTAATGCCAATACTTTGGCCAGCATTTCTTTTCATTCCTCATAGGCTCTCTCAACTCCAAGAACATTGAACTGCTCCTAGCTCCCTGTTGTTAGACCCTTTGTGTCTGTGTCTTTGCATGTGTTTTTCTCTGCTTATAATGGTCCACTCCTGCTTGTCCACATGTCCAGACTCATGCGTTTCATCCTTCACCTAATGGAAATGCTTTTTGAAACCTAACTCTTCTGTCAGGCAATGAATGTGTGGTACCCTTTTTCCTCACAGGACCCTGTGGATACCTGTATAATGGACCCTTTCATTGTATGTTATTATTTAAGTGTGTTTCCTTGTTCCAGATTCTTAGCTTCTTGAAGGCATGGACTTGTAGTTATTTTGGAACCCCAGCATAATGTTTGACTCATAGTAGATGATAAATATTGACTGAAAACACAGAAATGTATGTACATATACACTAAATATACACGGGCAACCCAAGACTAAAGGAAAATTACTACGATGAGCTTACAAATTCATTTTTAAAATTTATTTTTGTTTTATTTCTATTGAGATGTAAATTAAATATAATAAAATGTATAGACCTTAGGTGTTCACTTTGATAAGGTGTGACAATTACCCATGTAACCATTACCCAAAAGGTGATACAGAGCATTTCATCACCTGCAGAGTTCCCTGTTGTCTCCCCAGCACTGATTTCTAACAACATAGATTAGTTTTGTTCTGTCTTCATACAGTATGTGCTTTTTTGTATCTTACTCATTTTGCTTAACATTTCCAGATTCATTCATGAGGTTGGACATACCAGTTTTTTTGTTTTTGTATTGCTCTGTAGTCATTTGATAAACATACCAGAGTTTATCTTTTCGTCTGTTGATGGACATTTGAGTTCTTTCCAGTTTTTCACTGTTAGGAATTAAGGCCTATATGGGTCTTTTTGCAAACACGTGTTTTCATTTCTCTTGATTAAATACCTAGGAATGGAATTGTTGGTTCGCAGGCAGATGTGTGTTTAATTAAATGTGAAACTGGCACATAGTTTTAAAAGTGCTTTTCCATTTGATACTCCTACCGTGAGTATATGAGAGCTCTATATCCATTTGGATAATCAGTCATTTTAATTTTAGCTATTTAGTGGGTGTGAAATGGCACTGCATTGTGGGGTTTTTGTGTTACTTTTTTTTTAATGTAGCTAATGACGTTGAGCCCCTTTTCATATAGTTTTTGACAATTAGTGTATTTTCTTTTGCGGAATGCCTTTTCAAGTTTTCTGTAAATTAAAAAAAATTGAAAAAAAGGTTATTTTATCTTTTTATTATTGATGTATAAGAACTCTTAATATGCAGTTGTCCTCGGTTTCCGTGAGGGATTGGTTCCAAGACCTCTGTGGATACCAAAATCTGTGGATGCTCAACTCGCCTATATAAAATGTAGTATTTTCATATAACCTACTCACATCTTCCAGACTATTTTAAATCATCTCTAGATAACTTATAATAACTACTTACAATGTAAATGCTATGTAAATAATTATTATACTGCATTGTTTAGGGAACAATGACAAGAAAAACAGTACATATATTTAATACAGATGCAACAACCATTGTAGGCCTAACTATACAGTACATGTCAGTACCAGTATAACATTTTTGTTTTATTTTTTCAATGCATGATTGGCTAAATTCAGGACTGTGGAACCTGTGGATGTGGAGGGCCGACTGTAATCTGAATACAGTTCTTTGTCAGATCAATGTATTGAGAGTATTTTCACCTAGTTTGTAGTTTATTTTTTCCTAACAGCTTTTTGATCAGTTGAAGTTTTTATTTTGATGAAATCCAATTAATCAATTTTTTCTTTAATAGAGTGTGCTTGTTGAGTTCTGAGAATCCTTTGCTTACCCAGAAGTCATGAAAATAATTTCCTGTGCTTTCTTCTAGAAGTTTCATAGTCTTAACTTTTATTTATAGGGTTGTGACCCATTTTGAATTAACTATTGTGAATGGTGTGAAGTAGGTTCTGAGGTTCATTTTAAAAAATACATTAATTCTAACGCCATTGTTTGAAAAAAACTTTTCTTTCCTGCACTAATTGCCTCTGTGTCTTTGTCCAGAATTGTTTGAATTTATGTGTGTGGATTTGTTTCTGGACTCATTCTGTTTCATTGATCTATTTGTTTCTCTTGTGCCAGTATCATACTGTTTCGTGTCTTGGAATCAAATAGTTTGAATCCGCTAACATTGGCCAGTCTGGTTCCTTTGTGTTTCCATATAAATTTTAAATTCATTTTGTCTATTTCTATTAAAAAAGTCTTTTGGGATTTTGATTGGGATTGTGTTGCTCTATAGATTCATTTAGGGAGAACTTACCTCTGTCAGTATTTGGTAATCAGCCTCTAACATGATTCCCGCCTCCTGGCATTTGGACCCTTTTACAGCTTTCATTTAACTCAGACCTAACTACAATTTGACTGCAACCTCGTGATAGACCTTTGAGCCAGACCCACCAGTTAAGCTGCTCCTGGATGTGTTGTTTGCAACTGCTAAATTTTCGGGTAGTTTATTACACAGCAATAGATTATTAATGCAGTTGTGTACCCCTCCTTTTATTTAGATTGTCTTTATTTTCACATGTACCATAACCATATACTGGGGGTGCTAAAAAAAAATGTGTACAAGTGGACACTTTGGTCAACGTTGCTCAAGCAGTAAGTAGTTCGCCATAATCAAAAGTGTCTGGAAGCTGATGGCAACCACTTGGAGCACCTCTTGTAATTGCAGAAGTCAAATGTGACTTGTATTCATCTTTTGTTATCAGTATATATTGAGTATTACAATTTTAATAGTTTTTTCCTTTCTTAAAATGTGTGTGTACATTTTTTTGGCACCGTGTGTGTGTGTGTGTGTGTGTGTGTGTGTGTATACACGAGGTTGGACAATCAAGTTCACGAACTTGTTGCAACAAAGTTACTAACCTTCTTTGATATCAGAGGGATTATTCATTATGAATTTGTACCAACTGGATAAACAGTTAACCAAGCTTACTATTTGGAAGTGCTGAAAAGACTGCGTGAAAAAGTTAGACGGTTAGAACTTTTCGCCAACAATTCATGGCTGTTGCATCTTGACAATGCACCAGCTCACACTGCACTGTCTGTGAGGGAGTTTTTAGCTAGTAAACAAATAACTATTTAAATACTCTCCCTATTCACCTGATCTGGCCCCAGTGACTTCTTTCTTTAGTGGAAGATAAAGGAAATATTGAAAGGAAGACATTTTGATGACATTCAGGACATCAAGGGTAATATGATGACAGCTCTGATGGCCATTCCAGAAAGAGTTCCAAAATTGTATTGAAGGGTGGACTAGGTGCTGCCATCAGTGCATAGCTTCCCAAGGGGAATACTTTGAAGGTGACCATAGTGATATTCAGCAATGTGGTTATGTAGCACATGTTCTAGGATGAGTTCGTGAACTTAATTGTCTGATTTCATGTATGTATACACACAGGGTGCCAAAAAAAGGTATGCACATTTTGAGAAAGAAAAACTGTATTAAAATTGTAATACTCAATATATACCAATAACAAAAGATGTATACAAGTCACATTTGACTTCTGCAATTACAAGAGGTGCTCAAAGTGGTTACCTTCAGTGTCCAGACACTTCTCATTATGGCAAACTTCTGCTTGAGTAATGCTGACCAAAGTATCCACTTGTATACAGTTGTTTGGTATTTCTGTTATATATGTAAGATTTCTACATCAACCTAAAAAAGGCTTTCACATATTAGTATTTAGTTATGTTAATATACCAATTATGCAATGCAATAATTTGTTAGTGTATTAACATATACATATAAAGTAACATTTTAATGTTCTCGGTAGAGATCTTGCATATTAAGTTAATCCTAAAGAGTTTTCTTTTCGATGCTATTAGAAATTAAATTTTCTAAATTTCATTTTTCAAAGTTTTCCTGGTGGTGTATAAAAATACAGTAGTTTTAACACTTATATGTCCTTGTATACTTTGACCTTGCTGAAATTCATTTAGTTCCATTAATCTTTTTGTAGATTCTTCAGGATTTTTCTCTACAGAAATATCATCTGTGAAAAAGACAGTTTTCTTTTCCATCTTACAACTTGTTTGTTTGTTTTACCTTATTGCATTGTCTAGCATCTTCAATGTTGAAGAGAAATGGTGAGAATGGACATCTTGTCTTGTTCCTGATCTTAATGGGGAAGCAGTGTATTTTTTTGTAGTTTAAAAGCTGGGAAGTCAGATGAAGGATGTTCCTTTCTATTCCCAGTGTATTGAGATTTTTATTTTTAAATAATGAGTGAGTGTTGAATTTTGTCAAAAGTCTTCCATTTTTATATTTATTAATATGATTGAATGGTTTTTACCCTTTATTCTTTTCTTATGGTGTATTATTGATTTTTTGAAAGTTAAACCTGTCTTTCTTTCCTAGGATAACTACTGGGTCATGATGTATTGTCCTTTTCTCTATTTCTGGATTTGGCCTGCTAATATTTTTAAGGATTTTAGTATGTGTTAAAGAGGAATATTTGTCTATAATTGTCATTTCTTTCTTCCCTTTTTAAAGATTTTATTGGGGAATTAGGGGAGGGGAACAGTGTTGGTGAATCGGAGAAGGGGAACAGACAAGTTGCTGTCCTTTTGTTCTTCAGTCTAGTTGTGGAAGATGTTGCTTCACTGGCCCATGTTGGTATTATCATTATCCTCTTCCCGGCTGAGGCAGTCAGTTGCTGGCCATTGGATGGCTGCTCATGGCGGCTCCATGGCAGCTCACGCCGGCTGCCAGCCACTCATGATAGCTTACGGCAGCCCACTGCAGCAGGGGTGCAGCCCACGCCATCCCCGGCGACTCATGGCTGCCCAGCTCCAGGCCGAGTTGTTGTTCACAATCTTAACTGTAGAGGGCACAGCATCACTGGTTCATGTAGGATCCGAACTGTGGCCCTGCTGCTCAGAGCTCGTGCTTCCAAGCAAACTCTTCACCAACTGAGCCACCTGGCCGGCTTGATAATTGTCATTTCTTGTAATGCCTTTTGGTTACATTATTTATGCAAGCTATTTAAAAGTATTTAGGAAGTGTTTCCTCTTTTGTTTTCAGAAATAGTGTGTATAAGGTTGGTATTATTTCTGTAACATTTGGTAACCATCCAGGCATGGAGGTGTGTGTGCGTGTGCTGGCTGGCAGGCTTTTGATACATTTTTGTTTCTTCAGTACATATATGGTTACACATATTTTCTGTTTTGTCTTGTGTTTTTCAAGAAGTGTGTCTATTTCATTTAAGTTACCAAATTTCTTGGCATACAGTTTGTAACATTATTTTGTGTTCTTTTTAATGTCTGTAGGATCTGTACTGATCCCTCTTTTAGTCCTGATATTGGTAGTCTGTTTTTTTTGTTTTGTTTTTTTGTTTTTGTTTTTTTTTTTTGTTTTTTTTTTTTGAGGGCAGTGTCACTGGGCCTCTTACGTGGGACAGAACCGGGACTGCTGGCTTCCCAAGCCAGCGCTTAACCACCGTGCCACTCAGCCGGCCCCGGTAGTCTGTATTTTATTGTCAGTTGTTTTTGTTGGAGGTTTAACAATTTTATTTCTTTCCATAGCTTTTGGTTTTAATGATTTCTTTTAATTGACTTCTCTTGTTTTGATAATTTCCTTCAGTATTTTTTGTTGGTTTAAATTTTTTTTCCTAGGTGGAATTAGATCTTTAAATTTAAGACTTAAAAAAAAAAGTAAGCCATTAAAGCTATAATTTCTCCTCTAAGCATTGCTTAACTGTACCCCACATTTTTTTTTTCTTTTATCAGTCTTAGTTGTGGAGGGCACAGCTAGCTCAGCTCCAAGTCCAGTCGCCATCCGGCCCCCTGTCAGCAACTCAGGACAGCTCAGCTCAAGGGGCTGTGTTCAATCATAGTTGCCTGGGGGTGTAGCCCACCATCCCATGTGGGAGTCATACTGGCAACTTTCTTATTAGGAACACATGCTGTCACCAGCTGAGCCATCTGGCAGCTCAGCAGCAGCTCAGCTCGGGCGCAGCTCACTGGCCCATGTGGGAATCGAACCAGCAACCCTGTTGCTCAGAGCTCATGCTCTTAACCAACTGAGCCACTAGGCCAGCCAAGACAGCATATATTTAATGAGTTTGTTTGCTTTCTGTCTGTCCTCCCCTCCCATCTTTCCTTTCCTTCTAACAAGCTCTGTCTTTGAATGGAGGATTTGGTAACTTTAATGTTACTGATATGGTTGAGTTTGTCTACCATTTTGCTATTCGTTTTATCTAGATTTCTTTTTTCTCTTTTTCCTCTGGCCTTCTTTTGTGTTAGTCAAAAAAATTTTTTTTTAGCATTGCATTTTAAATTCCCTATTGGCTTTTTAAGTTGGTACTACTCTGTATTTTTTAGTGGTTGCTCTAGGAATTGCAGTATTCATGATTAATTTTTACTGTTTAGCATTAATATGCCACTTCATGTGAAATGAAAGAGACTTACAAAGCAAAGTTATATTCAACCTTTGTGCTATTGGTGCATAATCTTTAGCTTCAACACAATGCTATTTTTTCTTTTTCTTTTTTTTTTTTTTTTTTAAAGATTTTATTGGGGATTTGGCAAAGGGGACCAGCCAAGTTGTTCTTCAATCTTCATTGTGGAGGGCACCAGTCGCCATCTAGCTGCCCAACAGCAGCTCGTGGCCTCTAAGTTCAAGGTACTGTGTTCAATCTTAGTTGTAGGTGGGTGTACCACCATCCCTTGCGGGAATTGAGCCAGCAGTCTTGTTGTTAAGAGCGCACACTCTATCCTCTGAGCCATCTGGGCAACAGCTCAGCTCAAGGTGCCAGAGTTTAATCTTTAGTTGCAGGTGGGTGGAGCCCACCATTGAACAGACAATCTTGTTGTTACACCAACTGAGCCATCCTGCCACCTGTTGGCAGCTCAGCGACAGCTCAGCTAGTGCACAGTGTTCACTGGCCCATGTGGGAATCGAACCGGCGGCCCTGTTGCTCAGAGCATGCACTCTAAGCCAACTCTTAACCAACTGAGCCACTCAACCGGCCCTATTTTTTCTTTAAATCATTATTTTTTAAAGAATTTAAGAAGAATAAGAGATAGTCTTTTGTACATACCTATATAATTATTATTTTTAGCGTTTCCTTATTTCTTTATGTAGACCTAAGTTTCATCTGATGTCACTTGCCTTCAGCTTGAAGAATTTCCTTTAATATTGCACAGTGTGCAGGTATAGTGATAAAGTAATCTTTCACTTAGTTGAACGTGTATATATTTTACTCTTACTTTTCAAGAATATTTTTGCGGGTTATAGATTCTGGGTTGAGATTCTTTTTCTTTACTTTTTAGAAGATGTACATTTGACTCTTGATCACAGAGTATTTGAATTGCACAGGTGCGCTTATGTGCAGATTCGAAGACAATATTTTCGATTCGTGGTTGGGAATCTGAGTATGAGGAGGTTCAGCTTAAGTTATACATGGCTTTTTGACTGGGTGGGGGTTGGCTCCCTAACCCCCCTGCATTGTTCAGGGTTAAATGTATTTTTATTTACATTTAAGACCTGGTCTTCCATGTGTCTGTAACTTTAATTTTCAACAATTTGATGTGTATTGTTTTACATTTCCTTCCTTCCTTCTTTCCTTCCTTCCTTCCTTCCTTCCTTCCTTCCTTCCTTCCTTCCTTCCTTCCTTTTTCAGTATTCTGCTTAGTTTGCTGAGCTTATTTGATTTGTAAGTTGATATTTTCTACCAAGTTTTGGACATTTTAACCATTATTTAAAATTACTCTTTCTGCCCTATTCTCTCTTTTCTATCTGAGATCCTTGTTATTCTTGTTACAATTGTACTGTAGGTCTGTGAATCTCTTATTTTTTTTTTCAATCTTTTCCCCTCAGTTCTTTGGATTGAATAATTTCTACAGATCTGTCTTTAAGGTCACTGACCCTTTTTCATGTTGTTTCTAATATACTCTTAAGCCCATTTTCTCCCCCTCATTTACGTATTTATTTATCACCAGCTTTATTGCAATATAATTGAAAAGTAACATTGTGTAAATTCAAGGTGTACAATGTGATGATTTTGATATATGTATATATTGTGAAATGATTACCACAGGAAGGTAGTTAACATATCCATTACACAGTTAACACTATTTAGTGTTTTTCTTTGTGGTGAGAACATTTAAGGCTTACTCCCTTAGCAACTTGGAAGTGTAACAGTACAGTACTGTTAACTGTAGTTGCCATGCTGTATAATTGGTCCCCAGAATTTATTCACCTTATAACAGAAAGTTTGCACTCTTTGACAAAAATCTCCCCATTTCTCCCCCACACACCCACATCCCCTGGCAACCACCAATTTATTCTCTGTTTATATGAGTTTGAATTTTTTAGATTTCACATATAAGTGAGATCATATAGCATTTTATCTTTCTCTGTCTGATTTTATTTCACTTAGCATAAAGCTCTCAAGGTTCATCCATGCTGTCACAAATGTTAGGATTTCCTTCTTTCTCATGGCTGAATAATATTTCATTGTGTGCGTATACCACATCTTTATCCAGTCATCTATTGATGGGCATTTCGGTTGTTTCCATGTCTTGGCTATTGTGACTAATGCTGCAGTGAACATGGGGGTGCAGCCGTCTCTAAGCTCATTTTCAAATAATGTGCCCTTCAGTTCTAAGGTTTTATTTGGTTCCTTTTTTTTTTAAACTATTTTCATTTATTTGTTGAGACTCCCCATTGTGTCCATGTTTCCATTAAGTCTTTGAAAAGATTTATAGTAGCTGCTTTAAAGTCCTTGTTTGTTAACTCCTTCATCTGAATTATTTCACGGTCTTTTCTGTTCATTGCTTTTTCCCACCCTTGACAATTAGGCCATGTTTTCTTGCATCTTTTTGTGTCTGAAAAGTTCTAATTGTAGCATGGACATGTGGATGATATGTCACCTGTAAATTCTCTTTATTTTCCTCTTATGAATATGGTTACATTACTGGTTGATCATCTTGAACTTGTGAAGGCTTGGTCTTATACTGCAAAATGGATCTGTGAAGGCCTAAGGTGTTTTCTAAGTTATTGTAACTTGGTCAAAGTCCAGGCTATGTCTCCTTTGCAGTGGGCAGCAGCTGAAATTGCTGCTGAGTTCTTTCAATGTTCCAGTCGTTTTCCTCTCGGCTGCTTGGAATCTTCCCTGAGCACATGCAGTCCAGGGGCCAGTGAAGAGTTTGAAGCAGTTTATATTAGTTTTTGAGCCGTCCCTGTTGTGGCTCAGTCCTTTTCTGAATTTTTCCTCTGAATTTCCAGCCGCTCTGTGACCATGAACTTCAATAAAACTGCAGCTTTCTTCTTGAGTCCTGGTGGCCCTGTGCTGTTGTAGACTGAGAGTGTCTTCAGGGGAAAGCTGGAAACTTGCATCTCCCTCGGTGTGCTTTGCTTCTTTCAGGGGTCAGAACTCTAATTTCTACAATACCTACTTGCTTTCTTCTGCCTTCAAATCATTCTTGATAGTTTTTTTCCAGAGTTTATAACTGTTATATGTGGAAGGTTAGTTGAATGAGTTGACAAAAGCTACTCCACTATTAGTAGAACTCTTTGCAGACCCATTTTCATTCATTTAAAACAAGGCTATTAAGCACAGTTACTGACTTAACACACATCTTGTTTTAGAGTTACACGTTTTGAGAAGAAAATAGAAATGACTGTTGCTTCAGTCACATACCCTTGGTCTAAATAGGTAATTAAGTAGTGAGAAGCCATAGGTAAAGGATGTTTACAAAGACTTGTGAAAAGGACAGTCATATTTCTACTGCTGTTTCTTATCCTCTTTATTAGCAGCAACCTCGAATAGCAGTGGGACACATGGTTCCAGGTAATACTGGAAGAAAAATGTAATTTTCAACACTTGGACCTTTATTTCTCTTGGTATTTCTACTCTGTGGAAAAAATAGTAAAATGTAAATGTTTCAAACTGCTTATATCTCAAAATTCTGGTTCGTTATAGGGCTGCTGGAGATTTGTTTAACTTTAAATGGTCAGCGAGGACCAGGCCAGGACCAGAGGATCGTTTAGGAACATTCTACAAAACTTGGAGTTAATGGGTCTGATTTTAGGTAAACAGATTTTTTTTTTTGAAGTTATGTCCAAGAGGGAGCTGGGTGAGTTGGGTGTAGAGATGGCACATACATCTTCTGATTTATTGTTCTGTGCTTCTAGCAGAGGTTAACACTGAGGTAGACTAAACACATTTATTAAGGTGTGTTGATTTTTAGTTCTCTTGAATTTGGATAGTGCCTCTTTTGCTGTTGTAATATAAATTCAACCTTTGTAAGGTAGATTTTAAAATTTTAACTTGCTACTTTAGAATGTAAATGGATTCAAAACAATGTTCTTCAGGTAAATCCTAAAGTATTTTTGCTGATGAAAGTGAGGTACATGATAACCCCAATTGTGATATTTGACTTTTCCCCTTAAGCTAAGAGAGAGGTGGGCAAATTCAGCCCTTTCTACTGTAGTGTAACCCTAAATAACATTTCCATCTCTATGAATTAGGGTTTGAGGCAAAGTGAAATTACTGTAGTGATTGATTTTTACCAAGTAGGAACCTGTTACACACTGCTGAGGCTGACTTGAGGCTTGAAGTCAGCAGTGCAGGTAGGCAGTTGGGAAGGGAAGGTGGGCTTGAGGTGTGGGAGAATAAGGTTGAACTTGCAAAGATTTGGAACTTAGGAAATGACCTGGAACCTCTGAGTGCAGACTTGAACTGTTATTGCTCTCACTGCTCCCAAACCTGCAGCTTTGATGTAGGTAACTTGCAGTAGGCGTGGCACACCTCACCTGCCCCATTATTATTGGGAAAGCAAAGGAGGAGATGTGACAGGAGCTGGAGGAGCTGGGCCCCCAGCCCCATACCAACGAAGGGGAGCCCGAGATGCGAAGCGTGTGAGAGCTGCAGTAGCACCTGCCCTGACTTTGGCCCTCTGAACATCACTGACGCTCCCCTTGTGCCATCTAAATCTCATGGGAGTTTGGTTTTAGGCCAACCCTAACCTACAAGCATGCAAGGATGGGATTTGGAGGATGGACTTTCAGCCTAGCTAAGATGACAATAAAAAGCCATCACAGTTCAATCCTTGTTATTGTGGCACCTATACATACTTCTTTTAATCATATTTAACTTGTAAGTAAAGATAATTGTAAAGTTATAGTTTTGCTGGACATAATGCAGCCATCCTTTGTTCAAACATACAAACCTCCTCCTGAAGAGAGAATACAAAATCCTTTTTCCATACTTGAGTTCATTTTTCGTCTACCTAAGTCACATTTTCTACTTAATATTTTGTAACTTAAATACCGAGATATGATATGAGTTTAGCTCCTGTTAGATGATTGTAGAAAGAGTTGGTTAATAGACATACAAATTTTTTTATCAAAATAAGGAAGATGTACTTATTAGAATTTTCATTTCTGCAGCGGTCACGTGGTTGAGTTCTCCCTAATCGCCTTCTCCTGTTATTCCAGATTCCAGCTCTGCTCTTGGCAAGTGCCTCAGCGGGTTGTGGTTTCTTGCCTGGTGAGGGGACCCATACCTGTATTCCTTAAGGGTCTGGACCATCTAATTAGCAGTCCTATCTGTGTTCTTTCACTGACTTTAATCCCATGGAAATAGCAGTGTTGTCTCAGGAACTACTGCCTCACAGACACATGTTTTCTCAGTCCCTCTCGTGAGTGGTAGCAACCTAACTTCCCCTTGAGAGTAAGGTCAGTCTTCCTGGTCAGTCCTGTAACCCCCTTCATTGATGATCATTGACATGAAAAGTCTAAAGTGGCTGGGTGGCAGTCTCTACTTCCGGTTCAGTGAACCATTATTGCATCCTTTGGTGGAAACTGAGATCGACCAAGGGAATCTATTGGGTTGTCTGAAAAGTCATAACATATTTTTTCTGTTTTTCATTATAAAAATGCGTCATGACTTTTCCGACAACCCAAGAGATGGGCATAGACGCAAATAGGTGGGTAGATGATGTGGTGTGTTATGTATCAGTGAATTGGGAGCAAAGTAAGTCAGTTAAGAGGGAGAATGAGTTAATAAATTAATGAGGATACATATTACATTTGGGGAATTAATCAGGATACCCTGTGCACAGGCATTTATTTACATTGAAATAATTGTACATATGTGCAGGAGAGTGCATGTACTTTTTCTTTGTTATCAATAAATTATTGGACAGGTGGTTGTTAGCAATTGAGTTCTAATTCTAGGTCTGACGTGCTTTTTGGATTTTTTTGTTTAGCTTTCTGAGAAAACCAGAATTATGTTTACTATTTTGAATTTTTGTGCATTAATTTTAAATAATATAAAATACTGAACTTTATGAATGACTTCTGTCTCTTTCACAAAGGAAAATACTATAGTAATGTTGCATGTTGGGTCTACTTTGAAACTGGAAGTTAATACTGTAGTGATTGGGGGGTGAGCTTGGAGTCAGACTGCCTGGCATTAAATCCCAGCTCTTCCGGTTACCGTGGATTTCGATTAGCTATTGCTGTGTACCCCTGCCCCCAATTCAGTGGTTTAAAACCAGTGTGTATAATTATTACTCGCGGATCTGTGGATTAGATGGATGTTTCCAATCATTTGGGCCAGACTGGGCTCATTTCAGCTGAGCTGATTTCATTTGGATCACTCCTATATCTGTGGTCACTAGGTAGCTTGGCGGGGGCTGGCTGGTCTAGGGCTTCGCACATTCCTGGCGGTTGGCTGGCTGTCTCTGCTGGATGATGGAAGGTGACTGAGGCGTGTGTCTCTAATCTTTCTTCAGGCAAGTCTGGGCTTGTTTACGTGGGGGGCAGGATTCTAAGAGAGGCAGTGGAAACATGGTCTACACTTGGAACTGGCACAGTGTCATTCTGTCATGTTCTGCTGGCCAAGGCAAGCCATGAGGCCAGGCCAGATTCAAGATGTAGGAAGATGAATTCTGCCTCTTGATGGGAGGGTCTACAGTGTCACATCGCAGCAGGTATGGATACCAGGAGGACTAGAGAATTGGAGCGGTTTTATGTAATCACGTACCGTACACCCTGATCTTGCACGAGGCTCTTCATCGCTGAGTGTTTCTTTCCGAACCTGTCAAAACGGGAAGGAGAGTAATGATAACTTGGAGATGATTTTAAGGATTAAATACAATAACCTATGTGAAGTGCTTATGGTATTGTCTTGATGTGTGCTAGTATGTGTTCAGTAAATGTTAGCTATTATTATTTATAAGAATTACTCAGGTGTTGTTTTTTGTTCTTTATTTGTTAGCTGAGCCAACCTGCTACCTGTTGGCAGCTCAGCAGCTGCTCAGCTCGGGCTGGGCATCAAACTGTTACTCAGGTGTTTTATATTCATGACTAGAATCTGTTGGTAATCCCGTGGTACTGTCATTATTTCCTTCTTATAGCTGAGGAGACAGACTTGAGTTGCTTAAGTTACCACTATGCCAAGATGCCAAGGCTGGTGGTAGACCCAACATTTGAACTAACGTCTCTCTGTTTTTTACTTTGAAAATCTAATACTGACCTTTGAGAGCCAGAACAGAGGTTAACCGGGTGGTCTCTGGAACTGACTTTGTTGGAGTCCTAGCCGCACTCCTTGCTGGCTGGTCAGCCTCAGGCAAACTGCTTAACCTCTTTATGCCTCACTCTCTTAGAAAAGAGATTCCCTATCTCACAGCGGCCTTGAGGATTAAATGAATTAATGCACACATTAAGTGCTTAGAACTTCGAGCACTGAATTCAGTGGGGCCTGAGCCTCACACCTGGTGCTTTGTTTCCTTATGTGTTTGGTGATCCTTGAGTAGGACTGATATTTTCTTGTGCTTAGTGTGGAAAATTTGGGAGCCTAAATTGAGAAGTTGTTTTTTAACTCCACAGAGGATTTGCTTTTGCACCCACTAAGAATTAGGATTTGTTATACAGTGGGAACTTTCTAGGGTCTTCACTTAAAGAATGACTCCTAGGTTCAGCTTTCCTCCTTGTAGCTGGCACAGTGACATTTGCCCTCTTGCATCTCCATGTGCACACCGCTTCCTGCTCAAGTTTCCATTCATCCTACTTTTGTGGGGCTGGAGAGGTGGGGCGCGTGGAAATGAAGATGGAGGTGGAAAGGCGCTTAAAGGCTTCCCTGACTTGATCACCTCAGCACTATGGTAACAGCTTTTTGCTGGATCTCGTGGGCCCTTCATAATATGTAGTTTGTGTATTACCGGGTATGTCAAGTTTTTAAGCTGCATTTTTTGAGCCCCTCACTGCGCCTGTTGATACTTAGACACCTCTTCCTTCACCCCTTCCAGTTTGTACTATCATGCTTTCAAAGTCTTCAGCATTCTCTTGCTTTACTCTTGCTGCTTTTCATAGTAGTTTTAGTTATTGTGTGTATATCTCTCTCCATATTTCATTAAGAGTACTAATTAAAATTGTAAAAAATTATTTTGTCTTTCTCTATGAACATTTTATTTGGCCTATTTTCTGTAATTCTCAGTTTGTGCACCTCCTCTGGATTCTCTTGAGTCTCTAAGATGTTCTCTTTCATTTATCCTTACAGGGTTCTTTTTGTAAGTGAAATTTTAAATTAGTCTTTGGTAGCGAGTGTGGGCTTCCGTAGTGGTTTGTACCAGTTAGGATTGTTTTCTTTTGATGGGTCCTTCTAAAGGAATGGGTAGCTCAAGCTGTTTCTCTGTGTTATCCCTGGTATGGTAAATGAGCTGAGAGAGGCTTTAAAAGTAGGCGTATTTTTAGGGTGTGTGGGCTGGGCTGGGAGCATACTGACAGGGCTTGTGTCTCCCACAAACAAGACAGATGGCTGAGAGAGCATTTGGGTCACAAAATCCCAACTTGATTTATCTTGCAGCCTTTTCCAAGTCAAGAAAGCTCAGGTGCAAACCCTTTGCCCATCTTAATTTTGTTTTGGTTTCTGGGGGACTTTCAAAATCCTATTTGCCTTGTTCTCTGAGCTGAGATTATTAACAGGAACTAGGAAAGCTGTTGTCTTTGGGATAAGAGTATGTTGCGGGAACATTCTATGTATGTTGCGGGAACATTCTATGTTTGCTAAGTGTGGTAGGCTAAAGGTGTGGAAGTTTCATCTCTTGTCTTCATTCCAGCCCTGCCCTCCTCCCAGTGAACCTGCTGAGTTGGTTTACTGAGTCCTGCTTTTGCTTGTGCTGACTGTCAGTGGTGTCAACGATGCCTTGATTTCTGACACTGCTGTCATTTTTCCTTGATTTTATATTTATTTGGCATTTGAATGGACTTGGGGAAGAGGAGAGATGAATGTTATAATGCCGTTGCCCACTGTAAAATCAGAAGCTCTATTGAAAAAGATGTAAAGGTTTAATCTCTTGTTTTCGGTGGAAAAGCTCTTTTCTTAATTAGAGATAAGATTTTGATGATTTTATTTTTTTACCTTTAGCTCTGATTCATGCACACACACACCCTTTTTCCCCACCCCTTTTTGGATATGCATGATGATGTGGAAATCTTAAGTGTTTGCCTGTTTGTTTCTATTGTTCTCTTTCTTCTCACTCACTTCAATTTTTTTTTCCTCTCTTAGGTTGAGGTCATTGAGGTAATTCTTCAGGCCAGAATTTTGTAAACAGAGTTCCAATTAGAATAGAAAATCTCAGAATGAATAATACACAAGAATATTTCATGAGGGGTTTCTTCTTTCAGTGCATTTATGTACTGAGTTGTGTTGCAATTTAAAAAAGTTCGAGTCTTTGTCTGAGCTTTAAGCTGTACATTGTGAGCTTTGCTGCCCCAAAGCCATCTGAATGAGGTGTATATAAACTGAGCTGCGCTAATTGAAGCTGGCCCCTCTTCCCGGCAGCCACCTGAAGCTGCTGGTTGAAGCCCTGAGGTCCCAGCGCATGCATGCTGTCACAGGTGGAGGAGGGAGGCAGTCTGCTTCCTAGGCTCCTCCTCAGTTGCAGGCAGACACCTCTGCTTTTTAGGTATTTTGGAACTTGGAATTTGGTGGGAGATTTTGTTGGGAAATTGGGCTGGGCTGCTAAATAGTGTTTGAAAACCATTGTTAGATAAGCAAAGCTTTGAGGCTGACTTAGCCCTCGTCTTTAAGTAAACCACATGATAACTAATACGGGCAACATTTGGGTATTATTTTGTTTCTTAATTATTGCATTCAACTTTTAGTTTTATCTCTTGCGTTTCTAGAATGAAATGTAGTCATCATCCTACTCATTTTTGGTAGGTTTTCAAGCTTTGCCTTTTAAAAAATTTTCTTGGCCGTGTCACCAGTGAAGATAGGGTAGAGATAAGTGCAGCTTAAGACATGTCTGTGAGAAACCTTTGTAAACATACAGTGAGAGGGTCCCAGAAGTTCTTGGTTCAGTGTCCTTAGTGTTTCATCATTTCTTTTTCATAGAGCCAAAAAATAATACGTAACAGTTCTGTTTTAGTTAGGTTACAAGTACCTTGATAAATATTTATGGTCTAAAAATTACACCCATACATACGTTGAAAGAAAAAATACTTCCTTTTTATTCTTAAATCACAACAATTACTTACTGATGGGATGGTATATGTGTGCCTGTTGGGCATGTACAAGATGTCAGGTCTTAGACTCAGATTGGACACTGCCACCCTCATTTCCTGTTTCACATGGATTTTCATGGAGTACTTTTTATCAATTCCTCCCAAACTGAATTTCTCAAAGACAGGGTGCTTTCACAAGGAGTATAGAGGGGAACTGCCTGAGCTGGAGTTCACTTGGTGTCGGACATCTTGAGGATTGCTGTGTTTTTTCTTGGGAATTAATAGTATCCCCATGCCTGTGAGTATGCTGCGGTGTGCAGGGGTTCCGAGATGCCTTGGTGCAGTTTTGTAACTGCAGGTATAGTGCTTCACAGTTTATACAGTGATTAATGAAATAATATTTACATTTTATATTTATAAATAATTATCTACATTTCATCAACTAGAAAATGAACCCATCTTTGTTAGGATAAAGCTATAGGTATTTGTCCATAGCTGATCTACTGACCTGTCTGTTTACATCTCAGAATACAGTCTATATTTTCAAGTTTGTTTCTAGTATTTTTTATAATGTAGTTCATTTTCTGAGTTTTTATCCTTTTTGTGGAAGTAGATTTGTTTGCCAGGGGATTGGAAAGAAATATCTTTTTTAAAGTGAAAGATAGCAAAACCATTTTCTGTATTGACATTCTTTTTGTTGCTAGTTCGAGTTCCTAGAAAAATGTAGAAAAAGTTCAAAGATTAATTTTCAGTTCAATAATTGCAGTAATTGAGTAGTGGCATTAATGACCTGTGAAGAACAGATCATATTTAACTGATGCTGTTAGCTGACTAGTTAAGAATTGCAGACAAGTGGAAATATGTGATAAAATACGGTAACAGAATTGTAGAGTTTTAGACCTGGAAGAGAGAAGGTGAGATGAGGATGGAGATGAGGATTGGCTCATCTAATTGAGTTCATCTGTACCTTTTAGGATCTTGCAGTGGAAGGTGGGAAGGAGGGAGTGAAAGAGGGAGGAAAGAAAGAAAGAGAATGGTTAGAGAGAGATATTGTGATTTTATGCTTAAAAGCAGATGTGCCTTTGACAGTTTAGAGGATTTGCACTCTTGGCTCCTACCAGGGTATGTAACCTTGAATTCACCTGTTGCCTTCATTTAAAAGTTCAGTTTTAACAAAAAAAAAAGTTAATGAAGAAAAGCTCAAAATATAGGGAATCCACAATACCTGTGGATTATTTTATTTATTTATTTATTTATTTATTTATTTATTTATTTATTTATTTATTTATTGTGAGGACAGTGTCACTGGCCCTCATATGTGGGACCCGAACCGGGACCGCTGGCATCCCAAGCCAGCGCTTAAACACTGCGCCACTCGGCCGGCCCAATTATTATTATTATTTTTTCCCTTTAAGGATCGTTTTTTAAAAATATTTTCTTAGTACTTTGAAATAGTAAGTCTATAAGCCGACTGTCTTTCATCCCAAGTTCAAAGCATGTCTAATTCCAATTTTCCATACTCACTATAGAAATAATTTTGAATTTTATGTTCCCCATTAATTTAGCTCTGTACATATTTTTTTCATTTTTTTCCCATCTCCTTAGAGGTGCTTTTATTTTTGGTGTAGTTGTGCTTGTACAAAACTGTCATCAGAATACACACACACACACACACACGCACACTTGAGAATAATACTTTTCTCACTCCTCAGTATTAGTATATTGAATAGATGAGCTGATACTTGCTCTTTGTAATGATGTGTAATTGTTGATGTCATTTGGATGTTTTTTGTGTTTTTGTTTTTTCTTCCATTATAAACAGTGCTGAAGTAAATATTCTTGTACATTTATATTGGCATTTCTATTCCTGTGAGATATTGAAAGAGATGGATTGCTGGGTTGAAGGGAATGCGCATCATTAACATTTAATAGATATTATTAATACATTTCTTTTCTGAAAGGCTGTAATTCACACTTCTGACAATATCTGAGATACCAGTGGTTTTCAAAGTTGTCCCCTTGGGACTTTCTTGACAAAAGGAGTCAGGGGCATTGGGGGTGTACCTATCACCCAGTTCAGCCAGAGCACCTCTCTTTTAAATCTGTTCAGTATATTGGACATTGTTATAAGATTTTGGTTAGAATGAGTTTCGTAATTAAAATAAGTTTGAAGAATCATTGCTCTGTGTAGTTAGATTTTTCTTCCAGATCAAACCAGACATTGAGATCACTGACTTTTTAAGCCTTGTGTTGTCTCCCCATTCCTATAGAATTGTTATTACTGAATCATACTTTAAGTATTTTGAATTGTACTTCGGCTTGCACTGAGGGATAAAAAGAAGTAACTAAACCTCATTTCTGTGCCTATTCTAGGTATGTTGCAGGGTTATCCTTTACATCACTCCCTGACCTAGTGAGGGTTCATTGAGGACTTAGATGTCAGAGGAGGTTTCGCTTCTCCCGAGCAACTCTTGGACAATGTTTTTTGAGTCATGAGCCTTGTAGATAATATAAGTTCTGAACTCCTCCCCAGCAAAATGCACATTTTTACACATATGCAAACTTTATGTACAGTTTCAGATGACTAGATTCATAGACCTCTTGAAGCCCATTTATGAGTTTCCTACATGGAATTTCAGTTTAAGAACTGACCTGGAGTAGTGGTGGTCAATATGGGGTGATTTTGCCCTGCAGGGACATTTGGCAACATGTGGAGACATTGTGGGTTGTCACACTAGCAGATGGGTGGTGGTGGTGTGTGCTAGAGCATGCTGCTGGCATCTAGTGGGCCAGGGATGCTGCCAAACATCTTACAGTGTCTAGGGACACCTCTATCCCTAGCTACAACAAAGAATCCTGAGAAAATACCTTCATAGTGCTTGAGATTGAGAAACCCTGATCTAGAGGAAGAGATGGATTGGATATCTTTGAAAAATCCTTTGAGTACTAGATAGTTCAAGGGTGTAATCTCTGGGCCTTATTCTTTCTTGATTATTCTTTCTCACGTGTTTGCATAGTTTATTCTCTTATTGTTTTTCAGGTTTCAGTTCAATTGTCACCTTATCAGAGTCCTTTTCTGTCTTTGCAATCTAAAACAGCTCCCTCCCCCACTTACCTTTATTTCCTTGGCATTTCACATTGTCTATAACACACACACTTATTTGTTGTCTGTTTCTCTCTACCTTTAATATAAGTTCTTTGAGATCAAGAATCTTTATAGTTGTATCCCCCCAATGGCTAGAACAGTGCTGGGGTATAATAGATGCTCAGATATTGGTTTTTGAAAGAATTAATGGCATGACTGTGTTGTGGCAAGTTTGTGTTTA
Source organism: Aselliscus stoliczkanus (assembly GCA_033961575.1). NCBI lineage: Eukaryota > Metazoa > Chordata > Mammalia > Chiroptera > Hipposideridae > Aselliscus > Aselliscus stoliczkanus. The sequence continues at coordinate 99,327,768 of CM066727.1, read as the reverse complement.
CTTAGGTGAAGCTCTATATTCTAGAGATCAAATGCATGGATGGTATCGTTGACAACCTCTTGTGAAAATTAAGGGCTCTTGCCTGAAGTCCTCACCTGGATGTAGCATAAGCTAAGAGTATATCTGAAAGCTAGGCCAGGATTGTTTTTAAAAATTAGTTCATTGGCTGCTGTAGAATATTAATCAAGTACCTGGAGGTGTATTTTGTGCTGTTTTCTAAAACCTATTGGACTGTGGGAATTACCTGAGACATTCCTTAAAAATGCAGAATCTGAAGTCCTCCAAACCCACTCAATCAGAATGTCTAAAAGAGAGAGCAGGACATCTTTCTTAAAAATGAATAAACAGAAAAAGGATAGTCTTCAACAGGTGATACTGGAACAGTTGGATTTCCACATGCAAAAGAATGAAGTTGTACCTCTGTCTCAAGCAGTATATAAAAATCAGCTCAAAATGGATCAGTGATCTAAAGAGATAAAACCATACACTCTTAGAAGAAAACACAGGGGTAACATTTCATGACCTTGGATTTGGCAATAGATTCTTAGATATGATACCAGCAGCATGAACAATAAAAGAAAAAAATGGATAAATTTGGTTCTATAAAAATTAAAAACTTGTGCATCAAAGGACATTATCAAGAAAATGAAAAGACAACCAACAGAATGGGAGAAATATTTGCATATCATCTATCTGATAAGGATTTAATATCCACAATATATAAAGGACTGTTGCAACGCAACAACAAAAGGACAACCTAAAACGGAAACTCATAGACATAGACAACAGTTTAGTGGTTATGGTGGGGGGAGGCATGTAGAAGAGGATAAAGGGGTCAAATATATAGTGATGGAAGGAGAACTGACTCTGGGTGGTGAACACGTAATGCAATATATAGATGATTATTATAGAATTGTATACTTGAAACCCATATAAATTTATTAACCAATGTTACCCCAATACATTTAATAAAAATTAAAAACAAAAAAAAAGAAATGGAAAAAATAGGCAAAGGACTTGAATAGACATTTTTCCAAAGAATCCATAAAACTGAGTATATATGGAAAATACTTGAAAGCAAGGTCTTGAAAAGATATTTACACACACCCATGTTCATAGCAGTATTATTCACCGTAGCTGTAAGTGGAAGCAACCCAAGTGTCCATCAACAGATGAACGAATAAACAAAATATGGCATATACATACAATGGAATATTATTCAGCCATTAAAAAAGAAAGTTCTAAACAAAACAGAAACAAACTCATAGATCCAAGAACAAATTGATGGTTGCCAGATGGGAGCAGGGTTGGGGGGCTGGGTGAAAAAAGGTTAAGGGATTAAAAGTACAAATTGGTAGTTACAAAATCGTCACAGGGATGTAATAGGGATCCCAGTGAGATAAATGGCCATACCTGTCATGGTCTGAGAAAGGGTGAGGGTATTCTCTGTTCATGGGGGAAGCTTGCCTGCTGTTGTCTTAACCTTTCTCTCCACTAAATCATACTTCTCTCTGGTTTCCTCTTACATCCGCCCTTTATGTTCTGTTCTCTTCCCGTTGTTCAGAGCTTCCTGTTATTGCTTCTGTGAGCCCCTTCTGCCCCTCATATGTTCCTGGAGTCGTCTTATGTTTCAGTCAGTATGTCTCAAGTCTTTGGAAAGTCTAAAATACAAATTCTGTTGTTCTGTGTGTCTTTTAGAGAACAAATTAAAACAAACAATAGCTGCCCTACCATGGGCAAGACCAAGCTCTTTATTGGGGGTATAGAGCCTTTGATTAACTGGTCTCAGATTCTTTTCTAATGATTTTCACAAATATGTGCACATTCTAGTTAAAGCATTGTTAACAGCATTCTGCTATAGTACATATGTCTGTAACATAAATTAGCTCTTGTGATTGTTAAGTAGAGAAACGATATTAATATAATGCAGAAGTATCGTTGGTCATAAATGTCTTTTTCCCAGCACGTTAATGTTTGAAGCATTTGAGGGTGATCTTTCTTCCAAAGACAACATTTTAACAGTGGAGGAAGATAATCATATAAGCTGAAAATCCAAGTGCAAATCAAACTACAATGAGATGTCACCTCACACCCATTAGAATGGCTATTATCAAAAAGATAAATAACAAGTGTTGGCGAGGATGTGGCCAAAAGGGAACCCTTGTGCACTGGTTGGTGGGATTGTATACTGGTGCAGCCATGATGGAAAACAGTATGGTGGTTCCTTAAAAAATTAAAACTAAAACTACGACATGATCTTAATGATTCCACTTCTGGGTATTTATCTGAAGGAAATGAAAACACTAATTAGACGGGATGTCTACACTCCATGTTCACTGTAGCATTATTCACAATAACCAAGATGTGGGAACAACATAAATGTGCATTGGTGGGTAAATACTAAAGATAATGTGGTGTATGGTTTTCAGCCATAAAAAGGGAGGAAATCCTGCTGTTTGCGATGACATGGATGAACCTTGAGGGCATTATACTAAGGGAAATAACACAGAGAAAGTCACAGTATGATCTCACTTATATGTGGACTCTAAAAAAGAACCCCCAAACCCCTAACTCATAGGTACAGGAACAGATTAGTAGTTGCTGCAGTCAAAGGGTGGGTGTGGGCGAAATGGGTCAAAGAGATCAAAAGATATAAACTTGCAGTTACAGAATAAGTCCTGGGGATGTAATGCACAGCTTGGTGGCTATAGTTAATAATATATATTATTATATCAAATATACAACTGTGTTGTATATTTGAATGTTGCCATGAGAGTCCATTTTAAAAGTTGTCTTCATGAGCAATTTGGGTTTGTTTTGCTTTTTTTTTTTTTTTTTTTTAAGCTGAGTCATTCTGCCACCTGTTGGCAGCTCAGTCCCAGCTCAACTCGTGCTGGGCATCAAACTGCTGTTGCTCAGAGCTCAGCTTTTACTTTTGAGCGAGCTCTTAACCAACTGAGCCACTTAGCCGGCTCCTTCAGGAGCAATTTGTAACTATAAATGGTGCTGGATGTTAACTAGACTTAACACTTTGTAAGCAGGCATAAAAAGCTATATGACGAGTTTACTCGTTTCCCGCAAAAAATGTGTTAATTGTGGTGATCATTTTACAACAAATGCATACATTGAATCATTGTACATCTAATATGTTATATGTCAGTTATACCTCCAAAAAATTAAAAAAAGAAATCTTAAAATATGGGGCCATATGTTATCTTTAGAGTTCTATTGGATCTAGATTTGTGACAAAAAGATTGTAGGATTTATTGTGCTATAAAGGAAAATAGGTGCTGTAAGTGATCCACAGGTGCAATGCAATTTAAAAGAACCCTGAAAATCCTGACGCAGAACTGCCTTTATTACATCAGAAGGTTTAATAGTTTCCAGAATCCCTCATCTTTCTACGCAGAGCTGTCTAGTACAGTTACAAGTGCATGTGAAATACATATGAGGCTGTTTTCCCCACACTTAAGACAAATTTGAAGGGTGTCACAGGATTAAATTTTAAGTTTTGTCAAAAGTTTTCATTTAAGGACTAAGTACTTTTTTTTTTTGAGGGCAGTGTCACTGGCCCTCATATGTGGGACCCGAACTGGGGCCTCTGGCATCCCAAGCCAGCGCTTAACCACCGCGCCCCTTGGCCGGCCCAAGGAGTAAGTACTTTTAAGGACCTACATCTTGAAGAAGGAGAAAGTCTTAGCTCCAAGAAAAATTTGATTAAGATGCTGGGAACAAATGCTAATGAGCCTGACTGTGCTAGTATTTTATTAGGATTGTTGTTTTGCTAATGTTCTCTTCTGTCCATGATTTTGAAAGTGTGATTTTTCAGAACATGACGTTTTCTGGAAATGTACCTTAGTTATAACAGATACCTGTACTTGTCTCCTTCTTCAGGTCCGGCGTGTCTCTGTGCTTGTGCGCATCGCGCGGTGCTTCCCCTCCCCAGGAGCCCCGCCTAGCCGCCTTGTCGTGTTACACAGCTTAGATTAAATTCCAGCCCTGTGATGTGCTGCAGACAACTTTCTCTTCCATCTTTGGCCGAATGAACTGGTTCCTTTTTTGTGTTTCTTTTAAAACACTCATTTTGTGTGTACAAGTCAGTGATTTTTAGTAAATTTAGTGTGCAGCCATTGTCCTCCGAAGATCACTCATGTCCATTTATAGTCACGCTTTTCTAACCTCAGTCCCAGACAATGAATCTATTTTCTGTTTCTGTGGATTTGCCTTTTATAGAAGTTCATGCGAATGTCTTTTGTGTTTGGCTTCTTTTACTTGGATGATGTTTTTGAGGTTCATCGTGTTGTATGATACATTGGTACGGTTTTCATTTCTGATTAGTGTCCCATTGTATGGCTATAAAAAATTTAGTGTATTCCGTCACTGGTGAATAGATATTTGGATGGTTTATACTTTCTCGCTGTTATGAATTATAATTTTGGGCTATTAGGATGCATTATTATTCAACTTTGCATATAAAAATCACCATGGGACTTTTTGCAAGTTCAAGTGTTTGGTCCTGAGTATTAGGGAATTCAAGTGTGCTCTGAAGATTGAGCACCGTTAGGTTAAGGGTATAGGCCTTGGGGTTTCAACATAGTTAATCTCTCCAGTCATCAGGGTCCTTAAAATGGGCATAATTATGATTCATCTCATTATTAAAAATATTTGTTGAGCTCTTGCCTTTTGCCCACCATTGTGTTATGCAGTAAGTGTACAGCAGTGAACAAAAGAAAACTTGTTCTTACACAGTTTACACTTTAGAAGGAGAAACAGATGTTGAAGGTAAATACTTATAATTATGATAGGTTCTTGAAGGAAAACTAAACTACAGGGGTGGTGTGAGAGCATGTTGCAGGATTCAATTTAGTTTGAGAAACTGACACAGGAGACTTTGAGAAGTCAGTGTTAGGCAGGCATGAGGGAAAGAGTGCCGGGGAAATGCGTTTGAAGCAGAAAGAGCACGCACTGAGACAGGAGGATCTTAGTTTGGTGCCTTTAAGGAGTAGAGAGGTGACTGGAATGTAGTGCGAAAGTGGTCAGTTTAGTATATTGAGAACTCATTCTAAGGGTAATGGAAATCTATTTAAGAATTTTACATAAGGCGTGAACAGATTAGCATATTAAGATTATTCTGGCTATTCGATGATGAATGAATTGGAGGGTGGCTTAGATTAGGTTGTGGTGAAGTGATGGCCAGATGGGGATGGTCTTCATTTAAGTTTTGCAGGTAACATTTATAGGACTCAATGGTTGCTTTAAAATGTTGAAAGAATTGTCAAGGGTCACTCCCAGTTTTCTGGAGGAACAAGTGGATGTACACTGAGGCACAGAGAGAAGATTGAAGAAGGAGGATTTTATTTTTTTGTAGCTGTGGGGGCAGGGAGAATTTGGGAGAAAGTATGTTGTTTAGTTTTGGGTATTTTACATTCAAGATGCTTTTGAGAATATGCAAGTGGAAATGTTAAGTAGACAATTGTATATAAGGATTGGAGTTCAAAAGAGAGCTCTCAGTGGGGTATGTATTTATTATTTTAAAGTCTTTGGAGGGGCTTTAAGAAAGCTTAGGGCAAAAGCCTTGGAAGAGAAAACAGATTAAAAAGGGAATAAAGGGGCCAGAATTGAACTGATAAATTACTAATACTTAGAGGTGGAGAGCATGTGAAGGAAACAAAGGAGACAGGAGTGGAGAAGGAGACAAGCCGGGGAAAGGTCAAGTGTGATAGAAAGGACAGGAGTGGTTCACGGAGGAGGCCGCACTCAGCTGTGGGTCACGCTACTCAGATCAATAAAATAAGGATTAGAAAAGTGTTTATTTGATTTGGCAACATGGAAGTTAATGACTTTCAGTTAGCTTTTACTGCATCGCAAATTACCCCCAAAGTTAATGGCTTAAAACAGCCATTAGTTATTTAGCTCCCAACTCTGCAGGTTGGCCATTTGAGTTTGGCTTAGCGGGCAGTGCTGATACAGGTCCCCTGACTGGTCTCCCGCCTGCATCTGTAGGGAAGTGTCTGGGGCCACCCACCTAGGTGTTGCTGGGGCTGGCTTGTTTCGTGATGCTGGCAGGGATGACTAAGTGGGCCTCGCTCCACAGTCACTCTCATTTTCCAGTGGGATAACCTCTGGGTTTGTGCACATGTTTGAGCGGAGTTCCAAGGGCAGTGTCAGCAAACCTAAAGGCACGGCGCTTACTGAGCTTTCCAGTGTCCCATTGGCCAAAGCAAGTCATCAGCCATGGCAAATGTAAGGGCCGGAAAGACACTCTTCTAGATGGGAGGAGCAATAGTCACATGACAGGGTGTACATATAGGGAAGGGAAAACCTGTTGTGGTTTTTGAAGTCAGCCATAGTGATTATGGCAAAAGCATTATTGTTGGAAACAAGATTGGTTTAGTATGAAAAGTGAGTGAGAACTGAAGATGTCATGGTAGAAAGTATAGATTACTTTTTGAGAAGCTTGGCTGTGAAGGTAATTGGAGAGAGGACAGTAGCTGGAGGGGTATTTGTAGTCTCAGTAGGTGTGCTGTGTTTTCTTTCCTTCCTGCCTGGATGCTGCTGCCTTTCCTCCACTCCAGAACAGAGCCGTAGTGAGTACTGAGAGAGGGAGAGCCTGGTAGACATAGAGGCCAGAAGACAACTGAGGAAGTGCAGGTCTCTGAGAAACCTGGGCTAGGCGGCATTTTGTGCACTTGTGAAGCGATTAGGTTTTGATGTGGTGGTGATGGGGCTACATACATTCTGGTACCAGGAAGGAAAGAGGGAATGGGTGCAAGTATAGCAAGGAGAATAGTAGGTTTAGTGATGGACACGGAGAAAGTTTCTGTTTGATGGAGCTTCTGCTTTCTTAGTGAAGCAGAGGCAATCTACTGAGAGCGGGAGGTGGTGCAAGAATGTGTGCTTGACACACATGGTATATAGACGATGGATTATAGAAATGTACACTTAAAAGCTATATAAGTTTACTAACAAATGTCACCCCACTAAATTTAATAGAGATGAAAAAAATGTGTGCTCGAGGTTTGACGTGAATAGCAAAGTACATAATTTTTGTCCTCCCACCCAACGGGACATTGAGGTGACTACTGACTCTTCAATAAATGAGAGAGACAATCGTTATTAAAATAAAAAGTATTACTTTAAAGGGATTCAACATTTTCTGTGCTGTTAATTAGAAACTGGTGTTAGTTTTCCAGGATCTGGGGTTCTTTCCAGGATCTGGGGTTCTTTTTCTGTTTGAACCAATTTAACTCTGCTCCCTTCTGGAACATTGATTGTCCTTAAAAAGAATGTAGGCACAAGAGTAACCACATGTTTAACCTTTTGGAAAGAAACAGTACCAAAAATATGAACAGAATGGGTCTGCTTTCTAAAATGACTTATTTAAGCATATAAGATTACTTTGTTTTACCAGAATACATAGGAATAACAAGATTAATTTAAATATACTTCATTTGAATTTTAATAAAGATTAATTCAAGCTGAATGGTGGGTTGGTTAGTGGTAACTTCGTAGAAAAGAGCAGCTTTTTGTTTTGAATAGTTGGAAAATATGTAAGTGTGGTCTTAAGTTTATATCCTTAGGGGATAATAACATAATTTATTTTGTCTTTTATTCTCTTAGAAAAGTCCCTTCAGCTTTTTGGTTGTCCCTGGCCAAGAGTCAGCCTGACTTACTCTGCCTGGTGGGAGTGTTGCCTTTATGGAGGGCACCATCTACTGGCTGTGAGAGGCACCGGCTGTGGGAAAGACTGCCTTTTGCAGTCACAGACTCCGCACAAAACCTTGTCTTCCTTATGATTCCGCCTCGAACCTGGAGTCAAGGCAGGAGGGAAAGCAGCTTTTAATAGACATGCCAAGTTGGGGTTCTAGGAAGTGATCAGATTTGATTTGTGTGACTCAGAACTTGTTCTCACATATTGGATTTTTAAAGAAAAATCGTCATGAAAATGTTCGATGCCTCTTTATTTCTTCCCAGATCAGTTAAAAAATATGATTGCTGTTGCGGCTCTTGTCCTTGCTCTTTAATCCAGCCAGTGCTATATTCTTCTTTTCTGTTTATTGACAGGATCTTGAGGATTCTTACTGCTCTCTCTTATTTAGTTCCATCCTATGAACATTTATTACTCTGATATCAGAGTGAAGAATGATTTCATTGTTTTTTTTTTCTTCTAGGGCTGTTAGTATGATTTTTAAAAAATATGATATGTTTCCTTTAATGACCATTTTATTTGAACTTATTCAATGAGTGTATAAACTCTTTAGTATTAGAGTATTTCCTTCTGTTTTACCTAGTGTTCACATGGACATACATGTAAATATTTATAACAACATATATATAATAATTTTTTAAATTAACTCCTTTCTGAAAGTATTTGTTTTAGATTACCCTTTAAAAGCAGAGAAATTGCAGATTATCATAATTTTACTGTAAATAGATGGTAAATTAAAAATTTACATTTTTAAAGTGGAGAAAAATTAATTGGCACACTTCTGTAGTATATAAGATGGAATCTGACACAAGTCAGTTTCATATAGGTTATTTTTTAAGTATTGTTATTTTCTCATTTTCAATGTATTTGCCCTATCTTAAATGTGAATAATTGAAATTCCACCAAGATGAAAGTAATTATGTCGAATAACTCTTGGACACTGTTTAACTGCAGAGGAGCAGCTGTATATCAATATCTTTTTTCCATTGGTTTCTCATAACAATTGAACATTCTTGTTTCTTTCTTATACCTTTCCTTTCTTCCTCTGCATTTTGTTCCCTTTCTCCCTCTTTCTCCTTCCCCCTTTGTTTTTTTTCTTACTTTGTAATTTGGTGTTCATTCCTGTTATTTTCCAGAAACTTCTTTCTTAAGATCACTGTACCAAGTCCAAGGGAGTATTTGCTGAGGTCATTTTGTATGTTTCAGTGACATGTATTTCTGAAATAGTTAGCACTGTGTACCATCCCTCTATCTTCAAATGTTTTTAAAAACACTTTATTCTTATTTTCTACCTTTCTTGACACTCTTCCGTTTTCCTTCCGGATCCCTCAGCCTCTCCCCCCATATCAATATAGGTATTTCCACAAGGTTTAGTCTTGGTATCTCAGCTCACCCCTACACATTTTCTGTTTTGATCTTGTAAACCCACAAAGCATAAGCTACACATGGTCCTAAAATGTTTTCTTGACTTTTCTCTAGAACTTCAGATCTGCGTCTCCTTGTAGGCCAATCTTAATTTTTCCCAAGAGTTGATCTCTTTCTGATTTTTTCCATATCTCTGTTAGAGTGAGGGCAGAGATTTTATATAGTGTGCTTATTAATTGCATTCCTAATGCCTAACATAGTATATTGCACCAAGTAAATTCTCAGTAAATGTTTAAGTAATTGACTTTGCAGGAACAAAGGATTTGAACCTTGTAATCATCTTCTTCTCTTTTATAATCATGTATAAGTCTTTGAGTCATTTTTCTTGTTTTCCAGTCATTGCCTACAGCCAGCTCCTCATCACTCTTTCCTGGAATTTTGTAGCAGTTTTATAACTGCTTTTGCCATATTTGATCTCTCTTTTATCCAGTCTGCACGGCCTGTTTTAGCCACCATTTCTTAGTATAGTTCTGCTCATTCCTTTAGCAAGTATTTCCTGAGCACCTACTTTGTGCTAGGCTCTGTAATAAATGCTAGCATAAAATGCTATACTATCATTGTCAGAAGGAGCTTACAGTCCAGTAGGAGAAACAGACATAGAAATAAAAAGTTTATTAAATATGATGCAATGAAGAGTAATTAAGGCATGTTCAAAGTTTGCCTAGCTGAAGGGGGAACCTAGCTCTACCAGAAGACATCAGGGAAAGTTTAAACATAGACTTGAGACTTTAGGATAGTTAGAGTTTGTTTAGTGGACAAAGGCCTGTAAGTATGCCTTACTCTGAGGAAACAGCCTGTGTCTGTTCACAGAGGTGTTTCAGATCTCAGCTTGTAATATCATTGCTTAGAAAGCTGAAGTGTAAGCTGTCCTTTGTTGGCTCTTATCTTTTATTCTTTAGGTCCTTTTACTTTCTTCCACCTTCCCTGCAGTCGTACTTCTAGACTAGTAACATTCTGAACTTTCTTCTCTGAGATTTATTCAGATTGTTTTCTCTGTGCATTTGTTATGTATGTTATTACCACTTCATCCCCAACCACTTAAAGAAGTGGGCTTTCTTTTATTGTAATTTTTTTTCCAAGCCTGTTAGTTATTTTGGAAGGATAATTTTAGAATTGATGTGTGGTTTAATTATTTGAGATGTGTATTTCCTTTGGTAGCTTTTGAGACCCATCTTTCTAATTTTGCCCTAAAGTCCTGCTAAAGAGTTCTGCAAGTAATAGACACTTGATAAGTTTTGACTATATGGATGAGTACATACTACAAAGGCACAGTGTCCACATTATTTAGCTGCGCTCTGTGGTCACAATTGTGTACCTGTTGCTATGGAAGATGAACAGCTTTGCTTTTGTTGAGGCAAGGCAGAGAGACTTTCTTCCACTCCAGGTTCTGTGGAAAATTGGGAATCCTGTCGCATTTATTTACCTTCCCCTGGAATAATTTGCCATCAGCGTTTGCTCAGTACTTCCTTCTTTGATTGAAGGAACACAGCTAGACGTTGGTTATGTTCTTGCTAGATAGTTCACGCTTTTCCTAACTTGAGGTCATAAAGTTGTTCTATATCATAGTCTAAAATCTTTTACATTTCGCTTATATATTTAGGTCATTTAACTACCTGTAATTCCTTCTGTGTATGATGTGAGGTATGCGTCATCTTTTTCCCATATAGTCATATATGAAAGATTCTCAGAAATTTGCAAGGACTTTCTAAAATTCAAAAAAGAAAATTTAAGCAACTTTATTGATGTGTAATTTACATACCATAAAATTAATAAAATTCACCCGCATTTCAAGTGTACAAGTCAATGTTTTCTCGTAAATTTACTGAAATGTGCAACCACCACCATAATCCAGTTTAAGAACATTTCCATTGACTCTCGTGCCAATTATGGCTCATCCCTCAGTGGAATCTTTAGTATTTTATCTTGAGATGTCTGAGCATCAGGACTGTTGCCGCTCCCTGTCCCAAAACCTGGTGTACCTTACTTTCTGACACAGCTTCCTCCAGGTTCCTCTGCCTACCTCTTCAGTTATTCTCAGATTCCTTTGTAAGAGCTTTTTCATCTGCCCGTTTCTTAAAAGATGGGTCTTCTGCCATCTCTTCCTTGGCCTGCCTCCACTCTTCTCACTTTACACGTCTTCCTGAATGCTCTCATCTGTGCTCCTGGTATTATCTGTCACCAAGTATTCCCAAATCTGTCTCTAGCTCAGATATTTCTCTGCAGATCTAACTGCCCATGGACCATTTCTTTTTTCCCCCCTCCTTTTTATTCAGAGCAAGGGGGAAAGCATTTATTTCCCAAACGGTGCCTGAAAATCTTGTTCTTTTTTTACAGTTTTATTGAAGTATTGATAACAAAAAACTTGTACATATTTAATGTATATATTTTGATGAGTTTGGACATATGCATATACATATGATAACATTACTACAACCAATGTAATAAACAGCCATCACTTACAAAAATTTCCTTGTGTCCACCTCCTTTTTTGTAAGAACACGTAACATGAGATCTATCCTTTTAAGTTTTTCAGTGCACAACACTGTATTGTTATCTATAGGCGCTGTGTTGTACAGCACATCTCTATAACTTAATCATCTTGTATAACTAACTTTGTGCCCATTAAATAATAACTCCTAATTTTTTCCTTCTCCCATCCATTGCAACCACTATTCTATTTTTTTTGCTTCTATAAGTTTGACTAGTTTAGATACCTCATATAAGTGGAATCATGCAGTATTTGTCCTTTTGGGACAGACTTCACTCAGCATTATGGCTTCCAGGTCCATCCATGTCGTTGCAAATGGTAGGATTTCTTTTCTTAGGGCTAAAAATTACTCCATTGTAATTATATGCCATTTTTTTCTCTATCCAGTCATCTGTTGATGAACATTTGGTTGTTTCCATTATTGTGGCTATTGTGAGTAATGCTGCAGTGAACATGGGTGTGCAGATATCTCTTCAGATTCTGATTTCCATTCTTTTAGATAAAATAGCCAAGATTGGGATTATTGGATCATATGATAGCTCTGATTTTAATTTTTTTTTTTAGGAACCTCAATATTGTTTCTCCTAGTGGCTGCATCATTTTACATTTCCACCAACAGTGAAGGGTGCCAGTTTCTCTACATCCTTGCCAACACTTGTTATCTTTCGGATTTTTTTTTTTTTTTTTGTAATGGCCATTCTGACACGTGTGATACCTCATTATGTTTTTGATAATACCTCATTATGTTTTTGATTTGCATTTCTCAATGGTAAAAAATGGAAAACTTTATGTAAGATCAGAAACAAGGATTTCCACTCTTGCCACTCCTACTCAGCATATTACTGGAAGTCCTAGCCATAGCAATTAGGCAAAAAAAAAGATATAAAAGACATTCAAATCAGAAAGGAAGAAATAAAATTACTTGTTTGCAGATGACAACAAGATGTTATATATAGAAAACCCTAAAGACGCTACAAAAGATTCTTAGCATTAATAAGTTTAGTAAAGTTGCAGGATACAGAATCAACATATAAAAATCAGTTATGTTTCTATATACTGACAATACACTATCTGAAAAGGATTTAACAAAATAATCCCTCACAGTAGTATCAAAAAGGAAAAAATAACCTAGGAATGAACTTTACCAAGGAGGTGAAAGACTTGTGTATTAAAAGCTACAATGTGTTGGGGCCGGCACAGTGGCTCGTTGGTTCAGAGTTGGGTTGGGAGTGTGAGCTCTGAGCAGCAGGGCTGCCGGTTCGGATCCCACATGAGGGCCAGTGACGCTGCACTCTCTACAGCTAAAATGGTGAACACAGCTCAGCCTGGAGCTGGGCTGCTGTGAGACGCTGGTGACGGCGTAGGCTGCAGTGGGCTGCCATAAGCTACCATGCGTGACTGGAAGCGTGCGTGAGCCACTGTGAGTGGCTGTCCAATGGCCGGCGATCAATCTGCCTTACATGGGAAGAGCCCAGTGATCACAATACCAACATGGGCCAGTGAAGCAACGTCCTCCACAACTAGACTGAAGAACAAAAGGACACCAACTTGTCTGTTCCCCTTCCCTGATTCCCCAATGCTGTTCCCTTCTACCAATTCCCCAATAAAATCTTTAAAAAATTATTTTAAAAAATCCAAAAAACTACAATATTTTGATGAAAGAAATGAAAGAATACACAAATGGTAATACATCTAGTGTTCGTGGATTGAAAGACTTAATAGTGTTAAAATACTAAGTGACATTTCAGCACTTTTTATTTTGTTCTCTCTATCCCTTCCTGAGTCTGTTTCTAGGATGTCTGATATTTCCCATTGATTTTTGATCTGCACCAATACACACCATCTGAATTACTTTACCCTTATAATGGGTTTTAATATCTGATAGAATTAATAGTCACTGTTTTTCTGAAGTATCTTGCTGTTTTTGGCCTTTGCATTTACATATATATATATTTTTTAATTTGCCGTGTTTCCTTAGAAATCAAAACTTGGGCTTCATTAGGATTGTGTTGACTCCATAATCAGTGTGGGAAGATTTGCTGTCTTTATAGTATTTGAGACTTCTAAATATCCATGAACATAATATCTCTTCATTTATTTTGGTTTTCTTATTTCTGTCAGTAAAGCTTTATGGTTGTCTCTTTAAAAGTACATCTTTTATTAGATTAATTCCTAGGTAGTTTTTACTTTTCAACGTAAATTGTATTTTTAAACTTTTTGTTTGCTGTTCATAAGAATGTAATTATTTTGCTTTGTATATCTTTTTTATTTTGAAATAATTATAGACAAAAATAATAAAGAGTTCTGTGAACGCTTCATCCATCTTCTACTGATGGTGACATCTTATCTAATGGTACACAATGTCAAATGAGGAAATTGACATTGGTATGATATTGTTAATTAGATTACAGACCTAACTCAGTTGTCTCATTTTTGCATGACATTTTCTGCGTGTGTCTGAAGTTCTGTGCACTTTGACCCCATGTATAGACTCATGTCACCACTACCACATTCAGGACACAGAATTATGAAGGAATTCCCTCATGCTGCTTCTCATTCTCATCTGTGCCCCTGGTAACCACTAACTCTTCTTCATCTGTAGTTTTGTCATTTTGAGAATGTTAAATAAATGGAACCATATGATATGTAACCTTTTGAGATTGTCTTTTCTCAGTAAGCATAATGACCATAAGTTGTTGCTTATATCAGTAAATCAGTTCTTTTTATTGCTGAGTAGTAAGTAGCTCATCCTATGGATCTATCAGAGTTTGTTTAACCATTCACCTATTGAAGGGCATTTGGATTGCTTCCAGTTTTGGGGTATATGAATAAAGCTGCTCTAAACATTCTTGTACATATTTGTATGAACACAGGCTCCCCTTTCTCTGGGATAATTGCCCAAGAGTACAATTTTTGGTTTGTATGGTAAACACATGTTTAGTTTTATGAGACACTATAAGACCATTTTCAACTATGGCCGTATGTGCTATTTTACATTTCTAACAGCAATGTGGGATAGATCCAGTTTCTTTGTATCCTTGTCTACATTTGGTGTTAACATTTTTTAATTTTAGCCATCTTAATAGTATATAATGACATCTCATTATGGTTTTAATTTACATTTCTTTAGTGATTGATGATGTTGAATATCTTGTGCCTATTTGCCATCTGTATATCCTCTTCAGATGTCTCTTCATATCTTTTCCCCATTTTGCAATTGGATTGTTTGTTTTTTTATAGTCATCTTTGAGTTCTTTATATATTCTAGATATAAGTCTTTTGTCAGATATGTATTTGCAAATATTTTCTCCAAATCTATAACTTATCTTTTGATTCTCTTAATAAGAATTTTTCAGAGTAAAAATTTTTAATTTTTGAAGTTCAGTTTATCAACTTTTCTTTTTATGAACCTGTTGTTAGATTATTTGTAAAAACTCTCATGTAGTCCCAGTAATAAAGATTTTCTTTTCATGGTTTCTTCTAAAAGTTTTTTTTTTCACATTTTATATTTAAATCCATGATCTATTTTTAATTAATTTTTATATAGAGTATGAGGTGTTTAGATCAAGGTTCCTTCCTGCTCCCCCTTTTGTGTACATCCAGTTGCTCCATCAGCCTTAGTGGAAAAGACTATTGTTATTGCTCCATTCATTTGCTTTTGCACCTTTGTAAAAATCAGTGGGGCATAGTTGTGTGGATCTCTTTCTGGTTTGTCTGTTCTGTTCCATTGATCTACATGTCTGTTTCTCTGCCACTATCACATTGTCTTATTTATTGTAGCTATAGAGAGTTTTAAAGTTGTGTAGAATGGTTTCCTCCCACTTTATTATTTTCAAATATGTAATAATTTGGTTTGCGAGCATAATTTGTTCCAGAAACAAACTACTCATATTGCAAGACATCACTCGTTTACCACGTTAAAAATGTATTGGAAATGTTTGCTCATCTTGCAGAATACTCACAAACCAAGTTACTTGCAATCCAAGGTTTTACTGTATTGTCTCATCTATTCTAGTTTCTTTGCCTTTCTGTATAAATATTAGAATAAGCTTGTCTGTGTCAATGAAAAGCATTGCTGGGATGTCGTTAGAATCCCTAAACCTATAGATCAATTTGGGGGAAAATTGGCATCTTTACTGTAGTCAGTCTTCCAATCAATGGACATGGTATATGGCTCCATTTATTTAGATCTTCTTGGTTTCTTTTATCATTATTTTATAATTTTTAGCATACCAATCATTTATATATTTTGTTAGTTTTGTACCAAAGTATTTCATTAATGGAATAATGACTGAAAATGCTGTGCTTTTAACTTAGGTTTCCACCTGTTCCTTGCTAGTATATAGAGGAAATACAATTGATTTCTGTGTATTCTTTATAGCATTCAACCTTGATGAACTTGATTGTTGCTTATTTACTTTCTTTAGATTCCCTTGGAAACATCTATGTAGACAATTATGTCATCTGGAAGTAGGAACAGTTTTAGTTCTTCCTTTCCAATTTGTATGCCTTTTTTTCCCCCTTTTCTTGCCTTATTGTGCTGGCTGGTCTCTAGTATTATGTTGAATACGAGTTGTGAGAGCAGACATCCTTCTCTTGTTTCTGATCTTGAGAGGAATTATTCAGTCTTTCACCATTAAGTATTCTGTTAGCTGTAGGTAATATTTAATATTGATTTTTCTACTCCACAAGCTTGCTAATAAATTCAGTCTTACTAATTCTGGTGTTGTATCTGTTAAATCCTTTTGGAGTTTCTGTATACATAATCATATAATCTACAAATAATGACTGTTTTGTTTCTTTTTGTCTTTATACTCTCTTTTTCTTTGTTGACTAGCATCTCTGTTACAGTGTTAAATAGAAGTGATGTTAGCTTGTGTAGGTCCTCATCACAAGTAAAAAGCTTCCAATGCATCATTAATAAGCACGTTATGCTGTGAGGTGTTTGTCGCACCTGACCTTTCTCAGGTAAAGGAAGCTTTCATCTTATTCTCAGTTTGTTAAGCTTTTTTTTGTTTGTTTTTGTTTTAGTCATGAATTGATGTTGAATTTTATCAAACATTTTTTTTCTTCATTTACTGAGATTATCACATGATTTTTTAAATCTATTAATGTGTTGGATTCAACCTTGCGTTCCTTGGGATAAACCCAGTTTATATGTTGCTGTATTTTGTTTTCTAATACTTTGTTTAGGAATTTTGCATCTATGTTTATGAGCAAGATTGGTCTGTGATTTTCCCTCTTATTTTTCTCATTGGGATTTGGTATCATGATTATGCTAGTTAGTTGCATAAAATTAGTTGGAAAGGATTCCCTTTTCTAGTCTTTGGAACTATGTGACACATTACAGTCAGACCCTTTATCCTCCCGTAATACATTGTGAGCCCCCAGTGGCTGGCTGAAACCACGGATAGTAGCACTGAACCCCACCCATATCTACTATGTTTTTTTCCTATGTATACATACCTTTTCACTTACAGGAAGCACTTTTTGGCTTCTCTTTGGCATATCCAAATTGCCAGCATCACTACTCTTGCACTTTGGGCCATTAAGTAAAATAAGGGTGACTTGAACACAAGCACTGGGATACCGTGATAGTCATCTGACAACGAAGACAACCACTAAGTGACTCTCAGTGGGTAGCATATGCAGTGTGGCTTTGCTGGACAAGGGATGATGCACGTCCTAGGCAGGCCAGAGGGACGCTGGGAGGTTTCCTCATGCTACTCAGGACGGTGTGCAGTTAAAAACTTATGAATTGTTTGTTTATGCAATTTTCCATTTAATATTTTTGGACCATGGTTGAACACAGTTAACAGAAGTTGCAGAAAGCAAAACTGGGGGGAGTGGGGGAAATACTGTATTTCTTCCTCAATTATTTGGCAGAACTCACTAGCAAAGCCATCTAGACTTGGGTATTGTATTTTGTGGTAAGATTTATTGTTTATTTAGTTTCTTAATTGTATTTCTTTCCTGATAATTTTTGGTAAAGTGTGGATTTTCTCTATCTAAATTTTCAAATGTTGGTATGTCAAAAATTTGTAAGATTGGCCTGTGATTTTTTATTGTGTTGATTTTTGCTTGTTTTCTTTTGATTCATTCATTATTAGAAAGTACTTTTAAATTTTTAAATGTTTGGAGATTCTGTTGTTGAAGTATAACGTAATTCAGAAAAGTGTAAAAATTATAAGTGTCTAGCTCCATGACTTTACACAAAGTGAAAACAATAGTGTAACCAGTATCCAGAAGTAGAACAGTACCTGTATCTAAGAAATCCCCTCTGATCCCTCTTTCAGTTACATTTCTCACCAAAGATTTTCACTAGTCTCACTTTTAACTTCAAAGATTAGGTTTCCTTGTTTTTGAACGCCTATAGAAATGTATATACTGTGCCCTATTTGATGTCTGGCTTTTTTCACATGACTTTCTTTGTAATGTTAATCACTGTTATGTGAAGCAATAGTTTATTCACTCTATAATTGTATTGTAGTCCACTGTAATGAATATGCTACAAGCACAAGGCATTTGTGTTTTCTGTTTTGACTACTAGGAATGGTACTGCCATGAACATTTTTATGTATGTCTGGTGGTGCACATGTGTATGTGTTTCTGCTGAATAAATACCAAGGAATGGGCCCTGGGGCCTGCTTTTTTATTTTAATTTTAAAATTTCTATGTAACGTAGTGCTCTCTTTTATTCAGTGATTGCATGGTATATTTTTCCATCTTTCTACTTTCAGCATTTTATACCTGTAATTTTAAATGTTTTTATAAGCTCTCTATATTGAAATTTTAAAATCTTTGTCTTTTAACCTCATTTATATCATACTGTGCTAAGCAATTTATATTACATTATTATAGCTCTCAATTTTTGTTTGGCTAATTTGTTTTTATTTTACCAGATTCTTGAAACGTGTACTCCTTGAATGTAAACTTGAGCTTTGCAATTATATTCCTTTCCCACATTGAGGATGACATTTTGCTGTGTTTTGACTTAATATTGTTGATATTGAGAAGTGACCTATTAGTTCAAATACTGTTCCTGTCAAGGTAATATTTCTGCTTTAAGGTTTTATGGAATTATTATTTTGAATTTAATTCTGTTTGGCTTCTTGAATTTCTGGATTGATAATTTATGGTATTCTCCTCAAATAGTGTCCTCTGCCTCATTTCTCTCCTTCCGGTACTCTCATGAATCATAAAATTAAATGTGTCCTTTCTTTTTCTGTACATTTCATTTTTGTGTTTTTGTTTTTTGATAATTTTTCTTGACCACTCTTCCAGTTCACTAATTTTAATAGCTTTTTAAATGTGGTAATAATACATTCATTAATTGTTTTAATCTAATTTTCTTATTTTTCCATTTTTAGAAGTTTTACTTATTTTAAAAATCTATTAGTTTACCCTTTTTATTCCTTGTAGTTAGTTTGGACTTGTATTTTATTTCTCTAAAGTTATAAATATAGTGGTTTTGTAATCTGTTTGATAATTATAATACCTGAAGTCTTTGTGAGTTTGTTCTTGGGGTCTGGTTCTGCTGGTTTTTGCTCATAGCAACATGTTTCCTTAGGTACGTGGTAATATTTGACTTGATAATGCTCGTTCTAGAAACTACGTAGTGGCGGTTATTTGAGGCATAATTCAATGAAGGTGCCCTCCTGTAGGCAGGACTTAGGAGTTACTGATATTAGGTGCCTGGGGATACTACCCTTTGGGGGTTACTGAGTTCATGTGTTGAGATTCTCTGGACTATTTATTAATACTTAGGTAGTGTGGACCTCAGTCAATGTGCTGCCCATGGCCAAAGCTAACTAGCTGTTCCTCCCTTGTATCCATTATTGCTGTGTGTCCCCTGTGGGTGGTGATGGGGCATTGTGTACATTTTGATTTCTGGTTTACTCTCTCTTTTGCAGGTGTTATCTTTTTGGCGGTGGGATAGTGTTGCGCATTAATCTCATTCTGTCTTGACAGGTTCAAATTTGACATTTTGCCTTGACAGGTTCAAATTTACCTGTGTTATTTGACATTTTGTTATATGACATTATGCCTTGACAAGTTCAAATTTATCTTTGTTCCCCTGGCCCCATAAGGCCACCAAAACTAAACTCTAGATTTGTCAGGGTTGGCAAGTGCCCTTGGAGCGTAAATGGATGTAAAGCCCCAGTGCTCCATTGACTTCTCTGGGTTCCTGCTTTCTCTTACTGTGGTCTGAGGAATTTGTAGTGCTTCAAAAATATGCTTATTTTGGATATTTTTTCTATCATTTATAGTTTTTGTAGTTGGAAGGTTAGTGCAAATTAGCTAGATTGCCACTAATGGAAATTAAAATAAAAAATTTAAATTTGGGAACTGTTCCATAAAGTGATTTTCATTCATTATATACATGAATTACTATAAAGTAGGAGGTAGTTATAAATTATTGGGGGGCAGGTTACTTTTCATGTTTATTATAAATGTTGTTTATACCCTTTTGTTTGGTTTGCATCTAATAGTTTTCTTTTTATAGGGGTAAAAAAATATTTCCATCATGGCTCATTCAAAGACAAGAACCAATGATGGAAAAATTACTTATCCTCCTGGTGTCAAGGAAATCTCAGATAAAATATCTAAAGAGGAGATGGTGAGACGGTTAAAGGTGAGTAAAATTGGGTTCTATTTTTTGGACATCTGTTTAAGGTTGGGGATGAGGTCGCCTGTGGCAATCACATAGGGCTGTATCTTGCATAATTTGAAAAAGCGAGTCAAAGCAGAATGGTAGGGAAAGGATCTCCGAGAGTAGAGTTGATAAAGAATTGTAGGGTATCCTTAGCTATTGTTAATAGGAGATCAATTAGAAAGGTGAAACTTAGATTTTCCGGAGCCTCCTATACTTAGGTACAAAGAACAAATCCACAATATATTTATATTCATTTCTGTCTGTAGAAAGTTGTCTGCTTTCTCTTATATCTCATGTATTTTATGAAAACAACTATTTTTATCTGAGAAAGGCAGTTTTAAGTTTTTGTACTGAGTACTCAGGCAGTATTTTACTTTCTCTTAAGTTATTTTGAGGGTGGATTAAAGAGCTTTACTTTTAGCTTCCCTTCTCCTGACATGCAACAGTGAATCAAGATCGAATGTGAGCTTCCATAGATGAGGCAGTCACTCTACGGCTAGAGCCTGTTTATACCAGGGGTGCCAAAACAATGTGTACAAGTGGACACTATGGTCAGCGTTGCTCAAGCAGTCGTTCGCCATAATGAGAAGTGTCTGGACGCTGATGGTAACCACTTGGAGCACCTCTTGTAATTGCAGACGTCAAACGTGACTTGTATTCATTTTTTTGCTATCGGTATATATTATTACACTGTTAATACAGTTTTCCTTTCTTAAAATCTGTATACATTTTTTTGGCACCCTCTATGTGTATTTGAATAATATTTCACTTTTCCTTCAGAGCAGTGATGGTCTCTGTTAAGTCATTGTTAAGATGATTAAAGGAACATAGTGGTCAAGGAGAATGTTAAACTGATTTATCAATTAGTTCATATGTTCTTATTTTTAAATAAGTATTTTTTTCCCTTCCAGGTTGTATCTACCTAGTCATTTATTTTGCTTGATATATTGTTACTTACTACAATAGCATTTCAAGACTGGAAAAATTGCCTTCATTAATCATAGGCCTAGGAGCTTTTAAAGCAAAGTACCACTTTATAGCTATTGCTGCATGGCTTATTTTTATTAGAAGAAAAGGACCCTAATACTTTGAATTTCATGTAAAGTCTTAGTATGATACTTCAATGCATATAGTATTAGGATGCAAAACATCATATGTTTATTATTCGAAAGAAAATACCTTCGAGCAGATTAAATTTACTAATATGTGGATATTTTATCTAGTTGGGAACTTGTATGTATTTTATTCCTTCCTATATATGACATTTTTCTTTTTCTGTGTGTCTACATTCTCTTGACTTACTGAATTTTTAGAGAAATGAATGCATTTATTTTCTCAGATTTGTTTATATTTCAGCAATGATAGGTAAATATTTCTATTGTTCACTAGGAAACTAATAACATTAACACAGAGACTACACTTAGGAGCCAATTAGCATTTAAGTATCTTTTAGAGATGTTATTTTCTCAGACATCTTTTTTTAATTTAGAGGACCCCTATGAGCAACTAATGAGTTTTATAGTACCATTTAAGTTGTAGACAGTAGTGAGGAGTCCCCATTCTCTAGCCGTTGGGTGAACTTTGTTGTTAGTCCTGGGGTGATTTTTCTTGCTCCTCACATTCAGTGTTTGTAGTATCGTTAATTTGTAGACATTTATGCCCAGCAATAATCTTGTTGATATACTTTATCTTCTTTAATTTTTCTAATTTACACTTCACACTATTTTAGCAACCTTCTTAGAGAAAATATAAAAAGGGTGTAGTGTGGGATGATAGTAAGTTTTTACATGTACAAGTACAGATGTAAGTTTTATAAATTGGTTAATATGTAAGTCATCTTTGTTTATATAATTTCTAGAATTTCCTATAACATTTTATTCAAAGAAACAGTTCTTTGCATGTAGGTCTTTTCTTCATCTCTTTTCGTCGTCGTACACTAAGCCATCAATGCGTATTGAAAAGTTAGGAGAGTCGTCCTGGATATCGTTCCCTTAAACTAACTGTAGTGCTGACATAACAGAGCTGAGGGTCTGCTCCGCGAGGAAGTTTCCCACGGCTGCTCTGAGAGCTCAGGATGACACTGGACAGTTTATCAGTCACTCTTCAGCAAGTCCTGGACACTGGGACCTCCTGGCCAGCTCTACTTGTTGATTAGTATTTGCAGCACCACCTAGTGGATGCCACATCGTCACCTTTCCATTCTAGTTATATTTAAATGTCTGTTCCTGTCAACGTCGAGGTCCCCAGTTTTGTTAAGTTTCATTTGAAGTGGGAATGGTATAGACTGAATGACTACTAATACTGAAATTAGAGAGACCTTTTCACAGAATTCAAACTATTGTTCCTTACCATTTTTGTTTTCATCCCACCTCTTTTATGTTAATGTTTTTGAAAAAGGAGCCTTTTCCTGTAGTTTCCTTTGGCTCACTCTATACATGCCATTGTGTCCTACTAATGAACTGTCCATATCATATTCTCTTCTACTGTGGCACAGGAACTATTTTGTTGGATGCTATGGTAGTTTTTTTTTGTGGTAGCTTTTTAACGTTTAGGGATGCATCTTTGTCATCCTTTCTTGAATCTGTTTATATATTATTTTTTAGCTTAATATATCAATCCATGTATTGGTAGTAGTTTATGGCTCAGATGGAAAAATAAATTGTCATCCTAGGTTTTTCTTTAGAGGTATACTTTTTCTCCTAATAAAAAGATTAGCTATATTATTTTTTTAAAGGATGCTGTTTTTAAGGACATACTCCTTTTAGTCCAGTTTTAACAGTGAGAACAAGAGCACTACGTAAGGCCAGGTTTAAACTTCCAAAATCTGGTTAGCAGGTGTGATGAGTAAATGAAAAGGATTTTACTTAGCCATTGAAAGAAAAGTTATTTACCCTAAAGTTTTAGAAGGATTTTTTTTTCTCTCAGACACTCTAAGGAGGAAAATGAAAGTATGTTTATTGGAAACTAACCATTGCAATTAATATGTCATTTATTTCAAATGACTGTTTTTACATGGGGCATTTCATTATTCGATAAATATTTTGTTTTTTTTATAGATGGTTGTGAAAACTTTTATGGATATGGACCAGGACTCTGAAGAAGAAAAGGAGCTTTATTTAAACCTAGCTTTACATCTTGCTTCAGATTTTTTCCTCAAGCATCCCGATAAAGATGTTCGCTTACTGGTAGCCTGCTGCCTTGCTGATATTTTCCGGATTTATGCTCCTGAAGCTCCTTACACATCCCCTGATAAACTAAAGGCAAGTACTGATTTAAAGATCTGCCAAAATTGACTGATAGTTTATTTTTCTAACAAAAATAGGAGTTAAACTATTTAGATAATTTCTTTGGACTCTTTGACATTAGCTGTAGCAACCTTTTGTTAAACTTCTTCTGTTTTCTTTAGAACTTACGTCCTCCCCACAATCCCATCCCCAATTTAATACTTATTTTTATAAAACAATTTCTGATCTTTAGGATAAAAAGTAGATTAATACAGTATATTATCTACTTTTTATGTCGTTGTTAGCTCTAGTTCAATATCACTTAGGATACTACTCTTCCTTTTCCTATATGAAAATTTGTCATATTAAAAGACCATGTTTATTATTTAAAAGATAGTATCTAGTATAAACCTGAATTTATATGAATCTTAATTCATTTAATGGAAGGTATCATGTGAATTGTTTTGAAGAAAATAAAATCAATAAAATTTTAATGAGAAGGTGGAAAAGACACCTACCTAGTTCTTGGTTACAGTAGTTGTACGTAAAGCCATATGAACGGAAAAATCTTTAAAAGATGAGAAAAGAAGTGGAATAGCATGATTAAACTAGCGGGTAGAAAGCATGAAGTAATTAGAGCTGTGCAAAAGTATATAGAATAAGGCAGGCTAGGAAGAAAATTAGAAAAACCAACAACAGTAAAAGATAATTGTGGAAACTCTGTTAGAGAATGAGTCCATAGGAAGATTATTAATACTCAGTGTGAAAAGTTGGCAGACAATTTAGGTTTATTGTATTTAACAAACATTGACAGTGATTATGTGCTAGGAACTGGGTACATAGTGGTGAAAAAAAGCCCAGATTTGGTCCTTGAACTCATGGAGTTGCTTCTTGATAACTGGAGTGAGAAACCTCATTTAATCAAGTCTGCCACAATTTCAGTATGGAATGTCCAAACTGGTTTGGGCCTGCTTGTTTTATATTTGGATTGGTAAAAGAATCTCAGTATGGGAGTGGTAGGGTGCATGTTTGTCATTTAAAAAAGTAATTGAATGGTGAGAGTTGAGAATGGTCAGAGACTTAAAGTAAATAACAGGAGCTAGTCAATGGAGGTGTATATACCCAGGTGTGTGTGTCTCGATTTCTAACTGTAAACCTCTAATTTGGAGGTACTTAATTGGTTTAAGGAGTGTTGTATTTGGTTGACAATGGGCTGTGGCTCTTCCTCACTGTCTTGTTGGCATCTCATGAAGAGGCAAGTCTAACTTATGAGTGCTGCAACACGATTTTTTCTACTCGTGAATTTCTTAGTTTGCTTAGTCAATGACCTATCTCAAGGCTTTGGGGTTAATTGAAAGTCCTCTGGAAAAAACAGCTACAAATCTGTTTATTTGTAACAGGACAACAGTTTATGAGAAGAAAATTGAAAAGCTGAGATTAAATTAGAATCTTTTTTGGATTATTTTAAAGCTGAAAAATTTAAAGTGTCTTTCTGGTCAATTTCTTGGGTTCTTAATTTTAAATAGGTCTTTATTTTTGGGGGGTAGTACTGATAAGTTATTCACTTTGAGGCTGTTTTATTACTATTGTAGACAAAAAAAAATCTGACCTTGATGCTAATCAAAGGAGTGGAAACTGTTCAATATTTAGAAAAGAAAATTGTGACGCTTGAATTCTCAGTTTACCACTGCCAGCTTATTGTTGTCATCAGAAAGCCCTTTTTATCCACCTGACTGCAGGTTTAGGTCCATTATTGTTGGAGAGATTCTAAATGAGTGATTGTTGTCTTTCCATCTCCAGGGAGAATCAGCATGGCACATAGTTCTCTCAGTCAAACCAGAAGGGTTCATTCACGGAGGACATACTTTTTAAAGTACTACTATCAAAGTCGCCATTTTTGAAGGATGTACTTTTGATAGTATTTTTCTTGAAAAC
Organism: Aselliscus stoliczkanus; assembly: GCA_033961575.1. Lineage (NCBI taxonomy): Eukaryota > Metazoa > Chordata > Mammalia > Chiroptera > Hipposideridae > Aselliscus > Aselliscus stoliczkanus. Next base: position 99,302,332 of record CM066727.1, on the reverse strand, counting down.
CTGCTTAGTCATCTGCATATTGCATTTCTTCTCTTTTAAAAATATGCTTGCTTATCGTTTTACTAATAAGGGAAACCTTTTTTTCTCCTTTTATTGATTGATTAGTATGCTTCCTTTGCAGAATTAGCTTTTATAATTTTAACCTTTTCCAGACTTTTCCAAAACATCATCTCCATAAAATTTTGACTCAAAGTGACATGAAATCTATCTCTATCCAAGTACAAAAGGGCATGGGGATAGATTGAAAAATGGTGGGGAAAATCAAGTATAATGATTAGATAGGAAGCCTGGCAAGTTAACTTGTAAGGGTCTCTTTTACATTTCTAAGCTTCTGCACTTCATAGTCTTTTCACTTAGTGGTTTTGTTTTGGAATTATAAGTTTCCTAAACTGTGTTCTTGTTATATAATTATCATGTATAGTGCCGTTTCAGCAAACTTATCAACTTGCAGTCATTGCTATCTTTTTTTATTCTGATAGTAGCATAAATTTTAGTTTATTTTCTTAACTTGCTGTACAATGAAATTTTTCTTTCTGTACTTTAAGATCATGGTAAATGATTTACTGTTTTCCTCTGAAGGGTAATAAGATAATTGGTGTTTCATATGATCATGTACTTTCAAAAAATTCCAGCCAAGTACAGTTTTTTCCCTGGTTTTTCACATTTATCATGAGACAGACATATGAGCACTGAATTTGCTTTAGGAGTTTAGTGGATTTTTTTCCCACTCATAATCTAATATTTTGTCTTTTTTTTAAAGGATATATTTATGTTTATAACAAGGCAGTTGAAGGGCCTAGAGGATACAAAGAGCCCACAATTCAATAGGTATTTTTATTTACTTGAGGTAAGCAGTGTATTATATCATCAGATAACATTTTAAACTTTTTTGTTCTTATATATTTTTACTAATTAAATAAGTGTTTACCTTTCATCTTTTTTACCTCTTTTTTTTAGAACATTGCTTGGGTCAAGTCATATAACATATGCTTTGAGTTGGAAGATAGCAATGAAATTTTTACACAACTATACAGAACATTATTTTCAGTTATAAAGTAAGTTTATTTTACTAAGAATGTAATATTTTAAATGTAAAGGGCTTTTAACTTATAGATGAATTTGCCTAAACTGTGTTTGTTGTGATGAATATTGAAAGGCTAAGTTGAAATTTAGAAACGCATTAATATTTTTATAGATTTTAAAAAGTGAATAGAGCTTAGTTTTGTAATGTAAGGAATAATACATGAGTGGCATTAAAAATCTATAACCAATGTAAAAGTATTTTTTGGATTATGTTATTTTTATCTTCTATTTAAATTACATATCGCTGACTCCTTAATTTATGTGAATAGCTGTGTATTCTTTAAAATTATCTACTAGAATTAACTTCAGTAAAGCAGTTTGATTTTCTGAATTTAAAATAAAATTAAAGTTACATTTGATTTAATTACTTTTGATTGTGAGACTTTCAAATTGGGGAAAAGTAATCTAGGAATTTAATAGATTTTGGATACTACTGTAAGATTTGAAAGAGAGGGAAGCTTTAAATGAACCATATAGAAATTTATTTAATGAATATTATAGCATTTTTTTTACAAAGTGTGATGTTTGTCAGTACCATGTTATGATTAAATCCTGTTGTTTGAGTTATACTTTAAATAAAATACTCATTTTGAATTTCAGCAATGGCCACAATCAAAAAGTTCATATGCACATGGTAGACCTCATGAGTTCTATTATTTGTGAAGGTGATACTGTATCTCAGGAGCTTTTGGATACAGTTTTGGTAAATTTAGTACCTGCCCATAAGGTAAGTAGCAGTACATACTGAAATATGTCTAAAGCCTGTTAATGTTAAGGTCCAGAATTTGCCTCTGTTCTAAGCACAACTTTTTCTGCTTTAACCTTAGTTTTGGAGAATCTATTTTATTGATTAATATTAATAAATATGAATTGTGTTTAATGTTTAACAAAGATGATACACTTATTAGTCACTAATTAAATAAAAAGAATAATAGATTTAGTTCATGTGATAAAAATATCTGTGATAACTCAATTTTGTATAAGACATGTTTCAAGGAGTGAGTTGACAGCTCTTAGATGGTATCATATAACTTCATATGTTGGGAGATGCTGCAACCAACTGGGTCCTTTAGTCAAAAACAGTGATAGTGTAGATGAAGAGGAGGTGTGAAATTAAAAGGAAACTCTTTATTAATTTCGAGACAAAGGATATATGTTGGTGACCATGTTTCTTGCCTTGGTGATGTTAAGAGGGGTGTGTGTGTGTGTGTGTGTGTGTGTGTGTGTGTGTTTATTTTGTTCTTAGAAAATGACTAATATTCGAGTAAGCAGTTGGAAATACGGCTTTGTGATTCATAAGGGGTCAAGGTTAAAGACAGGGACACAGAAATCACCAGTATAAAGATCTATGCATTCTGTCAAGATATAATCTAAGTTTACAGCTATACAGCATTCACATAATGCTTCAGTGAAATAACCTTGTAATCCAAAATTTCCAAACTCTTAAAATAGTCCATCGGTGCTGAAACTGAGACACTATAGATAGAAGATTAGACCTAAAAATTCAGATAATATACTTATTAGATAAAAATGATGAAATAAGTATTCTTAAAAAGATTAAAATAATATATGCTTAAAAGTATTAAAGAGAAAAATAAGAGTTAAAAAACATGAAAGGAGAAGGTTAGAAGAAATGAAAAGGGGCCATTGGTGCTAAAATCTTGATTGGATTATAAAAGGTATTTAGAGAACTGGGAGATAGATCTGAGGAAATTATACAGGCACAGTGAGGTAAAGAAAACATGGAAGATACTAACACATGAAGGATAGATTGAAAAGATCCAGTATGTCTAGTAGTGATTTTGGAACACCAAGTAGAGAGTCTAGAAGAGATATTCAAAGAGAAATTTGCTTAATATGTTCCAGAATTGGTGAAAGGCATGAATTTATGGGTTAGGTAACAAAAGTGTCATGAGCAGGATAAATCAAAATAAATCCCAGTCCAGGCACCTCTTGGAGAAATTGTAAAATGCCAAAACAGATAACCTGTAAAGCACCCAGAGGGAAAAGGCATAGCCCTTAACCAAGGAATAAAGGTTAAACTGATTTCTGACTTCTCAATAGCAAGAATAGATGCTAGAAGATAATGGAACTATATTTCTACAGTGCTCAGATAAAATTAATGTGTGTGTGCGTGCACACACAGCCAATTTGAGTGAAATTAAGGCATTGAATATTCATTTGTCAGTAGATCCTTCCTGAAATGACTACGGCATGTGTACTTGAGAATGATGGAAATTGAATTTTAAAGAAGTGAGATAAAAGAAATAGAGGTGGGGCCAGCCAAGTGGCTCAGTTTGTTAAGAGTTAGCTAAGAGCATGAACTCTGAGCAGCAGGGCTGCTGGATCGATTCCCACATGGGCCAGTGATGCTGAGCCCAAGCTGAGCTGTGGCTGAGCTGCCAACAAGTGGCAGGATGGCTCAGCTGGTGTAACAACAAGATTGCCTGTTCGATGGTGGGCTACGCCCACCCGCAACAAAGACTGAACTAGACACCTTGAGCTGAGCTGCCACCTGGATGGCTCAGTGGATAGGTTATGCGTTCTTAACAACAAGGCTACTGGTTCAACTCCCACATGGGATGGTGGCTGTGCCCACCCGCAACTAAGATTGAACACAGCACCTTGAGTGTAGAGGATGGCGACTGGGGTCCTTCACAACGAAGATTGAAGAACAACTTGGCTAGTCCCCTTCCCCAATTCCCAACACTGTTTCCCCTCCCCCAATTCCCCAATAAAATCTTTAAACAAACAAAAAAAAATCCCACAAATAGTGGGGAACAACGAAGTGTTCTGAATAAGAAGATATACAAACAAAAACAGTAGCAATAATGATTAATTAAAGGAGTCTGAACATAGTGGGCTTGAACCACTGGATACAAATAACATTTAAGGTTGAATGGAATTAATGAGTGTTACGATCCTGGTGGTGATCAGGAGTTTAGAACTATCGATTAACTTTGGACTTTAAGTGAAGTATTCATGTTAAAAATTTAAGGATTGCAATAAATAGAAGAATTATAATAAATGTAAACGGTTCAAATTTATTATTGCTGGCAGATTATCCCTTGGATTGAAAATAACCCAGCTGGTCATTGTTAATAAGAGATAATAAAATACTGTCACAGAAAGGTTGAACATAAAAGGATGGAAAAGAGGCACATACTCTCCAGAAAAAAGCAAAACTGAGGTAGCTTATATTAACATCAGATGTAATCGTTTTAAAGAAGGCGTTTATACACTGTTAACAGGTTTAGTTCTCAGGAAGATATCTAAACTTGTATGTAAATAGAATAAAAATATATAAAGCATAAATTGAAAGAATTATAAGGAGAAAGAAACAAATACACAATTTGGTGGATGATTTTAACATGTTTCCCAGTGATTATAAATCAAGCAGACTAACAGTTTATAAGAATATTGAGGATGTGAAATATAAGACTAATAAGTTTGTAGCAATCATAATCTGTCAAAAGAATAAATCATGACAATTAAAATGATACCTATTAAAACTTTTGGAATGCAACTTAAGATGTGTTTTATGTAATCTAACTTTATAGCTAAGTGTCCAGTTCAAGAAGTTATAAGTATCATCAGAATGTACAAGTATACAAGGAAGACAATAACACAAATCAATGAAATGGAAAACACAGTAACATTTCACGAAAACCCAGTGTTGGTAATTTGAAAAGTGTATTAAATAGGCAGACCCTTGGCAAACTGAACCGGGAAAAGGGAGATGGTATCAGTATACAGCTTTAGAATGAAATGGGGAAAAGGAAACATTAAAAATATCAAAAGACAATTCCGAGAACAATATTTTATGTTAACACTTGTAATTAGACATAACAAAATTCTAGAAAGTATAACTTGCAAATTTGTTTCAAGAGAAAATCTTAACCTTTAGCCAATAAAAGAAATTTAATTGTTTTTAAACACTGTATCCATATAATAAAAACTCTTCTTTTCAAACAACAATAATAATAATAACAGCAGCAGCAGAACTCAAACCAACCACAAAGTACCTTAAACTCATTACTAGGAGATTGCTATTAATTATGTAAGTGGCATATAATTCTAATATTCAGCAGTTTTTTTCCAGATTATAGAAAAGGAAGGAATTTTCCACAGCTCACTTTATGAGTTTATAACCTTTATAGGGAAACTAGACAACGTCAAACAAGAAAGGAGAATCATAGGCTAATGTAATTTAAAATGTCACATAAATCCAATATAAAATAATAGCAGACAGTATCCAGGGTGGTATAAAGTAATGAGTTGATAATGAGCAAAACTGGCTTTATTTTAGGAATGTAAGCATGGATTAATATTAGAAAATGTTAGCATTAGACTGAGATAGTTCTGTAAATTAACAGATCAAAGAGAAAAAAAATCAATAGATACAGAAAAAGACCATTGGTAAAATTCAATATGGTTTACGATATTTTAAAATTCATAGCAGATTTGAAATACAAAGCAACTTAAACTGATAGGATATGTGTGATACTGCATTTAATGTTGAAATGCTAAAGCATTCTCTTTGAAATTAGGAACATTTTAAAGATGTCACTTCGGGCCGGCCAAGTGGCGCGGTGGTTAAGCACAGGCTTGGGAAGCCAGCGGCCCGGGTTCGGTCCCACATATGAGGGCCAGTGACACTGCCCTCAAAAAAAAAAAAAAAAAATTTAAAAAAAATAAAGATGTCACTTCTACTCAGGAAAAAAGCAAGGATGCTATTAATATTTCTAATCATCATTAGCTAGAGGTCTTAAGTTAGTGGACAGACAAATAAAGATAAAAGGGTCAGAAAGATGCAACAAAACTAAAATTATTTGCAGATGATATGACTGCCTGTGCAGAAAACAAAACAGTACACAGTTAAGTTTCCAGAATAAGAAAATTATGTAAGGTTGCTAGATGTAGGATCAATATATAAAAATCTGTTAGTATAATTTCAAATTTTTTTCATTTGTAGCTTTAACAAAGGTTTGAGTTACTTAGAAATTTAACAAAAATGTCCATGACCTTTATGTTGAAAATTATTATACTGAAAAGTATAAAAGAAGACCTAAATGTGTTACATGATTTGTTATTGTGTATGGGCTGGGAAACTCAGCATCATACTGATGTCTGCTCTTCGCATATGAATAGATTAATCCAAAATAGAAAGTGAAAATGTACGTGTGTGTATATGCACATGTGTCTGTAGTTTGAGAAACTAATTCTAAAATTCACATTGAGGAGCAAATGGCCAATAACAGCCAAACAATTTTGAAGAAGAATAAGTAAGTGGGGAATTACCCTACCAGGTGTCAAGACATTGTTTCCGTATGTCACTTGGACTATAATCAGGCAGTGATAGACGAAGGGACATATGGAAGTAATAGAGAAGTTACAAGTGGATTCATGGTTATATAGAAACTTGAGAGTGCGTGTATGACAGGTCATTAGAGGGAATAATGGACTATTTAATAAATAGTTTTAGGACAATTAAATATCCATATGGAAAATAACATACATGAAAATAAATTACAGGTAAAAGATCTCAATCTGAAAAGCAAGTCTTTAAAATTTTATTTAAAAAATTTGAAACAGCTTAACCACAATGTGGAAGAGAATTTAAGAAAGATGTAAAGCACTTGCCAAATAGGCAAAAATTGATACTTCTGATTACATTAAAATAAAAACCTTGTATATTCTCTAAGACATCCTAAACATTGTGAAAAGACAAGTATAGACTAAGATATGTTATGCATATAATTGACAAAGGTTTACTATATAGAATTTATAGAGATAGAGAAACTCTACAAATAAGAACAAGACAAAACAGCCCATTTGAAAACTGGCAAAGATAGAATTTACAGCAAATTATTTCTGTATACAAAGAGGCACGTATAAGACATGTAATTTGATGTCTATGACTAAGAATCAGTAAATAAGTTATAGCATATTATATAGTAAAATACTAAATAGCCATTAGAAATGATTAAAATAATACAATACAACCATCAATATTAATCTAAAAATATGCTGAATGTGAGTTTTAAGATATAGTATTTCTATTCTCTGTAATATGTATAAACTAGAATATGTACTGATTTCATTTTAGATCTTTGGTCTTGATTCCTTCTATCATCATCAAGATCTATTTAGAAACACATTTTTTTATTTAAAATATTTTTCTTGCACCTTTTTTCTTTGCATACCTTACTGTTTGTTATGTTTCTTGTTGTATCCTTGGACTTAACTACGCTCTGCGATGTGCTTGAATAAATCTGCTTTCCTATGGCTGCCCCAAACTCTTGTCTTTACCCACCTGTGACCCCATCCCCCAATTCCTGCCTACACTAGAACCCAGTTCATTCTCTTAGGATACTTTGGTTCTTCGGGACCTGGAGTGAAATAGCCTGTATTTGTACTCGGCTTCTCTCTTATTCTAATTGAATTTTAGATTTATCATTCATTTATTCAAGTGGTTTTTTTGAATACAGGTAACATTTTGTTTGTCATAGTTAGAGATATATAATATAGATATTGTTTGTTTTTCAGAATTTAAACAAGCAAGCATACGATTTGGCAAAGGCTTTACTGAAGAGGACAGCTCAAGCTATTGAACCATATATTACCAATGTAAGTCTCACTTGTAATTGTTTGTCCGATGGGTTAGCAAAACTTTTAAAGACTGCTAGAAGCAAAATTTCAATAAGTAGTACAACTTTTCAATTTTGTGTTGTTTAAATCATTAAGTAAAGTGTTTTTTTTGTCCTTCTTAAAATTATTGTTGGTTAATGTTTTCTAGATAGTTAATACTTATCTTCTTTGTTCATTCTTTACTTCTTTCAAATTGCCTAGGAACTAAAGCAGCCTTTTGTTTTGGTTAGCAAGAGACACAGTTTTCTAATATTAAGAGTAGAATTAAACATAATTAGATAAAACATATGGAACTTTTCATTATTCAGAGAAATTGCTCATAGTGTTTTGGAGATTAAATTGATTTGTATAAGAGGAAGATAAACTAATATCAAGACCTAAAAATTGAAGACAAGTATGAATGGCAGTGATTTCATGAAAGTTGCCTATCATGCTTTCTCTGGGGTAGGTTCCATATATTATCTATCTTTTCGAGAAAGGGGAAGAATTACAATGAAATGAGCCCTTTCACTATCATCCGAAATCTACTTATTTACGATTGACCATCTTGTATTTATTTTCAAAAGAAATGTGTTTTAGCTTGATAGGTTCATTGATAGAACTGATCGTAAGTTTTTCTCTTCACGGTTCTGTTGAGTTGCACAACTGTAGGTGACACCATCCATATTGTATTCCTTCTGGGACAAATAGAGAACATAATGTGAATGTTGTCCTCTGGAATTGAGTAGCAGTTCTTTCTTTCCACATACTTTTCACTTTCACCCCCCTCTAAACATGTAAAGGATGTAAGTCTGTCTTCTTGAAAAAAGGAGAAAGAAAGCTTTTTATAATTACTTAAATATTTAATTTTCCTGAAATTTAATCAAGGAAAATTTTTCTTGTAGTATACAAAAATTAATTCAGTATATAAAATACACCATGAAAAGGAACATACTTTATGAAACAGCACCTTGGGAAATCTCAGATTCTGTTTCTGGCTTGTGGCCTTAAACAATTCTAAGCACATGATGATTTGCAAAAATGTGTTTAATTTATAAAGAAATTGGGACGGTTAACTTTCAAAAGCTGGAGTTGATAGGTTGTGTAATCTATCTTAATAATAACTCCAAGATTGGCAGGTAATTCTACAATAAATATTGATTTCTGTAAGTTTTGTGAATCTTGGGTGTTGGCTGGAGTAAATTGGTGAGATTGAGTGGATTGCGGGTTTTTCATTATTGACCTAATGGCACTTGAAGTGTGGGGACCAGACTGAAGCATTCTATCTCAGTGGCCCATTAGATGCACTGGGTGAGCTCCTCCTGGTGGTTAGTTATTTAAATTGATACTGCTCAGCCAGATGATCTTAGGGAATGCTTCACTTTCTTTGATGCCTTTTTCTGGCATAAAAATAAAGTAGTACTATAACATGTTGATAGATTTGCTAGGACTGCGGAAATAAATATTTGATGGGATAATAAAAGAAAAAGTGTTCAAGATAGAATGGTGGTATTTGTTGCAGCTAGGTGATTACGTTTATTATACTATTCTCTCATCATTTATGTTTGAAAATATTTATAATAAAAGTTAAAAGAAAGATAAAAAGACAAAGGAGGGACTGTTAATAATCCCAGCTAAATCAAGGTCAAAACATTTTTCTGTCACACGTTTTGTTAGTTTCCTGCTCTTAGTTCTTACCTACATAAAATCTCCCTCCTTCTCTCCCCACCCCCAACCCTGCCCCACTTATTAGAAGCTGTGGGGCAAGAAGCACAGAATTAGGAGAATGGTCTGAGCATAATTTCCCTTAGATATGTATTCCCACTACTATGTCCATTATTTTCTTCTTTCTCCTTTTTTCTTATCTCTTGCCTTATTTGAGGGTTAGCTAAGAAGTTATTAATAATTACTGGTTTTTTCTCCTTTATTCCCTTACAAGTCTTCTTATTTTTCTGCCTCAAACTTATCCATGTAAAATTACTTTCTAATGAACTTAATTTTAACACATTGTATGCGGGCATTTGAGCGATATGACGAGTTTACTCGTTTCCCACATTCACATTGTAAGCGGGCATTTGAGCGATATGACGAGTTTACTCGTTTCCCACAAACAACGTGTTGTCTTGTAGTAGGATAAAAGGACTACAATGTTAAAAATCATTCTCAGCCTTTTGAATTTGTATATGTAATAGACATTATTCATTTATCTTCCTAATAGAGAATTAGCAAAAATAGAGGTAGAATACTGAGGTAATAATAACACCACTTCTGTTCCTTCTTTATTTGTGTCTTTTTCACTCTTATGTATGGACACATTCAAGTTTGTTGTTTATAGATAGTAATTCTTACATATAGAGGATTTAAGAAATCACTGTGGTGTTCTAGATTATTTTTTAAAATAGAAGTTGTTGTAACTTGACAACCCTGAAAACTAAAAAGTATATGTGTTTTTTTAAAAGTTTGTTATGTATCAAGAACAAAAATTATGTATTGACATTTCAAAAAGTGTCCCGCATGGATCACTTCTTGGCAGTGTTATTATTTTTGACCAGGTAATTTTAATCATGTGTTTTAAGAGACAGCACAAAATTATTTTATTGTGCTGAAAAAAATGTATCTTGATATAGGTAAAATTTGGTTAAATTGCCTAATGTCGCTTATCCTCACTTTTTGCATCTGTAAATTTGGGTTAATAATGCAAATTTGGGTTAATAATGCTTGGGTTGATGGTAGAGAATGTTATTTAATGTGAAAACTCTTTTGTAATTAAAATTGACTGCTTAAATCTAAGGTAGAATTTATCATCGACCTTTAGCTTACTTAGACTCCTTTCATTAGGAGACAATTTTTACAAAATAATTTATAGTGTGAATATTAGTTACCCATTTGTAAGTGAAGATTCATCTTTGTTGGAAGGAAGTACTTTAATCAAATCTATATCCATCTCACTAAATAGTAAGCCCTCATGTAGGTCATGGATTGTTTATATCTGTATCATAAATAGTACCTGTTCCATATTATTTAATTCATTTACCAAGTATGTAGCAGGTACCTACCCTGTGTCAGGCACTGCTAAGGCTCTTATTATACAGTGGAGAAGACTGACTTGGTCCTTGCCTTTATGGAGATTATAATTTTTAAATAAATGTTTTTGATGGAATTTATAAGAAATGAGTTTTTCCCAGAATGATAGAATAAGAGGACAGTTTGATCTCCAAGATGGCCAGCCATATTGGAAAGGATTATTGCTTGTCTGTTAAGGAAAGGTAGATTTACTATTTTTAAACTGGAGAAAATTTGTGAATGGAAACAACAAAGCCACTTTATTTTCAACCTAAATGGCATAATTCTTTTTCCACAGAATTGATAAACAAGGAAGACAAACAAGTTATTTTTAAAACCCATAAAGAAAGAATAGTAAAATAGAATTTGTTCTTTGCCCTTTTGCATGGCTAGGGGAGACCTAAGAAACTATTTAAGAATAACCTAAGAATTAAAAGTAAGCAGAAGAGACACAGAAATGTGAAGTCTTTGGCTTTGTACTTAACATATAGAAAACCTGATTAAACTAAGTTGTGTGTTACTGTCACAGAGAAGAGACCAGGGCAGCTTAAGTGGTGTAAAGAATCTTTAACTCCTCCTTCAAAGTGACAGAAAATACTATTGAGAATATGTGAGAATATCTGGGTTAATTTTTATGTATTTGGAAAGGAACTTGACCATTACGTCATGTATCTTTACCAGTTTCAGTAATATTGTGATCTGAATGTTGAAACTAATTAGAGCTGGCTCCTTAAAGAAAGAAAAAGAAAATATTCAAATTTCAATTTTTCTTGTGTTTCTGTGTGCTTTTAATTGGATTTTAATTAGTGCTATAAACCTTGTATGTTGTTTATTACACAATGATTATCAGAATATAGGAAATCAAAGTTGAGAGAGAGGTTGATTTGCATTATAAATATAAAATTGCATATTTTACAAATGGAAGTGGCTCCTGTTGTGAAGGTGTATGCCTTTGTCTCCCATACATGTTGTTTCCTATACATGGTAAGGCGAACAAGATGTGATCCCTCGCCCTTAAATTTAGTAGGGAAATTAAGACATGTACACAAATCACTAATACAGGATGAACTATGGTAAGTATCTTACTAGGGAATAAAGTGTGATAGGTAGTTGGGTGTTTACTGATAACACTAATTGGTGAGTCAATACTAGATACCTATTTTTAATTGTGTACAAGGTGATGTCCATATTTTTTCTTCATGTACCCTGTAGTGTTAGAAAGTGTTTTGATATGCTTAGTTAGACTTTGTGGAAAATAATAAATTTGAATAATAATTAAGATTTGATAAAACTGATTTTATATATGGTCTTTCTGATAATGATAAATTTTCTTTCTCAAAAGTTTTTTAATCAGGTTTTGATGCTTGGGAAAACATCCATCAGCGATTTGTCAGAGCATGTCTTTGACTTAATTTTGGAGCTCTATAATATTGATAGTCATTTGCTGCTCTCAGTTTTACCCCAGCTTGAATTTAAATTAAAGGTAACTATTCTAAAAATAATATGCTTCTGTCATCTAAATTAGCAAAGAGCATTAATTGTGGCTTTTAATTCTTATAGTGGTTTTTTTTCTGAATATTACAGATGGGGTGGTGTGTTACTGTTATTTATTTACATATTTGTGCCTTCCCTATTTGTGTACCTCCAGTGCCTACCATGGTTCCTAGCAGATAGTAGCTGCTTAATTAATGATTTGCAGGCTGTATTTTCCTCAAAATATTTTCCACATAAATTCTAGTTGTGACTTAGTTTTGAAGTCATAGTTATACATTAAACTTATGTTTTCAAGGCACAGTTTATAGTGGTTCCCAAGACCCTTTGATTGGGCCATAAAAAATAGTTTAGGGTCTATTATCCATATAAGATGAATTATTTTCCCTTTGTGCATGTTATTTTGTACTTGGCCTATGTTGAAAGTTCCTTTGCTTTTCACATAATTCATTGGAATCTTTTAGAGGCATGTTCCCATTGCCTTGACATTAAATTATGCCATAAAATTGAGTTTCACTTATAAATTTGGGGGATATTTCTTTCTCTTTCAAGTTGTTACAGGAAGATGAATAAAGCTCATTGTAATTAATAGTCTTTGATGAATCCCAGTGTACCATCCAGAAAAGTTCTTAAATTATTTCCTTGTTGTATTTATTTCTAAAAAATTTGATTTGTCTCTTTTCAAAACAACAAAATAAACAGTACATTGATACGGTAGTGTAATAATCCTTGTTTTATTCTGGGGTATATTTTTGGTATGATTCACGTGCCTCCCTGCCCCCACCTCCCTTTTTGTCTGTAGTTAGCAATTTTGATGAGGCTGACATACCTTTAATTATTTGTTGGTCTGATTTTCTCTAATAAAAATATGAAATACTATAAGAAATTTTGTATAAAATAAGGAATTAGCATCCCTGCTATCAGCAAATTTAATATCTAGTTAGATTCCATGTGAGGAAGAGGAAAACTAATCCAGATCTAATAAGAGGCCTGATATTGTATGTCATAAAAGATACAAAGAGCATACAATTGAAGCAAAGGAAACATCATCCAGAAGCATACAAAGGTAGGAAGGTGCTGGGTGAAATTTGTGCAACACAAAGAATTACAGTTGGATGGGAGCTTAAAGGAAATTGAAATCATCCCTGACTGCACATTAGAACTTTTCACCTGTGGAGCCTTAATAAACAAGCAGATGTCCAGGCATTAAACCAGACTAGTTGATCAGAATTTCTGGCATAGAGTCCAGACATCATTTGATTTTTATTTTGTGTGTGTGTCTCTGTTTTGTTTTTTTGAAGTTTTAGAGGTCATTCTAATGTGCAGCCAGGGTTGAAAAGTACTTATTTAGAGGAATAATGAGAGAGATAATAGAGATGAATTAGGTTGTGTTATAGGGGCTCTTAATGTTAGGATGAGGCATTGGTTTAAAATAAAAAGAAAATTGGCAATACTGTCATGTAGCACCTTGAATATCACTGTTGTTTGATATTCCATTGGTCACATTTTATGTTCATTTCTAGTGTAGTGGTTGGATCATTCATTTAGCATTTTGTCATCTGTGGGAGGTATCAAAATCAATAGTAAAACTGAGTTCTGATCCTCAGGGTACCCACAATGTAGTATAGGAAGTAGAAATTTTCAGTTTTGCGTGTGCAAGGCTTCATCATGTTATTGAACTCCATTTTGAATCTGGTATATGTACATGTACGTGATCTGACTCTCCTGTTGCGAAACTTGAGCACATACCTATTTCTACAAAGAGCTTATCCAGAAAAGTCATGTGAAATTCTGTTTACTGTAGGCCTGACCTCTATCAGTGTCTGTTCTTAAAAACCACAAATAGTTTTTCAAGAGTCCGAAGTACATTTGATTTGAGTTAGTTTTTGAATTTGACACTGAGTGTAAATAAGGCTTATTTGTTGGAGGGAACTTCTAACATTTAATCAAACTTTAAGATGTATTTTCAAGCAGGGAGTACAGCTTTAATGTAATTTGCTATGAATGGAGCATTTAAGATAACATTTAATTTTGTGAAAAGCATATTGAACGTTTTTATGTCTAATACTGGGTTGTCAGGAAAGTCATGATGTGTTTTTTCCATTGCAAAAATATATCATGACTTTTCCCACAACCCAGTATTTCATCTGGAGTTTATGGAAGTTCTGTGAAATTGGAAGATAAGGGAGATCATGGGAAAAATTATTCTGAAGATATCTATGTCATGATTTTAAAGCTGTGGTTGTGTTTTGTTTTAGAGCAATGATAATGAGGAACGCCTGCAAGTTGTTAAACTACTGGCAAAAATGTTCGGTGCCAAGGATTCAGAATTGGCTTCTCAAAACAAACCTCTTTGGCAGTGTTACTTGGGCAGGTATATGATTTTGGTGTCCTGTGTAAAAGTCATGTATGTTTATATCTACTTATATTATTTTAAAACACGACTGTCCATGAAATCATGAAAATGAAGTTTTATGGTTTAGAATTTTGAATGATAGTGTTGGCCATATTCACAATTTCTCTTTTTATCTTTGTCCTCAGTAATTTTAAAAAGATGATACATTTAAAAAGCTATCTCATAAAGCATTCTAATAATGAAATTAAAACGTATTGTTACATAACAGTGATTAATTCCAACTGAAAATACATCACTGTGAGAGAAAACCTTTCCACACACACACAAAATATCTATTTAATTAGATTGAGATATGTATTGTAAGAACACCCACAGAATGAATAAATAAATGATTGTGTGTTCCTCCTCCTAATCTCCTTCCTCCATTTCTCATTTAAAGAATGATAAACTGGGTTCCTTCTCTGTTTTTAATGATCCACAAACTTCTTAAAATTGGTTACAAAATTTTGAGTGTGTTTATTTCTGTTTATGTTTCTAAAGGTATCTTGACTTTGAATATGTTAAAACCACTCCAGCTCCCCTGGCTGAAACCTACTTTGACCCTAAGGATAAAGAGAGATTTTCTTTTTTTCCTTTCTAATTATCCTCTTAAGAAATAATGCAAATAAATCATTAATAAATAAATAAGATTTAAAGATTTACTCTATTTTATTTGTATTGAAATTAAGTCATCACTTTTCTTCCCATCTATTTTTTTTTTTTTTTTTTTTTTTTTTTGAGAGCAGTGTTACTCTCATATGTGGGACCTGAACCGGTGCCACTGGCTTCCCAAGCCAGCAGTTACCCACCGTGCCACTCGGCCAGCCCTCTTTCCATCTTAATACCAGAACTGGCAATGAATTATGATAAATTTAATATCTTTTAATAAGGATACAAGCATTTAAAAGTGCTTGCTAGGTGCAA
Source organism: Aselliscus stoliczkanus (assembly GCA_033961575.1). Classification (NCBI taxonomy): domain Eukaryota; kingdom Metazoa; phylum Chordata; class Mammalia; order Chiroptera; family Hipposideridae; genus Aselliscus; species Aselliscus stoliczkanus. Next base: position 99,286,746 of record CM066727.1, on the reverse strand, counting down.
AATTGTTAACCTGATTTATCTGTTCGAAATTCAATAACATTTAACAAGTTTTGATAAACTAATACATACTAGCCCTTGTCATTTTGAATTTTGTTTCTTTTGTCTCTTAACTACAATGCAAAGTTCTTGGGTGGTGGCAAAATATTTTATAAGTGTAATTATGCAACTCAATTTAAAATCCATTTTATTGAATGTGTTAAAACAAAAATACAATTTTTACATATAGGCATTCAGTATATCTTTAAATCAGGACTTGGATTTCCCAAACTTTATAAGTTTTTGAGGAAAAATCCCAAATTTTATGTCACCTTTCTGTTATTTTGTAGTATTTTCTTTTTAGAATTGTATTTTCAGTGTACTTCATAGAACACATTTTTTTTCTAGTGATAAGCTTTCATGAATAATTAGGTGCTTATTTGAAGACTTCTTTTTTTCTCCTTCAATAATGCTAAATTTGTTAGGTATAGGGCAACACAAGATTTGGATTCCTTTGATCTTATAGAATTAAGACATCTGAAAATATTGAGTGGCAAATTATCACTTCACTATAATGTTCTTATTACTTAAAAAGTTGCTTGGATTGTTTTTTTTAAATCACTGTTTCATAGTCCATAATGAATTAATGTATATAGGCTTTGAAGATTAGTGTTTGGAGACAAGTAGACATCAGTGCCTCCAGATAGAGGAATGCAGTGCCTTCTAATATGATCAGGCCTCTAGATCTGACTACCAATTTACAGGATTTAGGAGAGAGGGGACCTGTTAATTGACATCAGAATGATACAATTAGCAAAATCTTAACTGTGGGAAGACACTACATAAACAAACACCAAACAGTAGCTTTACCAAATAAATTATAAGGGAAAAAAAAGAGATGGAGGGAAAATATAAACTTAAAAGATACTTAAATGACATACCAACCAGAGTTAATTTTTTTAGAGACACGTACTAAGGTATTTACATTTCCATATAAAAATTGGCTTTGATAGTATTGGACACATAATAATTGTGATAGTTAACTGGGTAGGACTAATTTAGGCACAATTTTAAAGTCATATAAAGTCACATGGAGGTTAGTGTAAGACCAACCATATGTTTGTGAATGCTCTGTATTGAAGAAAGGATTTTTTGACGGAAGGCTTTCTTTTCAAACACACTGGGATTTATATAATGTATATATGAACTGTGTATATACTTGCATAAACAAACACATTTGAAAGTATAATATTTATAGGAAAAAATTTGTCATTTTAATTCTTGTACTTAAGCCAAATGTGTATTGTTTAAACATGCTCCTTAAAAGTACATAGTTCTCCCAGGAGATTATCCTAGAGGGTCTAAAACGTTTATACATATATAGTATATCAAACATTTTGTAAAAATAGCCTACTGAATTATCCTACAAAATTTTTATTCTTTTAATTAGAGAAATAAACATCAGTTGAATGCCAATTAAGCATATATCTCTTTCTCTGATTTTCAATATCTCTCTGCCTTTATATTTTATCAGGTTTAATGATATCCACGTACCAATACGCCTGGAATGTGTGAAATTTGCTAGCCACTGTCTCATGAACCATCCTGATTTAGCAAAGGACTTAACAGGTATCCTATACCCACAGCAGCAAATATTCTAGGTGCTTTTTGATGAAAAAAAAAATGGTTTTATATATGGGACAAAAAAACCCACCACTCCTTTTTTTGCTATTGTGATAGGCCAAGTCTTGTTTCAGTTCATTCATCAGCATGGAACTTACTCTCTGCAGCCAGAATTTTTACCTCCTAGTGCCTACTTGTGCTAGAAACACCTGTAAAATGTTAGTGTTCTCGGAGATAACAATAGTTTCTTAGTTAAGTAAATTCTAAAAATATTTCAGGCATTTGGATTTGACAGGTCTTGACTGAATAGATTATAAGACTTTAATGTTCCTCAGTATTTTGAGAACTTAGGTGAGAGTCATTAAATTGTAGACTAACCATGCTAAAATGGAGGTAAGTTTCCTGAAATCTGTGTAATTATAAGGCAGTTCAGAACTTTGTATTTTTGTAGTAATGGGAATATCACATATTTGACTATTGCTGTTCTATTAATTTTTCAAAAATTATAAAATAGTTCAGAAAATACATGTGTATGTAACAGCTACTCTGTCTTCCTCAGAAATGTTAGCAATTTGCTGTATTTGCTTAAGAGATTTTTAAAAAGAAAGTAAATTGTAGAGATTGTTGAAATGCCCCTCACAAACTATTCTTCCCACTTCTGTAGAGGGTAATCATGCTACTCAATTTGGTATGCATCCTCTTCATGCTTTTCTGTGTGCCACATGTGTTATCTGTCCATGAATTTATAGTATTGTCATGTGTTTTAAAAATTTTATGGAAACGATATCATTGGAATTTGATATAGTTGAACATATTTATACTTCTTATTTTGTGTTTTCTATTTTCCATGCTTTATGTTTGCTGCTTTTTTCCTGCTCAATTGATTTATTTTCTTTGTTCTCATTTTTCCCTTTTTTTCTCCATGGGCTTGGAGGTTAACATTCTCTTTGGTGCTTTCACTGCGTAATGGATTAATGAAGTCTGAAGTTAATCAGAACTCTCCCACTTTTTTTGAGCAGTCAGGGACTCTTGAAAACTGGAACTGTGAGCACTCTTCTCATCTCTCACATTATTGTTTATTATTACTTGATTATTTACTCTTTTTTAAACTTGACCAACTTGTACTACATTTTTTGCTCCCCTTTTTATAGTGTTTTCTCACAGTTACTTCTTACTACTTCCCTCCAAGTTTCTTCTGATAAAGAAAATCATAAAATATAGGCTTGTATAACATTTTAAAAAATTGTTTGTCATAGTAATACTTTCAGGTTTTGTTGACTTCCTATCAGTCAGATGTACACAGTAGGTATTTATCAGTTCATCAAATTTGGAGTGAAGATACCTTGCTTCTCTGTCTGTTTACTCACACCTGAAGGTGGACTGCTTGCCCTGTGATCTTCTGTTTTACAGCATTGATCTTAAGACAATCCATTCTCCCTCCTCTCACATCCCCCTTTTCCCTCCCTGCCTCCTTTCTAAACTGTGCACACCTGCCGAGTGCCTGTGCGCCTGCTTCTGTGTGCCTGTCTGTGTCTGTCTCTCTTTTCTCTTCCCCCTGCTCTTTTTCTCTGGATACCCCTTTTACCGTAGCATCCTTGTGCTACTGATGCACTATTCTCTGAGAAAATTAATGATAGTGTTTTGGAGAACTTTTTCCTACAAAATGTCTGTTTCAGCTAACTTGTTTTCCCCACGTTTCATTTGCTCTCGCTCTATTTGCTCTGTTTGAGGCATTCCTTAAGTGCTTGACAACCCTTGGCTGTTTGCTCCTAATGAAGAGTGGGGACTAAATAAAAAGGTCTTCAGGAACCCTGCGTTAATGGGTGGGATTGTCGACTCAGACCTTCACTGTACGACCATTAGGGTGGGTTATTCCTTGGAAAACCTTCGTTTAGATACTTCCTCTTCAACTACGCAGATTCTCCAGAGAGTATGCTATAAGGAGTTTGAAAGTTTAGTTGCTCTAGTGTCTTTGAGACTTCTGTATTTTTACTTCGTTCTTTTTTATTATTGAATCGTATTCCATTGTTAAGAATGCACTTTTCTTTTTTAATGGATATCTGAGTTGTTTTCAATTTGGGACTATTAGGACTAAGATTACTGTGAGTATTCTTGTAGAAGTGTTTCTGTGAATTTATGTTTTTATTCCTTTTTGGAATTACTTAGGAGTGAAATTGCTGGCCATAGGGTTAATACATGTTAAACTTTATAAGAAATGACTAAGTGCTCCTTTGTAGTTGTACTATTTTCTGCTTGCACCAGAAATGTTTGAATTCCAGTTGTTCAGTGTCCTTGCTAACATTTTGTATTGTCAGTCTTTTTGATTTTAGCCTCATGGGTCTTGCTCTTCTGTTGCGGTTTTAGTTTGCATTTTCCTGACGACCAATGAGATTCAACATCATTTTATGTGCATATTGATACATTATCCTCTTTTATGAAGTGTCTAAATGTTAAACCCATCTTTTTTTTTCATTTGGCTTGTTTGTTATTTTTGTTTTTCTTTGTAATAGTTCTCTATTCAGCATCTTTTTTACAGTATAAAAAATTTAAATATTTTTTACAGTCAGAACTTTAAAGCAAAGTTTATTATTGGCTCAATAGTAGATAGATGTTTTGATATTTTTAATAGCTATTTAAAATATACTTTAGATGTAAATTATTTCACCAATAATCTTTTTAGTCCTTACGATTGTTTTGAAAGTTTTGCTTTAACGAAAGACAGTACAGTGGTCCTCCAGTATTTGCCGGGGGTTAGTTCCATCCCTACCCTATGGGTACCAAAATCTGAGTATGTTTACGTCCCTTATATAAAATGATATAATATATGCTACACAAATCCTTATACTTCAAAGTCATCTCAAGATTATTTATAATACCTAATATAATGTAAATTCTGTGCAAGTAGTTGTTGCACTGAATTGTTTAGGGAATGATAACATGAAAAAAAAATGGTACATGTTCAGTACAGAAGCAACCATTGTAGGCCTGACTATACAGTACATGCCATGAACAACATAACATTTTGTTTTTTCAAATATGTTCAATTGGTGGTTAGTTGAATTGATAGATGCAAAACCAGTGTATATGGAGGGCTGGCTATATATAGTTTCATTTTTATATGAAACATGTTCTAGATTTTCTAGTCTTCATCCTCTGGACACATTTTAATTTTTGTAGTTGGCTAAAAGCTCCGAAAAATCGAGGGGTCTAACTTCTCTTTATGCAAATTTTCAACCAGTCCTCAGATTTTCAATTGCAGTCTTTCTTTACCTTTGCCTTTCTCAAAGCTCTGTGCCTTGAATTTCCAACCAGTTTCAGGGTTCTTCTGCTATGGAATTGAGCTCGTTTATTATTTTCTTCCCCTTTTGGATTTCATATTTTTTCCTTTTTCATCAGGCATTTACCTGTAATCCATCTGCTAAAATTTTGTCGATACTCTCTTTGCTATGGTCTGTTATTGTCCCATTTAAAAAGCATTTTCGTAGGATTTCAGGAGTGAGCTGAGATAAATATGTGTGATACACATGCATTTATCTTATGTGTTTTCTTGACATTGTGTTTGTGAGATTCATCCTTGTGACGTCTGCCAAGTTTGAGGGACATAGCCATATTGTGAAGAGTATTATTAGGTGCTTCGCATGCTAAGTAACTGTTGAGGATTTCTTTCTTCTCTGTTTTCTTTTCCACTGCACAGTAAATATCTGGAAGTTAATAGTTCTTGTGTATACCTGTTTAATATGAATGATTTGTTTCAGGGAAATTGAGATGCCTCTTAAAATTTTTTGTGTAATTTTTTTTTTCTTTTTAGTGGTATCTAAGATAATATATATTGCATTCAAAACAAGTACAGTGAAAGATAAAACTCCTATATTTATCTTGGTGGGGAAATGTACTTGATATATATTTAACATACCCCATTTGAAATCACTACTAAAAATAACTTTCTTTACCAAGTTAGGTAAAATAACCTTTCTATGCAGAAGTATTTTAGCAACGATGTGGTCTTTCTTAGTTTTTGGAATAGTTACTGTTAGTAGAGAATGCTCATGGTGGATGGGCTTGAGACTTGAGGAAGGGTTTTATAGGTTTTTACATTATAATCATTGGTTAAATGGTTTTATAGAGAAGTAAATTCATTCACAATCATAAGCACAGTTTGTTGTTTATAGGCTTGGCTATATTATTACTCCAAATCCAAACAACGAAATTGTATCTTACTGGTCTTATTATAAAAAGCTAACTATTTTATTTTTTTAATTTATATTCAGTTTTTAATAACATATTCAGCTAATACGTTATTACTGAAGATTATTAATTTTTCTTTCAGCGTTCCCCATGCTAGATTTGAATTCCTCTGTTTTTTACTTTACGATACTCCTCCAGGCAGTCATAATTGTTAAATGTTTCATTTCTTCTGTATTCCCTTTGGCCCATGTTAGTTCAGTTAAATGCAGTTGTCTGTGGTCTTTCCTGTAATCCTATTTCTTGGCGACTAGCATCTCTTTTTTTTGTCTCAGCAACCTCACTCGAGGTTTCCTGAGTTAAGGAATAGAAACTGGAATACTCTATAGCCTTTCCCAGTAAACCACTTGACTTGAATATTTTAACCATTTAAACAAAAAAACAGGTGAAACATTTAATGTTGATATATTTCTTGATACGTTTATAGTGTGTTTAATTAATAAGATTAGGAACTCCTTAAGTACCCGGCCCCCCAAAGGGATGTTTTACTGCTCATTGGCATGTAAATGACTGTGTTTTATCTGAAGGACTGACCTTTTTCATCCCTTACTTTCTCTTTCCCCTGCTCCTAATTTTCTTGAATCTTTGAACCCCTTCTACTTAGGTTTTGTTTTTGTTATGGTTTACTTTGAAAGGTTTTATGCAAGTTTTAAAAATATTTTCATTGTCTGAAGATAATTTTTAAAAAAATGTTTATTTCACAATAAAAGAATAAAAAAGTAAAAAATAAATAAAAGAGGTATATATGAAAAAACGATGTTAAAAGATGCAAACTGAGTTTCTGAGATTAAAAAAATTCAATGTCTCAGATAAAAAATAAACTGAATGAAATTAAAAAAAATATTTTCGTTGTTAAAGTTCCATTTTAATAAAATAAAATTTTGTCTTTCAGAGTATCTTAAAGTGAGGTCACATGACCCAGAGGAAGCTATTAGACATGATGTTATTGTGTCTATAGTTACAGCTGCTAAAAAGGATATCCTTCTGGTGAATGATCACTTGCTTAATTTTGTGAGAGAGAGAACATTAGATAAACGGGTAAGTAGGAGTAATAATTACTATTAGTAAGTTTTCATTTTGAATACTTGAAGTTTAGTAGTATTTCATTTGAAAATGTTGGGATTTAAATGTAATTAGCCCTTTTGGGAGGGCATTGTAGTGTTTAAAATAATGTTCATGAAAATTGTAACATATTTTTTTAGCTTTTCTTTATTAAGATTATTTGTTCTCATCCTAAAAACGAGATGGTCTTCAGTGGTAGAGTACTCAGATGTCCAGCTTTACACTAGTATTAGTAAGTGACTTTTGTAAAGGACCTCTGACACAGCTTCTCATTGTTGGCTCTCTTTTCTTTTTCTTTGATTTGGGTATCAGTTGATAGTCCTCTAGCAGCTGGTTGTATTATAATTTCCATGAAATAGAAAAAGAAAAGATGTCTTCAACTTGGCAGAGCTAAACCCAACATGCTTCTAGCCTATGTTCTGTGACCCCAACCTTCCTTCTTGAATGAACACCCACTAGCCCTACCCATTAGCCAGTGGCTTCTGAAGAAAGGACCTACTTTGTTACATTCGTATCCCACATTGCCTGGGATGGATTAGGACACAGTCAGGGTTTCAGTGGAAGTTCATCGCCCCCATGCCCCAATCCCCTTTGCCTTCATGGTGGGTTTATGCACTTACACTTAAGAGTCATTTTGGTGAAGGATGAAAATCTTTGTTGTTTTTTTGGGTTAATTAGCAAAGAAAGTAGGCGGCCTATTGGTAGCTGTGAATAACTTTCACTAGGTAAATATAGCAATTTAATATTTGCTTATAAAGTTGATTATACTATCTCCATCATTTTGATTTTCTCTGATAATGCTGGTTATGGGTGCAGAATAGATGGGCAAGAATTGCATGGTTTTCCCTCTAAACCTATGGGTATTCAGAGCAACTTATTTTAGCTGATAAATTTAATCTTGTTTTTAGTGACTATTTCGTTGAGGTAAACAATGAAAATGCCAAAAGTCATAAAGAAGGAAAAGGAGAAGTGAATACCAAAAAATAATTGAATGTATTTATAGTTTTGGTAGTGTTAGAATATACCCTGACTTCAAATTCTCCTTAAATCAGCAGTTTAGGGAATTAGAGATAAGATAGGGAATTAAAGTTTTATGAGTAAGGGTTCTGAAGTCTTTTGTTTCAGTATGTATGTGTTAGATGGATGAGGTTATTCGTTTTTTTTTTTTTTAATTGGGTAATTGGGGAGGGGAACCAGTTAACCAGTTGTTCTTCAGTCTTAGTTGTGGAGGGCGCTAGTCGCTATCTGGCTGCCCTCAGCAGCTGGTGCCTCTCAGCTCAAGGTGCTGTGTTCAATCTTAGTTGAGGGTGGGTGTAGCCACCATCCCATGCAGGAGTTGAACCAGCAGCCTTATTGTTAGAGCGCACACTCTGTTCACTGAGCCATCCAGGTGGCAGCTCAGCTCAAGGTGCCAAGTTCCGTCTTTGTTGCAGGTGGGCATAGCCACCATGCCATGCAGGAATTGAACGGGCAGTCTTGTTGTTAAGAGCGTATGCTCTATCCACTGAGCCATCCAGGTGGCAGCTCAGCTCAAGGTGCCGAGTTCCATCTTAGTTGCAGGCGGGCATAGCCACCATCGAACAGGCAATCTTGTTGATAGGAGCACGTGCCCTCACCAGCTGAGCCATCCTGCCACCTGTTGGCAGCCCAGTGGCATCTCAGCTCTGTCACAGCTCACTGGCCCATGTGAGAATTGAACCGACAGCCCTGTTGCTCAGAGATTGTGCTCTTAAGCTAACTCTTAACCAACTGAGCCACTTGGCCGGCCCTGGATAAGGCGATTCTTAACTTACTGTAATAATTTAAAAAAAAAAAAAACACACACAAAAAACAAGGGAAGAATATTGCTATAAATGATATGAATGATAGACTGCAAAGGAAAGAGGAATAAGGAAAAAGGAATAATCTGGGCAGATTTATGAAATTCTAAACATTACTAACATCCTACAGATTGTAGTGTATGTAAAATTAAAGAATAAACTCATTCCAAAATAATTAAGCAGTGTTAGATACACTATAGCAAGTATGTATATTTTAATAAATAGTTGAATACGTTTCTCTTATACTTGAACTGATTCCCAGATATACAAAATGAAACACTGATGTGTCTTTTACATTTAGCATTTGATAAAGCCAATATCATATATACCTTTTAATATAAATATGCTTAATATACACTCTAATTTGGAAAAAATATTATAAGGGATAAGTATCCCTTACCAATTCAAGTGACTATGTAGCTTGTGATTGACTTTTGTTTTTAGGGTAGGTGATGTTTTAAGATATGAAAGCATTAAAATTCTTATACGTGTTGATATATCTGTATTTTACATAGTATATTAAAATGATAGTTGTGTTTTTTTATCTAGTCCTTATAAATTGATACCCAGTAAGTTCATTTTGATGAAAATATATTATGTAAAGTAAATTAAAAACTAGAAAACCAGACTTTCTTGAATTAATACAATGGAAACATTTTTAAATTATACAAAAACATTTTTGTTTTTATTTTAAGTGGAGAGTGCGCAAAGAAGCTATGATGGGACTTGCCCAAATTTATAAGAAATATGCTTTACAATCAGCAGCTGGAAAAGATGCTGCAAAACAGATTTCGTGGATCAAAGACAAATTGCTACATATATATTATCAAAATAGTATTGATGATCGGTAAGTTAAGGGCACTGTATATAAAACATTTGGTGTTTTGGTGTTATATAACTGTTGTTGATCTGTTGTTTTAGGCAAACTATAACTTTAAACTCCATCCTCAGTTTTAACTGCAAGCTAAAGGTAGGTTGTGACTAATTTTCTTCCCACCAAAGCAACAAATGAAGCAGTATTGTACATATAACTTTAGGGATGGCTACAGCTTTTATGTTTGTTTTCATATATTCATTTCATATATTATTGAAAAGTAGGAATGTGTGTTATTTTAATTTAAATTTTGTTTTATAGGTAATTGTGTTACAAGGATCATAAGTATTTTTTTCCAAATAGAATTTTTTCAGATAAGATTCAGATAAACTCTTTAGACATTTAAAATAAAAACAATTCCTCCCCAGAGCTAAAAATACAGTTTATAAGTTTGTATAAAAACACAACTGAATATAATCTTTGTATTTTTTTATTCCAGTGTAAGATTAGAGCTTTGTATGTATCCTAACCACTGAATAGTTAATAGACCTGTAAATCCTGCTTGTAGTCTGAATTGGTTTGACAGATTGTTAGTGGGATCCAAATGATCTTGCCTATAGCAGGTCAGAATGAGAAAATTAAGAACCAATAGGCCATCTTACATTTTAAGAGGTAAGAAAACAGTATCGTAGGTTAACATTATCTAAGACAATAATAGTTAACACTTCCATAAAATCAAAGTTTTTTTAGACTTTGAGTGTGCGGCATGCACGGAGATTTGCATATGATTTGATAGCACTTTTTTGTACTTTTGATCCGGACTTTTTTCATCATGATCACTATAAAAACTCAGTCTTACACATTTCTGCATAATTTTAACGTATAACTGGAACAGATATTTAGGATTTGTCACTTCGAAAGACCTGGTATAGTTTTGTTTTTTTTTTATAACCCTTTATTATTCAGATAACGAAATTCAGTCCTTGATACATAATTTGCCCAAGGTCACAAAGAAGCAGCTATAGCTGGGTGTAGGGCTGTTTCCAGTACATCCAGCTAAATTTTTTTTTTTTGGCTCCTGTTCTTAAGAAACAAATTTTTGATTGAAACTCCCATTTCCACTCAGAAAACAGAAATTTCTTTTATATGTGTTCTTCATTTGTTTTGGAATTTTATATACAAATTGAATACATACATTTAAAACATCAGTACAGTCCCTTCTCTGTGTTCTTTTGTAGATTGCTTGTTGAGAGGATCTTTGCTCAGTACATGGTTCCCCATAATTTGGAAACTACGGAACGGATGAAGTGCTTGTATTACTTGTATGCCACACTGGATTTAAATGCTGTGAAGTATGTTTCAAATGTCAAACTGCTCTTTCCATCTTTTGTAGTATACTGGATTTTAGGGGGGAAAAAGTAACTATATTTTTAAATGTTAACAATTTATGTAATGTAAACATTGGTTAAATGGTCAGGCACAATAAAATACATGGCTGTTTCTTTCAGAAAGTACTACTATCAACATGAGATTAACAGGGATTTTTGTAAACAATTTAAAAAGAGAGATAATTGGGCCGGCCAAGACACTGTCCTCAAAAAAAAAAAAAAAAAAAGAGATAATTGACATGGAACCTTCTAGGATTGGATTTTTCTCCAGATTTTCATATTGTTGCCTTAACAGATACTGATGGACCTTTTTTTTTTTTTTTTGGCGGGGAGAAGGTCTTTTTTTTGTGTGTTTTCCTTAAGGCATTAAAAAGATCCATATTATGAAAATACTACCACCTTATTTCCACCCAATACTGATCTATTTATTTGCATTATAGTGTATGGTGGGGTATTTATTTTGGGGCTGCTTAGCCTCAGCATAATGTTATAGTTTGACATGAGGGTAAGCACAGATATATTAATATTTTTATGATCATGTTTATTCAAAAAATACTTTTAGGTTCTTTTGTGGGGAATTGGTACTTCGGACGTGGAAAAGACACTGCTAATTGGATCATGCTAAAGGTTAGGAAGTCGAGGCCTAGAGATTGATTTGCTTTAGGTTTTAGAAAATGGAGGTCCTTAGTAGTTCAGCAACTGCAATTACAACTGTTGGGGACTAAATGTTCAAAAATTGGAAGTTTGAGGAGCTGTATATAATTTTCATTCCTGCTGCTTATAGGACTTTTGGTTTCACTTCCCCATGGAAATTACTGTATGTGCTGTTTATATCTTTCATAGAAACTTTGAGGGAAAAGGTTGTAGAGCGGAGAAATATACATTTCTTGACACCCTCCTGTATTTCAGGCATGGGAATATGTATAATCTGCTGCTGCTTTGGGGCTACAAAGCAGAGCTGAGTAGTTTCAACAGGGACTGTATGGCCCATGAAGCTTAAAATATTTACTGTCTGACCTTTTATAGGAAAAGCTGCCAACCCTGAATATAGTGATATTTTTCTTGTTTTACATATCACGAACTGAGTCCCGCAGAGGTCAGTTACCATGCACAAAGTCAAAGAGTAGTAAGAGACAAAGCCAGGATTTGAACTCATTCTGCCTGGTTTCAAAGCACATTGTTTTTCCACTGCACATGGTAAAATATGTTACTACTATATTTAATTGATTTTAAAACATAAAATTTTCATATGATAACATCTGTGGAAATGGAATGTATTCTTTGTGGTACAATTGATGGCCTCTTAGAATGGATCGTATGTCATATATATCCAATTTAAAATCACAGTCAATCTAGACTTCTTGATTCAGTTTAACTGTCATTCAGGAATGAAAATGAAATAAAGACACTTTTATGCAAAAAATGAGAGTTCACCACTCAAAGATCCTACTTGAAAAAATTACTAAAGAATAATAATTTCTTTTGGTGAAAAAGGAAATTAAATTCAGAAGGAGGGAATAGGATGCAAGAAGCAACAAAATTTTCAAACACTTTAGCAGATCTGAATAATCAATGCCTATAAAAACAATACTAATAATAAATTTTTCTTAACAAGGGCTGAGTGTGTGGTTTAAAAAGTAGGTTAGCATATAGGTCGATATTTAGCCAGCACACACCGCTTCAACAGGCTGTGAGCTCTCTAAAGAGTCTCTGGGATCTCCACCACCACCACCCTCCACTGCCCTTCCCCTGGGCAGAGCAGGAGGGCCTCCAGGACTTTGTTCTACTGGCAGGCTTTCTGATTGGCTGGTACTGTACCTTTGTGAAAAAAAATTTGAATACTAGGTTGGACCCTGTCAGATAACAACATGTAAGATGGCAGGTAAAGTGTTCCTCCGGTTCTTTTATCATGTAAGAGTGAAGACAGACATGTGAATTAGTTAGACCATTAATCAGTGTGGGCATAAAAAATTGAGTCACCCCTTAAGAGAATAGAATTGGAATACAGAGTTTCCAAATTCACAGGAGCAAAAAAGAATTAATGAAACTTTTAATATGAGAAATGGAAAAGAAATTATAAATAGAAAACACAACATATAAATAGCAGTTATAAAACTATATATGTTAGATATCATTCATCACTTAAATTACAAGTATATTTGATTGAATTAAAAAGTAAATATGCTAATCACAAAAGATACACTGAAAAATAATACCACAGAAAAAATGAAGTAAATTCCAATCTATGGACCAGTGTACTCTACAAAAATGGTTGGTTGGGTGATGGACATTTATCTGTTTCAAGTTAAAATACTTATATATATTTAATTTTTAAGGGCCAGCCAAGTGGCGCGGTGGTTAAGCGCTGGCTTGGGAAACTAGTGGCTCCGGTTCGGTCCCACATAGGAGGGCCAGTGACACTGCCCTCAAAAAAAAAAAAAAAAACCATAGACACATTAATTTTTAAAATGATGTTTTATTTTAACCAACTTTTTGGAATTAACCAACTAACTATAAGTCTAAGTAATACTTATCAAGATTTGTTACATATTTAACTTTATATTTATCTGTGATTGTCTTCTCCAAAAGTCTTTACATTTATTATTATGAAATATTTAATTCACACAAAGAAATCACATGAGTTTCAAAGCCTAGTAAAATATCTATGAATCTAGTACGTTGTGAACTCTTCCCCTTATTCTCCTACATCTAGAGGAAACTAGCACCTTTAATTTTGTTTCTCATTTCCTTTTAAAAAATAGTTTTATCATATGTATACACATATATCTGTATGTGTGTATCCCTCAGTAATAATATTATTTATTTTTGCTTTTTTGGAACATTATGAAAATGTAATTTTATGAAAATGGAAATGAACTTTATGAAAGTGGATGTAATCTTCTGTGACTGCCCTCTCCTTCCCCCCGGCCCCCCCGCTCTGTTGTGTTCCCAAGATTCACCCATAATATACTATATAGCTTGTGGGTCATTCATTCATTTTAATGGTAGTATCTAATTATGTCAGTATGCCTCAATTTTATTTTGTTATCTTGACATTGGAAGTTTGAGTCAATTGAAAGAATTTGTGTTATTTCTATTTTTTTTACTAATACAAATAATGCTACTATGACCTTTTTTCCATTTAGTATACATGCAAGGGCTTCTCTAAGTTATGGTTATGAATGGTTCTCAAATTTGGCTACATATTGGAATCACTTGAAGAGGTTTAAATAGTACTGACACCTGACTCTAACCTTCAGAGATCCTCATTTAATTTGTCTAGAGTGTAATCTGGGCATTGGTGGTTTCAGGAAAACATTTGTGGAGATTTTAATGGGCGACCAAGGTTTGGAATCACTGATACGTAGCTAGGACTGGAATTGTTGAGCATGTACATTTTCAGCATTACAAACTAGTGTCAAAGTATAAGCTGCTGTCTGGTATGGTTATACTAATTTATGCTTCAGCCAGTGGTTTGTAAGTTTCTACAGCCTCCTAAACATTACCAGACACCTTATTTTTTGGAGAAATTTTTAGGTATCAGTTTTTATGTCATCTTTTTTCATTTTCCTGAATACTAATAACATTGATCTTTTCATTAACATTTCCAGTTTCCCCATAGTCCTCACCATAGTCCTCGGTATTGGAACACCTGTCATATTACCATTCTAGCCCAGAAGTGATTTGAATTTGTGACCTCTCATTAGTTTGAAAGCTGTTAACAATACCTGCTTGGCACACAAGTGCCTGGTAGGAACTTGTTTGATAAGGATTCTTATTTGCTGAAAGAGGCATATATTTTATTCTTTAACCACGTTCTTTTGGGAAAGACAAAATACTTCATATATTTTAGACTTTTGATGTATATCAGCTTTTGAATAAGCCCCTAAGTTAATAGAAATTTTGATTATTTCTAATCAACAAAATAATAGAGAAAAAGAATAGAGGCAGGGCCGGCCGAGTGGCTCAGTTGGTTAAGAGCTCCGCTCAAGAGTGCGAGCTGAGCTCTGAGCAACAGCAGTTCAATGCCCAGCCTGAGCTGAGTTGCTGTTGAGCTGCCAACAGGTGGCAGGATGGCTCAGCTAAAAAAAAGAACAGAGGCAGGTGTGAGTCTTCTCTGTTCATGATGTGTATCTCCACCTCCCCACGTTCCCAAACAACTGCTAGGGAGGAGAGTAAGCAGCAGCATCAGGTGTCCTGGCTGTAACCTTTGTTGGGCGGGCTGTCACCTAGACAGTTTTGTACTACTGTATCTGATGGGCAGTTTGCCAACTGGGAGCAGAAGGTTGGAGAAGAGAGTTCTCATCAACATTTGGACAAGTTTCTGCCTGCAGCCCAGTGCTATCTGTCATTTTCTTTGAGTTGGCCCAAACACGGAGAAGCCCTAGTAAGGGAACTGGTTGTCTACTTAAAATGTCAGATAGCATGTGTGAGAGGATCCAGGCTCTCACCAGATTTTTACATTTATTTAATGACAGAACTGGAATTCAAATTAATATTGAATAAATGGGTATTTACCTATTGTAGTGATAGTGCTTCTACTGGTACAACTTTTTTCTTTAAGAAGGGCTATTTAGAAAGGCAAAGACAGAAGAATAAATTGTCTTTGCTACTTAAAATAATTCTATTAAAATTATTGAGTATATGGCCCTCCTCAGTATGGTAGAATACAAATTCTTAGTCGATGATAATTTTTTTTTTTTTTTTTTAGGGCAGTGTCACTGGCCTTCATATGTGGGACCGAACCGGGGCCGCTGGCTTCCAAGGCCAGTGCTTAACCACTGCGCCACTTGGCCGGTCCTAAGTTTTTGATCTAATCTGTAGCAATAATAGTTTGTAATGAGCTTTAGAATTGTTTGAGATTTCGTCTTTAATCACTAAAATAGGTAAAATAATTTCTGCTTTATTTTAAGTGAAGGCAAGCTTCAGAACCCTGATCTTTCAGAAATTGTAAGTAATAATAAGGTGTATAAGAAGAGAGAGAGTTCATGAACTTTGGAGCTCAGAAGTATTTCACAGTGAGATTACTTGTTTCTTCAAAAATTAATATTTTAATTACATAACTCTTACTTAGCTGTTAGATTTTTACAGTCCTCTGGATACTGCCATTTTTCTTTTTAAAGTTTATATTCTTAAAGTATGCCAATTTAACTTCGTACGGAATTTTAGTAATTTGGAAACAGTGAATTATGGCTATTTAAATTTAACTTCTAAGATGACAAATGCTCGAATACTGTTGCTTTGCCCGTACCATTTTGTCAATTTATTTATTTTTTTGAGGGCAGTGTCACTGGCCCTCATATGTGGGACCGAACCGGGGCCAGCGCTTAACCACCGTGCCACTTGGCCGGCCCTGCCAGTACCATTTTGAAATGACTACTGTAAAGGGATTTAAGTACCCAAATTCAAATTAATTTATCTCCAAAAAATCTAAGGGTATTTTTACGACTTATTGTTGAGGTGAAAGAAAATAGCGATTTATAATTGTCTTATTTATCAAAAGAAAAAGAGTGGTTATGTATGCTTCTGTATTACTGTTTTATGGCAGTGGTTCATATGTGTGATAATGGAGGTTAATGAAGTATGGATAATTGAAAACCAAATAATGAAAGGTATTACTTGGCTTTGGAAAACTTCCTTTCTAAATTTTAAAATGTGTGGTTCTGATATTCTGTAACTTAATATTTCATTAATATTAACTGCTTTCTGTGGTTTACATATATTTCCTCATTCTTTTAGATGTAAATTTTTGCCTGAGAACAAAAGTATTAAGAGGACATCAAAAATCTTCCCATATAAAAAGAATTTTCATTTACATATATTATATAAACATATATATAATATATAAGTATATAACATGTACTGTTGAAATGTTATATATAATATAATAAATATATGTATTATATAAAATTATACATATGCTATTTGTTTTAGGAAAAAATATCCCCATTCTTTCAGGGCTAGTGTGTCTTTGATTCCTTTTCATATTGCCTAATACAAGACCGTACTCTATTAAGTATTCCTTTGTTTCCCAAGTTTATAATTTCTGCAGTTAATTTCTGTGCCCTAACCTACAAAAATGTTTTAGTTAATAATAGATCTTCCCTATTTTTGTACAAAAGAAGAAACTACCACCACTGATCCCTTTCTTTTGATCCAGTTATATCCTCAAATGTTATTATCTGTTGCATTTCACTTAGCTCTCTTTTCCTCAATACATCATCATCAGTTGCTTAGTCCTGTGAATTTTACCTCATCTGTGGCATCTCCTTTTGCAATTTGAACTTTTTTTAAAAATAATATAGTTAGAATATTCTGGAAGAGTTTCTGTTCTTTGTTATTGTGTGTTTTGTGTTTTTCAGAGCGTTGAATGAAATGTGGAAATGTCAAAATCTGCTCCGACACCAAGTAAAGGATTTGCTTGACCTTATTAAGCAACCCAAAGTAAGTTAAAGAACTTTTCCTTTGATGTTAAGTTCTGTAAAACATCTATTTAGGTTGCTCTTTACCATTGCTGCTATGTGTTAAACCATTATTTGTGTGGAGAACAGTGTTAAACCATTATTTGTGTGGAGAACAGTTCTAACTCTAGAACCCATGATCTCTAACTTAGAACACTGAAGTTTTTTAAAAGAAACTTATCGCTGGGAAAATTAAAATTTCCTATATCCACAAAAGGTGATACCCAACAGAAAAGAGAATGTGCTTCTTTCTGTGTACTCAAAATTAAGGGTTTTTTTTGTAGCTTAAAAAAAAATAAAAACCCAAAACAATAACTCAGCATCATTGAAAGCATAGACCATAGAGGATACTTTTATCTTGCTGCACTGAAATGCTCCCGTCATCTTTGTATAGCCTTGTGATTTTAGAAAGTTTTAATATCATGTATTAGAGTTACGTATCTTGACATTTTTACTTATGATTAATATTAGGGTTATTTTAATGTCCTCTTTGGTCTTCATAATTATAATTTAATGGTCGTATTCATCTACTTGATGTATCGTATTTTAATTTTTGGACATTTGGAATGATTCTAGATTTTTTTTTGTTCCTAGTACGTTGTTTGAGAATAGTATATTTAAGCCTGTAAAAAGTATAATTTATCTAACAAGCAATGTACCTGGTCATTTTAAATTGCATCCAGGCAACACAGTATAGTTTTACTTTTCATTTCTTTTTCAATCCATGGTGGAAACTCCCCCTGCCCCGCCCCCTACCCTCCCCTCCCTTGTACACCTCATATTCATAGGACAGAAGTCAATAAAGCAGAGTTGTTTTATCTAAAGGAAGACAGTTTCCATTTTTCTTAGGTGTAAATTGGGCCATTTGCCCTAAAAATCAATGCGCTTACACTGGTTGTTTTGAGTAGTTTATAGTGACCCTCTTACTAGAAATACAGTAATTACTTAATATTCGTTTTATACCAAGAATTACAGTAGACATTATAAGGTTTGAAAAAAAATACAAAACTGTGTTTAACCTTTGGGTGTTTATATTTCCTCCCATTTTACCAGGAAGACTCGTAGATACTTAATAATCAGTATGTTTGTTTGTTTTTCTTTTCTTTTTTTTTTTTGCCGTCTTCTTTTTTCAGTCTGATTAAGATAGTGTAGTCCCTCTGTTTTATTAATAACTAAATTGATTTGCTGAGTGTCAAAGTGACTGTAATTTCCAGTATTGTACTGTTGTTGATGCCGTTTCTTTTCCATATGGACTGACTTCTTGAAAGTCCAGCACCACCTCTTTTCTCCCATATTGAACAACAGAAGTCTTACATTTCTAGCAAGATCTATTCAAACACTTAAAATTCCAAATATTTGGGAGTTAACCCTTATTGTCTGTTACGCTTTGTCTCTCACTTCCTCTGACAGTTCTCTCCTTAGTAGGGGTGGCATGTTTGTTGATTTGTTTATTTATTTGATTTGTTTTCATCACCCCGATGATTTTCTAGCTCTGTATTTTACAGAGTTGTTGAATAACATCTTTTTTTTTAATAACAGTAACCTGATGGAGCAAATGTCTAGCACTTTTGAAAAAAATTGTAGTGTCAATGGCATCTTTATAAATTGTCTTTATCCAAAGTCTTCCCCATAATCTTTATGACTTTGCCTTACAATCCTCAGGCTTAAAATTTTTAGGAATACGTTAATTCAGTCAGAATTGTACACTTATTGTCACTTTTTTTTTTCTTTTGAGATAAGGCTAAAAACTTGACAACATTTCTAGGTTATTTTGTTCCTATTTAAACTTAGTTGCCTTGTTTTTTTAGTAATAAAAATATAATATCTTCCTAATCCAGCAGTTGATGCAGCAGTCTGGGCGTTTTTTTGGAGGCTGCCATAATGGTGTGGGAAGAGGTGACACAGTGGGGTGCATGAGTTCACCCCCCCCCCACTCAGTTCGCCTGGAACTTAGACATAGATAAAGAAGGGCATACAATGTTGGTAAGGGCGTGGGCCTGGGGCGTTTCTAGGTTATGCTTGTCCAGTTTTCTGAAGAGTATAATGAAGATTGTTAGGAAGTTCTAATCTTCCTTTTTTTGTGTGTGATTTACAGACAGATGCCAGTGTCAAGGCCATATTTTCAAAAGTGATGGTTATTACAAGTAAGTTATTTCAAATATTATATGTAAAATTTAAGGTTTAGTTGAAATATTTCTATCTGATAATTTAAAGTTTTTCTTGGGGTTTCATTATAGGCTTTGCTAATATAGGAAAAGATTAAAAGGTGCTTTGATTGATTTTTTTTTTCTTTTAACAGACAACTTAGCCTTAACTTTCCTTTTTTCCTGAGTTTCATTTACTTTGCATACTACACAGAATTTTTCTTTTGTGTGTTGATAAAAGCAAGAGCTGGATAAAGGAGTTACGTAAATTTATTTTTGAGAATTAATTCAATTCATTACATAAGCTTATATTAAAACTGAATATGTGCTCTGGTGTGGCTTTCTCTGATGTGCATCTATCTGAAGCTACTTCCATTTTGAGCCAGAATTTACAGTGAAGGATATACCTAGTAATTACAAAAGAGCTTCTTTGAAAAAAATATTAATTTGCTTTTTTTTTTTTTGCTTTTGGTGATTTCAGATACAGTGTTACTTAATAATTACATTTAACAGTAAATACAAAAGAATTGTGCAGTACACTTCCTTTGTTCAGAGAGAGCAGCTGTTTTTTGCTGGGGATTTGCTTTTTTTCGCACCTCAGAGATGACTGTGATGCAAAGCAACAGAGGGAAAATGAGGAACACCTGGACAAATGTATCTGCTGAGCTTCCTGGGATAGTAATGAAGAGAGCTTAGGTGTATTTCTGAGATGTTAACAAATACCCCAACATGTGTATGGAAGTAATGTTAAGACGCTGAAGGGAACAGTAACCTGATTCACTGCGCTTGGGACTAAGTGTTGGGACTTTTAGCATGAATAGGGCTTAAGACCGAAATGTATTTTAGTTGTGGGCAGTTAAACATGTATTTGTTTTCAGTCCCTTTGGATACCTTAAAGCAAATGATATTATGCTATTGCTTTTTTATAACTGTCTCCTCAGTAGTTTGGGCGTGGACATTGTCTCCTAAAAGAGATCATCTCTTATATTCTATCTACCCTTACCCCAATCCATTTTCTTCTCAACCATTTCAGTTATTTCCTAAATTCTGTTTTGAGGAATGCTAGTGTCCTGCAGATGTTAATAGTATTATTAGAGAAAAGGGTTTGATGGCCAAGTACTTATATTTGTGGAATGCTGATTTAAAGGTTTTTGTTGCTGTTGTTCCCTCCCCTTCCCTGTCTCTCTCCCCTCCCTGTCTCCCTCCCTGCTTCCTTTCTCCACCCCCATCTCTTTTCTTTTGTTTGTTTTTTCAGTGGTAGTCTTTATTGTAGCCTTTAGTATGATACCTATCCATTTTAGAGGAGCTGTGAAGTCACATTTTCCAAATTTATTTGGAAACAATACAGTAGATATTTTTGTATTATAGAAACGTGAAAAGGTTGTACAGTTAAGTATTTAGGGAGAAAATTTATTCTTACTATATTCAGTGATCTAGCAAGGACTTAAAATGAAATTTCAAAGTTGTATATGAATTTGAAGACTGCATTTATTGTGTTTATATTTAAAGATGTGGATTTCTATTTTTATTACATTCCATAGTTTTGTAGAATAATTTCTGTTAGAAGTATCCTATCTGGTTCTCTAAACAATTGTGAGTTGCCAGAAAAAAAGATACTAGGATCAATATTTTATTAACTATCTTAAGTGTTTTGATCCATGCACATATTAGGAGACTGGTATGAAAACCATCTTTGATTCCCCAAGGACTCATCCTTTCTCACACGGTATGGCATATCCAGCTGTAACACCTGCAGTGTGTAGCTCAGCTGTGTCAGTGCCAGGTAGCATTCACCTGTATGTGAGTTATCTCTGAGTGGCTTAACAATAAACGGCGCAATACAAGAAATAGTTTCTTAAAGTTAAATCTTACTGGTTGACCTCTTGCTGTGAATTATAGGAGAACAATGTGTGCAACAAGCTCAAGAGGCTAATAAAATTAGTATTATTCAGGTTGACATTTAATGTCCTTAGATATTACAAGGAGTTATTTAGAAATAGCCGGTTTAGTATTTCCCTACATAGATGTAAGTTAGCATTATTAATCAGAGTAATAAAAAGTGAAAAATGTTGATCTTTTATTATTTTGAGAAATTTCTAAAATTGTATTTTAATTGGGTATTGATTGAATTTAAGGAAATTTGCCGGATCCTGGTAAGGCTCAGGATTTCATGAAGAAATTCACACAGGTGCTAGAAGACGATGAGAAAATAAGAAAACAGCTAGAAGTTCTCGTCAGTCCAACATGCTCCTGCAAGCAAGCTGAAGCTTGTGTGGTAAGGAGAGAACTGAAGAGAGATCATGTATGAAGAAACCCTACAAATCTTTACTGGTTTCCTTTTATAAAATAATTGATATCCATCATGTAAAATTTAGAAAAATTACAATGCAGAAAAACTATGATTCCTCTATGGAGACAATTGCTGTTAATATGGTGTATAACCTCCCTCAGTAAATGGACGCATATGTTTGCATATAGCTTTGTACATTTTACTTATTAGTTAGTGTTTCAGAGTATGTGTTTAATAGCAGCATAGCATACCATTGAGTATGTGCATCATAATTTATTGAACAGTCCACTGGTGTTACACATTTTGATATTTTTCCCAGTTTTTGATTAAAGAACACTTGAATATCTTTATAGTTAAATACTATTACACAGTCTTGATTATTTCTTTAGCTAAACTCAATATTGGCCAGTTTCATTGTTGGAAACAAGCAAAACTCAAACAAACCAAACATAGTTATTTTGATAGGATTTGTATTTCCTGTGTTTGCCATCTGACCGTTCTTTTTCCTTAGGAGTATTAGCCATTCATTGTTTCCTTTGTTCATTGTGTGTTCACCTACTTATCTGGGATGATATTTGTCTTTATCTTACTGATTTGTTAGTTTGTCATGACAATGTATGTTAATTAATCCACAAATAACTTTCTGTCAGTTGCAGTTTGCCCTTTCATTTTTTTTTTTGTCCCCCATGCGGGAGTCCTACCGGCAACCTTGCTGTTACGAGTGCACACCCTATCCACTGAGCCATCGGGTGGCAGCTCAGCTCAAGGTGCCGAGTTTGGTCCCAGTCGCAGAGACTATATCGAATAGGCAGGCAGTCTTGTCGTTCGGAGCATGTGTTATCACCAGCTGAGCCATCCTGCCACCTGTTGGCAGCTCAGTGGCAGCTCAGCTCAGGCACAGCTCACTGGTCCATGTGGGAATCGAACCAGTGATCCTGTTGCTGAGAGCTCGTGCTCTTAAGCAAACACTTAACCAGCTGAGCCACTCGCCGGCCCTCATTTTGTTTCTGATGTCCTTTACATACCGTAGTTTTATTTTAATCTAGCTAAGTCTATCAGAAGTCTCCTAAGGTTTTTGCCTTTGGTGTCCTGATTATGAAATCCCATCCTATTACAAGTCACTAAAAATACTTACTAATGTCAGTGTTTCTCAGTCTGTTGCCCATGTATCTTGCAAGAGGCTTTTTAAAAAAAAGATGATTCTGGGCTCCATCCCAGATGGGTGACATGGAAATCTTCACAGTAAGATTCATGAGCTTATAAGCTCCCCTGATAACTGTGCTCACTGAAGTTTGTGTATCCACTGACCCTTGGTTTGATTCATTAGTATTTGTTTTTATCCATTTAGAATGTTTTGGTGGTAAGGTATGTGATAAGGATCTAAGTCTGTTTTTATTTTAAATGTCCAGTTATTTTAATACAGTATACAATAATCTTTTTCCTGCATCTGAAACGTTATCTTTCACATATGTTAAATTCTTAATCTAGTCTATTTTCTGAACTTGTTCAATTCCTATTGATTTATTTATCCTACCACCGTTACTGCATGATTTTAATTATTGTAGGTTTAACATTTTAGTGTAATTATCTAAACATACTTTTATAATATTTTTTTAAAAATTTGTTACAGCGCGAAATAACTAAGAAGTTGGGCAACCCCAAACAGCCTACAAATCCTTTCCTGGAAATGATCAAGTTTCTCTTGGAGAGAATAGCACCTGTGCACATAGATACTGAATCTATCAGGTATTTGTATATAAAAACATTAAATTTTCATATCTGTATATTCAGTTGTGCTTCAGTCAGTCACTACTGAGTACGTGCTATACACAAGGCACTCATCTGTATAGGTTTAGGCATATACATAATGGCTGTCTACTCATCTGTATATATCTGTGTATATATATATACAGAGGGTGCCAAAAAGTTTACACACATTTTAAAAAAGGAAAAAACTATATTAAAATTATAATGCAATGAATGACACTAACATTCATTTGATTAACACCATCTTTTGAGCAAACGTCATACTACACATTGCTACCATAATTCAATTCAACTTCGATAAGTAATACATAGATAACATCTCTTAAAATGTGTACATTATTTTGGCACCCCCAGTATATATATCTATTTGTGTGTGTGTACACACTTACCTGTATATATTTAGTTTTTCTTATTTGTTTTAATTTTAAATATTGCTTTAATTTGGGTGAAACTTAATCAATCCAAGCCTAGTTTTTATCTGTTACCAGTATACCAGGAATTCCTATGCAAACAAATTATAGTTATACCATCAGGAAAGGAAAACTACGTGAGTATGTCATAAAGAAACGTATGATGCATTTTCACAAATATTCGAGAACTGAAGATGTTATTTTTAAAACAAACCTTATTTAAAGTTTCAACTTTGATATCACCTGTGACATCTTGGAAAATACTTTGTTTTTATTTTTATGTCTGTCCTCCCTTTTATAAAATGTGAGAAGAGCTTTGTTTTTTTTAAACTTTTTTCCTAAAATGTTTCAACTGTTGGAAAAAATACGTACAAAATATAGGTAGCCTACTGATTTATTAGTCATGAGTATGGTGTGTGCAGAAATGGTCCCGAAGAAGCTCACTGATGAACAAAAGCAAAGGAGAGTCAAAGTTTGCCAAAACCTTTTGGAGGAGAAAGATGATGTTTTGGGCACTGTTGTCCCTGGTGATGAGACATGGGTGTACCAATGTGACCCTGAAACAAAGCGTCAAAGTGCACAGTGGGTCAGCCAATTCTCCATGACCAAAGAAGTTCTGTCAGTCCAAATCAAGAGTCAAAATGATGTTGCTAACCTTTTTTTGATATCAGAGAGATGATTCATAATGAATTTATACCAACTGGACAGTTAACCAAGTTTACTATTTGTATTGGAACACCCTCCCTACTCACCTGATCTGGCCCCCAGTGACTTCATTCTTTACCCAAACAGAAAGGAAATATTGAAAGGAAGACATTTTGGTGACATTCAGGACATCAAAGTTAATATGACAACGGCTCTGACAGCCATGCCAGAAAAAGAATTCCAGAACCGCTGGCATTGGAGCATAGCTTCCCATGGGGAGTTTTTCTAGTGATATTCAGCAGTGACATATGGAGCACTTTTTCTAGGATGAGTTCTCAAACTTAATTGTCCAAACTCGTAGGTACTCTTTAAAAAATTTTAAAAAGTGTTACTAATAAAGTCTATTAATTTTTTTTTTACTTCTTCTGCCTTTGATATCATATTAGGTGGTTATGTTTTTGGCATTTAAATCTTCAATTGTCTGGAATTCATGTTAGTGTAGGGTGGAGGTAGAGGTCCATTGTCTAATCATATAGCTAGTTGTATCATCCCTATTTATTGAAAAATTGGATTCCTTCCCATTTGATTTAAAATGTTCCTTTATTATAGCTTAAATTCTTACATGATTTGGACTCTTATTGCATTTCACTTTGGTTCCTTTGCGTTTTGAGGTTTTTATGATGTATTTTTATTTTCACTGAAAAAGTTCTCTCATCCCCTCCACCCATAAAGTTTATTGGCTGTTGCCAAACGTTAATTAATTTTTCCAGATAAGCCACAGAATAAGTCTGTTGAATCTTATCCCACACCAAGTGTATTCCCCTGAGATATTTATAGATTTAGTGAACAATGCCATTTGTATAATTGTGTTCCGTTATATGAAAATACTTGTCTTTATTTGGAGCTGTATGCTCCTTTCATATAATTTTAGAATTTATATACAGATTCTGTGCATTTGGAACTTTTTATTCCTACTGATTTTATACACTTTGTCATTTGTGAATAGATTTTCCCCTCTATATTTTTTAGATGAATTTGGCTGATACAGAAAAGTACTGTTGATTTTTGTCATGTTTTGTTGGCATTACCTCACTGAACTCTTAGTATTTTTAGTCTTTCAGTTGATTTTCTTTGATTTTCTTGGATCATGCTTTTTCTCACAGATTTTTTTATATGTCTAGCTCTTGTTATTAGGTTATTACCCTGTTTCCCCAAAATAAGACCTAGCCAGAAAATAAGCCGTAGCATGATTTTTAGGTGCCAAAATATGGCACCTTGGCATACTGAATATTTTAAGCTGAAGGAGTTTGTGGAAAAGGCACCCTTCTTCCTGAAACAGGTCATAAAACTCTCATGTGAGGGGTGCGTGCTCCCCATATCCTGGAGGAATCATGCTTGGACTTCATCTCTGGCTATGTTTTATTTTTGGGGAAACACGGTAACTTACTTGTACCTCTAAAGAAATGCCTTTGCTGTCTACCCTGGCTAAAGAACTTCACTTTTCGTCTTGGTCTTCTTTCTAGTCCATATTGTTCTCTGATTATCTTTTTTGATGTGCAGGTATTTGTTTATTTTGGCCTCCCCTCACTAGACTGAGAGCTTTATGCTCTTACTCATGGAAGAAAATAATGTGTTTAATGTTGGAAATGTGGCACATTTAGGTAAAAAGTCTTGGGGCTGCTGAAAATATGGGAAGAGGATTCAAGCTGAAGATTTTTATTTGGGATAGCTGGAGCTATGAGAATTGATTGATCAGGGGAAAACGGCAGAAAAGGAGAGAAAACATCCTCAAAGATGTCGACTATTATAATGATGATAAATTGAAGAGGACCCTGCAGGGGAGACAAATACATTTGACTTCCAGCTTGACCTTAAAATTTGAGTCCATAATATGTTTGTAAAAACACAGATCCATTAAACATTTTAAGACATGTTGAATTTTCTTGTATTTTGATACATATTATGTCTCTAACTTGGTATGTGTTTTTATGAATAAAGAACAAATACCTGTCAGTCTGAATGGTTACTTTCGATAATTGATAGTGCATTTATAAATGTTTATTTTAAAATATAAGCTTTTTTTTGAGAAGAAAATTTTAAAACATTGTGTTTCCTTTTTGATCCAATGTTCTAGTGTATGTCTGATACCTAGGTATTTTTACACCTTTCAGGAGCGTGCCTGTGTGTGTCTGGCCCTTAATTTAACAACAGTGCCTGACTATGTGGTAAATGGTTTGAAAGTGCTTAAAGTTGCCCTTTATCCTTCGTTTCAGTATAAATTGTTCTACTTACTGGAGCAATAATAAATTTTAGATAATTAGAAAACATCTGTCATTCATGTGTTTGGGCATAGGCCTGTGGGAAATACAAGAATAAAAATAGGCATAACATTAATAAACAGCAAATCAAATAATAGTTTTACCTCATTTGAATATACAAAAGAAAGTACTGCTTTTGAAAAGAAACATCTTCAAAATATTA
This sequence comes from Aselliscus stoliczkanus, assembly GCA_033961575.1. NCBI lineage: Eukaryota > Metazoa > Chordata > Mammalia > Chiroptera > Hipposideridae > Aselliscus > Aselliscus stoliczkanus. The sequence continues at coordinate 99,259,623 of CM066727.1, read as the reverse complement.
CGGTTTTGTTTTTGTTTTGCAGTAATGTTTAAGAAAAGCTATATCAAATTTGTATATGTTTTGGATGTGGGCTATATAGAAAATATTCAAGGATTTGAAATGAATCTTGACGTATACATACTTTTGCATAACCTGAATTGTCCCAAAAGAGAATACATTTGTTTTTTGCAAACAAATTCATGGATACAGGGAAAAAACAGAAAATATTCAGGATTATTTTTCTTAAACATTGCTAATAAAGAGTTAAAATTACTCTTTTTTTTTTTTTTTGTCATACTTTAGTGCTCTTATTAAGCAAGTGAATAAATCAATCGATGGAACAGCAGATGATGAAGATGAGGGTGTCCCAACTGATCAGGCCATCAGGGCAGGCCTTGAACTGCTTAAGGTAAACATGCTGAGTGGGAGGCGAAGTAGCTGATTATAATAGGGAACTGCTAAACACACCTAGTTTATATTTTTTATCCTGGAGATTTGCTTAAGTTTGTAGAACCTAAGGTAAAGTCCTCTCAATCACTTTTGATAATTTAGAAATTGCATGTCTAACATGTTAGCTAAATATTTTCAGTTTTAAATTGTATATCCTAGTTTAGTATTAATTAAAATAGTGGATTATAATTTGAAGGTTTTATTAGTAAGGAAAGAAGACTATTAAGCCCTACCACAGAAGGAGCCAAATTCTTCCTAAAACTTCATTTTATCTTTTTACTTTGTGAGCTAAAATATACTACTGCTGTATACTGTTTATAAAAACGTCAGTTAATTGTTGACAACTTAGAAATCTAAAATTAGAAAGAAATATTCTTAAGCCTATCATTCATAAACATTAGTTTCTTTTGTTTCCTTTTAATCTTTAAAAAAAATGCACATTTTTATAGAGTTGAGATCAGACTGAATATACAATTTTGTACCTTGACTATTTTTCCTTATTAAATTACAAGCATTTTTCTGAGTGGTTTTTAAGACAGGTCTGAATTTTTGGCTGTCATTTAGTAGATGTATGCTTTTTTTTTTTTTAATTTTATTTATTTATTTATTTTTTTGAGGGCATTGTCACTGGCCCTTGTATGTGGGACCCAAACCAGGGCCGCTGGCTTCCTAAGCCAGCGCTTAACCACCGTGCCACTCAGCCAGCCCTACATATATGCCTTTGAGCAAGTTAATTTGCCTCCGTTTCCTCAACTGTAATGGATTGAGACAATAATAGTATTTATCTCACGGAGAACTAAATTAAATTATGTATGTGATTTTTTTTTATTACAGTGTGTGACTCATAGTTAATAATAAACATCGTTTTTTGAAATATTTGGAAACTGTTGGTCCACTTTTGAGGTGTCATAGTGTTTCCAAATATTTCCTGTTGCTGGATATTTACATAGTTTTAATTTTATTCTTATACTCATTACTAAGATAAATATAACTAAGATCTCTTGCTAATGTCTTTATTTTAATACTGGAAGGGCATTACTGGGTCAAAGAGAATGACCTTTTTAAAATTCATAGATAGATAGATTATAATTCATAGATAGACATTCAAATTTCTTTACAGAGAAATTGTACCCATAAATAACTCCATCAACAGTGTATAAAGGTACCTATTTCCTGTCTTCACAAATGTGGAATATTGTAAAGTTTTAAGAGAGTTGTTAATCTGATAAGCAAAAACAATCTCTTAATTTGCCTGATTATTACTAGTGAGGTACACATTCCATATAGTAATCAGTGTTTTCCCTACGGAGAATTCATTATTTTTATCCTCTGTTTATTTTCTACTGACATCTTAGTCTTTTGTTTTTTTAACTGATTTAAGTGAGCTTTTTTATTTCTGTTGCTGTTTTATAAGACACATTTGATATATATAAAAAAATGTATTCTATTTAAGTATAAAATAAGTTATAAAATGTAGTAATAAAATGAATACCAGTGAAAAGTACACAGGATGCTACCAATACTGTAGAAGTTTCCTGAGTGTTTTTTCCCCCACTCAACGTTCCCCACGTGTAATTGTCCTGAATTTTGGGTTTGTTATTCTCTTAACTTTTCTTTATAGTTTTACCATCTGTGTCTATGTATATATCTCTAAGTAACCGGTTATTTTTCTTGTTTCTTAATCTTGCAAAATATGGCATTGTACATAATGTATTTTTCTACTACTACTTCGTTTTTACATTCCACATGTGATTCCAGTTTTTTTATTTTTTTTTTATTTTTAATCAGTTTCAGGTGTACAACACAGTGCAATAGTTATACTTTTTACCCCTCAAAGTGACAACTACCCACCCCCACTTAGCCACCCCACTCCTCCCCCCCATATCATATGTATCTATTACACTTCCTCTGACTCCCTTCCACATTATAATCCACATCCCGTGACTATCTATATACTCAATTACAGTTGATATACAATATTATACAACCTCAGCTTCAGGTGTACAGTGCAGTGATCAAGCCTCTACTCCATCTATGAAATGGTCTCGCTAACAAGACATATGACCATCTGATTGATACCCCACAAAATATTTACAACATTATTAATTATATTCCCCGAACTGTCTTTAATATCCCTGTGGCAATATTGTAGTTGCCTATTTTTGCTGTCTAATCCCTTCCCCTTCTCCCTCATCCCCACCCCCCTCCCAACTAGCAACCCTGTTTTTTTTCCTGATTCCAGTTTATTTTGAGCTTTAAAAATCCCATGATGTGCCGGCCGAGTGGCGCGGTGGTTACGCGCTGGCTTCAGAAGCCAGCGACTCCGGTTCAGTCCCACATATGAGGGCCAGTGACACTGCCCTCAAAAAACAAATAAAAAAAATAAAAAAATCCCATGATGTTCAGAGAATTTGTTTTTGTTTTTTAAATCTGAAACATAACCCATCTGAAATGTACTTTGAAAGTGTATATTTTGGGGAAGGGTCTAATATAATTTTCTCCAAATGACTACCCAGTTTTACCAGGACTATTTATTAAAAATCCCATCATTCTTATTTATCTTCTGTTGCCTTCTGTATAATCTGTTATATTCTGTGTAATCCAAATGCTTATATATATTATGGTCTATTTAATATTTTCTTTTTTCTGTTTAATCTTTCTCAAATGTTAATATCATGTTGATTTGATTATTGTAACCTTATAATATCTTTTACTATCTGATGTTTTACCCCCAAGTTATTATTTTTTTTCCAATACTGTCACTAGCTAGTCTCTTCTAATTACCTTTATTTAGAAGAATACAGATATTTTGTTAAATTCTCTTTTCTCATCCTCTTTTGTACCCTCATTCCCCTTAAAAAAAATTAACTGAAATCCAGGTTATTTTGAGTAGAATTAGATTACCATATAATTTAATTTAGAAAGAAATGAGTTCTTTAGATCATACAGTTCCTACAAAGAACAGTTCTATTATATATTTGAGTAAATATTTATAGTACTCTCATTTACTTATTAGCATAATTATTTTTGGATTTGATTCGTAGTGTTTCTAATATATGATATTTTGGATTTATATTTTAGTGATGAAAAGGATTTACACATCATTTTTATGACTATTTTTTTAGGTACTCTCATTTACACATCCCATCTCATTTCATTCTGCTGAGACATTTGAATCTCTCCTGGCTTGTCTGAAAATGGATGATGAAAAAGTTGCCGAAGCTGCACTCCAAATTTTCAAAAACACAGGAAGCAAAATTGAAGAGGATTTCCCACACATCAGATCGTGAGTTGAGTTTATTCCGATAAATGTTATGGAAAATAGAAAAATAATTTGCTGCTTCTTGAATTATGTAATAACGAATATTTTAAGCCTTGAGGAGATGATGTCTAGGTTTCTCTTAAGTCTACTGTTCAGTTTAGATTCCCATTTTCTAGGAGAAAGCATTGATTGGTATTTTAGAAGATTCATGAAAATGTAGGGTGAACTTGTCATTTCTTTCTGAAGCATTAATTTTGCTTAAAGATTTAAATGAAAACAATTTTATAGTCAGACAGTGTCTTAATATATTGTGGCGTAAATAGTTCACATGGATTTAAGATCCACTGGGAGAGCCGGCCAAAGTGGCTCAGTTTGTTAAGAGCTCGCTCAAGAATGTGAGCTCTGAGCAGCAGGGTTGCTGGTTGGATTCCTGGCCCAAGCTGAGCAGCTGCTGAGCTGCCAACAGGTGGCAGGATGGCTCAGTTAAAAAAAAAATCCACTGGGAAATACTAAAGGAATTTCAGTAGGACCTTCCATTGCAATCTCCACTTTCCTCTGTGACAAAGAGTACTGGATCAAAAATTTTCCGACGGAGTGCTGTATCTGACATGGGAAAGTGGGAAAGCGTGAATAATCGTCTTAGCAGTGTGTTAATATTGTGCGTTCCTGTATTTCTAAGAATTGGAAATCGGGCTGTTACCCTAGTGATCTCTAGTAGTGGTTAATTATTTGTCAGAATTCTGTTAATTATTTGTCAGGCTTCATTCTTTGTGGATCCCTCTTGTTATGCATCTCCTCCCTGTACTTGGAGAGCTATCTGATAGTTGATCCTCATATTGTTCCAGTCTTTGATGGGCGAGTTTACCTGAACCGCATCACTTTTGACTTAGTCACTGCCCAATGTTGGGATGGGGTAGCATGCTTTTCCCTGTTGAAGTGCCTGGGGCCCTTTTCCTCCGAAAGGGACTGTGGACAGCTTCCTAGAGTCTGAGGTGCATGTTTTGTTATTCCTTCTGTTCATGTGGACTTAATTTTAGAAACTGTTGATAAATAGGACAAAGGCATTATTTAAATGAAAATTGAAATGCACCAGAATTTGTAACAGTATTCTCTTTGGCAAGAGTAGGAAACTTGATTGTTTACAACTGACTTCTTAATTTTTAAGGGAACCTAGACATGAATTTCCATTTGGAATGGCACCGTCACTCTTCTGTCCAGATCAGAAATCAGAGTTTGGAAAGAGACAGACATACAAACACATACACTGTATATCAACTATTGTATTATCCTCTTGAAACCCTGTAACAGTTCATTAAAGTGTATGAATTAGCCTCCTTATCTTCCAGATGAGGAATCAAGGTTCAACTGCAGTAAATGGTACTAGGTCAGATGGCTAGCAAGTAGCAGAGTGAAGATTTGAGTTTAAGCCTGTGATCTCATATCTATTACAGCACGTTCCGTTTCTTAGAGCTTTTACCAAATTTTGGTGTGATTTATTCACTCTGGTTTGTAATTTTCATTCTAGTCTGTCTTTCCTAGTACATTTTATATTTTTAAAATATTATTTAATATATTTGTAGGAGAATTATAAGAGCAAGGTCAAAAGGTGGGCATTTTAAAACATGCTGTTATAATATGAAACTGAAGTACTTAAAATTATCTGACTTAATGCCAAGTATATTTCAGGTGTCTCTCATGAGGAAAATTAACTCAACTGATATTCGACACCTGCTATGTGCACACTGTTCTCAATGAAGTAATTCACACTGTACGTCTTCCTGGAGATAAAATGTGTATGCAGATTTTGTTTTACATTATTAAGTTTGGGAGTTGCTTTTGAGGAAAAATGGTAGAGTTAAAGTGAATGTTTATTAAATTATTTTCCCCTAAATTCACCAAAGTAATTTAAAAGAACCAACAGAAAAATGTATCTAAGTAGAAGTTACCACATACTAAACAGATTCTTGCCAGGTAAGCCACTTAGACTGAATTGAATGTGAAAGACAATTGATACACATATCTCTGAACGAGGTGTATAAAGGAATGCACAGTAAGTGTTCTGTCATTGGCTTAATTTAGAGGGAGGAGACTGAGGCATGGGTAGGCTATGAAAGAAATCAGGAGAGCCTGATTTCAGCTGTACTACAATGAAAGGAAAGCCTTTGTGGTCATCCTGCTTCTCTTGGGGCTGACCTATTTTCCTTAACAGGAGGAACAAAGCTTAGAGTAGAATCATGAAGCAAATTTATTACCAACTTTGCAGGAACAGAAATAATTATGTGCTGACGCACTAAACAAAACTGATAGTGAGTTATGGGTTTCCTTCTGACTCAGCCTGTCAGTTAGGAGTCAGACTCACCCAGAGTAGGCAGATGTGCCAAATCTGAGAGTCCCCTTATAGCACAGGATATAACCATAGTCAAAGTGGAGTGGTTCTCATCACTGGAAGAGTTTCAGCAGACTTGGAGAGAAATTACACAGAGATAAGGATCACTACCTTTAGTCCCACACCCTCCGCTGTGCTACTTAGCCAGCTGATGAAGCAAGTATAGCCTGAGTTGGGGACTTTGATGTTAATTTTTTAGTAGACATGTCCAATCATCACCATCTGCATTTTTGTTTAAATGGCAGAGCCAGAGACAATTTCTTTTATTCAAAGATGAATGAACAGAATAGAAATAAATTAACAGACATAAAACTTACGGAAATATTTTAGCATTGAAAAGTACCTGATAAGCACTATATGGAAGAATTTAATTTTTCTAGGGAAAAAGAAAATTTTAGACAGTTGTTCTAAACTGCCAAGAAAGTTAAACAGAAAATCACATCTGGGAGGAAAAAGAGAACAAAAACAAGATAATATATATAAAGGGAGGTGGCAGTGCTAAGGCTAAAGAAGAGCCAGAAACATATTTGCATTGTAGAATATAATTGATTACAAGCAGCAGTGAGTAAACAATATAGAAAATGTAATCAGTAAGCTAGAGATTGAGCTTGAGGAAATTGCATAGAATGTGGAGAATAGTGGGCAAAGAAATAAAGGCAGCTGAAGAGAGTGAATAGCAGATAGTGAAGAGCTATAATTGCTTTCTGTGGACAAGACAACAGAATAATGAAAAGTGCAAAATATTCAAAAAATAACAATAGTAAATTTGTTTAGTATGAATGAATCTGGAGATCAAGAAGGGCTCATGTTTTAGGAAAATGTCCTGATGGAATTTACTGAAGTTTCAAGGATTACAGAAGTGATTTCACAGACATCAAGGGGAAAAAAAAGAAATAGGTCATGCACAATGGAAAAGTAATGAAGCTCACATATTTCTTTTCAGCGACATAAGATTTCTGAAGTTACTGATTCAACAGCTGGGGAGTTTTGATGGACAAAAATTGTGTAACTAAAGAATTTCCTAACTACCCAAGGAAATGAAGAATATTCTTTAGGATACAAGGACTCAGAAAATGTATTACCCTTTTTTTCATTGTGAGGTCACTCTGTTTACCAAGTTGTATGCATTTTTCCCTTTGCATTTGCATGTCACTCATATGTCTTTTCTCATTTAAGTTTACACTCAAATATTTAAGTTTTAGATGTGGCTGTATCTATGTTTTAGATATTTGTAAACCTGAATTTTTTTTTAAAGGATGATGTGAATAAATTGGCTCAAGAAGAGGGAAGGAAAACATAATAGGTTGTAATTATAAAAAAGAAATTAGGAAAGTTAACCGCTAATGAAAGTGCCAGTAAAATCCTTTGCATGTTAAAGAAAGTTTTTAAAATCTACAAGACACCAAGAATTCGAATTCTCTTTTAATTGTTCAGAGCATAGGAAAAAAAACAAATTCAGTTTACTTCTTACAAAGCTAAGTTAACTAGCAGGAATTTACAACCTGGTAAGAGATATCACCCCAAAAGACAATTAAGATGAATCTTACTAATATTGATGTAAAAGTTATAAGTAAAATATTAGGGAAAAAAGAGTTTACTACAGTATAACAAGAATATACTATGGCCAAATGTGGTTAATTCTAGGACTATGAGAGGGTTGGTATTAGTGAGCCATTAATATTCATGTAAGTGAGTAAAAGGAAAGAGCACATAATCATTTTGATAGATGCTGAAAGGGTCCTGATTTTTTTTTAAAAATCAGTCTATTTATAATTAAACCCAATAAAATAGGATTGAATGCCTTTATAACATAATAAATATCTCTCAAAGTAGTAGGCACCATTGTATAGTGAAACACTAGAAGCATTCCAAGTAAAGTTGGAAAATACACTATTGTTGCCATGATTTAGTATTGTTTTGGAAGCACTAGCCAATATATTACATAAAAACATTTAAAAAGAGGTTCAAGTGTTAGAAAGGAAGAAGCAAAGTTATATTTCTTGGAAAATCCAAGAGAATCAAATGAAAAACTACTAAACATATGATAAACAAAATAAATATGTGAAAATCCAAAGCTTTATTTATCTACAACTAACAACCATAGAAAATGTTGTAGGAGTAAAAATCAAAAGACCTAGAAGTAAGGTATACAAGAAATTTGCAACCTTACAATAGTGGGTGAAGGAGTGTAATATTTAACAAAGAAATTTGTCAGGAAATGTTAGGTTACCCAATAAATAACTGGCAGGCTGTTTCAAAAAGAAAAATTAATGTAGACTACTTGTGTTGATTTTACATATATTCCACATGAGTCAGATAAAATTTTTATCTAAGATTTTAAATATATAAGGTCAGTTAATAAAAGTAGTAGTAACCATACATTTCTTTAACTCCTTTTTTGTGGGGGAAGGGACAGTAATGCTAAGTCATAAAGGAAATATTGATGGATTGGATTTTCAAGAATCTATTTGTTGAAAAAATATTTATAGAGCCTTCACTGTATGTAAGGTACTGAAAATGCTGAACACTACAGGTTCAGTCTCAGCCCTTATATTTTAGTGAGGGAGAGCACTGTTTAGACAAAAGCAAAAGTCATGAAATAAGTTGGAAACAAATCATATGCTGGGAAGCTACTGTATTTTGCCGTGTATAATGCACTCCCCTGTATAATGCATACCCAGTTTTTTGGCCCAAACTTTCAGGGGAAAAAATCTTCCATTTTAAGTTATTACCTCAAATTTTTATTTGTTTACGTTTAGGTATTTTTTAAAAATTATAAAGGAATTTTAGCATTTATTTTTTAAACTATTATGGTACAGGAAATTTTATGTAACAAATAATTTCAAACACAAGAACAGATACAAGGTATAAGAAATTTTATGTACCAGTAACAAATTTACAATATTTACGCATCATAGAAGGCCAAGAACTCTTCCTCGTTGCAAGTTCATTGTAAGTTCAACAAAACTGATTATTGTATCCCAAGATATTATTTTGCATAAGGATATCGTTATTGATTTCTTGAGTTAACACTTTTAACTCATAAGCATAACTCATTAAAGAATTAAAAACATTTATATAGATACAGAATTAGTACTACGCATGTATAATGTGTATCCTTATTTTTCCCTCACAAATTTGGGCAAAAAAGTGCTCAATACGGTATATTCAATATATATATGACTTAGAAAAGGTTAACGTGTACTATCAATATATCAAGACTTAAAGGAATAACAAGCCTCACAGTAGAATACTAGCAAAGCAAATGAACTGGGAATTCACAAACAGGAAATCTTTCCAGTCCCCCAAATCAAGAAAAGACATTTATGCCTACTAAAGTAATCGAGGAAAATACAAATAGTACTCGTGCTATAACCAGTGTTAGCTAGCATTCCAGTGGTGTTCTCTTGATTGGCGTATAAATTGATGCAGCTTTTCTGGGAAGTTAATACTGGCTTACAATGTATATAGTCTTCAACACGACAAGTTCACTGTTAGGAACTTACCCTGGAGATAATTAGAAAAGATGTTTACAATGATTCTATGATTCAGGGACCAGTCAAAGAAACTGAAACCATACTAGGTATTTTAAACATAAGGAATTAATACAGATATTTGAAGAAAGCTGGGAAGAAGTAGTGTTAAGGACTGCGCAGTGAGCCCTGCAGCTGTCAGCAGGGGTGGCCTGGCTTTTGCATAGGGTGGGGGAGGCAGTCAGTGAAGCTACCTCACAGAATGCCTAGAGATGCTCTAGTATCTTTTACTGGGAGAATCTAACAGGAAATTAGCTAGCTCTTGAGAGGGTCTGGGAAATGTAATTTGCAGGTTTACAGCTATTGGGTTGTCGGAAAAGTCATGACGCATTTTTGCAACGAAAAACAGAAAAAATACGCCATGACTTTTCCGACAACCCAGTAGCTTCAGGATTTTAGAGCAGATTATAGGATAGGCTTAAAGTTTAGAGATAGTAGGTAAGTAACTAGCACAGGGATGGTCATGGTTTTATTGTTAAGGTTTAAATAAAAAGACCATTTAAATGCTCAGCAGTGGGAGATTAATTAGATCGGTTGTAGTATAGCCACCCACTAGAGAGCTATGTGACCATTAAAAAGAATGGTGTTTAGCAATTCTTGACATAGGCAGTCTCTACAACATTGTTGAGTGAAAAAAATGTTTCAAATAGTATTTTTATCCTCATTGATTTAATATATGTGTGTATGTATAGAGAAATTTTAGAAGTATGTTCACCAAAATGTTAGTTAATTATTTCAGGGTAGTAGAATTTTGAGGTTTTCTTTATTCTTTTTAATGTATTTTTTAGTTTTGTTTGTGTTTTCTGCATGTGTGTTGATTATCCTGAGGGCGGTAAAACTTGAATTTGGAAGAAGAAAATAAATTTAATGAGGGAATGGGGCTGGCTGAGTGGTTCAGTTGGTTAAGTGTTGGCCTGGGAGTATGAGCTCTGAGCAGCAGGGCCGCTGGTTTGGTTCCCACATGGGCTAGTGACGCTGCACCCTCGACAGCTAAAATGGTGAACAACAGCTGGACCTGGAGCTGGGCTGCCGTGAGCCGCCGGCAGCCAGGGTGAGCGGCTGGCAGCTGGGGTGAGTGGCCTTCTAGAGGCCGGTGACCGACTGCCTCACCCGGGAAGAGCTCAATGGCGATACCAACATGGGCCAGTGAAGCAATGCCCTCCGCAACTAGACTGAAGAACAAAAGGACAGCAACTTGTCTGTTCCCCTTCTCCAATTCCCCAATGCTGTTCCCCTCCCCCAGTTTGCCAATTTAGAAAAGAAAAATTAATGAGGGTATAAAGGTTTTCTTTTCATAGAAACTTCTTAATAGAAAAATAGTCAGAAGATAGTTGCCTCATTTACATTTCACTAACTTCTAAGACTGCCTAGTACTTCAGAATGCTTGAAATTGTTTATTCTTTATTATTTTGGTTTATTTTGTTTAAATGAGAAAAGAAAACATTGGATGAGCTTAGAATTTCTCATACCATATTTTTTAAAAAGTGTATTGGTATACAGTATGATACCAGTTTCAAGTGTACACTATAGGGATCAGACATTCTATGCCCTGTGATGTGCTCACCACCCTGAGTCTAGTGACCATCTGTCACCGTGCAAAGGTATCACACTATTATTCACTACATTCCCCTCCACATTTTTCACCCATCGCTCCACTCCCTTTCCCTCTGGCAACCATCAGTTTGTTCTTTGTTTCTATGAGTCTGTTTTTGTTTTGTTTTGTTCGTTTTGATATTTTTTAAACTCCACATATAAGTGAAATCATATGGTATCTTTCTCTGTCTGAATTATTTTACTTAGCATAATACCCTGTAGGGCCATCGATATTGTTAAAAATGTCAGGATTTTTTAATTATTTTATTGCTTAGTAATATTCCATTTGTGTGTGTGTGTGTGTGTACACACTGTATCATCTTTATCCATTATCAGTGGACACCTAGGTTGCTTCCATATCTTGGCTATTGTAAACAATGCTGCATTGAACATAGGGGTGCATAGAGCTATTTGAAATTGTTTGTTTTCTTCAGGTAAATACCGAGGATGGAATTGCTGGGTCATATGATAGATCCCATTTTAGTTTTTTGAGGAATCTTGATACTATTTCCCATCGTGGGAATGCAGTCCCACCAACAGTGCACAAGGGTTCTCTTTTCTCCACATCCTCTCCAACACTTGTTATTTGTTGACTCCTTGATAATAGCCATTCTGACGGGTGTGAGGTGATATCTCTGGTTTTGATTTGCATTTTCCTGGTGATTAGTGATATTGAGCATCTTTTCGTATATCTGAGGGTCATTTTTGTGTCTTATTTGGAGAAATGTCTCTTCACATCCTTCGTTCTTTTTTTGATCAGATTGTTTATTTTTTGTTAATTAGTTATATGAGTTCCTTATCTCATACTACCTTAAAAATTCCCAACTGGAATTGCTTCTTATCTTTGTGTGACCTGTAATTTTTCTTTTGATTACTAAGTAAAGAGATTATGGATGTTTGTATTGCAGAATCTGATTTATGAGAAGATACGTCTTATCTCAGGAGTTTAGTTACTGAAGTAACTAGAAAATAATTTTTAATTTCACAAAGTAGCTGCAAACCATAGACTAAAAGGATAGCATTTTGGTGAGACTCTGATTGTTTTCTACACATTTTATTATTGAGATTTTCAAACATGTAGAAGTAGATGGAATATTATAATGAATTCCCATGTATCCACAACCAGCTTATATATGAATGACTTATAGTCACTTTTGTTTACATTATAATTCTACGCGCTTTCCCTGTTCCCTTTGTATTTGAAAGCCAATCCCAGACACACTGTATCATTTCATGTCTATGTCTCAGTATTGCTAAAAAAGTAAGAACCCTTAAAAAATAATCACAATAGCTTTATCACAGGCATAGTTAATAGTAGTTGTTTAATGTTAATAGTACCCAATCAATTTTCTCAAAATATAGTAATTTTTTAACAGTTTTTTTTAATCAGGATCCAAGTAAGGTTTTCACATTGTTACTGGTTTGCCTTGTCTCTTTTAGCTTCCTCCTCCAGTTCTCTTTCTCTTCTTGTGTTTGATAAAGAGACCAGGTTGTTTCACTTGTAGTTTCACAGAGACGAATTTTTGCTAATTGTATGACTTAGGCTTACTTTCCCAGTTCCTTGTATTTTCTGTAATGGAACAGTTGAATCCCGAGGCCTGATTGGATTCTGGTGTAACTATTTTGTTGTTCAGGAACCACTTTATAAGTGGTAGTAAGCTCTTCTGTCAGAAGGCACATGATATCTGGTTATTTCTCTGTTTATGATACTTAGTGATGATATTCTATTCTTTCATTCCTTCATCACTTGTTAGCTGAATACTTCTATAAAGAGGAATTTCTCATCTATTATTTGGTTCCCTAGTGTTACATTTATTTAGGAAAAGCAGGATAAATACTTGATTCTTTTATGTTATTGAACAGTGTTCAAAATAAAGTGTGACTTTACTAACATTCTCTAAATATGACCAATTAACATTGTCTTTTAAAAATATCATTATACACTGAAGGATTTACATGTATTTGTTTCAGTCAATTGCAGTGATCACTCTGGATGCTCAGCTCACATGGTCCCATCTGCCTGGGAGCCTATTCAGGTTGACCCAGGAGTCCTTTTGAACTGGTCCACTAATCTTCGTAATTCCTTTGCAATCTGGTATGACAAGGTATTCCAGACCCATCTTGTGCACATCCTGCCCCAGACCTGAAATTAGACATTTCTCTAAGGCACCTTGGTTCTTTTTAATGGGAATGTTATAAAAAAAACAATGTGAGTCCTGTGGAGCACTGATTGCTAACATGTGGGTCATTTTTCTAGGCAGGTGCAGTGGAAACAGCTAAAGAAAGTGTTTTGGAATATGAAATTCATTGAGTATTTATATTGATTATTCCAATTCAAATTCAGGACTAGAGAGATTTTATTGAGCCATTTCAATTTTACATTTGTATCTTTTCCCCATGCTGAGTGAGATCACAGGATTATAAAACTATGATACTACATAATAACTCAATTTGAATTATTCCATAATAAATACATAACAGTCTCAGAAAAGCAGTAGCTTCACCAGTGTTATTCTGAAAAACAGCTGTTTATTTGTGTAGGTAGTTCTCATTTGTATTTAGGGTATATCACATTAAGGATTCACAGTCAAATTTCTGTGTTCTAAAGTTACTTGGAATGGTTCTTTTTTGGTAGTAGAACAAATACACACTTTTGTTCATTTACTTTTTAAAAATTTACTCCCTTAAATTTTAATTTTATTTCTTAATTATGAAATATCCACTGATGTTAAAGACAAATGTAAAAGCAAGATATATTCTCAAAAACTTAGCTATTTCTCAACTCTCTACCCTGTTCTTTCTTACCTATAGATAAACTTTTGAAAAAGTTCTTCCACACATGTCTGTGTGTAGATGTTTATGTATACATATGTGTTCATATACTCCTTTTGATAAATAAATGATGAAGTACACTGTACATTCTTTTCTTCACCTTGCCTTTTTCTCTTTACACATACTGGCAGTGATGCCATATTTAAATGTTTACTGTGGATCTATCATAGAGGAAATGCATATATAATTTTGCTAGATGTCCCTCCATTCCACTCCATAGTGCATTCCCACTGGCAGTATATGAATGTACCTGATTTCCCATACCTTGTTGATAGACTGTGTTGTTAGGAAATGTGTCTCTTTGTCCCTGGTCATTTTCCTTGTTTTGCACCTTTGTCTCAGAGTAGTATAACAACTTAGTATTTGTGGCATATTTTTCAGCATTAAGTCTTCCTGGGACTTAATATTTAAAATACTTAAAATGAGTTTCTTGTAAATATCCTTTAGTTTGGTCTTTGTTTTGTTTTTGTTGGTTTGTTTGTTGTTCTTTTAATCCAGTTTGAGAAACTGTCAATTGGAATAGTTAGACCATTTACATTTAATGTAATTATTGATTATATTGGGTTGTTGGAAAAGTCATGACGCATTTTTGCAATGAAAAACATAGAAAAAATACGTCATGACTTTCCTGACAACCCACTAGTTGGGTTTAAAGTTACCATCTTCATACTTGTTTTCGTTTCATCTTTTCTGTGTTCCCCTTTCCTTCTATTTCTGCTCTCCTTGGGGATTAATGGAGTATTTTTAATGATTTTGTTTTCTTATTTCCCCTATTGGCTTATCTACATACAAATAAGGTTGTACTACTTAATATGTATTGTTAAAACCGTACAACAGTGTGCTCCCATGCCCATCCGCCCAGGTTTTTGTGCTCTTGTTGTCATACATTTTGTTTCTGTATATGTTATAAATAATACAATATGTTGATGTTTTTGTTCTAAATAGATTGATAAATCTCAGATTAACATTGACAAATTTGTTATATTTATACATGCGTATTTACCATTTTGTAACTTCATTTTTTGGATATCTAGCCATATTTTCATCTGGTATCATTTTTCTTCTTGAGCTTTATTTAATATTTCTTAGAGCTCTGCTTATAATTATTTCAGCTTTTTTTTGTATGAAAAAATATTTTGCCTTCATTCGTGAGAGGTATTTTTGCTTGAAATAGAATTTTAGGTTGACAAATTTTTTACTTTAGTATCTGAAAGATGTCATTCCATTACTATTTTCTGGGTTGCATAGTTTCTGATGAAAAGCATTCATTCTTTGTTATGTGTCTTCATTTCTGACTGTTTGAAGATTTTTCTTTTTATCATTGTTTTTACCAAATTGATGATATACCTTGTCATGTTTACTTTCTGTTTCTTCTGGTTCAGATTTATAGAGATTCTTCAAACGGTGGTTTTTATTTCCCTCAGATTTAGAAAAATTTTGGCTATTTCTTCAAATACTGTTTTTCATTCTTCTCTCCCCACCTCCTTGTTTTCTGGGACTCAAAATACATGTATTTTTGACTATTCGATGTTGTCTTACAGGTCACTGGTGCTCTGTTATTTTTATTTTCTGTTGTTTTTATTTTTCATAGTTCCTATCGCTGTTATCAGGTTCAGTGATCTTTTTCTCCTGTATTATATAATTTGCTTTTACTCTGATTAGTATATTTTTCATTTGCGGTATTGTATATTTTATAGTTAGTAGTTCCATTTGGGTCTTTTTTATATATTTCATTTCTGTGATCATCCTGTTCGTGTTTTCTTCTTACCTTCTTGAGCATATGGAGCGTATTTATAATAGCTGTTTTAATTAGTCTTTGATAATTCCATCACCTGTGCCATTTCTGGACCTGTTTCTATTGATTACTTTTCTCCTGTTTAGCAAGTACTAGGTTTTTCTATTGCAGTTGGGGGAAATGTGAATTATTACTATCCCTATGTGTTAGGGAACTTTTTAGCCTACTTCTTTCCAACATTCATTTCCTGGTCTCAGGTAGCTTTTACTTACGCATGCCATTGATCACTAGCCAAAGACATGGGGATAGCCCTCTTGGGATCTCCATACTCAAGCTCCCTATCTTTCTTTGTAGCTCCCTCCTCTCTGGTACTCTGCCCTAGAAATTATAGAAATTGGCCTCCTTGAACTCCCATCTTTGTCTCCCTCAAGTCCATGCAACACTAGGCTCTATTTGGGTTACTACTTTTTGCACTATAATCTGGAAACTACCTCCATGCATAAGTAGGGGCACATATGGGGCTCTTCTAGTTTGTTCCCCATCTTTTAGGGATTATAGTTCTGTGCTGCCTGTTGTCCAGTGTTTGAAACCCTTAACATATTTATCTTGTTTTCTGCTTGTTTACGGTGCAGTTAGTAAATCCGGTCTCAGATATACTGTCCTCATTTGAAGCAGAAGCCCTTTCAGTGTAATTCGATTTGTATTTATTTAAATAAATGAAAGTAAACATCTTTTCACACATCACAGGGTAGTTTGTATATTTTCCTTTGAAGAGCTTTCTACTCTTTTTATGTCCACCCCATTTTTCTATGATAAATGTTGGTCCTTTTAGTCTCTGTTTGTGTTATAGAAGGTCTTCACATGTTATGGATATTAACCCTTTCCCCCTAATATGAAATGCACAATTTCCCCACAGTTTGTCATGTGTTTTTTTGATATATTTTGCTGTTGATATCTTCTATGACCCTATTATTATTGTGATGCATTATTGTATCTAAATTCTTAGTACTGGGACACTGGGTTGATATTAAGCTTATTGAGAAAAAGATTCAGAAGTTTCTTTCACTGTGATATTTGAATAATATTTGAGCTAAGGGGTTGTTTTACTCAGTATTCATGTTAAATTTTTGAGTAGTGTAATGATATGATTCATGAATGATCTTCCAGATAGCTACATGACTCCCTAACCCCCTCAGAGCTCAACTGTTAGTTTATCAGAGTAGTCTTCTATAACCACCCTATTTAAATTTGTACACTTTCACACACCCCTCCCCACTCCTTACCCCTATCCTTTTCTTCTTTATTCTACAGCAGTTACAACAATTTGACATAACTCATATTTTGTTAATTTATATATTATAAATTAAATGCTGGTAGCATGAAGGCAAGGATTTGGGACTTTTAATAGTGCCTGGCACATTGTAAGCACTCAGTTTGTATTGTTAAATAATCAGATTTCCCATCACATAATTTTTTGTGCAACAAAGTAAAAGATGAATCAAAGAGGAAGAGAAACTTGAGAAAGAAGGAAAAATTAGGACCCTTTATAATGGTCTTATGTGTAAGTTGGCAGAAGATTAGCTGGGGTGGTAGCAGTGAGAATAAGAGAAAAGGCTAATGGGAATAACATTAAAAAGAAGAAAAGGGTAACCATTCTTGTTTGTATTTATAATTATTAAGTAAAATGGAAAAAAAAAACTTGGATTATAGTTTTAATATATTGGGTTGTTGTATTTTGTTTGTTTTTCAAATGTTGTTTATTTATATAAAGAACAAAGATCAATCAATGATATATTGCCCATTTTGTTCGATAACCTTTTTGCCATCTGTCAGTGAGCTTCATAATTCCTCCTTCATCAAAGGAGCTGTCTTTATTTGCGAAAAACTGAACAAGGTGCTGATTTACAGCCTCATCTGAATTGAACGTTATACCACGCAGAAACCAAATATCGAGCTTGCTTACGTATCCCAGCTTCTTCAGGTGGTAATGAACTCTTGAATGAGAGATGTTCAGTGTTTCTGCAATCTCTCGTGTTGTGTAACGTGGGTTTGACTCGATCAATGCCTTATTTTGTCGTCATCAACCTTGGTGGGCCTCTCTGACTGAGGAGCGTCATTGAGATCAAAATCACCAGCACGGAATTTCGTGAACCATCATTGGCACTGACGCTCTTGAAGAGCATTGTCACTGTACACTTTATGCAACTTTTCACAAGCTTGACGTGCATTCGTCCCTTTATGGAAGTAAAACAGTAAAATAAGGCAAAAATGCACAGTTTGGTCTTCCATCTTCAACTTATAAAATCTCCAAAACGTCACCAATCGCTCAAATTTTTTTTAGAATGAAGCTACAACTGTCAGCTGTCAAATGGCATAACAATAACATAGATGCAAATGACTCTAGTAATTCTAAAAATGAACTAGTGCCATCTGTTGCAAATATGCATCATGACTTTTCCAATAACCCAATAGCTATTTATAAAACAAAATTATAGACCATTGGAAATGAGTCTGAGTAGATGTTGTGACTTTTTTTGTTCTTAAAAAACATTATTTAAAAATGCAAACATTAAAGTATCTAGTGGAAGTTATGTTGATTTTTCTTATTTATTGTTTTTCTTTTTTTTAGAGCTTTGCTTCCTGTTTTACATCACAAATCTAAAAAAGGACCGCCTCGTCAAGCCAAATATGCTATTCATTGTATCCATGCAATATTTTCTAGTAAAGAGACCCAGTTTGCACAGATATTTGAGGTAAAGAGAAAAAGATTTTTGTTTTATGTGTTATAGTTAAAAAATAATGATTTTTGCAGAAGGTTCACATTTGAAGATGTATCATTTTATAGTATACAGTAAGTCCTCACCTAACTTCATCAATAGGGTCTGTGAGTTTAAGTGAAATGATGTATAACAAAAACAGTTTTACGATAAGCTGATAGATATAACAAGAGGTAGGTTCCTATGGCATCTCAATAAAATGGCATTATATAAGAATCTGCTGTATTTTCAGAATTTAAATCAGTATAATTAATATTGATGAATGATTAAAATATGAAAATACCTGATTATTTAGATGTTTATGCTAATTCAAATTTAAAATCAAACAATTACATAATATTTTTGACATTTATATTTATACCTTATACATTGCATTTGTATCTATACATTTAGTATTGGGAAACTATTGTTAATTAGTAATTAAATATAAAATACTTATTGATAGTAGGTAATGATGATGATTCTGTCAGGTTACAGGTTTCAAAATTAGATTTCTCTTTATAAGATACTACCAAAGTGTAGGGCTTTGTAAATCAGTACTAATTGGTAAAGTAAATAAGTTGATATTTTAATGACTGATCTAATTTTGTCAGATTAAAGTGTATCTTTTCAATATATATTTTATGTTATTTTTCTACACTTTAAATTACTGTTATCCTTTCTAAGCATTGCAATTTTATTGGAGTCTATTATAATCAACAGTCATCTTCAGCATTCTTATTGCAAATGGTAGTTAAGCAGAAAATCTATAAATTCTAACTTCTCATTTTAGTTCATGAGCCTTGAATGAAGTCAAAGCAATTTGGATATTATGCTGAAGCTACCTTTCATAAATACTTGTGATCTTTATCTTAGAAACATTTACTGTGATTTTGTCATTTTTATGTATTATGTTAAACACCTAAAGGAAGAAGAAAAGTCGTCTTCTTTATTTATCAAATAGCATCTTTGCTGTAAATAGCAAATAATTTATTTTAAATTTTATGTTTTTTGGGTGGAGGTATTTAATACGCTTATCTGTATGAGAATGATTTCAATGAACTCATGTTGATTTATAGGGAGCTTTTGTTAAGCACCTTTTCGATCTTTTTAATGATGATGAGGACAGTGCTAACTTGAATTTGTAGGGTAGTTTATTTTTATTTTGATATTATATCTATAATTTTTTTCCTTTTTTACAAGAACCTAATCTGTAATCCTCCTACTATAGCATATAAGGTTGGCTGGCTCTTTGAGAAAAGGTTTCATAGAGATAGCTGGGCTTTATGAGTTACTATTGATCCAGGCTCTGGCCATTTAACTTTGCTTTTTTAGAAACACTTCTATTATTGTGGAAAATTGTCACATTCATAATAAACTAATTGAAAAAAAACTACACTGTCAGATTTTTGTTTATAATACAAACAACAGCTGGCACTTAAGTGTGCAATGGAAATACCGAGGGAAGTCATCAAAAATAGCAAGAAGTAAATCATTTAAATATACCTTTGATTAAATGAAGCCGTATAGTGCCCTACTATAGAGGGAAAGAACAGCTTTGTACTGTTTTTTCAACCCTAGATTTCTCAGTGTTCAGTATGGGAGGATAGACCATCAATTCTTCATTAAAATGTGTTATTAGAAGTTCTAATAGCTAATATATTCACTGGCTTCAAAATCAAAAGATACAAAACAAATATCCAAATAGTGAAGTAGTAAAAAGTTCTCCCCTCCATCCCACTCCCTTATCCCCAGCTACCCAGTTCCCTTTCCCAGTCATCAGGTTCTAAGGTATTTTTCTGGAGAGATTTTATTCACATATAAATGATATAAATACACACAGACACACTTTGTCCCTTTCCCCTAATGCCAGTGATAGCATAGTATAGTCACTCTTCTGATTTTCCAATTTAAAAAAATGTAACAACCCATTTTAGGTATCATTGTATATGAATATATAAGGAGCCTCATTCTTTTGTCCTGGCAAAATGCATATTAATGGTTGGGTTTCCTATCAGAATAATAAAATACTTTAATTATTTTTATATTTGATGCTATAAAAATCCACAAAAATGGGCCGGCTGAGTGGCACGGTGGTTAAGCGCTGGTTTGGGAAGCCAGCGGCCCTGGTTTGGGTCCCACATATGAAAATCAGTGACACGCCCTCAAAAAAAAAAAAAAAAAAGAAAGAAATCCATAAAAATGCATTTGACTGTGCATAATAAAAGCTTATTTCTTGCTCCTGAAAAAAGTCCAGAAGGGTATTTGGATTTCACTCCATTCAGTGGCTTAGGCACACACACTATTTTGGACTAGTGGCTTCTCTCTAAGTCCCACTGGAACCTTGGGATTAAGCCAGCCAGTGAGTAAGACAGAATGTGAAAGCATCCTGGTCATACCTGCCTCGGTGCGGGCGTGGCATACCTCACCCTCACTCCGTTCTGCTAACCTGAACCTACTCACATATCGTCACCTAACTGCAGAGGAAGCTGCATGTACAGTTGTTCTTGTGCACAGGAAGTAGAGCAGAAGTGGACATCGCTGAGCCCTAGCAGCTAATGTACTCGTGTATGTGGTCAGACAACATGGTTCTCCATGCTGAAGGGTTTCTTCACCTACCTGTAAAGTATGACTTGGGCAAAACTCAAAGTATTTAAACACGATGCCTTCTGGACATCGAAGTTTAAATTTAAATGTCAGCTTGGGCTACTACTTGTATCATGTGTGTGTATTACACCTTCTGTAGTTTTTTTTTTTAATTTGAAGATGAAATGTGTGAACAGTTTATTTGCATATTTATAGAGTTGGACACATTCTCCTTTCCTCATTTGCAGCCTCTGCATAAGAGCCTAGATCCGAGCAACCTCGAGCATCTTATAACCCCGCTGGTCACCATTGGTCACATCGCCCTCCTTGCTCCTGATCAGTTTGCTGCTCCTCTGAAGTCTTTGGTAGCTACTTTCATTGTGAAAGACCTTCTCATGAATGATCGGGTAATTGGTGTTTTTTAGACTTGTGTTCTTCAGAATGTTATGTTCTAAAATTTTATATGGCAGAGAGAGAAGTGAAATGATATAAATAACACTTCCATTTGTCTGCCTTATTTCAGGGTTTCCTATCTATTAAATATGTTGTCTCTTCTCTTTAGATGAGCCAAAGTGTGTGACCGGAAATATATTCCTTTATAAATACAAAATATCACCTGATTCTGTAAATTTCAACTTTACATGGGTTTAATTTTTATAATGACTTCTGCTTTTTAAAATGTGAAGCCTGACAAACTTGTTCACAGTACAGTAGCCATTCCTTTCCCTACATACAATAGAGAATTAAAAGAGCCCCAGGAGAAACATTGGGAAAGAAAGAATGAATTTGTCTCCACTTTGTGAGCACAGTAGCCTCCCCGCGTATCCAGTTTCGCTTCCCGCCGTTTCATTTATCCGCTATTTCAGTTACCTGTGGTCAACCATGGTCTGGAAATATTAAAGGGAACATTCCAGAAGTAAACAATTGGTAAGTTTTAAATGGTACACCATTCTGAGTAGCAGGATGAACTAGCATGCCGCCCTGCTCTGTCCTTCCTGGGATGTGCACCATCCCTTTGCCCCGCATCTCCCTGTTGTGTGTACAGTACAGTGAGATACTTTGAGAGATGAGACACCACATTCACATAACTTATTACAGTATATTGTTCTCATTGTTTTCTGAGTTATTGTTAATATGTTACTCAGCCTAACCTGTAAGTTAAACTTTATCATAGGTATGTATGTGTAGGAAAAAACAGTATATATAGGTTTCAGTACTATCTGTGGTTTCAGGCACCCACTGGGGGTCTTGAAACATACCCTCCATGGTGGATAAAAGGGGGATACTGTATTTGGGGCAAGCCATGTGTGGGCCTGGGAGAACTGACCCCTTATGGTCTCATGGAGTTTTACGCATGTGTATATATTTTTGTATATACACAATTGCGGGCACATATGTAACCATCATTTTGGTGCCACTGTATGCTCAGTACTGTATTAGATTCTTTGGAGAATTAAAAGAAATATGAGATAAAGTTTCTCTTAAAAATGTAATTATAATTCTTGAAATGTGTAGCTGAATAACTACACTTCATATCCATCTTTATTTTTGTATTAATACATTTAAATACATTTAACACTTTAATTGGTTATGGAAAAATAGTTTGTGGGGATAATATTCAAGACATTGTATATATCAGATCTCTAATGCTTTGTGGCTGTTTAATTTCAGTTGACTAGACCCCATATTACCACTGTCTACCAGTTCCCCTGGCTGTGGTCTTCATCTGTGTCTCACTTTTTCTTTCCCTAAATATCATATTTCATGTATGTTCTTTAGGTCATGTTTGCAGATAGTGTGTTTCAAGTTTTCTATATCCTTACTGTTTGGGTTTTTAAAAAATTTTTGAAATATCAGAAAAGAACAAGCAAACATAATGCAACTTAAAATTACTTTCATTTCCATATAGAGACAATAGTCATTGATATTTTTGTCTGCATTTAATGTGTATGCTTAGTACTTCACAAAATTAGATTATGGACTCACACAAACATATGTACATGAATGTTGGTTTGGAGTCCATATAGCTAAAATATAATAGAAGAGACCTCTAATAATTATACTAAGGAATTGCATGAATAAAATATGGTACATCCATAAGGATTTGTTAGTATGACTACTGGTTGCTTTTGTTTTCTTTAACAAAAAAAAAAAATTTATTAAAAGATAAAGCATACCAGAAAAGTACCCACTTTGCAAAGGTATGGTTCATTAAGTTATCACAGTTAGCAGTTTTGACTAACTGTGCGGGTAAAGGAATAGAATATTCTCCCTGTGTCTCTCTTTTGACCTCCTCCCACTCCTGAAGATAACCATTGTTCTGACTTCCAACCGCATAGATTAGTTTTACTTGTGTTTGAACTTGTATAAATGGAATCATGCAGACTAAATCCTTTATGGCTGGTTTCCTTCATTCATTATGTTTGTGAGATTAATCCATCTGGTTGCACATAGCAGTAGTTCATTCATTTTCACTGCTGTGTAGTATTCCACCTGTATATACCATAATGTATCTGTTCTGCTAGGCATTTAGGCTATTTCCAGTGTTAAATAAATAATTCTGTTATGAAGGTTCTTTTACAAGCCATTTTTTTGGGGCACTGTGTATGCATTTCTGTTGTTAGTGTAATTGCTGTGTCCTAGGGTAAATTCAGTTTCAGTGGATTTTGCCAAATTGTTTTTTAAAAGGATTATACCAATTAATGGTTCTATTTGTGTTGAATGAGAGTTCTAGTTGTACCATTACTTGTCTGTGATAGATCAGCCAGTGTTTAACATTTTAGCCACTATGTGAGTGTGTAATGAGTAATATGCACCTGGACACTTTTTCATATGTGTATTGACGTTTTGGCTATCCTCTTGTGAAGTGCCTCTTCTGCATTTTTCTATTGAATTGTCAGTCCCTCTCTAACTCACTCCTAAGATTTCCTTACATATTCCATTGACAGTATATGTTGCAAATTTTTCTTCCTGCTTTGTAAGCTGCCCTTTCTTAATGCTGTTTTTTGATGAACAGAAATGC
This sequence comes from Aselliscus stoliczkanus, assembly GCA_033961575.1. NCBI lineage: Eukaryota > Metazoa > Chordata > Mammalia > Chiroptera > Hipposideridae > Aselliscus > Aselliscus stoliczkanus. The sequence goes on along the minus strand of CM066727.1, from coordinate 99,235,489 downwards.
TTAGTTTTAATAAAACCCATTTTATCAATTCTTTTCCTTTTGTTAACACTTTCTGTAAGTCTTCTTTGCCTACTCCAAGGTTGTGAACGTATTCCCTGTATTTTCTAGAACTGTGCTATACTACTAGCCACTAGCCTCATACAGCTATTTAAATTTTAAGTTTAATCTAAATATAATTATAAATTATTCACACATGTTGAGTGCTCAATAGCCTCATATGACTTGTATTGGAGAGCACAGGTATTTCCACCACCTCAGAGTTCTGTTGGACAGTATTGCTCTAGAAGCATTTTGTTTTAATTTTCACATTTGTTTTAAAATAAAATCCACTTGGAATTTATTTTCGTATATGGTATCAGATGTCAAGATTCATTTTTATTTTCATCTGACTCAGCTCCATTTATTGAAAGTGCTGTCTTTCCTGCTGTTTTTTAAAAAAACTGACTTGAAATTCACGTAACATAAAATTATTTTAAAGTATGTGATTCAAGTAATATTTAACACATTCACAATGTTGTACAACCACTACCTCTGTCTAGTTCCAGATCATTTTCATTAAGCAGTCATTCCCCAAATATTCCCTCCAGCCCTTGGCAAAAACCAATCTTCTTCCTGTCAGTGGAAGAAACATCCTATTCTGAATGTTTCCTATAAATGAAATCATACCATATGTGTCCTTTTGTGTCTGCTTCTTGTCACTTAGCGTAATGTTTTTGAGGTACATCCTCATTGTCACATGTATCAGTACTTCATTCCATGTTATGGCTGAATAATATTCTATTGTATGTATTTCTTAAAATTTCCTATCCATTCCTTTATTGGTGGACATCTGGGTTGTTTCCACCTTTTGAATATTGTGAATAATGCCATGAAGTTTTTGAGTATTTGAGTACCTACTTTTAGTTCTTCGGGGTATTTACCTAGGAGTAGATTTGCTGAGTTATATGGTAATTCTGTGTTTAAGTTTTTGAGTAACTGCGAAACTTGCCCGCACTGGATGCACCATTTTACCATCTCACCAGCAGTGTATGAAATTTCCAATTACTGTACGTCCTTGCCAGCTTGTTATTTTCTGTTAATTTGATGATAGCCATCTGAGTGGATATCAAATGGCAATTCATTGTAGTTTTGATTTGCATTTCTCTAATGATTAATAAAGTTGGGTATCTAATGTGCTTATTAGCTATTTCTATACATTTTTGGGGGGGAATAATGACTATTCAAGACCTTTGCTCATTTTTTAAATTGGGTTGTTTTTTTGTTGAGTTATAATAGTTCTTTATATATTCTAGATACAAAGTCCCTTATCAGATATTGGCAAATATTTTCTTTCACTCTGTAAGTTTTACTTCTTTTTCTTAATTGAGATAAAATTAAAATATAGCATTATATTAGTTTTAGGTACACAACATAATGATTCAATATTTGTACGAGATGTGATTAAAAATACAATGAATGTTTAAATTTAAAATAATTATCATAGTAAAAGACAGATCACCATTAATCCCCCTCAAAATACTCCCCGTTGCTTTGAACATACGTAGCCCATCATTTTTGCCACTTTCTGAAGTAGTTCTGGAAGTCCTCTTTCATGAGTGTCTTTAGTTGCGCTGTTGTTGCTGCCTCGATGTCCTGAATCATTTGGACTTTGGGGAGGAGCCAGAGTTGCATGGTGCCAGATCCGGTGAATAAGGTGGGTGAGGACACACCAGAATGTTTTTAATTGACAGAAATTGTCATGTACCAGAAGCAATGTGTGACACAGAGCACTGTCATAATGGAGGAAGAAGTAAAGACATTCGTGAAAGGGGACTTCCAGAACTGTTTTAGAAAGTGGCAAGAATGACGGGATAAGTGTGTTCGAAGTGAGGGAGAGTATTTTGAAGGGAGTTAATAGCAATGTGTCTTTTCGTGTAATAATTTTTTTTACTTCAACATTCACCATATTTTTGGATCACACGTCATATATGTTGTGAAATGATCACCACAATAAGTCTAGTTAATATTCATAACCACATATAGTTATAAATGTTCTATGATGAGAAAAAGTGCTACATACCTCATTGCTGAATATCACTATGGTCACCATTGAAGTACTCCCATTGTGAAGCTATGCACTGATACCAGTGCCTAGTCCACCCTTCAAAGCAATTTTGGAACTCTTTTTCTGGAATGACCATCAGAGCTGTCATCATATTACCTTTGCTGTCCTGAATGTCATCAAAATGTCTTCCTCTCAATATTGGCTTTATCTGCAGGTAAAGAAAGAAGTTATTGGGGGCCAGATCAGGTGAGTAGGGAGGGTGTTCCAATACAGTGATTTGATTAGTGGCTAAAATCTCCCTCATAGGCAGTGCTGTGTGAGCTGGTGCATTGTCGTGATGAAAGAGCCATGAATTGTTGGCAAAAAGGTTAGGTCATCTAAATTTTTCATGCAGCCTTTTCAGCACTTCCAAATAGTAAGCTTGGTTAACTATTTGTCCAGGTAGTACAAATTCATAATGAATAATCCCTCTGATACCAAAAAAGGTTGGCAACATCATTGCAACAAGTTTGCAAACTTGATTGTCAGACCTCATATGTACCACTCCTTTATACATTCATCCTTCGATGGACACCTAGGTTATTTCCATGTCTTGGCTATTGTAAATGATACTGCAATGAATGTGGGAGTACAGATATCTTTTCAATTTAGTGTTTGTGTTTCCTTTGGGTAAATACCCAGAAATGGAATTGCTGTATCGTATAGTAGTTCTATTTTTAATGTTTTGAGGAACCTCCATGTGATTTCCATAGTGGTTGTACCAATTTACATTCCTACCAACAATGTACAAATGTTCTTTTTTCTCTACATTTTCATCATCACATATTTCTTGTCTTTTTGATAATATTCATTAATTAACAAGTGTGAAGTGATATCTCATTGTAGTTTTCTTTTTGTTTTAAAGATTTTTTATTGGGGAATTGGGGAAGAGAAACTGTTGGGGAATCAGGGAAGTGGAACAGCAAGTTGTTGTCCTTCAATCTTAGTTGTGGAGGGCGCAGCTAGCTCAATTCCAAGTCCAGTCGCCATCCGGCCACCCTCTGGTAGCTTAGGGCAGCTCAGCTCAAGGTGCTGTGTTCAATCTTAGTTGCTAGTGAGGGTAGCCACCATCCCATGTGGAAGTCGAACCAGCAATCTTGTTGTTAGGAGCACGTGTTCTTCTAACTGAGCCATCCTGCCACCTATTGGCAGCTCAGGCACAGCTCACTGACCCATGTGGGAATCGAACCGGCGACCCTGTTGCTTAGAGCTTGTGCTCTTAACCAAATGAGCCACCCGGCTGTCCCCTCTCCTTGTAGTTTTGATTTGCATGTGCCTTATCATTAGTGATGTTGTGCACCGTTTCATGTAGATTTGGCCATCTGTTTGTCTTTGAAAAAAATGTCTTTTGAGATCCTCTACCCATTTTTTAATCAGATTGTTCTTTTTGCCATCGAGCTAGCTATTATATATGTGTTCTTTATGTATTTTGGATATTAACCCCTTGTGAAATACATGATCTGCAAATATTTTCTCCCATTCAGTGGGTTGCCTTTTTATTTTGTTGATGGTTTCATGTTCTTGATAATATCTTTTCATGCACAAAAGTTTCATATTTTGATGAAGCCTAATTTATCTTATTTTTCCTTTTGTTGCTTTTGATTCCACATCTAAGAACGTATTGCCAAATTCAAGGTTGTGAAGATTGCCCACTGATTTTTGCTATTACTTTTGTTTTAAGTCATATATACATTTCTAATTTATTATGGTTCATACTGTCTTAATTATTGCAACAGGTTTTGATAACTGGTAGCTTAAGTCCTCCAAATGTCCTTACTGCAGCTGCTGCTACTATTGGTACTAGTACTTCTTCTTCTTCATCATCATCATCTTTAGTATTGTTTTGGCTTTTCTTAGCTTTTTACATTTCTATCTAAATTTTATAATCAGCTTGTCACAGTTTCACCCCACCATATACACACACCTGGCTGGAATTTTGGTAGGGCTTGTGTTGAACTGTAAATTTGAAGATAATATTCATCATTTTAATACCACCTTCCATTCCATGAGCAGGTATTATAGTCCTGAGCTTTCCAGTTCATGAAGATGGCATATGTCTTAGGGAGTATTTTGGTTCTCTGGGTAATGTTTCTTAAATTTTTGTGTAGAGGTCTGACTTACCTTTCTTAACTATGTTCCTGGGCATTTTATGTTTTTTGATGCTTTTGTAATAATATAATTCTTATTTATTTCCTAATTGCTTATTATTGACATATAAAGCTACTTTTTTATATTGACTTTTAACCCCAGGGTTTTATTAATACAATTTTTCATTCTGTTAATTAATTTTTGGATTCTTTTGGGTTTTCTCCTTTTACAATCATGTCATTTGTTATAATGACAGCTTTGGGGTTTTTTTTCCATTCTTAATGCTTTTTATTTCTTTTTTTTCCTCATGCATTGGCCAGGACCTTCAAAACAACTGAAGTAGTGATAGCAAACATTGTTATCTCGGGGGGAAAATAGACTAATAGTAAAAAAGAGGGCTTGAAAACCTCATTTAAATGGCATATATAGGACAATACACTGAACCCATTTCTGGCATACATTCTGTCAACTTCATCTTTTAATTAGAATAGTCTGTTTACATGTGGTGTAAATAGTGATTTGGGTTAATTTGCATCCAATTTTTATTTTCAGTTTGTTTTCTTAGTTATCAATACATATTCATTTTCCTCTTCTTTCTTGCCTTATTCTTCCCCCCTTTTCTGGCTTGGTTTACAATTTCCTGTTCTTTTAGTAGTTGTCTTGGAGATTACAACGTGCTCCACTGACTTGTTGAAGGCCAGTATAAATATGTCTTTTAAACTTTCTGGACAGCAGCTACAGTGTTCTAAGGGATCTTAGAATACTTCAATTCCCTTTATCCCGTGCTGCTTTGTGTTCTTGTTCAAACAGGACCATTACCACTGTTATTTTATACAGTTAATATTTATTTAGATTTACCAACATATTTCCCCCTTTCTCTTGTTTTTCTTTCTTTGAGTCTGTGTGATGATTTTCTTTCTACCCAAAGAATTAAAGTAATATTTCTTTTAGTGTGGATTATTGCTAATGAATTCTCTATTTTTGTTTGTCTGAAAATGTCTTTATTTTGCCTTCAGTTTTCAAAGGATATTTTTTCTCTAGGTTTAGAATTCTAGACTGGTACATCTCCTCCCCTCAATAATTTGTAAATATTATTCCATTATATTGCATTTTCTAAATCTTTTCTCTTGATGTCAGCTGACAGTCTTGTTCCTTTAAAGGTTTTCTTTTTGCCATGAATACTTTTATCTATTTATTTATTTATTTTTAAAGATTTTTATTGGGAATTGGGGGAGGGGAACAGCGTTGGGGAACCTGGGAAGGGGGCCAGACAAGTTGCTGTCAATTTGTTCTTCAGTCTAGTTGTGGAGGATGTTGCTTCACTGGCCCACGTTGGTATTATCATTGCGTTCTTTCCGGGTGAGGCAGTTGCTCGCTGGCCATTAGACGGCCCCTCACTGCAGCTCATGGCCGCTCACACAGGCTGCTGGCCACTCACTGTAGCTTATGGCAGTCCCACTGCTGCTCCACCGTAGCCTCCGCTGTAGCCAGCAACTCATGGCAGCCTAGCTCCAGGTTGAGCTGTTGTTCACCATCTTAGCTGTAGAGGGCGCAGCGTTATTGGTCCTAATGTGGGATCGGAACCGGGGCTCTGCTGCTCAGATCTGGTGTCCCAAGCCAACTCTTAACCAATGTGCCACTCGGCTGGCCCTGCTGTGAATACTTTTAATCTTTTCTGTTTTCCATTGGTTTCCAGTTACACTGTAATGTGTCTGGGTGTGCCTTTCATTATATTTATCCCAACTTGGAGCTCTTTTTGAATGTATAGCTTTTTTGCCTTAAATAAATTTTGAATAACTTTCAGGCTTTCCTTCAAATACTATTTATTTCTATTCTCTTCTGTGTTACTGCAATTCTAATTACACACTCTAAACATACAATTGTTTCCTATGACCCAGTTGTCTGCCATACTTTTCTGTACTTTTCTGCCTCCTCATTCTTCAGTTTTTGTTGTCTTCTAACCTGTCTTTGAGTTCACTAATTCTCTTTAGGTTTGTCTAATCTTATCTTAAGCCCATGCATTGAATTCTTAATTGCACTTACATATTTCAATTCTATAATTCCCTTATAGTTTTTAATATAGCTTGTAGTTCCCTGCCAGAATTTTTTATATTGTCATTTAATTCTTGAACATCTTTAATTATGTCACAGTTTATGTTTGTTAGCCTCAGTGTCTGGATTTCCTGTGGCTTTTTTCCTCTAGATTTTCTCTTGATATTTAGTCATCTTGTCTTGCACACATATTATTTCTGATTGAGTGGTAGACTTTGTGTACAAAAATTGTAGAGATAATTTGAAGTGCTGGATGATCCTATAATTCTAGAGAGGATTTATTTTTACCTCTGACAGGCAGTTGAGCTGTTTACAGATCACCTTAATCCACTCAATATTGCCATGGGGATATGAAAGACAGTTTGGGGAATATAATCAATAATGTTGAGAAGATGAAGTGTCAGATGGGCACTTGTCTTATTAGGGAGATGCCTGACCACTGCACTGTATGCCTGACGCTGAAGCTGAAGCTGAATAATATAGAATGTTAACTATAATATGTGGAGTACAGCATAAAATAGAGTCGATGGAATTGTAATAGCTATATATGATGTCAGAGGGATAGTAGATTGGGGGAGGAAGGTTATCACTTTGAGGGGTGTAAATGTCTAACTATTACACTGTTTTGTACACTTGAAAATAAAAAAAATAGAATGCCATTGCATTAGAAGCTGGGCTTCAGTTTTTGACAGGCTCATTCTTTTTCTGGTCACCTTTATATCTAGTGCGTATTTGTTACATCTATCCAGAAGTTTAGGGTATTTAACAGGCACTCTATTCTTTATTGGGCCCAGAATCCCGATGTCTTTTTTCCTTCTGGCTCTGTGACAGTGATGAACGCATTGCCCAACCCCTCAGCCTCTTTCACTTAAAATCAACTATCATGTGTATGAGCAAAACAATCCTAGCACCAAACTCAAACCTCTTGATTTGTCTCCTCTTTTGAAACTTTGCCCTGCAAATTCTCACAGTTTTGGTAGCTCTCTTTTGCCTTCAAACTGATTTTTAAAGATTATTTTGTCCAGCCTTACCGTTTGTTCCAGTGGGAAGATAGCTCCAAGACAAACTAGCCAGCTCTTGTCGGAAACAGATCTCCCTTTCACTGCTTTTAACCCATTAATTTGTCCTACTTTGTGTAATATTTGATATATACGAAGGAATATATGTATATAACGTTAGTGTAACTTGTTTTATAATAATACAGTGAACACTCATGACCTGTTAGCACCTGGTTTTATTACTCACCAAACCATCCTTTTTGTTTCTTTCCTGGGTTTATTATTCCCTAACTAAAACAAACACCCTTTACCACATACATCTCTCTAATAAGCGTACTTGATTAATTTTGCTTGTTCTTGAGGTTTATGAGTTTATACCATATATATTCTTGGATGACTTGCTTTTGTATAACACATTTGTTTCTTAAACTTATCCTTGTTATTAAATCCAACTAATCATTCTCTGTATTATTGTCATAGTGCAAAATGACTCATTATTTATCCTCTTAGTGGATATTTAGAATATTTCCATTTCTTTCTTCTTTTGAACAGTGCTTCTATTCTTATAGAGGCTTCCTGATACATATTAGCAAGAATTTCTCTAGGTTGTATTCATACAAGTGAAATTGATGAATCACAAGTATATATGGGGTGCCAAAAAATGTATACAAGTGGACACTTTGGTCAACATTGTTTAAACAGTAGTTCACTGTAATCAGAAGTGTCTGGATGCTGATGGTAACCACTTTGAGCACCTCTTGTAATTGTAGAAGTCAAACATGACTTGTATTCACCTTTGTTATTGGTATATATGATTACAATTTTAATAGTTTCCCTTTCTTAAAATTTGTATACATTTTTTTGGCACCCTCTGTATTTAACTTCTAATTTTATTATTGAGTTAGTTTTCAAAATGGTTGTTAAAATTTATTTTCCTATCAGCAGTGTACAACACCAATTATTGTCAGTTTTATTAATTTTTTCACATAATTGATATAAAATAATGTCTCCTTATAATTATAATTTGCATTTCCCTCGTTACTAATTAAGTTTATATGTCTAGTCACCATTCATGTTGTCTCTTTAATGAAATTCCTTTTGATGTATTTAGCCCTTTTTTTTCCTGGATTGTGGTTTTTTTTCAGAGGTAATCTTTACACACATTAATACTTTTTCAAGTACGTATTGCAATATCTTCATAAAATCTCATTTATGGTGTGCCTTTTTTACCCCTTTATCGTGTCCTTTGAACAAAAGTTATTAGTTTTTTATTTCAATTACAGTTGATACTCAGTATTATACTAGTTTCAGGTAAAAGTTACTAATTTTAATGTAGTTAAATTTATCATTCTTTTAGTTAATACTTTATAAATCCTGTTTAAGAAATCCTTTCCCACTCCAGTGTCATAAAAATAGCCTCCCATATGTTCTTCTAAAAGTTTTAAGGTTTTCTGTTCACACATAAACAATTAACCCACTTGGATTTAATTTGTTTGTTTGTATCACGTGACTTAAGGATTCCATTTCTTTTTACTCCCCGTTAGGATAGCATAATTTACTCAATAATCTTTCCTTTTTCCAGTCATCTGCAATGCTGCCACTCATATCATGTCTCCTCTATTCTTTTCCATTACTTTTCTTATCTACAAGATGTTTTTCATTAAAGCTTTATAATTTTCTCCGTAAAGAAAATATAAAAATTTCTCTTGTACAACTTTGTTAGATACTTGGGTTGTTAAAATTAAGTTTTGTGTTTGTGGTTGATTTGAGGAATTACTTTGATCTTATATTCATTTTTCTTCCTAACCTCTTATCTTTATTTTTAATCATATTTATAAAGAATGCCAGTTTTGATTATTTTCTAATCTTTGAATATTTTATCTCTTTGTATTCCTTATATTTTGACATGTATTTCCTATACCTTTTTTCATTTCAATTTCATCTATCAGATTTGAAAGAGGTATATTCAAGTCTTCTGTGATGATGAACTTTTTATCTTTTATCAAAAAAATTTTTGTTTTTGGTTTATTTTGATATTCTGCTAGTTGTATCAATATTTATGAATTTGATATCTTACTGTGGTGTGAGATTGCTTTTTTAAGTGCATCAGTATCTTGTTTACAGTATTAGTATCCCATAAAAATCCATATTCCATTTAATGCTTTTCATCTTGATTGATGTATTTTTCCATCTTATTATTTTTAGATTTTTCTCTATCATTGGTTTTGTTCCATCTGTTGTGGTTTTATTTTATTATTTTTGAACCCACCTGACAGTCTGTTGGTCTTATTTGGGATAACTTTTTTCATTTGTTTGTTTTTACTATTTGCAATAATTTATGCAGATTGAATTTTTTGTGTGTGAATTAAATGTTTTCGTGAAGTACATCTTTGAGTAATTCTTTTTAAATGGCCTATAATTTGGAAACCTTTCTTTCTGTCTTTGATTTCTGAAAATATTTTCCCCCTCATTGAATACTAGAATTCTAGGTCTCAAATCACTTGGCTGCAGAAAATTCACAGCATCATTTTTTGGACTTTAGGCTTGCAGCTGAAGAAATCTGAAGATACGCATTTTTTTTTGTTGTTACATCCATAATTGAGAAATTTGATCAGAATGTTTCTATTGTGATTCCTTTTTCATTATTTCCACTTTATACTTTGAAGGCACTTCTCAGCTATGGAATTGCTCTCAAGCTGTATGTAAATCTTTTCAGCTCTGTGTTTAGGGAGTTTGCCTTCCAGATGTTGAAGGCAACTAGCCTGTTGCCAGGGGCTTCCCTGAGGTATTATTTGACTTCTGTTTACTAGGCTGCCTCTGGAAACGACACATATCAGCTGGGGGTAAAAATGGGATCTCCACTCTTTCTAAATGGGTTCACCTGTTTTGTCACCTTACTTTAATTTCCTGGCTGCCACTGTAAAATCACATCTTTTGGTACCTGCAATTTATCATTTCAGGATTGTTCTGTGATTGTGCTGGGGGGCGGAAAACAAACTTTTTTGGAGAATGTTCCCTTTCTTTGCTCTTATGGAGATGTAAGCACTCTAGCTCTGAATTTTTTACTGTGTATTTTGTGTTTTTCAAATTTTTCTTATGATTCTGGCTTTCTTTTGGGCCCCTTTTGTTTTCCAGCAGTGAGTGGGTGGGTGTTGCCATTTTGGTGGGATTTAGGCAGGAAGATATTAATGCATGTTTTCTGTTACTTTAACTACAGATCTTTCTGATTTTTCCCCTATTCAAGACTTTTTATATATATCCTTCCCCTTATTTAAGAGCTACACTTTTTTGGCTCCATTGATTTTTATTTTATTTTTTGTCCTAGACCTTGCCAGCTGCCTTAAATAAATGAATCATTACTCTCCACAGGGGCTATTTATAGGACTGTGTGTAACAGGCTGCAGTCAGTCCGACCTCACGCCTAGAAAGAACCAGCTGGGGAGGACATGCGCTGCTCTATGAGGTGCTAGTGAAGATAGCCCTTTCAGCCTTCGGAGGAGTAGGGTTAAACGCGATACTGCAGTCATTTATAATAACTGTCACTACCAAAGATAAAGATTTCTTTCCTTCACTAAAAATTAAACGTGAGAATTCATAGTCACATTGTAAAGTCCTTATTTTTTTTTTAGCTTCCAGGGAAAAAGACAACTAAGCTTTGGGTTCCAGATGAAGAAGTTTCTCCGGAGACAATGGTCAAAGTGAGTAATATTCATAGATTTGTTAGTTTTAATATATTTCATGTATTGTATTTTTTACTAAAGATGTTAAAATTTCTATTCCTGTTATAGAGAAATGGCTATTAAAATCATTCAAGTTTTTAATATGACATTAGCCCATGTGTTGTGAGAAAATAGAGCAATAATGAGAAACCAAAGGCCTTGAGGGTAGCTGCACATAATGTATTGTAATTTGAGAAAGAGTTTGAAAACTGCCTCCAAGTTGCTGCTGCTTGATATCAACCTTTTAATGGCAAAAGACAGTGTTGGTTTTCTTACATACATTCTCCTATTCGGTAAAGATGGTTATCCAGGTTTTAAGACTATTTGTCTTTTCTATGGAATTTGATAAAATTGTGGTGGTGTTTTTTTTTTAATTCAACTTACAATTTCCTTGAATGAGAAGTTGCACATAAAAGAATGTTCATCACTAGTGTAGAGAGTATAGATTTAGCAAACCATCGATAATCTATAACTGTAGACCTCACCTCAGTCCACTGCCCAAGGTGTGAAGGCCAGGAACCAATATATTAAACATTGGTTTTTTTCTAGTTGTAATTTTTTATACATGTTTTCAGGGTGTGTGTGGGTGTGTGTGTATTTCATATTATTAACTACTTAATCACATTACTCCAGCTTCAGATTCTGTTTCTGTTGACCTGTAGAGTAGCCCTTCCTTCAGTATTGAATGATGTGTGATACTTGTAAGTTCCAGTATAAACCTGTTTTCTCAGCAGTGGTCTCAAGCAGCAGTTCTGTATAGTTGAGCAGTACTAGACTGGAAGGCAGGCCACCTGCATTAGAGTTCATGCTAACCAACTGGCCCAGGAAAGGGATCTTAACAGTGTCTGCCACATGCCACTGTCCAAGACCCACTTAGCCTCAGAGACTTGAATCTGTGAAAAGCTAAGATAATATATGAAAAAGAGATAAAATGCACCCCTTCAGAAACGGTTGTTGGCAAACATTAAAGGTTGTAAAGTACTTAGGTACTTCGTATTATAAAATACAGTACAAATATAAGGTGTAAGGTGGTATTAATGTAATCAGTCAGACACAGAAGATTACTGAACTTTTCTGCTTGGGTAAATTAGCGTGAGTTTACTGTGGGTTCCAAAGGGTAGAGTGTATGTTGAAGAAACGTTTTAAAAAAAAAAAAAGGAAAGAAAAGAACCAGTTTTTAGTTAAATCATTCATTTGTCAATTGCCTGGAGGGTAAAGCATCTTTAAAACATTCAAAGTTAGGGCCGGCTTAGTGGCGCTGTGGTTAAGCGCTGGCTTCGGAAGCCAGCGGCCCCAGTTCGGTCCCACATATGAGGGCCAGTGACACTGCCCTCAAAAAAAAAAACAACACATTCAAAGTTATCTTTATATAAGCAGAAAATAATAATTCTCTTTTCCTTTATTATTTTTTCTTAAGCATCCATTAATAACTTTTTCCTTTTTGTAAGGTTGATATAGAATTTCTTTAAAATGCAGGAATGTTTTATTTGTCCATTTGTCTTTTAAATAGATACAGGCTATTAAAATGATGGTTCGATGGCTACTTGGAATGAAGAATAATCACAGTAAATCAGGAACTTCTACCTTAAGATTACTAACAACAATATTGCATAGTGATGGAGACTTGACCGAACAGGGGAAGATTAGGTATGTAATTATTTCAGAGTTCTTTGGATTGCACAGTATTTCAACATCTGGTATAATTATTAAATGGTGCAGTTTCTTTTTTTAAAAAAAATGCTGTTTTATAGGTATCCATATATTTTTATTGTAATATGTTTTTGTACAGTGGTTATTTCAGAATGGCAGTCACGTGTCTGATGCAGATACTACTAATACATAGTAATTATTTTAAAAATTGATGTTAACTTGAATATCTAATATGAAGATGTTAGTGTACCAATAGTTAACTGGTGTTTTATATTCTTGTTAATGTCTAAAAAGAACAGATTAGGTAGAAGGCAACTTATTGAATCTGTTTCCAGAAGTATAAATCTATGCAAATTTTAAAAAAATTTTAAACACATTTTTTGTTTGTTTCTATTTTGTTTTGTTTGAAAGATGTAGTGTAATATAGTATTTGGAAACATAGATTCTACAGCCCAGGTTCAAATCCTGACACCACCACTTACTAGCAAGGTGACCTTTAGCAAGTTACTTGAACATCTCTGTGCCTCAGTTTCCTCATAGAGAATGATTATAACATCGCATCTAGCTGTTATGAGAATTGAATAAGGTAGTATATATAAGGTATTTAAAACACTGTCTAGCACATAGTATTTAGAAGTATTGTTGGTGGTAGTGGTTATTATGTCAGGGCTAGCTAAAATTTATAAATTGTCTTCTGTGAAAATACAGGTGCCATTTATTGCCTCTAACTGGTAATAAAAAAATAAGAGGATAACTCATCCTCCCTGAATATTGCTCACTTAAAGACTTTATTGAGAGACTATAAAAAAGTGGGCCGGCCGAGTGGTGCATTGGTTAAGCGCTGGATTGGGACGCCAGCGGCCCCAGTTTGTTTGGGTCCCACATATGAGGGCCAGTGACACTGCCCCCCCCAAAAACAAAGTGACTGCCAGCTGCTTTCTCCCTTTCCATCTTCATTTCTATTCTTCTTGTATGTTTTGCTCATGCTGAACTTTTTTGCATGGAATTTTAACAGTTGTGCATGCTACCCAAACAAACCAAATGAAAATGAAACTTGGTAAGCCATTTCACATGTACAGCTCATCTATCTATTTTAGTCTAATGAATTGTCTTTACCTGTCTTAAAATTTGTATATGCCAGTGTTGAGGATTTACATAATAACTGGAGGAAAAAAATGTCCCTAGTATGAATATATTTTTGTCTCTTAAATTTATTAAGTACATTATTTATGTGCATATTTAGATCTCACCTGTTTTTATTCATGGTATTCCATAACAAAATTAAATGTGTGCTTGAATTCTACAAATGTATGTGAATTAATTGGTCCTGTAGATTTAAACAAGGCTGTATATAGAAACCTGGTCTTCAGAAACTTAGTTGTAAAGTATTTAATTATAACTATTTATGTCTTTTTTATACTAAATAAACTGCAACAAGAAAACAGTGGTTGAGAGATTTGCCTCATAACAGCTCTTAGGGTGTTGCTATAGATAAAATGAAAACCAGCTCTGGGACCTGTGACTTGGGAGCACGTTAATGTCAAGTGTTCAGTCAGTGTTCTACATAATCCTTTGGGAGATAAAGGAAGGGCCTAAAACCAGCTAGACACTAGATCTTGGAAGACTAAGTGACAACTTTCCCTCCTTCCTCCAAGGTCCTGTAAGTCATCTAATATGGAAGGATTGTTTAGATGTATTTATTAGTCAAGAATTTGCTTATCTTTGAAGTGTGTACCATTTAGCAATAAGTTTTCTTTCCTTAAACTTAAAAGGAGCCTCTTGGTAATATTGGAAAAGTTGAATTCTAGCTAAAAACAGTAATATTTTATACCTACTCTACCTGCTTTCATTCTACTTTTTTTGTACTTAACACAGTAGTTTCAGTTGACTGATTAGCAAGGTAGGACATCCTAATCTGTAAGTAAACGCATAACTAAACAAACAGATTTTTTTTTTTAGGCTTGAGTAAAAGCTGTTTTTGTAGGATGAGAGAATTAAATGACTGTAGCCTAGACTTACATTCAAGAGAATTCTGTAGTATTAGACACTGTCTTCCAAAGTCAGATCAACATAATATGATGTTCCTTCACTATCCCTAAGTTGTTTTCTACCCTTTTCTTGGCCAGAGGAATTTTTGCAAAATTAACTATACAAAGCAGGACTGTTGGTATACAGACATTTGGAAATCTACATTTGCTCTTGCTTGTCTTTCAGTAAACCGGACATGTCACGCCTGAGGCTTGCTGCCGGGAGCGCCATCGTGAAGCTGGCGCAGGAGCCCTGTTACCATGAAATCATCACGTTAGAGCAGTACCAGCTGTGCGCCTTAGCAATCAACGTAAGGAGGCGCCGTACAGAGCGCAGCGCTGGTGGTCCTGACCATGGGGAGGAAACGTCTGCGGGGCACAGAGACCCAAACCTTGAATGTTTATGCCTTGTTTTGAAAATTTTGAGGGCGGCCTGGGTGGCGCGATGGTTAAGAGCTGGCTTGGGACGCCAGCAGCCCCAGTTCGGGTCCCGCATATGAGGGCCAGTGACACAGCCCTCAAAAAAAGAAAATTTTATGCAGGAGAAACATTTCAGAGTTCTAGAACTGTCGTTTGGGTTGTTAACACGGTACAGATTCTCATTACGTGTACTTCCATTCTACAGTCATTCCAAGCACTGAATTAGCAAACACTGAACCACTGCTCCCAGGGGACAGGCGTGTGTTTCCTGCTAGTGTCTAATCACAACCTTTTTATCAGTCAGTCAGCACATGACCTTGTTTTATTTGTGTTTCTGTTTGAAGACACCTTATTTACTATGTAGTTGTTTCATTGACCTTGTGGCCCACAGCATGTCCCTCATGCCTGAAGGAAAGGAAGCTTACCTAACATACGGTAGTCTTCAGAGGGCACATCCCAGCCTTCCTGCCCTTCGGAACACTAGACAGCACTTTAGCACTTTGCTCAGAAGCCATGTTAAAACAACAAAGTGGGCAACAAAAAGTACAAAAATGTGAAAAATGTGGCACCACATAGACCACCAAAAGGACACTTGTTTATAACTAGAGCTGAAACCAGTGGGCAGAGCATGGCCTCGTTCAGCCTCCGCTGCACACATGTCAGGCAGCTCACAGTTTGGCTGCTCGGTGCAGTTACTTGGGAATGACCATGAACGCACCACAAGTATTGATTTGGGGGATTACAAATAAATATTGGTGAGTAGGTAAATTCACAAATGCAGAATGTGCAAATAATGAGGGTTGAATATATTTAGTTTTGGAAGGAAGAAAAATATAGCAATTTGTACTTTTATAAAGACAGATTAATTTTAGATCAACAACATTCTTTATTACTCAGTGAGTTAAAATTCCAAATCATTGACAGTGATATTAATGGATATATATTCCAATCTTCTGGATTTCATATTAGAGAAATGTAATTTTTTTTTTTTTAATTGGGGAATCGGGGAAGAGGACCAGCCAGGTTGTTGTTCTTCAGTCTTCATTGTGGAGGGCACCAGTCACCATCTGGCTTCCTGTCGGCAGCTCGTGGCCTCTAAGCTCAAGGTGCTGAGTTCAATCTTAGTTGAGGGTGGGCGTAGCCACCATCCCATGCGGGAGTTGACCCTGGCGAGTTGACCCCGGCAGCCTTGTTAAGAATCCGCGACCTATCCACTGAGCCATCCGGGCGGCAGCTCAGCTCAACGTGCCAAGTTCAGTCTTAGTTGCGGGCGGGCATAGCCCACCATCAAACAGGCAGTCTTGTTACACCAGCTGAGCCATCCTGCCACCTGTTGGCAGCTCAGCGACAGCTCAGCTAGGGCGCAGCGTTCACTGGCCCATGTGGGAATCGAACCGGTGGCCCCATATCTCAGAACTTGTGCTCTAAGCCTCCTTAACCAACTGAGCCATTCCGCCGGCCCGAGAAACATAATATTTGAACTATATCACTTTAGAAGTTATTAGCACCATTGAGAAAATTAAAGAAAAAGGGCTTCCATAATAGTAAATATGATGTTCCAGTATGAGCTTTTCATTCATAATTTGGTTATTTTAGACTTCGTTTTCCTTTTCTTTTCCAAACAGTCTTATATGTAGGAACTTGACATTTACTTCAGGGATTGTTGTAATTTTTCTTTCTGTCCCCCTCCCTTCTGCTTATTTAAAAATTGCAGCGTATGTTTAACCCTACACATAAACAATTATCTATTTTTTCATTGTCAGTTTCTGTTATTGCAGTCTTATAAAAGTTATTCCAGATTCTATTGATAATTTGTTTTAGTTTCGGTGTTGTTATTCAGATATTAGACTAAACCATTTGAGAAATGAGATTTTTGAGGAGCCCATGATTTTCTGGTTTAGTTTTCCCCTTTAATTTTGGAGATAATCTTATTTTGCAAGAAGCTGAAAATTGTTTTTAAAGTATGTGTTAAATTTTCTAGAAGAAAACAACCTATGATTATTTTTTTAAATTGGTAGCACAGGTACTTGCATTCTGTTGATTTGTCAGATTCTTGGTCTGATATTTCTTAGGGTATTGGTGCTATCAGTATTGAAGTTGAACATTTTTTTAAAAACATGAAAATATGTAAAAAGAGGGGCTTTGTTTGAAGCTTACTGTGTGTGACAAGTATGTGTAGACCATTTGTTAAACTTCCACTATGTGCGAAAATCATTCACACTTACTAACTTCCAGAAACTTGGTTTTCTAGCACAGTATTTATTACATATTACTATCTCAATCACCAAATTCCCAAGGCAGAAGTTCAGATTGCCTAAGTAACACAGTTACTTTGGAAGTCTGTTGGCTTTGGAACATGCGTTAATGGTTGAAAGCTAATGAGCAACATATTCTTACAATTTACAAATATTTGAGGTTACCTTATTTTATTCTAAACCAGACTTTCCCCTAATCCTTTAAACCACATGCTTATTTCTTGTTTTGAAAGCTCCAAACCTCAAGAAAGGAATCTATATCTTTGTCTTTCTTACCCTCTTTTCTCTCACACCTCACTACTCATTTGCCTTCACTGTTTTCCAGAAATGCTCTATTAAGGTCCCTAACTCCAACGACGTTGGTCTTCATTGTCCGTGTCCTTTGTGATCATTTGACACTGCTCATTGCACCTTTATTCTCAAAGCGCTGTTTGGTTTCTGTCCCCTGATTTTTGTACATTTTCTGGCTCTTCTCTTTTCCTTTGAATGCGTGTGTTCTATGAGGATCTGTCCATGACCAACTTTTCCACTTACACATTATTCTTTGGCCATCTTATTTTCTATGTAAGTGATTTCTGTATTAGCAATGTTAACTTTTTTTTTAAGCCTCTGGTCCCACTTATAGTGCTAAACAGAATTTTCAAACTTTTTATTTTCTATGAACGTAAGGCTGAATTCATAATCTTCCCCAGTTCTGTTCTTTTCTGACTATAGAGGTTCAATAAGCGTTAAATAAACCTGACTGGCATTTCTTAGACCTACAAGCATGATTTATATTTGACTATTTGCTTGCCCTTGCACCTTGTTGCAAAAGGGCAGATAATCCTGTCCTGTGATATCTATTATATCTTCTTATTCACACCTTCTTAATTATCCTTATTGCCGTAACCATCAATAGCTCTCGCATAGATTATTGTGAGACTTTCTCTATTGTTGGTTGAATTTCCCTATCACGCTTCTGATCATGTTATTTCCCCAGTCAGAAATAGGTAGGGGCTTATACTCAGAAAAAGACGCGTATATTTTACATCCTGCTGTTCAAACCCTTCTAATATTTGGACTCAGGTATACATTTAAAACTCTTGTTTAGTACATTACCCTTTACCTTCCCTCAATTCAGTGAAGCTGAAACCATTTTTTGTCTTTCATGTACCTGTAGTTTGCTGCCTCTAATTTTCTTTTCGCTTTCCCATTTCTACACTCCAAATCCAACCCTTGCTGTAAATCAAGGCTCAGACACAAGCTTCTCCACAAAACTTGCTCTGATTCTTAGAGCTGCTCTCCTTTGACTTCCTGCAGGTGTTCTCTGCAGTTTTCTGATACATCCTTGTCTCTGCAATAGTTATTTGTGTGCCTGTGGTTTCTCTTGTGTTGGGCCCTTTAAAAGCATTATTGTATCTCAGAGACCCTTGTCAGGTATTTGAATAGAAAGTAAATCTGGTGGAATAGAAATTCAGTAGTATGAATCTTAACATTATTTAATAATTAACAAGGTATTTTAGAATTTGCAATTCACATTTACTATGTATACCTATGTAAATACAGAGATGAATAAGCCATGGCTTCAGCCACCAAAAAGGTAACCTTAGAAAACAGAGAATACAAATAAGCATTGATAATAAATGCAGCATACAAAGTAATTGAAATGTTTACAAGTTCTAGAAGTAGTCCTAAGGATAATTTGTACCAGCAAAGGCCAATAAATGTGAATTTACTTATGATGCAGAGACTACTCAAAATTCAAACTTTATTCAGTCAGTAGTGAATAAAAGCTTTGTTTGGAACAGTATTTGGAAGAAAAATACTTTGTAGGATTAGACACCATCTTCTTTTTAAAAAAATACTGAACCAATTATTGTTATAACCATAACCGTGAAAGCATCAAATGTTCGCTTTTTTGAGAATGTTTTTTCCTGATAAAAATTATATTATTCTGTCCTTTACATTTAACTTTTATAACAGTCAAAAGGATAATTGTCTTTGCAAAAAACAAAAATAAAACAAATATTTGAAGACTTCCTCAGTTCCCAGGAGCACATCTTTTAAATCTTTGTTCAGCTGATTCTCTTTTGATGTACCTTTTGTGTCATCATTCTTGTCAAATTTCTCACCTTTCATTGTTAACTGTCAGCTGTCTTGCATATGATTTGACAGTTCTTCCTTAACATTTTAATGACATTTGGAATCCTACTACTTTTGCCACGATTTACAAATTGACATTGTAATTAATTTGCATTGTATTATTGGATCCTGAATGAGTAGTGAGAGTGCCGAAAACATGGTCTAGGTTGGGGATGCATCTGAATAGGGGGGAAGGATATTTGAATGGAGATTAATTTTTTAATGAGTGGTCTGTTCATATGTGAATATATTTGTGATATGTTGACTTATACAGTTTGTAATTTGGTATTTTCATAATATATAATTGATGATGAAGATTCTTCTTCCCCATGGGAGTGATACCAAAGACGGAGTGAATTAGCTTTAACCTTGTTTTGTTGAATGTGAGGGTAGATAATAGACAATATTTCTGGGAAAACTAGACTTTTTTAAAAAATATTTTATTGGGGAATTGGGGAGGGGAACAGCATTGGGGAACCAGGGAAGGGGAACAGACAAGTTGCTGTCCTTTTGTTCTTCAGTCTAGTTGTGGAGGCCATTGCTTCACTGGCCCATGTTGGTATCATTGCAGTCTTCCCCGTGAGGCAGATTGGTCGCCGGCCTCTGGACAGCCACTCACAACGGCTGTTGGCAGCTCACACTGGCTGCTGGCCACCCACTGTGGCCTATGGCAGCCCACTGCATCAGGGGCTGCAGCTATGCCGTCCCGGGGACTCACAGCAGCCCAGCTCCAGGTGGAGCTGTTGTTCACCATCTTAGCTGTAGAGGGCAGTGTCACTGGCCCTCATATGTGGGATCCGAACTGGGGCCACTGGTGTCCCAAGCCAACACTTAACCAATGCACCACTCAGCCGGCCCCATAGACTACTTTTTTAAAGGTAGGTTTTTGGTATTATAAGAAACTGAAGTTTAAATTAAATAAAGCAGATACACAAAATAAGGATTTAAAGAAAAAGGGGGCAAGGTGTTATGACCTAGGTTTTGATGAAAAACAAAATGAACATTCTAAGATAGAAGAAATAATGTACGTAAAATTGCAAAAAATATGAACTACTCCACACCTTGTTTTAATTGGTGGAAGGTACAGTATAATTATGAAGGTCTTTGTGTGTGACGTAGAAGGTTGCTGTATGTCTCATATGACTCAAAGGTCATATAGAGCTTTTCCCTGTAGTTTAGAATAAATTCTGATAATCTTTCAGATACTGTGCTTGGTTTAGAGGCTCAAAGTTGAGGTCCGGCCGAGTGGTGTGGTGGTTAAGCGCTGGCTTGGGAAGCCAGCGGCCCCGGTTCGGTCCCACATATGAGAGCCAATGACACTGCCCTGAAGAAAAACAAACAAACAAACAAAAACAAACAAAGCTAGAGGCTCAAAGGTGAGAAAAGGCATAGTTCTTGTCTTGAAGGGACGAGCACCGATGGGATGGGTAAGACAGACATGTAAATGGGTCATTTTAACTCTGGACTAAATGCACTGCTGGAGATAGCCATAGAGTGCCAGGAGAGCACAGGTGGATGTGGGATGGAGATTACAGGGGCTGCTGGAGGATGCAGGAGCTGCCTTGACCATGAGGAGCTGTCAGCCAGGAGAGTGCCCGTGGGAGGCTCAGAAGAGTGGAGGGGGAAAGCAGAGGCAGCCGTAATGAACAGATTGGTGGGACAAAAAGTAGTTTTGTGTTTCCGAAATTAATTAGTAACTCTTGCCTTCAGAGTTGTGCATTTTAATTTGAATAGTTGTTTTTTTAATGATAGAACTAAAGTATATAAATCGGACAGAATTTCATGTTGCTCAGTAAATGAAAAAGCTAACTATGAGGTTGTTGAAACTCTTTTTCATAATTTATTTGTTTAAGTTAGGGTGGATTTATATGTGAGTTTTATCTGTTTTAAAAGTACACTATTTTCTGACACATGTAACTGGTAGTTACTAGGGTCCAGGTAAACACTCCAGTGTCAAAACTGTCACAACATCTGACGGTTGAGCGGAAGCAGTGGTCGTGGATAAACTGCTGCATTTACCCCTCTGGTTACTTATACAGCAAATTTTGCGTTGGAAGTTGTTACTCTGTGCTGCCATGTGGATCACATATGGGATGAAATAATTATGTCTTCACAGGACGAATGCTACCAAGTAAGACAAGTATTTGCCCAGAAGCTTCACAAAGGCCTTTCCCGATTGCGGCTTCCCCTGGAGTACATGGCAATCTGTGCACTTTGTGCCAAAGACCCCGTGAAAGAGAGACGAGCTCACGCCAGGCAGTGTCTGGTAAAAAACATCAACGTGCGGCGGGAGTACCTGAAGCAGCACGCAGCTGTTAGTGGTGAGTATATATGAAAATGAGAAGCTGCTTTTCCTGCCCGTCAGTTTCGTTTATATTAATGGAACACACAATGATGTTACTGTCATTTATTATATTCTGAGCGGTACTCACTGCATAAGAAGTTGTTACTGTTTTTCAGTAACAGCTTTTCCTTTAAAAACTTCATTTTTACAATATAAATGTGTAGGTATTTAAATAGCAACCTGTGTAACTGATGAAATGGCCAAGGGAAATAAGCAGTGACATTGTATGGAGGTACTTTCAATAGAACAGTAAAATGGGTACATTTGTATAGATTGTCTGCGTACTGTCTTTTAGTTTTAAAAAAACATAGGTCTTTGAACTTTACTGCTTGGTCTCACCTGTAGCTGACATTTTTATCAGATGTTTCTGTGCCTATTTTTAATCTGCTCACCTCACCCCATCCACTTTATTAGCTTTTGTGCCTCTCCAACCTCTATGACTTTATTTAACAGCATTAAAATCCACCCCGGGTGCCAGGTGAGTGGCGCGGTGGTTAAGCACTGGCTTGGGACGCCAGCGGCCCTGGTTTGGGTCCCACATGTGAAGGCCAGTGACACTGCCCTCAAAAATAAAAATAAAAATAATAAAAATTAAAAAATAAAATAAAAAATAAAATACAATCCATCCGGTTATCCAAGTCACAAGAAATCAGAGGCAGTTCCCCTTCTCATTGGTCACCAAATCTTTAGTTGTTCCTCTGGATATCTGGAACATTTCTCCTCAGCTCCCACCTTGCTGTACTTTTCTTGGGCTGGTGTATATCCCTGTTGTAAGTGTTCCCCTGCCTCTGGCCCGCCCCCAGCTGTGCCACACAACATCAGGATGACCTTTGTAAATCAGACTGGACCATTATCACTGACTGCTTGAAATCTGTGCTGATCTTCAATTGCTTCATTGCTCCAGTTGATCTCTCTCACTAACAGCCCTTTATAGTTCACACTCAGCCTGAGTTTCAGGCTTTCTCTGTAGCCACTCCGTATTATAAATTTTATGCTCCTTGTACTCTGGATTATTTGAAACACATGCAGCCATCTAATTTCCCTGTTGTCCACTCTGTCTGGAAATTGCCTCCTCCTTCCAAACAGACAAAACCAACGGATGTGGTTTGCACCTTTTGAATCCTTTCAAATACATAGTTTTTGATGTTCCCGCATCACTGGGGACCCTCTTTGTTTTTCATACTCCCTCATTTGTTAAAAATGAGTGCCCTGCAGTCAATTCCCACCCCTGCGATTTACCAGTTATATTTGGGCATGTTATTTTAGTAACCTGAGCCTTAGTTTCCTTCTTTGTAGAGTTGGTATAATTATACTCATTTCTTAGGGCTGTTATGAGGATTAGACAGTTGTGTATATAAAGCCCCTAGCATTAGGCATGATCCAGAGAGGTTCTTAATAGCCGTTAGCTATTTGTAGGTTAGGGCCCCTTCCACACTGAAGTACAGCTTCTGTCTGCATTCAGGCTTTAGTGTGAAGGCTCTAACTAGTCTTATTCCTTTTTATATTTAAAAATAGGAAGCCTGAAAAATTATAAGCACTCAATAAATATTTGGTAGAGTTTAATTTGAATTTCACTGAATTTTGAACCTTGGTACTTTTCTCTTCTATACCTGCCTTGAAATGAATGATATTCCACACAGACTATTTTCTTTGAGTTCAGCAATAGACATAGAACTTGGTACCTCACCGACACATATTTTATTGTACTCCAGTTTGAACATCTAATTTAAAATTTTATTTTGAAGGTTGGGAATGTTCAGAATATGCAGCCTGGTCTTTTGAAATAACCTTTATTAAAGTTAGGGTTACAGTTCTGACCTCTAATGAAATACACTGATGTCAGTCAAAATATAAAAATACTTTAAACTATAAAAATGTTTCTTTGTTGCTTAAAGTGTCCTAGAAACTCTTAAGTTTGTTCTTTCATATCTGTTCTTCTGTTACAGATAGTATCAAATATTTTTACTGTGATACTACAAATAGTATCAAAAGCGTTTACTGTCTACTTTTGTGCCATACTAACTGAAAAATTTACTAGTTTGTCATTTTGCTCAGCAGTTTACAAGGGAGTGTTGAACATAGGGTTATTCATAATAAGAAAAATAGATCTTGTATTTCTTAGTCTTAGATATAGTTTGTTTGGGTCTCTTTTTCCCGTATGCATTTGAAAACTGAAAGAATTGTCTTTGTAACCTCAGCACATGCTGCATTTAATAGGAATTTCAATATTGGACATGATGGATGGATGAATAAACTGTTTAATTATGGTGTACCTCAACACTGGGTACATCAATATATTTTTCTTTTAGCCATATTGTGGTATTATCGGGATGCAGGAAATAATAGTATAAGAGAGAGAGAGAGAGAAGGAGAGAGTGAGTAAGATTTGATTTTCTAACCTGGATGTTTTTGTTTTGTTTTTGTTTTATTTCTCTCTCTCTTTTTTTTTTTTTTTCTTTTTCAGAAAAACTATTGTCTCTTCTACCAGAGTATGTTGTTCCATATACAATTCACCTTTTGGCACATGACCCAGATTATGTCAAAGTACAGGATATTGAACAACTTAAAGATGTTAAAGAGTAAGACTTGTTCCATCCCATTTTCCTGTTTTTCCCTTTTCCTGCTGATAATGGAATCTCAGTTATAATGAGTTTGTTAGATTTCTTTCATTTCTTAGGAATTTAAGTTTCTCTCCCTTATTTGTTCTCTTATTTTTCTTTTTTGATACCACCTCTTCATATTTCATTTCTTAACATATTTCCCAAAACTTAGTTTAGCGAAATTACTGCATACTGTTCTGTTTCTCTACCAGTCTCGCATTTCTTTTCTATTGAAGCAATCCATTAAAAGTTTCCATTCCAGTTCTTATCTTTTCCTACCTTCTTCTGAACCTCTCTGTAGATTTTCTTGTGGAGTGAAGTACTACTCTCCTGTATTCACACAGTAAACACACTTTCTGTGCAGTAACTATCTTCCTCCATAAGGACTAGAGAATGGTCTGATTTAATAATAGGCCACGTTGATAACCAGGGACCACTCTCACTACTTCATTGGTGATTTTCTAAATAAAGTTCATTACAGTTGTAATTTTTTCAGAGAATTATTATGGAGAGGCCAAAAGAGTATATATGGTGTGGAATAGAGGAATATAATGGAATTTAGAGAAATTTTTACAAGACAAGCATAGTTCTTTAAATAAGTTTGAGACCTTGGACCTCTTTCTGTTATAGTACGGGATGACTTTTAAATAAATTAATTTTTTATGCCTTTAGCTTCCTATTAAAGGATAATAACTCTTGGTTTCTTAATTCATAGAAATATTTTAAAGTTAAATATTTGAGATGCTTCAAGAAAATAAAATTAAGTTACTAATAAGGGAAAAAGCTGTTACCCCCTTCTTGCCACAGTTTCTGTGTTTTTAAAAATAAGAAATTAGGTCTCCCAAAGTGAATTCTGTGTTAGAGTAATTATACCTAATGAAAACTTCTAGGGACCCCTTTTTCAGAGACTATTGATTTTTGGAATAGATAAAATACTGTTTAGAATTTACTGAACATTTTTGGCTATATCTCTAAAATGCGCCGGTACAGCCATGAGTAATCTCTAGTCTGAGACAGCCACTCCAGAAGTATTTATTCTGTATGCAAGATCCTGAAGGCTATTTTTTTCCCTTCTAGAATGATACCTTCCTTAGCATTTCTCACTTCTTCTCCAATTGCTACTTTTCTCTGTGCTATAACTTTGTCCTATTTGGTCTCTATACTATAGAGACAAAGTACTTTTGATTTTTTCTTAAATAAATTTTTTTTTTGTAATTAACTTTAAAACAGAGCTAAGTTTAGAACTAAAACTTTATAATGTTTCCCCCCTTTAAGCAAAGACAGTATGTATACTTGTTAGCCATGACTTTCCTCTCTAATTTACCGATGAAGATTCTTAACTATTAAGTAAGGTAGTTGTATTTTCTTGAAGACTTCCAGTTGGGACTATAGTCAGTCTTGAATATTCGAGGCTTCACTGTATTCATGGCCCAGTTATTTCTTTAAACAGTCTTCCCTTCCTGTCACAGCCAGAAGTTAAGATCACTTCATTCTTTCCACCATTTATTTATTTTTAACCTTCCTCCCTGGGAAAATTAGTGAGACTTTGAGAAAGGTTCCTATGAACTCAAACATACATTGCTGATTTGGTGTGTTATGTATGTGTGACATATCTTTTGTACTTTGTTGACTTAATAGCTGTTTCTTTTTAATTTTTTCCACTCCTGGAGTTCATTATATTTATATTTAGAATTATTGTATCTATATTTAACAACTAGTTTTTCTTTCTGTTTCTCTTTCTTTTTTGTTTTTTTTAGATGTCTGTGGTTCGTTTTAGAAATATTAATGGCTAAAAATGAAAATAACAGCCATGCATTTATCAGAAAGATGGTAGAAAATATTAAACAAACAAAAGATGCCCAAGGACCAGATGACACAAAAATGAATGAAGTATGTAATTCTTTGTAAATGGTTATGATTCCATGTCGATTTAAGCATTTGAGTGTGGGGTATGGAACGTGTAGTATTTGTAGACAACGTCAAATAGTCTTTTCTATTAGTAATAAATAACTAGTATTCTATTAGTAGTAATTAAACTTACTAATATAGAATTGCTAGTATAGAATTAGTAATGCTGTTACTAAGAAACATTGGAAACAATGGTCTGAGCATTTTAACTTAACACTGTTGTACTGAAAACTGCATACTGAATGCGTGTTCTGGAATTACGCCAACTGAAGCAGCTCGTATTTCTGATGCTGTTACAGAAACTGTACACTGTGTGCGATGTGGCCATGAACATCATCATGTCCAAGAGCACCACATACAGCTTGGAATCTCCTAAAGACCCAGTCCTGCCAGCTCGCTTTTTTACCCAGCCTGACAAGGTAGTTATTTGAGAATTTGTTTGTTTAAGTTGAAATAAAGCGTATTCTAAGTGCTAGGTTGTGGGAAGGTAACAAAGGAACAGGATCAAGAGCTGACCTATTATGAATATCATGGGCCGGGCACCATAAGGCTCAGTATGTGTGGTTCAAGGGCAGACTATGGGCCAACCTGGAGGGTGCAAGCAAGGTCTAGGGTTAGTTAGGGACACCAAGAGTTGTGTTCAGAGTGTTGTGTGAGCCTAAGGGCACAGGCAGAAATGCACGGAAAGCATGCGAACCTGTGGGTTAGTGGCTGTTGACCCAAAATGGGGAGGGGAGTACTAACAGGTACAGGGCCTTGAATGAGACTTATATCTGATGTGAGGAGATGGGCAGAGAACAGATACAGGCCCAAGACCCTGGCAATGTGACAGGAATGTTCCCACTGTCATCAACTCAAGTATTGTAGGAGATATCAGAGGTGCTTTCCAGAATCTCCTTTAGAGTGTCATAACATACCTAAACCTGTTGAATAAATGCGAGTACAGAAACCGCCACCACCTTTTTTTTTTTCTTTTATAAGCAAAACGCCAGTGTATAGAAAGTTGCAGCAGCTGATAAGTTCACCCAGTAGCTAAAAGTGACTGTTTGTCAGCAGTCACCTGGTGTGTTCAGATAGCAGGAGTGCCTGTGGTCCCTCCTGTGGAGAGTCCTTAGAGAAATGGGGGTTTCCTGATGTCCTGACGCACTCTTACTCTAGCATGTTAGAGCTTGAATCTGTTTCGTTAATATTGGAGCTGGTACAAGGTTAGTTTAAGCTTATAGTATTTAAAAGCAGTGACTGGAAATTTGTGTTTCAACTGATTATTTCGTTTAAATAAATATGTATTTTGTTATGTACTTTAAACAAAAGCTGCACCATGCTCTGGCTTTTTTGAACCTCCTCACAGATACAGTGTTTCAATGTTCACCAACTACATCTTTTTCCCTTGCTTGTAGAACTTCAGTAACACCAAAAATTACCTGCCTCCAGAAATGAAATCATTTTTCACTCCTGGAAAAGTACGTTTTGAGAATCGTATTAATTCTTATGCAATAGTTTATTTTAGTGTGATTATTGGCATAATTATGTTATTTTGTATTTCTTTAAGAATTGGTATATCTTGTTATAAAATATAATTAGTATCTTCCATTTACTACTAAGAAATATTTATTATGTAGATGTAAGCTAAAAGATACATGGGCTTATTTTTTAGCTTATGATAACACCCTGAAGACTTTGATCCTTAATTATCTTATCCTATAATATCAAGATAAAAATCTTTTTTTTTTTAAAGATTTTATTGGGGAACTGGGGAAGGGGACAGTGTTGGGGAGTTGCGGAAGGGGAACAGTCAATTTGTTGTCCTTCAATCGTAGTTGTGGAGGGCGCAGCTAGCTCAGCTCCCAAGTACAGTTTCCATCTGGCTGCCTAGTGGCAGCTCGCAGCTGCTCGCTCAAGGTGCTACGTTCAGTCTCAGTTGCGGGTTGGCGTAGCCCACCATCCCATGCAGGAGTCGAACCAGAAACCTTGTTGCTAAGAGCGCACGCTGTAAGCACTGGACAATCCGGCCAGTGGTCAGCAGCTCAGCTCAAGGTGCTGTGTTCCATATTAGTTGCAGGTGGGCATAGCTCACCGTTCCAGGTGGGAGTCGAACCGGCAACCTTGTTGTTAGGAGCACGTGCTCTCACCAGTTGAGCCATCTGCTATCTGTTGGAAGCTCAGCTTGGGCGCAGTTCACTGGCCCGTGTGGGAATCGAACCGGTGACCCTGTTGCTCAGAGCTTGCGCTCTGAACCGACTGAGCTACTTGGCCAGCCCCAACATAAAAATCTTAAAAGCCATTTTCTGATGTCCTTCTACAGCAAAAGTCCCATTTTCTATTTTCGTTGTTGACTATCCACTTCATTTTTTTCTCACTTTATATAAGCCTTTTTCTCCAAATAACTAAGAAACTTGACTATTCCGCTGTCTGTACAGTTTTTAATTTGTTCAAGTGATATTCAATTTGTAATCCTATTTTGCTTAGGGATAAACACATTTTCTTGATTACTATTGTAAATACATTGATAGAGATGTTATTAATAGTTCTTTACATGTAGATTTCTTTTCACTTTAATCAAATAGAAAGAGATATGCATTTTTCATTTCAGCCTAAAACAACCAATGTTCTAGGAGCTGTTAATAAGCCGCTTTCATCAGCAGGCAAACAGTCTCAGACAAAATCCTCACGAATGGAAACTGTAAGCAATGCAAGCAGCAGCTCAAACCCAAGCTCTCCTGGAAGAATAAAAGGGAGGTAAGTACATAAGAAATACCAGATCTTTTTGAATATAAGGATTATATTTAAGGATTACAACAAGATTATGAGAACAAAAATAACTCAAAATATCTAACCTCAATGAGTGGAAATCAGTGCATACCATTTATTAATATTGGTGGCCATTTACAAGTTTGTATTTATTTGCTTGCTCAGATAGGTATTCCATCTAGCCTTTCATATTGTTGGGGTAATCAGTGTTAGTGGACATAGGCTAATTTTAAATTGTCTAACAATTGTAAAACTTAAATTATGGTACATCTATGCAATGGAATACACAATCATTAAAAATGATGAGGTAGGAGCTAATATGAAGAGTTTCTACAATAAACGGTTGAGTGAAAAGGCAAAAAATAGAACAGTGTTATAGTATTTGAGTTTTTAAAAAGTATTTGTATTCCCATTTGCTTGTATATGCATAGTTTTGGTAAGGATACATATCTTACTAGCGATGTAGTATAAGACGGAGATCGTTTTATACTCTTTGGTATGGTTTAAGTTTCTTTTTACCATGTACACGTATAAACTTTTTTGGTTGTTTAAAAATAGTTCTAAAAATGTACTTTTAAATCATGCTGTATGGGTTGTTGTTTTTTTTCCTTTTTAAAGAAAGGAAAAAAGGAAACACATGTCACTGTCCCTGGTTTTAGCATAGTGCTTAGCATATCATTTGTTAGCAGCAGAGCTTTGTACAGGCTGAACTGCCACTGTTTATTGATTTTGCTAAGTTATTATGGAAGGCAATATACTGTCTTTTACATTGTTCACAACCAGTTAGTAAAGAAGGGAAGAGACAGTCTAAAATATAATTTCCTTATAATGAATAAATTGTTGAATGATACATAGTACAATAGAAATAGAACAAAATTATATCTATAGCTCTTATTTATTTGAGATTCCTATATTAATGCATATTAGCAGGTGATACCTTTAGCCATATCATTTAGACATTTTGTAGTGGATATCTTCATACTAAGTGACCAGAACATTTCCTAAATTATTGGTTTTCCTTCAATTCCTGTTTATAATCAAAGATGATCTAATTCACCCAAGTCATCTAAGCTAAGAGCTTCAAAATTGTCTTTGACTCTCCCGATGCTAGGTTCTGCCAATTATTTTTCTTTACAGTGTCTTATACTTCTTTTTGCTATTATTCATTCATTCCCTTTCTTTAGTTATTGTAGTATTTGGCTGTTTCCTGTCCTTATTACCCTGGCTATGTAGGTCATATCACTGCTAGAAACGTTTTTTAAATGCTGCTGGTTTCAGGTTATTCCATTGCTCAGAAATCTTAATTGGCTCCCCTAGTTTGCTTTCAAGACATTTATTGTTTTACCCTGTCCTCATCTCCCTTTGTTATTTAAAACAAATGACACCTACTTTCCCTACTATACTTTTCCATTACACTTTGGTTAAACTTTCTTTCAGACTTTGACTAGTCTAATTTGTCACTTTTTTCTCCAAATTCCCTCTGTTCACTAGGATGCTTTCTAAGAGAATGAGCCAGGTAGGTTGGAGAGATGAGCTTGATTGGAGAGTAGGAATGAGAAATAATGGCAAGAGGTGAAGTTGAGAGGTAGCCAGGTGATGTTTGGACTTGTGAGTATTGTAAGGAATTTGGATTTAATGTTTAAGTACAGCTGGAAGGCATTGTTGTGGAGCCTAGTGATCTAATTTGTGCTTTTAAAAAACCGCCCTGACCCTCTAGCGCCAGAGAGAGCCCGGTTAGGGGTCAGCTAATAGTAATCTAGGAGAGGGGAAGAGGGAAGAAGGCGGAAGGTACATAAACAGTGAAATTTGGGACTTATTTTCTTTGTAGATCCAAATGGTCTTGCTAATGGATTAGATGTGAATAGTTAGGGAAAAGGAGGGTTTAAAGATGTATCGTGGGTTTTTTGCCTGAATATTACTATACATGGTGGTACCGTTTACTGAGATTCAGAATCCTTGTGGGTCGGGCCGGGGGGTGGTCTCTGTGTGTGTGTGACTGTCTTTCTGTCTTTCTTGGGGAGGTAGGAAAAAGAATATCCAAATAACGGTTCTGGCTATGTTAAAGTTTAGATGCCTATTACAAATTCAAGTGAGGGGGCAACTGGATATGTGAGTCCAGAACTCAAGGTAGCCTCTGAGCCAGAGATTGAAATTCAGCATTCAACAATGTTTAAGTGGTTTTTAAAACCAAGGATGAGATCACCGATGACAAGACTGAGCCTTTATACCAGTGCATGAGAGCAAGTGCTCTTAATTCACTTGACAAGCATTTGTTGGGTGCCTACTCCATGCCAGGCACTGATCCACATGTTTTAGTATACATTGGTAAGTAAAACTGATAGAAAGTCCATGCTTACTTTCTAGCAGAGGAAGGTAGTCAGCAGATAATCGGCGTAATAAGTTCAATGTATTAGAGGGTGTGAAGTGTAAGAAGAAACAATGGAATGGGGATAAGGGAGACAAAGGAGACAGGGCAGACTGAAATGTAGACCAGTCCAGCTTCCCAACAAGAAGAGTTTTAATTTGCTTTATGTTCCCATTCCCAGATAGAATTTAGATTTTAAAAAGACTTAAGAAAAAAAATTAATTTGTGATTTTCCTGTTTAGTTAAATGTACTTCATTTTTTGTTGATTTGATGATAAATATGATAGAATAAAAGCAATACGTTTTGAATACAATGAACCTTTTTTTCATAAAGCAGCATTAGAGAACAGAAGAAGCTTTTAAGATTATTTGATCATAATAACAATTACAAATGTTTATGTTGAAAGGCTTGATAGTTCCGAAATGGATCACAGTGAAAATGAAGATTACACAATGTCTTCACCTTTGCCGGGAAAAAAAAGTGACAAGAGAGACGACTCTGATCTTGTAAGGGTGAGCCGTTTGGTTTGATTTTATAATTATAGTAATACTATGTAAATAATTTTTGCACTGAAACCAGTTAATATTACTCTCAAATTTGACATTTTCTTTTAGTGGTTTTAATCCCAAATTTGAGTTTGTAATGATCCTTTACCATGTAATTTAAGTATATTGAATTTCTTGTATTTTTTTTTTGTCATTCTAACAAGTAACTTTGATTCTGTAGTTCTTTGGAATCAAACATACCAATTCCATTCTCAGAACTGCTTGTTTTTTGTTTTGAGGTTGTTTTGGATTTTTTTTTTTCCAGCATACTAAGTTTAGACTTAGCCTTAGAGAAAGTGAATAGAATGAGGGTCCTTAAAGTTTCCTCCATTTTACTTGATTTCTTGAGCCTTTAATTACTAAATAAGCTTCTAGTAAAATAAGCTTCTAGTAAAGGTAGGAAATGCTCCAGTTCTCATAAAGTCCTTGCTTAGTATTTAAATTTTAATAGCAGTGATAGCTTGTATGGTAGGCACAATTAGTAAATGTCATTTCAAGACAAATTTGGTAGCTTTGGTGTATCTACAGAATACAATTATGTATTCCAACAAAACCTGATGGTCTTAATAATTGGGCACATTTTAACTTTCTGATTAGCTCTAAACACTTCTGAGTAACTGATTAGTCTCTCTGAATCCGTATCTTTATCTATAAGATGTGGTTACTTCGCTGGTAAGGTTTATCAGAATAAATGAATTGGCCCAAATGAATTGTAGTTGCTGCTGTTGTATTGTTATAAAGATTAATATGTTTGAATAATGAAAGTTAATGTGTCCGAATATGTTCCATTAATAGAGGTGGAAGGTTATTAATAAAATAGTTACTTTTGCTTTCGCTAAACTATTACTGCCCTTCCTGTCTTCCGCTGGCCCAACATTGCATAGCCCAAGAGTTTATTTTCAGTTGATTTCAAGTTTCTCTGGTAATTTATTTTGCCAGCTTGTTTCTCTTTCCACTTAAAAAAAAATATAGTTCTAAAATTCTTATAAATCCTTGCTATCTATGTTGTAAATTCTGATTTTTATTCGCCGTTTAAAAATTTCACCCAAGCAGAATTAAAAATTGATTGCTTAGCCAGAAAAGAATGCTGTTATCTGGATTTAATAGAAGAGAATCCTTGAATTGGAAAAGGTATTTATGTCTTCTAGTCCTACTTCTCACTTAGTGCAAAAAGTCCTTCATTATCATTTATGAGAGTTGAGTACCACATGCTTGAAAATGCCTTACAGGGCCGGCCGAGTGGCGTGTTGGTTGAGAGTTGGCTTGGGACACCAGCTCTGAGCAGCAGGTCCCTGATTCGGATCTCACATGAGGGCCAGTGACGTTGAGCCCTCTACAGCTAAGATGGTGAACAACAGCTCTACCTGGAGCTGGGCTGCCTTGAGTCACCTGCGATGGTGTAGGCTGCAGTGGGCTGCCGTGAGCTACAGTGAGTGGCTGGCAGCCAGCGTGAGTGGCCGGCAGCCAGTGTGTGCTGCCGTGAGCCACCGTAAGCGGCTGTCCAGTGGCCTGCCTGCGACCGACTGCCTCAGCCAGGAAGAGCGCAATGATCACAATACCAAAATGGGCCAGTGAAGCGACGTCCTCCACAGCTAGACTGAAGAGCAAAAGGACAGCAACTTGTCTGTTCCCCTTCCCCAATTCCCCCAATAAAAATCTTAAAAAAAAAAAAGAAAATGCCTTACATGGGGAACTTATAGTTTTCCCATTTGTTGGAACCATCAGCTAGGCCACCCACACACTGACACTTCCCCCTGCCCAACCTTCACCCCCCCCCCAATTTGGGAAACATGGTTTTGATTACTTCTTAATATTTTTATTATCCTGTAAATTCCTTTTCTACCTTATGGATAAATGCAGAATAGTTTCTATTTTTTGTAGAACATTTTTTAATTTCTGAGCCTTTGAGATTTATTTATCATATAATGAAGGCCTTTGGCTGTCCATTTTGTAACACTGCATTTATTTTCTGAAGTACTAGAGGAGGCTTATTAATATAGTTTCAACTGAATTATCCTCAAAGAAGTGAGCATTATGAGACAGAAGTTTAATTTAAAGACCAATTAATTACAGTGAAAGAGCACTGCCTGTTGCAGTGAAAGGGAACTGTACTGTCTCCTTTGCTTACTGTCAGCTTCAGTCACATTTTACTGCAAAGGAATTATTCTCCATATGCATTTATGGTCAAATTTCAGTTTTACAAGTAGCATATTTTTTCCATTTCCTGTTCCTAACATCAGTTTTATACTCCCTCTGTTATTAAAACAATGTAGTGCAAAATGAAAAAGACATTAGAAACTGTAATTTAGGAAACTAAATTATGTTATTCTCAAGAAAGCAGCATTGGTTTCCTGTTTACCAGCAACCTTTTCCAGAGCATCAAGGAAAGCAGCCAGCCTTTCAGATCTGTGGACATCAAAATGAATTATTTAAAATTGGAGGTGGCACTTTAAATTTAGTTCTAATTTAATATTTCTTTTATCTTCCTATCTCTGAGTAATGACAGTTAATGTTTAATTGATGTACAAAACCTAAATAAATACTAACTAATTTAAATGGGTCACTTATAGATCTTTTTTTATGGAATGTAAGGATAATTTAATGTTAAAAAAAATCTTTCAATATATTGAAGCATATCACTATACCAAATAAGAAAAATATTAACAATATAATCATGCCAAAGAAGACAAAATTTTCAAATATGTACTCTTAATAAACTAGTACCTGAAGAATATATCCTTAAAATGATAAAAGTTTTGTCTGTTAAAATTGGTAGTGAATGATTTAGTCAAAGTTATTCTTCTTAAAGCCAAAATACTTGGAGCATTCTTATTAAAAATCAGGAACAAAACAACCTGCTGTCACCGCTGTTATTTAAAAATGTTCTAGAATGTTTGACCAGTTTAAGAAGACATGAAGTAGTAGTCAAAGTTATGACAATGACAAAGAAGAGACAAATTCATTTTTATTTTTGTCCTCTTGGATAAATGAGAGAAGCAATTGAAAAACTAAGAATTGAGTGTGGTAGCCATATATCTGTATATATGTATGTATGTATGTAACTAACTTTATTCTGATGATTTTACTTTATATCAGGTATTCACTCGGAAAGAAGATTGACTTTGTAATAACCACTACAACAACAAACTTAGATAGGTTAGGTTAGGATGGATGGATGGATAGATAGATACATATAAACATAACCTTCAAAAGAAGCAGTGGGAACCTATGTGGATAAAATACCAAAATTGAGAAACATGGGAGGACTTGAAGAGAGATAGAGGACATGGCATGTTCCTTCACGGGAAAAATGAATTAAAAGGATGACATTTTTTTCTAAATGACAATATAATTGTAAAATTCCAGTGTGATTTTTAAGTCCATCTGGAAGAATAAATGAATACAAAAAAGAGGCATAATGAGGATAAGTTCAGCCCAACAAGACACAAACATACTTAGTTATAATTAGTAAAATATTGTGCTGCTGTTACAATAGCCCATAAACATTATTTTTCAAAGCATAGCACAGAAGGGCCAGCCGAATGGCTCAGTTGGTTAAGAGCTTGCTCAAGAGTGTGAGCTGAGCTCTGAGCAACAGCGGTTCGAGGCCAGCCCGAGCTGAGTTGCCGTTGAGCTGCCAACAGGTGGCAGGATGGCTCAGCTTAAAAACAAAAACAAAACAAAAAAAAACATAGCACAGAATAAAGGAAGAATTACAAATCAATGATTTTGAAATAATTGAATGTCTCTTTGGGGTTGGGAATAGAGAAAAACAGTTTAGACCTTCATCTCACATCCTATCTAAAACGAGATAAAATAATATCTGAGTCTGTTCAGATGGCTGTAACAAAATACCATAGACTGGGTGGTTTAAACAACAGAAATTAATTTTCTCACATTTCTGGAGGTCGGAAAATTCAAGACTGATTGGGTTCCTTATGAGAGCTGAGCTTGAGCTCTCTTCCTGGTTAGCAGATGGCCACCTTCTGGCTGTGTTCTCACATGGTGGAGAGAGAGACAGAGAGATCCCTCTGGTGTCTCTTAGAAGGGCACTAATCCCATCATGGGGTCCCACCCTCATGACTTCATCTCAACTCAAGTACCTCTTAAAGGCCCCTCTCCAAATACCATCATATTAGGGATCGTGACTTTAACCTATGAATTTTGTGGACACACAATTCAGTCCATAACAAATAGGAAATAAAATTTTAAAATATTCAAAGATATAGATGAATGTACAATAAAATACTTAAGACTCCAGTAAATAAATGGATAAGGGGCATAATACCAATGACAATATTAGACAGTTCACAGACCTGAAATGCAAGTGGCTAATTAAACATATTAAAATATTATAGGTCATCAGATAATTTTTCACAGATTTTCAAGAATGTAAATTGGTACAAACTTTTTATAAGTTAACTTATTACAAACTTTTGTATTTGTATGTTTTATGTATGTGTGTGTATGAAGAGCATTATACATCTTCATACATATTATTCTTGGTTTCTTGGAGAATTTCCTCAGCTTCTATGTGTTGATAAATCATAAATTCTCCAAATGTAGACTAGGATTTATTTTAAATTTGAAAGTCACTGATTTTTAAATTATTTTTGTTGTTAACTAGTTGTACTTGGGAAAAAGCAGGATATTTGATTCAAAAATGTGTTCAATATTTTTAATAAATGATGAATATGTTTAACTTTTTGTTTTGTAACTTTTATTTACAAAGTAAAAATAATCCTTTTATTATGTGTAAAACATAACAGCTGATATTTTATATCTTATTATATACTGTGTGGTAAAATTAGAATGAGTTAAATTGTGTATCAAAGTGGATCCATTATACTTGAGCATACGTAGCTGTCTTTTATTCAAGCATTGAATTTAGAATGTTCTTTTTAGCTCTTCACTAAAATGTATAATTTAATCAAATAATGATTTTTAAGGGGTTTTCATTTGCCAGCTCTCTAGCTTAAGTAAGAATAAAGAATTATCCTTTTTCCCCAGAGAATGTTTTTTAAATTAAAAAACTATTAATAAAAGCAAGTAAGTAGTAATGTATTTAACTACTCTGGTATATTTAAGAACTCTATAATTTAAGTACATTTTTATGACAAAAGTAGATAACAGATTTTTTTCATTTGATTCTTCAAAATATACATACTAACAATTTTATACTTAAAACTGTGATTTTTATTCCTAGTCTGAACTGGAGAAACCTAGAAGCCGGAAAAAGACGCCTGCTCCAGATTCAGAAGAGAAATTAGGTATGGATGACCTGACTAAGTTGGTCCAGGAACAGAAACCTAAAGGCAGCCAGCGTGGACGGAAGAGAGGCCACACGGCCTCAGAGTCCGATGAACAGCAGTGGTCTGAGGAAAAGAGGCTCAAAGAAGATGTATTAGAAAATGAGGATGAACAGAACAGTCCACCAAAAAAAGGTAAAAGAGGCCGACCACCGAAACCTCCTGGTGGTGGTGGTCCACCAAAAGAAGAGCCAACAATGAAACCTTCCAAAAAAGGAAGCAAAAAAAAATCTGGACCTTCAGTAGCTGAAGAAGAGGAAGAGGAAGAGAGACAAAGTGGAAACACAGAGCAGAAGTCCAAAAGCAAGCAGCACCGACCGTCACGGCGAGCTCAGCAGAGGTGAGCGTGTAACTGTGAAGTGCTTGTACTTGTTACTCTCGTGTAAGTCAGAATTTGACACTGTCCACATTTGGGTCTTCCCCAAAGCAGAGCAGAATCTCCTGAAACTAGTGCAGTTGAGCCCACACAGTCCATCCCACAGAAAGGACGAGGAAGACCATCAAAAACGCCATCACCATCACAACCAAACAAAAATGTGTAAGTTGTAAATAATATTAAATTTTAAAACAATTTCAAATTATTTTGCAAAAGTTTATAAATTTTAAAATATACATAAGGCTGCATTTAAATCCCATCTATGTAGCCCCATTACACTAGGTAAGGTAAAATTTTTATTAACTTACATAGGTGTTTGATATTCCAATGAACCCCCGGTAATAATTTGTACACGTTTTAGGCAAATCTTTAATGAATACTAAATAGTTTATTTCCAGAACAGACTTTATGGTGCCTAAAGAAATGATAAGGTATTTTTTTAGTCACAGCATTTTTTTTTTTTTTTAAGATTTTTTATTGGGGAATTGGGGGAGGGGAACAGCGTTGGGGAATCAGGGGAAGGGGAACAGACATGTTGCTGTCCTTTTGTTCTTCAGTCTAGTTGTGGAGGACGTTGCTTCACTGGCCCATGTTGGTGTCATCATTGCGCTCTTCTCAGGTGAGGCAGATTGGTCGCCGGCCTCTGGATGGCCGCTCACAGCGGCTCTTGGCAGCTCACACCGGCTGCCAGCCACTCAACGCTGGCTGCTGGCCACTCACTGTAGCCTGTGGCAGCCCACTGCTGCAGGGGCTGCAGCTATGCTGTCCCGGGGACTCACAGCAGCCCAGCTCCAAGTGGAGCTGTTGTTCACCATCTTAGCTGTAGAGGGCAGTGTCACTGGCCCTCATACTGGGATCTGAACTGGGGCCCCTGGCGTCCCAAGCCAGCTCTTAACCAACGCGCCACTCGGCCGGCCCTTAATCACAGCATATTGACCAGATTGCCTTGGCATTCATTTCACACTACAATTTTTCTTCCATTTCTCTCCTCAGCAACTTTTTAAAAAAATAGCTTTTACACTTTCACTTTCATTCTTTGAACTGGGAAGGAAAGTAACAGGCATCATTTTTCTTAGGTTACATCCATAGAAATTATCATATGCTGATCTCTAGTTTTGTTGGTTTTCTAATCAAATTAGCACATCTGTGTCCACATGTTAGATAGTTCTGGATGGTTACACAATCACATATTTATACAAGAGTTACAGTAACAAATCTGTAGCCAAAATTATTAGAGTGACAAGAACATCAATGCTGTAATTTGCAACTTGGGTGCTTTTTTCTTCTTAGCTGTTTAAGTAGAAATATAATGACGTGTCTTCTATTAGTCGGCTCTTCCGAGAGTAATTCCATTATATAATTACATCGGTGGCTTGAGCTTTCAGAGTTGCCAATTTAGTTATCTTAGAAATTTTTCCTATGCCTGTGCATTCTACAGGAAGAGAAAAAGCTGCCTGAATATCTAGCCAATTCATGATACTGAGTATCATGCCTTCTCCCATTTAAGTTTTCCCTCAGGTAAAAAGTAAAGGTAAGTACATTTTTGTGGCAGCTTCATAAATGTGTTTGGATCCAACCATGGAAAATCACTGGTTTTAAAAAAGAATCTTAAGGAATGTTAAATTACCCTGATTGATTTTATAATAAAGAAATAACGGGGTAAGTATCTTTCAGTCTCATACTTTTAATTTGTTTATATAGTTGGGCATCATAAAATTAATGGCTTAAGTTACTATGTTATCTCCCAAAATTACACAAGCTCTTACATGAATGTTCTAACCCAGACAAGTATTTCTTTTAAAAACTCAAGCTCTCTTAGAGCTAGTATAATAGCATGTTATATTTGCCTGTTTTTCGTGTTCTCACCTCAGTGAAATTGAGAACCATTGTATTATTTTTCTATCTTTGTTAATTCTGTAAAAATAAATCAAGTAAAAAAAAATTGCTTGGTCTGAGCATGGATTAAACAATACATATTTTGGATTGCGTATAGAAGTGATAACAGTATTCTTCATTTTAAAAAATAAGAATCAACAGGGATACATTTGATTAAATAGTGATGTCTGTTACATGCTTCTGATTGGCTCCTATGTTTCAGAGAGTACAAGGTGCCAGGAAATAACAGTGGCACAAAACAGACGTGATCCCTGTCCTTCAGGAACTTCCATCTAAATGGGCACCAGTCAGAAAATAATCACACATAAATATGGAATTCTAAATTGTTATATGCGCCCTGAAGGAAAAATTGGGGCTGCTGTAAGAGTGTAATGGGAGGGCTGGGGAACCAGATTCCTTGAGGACAATAGGAGCTGGACTGACAGTAGGGAGAGAACATTTCAGGTGGAAGGAGCGCTGTGTTTGAAAGTTCTGAAGTGGGAAACATCTGGGCAGATGCAGAGAGCTGGAGGAAAGCAAGGGTTTGCTGCATTGTAGTTGTGGGGAGTTGGGGAGTGGAAAGAGGTGTGAACGAACAGGTAGGCAAGGGCGTGAGGTACTGTGTTTAAGAGGTTTACAAAACTACTCTCGGGGCAGTAGGAGGTATCCACGGGGAATGCCATCAGCTGTTTTTACATTTTTAAGATGACTTTGTAAAGAGAAGAAGCAAGAGATGAAAATGGTTTAGAAATACGTAGCTGCAGTGGAAGTGGAGTGAATTGAATGGATTTGAGATTTCTTTATAAGTAGAATCTACAGGACCAGATAGAGTGATATACTATTAAGGAAGACTCTCAGATTTTCTGCTCTGAGCCCAGGAAAGATGCCTCACACTATCTGGGAAAGATAAAAGAGTAGAGTTCGGGTTATGTTTTTAAATCCTTTATGGCGTTTCTCTCAGTTACACTTGTTTTTGTGACTTGGCAGATCTTTGTAAGAAAGATTCTAGGGTTAAACACTGGTTTAAGGTTCAGAATATAAGAAAAATATTTTTTGCCTTGTAAGGTAATTTATTAAAAGGATAATAAATGCGAGTTCATGAACTATCTAAAGCATTTCTTCTATTGAGGTGTGATCTGCTACTTAAAGATCGTAACATTCATTTTATTTACTTTCTTTCCAGTCGTGTAGGACGCTCCAAACAAGCAGCTACGAAGGAAAATGATTCGAGTGAAGAAGTAGATGTGTTTCAGGGCAGCTCCCCTGTCAACGATGATATTCCACAGGAAGAAGCAGAAGAGGAGGAAGTTTCTACAGTAAATGTATGTGCTCATTAAAATGCCATGTGTGGGGGTATGGAGTAGAGAAATAGAGTTGGTAAATACATGGTTATATCCATCTAGCATTTGCTGTTCCTTATAATTCTAAATATTTATATATTTTTCTTCATTAGTTTGTGGCATTGTTTCATCCACTAGCTTGGATAATGGAGATACTGTCCTTTAGAGAAATCTGAAACTGAGTGAGAATAATAGATGCAGCCCAGTGAAAGTGTGAATGTCAAGTTTGAAACTGAATGTAGAGAAGAACAAGTAGCAGCGTGATACTGACTCTTCAGGCAATTCTTACCTGGATTTTAGAGCACTGGTATCCATTAAATGGACTATTACGTTTTATAACTTCTCGTTTGATTTTCACAGTAGAAACTAGAAGTTAGTCAGTTATATAGAATAAAATCATCTTTAACTAAAATCAGTCTTTGGAATTCATAAAATTGGTAATAGCACTTTTTATTAAAAAGAAGGAATGTAATGCTTTCTGAGATACTTTTTTTTAAAGTAATGAATGGCTTTGCCAGTGAACACATCTCAGACATTTTTCTTTGGGAGAAATATAATGAAACATTTGAGTGAGAGCTTTTCTCTTCATGATACTCACGGTGAATCTTTGTGTCAGAGCAGCTGGCCATCATATTTGAGAAACCTGTGGTCTGTGATCAAGTCCTGTTTAATATAATCAGCGCTTCTATATGTGAACAGGGTGAGACCACAGGAAAGTATGTTGCATTGTGGTCTCAAACCAGCTGGTCTTGTGTGGGGTTTTCTTGGGATGTAAAAGTAAGGCTGAAGAGCCAGCCCACAGTTGATTGAAGTCTTCATCAAAGAGAAATTGTACCATAAATTAATTAAATTAAAATCCTGTTGTATTCCTCTTGTTAATACTGACCTCTTTTGAAAGTTTTGTGCTTTCATTAGTGCTCACTGGTAAATGGTACCATGTCTGAATTTCATCCTATTTATGTGTATTTGATAGTCGTTAGGATCCAAATTCACCATTTCCCTGGAAAAAAAGCGGTTTATAAGTATCAAATGTTTTCGTTTACTACAGAAGTATAAGTAAAACAGTGATATTTGCAATTGCTTTTCTTGCTATTGACATGGACTTCTGTCCATTTCTTTTTAAAATTATCAAATAGAAAAGTAAAATAGTTTTCTCTTGCTATTCAGGGAAAAGCTATTTATGGACATTCAAATATCACATAGGTCTAAAAAAGTGATGCCAAGGCAGCAAGTTAAATAGGAGAAAGGCTGCAAGGAAAGAAAAGAAAAGAAAATCAGGAACAGTAATAACGATTGGTTAAATAATAATAATTACTGCTATGTCTAATAAATGTGTATCCATTTTAATTTAACATCTGCTGACTTTTCTTTTAAGGTACGGCGGCGAAGTTCTAAAAGAGAGAGGCGATGAATTGATGAATACATGTAATTAACTTTCTATGTGAACGCTTTGAAAATCAGTTTTGTCGAACTTGAGGCTGGGGAGAGCCTTTGAGGCGCAAAATAGGACTGCTGAAGGAGGACAGTTGGACCTTCCTTTGATGACCTCATGTATTTGTGGTCACACGCTTAGCCATACACATGGTGATGACATTGACTATGGAGTCTCGTGAAAGTGTAATGTGCGATGGCTGTGTAGACATAAACTAAAGAAGAAATGTGTAAATATATTTTTTTCTTTTTTTTTTAATGTTTCTGACTTCTAAAGTGCTTGTATAGCTTTTATCTGTGGCTTTAAACTGACAGTACCCAACTGTTTATTGGATCTATTGGTTTGAAAAGAATTTGTTAGGATAGATCTTAAGCAGTCACCTGTCAGTGTTTGTATTTGTATACTCAGCAATTTTACTGTGAAAAAAATTTTTTCAACAAATAATGTCATTTTCTTGATGTCACTATTTGTTGGAGAATTAAATGGTCTCTTTCCCTTGTGTATCTTACCTAGTGTTTACTCCTGGGCACCCTTAATCTTCAGAGGTGCTAAATTGTCTGCCATTAAACCTGAATGATGGCCTCCGAGGGGAGGACACCATGCAAATTGTGAAATAGTCCTGAAGTTGTTCGATTATTTTACACCTCAGTATTGGTCCCAGAATTTTCTGGCCTTTCATGGCAATGAAAATTTTAAGAAGAGAGAGATTTAAAATATTTTAATTTTAAAGAATGTGTTATAAAATAATGTACTGAATTCTTTATCCCATTTTATCATCCCTTTTCAGTTTTTATTAATCTACTGTATCAATAAAATTCTGTAATTTGAATTAGTTTTTAATAGTCTTAGAATGTTATTGTGTATAGATATTTCCTCTTGAACATTATGTTCAGAAAATGCAAATTATTACACTATAATATAAAATCTGATATATACACATTAGAAAAGTTCGAGTTCTCCATTACAGTGTAAAGGTAATCAGAAAAAAAAACAAATTTTATTGATGCAGTGTGTCTTTATAAAGCCGTTCTTGAAAGCAAGTGTTTTGTATTTTATAGTGAGTTGCATGTTTATGAAAAAAGTGCTGAAAATGGGATGTGCTCTTTTCTGTAAATTCATATTTAGTCATAGAATATGATAGATTGCCCATAACATAGTTTTTCATCAAGAGTTTATTATTGTACTTTATTTTGGAGCCAAAAAAAAATTGTTTTTGGGGGGAGGGTCAGGGTGGGAGTGATATATACAACTATACAAGCTACTGTAGGTATCACAGTCTTACAAACTTTAAGTAAAATTCCACTTTGTCCTGATTGGAAGAAGTGGAAATTTATTTGGATTTAGAGCAGATCTTTGTTTTTTTCTTTGTGTAATCTGCAAAATTATAGGAGCAAATTTCGTAAGGCAGGATACTTCTACAGTTTTATGAACTGTATTTTGAACCAAAACATAGGTTACTGCTTAATGCTTAGCTAAATTCATTTTAGTATTTCAGGTGCTGTTCTTTTTTCATGGTTCACATCAGAAAAGAAAATCATATTCTAACTTATTAAATTTATCACATTGAATAATGGAGCATTTTCATATACCACACCATTATGTTTAAGGTATATTTCCAAGATTGGTTATAATAGATGGGGGATATAATAAAGAAACTACTATTTTGGAAAATGACATTTTACTATTTTCCAATGTATATCACAATTGATGTGATTATTTTTCTTTTAGAGATTTCTTCATGTTTATGAAACTGCCTTTTATTTTTTAAAAAATGTTTTGAATTGTGTCTTAATCTTTCAATATTTAACTATTCTTCATTTACAACAGTACTGACACCAGTGATTATGGGAGGCTGCTAATATATCAAGGCAGCTAATGTTGGACCAAGATTTATTGGTTTTTAAATGTGTCATTAGCTCAGTTC
Organism: Aselliscus stoliczkanus; assembly: GCA_033961575.1. NCBI lineage: Eukaryota > Metazoa > Chordata > Mammalia > Chiroptera > Hipposideridae > Aselliscus > Aselliscus stoliczkanus. The sequence goes on along the minus strand of CM066727.1, from coordinate 99,191,309 downwards.
TTCCAAACACACTATTTTGATTTCAGCAGTACAAAGGCATGTTTTAAATCTATAAAATAAAGAATAAGGGATAGCTTTGTATTTTTGTCGTTGACTAAATTGCACCAGAAATGTTTATGGAAGTATATCTTTGAGACCATTTTATAAAACATAATGAAAAAATGATTGTGGAGGACTTTTATTTGCATGATCATAGTTAAGCAAATTTCATTGCACATTAATTCTGTACATCAGTTCACAAAAAATGTTCATTGTAGATTTTGTTCAATGCCAATGAGTCCGTAATTTTCTAATGTGTCTGTTCACTTTTTGGAAGGATTATGATATAAATTACCCATTTTTCTGTAGAAAAATAGGTGCAATAATGATCAAAGTTTTGATGTCCTGAGTCTTCATCTTAGGGGATTATATTATTATTATGTTTAAAGGTAACATTTCATGTACTAACATTTGGAGAGCCACATACTATAACTAAATTAAAATTATGTATAAAACATTAATTGCTAACAATGGTTAGCAAACTCTTCAGTGGTGGTGTTCATTTTGAAAATATGTACTGTATAAAATTAAGAAAATATTTAACTCACTGTAACAAGTTCCATTATGAAAACCTTATGATTCTTCAGTGAGGTTATCTTGCTGCACTCTGTAGCAAATTCATTTACTCGATGTTATAATAAAATTTCTTGCAGTGCAACAGGAAGCTTTTTCAGTGATCTCCACTGTATATGTAAATTACAAATGTGGCGGTAAAACTTGTTCCAGGTATTAAAGGTTCAGTTACTTTCTGTATCTTCTTACAACTTGTAATTTTGATTTTTAAGGTTTCCTTTTTGTCCTCTTGCAGAATGTCAGGAATTTTGGAATTTGTTTAACTTAGGCATATCTCCCCTACCATATAGTATTATGTCACCACAATGAACAATTGGTATTTAGATAAATAACCAACTTTCAGACACATTTTTGGATTTTCTGTGAAGTTGAATAAACATGAAAGCTAATATATAATTGTATTATGTTATTTATGTGGAAAAAAAAAAATATATATATATATATATATATATATATGTTTGCTAAATGGAGAAAGTCACATTTTGATGATTTTAAATTTTGGAGCCTTTGTTTCATGAAGAGAAAGTATATTTCCCGGTAAGATTTTTTTCAACCTTTTGTTTAAACTTCTCATGCAAAATCGTGGCTGACAGACATTTGCTAAGTACTGTTAAAAGGATTGCATAACTGAAGAAAATAAAAGTATAATCTAAATTTTAAAAATGAACACTAAGAAAATAAGTTGCTAGTGGCAGTTCTATTAATTTATTCAGCACATATTTATTGAGTGTCTACTATGTGCTAGGCTAGTTATGGAAGACAAGATGTGATCAAAATAGAGTAAGTTCCTGCCTTGGGGAACTTACATTCTCCACATGGGGTGCAAGAATAAGGATGCAGTGATTAAACATATAATGTCAGGTTGTGAAAAGTGAGGGAACAGAAATGATTGGAGAAGCTATTTTATATACTTCGAAGCTATGTTATTCAGTACGTACAGCTAGGATTGCTCTGTCTTTATGGTGAAGTGACACTTTTATAATTTTAAAATGTTACTTGGTATCTGTATGAATATTTCATGCCAACTTTTGGTAATAACATAGCCATACCAGTTTTGTTGGAGCTGCTGTTTGCATGAAAAAAGTTTTTCTGTCCTTTATTTTCAACAAATGTGTTCTTATGTTTAAAATGAACAAGATCTGACAATTACGTTCAAGAGCTTGTTGCAATGATGTTGCCAACCTTTTTTGATATCAGAGCGATTATTCATTATGAATTTGTTATCAACTGGGCAAACAATTAACCAACTTTACTATCTGAAAGTGCTGAAAAGGCTGCATGAAAAAGTTCGATGAAAACGACCAGAATTTCTCGCGAACAATTCATGGCTCTTGCATCATGACAGTGCACCAGCTGTGAAGGAGGTTTTAGCCAGTAAACAAATAACTGTATTGGAACACCCTCCAGACTCACATGATTTGGCCCCCAATGACTTCTTTCTTTATCTGAAGATAAAGGAAATATTGAAAGGAAGACATTTGGATGACATTCAGGACATGAAGTGTAATACAATGACAGCTCTGATAGCCATTCCAGAAAGAGTTCCAAAATTGCTTTGAAGAGTGAACTAGGGACTGGCATCGGTGCATAACTTCCCAAGGGGAGTACTTTGAAGGTGACCATAGTGATATTGAGCAATGAGGTGTATGTAGCACTTTTTCTAGAATGAGTTCGAGAACTTAATTGTCAGACCTCATATGTTGTGTAAACATTTTATTCTTTGGTCTTGATCTTTTATCGAATCTTAGAATCTTTATTCTAAGTGCTTTAGACTATTTATTTTTGGTCAGTTACTGATAGAGTAGGTTTTAAGTTTACCTACCATCTTGCTATTTATTTTCTTTTTTGCCAGTCTTCATTTCATATATTTTCTCCTTTTCCTATTTTCTTTTGGCTCAGTAAAATGGTTCTTACTGTTCTATTTCATCTCTTCTATTGGCTTTTTAGTTATGCCTGATTGCTTTTTTTTTTTAGTGGTTACCCTATGTTTGGATTATTATAGCCTATATTATTCTATTAATGCTTTTACCACCTCCTGAACACTGCAAGAATTTTAAAACAGTCCCATTTCATTTGCTGCCTCTCTACTCTTTGTGCCATAGTTATGTATTTTGTGGTTATACATGCCACGGTGTTATTGCTTTAAATAGTGAATGTTCTTGTTTATCCATATAGTTTCTCTTTTCTTTGCTCTTTTTCTTTTTGATAATTTCTTGCCTCCAGCTGAATTTATTTTCCTTCATTGTGAAGTATTACTTATAGTGCAGGTCCAGTGGCAGTAAACTCAGTCAGTTTTTGTTTGAAAGGTCTTTACCACACCTTTGTTTTTTGAGGGTATTTTCATTGGCAACAAAATTCTAGGTTGGCAGTTTTATTTGGCAACTTAAAAGTGGGCATGCCATTGTCTTCTGGTTTCCACATTGTCTGTTGTGAAGTCAGCTGAAAACCTTTTTGCTATTTGTAAATAATGTGTCTTTTTCTGGTGCTTTTAGGATTTTCTGTTTATCTTTGTTTTCAGCAGTTACACCATGATAAACCTATTTATGGTTCATTTCATTTTATTTATCCTTTTTGGAGTTTACTGAGCCCTTGAATCTGTGGGTTGATATATTCCATCAGTTTTGAAAAATTTTTGGCATTATCTTTTCACATATTCTCCATTCACATTTCTACTCCATTGCTTCTGACACTTCATTTATAAATATACTGTTTGTGTCCCATGTACTTTTTAAATTTTTCCATATCCTGACTAACTCCCAACATCTGAATCATCTGTGAATTTGGTTCTGTTACCTAATTCTTTTATTTCTTGATTATCACATTTTTTTCTTACCCAGTCATATTTCTTTCTCCCTCTTTGTAGGGTCCATAACTTTTTTACACAGGACTGTATAAAAGAACTCAAGGATTGAAGTTGATGTGATTTTCTCCCCAAGAGACCGTTTGCCTTATTTTCTGTTAGGCGTTACAGGGACTGATCACCTCACTCCATGGAGTTGGACTTGAGTTGTAGCCTTAGTTAGACTTAGTCCATACATTTCAAAAGTCTTTAGTGTAAGACTTGTATTATGTGACAGACATACTTTTAGCACAGCAAGACTGCAGGAGATTTCATTCAGCATTTGTAGCCCAGCCTTTCGGTAGGAAGGCTGTGTTATGTAGGACAGTCAAAGAAGGTTCTTTGAGAAGATACCATCAGTGTGGACTTCATTAGGTGAGGGTTCAAGCCACGTGAATACCTGGGAGAAATGTATTACAGACGGAGGGAAGAGCAAGTACAAAAGTCCTTAGGAAAGAATGACCTTGGAGCACATCAGGGATTTTAAGAAGGGGTATTTCTGGAGTGAAAATGACCAAGGGTTAAAGGGTTAGAAAGATAGAAGATAGCAAGGAGCCAGAATATACCCATATGCCTCTTGGGAGTTTTGTTCAGTTTGATATGAATCCGTTGTAGGACTTTTAGGAGAGTAACAAGATCTGCCTTCTTTAGTTTTAAAAAATACTTTAAACTTAACATGTTCAAAACTGAATATATAACCTTTCCTTCCTAAATCTGGTCTTCTTCATATATCTGAAAATAGAACCAGTAATACAAATCAGGGATCTAGAAATTGCTCCAACTCCTCCTTTCAGCCCCATGTCCAGTATAGCATCAAAGCCTGTTGGATTTACCTCATTATCCCTGGAAGTTTGCTACTTTTTTTCACCAATATAATCTCCTTTATTTTAGATTGTCATATTTTGCCTCCAAACTGGCCTCAAATTCATGTTCCCAGTGTAACTAGACTTGTGAAATACAGTGATTCCCATCTATTAATATACCCCAGCATCAGCAGCATCACAACCCTACAATCCTGTAACAATTTACCATTGCCTCTGGGATAGGGTACCATACAAAGCCCAAAGCCCTGCCCCTTTGGACACTCCTGTCTAGCCTATATTTTCTATATAGTCTGTGCCAGCCACACTATTCTTTTAGTCCGTTGTACCTAGTTGCCAGAGGTGTGAGCAATTAGGGCGCATATAAAGGTCTATAGACATTGAAAAGATAACACATTCTATAATCAATGTCTGGAGCACTCTTCCTCCTCCTGCTCTGTCTAGTTGTTTCCTACTCGCACTACGAGGAGAGTTTTCCCTAAGGAAGTCTTGCTTCTCTGTGACCAGGACAAACCCCACTGGTGCACGCCCTCCTAGCTTCCCTCCCCATAGCTCCTAGCACAGTCCCACTGTGTCGACCATGGTAAACTGTAATACGTGAAGGCAGAGACGGTATCTGTGGACTAGTTTATCTAGCACTCAGCACTGCACATCGCAGTACTCAAAATCAGTTGTTGAATAAATCCAAAGTAACCTACAATATTAAAATATAGTTGAATAACAGACTTTACGAATTATTTAAGATGAGGGAACATGATTTACCGTGGCAGGTGCCTTCCTAAAAGCTTTCCATTACAATCTCATACAGTCCTCACTAGCTGTGGTAATTGATGGCATACCCTTCACCAGGTGAGGGAACCAGCGGCAGAGATTCCAGTTTCCTCAAGTTTCCTCATCTCTCAAGCGGCTGGAGATTTGAGCAAATCCCTTTGCTCCAAAGCCATGCTCTTTCTGTACTCATTTAAAATACTAATAATCAAATCAACATTGATTGAATAATTCATTTTAAAGAAGCAATAATCACAATCCTCATTGTGTTGGGATTTCCTTGTCAAAAGAATGAACATACTATTGGCCACATTTTATTGGATGCTCTTGCCTACTTTCCCTACATTATCTCCCACTGTGAGAAACATGTATTCTAAACATTTTACAAATAAATTGAGACTTGCCCAAAGGTCCCACAGTAGGATCCTTCAGAGTTTATGGTCTTAAATAGTACATCATTGATACGGACTAGAATTCAAATCACTTAGAACTGCTTGCTGTTTATTGAAAGAATACAAAATGCTTCAGACTGAGATCTTAGAAAGTGAGGGAGAAACATGTAAATATCTGTTTTATGTAATTTAAATTCTTGAGCTCCAATAGCCACGGTGAGCGACATCCAGAGGCCGGTGACCGATCTGCCTCATCTGGGAAGAGCGCAATGACGATACCAACATGGACCAGTGAAGCAATGTTCTCCACAACTAGACTGAAGAACAAAAAGACAGCAACTTGTCTGTTCCCCTTCCCTTATTCCCCAACGCTGTTCCCCTCCCCCAATTCCCCAATTTTTTTTTTTTTTTAAATCTTTAAAAAAAAAAATTCTTGAGCTAATGAGCTGCGCTGGGCTCCCTGTAGTCTCCTGCATTAAGCCCCTTGCGTACCTATACTTATCACGTATGGAATTCCCAGGAGGTGGGGATGCAGTAGCACCTTCTAGAAGGTCCGTAAGTGTTTGGGGGTTGGCTGCATACCTGATATGTCCAGCTGGGAGCTGAGGAGACCGGTTTGGCTAAAGTGAGCTTGTTGAGTTGTGCGTTGGGGCGTGGGCAGATTTCCTTGCAGAGGTAGTTCAGGAGAACATTGTGTAAGGCTCAACTCCAAAGCCAGCTAACGGTGTTACTGATGGCGCTTTAGAGCAGGATGAAGATATGAAACTTGGAACTTTTAACACGATGACTTTAAAAGGGTGTGTAATGCAGTTAAGGGACTGTAAACAGCCTTACAGTTAACTCTAAGAAGATTAACTTAGTATTGGGTTGTCAGAAAAGTCATGACATATTTTTTCTGTTTTTCGTTGCGAAAATGCATCATGACTTTTCCAACAACCCACTAGTTTTCTCTGAAGAAACAACTACCTTGCCTTCAAGCCTCAACTGTTCCTAACAGAAATCGTTAGAAATGAGTTAGTTCTATTGTTCCATTTAGATCAACAGGCACCGTTCACATTAAACTTAATTTTAATTTAAAAATGGACACAGGTACTTCCTGAATTCCCACAGAAAGGATATTCTATGGGAGGTTCTACCAGAGGGAAAGGGGGGTACGGGGAGGGTGAAGTGGGTAAAGGCGGTCAAATAAATGGAAACAGATGGGACCTAGACTTCGAGTGGTGAGCACACAATATATACAGATGTTGAATTACAATGTACACCTGAAAGTTATAGAATGTTAACCAATGTTGCCCTGATAAATTTAATAAAAAAGAATAAATAAAAAGAAAGGAGGTAGAAACAATACAGATATTCAGAGCAAAACATGAAAATCGCCCTTCTGTTCACTAGATCAGGTCTTTATCACTTTCTCGTTCACACATACTATGTTTCTTGTTTTCGTGTAAATAGGATCATCTACATCCTCCACACCTTTGTCCTCTAATGTTCCTGTGCAGCTATCAGCACCTGTAGGTTGATCTCGCCCTTGTGACCACTGCACAGCAGCCTTTGTACTGGTATGCCATGACTGGTGGTGTCACTGTTCCCCAGCTGGGCATTGGGGTTACTTACACTTTCACTTTCACTTTCACAGACAATGCAGAAAATGGTCATCCTTGCATGTGTCCTCCTGCGGTGGAGCCAGGTTTCCTGTAAGAAGGAGACTCATGTGCAGAGAACTGTAGACTTCCTTTAAATTATAAATTCTCCCAAATTGCTTTCCAAAAAGTCCACCAACTAAAACTAATTTTTGTCAATCCATTGGTTACAAAATTGCTTTGTTTTCATTTGCATTTTCCAGTTACTAACGAAACAGCATTGTTGCATATGTTTTATTTTGATTGGCTATTTCTAATTGGTGTATTATTTATATTCTTTGGCCATTTTTCTCATTTGTCTTTTTATCGTTGTGTTTATCTCTGGGTAAGAAGGGGTGGGTTATGGACTTCAGCCACACCGTGTTACGTTTTATTTTTTACCAAAAGGTACTGCGGTTTGGGCTAGTAGATGTGCTAAAAGTGGGTTTGCCATCTTTCAACCCGCTCTTTCCATATTCTGGCATTATTCTCTTGCTAGTGAAATATGTGAAAGGTATCTAATAGTGATTTTTTAAAATGGTGTCTTCTGTCATTTAAAGAAGTTTTTCCTCTGTGAGTTCAAATCTCAGTATTTCTCATGATGGCTTCTATAGGTTATGTGCTTACTACAAGATTTTGAAAATATTTTCGTTTTCTTCTAATATTCTACTGTTTATTTTTTCACATCCAATCAATCCATCTGGGGACAATTTTTGTATTTTGTGTGTGATTGTGGTCTAACTTAATTTTCTCCTAAGTGTAGAGTTACTTTTCTTAACAGTTTATTATGTAGTTTATCTCCACTGGTTTGAAATGCCACAGGTTAATGAACTAAATATGTTGATCTACCTGGATCTGTTTTGGAGCTCATATTTCACTGGTCTCTTTGTCTATGCCTATACCAACATCTAATGTAACTGCTATACCTGTATAATATGTTTGTAACATTTGGTCTGAAATTTTTCCCTAAGTTTTAATTTCAACACTGTCTTGTTATTGGCTGTTCTTATTATTTACTCTTACTCAAAATATCAACATCTTTACAATATTGTGTCTGCTCACTGAGATAGATTTTTTTAAAGCCCTTCTCTTCAATATAATTTTATTTCTTCATAAGAATAGGCTCTGTATATTTAAAAAAAAACAAAACATTTTATGGATTTTATTATTGCTAACATTGGTGTCATCATTCCATTATTTTCTAATTGGTTATACCACTGTGGAGTGTTTCTAGCCACTTTGCTGAACGTTTATTAGTTGTAATAGTTTCTCAGTTACCTTGGATTTGTTAGAGAACACTCTCTACAAAGAGTTTTGTCAGTATTATTTCTAATTGTTCTGATACTTAATATGTTTTTCTGCTCTAATTGTGTTGGGTGGCACCACCAGAGCACAGTAAATAGAAAGCATCCTGTCGTTTTCCAGTTTAAGACAGTTTCAATTTCTGTCTAATCAGGGTTATTTAAAAATAAAATCTGGAATGTGTGCTGAGTTCCATGTTGGCAAGGCAGTTTATTTTTTGTAATCTATTAATATAATGAGCTAATAGATTTCCTATGTGGTCATCTTTGTATTGGTAAGACTGATCCAGCTCAGTAGGCCCAGCAAGCTCACGTTTTACTCTCCAGTATTCATGTTGAACAGTGAGATTGGCTTATAACGGTTTTTTGTATTATCCTCACTCCAGTATTGGTATAGGTGGTTTTGCTAGCCTTCTAGAAGGAGTTGGAAGGCTGTTTGTATTTTTCTGTGAAACAGTTTAAATAATGTAGGAGATATTTACTGGGTTGTCGGAAGAGTCATGACGCATGTTTGCAACAGATGGCACTAGTTCATTTTTGGAAGTACTAGAGTCTTTGCATCTATGTTATTGCTATGTCATTTGACAGCTGACAGTTCTAGCTTCATTCTAAAAAAAAATTTAATGATTTGGTTGAGTTTTGGAGATTTTACGAGTTGAAAGTGGAAGAACAAACTGCATTTTTGCCATGTTTTACTGTTTTACTTCCATAAAGGGAAGAACGCACATCAAGCTTGTGAAAAGTTGCATAAAGTTCACGTTGACAGTGCTCTATAAGAACGTCAGTACCATTGATGGTTCACGAAATTCTGTGCTGGTGATTTTGATCTCAACGACACTCCTTGGTCAGGGAGGCCCACTGAGGTTGATGACGAGAAAATAAAGGCATTGATTGAGTCAAACCCACATTACATGACATTAGAGATTGCACAAACATTGAACAACCATCATTCAAGCGTTCATGACCACCAGAAGAAGCTGGGATACGTAAGCAAGCTCGATATTTGGGTTCCACATGAACTCGAAGTTCACTTGACGGCGCTTATAAACATCTGCGATATGCTCATTAAATGTGAGGAAAATGATCCTTTTTTGAAGTGACTGATAACTGGTGATGAGAAGTGGATTGTTTACAATACCGTGAGCAAACGGTGTTGGTCCCGATGTGATGATTCACCTTAAATGACATCAAAAGCAGACATTCATCAGAGGAAGGTTATGTTCTCAGAGTGGTGGGATTTTTAAAGGTGTCATGTTTTTCAAGCTCCTACCAAGGAACCAAATAATCAATTCAAATGTGTACTGTCAGCAATTGGACAGTTTGAATGAATCCATCATCCAGAAATGTCTAAAGCTTGTTAATTGTAAAGGAGTTGTGTTCCATTGCAACAACGTGAGACGACACACAAATTTGATCACCTGTCAAAAATTATTGGAGCTTGGATGGGATGTGTTGTCATACCCACCATACTCACCTGACCTTGTCTAGTCAGACTTCCACTTGTTTTGCTCTCTTCAAAACTCCTTCTGTGGTATAATGTTCAATTCAGGTGAGGCTGTAAATCAGCACCTTGTTCAGTTTTTCACAAAGACAGGTCCTTCGATGAAAGAGGAATTATGAAGCTCACTGAAAGATGGCAAAAGATTATCAAACAAAACGGGCAGTATATCATTGATCTTTGTTCTTTATATAAATAAATGACCTTTGAAAAACTTAGATAAAATACATCATGACTTTTCCAACAGCCCAATATTTCCTGAAATCTTAATAGAGCTCCCATTTGAAATTGTACATGGTACCTTTTTAAGTTTTATTTTTTTTAAATGTTAAAGTAAAAAATATTTCAGACATCCAGGAAATAATATAGTAGAGCATCATGATCTCATTCTCCAGTTAAAAAAGATGTTCACACTTCACCACCTTTGTTTCAGTTCTCATTAACACACACACACACACACACACACACACACACACACAGTCCCTTTCCTCTCCCTGTGAGTAAGCAGAAAATCTCTCAGGAATGTTTAGCAATGTTTCTTTGTTGTGTTTTACGAATAAACATTCCATAATTGTGACACATGCTGTAGAGTGATTGAATCTGCATCTGTCCCTTCATGGGGAGGATAAGCTCACTTTTGTTGTAGATGTGCCATGTAAAAGCTGCATCCATTTTTTGTTTTTAATAAGAAAAGAGGTGTGGCTGAAGCTTATATCCTATTTCTGTTACTGCCCCCGTTTTTAGTAAGAAATAACTATCCTGATACTATGTGTATCATTCCCATGCAAGTGTTCATCCTTATTTTACATGTGTATTTAAAAAATAAAATACATAGGACTATTTTGTGTTTCTAAATTTTATGAAAAAAATCCAATATATGTATAATTTTGAAACCTACTGTTTTCACCCAATACTGTGTTGGAGAAATAGTCCTGTTGATACATGTTCATCTCTCCATTTTTTCACAATATTACATCTCTAAAATTGGGATGCTTCTTAAATCTATGTCTTAAAATTGGCAGCATTTTCTGTCCTTATGACAAAATAATGTATTTTACAATTGATGTCATCTTAGGTTTGATTAAATCTTGTAGTTAATTCCTCTGAATTGCTTTTGTAAAGCATTCTATTGTTTGAATCTGCCAGTTAATCCATTTTTATGACACAGTCGTTTTTCTTACTGATGGATAATCAGAGTCTTTGCACTTTAACTGTGACAAACCAGTGCTAAAGCGAACACCCTTCCTGTCTCATAAGCAGTGTATTCTGAATGGAAATGTCGAATTTAATTACAATGGAGCATTTACTTTTTTAGGTATTGCCAAATTGCATTCCAAAGTAATTGTATTTTTAATACCAGCAATGTATGAGAGCTTTTGTTTGCTTCTCATTTTTAGACTTGTATCCATTTAAAATTACCTTTGTGTATGCTGGTGGGTAGAGGTCTTATTTTATCTTCTTCATATGCATAACCATCAGCACCATTATTTATTAAATAGTTTATTTCTATTTTGATTTCAGTGCATTGTCTATTATATACTGAGTGCCTTTATATTTTGAGAACATATTAAGAATATATTTATTTTTTTATACATGTTATAATATTTATAATGTTTCTAGACCCCCCTTTTGTGTTCCGTTAGTTTATGATGTACTCCTGCAACCAGTGTATTGTCATTACTGTAGGTTTATTCATAATCTTCAAAACTGTCTCAGCTATTCTTGTCATTCACACCTCCACATGAATTTTAAAATCAGGTTGCCAGATTCTGAGAAAAGTCCTTAGGCTTTTTATAGGAATTGCATTGAATTAAAAATTTTTTGGAGAAAATGATCATCTTTATGATACTGAATCTTTTCGTCATTGAATATGGTGGGTCAGTTGGTGTCTATGTTTTATATCCAGTAAAGTTTTACAGTTTCCTTCATAACAGTCTTGCAAATTGTGTCTTTCTTTATAATGTTTCTAATTGTTTGTTGCTGATGGATATTGGAGCACTCGCTCAGTCTACTCTTAATTCTTTTACCCTTACTCCTTTGGGGTCTGCAAGCTTTTTTAAGGAGCTGAAACTTTTATTACCTTTTTAGCTTTTCTTGTGGTTAGTTAATCCAACTTTTTCACTTCCTAAAATGAAATTTTGGTAACTCATGTTTTCCTTGGAAATCATGCATGTCTAGATTTTAAAATTTGTTAGTAAAAGTTTTACATAGGCTATTTTATAAATCTCCTCTGCAGCATCTCTATATTATTTCTTTCTTGATTCAGAAAATTTTCATTACCTCTTTTTCTAAGAGGTAATATTCTATGAAATATTTTAAGATATACTCTAAGAACCAGCTTTTGGTTCAAGCATTTTTTTATTATTGCCTGTTATTTCTGTAATTCTGCAAAGATCTTCATTCCTTCTTTCAACTTTATTTGAATTTATTAGTTATTTTATCTCTTGGGTTGTATACTTAGTTCATTTAGCTTTAGTCTTTTTTGGTTTCTAATACATGCATTTCTAAGTACTGCTTGATTACATTGCAAAGGTTTTTTGTTTTATAGTGTTCCCCCTTATTACTCATTTCTAAATAGCTTATAACTTTTAATTTTGTTTTGATTCATAAGTTTACTTGATTAATTTTTCTCCTAGATGACTTTTAAAAATTCTTAATAGAAGATTTGGAGTGGGGAGAAAGTGTTCTTTATTCTATTATCTTTTTGTGACTCATTTCTAATTTAACAATGTGAGTCAAGAATGAGAGTTGTGTAAGAGAGATTACACATTGAGAGATTTTTTTTTTTCTACACGTTTTCAAATGTGTTTGAAAAAAAAAGTTTATTCATAGTGTTTTGGGTACCAAATTGTGCGTATGTATGTGTGTTTTTATTCTTTCTGTTTGGGGCATGAAAGGTTCATACTCATTCTTCAACTTAATTCATTATCTTTGAGCCTTCCTGAGCTGCTTAAAAACAACACAGACCTAATTCTCTTTCGCTTGTCTAATTGTACTGCTGCTTCCCCTGGAAGTTGGAGTCACTTCAGGCCTTCAGAGCTTCTGCTGTCCAGCCCAGTTCAGAGCAACTCATTTTACAGAATTGTTACTGGAGATTACGAGTGACGAAATCCAGTCCTGTCTTTTCAGTCCTTTCTCTGTGACTTGTCTATCACTTGCTGTTTTACTGACCCTTGTGACCCTGTTAGAGTAGAGCTTTCTTCCTACCTTTCTGAATGTCTGTTATTTCCACTGGTTTTCTTACTCCCCCCACTCCTTAATTGGCTGTAATTTAATGTCAGAGTTACCAACTTTTTGTCATCTTTCTGAAGGCAAAAAACAATTGTACTGACTTCTGCATAATGGTATTCTTAGTATCCACTGAGGAATTTTTTATACATATACATATACATATAGCCATAAAACTTAAGTAGAGCCACATCATAAATACATTTAACTTACAACAGAGTAGATACTCCTAGTATTCACCTCCAGTGGTTTCTCAAGCCCCTGACCCTCTGCCCATTGCCCAAATTAGTTCATCTTGCCCACTGATTCTGTTGGGGTTTTTTTACCCCATTTTTTAAATTTCTTTTTATTGTGGTACAATACACATAACAAAATTTACCATCTTAATCATTGTTAAATGTATAGTACAGAAGTATTAAATGCATTCATAATGTGCAACCATCACCTCCATCATCTCCAGCACTTTTTTATCTTCCCAAACTGAAACTCAGTGCCCACTAAATAGTGACTCCCCATTCTTCTCTCCCCAGCCCTTGGTCACCACCATTCTACTTTGTCTCTTTGATTTGACTACTCTAAGTACCTCATATCAGGGAATCATATAGTATTTACTTTTTTGTGTGACTGGCTTGTTACTCCTAGCATGAAGTCCTCACTATCTATGTTATAGCATATGACAGAATTTTCTTCTTCAAGACTGAATTATATTCCATAGTATGTATATACCACCTTTTGCTTATCCATTTATTTGTCAATGGATACGTGGATTGCTTCCATGTGAAAATGCTGCCATTAACATGGGTGTTGCAAATAAATCTTCAAGACCTTGGTTTCGGTTCTTTGGGGCAAATATCCAGAAGTGGAATTGCGGGGTCATGTGGTAGTTCTATTTTAAAGTGTTTAGGAACCACCATACTGTTTTCCACAGAGGCTAGGCCATTTTACATTGCCACCAACTGTTCGTAAGTATTCCAGTGTTTCCATACCACTGACCCTCCTGTGATTCTTTTTATTATGTCTTAGTCTTTAATCCTAACCACACCTGCACCTGAGACTAAGCCCTGCTCTTCTTGCCTTACCTTCTGCTTATGACCTGTTAAACTTTAGCTTATCCTTTTAAATGGCAATTTGATTGTACTGTAGAAATAGCATCGTTTTTCTAAATACCTAGAATATAGACCTTTGTGGAATCATTTTTATCCCACTTTTAAAACCAGAAGGTTTTTCTTTCCATAGCCTACAATCATTGAAAACAAAAGGATCAAAATAAGTCGAAAACTTCATGTTAAGCAAAGAAACAGCCATATGTCTGTACCACAAGTTATGAAGAATATCTGTCGAATGTTTTTGGACTAAAGGCGAATTCCAAGGGCATCATGAAAGAAAGCCTCAAGAAAGAATTCTCTAAAAGAGTCACCCCCCTGAAACGTCCAATTAAAGATCTGGTGGGAGTGGCCAGATGACTCAGGGGCTTGTCTGAGCCCATGGCAAGTGTTGGGCATCCCTGCAGGGTCTCAGTTCATATGATAAAGGACATGGAAATGATGAGACATTTCATGGAATGACTGCATTTTCTGCATTGGGTCTCCAGATGGAGATGGAATTAATTGGAAAGTGAGAAATGGCCAAGGGGAAACACAGCCGTATACGCACTTGCAGCTGGTGGCTGAATTCAGCTGAGAAAAGCAGCAAATGGACCACCAGAGACTGTGACAAGCTTTGCTGTGAGCCGTGCTGCCCACTGGGTCTGCAGGAAGTGGTGCAAAACCTGAGTGTGGACGTGCTCCCTCCTCCCCACCTATTGGGGAGAGTGTATTGAAGATGCCAGCTGCTTCAGATAGCCATTTCCTTTACAGAGCCCTGCATTTTGTGAATAGAGGGTCTGGCCAGCTTTCCCATCATCAGAAGATGAGTAATGGGCAGAAATGAACCAGCAGGGGAGCTGGACAGTCACCACATCCCGTCTGTGGTGACTTTTCCCCCCCTTATTTCCTTTTCCCCCAAAAGGAACAGAATAAGCAAAAGGTAAGGAAGAATATATATGTATCAAAAGAATATGCCAGGACTTGCGGTAAGGTGGCGGAATAGACAGACGCTGTGCCAACTGCCTCCCAGGATCACACTAAAATTACAAATAATTTATACAACATTCAACCCCGGAAGTCCCTGGAACACTAGATGAATAGAACCTCTAAACGAAGAACTTAAAGAGGAGGCCACGTCGAGTCTGGTAGGAGGGATGGAGACGAGAGAGGGTGAACCCCATGAGGGATGCCTTAGCCGTGGGGAGGCTTCTCCGGTTGGGGAAGAGACCCTCTGGCCCCACACCAAGATCACCAGCCCAGAGTTCCTTTGCCGGGAAGAGGAGTTCCATGATAGCTGGCAGTAGAAATTAGTGAGGACTCTCTTTGCTCAGCTCGGTAAAGCTGAGGGCCGCTAGAGAACCAGTGCAGCCGGCACACGGGTTCGCTCACTGGTAAGCACTCACCTGGTTCCTGGTGGAGGGAGCAACTGTGTGAACCGGGCCCAGGAGCCTGCTGGGAAGGACTCAACTGAGCACCTTTGGTGCAGAAGCTGGAAGTTTTTGGGACCATTGTTCCCCTGGTGTGGAGCTTGCATGCGAGTGGTATACAGGAGGGTGCCGTTTTGTCAGGGTTGGGCCCTCCAACAGAGGGTCAGGTCCGGGACCACATTGGTCTGTGGAATTGGTGCAGGAGTGCGTGAGTGTGTACATGTGCATGCCGCCTCGGATCCCCACCCCCCTGCTTGTGTTACACTGCCAGGGAAATGCTAGGTGGGTGCTCTCTGGCTCCAACAGGCTGCTCACTGAGACGAGGGAGTGCGCGAGCTGCCTTGGGTCCCTGCTCTCCGCACTGCACATGCAGAGTTGCCAGGCTGGTGATTGGTTGTCGGGCTGCTTGGCCTGATCTACATGCGGCTGATTGGGACAGGCTGAGACTGGGAGTTTTCTTGGGAGTGTTGGGCCGTGAGCTGTGTGCCTGCGTTATCCAGCCGGGGCTCTCCTGGTGATCTATCTAATACATCAATCAAAGCAATCCCAGAATGACAGCAAAAATGAGGAAACAAAGAAATATGTCACTAGTAAAAGATAAGAAGAAACCTCTAGAAATGAAACTAAATGAAACAGAGGGATCCAACCTTTCAGAAACAGAGTTTAGAACACTGATGAGAAGAATGTTTAACGAACTTAGTGGGGACATAAGGAAGGATAGAGAAATCATAAAAAACAACCAGTTAGAACTAAAGAATACAATAACTGAAATGAAGAACACACTGGAAGGAATCACCAATAGAGTAGATGAAGCAGAGGATTGAATCAGCGATTTGGAAGGCAAAATAGCAGAAATCACCCAATTGGAACAACAAAAAGACAAAATTTTGAGTAAAAAACAATGAAAATAGTTTAAGAGCCCTATGGGACAACATGATGCGCAACACTATTTACATCAGAGGAATACCAGAAGGAGAAGAGAAGAAGCAAGGGGTCGAGAATGTATTTGAAAAAATAATGACTGAAAACTTCCCTACCTTGGTGAAGGAAGTTGATATACAAGCCCAGGAAGTGCAGAGAGTTCCAAACAAGCTGAACCAAAACAGGTCCACACCAAGACACATCATAGTTAAAATGGCAAAGGTTAAATACAAAGACAGAATCCTAAAAGCAGCAAGAGAAAGCAGTACCTGGTAAGACTAGCAGCTGACTTGTCTACAGAAACTCTGCAGGCCAGAAGGGAGTGGCAGAAAATATTCAAAGTGACGGAAAATAAAGGCCTACAACCAAAATTGCTCTACCAAGCACCGCTATTGCTTAAAATTGAAGGAGAAATAAAGAGCTTCTCAGAAAAGAATAAGGAATTCATTACCACCAAGCCAGCATTGCAAGAAATATTAAAAGGTCTTTTTTTAACAGAAGAAAGGGGTAAACAAGCTAACCTAGGAAGACCAGGAATACAAATAACAAAATGGCAATACATATGCACCTATCAGTAATCATTTTTAATGTGAATGGGCTAAATGCTCCAATCTAAAGACAGAGAGTGGTTGAGTGGATAAGAAAATAGGACCCATGTATATGCTGTTTATGGATGGAATAAGATATTTCATGCAAATGGAAATGAGAAAAAAAATCTGGAGTAGCCATACTTATTTTGGACAAAATGGACTTTAAAATGAAGACTACAATAAAAGACAAAAAAAGGGCACTATAACCCTAATAAACATCTATGCACCCAACATAGGAACTCCTCATTATATAAAATGATTTTGACAGACATAAAGACAGAGATCAACAATAACACTATCGTAGTAGGGGACTTCAACACCCCGTTGTCACCAATGAACAGATCCTCCAGACAGAAAATCAACATGGAAAGAGAGGCCTTAAGT
This sequence comes from Aselliscus stoliczkanus, assembly GCA_033961575.1. Lineage (NCBI taxonomy): Eukaryota > Metazoa > Chordata > Mammalia > Chiroptera > Hipposideridae > Aselliscus > Aselliscus stoliczkanus. The sequence goes on along the minus strand of CM066727.1, from coordinate 99,173,824 downwards.
GACACTTTAGACCAGCTGGATTTCATCGATATTTTTAGAGCATTTCACCCCAAAAGAACAGAATATACATTCTTAAGTGCACATGGGACATTTTCCAAGATAGACCACATGTTAGGCCACAAAACAAGTCTCAGTAAATTTAAGAAGATTGAAATCATATCCAGCAGATATAAAGGAAAAACTGATGGTTGCTGGCCGGTGGAAGGTGGGGATGAGGGAGAAGGGGAAGGTTTTGGACAGCGTAGGTGGGTGACTACAATGTTGCTGCAGTGATATTGGGGGCAGTTCTGGGAATGTAATTGATAATGTGAATGCTTTGTGGGGTATCAGATGGTCGTGTGTCTTGTTGGGGAGACCACTTTGGAGATGGGGTAGAGGCTTGATCACTGCACTGTACATCTGAAGCTGATGTTGTAGATTATTGAATGTTAACTGTGATTGAATATATATATATATATATATATATATATATATATATATATATATATAGTCATGGGATGAGGAGTACAGTGTGGGAGTGTGGTCAGAGGAGTTGTAGTAGATATTATAATGGGGGAGTGGGGCAGTGTATTGGGGAAGGGGGGTTGTCACTTTCAGGGGTAAAAAGCATAACTACTGCACTATTGTAAAAAATAAATTTAAAAAAATAATAAAACTGACAAAGAAATACGAAAGAATATCCCAGGAAAGAAGTCAAGACATTCTCTATACTCACTGAGAAAATGAAAGAGTACTTGAACTCAGAAAGGGAGCTTAAAGAAGTGATGAGATTGAGGAGATGAAAACCTGCATATAGTTACAGATTAAAGTATAGGAGGGATCAAAATAAGGTAGACCTAATAGATACATGTAAACTCCTGTGTCCTTGAAATAGAATATATGTTTTCAAGCAACACCAGGTTATTTTAAAGAAATTGGCTATCATGCCATCCAGAATCTCAAATTCCAAAATTAAAAATGAAAACCAAAGAAATATTTAATTACCTGGAGATACACACACACACTCTAAGGTCAAAGAAAAAAAGATGAATATCTAGAAAATAACTATAATGAAAATACTATATATCAAAGGATATATACTGTATGGTTGAGAATAACTCTACAGCCAGTCCCTGACTAGGTTTAGTTCCCAGTTTTGCTGCTTATAAAATGTGTAATCTTGAGCAAGTTGTATAACCTCTCGAGGTTTCAATTTCAATGGATTAAATGAATGTAAAGAAGCACCTGACACACATTGTGCTCAAAAAATGTTATCTATTGTTAGTTTTCTAAGCTGGCCAGTGGGGCCAGAACGGAGTAACGAAGGGAGAGGCTGGGTACTAAGTGACGTGAGAAACCTAGGGCACACAGATCAGGCAGGGCCTTGTAGGCAATGGTAAGGACTACACCTTTTGCTCATGAATGCCATGAGAAGCCATTTCAGGTTTTGAACAGAGGAGTCTGATGCCCTGGTTTTGATTTTAAAAGGATGCTCTGCTAACATTAGTACAGACTGAGGGAGGGGCGTTGAGGCAGGAAGGCTAGATATGGAGACTTGTGTTCCTTTGGGTGCTACATGACTGGAATGGCCATGAGGCTGGGGTGGAGTAATGGATGACGTGGAAAGTGGCATCTGGGTACGTACTGAAGGTAGAGCCAGCAGAATCTGTTGCACATTGGAAATGAACCTGGCCCAAACACTGGAGAGATGGAGTTGCCACCATTAACTGAGGAATGGCTAGTATTGCTAAAGAACAGAGCTGAACAAGGGCAAAAGAATAAATACCCTTTGTAAGTGTGGGCTTGGACTCTGAATTCTCCCAGGAGTTACGAGCTCTGCTGAATTCATAGCTGACTTTTATGGGGAGGGCCTGCTTCCAGATCCCAGTGCGGGGAGCCTGCGCTGACACCTGGGGACTTACATTCACCTTGTTCCTGGAACTAGCGCCTCTCTCCCTTGGGAGCCTGCAATGATTGGGCAGGACACAGTGTCAGACATCTGATGGAGGGTGCTGGAAGAAACCAAGATGTGACATTTTCTCCCGTGGTAAGGATGTGGGGTGAGAAGTCCCTCTTGTGAGACAACCACTCAAGTTTGGAGAACACTAGACTGAGAGTAGCCTGGCCCCCAACTTTAAAAGACGGGCCGGGAGCCCTTTCTGGGAGGGGCGAGAAACAAACTGAGAAAAGGGGGAAGCGTGAAGGAAAAGTATTGGGTTGTCGGGAAAGCCATGATGTATTTTTTCTATGTTTTTCGTTGCCAAAATGCGTCATGACTTTTCCCACAGCCCAATATCAAATGCAATTGTGTTCACTGTCATCTGACCTTATTACTGCCTCATTGAAAGCTACAGTTACTTGGTGAAAGTGGATTTGTTTGGGCACTCTGGCGAAGATACCGAGTCCCCTGTATTAACTGACACAAGGCAGTCAGCCACAGAGACACTGGGGTCACTGTTTGGGTTTCTGGCAACTGGGGAAGTCCCAGTGGCTTTTCATAGACCAGTTTTGGGCACTGTGGGGGTGGGGGTGGGGGTGGGAGAAAGGAGGCAGAAGCGAGACTGGGTTGAGCTGATGGCAAGTCGGGAAATGGAGGTAGTGGAGAGTGATTTGGAGGTTCAGATGACAAAAGAGAGGGCTCCTTTTTTAAAGAATAAACTTGAACATTTTTTTCTCCATTAGACATACTCGTACATATTTTGGGGTACCTGCCCACAGCCCCTGAGTCACATGATCCCGTCCTCCCGGTGACTCTGCCTGACTGCAGAGGGGCAGCCCACTCACCAGTGACCTGTCTCAGAAGGAGACAAGCCCACTTGAATTGTCCTCTAGGAATTTGAATTAAAAGACATGACAGATTCCTGTTCGGTGTGGATGAATACAAAGTCCATGGGCCACTTGGTGGCCATGTGCAAAAGGAAGCGAAGCCCTTCAAGTGAGGCTCAGATGGGCAAGGATGGTCACAGGAACTGCACTCTTGGAGCCCATGGCCTTACAATAAGTCCCTCTCGTTTCCTGTGACTCAAGCTGGTTTGAACGGGTTGCAGTCTCTCCCAGGTGAAAGGTCCTGCCTGGAGCCCTGGGTCTCCTCAGCTTCGTGCCCTCCCTGCTCTGAGGTGTTGTGCAGATGTTACTGGGAAAAGGGTGTTGTCTTGAAGGAATGAATTCGATCACGAGAAATGTGTGCAGCATAACCACAGAAGTTTACTAGTAAAAAAAAGTACACTGAGACGGGGCAGGCTGAGCCAAGAGAGGCGAGCAGGTTTTTATTTCTATGGGCAGAATGGTCTCCCTCTCTCCTCTTTTCTGTTTCTCCTCTTGAAGTGCCCGGTCCCCTGGCATTTAGCAGTGCATTTCTTTGATTTAGGGGCATGTGTAAACACATCCCCTTGGTTTGAGGGGGATGAGTAAACACATCCCTTAGGGGGGTTTGAAACCCAGAATCCTGTTGGGCTCCTGAGGTACTGATGATCCTGACAAGCAGGATGTGTTCCCCCTTCTCTGACTTCTAACAACTGTCTCTTTGATTTAGAAGTATGTGTGAGCCTGGAGTCCTGCAGGGCAGCTGCCAGGGTCTTGACCCAGGTAAGAGCTGCAGCAAAGGGCTTTCTAACTGAGGCTAAATTTCTCCTCCTGCTCATGTCTATCTGCCTACCTACCTCCCTATCACAGGGAAACGCCAGAATGAGTATCTGAGGCACTGTTTCTGACCATGTCCAACACAATCACGCATCAAAGCAGTGAACCCTTCACGGCTTGCCAGGATATGGCCTCTCCTATCTTTCCAAACTTTCACCACTATTTTTTTTCTTTTTTTATTATATTAGTTTCAGGTGTACAAAACAACATAATGATTGGACATCTACCCCCTTCACAAAGTGATAACACCCCCCCAAGTCTACTACCCCTCTGACATCGTATATAGCTGTTACAGTACCATTGACTGTATTCCCTATGCTGTACTTTAACCCCTGTGACTATATATATATATATATATATATATATATATATATATATATATATATATATTATAGGTTTGTGTGTGTGTGTGTGTGTGTGTGTGTGTGTGTGTGTGTGTGTATACTGGGGGTGCCAAAAAATGTATACACATAACTTGTATTCATCTTTTGTTATCAGTATATATTGAGCATTACAATTTTAATAGTTTTTTCCTTTCTTAAAATGTGTACACATTTTTTTGGCACCCTCTTTATATACTTTGTAGTTGACATTTTATATTATCGTACTTCAGCTTCAGGTGTACAGTGCATTGGTCAGGCATCTACACAATCTATGAAGTGATCCCCTAGTAATATTTTTACTGATATACCCCTCGGGCAAGGGAAACAAAAAAGAAAAAAAAAATGGGACTACATCAAACTAAAAAGTTTTTTCACAGCAAATGAAACCATCAACAAAACAAAAAGATAGCCTACTGAATGGGAGAAGATATTTGCCAGTGATACATCTGATAAGGGGTTAATATCCAAAATTTATTTAAAAAACTCATACCACTCAACACCAAAAAATCAAACAACCCAATTAAAAAATGGGCAGAGGACATGAAGAGACATTTCCCCACTATTTTCTAATGTTGACTTTACTCCAGCCAAGCTGATTCACACCTTGTGGACCAACACTCCCATGCTTTGGCCACAGCATTCTGCTGGCTGGCTCCTGATGCCCTATTCAAAGTGAGGCCTCACTGCAGCTTGCCTCCTGGCTCAGTCTGCATTTAATAAGATCCCTGGGTGATTGGAATCCACATTAACATTTGAGAAGCACTGGTCTAGCTGTCTGTAAGTCTAACTCCTGGCCTAGGGGCTACCTGTCCCATTGGATCTTTCCTCACCATGCAGTGATAGCTCACCTCAACCTGAATTCCTGCGCATCACCCTCAGAAACCAGTCATAGCTTTACTGAGTACCTGCTGGAAACTGATCACTAGAGTGAACGCACTACGCATCACCTGTTACTCTTCCCAATACTTCTAGGTCTAATTACTCCCCTTTTACAGATAAAGGAACCACTGCTCAGAGTAACTCACCATGTTCAAACAGCCAGTGTCAGAGCCAGAATTTAAATTTAGGTCTTTCTGGCTCTTGAGTCCAGGAAATATCATATATTTTTATAGCAGTAAGACTGACTAAAACCAGACACACTAGAGCATATGAATCCAAACGAATACTTCAGAGTATTGACTGTGTGATGACTTGTCACACAGTGACAAGCTGCAACTATGAAATTATCTATACAGAAAATTAACAACCCAGTACAGAAACTGATTAATCTGTAGACAAATGGCACATAGCCTGTGCCACTTCTTTGATACTTGATGTTTTCAACATTTTAAAATGAACATCTTGGGCCGGCCAAGTGGCGTGGTGGTTAAGAGCTGGCTCGGGACGCCAGCGGCCCTGGTTCAGATCCCACGTAGAGGGCCAGTGACACTGCCCACAAAAAAATAAAAAATAAAATGAATATCTTATCTATATAATTTGTAGTATAAGTTTCTATAAAACAGAGACTTTTTAATGTTAAAATACTAGTTAAAAATGCCTCAGTGCTTTGCACATGGTAGACAAACACAATGAACATGTACTGAGCTCATTCGATTCTCACAATAATTGTGTCACAGTCATCCCTAATTGGGTCTCAAATAGCATGTCCAACATGGAATCCTGGGCTTTCCACCCACATCCACCTCTTAGCCTGCGACAGCCCCAGCTCTTCCTCATCTCAGTCTGTGGCAATTTGTCCTTTAAATAGTCATTCAGGCTTAAAGCCTAAAGTCAACTTTGACTCTTCCTTCTTGCACCCCTTCTAATCTGTCAGGAAACATTGTTAACTTAAGTCCAGAATCTAACCACTTCCACTACCACTTCTGGGGTCCGGCCCACTATTATACCTCACCTGGTGTATTAGTTTCCTGGGGCTGCTGTAACCAGTGACACAACCTGGGGTGCTTAAACAGCAGAAATGTATGGTCTCCCAGTTCTGGAGGCTGGAGGTCCAAGGTGTGGGCAGGGTTGGCCCCTTCTGGGGCTTGTAAGGGAGACTTGGCTGCAGGCCTCTCCTCCATGGCTTGTACACACCCGCCTTCTACCTGTGTCTCTTCATACTGTGATCCCTCTGTGTGTCTCTCTGACCAAATTTCTCCTTTTTATTAAAACACTAGTGGTACTGGAATGGAGCCCTCCCTGGTGACCTCACCTTAACTTAATTACCACTGTAAAGAACCTATCTCAAAATAAAGTCACATTCTGAGGTTAGAACTTCAACCTATGTATTTGGAGGGTTGGGGCGGGGGCACCATTCAACTCATAACACCTGGATGACTGCAGCAGCTGCTCTCCTGGTCTCTCTACTTCTCCTCTTGTCCCCTAGAGCTCATTCTCCACACAGCAGCCAGAGTTATCCACTTTAAGTGGAAGCGAGATCATATCTGCTGCTTAAAATTCCCCAGTGATTCAACATTGGAGTGAAAGCCAAAGCTCTTACAATGGCCTGTGTATGAGGACCTGGGATCTGGCTCCCATGGCATCTCTGACTTCCTCTCCCTTGTTCTTCCACACTCCGCTTCACACCCCGGGGCCTTCTCACTAGCCAGGCAAGATTCCATCCCATGGTGTTGATACACAGTGTTACCTCTGCCTGGAGTGTTCTTCTCCCAGATAATGGCATGTCTTGTCCTCATCTCCTTCAAGTCTGTTGAAATGTTTCTGACTCAATGAGGCCTTACCTGACTTCCTTATATAAAATTGTATTCCCCACCCCAGCACTCATTAGTGCTCTTGTATGTTTTATTTTTCTCCATAGGACTCATCACCTTCTGGTAGACTATACAAAGTATGACAATTAAGTTCATGAACTTATGGCAACGATGTTGCTAACCTTTTTTGATATCAGAGGAATTATTCATTATGAATTTGTACCAACTGGACAAAAACCAAGTTTACTATTTGGAAGTGCTGAAAAGGCTGCGTGAAAAAGTTACACGATCTGAACTTTTCATCAACAATTCATGGCTTTTGCATCATGACAATGCACCAGTTCACACAGCACTGTCTTTGAGGGAGTTTTTAGCCAGAAAACAAATAACTGTATTGGAACACCCTCCCTACTCACCTGATCTGGCCCCCAATGACTTCTTTATCCGAAGATAAAGGAAATAGTGAAAGGAAGACATTTTGATGGCATTCATGACATCAAGGGTAATACCACAACAGGTCTGATCGCCATTCCAGAAAAAGAGTTCCAAAATTGCTTTGAAGGTTGGACTAGGTACTGGCTTTGGTGCATAGCTTCCCAAGGGCAGTACTTCAAAGGTGACTACAATGATATTCAGCAGTGAGGTATGTAGCACTATTTCTAGGGTGAGTTCGTGAACTTAATTGTCCGACTTGGAATAATACATTCATATTTTGTTTATTGTCTGCCCCCTCCATTAGAATGTGGCTCAGTCAGGTTTGGTCTCTGTTGCGTCCCCAGGCTCTAGAACAGTGTCTGCTAGCCAGCAGTCAATACATATGTATCAGATGAATAAAAGGATTCTCATTTAGAAAGGTTGAAACTAAAGAACAGAGAAGTTATGCATGTTTCAAGGTTACAGTGAGTCTGTACAGCGTGAGTTAGAATGCAGGCAGCCTCCTGATTCAAAACTCTTTATACCATAACAAAGCCATAAATATTTTCTTTGTTATAATGACATCAATATATATGCTAATTAAGCTTAAAATACAGATTTAATTTTCATTTTGAAGCCTATCTTCTACTTGGTAAGGTTATTTCTGTCTTAATAGCCTATTTAGATTATTGCATTGTCAGTCTAATGAAGTCTAATCCTAGCCTACAAAGCATGACCCCCAAACACACACTTTTTCCTCATTTGACTCAGTGGCTCCTTCTGGATCATTAATAATAATGGTAAATAATTACAATAATAATACCAATATTTTATATTAAGATAATTTTTAATTTTTATAAAATAAAACATAGACATGGTTGAAAAAAAATCAAATATTATGGGAAAAGCCTGCAATCAAATGTCCCCAACTCTCAGAATATGTCTTAAATCACGCCCCAAACCCCACCACCCTTCCCCCTCTCCCCGTGCTTTCCCCTGACACTCTTTCTTGGAGCTTTCTGTCTTTCCATGCAGCTCCCATTTTGTGCCTTTCTTTCTCTTGGGTAGAATCTATTTCCTAGATCTCATGTCTTCTCTTCGATTATTTCCTTATTTTGCTGGAACTCAAGGTACATTCTTAAGAAAGGGTTATGGGAAGTAAACTGTCAGTGCTTAAGCGTCTGAATATATATTTATTCTGCATTCACACTTGATTGTCATTTGCCTGGGACATAGACCCCACCTCTGGATGGAGAAGGGTCAGTGACAATGTAAGACAAACTTGGGGAAAGAGCTATACATCGGTGGGGCTCTGGGGAAACTTCCATCTGCCACCATGAGTGACTTAGCAATAGGGATGCTGGCTTCTCTTCCTCCTCCCTTGCGTGGCCCCTGATCCCTGACTCCGCTTCCCCTCTCTGAGCTCCTCTGTAGCCTTTGGAAAGGCTGACTTTCTGACCCCTGACACTTGGCTCCTACCCCATGCCTGTGTCGACTTTCTTCGCCTGGCTTTCCTTTTTTACATTTTGCTGCTACACTGGGTTCACTCCACGTGTCACTGACACTTTGGGTAATATGTCTACAGATGTTAGGAAGAAGAAATAGTGCTTGCAATTACAGTAATCTAATCCAAAGGACAAGTACAACAGAAGTAATTAACCCCTGTTTGCCTGTAGAGTTTTCTATCCTCCTTTCCCATAGTCCAGGCTACTTTTTCCTGCTGCAATCAACCTAAAACTAGAGCATTTAAATGAAGAGATCAACTAATTTAAAGGAAAATGGTTTGCATTTGGAGAGGTTTATTTTCTTGACAGAAGGATTATTTCAAATCTGGAGCTTCCTGGGTGGACTGATGTGTTTAGAGATGGGTGAGTAAGTGGCACAGCTGTTTGGAGCTCAAGGTTGTGGAGCCACAAAGCAGTAGTAGAAGACAAAAAAACCATTCCAATAGAGTGTTACCAGGACTGGGAAAGTGGGGATTGAGAATTAGTTGGAAATGATATCAGGGATCTTACATATAAGGGGAGATATGAAACAGCTGAGTATGTGGAGAGGGAGAGAGGATTTCTTGGGGAAAGGCTGTGCTGTGAGGTCCCAACCCCTGACCCCCAACACACAAGTAATGAGGGGCTTGCTGGGTGCTGGCCTGGGTAAGAGAGAGCTGACGAGGCCCAAAGCTGCCGGATGGAGGAGGCTGCACCCGGCAGTGCCTGGGAAGTGATATCCTCCCCAGCTGGCCTGGTTGGTCTACAGTGCCGAATCCTGGCCACGAGATGTGGAACCGGATAAGGGAAAGGCTTAGGGTCATTGAGAAGAGACTTTGTCCCAGAAAGTGGTCTGCCAGGGTAAGGATTTCTCAGCAGTAAGATTGTGGGTGATTCCAAGGGCTGAGGTTGAAGAAGGGCGTCTGGACAGAGAGGTAACCTGAAGATTGGAAGTTCCCATGAAGGAAAGAATCTGCTAGAAGCATCTGCCAAGCCCGGAGAGATGGCCTACCACCAGGCACAGGGAAGAGTTTTCTGTTGGGATCTCTCTCCATTCCTTACCCTGCCCTCCAGGATTCACCATGGAGCCATCAGAAACAGCAGCCAACATGTAATGGGGACATTGGGCAGGCGAGAAGGAAGTGAACATGGCACCTCCCCAACGCAGGCTCCTCACCTGTGACCACCTTAGCTTGGTGGGGGAAGGGAGAGGGATGGAAAGTGATTGAAACATTAATCAATATATTGAATCAAGCACTCCAAGTTCGAATTTGTGATGTATGACTTAAAGTAACCATAGCGTTTGTCTATTCAACTGTGGTCACAGAGACCAGGGGCTTCCCTAATTTTCATCCAGATGCAAGGGCCGTACTCTCCTCTTTGTCTAAGTTATAAGGTAGAGTGAGAGACAAAACAATATAATAATAATAATATAATAATAGTAGTAGTAATAACAATATTTTGAGTGTAGCTCACTAATGCCAGATCAATGTACTGGTAATAAGTGCTTTGTGAAGATCATTTCCCCCATTAGCTGGCATAGGGGAGTCACAGCAGTGGCCCAGCTGCCCTACCCCCCAGGAGCTCGCCCAGAATGGCAGGGGTGAGAGGCGGCACCGCTGTGTATTCTACTGGAGAGCCTTAGACAAAACTCCAGGACAGGTAGGAGAGAGACATTTCACAGCCCATTAGCCTTGGAAGGACCACATAGAAAATGGCCAGGTTGGATCTAAATTTAGGCCTGGCTGGCTTCGTAATTGGATCCGTCTCTATTTCTACACACATATTGTGTGTGCATATGATGCATATGCATGGCATTATGCTGAACAGGAAATTCAGCAGAATCTTAATGGTGGTTAATTCTGGATGGTACTATTGATGGTTTTTAATTTAAGCAGAAAAGAACCAACAAAGTTCTTTAAATGATAAAATTGATACATGACAGTCTATGATACATGAACAGGTCTCTTCTCACTTGATTGTCATTTGGCTGGGACATAGACCCCACCTCTGGATGGAGAAGGGTCAGTGACAATCTAAGACAAGCTTGGGGAAAGAGCTATATATTGGTGTGGCCCTGACCATGATGTGCTGGATCAATTTCTATGTTACTTTAACATCATTTGACATATAAAACCATAATGAATGTCTTTAGTTATATAAGGAAAAGAACAATTTGAATTGTTTTCTTTAAAAAACAAAAAAATCAAAGCTCGCCGGCCAAGTGGCACGGTGGTTAAGCGCTGGCCTGGGAAGCCAGCGGCCCCGGTTCGGTCCCACATGTGAGGGCCAGTGACACTGCCCTCAAAAAAAAAAAAAAAAATCAAAGCTAAAATTTTTCATTGATTTAAACATTTTAAAAGGTCCATTTCACCTAGAAATTCAATAAATGCTGTGGTCCAGTGTAAATTCTAGACTAGGAAGAATTAGAGTGAGTAGAACATGAGAATGTAACAGGGAGGCAAAGAGACCAACCTGTCAGGAAGGTATGTGCCATAGGCTGTTTTAGAAGGATTACCATTGTATCCATTAGGATTGCTTTTAGCTGCCGCAAGAAAGATACCACCCCACTAAACAGTGGCTTAAACAAAGTAGAGGTTTAATTATTTTCCTACATAACAAGAATTGCAGTGGTTGGCCATCCAGACTGGGTATAATAGCCCAAGATATCACTGGAGACCCTCGTTCCTTGTGTCTGTGTGTTCCACCATCGTTAGTGTGTGGCTGTCATCCTCATGGTCACAAGATGGCTCCTGAAACTTTATGCATTGGAAGAATGTTTAAGACAGGAAGGAGAGGCATGCCAGCTAACTTTGCTCCCATTTAAGGAACTTTTCCAGAAACTCACACAATGGCATTGGCTATATATCTCATTGGAAAGATCTGTGTTACCTCTACCTACAAGGGAGGTTGGCCAAAAAAAAAAAAAAAAAAAAAATTGTCCATTTCTTCCCTAATATCAGAGTGAAACCCATGCTTTAAAAAATACTGTGTCCTGGGGCCGGCCGAATGGTGCGGAGGTTGGGTGCTGGCTTTGGAGGCCAGCGGCCCCGGTTCGAGTCCCGCATGCAAGGGCCAGTGACACTGCCCTCAAAAAAAAGATTACTGTGTCCTGGGGGCCGGCTGAGTGACGCGGTGGTTAAGCGCTGGCTTGGGAAGCCAGCGGCCCCGGTTCCGGTCCCACATATGAGGGCCAGTGACACTGCCCTCAAAAAAAAAAAAAATACTGTGTACTGGATAGGTTGAAAATTAAAGGGTGGAAAAATATACCTGGCAAGTTATAACAAAATGGAAGCTAGGAGTGGTATATGAAGAATATGTACTTTAATACAAAAAGCGTTATCACCACCTAATAATAAAAGGTTCATTTTACTGGGAATATGTAATTATTCTAAATCTGTGCACTAGTAAGATAGACTCAAATTATATGAACAACAATAAAAAATACTAAGGGATAAATCTGTTATAATAGATGAGTTCATTCTCTCAATTAGTAAGTTAAACAAAAAATTAGTAATGATACAGAATACTTGAACAAAACACTAATGTGGTGGGCAACAAACTTAGATAATACACATTTTTCTCAAACACATATGCATCGTTTACAAAAATTGTCTATGTATTAGCCTTACAGGTAATTCTCAACAAATTTCAAAGAACTGATATTATGTAGATCACATTTTGTTTTCTGGCCATGATATAATAAGACAATTTTTAAATTTTCGGACATCTAAAGGTTGAGAGAATATATCGAGAAAAGAAAAATTGAAAACACTGGTATTGAACCATAACAATGATACATGTTAACAGTTATGGGATGAAACAAAAGCTGTACTTGAAGAGAGATTTTTATCATTAAATCCTGATATCAAAAAAGAAACATCTGAATATTAATAAGCTAAGTACCTAACTTAAGATATTAGGAAACAAAAATGAATTCTTTAAAAAATAGAAGGACAGAGGTAAGAGCAGAAATCAAAAAAATAGAAAACAAAGACTCAGTAGACAGGTTTAACAAAGCCAACAATTGATTCTTTAAAAAGAATCTGTTAATTTTATTAGACATATGTATGGAGAAAAGGATCAAGAAAAAAATACAGAGAAAAAGCACAACTAAAGTTAGGAATGAAAAGGGGACATAAGTGTAGATACAGAAAAGCTTGAAAAGATAATAAGGGTATATTATAAGTAACTTTATGCCAATTAATTTGTAAATCTAGACAAAACTGACAAATGTCTAAAAATGAAACTTATCAAAACTGAGGGAAAAAGAAAGCAAAACTTGAATCAGTAAGCTATTCCTAAAAAAAATACCAAAAAAACCCAAAACACCTGGGTACAAATTATTTTATAGGCGAATTCTATCAACCTTTTAAGAGATTATGGTGAATAGAAACAGAATGCTCCCTAAATGAAGACATAAACTATGCTACTGCTACAAGTTGAAAACAGTATGGAAAATTTTTCAGGCCAATGACATTCATGCATATAGATAAAAAAAAATTCTAAACAAATATTAACTAGATTAATCTAGTTGTTTATTTTTTAAAAGAAAAAGAAAAAAGGTAATGAACTTTTAAAATTGGGTTTATCCAGGAATGCAAGTCAGATGAATGTTAAGTTGTTAAAGAGTAAAAGAATAAAACCACAGGAAGCTCTCAATAGATGCAGAAAAGGCATTTGGTAAAATTAAGCACCCATTCTAAATAAAAACTCTTAGTGAAATAGAAATAGACCAGAACTGTCTTATTCTGATAAAGACTACCAATAGCAAATATGATTTTCCTTAGGGAATTGTTAGAAGTATAACCTTTAAAATGAAGAATAAGACAAGGATGCTTATTATTACTGCTGTATTTGACATAGTTTTGGAGGTCCGAGCTAGTGAAGTAAGACAATAAAATGGAAATTAAAATATAAGATTTGAAATAGAAGGCACAAAACATTATTTATAGATATGATTCTTTACATAGAAAACATGTTTCTCTTCTACTTCTCAAGTGGTTTCATAATAGACATTTCATTTATTATGAGGCTGGGTGACACGTTACATATATTCTTGTCTGTGCATGAAGTGCATTAAAATAAGATATAGAGGAGAAACACATGACAAGTGCTTGTCCTAACTCAGGTGTGTGTGTATCTGGTGACTGGGGGGGGGGCGGAGAAGGAGCCCCCAGCAGCAGAAGGACTTGGTTTCCAGAAGGAAAGAGGCATTCTGAGTAAGGCTGTATTCTCTCTCACTAGATTGGCTCTTGGCCCAGGTCTGTGAGCTAAAGAGAGAGAGAGGCCTGAAAGTAAAGAGCAACAGCTCTGTTACCCAAAACGCTGTAAGTCAAGGGGAGGAAAGCTGCCCTGATTGGAAACACCTCTACATGAATGTGAATGTTGCCTACAAAGGGAAGGGAGTCATTTCCACTTCTTTGTAAAGCTCTGAGTGCCCCTGAGGGCTCTGAGGAGGAGGCGATGGCAGAGGGGAGGGCACAGGGTCTGGGGGCCGGTCCTCGTGCTTCTTCCGTGCGGCAGCAACCCCTTGGATCCTTTACCTGCCCGCGGAGCTTGCTGAGTGGAGGCTCGGTGCCCAGGGAACGGGACTGAGACTAGACCTGTGTGTCCACAAGAGACACTCGGAAACACCTTGCGATGCTTGGTGACAGTTATTCCTCTGACCTCAGCTGTATCCACAGCCCAGGCGATATTTCTATTTAAGAGAATGGGATTTATAAAATGTTTTTGTTCATTGAAACATAGATAGGATCAGCGTTAGTCGTATCTCTCTGTCTCTCTGTGCTTCGTTCTCTCTGTCTCTGCCTCCCTCCCTTCCCATCCCCCTCCATCCTCCAATCGGAATGTTGTAGGCCTCTGGGCACAGGCCTCTAGTTGATACTATTTGCTCTTATAGAGGTTCCTAAATATTTCTCCGGAAATAAAGAGTAAAGTTTCCCAGGAAAAGTGCCAGTGTGCACGGCCTTGGTTTCAACGTGACCTGTCCCCCTATGGCTCCGTCTCCCTTGGTTGGACTGAGGGTGACTCAGTTCTGTGGGTGTATGCTCTGCTGTACTGCTTTTGTTTCCAAAGTGGGGTGTGAATACAACCACGTTAGTGTTATAATTCTGCCCTTGCTCTGGTATTGTGCTTCTTAACTCAAAACATTCTAAACAAATCTCTTAAGAATCTTAACATAATTATCAATGTTTTATGTGTAAATGCCAAGGTTGACAAACGGCTTTGAGAAATTTAATTAAAAACTAAGTCTGCTTATTGGGAAATTGAGAAGTGGCATTTTATTTGCTTCTAAATACATTTGCTCAAAAACAGAATATAATTTGATGCTGGAACCCAAGAGATATTGAGCACATATTAATTGATTCTTATGGCACGACCTTAAATGTGTCATTCCATGCAAATTGTGCCGATCCACTCTAACTTAACAATGCAAATCTCTGCATAGCTAACAGTTGTCAAGCCCTAGCAACAGTCACCTATGTCAAGCAATAGTCTAAATATGAAGGTTTTAAACATTTCTTAGAGATTGTTGCAATTGGGTTGTCCTATAATGTAAGGATACTACTGTCTCCACCAGGCAGCATAGCTTTTCAGTGATTTTTCTTAGATCAACTTGAAATGAGATTGCCAGATCAATATATTGAAACAGTGAAATGGCAATCTTCCATTCAAACAATTATAGCTGAGTCTATAAAACTTGCAGTTTGTAAGGTCAGGCTTTTACCATCAGAAGTCTGTAGATATCCTTAGATTTTAGCAGAAAACAACAGCTTCATTAATTACATGAACTCTGTTAGGTTCAGAATATGACTAGGTTTGCGTCAATATTTTAGAAAAATTAATTGTGTAATCTACATGGATCTAGAGAATTAATGCTCTGGTCATAAGTAGGGCATGTGTGGTAAGAACAGCTCTGATCTTAATAAGAATAATTTCTGTGAATATTTCTAGTATTGAAACTTCTTGAACCTTCTAAAATCTGTTTTGAGAACTTTGGCATTATGGAGGATAGCAAAGAGAATACCCATTTCATTATAGTGATACTTTTTGTTAGGTTATCATCTTTGCGGTTGTCGGGGTTTTCTTTCTTTACTCCACCACTGAACCAAAGCAAATAAACAAGAGGAATCTGGAAACCAAATTCGTTGCCAGTGGATTCGAGGGAGAGTTGTTAGCATCTTAGAATATAAGATTAGAAATCAAAATAATATTGACAAGGTGAGTTGTTGGCAGGATAAGTAACATTATGTGTATTGGGAACAAGAGTATGATATTTTAGGGGAGTGAAGAGATCTTGCTGGCTTGAGATCCTGAAACAGTCCCAAGACCTTTTTGAGTCATAGTTTCCTTATGTGTGAAATGGGTGGTTAGACAGATCATCTGGAGTGTCTCTTTCCAATAGGAAACTATTTTTCTGAAACAAACATGAGAAAAGATTCATTCTATACAAATACAGCATTGCTAGGGCTCCTAATGGTACATGAAATGACCACGTCATATAAGACGAGACGTTTGCATGTTGAGGTGGAAGCCCTGGAGGGCAGTGCAGGAGACTCCTCTTGGTTTGGCTCTCTCACTACTCTTCCACCCACTAGATGAAAACTGCTATGTGTAGACGCCTCCAAGTGCTGCTGGGCACCGCTAGGATCTCGTTCCTGCCACGGGGCACTGAACGCGCAGTCATGAGGAAGACAGCTGTTTTCATACCGTGCGGAAGCCTCAGACTTTGGACTTGACCGTGCTGTGGTGGCTTACAGAAATGCAACTTCATGTCACTGGTGACCTTGGCATAGGTTCAAGCATTAAATGTTTCTGAAGATGTTTGTCTGTTATCACAAGTTTTTTAATCAGAAGTTTTCCTCTATCCATAACCCTTGGGATCATTTGCTGGTTCCCCTTGCCTCTGGGGATGTTGGGTGTTTCTTCTGTCTGGATCCAGGGGCTGCTTTTGGCCCACACTATTTTAATGCCATATGTATGCTCTGCAATGATCTCTCCTTCTATTTATGTCCGTATCTTCTATTGTAAAATCTCCAAGAGCAAGTACAATGTCCAGGACACTTTACACTGTTGGTACTGCTTACCTGGTTTGATTACTCTGAGCACCAGAATCTTGATGGTAATAGGAGAGGTAATTGGGGTCTTTAATAATTAGTCTGGTTTGGGCTGCAAGAAAAAGAAAATCCCTAATTCAATAGACTTAAACAAAAAAGAAAATGTATCACATATAACAAGAAGTCTGGATCAAGAACCCAACTGAGGGTCAAGTAAGGACCCGGGTTCATACTGCTGAGTATCCTGTCTTGTTCTCATGGTTGCAAAATGGCTGCAGCAGTTCCAGTCATCACACCTACGATGATAATAGCAGCAGAAGAAGGGGAATTTTCTGTGAGTCTCTTTTTGTTAACAAAGACATTTTTTTCATACTGCCTCTCCCCCTACCTGTCAAATTTTTGCTAGTGTGTCATTGATCAGAATGCCTTCACCAATTACTTGGTAAGAGGAATAAAACTGTCATGATTTTTATTTAATTGATATCTTGTTTTATTTGACCAACTTATTTATAGAAGCATTACAAGAAGTGTTAAATAGTACATAATACCTTCTTTTTGTATGTAACAAAGCTGGAGCTACATGATATTGAAGCTTTAGAATTCACTTCTGTCTGGAAGGTTTGTAACAATTCCTGTTATGAGTGAGAGGATTTTTACCATCGCTATCAGCATGATTTTCCCTAAGATTTCTACATTTAATATTCCTAATGTGCCAGGAAATGAAATTCTTTACTATCTGTGAGATTGGGATGTCACAGATAGGTTTTCCTAGACTTTGCAGATGTCATTCCCACCTGTAAAATGTAGTCTTTGTTTCTTAATAGAGGGTTTATCACATCTAATGAATAGAATTTTTGGCATACACAACATTCAGTTACATTCTGGTAAGAAAAGGAGATGGCTATAGTTTGTAATTCCCTCCAGAGGTGGATAAGCTATATCAGTTTGTTTGTTAAATTTTTTAAAAATTTATAAAATAAAAAATTTGGTGACAAAAAATAAGGAACTTAGTAAAGGTACTTTCCATATCATTTAATCTGTGTTATTGTTTTGTAGATAGGGCCAATCAATATGTATCACTATTTATTTAAAAATAATTTTGATGATGTATTAGCTTATAATTTATATCTTATGAGACAAGATCTCTCATGGAAGTTCTTTTCTTATTTTCTTTTGAGTTTTGAAAGTTCATTTAGAACAAAATGCCATGTGAAGAGTGCTTCATTCCACCATATGAGTAAGTATAACCTGCCAAATTGCAGGTGAGAGATGGATTAAATTACACATTTTTTTTCTAACATAGATTTAAATAAGATATTAATCGTAATGAAGTCACTACTCACAAACCTTTGGGAACACATATCCATCCACTTTCATTATAACTTACCTTTCAATTATTGAAAATATTTAATTTATTATTCTAATTTATTTGTTAAATAGAAGTTCTTAGCAGTGTGTGTGTGTGTGTGTGTGTGTGTGTGTGTGTTACCTTTAGTATCCAGAGACTTCTCGATTTTCTTTTATACTTCTAGATACAGTCCCAGCAGGATCTTAATATTGTTAAATTAGCTTATAGTGGCTAGAGGGAGAACATGGCCTTCTAGACAGCACTTTATAATGTCCCTCTGAGAAAAGAATTACAGCAAAAGTTGGACCTAATTGTAAAAACATTAAACTTATAAGAGCATGAAATTACATCTTAGGATGTACATGAATTAATGTCCTCTTTGTGTGGTGGTTTTTCCATATATATCACTCAGGCTCAACAACACACAGTTATGCTTTTGTACCATTGAGGACTACATTGCCAAGCTGTATCTTCTGCTGCAAAAATGAAAAGGACAGGGAAGGAGAGAAGAAAAGAAAAGAGAAGAGAAAAAACGGGGAGAAGGGGAGAGAATGGGTTGAGAGGGAAGGGGAGGGGGGATAGAGGGGAGGGGAGAAATACCCCAAACCATCTGGGTTGGTGCAGAAGCAAAGGATACTTTGAAAATTGCCTTTCTTTCTGGATGTCTACCCCTGTGCTAGGGTCCATTTCTGCAGACTGATGGCCTCTGACGATCTGTGGGGCTGGCCTATCTTGGTCTCCTGGTCCTGTGGGAAGCCAACATTCTTACATCCCGAGGATCAGGGCCAGGGTAGGTGGCCCAACATCATGCAGATAACCAGTCGCTGCCACTTAAACCCAACCCTTATATGTCAATTTGTTTGCAAAGGACTATCCAGCAGTGGAAATGCCAAGCAGCATGGTTCTGTGAAGTGGAGTAAACAAACCATCTCTGAACTCACCAGAAAGCACTTCTGAGACCTGTGGATGGCTGAGCACGTTGTCTTGATGTGGAAAAGCAGAGGGAAAAAGAACTAGCTCCTGCCTACCTAGCAGTTTTTTTATTCCTTTGATTTAAATAAGACTAAGATTTTTGGAGAACCTGCAGTTTGAAAATGGCCTTCTCTAGAAAACAGTTCTTGAGCATATGTATAAATGGCAGTAATATGTTTATTTTGGGATGACCAGCAAAGAGCTCCATCTTTGAAAGTAGTTAGAAAGGCTCTGGAATCAAAAAGAACAGGGTTCTCATCTCAACTCTGAGATCCTGAGCAAATTTCAGTTGATCCTCGTTTTTCATGGTTACTTATGTTCTATAAAGTTGCTGAGAACCCCGACTTAGCTAATATTGAACCTTGGCTCCTAGAGGAAATAAACCCAGGGAAGGTTCCTGTGAGCCTCTGATCATACCTTTTTTTCATCAGCTCATCAATACATAAGCTTGTTTGATGTATTTTTCTGCTTAAAGACACCTTGTTTCATATATATTTTGATTCACATTGAAATCACAGCCAAGAGACTATAATTTATACCTTCTGAACAAAGCTTATCTAACATGCACATTTTCACTGTGAAGCACATTCCAGCTTTCTTGCACTGAGGAACACTGGACGCATTGCACTTGGGGGCCATTTTAAACTGAAATCACCAACAAAACACAAAAATGCTAAAACATGGCACCAAATATACAGTAAAAGGATGCTTTACATTTTGAGAGCTGAAACAAGAATGCAAAGCATTGCCTTTTTGACCTCAGCTGCAAAGCATCAGGTGCTGCAAACTTTTTGCTACCCTGCACATGTCCACAAACAACTGCACAAGTGCTGCAAGATTTGATTTGGGGAACAAATAAATGTTAGCGAGTAGGTGAACTCCTAAATACGGAAACCATCAAGAATGAGGATTGGGGGCTTTGGATATACTTTATCTTGAGAGCAATGGGGAGCGACTGCCAGTTTTAGACAATATGATCAGGGGACTTCCGGTAAAATGGCGCAATAGACAGATGCTGTGCTAACTGCCTCTCAGGATCACACCAAAATTACAAACAAATTATACAGCATTCAACCCTGGAGGTCCCCGGAACACTAGATGAACAGAACCACTAAACGAAGAACTTAAAGAGGAGGCCACGTCGATCTGGTAGGACGGGCAGAGACGAGAGAGGGCAAACCCCGTGAGGGAAGCCCCAGCCGTGGGAAGCTTGTCTGGTTGGGGGAGAGACCCTCCGGCCGCACTCCAAGCTCACCAGCCTAGAGTTCCTTTACCGGGAAGAGGAGTTCCAAGATAGCTGGCAGTAATTAGTGAGGACTCTCTTTGCTCAGCTCCGTGAGGCTCAGAGCTGCTGGAGAATCAGTGGGGCTGGCGCCCAGCCTTGCTCGCCGGTGAGCACTTACCTGGTTCCTGGTAGAGGGAGTGGCTGTGTGAGCCGGACCCAGGAGCCTGCGGGGAAGGACTGAACTGAACACCTTTGGTGCAAAGGCTGGAGGTTTTTGGACTGTTGTTCCCGTGGTGTGGAGCCTGCATGTGAGTGGTGTAGGGAGGACGCCATTTTTTGTCCGGCTTGGGCCCACCCACGGAGGATCAGGTCCGAGACCTCATTGGTCTGGTGGAATTAGCGCAGAAGTGCGTGTGTGCATGCGCGCATGCGGCCTTGGATCCTCACCCTCCGCCTGACTTATACTGTGTTGTCAGGGAAATGCTGGGCGGGTGCCCTCCGGCTCCAACAGGCTGCTCACTGAGACGCGGGATTGCGCAAGCCACCTCGGGTCCCTGCTCTCCGCACTGCGCTTGCAGAGTTTCCAGGCTGGTGATTGGTTGTCGGGCTGCTCAGCCTGATCTGCGAGTGGCTGATTGGGACAGGCTGAGACTGGGAGTTTTCCTGGGAGTGTTGTGCCGTGAGCCTTGTGCCTGCATGACCCAGCCGGAGCTCTCCTGGTGATCTGTCTAATACATCAAAGCAATCCCAGAGCAACAGCCAGAATGGGGAAACAAAGAAACATGTCACAAGTAAAAGATCAGAAGAAACCTCTAGAAATGGAACTAAATGAAACAGGAATCCAACCTTTCAGAGACAGAGTTTAGAACACTGATGATAAGAATGTTTAAGGAACTTAGTGAGGACATAAAGAAGGATAGGGAAACCATAAAAAACAACCTGTTAGAACTCAAGAATACAATAACTGAAATGAAGAACACACTTGAAGGAATCACCAGTAGAGTAGATGAAGCAGAGGAGCGGATCAGCGATTTGGAAGATAAAATAGCAGAAATCACCCAGTTGGCACAGCAAAAAGACCAAAGAATAAAAAACAATGAAAATAGTTTAAGAGCCCTATGGGACAAGGTGAAACGCAACCATGTTCGACTCATAGGAATACCAGAAAGAGAAGAGAAGAAGCAAGGGGTTGAGAATGTATTTGAAAAAATAATGACTGAAAACTTCCCTACCCTGGTGAAGGAAATCAACATACACGCCCAGGAAGTGCAGAGGGTTCCAAACAAGCTGAACCCAAACAGGTCCACACCAAGACACATCATAGTTAAAATGGCAAAGGTTAAAGGCAGAGACAGAATCCTAGAGGCTGCAAGAGAAAGACAGCAGGTTACATACAAAGGAACTCCTGTTAGACTAACAGCTGACTTGTCTACAGAAACTCTGCAGGCCAGAAGGGAGTGGCAGGAGATACTCAAAGTGACACAAAATAAAGGCCTACAACCAAGATTGCTCTACCCAGCACAGCTATTACTTAAAATTGAAGGAGAAATAAAGAGCTTCTCAGAAAAGAATAACCTTAAGGAGTTCATTACCACCAAGCCAGCATTGCAAGAAATGTTAAAAGGGCTTTTTTAAACAAAAGAAAGGGGTAAACAAGCTAACCCAGGGAGACCAGGAATACAAATAACAAAATGGCAATACGTATGCACCTATGAATAATCATTTTAAATGTGAATGGGCTAAATGCTGCAATCAAAAGACAGAGAGTGGATGAGTGGATAAGAAAATAGGACACATGTATATGCTGTTTATAGATGGAATAAGATATTTCATGCAAATGGAAATGAGAAAAAAAAAGCTGGAATAGCAGTACTTATTTTGGACAAAATAGACTTTAAAATGAAGACTACAGTAAAAGACAAAGAAGGGCACTATAACCCTAATAAACATCTATGCACCCAACATAGGAACTCCTAATTACATATAACAGGTTTTAACAGACATAAAGACAGAGATCAACAGTAACACTATCATAGTAGGGGACTTCAACACCATTGTCACCAATGGACAGACTCTTTAGACAGAAAATCAACACAGAAAGAGTTGATATAAAGGAAAAACTGATGGTTGCAGACTGGGAGGGAGTGGGGAAGAGGGAGAGGGGGAAGGTTTTGGACAGTGTAGATGGGACTACAATGTTGCCGCAGGGAGATAGGGGCAGTTCTGGGAATGTAATTGATAACGTTGTGAAGAGACTATTATGTTGTGTGAAATAAGTCAGTTGGAGAAGGACAGGTACCATGTGATCTCACTTGTGTGTGGAGTCTGAAGAGCTGAGTGTACGATCAAAGTAAACAGACTCATAGATGTAGAGGAAAAACTGAGGGTGGCTAGTTGGGAATGGGGTGGGGATGGGGGAGGGGGAGGGGTTAGACAGCATAAACTACAGTGTTGCTATAGGGATATGAGACACAGTTCGGGGAGTATAATAATGTTGTGAAAATTTTGTGGTGTGTCAGATAGTGACATGTCTTGTTAGGGAGACCACTTCATGGATGGAGTAGAGGCTTGATCACTGCACTGTACACCTGAAACTGATGTTGTATAGTATTGTATGCCAACTGTAACTGAATATGTGGATGGTCACGGGATGTGGAGTATACTTTGGAGGGGAGTCAGGGGAGTTGTGGTAGATATGTATGATATGGGGGGGGAGTTGGGTGGTGAACTGGGGGAGGGGGATTGTCACTTTGGGGGGTAAAGAGTATAACTATGGCATTGTGTTGTACACCTGAAACTAATAAAAATAAATTAAAAAAAAAAAAAAGAATGAGGATTGACTGGACTTCACCTGCATGCACTTCAGTTTTCTCATCTATGAATTAGAGATTTTACAGTTGATTTCAGAAGGTTGCTGGGAAGACGAGAGGAAGAGGTTTTCAAAGCATGTGGCACCTCTTAGGAACTTAAGGATTTCTTCTTTTGTCTCTTTCTCTATCTTCTCTCCAGCCTTGTCTTAGGACCATCCTGTTGCCACCTGCTTTGGTCCTCCCTACGGTGTACTCCTCCTGACTTCAGGGTCTCCTCCCTGCATCCTGCTAATTCACATCCATCTCTTCTTTTGAGACAGGGTTAAGACTCACCTTTGCCAAGAAAGTTTCCAAATAGTCTTGCTCCCACAGTTGGTACCACATCAGTTTAGGTGGTAGCTCTTCATTTGAATTGGTTTTAGAACTTGTCTCCTTGTCCTTTGCAAACTTTTGTGGCCAGGGACCATGATTTCAGTCTTTCTATTCTTCACAGCATAGACCCCATTCTATAATTAATGTTTGAATAAATGAATAAATACATAGAAGAAAGATGTGCACAAACCGACCACCCTGAGTTCTCCATTTGAATGTCTGCTCTTGACCACTCTGCGTAGTCTCCCTTAAGAGATCCTCATAGGGCCGGCCGAGTGGTGCGGTGGTTAAGCGCTGGCTTAGGAAGCCAGCGGCCCCGGTTCGGGTCCCACATATGAGGGCCAGTGACACTGCCCTCAAAAAAAAAAAAAAAAAAGAGATCCTCATGACGGACTTCGGTACTTAATTCGGTACTTAATTGACAGCTGTGTAGTGTGGTGTGAGGGACACATATTTTAGCTCTTCAGCGAGCCAACTTGTCAGAGTTGACACACATCTCCACAGGGAAATTGGTGAGGACAGAAGCAGCCGCACAGATGAGGCAACACCGCCATTCCTCTCACCCCTAATAAGTGCATGACTGAAGGTATTTTGGATTGAATCTTATAAATATTCTACACTCTGACCCAATTCCCCAGCTGGCTAATTTCCTTTCTCTCTACTTCATGGACCTGTGTAGACAGACCTTGTTTGACAAGACCCTTTGATAGCTTTATGGCCACCAGACCTGGAGTCAGTCATTTCCTCTAGAAGCCTTGGCATCTTTTAGAGAGAATGGGTCATTTCAGGACCACATTAAGGATGGCCATTTTGTTTCTAGTGCTTTTACGTTAACAGAGCTAAAGAATAAAAGAAGTGTGTGTGTGTGTGTGTGTGTATGTGTGTGTGTGTATTTAACATGTATTTATACAAATATATATTTAATATATATACGTATATATTAAAATACCTCATGATTTCATATTGATAATGCTAATTAAAATTTGAGACTATAAAGCTTTTATTTAACCTGTTCTGTATTATGTCATTATCTCCTTTTTTCTATACCAAGAATGCTGGTCTTAAAGATACTAAGAATGATAAAATTAGGATAAACCATAATTACTTTTTTTTTAAATCCAATATTCACACATCACAGTCCCAGAATAACAATACTATAAAACCAATCTGACCACTAAAAACAAGACAAAAAACATTTGTGTATACTCCCTCCATTCTTCGCCATTAAACAAATAGTTATACTAACTGTATTGTCAGAGCATATAGCCACTACATACTATATATACTCTCTTTTTTAAAAAAAGTTATTTTTATTTATTTTAATTGAGGTCTAAATAACATATAACATTATACTAGTTTCAGGTGTATAGCATAATGATTCTCAGTTTGTATGCATCGTGACATGGTAGTTACAAAAAAGTTTTTTTCTTGCTATGAGAACTTTTAATATCTACTCTCTCAGCAACATTCAAATATGCAACACAGCATTATTAATTGTAGTTACCTTATATCCCCTGTTCTCTCCTTTAGTCTTTGTTCTACAGGTTACTATATATTTATTGCTCCTATCCATCTTATATCCCTCTAGTCATTTTGATTATCTGAAGCTCATCCTTCAGATAAATCATCCTAGTAGATTTCTCAGGAAGGGCTCCTGGAAACAAACATTTCTTGAGTTCTTGAACATTGATAGTAAATCAATGATATAAAACCAATGTCAAAGTCATTGATATAAAACCAATGACTTGTATTTTCTTTCTTTAAGAATTCCAAATATGTCATTCCATTTTCTTTTGGCATAAAGGTTCTTTTTTAGAAGTTTGATGATAATCTAACTTTCTTTCTCTATCAATTATGAGTTCTTTTTTTTAGATGTCAAAACATCCCACCTTTCCTTTCTCTCTGTCTCTCTCATTCTTTCTTTCTTCCCCTCCAGTAATTTTACAGAATATCTCTTGGTCACTCTGGGTTGACATTCCAGGTACAAAATGTGCTCTTTCAATATGTAATTTCAACTGTTTTTTTAATTTCAGGAAATTTTTCCTGAATTATAGTTTTTAGTATTTATTCTGTTCTCTTGCTTTGGTTTTCTTTTCCAGGGACTCATATTATTTGCATTTTTAATCTTCAGTATTTATTTCTCTCAAACCCTTTTTTTCTCTCTTTCTTCATTTCTTTTCTAATTTTTTTCAATTTTCCTCTCTTTATCTTTTATGTCCCTTAAGGCAATATTTCTTATGTTTATTCATTTGTGTGTTTTTTTCTATTTTAGTCTTTAATTCTACAGTTATTTTTAAATTGATTCTTTCTTGAGTTCTGCAGCCTCATTTCTGAATTTTTCTAATTCGAATTTATGTTCTCTTTCATGTCATATACTTTGATTACTGTCTTCTATCAGTTTGAAACAGTGAGTTAGTTTGATTTGTTTTGTGGGCAAATCTTTCTACTGTTCTTTAATTGTCTGCAGGCATATTATTCAGTTCCTTATTCTGTTTTTTTTTCTTCTGATAAATCTGTATAGGATTTGACCTTGAAATTTTTCTGTTGTCAGCCTTTGTGGGAACTTAATTTTCCTGAAATCTTACAATGAGATGGGCTTTAAGAAAGTTTTTTTAACTCAGAGTTCCCACGTGTGTCATTTTTGTGTAGTTTTTAAAATTTTGGTGACTTGCTTTATGAAATTTCCTGGATTTGTTTCCTCCCCATTTTGACCTGGACCCTTTCTTTAAAAGTACAAAATGATTCATGAATTTGTATATCATTTTTGCACATGGGCTGTGCTAATCTCTGTATTGTTCCAAGTTTAGTGTATGTGCTGCCAAAGCAAGCACAACCAAAGCCTTTTAACAGGTTTCAGTGCTCTAACAATAAATTCTTTCCATAGAAATTAGTTTAAAAATGGAAATCTGATTATGTCACCTCACCCCCATTCTGATTCCTTAGTGGCTTCCCACTACAATTGGGATAAAATCCAAAATCCTTGCTGTGACCTAAAGGCTCTGTACAACCTGGCCCTTACCTACTCTCAGATCTCATTTTGTATCTCTTCCCTGCCTCCTACTCTAGTCAGATTTCTCTGTTTATATAACAACCAAATTTATTCAGCCTCAGGGCCTTTGCATGTACCAGTCTCTTTCTTTCACATTCTACTTCCCCAGAGCTTCAGCTCTCCATATAACTGGCTCTTTCTCATTCTTCAAGTATCAGTTCAAATGTAATCTTTTCAGAGGTGATGCTTTTTTTTTTTTGAGTGTTTTTTTTTCTTTTTTAAAAGATTTTTATTAAAAAATATAGCAACATTATATCAGTTCCTGGTGTACACCATAGTTGTTCAACATTTATATACCTAGAGAAGTGATCACCATCAGTCAGTCCAGCAACCATCTGACACCGTACCACACTATTACAATATTATTGACTATATTCCCCATGCTGTATATTACATCCCCATGACTTATTTGTTTTTTACCTGGAAATTTGGACCTCTTATTCCCCTTCACTGTTTCCCCCTTTTTAAATTTTTCAATTACAGTTAACATTCAACATTATTTTATATTAATTTCAGGTGTACAGCATAGTGGTTAGACATTTCTATAATTTAAGAAGTGATCTTCCTAACTAGTCTCATACCCACCCAGCTGTCCTCCAGTCCTTTCCCTGAAGCCACACACTCTGTTTGCCCCTGCCCCGTATGGAAGCATCCTAGAGTCACTGTCCCTCTGCCAGAGCCCAAAGTGAGTGCCTGTGAGTGAGTGAATCTGTGCCTGTCTTTTAAGAGGATGTCTGGGCTTCCTGCAGCCTCTGTTCCACCCAGACAGTCGGAATCCCCACTTTTTCACAGCCAGATGTTGTGGGGGCTCCTCTTCCCATTGCCAGTACTCTGGGTTGCAGTGCCTGTGGTGTGGGGGGCTGTTGTCCTTTACTCCTCTGGCAGGAACCTCTGCAGCCGAGATATCCCTCCTGATTCTCAACCACCACAAGGAGGTTTAGGGCCTGTTCTGTGTCTCTGCACCTCCTACCAGTCTCGAAGTGGCTTATTGTTTATATTTTTAGTCATAGGACTTCTGTTTGGCTAGACTTTAGATGGTTCTTCAGGTTGATTGTTCAATAATTTACTTGTAATTTTAATGTGTTCATGGAAGGAAGCAGGCACAGTGTTTATCTCTTCTGCCATCTTGGATCTCTCGTCCATGTGGTATCTTGATCAAGGGAACCCTCTCAAGTAACCCTTCAAAGTATGGCTTGTTTGTATTTCCTATGGGGTCCTTTACTCTTCCTGTACTTCAGACTTTCTCTTTGAACAGCTGAAATATTGTCTGAACTGGAGAAAAAAGGCCATGAAGTTGCCAACTTCACTGTTCACTCATTTATCCTTTTAGCAGGGGATCCTGCTGTCTTTTCTGTGAGTTCTCATGGAGGATGGATACAGGTCACTGAGAACCCGAAGGTGAGTCTCCCTGGGGTCTCTGAGAGTGTTCTGAACAGAAACAGGCCATCTCCTCCGGTTCTCAAGTGGCAGCCTCCCTGCCTTACCCCCTTGACCACTAGACATGTGAGGTACACATGGTGTTTATGCGATTTCCTGAGCACCAGCTACTGCCCTGGATGGAAAAGGCATTGGGAAGTCAGCTTTGCCTGTCTCTGCCCAGCATCACCGTCTCTCCCTTGTCCCACTTGTCCCTTTGGCTTCTCCATCCCTGGCCACAGACACTTGGACTTCCGCCTCACCTGTCAGGTTGGCCAGGTCAAGGCATTGATAGTTTCACCTGATAGAACTCTGCTCTGGGAGATTACCTCACTCCAAATACTTGCCCTATTGATTGTTAAAATTTGTCTCACTTCAGACAAACCTCAAAGGTGCTGCATTCCACAGTCTCAGAGTTAATCCTAACTCTTCCTCCTCTTTTCCTTCTTTTTGCATCACAAAATGTCCATGGGAATTATGCCACTAATATCCATTACCACACCTTGAAGCAGTGGTTCTCACACCTGTTTAGAAAACAGTCACATTTAATTTATAAGATCTCAGTACTACAGTTTGGGCTAAAGCAGGCTCTATCTCATGCTAATCTGTGGTGTTTGTACTAGAGGTAGAAAGATATGAGCAATATAGCAAAAATATTTTGGGGGAATCTTTAAGAAAATTCTATCCATGAACATAGTTCCCCTCCTCCAAATGAAGATGGGGATTATGAAATTCTGACAGCAGAGCTCCTCAGTGTGCTGTTGGGTGTTGGGATGAGGCAGGGAGTAGATGGGGTGGGGTGGGGGGAATAACGCCTTGAACACTTGCAATGGATCAGTACTGGGGGTTTTATGGTTAAATGTAGGTGTCCTTCAGGTGGACCCAGAGAAATGGAGAGAGTAAAAAAATGGCCTATGTGGCTTCCTAGGAAGCTCCATGATAGCATTTTTACCCTGGAGGAAAACTGCAAAGAGGTTGGAAGAATGATAATAGCTAACCCTTATAATAATTTCTACACTACATCCAGCACTTAAAAAAAAATTGCTTTATTGAGGTATAAAAAGCTGCACATAATTAATGTATATACTTGATGAGTTTGGTGGTTATACACCCATGAAACTGTCACTGTACCCAATACCATAAATAGATCCATCACCTCCAAACGTCTCCTCCTGCTCTATCTATCTATCTATCTATCTATCTATCTATCTATCTATCTATGTATCTATCATCTATCTATCATCTATCTATTCCAGCACTGTTTTAAGTGCTTTATATATATTAACTTATGGAATCCTTACAACCTCCTTATGACATAGGTGTACTGCTGTTGTCTCTATTTTACAGATGGGAAAAGTGAGGCACAGAGAAGTAGCTGAAGTTAGTAGAAGTGGGATTTGCAGTCTGTTCTTTTAACTGTGGTCGTGCATGATCTGGCTGAGAAGCTGCCAGACAGCACTTCCCTATTCCCCCCAAGGACAGCCTCACTAAGTCTGTGTGTGTGTGTGTGTGTGTGTGTGTGTGTGTGTGTGTGTGTGTGTACATGTGCATGCATGCCCAGGGGCCAGTGCTAAGCTCCAGTGGTGCTGAGACCTTTTGCTCCTGACTGTGTCCTCAGGACCCAGCACAGTGCTCAGGAAAGGTTTGTTGACTCAATAAAGAAATAAACCTAGATTTCTCTGAGCACAAGGCTCATATAGCCCCTTTGTTAGTAGTGATTTTGTGGCCTTCATTATGATCCAATTTTCTTTTTTCATTTGGGTGAAAAATGATTCTGGCATTTAAACAGCATGACTTCATTATTGATTTTTTTAGATCTGCCCCCACCATCAAATTCCGCTTTTGGTATTTTGTTACTCCTGGTATATTTAGAAACGTCTGTCTTTGTAGTCTTTTTCTTCTTCCTTTTGAATCTATAATTCATTTTAACAAAGAATATTCCATGTATGCAAAATAGTTGTATTTTTATTTTAGTTTATCTTCTTTGCTCCATAACAGAGGTTAAGAATATACCCTTTTGATAACAAAGACTTTCTTACTCTCTTTTCGATTGACTGAATGGGCAAAGAAAACACCATAATTGTGTGAAATGGTCTGATTTAGAAACCAATTATAAAGAACATAATTATCTACTAGTAAAATATGCATGTAAGTCCTTGGTTTGCTTCTTCTAATGTCACTTTGGACAAATGTGTAGCCAGCAATGACAGCAGTAAAGTAAATTGAACGCCAACTATTTCTAGATTGTCTGAAAAAATCTCATGACAGCCAACATCCCAGAATCAAAAATATATCTATTTTTCTCCTGTAAAAATCTCACCATCTCACCATGTGTGTGTGTTGGAGTGACAGTGATGGCTCATAAAGGATGTTTTCTGATCTGAAAGTAATATTTACATTCCCTTTCTGTTACTGTTACTGATGATTATGAAAAATTCAGTCTATAGGTTTCTCTAGAACTCTGAACCTCTTTTTCATCATAAGCATGCAAAAGGGCAAAAAGCCACCTAGACTCCCTCAGGAAACGCATCATTAAGGAACACCCCATGGCCCGCTCAATTTGCACAAGCTGTGCACAGTGGAAGGGAGCTGAACACAGTGCTCTCTCTCCATGTATCAGGAAGGCCAGGGCTGGGAGAAGACAGTTGGTGATGCTCCTGAGCTACCCACCCCCGTTCTCTGCAGGGGTGTCGTGAGAAACTTGCTGCAGTTGGAGCAGGAAGGAGGAGACAGGGCAAGCTGCACAGCCCACACTGGGCAGCAGGGACATTCTGCCCTGACTTTAAAGGCCTAAGGACAGGATACTGGAACCTGAGGGCACTGAAGGGGCACGTGGCCCCCAAATGTGTGCCTCGTTCATGCCTGTCATATCAGCACAAATTCTCTTTATCCTAAGGCTGACCAGGCATTCGTTATGGCATTATCCTACATACATCCTTCTCCCCACTGTACTGCTCTAATCTCCTCACTGTTCTGTCAGTTCTAAGACGTGTTTTTTGGGGGATGCATTTTAGCATCTTTGAAATTAGGAAACAGCTCACAGTCAATGGTTTGTTATAGTTTCATTGGCGGCATTGGGACATAAAGTAATGGTATGCTTTACAATCTACAATGCCTTAGCTTCGATGACACTGCATCAGTAATAGCAAGTCTGTGAGCTTTCCAAACTCTGTTTCCAGCCTTGTCATCTGCTACCAAGTCACACCAACCCTGTCCTGAAGGGACTTGCTGTGAAAGGTTTGTGGCCTCGAAACACATGCTATACTTTCTTGCCAGGCCATCTCTGCTCCCAGTTTTCCTTTGCCTCTGATGCTTGCCCCATCTCTGTCTGTGGGGATTTGGCCCCCTTCTTCAGGGTCCAGCTCAGAGAACTGGGCCCTCCTGAGTCCTCCCTGACTGCCCCAGCCAGAAATCATCTCTTCCTCCCTAATATCTGTATATAGAGAGGTCCCTGCTTCCTTGTGGCACCTAGCACTCTTTTAAAAACTGGAAACCAAATTATGTTTTCTTGATATTTGTAAGCAAAGATACATTTAAATCCTCAAACATTTGTTTTTTGCATCGACAATTTGTAAGGAATGTTTGGCAAAACTCTGCTCTCTAATTCAGAGACAATATCTGCTGTCAATTTTATGTGAGATATTTCTATTTAAGGATCAGTCGGAGACTATGAAAATGCGAGTAATTAAGAATACACTAAATAGTTTGTTCTAAAAATTCTACATATATATTTTTCAAATTAAAAATAATCCAGGGGAAAGTAGAAAATAGGAATGTTTAAAAATTTTCTTCTTCTGAACAGTCATTCCCCCCGCTCCTAACTTTAGGCCTTTTTACATTTAGGATTGATGGGGAGAAAGCAGCCCAAATTATGGGGGTTTGTCTTAAATGCCAGGGTGAAATATGGATCTAACTCTACTTATGTATGAGGAGTTGTTTCAGAAAGTTCTGAAATGAGGGAGGTGGTAAAGAAGTTTTCCTGTCACAGCTTACAGAGGGGAGGACCCGGATGCTGGGGTTACATAAAGTAGGAAGCAGGGCCCGCCTCGCACTGAGTACATGGGCTTCCACGGGGCTCCTGGTTAGAGAGCTGCGGGTGCCTGCAGGGCAGGAGAACCAGTGGCTGTGGGGAATGGGCGCCTGGCACCAGTCTTTCCATAATGTGTGCAGAAATGTGTGCCCTTGGTTAAAGATGGGAGAAGTGTCAGAGGCTTAAGTCTAAATGAATAGGATAGGACCATGATAGAAGATAAATAAGATAGAGTGATAATTTTAAGAGAGTAAACCATGAGTTCAATTAAGTCCCCAAGGAAATCTGCACTGACGTACCCTTAGTTGAAGAAACCCTTTAAGCTATTAATGGTGTGTCCACCTGAGTGTGAATGAGTCTGGGGTCTTTTCCATAGAACAGGTTCGGAAGGGTGGGGGAGTGCTGAGCACCTGAGGAGGAGATGGAGGGGCAGCTGCTGGTGGTGGGGACAAGGGTGGTAGGGCAGGGGGATCCTTCACTGTGTCCCCAAGGCTGTCTGGAAGAAGAGGCAGAGATGCAGGCCTGCTCCACTTTTCCTGTGAGCAAGGCCTGTGCCTGATGGATGCTTGAGGATCTGACCCCATCCACAGCACCTGCTCTCAGGAGGGCCTGCAGTGGTTGGGCCATTGCCAACCTATGTTTGTCGTTGGAACACTTCATTCAGAACACAGCTTGAGCAGCCACACAACTTGTGAGGGCTGGGTTGGGCCTTGTCACTGTGATAGCCATCTTCCACAAGCCCCCCAATCTTATTACACCTAGCGATAGTGCACACAAAGAAAGGTGGCGGAGTCACTGGAGAGTTTCGGGGAGAAACTGGCATTCTCTGATTTCTCCTGGAAACCAGGAGAGTTAATACCATACCCAAGGCAAGGGAGCCTTTGTTGTCTGGCAAGTAGGTGTTCCAGGGGCTCTCACTCCCATCACTCAAGCATCATTCGCTGAACGAAACTTTCAATTAAACAAAATTGTTTCCTAACTCCCGTAGGCTTTCGCAATATTGAATCATTGCATTGATCTGTCTTCTTAGGGTGGGTTTTGTGTCTTTTAAGAGAGGATGAAGTGAATGGCTGAACCACAAATCTTCACCTTGCCTTGCATCTCAGAGTGCAGCCTGGGGACGGTTGCCTGTGTGTACTGGTCACAAAAGCCCTTGCAGTTTTCCCAGGGAGAGGCTTATTGGCAATGTGATTTCTTAACTCCAAAGCAATCAGACATTTATGAGCCTCTATTATGGGCCAAGCTTTGAGCTAGGCACACGGGATGCGAAGGTGAATAAGGAACCACCCTCCTCATTTATTTATTCAACAAATCCTTGTTCTAGGCATTGGTGATATCACAATGAATAAAATAGAGTTCATATGATAGGGGGCGGGGAGGCATGAAACAAATCATATAATAAAATATATTTAGAATAATATAACACAAATACCAATAAATAATATAATAGCAAATCTGAGGAAGAAAGAAAGCAAGTAACCAAAGAGTCTGTGTGTGCTGTTTTAAATGAATGAGCAGGAAGACATCTCTGCAGAGTGGCATCTGGGTAGCATTCTGAATAAATCAGGGAGTGAGCTTGTGGTCACCTGGGGGTGGGGGTGGGGATGGAGGTAGGGGTGGGGGGTCATGGATGACAGGAAGGAGCTAGTGCAGATGCCCTGAGTTGGGAGCTTGCCTGCTGTATCTGAGCAACAACAAGAAGGCAGGATGGCAGAGCTTAGAGAGCACTGGGTGACTGCAGGAGGCAAAGGGCAAAGAACCGGGCCATGTGTGCCAGGCGTAGAGGCCACATATGGACTTGGGTTTTATGCTATTTCATTTTAATCTTAGCATTTGGATTTTTTTTTAACATATAGGATTTTTAAAAATATATTTTATTGAAGCCTCATGAACACACAGAAACATACAAAAATCCCAAGTGTACAGAATGAAAAAACCGTGTGACCAGCAGTCAGGTTTAGAACGAGAATTTTACCAGCACCGCACCCTAGTGACCCTGTCCCAGTCACTCTCCCCTTCCCACGGAGAACCACTATCTCACTTCCAGATCCATAGACTGATTTTGAATTTGGTATAAATGAAATCATTTAGTACATACTCTTTTTTTTTTAGTACATAGTACATACTCTTTTTTAATTAAAATTTTTTTTCAGTTACAGTTGATATTCAATGTTATATTAGTTTCAGGTGTACAGCATAGTGGTTAGATATTTGTATAACTAAGGAAGTGATCTCCCTGACTAGTCTAGTACCCACCTGGCACCATACACAGTTATTACAATATTATTGACTATATTCCCTATGCTATACTTTATATCCCGATGACTCTTTTGTAACTACCAAATTTGTACTTAATCCGTTTTTTTTCACCCAACCCCCTACCCCCATCCCATCTGGCAACCATCAGTTTGTTCTCTGTATCTGTGGGTCTGTTTTTGTTTTGTTTGTTCATTTATTTTGTTTTTTAGATTCCACAAATAAATGAATTCATATGGTATTTGTCTTTCTCTGTCTGACTTATCTTACTTAGCATATACCCTCTACGTACATCCATGTCACAAATGGTAAGATTTTATTCTTTTTTATGAGTGTATAATACTCCATTGTATAATATATGTATGTTCCACCGCTTCTTTATCCACTTGTCTATTGATGGACACTTGAGTTGCTACCATATCTTGGCTACTGTAAATAACACTGCAGTGAACAAAAGGGTGCATATATCTTTTTCAATTAGTGTTTTGGATTTCTTTAGATAAATAACCAGGAGTGGAATTGCTGGGTAATATGGGAGGGCTCAGCACAGGAAAGATGGTGCCTGCCTGCCGGCTGTGGGGGAGAAGAACTCAACACAGGCACAATGACGATTATTCCGGACCAGCCCTCTCCCTGAAACCACATAACTCAGTTTGTCCCTGGATATCTCTGGCACCTCCCCAGCTGCAATCTCTCCTCTGAAGCCCAGGGTGAGTGTCTGGGAGTGAGTGAGTCTGTGTGCAGGCCCTTTAAGAGAAATGCCTGGGTTTCCAGCAGCCTTCCTGTCTCATGGGGATGGACGGAATCCCCGCTGATTTTCACAGCCAGGTATGGTGGGGCTCCTCTTCCTGGCACTGGTGCTCTGGGCTGGGGAGCCTAGTATAGGGCTGAGACCCTCTCTCCTTAGGGGATCCTCTGTTGCTGAGCTATCCTTCTCCATTCTCAACCGGAACATGTGGGTGTGGGACCAACCCATTTTGTGTCTCCGCCTCTCCTTCCAATCTCCAAATGGCTTATTCTTTATATCCTTAGTTATAGGACTTGTTCAGTGAGGCTTTATATGGTTCTCCAGGTTGATTGTTCTATAATTTAGCTGTAATTTCCATGTGGTCCTGGGAGGAGATGAGCACAGCATTTACCTACTCTGCCATCTTGACTGGAACTTCCAGTATGTGCTCTTATGCCTGGTCTCATTTGTCATTATTCTCATGAGATTATTCCATGTATATTATAATTGTTTGCTCATTATCGTTGCTTTATAATTTTCCATTGTACGAACTTCCACAGTTTATTTATCCACTTGGATTGTTTCCAGTATTTGGCTGTTACAGATACAGCTGCTATGAGCATGTCTTTGGGTATATATGTATGTGTTTCTTTTGGGTATAAACCTAGGAATGGAACTGCTAGCTCATGGAAGATATATATGTATATTCAATTTCAGTATATACTGTCAGTTTTCCAAAGTGTGTGTATCATGTTTCACTCCCACCACCATTTTATGGGAGTTCCAGTTGCTTCATATTCTTGCCAACACTTGGTTTTGCTTTTTTTTGTTTGTTTTAGTCATTCTGATGTGAATGTAGTGATATGCCATTATAATTTTAATTTTTAATTCCCTAATAACTCATGAAGTTAAGCACCTTTCATATGTTTATGTGTCATTAGGATATCTTCTTTTGTGAGGTATTCGTTCAAAACCTTTGCTAATTTTTTTCTGTTAATTGACTGTCTTTTTTTTTCCTGGTAGGAATTCTTTATATATTCTGTACATAACCCTTGATTAAATATTTCTGTTGCAAACATTGTCTCTCACTTGTGGTGTGCTTTTTCATTCTCTTAATGATGTCTTTTTGGGGGAAAGTTCTGAATTTTAATGTAGCTCTTTTATTTTTAGTGCTTTTTGTGTTGTTAAAGAAATCTTTTCCTATTCAAAACTAATGAAAATCTTCTTTTATGTTTTTGTTTTGGGACTTCATTATCTTATCTTTCTCATTTAGGTTTACAGTCCATCTGGACTTCATTTCCTTGTATAGTGTGAAGTAGAGATCAAGCTTTAATTTTCAACATATGGATAGCCATTTGACATGGCACCATTTATTGGAAAGATTATTCTTTCTTCACTAGATTTAATTTTAAGTGCAATTAAAAGCAGTTTGAATCTGTCCATTAAGGGAGTAGCATGGGCAGATCTATGTTTTGAGAGGATTACCCTGGCTGTGTTGTGAAGAATAGATGGTGGGAAGCAGGAGTGAAAGCGGAGAGCCCAGTTAAAAGGGTGTTGTAATAGAGCCAGATGAAAGGTGATGGATGCTTGGACTAGGGTCTAAGCAGTGAAGATGAAGACATATGTTTTGAAGATCTTGCTTCACAGGGCCAGCTCATGAACTGGATACAGGGTAAGACTAAAGACAGACGTTAAATGTGACTCCAAAGTTTTGGCCTGAGCAATTAAGCAAATGGCAGAGAACCACTGGAGAGCAGCTGGGCTCTTCAACAGCTATGAAAACAATTTTTGCTGTCAGATCTGTGTTAAAATTTGATCCACAGTTTTATATGTAAGTGTGTGGAGGAAAATATAGATTGATGTATTCAACATAATTTGAGCTCCTTTCTTCCTAGCATTTCTTTTATTGAAGCTACAAAATAAAAATAC
Organism: Aselliscus stoliczkanus; assembly: GCA_033961575.1. Classification (NCBI taxonomy): domain Eukaryota; kingdom Metazoa; phylum Chordata; class Mammalia; order Chiroptera; family Hipposideridae; genus Aselliscus; species Aselliscus stoliczkanus. Next base: position 99,137,041 of record CM066727.1, on the reverse strand, counting down.
CTGATTTCCCAGCCTGCCTTGAAGCTAACAATGGCCACATGACAAAGTTCTTGTCAACAGGCACAGGCAGAGGACTAGTAGTACCCAGAGGAGTGCCTAGCACATGGTAGGTGCTATAATATTTGTCAAGTAAAAGAATGAAAAGCATGATTGACGTGATTAAAGATATAAAAGGTAGAGGAGATATTCTTGGAATAAGATCAAGGAAAAAGAAAAAGGAAAGAGACTGAGACCATAGAGTGAGCAGCTGGCTTTGGCAAAATAGAAGGGCAATTTTTCCATGAGACCGTGTTATCAATTATAATAATCACTAAGTCCAATGAACATTTTCTTTTCACTTTAACTTTGGTGTGTTAATGTTGTTGATTGCCCTCACTTTGAATTTTCCCCATTTATCCTCTTTTCTAGTTCTCTTATTTCTCTGGCCACTCTTTTTTTTAAAAAAAAAGATTTATTGAGATATAATTCACATACCATACAATCCACCTATTTAAAGTGTCTAATTCAATGGTTTTTAGTATATTCACAGATATGTGCAACCTTTACTTTGAAAAAAAAATATCTTGCACCCTTTAGCTATCACCCTCCTACCGCTACTCACCAACCCTTAAGCAGCCATCAATTAAATGGTTTTATTCTTCATTTCTAAGCTGGATCATCTTATTTCTCATTCTCACCTAATTACGCTGGCTAGCATCACCCATACATTGTTGAATTGAAATGGTGAGACAAAAATGAATATCTTTGTGTTGTTTTTGGTCTTAGGTGGAAATTATCCAGTCTTTCATCATTAAGTATGATGTTGTAGGTTTTGTTTGTTTTGTTTTTAAGATGCTCTTTATCAGGCTGAAGAAGTTCCCTCCTATTCCTAATTGGTTGAGTATTTTTTATGATAAAAGCTTATTGGATTTTGTGAAATGCTATTACTGCATTTATTGAGATCTTCATATAACTTTTGTTTCTTATTCTTTTAATATGATCTATCACATTAATTGATTTTTAGATATTCAATCATCATTCCTGGGACAAATCCCACTGGGTTAATGGTGTATAACTCAATCTATATGTTGCTGGCTTTGGTTGCCAGTATTTTGTTGGGGATTTTTGTGTCCATAGTCATAAGAAATATTACTGTATAGTTTTCTTGTGGTATCTTTAGTTTTGGCATCAGGACAACAGTGGCTACATATGTGAGTTGGGAAATATTCTGTCCTCTCTTTTGGAAGAGTTGTAAAGAATCGGTATTTATTCTTCTCTAAATGTTTGGTAGAATAAAGTGGTGATGCTAGCTAGGCCTCTTGTGGGTAGTTTATTTATTACTAATTCAGTCTCTTCACTTGTCATAGGTCTATTCAGAGTTTTCTTTTTTTAATTAATTATTTATTTTTAAAGATTTTATTGGGGAATTGGGGGAGGGGAACAATGTTGGGGAACTGGGGAAGAGGAACAGCCAAGTTGTTGTGCTTCAATCTTAGTTGTGGAGGGCGTAGCAGCTAGCTCAGCTCCAAGTCCAGTCACCATCCGGCCACTCAAAGGCAGCTCGTGGCCTCTAAGCTCAAAGGGCCGTGTTCAATCTTCGATGTGGGTGGGCGTAGCCACCATCCTATGCGGGAGTCGAACTGAAAACCTTGTTGCTAAGAGTGCAGCTCTAACCACTGAGAAATCCTGCCGCCTGTTGGCAGCTCAGCAGCAACTCAGCTTGGGTGCAGCTCACTGGCCCATGTGGGAATGGAACCAGCGACCCTGTTGCTCAGAGTTCTCGCTCTTAACCAACTGAGCCACTCGGCCAGCCCTATTCAGTGTTTTTCGTCGTTGTTTTTTAAATTTCTTTTTGAGTCAATTTCAGTAGTTTGTGTCTTTCTAGGAATTTTTCCATTTCATCTAAGCTATCTAATTTATTGCCATACAATTGTGGGTAGTATTCTTTTAAAATCTTTTTTATTTCTGTAAAGTTGGTAGGATTATTGCCTCTTTCATTTCTGATTCTATTAATTTTTTCTTAGTCAATCTGCCTAAAAATTTATCACTTTTGTTGATCTTTCCAAAGAACCAGGTTTTGGTTTCATTGATTTTTTTTTTATTATTTTCTATCCTCTAGTTCATTAATTTCTACTCTAATATTTATTATTTCCTTCCCTTTGCTTCCTTTTGGTTTATTTTGGTAGTTTTTCTAGTGTTTTAAGATGGAAGTTTAGGTTACTGACTTGAGATTATTCTTTTTTCTTAATAGAGGCATTTACAGCTATAAATTTCCCTCTAACCAACTGCATTCCATAAGTTTTGGTATTTTTTCTCTTTGCTTTTATTTATTTCAAAGTATTTTCTGATTTCTCTTTTAATTACTTCTTTGACCCATTGCTTATTTAGGATATGTTATGTCATTTCCACATATTTGTAGATTTCCTATTTTTTTTCCTGTTATTACTTTCTATTTCATTTCATCATGGTCAAAGAACATACTTTGTATTTTTTTTCTTTTAAATGTATTGAGATTTGTTTTATGGCCTAGCATATGTTCTATATTGGAGAATGTCCCATGTGTACTTGAGAAGAATATATATTCATTCTGTTGTTGTGTAGAGTTGGTTTATAGCATTCAAGTTTCTTTTTTCATATTGATTTTCTGCCTAGTTGTTCTGGTTTTGAAAGTGAGTGTTGAAGTCTCCAGTTATTATTGTTGAATTGTCTATTTCTCACTTCATATCTGTGAGTTTTGCTTCATGTATTTTGATGCTCTGTCATTAGGTACATATATGTTTATAATTATCATATCTACTTGATAGCTTAATAATAATCTAACATTATTAACTATCACTCTATCTCTAGTAGCATTTTTTTGTTTTAAAGTCTGTTTTAAGGGCCGGCCGAGTGACACGGTGGTTAAGCACTGGCTTGGGAAGCCAGTGGCCCCGGTTCGGATGCCACACATGAGGGCCAGTGACACTGCCCTCAAAAAAAAGAAAATAAATAAATAAAGTCTGTTTTGTCAGATGTTAGTAGTTAATTTACCTGTCTTGTACTTGCTGTTTGCATGACATATCTTTTTTCCAACTTTTTATATGCAATCTATTTTTATTTTTTAAACTAAAGTATGTCTCTAATAGATAGCATATAGTTTTTTATTCCAATCTGACAATCTCTGCCTTTTCATTGTATTGTTTAATCCATTTACATTTTGTACTATTATTGATATAGTTGGATTTACATCTGCTATTTTACTTTTTGTTTTTTATGTGTCTCATGTCTTTTTTATTTTTCTATTTCTCCTTTATTGCTTTCTTTTGCATTACATATTTTATAATGAGGCATTTAAGTTTCTTTAATAACTTTCACACTTAAAATTTTTTTTAATGGCTCCTCTAAGGCTTACCATATCCATCTTAATTTATCAGAATGAGCTTTATACTAGCTTAATTCCAGTGATATATAGAAATATTACTCTGGTATAGCTTTATTTACTCTGGTATTACTCTGGTATAGCTTTTTTTTGTGTGTGTGGTATCATTGTTACCTTGATTAATGTTACAAACCCAACAGTACATTGCTATTATTACTACTTTACCATCTGTAGCCATTCTATTAGCCCAATACAGGTTTGCCTGGATCTACACTGTCTCTGCTACTTTATACAATTGCTTCTAAAATTCATTGGAAGAAGATAGGAGAAAAATGCGTTTATGTTATCTTTTATAATTGCATACTTTCTTTCACTGCGGCTCTTTGTTTTTTGTGGATTTGATTACTGTCAGGGTTCACCTTAATCTCTTAGCTTTTCTTCAGTGTCTTTTACTGGCTTATTCTTCTCTGCTAACCTAGAGTTCATGTTCTCTGGTACTCACTCTTAGGCTTTCTTTACTACCCTTAGGCAAAACCTTGCTTTCCTGTGGCTTCAGTTCCCACAGAGTTGACAAGGGCCAAATCTGGGTGCTAACCTGCTGTACCAATTTCTCTTTGACTCCTGTCTCCATTGACTCACTATACATTTCCTGCTATATGTCCCTCTCCATATGGCATCCAAAACTCAAATGTTAAATTAAATTCATTACCTTTCCGAACTTTTTATTTCCGTGAATGGCACCCTCCATTCACCCTGTTGCCCAGATTCTCTACATCTACACTCATTCACTTGTTGTTTCTCTTCCTTGGCTCCCCCCATAGCCAGTCACCACTGTCTTCTGCAACATCTCTCATCTCCCAAAATTCCTGTTCACCTTTATTTATAACCTGTAACTTCTCATTAATCTTTATGTTTTCCAGCTTTATTGAGATATAATTGACATATAACACTGTGTAAGTTACGGTGTACAACGTGATGTTTGGTATACCTATGTATTATTGTGAAATGATTATCACAATAACATTAGTTAACACTTCCATGACTTCACATGGTTACCCTTCCTTCCTTCCTTCCTTCCTTCCTTCCTTCCTTCCTTCCTTCCTCCCTCCCTCCCTCCCTCCCTCCCTCCCTCCCTGGCAAAAACATTTACAATCTACTTTCTTAGCAACTTTCAAGTATTTCTTAACAACAATACAGTATTATTAACTATAGTCACCATGCTGTGTAGTAGGTCCTCAGAACTTATCATATAACTGAAAGTTTGTACCCTTTGACCAGCATTTCCCCATTTTCTCTACCTCTCCAGCTTCTGGCAACCACTAATCTACTCTGTGTTTCTGTGAGTTCTACTTTTTAAAATTCCACATATAAGTGAGAAAACACAGTATTTCTCTTTGCTGTCTGACTTATTTCACTTAGCTTAATGCCCTCAAGGGTGATCTACTTGTCACAAGTGACAGAATTTCCTTCTTTTTTGTGGCTAGTATTTCATTGTATCAACACCACATTTTCTTTATCCATTCATCCACTAATAGATACTTAGGTTGTTTCCATGTCTTGGCTTTTGTAAATAATGCCGCAATGACATGAGGGTGCAGGTATCTCTCTGAGAGAGTGATTTCATTTCCTTTGGATATATACCCCAAAGTGGGATTCCTGGATCATATGGTAGTTCTATTTTTAATTTTTTGAGGAACCTCCATATTTGTTTCCATAATGACTACATCAATTTACATTCCTACTAACATTGCACAAGGGTTCCCTTTTTTCTGAGGTTTCATCAATACTTATTATCTCTTGTCTTGTTGATAATAGCCAATCTAACAGGTGTGAGGTTTCATTTGTGTTTCCCTGATGATTAGTGATATTGAGCACCTTTCATGTACTTGCTGGCCCTCTGTATGACTTCTTTGGAAAAAATATCTACTCAGGTCCTTTGCCCATTTTTAAATTGGGTTATTTGATTTTTTTTTTTTTTTTTACTATTGAGTTGTATGAGTTCCTATATACTTTGGATATTAACCCCTTATGTGGTTTGTAAACATTTTCTCCCATTCTGTAGATTGCCTTTTCATTTTTTGATTGTTTCTTTTGCTGTGCAGAACAGTTCATTTTTTTTTTTAAGATTTTATTGGGGAATTGGGGGAGGGGAACAACATTGGGGAATAAGGGAAGGGGAACAGACAAGTTGCTGCACTTTTGTTCTTCAGTCTAGTTGTGGAGGATGTGGCTTCACTGGCCCATGTTGGTGTCATCATTGTGCTCTTCCCTGGTGAGGCAGTTGCTCCTGGCCATTGGATGGCCACTCACGGCGGCTCAAGGAAGCTCATGAAAGTGCTCGCTAGCTGCTGGCCAGCCCCACTACAGCCTAAGCCATTTCCAACGACTCACTACAGCCCAGCTGCAGGTCGAACTGTTGTTCACCATCTTAGCTGTAGAGGGCGCAGTGTCACTGGCCCTCCTGTGGGATTTGAATTAGGGCCCTGCTGCTCAGAGCTCGCGGCCCAAGCCAACTCTTAACCAATATACCACTCGGCCAGCCCAGAACAGTTCATTTTTAAATACCCACCTTTCCATCCTGATTTTATCCCCTCGTTTTTAAATAGGCATTTATTTAATCTTTTTAACATGGTGGTGGTATACTGGGGACATTTGGCAATGTCTGGAGATTTTGGTTGTCACAAATGGGGAGAAGAGTGGGGAGAACTACTGGCACCTACTGGGGAGAGTCCAGGGATACTGCTGAACATCAATGCGAGGACGGGCCCGACCACAAAGAAGTATCCAGACCCAAATATCAATAGTGCCAAAATTGAGAAGCCCCATTTTAATACAAAAAGGGACAAATGCAGGTTTTGTAGTATCTAAAGCTAATACAATTTGGGAGGCCTGTTTTGAAAAAAAAAAGAATTTCAAATAAAAAAATTAGCTAGGGGTGCATATACTTATCCAGCATAAGAAATGAAATCATAACAAATTGTTGGAGTTTTAGAGATTCAGGTCTCTTTCTCAGAAATATTTTTAGGCACATGTTCAGAAATGCTTCCTGACTCCCTACGTAGACCATTCCAGGAACTCTGAGGCTAGTCCAAGTAAGGAGCCCCAATGCTCAAGCGTTGTTTACTTCATGATAAACCTGCCTCTGACCATCTCACTTGTCATATTTGCATTGTAGTTGTCTAGTAGCAGGAAGGGAAAAATGAAAAACCAAACTGAATTTCATTCTTCCTTCTAGAGAATGTACTTGTGCATGTGTGTGTGTGTGTGAGCTTGTGTTAGTGTGTATATATGTGTGCATGTGAGCATGTGTGAGTGTGTGAGAGTGTATGCATGTGTATGTATGCACATGTGTGAGTGTATATGTAAGTATGGGTGAATGTGTGTGTGTGAGTGTGTGCAGGCATATGTGTCATGAGGCAATGTGGGTAAGATAAATCTCTTCTGCATCTTTCTGCTTAGAGAAACAATTAGAAGAGAATCGCCTGAGAATTTGGTCTTGTTGAAAGACAATGATTTGTGCTGTCCAAACCTGGAGTCCTCTCTGGCTGGCTCTTGGTTAGCAGTCAACTGAACGAGCTTTCAGATTTATGATGGAAGATTTGGGGAGAGACATGGGCAGGGAAGGCCCCTTCATGGTGAAATGGGAGAGAATCAAGTGTTTCTGTCAGAGACGGAGGTGAAGCCGGGCAGAGGCACTCTAGGGAGTGACACAGGCAGCGTGGAGTCCAGAGTGGGGCACAGGGTATAGACGAGCGTCAGCTCATAAAGGAGGTAGGACTGGTAGGGTTGGAGGGGGGAGAATTCAGCCGGTGCTGAGATTTAGAGGCAAAGGTGAGTAGCAGGCAAAACAAAAGTTGAAGAAGAGAGAGGGCCAAGCTGGAGAAGACCATTTTTTTTCACTATTAAAAACTAAATGTGAGGGGCAGCCGGTTAGCTCAGGTGGTTAGAGCGCAGGCTCATAACACCAAGGTTGCCAGTTCGATTCCCACATGGGCCAAGGAGCTGCACCCTCCACAACTAGATTGAAGACAGCTACTTGACTTGGAGTTGATGGGTCCTGGACTCCAACAAAATTAGAGAAAACTAAACTAAAGTAAATGTGATTCCCAATACTGATGATGTCATAGATAGACACCTAGGCAGCCAGGCTTTGTTCATGTCTCCCTCCCCACGTGGCAAGTGAGCTCCTTGACTCATTTGAGACGTGGACACCCCACTCAGTATGGGGCTTGGGTGTTGAATTAATCAGTGAGAGAGATGAGTAAGGATGGGAGAGAATGAAGGAAGGGACTGGGAGTGCTAGAGCAGGCCAAACGGGCTTCAGTGATTAAGGAAGGAAATTCGATAAGAAACCAACAAGAGGGGATTTGGCTGGACTTATATTTTTCAGCAACCATAGTTCCCTGAGAGGAGAGGTGGGGTCTCTTAGTTGAGAGGCACCCCTAGCCCCCAGGTGTGAGCACTGTAGTTCCAAGGGGAGGGGCAGGGCTGCGGCTGCCATGCAGACTAGGGGCCGTTGCTCTGTCTGGGGACTGTGTTGCCAGGTGTTTTTTAAAAAGGCTGCCACTGATAATGTACCTTATTATAAGAAGTGTTGCTTGAGTGACTTTGCTGTGTTTGGATAACACTAAGCAAAGCAATGATGTATGGGCAACTGTTGCAATAGCTGTAACTCCCAGCCCTGGGCTGGCAAGATAATATTGCTACATTCTCTGTGACAGCCCTTCTTCAGTTTATTACCCTTTTTGTGGCTATAGTTGAAGAAAGCTACGTTTACTTATGCCTTTCTTTTAGGGAAAAAAAATGGATATGGTGACATAAATACGTTCAGCACTGTGGAGATTTGATTGATGGGGCCACATGGATTATGCTCTGGGGGTGGGTGGGAAAATTGGGGAGAAAGTGAAAGCAAAGAATCACATTGGTACAGCAATGGGTGCCTGCAAGCCCTGTGTGAGAGTGTATGTGTGTGTGAATGTGTGTATAAATGTGGGTGAATGAGTGTGTATGAGTGTGTGCGTGTATGTAGGCATATGTGGATGCTGATTTGTCTCACGCAGTTCCAGTGTGTCCCAGCCTGAGACTCTTCTGTGTTTGCTTATTTGTTTAGCAGAGGGAAATGTTCCCAGCCCAGCAGCCTTCATGAACTTTGTGCCTGGAGAGACTCTCAATAACAGAGCCAACCTGGCAGGCAGGAAATAGGGTTCTAACAGTAGGCTATTTTTTTTTTTAAAGGGGTATTTTAAAACTGGCTAATGTTCCATCTGAAAAAAGGAACCATATCTTTAGGACTTGATCTGCTTGGTCACCCCTGTTTCCTCAGTGTCACAGAGCCGGCATCAGTTAATGCTGCTCTGATGCATTTGGTTGGCTCCAGTCTTTATTTTTATAAGCAGTGTTGCCGTGAGCAGGGTGCCTGCAAGCTGTGTGTGCATCTCCTCGAGATACATTCTTATGAAAGAAATTCCTGGTTCAGAGCAGCGCTTCTTAAGGCGCATAGGAATGATCTGGAAGGTCTTGTTAAAAGGCAGCATCTGATTCTACCGATTTTGGGTTGGGGGTTGCTGAGAGAACATTTTTGATAAGCTTTGGGTCCCGCTGATGTTACTGGTCCGAGGACCACACTTTGAGACTAGGGGCCCAAGAGAGGCAGATGGGCAATGCCAGCCAGAGCAGCAGCTCACCTCTGAAGGGCAGGTTTGAGTGCCCAGACGCTGTGTGTTAGGAGAAGAGAGAAAGCTGAGCCCTGGTCTCCAGTGTGAGCCAGTCCTCAGGCTGCCAGGGTGGATTTCTGCCTCCCCTTCATGAAATGTAAAAAAGGGTAAAGAAACCTCAGTAGTGATTTTTGTCATCTATTTGGACTCAAGGAGGTACACTGGGAACCCAGGAGAATTATCAATGAGTCGATAGATGGGATGCTGGCAGATTGCCAATTCTTATTAGCATCCCTCCAGGCTGCACACAGGAAGCAGATCATTCTGGGTGGGCAGCTCAGAGGCTGCCTTTACTGGGGACAGTCATACTCAGTCACAACTGTCATCTTTCCAACCTCATTGGGGCTGACAGCAAACTGTTCTCTCCCTGGTCTCATATGTGGTCATGGAGTCTCCCTCTTGCCTCACTATGGGGTTTTGAGGGATGTTTGCCTTAACTCAGCCCTGGGTCAGCAAGAACCTTTGTCTCAGAAGAAATGTGACCCTTGATGCCTGTTTTCCTTTTTCCTAGGTTTATTTCTTCTTATGTTTAGTTCCAGGAACTGTTCTTTTCACAGCAACACCAGAGGGGGAATGGGTGGTGAGCAGCCAGAGAAAAAACAGGTGGGTAGTGTGCTCCCCCAAGAACTTCCATGCCAGGAGATTTACAAATGGAATCTGAGCTGGGCTTGTGATGGGGTTGACCTCCAGCAGTAGTTTGAAAAAGCTGCCAAGGTTTTATCTGCTCTTATTAATGGTTTCATTTGGAGAGATTTGCCCCTGAGGTGATTTTGTGAAATGCAATGTAAACACCAAATAAAGAAATGATTCACCAGAAGCATCACTGAGCTTGCAGGGGACAGAAGTCATTCCTTCCATGAAGGCCTTTGCCTGCCAAGAGCTAAAGGACTTGGAAATACTGAAAGCATATTTCACATCCTGCAGTTATTCTCAGGCTGCATCTTGTGTTTCTGCTCCTTCGATCACCTGAGAGGAAATTCTGTCTTCGGCAGGCAGTTCCAGAGAGCTGACCAATGCTGGTCACCATCTGTGGCCCACAGGCATGCAGGAAAGGTCTAGAAAAGGTGGTGTCTGCTTTCACTCGGCTGCATAACCCAGCTAAGGAGACAAACCATAAGCACACACAGTGTCCTGGGACCCCAGCCCTAAAGGCGCACATTAGCAAGAGGAAACAAATACAGCCCAGCCTGATACACACAGAAGTCCAGTTTCCTCAGGGGAGCAGCCTCCCCCTATGCAATGCCATGGCTCTCATCTCTTATGTGTGTACCACTCATGCCACTATTGCTTTTCACCTTGAAAAAAGTTAGTTATGAATTTGTCTTAACTTTCTAACTTGTAAGCTTCTTGGAGACTCTGTTAGATCTCGCTCAACGTGGTAGCTTGTGCACATTGTAGATACTGGTTTCTTAGGAGTGAATGACTTGTGGAGGGTCAGATAGAGCTAAATCAATCTAAGAGGACTTCCCAGAAGAGATGACTTTCCTCCTAGGTTTTGAAGAAAGTGATGATCTGGTATTTGGTGAAATGATCATCCTGGTTTTCTTTTTCTCCATTTTCTAGGCTTCTCTACTTCCCTGTTCTTATTTTTAAATGTGTTGGGTCCTCCAGTACCTGCCATATATATATAGTTTAAGTTTATCAAAGGAAAGATTTTATATATATATATATATATATATATATATATATATATATATATATATCCAAAAAAAATGTATACACATTTTAAGAAAGGAAAAAAACTGTATTAATTATAATATTTAATGTATACCAATATTAAAAGATGAATACAAGTCACATTTGATTTCTGCAATTACAAGAAGCTTTCAAGTTGCTACCATCAGCTCACAGACACTTCTGATTACAGCGAACTACTGCTTGAGCATAGATAACATCTCTTAAAATATGTATACTTTTTTGGCTATATATATATAAGCTTAACCCTCATCTATGTTTAAATGTCTTCTCCCTTGCTCCATTGTATTCAGTTCCACATTTCCAAATGCCCTGTGGCAAGCAGCCTCTAAGACAGACCCCAGTGATCCCTGCCTGGTGGTATTTACAACCTTGTATGCTTGTACTTCCTTTGAGTGACTTGCTCTAACAAATATAATATGGCAGTGTTGAGTGATGTCAATTCTGTGATTAGGTTACAAAGGAGGGTGACTTCTCCCTCACCACAGACTCTATTGCCTTCTTGGCTGGCATGCTTTCATGAAGATGCCATATTGGAGAGGCCCACATGGCAAGGGACTGAGAATGGCCTCTGGCCAACAGCCAGTAAAGAACTGGGGCCCTCAACCTAATAGCCCACGAGGAATTGAATCCCGATCCCAACCACATGAGTGAGCTTGGACGGGGGCCAACCCCAGGTGAGCCTTCAGATGAACACGTGTCAGCTGACACCTTAATCATGGCTTTGTGAATGATACTGAGAGAAGAGCAATTGTGAGATAATGAATGCATGCTGTTTAAGCCACCAATTTTGGGGGGAATTTGTACATAGCAATAGGGAATTAATACACACCCAGTGACTTGTCAGTGAACACGTCACCATCCCCCCAGTCCAGTGCTCCCCGCCTTAGCTACTGTACTCTCAGTCCTGGTTTACTCTGTCCTTAGACTTGGGGGCCCTTTCTAATGCTTCCTTCCCCTTTATCTGTTATTTCTAAGTCATGTTCTAAGTTCTGTTCATCTTCATTTGTGATGCATTTTATTTCCGGCAGGAGCAGTGTCCAGGACACCGGGTTGCAGGCCAGCCTTCTCTGTGAGCTGCGGGGTTGACAAACACGTCTGCCGATTCCTTCATCGGCTTGAATCTCAGCGTATGATTTTACCCCCAACTTTCCTCATTTTGTAATTCCTTCATTGAGCTGTTGATTCACAGGTTCTCTGCAGCCTTTTAGTGAGTGTAACTCAAATCATCTGTGACTTTGAGTCAATGAATTCGATTCACAGCTCAGGGGAATGTGTGCTGTGGCATCAGAGTGGGCAGAAAATGTCCAGCTCCTCTTGTCTGTGAGAACATTTCAGATCCAAGTTTACCTTTGCCTGAGTCTGACTCATGAGTGAATTTGTCATATTTGTGGCTCATCAAGGGAGACCCAGAGAAACAGCCTGAGTGATTTTCTCTTTTAAGACTCTTCTGGACCCGACGGTGTATGGAGCAAGGAGTCAGATCATGTATCAGCTTGAGCTGAAATATTTATTAAGCACTTACTGCAGATACAGATCTGTGAGAGCTAAGAATTACAATGGAGGGACAAGGGGCAGGGGTGAGGCTCCTTTGGCCTTTTTCAACTTACCACCCGGGCCTGACGGGCAGCTCTCTGGGGGAGCAGGAGACAAACAGTTAACTGCTGATCCCAGGGCAGGGGCCAGGTCCGCCCTGCTCTCTCCTGGGCCTCTGGCTGTTCACGGGCATACCAGAGAGCTCTCTGGGTGCAGAGCCAGAGGCAGGAGCAGAAGCAGAAGCAGAAGGCTTCTAGAAAATCCCAACAAAATGGAAACGGCAGGGAGGGAGGAGGCAATGTCAGATTTCGTGGTTGTATTTAGTGCACATTTTATCACGCAAGTAAGAGTATAATCATTAGGTGAGCACAATGGTTAAGGAGAAGCCCAGTACTTAACACTGTCCAGTAGTACTCAGAGAAGGACAGAAGGGCACTAAGCAAGAAGCACTCAGGGTTCCACAATCCCAACTCAATAGCTAGGAAGCTTTATTAAAGCTGTCCTCTGCGAATGGGGCAACCTCCTTCCTTCTTTGTTCTCCACCTCTTCTCTTCAGCACCAAGCCTTCCTCAGTTCCCGATGGCAGCACAGGGTGTGTGACATCTGAGTCATGCAGTCATCACCTAACATAGAGGGCTCACCTGGACAGATTATTTGCTTCTCAATAGTGCCTCTTCCCTAGCGTTTTTGTTTTGTTTTGTTTTGTTTTGTTTTAAAGCTTCTGGAAATACAAATAAGAACAGAAACCTTTTGAAAATTACTTTCTTGTAATTCTTCCAGTTAAGAGACTAGGGCGTGTGTGTGCGTGTGCGTGTGTGTAACGCAAAGATGAGATAAACATTGAGCCAGTCTATTTGAATGTTTATGCTTTGATTATCGCCAGAACTAACAGTCAAGTTAAGCACCACTAAAAAAGGCCTCATTCTTTGCAAACCAAAACAAGAGCAAAGATTTGCCATGTGTTTTTTTCTCGGCAATGTTTGACAGTGGAAGATATTTATAAAGGACACATACGCCGGCATGCTTTGAATGCCAGGGCCTGGAGCTCTGAGATAATTTGGTGATAAAGGATTAGAACATCCAGTGAAATAGTGCCAGCTTCTCTTCCCATCTTTGAACATCTCTTCTAATAGCTGGCTTCTAATTCATCATGCTTTTTCAGACCTGCCAAAATGATGTCAGGATTTTGCGGCTAGTGGCGTCCTGGAGTTATTACTAATATCTAAAGAGGAAGTAGCAGCTAGAATGGGGAGCCCAAGGAAGGTCAGTTTCAGACGCAGAATGAGCCTGGTTGGGACCGGGACACCTGTCTGCAGTTGGGCTGAGGCCACAAAGCGAGGGGCTGCCCCAGCCCACAATCACCATTCAGCAAGAAACAAGAGGAAAGTCAGAAAGATGCCTGTGGCTCCCTCCCTCAAATCAGCCCAGATATTAATATTTGTAGGTGGACGCAGTAGAGAAAACAGTGGCAAATGCTTCCTGGATACTCTTCAAATCAATAAAGCAGAAGCATCGAAGTTGTATGAATGTGTACTTTCCACCAAGAGAGAAAAATGCAGCCCTTCAATATTTTTATTTTTCCTGAATTGTGCAAAACTGTTGCTTTTCTCTGAGGTGAGAGCCTGCTCACCCCCCAAATTTGCTTTCTAAGAACTTTCCAGATGCCCTAGATTTGAATTTCAAAGACCTTTCTAAAGGGTCCAGAGCTATACCTGTAATTCTAGAAGCATTACGGACCAAACAGAGCATGAGGGGGATTATTTTTTAACCCTCTGTACAAATAATTTATCTCTTTTCAAGCTTAATTGAGGTATAATTGAAAAGCAAATATTATGTATACTTAAGATGTACAATGTGCTGTTTTGATATACAAACCTTGTGAAATGTTGGCACCATCAAGCTGATGAACACACCCATCCCCTCAAATAGTTACCTTTTTTTTTCTTTTTTGGTAAGAATAATTAAGATTTACTCTCTTAGCAAATTTCAAGTATACAGTACAGTATTGTTAACTATCTGTGCAAATAATTATTTTTTTAATATATTTTTTTTAAATTGGAGAATTGGGGAAGGGGAACAGTGTTGGGGAAATGGGGAAGGGAAACAGCCAAGTTGTCATTCCATCTTAGTTGTGGAGGGCGCAGGTAGCTCAGTTTCAAGTCCAGTCATCATCTGGCCGCCCATTGGCAGCTCAGGACAGCTCAGCTCAAAGTACTGTGTTCAATTTTAGTTACAGGTGGGTGTAGCCCACCGTCCCATGTGCGAGTCCAACCAGCAACCTTGTTGTTAGGAGCACGTGCTCTTACCAGCTGAGCCATCCTGCCACCTGTTGGCAGCTCAGCAGCAGCTCAACTCGGGCACAGCTCACTGGCCGATGTGGGAATCGAACCAGCAACCGTGTTGCTCAGATCTCGTGCTCTTAACCAACTGAGCCACTCTGCCTGCCCCTGTGCAAATAATTTTTAAAATGTCCAGTGGGTCAGGGTCCTGGCCAAGGTTGAAGAGGGAGTGAGTCCCTGAAATGCAGGCTCAGATAACCCCAGAGGAGTGCTGTGCTCAGGAAGTTCTGCTTTCAGAGTGTAGGGAGACAGGTTGTGGGATGGGGAGGCAGCCTGAGACTCAGAGAAGGTGACTCATGCTTTCACCTATGACTTCATTCTCAGACCTTTTTCTATTGAGCAGCTTGAATTCACCAGTGATGTGCTGGGCTCCATGGGGTATGCCGATGGGCACGGTGACTCAGTCCCTGCCTGGCTTTCAGTCAGGCTGGGGAGTGGAACGAGGACACCAACTCTGAACACACGGGATCCTGTGTGGTAGATAGAGGTTTCATAAAGTGCTCTGCGAAACCTGAGGAAGGAGAGAGTAATGGTATCAGGGCCACAGGGAAGGCTTCATGGAGGGGAGAAGCAGCAGCCAAAGGAGGCCATTCTCCAAGCCCCCTTCCTCCCCTGAGAGGTCAAAGTCAGCAGACACTGAGGGAAACAGAACTCCTTTTGGAATGTGTCAGGGGCTGGAAATAAATTCAGGATACTTTTGGCGTTTGGCGATTGCTATGAACTACAAATAAAGAAAGAGTAGAAAAGAAATTCAGAATATTTTCTGAATGTAGAGGAAATCCATAAACTTTCCCAGCATTGAGACATGTTCCATTAGAGCTGGGGCAACTGGTGGGATCCACTGAGTGATCACTTTCCTTTCATAGGGAGGCTAGTGAACTCAAGAGCTTAGCAGAGCTTGTTCATTGCTCAGCGTTCAGTGCTTAGTGCTCTGAGCTTGGTGCTCAGAGTTTGGTGCTCAGAGCTCAGTCCTCAGTGCTCAGAGCTCGGTGCTCATTTTGGAGCTGCTCAGAATTCCACATTCATGTGTCTGTGTGCTAAACAGAGGCCCCCCTGAGGACAGAAGTTACTCTGAGATGTCAGTCACTCAGTGGAGTTCACTGGCATCTCAATAGCTTAAACATATTTAAAAATCCTTCATTATGACTAATATTATTTGTGTAGGAAAATCCAAAGAAAATGATTGTTTGGGCTATCAGGACTGCCTCAGTTTTCCAGAAAAATAATTCCTAGAGTGAAGGAAGCAGATGAGATTTCTGACCCTATTTTCTCTCTGGCCTGTTTTCTCCTCTGTACTAGGAGGAGGAGTGGATGGATAGCAGAGCATGTGTGTTCCTTCCTGCTGGGGCATTTTCTTAGGCTGAGCTTTATGTAGACCAGAAGCTGTTTGCAATTACTTAGCCTGGCAGTGGGAGGCTGTTCTCTCTCTACCATGTTTCTGTACCTGCCAAACTGAATTCTTTCAGGGGCGACATATGTACTTATTTTTCAGGTGATGCTGTTTCAATTGACCACAAAAATAACTACATGCATATTCTGACATGATCAGTACATCTTAGTCCTTTTCAACAAGAGAGCAGATTTCACCGGGAAAAGTGACATCTTAGGAGAGTTCCTCCAGGGTTCCACACGTCAGGGAGCTCACCAGCCATTGTCTTAGAGGGCAGTGGGGAAGGCAGGGCCGACTGCCATTTGGAGCCATGCTAGACCCGAAATATCAGTCTCGTGCCCTCCTGCTCTTCTGTATTTGGGGTTGGCTCTGGGAGTGGGGTGTGGGAGGTTTGCTTTCAGACTGAGGGCCTAACTCTAATATAAAGTGGGTAGTAACAAAGGCAAAAGGAGCAGAGGATTTTATTACAACTCAGGGTAACACAATGAAATATATTCTGTGTTCTTTGATATATACCTAAAAGGCATAAAGTAAAACCGTAGTGAGAAAGAAAAATGAACAGTGTGCTTCCAACAAGATCATTTTTGAGCCTTTGTACGTAGCATGATTAGGGGGGTTGAGTCAAGGGATGATAATGTGAGATTCATAATTATTTTGGAGAAGTGTGTGCAGGTTGGCAGAGTAGAAAATAATACTGGAAAGACAGGCCAGGTGTTAGATCTTGGATGACCTTGAATGACAGCTGAGGCTTTGTACTGCATTTCATGGAAAGTCATTGAGGGGATTTGAACATTCAGTTTAATTGGATTTCACATCTTTCTCCCTCTGAGGGGAGGGAGCATAAGGTGCCAGTGTCACCCTGGGATACAGGGTGCCGAGCTCTGCATACTTCCCTCTGTTTCCTCAGCGATGGTCTTGCATAAATGTTTTCCAGGAACCTGGAAGTTTTCCAGGGCCTGGGGACTGCTAAACCTATTAAAGGTAATCATTATGGGACTGATCCATGTTCATGGATCCAGTTAACTAACACATTTAATACCTACATGATGGATACTATGTGAGGTTCTGGGGATACAACGAGTAAATCATGGTCCCAGACCTCAAGGGTCTTACGATGTGGAGGGAGACACGAAAAGGTACATTCATTTTAAAAGAGTGAGATAGAGCCTTGGGTTCTTACAGAGGCTTCAAGACAGGCTTCTTAGAGAAGATGAACGGTGCCCTGTGGATTAATGGATAGCTAAGATTTAAGTAAACAGGTCGAGATGGGGACAGGGGCATTTCAGGTAGAAGGATCAGTGTAATGGATGCAGTTGGCGTTTTAGAATGGAATGCTCCAGGGAGCAGGGAGCAAAGTCAGGTTGCTGTAGTTGACAGGAAGTGGAGGCAGGAGGTGAAAGAGCCTGTTTCAATGACCACATTGATTCTAGAAATATGTAGACCTGGATAATCTCAAATCCTTCTCCAAATACCCAGAAATAATGGACAAATATAGCAAAGACTCTTGAATGACTAGCTAGATTTGAGAGAGAGGAAATCCCCTTGCTTTAGATTGATAGAATATACATACACAAAACTCTGCACCCAGCATTAACATATATATATATATATATATATATATATATATATATATATACACACACACACACACACACACACACACACACACACACAGAACCTGTAGCAACTCAGCTCCATCTATTCTGAAGAGAACAATCTGAAGAGAACAAAGGCCTAGGGGACGGTGGTATGCACATTGGATGGAAGATGGAGGCCTGAGTGACTGCATGGAGGAGAGCTGTTCTGCCAATCCAGCTCACTAATCCAGAATCCCAGATTGTATTTAGTTGTCTTCTCCTGTCTCTGACAATTTCTCAGCCTTCCTTTGTCTTTCATGGCACTTTTGAAGAGTACTGGTCAATTATTTTTGTAGAATTCCTCTCAACTTGGGTTTTTCAGATCTTTTCTCATGATTAGTTTGAGGATATGATCTTTGACAAGAATACTATAGAAACTATATTATAACCTTCTTAATGCATCATATCAGGAAGTACCTGTTGTTCACATGTCTTTCTACCGGTGATGTTAACTTTGTCATTTTTATGAGGTGGTGTCCAAGAGAATTCTTGGAAATTCTCTACAATCAGGTTCTATTTGCCCCTTGTAATTAAGAAATATCTTACGGGAAGATACATTTAAACTATGTAAATACTCTGTCCACATACTTTTGCCCATAGATTTTAGCATCTATAGATAAGTTTTGTTTTTAGGGGCTGAGTCTTCTTCTTGACTGGCATCTATGCAGAGCTTACCCATTCTCCCCAGCTGAGGGCTAATGGAAGTAGCCACTTCTGGTTGGCTGGGCGAGTGGTCAGTGCAGACAGCATAGGCTTCACAGACCTTCAGGACAACAGTGAGCAAGAGGCCAGTCAGACGCCATGGACAGGGTAGTCACACCGAGAGGGGAGATGTGACCAGTGAAGAGTTATAGTCTGCTTGAAGACAAAGACCAAGTTTGTCCCATTCATGGTTGTAACCCCAGGCTTAGCACAGTGCCTGAACATGGTAATTCTTGTTAGGGGCTATTTTGTTTCTCTCCCACCAAAATGAATATGTTGAAGCTTTAACCCCCAGGGCCTCAGAATGTGACTGTATTTAGAAATAGGGCCTTTAAAGATATGATTAAGTTAAGTGACACTCTTAGGGTGGGTCCTAATCCAATTTCATTGGTCTCCTTATGAGAGGAGGAAATTAGGACACACATCTGGGGCATGGACATACACACAGGAAAGACCATGTGAACACATAGCAAGATGGTGCCCATCTGTAAGCCAAGAAGAAACCAATCCTGCTGACACCTTGACCTTGGGACTTCTGGCCTCCAGAAGTGTGAGGAAACAAATCTCTGTTGTTTAAGCCTGTCTGTGGCATTTTGTTATGGCAGCCCTAGCAAACTTATACAGTGTGGCAGAGCTATTCTCTGAGTAACTCAAGGAATGCAAAGGCTACTGAACCGAGAGTGGACAAGGGCAAGCTTCCTAAAGTAATGCTCCTCACAATTTGAGCATATGCAGACCACCTGGCCTCTTGTTAGAATGCAGATTCTGGGATGGGGCCTGAGATGCTGCACATCTAACAAGATGCCAAGGGAAGCAGCACATCCAAGGACCACACTTTGTGAGTAGTAGGGCTTTGGACTGCCTTCCAGTCCTGGAGTCCTGAGCTTGTCTTTAAACTGGACAGTCCTTGGTGATTTTAGAGGAAGATGGGGGAACTTGAGTTCAATTCAGCAACTGCTCTGAGCACTTATCAGTTGCAAGATCCTGTGCCAGCCTGTGGAGAAAGCCTCAGGTGGGTCAACCAGCATCTCCAGGAGTAGGGGGGAGGCAACACTAGGCAAGAGCCGGTCCTGGCTGCCAGCCCTTTTTAGTCAATGTGATTCCATCACCAATATAAAGCTTGCCTATCTGTCATGCAGCGTTGCTAGGAAGACAATACGTTCATCAAAGCTCAAGAAAAACTAGATTAAGTTTTTGAAAAGAGTGCGAGGCAGCTGAGAATTATTTGTTGATGTCAGTGACCTTGGAAATTCTAAATGAGATTCTCTTTTGTTTTCCTGCTCTTGCGTCAGGCTCCTTTTGAGGAGGCATGGTCCTCCCCTCACACCTGGCCTGCAAGGACAGCTGGCTCTCCATATGCATCAAAGTTTAGTGCACCCCTTGTCATTGTAACATACCTTCCTCTCCTCTGAAGCAATCAAGACTCCTGTAGCAGCAGCGGCAAGGAACAGTTTCTGGTGTTTTTATGAAGAAACAACCTCTTCAAGTGACTCTTTTTCCAAAGCTCCAAGAAAATAATTTGTGATGGCAATTACAAATTACATGGACCATTGCTGAAATTATGAAATGGTGGGATTACTATTATTATTAACAATCCACTTAAAATTGGCCTCAAAGAAAGAAGTGCAGGTGACTCAGCCTGAGAGCCATGACACTGGGCTCTGTTTGATCTCTCAGTGACCCCCATCTGCAGAGCCGGAGGTGGAAATGGTGCCTGATCTGGCTGGAGAGCCTGTGGGTGGAGGGCACCGTGGAGCTGGTTTGGGTGGAAGCTCGGATTTCTGGAAGGAATTATTTACAGAGGGCACTGGACCCATTGAGCTTTTGTTTCCTTCTTTGCATAGAAAGGATCCACACCCATGATTTTTGCCTTTCCCTTTCTCCTTCAAATGGCAGGATGCCATTTTCACAGGAGGTGAGCAAGTGGGAGGCTGATTTCTCATCTCACTCATGCCAGAAGCCATGTACAAGGTCTCAGCACTAGGAACCTAAATGTTTACCCTCCTCCTCCACCTGACTCTTGAAAGGAGCAGCTCAGAAGCAGAGCCAGCTGCCCCTGGGTGGGGGTGAGGCTGCTCTCCCCAGAGCCCAAAGACCCCTAGGAGGGCACCTCTGCATCACAGGGTATGCTGATTTGTTGCCTCTGCTTTGCTTTATTTTATTTTATTTTCCAACCTTATTGAGTTTTAACTGACATTTAATACTGTGTAAGTTTAAGGTATACATTTATATATTGTAAAATAATTATCACCATAGCATTAGCTAATTCCTCAATTCATCACATAATTACCATTTCTTTTTTGTGACAACATTTAAGATTTACTCACTTAGCAACTTTCAAGTATATAATACAGTATTATTAGTTATAATCATCATGCTGTTCATTAGATCCCCAGAACTTCTTTATCTTATAACTGGAAGGTTGTATCCTCTGACTAACATCTCCCCATACTCCCACCCCCAGCCCCTGGCATCCACCACTCTCCTGTTTTTCTCTGAGTTTGGCATTTTTAGATTCCACATATAAGTGAGATCATACTGTACTTGTCTCTCTGACTTATTTCACTTAACATAATGCCCTCAGGTTTCATCCAGTTGTCCCAAATGACAGGGTTTCCTCTTTTCTCATGGCTTAGTATTACTTCCTTGTATATGTAAAGATGCAGTGAACATGGGGTACAGGTATCTCTTTGAGAGCTGTTTTCATTTCCTCTGAATAAACACCCAGAAGTGGACCTGCTGGATAATAGGGCAGTTCTACTTTTATTTTTGGAGGAAACTTCATGCTATTTTCCATACTGGCTGTACCATTTTACATTGCTACCAACAGTGTACAAGGGTTCCCTTTTCTCTACATTCTTGCCAACACTTATTATCTCTTGTCTTTTTGATAATAGCCATCCTGGTAGGTGTGAGGTGACATCTCATTGTGGTTTTGATCAGTGATACTGAGCACATTTTCATGTACCTGTTGGCAATTTGTATGTCTTCTTTGGAAAAATGTCTATTCAGTTCCTCTGATCATTTTTAAATTCACTTCTTTTTTCTTTTTTTTTTGCCACTGAGTTTATGAGTTCTTTACATATTTTGGATCTTAACCCCTTATCAGATATATGATTTGCAAATGTTTTCTCCCATTCTGTATGTTGCCTTTTCATTTTTTTGATCCTTCTGCTTTGCAGAAGCTTTTTAGTTTGATGTAGTCCCACTTATTTATTTTTGCTTTTGTTGCTGTGCTTTTGGTGTTGTATCCATGAAACTGCTGCCAAGACCAATGTCAAGGAGCTTTTTCCCCATGTTTTATTTTTCTAGGAGTTTTATGCTATCAGATCTTATGTTTAAGTCTTGGATACATTCCGAGTTCATTTTTGTGAGGGATGTAAGCTAGGGGTCCAATTTCATTCTTTTGCATGTGGTAATTCAGTTTTCCCATCACCATTTGTTGAAAAGACTATTATTTTTCCATTGAGTATTCTTGGCTCCCTAATTAAATATTTGTTGACTATATATGTGGAGTTTATTTTTGGGATCTCTGTCCTGTTTCATTTGTCTGTGTGTCTATTTTTATGCCATTATCATACTGTTTTGATTCCTATAACTTTTTAGTGTAATTTGAAATCAGAAAGTATGATGCCTCCACATTTGTTCTTATTTCTCAGGATTATATTGGCTATTTGAGGTCTTTTGTAGTTCCATGCAAATCTTAAGATTGTTTTTTTCTATTTCGGTGAAAAATGCCATTGCAATTTTGATAGAGATTGCATTGAATTGCATAGGTGTATTTGGGTAACATGAACATTATAACAACATTCTCCAGATCCATAAACATGGGACACCTTTCTATTTGTTTGTGTCTTTTTAAATTTATTTCATCAAAGTCTTGTAGTCTTCAGTGTGTAGATCATTCATCTTCTTGGTTAAATTTATTCCTAAGTATTTTACTACTTTTGATGCTATTGTGAATGGGATTTAAAAAAAAATTTTTTTTTCAGATGTTTTGTTTGAGTGTATAGAAACAAATACTTTTCTATATGTTAATTTTGTATCCTGGAACTTTATCAAACTCATTGATTAGTTCTGGCAGTTTTTTTGGTGGAATCGTTAGGATTTTCTACATGTAAGATCATATCATCTACACATAAAGACAATTTTTACTTCTTCCTTTCCTATTTGGATACCTTTAATTTCCTTTTCTTGCCTAATTGCTCTGTCTAGGACTTCCAGTGTTGTGGTGAGCAGGCACCTTTGTCTTGTTCCTGATCTTAAAGGAAATGCTTTCAACCTTTCACCATGAAGTATGTTGGCTGTGGGTTTGTAATATATGGCCTTTATTGTGGTTTCTTTTATACTCAATTTGTTGAAATTTTTTATTATGAGAGGATGTTATATTTTGTCAAGTGCTTTTTCTGTATCTATTGTGATGATCATAAGATTTTTGTCTCTCATTCTATTAATGTGATGTATCACATTGGCTGATTTGCATATGTTGAGCCATCCTTGCATCCCTGGGAGAAATCCCACTTGATCATGGTGTATTGATCCTTTTTATGTGCTGTTGAATTCAGTTTGCTAATATTTTGTTGAGAACTTTTGCATCTATATTCGTCAGGGATGTTGATCTTTATTTTTTATTTTATTTTATTTTATTTTTGTAGTGTTCTTATATGGCTTTAGTATCAGGGTAATGTTGGCCTCTTAAAATGAGTTTGGGAGTTTTCCCTCCACTTCAGTTTTTTGGAAGAGTTTGAGAAGAATTAGCATTAATTCTTTAAATGTTAGAATTCATCAGTGAAACCATCTGGTCCTGGGCTTTTCTATGCTGGGAAATTTTTGGTGACTAACTCAGTCTCCCTACTCAGTATTGGTCTGTTCAGATTTTCCATTTTTTCATGACTCAGTCTTAGTAGGTTATATGTTTAACCATTTTTTTTATGTTATCCACTTTGTTAGTATATAAATGTTTATAGTAGCTTTTCACAATCCTTTGTATTTGTGTAGTGTTAATTGTAATGTTTCCTCTTTCGTTTATGATTTTAGTTATTTGAGTCCTTTCTCTTTTTTTCTGAGTTTGTTTAGCTAAAGATGTATCAATTTTGTTTTTTTTTTGAGAAAACCAGCTCTTAGTTTCATTGATCTTTTCTATAGTGTTTTTAGACACTATTTCTTTGATTTTTGCTTTCATTTTTGTTTTCTGTTAGTTTTTGCTTAGTATATTTAAGTGCTCTGAAGTTGGGTTCATATATACCTATGAGTATTATATCTTCTTGATAAATTGAGCCCCTTATAATTGTATAATGATCATCATTATCTCTTGTTACCATTTTTGGATTAAAGTTTATTTTGTCTGATATAACTATAGCTCCCCTTTTCACCATTACTTCCAGGAACCCACTTAGAATTTGTGCTTCCAGTTCCTGTGTCTTTAGGCTTAGGATTTGAGGTCGTGGTCACAGGGGAGGGGTGTTCTACCAAGGGATGCAATAGGGGTTTTACTAAAACTCAAGTTGTGGCTGCTACCTTTCACTTTGGGTTTCTCACGTAGGTAGACAAGCAGACAAAGAAAAAGTTGCCATAATGATAAGGGTAACTGACTCTGGTTATATTGGAGAGATAGCGTTGTTGTTTTATAATGGTGTCAGGGAAGGTATGTCTGGAATTCACTGGGGTGTTTCTTGGTGCTTCTGTTACCAACAAATATCTATAAGTGGGCAAATAAAGCAGCTGTCCCTGACAAGGGCATGATGACCAAGGACATAGATATATTAGAGATGAAGGTCTGGGTTATGGTATTAGGTAAGCAACCCAACTAGGCAAGCTGGGCTAGCAACCTAGATCAGTAGAATTACCTATAGGTGAAAAGAATGTAGAATGGATTCTAGATATGCAGGTGATAAATATCAGTTGTAGCCTTGGAACCAACTACAGCAGTAGAAGTGGTAGCTTTCTGTTGCGAGCTTTTAAGAAGTTGTGACCAGTCACCACCTTAAAGAAGCATTGACTAGGCAGGGTGAACTTAAAACATAGTACCAATGCATCTGAGTTGTACATGGCAAGAGGTACAACAGACTCTGTCGGTGCTCGGTTCACATGTGCAAGACCTTACCATTTCAGTGTGTTCTGGATGCCTTTCATCTTCCAGTACTACTTGGCACTGGAGAACATTTTTTGTGCAAGTGCAGAAGCCCAGCAAACTGGAAGCACTAGAGAACTAATAGCCCCCAGGTCACCACCCAAAGCAAATGACAGATAGAAGTTGGTGTATAAATACCCCAGCTCCCTCATCTGTTGGCTAGGATAGCTTTGAGGGATGTATTTTGCAATGTATTAGTTTTCCTATGGAATTAAGCTCTAGCTACCCACGGTTTCAGGTGGTTTAATATGCAGACTTTACTAGCTACCTTCCTTTCTGTGTATTACTCTCCTACTTCTCTGCACTTGTTGCTTGTGACTTCCAAATAAACAACTTATACAGAAATCCTTTTGTCAGTGTCCATCTCTGGGAGAACCCACACTAAGACATTTCATTTAATGTTTCTTCCTTTGTTTACTTTTTGTGTGGCTATCTTACTTATACTTCTCATCTGGTCATGTGTGCCTTCTTTTGGACGATGTTTTTAGGGACAACAGACTTCGCAGTTTCTTCTCCTTCATTACATGCAGTCTAGTCCATGTTACCTTTAGGCTTCAGGGCAAGTGGACAACGATCATGTGAGGATAACTGAAAAAACACACCTTAAGTAACTAAGAAAGCTTAACAAAACCCACATGGCATTAGCAGTAGAACTGGGAGAGAGAAGTTTTCTCAATAGGTTGTGTCTTGTCAAACATAACAGAGTTGTTGTCACTCTCACCAGCAGGGAAGTACAGATGATAATCATAGGCCTCCATCTTGCCGGCAGGAACTTACCATCCCTTAAAGAGTGGGCCAACTATTTCTGAGTGACTCCAAGTTGGCATTCCAGAATTTGCTCAGAAATCATCTCTCAGGTTCTTCTTCTTCCCTGGACCTCTTGTCAATGTTCCCAGCCCTGGAACTGGCCACAGTGTTCATGATGAGAAGGCCACGATCTTTGCCAAGGGCGTTGTCTCCCACGATCCTGATTTCCCTGATCTGTGTCCACAGCCCAGGACTCTATCATGACTCTAGTCAGCCATCACATCACGATGTCCCTTGTCCTCATCGAGGGGCTGTCCCCCAGGGTTGTCATCTAGGAGCAGTCCCACCAGAATGCAGAGTATGGTTCTCTTCCGGATCCCTGAGCCTGTATTGCTGGTTATCGGGGTTTCATTGGATTTCTCTTGAAAGCATCTGCTGAGCTTCTGACCCTCATTCCAACATTCCTGGACAGCCCTAATCAAACAACAACAACCTCCCAAGAACAGACAGCAATGTACACAAAGATGTCTTAAACCATTCTTAAAACATAAAGTGAAAGGAAAGCTCTTGAAATGCAAGCAAATGTATAGAAAGTGTCCTTTACCTGTAGGGGATATTTTTTGTGATCACACAGAGCATTTCAGTCCCAAGAAACACAGCAGTCTCAAAAGCCTTTTTCTCTGACTATGGTCTCAGCTTTATATTTACATACCCACATGGCCCATTTGAGTGGTTTTCCTGGAACAAAGTTCATCTGTACGTCCAAGTCTTCATCTCTTTAACCCAAATTACTTTGAAATGGCGACATTTCCCCTACTCCACCGCACTTAGACTCCTTACATTCCTATTGTGTGTTCAGAGATCTTAGGATCAGGTTTCAAGGGACCTGTAGTATCTACAAAAGAATGTCTCCCAGGCAAGTAGCCTAGGAATGGAACGTCTTCCTTGTAGTGACAGCAGTGGAAAGTTCTATAGCCATGAGCATGAATGCTAACCACCCCAGAGCCACAGGTTTGGGCCCTTCTTCATCACATTTATGCCCATTCATAGTCAGCTTTTAAGCTCAGTCTCATGTTAGCCTCCAGACCCAGACTTTCTGGCTGCAAGACTGTTCCCTGATGCCTCTTGGAAAGGAGATTGGGATTTTGAGAAGGGCAGGACCACTTCCAAGAAGGGCCCTGGGGAGGCCAGCTCTGGGGAGCTCTTGCCAATCAGCCCAGCAGGAAAGTGATCATCAGACCTGCTTGATCACTAGAAAGTGGCTGGACCATGTGAGGACACCTAGGGAAATTCCTCCTTTTCAATGTGAGTTGTCAAGCCTTACCAGAATCCCCCTCACAAGCCAAGCTCAGCTAATAAGAGGGAGTCTAGGGAAAGCTGACTCATCCTGCTTTGATCGACTTTGCTGCCTCCTACTCAGTCATAAATTGCTGTACAGGCTGTGCTCAATAAATTGACATTAAGAGTTATTAGAGGAATGAGCCAACAGTTTAGAAAATGTACATTCTCAGCAGGCATCCGCGGTCCTCTGGAGGAGCTAGGCAGGGCAGAGTGACATGCTGGGTCACGGAGCCAGGGCCTCCCAGCTCTGAAAGCTGGAATAAGCCCCAGTGCTCACAGAGGCCCAGTGTGTCTCCTTAAGGAGACCACCCAAAAGGAACCTGGTGGTGACTCAACTCTGCCTTGTCTGTGATATGGGGATTTATGGTTGGGGATTTCTGTCATTATTTGGGTTTTGCATAGAGATTTGTATATTTTCATCTTCCTTTGAAAGCATTGTTTTTATTTTTGGCTGCCTAGTGGTGATTAATCTTGGTGGTGTTCCTCCAAGGGCAACTCGAGCTTCCTGCCTGCAATGGCCCCCAGAATCCCCCATACCCAGAAGCGGCACTTGTTTCTCTCTATTGCCTGGTTCAGTCAGATCATACCTAGCCTGGTGCTTCTCAGCTCTCGTCTTGTCCCCTCAGTGCTTGTGTGTGGCTTGTTTTCCCTCCCAGACTGTGACCTCAGTGCTTGTGTATGGTTTGTTTTCCCTCCCAGGTAACTAGCTGGCCTGCCCCACTGTGCTATGGGGACAGGAGGCGCTTTGTAAAATGCGTTTGCATGAGACTTGGAGCTGCTGCAGGGGCCGGACTCTGCAGGTGAACATTTATCTGTGGCTTACCATTTGCTGTCCAGGGGGAGCAGGTATGCTGGTATAGTTTCGTGTGAGATCAGTGGAGTCTTGTCTATGACCTAAGTGACTAGGCTATAATGCCCAGGTTTTGCAGAAGGCTTTGTGGGCTTTTTCCCAGAGAGCAGTGGTGGCCAGGTGAGTGACCTCTGAAGAGAAACAGTTAATGTTTAATTACATGTTTGCTGTATGCCAGAGAAGGTTCTATAAGCTATACATGCTATAGCACATTTAATTCTCACAACAACAGTTTGAGCTAAGTTCTCTTATTATGTCTATTTTACAGATGAGGAAACTGAGGCACAGAATAGACATTAAGTACCTTGCCCAAGATCACATAGTCAGCAGCTTGGGGAGCTGGGGTTTAAAACCTCGACTGTCTGGCTCCAGAGGCTGTGCTCTGGGGCAGGACATTACAGTGCTTCTCAGAAAATTTTCAATACTGACATACCCACCCACCTCCCTTCTCACACATCCATCAAAAATCTAAGTCCCTTTTGAAAGGGATACCTTATATGTAATGACTGTGTCTTTAAGAAATCCATTACATCTATTCCACCCTCTTCCCAAGCCCCTTCTTGGCTAACAGACTTGGTAGAGAGCACTAGTGAATAAAACCTCTGTCCAGGATTTTGAAAGCACTAATGAACACTGGAACTCCTGACAGTAATTTGGAGTCTACTGAGTTTTTCCTGGAGAAATCAAGATAGAAACAAGAGGCTGGAAATTGTATGATTTGTGATATGCATGAAAAATTCTAAGAACTATTTTGTTTTGTGGCATTCATGTTGAGTAATGTTCAAGGTCAGCCTTCACATGCTTTCTTCATTATGTTTTAAACACTGACTCATATTTTCATATTCTACTCTCCCCAAAGCTCTGAAGGACGTTTTTTGTCCATTAGGGTTTAATAAGGCATTTGCCTCTCCTGTGAAGCTGCCCTAGAGACTGGAATACATACATCTGATCTAACTGTACCACCAAAGGGATGACCTGGGTCTAGATCTGGTAATGCTGGGCAGCCACTAACATTGTTGGGACTCTGGACTCTGTTTTCTCATCTGTAAAGTAAATGGAAGAGACTAGGTGACCTCCAAGTTTTGTCCATGAACCTGAGTGCTTTCAGCCACATTTCTGGAAGGCTTACCGTTCTACACGTGTTTCTTCCATGTGCATCAAAACTTTGCATCCTTAGTGCTTGGTTTTTGCCATAACAACCTCTTCAGATGATATCCTATCTTGGAAAATAACATTCACACAAAAACCAATGATTCAATTTGTTCACGTTAGGCAAGTGAAAACATGTTTTTTTTCTGGTCTTACAAATCATTTTCTCTTTATTCCTTTTCCTAACAGTTGAGTAAAGCTGCCTGGGTCCTTTAACTACCAAAGACCCACCTATAGCTGCTTCCTGAGGCAGCTCCCAGAAATCACTTTCTAGCTGAGCAGGTCTTTTTCTCCGGCTACAATGCAGGTGCTGCCTGCTGCTGTGTTGGCACAGGTCCTGCATTGTGCTCATGCAGCCTTTACATTCTGGATTTGGGTCTTTAGTCCCCCATTCCCTCAATGTCAATGAAAGACAAAACAACTAGATGTCAAAACAGTAGCAGCTTAGCGACCTGAGTAATAATAATATGGGCTATCATCTCTTAAAGACTTCGTGTTTGTCAGGCACTGTTTTAAATGCTTTTGACTCGTTGCATTGGTCGTCTTTGAGGTAGATATTACTATTTCACATTTCTCGACTGAAGTACAGAGAAGTTAAGTAACTTGACCAAAATCACACAGCTAGTGTTATAGTTTTCTGAATTCTGGCTTTTAATGCTGGGTGAAGGGTAGTTGTGGGCAAGATCCTGCTGAGGATAAAATGCATCTCACTAGACTGGGAAGACTATATTTGGAAGGAGATTGGCCAACTGGATTCTAACAGCTTTAAATGACTAGCTAGTGTGGAGAAATGTATGGAAAACATTTCTAATCCTGGATGTTTCAGAATAGAAGGCATATATGATACTTTCATTCATTCATTTGTTATAAAAATATTCATGCAGCATTACTATGTACCAGCGTGTGCTGGGTGCTTTAGAAGAAAGGCAGAAGAGATGCCTGTGCTTCCAGTTATAGAAAATAAGAGCCAAATGATTAGGAAACAAAATTTTTTTCTGGCCTCAGATGATTTTATCCAAATGCACAGAGTATGAAAAACAGTAAAACATTGTGGATTGGAAACAGGTAGACAATTCTTATCTGCTCTATACAGCTAAGATGGGGCAGGCTGGGACTGACAGGTAGAATGGTAGGTTCCAAAGAAACAGATCTGGTGGGAGACACGTGACATCTGACGTCTATCAGAATATCAAAGGAAGTGACATTGTTAGTGAAAAAAGAAAGCTAGTTATGCCGTTTATGGTAGTTGGCTGTTAGGAAACCGTCTTTTACTCACATAAAAAAGAGTCACAGAATACATCATGGGATCCCAGGACCAGGGACATTATAGCGAAGAGATGAAGATGACAGAAAGCCTCTAACATACTTGGACAATTAAACCCCAATAATCCATGAAGAAGAGTTAGGTGGGCAGGGAACAAAAGCGTAGGGTCGTAAAGGGAGCTTAGTCTATTTCCAAAGATCTTGGCTGGGCTTTATAAAGGACCAAGTGAGTAATGTTAACTTAATCTGAATATCCAAAAGTTAGAGCCTAGAATAACTGAGTTAAAACAGGTAGCAAAAAGTACATATATTGGGTTGTCGGAAAAGTTATGACGTATTTTTCTATGTTTTTCGTTGCAAAAATGCGTCATGACTTTTCCGAAAACCCAATATTTTAACTATTATTGTAGTAAGAAGAAAACAAAGGACATATAGTTTCCACAGCTTTTAGTAAGTGATAAAATAGAAACATCACAATCAGTTAGGTGAGGTCTGATTAACAGACTGAAAAATAGAGGGCTGGCTTAAAACACATCCCTCTTGCCTCCATTCTTGGCCTTGTCTTATTCAACAATTTTAATTAAAATTTTAAATATAAAATGTAAAATATACATTAAAGGAAAGAACAGTATAATAAACCTCCATGTACCCAACACCCAGATTCTAGGTTATGATTGTGCCACACTGGTTTCATTTCTCCATCGTGTTTCTCTGTGGAGGTATTTTACAGCAAATCTCAGAAAGCATGCTCTTTCATCATTTTGTAATTCAGTGGGAATTTGTAAAAATTGAGCATTTTCTTTCAGAACACAATAACACTGTCACACCAAAGTTAACAATAATTCCTTGGTCCATTTTAATATCTTAATTGTCTCAAAAATGTTTTCCTTTTTTCTTTCTTCTCTTTTATTTTCTCTCTCTCTCTCTCTCTCTCTCTCTCTCTCTCTCTCTCTCTCTCTCTCTCTCTCTCTCTCTCTCTCTCTCTTTCTTTCTTTCTATCATTGGTCCCTTTAAACCAGAATCTAAACAAGGTCCTGACATCATTCGTATTGGCTACTATCTCTCCTAATCCTCTATTACTCAAGAGCAGCTCCCACCCCTTCCCTTTATTTATTATTATTTTGGGGCCAATTACTTTTTTTTTTTTTAATATTTTATTGGGGAATTAAGGGAGGGGAACAGCGCTGGGAAACTGGGGAAGGGGAACAGACAAGTTGCTGTCCTTTTGTTCTTCAGTCTAGTTGTGGAGGACATTGCTTCACTGGCCCATGTTGGTATCATCATTGCGCTCTTCCCGGGTGAGACAGTCGCTCGCCGGTCTCTGGATGGTCGTTCACTGCAGCTATGCCGTCCAGGGGACTCACAGAAGCCCAGCTCCAGGTAGAGCTGTTGTTCACCATCTTAGCTGTAGAGGGCAGTGTTACTGGCTCTCATATATGGGATCTGAATGGGGCCACTGGCGTCCCAAGCCAGCTCTTAATGAATACGCCACCCAGACCAGGGCCAGTTACTTTTTGACGAAACTGGGTTACTTGCGCTGCAGAATGACCATATTCTGGATTTGTCTGTTTTCTTGTGCTGCCAGTTAACTCATCATTACATTTCCTGGACCTGTCAGTTAGTTCAGTTAGATTCAGGTTAATTTTTTATTTTTAACAACAATATTCTACAGGTGGGATTGCCTAACTACATAGGCACATAATGTTTACCTGTCCCAGTCTGAGTGTTCCTAGCATTGGTAGGAGGGTTCAGATGGTGACAGCCAAGATAAGGTTCCCCATCAGTAGGGCAATCCTGGCAGTTTTCCTGGATCAGTTTCAGCATATGACTGTTCTGCCAGTATCCTTATCAGCTTATCATTCGTTATTGATTTCTCATTTGTAAACAAACTATTGTTATTATTAATTGCATGAAATAAGCCAAGATGGTGTTGGTAGACCTCCACCTCCTACCACACCCTTCCTCTAGAAGTTTGTGATGCATACATGCAGTGACCCAAGTTCTCACTTTAACATGTGGTTAATCTGAAAGGTGACTAGCAATAGCTAATTTCCTGGTGCAACCTAACTCTCAGTCCTCTTTCAAGGAGAGTACATAGGGTGTTTGTTGATAAAACAAAGTTGGCTGAGACCCAGCTGGCCAGGGACAGCTGTCTCCAATTTCACTCAGATGGTGGTGGGAGATTCACACAATGTTGCTACTCTCATCAGGCACTTGGGGTACTGAACTGTTGGACAGTGGCCAGTGCCATGGCCTGAGACTTAGATGGAGCCACCAGGCTGTCAGTCAGTGTGGTCATCGGAGATGCAGGAAATTATGGGATAGGCACATATGAACATGTGTGAGAAGTAGAGGCTGCACTGTCCTGCCATGGGGAACATAGGAGCCTGAGTGCCCTGCATTATCATTTCTTGTATGATTAAATGACTACAACTATTTATTTTTGAAATTCTCTTGCTAGCAAAAATCTACAAAGATGCCAGTCTATGTTTAATGGAAAATTAAGTAATAAAATCCTGCTTCTTAAGAAAGCTGATGATGAATGTGTCACTTACCCCAAAATGTTTATCAATTTTTACCACCTGCTATGGGTCCTGCAATAATATTACTGACTACAGAAAAACCAGAATGTACAAAACTAATGAAGAAGCATCAGTATTTGCTGCAAAAGTAGTGATTATTTTAAGAAGGATTTCACACCTGTGATGGCAAAAGGTGCTTTTACACATCACTCTGTCAATCATGACTTTTTGTTT
Organism: Aselliscus stoliczkanus; assembly: GCA_033961575.1. Classification (NCBI taxonomy): domain Eukaryota; kingdom Metazoa; phylum Chordata; class Mammalia; order Chiroptera; family Hipposideridae; genus Aselliscus; species Aselliscus stoliczkanus. The sequence goes on along the minus strand of CM066727.1, from coordinate 99,104,455 downwards.
AGATCAAATAACTATTATTCTAAGTTAATTTTGTTCATTGTCAATCCCAAATTTTCTTGTTTATTTCTCGAAAGTTAAATGATAGCTATTTATATAGTCATGTAATTTTCAGGAGAACATCATAAACAGTTAATTAAACAGCAATAGATGCATATCAATGTCATGAGAACCTTCATATAGAAGTCAGTTAATTCCAATAATATTTGTATTTTTTTCATCTGCTTCATGGAATCATAATGAAGCTTTCAGAAGTTCATTTTGTTGAAGGGAACGTTATTATAAATGTTATTATAAATTCAGATGTAATTCAATATTAGAGATAAAATTATTTATTTTGGTGATAGTGATGAATACAAATTTTGGTGGGGCCAAGTACTGTAAAAAGAATGTGTTTGCTAAATTAAGAAACTTATGGAGCATAAATAAACTTGGTGATTGATTATTATGCACATATAATTTATAATTTCACCCGAACAGCTTCAGGCTTCAATATTTTACAAAACAGAAGCTGTAGTTGTCAAAATTTACCAATATTTATACATCATTAAAATTGTTATTGCCCAGCAATACTTTTGTGATGAAATATTTTTGCATGCATCAAAAGATGATGAATTTGATAAACATGAAAAAATATTTCAGATGGTAAAACATGCTTTCCCTCTTTGCTAGTGACAATGAGCCAGGATTTAGGCATTCTGGGAGCCTTTGCAGAATGACCATGTCAATCAAACTATGTGTTCTACAATGGCACTTACTATAAATGATTCCTGCTATAAACAATATATCTATAGATAGATAAACAGATAGATAAATGATAGATAGATAGATAGATAGATAGATAGATAGATAGATAGATAGATAGATAGATATAGAGATAGAGACACAGTTCTGGGGTAAGGGGTGAAGTAAAGGTATGTATTGGCCGTGCCAGCAAAGATAGTACAAATGGAACTACAGCTGTGATTGTTATCATCCATTATCATCATCTGACTATGTTTGCAGTAATTTATAGTCATTCTCCATGACCCACATGACTTTTGCTGTAGTCAAAGTGTGAGTAATTAGGGATGTGATAGGGAATCACCATCCCTTTGTCTCCCACACTTGACAGTACAACTAGTCTCTGTAACCCCTCTAGAGTCATAGTTTGCTTTTGCTTCACTCTCTTGACTGAGAGTGAGTTTTGGGGATGGAAGGGTAGTTCCTGGGGTTTCCACTTGGCTCTCCCACTCAAACAGGCTCCACTCCACAGATTAGGAAACTAGTGGAGAGCTTTTGCTAGTTACTCTGTACACCTATTTCCACTGTATAATGCATCTGGATCTAGAGAGAACTACCAAATGGGCCCCCCATGTCACTGGCTGGACTGTTGGGTGGACTCAGGCCACAACTCCTTCTAACACTGACTTCCATTCAGCTCCAGCTCCTCCCTCCTCTAACTGGAGGCCCAGTGTAATTGTGGGTTTCTTTGTGGTCAGTAATATGTAACTGGTGAACTCTGAATGACATCTATGGATTGTACCAGTACCAATTTCCTGACTTTGATATTGTGCTAAAGTATAAGATGTTAACAGTGGGAGGGTGGTGGGGGAGAGTGTTTAGAACTTTTCTATACATTTCTCTATAACCTCTCATGAATCTATAATTATTTTAAAATTTAAAAATGTTAAATAGTTGTAAAAATTCTTGCTCTGTTAGACTGTTGAAAAGATTATAGAAAAATGCATCTAGTGCAATGTGGAGCACAGAGATTTTTAATCTATTATCTTCACACAAATACAGATATATATATATACCTACATTTATGATAGTCTCAGTGTCCTAGCAGTGAGACACAGGCTTTGAGCTATTTATCTGTAACAATGTATCCAGATGTAATATGCTCCTATACCTCACTCTGTATTCTTATTTCCCTTTGGCCCAGGGCACGTCTGAGAAAACAGCCATTGGGGATGAAAGTCCAACCTGGGCCCCTAACCAAAGGAGCTACCCGGTCACCTTTTTAATGTGAATGTGGCCACAGAACCTGGGATGTGTGAGTTCCAGTGAGGCAGTGTGACATCAGTGGCAGTAGAAGGTGGTGACAGGGGAAAAAGTAGGATGGTAACTTGAAGAGCCTGAGATGAGGATGTTGGGAAGAAGGCAAAAGTGGGGGAAGGTGGTCAGAGACTTCACCCTGGGTGATACATCAAAGAACTGTGTCTCTGGCCACCCCTCCACCCCATGAAAGACAAGGCTGATTTTATCTTCCTGCTAATGCTTGTTTAAGAGCCAGACATGATGTTTGAATGCATAATTAAAGTTAATCTTGTTGCTATTACCTTATTCACCATAGTGATTTTCTGGTTGCTTTTATGGATATATTTAAAAACTAGTTTTGAATGAAATATGTATCCTCACTTTTTCCATCTTAACTTTTAAAAGTGCCTATATTCTTCAGTTGCTAAGTAACACACCTATGTGTTATTACAGTGTTTCTGTCTGAATAATTTCTGTAATCACTTAGGCAATTTTGCTTTAATAGTATATCACCTTTAATGGTAAGAAATTACTAATTCTAGGCTGTTTGGAGAAAACTGGTTGAAGTGTTTCCTAAAAGGCAGGAGGATCATCAGCCAAGGAACATTGGGGCAGAGCACCTGATATACACCTGGCTCACTGCAGCTCTTCTCAAGTTTCTCACTGCCCATAGTGTCTCCACACGAGGCACACAGTCACCAGGAACTGTATGTTTCAAAGAGCCAAAGGATCCAGAAGGGGAGGTTGTTTTTAAAGGCATGTTTTTCTCTAATGACTCAGAAAATGGCATTTGTCACAACCACAAATGAAGCATGATACAGAAGCAAGGCAGTGTCATTCTAGTCTTATGAGGGCAGAAACACGAGCAGAGCTGAAATATGAGAATACCAAATTGTCCCAACAGAGAGGCCATCTGATTGGAGACTGGTCAGTGTGGCTGCAGATGACCCCCCCCGATGTCAAATCTCCTTCTGCCTTTTACAAGAGGGTCCTGAAACAGGTGGCCATGAGCTTAGAAACATGTTCATCTGAGCTGGGGACCAACAGGCTGAGGGTTTGAATCTGAGCCCCCAAATATAGGCCAGGTTGGTATATTTCCCACGTGCAGACGCTCCCTCAGCCCTGACCATCTTATAGAGGCCATGGTCAAGGTCAGTGTGTATAAGCATTACAAGACACATTCAGGTCTCTCCTACTTGGAAGAAATGCCCCCTTTCACCTTTCTGTCCCTTCTGTTGACTGCCAGGTTTCCTTTCTTTATCATCAGACTTTTGGAAAGATCAGTACCGCCCTCACTGTCCACAGTCTCACCCCTCGTTCTCTCTTCATCCAATTGCAATCTCCCAGTCCACCTCCCCAATCACTAAACTGCTCTTCCTGAGGTAAAGCAGGATGTCCTGAATGCCAGGTCCCCTCCTGTTTTCAGCCCTCGACCTGAAGGCCATCCCTACTGTGTGTGACACGGAACACTGTCTTCTTCTTGAAGCTTGCTTCTCCCAAAGCCCCAGCCCTGGTTCCTCTGACTTGGTCTGTGAACCCCTATCCCTTGATTCTTCTGTTTCTCTCCTGTTTCTTCTTGGTCCCCTGCACCAGCTCCTCTTCATCTTTTTACTCTGTAATTGTTGGTGTTTGGAGGACTCATTCCTTAGTCTTCCTTCTTTTACCTCTTTCCCAACCACTTTTCCCCCCTTGCCCCGAATCCAGAGCCATCTTACCCATTCTCCTTTGTGTCAGGCACTGTGCCAGTCCTGGAAATCTACAGATGAATAAGCCACCATCCCTGACTGAGCTGTAAACACTAGAGTCTAGAGAGAGCAACAGATGAGTGAATGGCAGTATACCACAGGACGAGTTTGGACAGGGTATATGGTGGGGCAAAAATCCATTCTACATGATGGGAGAGGCAGGCAGGACAATGTCCACTGAGTACTTGCCATGCTGCTCGGTCATTGGAAAAAGGGCTGTGAGGCCTACGTCAGGGCTTTCTATAAGTAAAGGTGTGTGTGTGTGTGTGTGTGTGTGTGTGTGTGTGTGTGTGTGTGTGTGATGCGATGCACATGTGCCCAGAGCCTTAGAGCAGTGGAGGGGCTGTGTAGATTGACCTGAATGCATTCTAGGAGGAGGACCTATCACCCCCAGGCAGTGTTTCAAACGACCAGAAGGCGAGTTGGGGGAAGCTGGCTTTGCCCCAGCCTGCAATTGAGTCATTGTGTTTTCTTCCTATTCCTCCTTTGAACTTTATACTCAAGACACCAAATTACTTTTGTGTCTCCAAGGGTGATTTTTAAAAATATTTAACAAAGACATTACCACAGATCAATCAAAATGATTGAGCATGATTTCAGATGGAATGGAGCACGTCATTCCAGATGTGTTATAAGGTAAATATTTTAGTTCTTTTTTTTAATTATTACATTTATTGGGGTGGAATTAGTTTGTAAAAATATATAGGTTTCAAGTGTACATTTTTATGGTACATCATTTATATATTTCATTCTGTTCACCACCCAGAGTCAGTTCTCCTTCTATCACCATCTATTTGACCCCTTTTTCTCTTTAGTTCTTGATCACAGGGAGGTGTGTGTTTGTGTGTGTGTGTGTGTTTGTGTGTGTGTGTGTATGGTGGGGGAGTTGTCCTGAGGAAGGGGCTGGGGCAGCTGAGGTAGAAAGGAAGGAACACTTGGGGGCAATGCAATTTCCCAACTATATGAAAGTATTTCAAAAGTTTAACATCCTGTATTGCCATTCAGAGGCATTGCTGCCTTCTTCCAGAGCTTACAAATTCTCTGAGGATAGATATCTTTCCTCATTTCTGTGATCCTAGCTCTTAGTATAGGCTTCTGCTTATAGTGAGTGATGGATAAATCCTTGCTGACTGGAGTGAATTTAATGGTTTAGTAAAACCCTTTACCTTTATTCAGAAAAACAAAAGAACATATTGGTGCATGAATCCCATGGACTATGTTTTGCTGTGATAAAAATCCCCAAATCTTAGTGGCTTATTACACAAAGGTTAACTTCTTGGGTATCTGACTTATCCATTGTAGGTCATCTGCCCTGTCTCCTCCCTCTGAGATCCAGGCTCATGGGGCGACCACCATTGGAAATGGTGGTCAGTGTGGCAGAGGGAAAAAAGTGAAAGTGGAAAGTTGTGTATGGACTCTTAAAGCTTATGTCGGAAAATGACATGTTTCTTCTGCTTGCATTTCATTGACCAAAACAAGCCTCTTTTGATGCCAACCATTTTCTTTTAAGAAAGACATTCTTTATTAGGTATAACAATTGTTAATTCTGGGCCCCACATTGTGTGAGGGTTGTGTCAGGGAAGCAGAGAGATGAGGTGGTGTCCCTGCTCTGGAGGCTTTCCATTCTGGTAAGAAACTAGGTACATAAACAGATATACTACAATAGACCTGGATGGGGGAGGGGTCTTTTAATGGACTGAGAAGAGGGATCCTTTTCTATAAACTCCGTGTGTGGCTTAAGTTCATTGCCAGCCCCTCATATTAATAGAACACAGGCTTGAGGCCTGTGAACTACTATATCCAGTATGTATTTTTCCATTTCCAATTAGGAAGCTTTGCTGGGGTTGTTTTGCTTCTGTGTTTCCTCCCACCCTCAATTAGAGAGCAAGAACTTCAAACCAAACCCAATTCTGTTAGGCAGGAGTTAGTCTTATTGATCTTTGTCTTCAGTATTAAGCACTTGCTTGTCACAAAGTTGAACGAATGAGAGGATGAGAGGATGAATGAATCAATGGTCACCCTAATATTAAGTACCACTTTCGTGAGCCTCTCGTGCCTGGTCTTCCTCAGGAGTCTTAACATCATCATTCTGCATCATGGTTCACTTGCCCTGGTTTGGATGTCTATTTCTTTGACTATTGTTCCACTTTTCCTCTGCTGCTCTTCTTAGCATGTGGCTCCCGACAAATGACAATGATGTGACCGTGGTTATTGCAGCCTGGGGTTTCTCTCTCTCCCACGCTGTCTTGCCCCCTCTGAGTTGGGTTATGATTCACTCTGTGGTGTTCATTCTACGGAGGATGGGCAGCTAGAAATCTATGCAGCTGTATGTGTGTGTGTTGTTGTTGTTGTTGTTTGTATGGATTGAATAGTGTCCCCTTCAAAATTCAGGTCCACCCAACACCTCAGAACATGACCTTATTTGGAAGTAGGGCCTTTGAAAATGCAATTACTTAAATTAAGATGATGTCATACTGAGTTAGTGTGGGCCCTAACCCACACTGACCCACACTGGTGTCTTTATAAGAAAAGAAATTAGAGACACTCACATGATGAGAACACCATGTGATGACAGAGAAACCACCAGAAGCTGTGAAGAGGCAAGGAAGGACCCTCCCTTAAAACTGTCAGGGAGAACATGGCCCTGCCGACACCTTGATTTTGGACTTCTGTCTTCTAGAACTGTGGGAGAATGTATTTCTGTTGAATGCTGCTAGCTGAAATTGCATCCATTTATTTGCTGTTCATGGCACTCATTCCATCTAATGAACATAAACCTCACCAGACGGTACTTTGCTGTCAGTCTTTCTCAACACTCCCCCTCTTGGAGTCTCCCTGAAATTTCCCTCAGAATAAATTTATGATGGATTTTACTGACATATTTGCCAAAAGACTCTCTCAGAATCTCTTGACTTGTAGATTTTGTTATGCTTTCTCCACAAGTGAGTAAAAGGAATTATAACAGGTATAATTAGGTGTTGAGAGCTCCTGCTGCTAGAAGCAGCAAGCACCAGGATTGTTCCTCAGAGCTATGCTGTTAAACTTTATGAAGTGAATGCATTTGCATGGTCAACACCCCAAGGCACTGCTCAACTCATCAACCCTGTGAGAAAGATGAAGAGACAAAGGCTCAGGGAGGGTAAGTGGCATGCTTGAGGACTCACAGTCACTTACAGAAGGAGCTGGGGTTGGAATCCAGGTCTGTTCTGATGGAGAGTTTCCTCAGAAGGACGCAGTGGCTCTTCTTTTAATTGAATAGCTGTCAAATAACTTCCACTCAGATGGAGTCCCAGGCAGTTGGTGTCAGAGGCCTCCTCGTGCCACCAAAGGGAAGTGGGACAGGGAAAATTCCAGATGTGTCCCCAGTGTATGTGCCTGCTCCTTGCTGAGTATTTGGGTAGAGGCTGGTCTGAGTTCTGGGCTTATCATCAGGGCCAGAGGACCTTTGGTAGCTGCAAATATGAGGTTATGACAAGAAAACCTGAGCATAATAAAGAGGAAAGGTGTGACTTGAACCAGGATCAATTTAGCTGATTGGCAGGGCTCACTAGGAAGTCAGCAGGCTTCACCTGAGATGCCCAGTGAACCATGAGGCCTGCACTCAGCATATACCATAGGACATTTTCACCATTTCTGCTGAAAACACAGATGTACAAAACTAGTGTGTTCATTAGAGAATAAAGTTTTTAAAATTCACAGGTAAGCAAAAGGAGGGCAGTTTGCATTCCATGTCAATTGGTTTTTAGAAAAGTAAAACCTACACACCGTGTAAAAGATGTCTTCCTCATTTGAGATGCACAGTGAGGAAGGAGTGAAGGGTGGATCTAATGCAAAGCTTGGGTGCTGCCTCTCAGCTTTGGGATGGCAGCACAGCCAAAGTGCCTAAAGATGAAAATGGATTGGGGTTTGAAAAGCCTCCTGTGGCCATTTGCAGCCAGGTACAGTCCCAGGAAATTCCTGAGGCCTCTGGCAGGTTCTACTGTGCAAACACCAGAAAAATTGGAGCAGCTCCAAACCTGAAAAGAGCTGGGCCTTGAGGGTACGCTTCTCCCCATAGCAGTGGTCCTAGCTGCTTGGACCTCTGACGTAACTTCTGAACATCCCACTTACTGCTGATTGTATCCTATACCCTTTTGGTTCCCCGCCAAGGATTTCCATGATCACGCCATTGTGAACACAGACATGAGTAAAAATGGCAAAAGGGGTGGTGGGAGGTTGGGTTAGGCCATTCAGGCTGCTCCAACAGAATGCCATAGAACAAGTGGCTTATAAACAACAAATATTTATTTCACACAGCTTAGGAGGCTGGGAAGTCCAAGATCAAGGTGCTGGCAGGTTTAGTGTCTGGCAAGGGCCCACTTGTTCATAGGCAAGCTTCTTGCTGTGTCCTCACATGGTGGAAGGGGTGTGAGAACTCTCTAGGGTCTCTTTTATAAGGCTAATCCTGTTCATGAGGGCACTATCCTCATGATCTAATCACTTCCCATAGACGTCCCCACTACCAAATCCCACTACATTAGGGGTTACATTTCAACATATGCATTTGGGGGGACACAAACATCTAGTCCACAACAGAGGGGATAGAGAAGGAAATGTAAGGAAAGCACAGTGAGTGGGTGTTGGGAGGGTGGCTTGGCAGTGACTGAAAAGGGGGGTGTCCCTTATTAAGCTGGGTTGCACAACTCTGCTTGTATTCTTGTGCTTCAGCCATCACCAGAAGAACATTCCTTGGTGGCCAGCTGGTCCTAGGAGGAGAGACGTATGGGTCAGAACCTAGATCAGTCCAGACATGTCAATGATGCATAAATACTTGAACAAATTACACTGAGATCATCAGAACCACTCAGCTGAGCCCAGCTGGATCAGCTGATCTCCAGGCACATGAGAAATAACAAAAGATTGGTGTTTTAAGTCACTGAGTTTTAGAGGAGGGTTGTTACACATTAGTAGTTAACTGATATATCTACCACAGTCACAACCCTTTTCTTCCTTGTTATAGAATCCTGATTTTGTTAATAATGACAATGTGCCATCCTTGGTTTAAGCCCATCACGTTACTTCTGTTACCATTTGCTAGATGCTCTCTTTCCCAGACTTCTTAGTAGCTGAGACCTAGTTCTGGCCAGAGAGACATTATTTCTGGGAGAGATTATGCCCCGTGATAAAAAAAATAAAGCCCCCTTCTGGCCCTCCCGTTCTTTCCTGCCTGGTGCCTGGTAGGACTATGTGATGCCTGGACTATGGAAGCCATCTCGTCACTGTGAGGTCATAAGTTCAAAGATGGATGCCCAAACAGAAGGATGAGAAAAGCCTGCATTTTGTATTGTATTGTTCAGCTTCAGAACAAACCCTGGACCACCTACCTGCATCCTCTTGCAGAGTTAACAATGATTGTCTCTATGGTTCAAATCACAGGCAGTCAGATTTTCTGTTATGGCAGCCGATGCATTCTCAAGTCATGAGGGAAGGTGGAGGAAAGGCGTGTCAATGATGAGTGAGGAAGGTGTGTGTCACGGTGCTGTGAAAAACACATTGTACTGGGAACTGGAGACCTTTTCCTAATTAGCTATGTAACCTTGAGTAATTCACTCACCTCTCCAGGCTGCCATTTCCTCTCCTGAGAGAAGAAGGCATTTCACTGTATGATTTTTATGATTTTTGCCATTCGAATATTGACTCACAGTCAAGTCTTTGGGTGCTGCAGCTGGGCAAATATTCACAGAGGATTTTCGAGAACTATGAATTATGCCCAAGGAAAATACTGAGAATAGTTGTTCTATAGCAAATGCATAGCTCTGGGCTTGTAAAAAAAACAACAAGTTTTTTTTTCATTTCTGAGTTTATGTCTAATATGTCTTACATGCTGGAGGGAACTTTTATCGAATGTGCTTTAGCCGCCCTGTTGGTAGAAAATTATTTGCATGGAGGAGCAAACGCTTCCTTTACAGGAGCAGGTGTTTTGGGATGAAGAGAAACCTGCTGGCTAATGCCTTGTCATGCAAATTCACAGGAATTTCTGGTGTCTGGGGCAGGTCTGGCACCACTCTGGGGAGGGAACTAAGGGGACACATCTTCTGAATAAATTCGTAGATTTATTCAGTTTCTGCTTCTGCAGGCTAGAGCTATGGCGAGATGCCAGGGAAGCACCCACAGGGAACGAAAAATCGCCTCATTTTCTACTTTTGCCACCAGCATTTTCCTGCCTGGATCCCGCTAATCAGCGCTACTCCACTTTGCAGGCTCAGGCAGCTGCCCCTGTTCCTCTCTGGCCTCCTGGCTGCAGATGTCCTGACTCAGATTCCTTCGATTCTATGACTTTTCCTCCCAAACCATTTTTCTTTAATTCTCCTTGCTCTTCACCACAGTGATACCCATTAAGCTTTTTGCTTTTCTTCCAATTCCTACCACCTTCTATTATTTCTCTGTAGCATCTTCTTTCCAACTTTTTCCACCTACTGCTATGTTCTGGAAGATGTCCTTGACTTTTGAGCAGTCAGGTTCCTAAAATGTAACGAGAACTCTGGAAGCCATGATTGCCTGACCTAATCATACAGAAGTGTTTTACTCGCTACTATTTGCCGTTCAAGGAGAATTCCACAGGTCTGGTCCTGCTCTCTTTTCCTTATAATATTCTGTAACATACTTTTTAGCTCTATAAACATGTTGGATAAAAGTGGAATATGGGAAGAAGGGCAAATTCTAGGGCATAACTGGGCAGAGCAGTGAGGGCTGCCTGAGCACGTGAAGGTTGTTGATTTATATACGCTTTTGCAAACCTTTACCGAAGATGACTGAAACTCTAAAGCACTGAGCTAAGGACTCTGAGGGGAGACACATGACCTTATACACATATGTGTCATATATGGAGCTGCCATAGAGGAGGAGCAGGTGAGATTTATGGAGGAAAAATTTCCAGTTATAGCAGCACATGCTGTAGGACATATCAAGGTTAAGTGCTGCGTTTCTAACCGGCTGAAGTGGCCCCAAACACCAGCCCCTACTGGACCCAACTAAAGACTCTTATCTGACAATGAGCAGTTGGATTTGTATGAACCCTGGATTAATGTCTGGAGTACTGGCTGTCAAGTTTGAACCCCTGTGAACACTCTTTCTAAATTAAACATCTCTGACTCTCCCCCCTGAGCTAATGATTCAGTGAATTTCTTCACTTGTGTGTTTCTTCCCTGGCAAATCAATACATTGGCTTTGTGGATTTTAGTTATTTTATAGCTCTAGGAGTCATTGCTTTATTATTTTTCAGAGTATATACGCTGTAGGAAAGTCAACTAACATTTCACATAGCGCGGCAGCACAAAATATTCTGAACGTTAAGAACCACTAAAAGAAAAAAAACAAATGAAATCCAACAACAAACCAATAACAGCAGCAGGAAAATAATAGCAGCAGTCTCACTCATGAGACAAGGTCTGGCTAGGAAATGAGACCTTCAGTACCCTCCAGCTCAGGTGATTTCTAAGTAGGAGTTGGTTTCAACTGGTCTAAGCCAATTTTAACCATGCTCCGATCTAGAACTGCATATTGCTTCTTGATGTTTGTGTGGCCTCTTTGATTTAACCTTCAAAGTTTAGTGAGCTGATAAGGCACAAAGGCCATAATTTAAAAAAAATTATTTGTCAGGTACTGCTGCGAAATTTGCTTAGTTTAGGTAAGATTGTGCTTCTTTAACTCCTGCTGATACCTGGATTTTCTCAGAAGAATCCTCCCAGAACTTGAGTTCATTTCATTTCATGGTCTTATTAAAGAACCTCAGGGGATTTTCAGTTCCAAACAGCGCTTCTGCAGCACAACTTGCAAACTCTGGGAACTGTCAGTCCTACACATCATTCCTCATTGGAAGAAACATCCGGCCCGTTCCCTACAGTGTACTTTCCTCCTACATCAGGACTCTCTGATGATGTGTTTCTCCCTCTCGGTGATTACTAATGTGCAACAGATTTGTGAAAGGAATTTGTTAAAAATGGAGCAGAACTTATTTGATATACTCTATGCTCTAGCCTGGAAGTATTACAATCCAGTTGTGTTTTTGATTCTGGCTCTCCCTGCCTTTTAGGTATTTGGGTCTGTAATATAAAGTACATGATGCTTTGCTTGTCCTAAATAAGACTGTGAATCAATGTCTTTCATCGCGACCTTCCCTGTTCTTCTTTTATTGTTATCTTTAAGTAAAGATGGTTACTCAATACCTGCCACCCAGGGCTTTATGTTGGGCATATACAAAATGGTATTTGAATATATTCCTTCTGCCTTCTGGGAGCTCGAGCTAAGCCATCTTTTACCCTCCCTCCAGCATTTAACAGGCAGAAGAATGAACATAAGAAGAATCCCCTGATCACTGAAGACATGAGCCAGAGCAGAGGCTCATCCAAGTGTGAATGACTAATGGCACATTTCCAGAATGTAAGAGAGCAAAGCAGTGGAAGCTGGGGGTGGGGGCAGATCAAAGGAAGAAGGGAAAACCATGGTTATGTCTTCTCCTGTTGTAGAAATCTTCCCAGAAGACATAGCTTCTTGGAGGATGCATCATTTGTCAACTGATGCATAACAAACCTCTCCAAAACTTAGTGGCTGAAAAAAGTGATGATTTATTATGTCTCACAATTCTTAGGCCTGGAAATCTGGGCAGTTCTGTTGCTTGTTTTGCAACAAGAGTTTGGGGCTGGAGGGTCTCAGAGGGCCTTGCTCACTCTCAGCAGTGGACACTGGCTGTTGGCTGGGGCATGGCAGTTCTCCTTCATGTGGCCGCTTATCCTTCAATAAACTAGAAGGGGCTTTTTCACAGCAGGGTGGCCTCGGGGGCTTAAGCCTAGGCTCCAGGACTTGTTCAATACACTTCTGCCACATTCTGTTGGTCTAAGCAGGTCCCAAGGACATTCCAGATTTAAGGGGTAGAGAAACAGACTCCACCTTTTAATGGGAGGACAAAGGAACTTAGAGCCAGGGAGACACAATTCACTGGGGGGTCATTACTCTCACAATTTATTACAGTGGAAGTGGGGTCAAGAGAATAGGGTGAGGGTGTGGCTGGGAGGCAGGAGGAGGGTAGTTTAAGAATTGAAGACGAAGACATCCCTTGGAGTCTTTGGTCTTGTCTTCAGTTATGGAATTCTATGTGTCAGCAAAGGGTCAGTAATTTGTTTCTGGGGATACAGACTCAAGGGACTGTGTTAGCGAAGGGAAAATGAGGGATACCTGTAATTTTATTCAAGTTTAGCATTTAGGGAATAATATGTGAAATGGAAAAGCAGGAAAAAAGTTAGAATACCAAAGAGATGAGGGGGAAACAGAAGATTTTTATCAGGAAATGATATGTACATTCCAGATTATATGTATATATTTGAGCACACATATGAAATATTTTCTGTTGTAAGATACCTTTAATTTTATGGCTGAACTTTTTAAAGATGTGGTTTTCTTTTCAGTAGCCCTGCTATTCGGGTAGGCTGTCACCAAGAGATGGGTGATTCAGGCTTTAACTGAGAATATGTGGGTCCTTTCATTCAGGTCTCTTAGAGTCTTAATCATTGATTTCCTATGCATAATTAGGAACACATAATTCTTTTATTAAAAGAATTGGACCCAAAAGGCAGTTTTCAACTGATTTTTTTTTAAGTTGAATTTTGGAACTAATATTTATAACACAATTTTGTACCTTTTCATCAATCTTTAATTTTCCATCTATTCATTTCTTCTGCATCTAAAATTAATAGTCTTTCTAAGTGGTCCCTCTTTTAGTAGTTACTATCATCTTTCTGTTGTCACCATAGGAACAATGGAGAGGACTTAATGAAAGAAATAGCTTTAGCTTACCTTTCCAGCACACCATGCCTCTGTTTCCTTTATCTACATGCAGAAAGGGGAACTTGTAAAATAAAGCACAGAGGTCCTAACTGTGTCTTCATTCACTGCCAGTCCACCCCTGAGTGTTTATTGTTGCAGAATTTCCTCATCTTTCTCTTCCCTTGATTAACTTGTATAGCCTGAATGAAACTTAGAAACGTACACTGTCTCCCTCCACTGTAATGAATAACTACTTTCTTATAAACTGCCGTAACTTCAGGCTTCTATAGAAACTTTCTTGGTAGAACTCCCAACAATTTTGAACAGTTTGAAAACTAATCTTTATAGGTTTGGAATAGTGATTTAAGTCACTTTTATTATATAAATGCCATTTTTCTTTCTTGAGCCAGGACAACTCAGGTAAACAAGAAAATAAAATCAGGGGTGACCAGTTAGTTCAGTTGGTTAGAGCGTGGTGCTGATAACACCAAGGTTGCCAGTTGATCCCTGCATGGGCCACTGTGAGCTGCGCCCTTCTTAAAAGAGTCAACTATGCCATTGTAGCATGAAAGCAATGTGTAACCAATGACCGTGGCTGTTCCCCAATAAAATGTTAAAAAAAGAAAAGAAAAGAAAATCATTCACTTGGAGATGGTCACTCTTAGTTATATCCCAGGCTGAGGCATCTTCCTGAGAAGTACTCCAGTGTTGGTTCTAAATGAACCTCCCTAATTCTGTTCCCCTGACAGTCCCTTCAAACTACTCTTCACCTATCAACCAAAGGCAACAGGGCATATCCCCCTGGAGCTGCCCTGAGGAGGGCCGCATTGGTGGAGAGTTTGGCTCTGGCACTCTGGGCATGGGTGTTGAAGGGGTAGTTCCCTGGGGTTAGTTTTAGCTGAATCTCCAGACAAAAGTACAAGATCAAAACGAAGAATTAGCTCAATCTTAAATTGGATGAAAGTGAAGTCAATACCTGGTGCAACATCTGGTCTTCTAGCCCAAGGTCACAAGCAGAATGTTACAGTCTCTGAAGCTTAACAATTTTAACAATTCATGTAGCAGCTACATTTTTCACAGCCTGAACTCAATTTCCACAGCTTGCTGTGAAGGTGAGGATGGAAATGCCACACATTTCTGCAATGGATGCAATATCCTGTCGTTGGTCAATTATTTGCATAAACACCAGAACTTTGCCTGCAATTCCAGGGGATGAAGGGACCTACTGAAGTGTCCTCTGGTCTGCAGATCAGGTGCACAGGTCCGCTGTTCTCAACTGTCAGTGGTTTCAGCCATCATTTGGAAGGCACTGCAGAAAAAACTATGCATACTTGAGACTGAGAGCATGCGCCTATATGGCAGAACTGTGTGTTGATGGGCAGAAAAAGCAACTCCAGAAACAAGCCACATGGATGACACCCCCTGGTGTTGGCCGGGGTGGAGCAAAGGCTTCTCAGAACGCTGGGGCAACATAGTATCAGTGTGGTATGTATCATTATTTTAATTGGCTGTTTAGGATCTCATTGTATGGCTATGCTATAATTTATGTAACCAATATTTAAGTTGTTTCAATTTTTCACTATTATAAACAGTGCTTAAGAAACATCCTTATCCATAGTTCTCTGTGAATTTGACCCATTGTGTCCTTAGGATAAATTCCCATGAATGGAATTGCTGGGACAAACTTTAAAATGCAGATATAAATTTGTATACCAAGAGTATAAATCAGTTATCTCAGTTTTATTTCAGTATTTTCAATAAAATGTATAGTTTTGTATTTAGATATTTGCTCCATCTGAAATTAATTTTGGTGGTAGAGGTTTGTCATTTCTATTTCTCCAAATGAATAAGTCAATTTCCTCAACTCATTTTGTTGAATGGTCCACCTTTGTCACATATCAGATTCTCACTCATATAAAATCTGTTTCTGGATTCTGTACTATTGAGTGTTCTGTTAATTATTGTATAATGCTTTACTTTTATAACTTGTATAATATGTTTTAATATTGAGTAGGACAAATACTTCATTATTCTGCCAGGTTATTTATTCATACTTATTCTATCAGAAGAACTTTTAAATCATGTTATTTTCTGTAAAAAGTATAAAAAAACACTAAAAATTTTTGATTGGAATTTGTAA
This sequence comes from Aselliscus stoliczkanus, assembly GCA_033961575.1. NCBI lineage: Eukaryota > Metazoa > Chordata > Mammalia > Chiroptera > Hipposideridae > Aselliscus > Aselliscus stoliczkanus. Next base: position 99,088,753 of record CM066727.1, on the reverse strand, counting down.
TGAATTTACAGTTTCATTTCAGGAGAGCTATTATTTTTTACAATATAGAAGGCATGTTCAAAAATAGAATTTATTTTTCCATTCATTCAAATATCATGTCCCTCAGTAGAATTTTATTGTTTAGGTCCTACACATGTCTTATCCAACTTTATTCCTAGGAATTATGTATTTTTTTGGTTGTCGTTGTTAAAGGCATCCCCCACCCACTGCAGTTATAGGCTAATCCACTTACTGTCGTCTCTCATCCCTTGATATCTGCAGGGGATTGGTTTTAAATCCCCATGGATACCAACATCCTCAGACTTACATAAAGGCTCACGTCCTTTATGTAAAATGGTGTAGCACTTACATTAACAAATGCACATCCTTCCGTGTGCTTTAAATCATCTGTAGGTTACTTAGAATACCTAACACTATGTAAATAGTTGTTATACTGCACTACTTAGGGAATAATGACAAGAAAAAAGCTGGTACATGTTCAGTACAGACACAGTCATTGTAGTTGGGTCCTACCTAACTACATATGACAGATCAGCAACAATGTAACATTTTCCCCAAGTATTTTCCATCTGCAGGTTCATTGCATCTGCAGACGCAGAACCCATGGACACAGAGGGCTGACTGTAGCTCCTACTTGCACCACCATCTGGGAGCTTCAGGTCCCACGATACCTTCAGGGAGTAGACATGTGGAGGCCTGGCCAGGACCCCTGCCTCCTCCTCTTCTCCCTCTGTTCCCTGGCTCCTTGGTCCTAGTGTGCAGGTGCAGACCCAGCTGTCCTAGTAAATAGGGAGAATCAACCAACCTCCCAGAACTCCCCAGAAGTGACCAACAATGAAAATATGAACTTATGTCAAGGTGCCCTGTATCCAATACCTCTGATCAACTTCCACAGGCTGCGGCAGAGGATCAGCAATTGGGACTGGGGTGGGGATCAGTGCTGGCCTCCTTACCTGGCCATGACCCTGCCTGAGGCCAGGAGCCTGGGAAGTCAGTCTGTTGTGTCCTGGGGGCAGCATCCAGGCCCCTCCAGTGAATACTGTGCTACCCAGGGTCTGCAAAGGGAAAGCAACAGAGGGGAGACAGGCAGCCCCCTAGCTTTTCAGAGGAGATGGGAAATCTTCCCAGGGCTCGCGCCCACAGAAAGAACAACCTCTAGAAAACAGGGAGCTAGCTCAATGCTTTTTTCATTCTGATTTTATCTCAGTCCTTAAAAACCAAGCTTTCAAAATCAGAACCTACCCATTATATAGGTCTTATTATTATGTAATAATCATCACAGGGGCTTAAAGTGATTAATAATACAAGGTTTTGTTTAAATATTAAACATTAATGGTTTTGTTCTGCTCTTGGGCACTGGAAACAGTAGAAAACACTACCTGCTCTGCCCCGGGGGACCTGGGCTGATTACAAAGGTGACCTTGGAGAGATGGCACCTGTAATCACAGGACACTTCTGTCCCGCCGCAGAGGCTGCTGGGCTGCACCCTCACTGGGTAGCGTGACACTTCACAAAAGTGTTTTACATTTTTGTTTTCCCAGATGACCAATGGGTCTGTTTGAGAGGAATTTATTGTCAGTTGCTTCTTTCCTTTGATGCCACGTGACTCCTCAGAGACCCTGAAGGCCAAATCCCTCCTCTTAATGGGCTCTGGCACTTGACTGACACTTTATATGTATTATTCTATTAAAGTTTATAAGTACCCAGAGGGACACGGAATATTATTCCTATTTTAAATATGGGGATATCGAGACTTTGACATGTTAAATAACTTTCCAAGTATACCAACCGTGGAAGTAGTAGAAGTAAGATTTGGAATGAATTTGTATCTGATTTCAAATAGCATGTTTTCTGTCACCCTGTCACCTACGTATATCACAGTGGAAGAACCCCGGCAGAGTGCTGGAGACACGGCCATCTCCCAGACCCAAGACAGGCTTCTGTTCTTTTTTGAGTGAACGGTGTGTCAGAATGATTTCCGAGCATGAGCAAGCAGGAAGTGTGGCATTAATATAATGGAAAACACTTATACTAGGTTTTACCACCATAGTGCCAGACACTATGGTAAGGACTTTCTAAGCATTGCGTTGCTGAGCCCTCACCACAACCCCACCGTGTAGGTGACTATCATTCCTCCATTCTGCAGTTAAGTCACGGAGACGCTAAGCAACTTGTCTAACATCACATGACCAGCAAGTGGCTGAGCAGGGACCCAGGCGGGCTGGCCCGAGAGTCCTGTGCCCTTAACCATTCATAGAGGGTCTCTCTAACTGAGATGGGGAAGGTGGGGGTTGGGGGGCAGAGTTCTTGGGGCAGGAAGGGCAGTGTCAACAGTTCTGTTTGAGCACTGTTATATCTGAGGTAGACTATTAGGTAGCCCCGTGGGCTGTCAAGAGGCATTTGAATAGCAAATTAGCATCATCAGTATATAGGTGAAGTGTAAAGCCTGAGATAAGATGAAGTCACTTCTACAAGATGTATAGGTGGAAAAGAGGAGAGGCCCATGGCCCTTTCCACATCCTGAGGGTGGGTGGGAGAGGGAGGGCTGGCAGAGAGCCCAGTGCCTCCTTCCTTTCTCTCACACCCCCCATCCCAACCCTCAGCAGGACCTGTGAGTCCCCAGCACTCCCTTCCATTGCCCTAGAATAAGCCATCAGTGTGGCTCACTCCTACAACCTAGAGTCCCCTCTGACAGACAGCTCTGGTCACCCAACTCCTCACTCAGCTCCTGCCACACACTGGCCTTGTTGGAATGTGCGGGCATGCTCCCCTCAGGACCTCATACTTGCTGTTGCCTTGCCGGCAATGCTCTTTCCTAGGTAGTCCCAGGGCTCCATCCATTGCTTTGTTCACATCCCTGCTCAAATTTCACCTCCTCACAGGGGCCTTTCCTGACCACTTTATCCAAAAGAGCACTCCTCTCCCCACTCCCAGTGCTCTCTTTCCCCATAATCTGCTTTAATTTTCCTCCTAGCCCTTATCACTGTCTACATTGTGTTATATCTCCTCTCTGTAATCAAACTCTAGGAGAGTGGGGACCCTGTGTTGATTCACTACTGTGTTCCCAGTGCCCAGAAGAGGGCCTGGCCCCATGGGAGACATGCAACAAATATTATGGACGAGTGAATGACTGATTGAAAAGACACTGAGATGTAGGAGCTGGGGGGGTAGGAGGAGAACAAGGAAGACTATGTGGTCACAGCAGCCAGGGGATGAAAGTGTTTGGAGAAGGCAGGATGCTTGTCCGTATTTAATGCTGATGATGGTCAAAGGGATGAGGATGGAGGACTGACTTAAGTTTGGATGCTGATCTTCCCATTTCACTGTATTGAGGTTCATTTGCAAGACGTTCATTGTAGCATGGTAGGAAGCAGCAAAACAATGAAACAAAAAAGGGTTAATAGGCATCATTAACTTAATGGTTGTTTACATGATCACATCCATACTAATGGAATATTAGGCAACCATCCAGATGAGAGGAAGACCTACAACATTTTCAGGGAAGGTATTTAGGTATAGTACCTGAAGAAGTAAGTTGGACTCCAATTTATACGATGACTCATTTGTTTGTGTGTTTGTTAGAAAAGATATACGTCTACAAAGGAAAACTTAGGATGGATAAACATAAATTACTTCAGAAATTATCTCTGTGGTGTTGGATGGCAGGGGAGATTTTAACTTCTTAGTTTGTACACTTGTTTTTTAAGTGGTAGGATTTGGGGAGTTTGTTTTTCTCTTTGCAGTTTGCCAATAGTTTCCAAGTAATTTAAAAATTAGGAAAATAAATAGGATGAGTCTATATACAATATTTGAATCAATAGATGAAAACAATTGGTGGGGAGAGGCTTAGAGGCTCTGGACCAGACACGAATGAAATGCAGGAGTTCGCCCCTGCACTGAATATAGGGGAGGCTTTGTACATCTGGGCTGTTGGATGGCCAAAGTCATGGAAGTGTGCTGGTTTCGAGCTGCCTACTGTCTCTTCCTCAGGGAGAAACTTCTGGTATGTGCCAGAGACAGAGTTAGTCCAGTGGTCTATGGAGAGCTCCTTAGGTTGTGCCAAAACTGAGCTATTGGCACCATCACTTATTCCACTTAAGTTTTTTTGTCTTCTTCCCAAGTCACCTAGAGTCTGTGCAGTGCACTCTGATGAGAATATAGCATGCAGACCCAGTTCTTCTCTCTTCTAGATGCATCATTTGTCCAGCCTCCTTTGATAACCATGGGCAGTGGGTCATACTTGGTTATCCTCCTTGAGATTTTGTAGCAGAGTAAAATTTACTTTTATTCAATAGGTAAGTAAAAGTCAAAGTCATCCTCTAAAACAGATTCTCTTGTGAGATGGAAACTGGTCGTTTACCCCAAAGATGGTAGTTTTAAAAATTAAAACCTACTTCAGTAATAAGAATTAATAAAGGATGCTGATGTCGTTCCCTTTTTGTGAAGAATCAGAATCCAACTGCATGTGTAGGAGAGTCAGCAAAATCTCTCTTACTGCCTTTCCCAGTCAAACTTCTGAAGAGAGGAGTCCCGATTTGCTGTCCCTTTCTCCCTGCTTGATCTTTCCCCAGCCCTCTGCATTATGACTTTCTTCCCCTGGCTTCTCATTGCCTGCCTCATTCACTCGCACTCCTTTGTCTGTCACCCACATGCCAGAAGACTGTCTTGTGTCCCCAGAGCCCAACCCAGCCCCTGCTGTGGAGTAGCCCTCCTTGCACAGCACACCTGGGGCTCCACTCTCACACACTCTCTGCCTTGGCCCTGGTAATTCCTTCCGCCTGGCATGCCTTTCCCTCATTTTTCTACCCAACACATTTACCTTTCGTAACCAGCTCAAGTGTCCTTTCTTTGGAGAATCTTCATTGGCTGTTCCCTTCCACTTCTAAGAACGGGGTCTTCTCCAGTCTGTGTTCTCATGCTGTGAGTAGATTGAAGGTATGGAGCTTATCTGAGGTCATTATGGCTTTGTTCCATTAGCCTGTGCACTTTTGCATTCTTAGCGCCTAACACCGTACTTGGGGCAGAGTAGGTGCACAACTCGGGTGGTCGAATGAATGAATGAATGAATGAATGATTCCCAGAGGGGTTATGAAAGGCAAAACCCACAGTTTTGCTGGGAACTTGTCATCCTGATGATAGGAGTACAGAAAAGCCACATCCACATAATCTCCCCACCCGGGTGTCACCCTGACCTTCCTTCTTCCAAGTCTATACAGGGGTGGCCCAGGGGATTTAAATCCCATTCCCAATTCTTTTTCTGCCTCATTCTAGCCCTTTAAATTACTCACTTCCTGTTGATGATGACATTTGCTAGTGTATAAAGCAAAATGACCCTTGAGGGATGATAGCAACTGAGAGCTTGCAAACAGCTTCCGAGTACTATGTGTAAATGCTAAACGTTGTTATGAATCAGTCAAGTGAGTGAGTGAATGGAAACTGCTAAGCTCTCCTCTGGATTACTAACTACTGCATTTGTCAAATTAAAAAGGTACTAAAGCCACCCCACGGAGAGAGTTTTGATATTTGTTCAGAATATCATAAGGTATTTCTTCATAAGAAATGAGTAATTTCTTATGAAGAATAACAAAGAGCACAAGAAGCCAGAATTCTGGGGATATTGGGTGAGGAGGATGGGGCTGTCTCTCCTGTTCTAATTCCCACTTTTGGTACATATAAGTGAGTATCTGCAAAGAGAACCAATGCATAAAATATTAGTACCCAAAGGCAGTTTCTGTAAAGGGAAGAGGATTTATAAATATTGCAACGTTTTCCTTCCTTCCGAGGGGTGCTGAGTGAGTCAAAGGTCATTGTGGATGTTTGCCTCTGTATTCCCCAGCTGGGAGAGAGAGTGTCAGCTTTAGTATCATTTCTCAGCACCTCAGCAATACCTTGAGGGTGTAGGAGGCCCTTCACCTTGCCCTCCAGTCAAACCAGTGAGTGCTGCTGGACCCCTGGCCTGCCCCACAACAGGTATCTCACAGATCACAAATAGTTAGCTGATTCACTCCATGGCCAGAGGAGTGAGGCAGTGCCAAATGCCAATTAGCCTGCCTTTAAACACGTAGCTTCCTGGCAGTCAGGTCCAATGATAATACAAGGACTAAAAAATGACAGGCAGGCTGGGGAGTGAGGTTCTTTTTTTAGAACAGGATTGGCATCAGGCCTAAAAGTGAGGACCTTAAATGTTGGCTTTCCTGCTGGGCTTTCCTAATAATATACTGCATGTTACCTAATATTATGGGTTTTAGTTAAGCCTTTTATCCTTCCATTTGTGAGGGGGAAATGGCAGAGTGGGGGTAGGACACTCTAATCTCTGTCAATCTTAAGGACTTGGATAGTGGGCTCGTCCCCATCACCCTGTTAGGTGTTCAGAGGTCCCCTGTGTACTTACAAGTATCCTGAAGGGCCTGTGGGGGTGGCTGGGCAGGGTGGCTCATCCTGCAGGCATTGCTTGGAGCAATGAAGGGAGGGATGGTCAACAGCTTCGTGTTTGGGGCTTGGGCTGCTTGCAGTGCTTTTCCAGTAGAAGAGCCACCCTAACCCTAAGGTTGGGCCAAATGCCTCCTTCCAAGGATGAAAACAACACCAAAAAGCTATATTTAGACACTTCTAAAAAGTTCACATAGAACCACATATATAAAATATGCATACAGAGTATATAACTGTTTACAATATGTTTATATGTGTGTGTTGGTATTTTACATATGTATACACACGTATTACATATACAGATATGTATATGAGTGTGTGTGTGTGCGTGGGTGTGTGTGCGCACACACATTCTCATATTCTCAAGATGATAATATATCTTGAGAGGTATATAATATATACCTCTCTAGCCACATTTTCCTGGCTGACATAGGAATCACCCTTTAGTATCTGCTTTCAAAGACTATCGAATGTGAGAAAAGCAATTCTTTCCAGGTCAGAGCAGCACACATGAAATTAAAACTGTAATAGGCCACTTGAGATTTTTATTCAATTTGTATTTAATTTTAAAACTTGAAAAGTATCTTGGAAAAACACTTCCAGTATATTGAATCAGGAAGGTCTGAGTTTGGTCCTTGGGCTTGGCACCGTGAGTGTGCATTCAGATGTGTCTAACTGACATGAAGTGGTTTGGGGACTGGGGCAGTCAGATCCTAATTAACTCCAAGAGATTCCCTAACCCCCTTATATCCAACCTGGGCTAAATGTCATCTTTTGTAGATTCCATCTTTATAGCTACATCCCAGAATACATTGTATTCCCTTTCAAATACTGTACACACAACGAAACAACAACATGCTGAGCTCAATGAAGCTATGGGAAGATGTCATATCTTCAAAATGTTTAGGGACCTCTATGACTGGTGGCTTCACAACATTGCCAATTTATTTACCTTTTAAATTCAACTCTGAGACACAATATACCTGCTGAGAAGGACTCTTTGTGGTTAACTGAGCCCAAATTCATAATCAGAGTCTAGCAGCCATTGTTTACAGATGCACACTTCGTATCAGGGAAAAGCCACAGCTGAGCTGTCAGCCTGTGCAGTGTGCTCCTGCTGGCTGAGCCAACCCTTATAAAGAAGCTCCTGGTATTGTATTTTGACTAATAAGACTGAGTGAGACCTTCTACATTCAATTGGAGCTGCACAGCTATATCCTCATTTGCATCTTTACTGATCAATCAGAATGGCTGTATAATGACCAATCAAAATGCACAAAGCTGACCAATCAGAACAGTGCTATTTGGGCCAATCAAACTGGAATGGTGAAGTCCTCATTTGCATGAAATTGAACCAATCATGAACCAGGGGTGGGAACTTCTCTCTCTATAAGCCAGCCTCCCCTTTGCCTTGGAGGAGGACAATTTTGGCTGCATTTCCCCTGTTTGAACTGTAGCACTGGAGCTGTAATGTTTCAGTTGTTTCACTAAAGTTGTTTCATTGAAAGTCTCCCTTCACCACATTCCCAAACTGGGGACTTTTTTTGGCATTGGGTTTGTAGCAGTGAACTTCAGTTGACACATTCTACAGGCACAATCCCAGAAGGTTTGTCCTAAATTGTAACCTGTCCCCATATTTTAAAGGACAACTCTTCACTCTGACAAAGTTATGGGCTTCTTAATTTCTTGGATATGCCATTGAAAATTCGAATGGTTTCCTTATTGATAACACTCAAGCTTCTCACGGTAATATTTTACATGACAAATAAGATGCTTGGACATGGCTAATGTATGCAGATGCACATTACATTTTGAATAACCTTTGAACAAATATATTAGGAATTGCTTATAGTTGTGGTAGTTTTGGATTTTGTCTTAGGGTCTATGGGCAGAAAGTGGTTATGAGTTCAAAAGAGGTATGAGTGATTGAATATATTTAATGTTTATTGAGTATATCTCTATAAAACCTGTTTCTGGATACTGGGGTTAGCTGGTCAGGTAACAATTTTTAGTGAGGTGACATGGAGATGTATTCTACTCTTCTTTAAATTTACAGTTTAATGATTTGGAGAAACACACACACACATATGTGTATGTACGAGTATATCAGGGATGGAAAATATGTTTCAAAGGTGTCGCTCTTTGTGGAAATGTCAATTGATTGATGGAGACCACCCTGAGCATTGTATTGAGAAGAATTTGAAGCGGTCAATGGAAAAATGTGTAGTAGTGGACTAGAGACATCTGCTGAGGGCATGGGGCATGGCAGTGGCTGAGGGTAATTTGCTGTACAAATACGAGGGCTCTTCTTGGAAGGGGAAGCTAAGGTAGAGTAACTATCACATCAACTTAGGTTTCAAATCTGTCAGGTGCATTTTGATTTGTTGGAGCTTGTTAAAATAACTGCAACAGGCATTCAATACATAGTAATAGCCACCTGACAACATCAAAAATTCAGCTAGAATTTGTGCAATGAATGTACAACAAGAGACTCAATTTAAGGCAGGAAATAGAAAAGAAAATTGGTAAGTTGATTTTAAGCTGGTTATATATAAACAATTCACGGTAAGTTAAATTCATATATTATCCCTAAACCTACCTTAGCCATGTTTCATGATTTTTCTGCTATTAACTTAAACATGTTTCACAAATCTTAACCTTCATAAACACAGAAAGTATACATTTTAATTGGGCAAAGAGATGCTTTGCGGCAAAATAATTTTATAAGAGGGCCCTTATCTCTTTGCATTTGCTAGCAGGAAGGAAATTTGCAACTGGTGAAGGAAGACAGAGAAGAGTCAAATTCATTTCTGAAGACCTTTGCCTCAATCTGATTAGTTAGCAAATAGCGTTTTTAAAAAAAATTGTTGAGTTCATGAGGCTATAAATTTGGCTTCCTTATCAGCACAGAGCACAGCATTTTATTGCACAGCATCTGGAATAAACACAAGCACTTTAAGCCCAAGTGATTTGCTTCATAGTTTCCCTTTAATTAAATCGGACTCTCTTCTTAAATAGAGGCTTATGTTTCTGATTTCATATTCCCCTGTATTAGAGATGGGCTTGTATTATTCTATTTGTCCATAGGAAAACTAATAATGGGATGCTTTCAGACAGTGATTGTATCATTTAGAAATTTCATTTGGCTGCCAGTCACAGAAACCCGATTGTAGTGACTTAAGCAAATTAGGTTATTTTCTCTGTCATAAAAGAAGGATGGATGTTGGCACGTGTGCAGTGGCTCTGCACATCATCAAGGACCCTGGGTCCTATGGCTTTGTGCTCTTCTATCTTCGGTATATGGCTTTTATCCTCAAACGTGCCTCATGGTAGGAGGAGGGAAGGAACTTCAGCAGCCATCAAGTCTCTATTGCAGGGAGGAAGTAGGACGAAGAGGGTGTGGGTAGTTTTTATGGAATCTTCCCAGAAGTCACACCCAACTGACCATATCCCAGAGGACTCAGCCTCATCTGTCTCTGTGGTCCTCAGCCACTGGATCAGCTTTGTGTAGACTCTGACACAGCCTGACAGGGCCTCGCCTCCTGCTTGCATGCTGCAGCTCTTGTCTCCAGGCTCCCCGATGGCCACCCAGACCCTAGGGACCTTGGAGGCCACCTGACACATATGCATGATCTGCAGTGTGGGGAATGATGCTTCCATGTGTGAGGCTTTGGCTCAGGGAACATGAGAGCTATCAGATCAATTCTTCTCCTTTCCTGTCTTCACCCCCAGGATGGATGTCATGAGTGCACAGTTCATTTGAAATTTGGGAATAGGGCCTCCCATGAAATTGATCAATCAGTTGCTCTTGGTGTCCAGGGATGTCCAGCTTGGTAACATTCCTCCCCACCCCCACTTCCCTGGGATTGTATTCCTTAATAAATTAGAGGCACACACACTTTTATCTCAGGCTCTGCTTTCTTGGGAACACAGTCTAAGGTGGCAGAACTTGGTGACATGGCCATATCCAGTGTTTTGTTTTTGTTTTTGTGTTTTAGCTGGTAATCTTGACTTTTCAAATAAGACCATATTTCTGTTGTTAAAGCAGAATGGGAGAAGTCTGTGCCACAGTGACCTACAGTATAAAGGAAAGCAAACACTGTGATGGCAGAGTCACCAGGGGCAGGGCAACATCTCCGGATTCCATCTGCAACTGGCTCAGTTTCTTCAATGGTAGGCAAAGCCAGCATTGAAAAAGCCTCCATCAGCTGCATTTAGCTAAACTTGAGATACTGGTACCTTTGGGACTGTGGCCGAGGAACATATCAAGGTGAGGCAAATAGCAGCAGCTGGGATTTTTTTTCTCTTGTGCCTAGTAGAGCCAGGTTGTCTAGACACAGCCTGCAGCCACAGTCCCCCACAGCTGGTGCAATCCAAGCTAAAGAAGGTCTTAGCAGATCTGGCTGCTGTTATTGTGAAGTGACTCAAGGTAGAAGATAGCAGGTGCTGGTAGAAATGAAGTAACATGTGAGGCTGGGTAAAAATAGAAGTCAAGGATCTAGTGGGAGCCAAGATTGAAAAAGATGTTACTCACATGTAGGCAGGCTGTCAGCACCAAGAAAGCTTCTGGTTAAGAAGAAACGAAGCTAGCTGAAGTTGGAGAAATACAATTGGGTTATCCAGAGGTCTTTAGGGATGGAAGATGAGAACAGGCACTGGAAGTTTGATTTGTGTGGGAATGGTTCAGCATTCACGGGTGGCGCCTCAGGGAACTAGAGGGGGCCTCCAATAAGAATAGCTTGACAGTTTGGAGTTCAGCCATTTACCCTCTAATTTTAGACTTTACATTTAAAGTAAAAAAATCTCTGGGAAACTTCACACCTTAAACTTATTTCCAATAAGTTTTGACAGGGATTAGTTGATAACTCCTGAAAGCAATAGGACAATGGATTGTGGGGTGTTGGGAATATGGAGATGGGCAGGTGGAGAGAGCACGCTGGGGCTTGAAGAGAGAAAAGGATGAAAATCACAGCAAAGGGCTGGCTCAGGTCTGCAGGTTGATTCCCCTCCCCAGGCAGCTCTGCAAAACCCCACAATGTTAGAAACAACAGGAAAACTGTGCCCATTATACCATAAACCATTAGTTCAAAATCGCTGTGCAATACAGGTGGGCTCAACAAAGCCAGACCGAACTGCTCAAAGCATAATTTTATTAGTGCTTCTCAAAGTTCAGAGATAAAGGATGAAATCAGATAGGATGATTTTGGCTGCAAGTAACAGAAAATCCAGATTCAGTGCTCTTGGGTAATATGGGTTGGTTACTCAGAAGCATCTTCAGGATGCCAGCATTTTCTTTTCATCCTTCTGCACTGCTCTGCCATCTTCAGTTTGCCAAGTTGGTCTCCCCTTTTGGTCCCAACATGACTGCCATGGATCCAGACACAGAATGAAGACACAGCAATGCCCAGTGGAAGAAGTGTTTCTTCTCAAGTTCTGATTGTGTCAGTAAGAAAGCCTTTCTCCAGAAGTCTTCCAGCCAATTTCTTCCCATGTGTCCTTGACCAGAACTGTCCACGCCCAAGCCATACACAGGAGGAAAAAAGGAGCTACCAGGGTTAACTTAAACCCATCAAGAGGACACTCCTTAAGCCTAGGATTGGACCCATTTCCCCTAAAGTACTTGGCCACATGTAGGAGCCTGCAACTTACCCTTTCTCAGCCTCAGTTCATCTGTAAAAGTCACAGATTGGTTGTGATGAACAAATAAGATAATAGGCATGAAGTGTGAACCACACCGCAAACACTCAGTATGTGGGCACTACGTTTACAGGAGTTTTCCGCTCCCTAGCTTCAGTTCTAGACTGTGAATCATGCCTGCCATGGAGGAAAGACAGCACCGGGGCGAGAATCGGAGCTGCAGGCCTCTGGCTCTTGCGGAAGGTGTCCTTTCTGTGTTCAATGCTGGAACCTAGTCCTGGCTCCTGGGTCTTAACTGTAATCTATCTATGCACCTGCATGAACTCAGGGGCATTTCCCGAAGCCATCATTATAATTCTCCCCTCGTCATCTTCACTAAGACAGATACTGATCTAGCTTGTGGAGCAGGGGCTTTAAAGTCAGACAGATCCATCTGCATTTGAACGCTGGCTCTGCCACTTGGCTGTATGACATGTGGAAGTCACTGAACGTCTCTGCAGCTCAGTTTATTTATTTTTTCATCTGGAAAGCAGGATCTATGACAGAATGTTTATGTCCTCCCAAAATTTATATTTATATTAATCCCCAATGTGATGTATTTGGAGTAGGGGCCAACTATAGACTGAATATTTGTGTCTCCCCCAAATTCATTGTTGAAATTCTAATCCCAGTGTGATAATTTGGAGGTGGGGCCCTCAGGAGGTGATTAGGTCCTTTATAAAACAGACTGCAGAGAGCTTCTTCACCCCTTCTGTCAGGTGAGGACACAGCAAGAAGCCTGTGAACCTGGAAGCTGAACCTCACCAGATACCAAATCTGCTGGCACCTTGACCTTGAGCTTCACGGCCTCCAGAATGGAGGAAGAAAGGCCATTTGGGAGGTGATTAGGTCATGATGGCGAAGCCTTAATGATGGAATTCATGTCCTTATTGGAAGAAGAGACCAGAGCTCTCTCTTTCTCTGCCATCTGAGGATACAATGAAAAGATGGCTGCCTGTGAACCAGGAAGCAGAGCCTCACCAGACATAGAATCTGAGGGGACCTTGATCTTCAGCCTCCAGAGCTGTAAGAATGTTTGTTGTGCAAGCCATTCAGTTTATGGTACTTTGATATAACAGTCTGGGCCAACTAAGGCAGTAGGTTTAATACCCACCTTGCAAAGTTGTAAAGTTATAGATAATGTATGTACAGTATCTAACCCAGAATGTACATTCAATAAATGATAACTGCTATTATTAGTAAACTGGGCTTATCGTTGTATGTTTTTATATATATATGGTTGTCGGAGAAATCATGATGCATTTTTTTCTATGTTTTTCATTGCAAAAATACATAATGACTTTTCTGACAACCCAATATATTTTTAATCAGTTTATTGAGGTTATATTATATAAAATGGAATTCATTTATTTTAGATGTATGGTTTAAAAAGTTTTGGCAAACGTATATCCATGTAATCAGCACCCCAATTAAGATATAGAACATTTCTACCAATATCCCCCAAACTTTCTTTGTGCTTTTTTGGAAATCAGTCTTTGACCTCCATCCCTGGGGACTCAGGCAATCACTGATTTGCTTTCTGTCATTATAATTTTTGCCTTTTCTAGAATGACATATAAATGGAATACACGGCAGTCTTTTGTGTCTGGCTTATTTCTCCTTGCATAATGTTTTTGAGATTTATCCATGTTGTATATATATTACAACATGGTAATATATATTACAACAGTAGTTTGTTTCTTTGTATTGCTAAATAGAATTCCATTTACCAGTTGATGGCCATTTTGGATATTTCTGGTTTGGGGCTATAATTAATAATGCTACTATGAACATTAGGTACAATGTGTGTACATATGCTTTAATTTTTCTTGGGTAAACACCTAGGACTGGAATTGCTAGCTATATGGTATGTTTAATTTGATAAGAAACTACCAACTCTCTTCCAAGGTGGTGGCACCATTTTGCATTCTCACCAACACTGCATGAGATTTGTAGTTGTCTTAACTCCTCACCGGTACTTGGTATGTCTTTTCCTTTAATTTTAGCTGTTATAATGTGTGGATGGAGGTAATTCATGTGGTTTTAATTTTTATTTGTCCGATAACAGTGATACTGAGCATCTTTTCATGTACTCATTAGCCATTAATATATCTTCTTTTGTGAAAAGCCCCATCTTTTGCCCATTTTAAAATTGGATTGTTCATTTCATTATCACACTATAGAGTTCTTAAGATACTCTGGATTCAATCGTTTGTCAGATAATATATTTTACAAAAATTCTCTCCCATTTTGTGATTTTCATTTTCATTTTCTTAATTAGTATCATTCAAAAAGCCTAAGGTTTTTCATTTTGACAAAGTCCGGTATATCAAATTTTTCTTTTATGATTTGTATTTCTGTGAGTCTTATCTAAGTAATCTTTGCTTATCTCAAACTAACAAAGATTTTCTCCTACCTTAGTCTTTACATTTATGTTTATGATTTAGTTCAAATTAATTTTATGTATGGTATAAGATTAGGGTTAATGTTCTTTATTTCCCATATGGATATCCAGTTGCTCTAGCACCATATGTTAAAAAGACTATTATTTCCCTATTGAATTACCTTGACATCTTTATTTAAAAAAATCAACTGACCATATAAATGTGGTTCTATTTCTGAATTCTCTGGTCTCTCCTATTTATCCATATGTTTATCCTTCTGCCAACACCATACTGTAGCTTTATAATAATAAGTTTCAAATCAGACAGTGTAAGTCTTCTAACTGTTCTTTGAGATAACTCAAATATTTTGGTTATTCTGGGCTCTTTGCATTCCCAAATCAATTTTAGAATCAACTTATAATTTTCTATAAAATTCTGCTGAGAGTTTGCTTGAGATTGTACTAATATTATTTCCTTTCTATTTATTTTGAGCTTAACTGATTCTTTTTCTAGCTTCTTAAAGAGAAATTGTAGGTAATTGATTTTGGCTTTCCTTCAGTTTTATTATAACCATTTGAAACTATGAATTTTCCTATAGGTATTTCTTAGCTAAATCTCATAAGTTTTGGCATCTTCTGTTTTCAGTTTCAGTTAGATTAGAATATCTTCTATTTTGTTTTGTGAGTTATTTCTCTGATTAATGGGTTATTTAGAAATATATTGCTTAATTTCCAAATATATGGATATATTTCAAGTATACATCTGTTACTGAGTTCAAAGTTTAATCTGTTGTGGGTCAGAAAGCACATGCTATATAGGTTTAATTCTTTACATTTATTGAGATTGTTTATTTTGGCCTGACTATGGTGTATCTTAGTAAGTGTTTCATATGCACTTGAAAATTCTGCTATGGTTAGGTGGAACGTTAATATTGCATTTAGTGCTTGCTCTAGGGACTACAACACACATTTTTTACTTATCACAATTTACTTAATGTTGCTTAATATGATCCACACACATTTGTATTTTAATATTCTTTTTAGCTTTTATTTGGTGAAATGCTGTAAATTTTTCTGATATAATGTTAGTCGTATAACAGAAGGGTTGACCTCTTTTAAATATGATCCTACTGAGGCATTTGCCAAGAAAACCTCTGAGGAGGAAATTAGAATGAGGGGGAGGGGCATATGGTGTGACGTCACACATGTAGACTATAAAAGGTGAAGGAGCTTCAGAGAGGTGTGGCTGTTGGAGAATGGGGGAGAGAAATGTTGCAGAAGGGAGGACGCTCTGAGGTTCAACTGTGTGTGAGCTATGGGTTCTGAAAAACAAGGAAAATTGGAAGGTGGGTGGGTGGGTAAAATTTGGAAACTCGGTTGAGGCACTTCTTTTTCCCAGAAGTAAGCAGGGAGTTTTCTTTTTTTTCTTTTTCTTTTACCACCTCCCCCAGTCCACCCCCCACTCCTTCCCCGATAGCATACATATCTATTACAATTCCATTGACTCCATTCCCACACTATATTCCACATCCCTTGACTATATATATATTCAATTATAGTTGACATACAATATTATACAACTTCAGCTTCAGGTGTACAGTGCAGTGATCAAGCCTCTACTCCATCCATGAAGTGGTCTCCCTCACAAGACATGTGACCATCTGACACCCTACAAAATATTTACAATGTTATTAATTATATTCCCCGAACTGTCTTTCATATCCCTGTGGCAATATTGTAGTTACCCATTTATGCTGTCCAATTCCTTCCCCTTCTCCCTCATCCCCACCTCTCTCCCAACTAACAACCCTCAGTTTTTCCTCTATATCTCTGAGACTATTTCTGTTTGCTTTGCTCATTCGTTCAGTTTTTTAGCTTCCATAAATAAGTGGTATTTGTCTTTCTCCAACTGACTTATTTCACTTAACATAATGTTCTCTAGGTCTATCCATATCTCTGCAAATGGTAAGATTTCATTCTTCTTTATAGTGGAGTATACTCCGTTGTGTAAATGTACCACAATTTCTTAATCCAGTCATCTACTAATGGGCATTTTGGTTGTTTCCAAGTCTTGGCTGTTGAAAATAACGCTGCGATAAACATAGGGGTGCATATATTTTTTTCGAATTAGTGTCTTGGGTTTCTCTGGATAGATACCCAAGAGTGGAATTGCTGGGTCATATGGCAGTTCCATTTCCAGTTTTTTGAGATACCTCCATACTGATTTCCATAGTGGCCGCACTCTTTTTAAAATTAACAGATAAAAATAGCAAAAAATTGTGTGAGTATTCAAAAGTATATTTTCCTGGGATTTTATACCTGAGGGCAAGCTGAGCTAGAGGAAAATCTAACAGTGAAAATGCTTGGAGACATTTATAGAGAGAAATAGAATAAAATGAATAAACAAAAAAGGATGACTGGAACTAGAATGTTCCCATTACTGAGAAATCTAGTTATTAGCTTCACTTTACAGGTGAGAAAAATGACTTTAATTTTTTGCATAGTATGTAAATTTAGGGTGAATTAACAAGTACTTGCTTTGTTATAATCCCCAGCCCCCCAAAATACTAGCAAGTGAATTCTGCTCCACCCTGTTGTTTCTTTTTTATTTATGTTTATTTCTGAGTAAAGTCATAACTTTTGCACCTGTTCTGCTACTCAAGAAAGCATCTTGAATCACTTGGCAGATGTGCCAGTGGCAGAGGAAAACATGATGTCCTGAGAAGCTTATTAGATGAACTCTATGATAGGGTTTGTTACATTCAATCCTCAAGGCCATCTCATCATCTTTCTCTTTAAAGGGTTTGTTGCAGTATAATTCTTATGAACTGGGAGGTTGTTTTAGTTTGGGAAATTTTAATATTTCATCCTGTCCTTTAATGTGGCTGCCAAAGTCTTTTAAAAGTAAAAATTATACAGATTAGGATGATTGAAAAAAAGTTTTAACCACTTTAAACCATTTACCATTGAAGGTAAATTCAGGAAGATAAAATTAATACAGAAGCCCAAGTATGCCTCCACATGGCATTGTCACGTTGAAACTAGACATGCTGACATCCCAAAATTTAGTGGTTGACAACTGAGTGTAATCAGCTGTGTCATGTATCCTGGAACTTCCAAGACTCATCAGTCAGTGACATTAATGGGGTCATATCAACATCAGTGGTTTACATTTGATTGTCTCTTGCCATCACCTGCTGAAAGAAGACCTCCTACCTTTCAAAGTCTTCCCAAAGTATGTTTCGTGTTTCTGGTCTTTCACACACATTTTCCTGAATGACACTTCTCTTAAGTTTGCCATCTCTCCCTTCTCTTCTACCTCAAAGCCTGGCATACATGTGGGGACAGGGACAGAGTTGTCCCATTCCAGGGCTTATTACACTCTGTGAGTCTTGGTGGACTGTAAGGCTGCTTGTACTCTCCATATGTTAACAAAGGTTGTCAGGAAACAGCTTGTAAGTTCCTTGCAGCTCTCTTGTAAGTTTCTTGCAGCCCTCTCACTTTCCGGGATGTAATCCAGGAAGGTGGAGATGGGAGGGTGTGTAAATGAAATACTGCTGTACTCTGAGCAGCTGTTCTCTATTTCTGAGGTCTGGTTACCTGGCAAAGTGGAGTGTTTCTGCCTTTTTGTGCCCTTACAGGGAAATTTCTACAGAGTTAGGTTCTCTGCTCTGGGAAGGCAGAGGTCAAGCCCATCTTGTTTATCTCTGCACCACCATAGAGTAGGCATACAATAAAAACTTATCTCTCTGTCTGAGGCCATACCTTTTTCAGCATAAAATTCTTTTGGGGCCTGCTGCACAAGTTTGTCAGAGTTGTCTAAGTTCTGTCTTAGGTATAAACTAGAATCTGACTACATTTAATATGTCTCATAAAATCTTTCGTAGTTACTTTGGACTAAAATGCTTTAACCCTAAAGAGATTAGACATTATGATAAAATTTCATTGCCCTTAATGTGTTACCACCATTTGAACTTAGACATCTCTTGATTTCTATCTTCTTTCTTTCCCTTTTTAAAATTATAGACAATTGTGGGCATTTCAATAATTTAATCATGATGAAATAATTGCCCCTTGACTTGCCACTAACAAACTATGTTGAGCTAGGGTTGCCAGAGAGAACACAAGATATTCAGTTAACTTGGAATTTCTGGTAAATATAATGAAGGAGTTTTTAGTACTAAGTCCCATTTTTTTTTTTAAGATTTTATTGGGGAATTCGGGGAGGGGAACAGCATTGGGGAATCAGGGAAGGGGAATAGACAAGTTGCTGTCCTTTTGTTCTTCAGTCTAGTTGCGGACGTCGTTGCTTCACTGGCACATGTTGGTATCGTCATTGCGCTCTTCCCGGATGAGGCAGATCGGTGGCCAGCTTCTGGATGTCGCTCACCGCGGCTATTGGCAGCTCACGCTGGCTGCCAGCTGCTCACGCTGGCTGCCGGCCACTCACTGTACCTTATGGCAGCCCACTGCAGCAGGGGCTGCAGCCTACACTGTCGCCGGGGCTTGCACAGCCCAGCTCCAGGTGGAGCTGTTGTTAGCTGTAGAGGGCAGTGTCACTGGCCCTCATATTTGGGATCCGAACCGGGGCTGCTGGCATCCCAAAACCAGCTCTCAACCAATGCGCCATTCGGCTAGCCCAGTCCCATGTATTTTGACAATGGAGCATTGTCCTAAATTTCTACTAAAAATTATTGTTTATCTGAAATTCAAATTTAATTGTTTGTTCTATTTTTCTTTTTTCTGAATAAATCATTTTTCTTTTCTGTGTTTGTCTCTTCATCTGTAAAATGGAATATCAATCTTGTGAACCTCATTAATCTAAAGTTCAAATGACGTCAAGCACATGAATGTTCTCTGACAAGTAAGAATTTGCCATAAAAATGTGAGACATTACTAGACATTCAACAAATGTTTGTTGAATATCTACTATTTGCCCCGGCTGGTGTTAGCACACTTTTGCTGTAGTGAATTCAAAGCAATAGAAGACAGGTTTTGCTTTTAAGGAACTTTCTAGATAGCTATTAAGACAAGCTTCATGGTCTTTTAAGCCCTACAGAAGATAAAGAAGTGTGGCATAAGGAAGTAAGAACTCTGGTGTAACATCCTGGAGGATGCTGGGAAGTGAGTCCTGAGTTGGCCCAGAGGACTTAATTGGTCCTGACTCATTACTGGGAGTCCTGAGTACATCTGTGACTGCCCTGCAGAAGGCCAGAAACAAAGCTTTAGAACAAGGAAGGAATTGTCCCTGTAATCTAATTTCAGATCCAGGTTCCCTGTTCCAGTGTGAGTTAACTTGTTCCTATTTTTAATTTTAATTTGAGCTTAAATAATACCTTTGCAAATCAAAGTAACATAATGTTCTTTGCAAATGAGAAAAGTCCCCAGTATCCCATATAATCCATCCCTTAAGTACATATTCAAAATGTAAGATGTTCGTTTTTTTCATTGATTCATTTATTCATTCTTCATTCAATAAACACGTATCAAGCAGTTGTTAAGTGACAAGTAACATACTAAGTATATAGGGCATTTAGAGATAAAAAAAAAAGAGGCAATATCATTGAGGTGCTCATTTCACATGTTTTTATAAATGGACCCTGATATCTTATTAGAGATCCTCGTAATACAGATAAGCTTCCAGTGTGCCCTTGAACTAGGTACCCTCTTTCTGCCTATGGGAGGAATATCTTTTCTCAACGGACCTGATATTGGGGTACGACCACATGATCCAGATCAGCTGAACAATCTGGGTCCACCCAATTCAACATAGTTTTTGAAGAAGAGGATAATTAATTCCATGTAAAGGCTTCCAATCTTATGAATCCTCCATCTGCCTGTGAAGACACTGAGACAGACTCAGGAGGGTTGTCTGTGATGGTCAGTGTTTTGTACTTGCTACCTTTGTTCAGCAGCATCTAATGGTTAACCTCAGACTTGGCCAGTGGATGGAGGTGTATTGCATCCTTGCCCATATGTTGTCTCTCTTAAGGAAAACACCCACAGCAGAGGATTTAAGTAGCTTGATCTGTGTGAGAGAGTTAACGTTCCTGGAAAACACTTCCTAAATAAGAGGGGGTGAATGGATCCTGTGGGACTAAAGAAAGCTTTGTTTCTCAGAAAAATGTCACAGTGTAACTCCCAACTGTATCCAGATTTCCAGCCACATATCCTAGTGCATCATCTCTCTCCTAACACATCCTATGCTCCAGCCATTCTGAGCTGTTAATGATGGTACTATGAACTTAGAAGGAATTCACAGACCTGCAAAAGAGAAATATGCTCCAAATACATTTTGTCTTCATATATGCTATTCCTTTTGCTTGGAATATCCTTCACCCCAATATCTTCACATAAAGCTCCTATTCATCCTTCAAAACCCTCTTCAAATGTCACCTCTTTTGTAAAATTTTCTTCAGCATCCCAAGGCAGTTAGTCAATTCTTTCTCTGGGCTCTAACAGGACATTTAATATCTCAATCATAGAACTTACCACACCATTCACCTAATTTACTTGCTTATCTGTCTGCCTTTCCATGGCACACATTGTTGGCTGCCTACCAAAGACTTTCCCCACCTCTTCTTTCTTACTGATAGGAGCTTGATACTGTTCAGATGAAATAAAGTGACTGGGGAGGGTACTTTAGCTGGAATCCAGGAAAATTTTGTGAGCAGAGACCTGAGAAATGAAAAGAGGCAGCCATTTGAGGAGAGGGGGAAGGGGATTCCAGGCAGAAAGTGATATCAAATGCTAAGGCTCTGGGGCAGGGTGAGTATGGCATGTTCAGGGACTGAAAGCAGTCCATGTGGCTGCACCATGGTGAGTGGGTGGGAGATGAAATTACATCAGGTAGACCACGCAGTCTGTCTAGGTCTAGTTCAGGGGTTGGCAAACTTTTGAGATGGAAGAGCTGCCAGGGGTCAGCAAACTGCAGCTCGTGAGCCAAAGGCTCTGAAGTAAAATTGAAAATAAAACAATCATAATTTCATTTATAAAAATTTTAAAGGATATTATTTACATAATGGTGATTATGTAAAAATATATTTATATCTCTCAAATAATTTTTAAATTGTTGTGAGGGACAGGATTGGCTCTTCCAGGGGTCAGCAAACTTTTGAGATGGAACGTATCCAAAGAGCCGCATGTGGGTGGTGAGCTGCAGTTTGCCGACCCCTGATGGAGGTTATGGTAAAAGTTTGAAATTCACGATAACTATAATGGAAAAACCCTAGAAGGTTTTAAGCAGAGGAGTGATGTGCCTTATTTATAGTGATAATGAGGGAAAGACTAGGAGCCTGTGAAGACAGGGGCTAGTGCAGAACTCCAGGTGAGAGATAGTGGAGATCAGGGTAGGGTTATGCCAATCGGGATGATGAGAAATGGTCATATTTGGCTTCTATTTTGCAGGTAGAACTGAGGAACATATTAGTGGATTAGATATGGAGGATGAGGAAAAGAGAGGAATCAAGGATAATTCCTAGGGTTTTGGATTAAACAGATAGAAAGTGGTACCGTGTTTTCAAGATGGATAGGGCTCAAGGGAGTGAGACAGCAGATTTGGGGAGAAAATGAACAATTTCATTTTGATCATGTTCATTTTGAGATGTGTTTTGGACAGCAGGTCAAGGAGTTAAGAGGCAGTTGGATAATAGTCTGAATTTGATGGGAGAGCTCTGGGCTGGAAATTTGAGAGTCCACACAGTATAGACGATCTTTCAAGCTGTGAAATTGGATGAGGTCACATGTGGGGAGAATATGGATGGAGAAGAAAGCCAAGACCAGAGACCCAGGGTCACATCAATATTTAGAGGTTTGACCTAAGAGGCTAAGACAGTAAAGGGGATGGGGACCGGTGTGCTATGAAGTACAGGAGAACCAGCTCAGTGTGTTATGGGAGCCTGGAGAAGGTCATGCTCACGGAGTGGGTAGTCGGCCTTGTTGAATGCTGATGAAAGAGTAAGTAAAAATGGCCCGAGAATGGACCTGTGTCTTTGGCAAATGGAGGTCTAAATGGAGGACCATGGAGTGTTGTTTTACAGGTAGGGACAAAGCATAACTGCAGTAGGATGAAAAGAAAGTCATTAGTCCCTAGTTCTACGAGGACAACCCTTCTCCTTCATCCTAAAAGTGTTTAACTTGCAAAACTGAAACTCTGTCCCCATTAAACAACAACTCCCCACCCTCAACCCCCTAGGCCCTGGCAACCACCATTCTACTTTCTGTTTCTATGAATTTGACGGCTTTCGATACTCATATATGTGGACTCATAGCATTCTTCTTTTTGTAACTGGCTTATTTCACTTAGCATTAGGCCTCAAGTTTCATCCATGTCGTAGAATGTGTCAGAATTTCCTTCCTTTTAAGGCTGAACATATTTTTTTAGACTTTTTTTTTTTTAAGATTTTTATTGGGGAATTGGGGAAGGGAACAGTATTGGGGAATTGGAGAAGGGGAACATTTTGTTTTTCCAGGACCTATCAACTCTAAGTCAAGTTGTTGGTCTTCAATCTTAGTTGTGGAGGGCAGAAGCTCAGCTCTAAGTACAATTGCTGCTTTCAGTCTAGTTGGGGGCAGGGGATGGGGGTGAGGTGGGAGGAGTGGCATGCAGCCTGCTGTCCCATATAGGTGTAAAACCAGCAACATTGCTGCTAAAAGCACATGATCTCACCAGCTCAGCGGCAGCTCAGCTCAGGCACAGCTCACTGGCATGTGGGAATCGAACTGGCGACCATGTTCTTCAAGAGCTCACACTCTTAACAAACTGAGCCACCCAGCTGGCTCCTTTTGTAGACTTTTTTTTTTTTTTTTTTTTTGAGGGCAGAGTCACTGGCCCTCACATGTGGGACCGAACCGGGGCCGCTGGCTTCCCAAGCCAGCGCTTAACCACAGCACCACTCGGCCAGCCTAGACTTTTAATGTATATTTTATGTTCTGTTATTCCCCCCGCCCCACAGTTCTAGACAGTTCTACTCTTGGTTATTCCTCCTTGTATCAGGGATTTTTGCAGGACTAGAAGAGCCAGTTGAAAAAAAATGCTTTTACAGTTTTTTGAACTCTAAGCCATGGAAGATGTAACTCAAGATTGGTAAGGGGTGGGGCATAGCGGGGGCAGTCAGGAAAGAAGAGCACTCTTGGGTGTAGCAAAGGAGAAACAATTCCCTCAGGACAGGGAGGGATGGAAATCAGCAGGTAGAAGATGGTGTGGATGTCAGAGGTCATGGATTGTGGAGACTCGAGGCCTCTGGGCTCCAGGACTCAGCAAAGTATTTGGGTCTCACCTATGGGGTAGAAGGAAGGACTTCAAAGGACCACATGAACTTGGTTTTGAGAATACCATAGCAACTATCATTGCTTGGAGGTAAATGGCCTTTGCTCTATTTTCCAGGCACTTTTTAAGCTTCTGGATGCCTGGGCAATAATGACTGAATTTCTTCCAATCCATTGAGATCCACCTCAATTCAGAATTATGTTGACCTAAATAAAGAGGTATTTCCTTTGTACCTCAGTTTATGGACTAAAATCCCCCCCGACTATGCTCTACAGTTTCCTGCAATGTCTATCTCTGCTAAATACAAAGCATTGTAATTAACTCACATGCATCCAGAGCATAGGGATTTATCGAACAGTGGGATAATCAATTTGAAAACACTGTGAAAAACTATGAACCCCAAATAAACGGAAAGGGAGACATAGCAATACCTTGCTCAGGATGAAAACCACCATCTCATGAATCCAGGTGCTCCAATAAACCTGAGACCTGACAAAACTATGGTGAGTAGACCCCTTTAATAGTGTATGATCAACAATATTAGTTTGGATATGTTAATATCTTTTACCATCAGGAGAGCAGGAACTAGCATGGAGCCCAACAAAATAGGTCATCACTTTTGTTATGATTTTTGTTAAACACAGAGGAAGGGAGGGAAGAAAGGAGGACAAAAGGTTGCTTTCTTTACCTTCTTCCTGAAATTCTACTTTGCATCCTAGCAGTGCAAACACTCCTGGGAAGAGTAGGCTATGGTGATAGGAAGCAGATATCAATCATTTTTAGTTACACTTGGCTCCTTCATTGGACCTGAGCAGATTTGCTAGAACGTGTAAACCCTGTGAGTAGTTCGAGGAAGCTCCCTCCTAGGGAAAAGCTCCTCCTCTTCTCCCAAATAATTTGGAGTGATGAGAATAAACGTGACTCACTTTACAGTTTGGCTCAGGGCACTCTAACCAGTACCAGACCATAGCACCTTTGATGCAGATAGTAATTTGATCATTTCTACAA
The DNA here is from genome assembly GCA_033961575.1 of Aselliscus stoliczkanus. NCBI lineage: Eukaryota > Metazoa > Chordata > Mammalia > Chiroptera > Hipposideridae > Aselliscus > Aselliscus stoliczkanus. The sequence goes on along the minus strand of CM066727.1, from coordinate 99,063,989 downwards.
GAAATGGTTCCTACTCTCGAAGGACGGCTTCAGTCTCCGCACAGTTGAATTTTTTGAGGGTCAATCGTTTTTTGCTGGGAGTCATTCTTTAGGTTGGTGGTGGGGTTCACTTGAGCATGGGCAGTCCTGCACGTCGCAGTGCCCTATCCGAAAAGCCCACAGGAAACATTAATCAGGTGCAAACCGTACAGACGAGAGCATGGTGTGGGGCTGCGGGGTAGCAGAGGAGCAGCATCTGTCTAGTGTTTGCTTGAACACCAAGCCCAGGAGGATGGGTTGCCTAGCAGCTCCCAGTCACTTCAGGCCAGTGCTAAGCAACAAAATGCAATCTGTCAGCCACAGCCCATCCACGTTTTCTCCTGGATTTGCGAAGACATGTAGGTATTTCAGAAGTATTTAATTAGTTTGAATCTCATTCACTTCCCCATCTGCATCAGGTACTCAGCCTCCCGTCTCCCCTCCCTTCTCCCTCCCTCCCTCTGATGGTGGTGGGGAACTAACCCTTGCAAAAAAATTTCGTGCATTTTAGAGCACAAGAAAATGAGAATTTATCCCTTTGGTTACATTAGACATATCCCACTTTTCATTAAGCCATTTCTCTGTGGTCATTTTCAAGGCTTCTTACTGACATACAAATAGTTAGATGTACCAAAAGAAATTGTGGACACTAGGGAAACCAGGACCCATACTTCGTTATGAGGGTAGCCATGCAGCTACCTTCTTGCTCCCCCACTGAAAGGAGAGAAGAAGTTGTGATGGTTACAGGGCTCAGCTGATTTCTGCGACCAAGGAATTCTACATGTTAATCCATTTTTGCTTTCTAATTCTCCTGATAACCCTATTATTTCTGTTTCACAGTTGAGGAAATAGGCTCACAAGTCAAAGTCTCCAAAACACAGGTATAAGTTCTTCAGTGGCTCTAAGTTGCATCTGGTGGCTCTAAGTGGCATCTGGTGGGCTCTTTGGGAAAACTCTAATCTGTTGAGAAAACTGTAATGATTCTGAAATCACTTTGTTTGTTTGTTTGTTTGTTTACTCCAAGACAAGATGTAATTTAGAGGGTTGCAAAAAACAGGAAGTCAGTGGTTGGGCATCTTGTAGAGGATGAGCCTGGAAAAGGGCTGAACAGATTGAGGAGGGGGTTGCAGCACTCTTCAACCTCTTTCCAGTGGAACCACTGAAAAGCAGTGGCATCTTTGGGTTCTGCCGGCTGGTCTTTAGTTTTCAGATGGCAGTGCAACAACTGGTAGCAAGGGTGAACCTAGATTGTACTCTGTCTCCGCCCCCCACATTTTGGTTGAACTTCAGACATCACAGTTCACGAGACCTGGTGTGCCTGTGTGTGCACCAACACCCACCTTTGCAAATACTCATAGGTCCCTGCTGCTGAGAAAACATCCATCTATCCAGTAACTGGATTGAAAGTAAAAAAAATATTAATCCTTCTTGACATCGTGGAGCCCCATTCCCCAGGTAGAAACTAAAAAACATACAGAGGAAATCGAGTGACCCAGAGTATAGAAAGGGGAAAGAAAAGAATGAAGAAACTTGGTTCAAGGTCAAAGTGAGCAAGGTGAGAATTTACAAATACATCTCTTCATTTTTGGAATAGGCCCCTTAAAAGCTTTTTGTAAAGAGTTTTATGATATTTGAATGCTCTAATACCTGAACATCATTCCCTACACACAGACACACAGACACACACACACAGACACACACACACACACACACACACACACACACACACACACACACACACACACCAACGCTTTGTTAAGCTATAGATCTCAGATCGCCTATGAAGAGTATTATTATTTAGGGCAGTGATTCTTTTTTTATTTTTATTTTTTAAAGATTTTATTGGGGAATTGGGGGAGGGGAAGAGCATTGGGGAACCGGGGAAGGGGAACAGACAAGTTGCTATCCTTTTGTTCTTCAGTCTAGTAGTGGAGGACATTGCTTCACTAGCCCATGTTGGTATCATCATTGCGCTCTTCTTGGGTGAGACAGATTGGTCGCCGGCCTCTGGACGGCTGCTCACAGTGGGTCTTGGCAGTTCACACCTGCTGCCAGCCGCTCAGGCTGGCTGCCGGCCACTCACTGTAGCCTATGGCAGCCCACTGCAGCAGAGGCTGCAGCTATGCTGTCCCGGGGACTCACAGCAGCCCAGCTCCAGGTGGAGCTGTTGTTCACCATCTTAGCTGTAGAGGGCAATGTCACTGGCCCTCACATGTGGGACCCAAACCGGAACCGCAGGCTTCCCAACCCAGCACTTAACCACCGCGCCACTCAGCTGGCCCGTTGATGAGCTCTTTTAGCTTATATTTGTCTGGGAAGCTTTTTATCTGTCCTTCCAGTCTAAATGATAGCTTTGCTGGGTAGAGTAACCTCAGTTGTAGGTTCTTGTTTTTCTCACTTTGAATATTTCCTGCCAATCACTTCTGGCCTACAAAGTGTCTGTTGAGAAATCAGCTGATTGTGTTATGGGAGCTCCCTCGTAGGTAACTAACTGCTTTTCTCTTGCTGCTTTAAAGATTCTCTCTTTGTCTTTAACCTTTGGCATTTTAATTATGATGTGTCTTGTATGGGCCTCTTTGGATTCATCTTGTTTGGGACTCTCTGTGCTTCCTGGGCTTGTATGTATATTTCTTTCACCAGGTTTGGAGGGTTTGCCATTATTATTTCTTCCAGTAGGTTTTCAATCCCTTACTTTCTCTCTTTTTCTTCTGGTACTCCTATGATGCAAATGTTGGTATGCTTGATGTTGTCACAGAGGCCTCTTACATTATCCTCAATTTTTTGGATTCTTTCTTTTGTGCTGTTCTGATTAGGTGTTTTATGATACTTATTTTCCAAATTGCTGATTCAAGTTTCTGCTTCATCTAATCTGCTGTTGATTCCCTTTAATATATTCTCTATTTCAGTTATTGTAGTCTTCGTTTTTTACCAGTTCTTTTCATATTTTCCATTTCCATTTTTGTGTTTCTTTCTCTTTTTTGAAGTTCTCACTGAGTTTACCGAGTATCCTTGTTACCAGTGTTTTTAACTCTGCATCTGGTAGATTGCTTGTCTCCATTTTATTTAGTTCTTTTACTGGAGCTTTGTTTTGTTCTTTTATTTGGGACATGTTCCTTTGTCTCCCTATTTTGACTGGCTCCTTTTGTTTGTTTCTATGTATTAGGTAAGGCTGCTATGTCTCCTGATCTTAGTAGAGTGGCCTTATGTAGTAGGTATCCCTTGGGGCCTAGTGGCACAGTCTCCCTGGTCACCTGAGCTGGATGCTCCAGATATGTTGCTTGTGTGGGATGTGTGTGACCTTCTGTTGTAGTTGAGCCTTGGTGGCTGTTTCTACATCAATGGGAGGGATTAACCATCAGGTTGATTGATTGTGAGGACTGGCCATAACTACAGTGCCTCCACTGTTGTGCAGGGTCTGGCCCTACAGAGTACAATTTGCATTAGCAGGGCTCTGGTGCCTGCTGAATCTGCCCTTTAGGCATGTCTTTTGTGGAGTAGGTAGGTGGTTCTCTGGTGTTGTCTGAAGCTGGACATCAGGTGTGTTGGTTCTGGTGCCTCTTGGGAGGAGCTCTGTTGCAGGCCAAGGTCAGCTGCTGCCTATGCCTGGCCCAGGGCCACTTGGTATGAGCTAAAAAGTGATCTGTGGGGCTGGCCAAGTGGCTCGGTTAGTTAAGAGTTAGCTTAAGAGCGCGATCTCTGAGGAACAGGGCTGCCAGTTTGATTCCCACATGGGCCAGTGATGCTGTACCCAAGATGAGCTGCCACTGAGCTGCCAACAGGTGGCAGGATGGCTCAGCTGGTGAAAGCATGTGCTCCTAACAACAAGACTGCCTGTTCAATGGTGGGCTACGTCCACCTGCAACTAAGACTGAACTCAGTACCTTGAGATGAGCTGCAACCTGGATGTCTCAGTGGTTAGAGCATGTGCTCTTAACAACAAGGCTGCTAGTTCAACTCACCATGGGATGATGGCTATGCCTGCCTGCAACTAAGATTGTAACACAGCACCTCGAGCTTAGAGGCTACGAGCTGCTGACGGGCAGCCAGATGGTGACTAGCGCCCTCCACAACTAAGATTGAAGAACAACAACTTGGCTGGTCCCCCTCCCTAATTCTCCAACACTGTTCCCCTCCCCCAATTGCCCAATTAAAAAAAAATTAAAAACAGGGGAAATATGGCAAGAGAAAAGCCAGGAAGGCAAGTGAGTGCTGGTCACGAAGGACTTTCTGAACCAAGTTAAGGGAGTTTGTAGTTTAAAATAAAAAGAAAAAAAAGTGATCTGAAGATGGTTGCCACCAGCACTGACCGGTTTGAATGTTCCAAGGAGTGGCTAAACTGTGACCCTAGGCTGGCTGCTGCTTAGCAAGAGATATGGGACAAACTGAGGCCAGATGCTTTTGGTTTGGGTTTTGTGAGCCTTTGAAAGATTTTAGGAAAGTCCTCAGCATGAGTCAACGCAGGCCATTTATATGGAAAAGCTACTGGGGAAGCAGCTTGGGTTAGACTGAAAGTTGGGTGGAACAGGGTGTCAGGGAATCAGAGTGAAGGAACAGTGTTAGCTGGGTTGATGGAGGCTCAGATATGGTGGCTGCCTGTATCTGCATGCCAGGAGAGGGGAACAAAATGGTTCCTGCCCGGAAAGAGCTGCCCCTCCAGCCCTTGCCAAGAAGACAGATAACACAGTTCTTCCCCAGACAATTCAATTCCTCCTTGTACATCCCTGGTGCTTTTACAACTGCTGCCCCAGTGCTGGAGCTCAGAGTGAGGAGTCTGTCAGTGAGGAAGTCCATGTGCGGGCCCTTTAAGAGAAATATCTGTGACTCCAGCCACCCTCCGTCTCACTCAGCCACAACCTCTGCTGGTTTTCACAGCCAGAGGTTATGAAGAGTTCTCTTCCCTGAATTGGAGCCCTAGGTTGGGGAGCCTGGTGTTGGGCTGGGTGGGACCCCTCACTCCTCGTGGGGGGGGGACCTCCGCAGCTGATACATCCTTCCTGATTTCTAACTGCCACACGTGTGTGTGGGACTGTTGCCTGGCAACTGCTGACCTGCTTGCTCCCCCCCGTGCTTGTCCCATGTCAAAAATGACATCATAAGGAAGTGTCTCGGAAAACCAGGACCCGGTGGAATGATATCGGTAAAACTTCCTTGAGGGAGCATCCCGGAACACTGGGGCCTGGTGGAATGATATCAGGTTGTATCCCTTACCGGATGCTTTCTTTACCTTGGAGCCATCCTCTGGAGTAAAAGCGTGGGTGCTTGAAGGCACAGTATGTGCTAGAATGCAAACGGGAGTTGCGGAAAGATAGCCATCAGGCACGCAACCTTTCACAGCCCTTGAAGAGAATAAATCTTTCTTCCTTTGATGTTTCTCAATAAAAGCTCTGGCTTGGCCCGATTCGGGGCCCTCAGTTCTAGTGAGACTGGTGAGACTGTTGGTCCCTTGGACCCAGCTTGCACTTAATCACTGGCTGTTTGTTTTTATTTCAACCTTCGCCACTCCTTCCCAAGTGTCATTGCTCTTTGTTGTGTGGGAGGTGACATGGGACCAGTCCATTCTGCATCTCTGCCACTCCTACCAGTCTCGACATGGCTTCTGCATATCTTTAGTTGTAGGACTTCTGTTCAGCAAGACTTCAGGCAATTCTCAATGATGGCTGTTCTGTAGTTTAGTTGTAATTTTGATGTGGTAGTGAAAGGGCAAGATAGCATTTACTTTGCCATTTTGACTGGAACTAGGGCAATGATTCTTAAACTTTAATGTTCATATAAATCATCTTATCAAAATTGGGCAGGGTGGGTTGATTGAGGGTGTGGCCCAATGTTCTGGATTTCTAAGAATCTCCCAGGTGATATTGATGCTGCTGGTCCAAGAATCTTCTATAATTTGAGTAGTAAGGTTGTCTGAGTTTCCTGATTCTAGTTAGAAATTGGGCCAGAGGGCCCTACAGATCCTTCCTAACTTTAGGATGTTATTTGGGATCACAGTGTGGTTTAAACTCAAGCCATCTAAAACAGAATAATCTGCAGATTCACTAAATTTCACTCTGTTATTTGAAAAATTCCCTAACAACAATCTATTTTTTCCCTCAGTAACAGTGTGGTTTGAAGTGATGTTTGACATCCTGGTATAAAATTTCTGTGATTCTTTACCACAGTTCTTTGAGGTAACTAACATTATTCTCATTTTTGAGGTGAGATCATTGATAGCAAGTGCTGAAGTCAGGGCTAGAAGCCCAATCATTGGCCTTCAAATCCTAGATGGTACCTCTAACTACATATAAACACCTTAAAGACCCTAGAGAAAGGTAGCAGGTGTTTATAAATTTAGATCAGATCAATCCGCTGGGGTTTTTGACAAATTTTAGGAGGCTGGAGATGGCATTTGCAGGGAGAAGCATTGTTAGATCAGCCAACACTGGGGAAAAAGGAAAGAGATGAGACTGTATTCATTCTGACTGTCCCCTCCTGTTTCTCCCTCCCCTTTTTTTCTTTTGCCCTTCCTTCTCTTCTACTTTCCACACAGCTGCGTGTGCGCATGCACACACACATGCTGCTGTCAGTCTTGCCGTGGTGGCATGGCCTGGCTGACCCAGAGGAATCGGACTAGAATTCATTAAAAATGAGATATATTATACTTATTAATTTCCTTGTGTTAAAAGTAATTTAAAGGTATTAATAAAAGTATGCATTTATTGTATCACCTTTTCCAGGGTAGTGGGGAGGGTATTTGAAGAAAGATTGTTTAATCTCAAGGACAGGATTTCTAATCGTAAAATTTGAGAGATTCTCTTTGGTGCATGTGGGAGTGGGAGTTTGTGATGGAAGAAGATTGTTGCAGAGAGAATGTCACTACCCACAGATGGCTAAATGCATCCCCAGCAGTGCCAGCCCAGGCTGAGGGGAGAGCCCAGGGCCCCCACTCAGCAGTACTATACACTGTGGTTTTTAAAAGGTGCTTGACACCATTAAAAAAAATAGAGTCATATTAGGTGAGTTTATTCAAATGGCTTTGGAAATGGCCATGAAGTATGAACACAGGCTCTGGAGAAGTAAACAATGATTAATAGCAATGTCTGCTGGGCTGCTCAAGGGATCTTTATTACATTTTATCTAACAGCCTCATTAATGGTCTAGAAGAAGAAGACACTAACAGAGCTTTAATTAAATTCATGGTGGATATTAAATTGGAAGTGATTGTGAATCTCAGGGAGGACAGAAAGGCAACCTAAGAGTAGGTGAGAAATAGCAGATAAAATAAAATTCAGCATTAATGGGTGAAGAGAAATGCCTTTGAAATGATTCGCAGGGAAATAATGAGGGTTTCAGAGATTGGTTTATTGTGTGCCAAGCATTATCCTGGGTGCTTTAGAAGTGTTAACTCATTTGTTCTTTGCAATAAACTGATGGGGTAGGTGCTGTTGTAATTCTCATTTTGCAGGTAAGGAGATTGAAGCAGGAAGAGGTGAAGTGGCTTCAAGATGGCATGCAGGTGACAAATGATCTAGAAATTAAAAAGAAAATCCCCTTGCGTCTTTGTGTCTTGCATTTCTTTTTCTTTAGGATTACAAAGCAGTAATAAAACCGTGCTTTAAAAATGTTCTTGGTTATTTGGTTTTAGTGGAAATGGGTAACTTGTGTATTAGCCTAAAGAAAACCTATTTAAAGAAATGCTTTTCAAAGAAAGATGTTTACAGCATCCATTTCATTGCACCATGAATTTGGGCATCCAGTCAGCCTGCTCCAAAGAGGGCAACCACCCTCCAAGCTCAATCTATCAGAAAGCATACTGTGTATGTGGGTGTCTGATCTGCTTTGTTCAGGGTTGCATCACCCGGTTTCTAGAAGAGTACTCAGAACACAGTGTACATTCAATAAATAATTATTAAAAACACTTTTACTAGGACACGTTGATTTCACATCAGTTTTAATTTGGAATTCAGAAAGCATCAGGCAGTGATAGCAACAGCAGAGAGAAAGGCTGTGGATGCCAGGTAATGACACACTTCTGCTCCGTGCACTTAGAGGTTTGAGCTATGACATAGCTGCCATTTCTAATGGATAATCTGGGCAAATAACTGTTTCTTTGCCCATAACTAGGGGTCGTGGCTGTGCCCTCTCTCCAGCCTTCACTGGGTTGGGAGAATGAAATGAGAGGAGGGTTGAGAAGATGGCTTCAACCATGAGGCATAGCACGAATGCTGGTTATCATACAGTTAGGACCTCACACTGTGTTTATCAAATTTGATGTCACCTCCAGGTAACTATTTGGAAAACAATTCAGCTAGTTTAACCATCAAATAAATGTACTATGTATAACACTAAAATAGTCCCAGATAATGTGGTTCATCACTTAACAGATGTTAATGGGCCATGCCTTCTTTCCAGGTGAGCTTCAGAATCTTTGGGAATGGGGCCCAGAAAGGTTGTTATTAAAATGGTTCCTGGTGATCGTGATGTTCGACCAGGCATGAGAATAAGGACAAGTTCAAGAGAAAAGCTGCTTCCTAAGGGGATAGTAGAAAGGCTGGGAGAACAAATGGTTGGAAGACAAGTAAGTGGCCAAAGGATGCCAAAGGTTGAGGAATACTGGGGAACCTTGATTTTTAGTGGGAAAGAGGTCATAGGAAATGGTGTCAAAGTCAAGGTCAGAGACTGAGTGCCTTGCAGGGTAAATGCAGGGCCGTTTCCTATGGATTTAGGCCTGCCCTAATGACCTCATTTTAAATTAATTACCTCTTAAAAGGCCCTAATTTCAAATACAGTCACATTCTGAAGTTCTGGGAGTTAGGAATTCAACATAAGAATTTGGAGTAGGGAGACATAATTCAGCCTGTAACAGAAGTGTAAACAGATTTAAGTTTTAAAAGGCTTCTTTGGCTACTGGGTGGAGGATGCATGGAAGGGATGAGACTGTGACAGCCAGAAGCCCTCTGCATCTCCTGTCATAGATCAGCCTTGGCTTATGCCACACAGTATGATACGTAACACCTGTTCCAGGTGACATTTCAGCTCTCTGTTCCGTCTCCTATTATAACTTTATTGCATTTTTATGTAGAACATTCTAATACTATGAAAATCTAAATACTGCTTTATAAGCTATACTTTTTAAAATAATTAAATGAGACACTAGAAAATTTTACGTTGGAGCAGTACCTCCAAGTTTGAGTTTAAAACAAACAAAACATCCTGTAGTCATCCAAAAGCAAATCAGAATGATTTTTTTTTGTAATTTAACTATTAAAACACCAGATGAATAATTTTACATTATTGATTTTTTTTTTTTGCTGAAATATCACTTGAAATACAAATAGATGAACAGATACGAGCTGTCTTTTAAAATATGCTTCTCTGACTTGTCAGTGTTTTAGAGAATGAATGATGAAAGAAAAGGATATTATTTAGCTATTGAAAATTCATTTTATTTTTCTAGTGTGTTACTATAAGAAAATCTGGAACGCAAATCGGAACAAATCAGAATTGTCTTTCAATTCAAATCATCATCATCATCAACACATATTCATCCTAAGGAAAAGCTCTCTGAAGCTTTAGAAGGCAGTAGAATGGAAGAAGCACACCCAGAGAATAAGCTGCACTAAGAACAGAGGAAATGACAGATAACCAGAACCATTAGTCATTCAACAAGATGCATTTTGTACCCACTGCACAACAGCAGAGCTCAACTATGGAAGATGGGGACCACCTGGAAAACTGGATCACAAATGGGAAGCTGGGGCTTGGTCATCCCAGAGCAAATCCAAATATGTGGACAAAAGGCCCAGGAGTCAACACCTGTCAGCCACCAGAAATCACTGCAGGTGAGTCTTGAACCCAGCAAAGTTTGAGACCATCGTCAGAACCAAATGTATGCTGTGTGACGTGGGCGGAATGAAATGAAATCAATTTCTTGTGTCTGCCTTGGGGATTTATTGGAGAAGAAGCCTGCATGAAAACATGAAATCACAAGGAAGCACACCACAGTGAAGCATTTCTCGACTTCAAGAGACCATTGCTTTCATTTCGCCTCGTCCTTGTATTTTGCAATGAGCAGCTCACACAGAGAAGGCCGTGCTGGGCTTGGAATCCAGGCCTGTGGCAGCATCTGCTCCACTCTGTGGTGACATGTTGACCACCACCCTCTCATTGCCTCACTTAAATTCAGATAGATACACAGCACATGGTCCTTACAAAGACGGGCGTCTAGTTTTCTATTGAAGATGCGTGGTTTTGTGTTTTCCAAGGGGACACATAATCCTTGCTCTTTCCCAAGTTTGAAATCATAAGACCCTGCTAACATTCTGCAAAGCGTGGCTCTGGGAAAATCTCACCATCTGTGCTGGTTGTTGACTGGAACACTGACTGGAAAAAAACACAAGGTCACCCAGGCAGTGCATGTGGCCTGTTGAGCCTCACTGATTCCTGGAATTCTGAAGTAGTCTGCTGGAATTAATTTTTAACTTTTCTAGGTATGTTTCTTGAAATAAAATTTTGATCCTGCTGAAGAAAAAATAAAGGCACTGGAGATTATTTTTCTCCTAAATGATTGGAGGAGAATTAATATCATTTTAGAATGCAAAGCATTTTATGTAAGAACAGAAAGGAATTAATTACTCCACATCTTGAGGGATTTAGGCTCTAAAGAAGGAACAGCTGCCAAGAGGAAAGTGCTACCATCTCCTTGCCAACTGGACTTTGAAAACAAATGGACTATCACCTCTCTTGCAGTTTTCTTGGGTTTTCTTATCCAAGGCCATTGCTTCAGGTACCCTCTACATTCTGAAGTCCTCCAAATTCAAATCCTCAGCCCCTACCATACTGAGGAGACAACAGTGATCATCTTCTTGCCTACTGGTCCCTTGGCATAAGGCATCCTAAGTTCCCTTGTGGTAGATAAAGCTGAAAGTTCAAGAGGACTCTTCCTGTGTCCAGTGGGTTTATCCCCCTTTGAGAGCCAGAATTGTGAACCCATAGAGCTCAGAGATGCAAGGATGAGAAACAAAAGCTTCCCACGTGGTGATAAGTTGGGCCAATCCTGCTCCTACCCTTTGGTTCCCAAATCTGTGCATTTTTCCTGCTGGGGACAAAGCACTGTACACTGGTTACTGTTTAGCATGTACCCCATCCATGCAGGGTATTCCATCCGAACTGGCTCATCAGCTGTACCTTCACTAAATAATTCTGTCTTCCTGTTAGGCCAGCAACTTCTGGGTAATGTGATATTGGAGAGATGAGTAGGTCCCAAGGTCATGTGCCTGCTGCCTCATCTCCTGTGCTGTCAAATGTGTCCCTTGGTGTTACATGGAATGCCATGTTATGTGAACTGTGAGAATGTGGATCAAACACTCTGGAGTCCTCAGACAGTAGTGCTAGCTGAGGCACTGTGAGCAAGAAAGGCAAACCCATCTGAGAATATTTCAATTCTGATAAGAGGAGTCACATCTCTTCCAGGGTGGAAGAGTCTTGTATAGTAATTTTCTCACCAAGGGGCTGGTTAGTCCCCTTGAGGGAAGGTACCATCTTAGGACCCTGTTGGTTGGTTTTGCTGGCCGAGTTTCATTCAGCAATGGCAGAAGCAGACCAGTCTTAGTGAGAGGAGACCACACTGTTGGCCTGCCCCAGGGAGACTCCATTTGTGTGATCATTGGGTCAGCACAATCCATACATAAAGATTTAAAAATTTCCTCAGTTTAAATTTGAAAAACGGTATTTATAAATATAACTCACATAGTCAGAAGCTCTTGGGTTCTAATTTTTAAGACTCTCAAGGAGTCTCGAGACCAAAATGTTTGAGAAGCACTGCCCTAGACCTATCACTGTCATAACTTTTGGTCGTGTGTCTGCCGCTACCCATGGGCTGGGGATTGAGACATTGTCAGTCTGCCTTGAAACTCTGGACTGAGAATGGTGAACGTGGCTCACCAAAAGGAAATCTAGGAACTGTTGTCAGCAAATGGAGGATGCACACTGTGCCCAAATCAAACAAACCACAAAAGCAAACAATGGGTGTCTACCACCTTAAAGATCTTGGTTTCATTGCTTTTGAACCTTCAAGGCATGTAGAAGAGACACTGTTTGTTCAATGACAATGAATGAGTGAAAGAACGAATGAGTGAGTGAATGAATGAATGAATGAAAAAAGGCAGGGGAATGATCCAGATAACCTCTTGAGGTACTTTATACATCTCCTGTGGAAGTACATTTTGAAGTCTATATCTGTGTATGTATGAGAGAGTGTCTGTGAGTGAGTGTGTGTATATGTCACTGTGTGTGTGTGTGTGTGTGTGTGTGTGTGTACATTAAGCAGGTAGGAGGATGGTGATCATAACTTGGGAGGTGGCACTTTCGAAGCCCCACAGCCAAAGAGGGGCCCTGAGAAGGTCAGACCAGTTGCTAACAGGGGACATAAAACAGGCTGCAGCAGTTCGTTCACTGCCCACCCTCTCCCCCTGCCCCATCAAGGCACAGGCATAACCAATGAGGGAGCAGAAATACTGGTGGGAGAAGCTGAGACACCAGTCACAGCTCTACAGGGAGGCTCATGAGTTCTCCGGTAACGGTGTTGAATATGATACTTAAACATGGCATGGCAAGTCCATGGGACAGTGAGCTACAGTTATGCATTTGGAGGAATTGCCTTTTGGAAGTGATTAAATATGGCGTCTGTGTATCTGCATGTAAGAGATACACGTTTAGGGATGAATTTACAGGGACTCGGAAAACAGCGCAGTTAATAGAGCCCTGAAGGACTTGGGTGGATGCCAAACAGCTGTTGGGGGGAAGTGACAGAGACACTTTTAACGAATGATTGCGCTGTGGGTGCCCAGGGCTGGGAGATTGCTGAGGCATCAGAACTGGGCTGAGAAGGCTTAGAGGAGATTGCTGATCACATCCCAGACTACAAGCCATATGCTGCCTGCATCATTGGTGCTGCTGTTGGAACGCTGAGCAAGTCAGCACCACCTGTGCAAGTATTTCCTTTCTTTCTCTGAGAGAAGGGCCAGTAACTTCCTGTTTTCCAAATGCCTGAAATTGAAATGTGTGAAATTGGGTATTGCTAGCAAATTTACGGAAGCCCAGCAAAGTGTTTTGAAATTCTAGTAGGGACTTCATTACCAACTAGAGATGGACGGCTCTGACAGGGATGGCTGGGACCACAGAACCCAGGAGGAGTGGAGGTCTCAAGGAACGTGATGTCTGCAGCAGGCGTGGCATCCCGAGACGGGGAGGACTGGAACTGGGTAATGGAATGTGCAGTGAGCTGAAGATGAACTTTCTCACCTTGATCTGTCCTCAAAAAAGAGGTGTTTACCACTTCTGATGATAAGAAAATATAGAGAAATATACAGGTTCATAAAGTGAAAGCCACCTAGGAGACCTGGACCTCCATCAGTATAACTGCTTGGAGGACCAGATTTTTGAAATGAAATTTAGATTTGAATTTAGACTTGAAATATAGGATTATGTTATATTCTCAAATTCCCTCTCCAAAAACAAACAAAAAAAGACCTTTTATTTAGTATGATGGGTAGACACCTTCCTATATGTGGAGATATATATATATATATATATATTTGATTTAAAAAGTTTTAAATTTAATTTGTTTAAACTAAACTAAAACAAAACAAAGCAGTTCACCCATTTTCCCATCTCACCCCATTTTTGCCTCTGGCGACTACCAGTCTATTCTCTGTATCTATGGGATTAGCTTTTTTTTTTTTTAGATTCTACATATAAGAGAGACAATATAGTATTTGTCTTTGTGTTCCTTTGTCTGACTTATTTCACTTAGTATAATGCCCTCAAGGTCTATCCATATGGTCGCAAATGGCAAAATTTTAATCTTTTTTAATGGCTGAATAATTATCTATCTATCTATCCATCTATCATCTATCTATTACATATCTATCTCTGTATAAATATCTGTTATACAAGTATATATTTATATATAGGTGTCTCCATATCTACCTATATACCACAATATCTTTATCCACACATCCATTGATGGACATTTAGGTTGTTTTCATATCTTGGCTACTGTAAATAACAGTGCAATAAGCATGTGGTGTATATATATTTTTGAACTACTGTTTTTGTTTCCTTCAGATAAATACCCAGAAGTAGAACTGCTGGATCATAAGGTAGTTCTATTTTTAATTTTTTCAGGAAACTTCATACTGTTTTCCATAGTGGTTACTCCAATTTACAATCCCACCAACAGTGCACAAAGGTTCCCTTTTTTCCACGTCCTCACCAACTATTATTTCTTATCTTTTTGATAATAGCCATTTTAAGAGGTATGAGGTGATATCTCATTATAGTTTTGAGGTGCATTTCCCTGATGATTTAAGATGTTGAGATCAGTTCATGTGCCTATTGTCTATCTATGTGTCTTCTTTGGAAAAATGTCTAGTCAGATCTTCTGCCCATTTTTTAATTGATTGTTTTTACGCTATTGAGTTGTATGAATTCTTTGTATATTTTGGATATTAGCCCCTTATTAGATATATACTTGTATGATTTGCAATTGTTTTATCCCTTTCAATAAGTTTCCCTTTCATTTTGTTGATTGTTTCCTTTGCTGTGCAGGAGCTTTTTAATTTGATGTACGCTTACTGTTTATTTTAGCTTTTGTTGCTTTTTATTTTGGTGTCAGGTTTTTAAAACATCATCCCCGAGACCTATGTCAGGGAGCTTACTGCCTATGTTTTCTTTGAGGAGTTTTATGGTTTCAGGTCTTACATTCAAGTTTTTATCCATTTTGAGTTAATTTTTGTGAGTGGTGGAAGATAGTGGTCCAGTTTCATTCTTTTGTATGTGGCTGTTCAATTTTCCAAACACCATTTATTAGAGAAACTGTACTTTCCCATTGTGCATTCTTGACTCCTTTGTCATAAATTAATTGACCATATAGGTGTGGGTTTATTTCTGGGCTCTTTATTCTTTTCTGTTAATCTTTGTGTCTGTTTATGTGCCATTACCATACTGTTTTAGCTACTATAGATTTGTAGTATAGTTTGAAACCAGGGAGTGCGATCCCTCTAGCTTTGTTCTTTTTTCTCTAGATTGCTTTGGCTATTTGAGGTCTCTTGTGGTTCCATACAAATTTTAGGATTGTTTGTTCTATTTCTGTGAAAACACTATTGGAGTTTTAATAGGGACTACAGTGAAGTTGAATTTAGCTTTGGATAGTATGGACATTTTAACAATATTAATTCTTGTAATCCATGAGCACAGAATCTCTTTCCATTTATTTGTGTCTTCTTATTTACTTTTATTAATATCTTGTATTTTTCAATGTATAGTTCTATTACTTCCTTGGTTAAATTTATTCCTAGGTCTTGTATTATTTTTGAGGCAATTTTAAATGGGATTGTTTTCTTAATTGTTGTTTCTGGTAATTCGTTATTAATGTAAGGAAATGCAACAGATTTTTGCACATTGATTTTGTAACCTGCAACTTTACTGTTTATTAGTTCTAACAGTTTTTTTTATGTGACATTTAAGATTTCTACATATAATATTATGTCAATTGCTGAGTAGTGACAGTTTTATGTCTTTCTTTCTAATATGGATGCCTTTTATTTCTTGTCTTTGCCTAAGTGCTGTGGTTGGGACTTCCAATACTTTGTTGAATTAAAGTGGTGAGAGTGGGCATCCTTGTCTTGTTTCTGACTTTAGAGGAAAGCTTGCAGCTTTTCACCACTGAGGAGGATGTTAGCTGTGGGCTTGTCATATACTATCTTTATTATGTTGAGGTATGTTCCCTCTATACCCTCTTTGTTGAGAGTTTTTGTCATTAATGGATGTTATATTTTCCAGTTTTCTTCATGTAATTAATTTATAGTTTTATACTATTGTGGTCAGAAAAGATGCTTGATATGATTTCAGTCTCTTAAATTTATTAAGACTTGTTTTGCATCCTAGCATATAGTCTATCTTGGGAAATGTTCCTTGTGCACATGAGAAGAATGTGTATTCTGTTGCTTTTGGATGGAATGTTCTTCAAATATCTGCTAAGTCAATCTAGTCTAACATATCAATTAAGGTCAATATATCCTTATTGATTTTCTCTCTGGAGTATTTGTGGGATATTAAAGTCCCCTACAATTATCGTATGACTGTGTATTTCTCCTTTAGGTCTGTTAATATATACTTTGTATATTTAGGTGCTCCTATGTTGGGTGCATAAATATTTACAAATGTTATATCCTCTTGTTGGATTTACCTTTTTATCATTATGTAACACCCCTTTTCATCTCTTATTATAGTCTCTCTTTTAAAATCTATTTTGTCTGATATAAGTATAGCTACTTCAGCTTTCTTTTGGTTTCCACTTGCATGCAACATCTTTTACCATTTCTTCATTTTCAGTCTATGTGTGTATCCTTATATCTAAAGTGTGTCTCTTATAGACAGCATATAGATAGGTCCTTAAAAAAAAAAATCCAGCCAGCCACTCTATACCTTTTGATTGAAGAATTTAGTCCATTTACATTTTAAGTAATTATATTGATAGGTATGTGCTTACTGTCATTCTGTTAATTGTTTTCTAGTATTTTTTGAAGTTCCTCTGTGTTTCTTTCCTCTTTTCTTGCTCTCTTCCTTTGTGGTTTGATGGCTTTCTTTAGTAGTGTGTTCATATATATTTTTTTTATATATTTTTCTCTTTAGCATTTGTGCATTTACTATAGTTTTTGCTTTGTCATTACCATAAAGCTTACATGTAACAACTTATCTTTAACAGTCTGTTTTAAGTTGATAACTTTAAGTTTTATCCCCTTTTATAGCTCAACATTTTTACTTCCCCCACAGTTTATGTTTTATGTCATATTTTACATCTTTTAATCTTGTGTACCCCTTAACTAATTATTTTAATCATAGTTATTTTTATTACTTTTGTCTTTTAATCTTGATACTAACTTTATAAGAAATTAATCCACTATTTACTATATAGAGAGGATGCCAAAAAAATGTATATGCATTTTAAGAGAGGAAAAAACTGTATTAAAATTTTAATACTCAATATATACTGATAACAAAATATGAATAATAGTCATGTCTATACATTTTTTTGGCACCCCCATATTTACTTCTCCAGTGAGATTTATTCTTTCACATGTGTTCTTATTTCTAATTAGTTACTAACTATACAAAAATATAGTTACAAAAATATAGAAATAAAAAGCTTACAATAAATAGCACAGATGTATTATTTGACATGTTTGGAGTTGGGAAGATTGAAGTCAATGAAATAGAATAATATGAAATAGAGGCTGGTGGCAGTGAATGGCATGGCAACTGGACACAGGAGACAGCGACTAGATGAAAAAATAAAAAGGGTGTAAGGCAAGTACTTGTTAGAAATGTTAATATTGAATAAACATTGTGTGGAGAAAAAGAATGGGTTAAGAAATCTAAGTAGGGCCATTTAAGATATACAAAATGAATAAAGAGGAAGGAAAAATAGATAATGATTGATATGGCCAATCACCTCCTCTGCTTCAATTAGTCTTCTATGATTATACATTTGGTCCATCTTCATTAATACTTGTCTATAGTACTTTCAGAACTGTTATTTGCAGTTATTTGAAAGCAAAAGGAAGCTGTCAGGGACCCTGGGTATGTTTTAGAGTACCTTACTGTGTTTATTAACATTTTTAGATAATCCACAAATGCCAGAATAATTCTACCACTAAAATGTACAGACCCAGGTAAGAAGATAACTAGAAATATAAGGCAGTATGTGGTAAATGCCAGGTAAAAGGTCTAAGTGATGGCTTCAAACTGGTTCAATGGTGGGAAGATATCTTTGTGGGCAGTGCAGCTCATTGCAGGGACCCAAATGCTTAGGCTTCCAGACACAGAGGGAATCTGTACAGAAACCTATTTTAAAGAACACAGATGTGGTTGCGGATTAAAGCATGAATGAAGGGAGGACAGACTTGAGTCAGGGACATAAATTGGGAGATGATTGCAAAATATCAGATTGAAGACCAAGAGCCCTGTTTTCTAGTGGTGACAGTGGGGTTGGAAATTAAGAAATCAATGGAAGAATCCACAAAACATGGTTGCTAATTGGATGTGGAGATCAAGAGAAAAGGAGTAATCAAAGGTAGCTCCAAGAGTGGCACAGAAGGAATAATGCACTTCTCAGCAGGAATAGATGTTATTTTTGGAAAAGAAAGTAATGAACTTGAGATGTGGTGAGTTCAGGGTGGCAGGATGTATTCTTAGAGGAACTTCTGGCAGGTGTTTTGTGGTAGAATCTGGCAATAGTTCCAAGCTGAATGGTGACATGAGAGTCATCTGCATACAGGTTATTGTAACTGAAAAATTGAGAGTGAATGCATTGCCTGAGGGAGGAAATTTGGAGAGAAAGGTGACTACAGAGGATATTTGAGGGGTATGCCTTTTAGCAAGTGTACAAAAGAAAGGAGCATTGGTAAATAAAGACAAAGAAAGTACACTATGAGAGTGAGGCAGAGAATCAGGATGGTTAAAGCCAAGGTAGGAGAGAGTTTCAAGGAAGAATGGGTGAAAAATGTGAATTGCTATGAAGAGGTCCAAGAGAATCAGGACAAAATATTTCATGACATTTTCATTACAAATAAAGAATTTGCTATATTTGTTTGTTATAACTTTGCTTTAATGGACTTTATTTTCAGAACAGTATTAGGTTCACAGAAAAGTTAAGCACAAAGTATCGAGAGTGCGCATATACCCCCTGCCCCACACACATACAGCCTCCTCCAGTATCAACATCTTGCGCCAGAGTGGTACATTTCTTATAATTGGAGAAGCTACATTGACACATCATTATCATCAAGGTTCATAGTTTAATTAGGGTCCACTCCTGTTGTTGTACAGTCTGTGGGTTTGACAAATGTATCTGCCATTATAGTATCATACAGAATAGTTATATTGTCCTAAACATCCTCTGTTCTTCACTTGTTCATCCCTACCTCTCTCTCCTCTTACTCCTATCAATCACTGATCTTTTACTGTCTCCATAATTTTGCCTCTTCCAGAGTGTCATATAGTTGGAATCATAACACAAATAATATAGATTGGCTTTTTCATTTAGTAATGTACATTTAAGGTCCCTCTGTGTCTTTTCATGGCTTGACGGTGCATTTCTTTTTAGAGCTGAATAATATTCCACTGTCTTGATGTACCACAGTTTATCCATTCATTTACTGAAGGACATCTTAGTTGCTTCCAAGTTATGGCAATTATGAATAAAGCTGTTATGAATGTACAAGATTTATTTATTTATTTATTCATTTATTTATTGTCAAAATACATTTCATATAAAATTTACCATCTTAACTATTTTTAAATGTGCAGTTCAGTGGCATTAAGTATATTCACAATGTTGTGCAAACATTACCACTATCCATCTTCAAAACTGTTTCCATTTGGCAAAACTGAAAGTCTATATCTATTAAACAGTAAATTCCCATTCCCCTTCCCCCATTCCCCGACAACTACCAGTCCTCTTTGTGTCTCTATGATTTTAACTACTCTGAGTACCTCTTATAGATGGAATCATACAGCATTTGTCCTTTTGTGTCTGGTTTATTTCCTCAGCTTAGTGTCCTCAAGGTTCACCCATGTTGTGGCATGTGTTCGAATTTCCTTTCTTTTTAAAGCTTAATACTATTCCGTTATCTGTATATGCCACATTTTGTTTATTCATCCATCAATGGACACTTGGGTTGCTTCCATATTTTAGCTATTGTGAATAGTGCTGCTATGGACATGGGTGTACAGATATCTCTTCAATTCTTTTTGGTATATACCAAGAAAGGGAATTGCTGGATCGTATGTTGATTCCGTGTGCTTGATTTTATGTAGACATATGTTTTCAACTCATTTGGGTAAGTAGCAAGGAACATGATTGCTCCATAATATGGGAAGAGTATCGCTCAGTTTTGTAAGAAATGGCCAAAATGTGTTCCAAAGTGGGACTTTGCATTTTAACCTGCAATTAATGAGCATTTCTGTTGCTCCACATCCTCACGAGCTTTTGGTGTTGTCAGTGTTTTGGATTTTTGCCATCTAATAGGTGTGTAGCAGTATTTTATTGTTGTTGTTTTTTTTTAGATTTTTTATTGGGGAATTGGGGAAGGTAAACAGCGTTGGGGAATCAGGGAAGGGGAACAGACAAGCCGCTGTGCTTTTGTTCTTCAGTCTAGCCGCAGAGGACGTTGCCTCACCGGCCCATGCTGGCACCACCACCGCGCTCTTCCCAGATGAGGCAGATCTGTCGCCGGCCTCTGGATGTCGCCCACAGCGGCCATTGGCAGCTCACGCTGGCTGCCGGCCACTCACCGTAGCCCATGGCAACCCACCGCAGCAGGAGCCGCAGCCCACACCGTCACCAGGACTCGCACAGCCCAGCTCTAGGTGGAGCTGTTGTCAGCTGTAGAGGGCAGTGTCACTGGCCCTCACATGTGGGATCCGAACCGGGGCCGCTGGCATCCCAAAACCAGCTCTCAACCACTGCGCCACTTGGCCGGCCCTTATTGTTGTTTTAATTTGCAGTTCCCTAATGACATAAAATGGAACATCTTTTTGTGTGCTTATTTTCCATCTGTACATCTTCTTTGGTAAGGTGTCTGTTCAGATCTTTTGTCCATTTTAAAATCAGGCTGTTTGTTTTTTTTGTTTTGTTTTGTTTTGTTTGTTTTTTTTCCAGGGCAGTGTTACTGCCCCTCATAAGTGGGACCTGAACCGGGGCCGCTGGCTTCCGATGCCAGCACTTAACCGCCGCACTCCTTGACCGGCCCAGACTGTTTGTTTTCTTATTGTTGAATTTTAAGAGTTCTTTATATATTTTGGACAACAGTATTTTATCAAATATATATTTTACACATATTTTCTCCCAGACTATAGCTTGTTTTCTTAAAGAAGATGGCTGGAATTTTCCATTTATCTTTCTGTTTTTAATTTCTAGTTTAATTCTATTGTTATCTGAAAGCTGGCGTTGTATGATTTCTGTTCTTTTACATTTGTCAAGATCTGTTTTATGGTCCAGGATATGGCCTATCTTAGTGAATGGTCCATGTGAAGTTCAGAAGAATGTGTATCCTGTTGTTGGATGAAGTAGTCTGCAGATGTGTGTTATATCCAATTGATTGATGGTAGTGTTGAGTTTAATTATGTCCTTACTGATTTCCTGCTTGCTGGATCTATGTATTTATGAGAGAGAGGTGTTGAAATCTCCAACTATAATAGTGGATTCACCTGTTTTGTCTTTTTTTCCTTGCAATTCTATCAGTTTGCCTCATGTAGCTTGACACTATTTTGTTAGGCACATAAACATTAGAATTGTTATGTTTTCTTGGAGTAGTGATCCTTCATGATATGTAATGCTGCTCTTTAACTCTCATAACTTTCCTGGCTATGAAATTTGCTCTGCCAGAAATTAATATAAACTAATATAGCTACTCTAGCTTTATATGCAATGTGTTTTCTATTATTGACTTGTAATTTATATGTGTTTCTATATTTAAAGTGGATTTCTTGTAGACAAGTTATAGTTGAGCCTTGTTTTTTGATCAACTCTAACAACTTCTATGTCTTAATTGGTGTATTTAGGCCACTGCTATTTCAATATTGATTGTGGGATCAATATCTCCCATATATATTACTGTTTTCTATTTGTTGCCCTCGTGCTGTTTCTGTTTTCCACCCCTTTTATGCCTTTTGTGGTTTTTTTTTTTCTGTATCAACACAGTGATTTTTAATCTGAAAATAGAAATGGAAAAAAAATCTGAGAAAACATAAATTAATAAGGTGAATGATTTAACTTTCACATACTATAATTTCCAGCTTCTAGTTTAACATAAGATTTTTGCTTTGGATCAGATTAGATGCATAAAAAGGAAGAAAAAAAGTATTTTTTTTTTTTTTTGAGGGCAGTGTCACTGGCCCTCATAAGTGGGACCCGAACCGGGGCCGCTGGCTTCCCAAGCCAGCGCTTAACCGCTGTGCCACTCGGCCGGCCCAGAAAAAAAGTATTTTAATTGAATTTATAGAATTGTAAGCACAAATAGCCTCAAAATATTTCATTGAGAAGTGTAGCATCCGTGAGATCATGGGGAAAAAATGGTGTCATAGGCAAATTCTAAAATGGCCCCTGTCTCCTGGTATGAACTTCTTGTGTGATCCTTTCCCCTCATTTCGGCTTTACCCAGTGACTTGCTTCTAACAAAATAAGGCTGCGGGAGTTTTTGTAGATGTTCTTTATAGTTGGGTAAAGTTTCCCTCTATTCCTAGTTTTCTGAGAGTTTTTAATCACGAGTGAGTGTTGAATTGTGTCAAATGCTTTTTCTTTTTTTTAATTTTATTTTAGTTTTTTTTTATAATCTTTTATTGTGAAATAAACATTTTTTAAAAATTACTTTCAGGTGTACAACACAATGCAATAGTTATACTTTTTACCCCTCAAAGTGACAACCCCCCTCCCCCAGTTTGCCACCCTACTCCTCCCACCCCATATCATACATATTTTGATTCCCTTCCACAGTATACTCCACATCCCGTGTAATATATTCAATTACAGTTGGTATACAATATTATACAACATCAGCTTCAGGTATACAGGGCTGTGATCAAGCCTCTACTCCATCCATGAAGTGGTCTCCCTAACAGGACATGTGACTATCTGACATGCCACAAAATTTTTACAACATTATTATATCCCCCGAACTGTGTTTCCTATCCCTGTGGCAATATTGTAGTTGTCTATTTATGCTGTTTAATCCCTTTCCCTTCTCCCTTATTCCCAAACACCCCCCCCAACTAGCAACCCTCAGTTTTTCCTCTATAGCTATGAGTCTGTTTTCTTTGCTCGTTCATTCAGTTTTTCAGATTCCACATGTAAGTGAGATCATATGGTATTTGTCTTTTTCTGACTGACTTATTTCACTTAACATAATAGTCTCTTTACAACATTATCAATTACATTCCCCAAACTGCCCCCCATATCCCTGCGGCAACATTGTAGTCACCCACCTACATTGTCCAAAACCTTCCCCCTCTCCCTCATTCCCACTCCCTCCCACCCAGCAACCATCAGTTTTTCCTTTATATCTGCTTGATATGATTTCAATCTTCTTAAATTTACTGAGACTTGTTTTGTGGCCTAACGTGGTCTGTCTTGGAAAATGTCCCATATGCACTTGAGAAGAATGTATATTCTGTTTTTTCAGGGTGAAATGCTCTAAAAATATCAACGAAGTCCAGCTGGTGTAAAGTGTTGTTTGAGGCCACTCTTTCTGTGTTGATTTTCTGTCTAAAGGGTCTGTCCATTGGTGACAATGGGGTGTTGAAGTCCTCTACTATGATAGTGTTACTGTTGATCTCTGTCTTTATGTCTGTCAAAATCTGTTATATGTAATAAGATTTTTATTAGGGTTATCGTGCCCTTCTTTGTCTTTTATTGTAGTCATTTTAAAGTCTATTTTGTCCAAAATAAGTACTGCTACTCTAGCTTTTTTTTTCGCATTTCCATTTGCATGAAATATCTTATTCCATCTGTAAACAGCATATACATGTGTCCTATTTTCTTATCTACTCAGCCACTCTCTGTCTTTTGATTGGAGCATTTAGCCCATTCACATTTAAAATGATTATTGATAGGTGCATATGGATTGCCATTTTGTTATTTGTATTCCTGGTCTCCCTGGGTTAGCTTGTATACCCCTTTCTTTTGTTTAAAAAAGCCCTTTTAACATTTCTTGTAATGCTGGCTTGGTGGTAATGAACTCCTTAAGCTTATTCTTTTGTGAGAAGCTCTTTATTTCTCCTTCAATTTTAAGTGATAGCTGTGCTGGGTAGAGCAATCTTGGTTGTAGGCCTTTAATTTGTGTCACTTTGAATATCTCCTGCCACTCCCTTCTGGCCTGCAGAATTTCTGTAGACACGTCAGTTGTTAGTCTAATAGGAGTTCCTTTGTATGTAACCTGCTGTCTTTCTCTTGCTGCTTTTAGGATTCTGTCTCTGTCTTTAACCTTTGCCATTTTAATTATGGTGTGTCTTGGTGTGGACCTGTTTGGGTTCAGCTTGTTTGGAACCCTCTGCACTTCCTGGGCATGTATGTTGACTTCCTTCAAATATATTCTCGACCCTTTGCTTCTTCTCTTCTCCTTCTGGTATTCCTATGATTCGTTGTTGCTGTACTTCATCTGGTCCCATAGGGCTCTTAAACTATTTTCATTGTTTTTTATTCTTTGGTCTTTTTGTTGTGCCAACTGGGTGATTTCTGCTATTTTGTCTTCCAAATCGCTGATCCGCTCCTCTGCTTCATCTGCTCTACTGGTGATGCCTTCGAGTGTGTTCTTCATTTCAGTTATTGTATTCTTTAGTTCTAACTGGTTGTTTTTTATGATTTCTCTATCCTTCCTTATGTCCTCACTAAGTTTGTTAAACCTTCTTATCATCAGTGTTCTAAACTCTGTCTCTGAAAGGTTGGATCCCTCTGTTTCATTTAGTTCCATTTCTAGAGGTTTTTTCTGATCTTTTACTTGTGACATGTTTCTTTGTTTCCCCATTCTGGCTGTCACTCTAGGATTGCTTTGATATATTAGATAGATCACCAGGAGAACCCTGGCTGGATCACGCAGGCACACAGCTCACGGCCCAACACTCCCAGGAAAACTCCCAGTCTCAGCCTGTCCCAATCAGGCGCTCACAGATCAGGCCGAGTAGCCCGACAACCAATCACCAGCCTGGCAACCCTGCAAGCGCAGTGCAGAGAGCGGGGACCAAGGTGCTTGCGCACTCCCGTGTCTCAGTGAGCAGCCTGTTGGAGCCAGAGGGCACCCGCCCAGCGTTTCCCTTGCAACGCAGTATAAGCCGGGCAGAGAGTGGGGATCCAAGGCTGCATGTGCGCGCGCATGCACACGAGCACTTCTGCGCCAATTCCACCAGACCAATGAGGTCCTGGACCTGATCCTCCGTGGGAGGGCCCAACCCTGACAAAATGGCGGCCTCCTGTACACCACTTGCGTGCAGGCTCCACACCAGGGGATCAATAGTCCAAGAACCTCTAGCTTTTGTACTAAAGGTGCTCAGTTCAGTCCGTCCCCGCAGGCTCCCGGGCCCGGCTCACACAGCCACTCCCTCCACCAGTAACCAGGTCAGTGCTCACCAGCGAGCAAGCCCATGCGCTGGCTCCACTGATTCTCCAGCCGCTCTCAGCCTCACCGAGCTGAGCAAAGAGAGTCCTCACTAATTTACTGCCGGCTATCTTGGAACTTCTCTTCCCGGCAAAGGAACTCTGGGCTGGTGAGCTCGGTGTGCGGCCGGAGGGTCTCTCTCCCCCAACCAGACAAGCTTTCCACGGCTGGGGCTTCCCTCTCAGGGTTTGCCCTCTCTTGTCTCCACCCATCCTACCAGACCCGACACGGTCTCCTCTTTAAGTTCTTCGTTTAGTGGTTGTGTTCATCTAGTGTTCCGGGACCTCCAGGGTTGAATGCTGTATAATTTGTTTGTAATTTTTGTTTGATCCTGGGAGATAGTTAGCACAGTGTCTGTCTATTCCGCCATTTTACCAGAAGTCTGCCTTTTGTGGTTTTAATTGGGTATTTTGTATTATTCTGTTTTCTCTTCTTTCTTAGCATGTCAATTATACTTCTTTTAGTACTTTTTAAATGGTTTCCCTAAAGTTTGCAATATACACTTACATCTTATCCAAGTGTACTTTTAAATAACACTCTACTGCTTCACAGGTAGTGCAAGTACCTAATAATAACAAAATATTCCTAATTCTTTCCTCCAGTCTTTTGTCTCATTACTGCCAGTTATTTCATTTCTTTTGTTATAGTCATCAAATAATACATTGTTGCTGTTATTACTTTGAACACACTGTTATCTTTTAGATTGATTAAGAGTAAGAAAAATAAGTTTTTTTATTTTCACTTATTTCCTTCCTTCCTTCCTTCCTTCCTTCCTTCCTTCCTTCCTTCCTTCCTTCCTTCTTTCTTTTTATTTTTTATTTTTCTTTTCAATTGGGGAATTGGGAGAGGGGAACAGTGTTGAGGAATTGGGGAAGGAGACTAGCCAAGTTGTTTTTTTTTTTTTTTTTTTGAGGGCAGTGTCACTGGCCCTCATATATGGGATCCGAACGCAGGCCACTGGCATCCCAAGCCAGCTCTTAACCATCGTACCACTCGGCCGGCCCAAGTTGTTGTTCGTTAATCTTAGTTGTGGAGGGCACCAGTCGTCATCTGGCTGCTCATCGGCAGTTTGTGGCCTCTAAGCTCAAGCTGCTGTGTTCAATCTTAGTTGTGGGTGGGTGTAGCCACCATCCCATGTGGGAGTTGAACAGGCAGCCTTGTTGTTAAGAGCACATGCTGTATCCACTGAGCCATCCGGGTGGGAGCTCAGCTCAAGGTGCCGAGTTCTGTCTTACTTGCGGGCGGGCATAGCCCACATTGAACAGGTAGTCTTATTGTTAGGAGCACGTGCTCTCACCAGGTGAGCCATCCTGCCATCTGTTGGCAGCTCAGCTCAAGTGCAACATCACTGACCCATGTGGGAATTGAACCAGCGGCCCTGTTGTTCAGAGTTAGCACTCTTAAACTAACTCTTAACCAACTGAGCCACTTGGCTGGCCCATAAAGACATTGTTTTTATCTTTGATTTTTTATAGTATAAGTATGGCATGTCTAGGTGTAGTGTTGAAGCATTTATAGTGTTTAATGTTGTCTCTGAACATCCTGGATCTGTGATTGGTGTCTGATATTAATTTGTAGAAATTCTCAATCATCATTACTTCAGATATCCCTTCTATTCCATTCTCTCTCTTTTTTTCCTTCTGGTATTACCATTATGAGTATGTTATACCTTTTGTAGTTGTCCCACAGTTCTTGGACATTCTGTTCCTATATTTTTGTTCTTTGTTCTTTTTGCTTTTCAGTTTTGGAAGTTTTTATTGACATATCTTCAAGCTCAGAGAGTCTTTCCTCAGTCATTTCCAGTCTACCAATGAGCACATCAAAGGTATTCCTCATTTTTGGTACAGTGTTTTTGATCTCTAGCACTTCTTTTTGTTTTTTTTTCTTCAAATTTCCATCTCTATGCTTACATTACCCATCTGTTCTTGCTTGTTGTTTACCTTTTCCATTAGAGCCTTTAGCATATTAATCACAGTTGTTTTGAAGTCCTGGTCTAATAATTCCAACATTTGTGCCTTATCTGAGTCTGGTTTTGATGCTTGCTTTGTTCCTTCAAAGTGTTCTCAGGCTATTAGCATGCCTTATAACTTTTTGTTGAGACAGACATGATGTAATAGTTAAAAGGAACTCCTGTAAATAGGCCTTTAGTAATGTGGTAGTAAAGTATGGGGGAGGGGAAGCATTTTATAGTCCTATGATTCCGTTTGTCTTTTAGTGAACCTATGCCTCTAGACTGTGAACTTCAGAAGTGCTTTCCAATTCAGCCACCCTTCGCCCCATACCTGTTAGTGGAACAGGATGGATCAAGGGGCTGGAGTTGCATATTTTCTTTCCCCAAAGTCAGTTAGGCTCTGATAAATCCCCAATGGGTTAGGTTCTGGTAAAATAGTTTCTCTCGAGGGCAGGCCTTGTTAAGAACAGAGTGCTCTGGTGTATTTCAGAATGGTTACCTTTCCTTTCTCTCTTGGAAAGCTCTAGGGGATTTCTCTGCAGTATTCACTGTGAGAACCTGGTAGACCTCCTGGAGTTAAAACACAAAAATGTGGACACATCTCCCTAAAACTGCCCCTTCCCTGAGTTTAAATCTCTCAGACTTGTCCACTCTGAGCCTCCAGCAATTTATTAATTACAGGTCAGGTTTTCCTACTCTGTTACTGGTTTCCATGGAGATTTCTACTAGTGGGTTTTTGCTTCCAGTAAAGTTATGATTCTCTGTGTCAACCTGTCTCTTTCCAATGTAGGGACAATAATTTGTCTTGCGACCTCCATTTTCTG
This sequence comes from Aselliscus stoliczkanus, assembly GCA_033961575.1. NCBI lineage: Eukaryota > Metazoa > Chordata > Mammalia > Chiroptera > Hipposideridae > Aselliscus > Aselliscus stoliczkanus. The sequence continues at coordinate 99,036,009 of CM066727.1, read as the reverse complement.
ACAGATTTTTAGTTTGTTCAGTTTTTAACTTGTTAAGACAGAGTGATGACTTGCAAGCTCCTTACATGCTGGGCTGGACATTAGAAGTCCACAGTTATCTTCATTACTTAATTTAACACTTAGAGAATATCAACTAATAGTGCTCAGTCTTCAACCAGCATGAGTAACAACAAAGGAGTATTTAAGGTAACAACCTTGAGATAGTGGGGCACGTAGAAATCAGTATATTTCTGGAGGGGGTTTTGGATGCTCAGCCCATCTGTCTGGGTGGTGTCCCCTGCCAGGAACTCTAGGGGAAAGAACAACAGAAAAAAAGGAACGGGAACGGAAGGTAAAGCAAAGGTCTTAAGAAATGCTGACAACAAAAAATATTGGTTTACCAGATGGCCTGTTCAGAGTGCACTAGGAATAATGAAAGAAACATTTTTTTTCTTTACCAGCATTTTTTTTCCTTCATTGTAGCAGAATGGGTCATACAGGAATATTTAGAAGTTATTTCTCTGATACTGTAAACTTCGGATAATATCTACTAGAGCTCAAAGTGAGACATTATACTTTTACAACTTAAGCACATATAGATAAAGTAGACTTTTTGGCATATTCGGATGTATGGGCAATAATTTAAACTTCAAGAATATGTAATAATTATGATTCTTGATGAAAATAGAGAAATGACATCACATGAAGCAGTTTTTCTCAAATGGGAGTCAGATTCCTCCAGAGAGGAGTCAGAGCTGTCCACCAGAACATATTCTCAACCTTGACCGTTCTTGATGCCATCCTCGGTGTTTGATTCCTTTCCACTGTATTCAGCACCATCACCTGCCTTTTACTGTAGCTGGTCTTTAATCCATCCTTCTCGGTAGCTTGGTGAGAATGGTGGTGAGAAAGATAAATGAAGGTCCCTGAGCAGTGTTTCAGGGTTCTTCCTCCCCTAGTTAAAATTAGCCATTCCTTCTTTTATCTTGTATTGTGTTTTGTAATCTTGTTTATAATACTTATTATCTCTGTCTCCCTATCTCATTAGAGAGTGAGGTTTAGGAGCACCACTTTCTGTCTAATGTACCTTCTCACCTTGTATAGGGTTCAACGATGCCTATTATATATTGAATGCTCCAGAAACATTTGGTGGAAGACAATTGAAATGAATGAATTAAGCTGAACTATGCTAAAAAGAAATTGTTGTCCAAGGTCTGTAGCAGCACAGCATAATGGTTAAGGGCATAGCCTTTTCTTTAAGACCAGTGAAGCCTCCAGAATTTTCATACTGGATGAGCTTAAGAGTGGCTGGCTGGGAGAAAGGACAAGGGGATTTGTGCTAATGCTGCATTTGCATAGAAATCACCTTGTTTTTATTGACTACCTGACTATATCAAGTAGCTGCTCAAATCAATTGTTAGAACTACCTTTACTACAGGCAGATATGGGTAAAAACAATTTCTCCAAGCCTTAGTTCCCTCATTTATAGAATAGAATAATAATAAATATTATTATAACACTGACTCTAACAGAGTGTTTTGAGAATTACTGAGACAATTTGGGGTAAGTATTTAACTTAGGCCTGACATAGAGTATGAACTCAATACAAAACTATCATTATTATTACTGTATCGTAAAACCTTGGATTGGGAGTAACTTGGTTTGCGAGTGTTCCGCAAGATGAGCAAACATTTCTAATACATTTTTAACTTGGTAAATGAGCAATGTCTTGCAATACAAGTAGTTTGTTTCCAGAATGAATTATGCTCATGAACCAATGTATTACTGTATTAATAAAATGTTAGAATGTTAGAGCTAGAAGGGAGCTCAGAAACAGCAAAGATAGAGACTTTGGAGTCCACAGACCTGAGTCGGGCCTGTCTCTGCTCCCTCCCAACAGGATGACCTTGGGCAAAGGACTCCCCCAGCAAAACCTCAGTATGTGAAAATCACCTCGACTTGTTAAAATTCAGATTCAAAGGCTCCTCTCTGGATATTCTGATTAAATAGTTTTCTGGTGGGGTCCAAGGATCTGCATTTTACAAGATTCCAGGTGATACTGATCCATGAACCTTCTGGACCATAGTTGGTGAAATGTTGACTTAGTCTCTTGAAGTCTCAAGCCTCTCCCCCACACTGTGGGCCAGTGATACCTGCTTCATGGTTTGTGCAGTGAGGGCACCTAGCCTCAGATCTGCTTATTATGGGTGTTCAGAAACATTGGCTCCCTTCCCTTTAGATATAGTCTATTCAACTATCTTATCAACCTTGTGTATCCAGTGCCAGAGAAGAGACCAAAATCTTTAGAATGTGCTAGAAATGGACAGAAATCAGCTAACAAATTAAGGAGCATCAAACTGTAATGGGCAAGAGTCTGTGAAACACATTAGACATATTTTGAAAAATATAGGCTAGTAATAGAATGGATTCCTACTCCCTCCTCACAAATTACCCATGTATGGAAATCAAAAATTCCACTCTGATGAGCACATTTCCCTACTTTCCAATGCCAGAAACCAAGTGAGCGGCGAGCAGGGTCTGCACCATTACCACTGGCAGCAGGCAGTTTTATAACGAATCTTGAAAATGTGACTTCTTGCTGGCCTCTGATTCATTAATGTAATATTAGAAGAAAATCAACAGGGTCTAATGACCTCAGAGGACATTTGGGGAGAAGGCCAAGTCCATGCTGAACGGAATCAGCTACAAAGACAATGAAACTTCAGCCACCCATAAGCCCTTGTTTGCTCTGATGTATTCTATCGTCTTAGCTGGGGATTGCTCCTGCTGTTGCTATAGAATGGAGACTTTGAACTCCTGGTGTCTATAATAAGCTAGATGAGCTCATTTTTTAATGCTTTTTCCTTCCTGTTATACTTTTCAGTATGTTAAGCTGCTATTTAACTTTGAATTGTCACAATCTGTGGCATTATATAATGATACAGTTTTGCTGCTGTATAATTGGTAAAGAACTTAGTGATACTTATGATTGGAGTGGGATTAAAAACTATAAAGAAACATAAGGCTGTGTTTATGTAAATGCAAAAAAAAAAAAAAAGAAAGGAAATTCCATCAACTCTTCCAAAAACAAGTGGGCAAAAAATGTTAAGACTTCTTAGACTTCTAAGACTCCCCCCACCCCACACCCCCTTTCATTTAAAGAATATACTTTACACTGAACTTTCCCCCTTTTCATCTGCTGCTTTTGGACACAGGATATATAGCAGCAGGGAGGAGATGAGAACAATCTACTGAAAGCTGGTTCTGTTTAACAGATTAAATTCAAATTTGTTTTTAAAAAGAAAGAGCTGTAATGTTTTATTCAGGCTCAGCAATGACAACAACATTGCAGTAAAGCCTTCCTTAAGGAAAGAATGTTGTGATTATAAACTCCTAAAGAGAATTTTGAAACAGAGCTTGATGTGTCTATGGGGAGCTGTTTGTATGTTGTTTTAATTTATTCATACATTTCTTCACTTACTTAGCAGACATTGGCTGCTGCCTTCGTGTTCAACAGTGGATTGGAGAAGGGGAGGACAGCCCTGGGGCCCTCAAGAAGCACTGACCTCTATAGAATCTGCTTCCATGAGGTCCTGTGTGTGCTCCATCATATCACGTTCCATGTCTTAGGGAAACACTGATGGAGCAAACACGTGCTGGGTATTTCCTTTGTGTGGAGTGCAGGGCTCTATGGTCCTCGCCTACTCCAGGGGGGCTAGTGTGAGGGTTAAGTGGGTTTGTGCAGATAAAGCAGTCAGCACTTGCAGCCTAGAAAGTGTTTACTAGATATCTCAGGAATGACTGACTTCACCCCCAGGGGGAAGCTGTTGCTGAGAAAAGATGGACAGTGACCTTGTGGTAGTGAACTTCAGCAGGATGAGACAGTGGAGAAGGATAAGGCTTTTACCATCTTCTGGCAGCAGTAATTCTGCCTCTCTCCTGCAGTCACAGCTTTTGCCCTCTGGTCTACGTATTTTTGCTTGGGTTTCTGTCTTTGGCTTCAGCTAATTTGTGACTCCCTTCCTTTCTCCCTCCCCCTCTTTCTCTATCATTCCCTCCTTCTCTCCAGGTTTCTCTCATGTTCATTCTATACATATTGCTGCCATAAAATCCTAGCAATGTTTTACTCTATTCAAAGAGTAGTCATCAGGAGATCAGGCTGCCTGGGAGGACCCTACGAGCCTAGAGTGATTGGCTTGTGTGAGTTATAGCGAAGGGGTGGGGGCAGCCTCAGCCCCTAGAGGTTGGGCCACCCGAGTATGGGAGGGTACGGTGTCTCTAGTACAGCTTAAAGTACAGTAAAACCTTGGATTGTGAGCAACTTGGTTTGTGAGTGCTACGCAAGATGAGCAAACATTTCTAACACATTTTAACATCGTAAACGAGTGATATCTTGCAATACAAGTATTCTGTTTCAGGAACAAATTATGCTCGCAAACCAAGGTATTACTGTATCTAGATACACACATAGTGTCATGTACAATTGCACATAAATCTTATTCAGGGGAGATTTTGCTACTTTGAATTATGAAACAGAAATACTGATTTCTCAGTGAGAAGCATGGAACCTGGAATGACTGACTGGGATGGATACTTGAAGTGAAAGAAATGAAGAGTTATTGATTCTTGGGGGGGAAAATACAACTTGAAGAGTTTAGCTGTCATTTCCTCAGCACTCATGAAGATATTTTCATCATAGATTTTCATAGATCAAAGAAATTGCATATCTTCTACACCTTAAGAAAATTTTTAACAAAGAAAAGACCTTGTTTATTAGTCTCCCAGAGTCAATTCCTAAACATATCCTCTGCCCTCCATGAGGGCCGTGTCTCTCCTACAGGCCTGTAAGTTCCCCAATGACAGGCCCGTCTCTAACTTCAGTCCTCATCACCCCCCCAGAGCTTGGTATGGTGCCTGATGCCCCAAGGTGCTCAAAACACATCCACTGATGTAAAATAATCAGATGTGTAAAGCCATTTTGAAATGCCGCCTTTTATAGCCCAAATACTCTAAATGGGATCCTTGACCATGTGACAAACTAAAAAGCCTAAAACAATGTGGCAAACTAGAACATGGTATTAAGGGATAGTTCCACTAGTGGGATTTTAAATCATTGATGTGAGTACAATAACATATTGTTTGAAGAACTCAGAACCAATAGGCTGACACCCACACTGATACAGGGAAATTCATGATGGGGGGCCAAGGCTGACTATGACTGTAAAGACCTAGATGTTCATTGTATAAGTGGGTTCAATATTCAGCCTGGAGAAAGAATTATTTATAAGGGAAATATGAGAAAAACGAAACAAACTTTGACTTCAGCATACTGAGAATAATTTTCTAGTTTCAACATCAGCACATTAAATGACCCTGGCCACACTATCTGAATAATCCCTGCATACATGGAACCCATGTATGTGAGCTTGGCAGGGTTAGTTTGCTAATGGACTTAAATCATTATCTAGTCTGTGTAATTAGGTGGCTATCTGTTTAAAATCACATGCGTGCTATAAATATGTGTCGGTTTAAAATATGCGTGGAGGGCAAAGATGTTGATTCAGTGGCTCATCTAAGATATGGTCATATGACAGGGAGAGAAAGACATTTAATTAAACCTAAAAGATATCAGGATATGAAAAAGTAAAAAGAAAAAAAAAGATACAAATAGAAAATAAAATCTCAGAATTGTAACTGTCAATGAACTATTGAATTACACTGATATACTTTTGATAAGTACTGAGAGGCATTTTGTTCTATTTGATGAATTTTCTTTCCCACCTACTGGAAAGAATTTTTCATGATATTATGTTATTAGCAGGGGGTTCCAAGCCATAGCTATCCAATAGTTGCTTTCTGTTTTAAGGATAATGACTGCAGCAGGAAAGTGTATTTTGGGGAAGGACGCCAGAGTGTGGCTGTAAATAGGCAGCTGATTGGACACAACTGAAAGGTTCTCAAATTTGCTATGGTTCACTAAGATTGTATTTGGAACAGAGGGTCAATTATTTCTTGGATCCTGGTGCTTGCCATAGTTGTATAAACAGGCCACAGAGAAATGGAACAAATGGATCATTTCCTCCCATCTATTTAACCATGCATGTATGCATATGGCTGTTGTCTTTGCTGTCAGTGAACCTAATGCAAAAATATTCCTTTTAGAGTCGGCCGAGGAGTGTGGTGGTTAAGCGCTGGCTTGGGAAGCCAGCGGCCCTGGTTCGGTCCCATATATGAGGGCCAGTGACACTGCCCTCAAAAAAAAAGAAGAAAAGAATATTCTTTTTAAATCTTGTCAAAATTCTCAAAGGTAATACAGTAAAACTTTATTTTACTTGGTTTGTGAGTGTTCTGCAAGATGAGCAAACATTTCAGATATATTTTAATGTGGTAAATGAGTGATATATTGCAATACAAGTAGTTTGTTTCTGGAACAAATTATGCTTGCAAACCAAGGTATTACTGTACTTACCAAATTGAACTATATGGGGTCGTTTTGCTATTACATTGTTTTAAGTCTTTTTTGTTCAGTGTCAATCTCTAGTAGTTTCCTTTTTGATTACTTACTGTTGAAATGCATAGACTCATAGACAGAAGTGTCTAGGACACATTTCTGTAATGAGTGCAACTCTGGAGTTTGACTCTGGTCAAATGTGGGTCCAGAGTCTTGACTACAACAGCCATGCGGGCTGACCTGGTGTCAGTCTCTTTCCCTTACAAAACTGGGAGCGTCATTACCTGTGATTTTATGAGGACAATAGAACTAGTTGAGAATGATTAAAATCATACTATTGATTAGAGTAAAAACTATATGCAGTTTACAAATTACTTAAGTATGGTCAATGATATGGTACCACTTAATGGGCAGTCTTACAGAGTCCAATTTATAATTTTAAAAAATTCTCTTTGTGTACAGGAATGAGGATCATCTTGGAATATATATATATATATATATATATATATATATGCAAAGAAATAAAAGTTACTTTAAAAAAAAAAGATTTTATTAGGGAATTGAGGGAGGGGAAAAGTGTTGGGGAACCGGGGAAGGGGAACAGACAAGTTGCTGTCCTTTTATTCTTCAGTCTAGTTGTGGAGGACATTGCTTCACTGGCCCATGTTGGTATCGTCATTGCGCTCTTCCCGGGTGAGGCAGATCGGTCGCCGGCCTCTGGACGGCTGCTCCTGGCAGCTCTTGGCAGCTCACACTGGCTGCTGGCCACTCACTGTAGTTTATGGCAGCCCACTGCAGCAGGGGTTGCAGGCTACACTGTCGCCGGTGACTCACAGCAGCCCAGCTCCAGATAGAGCTGTTGTTCACCATCTTAGCTACAGGGGACAGCTATATACTAGCCCTCATATGTAGGATCCAAATCAGGGCCCTGCTGCTCAGAGTTGGCATTCCAAGCCAGCTCTTAACCAATGTGCCACTCGGCCGGCCCCAAAAATTACCATTTTTTAAGTGTGCAGTTCAGTTGCATTGAGTACATTCACAATGTTGTGCAACTGTCACCATCATCAACCTCTAGCAATTTTTCATCTTCCCGAACTGAAACTCTGTATCCGTTAAACAATAACTTCTCATCCTTCCTCCCCCCAGCCCTTGGCAACCACCATTCTACTTCCTGTCTTTATGAACGGACCATTCTAAGTACTTGATACACGTGAAATCATACAATATTTGTCCTTTTGTGTCTGGCTTATCACTTAGCATAATATTTCAAAGTTCATCCATATTGTAGCATTTCTCAGAATTTCCTTCCGTTTTGAGGCTTAATAATATTCCACCGGTATGGATAGATCACATTTTCTTTTTATCCATTTATCATCCATTGATGGACACTTGAGTTGTTTCTACCTTTTAATCTTTTGTGAAAAATGCTACTATGCATGTAGGTGTATGAATATCTCTTCAAGATCCTGATTTCAGTTTTTTTGGGGGGGAGTTATTGCCCAGAAGTGAAATTGCAAGATCATACAGTAATTCTATTTTTAATTTTTTGAGGAAACTCCATACTATTTTCTACAGCAGCTACACCATTTTATATTTGGAGCATAATTTTTCTGATGTAATGTCTTTTTGTTATGAAAATGCAAGGCCAGCAGGCCCTCTGCCCTGAAGAGAAGCTGCCACTGGACTTGTTGAACATAGCCATGACTCTTCCCTTGGTGTGCAACTCACGGGAGAAAGAAGTAAACTAATGGCATAGGAGCCCAGGGGCCTTATTGGGGCAAAGGAGCCTGTATGTCGGTCCTGTTACTGTTTGTGTTACCCACCTGTGTTTTCACAGATTCTGCATTGGAGAGAAAGAGGACCCCCCCACCCATAGCCCCGTGCTATACCATTAAACCTCTCTGGCAATAGAAACTCATGGAGTAGCTATTACATTTTCCTGCCTATCATTCTGTGGGCCCTGGTATAAAAAAGCTGGCAGACCACAAAATTAACATGCCTTTTGATAAAAAAAATAGTATGACAACATGAAATTCCATGTCAATAGAAGACACGCTTTGTCACTAACTGGAGCAGTGCTTTGGGCATGGAAAATGACATGAGCAATTGAGCTGCATTCTGACTCCTACTTAAAAAAAAACAAACCAAACAAAAAAAAAAACCAATGCCACCATTTCATTTGTCTGAGTAGAACCTAACACTGTGGAAAAGCATTAGGGAAGAGATTTCTATTCATATTTAGGTCTTTCTTTCAAACTGAGCCATCTTACCTCTTTTTTTTTTTTTTAGCTGAGCCATCCTGCCACCTGTTGGCAGCTCAACAGCTGCTCAGCTCGGGCTGGGCATCGAACTGCTGTTGCTCAGAGCTCAGCTCTCACTCTTGAGCGGAGCTCTTAACCAACTGAACCACTCAGCTGGCCCTGCCATCTTACCTCTTTTAATGAAGATTCTCATCCCCTCATACACACACCCCGCCCAGTCTCAAAAAAGAGTTTTCTACATGAGTGATTAGTTTCTTTATCTCTACAGATTTTGTGGGAATTGTCATTTTGTGCTTATGAAACAAAAGAAAATTTGATTCAGAAGATTAAAACTGCATTTTTGCCCACTCTAATTACAAAGATTAAAAGCATTGGGCCTCATCTCAACAATGAATTTAGAGATTCAAATATAGGTTTGTCCAGATGTTTAGCAAGCTTGAGAGAGTGCATTTTACTAGCCCAGACCTCAAGAACGGAGTCCCCCATGTGCTGGGGGCGGACGCCGGCATGCTGCACCCGTGGGCCCTCTAGTGTGTGTGTGAAGGACAATGACACTTAACTCCAGGACCAGGACCTTGTGAATATCAAGAAACTCTGGGCTTGAGCTTCTTAAGTAGCACAAGTGATAAGCATGAAATGTGGGTTTTTTTGTAAGTGTTTATATTTGTGTTTAAAGTACTCAGAAGAACAAGAAAAGGCTTCTTTCCCACATTTAAATGAAATGATCAAGGAAAAACATATCCCACATGTGTTCCAAAGCAGAAGAAACTGCTAGTTACATTTAGGCTGCTATACATAGTAATAACATTAAAAATAGCTTTAAATTGGTCTAATTACTTCTTGATCATTGAGGATCCCTTTATAGTTTTCAATTATCTACGTTCTTGTGATGGCTCATTTTATGCGTCTATTTGGAGGGTGTTTTTGGGTGAGATTAACATTGAAATTAGTGAACTCTGGACACAGCAGATTGTCCTCCAGATTGTGAGTGTGCCTCATCCAATCAGTTGAAGGTCTGAGTAGAACAGAAAGACTGATCTGCCAACCAAGAGGGAATTCTCCCACAGAGCGTTCAGGCCTCATCAGCACCATCAGCTCTCTTGGGTCTCTAGTCCGCTGGCCCACACTGCATACTTTGCACTTACCAGCCTCTATAGTCACATGAGTCAATTCCTTATACTCAAAATCTCTCTCTCTCTCTCTCTCTCTCTCTCTCTCTCTCTCTCTCTCTCTCTCTCTTTGGGTCTGTTTCTGTAGAGAACCCTGACTAATACAGTTCCTTTCTTATATTTACATTCTGTTATAGTCCCTGAATTTCTACATTTTGTAAAGTCAACTCAGATCACTATTTTATACTTTCCTTCCTTTTAGTGGGAAATTAAGATAACTTATTCTATATAACTAGAAAAACTAGATGTAAGAATATATAGGAATACATGGATAAGAATACATCAGTTAAGATTCTAGCAAGAAATTGGATTCCACTCAAAATAATGTAACCAAAAAGTGACTATTTACAGAAGTGTTGACATAGTTAAGGGAGCACACAAGGCATAGTGAGGACCTCAAGGAACTAGGATTAGCAGGAAGTGGTTACCACCTGACAGCCTGAGGGGGCAAGGAGAAGAAACCATGTTTCCAGAGCCCATGAGGGCAGAGGTCTTGGAAGGGTCACCTGGCAGGGGCTGTTATAAAAGAAGGAGGGGGCCACAGTCAGACTGTAACTGAAGCAATGGAAGAAATACCCTGACCTTCCCCTCATCTCCACTCTGATCTCCTGCCAAGGCTTCCAGTTGCCAGAAGCCAAGCAGAATGTCAAGGGCCAGGGGCTGGAGATGCAGATCAAGGAGGCCCACCTCCTGGGGCAAGCCAGAGGGCGAGGGGCTGCGGAGCTACCCCACTTTGAAAGGAGTCCAAAAAGTTTTGCTATGGACTAAAGAATAATCACCCTGCATCTCCAATGGACCTCCCCAGCCTTGATGATCACGTGGATGCAGACTGGAACTCTCGCTGCCCTGCCCACTTGGATTGGGCCCCACTTCCACTCTACCCCCCCCCCCCAACCATCACTGACCCTAAGCAGAGCAGACAGATGGCCACCATCCTTGCTCAGATGGCTTCTGGCCTGCTGGCTGTCCCTGTGGTTTGCTCTCGGCCTCTCAGGCAGGTTTCTCCATCCTTCTTAGCAGTGCCTGGGCTGGCCTCAGCCAGCCTCCAGCAGGGCTGGGAACTGAATGGTACCTCTGATGACCATCACAGATGATGAGACCTCTTGAAATCTTCTATGTGTCACTTTACTTCAAGTTGGTGAGATATATAGCCACATGAAAATAAAAGCCTGTCTGAAATGATTTTGAAGGATACCAAAATTGACAAAGATCAACCAAAGGTTTTTAATGTTTTTAGAGACAACGTGTGTATGTAAAATTTCAAATCTCCCGATTCAAACCATAAACCTCACTTTATTTGGCAAAACAATCTCCCAGTTCAGATATCTAGTGTTTTAAAATAATTTATATCAGAATTACCCACCAGGCCTGCAACTGGATCATCTGGATACCTAATTTTAAGAGAACAGATCAGATAAAAGGAGCAAAGAGAAGAAATGGTGTTAGCTGAGCCCATGAGAACTGGGGCCATTGCAGTGAGGCCAGTGAGGTGCGACATGTAAGGAGGTACTCACATTCAGGGCCCTGCAAGTGAGGAGTCAGGTCTGGGCATGGAGCCTTCTTACATCTTGTACCCTAGTTGCCTCACCTGCCTCACCCTAGCCTGGCCCTGCTGGGTTGTCCATTTTCTCTCTGGAAGAAAGCACCACCCAGCATTGTGCACTCACTTATTTTTTCTGGAATGTTGCCCATTTATAACAACTTTAATATGATTTCACTCACTGATGTAAAAGGAAAATTGATAAGCCATAAAAAGAATGTTCTGTAATAGTCCTGGGTGATAAGACTGAATCAAATAGGCATAGTGTGTGTTGACTGAGTGTGGGGGAAGAGCTAGATGAGATCCAAAGTTGAGTCTGATCCTGAAGCTCCGACCATTTAATTGCAAACAGAGCAGGTAGCCAGTGAGCATAAGTGAATGCAAAGTAAGGGAATACGGATTGCTTACAAAGATGTTCCAATATCCTAAATTCTACCATTCATCCATTCCTTTGGGTAAAAGCATCTTATTTTAAAAAGAAGACACTCTTGTTTAAGTTGCAGAAGGGTAGGTAGTGGGGCTAGGGTGTCAACTCTGTCTTGTGAATTAATTGTTGAGATCATTTCCCATAAGATGGGAGGTTGAAAATGAAAGATGGGAGGATGCATTTCATATTCTTCACAACATTTTTTTCCTAAGATCGGCACAAGATTCCAGAGGCTTCAACCAGCGGAAGAGAATCTTTTGGCCTTGTTTGCCTCTCAGTGTAAGACTCCATATGCAAAGTAAAGATAAAGTAGCCCAAGAAACCTTGAATGAAAATTTATGTTAAATATTGAATGTATTAATTCCCACAGTTATCACCAATCAAATGTCTTAGTCAGCTCAGGCTGCTATAACAAAATACCATAGTTTAGGTTCCTAAAACAACAGACATTTAGGGCTGGCCGAGTGGCGCGGTGGTTAAGCGCTGGCTTGGGAAGCCAGCGGCCCTGGTTCGGTCCCACATATGAGGGCCAGTGACACTGCCCTCAAAAATAAAATAAAATAAAATAAAACAATAGACATTTATGTCTCACAGTTCTGGAGGCTGCAAAGTCCAGGATCAAAGTAACTAAAAATTTGGTTCCAGGTGAGAACTCCCTCCCTGGCTTATAGATGGCCACCTTCTTTCTGTATCCAAGCATGGCAGAGAGAGAGCTTTCTCTTCTTATTTTTTTTTTTTTTTTTTTTTTGAGGGCAGTGTCACTGGCCCTCATATGTGGGACCCAAACCGGGGCCGCTGGCTTCCAAAGCCAGCGCCCAACCACTGCGCACTCGGCCGGCCGGAGCTTTCTCTTCTTATAAGGGCATTAGTCTCATCATGGAAGCCCCACCTTCATGACATCATCTAACCCTAATTACCCCTTAAAGGCCTCATCTCCAAATACCATCATCTTGGGGGTCACGGTTTCAACATACTTATTTTGGGTAGATATAAACATTCAATCCACAACAACACGATACTAATGACATTCTGTGAAGATGTTTGCAAGAACACTGCTAAAAGAGTTGCTAAAATGTTAGCTTTTTAACTTCAGTTTGACTTGGATCCGTTATAGTTTTTTAGATAGTCGGTCTTGCACACACAGTGGATAAATGTGTTACATCTTTCTTCACTTGCAAAGGAAATATGTGGTCCTCACAGCTCAGCAACAGATGGCCAAAGTTTACAACTCCACTAAGAAAACATACTCAATGTATTAAAACAAAGTTCACTGCTAACGTTGAACCATTTCTTTCAGGCTTTGATTCATAGGGTAACAGTACTCTAATCTAGAAAAAGAAAGCACTGAGCATCATTTAAAAAATAACAACACCCCATTTAGCTGTTTAGAACAGTGGGATTTTTGGGGGTGAAAAGGCCCTAAGTAAAATACTTCTAAGGAATGGTTACATGTGGCAAACTTGAGGAGAAAATTGCTGATGTGAATGGAATCTCACTGCATTCATTGTGATGAAAATAGAATTATCTTCCTCACAATATTTGTGACCAAAAATTTGCTAGGATATATGGTATTAATGAAAAATATGGAAAAAAATTATTCTTTACATATAAGCTGTTTAACTACTTATGCAAGAAAATCTCTCAACTTTAATATGACCTCATTCTCCAAATGTAAAGGGAAAATTTACCCTTGAATGTCTGAAGTTACACTACTCAGTACAACTAATTGTACTTTCATGGGTATTGATTGCAGGTTGTCTGGTGGCAGGTTGTAGAGGCAATCTGATGTTTTCCATCAGGGATGGATGGGTAAAAGATGAGGGTGAATACCCATGGAGGTCTGCACCCAAGTTAGAAGCAACTGATTCCATTTCATATAGGAGCACGAATAGATTTCAAAGCTATAGCACTAAGTGAAAAATAATAAGAAACAGAATAATATATATAATTTTATTGGTATAAATTAAAGGTATATTCTAAAACTATAAAATTCTTTAAAAGAAAACATAAGGGAAATCCTCATGATTTAGATTTGGCAAAAATTTCTTGGCTATGCAATCAAAAGCATAGGTTTTTGAAAGAAAAATAAATAAATAAATTGGACCTCATCAAAATTTGTATGTATCAAAGGTCACTATCATGGAAAAAGGCAGCCTATGGAATGGGAGAAAATATTTGCAAATCATATATCCTATAAGAGATTAATACCCAGAATATGAAAAGAACTTCCACAACTCAACAAGGAAAAAAACCAAAACAAAATCCAATTAAAAAGGGGCAAAAGACTTAAATAGACATTTCCCCAAAGAAGATATATTGGATTATTGGAAAAGTCTGTAATGCATGTTTGCAACAGATGGCACTAGTTCATTTTTGGAAGTACTAGAGTCATTCACATCTATGTTAATGCTATGCCATTTTACAGCTGACAGTTCTAGGTTCATTCTAAAAAAAAAAAATTGAGTAATTTGGTTGAGTTTTGGAGATTTTACAAGTTGAAGATGTAAGACCAAACTGTGCATTTTTGCCATATTTTACTGTTTTACTTCCATAAAGGGGAGAACGCACATCAAGCTTGTGAAAAATTGCATAAAGTTTATGGTGACAGTGCTCTACAAGAACATCAGTGCCAACGATGGTTCACGAAATTCCGTGCTGGTGATTTTGATCTCAATGATGCTCCTTGGTCAGGGAGGCCCACCGAGGTTGATGACGACAAAATAAAAGCATTGATCGAGTCAAACACATGTTACATGACACGAGAGATTGCAGAAACATTGAACATTCATCATTCAAGGGTTCACGACCACCTGAAGAAGCCGGGATACGTAAGCAAGCTTGATATATGGGTTCCCCGTGATCTCAAAGAAGTTCATTTGATGGCACATATAAACATATGCAATATGCTCATTAAACGTGAGGAAAATGATCCTTTTTTGAAGCGACTGATAACTGGCGATGAGGAGTGGATTGTTTACAACAATGTGGTGTGCAAACGGTCTTGGTCCCGACGTGATGATTCGCCTCAAATGACATCAAAAGCAGACATCCATCAGAGGAAGGTTATGCTTTCAGTGTGATGGGATTTTAAGGTGTCCTGTTTTTTGAAGTCCTACCAAGGAACCAAACAATCAATTCAAATGTGTACTGTTGGCCATTGGACAATTTGAATAAATCCATCATCAAGAAACATGCAGAGCTTGTTAATTGTAAGGGAGTTGTGTTCCATTGTGACAACTCAAGACCACACACAAGTGTGATCACCAGTCAAAAATTACTGGAACTTGGATGGGATGTGTTGCCATACCCACCATACTTGCCTGACCTTGCGCCGTTAGACTTCCACTTGTTTCGTCTTCAAAACTCCTTGCGTGGTATAATGTTCAATTCAGATGAGGCTGTAAATCAGCACCTTGTTCACTTTTTTGCAAATAAAGACAGGTCTTCCTACGAACAAGGAATTATGAAGCTCACGAAAAGATGGCAAAAGGTTATTGAACAAAACAAGCAATACATTATTGATTGATCTTTGTTCTTTATATAAATAAATGACCTTTGAAAAACAAAGACAAAATATGTCATGACTTTTCCAACAACCCAATATAAATGGTCAATCAGTACATAAAAAAATGCTCAGTATCACTAATCATTGAGAAATGTATATCCAAATCACAATATGATACCACTTCACATCTATTATGATGGCTATTATTAAAAGAAAAACAAAACCCAGAAAATGACAAGTGTTAGCAAAGATGTGGAGAATTGGGATCCTGTGCAATGCTAGTGGAATGTAAAATGGGGGAGCTACTGTGGAAAACAGTATGGTGGTTCCCCCAAAAATTAAACATAGAATTACCATATGACCCAGCAACTCCACTTCAGGTGTACACCCCAAAGAAGTGAAAGCAGGAACCTCAATAGATATTTGTACATCCATGTTCAAAGCAGCATTGTTCACAATAGCCAAACAATAGTTACAACCCAGGTGTCCATCAACAGAGGAATGGATAAACAAAATGAGGTCTATACACACAATGGAATATTATTCAGTTTTAAAAAGGAAGCAAATCCTAACATATGCTACAACATGAATGAATCACTTAACAATATATGTTAAGTGAAATAAGCCAGTCATGAAAGAACAAATATTGTACTGTGTGAGGCTACTTAAATGAGGTACCTAGAGTAGTACAATTTATAAAGACAGGAAGTAGAATGGTAGTTGCCATGGTTTGGAGGGAGGGAGGAATGGGAAATTAGTGTTTAATGGGTGCAGAGTTTCAGTTTGGGATGATGAAAAAGTTCTGGAGTTGGATGGTGGTGATGGTTGCATAACAATGTGAATGTACTTTATGCAGTTGAACTGTACATTTAAAAGCGGTTAAAATGGTAAATTTTATGTTATATGTATTTTACCACAATTTAAAAAATAAATTTAAAAAGACAAAAAAAATGTAGTTCTGAAGGGTTGGCCGAGTGGCGCGGTGGTTAAACGCTGGCTTGGGAAGCCAGCGGCCCGGTTCGGTCCCACATGTGAGGGCCAGTGACACTGCCCTCACACACACACAAAAAAGTAGTTCTGATAGTTTTAGAGTAGGAGTGTAATATGGTATTTTTTTAAAGAAGAAGAAGGGAGAATATGTTTGCCTTTACTTGTATGAAACCATCAAAACATGTAATAATTAAGTGGTCAATATTATGCAAATTTTTAAATTAATTAGTTCAAAAAATATTTTTGAGAGAAAATATGTATCTGCATAGAACAACAAATGCACATTTCAGTTAATTGTACAACACACTAGAATGTTTGATGGGCGGGTTGGTTACAAGGATAAAAAGGAATAAGACGTAAATGGCACAGGATAAGGGAAAAATACTGGCGATCTCTTAATTCAGTTTAATAAAAATTTATTAAGGCTCTACTTTTCCCAGACACTTTATTTGTATTTGCTCTTTCTGATGGTATCTGAGCCTAAATATGATTTATGAACATGAGATAATGAGACTGTTTATTAATTTTAGATAGAGAATTGCATATGCCACAAGAACAGAGAGAAAAATAAAAATTTATTGCTGCAAGAAGTATCTTCTAAGGTACTTTATCTTGCTTATATGGTAAGATAAACTGACATAAGAAATGAGATTCTATCTTCAATGTGGCTTTAATCTCAAGTGATGCTATTAAAACCATTAAAATTCAAGAAATATAATTAAAAATAAGCTATAACATAAAATAATGTGATAGATTTGGAGAAGATTAAATGTTATTTAAATATTTGTATATTAGTCTTTTATGAAAAATAAAACCTTAGAAGTATGTTTAGATATTTCTAAATCCCAAGTGACTACAAACTCAACATGTCCTAATAAAAACTAATCTTTAGTAAACCCCAAGAATTCATTAATTGAACAAATATTTTTAACTGATTCTATCTATTTATTTTTTAAAGATCTTTATTAAAATATAGCTAACATACAATATTATATTAGTTTCAGGGGTACACCATAGTTATTCAACATTTATATACCTAAGGAAGTGATCACCATGATAAGTCCAGCAACCATCTGACACTGTACCACACCATCACAATATTATTGACTATATTCCCTATAGTGTACTTTACATCCCCATAACTCATTTGTTTCATACATGGAAATTTGAACCTCTTATTCCCCTTCACCTCCCCCTTTTTTAATTTGTCAATAACAATTGATATTCAATATTATGTTATATTTCAGGTGTTCAATATAGTGGTTAGACATTTATATAAGTTAAGAAGTGATCCCCCTGACTAGCTTAGTACCACCTGACACTATATGTAGTTATTACCATATTACTGGCTACATTCTCTATGCTTTACTTTTACATTCCCATGACTGTTTTGTAACTATCAATCTGTACCTTTTTTTTTTAAAGATTTTATTGGGGAATTGGGGAAGGGGGCAGACAAGTTGCTGTCCTTTTGTTCTTCGGTCTAGTTGTGGAGGACGTCGCTTCACTGGCCCATGTTGGTATTGCGATCATTGCCCTCTTCCTGGATGAGGCAGTTGGTCGTGGCCATTAGACAGCCTATCACAGTGGCTCATGGCAGTTCACGCCAGCTTTCAGCAGCTTACGCCAGCTGCGAGCAACTCACGGTAGTTTACGGCAGCCCTCTACAGCCTACACCATCACTGACAACTCACGGCAGCCTAGCTCCAGGTCGAGTTGTTGTTCACCATCTTAGCTGTAGAGGGCACAGTATCACTGACCCGTGTGGGAACTGAACCAGCAGCCCTGCTGCCCAAGCCAATTCTTAACCAATGAGCCACTCGGCCAGCCCCAGTCTGTATTTCTTAATCCCTTCAACTTTTTACCCTGTCCCCTAACCCTCTCCCATCTATCATCCTGATAAATCTAGTACTCATCTGACACCACATGTAGTTATTACCATATTGTTGACTATATTCCTTATGCTATTCTCTACATCCCCATGACTGTATAATAACCAATTTGTACTTCTTAATCCCTTTCCATTTTTCACCCACCAATCCAACCCGCCTTGGGTCTGGCAACCATCAAAATGTTCTCTGTATCTATGAGTCTGTTTCTGTTTTGTTTATTTGTTTACTTTGTTCTTTAGATTCCACATATAAGTGAAATCATGTTGCATCTGTCTTTTTCTATCTGACATACTCCACTCAGCAAAATGCTCTCCAGAGCCATCCATGCCACCACAGATGGCAGGAACACATTCCCTTCCATGGCTGAGCAATATTTCATTGTGTATATGTACTACCTCCTCTTTATCCATTCATCCATCAATGGACATCTAGGTTACTTTCACATCTTGGCCATTGTAAATAATGCTGAAATGAATATATAGATGCACACATCCCCTCAGAGTAGTGTTTTGGGTTTCTTTAGAATAAATACTCAGAAGTGAGATTACTGTGTCCCTCTTTGTCTCTTGTTATAGCCTTTATTTTGAAGCCTATTTTGTCTGGTATAGGTATTGCTACCACAGCTTTTTGTTTGATTGTTTTCATTTTCATGAAATATCTTTTTCCATTCCTTTACTTTAAGGTTGTGTGTATCTTTCCATCTGAAGTGAGTCCCTTGTAGGCAGCATAAGCAGTCTGACAATTAAGTTCACGAACTTATTGCAACCATGTTGCTAACCTTTTTTGATATCAGAGGGATTTTTCATTATGAATTTGTACCACCTGGACAAACAGTTAACCAAGTTTACTATTTGGAAGTGCTGAAATGGCTGCATGAAAAAGTTAGACAAAAACGACCTGAACTTTTCACCAACAATTCATGGCTCTTGCATCACGACAGTGTACAAACTCACACAGCACTGTCTGTGAGGGAGTTTTTAGTCAGTAAACAAATAACTGTGTTGGAACACCCTCCCTACTCACCTGATCTGCCACCCAGTGACTTCTTTCTTTACCAGAAGATAAAGGAAATATTGAAAGGAAGATATTTTGATGACATTCAGGACATCAAGGGTAATATGATGACAGCTCTGATGGCCATTCCAGAAAAAGAGTTCCAAAATTGCTTTGAAGGGTAGACTAGCTGCTGGTGTCAGTGCATAGCTTCCCAAGGGGAGTACTTCGAAGGTGACTGTAGTGATATTCAGCAATGAGGTATGTAGCACTTTTTCTAGAATGAGTTTGTGAACTTAATTGCCTGACCTCATATGTATGGATCATATTTTCTTATCCATCTAGCCAACCTATCTCTTGATTGGAGCATTTAATTCATTTACATTTAAAGTACTTGTTGATATGTAGTTATTGACATTTTGTTACTCATATACTTGATTTTTTTTTTCCATCTTAAAGAAGTCGCTGTAAGATTCCTTATGATACTGGTTTGGTGGCGATAAACTTCTTTAGGTTTTTCTTGTCTGGGAAGCTCTTTATCTGTCCTTTGATTCTAAATCATAGTTTTGCTGGGTTGAGTTAGCTTGGTTATAAGTCCCTGCTCTACATCAGTTTGAATATATCCTGCAAATCCCTTCTGGCCTGCAAAGTTTCTGTTGAGAAATCAGCTGATTGTCTTATGGGAGCTCTCTTATAGGTAACTAACTGCTTTTCTCTAACTGCTTTTAGGATTATTTCATTGTCTTTAACATTCGGCATTTTAATTATGATATGTGTTGGTGGGTATTCTTTGGATTCATCTTATTTAGGTCTGTCTGCACTTCCTGAATTTGTATATTTCCTTCTCCAGGTTAGGGAAGTTTTCCATCATTATTTCTTCAAATAGGCTTTCAATTTTTTGCGCTCTCTCTTCTCCTTCTGGTACCCCTATGATGCGAATGTTGGTATGTTCGATGTTGTCCAAGAGATCCCTTAAACTATCCTCAGTTTTTTGGCAGCCACGAGCAACTAAATACACTCATGAAAGAAGACTTCCAGAACTGCTTCAGAAAGTGGCAAGAGCAATGGGATAAGTGTGTTCGAAGAGAGGGGGAGTATTTTGAAGAGGATTAATGGTAATGTGTCTTTTACTGTAATAATTTTTTATTTATTTAAACATTCGCTGTATTTGTTGATCACACCTCATTCATGTCCATAAGGCATATCCCAGCCTTCTTGCTCTTAGGAACACTAGACAGCACTTCAGCACTAAGCATGGAGACCATTTTAAACAGTAAAATCACCAACAAAAGCACAAAAATGCAGAAAAAGTGGCACTAAATAGAACATCAAAAGGACACTTTTTTGTAGTATGAGATCAAACAGGAAGGTAGAGCGTAAACTTGTTTGACCTCAGACCTCAGCTGGGATGTGTGTCAGGTGACTCAAATATTTCGTCCTTCTATGTATGTCTACAAATTACCAGGAATGGGCTCTGGTATTGATTTGGGAGGAACGAATAAATTTTAATTAGTAAGCAAATTTGCAAATGCAGAATCAGTGGATAATGAGTGTCTACTATATCTTGGATACATTGGGTTAAATAAAAGATATTAAAGTTAATTACATTTGTTTCTTTTTACTTTTTCAGTATGACTGCCAGGAAACTTGAAGTGACATATGTGACTCATATTACATTCCATTGGACAACACTGGACTCAATTATCTGCTACGAGAAGGCAACAGAAATGGGTCAGGGAGTTGTAAGAGGGAATGATGAGGGCCATACCACCCTTGGCCCCAGGTACTTGGGCCCTGGCTACACCTCATGTGCTTTGGAATAACTTCCTTGAAATTTTCTAATGCCTCTCTGGTGTCTGGGTACAGCCGGGGCTCCAATGCTGTTTTGGTGGCATTACAGAGCACTGATAAGGATCCCACTGGCCCCGGTCCCTAGTTTTCCCCTTTGGGGTGCTCTTGAAACTACAACCCCCACTGCTGCATGTGGGACTGACCAGATGGCCAAGGAGCTTTGGGCCTGGCATTCATGAGGTTGTCCTGGGGCACTGTAGGAAAGCAGCAATGTCTGGCATGGCATTTCTTTCATGGATTACTAGAATGGTGCTGACATGCTGATTTGAAGTGACTTTCACTCATCTCTGACCCAGGACCAAGAATCATTACATGCACAATAAAACAATCACAATAAATAAGTAACTCTTCTCTACCCATTGTTCTAAGTCTTCAATGATAAATCACTATAACTTACATGAGCCCATGAATTTGATAATATATTTAAAAATCATATTGTTTATATGGACAAGGTTCCTGCAAACCACAGTTGCCCAAGAGGGCAGCCTTGAGTGAGGATGGCTGTAGTGGGAGATGTGACATGACTGGCCAGATCCACACAAAAGGGCTGCAAGCAAGGTGAAGATTAGGAACCTAAAGCTGAGGGTTCTGGCTGAATTCACGGAACTTCAGAACACAGTTAGAGAAGCAAGTCAGAGGAAAAACATTTTCCTTATCCTGCAGACTGTTTATCTTTTAAACTTCAAGTCCATCCAGAATGATTAATAGCTCACTCTGAGTCTGGCTCCTTGTACTTCCAGCTGCACTCCCAAATCCTCCAGGCATCCCTCACTGTAAGAAGGGGCTGGGGCTGGGGCCTGTGCTCCTTGCCCACCTCTCAGGTGTGTTTCTAATAGTTCAGGAATTGTTTAATACCTAAGGCTCCTTTTACAGGAAGGAATTCTGCAGCTCAAATCAAGTTTACAGGCCATTGCCCGAGGTCCTGTAAGTGAAAATTGAGGCAGCTGGGAGGGAAGGATGCCTAGGAGGGCTGGGGAAGGGAGGTGGTGGCAGAGTTGAGCTGAGGTCAGCCACCTGCCTCTTCTCCTGGAGCAAGATGGCCCTGATTAGGGGTGAGCTTTGCCATTGGGTGACTAATTCAAGTATTTCCCTACATGGGAAAGTACTTTAGATGTAGAGTGTTCCTGAAAGTACTCTTTTCATTATCAGCCATTAAACAGATTTTAATGATAGTTCCAAACTAGATTCTCACTGACATTTAATCCTTGATTTGCTCTCAGTGCTGCTAGAGGCATACCCTCCAGACATGACATTACCTTATACAGAAGATGGCATTTATTTTGGGTTTGATGAGGAGAAAAGAAAATGAGACGATGAAGTTAAGCATTTTCTTGCCTGCCCACTTTAAATAGTTGCATATGGCTACTTTAAACAGGTCAATACACTGTTCCAATCTCTGCAAGTTCTTCCCTCCTTTGGAGATGTCTATTCTGCCTATGCCATCCCCTTTTTGGTTTGCAATATAACACAGTTTAAGGAAACTTACTTGGGAGTTAAGTTTCTGAAAATTTTCAGTGTATAAGAGCAATATGTGCCACGATTTTTATTCTTCCTTGTGTACCTGCAGAAAACTACTCTTATGAAAATGAGTTTTAAATTTCTTTATATTTTTATTTCTCTCAGTGCTTTCTAGAACAGTAGCCCAAGTAGTGAATGTAACAAATGGCAGACTGTAAAAAGTAATTTATTTCTTATCAGGTTTAAAGAAATGTCTCTATAGTGTCATTAGATGCTATTGTATTCCTTCTTGTACTACAGGAAAATTCTTTCTCTACTGCACATAACTTTATGTACATGTATCTTTACAAACTCATTCTGTACTTTTTTAAAGCAAATTTACCATATTCTTGCTGTATTACTATTTAATATGTACATCACAACCTGGATTTCTTGGTACTTATTTTCCAGGGAGACATAAAACAAATCTGACCCACGCTCTCCTTATTTGAACACATACCGACCATCTTTAATTTAAAAGTAATGTTCAGGCCAGCCGAGTGGCGCAGTGGTTAAGCGCTGGCTTGGGAAGCCAGCGGCCCCGGTTCGGGTCCCACATATGAGGGCCAGTGACACTGCCCTCCAAAAAAAAAAAAAAAAAAAAAAGAAGTGGTAAAAGTAATGTTCAAGGTTGTCTTGCCATTTTTTTCATGAATTCTATTATTATTATAAAAACCAGTGTACCTCCCGATGCCTTTGATGCTCTGTCAGTCCCTGCTCATTAATGCACACAGCTCTGTTAATTTTTCCAAAGCAATTCTCTATATTCTCTTTGTAACATGGTCTGCTGTCTTACTAAGTTCTGGCCAACTTTCTCTATTTGGCAGACATCTTCACTAAGCTGTCTGTGACCACTCCTCCAGCGTCCTCATGAGGTTTCAGTGAATTCCAAAGCGATTGGTACACATGAATGGCTTCTCATCCCGCCCCCCCAAAACAAACTCCCTTGCCTTTGTGACTCTTGCATCTCGTCGAGTCACATGCCAACCAGGAGTCAGTTTGCTGTGTGCTCTTCACTCTTAGTGAAGGAAAATAGTGGTGGGATCCCAGCAGATTCTGACACCTCCTAGAACATTTGAATGTCCTGCAGAATTTTATGTGATCAACCCTGTAGTGCTGACACATTCACCCAAGGTTTTTTCATCCTCTCTGACTCCTGCTGGGGCTGTTCCCAAGAGCAGCTGCCTGGCTATCTTGCAAACTTCATGCAGATGTTTTTGATCAACATTTTTTTTTGTTATAAAACTAATAACAGAAAATTTGGAAAATATTTTTAAAAACACAGAAAAAATTAAAATTACTTGTAATTTCACTACACAGAGGGAACTAAAACGAATATTTTGGTGCATTTTCTTTTAATCTTTTTGTTGAAACACACACACATATAAATATGCCCATATATGGAACAGGGTGTCCTAGTTGAACCCAAGCTGAGTCTTTCTGAGTTTGACCATTTGAAAATTGATTGGACTGCTGACCCCTCCAGGAATCACTGTATGTTTGATACGCTTTGGGATCTGGTTCTGTGTGTTGGGGGGTGTTTTGGGAGAGGGATGGCTGGACTTTTGCTGTGTTCCTGGGCCTGAGTGCAGACAGAGATGAGGACAGAGGCAGTGGGGAGAAAGACATGATATCTCTTTCCCACCTTGCCCTTTGGATGGGGTTGCAGCCATTAGAGAGCGAGGAATTGGAACAGTGGCCCAGTGACTTGCTTTTACAGAGTTTTGAATTTACACACAGATTCGAGCCTGGGAGACAACATGCTGGAGCTGGAGAGAAGGTCATTCTCCCCATTGCTGTGTTTTTCCTGGCACCCCAATGATGGTTCCAGTGACTGAGCTCACGTTGGGCAGATGTTGGCATTTCCTGCTGTGGCTTCACCAGCAGTAGACAACACCTGGGGAGGAGGAGCAGGTGAACATGCTAGTTGCAAAGTATTGACTGCCTCTGAGAGTTAGATAACAAGCACATGTTAGCGTCCCTTTTAAGAGGACTTTTAAAGCTGAGTCCCAGGCTCTGCTGTGCAGCTGGGGCAAGAGCAGAAACTTTGCCACAGAAATGCTAGTGCGACAGCCTTTGTACTTGTAGGCTGGTGATTATGTGCTTTTTTATCTCTCTCATGTTCTCTATTAAAATTGGAATATATGCTATATATTATTTTGCGTCCTGCTCTTTTCCCCATAAGAATATAATTTTTCCATGCCATTAAATCCTTTAAACAAACAAAAAAAGGCTTAAGCTTATAATGCAAATATCAGAAGCGCAACCATTCCTGACATCAACCTCTCCAGACATAAATAGTCGACATTGCCAGTATTTAGTATACAAGGAAGACAATATAGGAAAAGGAGAGAGAGAGCTTGGTGTCCATTTGAAAGTAATTGACATTTGTAATCAATGAACACATATTGAGTTCTGTCTCCATAGATACTACTGTGAGGGAAGCAAAAAAGGGAAGAACAGACTTGTCTTAAGAAACTTCTCATCTAGTTTGGGATACAATGTTCAAACACATGAAAAATTAACTAATACAGCAGTTAAATAATATTTAATAGGAACATGAAATATCTCACAGGAAAGCGCATGCTAATAAATGGTGCAGAGAGTTGTGAGTCATGATGTAATCATCGCTGGACAGAACCTTTGCAATCATGTCACCCAAACTTCTCATATCTCTAACCTGGCACACACAATGTATTTGGTAATTGTTTGTCTCTTTCCTCCCCTGTCCATGACTCCACACCCAACCCCTTGAGGATAAGGGCCATTGCCATAGGTCAGGGCTCCTTCATACAGGGGAAAACTCATTTTGAGCACACCATAAAGTTTGTGGAAATAAAACTGAATTGAACATGTCATGCACATCTGAGCACCCCACAGTGCTTTACAATATGTGATCACTGAGTGAAGAGAGAGCAAACAATGACAGGCACCGTGAAAGTGGGAGAAGCATGAGTACTCATGTTCAAACCACCGTCCATCATGCATTGACTTTATTTTCTTGGGAAATTTAGTGAATGATTGTGAGTCTTTCCAGTATGGGTGTAAATCTAGCTGGTATATATTTCTGGCTTTATTATATAGTTTTATATATGTATGCTAGGCCTAGTCCTAGACCCATTTTAAATGACTACCTTTCCTTTTATCTTTTTGTTTAATTGATTATTTAATTATCAATTCAATGTATGTCATCAGGATAGTTCTTCTTTTTTTTTTAATTTTACTGTGGAACTGTGTTTTTCCCAGATCCGTCAACTCCAAGTCAAGTTGCTGTCTTCAATCTAGTTGTGGAGGGCGCAGCTCACTGGCCCATGTTGGAATCGAACTGGCAACCCTGATACCACGAGCACTGCACTCTAACCAGCTGAGCCAACCAGCCACCCCAGGAGAGTTCTTTAATACTTTGAAGTTTTAAACTTGGGTGACCATGAGAACAGAGCTCACAATAATGGAAACAGGGACGTCAGAGGATAAACCAGTGTTGCAGGAGGATCGCAGCTTGCACCTATATGAGCTTGGGCTGCTGTTAACCACACTGGCTTATAACAAGAAAAGTGTCCCAAAGGAACCCGTCTCCTCCCCCGCGTGCTTTCCTGGCCCCCTACTCTTCCTTCCTCTCTCCTCTCTTGAGGTGCCTGTTTTGTTAACATATGCTTGTGTTTCCTGTGTCCTGCTCAGGGTGTATGTTGCTTTCTCAATCAGAAGACAAGCTATTTGTGCTTTTCCTTATTTTTGTACTTCTTTTCTAGTCCTCAGAGGACATCCTGGAGCACTGTAAGGGACTGTCTTGTTCGATGAGTATGGAAAGCTGCCCCCACCTTGGCCTTCCCTGCAGTAAGTGGGAGAAAGAAGAAGCCCCACATGGTTCACTGGCCAAGTTTTCTGGGGTGGCTTTTGTAGCTAAAGTGGGAGGTCAGCTGATGGAAGGGGTTCTGCACTCTCATCTTGGATGGGATGAGGAACGGCTGTCGCTGACAGTACGACCAAGAACAGTATGACCTTATCAAAGCTGTGGCCCAAGGAGCGGGGAGGGTCTGTTTGGGGTAATGCACTGCACTGGATTACTCCCAGCATTCCATTCAGAAGAGGAATACTACACTACGTTTCTAGAGGAATTCCTCATTTTTAAGAGGTTCTGGCTAATAAATTTAAGAAGCCATTGGGCTCCCTCCTCCTATTTGTACTCTTGGAATAGAATTTTCAGGAAAGAAAGGGCTTAGAATGTCCTACCCTCCAAGATCCTCTCAGAGCTGTGGGTTGACATGGGTCTGGGGCAGACCACCTCAGGTAGAGATGGTGGGTCCCAAAGCTGCTCTAAAGTTCTGGGGCCTCTTCAGAGGTAGCCAGGAGACTAAAAGCTGACACATCAGCCCCGGGCCCCACCATGAACATGGTTGGCTCCAGTGGCCTAGGCTAGATCGATGCTCGGTGGTCCATTCAGTGACTTCAAATTCCTTTCCAGTCACTACCCTGACTTGTGCTATCCTCTTGATTCCATTAGGACTTTCTTTTACCCGATGATTTCAGACCACTCAGTGGCAATTACCTTCGTGTTGTACATACTTCCTTAAAAATTGATATTTCACAACAGTGACTGTGAACTTATAGAAATATGGTGAGGCTTTCAGAGACATGGACCAGGGATCTCTGATTACACTGACACAGAGATTTGTTCTGGTTTCCACATTGCGCGTTCTACAAATATTTTGGTGCCTACTATGTGCTAGATACCAGGTCATCAGTACCAGGTAGTTCAAAGGCCCTGCTCTCATGGAACCTATAGTCTAGCAACATAAGACAGACAATACACAAAAAGATAAACGAATACATAATTTAATATCAGGTATAACATGTTACAGAGAAAACCAAGAGACTGATGAGTTGAGGGGTGCTATTTGAGATGGTGTGGTCAGAGAAGAACATTTTTGAGATGACAGTTAAATGAAGACTTGAGTGTCATGAGGAAAAATAATCTGTGAAGATATTTAGGGACAAGCCTTCTGGGCAGAGGGGTCAGCAAATGCAAATGACCTGAGTCAGAGATGTGCCTGACCTCTTTAAGGAGAAGTCTGGACACCCTTAGGGCCTGAAGGAAGAAGAGCAGCAGATGAGGTCTAAGGGGGTGGTGGCATCTAGATCACATGTAAGTCACAGCAAGGGTTCAGAATTTCCCTGAGCATGATGGGAAGCCACTGGGGGATACTGAACAGGAAAATGGGTCACTCGACATTTTAAAAGGGTCACCCTTGCTATTGCTTGAGGAATCAGGGAGCAAGGATGGGGTAAAGAGAAGGTGACTGCACTAATTCAAGACATAAATTATGTTAGGTTGGATGAGGGTCATGATGGTGAGTATGGAGAGCACCAGTCAGGTTTGGGATAATTTGTGAAAGAGTCAAAGGAGTGTGCTCATGGAGTGGGTAAGGGTTGTGAGAGGGAGAAAATTAAGAATTATTTCAAGGCTTTTGGCTTCAAATACAGTAAAACCTTGGATTGCGAGTGACTTGGTTTGCAAGTGTTCCATAACACTAGCAAACATGTCTAATACATTTTAACTTGGTAAACGAGCGATG
The DNA here is from genome assembly GCA_033961575.1 of Aselliscus stoliczkanus. Lineage (NCBI taxonomy): Eukaryota > Metazoa > Chordata > Mammalia > Chiroptera > Hipposideridae > Aselliscus > Aselliscus stoliczkanus. The sequence goes on along the minus strand of CM066727.1, from coordinate 99,007,881 downwards.
TCTTGCAAAACAAGTAGTTTGTTTCTGGGACGAATTATGCTCACAAACCAAGATATTACTAATATATATATTTATTTATTTATTTTTCCAAAAAGGACGGAGTAGTAAGCTATGTTAAATACTGCTAAAAGATTAAGCAAATTGAGGACTGAGAAGTAACCCTCTGATTTAGCATAGAGATTATTTGTGATCTCCACATTAGTGATTTTAGTGAGTTGACTAAAAGCATGATTGGAATGGTTTCAAGAGGCAATGGGTTGTCTCTCTGGGAGACTGACCGATTGAATAAAGGAGGAACTCATGATACAAACTGAAGTCATTGGTAATCTTCCAGTTCTGAAGTTGTGTGATAGGTTTGTGGATTCATTAGATTAATATATGTTACAGCTTACATATATAATTCATATATTCTTTTCTATGAATCAAATATTATATTTGAAAATGTTTTAAATTTAGTAGAGAAAGGCATAATATGAGCTGATAACAGCTCGCACTTTATTCCCAATTTCTGATTTTCAGGGCTTTCAGTTCTCAAATATCTTGTAGCCTGCTCCCACAATATTGCCCTCTTAGCATTTATGATTAATCTCCTCTAACATCATCCCTAGGTCATGTTTCCCACATGGTGATGGGCAGGACCCTCCCTTCCTCCCACCATGGGGAGCTGGGCTGGGTGTTGGTACTTCAGGGACCATACATTGGAGGAGGGGAAATTGGGGGAATGGGTTTTATAAGAAGGATTGATCACAAGCTCAATTATATTGTAGTCACTACAGCACCTAAGTGAAGATGTAAATTGCTATTCATTTGCTTATTCATTTCTTCAATGTTTACTGAGTACTTTGCCAGGCATGGGGGCACTGACTCTGCCCTTGAGAAGTTCACTGTGGATAAAATGTCCCAGGAGCACAGATCAGAGGGAGGGATTGACATGCATCCTCCAAACTACAAAGAAGGCTGCTGTAAGCTTGAGATTCTGTGTGGTTCCTGAGGACAGAGCTGAGACCCTTGGTAGAAGGCACAACAAGGCAGATTCTATCTAAGGAATAATATCTGATTTGTTGTAAGTGTTCAACAATGGTGCAGGTACTTCAACAGGTAATGATTTCCCATCATAGGAAGCATTTAGGCAGAGAACATGAAGGGTTTAAGAAGACTGCTGCATGGCTGGGAGTTTAGATCCTATGACTAATAAGCTTCCTTCCAAATCCAAAATTCTGGTTTTGAATAGGTTGGGGCACCAGGCTTATAAAGCCCTACGATTAGTAGTATACTGGTCACTGCCTGCTGTAAGCATCAGAACCCACTCTGGCTGGTTTAAGTAGAAAAAGCATATGTTTATTGAAGACTATCAAGTCACTCACACAATGGGATGCTTTTCAAAACAAATGGAGGCTGAGCTTCCAGAAACAGGAGACCATTCCCACTCCCATTTCCTGGGTGCTGGCATCACCAAGAGGAACTCCATGGCTACTGGAAATGATACCGAGACCTGGCTCCTTCCTCTCTCCCTCCCTCCCCCCCTCCCTCCCTTCCTTCGCTGTTCCTTCTCTCCAACTTGCATCCACATCTCAACCCTCCATTCTTCTTAATAATGTTACCTTTGTAAGAATACGGGTTCCATGTTTGGATTCCCCTCTATATTATAGCTTATCTTTTCTCTAGGAGATAAATTGAATCTGAAAGAAGAGTCAGCAAGAAGAAAAGAGTTAGGGAGATCAGTGACTGTTTCCATTCATTCAGCATCCATCTTTGTGGCCACTGCACCCGCTGGCATTACAAAACTGAGTTAATACTAATACGATTATTTAGCCAATGATTTTCCTTTTCTCTCTCTCTTCCTTTTCGTTTTTTCCTCATCAGAAGTAAGGGGTGGAGAGAAAGTATTTGTAAACTAAAAATAAAAGGAAAACAATCTCTGCCCCCTCCAACTCCGTGTCTCAGCAGTAAGCATTTGTCATTATCTTCAGGAGATTTTTTTTTCAGTTCTAAACTTGTAACATAATTTATGTAAATTTCTTCTGTTGATGGGCATGGAGGATTTCCTTATTTCTGCCATCACACACAACACTACACTGAACATTTGTGCACATATATCTTTATGTATTTGTTGCTACTATTGCTATAGGATAGAGTCCTTGAAGTGGAATTTCTGGATCATCAGATGTGGGCATGTGTATTTTTTATAATGACAGATTACCCTCTTCCAAAGTTGTAAGATTTACGTTTTCATCAGTAGTGTATAAATGCACATTTTCTTGTACTCTGACACTAAATGTTAATTTTTTCCCATGTTTAGATGAAAAATGGTGTCTGCCTCTTTAAAAATGTTTTTTTTTTTAATCTCTGTTTGGCAGTTCTTGTTTGCTTATTTATTAGATATTTTAATTTTTTTCATTCATGACTTCTCTTTTCACATCCTTTGATGATTTTCACACTGAGTGGATTGTATTTATTGCTTCATGGTGGGCAAGGCTTTGTTCACAAGACTACAAAAATATTTTCCTACATGTTTCTAGCATTTTTATGCATGTTTTCACTTTGCTATTTAATCCATTAGGAATATTTTGTCAGTATGGTGTGCATTTGGAATCTAACTTAATTTTTTTCCAAATGAATGGTCATTTTCCCCAGTCTTACAAAAACTTAATTTCCCCACATTTTAGCTGTTAAATTTCTCTCTCTCGCATCTATCTATCTATCTATCTATCTATCTATCTATCTATCTATCTATCTATCTAGAGCTGTTTTGTCTGTTTTACTGCTTTTTCATTATTTCCACTCCAATAGTATTTACATTAATTATCTAGTGTAAATTCTTCTCTGATTCTTCCTTTCACAATTTTCTTTACTATTTTTGCATAATTTACATTTCTTCTATCACAAATGATGTTGAATATTTTTCACTTTCATGCTATATCTGATTTGTTCTTATATTAATTCTTTGTGTTTGTGTGCTTTGCCAATTTAAGCACATTAACTTTGAGATGGGAGCTTTTAATTTCCCCATGAAAGTGGGCACCGAAACTGTGAAGTGAAAAGGCAGGGAGGAGGTCATAGCAGAGAAGTTCAAATTCATGAATTATCCTCAGAACTGAAAACCAGGAGTAGACAAGCGCTCAGAGGAAGGTGTCAGGAGAGAGGTGGATAGAGGCCCAAGGACTAGGAGGTGGGGATAGGAAGCAAAAGATAGAGGAGCTAAGCTAGAATCACAGAAATCACTGAAAACATCAAGCTATAAAGATCAAAACGTTGAGGCTACATTGGAAGCTCTTGCTGAAAAAATAAGACCTTCAGCCTTTCTATTTAGAGAGGGATGACCAAAACAGTGAAGGCATAACATCAATACTGTCAGGTTGAGGATTTGTGGGCAACTCTGCTGTTACTTGATCAAAGCCTCAAAACTTACACCAAAATGTTATTAGTCACACTCAGAGAGTGATGCATTTTGTGACATTTTTCTATGCTGGTCATACATTCCAACTAATTAATTCATTTTTTGCTTCAAACAATGCCCCTGATGACTCAGGAGACTAATATCAAGCTTTTGATCAGGAGCAGGGTGGCAACCTGTGAGAGTGGTCCAGATGGATGTTAATTGGGCCATCAGAGCTCAGAACTGTTGACCTTGGTTCTAGTTGACAAAAGAGAGTGACCATATTCAAAGAGAAAGCAAGGTTGGTTTTGTATTACATGAAAGTATAACTATTTTGTTATCTTAGTGAGAAATGTCACATAATTGTGTATTTTAAACACATGCATATAGGCAACCTGAAGTAATGCATCAAGTAACTGAGATAAATGTGGTTTATATAGATAGTTACTTTAAAAATGCACGCAGTGTAGCTTTAATCTTGCTGTTCAGTGCTGTTTCAATAATCTTTTGTTGACTATCCAGTAAATTCATTATAGTGGTTCTTTTATTTTTATTTTTTTCATACCCAGCTTGCTCACTTTTATCAGTTGACTTACCCTTCTTTTTTTCTAGAAGATATAAACCATTAGTTGTAAGTTTCACGTCATTCTCCTGACCCTTGTCAGTGTCTCACCTCAAAATATATTTTTCTACACCTTCATCTTTGCCTCTGAATCTCTCTGTAGCTTCACCTACCTCTTGTTTTCCTCTCAAGAATATATAATCCTTTTTTTTTGTTTTGTTTTTTTGTTTTTTTTGAGGGCAGTGTCACTGGCCCTCATATGTGGGACCGAACCGGGGCCGCTGGCTTCCCAAGCCAGCGCTTAACCACCACGCCACTCGGCCGGCCCTTATATAATCCTTTCTTACTTTGGACCCAAATTTATTGACATATACTTCCTTTAATTTACACACAACTTAGAAAGTCAAATAATGTTTAAGGGTTTTACTCAAACATCATCAATGTCATGATTTTGTCCCTTTCAACTCTTTTAGCTGTTTTTCTCTTGGTATTTCACCTCCACATTTAAAAATAATATGCATGTATCTCTTTTTCTTGAATCATTTGCACAATTGCTCAATATAATTATAATCTAGATTTTCTATTACATTCATATTAAGTATAAATATATAAATTTGATTCACAGCTGAACCAAGTGGTATACTATGAGAACATATCTATTATCATACAACTTTTTTTCCACCCCTAAAGAAGTGATTACCTCTTTTTTTTTCTTTCTTTGAGTTTGGTTCTGATGTTTAATTTGTCTCTTCAGACAGTGTTTTGTTTGTTTGTTTCTCCTTTTATCATACTTTGTAATTTTTGTTGAAAGCTGGATATGATGTATCAGGTTAAAGAACTGAGGTAAATAGTCTTTTATTGTGACATTTTCTGTTTACCTGGCTAAGAGTTAGGGTGTGTTTAGTGTCTGTTGTAGCTGTTGTCTCAGAGGCTAAAATTCCCTCAGTGTTCTTGTTTTTTTGTCGCTCTTGTTGTCTTTGGATTTCCCTAGAGGTCTCTTTTTAAATAGAGTCTTGGGCTTGCAATTCTTTTAGCTGTAATCCTATTATTGTACAGAAGCCTTCTCCATGTGGTGGTAAGATATGGGGAAGGGGAACGTTTTGTAGTCTTCTGATTGGGTCTTAGTCTATTAGTGAACCTGAGTTGGGTATTTCCCTTCTTCCATGTCAAGATCTAGAGGGAGTTGCAGTTGGATATTTCATGCCCTTTGAGTTGGTTAGGCTTTGGGAAAACCCCAGTTGGTTAGGCTCTGGTACAACAGTATCCCTTGAGGGAACAGAGACCTTGTTAAGGAGAACAGAGAGCTATGGGCATATTCCTCCTCTCCTGCCAGGAGGATGAGGAGATTTTTCTCCCATCTTCAATGTGAGAACCTGGTAGGGCCCATGGAGGTTATAAAAGTGTGGATGCCCCCTAAGACTGGGCCCTCTAAGAGTGATTTTCTAGCAATCTGTCAATCACAGTTTCAAGTTATCCAGCTCCTGCCCCTGGTAACCTGTGATTCTCGGTATTGCCCTGTTTGTCTTTCCAGTTCAGAGGAGCAGCAGTTTGTTCTGTGACCTCAATTCTTTAATGAATTAAGAATAATTTTTGGTTTTTGGTTTGTTCAAATTTTTCTTGTTGTGAGGCTGAAAGTGGTAATTTCCGAGCTCTTAACATGTTGAACCAGAAATCTGAAATCCTTTCCTTCAAATCTCTAGCTAAGTTTTCTCATTCACTCCTAAAGTCCTGTAAAATCGCTCTCAACAAAGCTGATCATGTATCTACCTGTTCCCTTTGTGTCTGTTCCTGGAGACATCTTTCTCCAGCTCCTCTCTGCTCCTGTTCCATTTGGAATGCTCATGCTCCAAGCTGGCTGCATGCCGATGCTTCTTTTTGTTACAATCCTATGAATTCCCTTATATTTCTTCTGCCTTCTGTCCTGTTTCATGCAAACTGTGTTTTCTCTTTTTGTGGTTTACTTCCTCATTTTAGTGGAGCACATATTTTTGTAGCTTCAGGAATAAAAGGGTGCATGGAAAGCACCTTTTAAAAATTCTTAATGTCTGAAAATGTCTAGTCTACTATTGCACTTATAGTTATTAGTTTGGTGGGGTACAGAAGTCTAGCTTGAAAATAATTTTCCTTCAGAATATTAAAGGCATGTTTCCACTGTTCTCTGATTTTCAGTGTTACTTTTGAGAAGCCTAATGCTGCTTTGGTTCTTGTTTTTTGTTTTGTTTTGTTTTGTTTTGTTTTTCCCTTCTGGAAGCTTTAGGATTTTATCTTTATATTTGGGATTCTGAAATTCCGCAATGATGTGCCTTACTTGGGGGTCTTTTATCATAATTGCGCTACTTAGATTCATTTATCTGGCAATGCCTGTCCTCCAGTTGTGAATTTTCTGTTTTCTCTTGAACTGTAAGTTGGATGTTTAAGCTCCTGAATTTTCCTTAACCTTTCTCTCATATTTTTCTAATGCTTTATTTTTTTATACTAGATGCTTACAGATTTTTCTTATTTTCTAATACTTATGCCAATTAGGAAATATTTTTTACTTATCATATTCTTAATTTCCCAGAGGTCTTTTTTTGCTTTCTATTGTTCCTATTTTTATTCTTATCTGTTCTTGTATCACAGATATAATACCTTCTCTTACTGGAAAATATTAATGACAGTTTTTGTACTCTTCCATGAGAAGTTTCCCTGCATATATTCAATGCTCCTTGGCTGTTCCCTTATGTTTAAGAATGAGTCACTAAAAAGCTGTCTGGAAGCTTTACATTCCTCAGCTGGGCTTGTGTCAGATGGGGCTCTCCTGCCAGGTGCTCTGAAGGAGTCCTGAAGCTAGCCTGGTGAAGAGTTGGGGGGCCCTGATGCTTGCTATGTAGAATTTTATTTACTCCCCTAATTTTTAGTCTCATGCCTGACCCATGCTGTCCTCAGTGCTGTAGCCTCTTTGGATCCATTTCTCTAGAGAGAATAAATTCCCTATGGAGCTCAGGGGTGGGTAGTGCCAGACTTCACTAAGGGTGGAAAATTGGAATCTGACTGCTCCTGTTTTCATGTCTCCAGCTGCCTCTCCTGTTTCGTTGTATCTCAAATCTTGAGCCTGTCTGGGGTGGTACCAGGTAGATCATCTTGCTTCTCATGCATATATCTCCTTGGGCTAACTCACTCACTAGTCCTTCCTCTTTCTTTCCTTTCTGTATATTAACCTCTCTCAATTTCATTGAGAATAGACATGGCTCTTATTCTCCCTGTCATATTGGGGAAAGTTTTGAAAGAAAAGGGAGTAGAGAGAGATAGCTTGACTTCAGCAACTCAATGCCCTGAGCCCCTGATGTCGTGCTTCCTGACTCTAGACATGAGTCTCGTGTCAGGACATGTTCAGTTGTGCAAATCTGCTCCAGGCTGGAGGCGGCAGTGTTCCTGAAGAGGACATGCTGTGGGGGAAGGAGGTGCAGGATCCCAGCCCTAGGGCTGCCTGCTCTAATCTCAGGAGATGAACCCCTCCCAGAGGGGTCAGGTTTCATTGGCTGCCAGGGCTCCAGGGCCCGGTCTAGTATCTCCACTGTCTTCTCGAGCTCCAGAGAGCTCAGCAGAGCTGAAGCTTCCAGGAGCCCATTTGTTGTTGTCTTGAAGCATTTAGAGAGCTCCTGTTTGTCACCTTTGTAGTAACTTTTTGTCCACCACTCCTATGTATTTGCTTATGCTCCCTTCCCCACCATCATGGCATTCCAGCTGTACACTCTGCTTTTCTGGTCTTCTGACCATCTCCATGTTTAATATGGTGGGACCTTAGAAGTCTACAATCATCTCCTTTAGATCACAGCTGACGCCGTATGCTATCTTGCTTCATCTTTTCCCCGAAACTCACAGTTCTCCTTTTTCTTAAACTTTCCTCCTCTGTGCACAAATATGTGCAGAGTTCCTTGTCTTGAAAAATTTTCTCTGAATTGTGCTAATCCCTCCACTGACCATTCTTTCTCATTCCTTCCACTGGTCAACTTCTCAGAAGAGTCTATAATGTGGCCTGTATTTCCTCACCTGCCACAGACTCATTAATGACTTATATTGTAATCGGGCTTAAGCCCTCCATACAACTTACAAAAACCTGTCTCCAATGTCACCAAATGATCTAACTTCTAGGCCAGTTGTCTTTTCTTATCAAATTTGATCATCCCTCCTTTTTGGAATGCTCATCTTCTTAGCTTGAAAAACACATATCCTGAAGCTTGTGGTGGTCCCCTGTCTCTATTCCACCCACTTACCCCATAGATGAAGACATAGTATACCAAGACTCAATCCCTGGCTTTAGTTGTTTCTTTTTGAATACCTTTATCTTATCCACTATCCTGGCATCAGCATTTCTGGGCCAAATCTCCAGCCTTCTGAGTTTCAAAGTTTTATCTCCAATTATTTGCTTAATATTCTCACTTTTGTGAGAATATCTTTGACAGACATTTCAAATTCAACATATTTATCACAGAATTCATCTTTCATCAAAAATGAACTACACTGGGCCAGCCAAGTGGCACGGTGGTTAAGAGCTGGCTTGGGATGCTAACGGCCTTGGTTCGGGTCCCACATATGAGGGCCAGTGACACTGCCCTAAAAAAAAAAAAATGAACTACACTGCCTGATGTACTGGATTATATCCATGATGCTCTCATTTTTATTTTCAACTAAGCTCAAATCATTTAAATCATTGCTCAGTTTTCCTTCTTACTTACCCCCCATGTTTAATCTGTCTTTCTTTTTTTTTGCCTCATATCCCCACCCAACCACCTTTTTTTTTTTTCATTTTCACGCTGCTAGGCATAAGTCTTCCTTAATTAATTATCCAAGTTACTATAGTTGCTTTAAACTGATCTTTTAAGTTCCAGTATCTCCCCCTCAATTTGTATCCTGCCAAATGAATTCACTGGTTGATTAATATCGCTCCTTTCTTAAAATAAGTTAAGGCACCTTGCTGTTTGCCCTGGTAACCCCACTACTCCAAACCTTTCAAAGGCTCCTGAGTTGGAGTGGACCACAAAAGTCCTTAGAGATTTGAAGTTCAACTCTTGGCTTGTGAATCCCTTTCACTTCTATTTTGCTGGCAACTGAGCAGAACAAGGATACTAGAGGATGGGAACAGATCCTTGCTGCTTTCTTAGTTCTTCATGATATTTAATGGCTCTGAAAACCTCTGTGGTATGAGGAGTTTTCTAGGCTAGAGACGTTCCAAACCCTAACGTCACTGCCCTTTCAATCTTCTTGGGCTTGTCAGAGGTATATCAGGTGTACCACGGATGTCGACGCTTAAACAACTCTGCAGCAACATAGTTTTGTGATCTATTTCTTGTTGTATTGTCAGACATTCTAGACATTTTAGTAGAGTAGGATTGGGTCTACTGTAGTACATATACAAGATGTCCAATGTGGCACTGTGGTGACTATTTTTCTTTCTTGTGCTCAGGGAAGATATTAATAACGAATCATAGCCTCCTTTAGAAGCCAGGATGTGGCTTCACAGTTCTTAACAATGTGTTTCAACCATTTCTTATTCATTCATTCATTCATTCCACAAATGTGTATGGAATAATGTGCAGGCACTATTCTAAGGTGTTGGAGATACTGCAAAGATAAAGCCAGACTGATATTCTCATGGAGCTTACATTCTAGCTGGGGATACAGGAAGTAAACAAGTAAACAAATAAGATAATCTAAGATAGTCATAAGCTCTGTGAGGAAAATAATTGAGAGTGACTGAGGGTAACTGCTTTAGACAGAGAGGTCAAAGAGCACTGTTCTCAGAATGTGGCTTTTGTTCTAAGGCCTGACTGAGGAGAAGCAGGCGGTCCTGTGAAGAGTATTCCAGAGACCACAAACTGCCAATCAGAGGCCCTGAGGCAGGGAGCCAGATTCACTTGTTCCCAGGAGGTGAGTGTGGCTGGAACAGATTGAAGACTAGGAGAGTGGTATCAGAGGAGGGGAGGGGTCATTGGTCTATTTTATTAACTGCTGCTGGCCTGGTGCCTAGAAGAGTGCTCAGCACAATGCAGACATTTGTTGAATGAGTAAGTGAAGGTCAAGGCTTTGATGCGATATAATGATAAAACCTATTGATATTGAAGATCCTTTATCTTCAAGCGTCTGACCCTTAGCTACTCTTTCAGTCCACTATTTCCTTGCACAGACTTTTTTCTTTTTCTTTTTAACCACAAAAATACTGGGAACACTTTTTTCTTCCATGTTTTGCTTCCCTATTATCCTTGCCTCCAGGTTTCCTTGCAACTTCAACTCTTTAAAACCCAAATATTGTCATCTCTGTTCTGTGAACCTTTTCCAGCCCTCTCAAAACAAGACAATTTCTCCTTCCCCTGAATTCTTCTAACAGTGATCACAAGTGTCATTTGTTAATGTTTAACATAATAAACTAAAAAACTTATTTGTTGCCAATTTTGTTTATCCTGTTTCTCTAATCCAGGATTATTTTTGAGGGTAGGGGTTGTTGTCTATGTTTCAAAGTCTTAAGCTCCCCACAGTTACTTTGCCCATGGTTGTTGCTGGGAGTGCTGGTGGTGATACATATCAGTAACTCCCCAGCGCGACTCAATGTCTGTGGCTGGTGAGGTAAATGCCGGTGAGGTTGGTGTTGTGTTTGGCCCCATGTGGGTCAGTGAGCGTTCTTCTCTTACCTTGGCCAGAGAGGGCTCCGTGGACCCCAGGAGCACACAGAACTAGTCAGAAGGGATTGGATGAAGGAACGTGTCAGCTTGATGACCCCTTTTAAGTTGTTGAAAATCCTCATCATGATAAAAGTCAGTAAGTAAATTAAAAAATTTCCTTTCCTTCAATGTACAAATAACTTGACATTCAAAGCACAGCAAAGAATAAAACTCTTATTTGTGGGAGAATAAAACATTGAATGGAATCCACATTTTAGATGTTCAAAGGTGGCTGTGAAAGGTAAGAACTGAACAAACGAGAAGCAACAGTAGCAGTCAGTCACACTTCACGAATCCAGAACATAATAACCATGAACAGAACCTTGATAAACATTGAGTTCTGGAAAGAAAGTTTAATTATCATGTAACTTTTATCACTGGGTTAAGTTAACTCACCTGAGAACATCCCTGCAAATGCTGAAAGCTTTGATGTCCAACTTGGGGATATAGAGCTTTATGTCCCCTTCAGAGAGAGGTGAACTTTAAATGTGAAGCATTTGGTCAACTTGGTCTTTCTTTTTAATAACTGCTTTAAAAACAACTTTAAAAAATTTATTGTTAGTTACATAAAAGTAGCAAGAGATACAATCTGCCCTGAGAAAACAGACCATACATACACCACTAAGTGAACCTGTAGACTAAGCTGTTTTCCATGAGACCCAGGAAGCATTTCTAATTGAAACTTAACAAGTTACATCGCAGCAGACACTCCAATCTCTAGCTCTAGAAGGGAAATGTGATCCTGCATGCAGACATACAAGCCTTTTAATTTAGCTGGAAGAGAGTGTGACTATGCAGTTGAGTGGTGTAATTTTTTTAATTGCTGAAGTGTCATTGTTTTTTATTTCACATTTAATGGAAAATGTAAATGCCACATGTAAGAGACTAGCAAAAAGTCTTACTCCAGTCTGATGGCTTGGTCTTACTAATCATGATAATATATGCTCGCTGGATTTGGGACTATTTAATAAAATACTGAAATAAATTTGTTGTGGTTGCATTTTAAGGGAATTATTAAAAGTACCTTCATCTGTAACATTTAAAACTTTACTGATTTTAAATTTATGTGAAATAGCTCAGGGATGCTTACTGGACGAGGATGGTGGTACCTCTGTGAGGATCTTCATCATTCAACACAGGTTGACGGAAGCATGCCCTATTGAAAAGGGAGGTGAAGATATTAGCAAGATCTTACATTTGTCTGGGGTCTTCATGCACTTTTTTGTGTTTTTGTTTGTTTCCCATTTGGGCTTCACAAGCCTCTAAGGTGTCAGAGCAGACATAGCTGTTTCCATTTGATAGATCAGGATCCTAAGGCTTGTCGTGGCCAAGATCACAAAGGTGGAGCCCAGGCTTCACATACACACACATTGGAATGGACACTGTGTCCCGACAACTTCTGTCAAAAGCGTTCTTTGGGGACTAGAAAAGCGTGACGACTCTATTTTGTTGCAGAGGGAGTGGTTGCTTGGGCTAAATCCCCCCTCCCCTTTCTCTTCACAGCTCAGGTGACACCTGTGGGACGCAGAGACCTCTGGATCAAGCACAGCTGTGTGCACGACTTCACACAGATAAGTTACTTGACAAGCCAGAGCTGAAAGCTAAAGCACATGATTATTTCTAAAATGAACGAAAAGTGATAATAATGTGAATGACGGTTACTCAAAATAGAAACCTTGGTGTTTTGTGTTTTCTTTCCTTTTCTTTTTAGAAGAACAATCAACAACTGTCACTTGAAGGTCACCAAGTAATTCTGCAAGATCTAACTAAAGAACAAGTACTGGGTTGAAATGGTTAAAAAAATAACAGGAAGAGGGAACATAAAGACAGTTCCGAGGCCGCCCAGGCATCTCCAGTGTCTTGTTCCAACGCTCCCTAGACTGGGGCTTGGAGCACTGCCGTCCAGTCCTGAGCGAGTGAGTGGCTCTCCGAGAGCATCTTACCCACAGACTTTCAGGAAAGTCCGCCTCCAGCCCTCTCGCGACATTCAAAGTTCCGACCTAGTGCTCCCCACCTTATCTTCTCAACACGATTTCAGCCAGTTCCTAGTCGGCTCTAGTCGTGTCAATGTAACGCTTTTCTCGGCCTCCCCGTGGGAGTAGAGAAAGCAGGTGCTTCCGGCTAGCGGACCCTGGAGGCCCGGCAAAGACCCCGCCGGACTCCGGGAAAGTTGGTTAGCCGCCTCCCCTCCTGGACTCACACCGGCTCTGTGCCTTCCTCCAGGAGCGCGCGCAGATGGGGAAGAGAAGGCAGCGCGCAGAGAACTTGGGGCGTCCAAACATCCCCCTAGGCTCCTGGGCGCAGCGAGGAACAGGTGCTTTTTCTCCGACGTCCGGAAGGGGCGCCTGCTGCCCCTTGCCAGCGGGCGCGCCCCCTTCTCCGGCACCTGCTCGCCCTTTGCGCCCGGGTTCCCCCATTCCAGGGCGGGGGAGGAGCAGGCTCGTAGGTAATTATTGCCAGCGGGCAGGCGGGGGAAGCGGGGGTGGGCGCGCCGGAGAGGTGCGGGCGGCGCGGCGGGCCGCGGACATAAAGGGGCGGCGCGGGGCCCGGGCGCCCGGCTCCACCACAGCATGCCCGCTCGCGCCCCGCCGCGCCGCCCGCGGCCGCCGCTGCTGCCGCTGCTGCTGCTGTTGGCCCTGGGTGGCTGTCACCTGCGCGCCGATCCCGGCGACGGTGCGCAGACCTGGGCCCGCTTTGCTCACCCTCCGGCCCCCGAGGCCGCCGGCCTTCTCCACGATACCTTCCCCGACGGCTTCCTCTGGGCGGTGGGCACCGCCGCCTACCAGACGGAGGGAGGCTGGAGGCAGCACGGCAAGGGCGCGTCCATCTGGGACACGTTCACCCACCGCCCCGCTACGCCGGCAGGCGATCCCCTTGTAGCCGGCCTACCGTCGGATGCCCAGACGCCGCCACCACTTGCCACCGGGGACATGGCCAGCGACAGCTACAACAATGTCTTCCGCGACACAGAGGGGCTGCGCGAGCTCGGGGTCACCCACTACCGCTTCTCCATCTCCTGGTCGCGGGTGCTCCCCAATGGCAGCGCGGGAGCCCCCAACCGTGAGGGGCTGCGCTACTACCGACGTCTGTTGGAGCGGCTGCGGGAGCTGGGCGTGCAGCCGGTGGTCACCCTGTACCACTGGGACCTGCCCCAGCGCCTGCAGGACACCTACGGCGGCTGGGCCAACCGCGCCTTGGCCGACCACTTCAAGGACTACGCTGAGCTCTGCTTCCGCCACTTCGGCAGCCAGGTCAAGTACTGGATCACCATCGACAACCCCTACGTGGTAGCTTGGCACGGTTACGCCACCGGGCGCCTAGCCCCGGGCGTCCGGGGCAGCGCGCAGCTCGGGTACTTGGTGGCGCACAACCTCCTCCTGGTGAGTTAGAGGGGCCAAGCAGAGGGCCACGCCGGGGACGGGGCCTCTGGAGACGCCAGGGGCAAGAGGGGTACCCGAGCCTTCAGCTCAGACGAGGCTCCATGTGAACCGTTTTGTGAGATCACTCACCTAGGATTTGCATAGGGGATGGTGACCGAGCAGTTCGGACTTCCTTTGGAGGGTGTGGAGTTGGGAATGGGAGGGCAGTCCTGCAGTGGGCGAGCGAGTGAGTACCCTCTGGAACCCATTTGCCAGAAATTGGAATAGGTTTCTCCCGTGAGAACAAGGAGCTCCCTTCTCTAGGTGCAGAGGAATCCCTAGAGGTAAGGTGGGAGGATTTACGAGTAGCTACGGGGAGAATGAGAAGGGTGGATGAAAGAAACAAGCTTGTTCAGAAGCTGCCCAGACAGCATTACTCAGAGCTGGAGTTTGTGGAGGTGGCAGGAGTTCACTGTTAATCCAATAAGATCTGTCTTGCTTGTGGCTCAAGTTCACACTGCAGCAAATGCAAAAGTGTCAAAAGCACATCTCCAGGACATCGGGTTTCAACTGTCTTTGGAAGTTCTGTCTGTTCAACCTTACTTGTGAAGCGTATGAAGACCGCCCCCCCCCAAAAAAAAAACACTCTTAAAGCTAGCCATAAAAATACAAACATATAGGGGATATAGATTGTGTCTTCCAACAACAATGGTCTCTCCATTTGTCAGGATTGCTCAGGGAAGAGATTCTCAGCCTGACAAAATGGATTTTAAAACCGTTGTACAAGAAGCTTCATAAATTTTGATAGCAGGAAGCTTTGAGATGCCATGATAAAGTTGTCTCCCAAATAACCCTTCTTTTCCTCCTTTACTTAGTGTTCAAGATTAGGTCCCATTGACGTGAGGATTCATTTAGAGCGATGTCAGTTGTACTGAGTTTTGCATAGCAAGAGAATATTTTATGTATATGTGCAAATGTTCTAATAAAAGTGTTTATATGTTTTTGATACTGTAGTTTGGTGACTTGTAGGCCTACTGGAAGACCTATTTTTAAATTTAGAATTAAGCCACATAGTTTGAACGAATTCAATACAAAGAGCACCTCTATGTAATTTTTTTTTTTTTGAGGGCAGTGTCATATGTGGGACCTGAACCAGGGCCGCTGGCTTCCCAAGACCAGCGCTTAACCACCACGCCACTCGGCTGGCCCTCTACATACTTTTAATTGAAGCCATAGATAACTGAGGCAGGACAGTACTGGGTTATTGAGTTGACTCAGTGCTCTGAGCTGCCAGTAATGTTGTAATAATCACTGAATAGATTATATGTCAGCTCCATAAAACCACAGATCATAAAAGAATGTTGGGTTTTTTGAAAAAAAATTGCGATTTTAGTGATTTCATATTGCTATATATCTTTTCATTAAGATACGTTAGAGCAATGGTAATAAGCTTTTTCAGTCTGGCCATTCTTTTAAGGAATCAAAAGACCCTAATGTTTATGGTTGGTGGTAGAAAAACTATGGGAAGAACTGGTCCCTCTATTGAAGGCAACATAAGCAAATTTTAGTTCATACCAGAAAAAGAGAGGGAGGGTGGGAGAGAGGGAAAGGGAGAGGGTGAAGGAGAGGGAGAAGGGGAGGGAGGAGAGAGAGAGAGAGAGAGAGAGAGAGAGAGAGAGAGAGAGAGAGAGAGAGAGAGATTGATTCATGGACCAACTGAAGGACCTACTAGACCATTTCTGTAAAATTACTACTTTAGATTTAAATCATAAGAGTTTTAGTGACTTACATGATCACTTTGTTTATAAAGTGAGGAATTGGGACAGCAGGATTGTTCTGATGTTTTAAATAGGCAACATGCTTTTGATCCTTGGGTCCACTCTCAGCCCTCTGATTAACTTGTCAGTTACATTTTTGTACCCTTACACAAAGATATTAGCTGAACACTAACCATCCTTCCCAGAAAGGCAAGGGACTTTGTATTCCTAAGAAATTAGTGACAGGCGAACACTTGGTTTTCCTGATGCTGTAAACAAATGCTAGTTGCTGTAAAATAGTAATTTTGCTTTCAAATTTTTTGTTTGGAATTTAGTCATTTTTGTACCTTATGAAGTAAGTTGTCATTCATTATCAAAGACAATATCTTAATTTTTTTTCATGAGATATTTTCAATTCTGTTTTCTATGTTCCTTCTTGGTGTATGTTTTGGGGAGAGAGGGAGTGAAGTTTTGATCTTATTGGAAAAGATAAAACATATCCTGCAGGTTTTGTTAATAGAACAGTTTAGTTGGGGCTTGGATATTGCTGTTGAGGGCCACTGAGTCCCTCTTGCATATTCTTTGGCATGTGGGGATCTGATGCTGGTGAAGGATAAAGCTGGCCAGCACCCCTCCTCCACCCCATTCTGTGCTTTCAATAATCTAAGAGTGGGCTAAGGAGACCTCCTGAGGAAGCTGGAAATTTGAGCCCTCCTTTCCCCCGCTGAGATTTAAGGATCATTGTCTGATGGTCCAAGGACAGGAGGCAGGCCAAATAAAATGCAGAATGAATAATGGGGGAGATCTTCTCAGAATGGAGGTCTCCATATTCTTTTGTGGGTTCCCAGTATTGGGGTAAACCTTGACAAAAATCGTGTGTGTGTGTGTGTGTGTGTGTGTGTGTGTGTGTGTGAGAGAGAGAGAGAGAGAGAGAGAGAGAGAGAGAGAGAGAGAGAGAGAGAGAGAGAAAGAGAGAGCGAGAGCGCTAAAAGAAGGATTTCTCTGCAGAGCTCTGAGAGGCTGGGCTGCTTTGCTCATTGGAATATAACCCAGAAAGAGAAGAAACCTCCTCTCTCTGAATTGAAGAGGGATTGTTGTGCCTTCACAGATCCTGAAAGGAGTTCTTGATGTCTCCTGAACAACTAGCACGGAGGTCCATAGTTGGGACTCTAGCCCCAGTGATGTCCCTGAGTTTTTGTTCTGCCCATGGGTTTCCGAGAGGGCCAGGACTGAGTTGAGGATACGCATGGGCCTCCCAAGGAGTCTTGCTAGTGTTTGTACAGAGAGCCTGTGGAAAAGACAACTTCTTTCACCTAGGGAGGTGGCGCCAGGAGATATTACTTTGGGCATCGATGTACAGTACAAACATGATGTACTGAGCAGTCTCCGCGGTAACTCATTGCTCATGCCTTAGATGATCTGTTTGCAGCACTTGTCCAGCTGTTCTCTTAACACAGCCCCTCAACCTGGCTTCCAGAACCCCACTCTCTTTTGCTTCTCCACCCAGCTCACTGGCAATTCCTTGTCAGGCCCCTTTTCTTACTCCTCCTCACCTTGCCTAAATATTGGTGTGCTCAGGGCTTCCTCCATGGGCCTCTTCTCTAGATTCACTCCAAGTGATCTATTTCAATACTCTCTATATCCTGATGCCTCCAAATTATGAGTGTCCAGTCAGAACTTCTGCCCTGAGCTCCAAACATGGATAGACAACTGCGTTCTCCACTTAGATGTCCAGTAAGCAGGTCACATTTAACACATTTGAAAGCAAACTCCTGCTTTCCTACCTCTGTTATGGCAACTTTACTCTTGGTTGAGTTTGTTGAGTCCTAAACCTTACTCCTCCCTTTTTCTCACATCTTATTGTCAATCCATCAGCAAATCCTACAGCTCCACCTACCTTCAAAGTGTATCCAGAATCCAACCATTTCTCCTCTTATCTACAGCTACAGGTCCAAGCCCCATCACATTCTGCCTGGATAATTGGAATAGCTTCCTCTCCAATGTTGATGTCCTGGCTTCTCCCCTCGCTCCCTGCTGTGTGCCATAATGGATAGTCTCAAGGATATCCTTATGTGTGAACTAGATAAAGTCCTTTGTGTATTCAAGCACCTTTTCTTCAAGAACTAGATAACTTGCTCCCTTTGACCCCACACCTGAATGTCATCTCTTCCTTCTATGGAATCCCATAATGCTTCATTCTGATGCCTCCTGCCACACTCTTCCCTTTATTTAACCCTCTGCCTCCTTGCACCACTCTACTTGCCAGGTAATTTCTTAAGTGAGAAACCATGTTCCCTTCATCTACCCCCAAATGCCATCTTGTCCTTGGTAGATGCTCAGTTAATGGCTTCTGGCTATTTAATAGCCTGACTTTGCCCTTATAAACTGATGCTCCTAAGATTTGTTCCCTTTGTCAATCTTTCTATGTACTGTTTGATGGGACAAGAAGTACACACCCTAACCAGATAGAAAGATCAGTAAACATAATGGGGCAGAATCTGATATGTTGGGTAAAAAATTTAAGGTTCATTATCAAATAGGGCTCTTTTAAAAAAATTTCCACGCTGTTGAAAATTATTTATAGTCAGTAGGCAACATAGTGGAGAAGTTTTCAGAATGGGAGGTAGGGGAAGTTTCCTGGCTGGCTGTGGGAACATACACTTATTATTGGGTTGAATTTTCATTCCCCAAGTAATAGTGGAGGCAATTTATTTACTAGGTCCATACTTGAATTATATATGCTGTGTACTTCAGGAAAAACTGTACCAACTTCTCCTCTCACTAACATGTATTTGGTACATGGATGGAATAATAAACTGGATTGAAAATTAATGTACTTTATAGAATACTACTGAATTCAATTGTGTGTTTAATCCGAAATAGTTAAAATACCTCCCAAAGAGCTTGACTCACTCCTCTTTGAATATCTGTTTGAATACAGTGGTTTTTTTGAAGGTTATAGTCAAGTTCGAGAAAAAGAATAGAAAAAGAACTAATAAAATTATTTAAAAATCATACAGCAATGTTTAACAATGGCATTTGAGTTGAAGAGGAAAAATACGATCTAGTTAGTAAGCATTCAAATAATGTCATTGTGTAAGTACAAAATTAATGAATGCCCAACTATATTACCTGGATATGTGGTTAGTTATGGTTTTTTTCTCATAGACATCTTTTGAGTTACCTTAATTTTTCAAACAATACAATTGCTCTAAGCCAGAATTTTATTATAATTAATATGTACAAAAGATGCATTTCTTTCAGAAAATGTTATCTTTAAGGCATAAAGGAAATTTTAGGTGTGGGAGAAGAATAGAATAAATATCTATTGGGAGGACAGAAATAAAGAGTGAGTGAATAAAAATACCTAGTTACTGAGTCCCCAAGCTCAAATCTTCTCAGGAAACTCCAGTTACACTTGCAATCTATACTTAAACAAATAAGCATAATCTACCTTTTGTATAGTCTATCTTGAAATTTTCTAGTTACAGAACTAATCCGAAGGATCTCTATACCTCTTTCCCCCTCTATCTTGGGATAAATGCTTATTTATCCTCCAAAGTCTTGAGTCAAATATGCCCATTTTGTGACAACAACAGGCAGAGTGGATCATTTACTCGTTTGTGACTCCTTCAGGTCAGAGACTATATATCATATATATATATATATATATATATATATATATATATATATATATATATATTTAAATTTTTAGTGCTTATTTCAGCCGTTGACACGGAGGAAATATTCAATGTAATTTTTTTTTATTTTTTTTTTTAGCTAAGCCATCCTGCCACCTGTTGGCAGCTCAGTGGCAGCTCAGCTCGGGCCGGAAATTGAACTGGTGACCCTGTTGCTCAGAGCTCACACTCTTGAGTGAGCTCTTAATCAATTGAGCCACTCGGCCGGCCCCTTCAATGTAATTTTTAAATGAATGGATAAATGTAGATGTGAAATAACCTCTACTTGCTTTACTTTTTCTTTCTTGTAAACTGGTTACTTAGAGCCTGCTTTCTCACACAGTATCTGGGAAGGAGTTTTAAAGAGTGAGGAAGAACAGGGGAAACAATTCCTGCCTAGATAAGTATATGACCTTTGTGCATTTCCAGGGCAAGTAATATCCCACTTTCCTCTGGTGCACAGGGCAAGAGGGGAAGGGGAAGAATGTGGCCTTCTTTGTGCCTGATCTGGAGGCTGCACCATCCCTTCCACTCACTATTTGCAGCACTCAGTCACGTGGTATACGGAGCCTGGAAATTATTGTCTGCTGTGGAGCCCTGCGCTCAGTGAATAATCTATTATGTTGAAATCACGTGGGAACAGATAATTCCGGACAACCGATCATCTCTGCCACACTGCCTACCTCCTAGATATACTGTGAATATTAAAGCAAAATCGTATATGGCAAATGTTTTGAAAAATGTGAAGAGCTGTACAAAGCTTAAAAAAACAATAATAAAAGCAAAAGTTCTTGAGAAATGGTCCTCTAGAGCTATTTAGAAAAAAGATTAGACAAATGCTTTAGAAACTGTTGGCTCACTTAACTCTTCATTTGCAACCTGTAGTATTCAATGGGATGAAGTCTGCAATTATTCAACAGCACTTGACCAAACATAGTACCAAGTAACTTTTCTGGACACAGCTTGATGTTTAAAAGGAGTCTATGACTTCTAAAGTCTATGACTGATACAATTAGATATATTGACTAAACTGAAGATAAATATTTAGTGAACTTCCATGGCTCCAGTCTGAATATATTTATATTTTTATCAGTAACATTATTGTTTGAAGTATGGATGTCAGGACATCATCCATGAACCAGTATCATTATAGTTTGATAAAATACTCAAAATAAACTGAAAGCAATGATGTGCATTAAGTTAAAACATAATGGTTGAGCAAACATTTCCATGTCTATAGTGCAGTTTTGTTTGATAATTAGAATGGTAGAATTAGAAGTCACCAGGGAAAAATCCCAGGTCAAATTTCTTCTCAGGACAAAGTCCGTGCAGTGGCCGCCCTGGGGTCCTCCAGCTTCTCCTCCACTATTTGCAGCAAGAATTCCATTCCTCTCAAGTGGCCCACTGGGTTTTATCTTTTATATTGAACAGAAACCTGCCTCTGTACAGGACTCACCTCTGGTTGTCTCTTTGCCTTTCTAAACCTCAAAGAATAAAACAAATCGTTTTTTTTTAAAGACTTTTATTAAAACATTCCTAACATACAATATTATATTAGTTTCAGGCTACATTACAGTTATTCAACAGTACCCACCTAGCACTATACAGAGTTATTATTGATTATATTCTCCATGCTAAAGAAATGATCACCGTATTAAGTCCAGCAAACATCTGATACTGTATCAGGGATATAGGGTACAGAATAAGGCATATAGTCAATAATATTGTAATAACTGTGTATGGTGTCAGATGGGTACTCAATCTATGGGGTGATAGATAGGAGGGGCGTTGAGGGCAGGGTGAAACAGGTGAAGGGATTAAGAAATACAAATTGGTAGTTATAAAATAGCCACGGGGATCTAAATAAAGTACACGGAATATAATCAATAATATGCTAATAACTATGTATGGGGCCAGGTGGGTACTAGTCAGAGAGATCAATTCATAAATTATATAAATGTCTAACCACTATGCAATACACTTGAAATTAATATAAAATAATATTGAATGTCAACTCCAACAAATTGCTTTTTGACGAGACAGTTTTTCAAATATCTGAAAAGGCCACTGCATTCAGGTATATTGTTGAATTGTGAGCATGCAAATGTCACCTTTGAGAGGCCTCTTAATCTTCTGACACTTGAGGCTAAGGTGGGGAGGAGGATGGGAAGCCTGTCCTTTCTATCTGCCCAGTAGGGTGGGTCATGGTCTTCCAGGAATCATGCAGTCTCTAGTTGTCTGTGGGACCTGACTCTGTCCCAATATCTTACCAGGGGGCTGCAGGTGGGTATGATAACTAAGGATGAGGGGCCCCCGGTTTCCAGCTCTGCACCCTGAAGAGAACCGGGACTCCTGGCTCCCCTGCAGCATTTAGAAGTTCTTTCTGGAAGGCTCCAAGGGGTGGCTCCAAAGCCACAGCAGAGGTGGGGGGCAGGGAATACATGTCACTTTGGGGGAAATTCGCTTTCTCTTTGGATTTCTCATCACATGGTCCACTCCCTCTGACCCTTCCCCTCTTGGTGACTCGAATCCTTCCATAGTGTCTGAAGTTTCCTCAATGTCAGGCCTTCGTGCAGGCTCTGCAGAGGTGAGGGCAATGGTGGGAGGGCTCTGCCACTCTGGGCTCAGGTACATCCTCCCTGATATTATCTGAGGTCAAACAGAACTGGTAGCATGGTTATTCCCTTACTCAAAGCACACTGCTTGGGCTTCACAAGAGATTCCCCATCCTCCTATTTCCCTAATGTGGCCAGTTCCCTGGCCCCCTTTTGTCCTTTATGGCGAGGTTACATTGCAAAGCTACTGGCACTGACAGGATAGGATTGTCTCTGGGTCTGTAGGTTTGCCCCAGCTCTGGAAGGAGCTGTGGTTTAGGTCGGTGGATGTCACTTACATTGCCAGAAAAAGAGAGAGAAGGGGAGACCCCTGTCCTCATGTCACTTAGAGGTTAGTAGGGGAGGGATAGCCATCATACAGTTACATTAAAATGTGTAAGTTCCTTATGAGAAATGAGTTCCAGGTACAGTGGGGCCTGAGAAAGGAGGAATGGGTTGGAATGGGGGGGGGGTAGTGGAGTAGGGGGAGCAGTTAGGGGAAACTGTTGATTAGTTCAGGGGCTGACAAACTTTTTCTGGACAGGACTAGGTGTTAGGCTTCACGGGTCATACAGAGTCATCGCAACTGCGCCGTTCCGTGGGTGCGGCGAGAAAGCAGCCACAGGCCACGTGGGTGCGTGGGTAGGGCTGTATTCCGGTAAAACTTAATCTGCAGAAACCGGTGATGGGCCAGACTATTGGCCTGGTGTGCAGGCACCCACCTGCCACGGGAAGGGTGACACGGAGTTCCAGGGGACAGTCGCGCAGTCAGGGCAGAGGGAACAATGTGATGGTTCACCCCGCGGGGTCAGTACTTGGAACGGCTGAGGTGTCAGGCAGGAGAGCAGGGACAGGACCGGAAGCTGGAGAAGTCAGCCTAGAATTTGTCAAGGTCTCTCTTGGAAAACCATGTGCAGAGCACCTTTTCGCTGCCCCAGATGTTCAGCGCACAATTGTCGTCCACGCCCGACTTTCGTCATCGCAGTTCAAGGCTGCATTAGTCTTGTTGGCTGTCACCTCCCTGCAGCCTCCGATTAGTGTGGCGGCAGCTAAAACGTCCCAGGCTTTTAACATTTCCCTATGTGAGTGGCCGTTAAGCCAGACTTCCCCTGTCATCTCCTTCTGTTTTTTATTTTTGAACTTTGAATCTTATAAATTTCATCTTTAATGTGCCAAGATAAGAGGAGGGTTCCCACAGATGGTGGGTGATTACTAAAAAGTGGAAATAACCTAAATATATTAAGGGGGTCAGTTAAAGAAATAGTGATACACATGTACAGTGGAATAGTATTTGGCTATTAAAATGTCCGTGTACAGTGATTAAAAAGTCAGTGGCACATGGTACGTAGTTAAAAGAAGGATGCCAGTTATATTACACTTCTTCCATAACTTTGCCGTAGAAACTAGTGTGAACAAGTAGTGAGCACTTACCGACCTCAGCTGTGCTGGGCTCCATGTACCACCTGTCCGTCCCGCAGGCCCCTTCCCTGACATGCCCAGCCCAAGTTTGATATTCCTGCTTTCTGCTCCCATAAAATCCCATCCTACCTCTCTTAGTACATTTATTGAAATGATTATTTATTTGTTTGTCTTCCCCCAATAGCCCTCAGCTTTGAGATGCCAGGGCCATGTTTATCTTGCTTTCTGTTCTATTTTCACAGCCTTCAGGGCCTGGAGAAAGGGAGCATGCAGGCATTTTTTTGCATGAAAGAAAGAATGCATGTAAAGATTTTGTAGAGTATCCGATGGGCACTTGTCTTATGTGAGACTACTTCATGGACTGTGTAGATGCCTGACCACTGCACTGTACACCTGAAGCTGACGCTGAATAATACTGAATGTCAACTATAATTTTATATATATATATCACAGGATGTGGAGTACAGCATAGGGAATAGAGACAGTGGAATTGTAACAGCTATATACGATGTCAGAGGGGTAGTAAATTGGGGGAGGGAGGTTATCACTTTGTGAGGGGTGTAAATGTCTAACTATTACGTTGTTTTGTACACCTGAAACTAATAAAAAAAATGCATGCTCTCCTCCAGCTCCCCGCCCCCAACACACACACACAGAGGTGAAAGGAAAAAAGGAAAATGTTAATAGTGAGTTAATTCTGGGGCCGGCCAAGTGGCGCATTGGTTAAGAGCTGGTTTTGGGATGCCAGCGGCCCCGGTTTGGATCCCACATATGAGGGCCAGTGACACTGCTCTCTACAGCTAACAACAGCTCCACCTGGAGCTGGGCTGTGTGAGCCCCGGCGATGGTGTAGGCTGCAGCCCCTGCTGCAGTGGGCTGCCATAGGCTACAGTGAGTGGCCCGCAGCCAGCGTGAGCTGCCAATAGCCGCGGTGAGAGACCATCCAGAGGCCGGCGACCGATCTGCCTCATCCGGGAAGAGCGTAATGACGATACCAACAGTGAAGCAATGTCCTCTGCAACTAGACTGAAGAACAAAAAGACAGCAACTTGTCTGTTCCCCTTCTTCCATTCCCCAACGCTGTTCCCTTCCCCCAATTCCCCAATTTAAAAAAAAAAAATAGTGAGTTATTTCTGGATGGTAGAGTTAAAGGTGATTTTTTTTTCTTTCTGTTTATCTGGGTTTTCTAATTTTTCTATAAGCAAAATGTATTATTTTTGTGATAGGAAATTGTAAGTAGTGTTTCTGAGAAAAGATAGCAGATTGACTTTACCCTTCTAAGGGAGGAGAAAGAAGGGAGGAAAAGAGAAAAGAAAAGAAGGGGGAGGAAGAAAGAGCCACAAGAATGGAGAGATCAAAGTAGAAGCAACATTTTGGAAATTGAAAAACAGATGGACAAGTTATTGACTTAGCAGACCTGTGAAAGCTGACTGCTAAGTTAGCAGGGGGAGAAGCCAAGCACCAAGCCTATGTCGGCAGGATCTTCAAGAGGCTCAGAGAGCGGCAAGACCAGGTACCCTGGATCTGGAATGAGTGTGAAATGAGGAGAATTGGTTGGAAGCTGTTTAAGAAACAACTTGATTTCTAGAACTCTTCCCCAAATCCTCCCTGCTGGGTATCTGCCCCATCTCCATGCAGAGAGAAAACTGGAAGTTAATTTTTTGGAGAGTATAAAATGGAAGGTGTCTGGACTGCGGAATGCCAGGCACTTTTGAGGGCATGAACACCATATTGAAAGTAAGGGTTAAGTAAACATATGCAACTGAAAGCTGAAGACCTCCCGACTGAACCCTGCACCACTCCTGTTCTCTCACCAGGCTCTTGGAATGGTGGCAGTGTGACATTTACTGTCCCGATAGGGCCTGGAAGAGTTTTCTCCAAGGAATCTGATGAGCTCCTGAGGAAAGACCTGAGATACTGATGCTGGAGGTTCTACAACAAATAGCCAAGACAGATCACTCTCCTGTGAAGCTCAAAGCTAATAGACCCCACCCATATGTTCAGACCTTCCAGTCAGGTATTTTGTTTCTCATTCTCAAATATGAGTAGATAATCGAGGATCAACAGACATTGGAGACAAGCCTCTAACATGGAACATTGAGACCCACACAAATAAACAGCACAAAAAGCAACTTGGAGGAAATAGAGGTTATACAGGGAGAAAAATAAGTTAAAAAAAAAAAAAAGCTAACCCAGTCAAAAGGTACGAATTTCCTGTTATAAAATAAATAAGTCATGGGATGTAATGTAAGTATGGTGACATGGTTAATCCTTTTGTATCATGTGTTTGAAAATTGCTAAGAGAGTGGATCCTAAACATTCTCATCACAAGAAAAAAATTCATAGCTATGGTGATGGATGTTAATTAGACTTATTGTGGCAAACATTTCACAATACAAAGTCAAACAATTATGTTTGCAAACTCATCCTAGAAAAAGTGCTACATACCTCATTGCTGAATATCACTACAGTCACCTTCAAAGTACTCCCGTTGGGAAGCTATGCACTGATGCCAGCACCTAGTCTACCCTACAAAGCAATTTTGGAACTCTTTTACTGGAATGGCCATCAGAGCTGTCATTGTATTATTCTTGATGTCCTGAATGTCATCCAAATGTCTTCCTTTCAATGTTTTCTTCTTTGGGGAAAGAAAGAAGTCATTGGGGGCCAGATCAGATGAGTAGGGAGGGTGTTCCAATACATTTATTTATTTACTGGCTAAAAACTCCCTCACAGACAGTGCTGTGTGAGCTGGTGCATTGTTGTGATACAAGAGCCATGAATTGTTGGCGAAAAGTTCAAGCCATCTAACTTTTCCACGCAGCCTTTTCAGCACTTCCAAATAGTAAACTTGGTTAACTGTTTGTCCAGTTGGTACAAATTCATAATGAATAATCCCTCTGATATCAAAAAAGGTTAGCAACATTGTTGCAATAAGTTCACAAATTCACTTGTCAGTCCTTGTATATACACATACTGAACCATGTTGTACATTTGAAACTAATATAATATTATTATATGTCAATATGTCAATAAAAATAAATTTTTAAAAACCTAGTAAATGTTTAAAGAGATATGAAACAGTACTGCACCTAGAAAATAAGAATAGGATAATATAACAAAATAGGAGAAATAAGAATACTTGGAAATTAAATACATTATAGCAGAAATGAAAAAAATAATAGAAGGGTTGGGAAATAGATGATAAAATCTAAGTATAGCACAAGAAGGCAAAGAGATGGAAAATAGTTTTAAAAAATAATAATAAAAGTAAGAAAATGTAGTGGACCAGCCAGAGGTCCAACATTCAAATAACAGTAGTTCCAGAAAGAGAGAATGGGGGATACAGCAGAGTGTTATGCCAGTGGCTCCCTTGAACCATACTCTCAGTATTCATACCCTGAGTATGTGCCCCCCACACAGACTGTGGGCCTGACCATGTGGCTTGTTTTGTTCAATGGGATAGTAGCAAGTGTGATGCAAGTAACAAGTGAATGTACTTGTAAATACATTCGTGTTGGAATGTTCTTCCCAGGTCACTCCATCCTAAAAACCAGCTTCAGTATTTGGGCTAAATTAGTGAAAGATGAGAGGCCATGTGGATAGAGACTTCAGAGGATTAAAGACTATCTCGGACATTCTTGTCCCAAATGAAACCCCAGCCGAAGGCAGCATATGAGTGACCTCTTCAAAATTACATGGAGTAAAAGAACAGCCCAGCTAACCCCAGTTAACCCTCAAAGTCAAGAGAAATAATAAATCTTTGTTATTTCAGTCCCCCACATCTCCATATAGAACACAAAGTACTGGAGAGATCAATACAGAACATAGTGTAGGGTCCTTCTTCCTAGGGACTCAACCATCTCTTTAGCCATCTATAACCTCTATGGGTTACAGATCTGAAAATTAACTACATGGGAACTGAGCAAGGGATCATGACTTTCTACTGTCTTAGCAGCCCATCAGACTATGCCATTGTATTGGTATTTATGATCTCCTGGCTCCTGGCTTTAAGTGCCACTCACTACCTTGTCTCTGTTACTTCAGGTTCTCATCACACCCATGGATGGTAATGTGCCCAGCTCTGGGACCGCCTGTCCTACTGTCAGCCCTGGACAAGCACCACCACTGAATTTCTTAGTTATGCCAGTGCCCTCTGACTAACATTCCCAATGGCCTTGGTGAATGGTGTGTTTTCTTACTTGGCACTCCTGTGAAACACCAACTTCTGGCGGGTGGTTTGGCCTCACGTAATATATCCATTCCAGCATGCCTACTTCTCTCAGCTTCTTTTATTCCTTCCTCTACCAGTGGTCAGGGCAACTTAACCATCTCTGCCCACTCAGCTTTGGCCATCACTTTTTCTAGACTTCTCAGAACCATCCTAGCAACAACTTTGCCCCATTCCCTGGGGTTGTTGCCAGACTATTAAAGCATATTTCCAGAAAAAATGCCCCCTAGTCAAGGAAATCTATATCATCTTGTCTTATATTCCAGCCCCTTGGCCAAAGACCCTCAAAATTCAATCTCAGTGATACTCCTGGGGTTCTTGCTAGTACACACTAAATCTTGAAGCTACTTTAGTGTGTAACATCTTTTCTATCAGGCCCAGCTGTTTCCAGATGGGTTATGCTGCAATTCAACCCTAGTCAGTGGCCTGGGGGACATGTGTTGTCTTTTAGGTGCGAGGCCTCTTTAGCATAGGGAGGTGCTGTCTCTTACTAGGGAAGGGTAGGCCACCTCTCTAAGCTATAAAAGGTTCTGAAGGATTTGAAGGGCCCAGTTCTTCAGGGGCACCTACTTCCGATGTCTCAGAGTCCCATGATTTCTCAATCAGGACTCTGACTTTGGCATAACAGCCCTGCCTCAGCTGAGCATAGAAGTGTCTCTGGTGCTCAGCAGCTCTATCAGGTCCTAGGCAGAATGCTAAGCTGTGTTCAGGCTTGCAATGCAGGAGATATCGGCCTCTCTGTAAGCTACCAATGAGACCCTCTGGCTCTCCTACTGACTGTTTGTTAAAGGCTCTTGGCTTCTCATGATCTCTCTATCGGGTCCTGGTACAATACATCAGGAAACAGTTCACTCCCCTCTCCTTGTAGGCACTGGGGTGCCTGAATCATTGCACCTGTGGCAGCATTTTCCCTGCACCTGGGAGTTCCAGGTTACCACTGGTGAAATATTTAGAAACCGGGGCACCATCTTGTGTCAGGGGACTCTCTACCCTAAATATCCCTCAGGATGGCATTCTTTTTGGCTTCTAGGAAGTGAAACCTCTCTTGTGTCTGTTTGGGTCTTCCAAGAAGCAAATGTTATGGCAGGATTAGACGATCAAGACATTTATTGAGGGAAACAACTGTGAAGCATAAAGGGGAATGAGCCAGAAAAAGCAGATGAGCCTTTGGGCCATGTTGCATGTCTGACACCTGTGAAAGAGAGTGGGTGGGAAGGAGGATTGGGTGGGAAGGGTCTCTGATGGCAGTACAAGTCTAGGACAGAGCCAGCCAGTGAGGAGTTCTTGAGCCCACAGTGCCCATTGGAAGCTTCCATGGCTTGCTGGAGCGAGTCTGCATTAGTACCCCTGCCATGCTCAGTCATCAGGGAGTAGCCTATGAGAAGCATGGCCTCAGGGAGGTCCAAAGGGGTGCAACTGGTACATCAGTGGTGTTCTTTATAGAAGGGAAATGAGTGGTGTGTTTTCCTGGTTCCCATAAAGACCACTTAGGAAAGCCATTCAGAAGAAGGGAAGAAAAATTATAATCCAACCAGAATTCGATATTTATCTAACCTATCAATCATTTATGAGAGTAGAATAATGAGATTTCAAGACATTCAAAGTCTCAAAAAATAAATCATGTATGAAGGCTTTTTCAGGAAGTTAACATGATAGAGATAGATATGCAGGAGGAAGACACAGGATACATAAAACAAGGTGCCTCCCCCAGGAACGTGATGACAAATTGTAAACCCAGGAAATCAACTGTGCAGCAGACTTAAGAGCAACCTGCCCAGAACTGGGGGTGGGGGTAGGGGTGGGGGTAGGGTGGAAGAATCCAGAAGTGAGTCTCCAAGAAAAATATTGGAGGCTGATGTGACCTTGAAGAAGTTTGTGCTAAGAGGCTATTGGAAAGTATGGGAAGAATTAGCCACGGGCACAAAGAAAATGGCGGAAATGGCAAAGCAAGGCAAGGGAAAAGCAAGACAAAACAAGGAAAACAAAAATAATAAGAAAAAAAACAAAACCATAGTCTTTATTACCACATTATTATAACACCCAGCTGTGAGTAATAGTCATGTTGGCAGAATAATGTCAGTACTGAATATTAATTATTCAAACCAAAACCTACTGTATGTATATTGGCTGTGTTAGAGAGCTATCTGCCATAACATGAAGTCAGTGGATACCGTTCAAAGTACAGAAGTATAGGAATGTGAAATTTCAAAAGAAAAAGTCATAAGGGTCAAAGGTGGTTAACTCTGAGTAGAGGAACTGGGGGGAGTAGGGCATTGAGGTGTGATTTTTATTACAGGTTGCCTAAAAATAATAATAAAAATTTACCATCCCTTTAAAACTTCATTTTGAAAGTTATAGCACATATTGATAGCATGTCAGCCTGTGGAAGTCCTTTTGAATTTAGTTGTAGGCATTTCCAAATTTCCATATTAATGACTTGTGAGTTTTCATCCTTCTGATGATAAAAATGTTGAGAAGAAATAGGGCTATGAGTAAACCTGTGGTATATTGGAAGTCACTTTTTCTCAAGTGGACACCTTTCATTAATCAATGTTTCAAACATTTACTGTTTGACAATAAGCAACCAGTAAATTTTTGTTTAATCAATGAATACTCTTAAAATGTAGCCCTTTAAGCAGCAATTATTCAAGCATCAAAAATACTATCTTCTAGGGCCAGCCGAGTAGCGCAGTGGTTAAGCGCTGGCTTGGGAAGCCAGCAGCCCGGGTTCAGTCCCACATGTGAGGGCCAGGGACACTGCCCTCAACAACAACAACAACAACAAAAATATTATCTTCTATATATCCTACTCTTCTTCATCTTTGCCTGAAAAGAAGGTCTGACAATTGTCAAAATTATTACATACAGAGATATGTCTATTGTGTTCCCAGATAAACTATGCAATATTATAAGAAGTTATTTGAGGCTAATTTGGCAGACTTATTTTATTAATCCATGTTACCTCTCATTATCTTCAATTCCTCAGTACTAGTATATTTGTATTAAGCCATTACATAATTTGCTCATGGGTCTGGTGTTTCTTAGATCCACATTTTTCTCCCCTTTTAAATTATGAAAATTTTCATTCTTCAAGCACTTTATTTTCTATGATCCCTGGTCATCACTGCAAATTCTTCTGCTGGGCCCTCTGGAAAATGATGAACTTGGAATGGTAGGCAGACTCCTGATGTGCTTTCCTTCTGGAATAAGTAAGAATCAAGTTTAAGAATGGAGTCTGAGGATAGATACAATGTAGGGCAAGAGGAAAGAGAATCAAAAATTTTGGTGACAGTAGTTCAAATGATGCTCCATGATAGATATAAGACAATCTGAGAACTACCTGGAAGACATGAGCTGGACTGACGTGCTTTTGGAGACCCACCGGGTGGAGTGGGTTAAGGAAATAAGATAACTGAAATGATAGTGTCTATGACCTCAGAATGCAACGTGGACTCTCAAATCAACCTCATTATGTTGTGTAATAAACTGATTCCAGAAATACCTCTTTTACATAAATAAGTTCAATCAATCAAATATTACTGAGTGACTGTACTTTTATGCAACATTGTATACAGTTCGTGATCCTGGATTTTACTTCATATAAGCTCAGTCTGCTGACAAAGCTCAGAGTAACCCGTGGGTTGACGTCTTGATAAATTCATGATTTGCTGAGCGAGCTGCTATAAATTGTAATGCTTTAAAGGAAGCAAACATGTTGTCTGAACTGAGTCAAGTGGGTGGGGCTGGGGTGCAGAGGGGGACAAGGTGTGGCCTTTGCCAAGTATTTGCCCCAAATAACTCCCTGTCAGGAGGGATGAGATGTGACTCTGATTTCAAAAGAAGCTAGATATTCAGAATTTGTGTACATTAACTGACTTTTAAAGATTATCTAAAAAAAAAAAAAAATCTAAGCATGACAAAGGCCAAACGAATCTTCTCCATGGATTTTGAATTTATAACCCCCAACCTCCAGCATCTGGCTCATCTGACAGAGTCATCTGACTCCAAACCCTCCAGTGTGCCTCGTCCATCACTATCTGCCTGAGGTTCAAGACCAGGGCAGTGGCTGCTTCTGGATGTCACCTCCCACAGGAGTGGTGCTCATAGGCAAAGGAATTTCCCCAAATCACAAGGTGATATATGTTGGAGAATGTGGATTTTTGAGCATATAGCTCCTTAACGTATGATCAGGTGGTGCCAGGTGTTTGATTCCGCAATATTAAATACATAATGGATATTCATTCAAGCTTGTTTCATTCAACAGGATAAATAGGCCTTTGTCAAATCATTGAACAGTCTACTTAAACACAAGAAATCTCACACCGTGACTCCATTCCCAGGCCTGAGACTGGACGTTTATTTTCAGGAAGGATTGAAAAAGAGGGAAGAGGAACTTTGGGGCACTGCACAGAGCAAAGGGCAGGAGATGAGACACGGGGATGACACATGGGCTCAGTTGGAATTGTACCTACAAACTTCTCACTACCCCACCACAACCTTGTCCTCTGTAAGCAGATAGTGTCTGTCTCCCTGGTGAGAAAGCGAAAAAAAATTGTTTTTCCTCTCTGAAGACTCTGAATGGATCTTCAAAGTAAGGATCTCATCCACAGATGTTTGAGGCTGAGCCTCCTAAAGAAATGACTGCCTTCCTGGTAATCAACATAGGATGCAGCGTGCTCTACATAAGATGTCTCCATGTCTGTAATTTTTTACCACTTTTTATGTTCTTTTAAGTATGAATGGACAGGCAAATTTCAAAAAATATTTGAAGAACTTGCTCAACATGAACTGGAGAAAATAAACAGAGATGCAAATCAGGAAAACACATTATGCAGGAAGTTAAATACACACAAACTGAAAAGGGAACAATCAGAGAATATTAAAGAGTTCTTGAATATCAACAATCTGGTTGTTGAAAGAAAATGTTTAGTAAAATAATTGAAAAGTAAAGTAAAAGAAATGCCCCGAAGTAGTACAAAACAACAAAGAAGTGGAAATATTAAAGAAATAGGAAAATGATTTGAAAGATCAAGCACAAAAGCCCAACATCTAGACTAATAGGAATTGCAGGAAGAAAATAAAAAAAAACGGGAGGCAGGGAATTTATTAAAGAAATAATATAAGAAAATGTCTCAGAACTGAAGAATACAAATCTTCAACTTTAAAGACCATCCTGAGTTCCTAGCACAATGAACGCAGTTATGTATGGATTTAGAAAGTTTCCCTTCAGTGTAATCTTTCCTAAGAGGTTAATGGAAGGTATGCACTGGCAAAATTACAGAGTAAATAAATAGGAAGAGGTGGGAGCTAGAAAAGTGTGGCTCTAATCCATAAGAAATAAAGCAAAATCCTAGGATGAGAGCAGCTCTGGAGAACATCTAGTTCAGATGAAACCAGGAGGACGGAAGGTTCTAGCAGAGAAGGGAGAGCTCTAAAGTGGAAAGCAGGGCCAGCCGAGTGGCGCATTGGTTAAGAGCTGGCTTGGGACACCAGCAGCCCCGGTTCGGATCCCACATATGAAGACCAGTAACACTGCCCTCTACAGCTAAGATGATGAACAACAGCTCCACCTGGAGCTGGGCTGCTATGAGTCCCCGGGCGGCATAGCTGCAGCCCCTGCTGCAGTGGGCTGCCATAGGCTACCGTGAGTGGCCCGGCAGCCAGTGTGAGCGGCTGGCAGCTGGTGTGAGCTGCCAAGAGCCACTGTGAGCAGCCGTCCAGAGGCCGGCGACCGATCTGCCTCGCCCGAGAAGAGTGCAATGATGACACCAACATGGGCCAATGAAGCAACATCCTCCGCAACTAGACTGAAGAACAAAAGGACAGCAACTTGTCCGTTCCCCTTCCCCAGTTCCCCAACGCTGTTACCCTCCCCTAATTCCCCAATAAAATCTTAAAAAAAATAAAATAAAGTGGAAAGCAGACTCAATAGAGTAGATAGTATGGTAGTGGATGTGATGTAGAATAGGGAAAGAATTAAAACATGTATGGAAAATACGATGCAAGTTTAATACTGAGGTGGTTATTTATTTAAGGGAAAATAAAAAGCTTTCCAAAACAAGCAAAACAAAATAAAAAAGAGGGGAAAATATTATAATGCCCTACTGGGCTCTGTAAGGAACAACATTTATGTAAGAACCTGGATGTAAATACTGATTAATGATTTAAATAAGAACAGACACTTGGGAGAATAAGGAAAGAAAATCTGGGGGATATAAAAGAGGTAACTTTGTTATCATGATGAATTATTAAATTTTTAACTAATTATATTATTTAGAAACATGATGGTAATTACTAGAGCAAACAGCTAAAAATTAAATGTGGTTGTGTACAAGGAGCAGAAGTGGGAGCTTGAGAGGCAGTGAGGGAGACACATTTTTCATGATAAGCCTTTGCTAGTATTTGATTTTAAACTACATAAATGAGTTCATTTAATTAAAAATAATTTTGAAAACCTCATACCACTGAAAAATGCTTTGCAATTTCTGAAGTGCTTTTTGTGTACTTGGCAGGGGTGGGGCAGGAGAGGGGAACAGGTACTTAGTTGAGAGGCTCAGAGGGCTTAGCCGACTTTCCTATGGCGGCCAAGGGCTTGAATTGGGATGAGAACCAGGTTTTCTGACTCCCTGTTCCCAGGGCTCGTTCCATTATTCCACGCTGCCTCCCTTACAGCACAGGTTTCATCTCGGGGTGTGCTAGTGAATGTCCATACCAAAAGTAAGTTCCCTCCTTGTCCACGTATTAGCACTCTGAAATGGAGGAGAATATGAGTCCCAACTTGTCATCAATGTCTTTAACTTTCATTAATATCTAGAGACTCACCATTACTAATTTTTTGAAAATTAACTTTGAAAACCACTGATATATGTACATCCATTCCGCTTACTATTGCTATGTAATATCCCCAAACTTAGTGGCTTTAAATAACCATTTTATTTTGCCTACATGTTGTAGGTCAGAACTGGGGACCAGCTCACATGTGGTGGTTTTCTGGTGGGCTGCAATCATTCAAGTTTGTGCGGGGCTGGATGTCCGAGATGGCACATGTGTGATTGGCAATTGGTCCTCGCTGTTGCCAGGTGGTCTATGAGCCTCACCAACGCAGTGGTTTCAGGTTAGTCAGACTTCTTATGTGGATGTTAGCTTCCCCCCAGCAAGCACTTCAAGAGAACTAGGGAAGAAGGGTGGAGACTTTTGACTCCATGTTATGTAGCTTCACTTCTGCCAGAGCGGTCACAACCCGGACACAAGGGGATGGACCACAGACCCCTCAATGGGAGGAGTGGCTGGGTCACATTGTAGAGGACACTGGGGGATGCGCTATCTCAGGCTCTCCAGCTCACAGTGATCTGCATCATCCAAGGATTTCTACATCTTTCAATATAAAATTTAGTGAGTACTTTATATATGAAGATTTCCCTCAACAAGAGGGAATTTTTCTTTCTCTGAATCGTCGTCGTATTTTTTTAAAAAATCCTTCCTATGGCACTTTCCCCATCATCTTGTGTCATCATTATCTGTGCTTTGATCCCTCACTATGCCCTCTACATAATAATTTGCTCATTGAGTAAATATTTACTTAGTGAACTGATTACATGATAACTCAAATAACAGTCATGAAAAAGTGCATTTCAGTTCAGATCTTTTATTTTTACTTTTTTCCCTCCAATTCTCAATGCTGAAAACTGAAAGAAACCAAACACTCTCTTATGAGGAGTTAGAGCAGAAGCTGGGTATGGCTGTTTTCTTGTGTTTATTGACACTTTGTGAGAAAATAAAGGACACCTTAAAGTGAGTGAAAACTGAGTTATTTGCAATTTGATTAAAAAGCTTCCTTTCCTTTCCTTTCCTTTCCCTTCCTTTCCTTTCCCTTCCTTTCCTTTCCTTTCCTTTCCTTTCCTTTCCTTTCCTTTCCTTTCCTTTCCTTTCCTTTCCTTTCCTTTCCTTTCCTTTCCTTTCCTTTCCTTTCCTTTCCTTTCCTTTCCTTTCCTTTCCTTTCCTTTTCTGTCTAAGCCCTGCAGTTTTATGATTTTCCTGTCCTCACAGAGAAATATCAAGCAGTCCTGAAGGTGTTTCACACATTTGGCAGCCAACTGACTCCTGCCCCCTCACTCACTGCCTTCCCGCCACACTGCAGGTCCTGCTGTTGGGCCTTGAGGCCTTTTTCTCTGACTCTTCTCTCAGTTTGGAATGTTCTCCCCACTCCACCCTCCCCCCAAATCCACAAGACCAGCTCCCTCACCTCCTTTAAGCCTATGCTCAGAAGCCGCTTTCTCAGGTGATCATGCTGACTTGATACTGCTTTTTCCAGCCAGCAGGACTTAAGAAAGGACTACCTTCTGCTCAAGAGGTACGTCCTGGGGATCTGGGGGAGAAAGGAGTCCCCCAAATTTATAGGTACTGCAAATGAAATGTGTAAAGATGAATTTCTTGGGTTTGGTCTGTAGCTTCGGAATAGAAGACCCTATAAGACCAATTAAAAAACAAAACAAAATGATAACACACAAACAAAACCTTCTGGCATATTAGTGGCTATTGAAAATGCAATCTGCGATGCCTTAGCAACCCCAGACTGAAGCTAAATCTTTGGATTTTGGAATTGCTCAACACCTTAGGGCCAAGAGGCTTATGTGTTTTAATTAATACACCTGGATGAACTTTTGTAAATGAATCCAATCACAGCGTGTGTGTGTGTGTGTGTGTGTGTGTGTGTGTGTGTGTGTGTGTGTGTGTGATAAAGAATAATCTTAGGAGATTGCTTATGATTACAAAGGGAGACTGTAAGGAAAAATTTCCCTAGACTTAGAAAGGATTACTAGTGTCCTGAGCTGAGGCTGGAGCTGGCCTGCCCAGGTTAATTCCATTCTCTGATTCTGAGTTTGGGGTGAGTGGGGATGGGATGCGAATGGGAGGAAAACTGGTGAAGGAGCAAAGGGGATGGGGGGGAGGGTTGTGGGCAGAAGGGAGTGTGCCTATGTTTGATTTGCTATTTGCTATGGATTAGGATATTTTAAATTCTGTAAGGGTAGAAGTTAATGGACAGGTTTCTTGCCTCATAAGAACACGTACGGATTTTATCCATACATCTCTACAGAGATGTAAAATGAAAAGATTAAAACCACAACACATCTAATGAAAGGAAAATA
Source organism: Aselliscus stoliczkanus (assembly GCA_033961575.1). Taxonomy (NCBI): domain Eukaryota; kingdom Metazoa; phylum Chordata; class Mammalia; order Chiroptera; family Hipposideridae; genus Aselliscus; species Aselliscus stoliczkanus. Next base: position 98,971,062 of record CM066727.1, on the reverse strand, counting down.
AAGATTCTCATGTCACAAAAAAGAAAGAAAGAAAGAAAGAAAGAAAGAAAGAAAGAAAGAAAGAAAGAAAGAAAGAAAGAAAGAAAGAAAGAAAGAAAGAAAGAAAAGAAAGAAATCGCCTTTCTTCTCCTTGGCACCGAGGCCTCCCTTATTTTGTTTCCCATACTAGTTATCACATCTAACATGCTTTAGAGATAACATTTATTATTATGTTTGCTGTTTATGTCTCTTTCTGCTAAAATGAAAGCTCGAAGAGGGCAGAATTTTTTGTCTGATGCATTCACTGTAGTATCCCAAAGCCCTAGAACTGTACCAGGCATGTAGTAGGTGTTTAATAAATACCTGTGGAATGAAATATCTCTTACCTTAGATCAGTAACTTTCAAACATGTTTGACCTTGGCACACAGTAAGAAGGACATTTTACATGTTGACACAGACACAACCGAAACCAAGGTTTCATGAAGCAATACGTTACCCTTATCACATGAAGTGCCCTCAGCTGTTTTCTAATTAGTTCTATTCTATTTCAATTTTCAAAATGGTTGTGGCTACACAGAACTTGATTTCACAAGTGGAATCTGTAGTATGAAAAACTTTGACTTAACACCATGCAGAAACTATTACCACAAAAAGGCAAATGGAAAAGAGAGGGGGAAAAGGGCAGGCAGATTACTTTATACTATGGGCTACTCCATAGAACAGATTTCATAGTTCTGTAATCTTATCCTGTCTGACAATGTAGAAACCCTGGCATACTCACACTTCACTTTTTCGTTAGGTGAAAAGTGTTTTCTACTGCAGGGGGAATTGAGTTATTTCAAAAGCAAAGAGCTATAAATGAGCTTGTGAATGGATAAATGATCCCACAGTCTCAGAGAGAGTCAGTCAGTTGGCATCTGCTGTGGATAATTCAAAGCAGGGGAGTTAGGTAAGTAGGAGGATGTAAAACGTTTAGAAAGTAAAGGTGACTGGTATAGAAGAAAAACATTTTTTCTCAATTTTGTTGAAATCGGAGAGTAGCTGTTTCATAGGGGTACTATAGAATTACTTTGGTGATTATCTTAATAGATGTTTACTGCAAAGATCCCAGTTGACTTAAGGACCACTGGATGCTTTTGCTGACCGTGTGAACATATCCTTGAACTGAGTCCTTTTATCACCTTGTTTCTTTTTCTCATCTAGCCTGATGTCTCCCCTACCTCGTCCTTCAGGGTTCTCATTTTGTTGCTATTAGAAAAACAGATACGAAAACCAGGAAATAAAACACCTCTGTGTTTCTGATAACATTGTGATGAATGGACTCTGACAGATTCTGGTCTCAGGCCAGATATTTTGTGAACGACCTGGCATCAATGATTAGGAGGGATTTGGAGAGCAGTGTAATGTGGTATTAAATAGAATGATTTAACTGATATTGATCAGTTCCATACAGATAAATTAATGAGGCAAGAAAGTTAATCTCTGATTTATTGATGTATTTACCCAAAGTGAGCTGTAAAATGATTTTTACTTCATTTGAAGGAAATTTTTCTTTAAAAACAAATGAATAAGGCCTTTTACATAACCTACTTTGAAAAAAAAAATCCAGACAAAGTGATCATAAATAACAAGAGTCCAAAATTACACCATAATTTTAAAAAAATCTACCGTGGCCTTTATCTTGCTTAGTTGTAAAAACATGCCTTTTAACTGAGAGAGTTTTTATGGAATCTCCAATTTGGTTATGTGCATATTAAGGGATTCTGTATTTGTAAATGACCAACCCCAACTAAAACTAGGTTAAGGAAGAAAAGGGGCTTTATTAAAAGGACATTTGGATAATTCACCGAATTGAGGAAGGGCTCTAAGGCCACACACACACACACACACACACACACACACACACACACACGTTTAGGTCAGATTGGCTACTTTACATCCCACTGCAGAGTGTCTCTTCCCATGTATGCAATTGCAGTTTCACTTTCTTTCACTCCAGACTTAGAAGAGAACCTTGCCTCCACTTTAGGAGGACCATCTCAGGAAGATGTCTCACCGGCCTAGCTTGGAACATTCAACTTGAAGTAGAAGAAGAGAAACCAGTGTACTTTTGTTTTTACAGCTTTCCTATGAAACCAATAGATAACACTAAACATTTCTTGGGAGCAGGTATTGTACCTTATTCGTGTTCTGCATTTCCAGAACGTAGTAGGATAGTACATAATAGATGCTTACTACACCAGTTATTAAATTGTATCCTTAAAAATAATTAAAGAGGTAAACTTTATGTTGTGTGTATTTTACCACAGTAAAACAATAAATCTATTATTTAACTTATTGTCCGTTTCTCAAAACTAGCATATGCCATAATTTTTTTGTAATTTCTAGAGGAACTCTAACTCAAACTTAGTTCTATAGGACAGAATAATAGAATTTTAACAATTATAAGCAACCATCAGTTTCACCTTGGAGATCTTAATAAAGGTGTGGAATCAAAATGTCATGATATGGAACATACCAATATAATGGGACTGGGTGGAAAGGTCTTACTATCAGGATCATATATTTCCCTGTTGGGAGTGTGTTGGGGAACAATGGAGGTCTGTTTTTCTATCTGTATTTTGTATGCAGTAAATAATGGCATATATTTAAACCTGGGATTTTGTTCATTGCTGTGTTCCTAGCACTTCTGTGTCTAACATTTAGTAGGTGTTCAATAATATTTGTTTAATAAGTGACTTATAAATTCCCTGGCATGAGAACCAAGCAGTCTATCACTCTAGTCACATTTATAAATCAATAAAGGTTTTTGAACCTATAGATCCAGCACATATCTTCACCTCTACATTTTGACTCATTTTTTAGCCTAGCTTTGTACTACACATGAGCTGTTATCCTCAACACTTTCTTATTTTTCTTTTTTTGGAGGGCAGTGTCACTGGCCCTCATATGTGGGATCTGAACCAGGGCCGCTGGCTTCCCAAGCCAGCTCTTAACCAACGCCCCACTCGGCCGGCCCAACACTTTCTTTTTTATTGCCTAGATCTAGTCAGTTACAATGTGACAGAGACTGATTGAATTAAAGGCCCTGATTTTATTATCTCTTCATTGTATCCCTGTCCTTTGTCATGTAATATTGTGGTGTTTTCCACTTTTTTTGCCTTCAGTCCCATCCTTGACACTGGGCTTAGCTTTGTGACTTGCTGTAGACAATGGGGGCTTAGCAATCACCATGCTGGCAGAGATTGATAAAGTGCTTTTGATTTGCTGGTTGGTCTCTGGCTCCTCTGCAATTCCCATGAGAAAATGCCCAGGCTAGTGCACTGGAGGATAAGACATGTGGAGCAGAGCTAAGCTGCCCCAGTGGTCCCAGCCAACACCTCCTAGATCAGCCAGATGAGCTGGAAGAAATGTTCAGTAGGGCCCAACCCAGCTCAAGAGTAATACTTGTTCACAGGTGTGTGAGTAAGGTATAACTCATAGACCATGCTCTTTCCATTCTGCCTTTATAAACGTTTTTCAGTTTCTTTTTTCTGTACTTTCCCATAGTCAACACCTTTGTCCAGGACCTTGATCATATCTACATTTTGGTAGTATCGATGAAACATTTAGCAGCCAGGTGTGCACATTTTAACCCATTCTGCAATGGATGACTTTGATCATATGGTTTTGATTATCAGAGTCTCAGAAACTTATGCTAACCTGCTATGATCTATTCTATCAAATTCTAATAATTTTACATTCAAAGTTTTTCATATTCTGGTCCCATACTATTGTAAACTTCTTTTCCAAAAGCTACAAACTGTTAACCCTTTTCTCTAATTAGCTGGTCTCATTATTTTCACAACATTGTGTAAATTTTTTATATCTGTGTCTTGAATCATAATTTCCTTGTCTACATACTCCATTGCCCTGCCCAAGTACCAGACAAATTCCACTATTGGGGTATTTTAAAGGCTCTTGGCCCCCTACTCCACCTACCCCAAATGTGGCACAGGCTAGAAAAGAGATCCCAATTGTTTGGCTTCATACATGGATTTTATAGATTTTTATTTATTTGTTTGTTTGTTTTTAGAGTTCCAGATGATTTAATGAATTGCAATATGGTCAAAAACATTTTGGTGGAGAATTTTATTAACTAAACAATTTGGTCAAAATAAGTCCCAGTTACTAGACTTTTGGTGTTAATAAGTTTGACTTGCCAGGAGTCTTTTAAGTATTTCCAACTTTTCTCAGAAATTATGAGGTTAAAATGTAAAAAACTATTCTTTTATGTTTGAGAAATTTTTGAACAACTGAAATATATAACAATAGAAGATTATTAAATCAATAAATAATTTTTGGGGCCGCCCGAGTGGCACATTGGTTAAGAGCTGGCTTGGGACGCCAGCTCTGAGTGCAGGGCCCTGGTTCAGATCCCACATGGGGGCCAGTGATGCTGCACCCTCAACAGCTAAGATGGTGAACAATAGCTTGACTTGGAGCTGGGCTGCCATGAGTCGTCGGTGGTGGTGTAGGCTGCAGTGGGGCTGCAGTGGGCTGCTGTGGGCTGCTGTGGGCTGCTGTGAGCTCCTGTGAGTGGCTAGCAGCCGTGAGGGGCTGTCCAATGGCCAGCGAGCTATTACTGCCTCAGCCAGGAAGAGTGCAAAGATAATACCAACATGGGCCAGTGAAGCAACGTCCTCCACAACTAGACTGAAGAACAAAAGGACAGCAACTTGTCTGTTCTCCTTTCCTGATTCCCCAACTCTGTTCCCCTTCCCCAATTCCCCAATGAAATCTTAAAAAAACAAAAATAATAAATAAATAAATAAATAAATAAATAAATAAATAAATAATAAATAAATTTTGAATAGTGAGGGACTGAGTTAGTTGGAATAATCCATGTTATCCATCCTTGTGCAAAAGATGAAATATAGCTAAACAAGCATTGCTGACATCGTCAGCTTAGAAAATTAATGTACTAAATTCTTTGAAGTGAAACATTCCCCAAGCTTGAAAATTCCAGGTACTTTTATTATTAGTTTATTTCATTTTTTTCTTATTAGTAAAGCAATGCATGCTTATTGCATAAAAGTCAGAAAATCAGAGAGGAGCAGAACAAGATAAAAAAAAAAGTCCATAGTCCCACTAAATAGAGACAACTATATTATCCTCTTGGTACAAATCCTTAAAAATCCTGTCCTATGTATATGTTTATTTTATATATGTGCATATAATTCCATACATTTGGTAATACCACATGATATATCTGTTGCTAACTATAATTTATTAAAGTGATTAATGGTTATGTATATCTAACAATTTTTTCCATTTAATCCCTTATTCCTCCTGAGTTCTTTCAACTAATGCCTATTGTTGATCTTTTAGATTGTTTCAACTAATCTAAGAACTATGGCTGACACATAGTAGCTACTCAAAATATATTTGCCTAAAAGAATAAATGAATGGGCCGGCTGAGTGGCACATTCGTTAAGAGTTGGCTTAGGATGCCAGCGGCCCCGGTTTGGATCCCACATATGAGGGCCAGTGACACAGCCCTCTATAGCTAACAACAGCTCCACCTGGAGCTGGGCTGCACCAGCCCTGGCCACGGTGTAGGCTGCAGCCCCTGCTGCAGTGGGCTGCCATAGGCTACAGTGAGCGGCCGGCTGCCAGCGTGAGTGGCCAATAGCCGCGGTGAGCGGCCGTCCAGAGGCCAGCAACCAATCCACCTTATCTGGGAAGAGCGCAATGACGATACCAACATGGGCCAGTGAAACAACGTCCTCCGCAATTAGACTGAAGAACAAAAGGACAGCAACTTGTCTGTTCCCCTTTCCCGATTCCCCAACAAAACCTTTTTTTAAAAAAAAAAGAATAAATGAATGAATATGGTCAGGTTGTTGGATGTTCAGGTTGTTTCAGTTTAACTCTGTTGTTGATGAAGAGTGGACAGCTCAGTGAAGAGCCACTGATTTAGGAAGAAGTGTGAAGACACATGCTATCTCCTTCAGCTGCACAGAGGCAGAGCACAATGGGAAAGGAATGTCTAAGTGTGTCTGGGGAGCCAAAGCAGGCTTCACCAGGGAGGTGAGAATTGAGCTGAATTTGGAAGGAGTGAGCATTTTTCAGTAAACAACTGGGGAACATAGACTAAGAGTAAGCGGAGTTAACTTGGGACTGCTGCTTGAAAGAGACAAGTCTAAAACAGAGGGCAGAGAGGGATACGGATAATAGAGGAAAAGTAGCATGTTGTTTTGGGGTTGATAGGTTGTCATCCAAGGTAGGTATAGTCCTGGGTGAGGGGTAATGAGAAATTGACGTGGCTAAGCAAAAGGGCTGGGCTGGGGAGTGATGAGATAGACATTGATATGGAAACTATACTAGTCTTTCCTGTTAACTTGCGGGAGGTTGTATGGCTTGGTGCTTGAGCTAAAAAATTGTACTTTTATTTTTTGGGCGGGGGTGTTTATGAACAACATAAATTTATTTTTCACAGTTCTGAAGGCTGGAAGTCTACGATCAGGGTGCCAACATTGCTGGATCCTGGTGAGAGCCTCTTCCTGTTTACAGGTGTTTGACAGCTTGTTGTAGCCTCCCATGGTGGAGAAAGCAAAATTCAACTTATTTAATTTGCGAAGAAGACCAAAGTAAAGGCAAACGGTGCTGCCTATTTCCCTACTTTTGTCTGACAAGGTGTCAAGGACGGTGGGTGTGAAGCCCTGGCACAGGGCCTGGATGACAGAGGCAGGTCCAAGGCAAGTTTCAAGGAACTGCACATAGAGAGTACTGGTTATTTTTGTGAGTAAAAGTTACAGATGGCTACTTTGGGAAAATTATCTATGTGCTCTATTAGATGGTTATTTTGTGCGAGGCTGCTGGAAATTCTATCTGAAAGAACTGCAGTTTATAATCCACCAAGATATGCTGATAGAAATAAGAGGAATAATTTGGTCTTCAAACACGAATATTTGGCAAGTTGAAACAGTTATGTAACAACACAGGGTAGTAGTGACTTTTAAGAAAGTTCTTAGACATATAACTGTGATACTGTTCTTGAACTTGAGGATGCCAAGAAGAAAAGGAAAAAAACCTCTATTGCCCTCTGAAATTTGTCTAGTCCTATGGCCTTTTGCAAAATAGCGCACCTTTAATTTAGAACTAAAACAACAACTTGGGGGTTCTTCTTGGGTAGGGAGTAGACACAAATGAGCTGTTTGAATTATTTTCTGGTTTTGGGCTGTGTTTCAGTTCTTTAAACATTGGTCTCAGTCAATTTAATTAAGATTATTTGTAGGATTAAATTAATCCTTTAAGAATTGTTCCATTTCATTTTTTTCTAATTTAAGGAATGATAGAAAAAAAGTGACCCATTCAGTGTTACCCCTGAAATCCATATTAATGATTAATACCACCCATGTCTTCTGCAACTTTAGAATCCTATACCCAACTGCAGACCAGTCATCTCCATAGAGATATCAAAACCAGGACCTGAACAGAATTTGACCCCTTTCCTTCACCAACCCCTTACTTTGTGCTTTCTCTGTTATCCGTGGTTGCTCCCCCACTTATAAGCCTATCACCATAGAATAAAAAATTTTTGAACTTTATGTAAATGCAATTGTGCACCCATATTCATGTACTCTTTGTGACTTGGCTCATTTGCTCTACATAATATTTTAGAAATTAATCCATTTTGTTTCGTGAAACACTAGTTCATTAGTTTTTATTGCTGAGTAGTATTCATTGTACACACAGACCACAGTGTTTATATATTACTCCTGTTGATGGACATTTGTGTTGTTTTCAATTTTTTGCTATTGTGAATAAAGCTATTATAAACATCTTTGAACAAATCATTCTTGTCAATTTTTTTTTTTTAAAGATTTTATTGGGGAATTGGGGGAGGGGAACAGTGTTAAGGAATCGGAGAAGGGGAACAGACAAGTAGCTGTCTTTTTGTTCTTCAGTCTAGTTGTGGAGGACATTGCTTCACTGGCCCATGTTGGTATCGTCATTGCGCTCTTCCCAGGTGAGGCAGATCGGTCGCCGGCCTCTGGATGTCGCTCACCGCGGCTATTGGCAGCTCACACTGGCTGCCGGCCACTCACTGTAGCCTATGTTAGCCCACTGCAGCAGGGGCTGCAGCCTACACTATTGCCTGGGCTTGCACAGCCCAGCTCCAGGTGGAGCTGTTGTTAGCTGTAGAGGGCAGTGTCACTGGCCCTCATATGTGGGATCCGAACTGGGGCTGCTGGCTTCCCAAACTAGTTCTTAACCAATGCGCCACTGGGCTGGCCCATTCTTGTCAGTTTTTATCTTGATGTTGTGCAAGTCTTTTTGTGGACTTCCTTTGCCATTTCTCTTGTGTGTGTGGCATTGCTGAGTCATAGAGAGGGCCTATCTTTAATTTATAAGAAACTTCCAGATCGTTTTCCAAAGTGGTGGTACTACTTATACTACTGCCAGCAACCTGTAAAGTTCCATTTGCTTTTCATCCATGTCAGATGTTGTCATCCGTCTTTTAACTTGTAGGCGCTCTTGTGGCTGTGACTGCTCACTGTCATTTACATTAGCATTTCTGTGATCATGTGGGTGTTGAGCACTGGTATACTTGTAGAAATCAAATGTCTGTTAAAAATCTTTTTTTGTGGTGGGGAGGGATGTTGTTTCTTTTTTATTATTGATTGTATCTATTTTGAATATAATCCTTTTGTCATATATACACATTTTAAATATTTCCCCTCAGTGATTTGCCATTTCATACTGTGAACTTTTGCAGAGCAGGTTTTAATTTTGATGAAGTCCGATGTAACAATGTTTTCTTTGATGATTAGTGCTTTCTGTGTTCTAAGAAATCTTTTCCTATATTTTGTTTTACAAGCTTTATAATGTTAGCTTTTACATTTGGATCTATGATCTGTCTCAAATAAATTTTTTTTTTTTTTTTTTGAGGGCAGTATCACTGGCCCTCATATGTGGGACCGAACCGGGGCCGCTGGCTTCCTAGGCCAGCGCTTAACCACCGCGCCACTCGGCCGGCCCATTCAAATAAATTTTTATTCAAGGTGTGAGGTTGGGTTTATTTTTTCCCCATACATTTTCCAAATGCAGGACCATTTATTGAAAAGGCTTTCCTTTTGCCCTGTAAGTGCTTTGGTGCATTTGTTGAAAATAAATTGGCCATGGGTTTATTTTCCTAGTTTTTATTCCTTTTGATCAATTTGTCTATCCTTGTGCCAATATCACACTATATTGATTATTATATGTATTGTATTCTGTTAACATGCTAAATTTACTTGTTAGTTCTAATAGTTCATTTTTAGATATTTTAGGATTTCTATATAGACAATCATGTTTTCTATGAATAACAGCATTATTTTCTTTTCCAGTCATATGCCTTTCATTTCTTTGATTTACCTTACTACACTGACTAGGACTGGACAATATAAATGAAAGTTGTGAGAGTTGTTAAATTCCTAAGCATTTTATTCTTTTTCAATTTATTATAAATGGAATTCTTTTCTTAATTTCTTTTTTGGATTACTCACTACTATGTATAGAAATACAGTGGACTTGAGCGTGTTCATACTGCATTTTTTCCCCCTGAGTTTATTAGCTGTAATATTTTGTAGATTCTTTAGCATTTTCATTATGTAAAATCATGTCATCTGTAAACAGAGATAGTTTTACTTCTCTTCCAACTTGGATGTCCTTTTTTTTTCTTGCCTAATTGATCTGGCTGAACTTTATTGAAGAGCAACAGCCCTGTCTTGATCCTAATATTAAGGGGAAGCTTTCAGTCTTTCACCACTGAGTATGATGTTAGCTGTGAGTTTATCAAAAATGCTCCTTATCATGTTAAGAAAGTTCCCTTCTGCTCCTAGTTTTTTAGTATTTTTGTCATGAAAGACATTTGGATTCTGTCAAATGCTTTTTCTGCATTAATTGCAATGATCATGTGGGGTTTCTCCCCCTTCATTCTATTAATGTGATTATGAGATAAATATGAACTATACAACTGGTCTCACCCTCTGGTTCTGGGCATAGAGCTTCTAAAACCATTGTAATCCCATAAATGATGAAAACACTAGGAGCATGTCTTGTTCTAATTTTGCCCCTGACAGAGGGCTCCTAAAACTCTTATAAATTCCTAAGTAATAAGATCACTAGGAACATCTTTTGTTCTAATGAAGCTACTCTGAGTGGTCTCCTGGATGGGGGTTGGTCACCAGAAAGACCAAGCCATGATTAAAAGATTGGCACTTTCAGCTCTACTCCAGTCCCCATCCTCCAGAGAGAGGAGAGAGGCTGGAAATGCAGTTAATAATTAATCATGCCTACGTGAGGAAGTCTCCATAAAATCCCAAAGTGGGGGATTTGACGTATTTCCAGGCTGGTGTACTCATTCACACTGGGAGGGTGACACACTCCAATTCCATGGAGACAGCTGCTCCTGTCCTCAAGACTTCACTCTATGTATCTCTTCATTTGACTGTTCATCTGTATCCTTTATTATATTTTAAAAAATAAAGTGTTAAGTGTAAATAAGTGTTTCCCTTAGTTCTGTGAGCCATTCTAGCAAATTAAGTGAAACTGAGGATGGGGTCATGGGAACCTCTGCTTTATAGTCCGTTGGTCAGAAGCACAGGTGATAACCTGAGCTTGTGAATGGCATCTCGTGTGTGTGTGTGTGTGTGTGTGTGTGTGTGTGTGTGTGTGTGTGTATCTTACGGGGCTGAGCCCTTAACCTGTGAGATCTGATGCTATCCCTGGGCAGATAGTGTCAGAATTGAGTTAAATTGGGACACCCAGCTAGTGTCACAGAGAATTGTTTGGTGTGTGGAAAAACCTCCACATATTTGGTGACCTGAAATATCAAAAGTGAAATGTGTGAGCAGTAAGAGAGATTCACAGGGAAGAAATACATAGTAGGGAAAAACGGAGTTTTTCTTTACACAGCAGGAAAAAAACTGAAAATTTCCCTTTATAGTGACATGTCACATTGATTACTTTTCATACACTGAACTATCCTTGCATTCCTGGGATAAATACTACTTGCTTATGGTATATAATCCTTTTAATATACTGCTGGTTTTGTTTTGTTAGTATTTTGTTGATTTTTTTTTTGTATCTATATTCACAAGTGAAATCAGTCTGTAGCTTTGTGTGAGAAAGATTGGTGTTAATTCTTCTTTAATTGTTTGGTATTATTCACTATTAAGGCCACTCACCCTAGGTTTTTCTTAGTTGGAAGATTTTTCATTACTGAGTGAATCTCTTTAAATTTATTTTATGTTTTCCAGGATGTGGTTTATATTTATAAATAGTTCATATACAACTTGAAAGTATTGTTTAGTGTAGTGTTGACCTAAATGTCAATTAGGTCAGTTTGGTTTATAGCATTATTTGGGCAATTTATATACTTACTAATTGTTTTTTTTTGTTGTTGTTGTTTTGTTTTTTGCTATTTCTTCAGTCAGTTACTGAGAGGGGAGTTAAAATCTCCAACACTAATTGTCAATTTATCTACTTTTTAAAAATTCTGTGAATTTTTGCTTTATATATTTTACAGTTCTGATATCATTACATTTAGAATTCTGTCTTCTTGATGAATGGACCCTCTTATTAGTAAGACATGTGCATATTTATCCCTAGTAATGTTTTTTGTCTTGAAGTTTATTTTATTATTAATATACTCATGCCTGCTTTTTCATGCTTATCACATGCCTGATATGTCTCTTTCCATCCTTTCTTTCAATCTTTCTGAGACTTTATGTTTAAAGTGTATTTCATGTACACAGAATGTAGTTGGAGCTTACTTTTTCAAAATCTAGTTTGATAGTATCTGTCTTTTACTTGGAGTATTTAGCACATTTTTATTTGAGTAACTGTTGATATGATTGGGTTTATGGTTGCCATCTTGCTATTTGTTTCCTATTTGTCCTATCAGTTCTTGCTTTCTTTATGCATAATTTTTATTGAATCAAATATTTTTTAGTATTTTATTTTTATTATCCTGTTGCCTTTTTTTTTGTTTTCGATATAACTTTAAATGTGTTTTTGTGGTTTCTTTAGAGATTACATTATTTATCCTTATCATTTGGTCTATATAAAATTAATATTGTTATTCCATGCAATAAAATTTTTTTGTATGTATTTTAGTTTTCATTTCATTTCTATAATTTTCATGTGTTTTTTTTTCCATTTCTCCCATTGTTATTCTTCATTTGTTCACTCTTTATATCTATTCTTTCCCTGAAATCCTTGAATGTATTTGTAAAAGCTACCTTAAAATCCTAAGTCATCTTGACTTTGGTTTCTGTTTTTTTCAAATGAGTTTATTGTTTTTTGATAGAAATAAATCAAAATATGATATTAGTCACAATTGCTGTAAACATATTATTTTTCCAGTTAAAAGAGAAAGATGCTCATATTGCTTATTTTTTTAAATTAAGGTTTACATTTTCCTTCTTTTTCAATGTCTAGTAATTTTTTATTATACCCTGGACAATAAAATGACACATGATAAGGAGCCTGGTTTATGTTGTCTTCCTTTAAAGGGTCTGGTATTTTGTTCTGCCAGGCAGTTAAATTACCAGAGGATTCTTTTAAACATATCAGGCTTGAATTTAGTCTTTGGTAGAGTTGGTCTATTTCAGTTTTGTCCTTACTCCTCAGGTATGGCCTTTTGTGGTTTTAACTGAATGTCTGAAATGCTCAACCATTTTACTCTACTGTGGCTATCCTAAATTGCAGTGTTTCCCAGCCCTGCATAGCCTTTAGTATTCAGCTCTCAGACCTGTGGCTGCTCTTTGTTAAGCCTCACAGAGTCTCGCCTTGTGTATACTTAGCCAAGGACCCTCAGGGAATCCCCATCTAGGTTTTGGGCCCTTGCTTTGCACAGCTTTCTTCTCTTCAAGTTGTTGACCTGCTTCAGCAACAATTATCTTTGATCTCTGCCTTCTCAGCTCAGTCACACTGCTGTGCATTGCTTGCATGTAGTTTTCCTCATCCAGCTCTGAAAGCTGGAATGGACACAGAGCTCACAGAGCTCACAATTTTTAAATACCTTATTTGTGTGGAAATTTGTGTCAGGCTCTCAGAAGGATACAGCTAGGTAAATGACAAGGACCTTACAATTTAGCCGGGGTGGGGGGAGGAATATGCTATGAAGTTCAGAGTATTTTAATTGACTTCCAAAAATTGGTGATACTAGCTTATTGGTAGAAGGAAATACGAGATCCATCTTTTTCTAGATTTTTCAGGTCCTAGATTTCAAAATCTACATCGAGGCTGGGAAAGAAGTGAAGAGGATATCACACACCAGAGTGTCTTATGCCCCAAATTGGATCATTATTGCATTTTGATGCAATACAGTATTATTCTCATAGATCTATTGTGTCAAATCCTTCTAATTAATTTTTTTAATGATGTGTGCCTGAAAGTTTTCCTTTAAGGTTTCAGAGATAAAATACAACCAGAGTATCTTATGAGATTTTTAATGCTCAGGCTCAGTAAAATGGTTGCTTCTGTCTCCGACTTTCTGATCTGGGTCTTAGTACCAGCCTTTGTTCCTCCGTATCTGCTTATTGAATACTTATTCTGCTCCAGACACTTTGCTGGAATCTGAGAATAAAGAGATAAATGACATAGTCAGTGTCTTCAAAACACCTCAGTATAGATAAATAAATGCAACATAATATGGATAAAGTCTTTGATAGAGGCTGGCAACGGAGACACATGGAATAGACATTTACGGGTGGGGAAGACTTCCTGGAGGCAGTGATGTCTGAGCTGTTTTGAACGGGGTGAGGCTGGAGAGACCAGGAGCAGGTAAAACATGAGAGCCGCACCTATAAAAGTATGGAAGCCTAGAGGTTCTCAGAACTGCACTTAGGATTCAGTGTTCCTGGGAATTAAGATTTGAAGTAGAGACTGTAGAGAAGGGTAGAGAACAGTTAGGCAGGGGTTAATTAGATCTTGACTTTCAAATTACCATCATGGATAGTTCAAGCAGAACCTGCATCCAACTCTTATGAGCTATTTTCCTGTTTTGAGTTTTAAGTGTTTTTCTTACTTCTAAAACAATACATGTGTCTGACAGAAAATAAAAGAAATATAGTTAAACAAAATGAAGAGACTTATACCACCTACAATCCTGCTATAAAATCTTGTAAGTTATAAATCCTTCTAGATCTTCATATACATTTTTCTGTAATAAAAAAGCTATTAAATTCCACTTATTGCTTTTTAACCTGATTTTTTTGTTCAGTTAGTATTTTAGGAACACATTTTACATGTTAATAGACATTCTCCTATATTATTTTTAATATCTGAATAGTAGTATTTCTTGTATTTCTTTAGTTATACCACAATGCATATGTGGGTGCAAACATTATTGAGTATTGGACATTTTAATTGGTTTTCAATATTTTGCTATTAGAAATAGTGTTTAGATGAACATTCTTGCTCATGCACAATTAGTTCCTTGAGTCTTTGTCAATAGTTTTATTAAATTTCAATCTCAATATAACAAGATAATAAGATTAACATACCCAGAATAATTAGAAAGAATGCAAAACCATACATAACATTCCCCTATTAATCATCTTTAGTTGTTGCAATATCCTAAATGGTGACCTTCCTACACCTTGCTTCAGTATTTGATAATTCAAATCTGCCATCTAAAAATAGAATGAACTCATGAAGAGGTGATGAAGCAGTGTTCAGTTCAGTTTAACAGATACTGGGGCCTCCTTGGGCCAGGAGGGATTGAGGGCACTCCTTCGGGAGCTCAGGGTGAGGAGAGAGATGTCTTTATCTGGAGTCAGTGATGTAAGAGATATATGCCTACGACTCAGAGGGCGCCCAGAGGAAGGACATGCAGCTCAGTGTGGCAGGCTGGGGCAGGAGTGGGGTTGAGGGTGAGGGGACCTCTTGGAGGAGATGCTATACATGGAATGACTTCCAATTTGGGCTGCTGTAGAGAGCAGTCAAAATACAGATCCAGTGGAGGGTTTGGAGTAGGGCTAGTGGTTAAGCCAAATGATATCTAAGATGCTTTCCATATTAGTGTTCTTCAGAGATACAGTACCAATAGGATAAATAGGATATATAGAAAGATATTAATTATAAGGAATTGGCTCTGGTGGTTATGGAGACTAAGAAATTCAATGATCTGCTGTCTGCAAGTTGGAGGTTCAGGAAAGCTAGTCCGTACTGGAAGGCCTAAGGACCAGAGGAACCAATGGTGCCCGAGTAAGTCTGGGTCTGAGTTCCACAGCCTGAGAACTAGGAATGTCAATGGCCAAAGACATCAGAAGATGGATGTCCCAACTCAATCAGAGAGCGAGTTCATCTTTCCTTCATCTTTTTGTTCTGTACAGGTCCTTGATTTGATGATGCCCACCCATACTGGGGAGGGTGATCTTCTTTAGTCTACCAATTCAAATGCAAATTCCTGTAAGAAACACCCTTACAGACACACCCAGAAATAATGTTGCCATGGTTTTGTTAAACTAACATTTATTAAATGGATCACAGGGTGCTCTACGGTGAGTCTTAGTTTAATAACCAGACCACAGGAGAAATTGAAACAGAGAAGTTTGTTACTCAGAGGTCCTAAAGGAAGTACACAGCAGGCCTCAAAGGGCCACTAGGGGATGTCAAGGCAGAGCAGAGAGGGAGGGACAGGATCTGGGACACATGCTTTTATTAGTGTCCATGGGTGGAGGGCTCTGGGGTTCTGGGGCTAAGGCTGATTTGGTCAATTCAAACCAAAATAAGGATTTGGATAAGCCCCATGAAGGTCTTATCTAAAGGGTGCATCAGGCATTCAGGTGCTGGGAAGCAGGAGTGACTGCTGATGACAGGGTTGTTGGGAAAGTCACACCAGGAACTTACATTTGCTTATGACTCTGTGGGCTGCTATCTAGGGCATGTAATTGCATGAAGGGCTACTGGCAGTTTAAGGTCCCTGCAGGCTACTTGGCCAAACAAAATGGATTCTGAGACAGCAACACCATGGAGTAGCTGAGCTACTCTGGACAAGTGTTTTGCCAGCTATCTGTGGTTCCCTTAGCCCAGTCAAGATGACACATAAAATTAACCATCATATCTTCTAACACTGCAAATTTATACTTCTCTAAAATTATCAGCAACTTGATAGACACTTTTGATTGTGTCACGTCATTTAATCTTCACAACATCCCTGCAGGAGAATAGATGTTATTCCTAGTTGTACAGAGAAATAACTGAGGCTCACACTGTAGTGGATGCAGGACTTGGGATCCAAAGCCATCTCTTCTAATCCAAACCCCAGGTCGAATCACTGCATCACATTGTTGCTATGGACTGAATCCCTTAGCAGGGGGGGTGTTTCCTCCCCGGTAATGTCTTTCTTTCCCATCTGCTCATCCCTTAGGGACCAACGGAATAGATGTTCATGGAGATCCTACCATATGCAAACTCTGTGTTAGGTATTTTACATAAATTATCTCATTGAATCCTCATAAAAGCCCTGTGAGAGACACAGGGACGATAGTCTTACCTGCCTAGGTTAAGTCAGGTGGTCCTAAAGACACACAAGTAACAGTGATGAAGCAGGAATTTTATCTGACATCAAAGACCACGTGAGCTAGATCATTCATTTTCTTGTTCAACCTCCTCTCAGTCATGTCAAAGTACTCAAAACTGGAAGACTGGTCTGTGATTGTGAACAACTCCATCCTATGACTCTGACTTCAGCTACCTGCGAAACTGACCCAGATTAGGGCGTTCTTGGGTTGCTCCCACTCTTGCTTGCCCCCCCCCCCAACTCTACCCATTATAGTACTTGTTCTATAATCTTTTATACCCATTATAGTACTTGTTCAAAATAAATCTTTTGGATTTAGGACATGACTGCCATGGCCTCCACTGGGCCACATTAGGAAAGTCCCCTGGTCTGGAGTCCTGAGTCCTGGCATGAACAGCTAGCTCCCCTTCTTTGCTGTTTAATTGTTGAATGACAGCATGAGATTTCTTGTCAATTGAGAAGGAAGAGATAGGGTGGTGAAGGACAGAAAGATAGAGAAGGGTGGGAGACATCATAAAGCCAGCAGAGTAGCATGGGTTAGCCCCAGTTTTTGAATCACATGGGCAAATATCACTATTCTTCGGATACATATTTTGTTCTCCATTTCCTTCTTAGCATACAGATAACTGCTTCAGATCATGAGAAAAATACATTCAGTAAAATGAAACATAATAGATATTTCCTTAGAACTACAAATGAAAGTTAAACATAAACTGTTCTATTCCTTTGAAATGTTTGGCTGAACTCATAAGAATCGTGATGAAGCCATTCTTGTACACCTGCACTGAAATGAACCACATTTAGGAGAAACATTTAGGGGAACATTTAGAGCAACATTTAGAGCAACATTTAGGGGAAAATGAAGTGGATATTCAGCATATTGAGTGAAAGAGCTTCTTTAGGCTCAGGGAGTGGAATGAAAATTGCCATGATCCTTTTGGAGAAGAAGAGTCAAACATCTTTTTAAAGAGGTATATGTATATTATGGGAGTAAGAAGTGATAAACAGCACTTGTATTTTTAGAAAAATAGAGTCAATCAAGGAATTCAAAAGTAAAGAGAAACCGAATACAAGTAAGGGAGTAAAAACCCTATCATCCTCACTATTCTTTGTAAACAAAAAGGAAACAAATGAAAATGAGATATTAGAAATCAGTATTTTATGGAGATATAAAGTTGCTTTTATGGAAACAGCCCATCCCAGTGCTGTAGGAAACTCTGGGCTGAGCGCTGATTAACTATGGGCATCAGCTCTCATCCCAGAGTTCTGGAGGGTGGGCTAATGTTCGTTAGTGGAGTTGGCCCTTTAATTTACTGCACTGATTCTTCTTAGGAAAGAACA
The DNA here is from genome assembly GCA_033961575.1 of Aselliscus stoliczkanus. Lineage (NCBI taxonomy): Eukaryota > Metazoa > Chordata > Mammalia > Chiroptera > Hipposideridae > Aselliscus > Aselliscus stoliczkanus. Next base: position 98,953,180 of record CM066727.1, on the reverse strand, counting down.
AAGATTGTGAGAACATATGTTAGAATTTGAAGTATGAGAAATGAATACAAACTATTAAATGACCCCAACAACTTGAAAACTCCCAGTTTCTTAGGATAAAAAAATATAATCCTATTTAGAAATTCCTGGTGTGATCATAGATTCGGGACTGGTTCTTTTCAAGAGGCCTATTAATTAAAAAGTGCATAACCCAAAGTCAATTAAGTTGTAAGATATCATAGAAAATTCTTATTTCATTAATTTTTCAAAGTATGAATAATAACTACACATTCAACACCAGAAATTCTGTTTTCCACTTGTAGCCGGAAAACAATGGAAATAGTTCTAGTCATGGTAGCAGCTCACCAGAGGCTGACCTACCTCTGAAATAATTTATTGGTTCCAGGTGACTTTTACATTGTAGGGTTAGTCGTTAGGAGGTTTGATGAGAAACAGATACAACTAAGGTTGGGAATTCAAATATGTATTATATTTCTCCTCACAATCAGAAGTAAATTCACCACTCTTTTTCTCTTTATAGGCTCATGCCAAAATCTGGCATCTCTACAATACTTCTTTCCGTCCAACTCAAGGGGGCCAGGTGTCCATTGCCTTAAGTTCCCACTGGATCAACCCTCGAAGAATGACAGACCACAGCATCAAAGAATGTCAGAAATCTCTTGACTTTGTCCTAGGCTGGTTTGCTAAGCCCATATTTATCGATGGTGACTATCCTGAGAGCATGAAGAATAATCTGTCATCTCTCCTGCCTGTTTTTAGCGAATCTGAGAAAAAGTTCATCAAGGGTACAGCTGACTTTTTTGCTCTTTCTTTTGGACCAACCTTGAGTTTTCAACTATTGGACCCTCACATGAAGTTTCGCCAATTAGAATCTCCCAGCCTGAGGCAACTGCTGTCCTGGATTGACCTTGAATATAACCACCCTCAAATATTTATTGTGGAAAACGGCTGGTTTGTTTCAGGGACCACCAAGAGAGATGATGCCAAATATATGTATTACCTCAAAAAATTCATAATGGAAACCTTAAAAGGTAGGATTGGGGATAAAATTCTAATTTCCTGCCGAAATCCACTGGTAAAACAATCTTTAAGATGATCTGTAATAAACTATGTGAGTTTGTAGCTTTTAAGCATAATGTAGAAATTCATTTTGGCAATAGTATGAATATATGTATGTTAACTCCTTTCTCATTCAAGGCCTTGAGGAACTTAAATTAATTTTTAAACTGATTTTGTAAATGAAAAATTGGGTAATAGTGTGTGAATTACTTGAATTTCAGACTTATTACTCTAGATTTTTAGATTACATTAAGGATTACATAAATCCCAGGATATCTAGCTCTCTGTACATGTTTTGGGGTTCTTATTGCTTGTACTGGATGAAACACTTTTTAAAGAAAAAGAAATATCAACAGTTTCTGCAGAAAATAGTAAGTAGTTCATGCTTTTGAAGACTTTATTCATTTATTGTATCAGGCACAATGTTGGGTGCCTAGGCTAGAAAGTAGAATGTCTTCCTATGCCCCAAATAGGGAAATTCAAATAAAAACATATTGGAGATAGGCCTATTTGTGAAGACATTTTTTTGTAGAGTTATCTAGGTTTGATTAGAGCCTTTTGCCAGCAAAAAAGGTCACTGGTTTACCAGACAATAAGAATATTATGTAATTTATTTCCTTAAGTAATAAAACCCTTGAATGCTTTTGAATCATGAGGCAAGTGTCTGGTGAAGGGTCACTTTGCTCTTGTCTCCTCTTTGCTTTGCAGCCATCAGGGTGGATGAGGTGGACGTCATTGGGTACACAGCATGGTCCCTCATGGATGGCTTCGAGTGGCACAGAGGCTATAGCATCAGGCGTGGGCTCTTCTATGTCGACTTTCTAAGCCCAGAGAAGAAGTTGTTGCCGAAGTCTTCAGCCTTGTTCTACCAACAGCTGATAGAGAAAAATGGCTTCCCTCCTTTACCTGAAAATCAACCCTTAGAAGGGACATTTTCCTGTGACTTTGCTTGGGGCATTGCTGACAACTACATTCAAGTAAGTCAGCTGACAAAATCAATCAGCAGTCTTACCAAGCCGTGTCACTAGTAAGTAGTGCTTCCTTATTAGGTTGTTATGGCATACTGTCCCTTCTTTGGGCCAAACACTGTTCCTTAAGGGAGTAAATTGGAATGTTGTACCGTTCTCTTCCAAAATATTCCTTTACATCTTGCACTTTAAATCAGCCCCAAAGGAAAATGACAAATATATGACTATTTGAGATCTGATAAGACAAAATACTCTCTTTTAATACGGTGGTTTTCAAAGCCTTTATAAGGCAGCTAAGTTCTTCCATCAACAAGAAATAACACAGAACTCCAAATTATTAATATCTGAGATCTCAGTGGAGCTGCTGAGACTGAGGCAGAGACTTTAGGCAGAGCCCTCCTGAGATATAACTGTAAATCCCCCCAACTTGTGAAAATACATGGAGAACAGAAACCCTTGTTCCAATGATTCACCGGGTAGACTATCACTTCTGGCAGTAGTCATTGAGGTGGTAAGAAAGTTCTTTAAAATGGTCAGCCAGTATGTAGTTAGTCCTCAATATTACTTTAAATTTAATTTTAAAATAATAATTTAATTATTTAAAATTAAAAAAATTTAAATTATGTTTAATTTTTTTGAAGTTCAAAAGAAATAGTTTTCTAGGGTTTGAATGAATAATTCAGTAAGCATTACTGGATGCTTAGTGTCTACAAAGCCTGGTGCTAGTTGCTGGAGGTGGTTGGTTGAGGGGCGTGTGCAATAAGAGAGGACCCCTGCTTTCAAAGGCTTCTTGAGGGAAAATAATGGACACACGAGTACTATAATAGAGTGAACAGAATTGTGGTAAGTGAGCTGGTTGGTGATGGGGTGTTGCTGAGCAGTCTACTGTGAAAATGGGCAAATTTCAGTGTCCACAAATGAGCAATGGGATTTAGCATGTTGGGTGTTTTAACCAAATTGGTTGGTTCTATAAGGGAGGAAAAAATAACTTCTTTTCTACCCTTCTGAGTGCTTAGCTGAGACCCCTCTAATAAAAGACAGATGAACAAGAGCAAAACAGACAAAAGTTTATTAACATGTATACCTCATGTATTAATGGGAGATGCTCAGAGGAAAATGAGTAGTTCCCCAAGGTGGCTTAGAATTCAGGCTTAAATACCGTATTAATAGGGAAAGTAGCATACAGGTCACTTAGGGGAGTGGAAATGACTTTTAGGAAATACGAATGGGCCCTTAGAAGAACAGATGGGAGCTATGATAGTTTGTGATAAAGTTTGTCTGGGTGTGGTGTTGACTTCTAGTCTCCTCTTCTGTGACAAGAGTCCATTTTCACTGCTTGATAAAACTCCTAGGAGGGGATTTATGACAGCTGAGTTCCTTTTGGAGGATTTGTCTTTAGACAGGTAAGGGGAGTTCAGAGAAAGCCTCTCCCTGCATTGTAATGCCTGCAGCTCAAAATAATCAATTTACCAAAGGGACATATTTTCAGATGGCATATTCTGTTATCTTTCAGTTCAAAAGGAGTATGTATTTGAAAAAAAGCTTGGGTCTGAGGAAGTCCTTCTAGTTAAAATGGGTTGCTCTTTTCTTGTAAATATCTTTTATTTATAAGAAAATAAATCAACACTATACTTGGTACTTTTTTTTTGCTAGTTTGTATTATTCTTGTCTTTTACAGACCTCCTGTTAGTTTTAGGGGCAGTCTCAGACCTACATTCCTTCCTTACATTTAAAAAGTGACTGAGGAGCTGGTGTTAGTAAGGATGTTGGCACCAGCATGTCTTCCAGGCTTCACCCACTCAGGGTGGGGTCTTTCTTCTTCTATCTCAGCTCACTGCTATGTGGAACCTCCCTATTCTCTCTCCTGCAAGTGAGATACACAGTGGGATTCAAGTTGGATCCGAAGGGACCTGAGGGGTGCTGGGAAGGGAGGAGAGCGGGAAAGGGACAAGGGAGGAAGAGCCTCCTCAGTTCCACCTTCTTTTGTCCCTGGTCCCTTGTTATTGAGGGCTCATGGTTCCAACCCGATCTCTGACAGTGAGATATTGGAGGGACTCCTTTCCCTCTGCTCTGGTCCCCATCCAAGGACTGTGTTTGCCTTGGGAACTGGCAAAGAGTGAGAAAATCTTAAGAATACATCCTGTTTCCTTGAGATAGAAGAGACTCTTCTGTGGAATGCAACAAGTATGGCTGTGAAGAGGGAGGGAGATGGGGAGAGAATCCCTTCGAAACAGTTGTTTTAGAATTTGATCTAATGCCAGCCACTCATCTGCCCTTGACCTTTCTTCTCATGTCGCAGTTCCTTTTAGGTCATCAGCTCAGAGTCACTAGTCTTCCACCTAAGGGGATCCCCCAGTGCTCTCCTATACAGAACCAGCCAAACACAAATTTATCACTCTCAAACATCCGGTGGACTTGAACTTCTCCAGAAGCTCTCTAGTGGGAAAAGGCTGCAATTGTTATTTTATTCTTACTGCTTTTCCCCATGAGCTATGTATTATTTTGGTAGTGCCCTTCCCAAGCTAACTTCTTAATTGATAAGTAAAAACAGCTGTTTTTTTTTTTTTTTTTTTTTTTTTTTTAGGGCAGTTGTGAGGAGTGTGTGTGAATGTTTTAATTTACAAGCAGTATTCCATACTTTTAATACATTAAGTTCTGAGAAGTGACTTTTAAACTATTGAAATTAATCTTTTCCATCCTGGCTAGCATTTCCTAATATTAATGAGGCATGCATTTTACCTGAAAAACTTTAAAAATAATATCTTATTAAGCACACAACCTGTCTGAAGTCTGATCTCGGGCTTATTCACATGGATTGTCACTGTACTTGGACCTAATTTCCCAGGGGATGGTGTTTTTCCATAACCTCTAATTGTCATAGTGAATTAGGTACAGAACATACTCCATACTGGGGACACAGGGCTTCTTTAACATTGGTCATATTAAGAGAAAATTTCTGCCATAACACAGTAAATTCATACTTTATACTCATTCTCTCTGAAAGATTCAGCTTTATTATTATTTTTTTTTTATTAAGAGATAAGTCAACTAATTGATGGAGGTTAGCTAGAATATAGCCTAAACTCTCATTTCTAAATGTCCTGTATTTTTAAGAAATAGATGTTTCCCCTCAGACATTCTGTCTTAGTCTCTCATGTTTGTTTTCAGATGGACTGAACAAAAGCTGGTGTTTGGGAACAATTACAGTACAAAAGTTACAAATTTCATCAACTCAGAGCTCTATAAAAATAATCCAAGAAATTCCTTCAAGCTATGAACACTTTGACTTCAAAAGAGCATGCAAATATTTTCTCTTGCAAAGCTGAGGAAACACGATTTGTGGGTGCATCATGGTGGAAAAACACTTCTGGCATCATTCCCACAGTATCAAAGGAAATGCATGCATGGGTGATCTACAAGGGACAATCCTCCAGAAAAAGCAATTTCCCTCTGACACACTGTGTTTTATTACTTTCCTTTATGAACACAGCACTGATCCCTCCCGGGAAACAGCAGCTCATTTGCAACATTCCTGTAAAGCTGCAAGGAAACCTCTGCTAGAGATTCAAAACTGGAGTTGTCTGACCCTTGCTTTTACAGAGGGTCAAACCAAGTAACTTGCTCTAAGGGGATTAGTTCTGAGGAGAAAACAGGCATAGGCAGCGGGTCTTGTGGTGGCCATCAGTTTGCCTTCCTTCTATGGTTAACACGTGGAGGGAGGAGTCTGTCATTTTGAGTTGACAATTTATCCACTTTTCCTAAATACCTATTTTCATTTTGGAGGCTCCTATGTCAGATGGTAAGAATGACAGTGTCATGATCATCCCAGAAAAATAATTAGGAAAAATTTTTAAACTTAGAAAATCCCATTGTGGGTGGATGACAATATTATTCCTTATTTCTACATTCTGTATTTTCTACTGTCAGTCAGATTGAATTTGTTAAATTCTGTCATTGACCCCAAAGCTAATAAAAGGACACAATATTTATTTATTATAGAGTACCTCTTCTACCTAGAGTAAACCTGTGTAGAACCTGATTTTAAGAAGCACGGTTTAATTTTAAATATCATTTAGTTTTCTGACTCTAACTCACTCAGGTTTTGAGCTTTATCTTTGTCTAGTTCTTTTTAAATTTGAGAATCTCATCTCATCAATTATTTCTTATATTGAAAAAAAAAAGTCCAGAAATACTCTGCTTGCTTAACACAGACCAGAGATGTGAGAGAAGCACTAACGTTTGCTATCTGAGGTGAGGAAAAACATTTAGATTTTTTAAAAAACATTAAAATAACACTTTCAAGAGTTAGAACTACAGGTAAAAACAAATACACCTAAGAGTGGAATGTTTTCATTTTCAGGCGCTCACTGTTTATGAAAAATTGTTTCAATCTTCAGCTAGAAATGTTTTTGTATTTGCCCATCTTGCTTACTAGTTTTGTTGAATTGCGCTGAATTATTTTTCCAGGCCTGTGCGGGTGAAGTCATAGAATTGTGCTCACTCTGCTCCTCCTAGGTGGACACCAGCCGGTCTCAGTTTACCGACCCGAACGTTTATCTGTGGGACGTCCACCGCAGTAAGAGGCTCATTAAGGTGGATGGCCTTGTGACCAAGAAGAGGAAATCCTATTGCGTGGACTTTGCCGCCATCCAGCCCCAGGTCTCCCTGCTCCAGGACTTACACGTGACGCATTTTCACTTCTCGCTGGACTGGGCCCTGATCCTCCCACTGGGTAACCAGTCCCAGGTGAACCGCACGGTCCTGCACTACTATCACTGCGTGGCCAGCGAGCTCGTGCGCGCCAACATCACCCCGGTGGTGGCCCTGTGGCGACCTGCGGCCCCGAACCAGGGACTGCCTGAGCCCCTGGCCAAGCACGGCGCCTGGGAGAACCCCCACACCACCCTGGCCTTTGCAGAGTATGCCAGGCTGTGTTTTAAGGAGCTCGGCCCCCACGTCAAGTTTTGGATCACCATGAATGAGCCGTACACGCGGAACATGACCTACAGCGCGGGCCACAACCTCCTGAAGGCCCACGCACTGGCTTGGCGCATGTACGATGAAAAGTTCCGGCGGTCTCAAAAAGGCAAAATTTCCATCGCCTTGCAGGCTGACTGGGTGGAGCCTGCCTGCCCTTTCTCCACGAGGGACAAAGAGGGGGCTGAAAGAATTTTGGAGTTTGACATTGGCTGGCTCGCTGAGCCCATTTTTGGCTCTGGGGATTATCCACCTGTGATGAGGGACTGGCTGAACCAAAGAAACAATTTCCTTCTACCTTATTTCACAGAGGATGAAAAAAAGCTCATCCGGGGTTCCTTTGATTTTTTGGCTTTAAGCCATTACACCACCATCCTCGTAGACTGGGAAAAGGAAGATCCACTAAAATACAATGATTACCTGGAAGTGCAAGAAATGACCGACATCACCTGGGTCAACTCCCCGGGGCAGGTGGCAGTAGTGCCTTGGGGCTTACGCAAGGTTCTGAACTGGATGAAACAAAAGTATGGAGACCTCCCCATGTACGTAATCTCCAATGGCGTTGATGATGATCTTCAGGCAGCCCAAGACAAGTTGAGGGTGTATTACATACAGAATTATGTAAATGAAGCTCTGAAAGGTAAGGCCCCCCGAAAAGCAGTCTCTTGAAGGTTGTGTTAACTGACAGCATGATACCTGTTAGAAACTCTCAAACAAATACACACACTGTCACCTTCAGAGAGAAGTGCTGTTCATTTCTTGCCATGCCCAAAAAGTCCCACAGAGAGTTAGTACTTTTCCTAGAGATAAAGGAGTTCAGCTAAGAGTGGAAGATCAGAAATCCTTACCACCTGCTCTGGGCCTATGAAAGCATGGTCTGTCCTAAGATGGTCTGTCTCTCTCATCCTCAGATGGCTTCACAGCAGTCTGATCTGCATCATGTACATCGAAATTTAACCCAAGTAGGTTAGTGGAAAGTTAGTTATGTAAAACCTACTATGTTCAAAATGTAGCTCAATATTTGTCTTGGTATTTGCCTATTTGTTTTTCCATAAAAGAATCCTATTCTGATTAAGTCTGATTTAGTCTGACATTTTATTAAATGGTATTGAAATTCTCCCTGATGCATCAAGGTCATGTAAAAGGAAAGTGCTGTGTGCAAAATATCTTAGTAACTAATTCTCTTGTCCTTTTATTTTTCTAGCCTACATATTGGATGGGATCAATCTTTGTGGATACTTTGCGTATTCATTTAATGATCGCACAGCTCCGAAGTATGGCCTCTATCATTACGCTGCCAATCAGTTTGAGCCCAAACCATCCATGAATCATTACAGGAAAATTATTGACAACAATGGCTTCCCTGGTCCTGAAACTCTGGGAAGATTTTGTCCAGAAGAATTCACCCTGTGCACTGAGTGTAGCTTTTTTCATACCCGAAAGTCTTTACTAGCTTTCATAGCTTTTCTATTTTTTGCATTTATCATTTCTCTTTCTCTTATTTTTTACTACTCTAAGAAAGGCAGGAGAAGTTACAAATAATCCTGAACATTTTCCTGTTCATTTATTTTGAAATAATTATGCATACACATTAGCTGTTAACTATTTGTACTTCTTGGGGTTGTGAAACTGTAGATTTCTTATATCTGATTTCTAGAAAATCTTTTTGGAGCATATGACAGAGGTTTTAAAATGATCATAGGTGACTGTAAAATCTTGAATAATGTGAATAATGTCTGGATTTGTTCTTTTGGGGGGGTGATCAAGAAAACTGATAAGGGTCATCATTACTGCAACATATTCTGTAACAAAAGCATGAGAAATTGGAACTATTCTGTAATGTTTGTACAGGACTTGAATGACAAGATTAGCATATTTTTATATGTGCCCATTCCTTAATGCAATGTTTACTTAAAGTAATCATTGCAAGTGTTTGAATACAAAGTAAGTCTCAAGTAACAATCTCTCAAATGCCAAGATGTGAACCAAGTATCCCTTGACAAAGATGGCAGAATATAGAAGATGACAAAGGGCCCTAGCCTGGAGCATTCCTTTCAAAAACACTGCTTCTATCAAATGCTGCTAATATTAATTTACATATCTCATTTATGAGAGCAGAGCATTATTACAGAACTTTATATTTTTAAGTGACTTTCAAGGCGCTCTCTAAACCCCGGGTCCTTGAGGGCTTTGTGTCTCTGGGGCCTTGTTGAGGGTCTGCTCGTAGACTTTCATTAAATGTTTGCAGAAAAATAAACATGACTCATGGGATGTTGGGCTCTTCAGGAAGCAGAAACTGACTGTGAAATACATTATACTGCAGTGGCTCTAGGAGGAAGGAAGGAGTAAAAAGTGTGTAGTATGAGTAACATTATGATTAATTTGATTATAAACCCATGCATTTTAGAGCAGACCTTGGAATGAATGAGGTGACCTTTCCCCAGAGAATCAGGACAAAATAATTACTTATCCTATGAAGAAGGACTCCACTTTCAGCTCTTCAGAATGTGCCATAATTTCTTTGAGTTGGGTTTAAAATATTCTTAATAGGTTCAAAAGCATTTGGGCTGATAACACTGGAAGATTTGTTTTTGTGGTTGCTGAGGTCCAGTTTATACGTTTGCTGCTACTTCTGTGAAACTAGCTTTGAACTAGTTTTGCTTTGAGCTTTCACACTGAAATGTACTACTGATTTCCAGAAAGGATTACGTCTTATCCTGTAGTGCCCCTTAAATAAGTCTTGCTGATGTTCAGACAGGGAAATCCATTACACTGGAGTTGCAGATGATCCTAATGTTCGTTTTATACATGAGCTAACATTGTATTGGGAAAGATAAACTGACGTCATATCAGGCAAGATAAACTAATATCATATCAGGCATAACTAATCTTGCTGACAGAGGGTTGCAGTGTGTAAGAAATACTGTACTGTATTATGTATCATCCTCAGAGGTGGTATGACTTTTTTCCATGAAAGATAAGCTTTTGGCGGTACTCTTTTAAAAATTGGACTTATTAAAATTGGAAACTAGAGAATAATAGTTTATTTATGTATATATATTTTCTGATTATAAGAGTAATATATATTCATTGTAAAAAATTTTAAAACACAGAAGCTTTATGTAAAAAAAATTACCTGGTATTTCACCATCCTGAGGTAGCCACTATTGACATCGTCTCTGTATTTTATTTTACACAGAGTTAGATCATGTTGTAAATAGTTTTATATCTTTATTAATTTTCATTGTGTGCATTTCCTTTGTCATTAGTCTTCAAAAGCATGATTTTTAACAGTTGTTAAGTAATTTCTATATGAATTTATCACAACTTATTTAACCATTCCTATATCTTGGACTAGTTTCTTATTGTTAGTTATTGTTAAATAATTAATGTTGTCCAAAAAGGATTTTCTTGCTCCAATAATTTCCTTGAGTGTAGAGAGAAATAATTCTGTCCTTTGATAAAGTATTATAATAAATCTGCCTACAACTTTGCTTTCTTTCTTAACAATATGACTGATTGCTCGATACATTTTTTTTTTTAATTGGATAAACCACATAGAAAATGATTGGAGTGGTGAAGAAATGGATCTGACAGCAAGAAGAGCCAACTGCAAGGCAGGTCAGGGAGGGTGCCTCAGGCACCTTCTGTGGTCAGGCTGAGAGATGATTTCAGACACTGAAAGAGCAAGACAGAGGAGGAGCTGAGAGGGACAAAACAGATGCCAAAGTACCGGAGAGAAATGACATCTCCAAATCATTCAATTAAGTCACAATGAGAGAGCACCATGCTAACTTTTCATCCCCAGACCTTAAGAGGAGGTTGGTGGTTCACCACCAGCCTAAAAGGAAAGTGTGCCTCTCAGATCAGCCTTGAAACTCCTGGCAGGGATGGGGGACAGGGAGATGGGGGGGGGGGACGGGGGGGAGAAGGGAGGGGGCTACAAAAAAAGGACTTTGTGGTCCAATGGGGCAAAGCACGCTCATTTCTTAACCGGCTTCTCCAAGCACTGCACACTTTCCACTGATGCTCTACTCTCAGGATTTCTTGGCTTTTCACCACTTCATTTAAATATATATATATATATTTAAATCCCCCTGTACTGCTCTTAGTACATTGTAGGGCCAATGCTCCAGGGCCATTGAATGGGAAGCTGTGGCTCCCTGAGGCTTTGGTTCTTTTCTGCCATATTTGTATTGGCCCTTCATTCAGTTTATTCCTTGAACCCAGGTGGGCCTCTTGCACTGATGCCCGGTTCATTTTGCCTTGGTTTGAAAGAACTGGTTTGCAGATTCATTAAGGGCATTTTTCGTTTCATTTTTTTTTAATCTTCCACAGACAATATTAGAATCTACTAATGACTTGGAAGCTTTCCTTTATGTTATTTATAATAGTGCTCTCCAACAGAGATACAATGCAAGCTGCATAGTTTAAATTTTCTAGTAGTCATATTAAAAAAAAATAAAAAGCACAGAAGAAATAAAGCTTAATACTATAGTATATATGTTTTCCCAGCATATCACAAATAGTGCAATTTCAACATGCAATCAATATAAAAATGATTAAGGTTTTTACATACTTTTTTTGTACCAAGTGTTAGAAATCTGGTGTGTGTTTTTTTATATGTACAGTACATCTTGTGCTCAGTTTGGACTAGTGACACTGTGAGCGTTCAGTAGCACACATGCTTAGTGGCTACAGTATTGGACAGTACAGGTCTATAAAGAAAGCCTTGCTAAATCACTTAATGGCATAATTAATATATCCAAATTATTTACAATTTAGAAGACTGAACTTTTTTCAAGAATCTTCTAAGTTCTATAATCCATAGAAATAATTGTCACGTAAATTTACAATTAAGCCAAACTGTTGGTTAAAACAAATACTTTAAAGATGTCTATGCAGACAGAAACATTTTGCAGTTCTGAATATCATAATTCAGGTTGTGGGATTAGACTGCTTTTCTTTTTATATACTTTATAATTCAGTCTTTTCTGTAGTTCAGATTGCTCTTTTGCAAATTAATACAGCAACTACATTGCTCTATAGCACCTCCATTTACTAATATGAACAATGCTGCCCCAAATTTCCGCCGAGGAAGACAAATGTAAATTTGGATGATATGCACCAAGCTTGACAGGAGAGCTTTGGTTTTAGAGGGGAAAGCAGAGGCCATGTCTCTTATCTTTTCCTTCCTTCCTTCCTTCCTTCCTTCCTTCCTTCCTTCCTTCCTTCCTTCCTTCCTTCCTTCCTTTCTCTCTCCCCTCTCTCTCATCTCTCTCTTTCTCTTTCTCTTTCTTTCTCTCCCTCTCTTTCTCTCTGTCATCCTTTTCTCTCTCATCTCTTTCTCTCTTCCTTCCTTCCTTCCTTCCTTCCTTCCTTCCTCTCTCTCTCTCTCTCTCTCTCTCTCTCTCTCTCTCTCTCTCTCTCTCTTTCTTTCTTTCTTTCTCTTTCTTTCTTTCTAGTATTTAGCCCAGTGTCATACAAGATAATGTTCAATAAATTCTGATTAGTTGAATGAATGTAGGAATGATTGATGGAGCAAATGAATGAACAGAATTAGCTCACTGACATCACTTTTGTCCAGAGACTGGTTTAATAGGGACCAACTGTCAAGAATTAGAAACTGCTTTGTGTTAGATGCCACACACCTCAATTCTATGTATTCAGAGGAAGGAATGATAACCTTTGATAATCTGTCGTTTTAGGTGACAAAGCAGTAAAACTGCTGTCCTAAGTCATCCTCTAGACTAACCACTGAGAGGATTGCCACGTTTTGATTCATTATTCACACTGTCACTCAAATAGTCAATCTTTTCATGCATAAGTCTTGCTATCAGGTTAAGTTCTTTATCTGCAAATATAAACAGGGAACTAATCTTTGAAAAGGAATCCCTTTACCTCATCTTTAAATACTTATAATTTCCTAGAACATGTAGCTTTTTGCTCAGACCCATCACGTTTTTCCATTTGTACAATCATTAAATATTGTTGGAGTTTTGTTTGTTGCAGTGCCTTTCCTGGAATATTTTTGTTTCATACATTTGTGGTAAATACATAGTTTGATATCAAGGAGAAAGAGATCAAGAAAAACCAAAGTAACCTTGAATGAAGCATGGAATTTCCACTAATGACTGTGAAAGGTTGTCTCAAAGATGGTGAAATCCTCTTTTACTACATTATTACTACACATGAGAAAAGACTTGGTGACTGATATTCCAGTCCACTTTTTTGACCCAATAGGTTAGAGAAGAAAACAATTTCAACCTACATACTAATTGAGTCAATAAGACCCACATTCAAAATGTTGTTGAGACTCCATTTCCTCATCTTTGAAATGGGAGTAATGTCTATCATAATATAGTGCTAACATTCTAAATATTCAATAAATCATCAACTCTAGACATTTCTTCTAGACCAATTCCACTTAATTTTTAATGTGTATGTGATTTTCTTGTTAATCAGATATTTAGAACTCAGGAACATAAAACCAAGGACTATTACAGTCAGCATGATTCACACCAAAGCCTTTTCTTTAGTTATTTTGTTTGTGATTTTGAATATACCTCTCCATATAAGAATGCCCTGGGTAACCCTACACTAAAAAAATCAATCCTACAGTCACTTAATACTAGATCATTTTCTTGAATCTGAATGTTATAAACAGTGGATCGATTGAATCCTCAAGTTAATTTGGCAGAAGATATGTCTCTATCAGTATGTTGCACCATCTGCTCTTTTGAAACAATCTAATGACACAGACCAAGCACTGAAATTTTTATATTTATTGTTTAGTTGGTAAATATTTGAAAGCTCATTAACTAAATTTTTATGTGATTCAAAATCTCTGGTAGAGTATGTGATTGTGGTTATAATCTTTCAATATGCTTGTTTTGTGGTAAAACTAATTAATTTTAAATGATCTTATTTATTTTATGCAAATTATTTGCAACTGAAACATTGCGCCTTAGTAAATTGCTATCATAGGCTGACAACTTTTCTGTTTTGAATCTCAGTTGATTAGCTTATGAAGTTCACTTTCCTTTCCATATTGTAGCAGTTGCTGTCTCATTATGGCCTTAAGCATAAATGTTGCCTAAGGCATTTCAGCCTATTTTGATCTCCAACTGCATATAAATCAAAGCTTTGGCTAATTTAGCTCCGATGTATTAGAATGTCAAGTTCTAGAGTGCTTCAAGGCCATGCATGCTCTTGCATGTGAGACAGGAGGTTTTTATAACTATTGTTTTCCTCTTTAAATTATGGGTTATTATGAGTCTCTAGCAAGTAGCCCAAAAGCTTCAACACATAACATTTCAGTCGACAGAGGCAGTGGCAGTGAGCCACAGAGCAGCCAAATGTGATGTAATTAGAGAAAGGTTAGGTGAAAATATTCCATTAATAAAAGACGAGGATGAAAACTGAACACAATTTTATTCCAGATTGGTGCCATTCTGAAATGTCCTCATTTTTATCTGTGCCTGTCATGGACCTAACAACCCATCAAAACAAACACAGTGGGGGTTACTTGCCCATTAGATGGACAACACTAGAGCTGCAAGGTCCCAGCAGTGCTGGGGACATAGCCACAATGGCTCCCCAGAGAGTAAGGAGGTGGAGGGAAGCCACAAAGCTTGTGAAGGTCTTGCAGGATTGGGGGAGGGGTCTATGCATGGAGTAGGGCCTCTGGATCTCGGGGTCCTGGGGCATGCTTTCCAAAGGCAGATGATTAGCCTTTTTACTCACAGTCCCCACTTTCTGAAGTGCCCCTGGGGAGATGGCCATAGCACCTGAGGTTTGGTGAGGGGCTCTCCGGACTGATTCCGGGAGAGCATTCATTGAGATACTCAGGGTGACATGTGAAAGTGTAGCCAGAAACCGGGATGTCAGGATTCAAGAGCTTAGAGGTGAAACATTTTTGGTTTGCATCAGGAAGGCTGTGTTGAAAGAGGCAATACCATCGGAGGTGATGATGCTTAGAGTGCGTTAGTTCAGGGTACTGGGAACAGCATCTACAGGCTGGAAAGTCTGAGAATGGTTCAGTGCTTTTGAGGGAGAACCCATTGGAGGAGGAGAGAGAAACAAACCATTACAGATGAAAACTGAGAGATACAGTAAAAGTGTGTCTGGAAAGTCATAACATTCCTGAAATGAGGAACAAGAATAGATGAATGGAGTTGGGCCTGGGGAGTAAGGGTCATGCCAGCTCCCAAGCATGAGACAGGGTTTGGGAAGGAAAGAGCTCATATATATAGTGGAGGCAGCACCAAATCAGACTGGGATCTTACGAGTTCTAATTCTGATCTCAAATTTGCTTTATAACCTGTAGCAAAACCCACCGAGCGTTATCGTTCGTGTCTGTAAAAGAGAGGGAGTATATCAAGACCAGTAGGTTTCAATCTTGGTTACACATTAGAGTCATGCAGGAGCTTTTTAAAATCTCCAGACCCAGGGCCGGCCGAGTTGCATGGTGGTTAAGCGCTGGCTTGGGAAGCCAGCAGCCCCGGTTTGTGTCCCACATATGAGGGCCAGTGACACTGCCCTCAAAAAAAAGAATAAATAAAGAAATAAATAAAAATAAAATAAAACCTCCAGACCAATTAAATCAGGTTCTCTGGGAGTGGCATCCAAGCAGTGGTACTTTTTCAAGCTCCCTAGTAATCACAACGGGAAGCAAACACTGGGAACCCGTGATTTAAATCATCTCCTCTCCGATTTTCCGTGCACAGGAATCACTTGGGGATCTTGGTGAAATGTCATTTCCAAGTCCATAGGTCTGGGGTGGGCCTGAGATCTTGCATTTCTAGTCTCCCAGGGATGTCCAAGATGCTGCTGTTCTGTGGACTACATTTTGAGTAGCAAGGGGGTAAGGGCCCTCTCTGGTTGGTTGAAGGATGGATATAGCTTGTTCTAATGGGGATACCAAGAGATAGAACAGAATACTAGCTTGTTTCTACTAGGGTAGTAGAAAGAATCAGAACAAAACAGAGCATTTGCCAGGGATGGTAAACAGTGCCAATTTAAGGCTGTCATAATCAGAACTTTAAGATAAAATTAATTTCCAATAACAAATTTTCACCTTAAATGCATAATCATTTTTGAAACGGAGCTTCTAGATCTAAATAACTATACTTTTTAAAATAAAAAAATAAATGAATATGAAAGTTATTTTTAAAAAAGGACGAATTTTCTCCTCTATCTTCTTAACATTTTAAAAGAGTAAGTCTGAGTCAAGAGCCCGTGGATACAAACATCCTATATGCTCAAACAACTTGTGGTGATGTATGTTCAATACAAAACGATAAACACAGTTCCATAGTAATTATAACTACATAAAATTATTATGTATATATTTACTGATGATATAGATGAGATGTGAATTGTGAGGTATAAAAGTTTTAAGTTTATTGGCATTCTTCCATTATGAAGAATATATCTAAACATACACATTGAATGAAGAGTAAATGAATCTAGTCTTGAAGTGGGATTGCTGGGTTGAGCAGCTTGAAGTCTGAAAAGATAACATAGTTCTGGAAAAAACTTTCAGGAACCTTTTCCAGCTGTAGGCATCATGAGGCCTGGGTTTAATTGTTTGCCACTTCTTTTCAGCAGTGGTGTATCCATCTGTAAAGTGGTTAATGACATTACCTTCCAGGGTTATTATGAAGTTTAACTGTATTAATGTCATATGAGAAAGTAGTTAGTAAATGTCAAAGCATTATCCAGATCAAGTTATTATTATTTCTGGCTTTCTCACATACTGATTCCACTCCCATCACCTTTAAAGACATGGTATAATTCTTCCTTAAATGTTTGGTAGAATTTACTGGTGAACCCATCTGGGCCTGGTGCTTTCTGTTTTGAAAGATTATTGATTCAATTTCTTTAATAGATATAGGCCTATTCAGATTGTGTATTTCTTCTTGTGTGAGTTTTGGCAAATTTTGTATTTTGAGGAATTGATCCATTTCATTTAAATTATCAAATTTATGGGCATAGAGTTCATAGATTTCCTTTACTGTCCTTTCAATATGTAGTAATGTCCCTCCTTTCATTTTTGATAATGGTAATTTGTGTCCTCTCTCTTTTTCTCCTAGTTAGCCTGCCTAGAGACTTATTGATTTTTATCAGTCTTTCAAAGAACTAGCTTTTGGTTTTGTTGATTTTCTCTATTGACTTCCTATCTTCAATTTCATTGATTTATGCTCTAATTCTTATTTTCTTCTGCTTACTTTAGATTTAATTTGCTCTTCTTTTTTAGTTTCCTAAGTTGGAAACATAGATTATTGATTTTAGATTTCTTCTTTTCTAGTATTTCTACTCAATGCTATGAATTTACCTCAAAACACTGCTTTTACTGTATCCCACAAAATTTGTAAGTTGTGTTTTCATTTTTATTTAGTTCAAAATATTTTTAAATTTCTCTTTAAATTTCTTTTTTGATGTGTGTGTTATTAGAAATGTATTGTTTAATCTCCACATACTTGAGTATTTTTGAGTTATCTTTCTCTTACTGATTTCTAGTTTAATTCCAGTGTGGTCTGAGAGCAAACATTATATGATTTCTTTTTTTTTTTTAATTTTAATTTGTTAAGGTGTGTTTTATGGTCCAGATGTGAACTATTCTACTGTTGTTGGATGAAGTAGTCTATAGATGTTGATTATATCCAGTTGATTGAAGGTATTGTGGAATTCAACTATGACCTTACTGATTTCCTGCCTACTAGATCTGTCCATTTCTGATAAAGAGGTGTTGAAGTCTCAAACTCTAATAGTGAGTTTATCCATTTCTCTTTGCACTTCTATAAGTTTTCACCTCACGTATTTTGATACTCTGTGGTTAGGAGCATACAAAGTTCTGAAAATTAAGCTCATGAACATATTGCAATGATGTTGCTAACCTTTTATTGATATCAGAGGGATTACTCAGTATGAATTTGCACCAACTGGAAAAACAGTTAACTAAGTGTACTATTTAGAAGTGCTGAAAAGGCTGCGTGAAAAAATTAAATGGCCTTGACTTTTTGCGAACAATTCACAGCTCTTGCATCACGACAATGCACCAGCTTACATGGCACTGTCTGTGAGGGAGTTTTTAGCCAGTAAACAAATAACTGTATTGGAACACCCTCCTTACTCACCTGATATGACCCCCAATGACTTTTTTCTTTATCCAAATATAAAGGAAATATTGACAGGAAAACATTTTGAATGCCTTCAAGATATCAAGTGTAATATGATGACAGCTCTGATAGCCATCCCAGAAAAAGAGTTCTAAAATTGCTTTGAAGGGTGGACTAGGTGCTGACATTGGTGCATAGCTTCCCAAGGGGAGTACTTCAAAGGTGACTACAATCATATTCAGCAATGAGGTATGTAGCACCTTTTCTAGGATGAGTTCACAAACTTAATTGTCAGACCTCGTAGGCATCATAGAAGGCCAAGAACTCTTCATCGTTGCAAGTTCGTCATAAGTTCAACAAAACTGATTATCATATTCCAGGGTATTATTTTGCATATGGATATGAATATTGATTTCTAGAGTTCCATGTTTAACTCATAAGCACAAATACAATTTAAAACATTTATATGGTACTACCCATGTATAATGCGCATCCTTATTTTTCCCTCACAAATTTGGGCAAAAAAAGCATGCATTATACATGGCAAAATACGGTACAATTTCTACCATCTCAGTGGTCTCTCCAGCCCTGGCTAATAAAGCACAGATCTACAAAATGCACCAAGGATCATCACTGTTCATATGAAGGACATATAAACAGCTGGGTCTGGTATTCTTTAAAATCAACTTGAAAGCTTGAAAGACATTGCCATCACTATCACGACTTTGTTAAAGGGAAGTGGAAACAGGACATATGTAATACTTGAATGATGAGTTGTGCTGCTATTTTTGAAAGCCTTTAAGAATATTGTGTCATCGGGCTGGCTGAGTGGTGTGGTGGTTAAGAGCTGGCTTGGGATGCCAGCGGCCCCAGTTTGGATACCACATATGAGGGCCAGCGAAACTGCTCTCTAAAAAAAAAAACACACCAAAAAACAAAAAAGAAAAAAGAATATTGTCATCAGAGGAGTTTATACTTTCATTCACAACATTTTGGAATACAAATGATAAGTGAGTGTTTTATTTGTTGATGTAGTTACTGTAATTACACAATGATAGTATCATAATATAGCGACTTTGCAAACTGAGTATTTTCAGTGCATTCATGGTGGATATCTCTTGTTGGATGTCTCTCTAGCCTTGAACTGATACGTTTGAAGGGGAATATTGATTATTTTTCCCTTCAAACTAGCTCTTCTTCCTGTTTCCTTAATTTTCTCCAGTCATCCCTTGAAGACATTCAGGCATGAAACTATGTGGGTTGTTTTCATCCTAATATTTATATTTTGGATACTTCATTTGGATACCTACTTTGTCCTCTTTGAAAGTTTTGCTTAGACTTTTCCAACAACCCCTGCATGATATTTTGGCTGGTGTTCTTTCTGCACATCGAACACCATGTTGATTCAGTTCACTTTTCTCTTCAAATGCTTTTAATATGTGTCCTTGCTTCTCACGATCAGCTGGCATTTGCTCTCACATCTTCCTCCTCATACATATCCTCTGGACCAGTCATCTTCAACCTTGCTAGACATTATAATCGCACCTACTACCTCTTATCATGACTTGTGTGATTGTCCAAGCTCTTCAATTAGCTTATAAAGTTCTAACATAGGGACCTCATCCTATTTGCCTCAGAATTCCCTAGAACATATATTAAATACTTAATAAACGCTTATGGTATAAATAGATGCTTAATAAAAAGGGATAGAGACTTATTACAAGTGGCTCTCTAAAAGGCCGGCTGAGTGGCGCTGTGGTTAAGAGCTGGCTTGGGAAGCCAGCGGCCCGGGTTCGGTCCCACATGTGAGGGCCAGCGACCCTGCCCTCAAAAAAACAAAAAACAAAAAAAAACCAAGTGGCTCTCTAAAAAGAGTTAACTGTTTTTCCAGTGACTGGGGCTCAGTTGAACTCTGTTACCTGGAGTTCTGCCAGTCAGACTTCGGTTTAACAATATTTATGATGATAATTAGTATTCATAGTGATTACCCCAGGGCTGTACAAAACCTTGCACTGCCTTCTTAGTCATGTAAAAGAAGATCATATTAAGATGTTTATTCCTGTTTAACAGATTCATTATATGTGTCATCTTGGATTATGCATTTAAAAAATTAAAATACAATTTAAAAAATCACAATAATATCACACTGAACATTAATCTTCCTTTGATGATTAGTTCATTCAACAAATAATTAGCAGACACTTAATATGTGCAAGTTAATAGAGTTATTAAGCAGAATATTCTACTCTAGTCAATTTATGTATATTTGAAATGCCTTGTGCATCAATTGTACTAGATAATGGTTTACTGTAATTGATATACGCATGATATTTAATCCATTTTTTCAATCAATATTTAGCAAATTATGGCTATATAAAATATTATATTTTATAGAGAAATTACTAAAAAAGTTACCTCTGAAGCAATGTTCTATAAATCAAATGCATTTTTTTGGATATTCCTTTATAGGTACCATAGGGCAGGTTGGCTGCCTGATCTGGTATTTTGGTTTGTGCTTTGAGACCTGAAGCAAGAGTATGTCAACAGCCCTTTTGCCCATGCCTGCTCAGTCTGGGAGAGATGCAATACTAGGAACACCAGTTATGAGTAAGGGCTTTAAGTAGTGGTTCCCAAGCCTGGTTTCTCACTGAAATCACCTGGGGAGTTTTAAAAACCACTGATGATTGCTCCCATTTGCAGAGATGCTGGCTTAATTTGTCTGGGATGTTGCTCTGCATCTCTTTCATTGTTCCAGTGCCCACTGGTTGGGCCTGCCAGCCTTTCCCTGGTGACTCCAGTCCATGGGGTCCAGGACCACCTCCTCCTTCATCCTGTAGGTCAGGGGACACAATGGTTTTCTGCTGTTACTGCTATCTGAGTTTTCACCATCCCCTATTGGTTTCTCAGCTCTTCCATCACCCCTGTAAGCAGCTCTCTGTGTAACATTCCCTCAGTTGTAAAATCTCAAAGTGGCTCCTCTTTTCCTCACTCAGGTTCTCATCAGAACTTGACTAAGACACCTGGCAGTGAAGACAGTGAGAAGTGAATTGAGGATTGTGTGGTGTGTCCTTGGACAGCTAATCCCAGTCCTGGCTGGGAGGGCAGACGAGGCTTGGGCAAGTGGAGATGGGGAATGGGAAGAACACGGGGTTGGTGACCATTTCCAGAGGCCACTCATTTAGCTGCAGAGACACCTGTGTGTCATCTATAAAACAAATCCCATGGGAGAATTTAATGAAATATTTTCATTTCGTTGTTTTTGATGATTTAATTTCCTTTTACTAGGTCACATTTATGTTTTATAAAGTCTGTCAGGGAAGAAATTGATTATTTACATGATGCCTATCTTGATATATAGGTTTGATTAATTAACTCTGATGAACCTTGAGTTCATACTAGTAAAGCTGAAAAACTTAAATATGACTTTCTTTTTAAATTTGGAATTCCTTTTACCAAACCTTGCTGTTGGCTTGTGCTTCAAATTCATGACGAAACTCAAGGTAGCTTTGAAAACCCTCATCCCTGTTTAAAAAAAAAAAAAAAAAAAAAAAGCAACTTCAAAAAAATGCCTGCTCTTTGTCTTGTGTGGGTAAGAGGAGGTGCTCTGTTCTATATTACTTCACAGTGTCATCCCTTTGGAGCTCTGCTGACAGCAGCCATGGAAATGAGAGGAAGCAGCCCCAGTAATCAAAGGAAAGCCTCGTGTGCTTGGTGGTTATATACATGGACATTCGGGCCTGCTTTCAAATAAGGTCAGGGCTGATCGGATGCAGATCCAGAAACTTTTATTCACATACGTATACAAACACCCACACTCACACACACTCACACAGTCACACACTCACAGTCACACATGCACTCTCACACATGCACACTCACACACACACACTCCACGCCCTCAGCTGACCCTATAGCAGCCTCTGCTCAATTGTCCTTTCTGAATAGCTTTTCTGAATTGGACTGTTTCTGGTCCTTTATAGATGCCTTCAGAAAGCAGTGGTGAACATTCTCTACATTGTACACACAAAAAATTGTTAGTTAAAGGTAGCATTTTTGTCTTCATAGGAATATCACTGCTATAAGCTAAGAGAGTGAACCCCATTTATCTAGAATTCAATAGTAATAATAAACCTATCTTTAAAGGTACGCTACTATACCCATTTTACAGATGAGAAAACTGAGGCTTGCAAAGGCTCACAGCGGGAAAGTAGAGGTAAAAGTGGGATTTAACAGTCAGGCTTGCTCCAGACATGCAATCTGAATTATACTATGGGTTGAATTTATGTCTGTCATGTTTTAAATGGCTGAACAAACCCAGAGCTTCTCTCTGTCTGAGCTAATCAGTCCTGGGAAAATTAGGGGCCCAGAAAGGCCCAGTCACTAGTTTAAGTCATTAGTGACTACTTAGAATTAGGTTCCCATTGGTTTCCTAGAATAGTAGCCAACTGATTTACAAGGAGAGGAGAGACACTTGCTGGCTTAAAGAGCTGCATAAAGCCTCTAGAAGGAGAGATTGTAAATGAAAGATGTATAAGACAAATTACCTACTAGATTGTTAATAAAAAGTGCATTAAACACTCTAATACAAACCACTATTGGGTGGAAAACCAGAAATTACCACTGCTATGTGCCTGGGTTCCCAGGCAGGGCTGGCAGTCACTCACAGCCCGGTTGAGAAGGTCCCTGCATGTGGTTTAATGTTCTTCCATGACCGTCTTGAGATTCTTAGTATTTTATCTTTGAACTTGTCTTTTGTGAGGATGTTGATGGGCCAATGTAGTACACATGTGGGTTAGCAGAGAAGCGCCAGGCAGCAGCCAGCATAAGGGTGGCTGTGGTGCATGGGGCAGGGCATGCCTCAGGGCAGTTCAGGGTTCCTGAGGGGGCAGCCAGGACAGAATCTGGGTCCAGTTGGTGGCGACAGTAGCAGCAGTAGTAAAGTGGCAATGACAACTCCACCGGTTCCAGCATGTATTAGACAGGAAACATGAAAATAACATCGGACAAATTTACATTTAAAATCAGTTTCAGACTTATATGAAACCCATTTGTACAAGAGAGCTAAATCCTTTAGAAAAATTATCTTGTGGCAATCATCAATTCTGGATGTAATACAATTTATATTTTGATATAATTGATCAGAAATTTATCTTAGTATGGTATCACCAAATAGGTTCAACAAGGCTGTCACAGCCTATAAAATACTCTTAATAGCTCCAGTAACAGTTGCATATGCAGAAATATCCTCCTCAAAATTAAAAATTATCAAAAATTGTTTCTATTCTTGCATTTGCAAAAGCAACCAGTATTGCTTTAAATTATTAAAAATAAAGTTGCTAAAAGTATGTTTTGATGATTTAATAAATTTGCACAAAAATAAGCCAAAAAAATCATATGATCAATCAAGACAGCACATTAATAAAGTATTATCATTTATCATGTTACATAAAATTATGACACCAAAGTATCAATTTGAAATTTGCAAGTTTATGTTCTTACTCGTGTATTGCTATTACTTCTCTTAGTCTTTTGTAAATAACAGAATATTTTTAAAGGAAAAATTTTTGTAATTTAGTCCTTTTAATAGCACTTTTTCCTGCCTTTTAAACAAGGAGCTTTTTTTTGTCATTTTGCACCAGGTCCTCCAAGTTAGGTATCCATCCCTGCTCCCAGAAGAAGGAAATGATGTTATAGAATAAACAAGGAATATATGGTTCTCTATGAAGAGTCCAAGTTTCCTTTTTTTTCTGGGAAAAATGACAGCCCCAGAGCAGAGGAAATGATCAGTGTAGGGAAGGGCCAGAGTTAGTCCTTGGTCAGAGGGGTCAGGTGCCACCTTCCAGAGTCTGTCCAGGGCCAGCCTTGGTTTACAAACGGTCATGCTTTTTTTCTGGATGCCAAAGCAGTACATTAGATACCAGAAGACGTTAACAACAAAGCAAATCCAGGGAGAATGGATTGCTTTTCCTTTAGTCACTACTCTTGTAAAAAGTGCTGAATGCTTTATGTCTGTTTTTCTTTTCATGTTTTTTTTCCTTCTCTCCAGAATTAGAGTTGGTTTATGAGAGATGAGACAGCAGAGGAGCCTGGTGTCCTGATGCTGGCTGGACATCCAGGTGTGAGCCCAGTTTTGCCTTCTATTGCAGTGTGACCTTTATATGCGATTCGAGTCTTTCATTCTTCGTGTTCCCGTAGATGGCAGTGAAGGACATAATGCCAGCTGTATGTTTTGGTGACAGTGCTTTGATTCATGCTAAGAAAGCAGCACTTTTTCCTACCATTGCTTTTGGGTCACCAAAGCAAATGCCAACACAGGGGAAAAGGCAAATAACATGATAGGATACTTATGAAAGTGTCTTGATCTTGCAGATCCCCTGGAAGAATCTTGGGGATCTTCAGGGCTCTGTGGAGCACACTTTGAGAACCACTGTTCATGTGGAAGTTTTGACAAACTCCAATATCTGAGCCTAAACTACAATGTTTAGAGAGGGGCCAGGAGCCCGAGAGAGAAAAAAACAAACAGAACACAAAGGATGAGTCCTTAAAGGAAAGGATTAAAACTTGAACCCAAATATAGAAACATGTAACAGTAGTCAATTATTTTTAAAAGACTTTCTGCATGATATTTGAACTAAAAATGCTAGTAAATGAATTGAAGGACAATGGTGGTCACTGTTGAGACTTACCCTTGTGGTTTAGCTGGATATAATGCCTTAAAACACAGCAAAAATGCAAGAAGAAGACAAGCATGAGAGGGGAAAAAAATAGATTTTTAACGGATATATCTGGAAGAACTAACACGTGAATAAAAGAAGATCCAGAGAGAAGAAAAGGAACAGATGGAGAAGAGGCAATAATTAAACTAGTAAAAGAAGAAAATGTCCCCAAGATTAAGACAGGCCTGAATATGCAAATTGAAACTACTCACAAAGTTCCAAGCAGAAGGGATGAGAAAAAAAAAGTCGTTGAAGCTAGCCTGGGAAGTTCCAAGAATGAGGAGAAACCATAACAAATTTCCAAACAGAAATAACTTAAAGAATTAGACTGCCATTCAGTGTTTCATATGCAACACCTGAAATAGAAGATGGTGAGATGGCATCTGAGTATTGAGAGAGAAAAGGACTGTACCCAAGGTCTTTTACCCACTCCAGATGTCTTTCCCTTTTTAGGATGAAGGAAAGGGTAAAGGTGCTGTGCAGCAGAGAGCTTAGGACTCCCACAGCAGGGGTACCAGAGGAAACTACTTGGGAGGGGGCTATATAAAGAAACAGTGTACCATAAAAGCACGCCTTCACCTACCACCAGCACCACCACAAAAGACAGGAGACTGTGAAGAGGGAAAGATGCTGTGGTCAGGAATGCACCTATAATCCAATCCAAATGGACAAAAATAGAGCAGAATGTATGCTTAGCTACCCCAAGTAAGAATTCTCAAAATAGAAAGAACCTGTGTAAGGAGTTCCTGTGTGATAATAATCTGGAATGAAAAGGACTGAAGCTATCTCAGCTAAATGAAGAAGTTAGGGGTGAAGAAGGAGAAAAGTAATGAGCAATGCATTTCAAAGATTTTTATCTTGGTTTGGATAAGGGCAGAGAGCTGAGAAAAATGAGACTGGAAAGATTCTAAAAGACTGACCTTATTAAGGTAGACTATTTTGATGAAGGAAATGAACTTTTTCTTGTTTTTTTTTTCGTTTTTTTTTTTATTGTTTTTAAATTACAAAAATATGTGTTTTATTACGAGCCCTTAGAGAGGGAAGGCAAACATTTATGGAATAGAAAGTTACAGTGGAACAATAGTATTAACAAACGGAACAAGATAATGAAAAGAAACAAGAAAACCAGTAAAAAATAGCTAAAGTAGCTGAGTGGCACGGTGGTTAAGCGCTGGCTTGGGAAGCAGTGGCCCCAGTTCGGGTCCCACCTATGAGGGCCAGTGACACTGCCCTCAAAAAAAAAAATAGCTAAAAGAGAAGGAGGAGACACAAAGTAAGCCAAAGTGAACACAAACTAAACATCAAATTAGAAGGGATAAAATAGAATACAAAATATACAATGAAGTCATCAAAAACAGGGAAAGTCTGAGAAACGCTCACAACCAAGAGAAGCCTAAGGGATGTGACAACTACAAGTCATGTGGCATCCTGGATGGGATCCTGGGACAGCAAACAGATACTAGGTAAAAACTAAGGAAATCTACTTTTGGTTTTAGCTTCAATAAAAGTGGCATTATATGGCTACATACAGCAGGTCTCACAAATCCAAGGACTGCAATGCAATCGGGCCTCTGATTCAGACTTTTAAAAAGGGATTGATATGTTCTTATGAACCAGGAAATATTCCTTTCCTCCATCTCTCAATTCTGCTTTGTTTGTGTACATCTGCTTCAACATTCTTCAATGTGGCAGCCTAGTTTTCCAACTACATGGTGGAACACTGTCAGTGACAGTCCCTGAATTTCTATCTCCTGTGATTAACAGATCATTCGTTCATTCATTCAATCACTCATATAAGAAGCCTTCGTTGCATGTTTACTACGTGCCAGACATTCTACCATGTTCAACTCTGTTCTGATGATAAGAGAAAGTGACATTTGCCCATCCTCATGGAGATTACGAGATAGTAGGAGAGAAAGACATTAGTCTATTAGT
Source organism: Aselliscus stoliczkanus (assembly GCA_033961575.1). Classification (NCBI taxonomy): domain Eukaryota; kingdom Metazoa; phylum Chordata; class Mammalia; order Chiroptera; family Hipposideridae; genus Aselliscus; species Aselliscus stoliczkanus. The sequence goes on along the minus strand of CM066727.1, from coordinate 98,926,402 downwards.
TATACAAATAACTACATAATATAATTACTAATGACAAATGCCAAGAAGAAAAGATTCTGTGTATTGTGAAACTGTTCCCCAACTTAGTCTAGGGTATGAAGATGGACTTTCTGAGGGGAAATGACATGAAACTGGGACCTAAGTGTAAGCAGGAGTTAACTAGTCATTGGGGACAAGTGTGGTGAACACATTTATAGAAAGTTTGAAGATGGGCAAAGAGAGAGATGTGAAAAGTTGAGCTATTTATCTTAAACCTGTAGCTAGTGTCTACTATATGGTAGGTAGATTCACTAAATTTCTATTGGTAAAACACAAATTTATTTATTAATTGAGTCCTAAAGAACATGTAGATTTTTAATGCCCATGTAATATTTCCAGAAATAGTTGGTCATGTACTTGACCACACAGAAAAATCTCGATCTTCAAAATGGATAATTTCTTAGGAAAATACTAATTACTAAAAATTGAGTGAAGAAGTAGAAAAATTGAATAGACCAAGCACCATAGAAGAGATTAGAAAAGTGATTCAAAATGTATTATTGAAAAAATTTGATAATTTCATAGCTGAACACCATATAAACTTAAAGGGCAAGCAATTCTGATGGAATTTAAACTATTTAAGACTATAGAAGACAGACAAATTTTCATTGTATTTATGAAGCCAATCTTACTATTCTAACCTGATAAAGCTACTGCAGAAAGATCAAGATGCAAAAAATTCTAAATGCAAAATTAGCTATAATAATCCAGTAATGTATTAACAGACTAACAAACTGGCCAAGTAGATTTTATTAAAAGAATGCAAGGTTGCATAGGTAACAGGAAATCAAGTAATATAATTTATTACAGCAACATATTAAAGCAAAAAAGTAAACGAACATATCAATAGATGCTGAAAAGCAATTTTGATAAGCATTTAGCAGCTGTTCTTAAAAACAACTTTAAGAAAATATGTGAGAAACCTTTTTAAGTATAATAAATACCAGTAAACATGATTCTAAATAGCAAAACACTAAAATCACTTTAATTATGACCAGGTACTAGGTAGATTGCTTGCTCTTGTCATTATTATTCAAGATAATCTTAGCAAAGGTGCTAAGAAAAGACAGTAAAATAAGTTGTATAAACGTTGGAAAAGAAAGTATAAAACTGTTTTTGTTGATAATATTATATTCCTGAAAATTCCGAGGCTTAAGAAAAAAGTGAATCGGTAAAATGGATAGATATAAAAATATATAAAACAATCAGTCGCATATATAAAACAATCAGCATGAAATCCCCTAAACATGAAAATAGGAAAAATTTATAGTTGCAAAGAAACACTATGTGAAGAAATCTGTAAAGTTCTGAAAAGAAGACTCACATAAATGGAAAATCATACTAAGTTTTTAGATATATACTTTCTTAGATATAAAAACTGAAAATGTTAGATCTCTCCAAATTTACTATATACATGCATATAATATTTATATGTAACATTAATTATGATATATGGTGTAATTCCAATTAGAATCATAACATTTTAAAACAATATAATATGATCTTAAAGCTTATTTAATCCAAGAATAAAATATATCAAAAAAGACTAGTGAGTGCCAATATTAAAATATACTATAAAACCACTATAATCAAATAAATAGGGCATCGGTTTTTTAAACAAATAAACATGGTAGAGAAAGTGAATGATTGAATGGGTAATCTAGCTATAGATCCCCAAATATACATTAGTGTAATTTATTATGAAGTTGATATTTCAATGCAATGTGAGAAAGAAGGTGCTGGCTCCATTGACTATCCATCTGGAAGAATATAAAAATGTACACTTCTCTCAGTATTTATATAAATAAATTTCAGATAGCTGAGGACTTCAATGTAAAGAATTCAGTATAGAAATAAATCAGAGATAAATAAATGAATTACTTAAATATCAGAAGAAAATCTAGGAGCCTATACACACAATTTAGGGTTTGTGGCAGCTGTTCTTAACCAAGACAAAAAACCAAAAGCTATAGATTTAAACACGATCAATGAGAAATAATAGAGTTAAAAATATATTTGCATCAGAGATAACAGATAAAAAGTTAATACCTTTAAAATACCAAGAGTTCTTACTAATGGGTAACAAATAATAGAAAATAGATATGAAAGAACAATTTATCCCAAAGTGGGTATAATTGCCATAATAAACATATGAACACTGAAAATTATTAGTAACCAAGGAAATGCAGATTGAGGTAACAATGCAATGTCCCTTTGTAATTACCTATGTAATTAACAAAAACACAATGAATGGTAATGTTGTGACTCTCTTTAGAAGTATGTATGTAGGGGTAAGGGTGCTATCATACTTTACAGATGAAATGTGAATTTTTACAGCCATTTTCAAATTGCATTATGGTAATATCTTCCAAAAATTAAAAATTTGCATATACTTTGATTTACCAGTCTCATTCCTGGGATGTTTATTACCACATTACTCATACTCTTAAAATTCTGAAACAAGGTGAGTCCCCATGAATAAAGGAATGGTTGAATCAATCTTTAAAATGAAAGATTTTAAATTTTATTAAACATTATGCAGCTATTAAAAAGAATGAATTATAGCAAAACCAGTTGAGTTGGTTAGGATTTCCATAAACTATTGAGTGAGAAACTCTAGCTGCAGAAAAGTATGACACTGCATTTCTGTAAATAATACTAATAAACAATGACAAGTTTATGTCATTCATATATAATATGTGTTTGTGAATGTGTGTATTTATTTACAACTCTAATTGCTAACACAGGATACTAAGTGAAGGAAAGAAGGAAGGAAGGGAGGGAGGGAGGGAAAGAAGGGAGGGAGAGGAGGGGAGGGGAGGGGAGGGGAAGGAAGGGATGTGAATTATTTGAAAAATCAGCATGACAAATATATGGTGATGGAAGGAGAACTGACTCCAGGTGGTGAACACACAATGTGATATATAGATGATATATTACAGAATTGTACACCTTAAATCTATGTAACTTTGCTAACAATTGTTACCCTAATAAACTTTAATTAAAAAAAAAGCCAGCATGATCCCCATTTATGTTGTCTGTGGAGTAATAAAAAATGAAAGAATGCTGGGCTACCAATAGGAAAGCTTTCAGCCACTTTTTCATAAGACCTGACTTTTCTACCTTATTGTTCCTGAAGCTACTATTCTGTCAGCAATTAGGTTCCACTGGGCACAGGGGGGAGAGTTCTTTTTTGTCTTCCCAGCATATTAAATAAACACAGGCACCCCCTGCTCCTTCATTGCTCCATTTGTCAGGCTGTGTTCACACCACTGAAAGAGAGAGAACACTTGCACAACCGTTTTGCCATGTTTGACAATTTAATGTACCTGCCAATTGTTGTACCAGTTCTACATCTTAATTATTTTTAAATGGAGAAATCTATAGAGGGGGACTTCTGAATTGCTACATTTCTCTTAATTCCTGGAGTGGCAGCACATTAGGAAAAAAAGCAGAAACCACCATGCCTATACAAGGCTTTGCATGAGAACCCTTGACACAGAGAATGCTGATAAAACCATGAGACCAAATCTTCAAGGCCATCCACTGACTTGGGAAAACAAAGAGTGGCTGCAGGGGGCCATTCCTGACTCCCCCAGGCTACTTCAAATGCAGTCCTGCCATATAGTTACCCCATCCTCCCCCAAGTTTTTTCTTCCTGTTGTGTTATTCTATCTTCTCCACAGCCATTAGTGGCTTGGTTTCTTTGACTTCTATCTCTTTGAAGACTTACCATCTCTCCTCATTGACAGATCACATGGTTAGTGTAAACCCACTGTTACATCAACTAACAACAAATGTATCTTTAGAACAAATGTATCTTTTCAATGACCCTTGACATAGGACTTTGAACAGAGATTCAGCCCTCTCAAACCTAACTAGATGGGAGAGATACAGCCCATGCTGCAGCCTTTATTTTTCTCACATCAAACTCGCCCGTGGACTGTCTTTCCTGGAGCAGTTTGCGTAATCCTGAGATGAACTATTTCTGTATTAGAAACAGAAAACATTTCATTGAATTACTTTGAGGAAAGGTTCAGGTTCAAGATGGAATATTTGAGAACAAACCTTTCATAGCTTATCCTCAAAAGAAAAAAAAAAGTGAAACAGGCTTTGGGGAGTTTCAAATTTCTCAGAAACTACACTTGACATGCTGCGAAGAACTGTTCTGTTTCCGTGGCGACGGCAATTACAGAAAACAATTCCTGGGAGAACAGCCACGTCAAACAATAATGGTAGAAGGCTCCTTGGTGAATTTTTCTGCTTTGCATGACCCCCTTCTCATTCTAAATTTCAGAGATGTGAAAATACCAGTAAGAAGAATGGCAACCACAATTTTAATTGGCATAATGATGCTTTGAGAATCAGTTCTTGGAAAATGGATAGATTTTGAAGCTGTGCTTATGAAGGGGACTCAGTGTTTAGTCCTTAGTAGCCCTCAGAAATTCACTCTTGAGAACTCTTCCTTAATTTATGGGATCTTGTTTTTGAGAATATCCAATCATCAAATGTCTAATATGGATGGAAAGAGTAATTCTGTAAAGCTGCTTGTGTCCTGCAAAGGCATTGCCTGATAACTCAAAGGGCATTTTCTCAGTGGCCCAGGGAGGTATAGGGGAGACAGGAGTAGGGGTGGGACAATGCTTTCTGTGACCTGAAAGCCCTGCCTGAGACTTTTTTCACTTATCTTTCTCCCAAATCCCCCACCCCAATCTCGATCTGCTGCTCTGCTCTGAGGAACCAAACCAGCTTCCCACCCTGTCGGCACATTATCTCCCCATGAGCCTCCCTGTGTGGGGGCAAAATCATACTCAGAAAATTGCTCAGTGAGCACAAAGCAGAATTAGGATAGTTAGGAGAGTGAGACACTGGTGGCCTATGTCTCCTCAGAAGCTACTGACAGGAGAACCAGACTCTGAAAGCCCGCTGTCCGGATTCTGTCTTTCCCAGGGGCCTTGGGTGGACATTCCCAGTATTCATCTCTGAGATGTCTGAGACTGACAACTGCACATCTGGGCAGAACATTTTTTCTGGTTTTATAGAATCAGTTTCCAGTCACTTTGAACAGGGAGCCATTGTGTCATTTGAAGGTGACTGTCCTTTTCTGTTTGACCCCTGGGTGTGCCTCTCAAAGGTTACTGCCTTGCACGGGTTCTCCAGTGTAGACCCTCTCTCTCCCCCAGTACTGGCCAGTGTCTCCAGCTGGTAAGGAATGTATTTGACTTTCTTTTCTCCTGTTCTCCTCCTTTTGATTAGGAGTTCTCACTGAAGGTATGTTCATTTAGTCCATTTCTCTTACTCACTCATAGAGTGTGATCTGAAAAAGAAAGAGAGAACACAAGTATAAGGCACAGCCCAAAGAGGGTCTGGGGGGGAAGCACAGAAATGCTCTCCATCTCAGCCTCTTCCAGAACAAGAGCAAGTGAGAGTTTACAGTTGTTTCTACCTTGCTTTGGACGTAATTCAGTTTCTGTTTCCAACCCCTCTGGTTGTTTCAACTGTAGATTTGAAATAAACAATGATAGCAGAGTAAGTGTAAAGAGGGAGAACCAGAACTTAAGTAAATTGAATTCTATCATTTCATGTGATCACTTACAACTTCCATTTTTGCTTCAAGTTTAAAGCAGTGAACAACATTTAAAACTGTGAAGTCGTCACACCCACCAAGATGGCTGTAATCCAAAAGGTAGACAATAGCAAGTGTTGAAGAGAATGTGGAGAAAATGGGATCCTCATGCATTGCTGTTGGGAGGGTACAATGGTGCAGCCACTTGGAAATTAGTTTGGCAGTTCCTTAAAAAGTTAAACAAAAATGTACCACATGGTCCAGCAATTCCACTTCTAGGTATCAATCCAAGAGAAATAAAAATCTACCCTTAGAATCACTCTGTTATTTCTACCACATTCTATTCCTGAGAAGCCAGTTCACTAAATACAGCCCATATTCAAGGAGAGAAGAATTAAGCTCCACCTTGTGAAGAGCATCAGATAATTTGTGGACATATTTCAGAACCACCCTCTAAGTCAGGTTTTGTTCTACATTTTTTTAGGAGATAAATGTTTATGGTTGGAAAGGTGAGGGTGCAATAAGGAAGAAATCATTTTGCTTTTTTTAAATCTTCTATTGACACTACACCATCCTTGTCAAGCAGAGACCTATCATTTCCTTCTGTTTCTTGCACTAAATAGGCTATTAAAGGTATTTTATAGTAATAATAATATTAGTATTATTTATTATTTTATTTATATATAATATATAATATATTATATATTATATGTATATTTTTTATTTATATATTTATTATTATTAATTATTATTATTATTGCTGTCCTCCATAAATTTTGAAAATTTCAGTACATTCTGGGCTTCAGACTTCCTGACACTACTCTTAGGGGTTATGTCCATATTTTGAATATATTCTTGATATTTTGCCTTGTTTCCAAGAAACAAGGCATAATTATTAATGGCATTAGATGCTATTATTGAAATCTTTTATCCCTCCCTCCCACGAGGCTCTGAGGGTTCCCCGTACACAGGAGCTATAGCAGGAGGGAATCAAAAGATACCTTTTTAAATAGCTGTGCAAATGTGTGATAACTAGAGGACAGGGCGAGGTCTCCCATTGGCCTTTGAATCTAAATCTTAGGACTAGCATGTCCCAGCATGCCCAGAGGCCGGGTGGGAGAGCCATCAGTGCATCAGGCTCTACTTACTGGCCCAGCTGCGTGTTCAGAGGAGTGAGCACACTTGATGTCTACCGCCTGGCAATGCTGTGACCACACATGTCCAAACCATGTCAAGGACCTCGGTGAATAATGTTGGCATCATCCATTCCCTAGCGAGTGCTGTGAAGAGTTTAGCAGGAGTTCCCTGGCTGGAGAAGGAGTGGATATTATCTATTCCTAAAGTGCTCCATTGCTTTTTTTTTTTTTTTAATATTTTATTTTATTTTTAATTAGTTTCAGGTGTACAACACAGTGCAATAGTTATACATTTTACCCCTCAAAGTGACAACCCCCCACCCCCAATACACCACCCCACTCCCCCTTTTTGAAAACCCTCACAAGAGAGCTTGTGCAGCCCCACTGTCTTTAGTGTCTTCTTCACTATGGACATTTTTTCCAATTATATTCAAAATGTCTCTCTTTAGAAGATCCACTCAGCCAACTCCTTCCCTAAGTCTTCTCACAGCCAGGCTTGGCTTCCTGACATCCACGTTGGTCATTGGTTTCATCATCCTGTTTTGGGGAACCCTCTTTATCAGTAAGGGAAGCAGCAGAGGAAAGATCAGATAGTCTGGATTTCAGTCCTGGTTGGGTAATTTAAAGAAAAGTCACTTGTCCTTTCTGTGTCTCAACTTACTCCTCTGAAAAGTAGGAACAATTGTACCTATTTCATTGGGCAGTTGTGAGGTGCAATAGATAAGTCATATATCTGTATATCTGTGTATGTGAGTGTGTGTGAAGACTCCTTGGTCCACAGCAGGACCTCAGCGTTTGCAGCTGCTTGTACTGTGTTCTCACTTCTTCCTTAATGGGAAGTTTATTCCATGTGTGGTCATGGTGATCTGAGGCAGGAAGGTAAAGAGCACACAGGACACCAGAAACTTGCCCTGGTGTTTGTACTTCTAGGTCCTGAAGTTCTGGTTCACTGTGGTTCCTCCTCATGAGGCTTCAAAATTCCCCTTGGAGAATATTCTGGTGAATGGCCTTGTCTGCTTGTGGCTTGGTGGGATCTTTCTGTCCAGCAGGGTTCAAGGACTCCTCAGCCCAGGGTTCCTCTTCTGGCCTGGATTCCTTTGCCGTGGCTTAGTGGCCTTAGCCCTGTCCTGGGAAAGACAGCTGCTGAGATTCTCTTCCTGATTTGCATGGCTTATGATGTCACCTTGAGCAATCTACTTTCAATGTCTCCTAACATTTTTTTTTTTTCTTTTTAGCTGAGCCATCCTGCCTCCTTTTGGAAGCTCAGCGGCAGCTTAGCTCCGGTTGGGCATCGAACTGCTGTTGCTCAGAGCTCAGCTTGCACTCTTAAGCGAGCTCTTAACCAACTGAGCCACTTGGCCGGCCCCTCTCCTGACATCTTGACGCCAGAATGTGGGAACATGAGGAGCTGCTTGTTTTACCCTCACAAATTCTTTCACAAAAATTACAAAGTGTTCTATCTTCTCAGAGAAAGACTATCCCCGTCTCATTCTTATTCAGTTCCATGAAGTGGCAGCTGTTGCTATGTGTACAATTGTTTAAAATTTCTTCATTTCATGTCAAAGAATCCTGTTTGATGTCTCCTTTGCAATAAGCTGAGCCCTAAGCTGTAATCCAGTCAATAAGACTCTAGGGAAGTGGGGATCTGTTCAGTATGAATTTTGAGATTTATGAGGAAGATGGGGATAGCCACACAGCCTTCTGGGCAGCTAGCAATGCAGCCAAACAACTTGCATTATGTTTGAAATGCTGCATCACTGGTTTCATGTTTCCACTGAGCCAGCAATGGTTTTTATGCTACACATATACACCACTGGGTTTATACTGAACCACCACAGGCTGCTAGAAAACTAAGACAAAATTTTCTCTCCTTTGCCACTTCCAAGATTCTTTTGAGGTGAACATTGTATTTTCTGCAGTTCTAGAAGAGAAGCAATTCTGGAGCACATGATCCTATTGTATGTGTCCTAGAGGGCGATTCCTGCAGGTCCCAGAGATGGATGGTGTCAGCACCACCACCACCACCTCGCTCACTGTGGCTGCTCCTTAGAGAGCATATTTAATTCAGACTACTGGGTAACTTTATTTCTGCAAAATAATTTGCACTGTCCATCTTCATGGGAGATGGGACACTATATCTGTGGCTCAATCAGGATTGACAGTTATGTCTGCTTCCTTTTTTCCCCTGTAGATGAGGGAGCAACAGAGTAACTGTGGGACCATCAGGAAAACCAATAAATATTCCCAAATCCAGTCATCTTATTTGGGGGCCTAGTGTTCCTCAGTTTGGCGCCTCCTCAACTCTTGTCCACTTGGGAATCCTAGCTCCTGTTACCCTACCAGCCCAGGAAAGGCAGGGTCCCTTTTCCCTTGGCTGTCACCTTTGGATGTAGTTCTTACCTTGGGTCTTCTTCAGCCAAAAAGTTCCTGACCAAACCATCTTGGGATGTTCTTCTGAAAATGCTTGGGGGGCTTGGGAATCCAAATGCATCTGAGATTCTCAGAGAAGGAAAGATGAGCTTTAGACTGCTTTGACGTGGTGGAAGGGGAGAGGAACAAGGTGAAGAAAGGGCCAGGTATGAGAAGACTACTGAGAAGAGCCCTTCTGAATTGAAGGTGGAGCTCCCATTCCCCCGACTGGCCAGGAGAGGTACTGTCCCAGAAAAGTGGGGACCCTGCAGGGGACAACCCGTCTGCCCACCCCAGTCATCCTAGCACAATATCAGATATACTTTCAGGTTTAGGCTTTACTTTGCAGTAGTACAATTTCAAGCTCTTCCTTATTCCAAAGAACAGCTCCTACCTGCCTGCTCCTGCCTGAAATCCTTGTTACCTGAGACAAAGCCTCTGATACCTAATAAAGAGATAAAAGGCTTAATTATGCAAATCTTAGTTGAGTAGCTCTGTCTGAAACTCACTAATATTAAAATGTCATCAATCAGCTTTGCAGCAGGTGGGGTGCCTGATACTTATGAAGATGGGAAAGGCATTCTGCACCAGGTGGTGCTAACTAGAGACCTGCTCAGCCTTGATGCTAGGACAGGGACATGGACAGGGAAGAAAGGGCAGGGAGCCCTGTTCCAGGGCTGGCTGCCAGCTGGTCTTTCAGCTGTACCTGCAGGAAATGACATGGTGGGTGGCGTTTCCTACGAGATAAGCCAGATTTAGGGCACATCCATTGTGTGTTTATCTGCTGGGGTCACAGGGTTGAGCTACACCCTGTAGATGAAAGTGGGTCTCCTGCCGAGGTGCATTCCTCTCCCCAGTCAGAGCCAGGGTTCATCACATTATGAAGACTGGGGACTCGGGCCTTGGAGTGAGGTGGGCTTGGGGTCCTTCAGGACCTTTCCTGCAGATAAAGATGTTCACTCATGCCCAGAGTGGAGGTTGAGGTGTCAGGGACAGGCTCGAGAGAAGACAGGCCACTTGCAGTTGCAGCTTTAAGTTATACCCTACTTAGTTGATCCTCATGTTACCTTGTTGGAAATCCGGCTGCTTGCTGCTCCAAAGTCAAAACTGGAGAGTTGAGGTTGGTGGGAAAAAACAACAGGTTTATTAAAAGTGCCAGCATTCTGGGAAGATGGCAGACTCCTGTCCAAAGGCTGTCCAACACCTCCCAGCATGCCCAAAAGGTTTTATAGGCAAGTAGGGAGAGGCAGAACAAAGGAAAGGGGAAGTTGGTCAGGCAATTCCTAGAAAAAGGCGCTTCCCAGAGGCTGGTTTGTTGGAGGGATAGGAGTGCCTCTTACGCAGATGCAAAAACTTCTTTCAAGTCAGTGTCCTGGAGGTTCCCTTGAGGAACCAGAATCATTGAGCTCAGTATGCAGGGATCTGAAGTAAACAGAACCATTGAAACTGGTATGCATAGTCTAAGTATGGTAAACAGAGTCATTAAGTTTTGGTGGGAGGGGAGGGAAGCAAAGAAAAGAAAAACTTTCAAAAAGTCTCAAGCTTAACTACACTGTAAATGGAAATACACTAGACGTTTAAATCTCAAAATAGAAGATGCACAGTCACTGTTAATTACTACAAGTGACAGCCCCGTGTCAGGTGTGCTGTGGAGATTTAGGGAAGAACTTGGACCAGGTGCATAGGGAGGTGTCAAGGGGAGAACTGGGTCTTCCCCTTGAGTACCCCTAGTGTCGGTGTGATGGGACATGTGTGGAGCCCATCTGTGAGCTGACAAGGTCATTGTCAACACAGGCAATGTGTAGGGTGTGATGAGGATATCAAAGCTGAAGAGTCAGCACATCAGAGACATTGGTCTTGAGAAGCCCCCGAAGTACCTGGGGGCACCTGGAAATCAGAACAGCAGGGGACTTGATTATTTAGGGAGGAGTAAATGTAGCAGTCTGGGACACTCAGGCCTCTAACGTCTGTGCATCACTTGCCAGCTCTACTTGCACACTTGCATGGAAGCTGCAGCCATCAGAGAGCAGCAAGTGTCATTCTCAGAGGATTCATTTGTCCAGTATTGCTGTACTTCTTTTTCTTCACAAGGAATAGGTCTCAGCAAACTGATTCATTGATCATTTCCACCACTGTAATTTTGGCAATTCCAGTGGAGCAGGAGGGAAAAATGCTCACACAGGCTGTCATTTTGAATAGTTGTCTACCCCAGGCCCTTGGTGAGGTTTTTCCTGACCATTTAATCTATCTCCTTCCTCTGTTTTTATTTTTCTCTTAGGGCTAACCTGGTCAATTATTTATCTTGTTTCTTGGCATTTTCTCCATTGGGCCATATGTCCCAGGAGGACAGGGATTTGTGTCTGTTTTATTCACTGATTTTATTCATTGTTTTATTTACTGAAAGCCTAGGATAATGTCTGGCCCATAAGGGATACCCCATATGATATGGGAGAGCTCCCCTCCCCTCACTATAGGAATTTTAAGTCTCCTTTCCCTAGTTTCTTAGTTCCCTAGTTCCTGATCTTAATCACCTTTTAAATCAGCTTTTTAATCTTAAACAGAAGATTGTTCCTGGCCTGAATCATAGGAAGTCCCCTGCCCCCCTGCTCCAGGCCATTCCAGGCCCAGCTCCTGGGTGAACAAGGCCACCTGAATGACTGGTTGAACCAGAGGAAAAGGCCACAGGCTCCATGAAGTTAACCAGAATTCCCTTCACACAGGCAGTTAGAGATAGGAATAGGGTCTCCAAACACTTCTGCACGGTCAGCATGACCTATGGAAAGCCACCGCCCAAAAGACCTCCCCATCATGCCCAAATCTTTCCCTTATCCTCTATAGCCATCAACTCCAAACCAGAAGCCAAATGAGTCATGCGCTGCTCAGCCAATAGATCGCCACAGGAATTGGGTCATAGAATAAGTGTTTATTATCAGAGCACCAGTGGTCAGAGAAGGCAGTGGGCTAACACCTCCAAAAACTGCCTTAACATTCTCAGACCAGCTTGGTTTTTAAAGGAAATTCTGGACGTTCCTCCAGAGGCTAGATGTCAGTTCTGGGGGTCTGCATGGAGCCTTCAACTGTGGCCACGTGATTCTATGGTAGAGTCAACAACCCAGGAACAGTGATGGGAGTAGCCTGGTAGACCCCTGAGATAATGATCAATAAGCCTAAGGGTATTAATCATAAGTTTCAGGGTAATTTTCTAAAACAGGGGACTTGGTGAGACAGGGGACATTCTGAGCTGAAGGCACAAGGGGGATGATCTATTGTTAAGCTAGGAAAGGTGAGGCCAGGGACATGGAGAGGCTTCTATTATGGGGTGCCGACTGGGCCCTGTTTTACAACCATTATGAGAAAGCTAAAGGATACAAAATACCTAATTAAATTAGACTGGTCACTCACTCCTGCAGAATAAAGGCTACAACAACATTCACCTCAACCTTAGCCTCATTATATCATCATTATAATATCATACATATGCCTGGAAGTTTATTAATATTATTATAACAGACTGAATTCTGGGAAGGAACATGCATACGTCTAAAAAGATGAGGTAATAACCTCCTGTCAATCACAGGTGCCAATCAAGTGGCCCCACACCTAGGAGTAGCCCATTCTAGAAGAGAAAGAAATAAAAACTCCAAGTCCTTGCCAGTCAGCTCCTTGTTGAGCCACGCTGTTGCTCAGGTCTGCTACTATCCTGTTGGAGTGTACTTTCTCTTCTAATAATGCTGCCTTTTGAACCACACTTTTGCTCGGGCCCTCTCCTATCTCTTTGGAGTGTACTTTTACTTCTAATAAACTGCTCTTTTACCACCGTATTTCTGTGTCTCGTTCAATTCTTTGCTCGAGACACCAAGAACCTAGACACCACACTGAGAAGAGTCTGCTCTCTGGTAACACATACATATTTGTTGAATGAATGAACTAATCAAACTGTTCTATTTGCAGATGTCCAGCATTTGCTAATTTCAGAAACAATCACATTTAACTTCTTGGAAGACCAGCTAATTCTCCATTCTTGGCACTATTGGAGAGTTGAAGTAGTCAGAACACCAAAAGTAAGTTACTTCATTAGTTTTGAAATGCTTTATATAGTGTCTCTAGGTTATGACTTTCATTACTATGGCTTCTGTCATCTTTAAGCCCAGTTTTCATATGCCCAGTTCATTTTAGCAAATGCTTACAGTATGATGTAGCAGAAAATGTCCTAGGAGATGGAGTTTCACAGCTAAGTAAGACATGGTCCATGCCCTTAAGAGCTTGTAGTCTAGTCAGGGAGTTAGTTAGATATACTGCCAAATAATGAAATGAGATGTGATTCATGCAATAGGGGAGATATGTAAAGAAACAGGTGGATTTGAGAGGAATGGTCAGGAAAGTCCATGGAAATATTATTTAGGCTATCACATGACCAACAAGACAGGGAAAGGTCAATATAAAGTCACAGAGATGTGAAACGGTGGTTTAGTGTCAGTGGACCACTAAGCGTATGGTCAGGAGAGGTAGGAATGACACAGCTAAAGCGAACGAATAAACATACCTCTATCTTTGGGCACTGGTCACTCTCATGAGTTTCATATCTGTATGTGCAGTGGGGGGTTGGGTATCTCCATCTGGATGGCTCACTCCCATTGCAAGTGCTATAAGATTGTTATGGCAGTCTCGGTTCTTCTTGCTGTCACAGTGAAGAACCAAAGGTCAGCAAGCTGATGAGCATGCAAGCAGGGTTTATTAGTGATACATTCTCAGGAAAGAGAACAGGCCTAGCCGAGGTGGGAGAGAGAGGCATGGGCCATGGTCCTTGTGTCCTGAGGACTTTTATAGTTTGCAGGGTTGGTGAGGGAGTTCCATATTGATTTGGCAGGAAAAGGTGGTGCACCTCTGGGATGGTGTGACCTCATAAGATGGGTGGTCTGTTGACTCAGAGCCTTATCTTGCTCCAGACTACCTATCACCTGTTGTAAACACAGATATGTGGCTGGAGGCAGTTGATCAAAGCTATTTATGAGCTTTTTCTGTAGGCACTATGGACCCCCTCTCACCCCTCCTCCTTCTCCTACATTTTCTAACTTCCACCTAAGATGACCAAAGCCCAAGTGATCACCCCTTTCAACATGGTTCCTTCCTTGCCCTGCTGCCCATCTGAAACCTGCTCTTCCTTCTTTTTCCCTGTATCAGTTAAAGGACTCACCACACACATTTTTTCAAGCTAGAAAACTCAGAGTCATCTTAAGCTAATTCCATCTGCCCGCCTTTCCACAACCAGCAAATACACAAATCTTATCAATTCTAGCTCAGGAATATCTTTAAAAATCTTTCTACTTCTTTCCCCACAAATATTTTCCACCTGGGCTATTATTACAACAGCTTTCTAATTGAATGAATCCTCTCTCACTCTGCCCTTCATCATGCCAATCCATCCTGAACTCAGCTGCTAGTCATTCTAATAGCTGTTATCCTCCAGAAGCATCTTTAACATGCATGGTGTCCTGGGCTAATCAGAAAAGTACAGACTCCAGTCTAGCCCACAGGAGGGGGCTTAGCCATGCTGGAGTTATGGAAGGAGGAAAAATAGCACTCAAGCTTAACTTAAGCAAATTAGAGACATCTTCTCTCAGTGAGCAAATGGTCTAGGCTCAGAGTCCTCTCACCACGTAGGCCAGCCTGCCTCTTGTGACAAGCCAGGGGCATTATATCGAGAGAAGGAGTGAGACCACCAATCCAGTGTTTCCTACTGATTTGGAGTTTGTCTTTGGAGATCTCACCTATAACCTTGTCTTACCAGCTTGGCATCTTGGGACCATATAGCACTCAGACTGACCCAGAATGCCATGGGTCTTGGTATTAAGTAGTTCTTATGTTAGTTTGAAAGTGTCTTCTCTGAGGTTGCCCAGATGAATACTGAATTTACATAAATATTGCACATGAAATAGGGAATAGGAAAAAGCAACATGTTCTAGAATGAAAAGAAAGGCAGGTTACCATGGATTAGTATCAGCTCAGGAAGGCCAGTGGTATCAGTGATTTTATTTATTTCTATCTATGTAGAAAGCAAAAGGGAGAGGAGTACTGGCAAAGATGATGGTATCTTCATACCCTAGCTCCTGCATACGTGGGTTTAGTAATACACCGATTCTGTTTTAACCCATTTTAAGTGTCTACCACCAAAACAAATACGATTTCACTTCTCCACTTTTTGGCTCTAATTTGCTTATTAGGCAAAGTCCAAAGTCCTTTTTGCAGCTTAAAAATTCCTGGCTTGTGACCATCTGCTTTATCCCTTGCACCATTCACTCCTGTTCCCCACCCCTGTGTACCCTCTAACCCTTAGTCAGAGCCAGTTTCCTCCTGAGGCCCATCCTTTCCCCTTGCACTCCACATTTTCCATGTGCTGGTCTATCATTCCTCTGATCCCTGAAGGTCATGGTCACCTCTGGGCTCCATAGATGTTATAGTAATTACCACTGAGTATTGTTTATACACCTGTCTTCATTATTCACAAATCCAGTATTTGCAAATTTGCCTACTCACTATAATTTATTTCTAATTCCAAATTCAATGCTCATTGTGTTTTCCTTGTCATTCTTGGCTATGTGCAGAGTAGCACAAAATTGGAGTCACTGATATTTGTATGCATTCCCAGCCGACATCAAGCAATGTGACTCTGCTTTCCTGTTCCAGCTCTCATGCTGTAAAGAAGTGTCCTATTCATGGTCTGTTTAGTACCATGTTTTTTTTGCATTTGTGTGCTTTTTGTTGGTGATTTTGCTGTTTAAAATGGCACCCGGGTGTCATGCTGAAGTTCTGTCTAGGGTTCCTGAGTGCAAGAAGGCTGGGATGTGCCTTACAGTGAAAATATGTGTGTTATATAAACTTTGTCCAGGCATGAGTTATAATGCTATTGTTGGCTATGAATCTGTTAATGAACTGACTTTATGGTTCATCCAGAAAAAGTGAAATTCACCAATTTGTGAGAATGTTCTGGAAGGTGTTAAAGTAACATTGATACTACTTGATAAAGCTGTGGAAAAGATGGAAGGCTGCTAAATTTTTGGATATGAGATCATGATGGATAAAAATGTATAATTAAAAAAAAAAGCATTGTTGTGAGGCTTAATGCCAAAGAAATTTATAGTCATATTACCCAGGGTCAGGAAAATGTTAAGCTCTTCTTGACTGTTGCTTAATTATAAAGAAATAATTCAGAGAATTAACTATTTGTAAGAAATATATATTAAGTAAGGCTGATTCAAACAGAAACACACATAAAACAAACGTATATATTGATTGGTTGATGAAAATGTTGCAAGTAGAAGCTTGCAGGAACCTAGCCCTGTCTTTCTGCTAGGAGCAGTGGCTCAGTATTTGCTAATTCAGTGTCCATGATGATTTCAGAGAATATCACTATTGAGAATAATGAGAAGCTGCTGTGTATCACTGTTTCTGCTCTACATGCATTGTGTCTTCCCATGAGCACCTCTGCCTGCCAGGTATCCCACCTCTATTTGGCATTCGGTGAACATGTTCCCTGTGAACAAATGTTTTATGCAAGAAATCTGGCTTCAGAGAAACAGAATTACTTGGGATTCTGAGCTTCAGCTATGCACAATGTGGACGAGGGTAGGAGGCACCTCGGTGGCCTGTTGGGTGGGACTGTGAGGATGGAAGTAAACTGTCTTTAGAACAATGTGTGAAGGATATAGTCCATAGGGCATGCCAAGAGTCACACATTGTCAGTTGTTCAAGCTTCACGGCTTCGCAACATTAAAATCTAGGTATTTAGTTTCTTAACTCCTTGTGCAGTCAGCACACTGATTTGGCCTTTGTGTCAGCATGGGATATTCCACATGGCTGTGGTCTATTTTATCCCTTTACATTATCTCCCTGAGAAAAGTCATATGACCAGTTTTTCCGTGGCCAAACACCAAAAAATAGAAGTAGAACAGTTTCATACTAAGAGTCATGGAGTATGCTCTGAATCAAGTTTGAATTCATGTGATCCATGGTCCCAGGACAACATCTGTAGCCTGTGGCCCCTAAGACTACCATGTTTTCTTCTTTCATACACAAGGAAAAGAGACAATTGAAATTCCTCCTTCGCCTATGGAAGCAAAACTTACAAGTAATGGGAGAAGGTGTGGGGGAGGTGAGCAGAGGGCCGAGTGTGGATACGCTCCGTGGAGGCGTGGAGACTGCTTTTGCAGTCTGTAGCTGAGAATGTTTAGGACTCCTGCTTGCTTAATTAGGGGCTATCTTTGCTGTCCTTCAGAAGCAAAGCACAGAACAAGTACAAGGGAGGCGGAAGGCTCAGAGTCCGATATGGCTACTCGTCAGGTCTGGAAGTCCAGCCATAAGTCACCTCACCAAGTCCCAATTTCTTGTCCACTCAATGAAAATGAAATGTAGCTAGAGTTCACTGACTATGCTAAAATTGTGTACATGTGTTCGTATAACTTCCAGATTTAAGAACAATAAACTGTAAAACAAATCCCCGTCTCTTTAAAGCCTTAGGCACAGAGTAAGGCACCTGACTGTTAGTGAATGTCTGTTGCTAATAACATCCTTATATTTGGGAGAGATACTGACTACAGTACAGAGGTCAAGTTCATGTCTTAGAAGTCTTCCTCATGAAGCAGGCTGCCCACTACAGGATGAAGCATGAAAATCAACGTGTGTTTTATAGAAAATAGGAAATATTTAATGTATATAAATTTATTTGCCTTGGCAATTATTTATTTACAATTGATGATTGATACCAACAATTGAGGTAAAAATATACATGAGGTATAAATATAATATTTAAATGCAATATCATATTTTATTTCCATTGGCAAGATAACAATGAATAAGATATTGTGCATTTGACCAATAAGCTTGATGAATCTTTCCCCTCCTTTTTCTTTCTTTTTTCTTTTTTAGATGCACTGTGTTATTATGCAGCAGTGATATGATTAGTATGTGAGTAAAATTTAAAAAGTCAGGTGATTTGAAGAGAAGGGGAGCCAGAAATACAATCACATTTGTCTTTATTCTGTTGTTAGTACCCTCTAGGTCCTTGCTTCTCAGAGTGTGGTCTTTGGGTCAGCAGCCTGGGCATCCTCTAGACCCGTTAGAAATGCAGAATCTCAGGCCCAGGCTGCCTGGACCAGTCTAGATCTGAACAACATCTCCAGGTGGCCTGTGTGCACGCTGGACTTGGTGATACAATAGCATTCATTCTTGTATGCCTGTCACAGTTCCCTAACACGTCGGGTCCCATCTCTGGAGTAGGATCCATGTTAAGCTGGATTAAACTTTACTAATGATCTTATCTACTCACAGTAAAGTCATCCAGCACATATGTTAAAATTAAGATGTGTAGCAGGAGTGGATTTTCCTGAAGAGCATTGCCCAAATAGAAAATTATGGCTTTGCTGCCACCTTCTAAGGTAGGCAAGGGAAGAAAAAAATTCCTAGGTCATAATTCAGACAGTATGATTTTCCTTGCACCATACCGAACTCGTAGATAGCATTTTTATTCTTCTCAAGAAAAGAATTGCACATTGCTGATAAGAGAAAACATTACATAAATGCATACAATACAAAAAAAGGGAAAACACTCATTTAAGATTTTCTTTTTTTCCCCCTCCAACACCAGTTGCTAAATTATGATACCAATCTCTCATGGATTACCAAAGAAAATCTCTCTCCCTGAAACCAAACACAATAAATTATCTTTCTCTCTACAATTGTTGAATTACAATTAAAAAACAAAAACAATTTAAATCCATTAACAATTGATTAAGGAAATGCAATTTGCTTCGTCTATACAATAATAAATAGGGTTGCGTCAAATGCATAAGTAGCTTGACTGGCAAATGAAGAAACATGGAATTAACAAACCTGTTTATATTTTCTAAAATTAATTGAAGAATGTAGTTTTGGTCTTAGGTTAGTTTAAAACCTTGTCTTTCAGATCACAAAACTTGGATGAATTATATCCTATGAGCATCGTACACAGCAAAATAAGAATTCCCTGAAACTGTAATGGTCTAGGACTCTTACTTAGATGACCATCATCTCCCTTTGTCTGGTGTCCAGAGTTAAATTCAGTGCAATACATTGGTAAAGGAAATGCCAATTAACTGTGACCAAATAGGCCACTGGTCAAACAGACTGACATTTAAGAACATTATGAAATGCATCTATGAAAACTTGATAAGCCACAAGGGCTCCCTTTGGCTATGAATACGCAAAGGCTGTTACCCTCAGCTCTAATCAGCAGGGAAACAGAGGTTCTGTTTGGGTCACTCTTGCTGACTCCAGTGGTCCCTGGGCATGTGATATTTCACTGAAGCTGCACCTGGCCCGGCCCAGTGGCAACTGGCAATCTAGCCTTAAATTTGGTAGTGACTTCTCACTTACCCGCTTTAAAGAGGAGTAAATATTATTTTCCTCGCTTTGTCTAACACTCTGCTTTTGGTTTTTGGACTAACAAAAACAAGCTGACAACTCATAAGAATACCTTTTAATGTTGTTTTCCTTTGGTTAGCTAATCTTTGGTTAAATATCAGGGCAGACTGACAGGCTAGAAATTCTCACACCATCTTGGTGTTAGCAGCTGCTTCTGCTCAGTTCCAGGGCAGTGGGGCCCAGAGCAACATGGAAAGAACCACGGTAAGGAAGGGACTCGCCGAGTCAAATGCGTTCCTTTTCAAAATATGCAATTATATATAAAATATCAACTTTACATATATACAGTAAAGGTAGAGATATACACACATATGTACATATGCTATACACACATTTATTTACAGTTAAGAATATGCTTCTTAGAAGCCTTTAAATAGCAAATTAAGCAATGCACAAGGAATAATTCATTTAATTTTAAGTAACACAGATAAATGTTCTGATTTTTTAAAAATATTATATTAGTAGGGATATAGCCATCTCCAGGAAGGCTAGGAAAGTTCTCAGAAATTCTTGCCTCTCCAACATTCCAACTTCTCAGTGTTTTCATTTTAAGCATTAACCATGTCAATCAGCTTCTCTCTCTCTCTCTCTCTCTCTCTCTCTCTCTCTCTCATGGGCACACTCTCTCCCACAAATATTTGCTTTCGCTTCCTCTTCCCTGAGTTTGATGTCACACTGGGGAAAACTCAGATTTTAGTTTCTGGACCCTCAGCAATGAGGGGCTGAAAAGAGTTTCTAATCCTGGCGACTTCCGCTGCACACAGATGTCCAAAGCCTTTATTGTACCATTCTGGTGAGTGACCTCTGTGGGGACAAAAATCAGAAAGGAAATGGGTAAGTCTTTCCACATGACTTCGTCATGTTAGGCAGGGCTGCCCTGATCATCAGGACACTTGTGTACAACTCCAGGCTGCCTCCTCCAGGATCTGAGGACCCAAGTATTCAGTCTGTCTTTTCAGGACTCACCGGATGCTTTAAAATGATACCATCTCACTGAGAAGATTCAGACTGAATTCTAGAATTTTCTGTCTAGAACGGACTCAGTTTGTATCTACCCAGGCCAAGAGCCTCATGAATTCCTTGAAGAGGTTGCATTTATGTAAGTTTCTTCTCAAAGGAGGGCAGCTGGAGGGAGCAGCCGAAGGGCGCAGGCATAAAAGAAACCCCAGAGAGTGGACTCACACTTACTGAGCCTCTAGTATGTGTCAGATTCTAGTGTTTGTGTTTGCTCCGTGCGAGAAGCACAGGCATATAAGTGGGGACAAAATTGAAAATGAAGAAGCGCAAAGGGCTGCAGGAAAATGTCAGAATTTTAGGAAAGGTGGGGAAGAGGGAAAGTGAGAGAGGCATAAGTAACCCTCTATGAAAGCAGGTTAATGGCTAGGAGGAAAAGAGGTATAGTGAGGTAAGAAATCAGGATGACACACAGGGCCCCAGATTGTGCCATTCGAGCCAAGACTCCAAGACCGCACCTGCCACCCTGGGGAGCTCACACTTACTTCAGGTCTATCCTGCAGATGTGGGTCAGTCTCGACTTGCCGGAGCCGCACGGTTCTATCAAGTACTGGGAGTCCATCACAATGGCTCGCACGCCGCCCATGAGCTGGGCTTCCTCGTGCTCCACGGAGAGGGACACCAGGGTACACATTCCTTTGGGCAAATCAGTCTTCCAGGTCCTGGAGTGAAACAGGCCACACTCAGAGTTATGGCAAAGGGAGAAAGACACCCCTGAACCCAGTGCTGATGTTTACACTGACATTCTCCTGCTCAAATTCCACTCCTAGTTACTTGGATTAAGTGAATGGTTTCCCCAAGTGTGGGTAAAGCTTATCCACTGCAGTTCAAAACAAGGGACTCAGTCCTCAGACCCAGAGGCTAGAAGTGGTTTGGCAGCACTCAGATCTGCCTTTGGAACCAAACTAGGGCTGCAGGAGCTCCTGCCTGATATCAAAGGGCTGGTCTTACAGTTTTGGAATTAGGACTTGGTCATTCATTTGGTAAACATCCACTGAGCACTGGGATGTGCCAGGCTCTGAGAAGCCATCAAGGACTCAAAGATACACGGTCCAGGAGGAGAAGCAGAAATACAAAGAGAACTCCAAAACACCATAGAGAGTGCAGTGCTATGGCTACGCACGGAGTGCTCTGGGATGGTGTGGAAGGGAAGGGAAGGGAAGGCGTACAGGGGAAAGCTTCCTGGAGGAGGTAAGGCTAAATGCAAGTCATAAGGGATAACTGAGCTGGTGATGCTCAGCTTGAAGAAAACTAGACACATGTGGACCGCTAACTGTCTTCAAATAGCTGAGTGGCTCTTGAGTGGGAGAAGAAATAAATACAGTTGATTTGACTTGAGAAACAAGAGATATGAAGGCACATTTCAGTTCAGTGCAGCAAAGAGCTGTCTCACACGGCACTTTCCAAAAATAGATTGGTCTGTATGAGGAGGTAGTGAGTTCCTTGTTACTGGAGCTATTCAAGCAGAGAGAGGTATACCACTTGGAAAAAGGTTGTTGATGGAAGTTAGGAGCTATGAGAACATTTGTGTAACAACCATTTCTACCATTAAATATAAGTTTTATTATTTTCATCCCAGTTATTTATGCCACAAATCCTATTCCCTTACATAGTCATCTCATCTATAACTTTGTCCTGTCCTACGACACCACAAACAGGAACTATTATACATTTCCAACAAGAACTCGAGAGTAAGCAAGCCCCACACACACTTAGTGTCTTCTCCAAGGGCTTAACTATTCTCTTTTCAAGCATCATAATGTGATTAATAATTAAGGCTGAAAGATGGACAGATCTGTGGGGATAAATAGGAGAAATCTTCAGTAACTAGCACTAGGAGCCCCTGAGGAACTACAGAGGTGGGCAAAGTGAGAAGTAAGCATGGTCACCCTGCACTGAGACCAGCCATGGACGCGCACGCCTAGGTAAGGAGACGCTCAGAAGACAGGAACTAGCCCAGCCCTGTCTCTTCCTTACCATACTTGTCACTTTCTACCTTCTTGTATCAAAACCACAAGGAATTTGTGTTGCAGGAACCACGTCTGGTTCATTGCCAAGTCTTTTCTCTTAGAGCCTCACTGTCCATCTACTTTCTCCTTCAAGTCTTGAATCAAATACTAAAACAGTGAGACTCTGTCCTCCCCACTATATTTGAAATTATACCCCTTACTCTCCCCTTATATTACTTATCCTCCCTGTGCCTCTTACTTATTTGGTGACCTCTCCCCCTGATGAAACATAAACCCCGAGAGAGCAGGATTATTGTCTGCTGTGTTCACTGCAATCCCCCCAGGGCCTTCGACGGTGCCTGGCACAAGGTGGTGATGGCATGGTGCGCTAGGAAACAACAGGCTGGTGGATGCATGGAAGGGAGCAGCTTCCATGCTTGTACTCTGGCCCTCTGCCTCCTCTGAGGGGAGGAAGCGACGCTGTGCCATGGCTCCATTTCCATGGCTGCCCTCCTAGAAGAGCTATTCGATTTGCTGCTTGCAGGAGTGGGGGTGTAAAGTTTAACTTCCACGAGATGACTAATGTCCCAATAACTGTGGGAATGAGCCACTTCTATAAATGCCCACATTTTCCACCAGGATCCCAAGGTTGCTAAGATAAACACATATATTTAGGGGAAAAAATGACCCTTAAAATTCAAGGTCCCATGGACCAACTCCGAAGGCATAAAAAGCCTATGTGAAAAGTAACCTTTGGCTTGCCATCAAGACTAGTTTTATGAAGAAACTGTTTTAAATATACATTTGGGAATTTCACTAATGATTCCTTTTCCACTGCTAATCCATGAGAAGAGATAGTGTTTACCATTAGTTATCAATAAAAAGGGATATATTGATTTAATTGTGTTTTATTTGAGTTTCTTAGCATCCTGCGTCCTTCTGCTTTCTGATTCAGCACTGACTCACCAGCCCACATACACAGCTCCACTGTGCAAACTTCTGGTCACTGGTTGAGGATCCTATTACAAACCTAGATAGCGGGGGTCTGGAACCCAACCCATAAATCAGAAGCAGTATTTCAACAGTAGATATAAGACGTGCAAGCCTGGTCAGGCCTTGGAATCTTAAAGGACATCTGTGTCTCAGCATAGTGGGACCCCAGGTTTCTGTGCATGGTAATGAATTATGGACATTTGCAGTAACACACACTCCAGGCTTGAGAGTTACACAAACTGAAGACTAGCTTTCCCAGAGGGAGAAAGGCAAAAGCAGGAGAAAGTATAAACTGGACAAATAGCAGCTATTCTTGGGACTCGTTCTGAGGAAATGAACAATATTTATGACCTAATAAACTGTATGCTCCATAATGAAAGGGACCATGAGAGAGCCCGACAGAGCTGTAAATTGGGTGAAGAAGCAGGAAGTCGGACATAAATAGAGCAAAGTCAGTGTTTACTGAGGGAAAAGAGGGCGGGCTTAGTATTCCCAGGCAGGCTGAATTTAGGTGGTAGAACGCTGCTTAATACTTAAATCTGCTTTGGAAACAGGATATATTTAACCCCAGAGACAGGCTTACCTGAGAACCACAAAGTCTCTGGAAGGATGGGGGGCCATGCTATTCAGCACATACTGATAGATTTCTGTTTGCTTGTCCAGAGATTCCACAATCTTCCATTGCACAAAATCCTCATCCCACAGGTGGCGCTCTCTCAGCACGCGATTCAACACCACCGAAGGGGGAGCTTCCACCTCCACGGAAGCCTTCCACAGCTTCAGCGGGTTCCCGTCTCCCACCTTGGGAAAGACCATCAAAGGCTGGAGGTCAACTGGTTCCAACAAAAACCTACCACATTTCACTGGGTGTTCAAAAAACATCACTGATTATGTACCTTGAAAAAGCGATTACGCATCTTAGGTTTAAAAATGGTAACCTTTAAGCTTAAAGTAATAATAATAATAATAATAATAATAATAATAATAGTCACTAAAATAATAACAACCAACACACACAGTGCTTACTGTGTGCCAAGTGTTGCTCTAATCCATTTGATTTTAAATAGCCCTCCTCTGACAGTGGTGTTATTATTATTATGCCGATTATGGAACTGAGAAAACTGAGGCACAGAGAGGTGTGTGACTTGCCCAATGTCACACAGCTAAGAGAGCAGGGGGGATTGGGATCCAGAAGTCTGGCATCACAGTCTGCACTCTGATTATGTGCAACAGGGTTGTTTGGCCCTTTCTCTAGAAAGGGTCTTAGACCTGTTCATGTGTGTGCAGAGCCCTGTGGACAGTGGCCATTTTTAATGCAAAACAAATTCCTTGTTGTCAGATGTGGCTCTTTGGAGGTAATTTTTTCCAGCTCCTGAGATTACCTTTTTGAAAGCAAGGTCTGTATTATCTGTGCTGGAACACGTGACCCATCCTTTGAACTTCTCCTTGGTTTCCTTCTGGAGGCCCTGGACGAGATGTTCCAGGTACGTGTGGAAGGTGGCCCCGCTCTCCTCCAGCTGGGTCCCCAGGTCGTCCAGAGTCGGAGCGTGGATCTCAGCCTCCTCATATGAGTTCCGAGACTGGGCTACCATCTCAAGTGGGACCTGAGTCAATGGACACATGAAAGAGCAATACTGTGCTAAAGGAATGCTGAGGCTAATAGTTAGAGAGGGCAGAGCCATTTCGTGAAAAGCATGTGTCGGCACCTGGTCGAGTGGCCGGGGCGAGAGATGTTTTTCTGAGATCAGTGGCAAGGCTGGTGGTAGGGGTGGGGTGGGGCTTCCTAGTCAGGAAACACAAATATGTTTCTAAGGCTATATTTATTACTCAAAACATTGCAATGACTTCCCATTCATTCTTTCCATTTCCCTTTAATTTTCCCTTTAATGTATTTTTATTCATTTTGGCAAAATGTGGGCTCAGGAAACTTAAAGCGCATAGACTTAAAGGAAATGTCAAATATGACTTAGAATTAGCTTTACCATTTTAGGACACTTTTGCCATTTACAAATGCTAGATTGACCACAAAAGTTATGCCAGAAATCTAGTTCACTTACTTCTGTAACCTATCTGTGGTTACATTCATAAGCTATCATTGATTCTTAGTTACCACACACACACACACACACACACACACACACACACACATAGATGTTGAGCCTAATCAAGTCCTGAGGTAAAATCAAATAGAACATAATTGGCTGGCTGGCCTGGAACTTGGCAACTAAAGGTGATGTAACTGTTCACATAAAAACCATCATCGTGGTAGTAACTCCAAGTGTCTTTAACTGCCGAGCCTCCATTAGATAGCTAGCTCCTCACTTGTCTTGGAGGCAAAGACCAGAGCTATGGAGTATACTGTTGTCATTATAAAACCAGGAACAAACAGACGTAAGCTGTGAACGTAGCCACTATCCCAGGCATCTTATCCAGTTCCAAGAGCTATAAGGAAGGCAGTGCAAGCCTTTCACTCACCTCAAAGAGTTTGTTACATTCCATGATCATGTGGGCAAGGCCCTGTGCGGCAGCCAGGTTCTCATTGAGGTCCTTTTGATCCGGCTTCCCGGTGGCATATTTCTTCTGTATGACTCTGTAATTGAAGTGGACAGTCCTAGCAGATCACAAATCCAAAAGCTTTTCCCAATACAGAGCTCATCCTTTTTGTTTTCTGTTGCTACCCAGATGCTCTCAAGATCCCAGCCTTTCTCATTTCCAAATAAAAACAATGACCACACATTTTAGATATTCTGAGTCATGCCGAGAGTCTCACAGTTCATAATGAAAAACCTTGGAAAAATACAAGGGCAGGAATAACTTTGGGGGGAGAAATGAATTTATTTTTCCCAAGTTGGAAACCACTTCACTGCAAGCTGCTGTGCTTGGGCCTTGAATCCAGCCCTTTTCTTATTAAAGATTGTAAAATGCTACTTCATGTACTTCCCCCCTCCTTCCCACTCACACACACAAAACAAAACAAAGTGAAATGAAACCCCTCAGGTTTTCTGGATCACAATAGGCATTCTTCAATACTCCTTTGACAATTCTATGGATCTGAGCACATGAATTAGGTTGCCTCCAAACACTTTCTGATTATAAATTAAGTGCTGTCACACACTCACGTTGAAATCCAACATGAGGTGGGTTTTTTGTTTTTTTTCAATGAATTGTGGGGAATATCTGGTTTAAGATTACTGTGTTGCTGAGAAAAACCCACCTGGGGGAGCTTTCTTTCTTCAGTAAATTGAGATGGAAGAGAGAGGGGGCCAGACACACAGCTAGGTTCATGGATGTCATCTGATTCTCTTCCACCAAGTTGACCACGTCATTGAGGAAACACAGGAGCGTCTGCAGGACTTCCCTGCTCTCATCAGCCAGCAGCAGGATGGCGGCCTGCACAGCCTGCAGCTGCTGCTCTTTGGGGACATCTGTGGAAAAGGGCGTGCCAGGCCATTAGAAGAACAGCCTCAGGGAGAGCCAACCAGTAGAAAGGGGGCAAGCTCCGTCTTCCTGACCTGAAAGCACACTCAGGGCTGCCACGACCACCACCATCATCATCATCACCTACTAATGACACAAAGAGGTAAGTAATTGCTTTGTCCTTACAGCTGGTGAGAGGCAGAACTCGAGGGGTGGGGATGTGGGGGTAAACCCTAGCACTCTAACTCCAGAACCCACAGTCTTAACAACAAGGTGGTCTTTGGAAAGGAACACCCTGTCCTGGCTTCTCATAGCCTGAGCAATCCTCCTGCTCAACTGTTTTGAAACCCTTTTTCTGTTCTGGTTGAAGTTGGTGATGGGCTGTAGCACTGTCAGCCTGGCTTCTCTCCTGTTCACCCCCCCCCCCCCACCACACAGTTGTGAAGTGTCCTCAGGATGCCTAGCGCTCTATGGGACATGGTTTGGAAACTGCTGTGTTAGGGGACGGCAACCTCGCCTTTTCCCACTCCTTGTGGAGGAGTCAGGCGTCCAATTAACCACAAGTGGTGGGGTTGAGTTGGCCGGCACTCTGAACTCATGCCTACAGGGTCAGCTCCTTGAAGGTCAGCCTGGCACATCTTTCTCTTTCCTACAAGTCACCAGGGCTTAGTGCGGAGGAGGCATGTGGCTCCACGTGGTGATGCAAGGTCACCCAGTCCATAATCTTGAAGGTGATGGAAATTGAAGCTGCGCTTGGAGATGGGGAACAGGCTCCCTAAGGTTATGGGGAGTGGATGGCCCCTCTTGGGCCCATTCCCTTTCAGCGGGGTGGTGTCCTTGTGGTGGTGATGATGCCAGCATTGGTCACATAGGCTTAAAAAGCAATTGGCTCTAACAATATGAAGTGAACAAAAAGGAAAAATCACTGCAAATGGGAGCTAGGTGCTGCATTTTGTTGCCCCCTGGCTGTGGGTTTTTTTTTTTTTTTTTTTTTTTTTTGGCCTGACTCACCGCCCTTACTCTTCTCACCCTAGAAGACAGTCAGGAGTTCATTTGGGTTCACACTGTTGTCTTTCTTAAGATACCATGTTCCAGAACAGGTCTCTGCAGGAGGCTGTTTATGTGAAGGGATTGGGAGCTATGCTTGTTCATGATAATCAGCAAGGTATGGGAAGAAAACAGAATGTCTAGTTTTATGTTTTCTCTGGTGCTTTAACTGTTTTTTTGTTCATTTGTTTGTTTGTTTGAGGGCAGTGTCACTGGCCCTCATATGTGGGACCTGAACTGGAGCTGCTGGCTTCCCAAGCCAGCGCTTAACCACCGCGCCACTCGGCTGGCCCTCTCTGGTGCTTTAAAAATATTGATTGGATGCCGTTGAGCTGCCAACAGGTGGCAGGATGGTTCAGCTAAAAAAAAAAAAAATTGATTGGATGTGTTTTACAATGTGCACAGTATATCGTAGGATAGCACAACGTATTTACATTATTAAAAATAAACAAATTTACATGCTCAGATATTTACCGCTGATAGGGTTGTATGATAAAAAAATTTGGAGCCTGCTGCTCTAGAGGGGCTGTGGTGTGACCTCTGCCCAGGACCTGTCTTTCTCCATCATCGTCTGCTACACCTCCCTTCCCGCTCCCGGGGCTGGGCACACTCCTGGCTCCAGTCAGTCAGCAAGTCCAAATTTCTGGGGAAGCCTGACTGCATTCAACATCCTGGGACCCACTCCCACCCCCACTACACCCACAGCGTACTGGCTGAAGGTAGACCTGGGTTTAGTAGAAAAGTCGTTTTGTTCAAATTATGTAAAACGTTTTTCTTTTTTCTTGCTTGTGCTGAAGCAGAAGCACATACTACTAATGACTTCAAGTTTGTCACTGAAGTATTACAAATTCAGCTTGAGTCATTGAAGTGCTTCTAAATATGCTACTTTAGGTAGGATGTCTAGCATATATATTGTTTAACTTTAGATTACCAACCTTCTCCTCCATGCCAAAATTTTTGAAGTCATCTGCCAAGTCTACATGTTGGCTCAACTTCCTTTCCACTCATTTGCTCCTTTATCCCTCAGAAAATATCTTCTGTCCATTATTTTCTACTAAAAATGTTTCTGAGAGTCAACTATTAATCCCTAAATTCAGCATCCGCTTTGGATCCCATCCTTTGACCTTCCTGTTCCACAGGACACTCCTGGGAGTACTGCTTCTTTCTTGTCTCTTGGGAGACTATTCTAGATCTGCATCCATAAGTGCTGATAATTTGTGGCTGTGTGGATAGCTAGCAGCATGTCACAATCAACATCCAGTTAATTCTGAATACCTCTGTCCTCCTTGCCCCCACGTCAGCTCCTTGCCCCTCTTCCTTTCTACATTCTCCCAGTCATCGAGCCTTAAAGCTATAGGATTGTCTTTGCTCCCTTCATTCTTCTTCCTCCTGCAGATTAGTGGGTTTCAAATATTTTCATTAGCCATCCAATACTCTAATTAATAATTTGATGAACATCTAAGAAGAAACACAGCTAAAATTAGAACTAGAGAATGGGAGGAAGAACTCTCTCCTTCCCCAGTAGAATTTTAGAAACTTGGACTCTATCCATGGACTGTCATATCTGGTCTCTGTGCTGAAAATCACTGCAGGTAATCCAGAATTTCAATTAATGTGCTAGCTCCCTACGCCTCCACTCTTGTCTAGGCCAACACCTCTTATTCAACACTTCCAGATTCATAGTCAAAATAGCGGTTCTGATGGACATGCACCCTTACAGCAGCCACAAGCTTGGATACTTACTCAATACCTACTCTCTCCTTCTTCCTCTATAGGAGAACACATTTTCCATTCAGGTGTGGGCTGTAATGCACTCTGGGAAGCCAGGCCCTTTCTTCAGACCCAGAGAATAACCATGTTGGTCCAAACCAACATGGTAATTCTACTCCTTTTTTCATTTCTGGCCTGTGTGACCAAGATAGAGGACAGGAGCTTCTGTAAATTTATTTCCCTGATGAAAATGCCCAAGGAGAAGCCCTCTGTCCTCTTTTTGCCTTTGAACATGATTTTGGGAAGACATGATAATTCTAAGTTGTGGCAATAATACTGTGACCTTGAGGGAATCACCCAGATAGGCTGACTTCAGCGTTGGCCTCACTGAGTTAATCATGGTATTAACTGGCTCTGGAATTATTCAACTCCAGATTTCTTGTTATGTGCATTATATAATGTCCTCATTATTTAAACAATTGTTAGATTTTTGACTCTGTCTTTACAGCTGAGAGCCTTGTAACAGCACCCTATGCTAATAAATCAAATATGAATTATTTGCCAATAGTCAATGCCCTTTCTCGGTATATTCCCAGCCTATTTTTTCAGTGTCATTTGGTACTGCTCTGTACAGTTACCACCCATGCCAGCCAGATGAATGCTGTCATCTGCTGACATAAGCTCATGCTGCTTGGCTTCACTCAGCAAGTGTACCTCACATATCCCAGCCTCCAGCTGGTTCCCACCACATCCTCACCCCTCATCTCAACCTCCTTGGTTTTCTGTAAACTTATTAAGGATTTTTTCCAATCTAACAGGACTGCAGTTATATATGTGTATGTCTCGCCTCCCTCCATTGTCAGATCCTTGAGAGCAGAGGTAAGTTTCATCCATCCTCAGGCTCTGCAGTGCTCGGCATGGTGCCTTGTACTTAAGGAGCACTCAGTTAAGTGTTTGCTCAGCTAGAATAAACCCTGATTTTGATTCAGTTTCTTGCTGGTGAGTCTCAGAAAGGGCCAAAGGCATTGATCTCTTGGAAATACTCTAGCTTTAACCTCAGACTAGTGTCAACCTGCACCTGAAAACTGATTAAATGTAAAGACTCATATATGGTACTTCCAAACCACAAGGGAGGCTCAATTGAAAAATGCAGCTCAACCTCTTTTGGCAACAAAGTCATGAGTTCCCTGTGTTTGGGCTCTAGTGACAGGTATCATTCATTTAACTCAACCTACTCACTTTGACAAAATAATATTTATTTAGTGGATCACCACTTTATCCTGTTTTTACAAGTGGTACTTATTATTATCCTTTTTGAATCTGAGATAGTGTAGACTCCTTAAACACATTTAGTGCCAAATTCCTGTAGCGGGGATCATCTTCAAACTGGATCAAGTCCATGTTCAGGTCCATTTGAGGTATATTTTGCTGAAAACTCAAAGGCCAGATGTTTTCTTTCTCCTAAAGAATTGGGACTTGGACCACAAAAATAATTTATAATGATAATATTATCCTATCTAGAAAAGAGCATGTGTTCATTTCTATATCCCCCTTTGCAACTACCTTTAATAGGATATGCTTTTTAATCAAAAATTGTTATTTTCATGATTATTTTAATTACAGAGGCTTGGCTGAGAATTATCAATTTAACATCACTTAAAAAAATTCCAAGTGAAAATATACATTACTTGAATTAAGCATGCCTTGATTTGGTTTGCTTACTTTTCACCAATTAAAACACACTGTATTAAAATACATTTGTCTTTTATTTCTAGTCATTTTAGCACTTTTGGCTTTGAATTTCATATGTCCCAAGAATATGTTTACTTTTAAAAAATTAAATAGGGCCGGCCGAGTGGCGCATTGGTTAAGCGCTGGTTTTGGGATACCAGTGGCCCCGGTTCGGATCCCACATGAGGGCCAGTGACACTGCCCTCTACAGCTAACAACAGCTCCACCTGGAGCTGGGCTGTGCGAGCCCCGGCGACGGTGTTGGCTGCAGCCCCTGCTGCAGTGGGCTGCCATAGGCTACAGTGAGTGGCCCGCAGCCAGCATGAGCGGCTGGCAGCCAAGCGTGAGCTGCCAATAGCCGCGGTGAGCGACATCCAGAGGCCAGCGACCGATCTGCCTCATCCGGGAAGAGCGCAATGACGATACCAACAGTGAAGCAAACATCCTCCGCAACTAAACTGAAGAACAAAAAGACAGCAACTTGTCTGTTCCCCTTCCCCGATTCCCCAACGCTGTTCCCCTCCGCCAATTCCCCAATAAAATCTTTAAAAAAAAAAAATTAAATAGATTTCTGTCTCTGCAGTAGTATTGTAGTTCTCAGTTTATGTTGCCTCGTCCCTTCCCCTTCTCCCATCATCCCATCTAGCCCTCATCAGTTTGTTCTTTGTGTCTCTAAGACTATTTCTGGAATATAATCAATAAGGTTGTAAATATATGTTTTTAGGGGAACAGACGGATGCATGTCCTTTTAGGGAGATCACGTCATGGACGGTGTAGTGGCCTTACCACTGCACTGTACATCTGAAGCTGCTGCTGAACAATATTATATGTCAACTATAATTTAACACATATATAGTCATGGGATGTGGAATATAGTGTAGGGACGGAGTCAATGGAATTGTAATAGGTATATATGATATCAGGGGTGTGGGAGGGTAGGGTAGGGGGAGGGGGGAGTCACTTTGTAAGGGGTGAAAAAAATAACTATTGCATTGTTTTGTATATCTGTAATTAATAATAATAATAAAATAAAATTTAAAAATTAAATAGGTTTTTTAAAAAAATCTATATGCAAAATAAATTCTATTGTGTCCCCTTTTGATTTTAAATTTACTAAAAGTACACTGAAAGTTGGTTTTAGATTTAATGAAAACCCTTATAGAGAAGGAGAAGTTTGAAGTCAAAAAGGTACTTTCAGATGCATAAAATATGTCCTGGAGATTTCCATGTAAAACTGTGAACAAAGTTTCTTTCTGGAGAGGAACGTAGAGCAGTAACTTTTATATACTTCTTTATGGATTCATGCATTACTGTATAATTAAACCTCAGTCTATAGAGACGGTTTGTAAGTGGCCGGGTGCACACGAGAACACTGATCTGCATATTGCCACTTACACTGATAGATGTGGAGGAAGGTCTCGCTGAGCTTGTTTGTGAAAAGAGGCTCTGGGAGGTCCCGGAAGAACTGTTTCACCATGTCTGCCACGTCATAAGCGGATTGGTCCTCATAGCTGACGTTCTCAGGGAAGTTCTCATTCATTTGACGTAAGGCATGGATTCGAGATTTCACGCCTGATTTTCGAAAAAGACCCACCTGAAACAAGTCACCCGGACATGTTAGCGAGGCCACCTTTGCCCCCGACATTCTCTTCCTAAGGCAATCACGTTGGGAGTGATGAGGGCTGGACGAGCAGCAATTGCTGCCAAACTAGGAAATTACTAGTTTAGCTACTTTGCTTAGCAGCTGAACACTGATTCCTCTCCTATAAGATGACGGTTAGAATAATAATACCCCACCTCACAGGACTATTGTGGTGACTAAGTGAGAAATATATGTGACTGTGCTTTGTAATCTGTAAAGTCTTATAACACAGTAGATGTTATTATTTTAGTCATTTATTCAACAAGCAGTGATTAAATACCCACTATATATAGTTGCTAGAGGCATTGGTGAACAGACCACACGAAATTCCCTACCCTCTAGTGCTTCCACTTAAGTGGGGGTTTTGAGAATGTTTGGTTAGTGGAGGGTTTGGTGGATCCTGGATAAACAGCCATATCCAGTGTCCCTTTGGGGGTGAGGTTTATAGGGAATTCAGTCCAGAAACAAAATAATACTATAAGCATGTATTTTGATTTAAGAGTCTTATTTGCTTTTCTTCTTTGAAATCCCTGTAACACTTGCTATGTATGTTTCTCTTGTGATACTGCTCGGCCTGGTTAGCTATTAAGTGCATATGCTCTGGCTCTAGTGAAAATGATTCCTGGGTGGCCTTTCTTCAGACTTGAATGCATTGCCTTATGCCTTTTTCATCCCTGAGGCTTAGACTCCTTCCCTGCTTGACAAAATAATGGAGCATTAAGGCACCAAGGAGACAATGCCCCCAAGAGGGATGAGTGAGGTGAAACAGAGCCCATGAGAATGGAGGTGCCTGCAGTGGTTGCAGGGGCAGGTTCCGCTCAAGGCCCTCTAGACTCTGCGAGCTCTGGACGGACCTCTGGCCCTCCCTCCCCCCAAACTGAGCTAACCTGGGACCCACTTACAATGAATATGTCTGCTATTTATTTATTTATTTATTTATTTATTTATGTTCGTTTCAGGTGTACAAAACAACATCATGATTAGACATTTACACCTCTCACACAGTGATAACCCCACCAAGTCTACTACCTCTCTGGCACCGTACATAGCTATTACAATACCATTGACCATATTCCCTATGCTGTATATTTTACCTCCCGTGACTACACATTTTGTATGTCTGCTATTTTTAAATGCATGTAGGGCATTGAGTTGCTCCAAATGGGCCTTGCACCCTCAATCTCAACTTTTCAGATGTCCTAAGGGCTTCCAGGTTGGCTCACTTCCTAAAAGCAAGGTGGGAATATTCTCAAGTGGTCAGACAGGTAAGCAGTGGCCCCCTTCCTGGACCTGAAGAAACATGCCGGGTGGTCACACTGCTGCTCTGCCTGCCAGGCAGTCCTCCACCCAAGTCCCGGTGTCTGCGGACAGCTCTCTTGGTTTCTGCTGAAAACGGAGAGTAGCCGTGGTTCTTTTAAATTGCAGTAACAGCAAGGGAAGAATTTCAAGCAATTAGAGAATACTCAGGTTTTTGTATATGTCAGCTGAATGGATCACAGGGGAAACGATACCCTGGTACTTTCTGTAGCAATAGAACAGAATTCTCAGTAATACATCTTTGCATTCCAAGGCTTATAACCCTAATTCCGCAGATCACGATATTCAGGCATATTGTCACATTAAAACGTCAACTGCTTTTATTTTCTTTTATTCTTCAAGTTTGGAATGTCTAGAAACTGCAACACTTTTCCATACTTAGGTGACTCTCCAAGAAGAATCCAAAAAACATTTATCTTTCTCTGGCAACTACTCCAAATTTCATCAAAGTGCATGAGAAGAAAGCATGTGCTGTCAAAAGAAAAATTCAAGATGTCAAATGAGTGATTACTGAAGTGAGATCCAGCCTGAATTGTTTACATCTCAACTCTCCTCATTCTGGAAGAGGGCCCAGTGCTGTGCCTTGGGGCTGTCTGCACAGGAGTTCTCAGAACCACAGAGCCCAAAGGTGAATTCTTAAGTGTGACTCACAAACGTTTATCCTTACAACTCATGTGAGTTGGTGTTATTCAGTGGGAGCATTCCTGTGATTATTATTTGTTAACAGCAGAGAAATATTGATCGGGATCTATAAAAGGAAAAAAGCAGATAAGTATTTGTGTGAAAATTGCTGAACACAGTTCCTCTTTTGTCCACTGCATCTTACCGGCTTGGTTTCTGGAACACACCGATGTGCCTGTACACACACATCCCAGCGCTATTTTCTGTGTATTGTTCTGTTTCCAAATGTCTTTCTGGTTTCAGCAAACATTGCTATTTTAATTACTTTAGACATGTCTGGAGCACTCCAGCTGTGGGCTCTGAGATGCTTGTTCTGACTTAGATCTCACAGGATGTCCACAGAGTTGTCAGGTATTTACTTGTTCCACGTCCAACTCTGACAACAACCTTCCTATCCTACCCTCGTCTTCCAAGGTTCGTGAGAAATATCTGTGGGTTCTATGGATTTTTCTTGGAAGCACAGAAGGAAATTTCTTTCCCAAACCTAATAAGAAGGTGGTCTGAAATCAGACCAGATTCCAGATGTTGTAGCTGAGGGTGGCAGAAGGGAAAGGTGAAAAGAACCGTAGGCTTCAATGTCTCTGAGCTGATGGAGGCACTAACCCTGCAACCACCCTACTTCTTGACTTTTTAGGTGGCTCACGTATTTCTTACTGTTTCAGCCATTTTTGGGGCGGGGCTTCTGTTACTTGCTGTGGAAAACTCACTGCACACAGTAAGTGGAAGTTTCTTTTAATGGAGCAAAGGTCCTTAGACCAGAGAGAACTTCTACCTGCCTTCATAGAACAACCCTGGGTGGTGGCGTGAGTCAGTGCTAATAGCCATTTCTTCTTTGAAAAATTTCCAAAGCGGTGATAAAATTACCATTTTTGTCTAAAATGTCTCTTTTTCTGAATAAAAAATGGGGAACTGAAGAAACTGTTTTAAAATCCATTGCTTCTAATGGCACCCTTTTCATCACCACTGAAAAAGGCTGCCCTGGATTCCTCAGCTTCATGAAGAAGAAAACCCAAGGACAACTTGCCTCCATGTCTGTCACTGGTGGGCAGGCGACCAGAGTAGTCACACAGGGCCCCACGCTTGGTTTAACGCTCTGCTGTCACAGTCTTGAAATAATTAACTTATGAACAACGAACCTCACATGGTCATTTTGCAAATTACATAGCAGGTCCTGCTCTCATTCACCTTCAAAGCACAGCTCAGACACTCTCTCTGAACAGGGAAGAAAGGAGGTCAGCAATGCATGATTCATTTAATAAACATCACTCTTGTACGTGATCTCTCATTTTAAAGGTAAAAGGATGGTGGTGGGTGCTTTTTTGGTCTAGTTTTTCATTCTTCTCTCTTTTGTCTTTTACCTAAACTCAGCTATGAAAAAAACAAGTACTAGAGGTATAATTGAAAAAGATAGGCTCCAGAGCCTCATTGATCACATCTGAGGTAGGTAACAGGGAAAGGGATGAAGAGGCAGTAGGTAGAAGACACTTGTACTGAGTACAAAGTGTCTTTCCTGCTTAATTAGGCTTTTAAAACTCACTATGCCTTTAGAAGGAGAGGTTGGGCATGAGTGCTGCATTAGAATTCAAGTTTCAGTTCAATAATATTAAATCGCCTCTTGGCATCCTGCTTATGCTAATCTTTCCAGTACTTAATGATTTTATCATGACTTCCATTTCCTCCTCTTTAGAAATGTGCCCAGCTTATGAAGAAAGGTTGGTTTTGTTCAGAAGGAAAGGGCCCTAAGAATGGCATGCAGCGGCTTCTGATGCTGAGCGCTGCAGGGGTCGCCTCTCCCTGCAGTGACCGCCTGTTCGGCAGGAGCTGGGTAGAACCTATCCTGTGCACTGTTGGTTTTGGGCAAAAATAAAAGCTCAGCCCACAAAGCAAGGCCCAGATCACACACTGCTGTCTGAATACAAATGGATCATAATTGAAGGCTCAACTTCCTTATTTCATCTGCAGCCAGCTGCAAGGGCGAAAATGGATGCACTGTGTTTCATCATATATAAGCCGCTCTGCACTTGGGAGTGTAGGAGGTGAAATGTTGGCAGTGTTTCAGGGCCTTGTCTTCCACTGTTTGTGATGAATGCCTGTGTCGCAGAGGAATGCTGAACACAAGGGAAAGGGGTCCCGCTCATGGCAGGAAGCCCCTATCTTTGCAGTCAAGGGCAAAGCCAGGGAAGAGTCCTGGACGGTGGTGCGAGGGAACCATGCAGAGCTAGGCAGCGCAATGGCGAGGCCAGTCACATGCGGTTTAGTGGAAAGATATTCAGAGACGGTCTGGTCTTCTACGACCCTGGCTGGGGCTGAGATCTCCAGATCCTGTGCAGACCTGAACCTTTTCAGTTCAAAGGAGGTGCTGTTGGCACAGAAAGAACATTTGTCTAGTGTCATGTCCGCTCCTTCCTGCCCCTCTTTCTTTTCTGATTCATTCGCTTTTATGTGCTCGTGTTCGCTCCACAGTCTCCAGGACAGTCTCTCTCTTGAGCCTGGTTTTCTTCATTATGTTTTTCTAGTTTTCTCTGGTTCTCTTCTTGTTACTGCCTCATTCTTCATGAGGACTCGAGGGGTGGCCTCCGGGTGCTTTCCACACTCTGTGATGACAAGGGGGGGCATACAAGGTGGGGACCCCTGCCGTTGTTCAATGCCTCCTAAGGTGTAACTAGCAATGGTCAAAGTTCCTTTGACATCTCATAGATTCTTTCTTTTGACTGATTCGAGAGAGGGTTGCCTTATTCATTTTGGTTACACTTAGAATTAGTATTTATGTCCTTGAAATGAGTCTCCTACAAAGCTTTGCCAGTATACTGTTTTTCAGTGTGCTATTCTTCCATATTAAAAAAATAGTTGTAGGCTTGATACGGAGAATAAGCCAGTGAGTAGGGATTGAGGCAGTTTTCGTGCCCATTAGCTTCCTTTCTAGTCTTATAACTTTTGCTTCAAACAGGAGACTGGACCCAATAACAGCAGTGATACTGCACGTTCTGGAACCTATGGGGCCATGACTTGTTCCCTGTCTACACTAAAGACTGTGGTTAAGTAGAGCAGTAGTATTACAATTCATCCATGGATATCCTATCCTATTCTAGAAGGCCTTCAAGGATCTATAAAATATAACATGATGTAATTAAAGACAATACATTAGAAAATTAGAGTAAAAGGAAAATAAAGATAGAAAAGGTAGCTGAAACTAGGAATGAAGTGGATTCACAACATTTGCAACAAAAAAATCACATGTATTTACTACAGGCAGAACACACATTGGGCTCCAATATTTCCAGGAGCCAATATAGAGAGGAAAACATATTTAGCTGAATAAATCTGGTACACTTAATATAAAAACAGACTAATTGTCCAAAAACAGCATGATGCTTTCAGGTGCTGAGGCTAGAGAAAAAATTCTTTCATTCTCACAAAGGACACTACATAATGATCAACATCAACAAAATCCTAATGGCAAATTCATCAATGAGTTGCTTAGGGCCACTTCTCAAAGTGCCCTTCAATGTTAGACATGGCATCATGCCAAAGTCCACTAAAGACAACTAATTCCAATGGGTGGTAGTAGAGTGCAGTGGTTAAAAATATGGACTCTGGAGTCAGGCAGATATTCAAGTGAGTGTTGTTGGCTCCACCATCACCACCTGGGAAATAACACCACCCAGGACAGATATGGGGTTAAATGAGGCCATGGAGGCAAAACACTTAGTATGATTCCTAAAAC
Source organism: Aselliscus stoliczkanus (assembly GCA_033961575.1). Lineage (NCBI taxonomy): Eukaryota > Metazoa > Chordata > Mammalia > Chiroptera > Hipposideridae > Aselliscus > Aselliscus stoliczkanus. The sequence continues at coordinate 98,887,572 of CM066727.1, read as the reverse complement.
ATGCTGGACACTCAAGAAAGGTTACTATTATTATTCAGCAAATGGCACAGATGGCCTAAATTTCCTTTAGGCATTCCTGAACAAACATTGTTCTCATAATAGAGTTTTTGCTGATAAGCATTAGCTGGCCATTCATTAGACTGTCTGGAACAAAATATTTTCTATGCTTGGTAGAATGCAGAGCCAAAAGCTCTAAGAGAATCAGCCAAGAGGGGGAATGAGTCTTATATATCCTTATAAAAATTAAGAAGCTTAGAAAAACACATGGCTGAATAAAAGTCTACCCTTCACAAAACATAATCTTGTACTAACAAACCAACAAAAATACAATTGAGGCCACAGAGTCCTCTGCCAAAGGGCATGGTTGCAATACTTTCAGGGCTGTAAAAGAGATTACAGTGGGTATTTCCAAACATTTGTTTAAGCCTAACTCTCCAAAAAGCTTTCTTAATAAAATACCTATAGATCATCTATCTACCTTTGATTAATGTGTGTTTTTTGTAAAAGCTCTAAAGTTTGAAAAATGAAATAAAAATTTAAAGCTTAAGTAACTAGATTCATTGGTTTGCTCTGTTGGGATGTTATTCACAAGTCCATGTTTGGGGCGTCTGCCAAAGATGAGTACCATAGTTTCAGGTAAGTGGTCTGTTGTTACCTTTTTTCTGAGAAGTAGCAGCCAAACCAATCAGGCCATTTCTCAAAACAAAACAGCCATCACCACAACAGCAATAATAGCAACCACTCCTGCTCCTCATTATGACATCTAAATATGGAAAAATGTAGATCTGTATATTCTCTCTATTAGGAGTGGGAGGGGAAAAGGGGATCACACATTTAGTTGATGCAAATCTGGCACCAAAAGAAAAATTATTCCTATTCTGTTCCACTGAAAACTGGTATCTGATTCATCAAGAGACCATCCTGATGCTAAGTGTGATCTCAGTATTGGGGGAGATACAGGCATCAGTAGTCAAATTTGAGTTCTTATAGCTTAGCTCATTGTTGTCCACTGAGCCCAAGGTTAAGGGTAAATCAATAAAAAGTGCAAATAATTTTATGCATTTGGTATTAAAGCTATCATAGAATATTTGTCTGAAAATACCTTCACTGCTCAAGATTGCAATTTATCAAGCGGGAACATGGCATTTATTTTGGAAAGAATGTCTAAGAAACTAATGGGTGTTAACTTGGGGGAACAAAGGCTTGGTCTAGTAAGTTATAGGATGGGTTGCACTCTGGGCTCAATCGCAGTCCACCTCCCCAACAGCCCTGGTGACAGAAAATGACCTCCACATTATTTTGTGTAGCTGGAGCATTTTAATCAACTCTACAACATAAGGGATATTTGATTTAACTGATATTATTTTCATATTTTACTTGTACATTTTAAAGAGATGTAAATAAGTTTGTCTTTGCTTTAATTTTTCCTGGTCATGGTGCTGCTTCAAAAAAAGTTAATAAAAGGAGATATAAAAATCAATTCTTGTTTCAAAAAAATAAAACAGGGCTAAAAAGAATGCTGTGAGGCCTGACTGAGTGGCTCAATTGGTTAAGAGTTAGCTTAAGAGCATGAGCTCTGAGCAACAGGGCCACAGGTTCGATTCCCAGGTGGGCCAGTGACACTATGCCTGAGAGGAGCTGCCGCTGAGCTGCCAACAGGTGGCAGGATGGCTCAGCTGGTGAGAGCAGATGCTCCTAACAACAAGACTGCCTGTTCGATGGTGGGCTACGCCCACCCACAACTAAAGACTGAACTCAGCACCTTGAGCTGAGCTGCCACCCAGGTGTCTCAGTGGACAGAGCATGCACTCTTAACAACAAGGCTGGTTCGACTCCCACCTGGGATGGTGGTCACACCCACCCGCAACTGAGATTGTAACACAGTACCTAGAGCTTAGAGGCCATGAGCTGCCGATGGGCAGCCATACGGTGACTGGCACCCTCCACAACTAAGATTGAAGGACACAACCGACAACAACTTGGATGGTCCCCCTCCCCATTTCCAACACTGTTCCCCTCCCCCAATTCCCCAATTTTTTTAAAAAACAAGAATGCTGTGAAATCAATGGTGGCATTAGGACAATACCTAAAAAGAAAATGAAGTATATAGTTTCTAGGGAACACAAATTTGACATCACAGGAGCAAACAGTTAACATCAACTTTCTGCAGTCACCAGGGTGTCATTCAAGGTGCCACTGAGGAAACATCCTCAAATAGCTTCACAAGGATGTAGCCTCTTCAAATAAATATGAACCTATAAAGATCCCAATGCCTTTTATTTTTGATGAGGCATGTCCTATCTGACACAGGGCAGATCGGACTCTGTCGGGTGTTTCATAAATCCAAGCCTGTGTTTGGGATTTCCCACCGTACCTGATCGAGGCAATTGCTGCGTAGATATCTCAGTGCTTGCTGAATACTCTGAGGCAGGGGCTGTCCTGTTCTCTGTACGTGAACTATGAGAGGGACGCCAAAGACAGTCTTGTCTTTGTAATCAGGAACTTTCATCCTCTTCATGAACTTTGGAACTGACCTAGAATTCACAGAAACCAGGTCATCAAGCCTCCTGGGGCCCACTGTGGGGAGAGGCTGTGAAAGCAACAAGAGGGAAGCCAAGCTTTTGTTGGAATACCCAGAAGGCATGGGGGAATTCAACATTTCTCTCTTAATTAATAACAGTACATGGAAGTACTATGTGTGCCCTTTGCCTATGTTGGAACTATAACTATTAAACAGCATGATTCACATTAGCAGTAAACAGCATGATTTAGTTAGCACCTGTTTTCAAGTCAGGTGTTTGACTTTCTAATTTAATTGTGACTTACACACCTCTCAAGTGATAACCACTTAAAAGTCTCCAAGACAAAACAAATTTAAAAACTACAAGAAGAATTAATTTGGGTGGGCTGGGGGAGATTTGAGGGGAGAGAAGATAAAACACATTTCTTGACTATGATTTTCTAGAACCAGTTGTACTTTTTAAAGGAAATTTTAATACAGAAGCATACATTGAAATTAATGTAATATAATGTAAATATATAATGTAATGTAATATAATACAAATTATAATTTTCTGAAATATTTTTATAAAAGCATTGCTAATTCTTCTCTCTATGTACTGTATACTATAGGACAATTAGTGACACATTTTCTATTTTTTCAAATCCACCAAATCATCTAAAATAGGTCCACATTCAAGTTCCAACATCTGCTTTTGTCAGTTCCTTCTTACAAAGGTTTGACTGCATATTCTTGCTTTTATTTGCTAATGAAATAAAAGCAGACATGTACTTGAAGAATGAAATGCTTTTTGAATGAATCAGTGCCGTAAGTGTTGAGCTCTGCATTGGCCCGAAGGTACAAATCACAGATGTTTCCCAGCAAATGGCCAGAGTTATTTTATGGCAAGTTTATTTTTAACTCCTCTGTTCACAATTAATCATCCTTTACTTGTCTTTTGTCCTTTTTGGAGCTTGACTGCCTTCCTTGGACACTGATGGAGAACTACAAATAAAGCCATGTTTCCTGCAGCTGAGACAGCCCAGGAAGCAGACAGTAAGGCAGGACTCTGGGCATTATATCAGCACTGAAGGCAATGAATCGGTCTTTCAGAAATCAGAAAGCAAATACTGAAGCTTTTGCGATCACATACTTAGCTCTAGAACAAATGAGGCCCTCCCAAGGAACTGTGCTACGCACCATGTCCAGCCGTGTTTATTGGACAGGGAGTGCTTCTCCATGATGGCCGTGAGGCGAAGCAGCGAGAAGCGCTGGAGCAGGTTCAACTGGCCAGCTGTCTGGTTGCTGATGTGGGGTGACGCCGTGGATGGCTGAGGCTGGTGGGAGAGCTGGAAACTGTTCCATCGGAGTCGCCTTTACCAGAAAGACCGTCAGAGAAGCAATCACAAAGTGGACATGTTATCGGGAAACATAGGCTGTCACTAATTTTTAAGTCATTAATCAAAATAGTTTTCGAGCTGAAAAGAATCACAAAGCAAATGGGACAGAAGACACACATGTACAGAATAGACTTAAGAAACTGTTTATTTCCAAGTCTGATAAATCTGGAGAAAAGTCATTATCTGTTTCATTAGGAGATTTGAATAAGTTATAGAATACATTGTGTGCGTATGTGTGTGTGTGTGTGTGTGTGTGTGAGAGAGAGAGAGAGAGAGAGAGAGAGAGTGCAATCTCAGTTTGGTAGCCGTAGAATATTTTCACATTGCCATCCTGTCTCTGTACTCTCGTTTGTTGTTGAGATGGAGCCTGAAGGTGACAAGCACAGATGAAAACAGTCCTGAAGTAATGACATATCAGTGAATACAAAAAGTCATCACTTCCTCAACTAGAAACCCAGCAATACATTATTAGTCTTTCTACTTGTTAGGCATATCCAGGACAATTTGTGTAGGGTACTTCTAAATGGTATTTGTAAAACAGCTTTTATGTACTCTGTAATTGGCTTTTTAAAGACAAAATAAACTTATGAAGTACACATCTTAGATCTCAGAATTTTTGCATAGAATTAAAAAAAATAGTTTAACATTTGGAATAGAGCCTTTTGAATGAATACGGTCTCACGGTCTTGGACAATAGCTGTATACAGGCACTGGGCCTCTGTTGACAGTGATTCCTGATGGTCCCTAGCACAGTGCTTTGCACATCAGCTTAAACATTAAAAAACAAAAACAAAAAAAAACTAAAGTTGAATTAAAAGGTAAACACTCAGAGGAATGTGAGTTAACATGGATTCAATGACCATATTATGAACCATACAAAAGACATACTTCTGTTCAAATGATTCCTAATCAAATATACCACTGCCGATAGTGTCGGGCATTTAGTAAGTGCTCTCGAAATGTTTGTTAAATAAACAGACAATGATTATTATGAAGTGGATTAAAAATCACTTCACAAAATGATGCTACCAACCTGTTAGGCCTGGTCAGAGAGGCCCCCACACCAGAGTCCCTCCTTTCTCTGACCCCTGTGGCCTCGGACTCATTCAGCGATGTTCCATCTCTATCCATGTCACTGGGTGTTGTCCGACCTTCGGAGACAGAGTTGCCTTCGAAATCTAGGGTGATCTGATTAGGAGATGGGAAGGGGCATAAGCCAGGTTTTCCAACCAATGTGTCATGTGTTTGCACTTCAGGCAAGACACTCTTTGACCAGTCGTCCACTACATCTCGGATCCCATTGACATGGTGCAGAATGTCATCTAAGTGAGGGAAGAGATCATCTCTCTCCAAGTCCAAAAGGTCTCCTGTGCTGGCATACAGATGGGAGCCTGGGACGTTGTCATAGATACTGACGCGACTTGCTCTGTGGCAGGATGCCATGAGGCCGGGCTCCCTGGCACTGGGGCCCTGTTGTCTGCCCAGGGAGATGCTCCCGGTCCTCCAGTTCACCCCGTTGCTGTTGTCTGTTGGCGAGAGGCTTTCGATAGACAGCGCCTTTGGGAACGTTCCTGGCTTGTGATCCTTGGGAACATGCACTACCAAGTTCTCCTGGGAATGAAACTCATGTGTGTGGTTTTGGTTGCCTGCATCCCGCAGTGCTGTCCCAGCCAGCACATCCAGGTCTTCCAAGTACATGCCCCCACGCTTATTGGCCTCCTGGCATTTTCGTTCCTTCAGGCCTGGCGTGCTCAGCCCACTGCTGCTGTTTTCTGATGGGCTGCTTTCGCAGCTCCATTTGTTTGAGCATGGAAGCCCTTGGGCGCAGGTGGCCGGCGGTGAGTTCTGGAGGTCCCCGTTTGGTATTTGGATGCACTGCATGGCCTTGAAGGACTCTGGCTCCTGCTGCAGCACAGGCCCGCTGATCACCAGGCCCCCTGTCCGCCCGGACCCCTTATGCCGCCCATGTGCTCCTTTTGCTCGGAGAGTTTCCATGCGTTTCAAAAATGATTTGGCCCTGGTCCTGCTGGTTTTCTCATTCTTTGGGTGGAAAGCATGGTTGAGAATGTCTTTGGGGGACTGTGGGAGGTTGCTGCTCACTGCAGTGGCATCCAGCATGACCGGGCTGCCGTCAGGGCAGGACTGCCGGGAGCAGTCAAATGCCTCCCGACTGGTGCCCTGGCTGCCCAACTGGCTGCGGCTGTCACTCCCGCCACTGCTCTCACTGTGGATGGAGCAGACCTCGGGCTCGCTCAGGTCTGTGAGGACACTTTCACTGCTGGTCGTATTTCTCATCCTAATGTCTCCTGATGACCCATTTCTGTCTCCCCCAGGAAACAGTGTGTGGAGGTCATCCACACGAGACCACCGGCGGCTGGTTCTTTGGAAAGTCCATTTGTTACTGATACAGAGATCTTCCTCATCGGAGTCGTCACCCTGAAAAACATTGAGGATAACATGTATTGACAGGCAACTCAGATGCAATGGGAAATTTAGGGGCGCACAGGCTGTGTGCTCCCACCTGCTCTCCCTTTTTTCTTCCCTTTCCCGGGTGTCTTCTGGGTTTCTTGGGTGCCTGTACTCAGTGCTTCCACCATCGTTCACTATCCTGCACACCCTCTTCCTCCCTGATGGCTAGAGGGTCTCCTCTTAACCTGCCAAGCTTTCTTCTTTTCAATTTTCATAGAGTTTCTGCACAGTTCCTTCCTCTCTAAGAAGCTTTCCTTGACTGATTACAAAGAAGGTGTAATTACCATCTGACTAGACAGTCTAAATCTAAAACATCTGTGGTTCTCTTCTTCACACAGAAACTTAATCCTGCCAAAGTAGGCACTTACTTCTTTTCTGAAACATCTTCGCTGATCTCCAGAGCCATATTTTCAGCTTCCCTTTTCTGAACCTCAAAGTCAGTATATCTCAAAGTGCACACTCCTTACCTTCATCTTCCCAACTAGATTGTTAAATGAACAGCAAAACTATGTACTGGATTCCTGTACGTAGAAACTTGGGAGCCCTTCTAGAGATCACGAGTTGAGGAGAATCCGATCCAGCCAGCTCTGCTAAGCCAGCCCTTTTGTTTTCAATCTACTCTGAACCCCCATGCCTTTGGCAGGGAACACACCTTCAGGATGCGGCACCTACTTCTTTGCCTGTCTTATACTCTGCTCCTCATACATTTATGTTACCTGTCTGGGTTCTGCCTGAATTTGCATCCCCTGAGAAATGACAGTCTGGGTTCCCTGAGGCCAAAGATGACCTTGTATATCTTTGCAAATCTCTCCAGCCCAGTGGAGACCCTGACTTCAAGCATATAAATGATAATTTCCTTCCAAGATGAACTAAGTCACCAGCTCCTTCCTCCTCCTCACTATGCATATTACCAAGGCCCAACTCAGATGATTTTCAAATCTGCTCCCTCATTTGTATCTATTCCCATTCTCTTTGTGTAGACCCTTGGCACCTCTGTCTGGGTCTGTTATGGTTGAAACCTGGCTAGAATCCTGTCTTCAGTGTCTCCCCCATCTCAACAGCTCTCCACAGTGTAATCCAAATATGATCACATAATTTCCCAGTTTAAAAGCCATCAGTGTTTCTTGTGTGGCACTCAAAGCCCTTTCACCCTGACTGTAATATACTGACTTTGCTTGCTTCCTTTTAGCCATGTCTTCCAATTTCCCTGCACTCTGTCCTGGCCCACAGCCACCCCACAACACTCAGCTCTGTTACAGGATTAAGAGCCTAACAGGATATATGTGGCCCACTGCCGAGAATGTCCTTTCCTGGTCCCTGGCCATTCTTGGGTACTTGGGGTGTTCGTCTCACATGTCACATTTTCTTTGAAGCCTTCCCTCACTGCTCTCAGCAATGACTATCTTCTCCCCTGCATTCCTATAGCATTTGGATCAGACCTTTCCTGTAGCAGTTACTCTAATGATAATGGAAGCTTGTGTTACATGCACCCATTTTCAATCATTACAGGTAAGCTCATCAACAGTAGGGTCTGTGTTTCTGTTTTATTCATATTTATATCCTCCCCAATGCCAACCTCATAGTAACTGCTCAATAATTTTTTCTTAATTGAATTTACTATATTTTACTTTGGTATCTGGTGCTGAGACCCAGGTCTAAGCACTAATAGTACCAGTTAAGAGCTTATGAGACTGTACAGAGTTGCTACCTCTCTCCAAAGTTTCTATCACTTATAAAATGGGACTAAACACAGACCCTGCCTCATGGGTTCCCTGAGGGGATTAAATGAGATAAAGCATTTAGTAGTCCCTTATTGAGGAGCATTTGTTTATTTGTTATTTTCCAATGTTTGTTCAACTGCTTATTTATTGCCATTTAAGATTGCTTATCTATCATTTTACATATCTAGCAGCCACCTTAACTCCCCTTAACTTTGCAATTCATTCTGTTCTCAAGGAAAAGTAAACAGATGCTCAGTCAGTATATATTGAAGAGATCCCCATTCTTGTTTATTTCTTGAAAATCTAGATTCATATGAGTTAGACTAAATGACAAATTAGAACATTCAAGTATAAGGTGGAAGAAAGTACAAAACTAAGGTACTAACAGAGAATTCCATATATTTGGGGTCATGGTGGGAAACTAGCTTTGAGTTTTAATTAAAAAAGTTATATAAATCTTTGGCAAAAGAGTTTAAAAAGTTGTACAAGTGGAAAAAAGGCAAGATTCTGGGATGATGACTCAAAATTATACTACCTCTGTACCATTTTCTACTTTCCCTTTTCTTGTGATTAATACAACAAAACCCGACATCTGACAGCCATTATATATCAGGCACCATGATAGGTTGAAGGCTGGGTTTTGAATTTTCATATCACATTTCAGGAAACCAGTGAGGGGTAGTTGATATGAAGTAAGTATTCTGAAAAAGCCCTGTTAGCAAATAGTTTTTTATTATTTATTTATTTATTTATTTATTTATTTATTTATTTATCTATTTTAAGAGGGCAGTGTCACTGGCCCTCATGTGGGATCCGACCCGGGGCCGCTGGCGACCCAAGCCAGCTCTTAACCAATGCGCCACTTGGCCGGCCCAGCAAATAGTTTTTGAGAAGGCAAAAGAAGGATATGCTTTTAAAGAAATTGTAGATATTTTAAAATAGAAACTACAATATTTAGTGTTGGCTTCAATAAGCTCTCTGAAGCTAGCCCAAACTAGGATACTGATGCTATAAACCATATACTATTGGGTTATTGGGAAAGTCATGATGTATTTTTCTATGTTTTTCAATGCAAAAATGAGTCATGACTTTTCCGACAACCCAAAAGTTGGATAAGGACTCCTTTATTTTGGTTAAGAAAAGATGCCAAGCTGGACTCTGTGGACTGGGAATGGAAAGCCTGCCTCTGTCTGCTAGGGTTTAAGAGCTTATTATATGAGCTTTGGGCAACAGAAAGATATTTACAACCCAACCAAGGCATGTGAAAAGTGGTAAACTCCTGGAAAAAAAAGGCAAACAGTTCAGGGAAATTTTTCAGTATTTAGATCATTTGAACCAAAACAAACAAACAAAAAAACCCCAAAGCAATAATAAACAAAAACAAGGCAAAACAAACAAACAAACAGAAAACACCCTTTCTCCTTAGCCCCTTGTGCATACAATTATCATAGTATGTCCCAAAGGGTATTGACATGATTCTCTATCTCTCTATCTTTGTTTTCTTCTTGCAGGTTCTTTCAAAATACTGATAGTGACATGCAATAAGAAATACATTTTCCATCACAACTCAATTGCACATATGCATATTACACTAAATAAATAACTAAATTCATGCTATAATAATTATCCTTGTTTATATTCTAATATTTCTTATTAAAGTATAGTTGACATACATTATATCAATTTGAAGTGTACAACAGTGATTTATATACTTTACCATCTGATTATCATAAATTTAGTAACCATGTGTCACCATACAAAGTTATTATGATATTGTTGCTTATTTTCCCTGTGCTTTACATCACATCCCCATGACATTTATTTTATAACTGGAAGCTTGTACCTCTTATTTCCCTTTACCTTTCTCATCCATCACCCCACCCTCCTCCTGTCTGGCAACCACCAGTTGTTCTCCATATCTCTGAGTCTGTTTCTGTTTTATTCAAAAAAAATTCCATGTATAAGTGAAATAATATGGTATTTGTCTTTCTCTGTCTGACTTATTTCACTCAGCTGTACTCTAATATTTTATAATCTAATTTAGTCTGTCTCCTTTTTGTTGTTGTTGTTGTTTGTGACCCACCAAATTCATCTGACAACCCATCAATGTGCCATGATCCACAGTATGAAAAATACACTGCACTAGAGTTTAATTTTTTTATACACTCTGGGTCCAGCAGATTACCAGGTATGTAGCAGGTCCTCCAAGCAATTGTGGAAGCATATTATACTTATTGGTTAGGAGGTGATCAGTTTGATCAGTCTTTTGAAGCTAAAAATAAATAGTTTTATTATTTAGAAATGCAAAATGGAAATCTCTAGGAGTCAGATATCTTTATGAGAAAATGAACATGAAACTAACCTTATCCTTCTATCTCAGTAGTTCAGTAGACCATGAAAATACTGTGGGCATAGGGTGTCTGGGCTTCAGCGAGAGAACTAACAAGGCTCCCCTGACATGGTTGTGGCTGCAACAGCTACCTGTGCTGGATGCTACAGAGTTTTGTTAGTAACTGACTGAGTCACTAACTCCACCAAAAAGTCTGATCAAAAGACAGAAAGCAACTAAAGAGAGATCTTTGGAAGATGCCTCAAAATTATCCATTTTAACAATAACTTAAATGAGCCAGGAGAATTCATGTTTTTAAAATGTAAAGATGACACAAGGTCATTCATGAAGTGATCTTGAGTAAGGCACCCTTCTTGAGGCTCAGTTTTCTCAGCTGTAAAATGGAAATGATTAAACACATGTAGCATGGTTTGTCAACAGAACAAAGTGAGATTTTATGTGAAAATGCCACATAAACTTTAAAGTGCAAGACAAACCTAATTGTTGTTAGAGACAGGCAATATGGAGATGGATAAAGATCTTCACAGGATTGAGGATGACTTGCTAATAAGGTTACATTTCATGAAGTCCCTAACATTAAAAATCAAGTAGAGGATGTGCAGAATGGAACAGACTTGGTATACCAGCAGTTACTATTCATTGCTTCAGCAGTTACTATTCATAGCTTCAAGAGTTGTAGCAGATTTAAGTCTAAAGTGAGTTGACCATGTAATATGGCCACCAAACTAAGTCACCAATGTCACGATGCGTGACCAGAAGCTTAGATCTCAAAACTGAGAAAGCTGGAGCTCCACTGTGCTATGCACTGGTCACATACATCAGAAACAAAATGTTCCAAGTGCCACATTTTAAGGGGCACGTGGGAAACGGTGTATTTTTAGAGAAGAGTAATCAGAATGGCTGAGGTTCTAAGAGCCACAATCTTCCGTGAAGGATGATTGAAAAAACTAATAGTTTGGTTTAAAAATTAGGAATTTCAGAGCAGTGCTACTTTAAGTGTGGTCAAGGGCCTGCCAGTCCCCAAACTTACCTGTCTTCAAAGAGGTAAGTATAAACATTGAGAGTAAGCAGTAATGTTTGCTTTGGCAAGGCTGTGCTACTCAAGTTCATGATCAGTGACATGTCTTACTGGACAGGGTAGAGTCCAGTCTGGGTGTAGTGAACAATGTGTACATTTCAAGATTAGTTTATCTACCATAATTCAAAGTGTATAATATACAGGAGCTGTTGTTTCACAGAAAGATAATTATAGGAATTGGCTTGTGATGAAGGATTAAAGATGAATTTTGAAAATATAGCACTACTTATTTAATTGAGAAAAAAGAATACCCTAAGCTTTTAAAAATGACTTTCAAATCTCTTCTTTGATTCTAGTCAATATTCTCTGTGAGACTTTTCTTTATGATGATTAGTATTAAAACAAAGAAACATTTTAGATATATACATTCCTTCCTGTGAGTAATGTTGTCAATCCAATCTAAATTAGATAATGAACAAGAAACTCACTGTCATGAATACTCAGAGTCATAGTATTTGATCAAAGTCTGAGTATAGGCACTTAATATGGGGAATTGTTATTTCAAAGTAAACTTTTTTTTAGTTATGACAGCTGAACAACAAAAAAATTCTTCATATTAATTGCCTATTTGTACCCTCAACAAAAATGTGAATTTTGTAATTTTTTTCAATTTCCCATTATATTTGTTTTGATTATATTTATTGAAATGCAATTTTGTGTCTGTTGAGTCTAATAATAAAACATTTAGGCTTCTATTTTTCTAAAACTCTTTTCATTTCATAGTTCTTGTATTAAATTTTACAAAAGTATCTTGGGCAATGACACACCAGAAATTAAAAACAAAACAAAACCAACAGTGTTTGAGTTTTTCAAATTCACCACAGGCACTTTGAGAAACTTTTGTTCTAGACATAGCAGAGGTAAGAGAATTTTCTGGAAAGCATCATATAGTAAATATCTTAGGTTTACAGGCCAGGTAGTTTCTGTCACAACTACTCAACTCTGCTGCTGTAGCCAAAAGAATGGGTGTGACTTCATTCCAATACAACTTCCTTTACAAAAACAGGAGCAGTAGTTAGCTGACCCTCCCTCCTCCATGCCTAGAGGACAGACTTGATGGGTTGCTGTATAAAAGAGGAAGTCCATACAAATCTCTGCTTCTCTAGAGAAAAGAGCTGGAATCAGATGGGCAAGTGTACACTGAATCAGCTTTTAGCTTATTAAACTTTGAGTAACTAGAATAAAACAAATTGCCTTGCAATGTAGTAAACTCATCATGTCTAGATGCTCATGAGCAAAGGCTGAGTGAACCGTGAGGGATGAGCTAAGAAGTAAATCCTGTCGTGGATGGGAGGCTGGAAAAGATGATGGAAGGTCCTTTCCAGCTCAAACATCCTATGGTTCTAGGACATTCACATGCAATTACCTTCAATTCAAGACTGTAATACTCTCTAGTCACGTGAGTGGTGGAATAAAATGTAATTTTTCTCTCATTTGACTCTGTTGTTGGGAGCTGCCAGGAGGTGTCTCATTTGGTGGGAGATGCAGGGATATGAAAGGCAGCGTGGTGGTGGTGCGGGGGTGTGGAGGTGGGGGCCTGGAGAACAGGCCCATGGACAACTGTAGCTCCATGGAAATGCTGATGGCATCCAGGCCAGGAGATGTGGCAAGGTGGCAATTAGTGATGGCTTCTGTGTTGCTGTCCATCTTTGTCATGATGTCAGAGAGCTTTATGAAAACTATAACTTTAACCAGAACCGTCTTTAAAAGCCACTCTTTCTCTCGTGGTAAATCTTAGATAGGCATGCTGTGTGCGTATGTGTGCTTCTCTTTCCTCATTTAACAGACAGCCTACTGGAGTCTTCAGTCTCTGACTCTAACTTTGAATAAAAATCACATCACATAAACACTAATTATAATTAGGGGATTTCAGTATTGTCATAAAGTAAGTGAAATTTTTGTGGGTGATAATACAGAAGAAACACTTTATTATTTCTTGGGCCTTGTTTTTTATTTAGATAATGGTCCAATGTTTGGCTTTTTCTAAAAAATGAGAACATTCTTAGCTGAAATTATATATTCCTCAGAGACAACTATCAACCAAACACTGCAAAAGGAAGCTTATTGTCTTTGTTTAAACAGAACAGGAGCCCACATACTTAAGTCCATAGCTGCAAGAGGCAGCTAATGCATAGCTACAGAGAAATTTAGAAGTTATCTTCCACTAAGTTAACTGGAGCTGAGTGGCCGTGTTGGCCTGTCCAGAAGCACAAATGTGCCATTTGCAATGCTGCATGAGGAGGAGCCTGAAGCCAGAGGCAAGGGGTGGCTGGTGTCCTCAGGTTCTCCAGAAACGCTAGTTGGCTGGGTTTTTAAGTCTTTCAGTGAGGCTCATGGCCAAGCTTGAGAACACTCTCTCCACCTAAGGCTCCCAGAGACAGGAAGGTAATCTTGAATATTTGAAAGACCACTTTTTTCTTTTTCCATGAGAAAATCTTGTGGTACTGTCTTGTGGGAGGGCAGGTTTGATTTCATTTTTCCTAGTGGCATTTGATGGATAAGAAAAGTGCACGCCTACCTAAGTATGAGTGAGGCTTCATCATCCTCATCTGTTTGTATACTTTTTTTTTCCTTTCTTGGGTCAACCCACCAAACTTTTCAGATTCAAATGAGAAGAAAATGCAAAGCAGAGCAATGAGATCCATGACTCTGAGAGATCCAGAGACAAATTTCCATGAAGACATTAAATAAATGGTGGACTTTAGTATAGATGGCAAGAAGCATCCCTCTTCTAAAAACAATAATAACAATATACAACTGTATGGATTGCTGAGAAAACTCTTCCAGGGACAGAAGCTCACTCAGGGTCCCCTATGTTTCTGAGTACCTTTAAAAAGCAAGGAGGGTTTCAAATCCAGCCTTGCTATTTCAAAGTGGTTTGGGGCAAGTTACTACGTTCTCTGTCCTTTAATTTCTGCATCTGTGACATGGGGTTTATGATGAGGAATAGTGAGTCACACACAATAAGCAGTGCGTGAGTGTTTGTTCCCCACACAAACCATGGAGTCAGCACACACAGACCTTTCATAGGCCCAAGAGCTCCAAGGGGAGAATAGTAACTGTGGCCCCAGACAGGCCATTTGGGGATGATTTTCAGCAGAATTAAGCATGTCAGGGCCTCTGCAGATTAGATGAGGATTATATTTTTATTTTTTGTATTGCTTAAATTATGGATGTAGCTAGAGGAAATGCTGCTGTCTTAGTTTTCTTCTAATAAACTAATTCCAACAGGCGTTGAAGGGCCACATGGGGCTCGGTTCTCAAGTTTCACTTCCTATTTTTGATCATTTGGCTTATTCCTGGTCCGTATTTATTATTTTATACATATATTATATATAATATGTGTGTGTGTATATATTTTGTTTGTTTTTTCCGGTAAAATGAAGGAGTAGCCTATGGCAGGAACGTGCCACCACACAGTGTCTCCTGCATAGTTGCTGAGACCATCGTCCCAGATGCTGGCCATGATTGAAAGTCACAAGTGGGTGGAGAACACACGCTGGAATTATTTATTTGAAAACTCAGGCTGCAACTCCCCCATTTACCATGTGAAAACCAGTATTTTATTCAAGTGCACGCCCTGGCGAGGTCTACAGCTAGGTCAGAGCTGTAAGGATGTGTGGCTCTCTATCTGACATAAGGAATAAATTAAGAACATCAGAGTACTGAAGTGACCAATTTACAGAGGAGCTTTTGTGAAGGCAACATGTAAATAGTCTAACAAATGTTATTCAAGCCTATGTTACATATAGGTTTCAAAAAGGTGGTGATAGGGCAAGAATATAATCACTCCACTTGGTTGAAAACAAATCATGTCATTAGTTTTGGGCATTTTCTTTTCTTTTGTATTTTTTCGCAATA
This sequence comes from Aselliscus stoliczkanus, assembly GCA_033961575.1. Classification (NCBI taxonomy): domain Eukaryota; kingdom Metazoa; phylum Chordata; class Mammalia; order Chiroptera; family Hipposideridae; genus Aselliscus; species Aselliscus stoliczkanus. The sequence goes on along the minus strand of CM066727.1, from coordinate 98,872,193 downwards.
CACTGAAGCTAAAAGTCTGTATAGGCAGCTGTACAGACCAGCCACACTTTTGACACACAGGCTTGGCTATGCTCAGTTTAATAAGAACCATGTGTTACAATCAAAACAAGATCTGACCCTCATGCTTCAAATAGTATGTACGCTTCTCAAGGGCGCTATTCAGCCAGACAGCTGTTGGGACGTTTATTCCCACATTTTTAATTTGTCTTTGGCCTAGACAAATTGCTTGTGTTTTAATATTTCTCTGGATATTGTTTTTCACCATTTTAACTCCTTAGCTTAAATCTTTGGTTGCTAGTTCCAACCCCAAATTGTTTTTAAGGTGAGGTCAACCAAAATTCATTTGCTTTTTTTGGGGGGTGCTATTTTAGAGCAGAAATTCAAGCTAAAGTTATTTTTAAAGATTAGGTTACTCAAGAATGACTTAAAATCTACTGGGTTTAATGATTTCTTTGTGAAGACCAGGATAAAGAACACTTTCTTTTGACTCAAAGATGTTTTCTCTGCTTCTTCGAAGAACACTGAGGCTTGACTTGTTACATATTGGAGAAGTGAAATGAAGCAAAGTAGGTAATGGCTCAACCCTGAATTTCCTAAAAGGATCAATTCAGTGAAAAAGAGGGGTCTTTCAGCGTGAGCAGCCTCAGTTATGGAGTTAGAGATGCCTGAGGGTGAAACCCTGCTCTGCCACTAGTTTAAAAAAAAAAGAGCATGGATAAACGATTTAACTTCTTCAAGTTGTACTTTCTTTATCTGGGAAACAGAGAATCCCTACCTCAGTGGATTAAATGAATCATGTACATAACACAGCTCCTGGAAGACAGTAAGTGCTCAATAAAATACAGCTTTATTTTCAAACCGACATCTCCAACCTTATTATTCATGAGAAGTCCTAGAAGGGGGATGGAGTGTAGTGACTCTTAAAACTGAATGACACTGTCCTTGTGACTAGAGCAAAGTGCAAGGGGGAGAAGTGTGAAAGACGAGGCAGGCTCAGTATCTTCTTGTTATACTCTGCCCCCAACCCCTCGACCATTATGAAGTGAACTTGCCTGAGAATGAATGCATCTGGAAATGTACTTGAAACAAAATGCTGTTAGCAGGAATGGACCCACATACTCTTTCCTGCATTCTAGTAATCTCCTAATCATCATGGAATAACCGACTCTAAGATAGAGTGGATATTTACACATCCACAAACTTCCTAATTACCGTAAGGAATTACAACATTTTACATTTTTATACAAACCTACTGATAAAAAGTAAAGCAAAATGAGATGGTGAAACAAACAGATCTCAGCCTCGGTTTATAATGGACTTATTTAACCTTATGATGGCTATGATAAGATGGGATATTTGGAGAACAAACAGATGGTCGAGCCTTTCAGAATTTTACTCAGGTTGGTGTTCTTTTGAATCTATGAATGTAAGCTTCTTCTGGTAGCATACCCATGGTCTCAGGTGCAGACACCTACCTTTTTCCTTTGGAAGTTCACATCAAGTCTCATTGAGGCACACTTGTTCAATGTATTTAGTCGTCTGAAAAGAAAGAAAAATGTGATGATTGCTACCACTAAATTTTATTTCCAGTTAGCTAATTCTCATTCATTGCCATTTATGTCCCATGAAAGTACTGCACTCGCAGAAGCTTCCTTGTAGATTCCTTGTAGATTCTATAGAAGAATCCTTGTTTTCCAGCCTGTAGACCTGAGAGGACTCTGCAATGAAGCCTACCAATCTCCCTGCTTCCCTAATCTAAACCTGTCCCTTTCCAGGCTTCTCTTTCCACTGTTCTTGGAACCCATGGTCAATCATTTCAGCCACATTTTCACCAGCCTTTCAATTAGTTTGCCACCTTGATATTCTATTGCACTAGTCCCCAAATTTCAATGAACTCAACCATCTGTCTTCTCTCTTGCTCTTGGGCTGTTGGGTATAAGTGGAATAACTCACATTACAGCGCTGAATTATACATGTGATGGACTGAATTCTAACCCCCAAAACACATTTGAAGACTTAACCCCCAATGTGACTATATTTGGAGTACGAAGTAATTAAGGTTAAATGGGGTCATACGGTAACCCTAATCCAATAGAATTGGCATCTTTAAAAGAGACACCAGAGAGCTCTCTGTCTCTCAACCTACCATGTGAGGAAACAGTGAGAAGGGGGCTGTCTGCAAGCCAGGAATTGAGTCCTTATCAAGAAGCAAGCCATGCTGGCACCTTGATCTTGGACTTTGCATCCTCCCAAACTGAGAAAATAAATGGCTATTGTTTAAGACACCAGTCTGTGGTGTTTTGCTATGGCAGCCCATGTTGACTAATACATACATTTCGATTTCCATTCTCAGCTAGGTTTGCAAAATTCCTACCCAGCATTCCTTTCATTTTTTTTTCACAGGTTGGCTCCCAATCTCAAATCATGAAAAAGAGGTCAGTTCCTCAACAAATGACTTAGCCACAACTACCAATGATAAAATATAGCTTAATATAAGCTATTAGACATACATTCATTTACTAATCCTTTCATTTACCATTAAAAAGGTGTTCCTATTCTTTTCAAAGCTAATCCTTTAACCTAGTTTTTTATTTCAATGTCTACCACTTCATCTGAGAGACCTTGATGCCTCATTTACTCCCTCTCACCTCCACAAACTTGCCTCACTGCTTTTTTCTCTTTAAGCTCATCTCTGTGTTCAACACATTGACTAACCAATAAGTTAGCTACCTAAGTAACCATGATCAAGCACACTATCCATTTTCCTTCAATCTTATCTTTCCGTCAGGCAACTATACCAACTGCCCTGACCTCCCCTTCTTTTTTTTTTTTTTTGAGGGCAGTGTCACTGGCCCTCATATGTGGGACCGAACCATGGCCGCTGGCTTCCCAAGCCAGGGCTTAACCACCGCACCACTCAGCTGGCCTGACCTCCCCTTCTTTATACTGCTCAGTTTGCTGAGAATAGTCTCAGTTTTCATTAACTTCAACCCACTGCAATCCGGTTTCATGATATCCTCTTTGCAAATGGCTGTACTAATTTGTTTTATTTGGTTACTTTTTAAAAATCATAGTTATTCAATGTATATGGTTTAAAAATATCGAACATTAGCCCTCAGGGCCTTTTCCATGTACCACTCTCTTTGGAAGCAACTCTTTTAACTTTTTCTTTTTGTGTTTACCTCTAATGACATGTTTGCTGTTACTTCTTGATTTTTCAGTTTATTATCTATTTTTTAATATTAGTGATTTTTCAGTCATCTATTCCTTTGTTCATGAAAGATGAAGATTTATTTATTTTTACTGCCTATTCCCATCTCTCACCTCTCCCCACCCACATTTATACCCCTTACCTCTCATTACTATTGTTATATTACAATTTCATAATTTTTTGATAAAACAATATCCAGTGTTTGTTATATCTATGTAAATTCTATTCACACGTATATCACACTCTCATTACTCTTCCTTTTATTCTCAACTTCTCATTATGCCAGGAGTTAATAAACATCTTATTTATTTGTTTCTATAGTTTTCTATGTACTTAGCCCTAAATTCAAACTCAAACACTTTCCCAATTATCTAAATTTCTAAGCATGTTAAAACCTATCAGATAGTCTGTTAATTTAATTTCCTTGGAGACGTCTCTCTCAGAGCCTTCTAACCTGTTCTAGTTGGAGTTTGCCATTTTTAAATTTTTTTTTATCATGGGCTGATCGGATTTCTTAGAACTCAGATTCTCAGATTTCTCAGATTCTTCTTCAAGCATGTTTTCCAATATTTTGGAGCTGAGTTATAGAAGAGGCCTGGTAATCTCAATATTTAGAATGTAGGTAGGCTGTCTCTTAAGCCCTCATTTTATAAAGAATCTCCCACCTTCAACTATGTCTGATGTCCCTTAGTCTAGGGAACTTGCGTTTTAGTCCCTTCAGGGAGCATATATCTAGTCTTGGGCTGATGGTGGGAAGTGGTCACCTAAACATAGGTTGGGGGAGTAAACAAGGGCTCTAGCTACTTTAAAATAGATTTCAAACAATCTTCTTCTTTTTAGCTCACATTTAGCCTCATTTCCCATTTTTGAGCTTTTTAGGATTCTGTAGTGCCAACTGATTTATATTATGACTTCCTCCACTGGCCACTTGAGTTTTATTTTTCGGACTTGCTAAGTCCTCTACTTCATATTTCTGTTTTTCTTCTTTGAAAATTTTGTAGTTGTGAACTCCCTGTCTGGACATTTGTTTTTGTAAAGGAATGTCTCTGTAAATTAGTGGGGATTGAGAAGCAAGCAAATTCAGATGTCCAGCCTCCTATCTTTGACCGATTACCTTTTTTTGGTATTTGGTTATGCATAGATCTTAAGTTTTCAGTTTAATGAGTTTTGGCAATTGTAACTACCCTCAAATAAGGTAAAGAACATTTCTTCAACATCAGAAAGATCTCTTGTGCTCCTTTACTGCCAATTCTCTCCCCATCACATCCCCTCTCACCACCCCCAGGGGCAACCTCTTTCTGATTTCTATTATCCGTAGATTGGTTTTGTCATTTCTTGGTCATCATATAAATGGGATCATATAATATGTATATTTTGTGTGCCTGGCTTTTTTTTTTCACTCAACACAATGTTTTTGAGGTCGATCCATGTTGTTGAGTATAGCAGTGATCATCCCTTATTAATTACTGAGTAGTATTCCACGGTATGAAGATCATGATTGGTTTATCTGTGGTCTTGCTGATGGACATTTCAGTTTTTTCTAGCTTTACCAATGATTTTTCAGTCACCAAAATCCATGTTTTTTTTTTTTTTTTTTTTTTTAGCAAAGACATATTTGTAGCAATGGACACTAATTACCACTCACTGTTCCTTGAAACTCTTCTCATCTTTGGCATTCAAGATTATGAATTCTCTCCTCTCTCTAAACACCATCTTTTCCTGTCAATAAGTACTTGTCCCTTAACTACTGTTGCTTTTTTAGAATTCAGACTGCAGTCCTTTCTGTTTTACTCTGCATGGATAGACTGAAATATCTTAACTCATCTTAAAATAAATTAGACTCTGATGATGTCCCATCCTCTGTCTCTAGCCCAGACCCTCACCTAAGCCCAAAAGTTATATTTCTAGCTATTCACTAGCCTCACCCATTTTGGGGGTCTTTTTTGCCCTTTAAATTCAACTATCAAAACTGAACTCACTATTTCCTTCAAAACCTGTTTCTCCTGAAGTTTTGTCTTGATTACAAGTATAACCAAATAGGCTACCCAAACTGAAAAACAGTCATCTTGAGACTCTTCTTCAGGTCCACATTTGTTTCAATCACCAAGTCCTGTCAATTACACATCCACGATATTTTTGAAATCTTGCCTCTTCTTTTGTCCTAATTCAGTCCCTTCTTATCTTTTACCTAGAGTCAGGCAACAACCTCTTAATTGGTTTCACTACCACTTCAAATGCTTCACACTAAAACCAGTTCTACTTGTATTTCCCAACTTTTTATCATGCCACTCATTTACTTAAAAATATTTGATGATGTCCCTCATTTTCAGCCATCACCAATTTACCCATTGACTACATATTCATCAACTATAATAAGCAACTCTGGATTAGAAGCAGACCATTTAGTCAGACACTGTCTTCAGCGTGTTCTTGCCTTTTGCCCCTACAACTGACAGCCTATCTTTTTGGTCAGTTCCACGTGTGTTAACATTGATACCTAAGAGTGAAGCATGATGTGAGGAGTGAAATATATATATATATATATATATATGTATTTTTTTTTTTTTTTTTGCATTTGGAGGCTTTGAAATATAAGAACTTAAATAACTCAATGTTGCTCAATTTGCAACAGGTTTGTTTACAGAAGGGCTGCCTATTATTTGTAAAATTTATATATCTAACAAACTTGTTCTTCCATTATGGTTTGGAAGCACGAACAAATCATTTTATTCTGTGCAAAAGCTTTTGATCTTCTCAATATACAAAAGACATCAAAGGGCTCATCCTGTATATTCCACAAGCTTAGATATGCCTAATGCTTCCTAATTCACAGAAGAGGTTTATTTATTATTTTTTAAAGCTAGAGACTAATTAGATTTGACTACCTAGATTTTATCTCCTTTTATCTCCCCTGAAGTCAGGTATTTGCCTGAACCTTAACTTAAGAATTACTCCTTTACTGGGAGAAAATATTAGCAAAACATATATCTCATAAAGTACTTGTTTGCAAAATACATCAAGAATTCAAATTCCATAATAAGTCAAACAACTTGATTTTGAAAAATGGGCAAAATATTTGAACAGACAGTTCTGAAAGAAGATATACAAATGGAAAATAAGCATATAAAAATGCTCAACATCACTTGCCATGGGAGAAATACAAATTAAAATAACAACATACCACTACATACAATAGAATCCCTAAATTAAAAACACTGACTATACAAGGTTTAGCAAGTATGCAGAACTACTGAAACTTCCAAAGGGGTACAGTTTGGCATTTTCTTATAAAATTAAACATATTCTTAGCCTCACTCAGCAATGCTACTCTTAGTTATTTATCCAAGATAAAATAAATCACACATCCATATAAAGATTTGTACTTTAATGTTCATAGCAGTGTTATTTATAAAATAGACAAAAAGGGAAAATATCCCAAATAACCCTCACTGGATGTAATAATTGGCAAATGGATGTAATAATTGTGGCATATTCATACAATGAAATGCTCAATAATACAGCATCACCTATCGATATGTGAAACAACATGGATGACTCTCAGAGGCATTATGCAAAGTGAAAGAAACTAGACATAAAAAGCATACATACACTCTATGATTGCATTTATACAAAATTTTAGAAAAGGTAGAATTGTAGTGACAGAAAACTGTATTGTGATTGCTAATGCCAGCAAGAGAGGACTTTTTGAAGTAATGGAAATGTTCTAGATTATGATGGTGGATATTTACATAACCATACAGTTGATAAAGCTCATCAAACTGTATATTACTTTAAGTTGGTGATTTTATTTGTATGTAAATTATACTTCAATAAAGCTGAATAAATAATGCAACTGAGTGACATCAATGGAAATGATGAAGTAAAGATCTCCAAAATGCTGCTCCTCCATAAAAGCAACAAGAATACTGGCAGGAATTGTCACAATAAACTTTTAAAGAACTCTAGAAATTAATAAAGACTTGTAACAATTCCAGTACTGTTGAGAAATGGTTAAGTCTATGTAAGAAGAGTGAGCTTTGTGGTATTTTTTTTTTTGAGGGCAGTGTCACTGGCCCTCATATGTGGGACCCAAACCAGGGCTGCTGGCTTCCCAAGCCAGCACCTAACCACTGTGCCACTCGGCCGGCCCACTTTGTGGTATTTGAACTTGCCCTATTCCACTGTTGCTTTCCCCAGCTCTACAGGAGCTCTGAAAAACAACAGCATCACAATCAGAGTGGCTGTGCAAACCAACAGCCTAGCAGCCACTGCAGAGGGAAGAATGGGTTTGATCTCCCCAAAAGCTCCATTATTAAAGAACTGTCATTATCTGAGCTGTCTGGCAAGTCTCTGAATGCCCCTATTCTCAGGGCTTGTTCTTTATTTAACCTGATTCTGAGCTTATTACCAAGAACAGCTTTTTTTCCAGGGTGTTTGTCAAAGTCAATCAGTGGCAATTATTTAACATCACAGCTGCCTGAAATGTTGATTGCAGTTGGGCCAAACAAGATGTGAATCAAAAAAAAAAAAAAAGGAATATAGCAAAGGAAATGAGATGTCCATAGGGGACACAGACAAATTTGACATATTCTTAGGAACCTAGAAAGCCAAGCACATATGAAGAACTGTGTGCATACTCAGGAAAGACCTGAGAAGTTCCCAATTTCTCACCTTGTTCTGACCTTGGTGATTGGCACAAGCACAAAGTAAAGGCTAAGGCGAAGCCATCAACTTCCTTCTGGAGCGTTAAAACCATAGCCCAATATACACAGAGCCCCTTGACAAAGGCTGGGGGATATAGTGGTTCAAGACATTTAAGGAAATCTCTGTTCAATCATATGCTGACCACTAAGCTAATCAAGTGGAGACAACAAATGATTCAGGCTTTAAAGAGTTTAGTTAAGAAAAGTAACTAAACACACAGCAACAAAAAGAAACCTTGGGGAAAGGGAATCTTATTTTGAGATGTTATAATGTTTAAAATGTCTACTTTTAAACAAAAAATTACAAGACAACAAGCTGATTCTGAAGTTTATATGGAGAGGCAAAAGACCCAGATTAGTCAATGCAATATTGAAGCAGATCAATAAAGTTGGAGAGTTGACACTATTCAAGAGCAAAACTTACTCTAAAGCTTCAGAAATCCAGACAGTGTGCTAGTGGTGAAAGAACAAACAAATAGATCAATGGAACAAAACAGAGAGGCTAGAAATAGACCCATACAAATATAGTCAATTGATCTGTAACAAAAGAACAAAGATAATACAATGGAAAACAGATAGGCTTTCAACAAATGGTGTTGAAACAACTGAACATTTCCATGCTCCCCCTGGCAAAAAAAATCCATCTAGACACACAGACCTTACCCCCTTCACAAAAATTAACTCAATATGGATTATAGACCTAATTGTAAACACAAAATTCTATAACTCCCAGAAAATAACATAGGAGAAAATGTAGAAGACCTTAGGTTTGGTGTTAACTTTTCAGATACAACACTAAAGACATGCTCTGTAAAAGAAATAATTGATAAACTGGACTTTATTAAAATTGAAAACTTCTCTGTGAAAGACATTGTCCAGTGTATGAAGATACAACCCATAGAGTTGGAGAAAATATTTGCAAAAAACATAACTCATAAAGAACTGCTATCTAAAACATACAAAGAACTCTTAAAACTCAGTAATAAGAAAGACAACCCAACTAAAAAATAGGGAAAAGATCTGAACAGGTCTCTCCCCAGAGAAGATATACATGTGGCAAATAAGCATATGAAAAGATGTTCAACATCATATGTTATTAGAGAGCTGAAAATTAAAATAACCATAAGATATCACCTATTAAAATGACAAAATTCTAAAATATTGACAACACGAAATGCTGGTGAGGATATGGAGCAACAGGAATGCTCATTCATTGTGGTACAGCCACTTTGGAAGAGAATTTGGCAGTTTCTTGCTGCCAAACATACTCTTACCATAGGATTGAGTGATCACACTCCCTGGTATTTACTCAGATGAGGTGAAAACTTATTTGCACTCAACAACCTGCACAGGAATGTTAACAGCAGTTTTATTCATAATTGTGAAAACTGGGAAGTAACCATAATGTCCTTTAGTAGGTGAGTGGAGAGATAAATGGTGGTATAATACATCCAGATAATGGATTATTACCCAGTGCTAAAAAAAAAGTGAGACATCAAGCCATAAAAAGACATAGAGGAAACTTAAGTGTATATGATTAAGTGAAAGAAACCAGTGTGGGAAGGCTACATACCAGGTGATTCCAACTATACAACATTCTGGAAGAGGCAAAACTATGGAGACATTAAAAAGCTCAGTGGTCTCATGTTAGGCCACAAAACAAGTCTCAATAAATTTAAGAAGATTGAAATCATTTCAATTGTATTCTCTGACCACAATGCTATGAAACTAGAAATCAATTATAAGAAGAAATCCGGGAAGCTGACAAATAAATGGAGGCTAAACAATATGCTATTAAATAGTGAGTGGGTCACAAATGAGATCAAGGAGGAAATCAAAAGATACCTTGAGACAAACGAAAATGAAAACACCACGACCCAAAATCTCTGGGATGCTGCGAAAGCAATCCTAAGAGGGAAGTTTATAAGAGTGCAAGCCTACCTAAAGAAGGAAGAAAAATCTCAAATCAACAGGTTATCCTTACACCTAAGGGAACTGGAAAAAGAACAGCAAAAGAGGCCCAAGGGGAGTACAAGAAAGGAGATAATAAAGACCAGAGCAGAAATAAACAATATAGAGAACAGAAAAACAATTCAAAAGATCAATGAAACCAAGAGCTGGTTTCTTGAGAAGATAAACAAAATTGACAAACCTCTAGCAAGGCTCATCAAAAAAAAAAAGGGAGAGGACTCAAATTAGCAAAATCAGGAATGAAAGAGGGGAAATGACTACAGACATCACAGAAATACAAAAAATTCTAAGAAATTACTATGAGCAACTATATGCCAACAAATTTGACAATCTGGAAGAAATGGATAATTTTATAGAAGCATACAACCTTCCAAAGCTAACGCAAGAAGAAACAGAAAATCTAAATACCCTGATTACTACCAAGGAAATTGAATCAGTAATCGACAAGCTCCCAAAAAACAAAAGCCCTGGACCAGACGGCTTCACAAGTGAATTTTATCAAACATTCAAAAAAGAACTATCACTTATTCTTCTCAAACTATTCCAAAATATCCAGATGGAGGGAAGGCTCCCAAACTCTTTTTATGAAGCCACTATCACCCTGATTCCAAAACCAGATAAAGACATCACAAAAAAGGAAAACTGCAGGCCAATCTCCCTGATGAATATAGATGCAAAAATTCTCAATAAAATATTAGCAAACAGAATTCAGCAATATATTAAGAAGATCATACATCATGATCAAGTGGGATTCATCCCTAGTGCGCAAGGCTGGTTCAACATCCGTAAATCAATTAATGTGATACACCACATCAACAAAATGAAGGATATAAGATCACATGGTCATCTCAATAGATGCAGAAAAGGCATTTGACAAAATCCAACAGCCATTTATGTTAAAAACCCTTAGCAAAGTGGGAATACAGGGATCATATCTCAACATAATAAAAGCCATGTATGATAAACCTACAGCTAACATCATACTCAATGGGGAAAAGCTAAAACCATTCCCCTTAAGATCAGGAACAAGACAAGGCTGTCCACTTTCTCCTCTTTTATTCAACATAGTTCTGGAAGTTCTAGCCACAGCAGTCAGACAAGAAAAAGAAATAAAAGGCATCCAAATTGGCAAGGAAGAAGTAAAATTGTCATTATATGCAGATGACATGATAGTGTATATAGAGAACCCCAAAGACTCCATCAAAAAACTATGGAAACTGATAGACGAATTCAGTAAAGTAGCAGGATATAAAATCAATGTTCAGAAATCAGTGGCATTTGCATATACCAATAATAAACTAACGGAAAGAGAAATTAAGAAAACTGTCCCATTTACAATTGCGTCAAGAACTATAAAATACCTAGGAATAAATTTAACCAAAGAAGTAAAAGATCTGTACTCAGAAAATTATAAGACACTGAAGAAAGAAATCATAGAAGATACAAATAAATGGAAACACCTACCATGCTCATGGATAGGAAGAATTAATATAGTTAAAATGTCCATACTGCCTAAAGCAATATATAGATTCAATGCAATTCCTATCAAACTACCAAGGGCATTTTTCACAGAAATAGAAAATATAATCCTAAAATTTATATGGAATCATAAAAGACCCAGAATAGCCTCAGCAATTCTGAGAAATAAAAACAAAGTCGGGGGATCACGCTACCAGACATCAAAACCTACTACAAGGCCACAGTAATCAAGACAGTTTGGTATTGGCATAAAAACAGGCACATCGATCAGTGGAACAGAACAGAGAGCCCAGAAATAAATCCAAGCATTTACGGACAGTTAATCTATGACAAGGGAAGCAAGAATTTACACTGGAGTAAAGATAGTCTGTTCAATAAATGGTGCTGGGAAAATTGGACTGACACATGCAAAAAAATGAAACTGGATCATCTTCTTACGCCTTATACAAGAACAAATTCAAAATGGATTAAAGACTTAAATGTAAGACCTGAAACCATAAAAATCCTAAAAGAAAATATAGGGAGTACATTTGCAGACATTACCCAGAGCAATATTTTTACTGATACATCCCTACGGGCAAGGGAAGTAAAAGAAAAAATGAACATATGGGATTATATCAGACTTAAAAGTTTTTTTCACAACAAAGGAAACCATTAATAAAACAAAAAGGAAGCCTACTGAATGGGAGAATATATTTGCCAACAATATATCTGATAAGGGGTTAATATCCAAAATTTATAAAACACTCATGAAACTCAATACCAAAAAAACAAACAACCCAATTAAAAAATGGGCAGAAGATATGAAGAGACATTTCTCTAAAGAGGACATACAGATGGCCAACAGGCATATGAAAAAAAGTTCAACCTCACTGGTCATTAGGGAAATGCAAATAAAAACCACCATGAGATACCACCTCACTCCAGTCAGAATGGCTATCATCAACAAATCAACAAACAACAAGTGCTGGCGGGGCTGTGGGGAAAAGGGGACCCTGCTGCACTGTTGGTGGGACTGCAGATTGGTGCAGCCACTATGGAAGTCAGTATAGAAGTATCTCAAAGAACTGGAAATAGAGCTACCGTTTGACCCAGCAATTCCACTCCTAGGTATTTATCCTGAAAAAACCAAGACACTTATTCAAAAAAAGTTATGCACCCTTATGTTCATAGCAGCACAATTTACAATAGCTAAGACTTGGAAACAACCAAAATGCCCATCAGTAGATGACTGGATTAAGAAACTGTGGTATATTTATACAACGGAGTATTACTCAGTTATAAGGAAGAATGAAATCGGGCCATTTGCAATGATATGGATGGACTTGGAGACTATAATGTTGAGTGAAATGAGTCAGTCAGAGAAGGACAAATACCATATGATCTCACTCATATGTGGAATCTGAAAAACTATGAATGAGCAAAGTAAACAGAAACTGTCTCATAGATATAGACGAAAAATCAGGGTTGCTAATTGGGAGAGGAATGGGGATGAGGGAGAAGGGGAAGGGATTAGACAGCAAAAACAGGCAACTACAATATTGCCACTGGGATATGAAAAACAGTTTGGGGAATATAATTAATAATGTTGTAAATATTATGTGGAATGTCAGATGGTCATAGGTCTTGTTAGGGAGACCATTTCATGGATGGAGTAGAGGTTTGATCACTGCACTGTATTACTAAAGCAGAGGTGGTATACCTACTGTAATTGAATCTATATAGATAGTCATGGGATGTGGATTATACTGTGGAAGAGAGTTAGAGGAAGAGTAATAGATATATATGATATGGGGGGAGGAGTGGGGTGGTGAATTGGGGGTGGGGGGTTGTCACTTTGAGGGGTAAAATGTATAAATATTGCACTGTGTTGTACACCTGAAACTAATTAAAAATAAAAAATAAAAAAAATAAAAAAAAATAAAAAAAAAGCTCAGTGGTCTCCAGGGGTTAGAGGGGAGGAATAGTGAATAGTGAGAGCAAAGAGGACTTTTAGGGCAGAAAAACTATGCTGTATGATACTATAATGGTAGGTACATCTTATACATTTGTCAAAATCCATAGAATGTACAAAACCAAGAGTGAACCCTACTGCAAACTATGGATTTTTAATAATAATGACGTGTGTCAGTGTGGGTTCATCACTGTAATGCAGCACTCTGATTCAGGATGTTGATGGTCGGGGAGGTTGTATATGTGTAAGAAGAGGGGGGCGGAATATGGGAACTTGCTGTATTTTGAGCTCAAATTTGCTATAAACCCGAAAATGGCTCTAAAAATAAAGCCTAAGATATAGTCTTTGTTTTATTCTTTTAAAATTCATTTTGTTTGTTGGACTTTGAAATTATGGATGTAAAATGATCTGCACTTCTTTTCCTTTCAATCTACTTGCTTGTTCATTCTCAATCCTATCTTTTATCATCATTGATAAATTTAATTTATCATCATTGAAGACATCTTAGAAATTCTAGGTACAACCTCAAATATCATACACACAAACCATTCAATTCTTCCCTTCACAATGTATATGTCAAATCATCATGTTGAATACTTTAAATATCTTACCATTTTATTTGACAATTATACCTCAGTAAAGCTGGAAAAAAAAAAGAAATAGCTCATCCGTTTAGATGCAAAGTAAAAATATGACAGAGGAAAAACACTCCTTATGGTAGTCTGAAGCTAGGTAGACATTCCCAGCATGGTGTAGCCTCAGCCTATGATTTATAAACAATGTATTATAATTGGTAATTATATTACCGATGTAATATAAACAATGGCAGACTCTACATGAATACAAAGTGGATGAAACACAGATCCCAGAGAGATGTGAATGTCTCTTTAAGGACTGGCTGCCTCAGGTAAAAAAACATGTAACATAACAGAGGTATTCAGAGCATTTGATCAAAACCACTGTAAAATTCTGTGTGAGTGAAGCCAGTTTGCATTTAGGACAAACAGCATTGGTATTTGGTTGCCTCTAACTTACTATTAAGTAATAGAAAGCCGGAAAGATAATCTCAGTTGGTCTAACAATGGTTGCCTGGAAAACTGTTCTTGTTTGAATCAATTTTGATAATAAAATTTATTTGTTGCACGAACAGTGTGTTCCACTGGATTAGAGCCTCTTTTGAGACAAGAACCATAATATGTTCTTCTAATCCACATAAGGCCAAGCAAGGAATTTTACACATGCTAGTCTCAGTAGGTTCTTCTTGTTTAACTGGACATACTTTGACTATATTTGTCTGCATTTGTCCAATCAGTGGTTGACTTTAAGTAGTCACAATAGACCTTGTATAGTCAGAATAACAGAATTATTCTCCCTACTGAGTATGACAGGCTGAGAGCTGCATCTCATTTGCATTCCTAATGCCCAGCATAGGCGCTAGCTCAGAGCAAATCTACTCAGGCAGTGTTTGCAAAGGAAACATAAGACCTTGGCAGACACCAGAGACCATTTGGTCTGACGGTTCTCTTTTCAGATGAGGAGAGCAGACTCCTCGAGGAGAACTTGCTCAAGGAAATCACAGATTAGTTAGCAGAGAGCTAGGGCTTCCTCCTGATTGCGATTTCTCTGCTCCTGCCTACCCAAGAAGAATATTAGGCGGCTGGAAAATGATAGCATATGTCATGGACCTTGGGCAGTACATTCGGTAAACGATAGTTTCCTTCTTTCTTTCCATGGCAAGAGACAATTCATGACACGTAATTAAGACTGCACTCTGTGCTTTGAGCAAACCAGATTTATGTGTTAACATACGCAAAGTAGTTTGATCCTATCAGAAGAAGTGTCCACAATGATACTGTTACCAGAGCCTGTTAATTTCTACTCTTGTCTTCAGAATCCTTAAGAATGGAACTTTCACTTTAAGAGTGAAACTTAAGGTTCTAATGGCAAAGTCAGTAAGGAGAAAAGAAACGGAGATTTATTCACCCAGGAGCAAGGCTAGGTGCTGGGGATGCGGAGGGGAGCAAGGTGTTCCTGCTCTTGAACATTTCACCGTTCTGTGTGTGAGATAAATACAATGAATGAGAGGAGGTAACTCACTTCCTGAGCACATAAGGACAAAACCTCCCAGAGGAGGTAATTTTTGAGCAAGGCTATGAAGGACTAAGAGGAATTTGCTGCCTAGGCTAGAAAAGTTACAGGCAAAGCAAACAGGCATTAAATAGCATGCTTTAGCCTAGGAATTGCAAATAATGTGAGTGGGGAAGTCTGGTGAGATAGACAGGGGCTAGGTCATGAAGGACCAGATGAAGATGTTAGGAACTACTGAAGGATATTAGACAGCAGAGCAATGTAATTACATTGCATATTGGAAACCTAACTGGTGGCAGGATGGAGACTGAACAGTTAGGTGATGTTTGCAATAGTTTAGGTGAGGGATGAAAAAGAGATGAAGAAAGGGAGTGAGAGCAGATGGAGACTTGGTCATTAATTGATGTGGAAGCTGCAGAGGAGGAGAAATAGAAGATGACTCCCAGATTTCTGGCTTTTGTGAATGTGCCATTAAACAGAGAAACTAGTGACCTAGGGAAGTCAGGAGGGAGCTAGGATATGGGGAAGATAATGAGGTCCTGTTCGGATGTGTGGAGTTTTAGGGGCTCCTGTGACATCCAGACCCCCTGGGGAATGCTCAGCATCGAGATGATATACATAGAAGATACACAATAATTAACCCAGTCATCCAGGGAGATCTAGAACATGGGAAAGCCAGTGTTTCCCACATGGACCAAGGAGGCAGAGTCAGGCTCGGAAAGGTGTCATCGGAATGGGGTGTTAGATAGGACAAGGGTCTCAAGGTCTGGGTGGGTCTTACCACATGTTATTGACACTAAACATTAACATGTAGCGCAGTGCTTTGCAGGCGCAGCTGCAGCTGGATGAGCTCAACCAGAACCTCAGCCTGATAAGCGTAGCCAACTGCAAAGAATCAACAACCAAATAATGTATGTATAAAAGCAATGGCTAAGCCCCTCTTTGGGGAGACAGAACTTTGGATGTGAATCCCTGTCTCCTTTACTTCTTGCAAGTAAATCAATCTACCTAAGGACAGAAAGCCCCCAGCGGAGAAGCCCTGGAGTGGTGACAGTAGGAGGTCAACAGACACTGAAAGTGGGCTCCTAGGAGTCACAGAACTGGCATGAAGAACAGGAGGGGGTAGTTGGTTAGTTGTATCAAATATTTAAGAAAGAGGAAGTGACAGAAAACCTAACCTATGCCTTTGGGTTAGGCAGTTAGCGAGGGCAGTTTCGCAGAGGCCCGAGTGAGGAGGGCTGAGAAACAGGTGGACCCTGAGAAAGTGAAGACACACGTGGGCACAGAGTATTTTTTTAAGAAGTTCAACAAAGAAGGAGAAATATTTAGGATTGTCTGAGGAAAAAAATGAATAATTTACTATCACATAACATTCTCTAACAGGTAGAAACAATAAAATAATTTGTGAACTGTTAGGTTATTTTCTTCCAGGTTCCAGTTCAATTGAACAAACATGTTATAAAATTCTGCTTGGAACAAGCCATGAAGCTCCCATGATATACCACTGAATAAGATGCAGTTCCTACTAATGAGCACTTAGAAACTGGGAGGGGGTCCTCACACCCCCAGCTAACCATACCATGAGTGAGAACCTGAGAGAGAGGACGGTCAGGAGGGCAGGACCCAGGCAGGGGCTGCAGAATGAGGAAGGCGGGTGGCCTATGTGGGGGTTTGTGATGGAAGCACCTGAGGGTGACCTACCATATGGGCCTGTCTGAGCCAAGCCTCCCACTTGCCCGTCACAGAGGCCGGGGAGACAGAAAAGCCCTGTGGATGTACCGGAAAGCAGTGGAACCCTTTCCTTCCTCATATTTTAGATTCACACTTTACTTCTAAACTGGCAGAATTTGGTTTGCTCATGAGGTCTGTCATGCTGATGTAATGGCCAGTTTCTGGTGAAATTTCTACTCTTCTTGCCCACAGCACAGCAGGCATAATAAGCAGAGGTACAAACGCATTTCTAACATGCAATTTGGCTTAAAGCCACTGGCTTCACTTCTCACCCTCCACTTCTATGCCACCGGCCCTATCTGTTTAGTAGTGTGCTGGGCGTGGCCCTCCAGGGCCTTCAGAAACAAAGGTACCGGAGGCTGGAAAATGGTTTCTGAAGCAGTGATCAGAATCGGGTGCGTCAGGAGCGTGGGGCCTGGGAAAGGTCTCCCCACCGCCTGGAGTTTTACAAAACAGACCCAGCAGAGCAGGGTGGGCAGCCAGGACAAACAGACTACTCCGGTATGTACTCCACCAGGGTGGGGACTTTTGGACTCTACAGGCTGTCCAACAGGAGGGTTTTTATGGGAAGAAAGAATGCAATCAGAAGTCCACAAGTGGCTGTCACTGTGCCACTGAGCCAGTGAGGGCCATGCCTCACTCTGCTGAGCATCTCCCTCCTGTTGCTCTCCTACCAAGGAAGGGGTCATAGTGCAGCAGAAATGCTGAACTCTCTTCCAGCCCATAAACCCACACAGTCTCCCTGGATAGAAGCTGGGGTGAGGAAGAAAAGTGATCGAGCTATCCAAAAAAAAAGAAGCACGTGTATGCTATTGGCAGGGAAGAGGATGGACGTGCAAAACTGTGTGATTTGTGTAAGGAAATAGTTTCTTAGTTGAGCTATAATTGACATATAACATTGTATGAGTTTAAGGTGTACGACATAATGATTTGATATATGTATATATTGCAAAATGATTACCACAATAAGTTTAGTAAATATCCATCGCCATACATAGTTACAAATTGTTTCTTATGAGAACTTTTTTTTTAAAGATTTTATTGGGGAATTGGGGAAGGGGAACAGCCATGTTGTCCTTTAGTCTTAGTTGTGGAGGGCACATGTAGCTCAGCTCCAAGTCCAGTCACCATCCGGCTGCCCGTTGGCAGCTTGTGGCCGCTCAGCTCAAGGTGTTGTGTTCAATCTTAGTTGCAGGTGGGTGTAGTCACCATCCCATGCGGGAGTCAAACCCGGAAACCTTGTCTAAGAGCGCACACTCTAACCACTGAGCCATCCAGCCACCTGTCGGCAGCTTGAGGCCACTCAGCTCAAGGATGTTAAATCTTAGTTGCAGGTGAGCATAGCCCACCATCCCATGAGGGAGTCGAACCGGCAACCTTATTATGAGCACGTGCTCTCATCAGCTAAGCCATCCTGCCACCTGTTGGCAGCTCAGTGGCAGCTCAGCTCACTAGCCCATGTGGGAATCCAACCAGCAACCCTGTTCCTCAGAGCTCGTGCTCTTAACCAACTGAATCACTTGGCCGGCCCTTTATGAGAACTTTTAAGATCTACTCTCTTAGCAATGTTTAAAGGTAGTCACCATGCTGCAAATTATTTCTCCAGAAAACAATTTATATTATATTAAGTTATATTGTCTAATGGTCACAATTTCAAGGAAGAGTGTAAGCTCCACTGGGAAACCAGGAAAGGACAATGGCCACAGTGGTCCAGGAGTACAGAACAATAACAATAACAAAAAGTTCAGATTGTTGTGGGCTCCTTAACTTGTGTAATTTCAGATACATTTTAAATTCACATATTGAAAAAATCAGACAAGGTATCCTTACCTTTTTAACTCTTTACAACAATTGCATCTAATCTAGATAATTTCATAGTGAGAACAAGTCCAAGTTGAAATAAGGGTCAAAACTAGAGATTTCTGGGCCGGCCGAATGGCTCAGTTGGTTAAGAGCTCGCTCAAGAGTGCAAGCTGAGCTCTGAGCAACAGCGGTTCGAGGCCAGCCCGAGCTGAGTTGCCATTGAGCTGCCAACAGGTGGCAGGATGGCTCAGCAAAAAAAAAAAAAAACAAAAACAAAAACAACAACAACTAGAGATTTCTGAGAGAGGTTCAAAAACTGATAGCAAAGCAAAACCAGCCTGGAGGTAACTGGGTGGCATGGGGTATCTCTCGCCTCCTACCCTGTCTGCCCCCTAGATGTGGGTCCTCAGAGGTCAGTCTTGGCCCTCTTCTCTCACTGTCTAGCTGTTTCTGCTGTCCCTGGGTGGCTTCACTCACTCTCAGGACCTTCATACCTTCGTGTGCTGATGATTTCACATCCCCGTCTCCAGCTGAGATCCCCCTGTCCAGCTCTGGACCTGCACACCCAACTGCTATTGGACATCTGTACTTCCTGGTCCCCAGGTGTATCAGCTCATCACACCTTCTCCTCCTCAGGTGGTGGCCAGACACCCCTCCACGGTTGGTCCCTGCCTCAGGGAAGGGAGTCACTATTACCCAGCTGCTCAAACTAGGAGTCTGGTCACCCTTACTTCTGAACAACAACACTAATAGTAGCACCTGTTATTCATAGGCTCTTGTGAGAATTAAATGAGATCAATGTAAAGACCTTAGTATAATATTAAACACATAGTAAATACTCACTAAATGTTAGCCATTTTCACCTAATGTTTATCTGGCAATGCAAGACACATATCATTCATATATATATATATATATATATATATATATATATATATATATATATATATATAAAATTAAAAATATAAATTTCTTTTCCCCTCAATCTACTGTCCTGTTTTGTAGTTTATTGTGTATTCTTCCTAAAAGTTTAGGCATATAAAAGTCATTTTGAGTAGCTGGTTGTAAGAGGTACATAAGAGTCCATTTTAAGATATAAAGATCAATGTGTTCCATACAAATATATATGTATATGAAATCCCCTATCATGATTCTGCCATGTTTATACCTGTCTGTACTCCAAGCCTGCCCCTATACCATGAGGTGACAGTGGGGTGAACTTCATGGTGGGAGGTAGGGATAGGGATGAAGATACCTGTTTTGTACATTAATTTAGTTTTTAAGAAAGCTAAAAGGTCATAATAGCAACATCAAAATGGCATGTATTCTTGTCTGGGTAATTCCTACTGGCCTTTTAGGGTCCTTTTTCCAGGAAGCCCTCTCTGAAACCCTTTCCCCTTACCTATCCTGCATCGTCAATAATCATGATTATACCTTTTGTCCAAGTAGCTCATAATTTCCTCATTTCTCAGCCCTGGCACAATTGGCATTTGGGACCAGATGATTCTTTGCTGTAGGAGGAGGTTTAGCAGCATCCCTGGCCTCTACCCATTAGATGCCAGGAGCACCAGCCCAGTTGTTGTAAGCAAGAATGTGCTCAGGTGTCAAGAGGGGTGCAGGATGCTCCTTTCTCTCCTGCTGTGGAAACACTGGCTCTCAGGGGATGGTTCTGTCTTATCTGTCTCCATAGCAAAGAGACACTCTCGAAAGACAGGCTTGATGAGGGGAACTGAAGGAAAGAGTGACAAGGCATTGCTATTCTCCTGACAGTAAATCAGTTCTAATGTCTTCACAAAAGATCAAACTGTGCTTTACACTCTTATTATAATTATGTTTTAAATGGAGTTCTGTGAAGTGTAAGGTGCTAATGCAACCAGAATTTCTACCCTCGGGGTTTAGAAGTCAAATTCGGAAAATCACCAGGCAATATAGATATCTTTGGAAGGATTACCTTCAAAGAAGGAACGGAAAGCACTCCAAATTGTGTTTCACAAAAGACCTAAGCTCTCTTTGGAAACTTCAGAAGCAGCCTGGCTGGCTTTGCATCCTGTCATTTACTAGCTGTAAGTGGGCAAATCAAATTACTTTACACTCCAGTGCCTCAGTTTCTTCATCTGTAAAATGGAAATGATGTTACAGCCTACCATATAAGATCGCTATGAAAATTAAATGTGTAAATATTTGCAAAACAGAGCAATTCTTGGTACAGAGTGAACACCTCAAAATGTTTTCTAAAAATGAAATCACTTCTTACTGGCATTTGTATTTATTTAATGGTAGAAGTGACCATGACTATCAGGTAACTGCCTATTACCCTTCTTCCAATGATTTGTCCAGGGTCTCCATCCAGTTCATTATCACATATTATTAGATGACATAACACAATATATAACACTGTACATTTTCTGTGATAAATATTCTAAAAAGGAAAATATTTAAAATATATTACAATATTCATAATGCCTACAATTTTTAATGTTAACATACTCAAATCAAATATGTACCTTTGTGTGTAGAGGTAAGTTATAAATATCATTTTTGTCAGCACTCCTTCCTACCTCCCTCCCCCACCCCATATGAAAATCATTGTCATTAATTATCCTTTTAAATATTAATATAAAGGGCCGTGACTGATGCACTGGATGACCCTAATCAATTTCATCATTCCACAAAACCATACTGAACAAGGTGAGTACCCTTGTTTCATACGTGCTATAATTAACTAGTATTTATTAACAACAGAATTATGCAGAAGGTTTACTGGTCTAACATTAAATTAGAAATTCAGAGATCATCATGAGCATCAGGCCCTGTTAGCAATCTGAGCAAGTGCTGAAAATCAAAATGCTAATTGGACATACTCCTTCTCCTTAAAAATGTCATTCAGGAGCTCTGCGGCAGGTTGCCTTCAAGGTGACAACCTCTGCAAGCAATTTTGACACCTTGGCTATTCCTACATTCAGATATAGTTACAGTTTCAGTTAGCTCATCTAGATACTCAGATTTGCAAGTAGCTTTTCATTACTCACAGGGGAGAATATTTTTCAATTAAGAATTCAATCACAAAACATCAAAACAGAATTAAAATCATGGTTGCTAAAATAACAGACTCTACTATTCTGACTTGTAGTAACAAATATTTAAGGAGCACCTACTATGTGCCAGTGCTGCCTGAATTGTGGGAGCCATAGTGAGGCGTGTCTGCCATCCTGGAAAGGCAGCAAACCTGTCTAGTTTCTGAGACCTGAAAACAAGAGCTCCACATCCACATATTCCAAGCCAGGCATGGACCCTGCCTGTCATCAGTTTCCTCAGTACAATATGTATTTCTAAGTTGGCACTGTTCAACAGCTCTCCCAGTATAAATTGGGACCTAGGGCATTGTCTGTCTATGCAGAAGAGAAACTTTTGCAAAACCAAAGGTGAGTAAAATTCTTGTGGGTAACGTTTATAGGTCTTCAGCTCTCTTGTTTTCATATGTCTACCTGGCAGGAACTACCTGCCTTCTGGCTATGGCTTCCTTTACAATTCTGCATTATCTCAGCATTTCAAATATGCACGAAAAATGTAGTCTATGAAGTTTTCAAAGGAAAGTATGAGACCGGCTCTATCACTGTGTCTGCAGTGCGCTAGGTTAGAAAATGAATAAAATCACAACTTAGCACTCTTCCGGAGTCAGTCATTACACACCATGTGAGTGGGAGAGTGTCTAATTAACTGCTCATCAATCTCAAAGTTTTAAAAGTGCTGTCATTCCCCTCCATCTGGAGGCCTGCCTTCGGCCTACTTTTCATTATTGGCAACGAGGGAAATCTCTGTCTTTGTGGCACTCCTATGAAGGGGAAGAAACCCCAACGGGTTACTTTTAGCCCAGCTACTTCCATCTCTGCTACCTACTCTGCCTGCCTCCTTGGATCCATCCTGCTGTGACTACTCCTTTGGCGTCTGTTTTACCCACCATACCTACACTCTGAAAATCTCAGCTCACACACCTCCAGCCAAATGTTTTTCTTCATAATATTTTTGGAGACATAGCTGTCATGAGAATTATTCCAATTATAACAACCTCCTGCACTCCAACCGTTTTCCCACAAGCTGGGCCCTTGTCAAGAGCACTGTGGTGTCTGGCATTGCTGTACTTCCACATGTTTATGTAGTAACGCCTTCTGGGGTGCATCTGTATGGGTCCTGCTATGGTGTGTATCAGAGCCGGGTCACAGGCTCTACCCGAGAAGGCTTTCTAACTTATCCGGCTGACACTGGTATTATCATTCAGAGCTTTGTATCTCTAAATGATTTCACACTAATTGTACTGGCTGATCTCTGAAAGGCATCTTTTTAAAAGAGTAGACTTTGATGCAAAAGCCCAGAATTTAGTCACAGCATTTCAGATTATATGCAGCAGGGAGTAGATAAGGATTTGCCACCCACATGTTTTGAGATTCAAAGCTTGGCCCACTCGGCCACATATGTCATCCTCTTAATAGATCTACACAATCACAGACAATGTGTGTCCTGTAATCCTGATTTTAAAATATGGAATAGAATTTTAATTCTTGGTTTACAATGTAATCATTCATTTATATTTTAGAAGTAAAATTTTAGGAAGCTATGACTAAGCAACTGGAACTAAGGACTGAGTTTAGAAAGACTGCATGATACAAGGACAATATACAAAAATTTTTTTGTACTAGCAATGAACAACTGGAAATTGAAATGATAAAAGACAGTGCTATTTACAATACAAAACATGAAATTCTTAGACTTTCAATTCTATGCTGAAAACTATAAGTCAGGGTTGAAAAAAATCAAAGAAGGCCTAAATAGACACATACCGTACTTATGAATCTGGAGACTTAATATTGTTAAGATACCAGTTCTCCCCCAACTGATCTATAGATGCAACACAATCCAAATCAATAGTCCAGTAGAATTTTAAAAATAGATACTGACAAGCTGTTTCCAAAATTTATATGAAAAAGCAGAGGAACTAGAATAGCTAAAACAATCTTGGCAAAGAGAACAAAGTTGGAGGACTCACACCATTGGATTCTAAGACAGACAAAAAGTTAAGTAATCAAGTGTCATACTGATGAAAGGATAGACACAAAGACAAATGGAACAGAATACAGAGTCTAGAAATAGACTCATACATCTATGATCAACTGATTTATAATACAGGTATAAAGGCAATTCAGTGAAGACAGTATGAACTTTTCAACATGGTGATCAACCAACAGGACATAGATATGCAAAAAATGAATCTTTACCCATATTTTGTACCTTATAAAAAATTAACCATTGACTTAAATGAAATGGACCATTGACTTAAATATAAAACTGAAATTTCTAGAAGAAAACAGGAGAAAATAATTGTGAGGAAATGTTAGGCAAAGATTTCTTAGATATGACATTATAAATATGAAAAAAATTGATAAATTGAACATCAGTAAAATTAAAAACCTCTGTTCTATGAAAGATACTGTTAAGAGATTGACAGCCAAGCTACAGACTGGCAGAAAATATTCACAAAACACATGCCTGACAAATAATTTACATCTAGAACATGCAAAGAACACCTAAAACACAAACAACCAAATATAAAAAATGAGCAAAAGATTTGACAGACACTTAACCAAGGAAGATATATGGATGGAAAATAAGCCAATGGAAAGATGTTCAACATCATTATTCACTAAGAAAATGCAAATTAAAAACACAGTGCGATAACACTGGACA
The DNA here is from genome assembly GCA_033961575.1 of Aselliscus stoliczkanus. Classification (NCBI taxonomy): domain Eukaryota; kingdom Metazoa; phylum Chordata; class Mammalia; order Chiroptera; family Hipposideridae; genus Aselliscus; species Aselliscus stoliczkanus. The sequence continues at coordinate 98,847,514 of CM066727.1, read as the reverse complement.
CTTATTAGATTGACTAAAATCAAAACAAAACCCGGCAATACCAAGTGCTGACAAAGATGTGGAGCAACTGAAACTCTATCATACATTGTTGGTGGAAATGCAAAATGGTACAGTCACTTTGGAAAAGTTCGTGATAGTTTATAAAATTATAATACATTTATTAGATGGATCTCACAATCCCGTTCCTAGGATTTTATCCAAAGGAACTTAATGCTCACACAAAAATATGACTATGAATGGCTTATAACCACCCAAACTGGCTACAACTCAAATGCCCTTCAACTGCTGAATGGACAAACTGCAGTATATTCATACAGTGGGATACTACTCAGCAATCATATTGACTGATACACACAATGACATGGATGAAAGAAGCCAGACTCAAAAGGCTACACATTTGATTTCATTTATATGGCGTTCTGGAAAAGGCAAAACTACAGGTACAAAAACCAGATCAGCGGTTGTCAGTGGTTGGGAGCAGGGTTAGGGGTGGATGGAAAAAGGGAACCAGGTAATTTTGGGGGGTGATGGACCTGTTCTTGGTTGTACTGGTGGTTACTCAACTGCAGGCATTTGTCAGAACTCAAAAAACTGTACACCGAAAATAGTAAATTATACTTTTTATGTAAATCTATAAAGTAGTAAATTTACTTTATATATATTTAATATCTATATCTATCTATCCTTCTAGAATATAATACAGGAGCAAATCTATGACCTTGTGTTTGGTCATGGTTTTAGATATAACACCAATGTCATGATCCATGAAAAAATAATGTTTAAGCTGGACTTCATTCAAATTCAAAACTGCTGCTCTTTGACAGACACTAACAGGAGACTGAAAAGACAAGCCACAGAAAATATTTGCAAAAGACACGTCTGATAAAGGACTTTTACCCAAATATACAAAGGACTCCTAAAATTCAACAATAAGAAAATAAACAGCCCAGTTAAAAATGGGAAAAAGTTTTGAACAGACACCTCACCAAAGAAAATACATGAATGGTAAGTAGGCATCTGAAAAGATGCTCAACATCACATATCATTAGGGAATTACAAATTAAAACAATGAGATGTCATATGTATATATGATGCCTTGATTCAAAGAAAACATAAATTTAAAAAAAATTATTTGGGAGAAAAAAGATAGCATAATATAATGCAATTAAAATACAGAAATTATTTACTTTAAAAAAGTCAACTAATAAACATACTCTTGGTGAAAGCCAGGAGGGAAAACTCAAGATGAGGTGTGTTTGAATAATTCTGAGTTGGATGAAAGCTTATGAGGAAGGCACTGCTCACCCCTGGGGTGTGCCTCAGATATCCTGAAGAGAAAACACTGCTTTTCCAATTCATTACCTTTAGAGGACCATAACCAAACCATCCCTTCCTCTCATGAATGCTCACAAATGGCATTTTGTACTTGTTTGTTTTTTAGTTCAAAGAGTCTGTTCCTTTAATTTATGACTAGAAGAGTTCTTAGCTCTTCTACCCACGTATGCAAACCCATAGGACTGTTTGCCTTGAACATTCAGGGATCATGTCTTAATGCCAATCAATTTTCATACAGGAACTACAGTGACCAGTTTGTGAACACGAAAGTCCATGTCTGAAGACTCAGCTAGCCTAAGGTTATTTACACACTATCCTAACATACATTCATCTCTCCTATCTCGACAAAAGTTTTTCTCCTCAGGACTTTCCTATTGAACTACCACTTTTCTATGTCAAATGCAGAATATGCTAGAAAGAACACTGGATTGCAAATTGTAAATACTGCATATGAAGGTCTGTTCAGCCCATAACTAGCTGTGTGGTCTTGGAAATGTGAGTCACCTCCTATAACTAATATTTATCATTAGCCCTGACTTCTCTCCAGGGCTTTTAATAGGAAACATCAAATTTCTACAGACACATGCAACCCCTCAGGTGGCATTTACTTGTTCAGGAATATTGATTACACTGACATCTTTGACTGTTACCCAAATTATAATTGTTACTTCTTTGTTAATGTATTCATGCTCTATTTCTTCAACTTGATTTCTCCAACCAGAGTACAAATTCTTTGAGATGAGGGAATTACCCATGAGTACATCTTAGTTTTTTACCATCTATCACAAAGCAAAGTCTTCGATATTCCAGGTGGTCAAGACAATTACTTGAGCTTACATATTCCAGTTTTCTGATATAATCACTTGACTTTGTGAAAAATGCAGCCAAGTTCAACATACTCATGGAGATTTTAAGGGACTTCCCTGACTGCTCATGCTACCTCCTCCCACTAACCCACCCACGGCCCCAATCATTCTCTCTGGCCTTGTTTTGTTTTACTCTTTCATAACATTGAACACTCTGTGAAATCACATCTCTTTCTCCCCTTCCTTTTCTCTCACTCACTCTATCTTTTTCCCAATCTGTCTTCTGAAGCCTCCTACTGAGATTTAAACTCCATGAAACCAGAGACTGATCACATTCATTGTAGTATACTTAGAAACTAGACTCATGTCTGACACATAGCAGGCACTCAATAAATACTGAATTGTTGAACTCCCCCATCGTAGTGATGTAGTGATGCCTACTGGAAACTCAACAATTGAAAGAAACAGAAATATTTCACATGATTTACCTGTAAAGAGGTTCCACAAGGTCCTTTTCAAGAAAATCATGATCGTTCTTGACAGCCAAAATGTTGATGGGAAATTGGGAATCTGAACGAGAGATAGAGAGAAAAAGGGATTTATGTGCCTGATTTTATCTGAATGGACACCCATGTCTTCAGGCCACCACATTTCTGTGCACATGACTGATCTTAACAGCAGTTACTTCCCACTGATGGGGAGGGTGTTGGTAATGTGTAAGATAGCAGGAGGTTTATTTCTATTGCAATATTGTCTTTTAAGGTACAAAAGAAATGTGAAATATGATAATAACCAAGTGCTTGATGTTGCATAAGAATGAATAATACTAAGTGCCTGCATTTTTATAGCTCATCATTGTCAAGACATTTCTCTGGATGGAGAAGAGATTTTCATTCTCACCATTCACCTAAGGCCTAGGTCTCTAGCTTCTATACTGACTAGTTCATGGAATATTCAGTTTGGCAGATTGTTTTCTTTTCCTTCAGAGAGCGAATTTCCAAAAATATCTGAAGCTCAATGGCCTCAAATGTTTTCTTCTGTAGCAAAATCTTGAATCATTTTAGAGTATGAGGAAAATGCTGAAACAACTGATTCTATCCAAAGAGAAGAAGAAATTCCACCATCATCATGACTTTTCTCCACAGGCTATTGGTATCAACTTTGGAGGTCAAGGGCAATACTCAAGGCAGGGTATTAATTTTAGGTACCTTATTCAAGGAGGTAAGAATCTGGAGGTCATTCTAATAGAGGCCATGGTCAAACCTCCAGACAGTGTCAGTTCATGATCATTATCCCACCATTCCTTCTCTTTCTCATTTTATATTTTGCACTGTTTCCACCATGCCAGTCATAATAAATCTAAAGATATCTAAATCTTAATGTGAGTTCAAAACAGAAACAATTCCCCTTCCAGTGAAAAGAGGAATGTGAGTAAATTCAGATGGTGCCAGAATGAGGCCTGTCTCATTCTGCTAGGAAGGGAGAGTGTGGTGCTGAGGAGTGCAGACTCGGAAGCCCCGCTGCCCAGGCTTTCTGCCCTGGCTCGGCTACTCTCTAGCTGGAGAAGTGGGGCAAGGCCCTTAACCTCTTCTGAGCCTCTGTCTCCTCATCTGTAAAATGAGGAGTGATGATAATTAAAATACTCACCCTATAGTGTTGTGAATATTAAATGAACAGTTACAGAAAGTGCTCTGAAAAATACCAGGCACACTGTAAGCTCTATGTAATATGTGCTCTTATTCTTATTACATTTACTCAATGAATATAGCTTAAACACCTTTTATTTATGAGTATCTTTACTTCTTAGCCATTTACAGATACTTCATATTTAAATCACATAGTATTTTGAGTTTACCTAGAGAGTGTACATTAAAGTAGAAAATACTGTATCAAGCCTCAAGATACTGATTTTAATTCTGACTCTTCTAACCTTTTACCTTGGAAAAGTCATTTAACCTTTTTGGGCCTCTCTTTTGTAATTGGTGGTGGGAGTTAGGAGTGAGGGTTGCTTTGACCAATATTATAAGACCCCCACCTTTTCTAAAAGGCTACGATCTATGAAGACTTTCATCAGAGGCTCTAGACTTCAAAGCAAGTCAGCGATATGCTCTCCTTTATCCTTACACAATTTAAGTGAGGTAAGTAGAATGAATATGTTTTTTTTAAAACTATAAAACAGAGTTTCTAGGCGAGTGAACAAGATATATCAATGAGTACAGGTTGATTCCGTCTACCCTATATTATCAATTTTGTTGATTCTGTCCATCCTACATAAATTTTATGCTATCATTAAGAGAAGTTGATGCCGTTTCTTATAGCCTGCCCAGATCTTTGCAATGGACACTTTTAGAAATAAATACTCAGATTTATTTCATCTTGAGTGTGCCATCTGCTTACTATTGAGATCCTGACTAATTCACTCTATATACGGACTATCTGAGAAGCACTTATAAGCCTGGGTTATAATTTAAGGTATAAATAAGATGTAGGTGCATAAGTTTATTAACTGTCAGTTAAAACATCAATGAAAGAAATTATGCCCACTGGCTTTTAAAGCACCCCTCCACCCCCAAATAACATCTGATCTATATTATATTTTTAAAATTTTTCATGTAAAGTAATCAGTACTTAAGAAAGGTCTCAAGACAATTAGTTTTAGGATTTCTAGGAAATTTACCAACAACTAATTTATTGTACTTTCAAGAAAACTGAGAGGTATGAAAAGAAAACAAGAAAATAATAAGGAAGGAAGTATAGAAAAGCTGGTAATGGCAGAACATGGAAGGAAATGATCGAGTTGGTTGGGACTGGTGGTGAAGACACGAGAAGCAGTAAGTTTGGAGCAGAATGTAAAGTAGTCTTGGGGAGCAATACCCATTTCTCAATTGGCATCAGTATAAGCACTGGTCATTGCAAAGCCAAAGGGAAGAGACAGAAGGAAAACAAAAAGACTAAGAAAAGACCTGGAAGTCAAAACACACCACAGGACAAGCATGCTTCATTCTGAATTTGTTCTCTTTTTAAAGAGTGAAGGGAAGGCCAACCTACCCTCATATAACTGAGCGTATTGCGGGAACCCAGCAGCACGGAGCCAGTCGCATGCTTCCTTTGCTTCAATTTCTGAAAAATACAAGAAGGGCAAATGCATTTGAGTCCAAAGGCCACACACTAGCACTCCATCATCTTAATCAAGGAGAAACTGGTGAGCTTTGTGCAAGTTATTACAAAGCAAAATTGTTTTCAGGGAAATCTGTAGAAGTAGGCCGACCCAGAAACGGGTGTAAAAGGAACAGTTTATATATCTAAGATTATCTCCAATGTCGATCCATAAGTATGTGGATGATAACAAAACCACAGATTACAGAACCCAAAGGCTGAGTTTCAGGCAGGGAAAAACATCTTTATTTATATACCAGGGAACCAGGGGACGAGGGAGAAGGAGGAAATAGTTCCCTATGATTCTTGTTTTAAATAATTGTTTTTTAACTTTCAAAGATAAGGCTAAAAATATTTAACATTCCTTTATTCTTTTGCCCTTGGGGTAATGAAAGAAAGAATACAACTAGGTAGTCTATGAAAATGTATTTTCTCATGAAGACAACTGTCACAAAAATCCGGTGTATTCTTATTCCTTTAATCTTATGAATGGCTTTAAGTCCCAATGCTTTATAACAAGATGCTCCTTCATCAAGCACATTAGAATGACTTCAAGCTGCAGAGTGCATCCTGGAAAAGTTAAGCTGCTTGTACAGAACTGAGACACACATTTGATGGGGCTGCTAGAACCTCTGAAGGTCAAACTCAGGCGGTTGATGTGTCCTTTGGGTGACCATTTTTGGTGTGGACACACCCACAGCACATGGGACCACCTGCCTGGAGAAGCTGTGGAGGGAGATGAGAGAAGGCTCCAGTATGTGAACCAGGTCACTTTTTGACCTTGTGAATCCTGGACCATTTCCCAACCACAACTCTGTTAGATAAATATGAAGGCAAGGAAAAAGAAGTTCATCTGTCAAAAGTCCACTTTTCCAAAAGAAATGAAACTGCCTATTAGAACAGGCCCCTTCCTCTGCTCTTGGGATGGAGCCCCATCAGGTCACTGCATTTCCACTTACTCTGATGTTCGTTTTGCCCCACCATCAAACCCAGAGAGCACAGGTCAGTTTGGGTACCACTGCATAAACACCACCTCCACTAACATCAGCTGTGGGTCTGAGCCTGTCCATCTATGAAGATGCGGCATCTGTGCAGCATAATGTTTAATGTGACAGAGCTATCTGGTGTGTGTTAGGAAACCAGACCACAGGCCAGACCCTGCACAGGACCCAAAGGAAGAAGCAAAAATCTCATTCCCATCCCACTGAGCTGCTTAGACATGGGCTAAGATTTGTCACTGAATTCAAGGAAATGGAGCCGGGGGTGGGTGGGTGGGGGGGCTCGTGACCCAGAGTGCCTGCTTCTATTGGCATCCTCTAACCCACTGCCATTCTAGTGGCTGACAATTTCTAAATCTTGAGCTTTTTCTCTGACATAATTGCTACCAGCACAGACCTAATGTGTACTCATTCCTGCCATGTATGCATCACTCAGAAATACCCAGGGTCCCAACCTGAAAATAAAAGCTTTGGAAAGCATCTCTATCAGAAGGGGTGTCTCTGAGATCCGCACGCACAGTGCAAGACCTTCAGCCAGATTGTACTGAACTGGCTATCTTCCTTTCAGAAGATACAAACGGCAATGACTGTATGACTCAAAAATCCTATTTAGTGCTCATTTGAGAGTCCTTATGTGAAGGATTTTGCTTGCAAAATCACTCAAGTATTTCAGGAGCAGTAGGAAATGCACATTTTGACTGTAACATGTAGAAAATGTGGTGAGTTACTAATGAGTCACACAGATAAGCTGTTGCCTTCTGAATTTTCAAGGTTCAGATTTGCTGTCAATATAATACAGTGTTCAATATAATACAGTAGTTAGTAAGAGATGTTTCATTTCCAGCAGTGCTCTACTTATTTATGAGCCAGCAGGTTTTAGAGAAGCACAGAATTCTGAATTTTCTATTTGAACTACATGAATAGTATGCCTTTTTCTATTTTATGATTCATTTTGCTGCTATGGAAATTAGCAGGAGAGTCCCAGAGAGACAGACCGTGAAGAATAAATGGAGGAGACCTGGGAGGCAGGGGCTCTGTAGCATAGGAAGCTCAAAGGAGAGTGGGAAGTGAGCTCTGTAAAAACGTGTAGACCCCACCAGCCTTGGGGCGAGGGGTTGTGGGGTGGAGTGTGTAACTCAGACACTGGAGGAGGAAGGACAATGAGCTGGGGGAGAGATGGGATGCAGGGATCCCTATAGAAAAACTTTTGGGAACCAAAGACTTGGGTTGGGCAGTGGAATAGATCATTTTATTTTTTTAATAAGAGCAATGTAGATAATGAACTAAAATCCTACCCACACATAAACATGAATAATCAAACCTTAACCAGAACCCAACTAAATCAAACCCTCAAACAAGCTGATATTCCTAATGGGTAGGCAATTCACTCTTCAGTCTCAGAGTCAGATGACAACAAAAACTGCAATTAGTAAATGATAAAAGAGAAGAAGCCACAGCCCAGCCATGGCCCTACCTCCTCTCCATTGCTCCTCACATCCCACTTGCGAGCTATTCTGTTTCTAAAATGTCTCCCAAACACATCACCCCTGCTCTAGCTGTAGGCCCAACACCTTGATATCTCAATCTAAGGGCAAAACAAACTCTTGTTTACCACCAAGTGACCAAGCAAACAAAATAATGTGGCATAATAAACCACTATCGAATTTGACCTTGCCCATCCAGTTGAATTGGAGAAGAAAAAAGCCTCCCAATTCTGATTCTGCACAGCCCCTATTGAAACCCACCAGCCAAGCGCGAATGTTTTCCCAGGACATATTACCCTTGCTGTGGTCAAAATAGTTGGGAAATGAAAAAGGAGTCATTATTTCCAGTGTCACCATTTCACAAAGATCTACCTAATAAGATTTAAATGATATTTGTGGAGGGTCTGAAGAAAATCTCTTTTTTACTGTGCTCTTGCTGGCCAGCATAATATTATGCAAAAACTTTACGGATCATTAAAATCACATTTTCACAGTTTTATTTGTTCTCCATTTGCAACCCATACCTGCCCCTATAGCAGCTTCAGGGCTACAAAAAAAACCCATCAACATCCTGTAGAAACCTTAGTGTAGGGTGGAGTAGAGAATGTCCTAGAACAGATCAGCCCCCTGACCTCTACTGCGATTACTGCAGTACATTATGGAGAAAATTCAGCTTGTTTGGCTTAATATCATAATAGGATTTCAATGAAATTTTTGTAATTATTATATGCAAAACTCATTTCCATTTTACTTTAAAGATGATCTATTTTTGCTTGCCCAACATCCTTCCCCACTTCTTCAGATCACAGACCCTGTCTATGTTAAGAACCTCTTCTTGTGTGGTTTAGGTGGCACTGACACCGCTCATTGTCCCAACCATATTCCTTGGTCCTGTTACCACCACTCACACATGGATGACATGCTCTTTAAAGGCACTCCCATCCCGTTAGTTTAAGGAAACCAAAGAACTTTGGTATCTTAAGTCAACAGTTGTTTGGGGGCTGAGACCAGCTGCTTGAAAAGGGGGATATCCACTTTTGCAATTGGTAGCTTCATCGGCACAAAAATCAAGCAAACCTTTTCACTCAATAAACTCAGAAGAAGGCTTGCTGCTAGGCATATTCTTCTGCCACATCTGTGATTCTACTTGAGGAAAAGTCACTTGTTTTGCCTCAGGTGTCTTTTGTGCATGCTTAGAACATGGTGGGACCTCTATCCAGAGATGGACACAGCGGAGTGGGGCTGTCTCATCCCGAGAAAGTACATGTCAATGGACATGAGAAAAAGTCTCTGTGGAAACTAACCACAGCCTGCATTGCTGGTACAAAAAAAGTATTATCATGTTGATAATACATGCTCAGGGGTGAAAACTTATAAAAAGTACAGAAAGGCCCAATGAAAGAAAAAAGTCAACTCTTGTCCTATCACAAACACTTAATTCAACATATGTTATTTGTCAAAGTGGTGATAAGGTTATATTTTTGGTTGACAACTTTTTTTCACATAATAATACATTGTGAATATTCCCCCATATAATGATATTGTTGGCAAAATGAGACACTTACTTTGTTTTGAGAAAGAAGCTTATGTTTTACATACTTGTTTTCTGAATACCACCCGAAGGTTATAACATCAAATCAGGAGAAAAACAGTTCAGCAGGACCTCACCAAGACAGACCGATTGTGGAGAAGGCTGGAAGCTTATGTGACTTAAAAGAGATTTACAAGCTGTTTCTTTAAAGACATATCACTTAGTGAGGTTGGATACAGTCAGGTGGAGAAGGCTCCAGAGAGCTTTAGTCAAGGAAGGAGTTCTATTGAGCTCAGCAGATCTGCTGTCCAGGTCTGCAGGCCTCCTCTCAGGTTACCGTCTCATTGAATTTTTAAACTGGTGTTTTCTGGAGAGCCTGGGAACAGTGTGTTCCCCTAGCTAAGCATTTTAAGTACATTTTGGTTTACATTATTCTCGGCATAACAAATACCTTTTCCACAGCTAACCCACAGGAATACTATTCTTTCTAAATGACCAAAAATTCCAATTAGGGCCAAATTAAATTTTATTATCATCAGAAAACTAGCTGGCTAGAAGAAACCTGGTGTACTGTGGAGAGTTTATAAAATCACTACCTAAGAGAATTTATGTTGTTCTTAAGAATCTCCTGGAATTTCGATGGACAAAGTGGCTCCAGTTTAAGCAGGTCTTCTTTCTTAAACGCTCATTAAAAGTGCTCAAGAGAAGTGGGGCAGAAAAGACATCGTGGATCTCCACGTGATTTAGAAAAGCAGGCTTGAGAACAGTGTTCTGTTTTTCCATCTAAACTGGCTAACACGGTGGGCACCCTGAAAGATTACCAGTGACTCAACCAGCACAAATATCTGCCGTGGTTGTAATTATCACTATTAAAGTATATCACAGGTATTAACATTTCAACGGGCTCACAGTGGTTGGCTTAGGATGATTTTTATGGCTGAGTTAGCTTCATTATTAACGTACTACTTAAGACGAATGATTCCTTTGTCTTCAGATGGAATTTCTCAAGTGAAATCCCTATGTATCCAAGGTGTATTTATTTGGCCATATACAAGGCCAGTTTTGTTAAAATCAATGTGGGAGTATCCATTCTGCAATCATTAATATTACAAAGACCCCACACACCACCACCATAACCCTTCTCCCCAAGAGGGCTTTATAACCCTACTCACAGGTGCAGGATGGATCATCATGTTCTGTAGTAGTGACAGACTTTTATTTAGGTGCCATGTGCCAAAAAAAATGTATACATATTTTAATAAAGGAAAAAAATGTATTAAAATTGTAACACTCAATATATACTGATAACAAAAGATGAATACAGGTCACATTTGATTTCTGCAATTATAAGAGGTGCTCAAAGTGGTCACCATCAGGAGTTTAAATTTAGTTATTTAGAACGAATTTAAGATTATTAACCATGGAATATTCAAATAAGTGGAAAACTAATAAACACTCATTTTAGCTCCCCACACCTTAAGGCAATGTTTTCCTTGATGTGGAGCAAAATATTGTGCTATCAGCTGATATATAACTAACTATGGAAGAAAGAAATCTGGGGGATGTATATATCCTTATGACCTCTAACTATACTCACTTAACACAGAGATTCATAGCTGTTTTTATAATTGTGTTTCTTTCTGGAAAGCAAGAATCGCAGATGTGCTGAGACCAATTCTGAACACCACTCTTACTTCCCAGAACTCGTAATACGTTCTGCAAGCTGGATTCATAGCAAATCCAGTCACTTAAAAATCATTTCTGGGCAGCTGGCCGAGTGGCACATTGGTTAAGAGCTGGTTTGGGATGCCAGCGGCCCCGGTTTGGATCCCACATATGAGGGCCAGTGACACTGCCCTCTGCAGCAAACAACAGCTCCACCTGGAGCTGGACTGCGAGCCCCGGCGATGGTGTAGGCTGCAGCCCCTACTGCAGTGGGCTGCCATAGGCTACAGTGAGTGGCTGGCAGCCAGCATGGGCTGCTAAGAGCCGCTGTGAGTGGCCGTCCAGAGGCCGGCGACCAGTCTGCCTCATCCAGAAAGAGCGCAATGATGATGCCAACATGGGCCAATGGGGCGGTGTCCTCCGCAGCTAGACTGAAGAACAAAAAGACAGCAACTTGTCTGTTCCCCTTCTCCAATTCCCTAACGCTGTTCTCCTCCCCCAATTCCCCAATAAAATCTTAAAAAAAAAAATCATTTCTATTACTGTAAAAGATCAAGCAAACTCTATACCTAAGTACTAGGTCTATTCCTAGTCACTCAAGGGTTGTTTTAAATGACTCTTTTTCAGTGTGCTTGGGAAAATCATATATAAAGATGATAAAGAGTGATTTATATAAAAATAAAGTGATTTTCCCAACCATGATAAAAAAGTGATTTATATTAAAAATTAATATTTATATAAAATCATTTTTATAATATATAAAAAGTGCTTTACATATGCTATAATATATAACAAAATATACATTCAACAATTAATTTATTATTAATTTATTTATTATTTATAATAGAAACATATACACACATACATTTTTTTTCATTGTTCCCAATGATTTCCTGCTCTTTCCAGTTGTCATGTAACTGGCCATTCTCCTCCAGCTGGGAGGCCTCTATTTGCCATCCCATTGATGTCCATCTTTGCCATATGACCCACTTTGGCCAATGAAATGTGAGCAGAAGTAACGTGTGCTGGTTTCAGGCAAAACTCTGCAAGAGCTACCACCCAGCTCTGCCAGCTTTCCTGCTCTTCTCGCTTTCCCACCAGGCTAGCCTGTCTCAGACAGAGGAGATTCCTTCAGCCTGGCTCCCAGAATGAGGACACAGGGACCAAAGCCAGCTGCTGACACATAATGTGAGCAAGAAATAAACTTCTGTTGTTTTATACCACTACAACACAAGGGACCATTTGTTACAGTGGCAAAATCTGGCAGAAGCTAATTTAACACAGCTGCCAGCTATCCATTCTATAGATGAAGCACATAGAAGGCACCAGAGACCTTGATTTCCACTTGAAACTATTGCTGAATACCCATTTGTCTGTCAGAGAAATGAACGCTACCACTCTCAGTAATCATTTCTGCTTCCCTACCCACAGTGCATGGGCTATATGAATTTAAAAATGTAAGCAACCTTTCAAGTTCATCTCTAACGGGCATCCCAAGGTGTGAGTGTGTACACTCACATTCGCAAACACACCCACTCGTTTTCTCTTGCATACACATACACACACCACAGAAAGTCACACGTTCAGTTGCAAATGAACAACAAAACCCTTCACTTTGAATGCTATCCTTCATGTCCATATACCTAATTTTATATATATATATATATATATATATATATATATATATATATATATAGTGCAACCCCCTCCAATCAATCTCCTAGAAAAAGCAGAAAATATATGCTCTACCAGGCCAAATAGTTTTTGACCAGAGTGTTTTGATTCAAGTTTTCCATGAGGCAGTGTGGCTCTTTATTCTCTTCTTTCATTTGGTACAGATTGTTCCCACCAGGCGCTTGTGGTGTTTCTCAGGGAAGCTGCATGCATACACAAGCAAATGAACATCCCCAGTGTTTTTGAAGTTGTGGAGCCACTGCCGACCACTAAATCCCAAGAGATCCTCCAGGATGGAGTCAGTGAAGCAACTAAAATGTAAGGTAGGGGAACTGAGAGTTGAGTCAGACAATTAGAAAGAGGGTCATAATTTGTAGGCATTGGCCAAAGTGCCTCCATGTTGACCCACCAAGACAATAGAGAGTTGAGTAACCTTTCTTGGGACAAGAGTGAGTTTCTGGAAATGGTCTGTCTCTCTAACTCAGCTTCCTTGGCTCTTCTTGGAAAGGTAGAGAGGAAGATTTGGTGATAGTTGACTTAATGTTGGCTTCTCAGCAGAAGCTCTAACTTCCACAAAGCCAGCCAGACTGCCAGTGTCAGAAGGGTCCTTGCTTATTCATTCTCTATCATGCCAATGACTTCTTGCATGGGGAAGGGCAACTGCTTTAGACAAGTTCCACCACCACTTACAGAGTCAGCTTTCTTGGCTTTAGACAGGTACTCCTCTATTCTATATTGCTTTAAGACTTTTATTTTTTAAATGTAAAAATTATGCATGTCTTTAGGAAATCAAACCCCTTCTGTGTCTGCTTCCAGCCATATCTGAATGCCGATACTTGTAAAGGCTTATCTGCTATTTTAGTTGCTTAGTCCAACTCTTTTATAGCTCTGGGTACTCCAATTACACCAGAAGCTTTCATGATATCTGAGAAAAATGTACCAAGCAGGCATCAAAAGAAGCACAGAATCTGTCAGCATAAAATCACTCCAAGGATCCTGTATACCCTCTTCTCGTCTTTCACTCATCACAGGACAGGCATGGCAAGATACAACATCACCAAAGCTTCTGACTCCCCACTCAAGGCTCTGTGCATTTGACTTCTCAGCAACTGGCATCCCTGGATCAATGAGAACTAGTCATGTTTGCTTAATTCAGTCCCAAGAAAAGATGTGCTTATTATTATCTGCTTATATATAAAAACTTGATAGTGTATGTGTGTATGCATGTGTATGTTAAATATTTACTGGGATAAAATATATAACTGGGAAATGTTCAATGTGTCTTTGCCACTCATCTGGAATGCTTTCTGCTTATCTGCAATGGCAGTGCTTTTGTGAATGATTTTCTAAATATACATCACTCGTTCCAGAAAATAAGAACCAGATCCAAGAAACTAAGTTTTATTAGGGTTTCAGCTATTGATTCATGTTTCTTCATATTCTTCAAGGCCAAAGATGGCTGAGATTAGAGGTTTGCTCTCTAAATATTGAGATTTTTATTTTGCAGTCCCTTAATAGACAGTAACATCATATATGCCTTTTAGAAAACAGCTTAAAATGCGTTCAGGTGATTGAAAAAGCTGTACCTGATTTGATGTGGAGAGGAGATAAAGTTCCCAACTGAAGAGGTGGAAAATGCAACTGGCATGTTGGAACCCCCTTTTCCATCAGACACAGTGAAACATGGGTGATTGGTGTTACACTGTGATCCAGCCATGTGGCACACTGATATTAGGTTTCCCATAAATGCATTCCCAAATGCAATCAAATAGGTTAAAAAAGTTATATAAACTGAAAAGTTTTAAAAGTTTAAAACATAAAAGTTTTTAAATTTCTAAATACTTTCATTTATATAGTAGATAACTTATAATTTTAAAGAATTCTTTGGACCTTAATAATTATTATCAAAAAAATCTAAGATGGACCTCTTGAAATTCTAGGTGTACGAACACAGTAGGAAATGGCAGAAGTATGTGTCATGTAAACACACAGCTGCTTTTAAATGGAGGCTCAGGTCATTCCACCATATACAATATGAATGTAATTTAATTACCTGACTAGCTTTGGGCATATACCAATTTTTATTATTGTGATCAATATGAAGGTCTTGACTAATATCCTTGCTCAAATTCTCACTGAATTCAGGTATAAAAGAATAATTTCCCCTAAGAACAGACTTGAATAAGAGATAAAAGTGACAAAATTCCCCCTTAAATGAAATCTAAACCTAAGATTTGAAACACCGCATATAGGCACACAAACCAAGGCTAAAGTACACTAGTGAAAGGAAAGAACACACACCGACTTAGCAACTTAAAAGTGTTATCAAGGATTCTTTAATTACTAACGCACCAGCAGATTGGCACTAATGAAAATTTTTGGTGATGCTGGTTACCCAATAACATTGACCTCTGTGCACCACACAGGCTGCACATCTGTAAGAACCAATTCCAGGAAAGCCTGAGCACAGAAAAGCATCGGGCTTTAGCTGCATTCGAGGGAGGCGGCAGGACAGATGAGAAGACTCAAGTAAAGACACTATGCTTATTTATTTTTTCAAAAATCAAATAAAAATAATTTCAATTTTCTGACACTAAGTAAAAACTGAATGAAAGAAAGGAAGAAAGCAAGCAAGCAAGAAAGCAAGCAAGAAAGACGAAAAGAAAAAGAGGAGGGAGGGAGGGTGGGAGGAAGAGAAAAAGGGAAGAAGGGAAAAAGAAAGAAAAAAGAAAGGAAAAATTGTTATAATTCTACCACCTAGAGATTGATTACCATTTTGTTGGCATATAGTCTCTCTCTTTTTTGTTTATGAAGATGTGTATGTGTATCTAGGCTAAGTATACTATTTTATATAATCTTTAAATGAAATTATGATCTGCTTTTTCACTTGACAATGAATTTTGGACCTCTTTCCATGCCAACAGATGTCCTTCTCGAACATTCTAGATGGCTGTAACATTCCTACCGCCATTACTTTAAAAGGATCCTCTTTTATCAACTTAAGCTTCCATGATCATGGGCTAAAAATAATAAATCCAGTTCTCTGGAGGCTTTCATTCTAAATAAAGAATTTCACCAGAACATGCATCCCGGTGAATGTATTTCAGGGAGTACTTCTGAGTTGACATTTTTCATGTTATTTTACATTTTGGATTAAGACACATCTCATATGGTTTTAATTTATATTCTCAGCAGACTTCAAAAAGGAAATTCCAAGTGGAAGTTTATTCATTCATCAGAACTATGTTTAAATGATGCTACAGGGATGTCTTAAACTAACACAAGTCAGGAAGTTCAAAGTTAAGGTTAGATCCCAGACCATGTTCCCACCTCTTCCTTCTTGGTATTTGGAAAGTGGAGATTTTATGTAGCAGCTGTTTCACTTGTCTTTGACCTCCTTCACATGTATTCAGATAATTTCAAAACTTTATGCAATAAACTGGTATTTTTCTAAAGGGTGTTGCTGAAGTTTCAAGGTTACTCTTAAGAAACAAAACAAAACAAATAAATTAGACCAAATAAAGAAAAATTCCCCATCTTGTTTTAATGACGAAGATGAATATTTGGAGTCTACGTGACTCCTCAAATCCTTTAAATAATCAAAAGCAAAATGTGACCCAAATTTCTAAAACAACAAATTCACCAAGAATGCATCTCCTTAGAACAAAACAGTTTTATTTTTGTGCGGGTTAATGTTATGTCTTTAAAGGGGATTTTAAAATGAAGAGACATTCTAATTTAATTTTGCTCTTAACTAATGGCATCCCTATTACTTAAGTAAAATGCAAGTTTCTTCTCTTGGTGAATACTGATACTTAGGTTTATGCATTAACTTTTTAAAAAGAGCCTGTAGGGCCGGCTGAGTGGTGCACTGGTTAAGAGCTTGCTTGGGATGCCAGCGGCCCCGGTTCGGATCCCACATATGAGGACCAGTGACACTGCTTCCTACAGTTAACAATAGCTCTACCTGGAGCTGGGCTGCAAGCCCTGGCTATGGTGTAGGCTGCAGCCCCTGCTGCAGAGGGCTGCCATAGGCTACAGTGAGTGGCCAGCAGCCAGCGTGAGTGGCTGGCAGCCAGCGTGAGCTGCCAAGAACCGTGGTGAGTGACCATCCAGAGGCCGGCAACCGATCTGCCTCACCCGAGAAGAGCGCAATGACGATACCAACATGGGCTAGTGAAGCAATGTCCTCCGCAACCAGACTGAAGAACAAAAGGACAGCAGCTTGTCTGTTCCCCTTCCCCAATTCCCCAATAAAATCTTTAAAAAATGAAAATAAAAAGAGCCTGTCAACTTGTGTGAAAGATGTTCCCTTATTTGAAGGCATAAGCAGGCTCACTGGATGAAAAAGCTTACGCTGCCTAAAGCGAGTAGACACAAGGGCTGAGAACAAATCCTGGCTCTACCTGTCATTACTTCACGACCTTGGACAGGTTAACTGCAGCGCGCCTTAGTTTCCTATCTATAAAATGGGAATCAACAACAGTGCCTACTTTAGAGTGTCATTGTGAGGCTGAGATGAATGATTTCCTGTAAAGTGAGTACCGAGTATCTGGGTGTAGTGTTTCCTAAGGTTACTACAGTGGAGGGCTTATCGCTACTCCCCATAAAGAAAGTAGTGGTTCCGAAGGTCTCTGATTCTCTCCCACTCAGCTCTCCTTCATTTGGCCTTCAGAAGGAGAGGGCATTCATCCTACTGATTTATTCAACAGACATCTGTTGAGTGCCCATGCTGGCTACGAGAAGCCTGCTGCTCAGAGCTGTGGGGGGATGCACAGCTGCAGGCAGCAGGGTGCTGCCTGGGTGTCTCCAAGCCGAGCATGGAGGACAGAAACACATCCAGGCATCGCTACAATCCAAGACAGCAAAGCCTTCTGTAGCAGGACAAAATCCTCCAGGGAGCAGAGCGAAAGGGGGCATTTTGGATGAGGTGACCAGGCCAAGCTTAGACAGGGAGATGAGATTTGAGCATGAAGATGGCTGGCTCACTGGCCCTTCCTGCAGCAACCCTCTTCTGCCCACTCACTGATTTTGAGGCTGCAAGTCCCGTGAACGTGGTACCTTCCTCAAGTAGATGCTTATGCTCCTCCATCTGTGCCTGCAGGAGGGCCTTGGGGCCAAATGCTACCTGTCCCCTCCATCCAGATACTTCTTATGACAGGAATCTAACAGGCAATTCACTTTTTACATTCTAGAGATTTCATTATACTCTTTCCCTCAAATGATGTTGTATTGTAGGAAACCATGCTTCACACAATACAATGCTGTTTAACGAGATGTAATGAGAGTCATAAATGAAATGTGACACTGCAGAAAGTGGCAATAAGGGCCTCCACAGGCTGTTACTTTCAGGATATGAACACAGGTTGGGGAAGACAGTCTTGTGATGATAGCTTACAATGTCCTACCACTTAAGTAAAGTATTAGCAGCCAAGTGCATGATCTGTGGGGATCTCAAGGGCAAACATGTTTAAATATAACCAAATACATTAGAATCTTGAGAAAGAGGTCTGTATCAGACAAGCAGCCTTCATTAAGGGAAACACCTTCAGAAGATTCTTTTTCCATGTTGTGAGGAAAATCAACAACAACTGAACAAATAAATAAACTGGGAACAAGGGATATAGGCTTCCTGTAAGTAATGACTAGGAGAAGTTGAGGGTTAATGTAGAGCTCAAGGTCATTCATTGACCTCAAGAGGTCATGAGTCTCCCAGATAGGCTTCCTGTCAGGTCACCTCCACTATTAAAAACATCCTAGGTGTGTATCCAGGGGTCTGCTTTCTGAGAAGGCAACTGGGAAAGCAATCCAAATATTTCAAACGATTTACATTTAAAAGCAAAGAAATATTTTACTCTTATGCTTAAAATGATTATAATTAATGTTTCATGACTGCTTAAATTATACCTAATGCTGCACAGAAAATTTAGAAAGTTCAAAATCCTCTTTGAATACCTTTTCTCACACACACACACACACACACACACACACATACAGACACACACTCTTATCTATTTATTTTTTTGAAAATTGAGATGACGTCTGTCTTGCTTTGGCTAAGGCATGAACTAGGGGTTTTTAACCTGAGGGTTTTAAATAGAACTCCAAAGCCTGGAAAGACCCTGGTATGCAAATATTGCTATGTAGGTGCTTTATCTGCTGTGGCTACATAGTTGTCATCAAATTCTCTGACTCACTTCTTCTAGTAAGCTACTCACATTTAGCCCAGGAAGGAGAGAGCTTTCTGCACCTTGTAGGGCTACACGGGGGCCAGCTTTTCCCTGCTCTGTTCCCTGTGGGACAATCACATTTTGATTTGGGAACTTGGAAAGATAACTGATCTCTCTGTCTCTGTCTCTTGTTTCTCCCTCACATACAAATGCACAGAGGTGAACCTGCATTCTGTAAACATAAGTAAAACTATTGGGTTGTTAGAAAAGTCATGAAGCATTTTTGCAACGAAAAACACAGAAAAAATACATCATGACTTTTCCAACAACCCAATACAAGCACCCTTCAAGAAATATGTGGGGTTTTGTATCCTCTTACATTATGATGTTGCAGGTAGACAATCACCAGATTGGAAAACAGATCGCATCTTTGCATGTCCAGTTCTTCACCTGGAGCCAATGAATGTTGACTGAAAGAGTGAATGACTCTATTTAGAGGAAAATATTTATAGCTTTACATATTTATAGGTCGATAAACACCTAAATCATCTTTCAGATATTCAGGTCCCTCCAAACTCCCAGGTCGCTTGTAAATATGAGAATATGTGTTGTAAAAGTAGTTTGCAAACTGTAAAGTCCTGTAGGGGATTAAGGTTACATTCTTCTTCTAGCTATGACCCCCCTCTTGGAGACAGGCTCTGATACCCTGGGCAGTGCTGCCTATTTTCTGAAGGGCAGGACAGGCGATCCTGCCCCAGCCGTGACTGAGAAAGCCATGTCTACAGGCTCGATCCCCTTTCCTTTCTGGTTCATGGAATTGTTCATACTGTACAATTTAGTCTTGGAAGATTAACAGTGAGAAAAGATTTTCCTGTTTCTTACAAAGGAATCACTCTCCCTTTTAAAGATCTTCAAACCTGATTGGGACATACTCATTCTTGAGACTAATCAGACACAACCACAGAAAAAGAATATAATAGGACTCTCAAATGTTTAGATCGCAATCTCTAGTAAAAAACACACTTCATAGGGTTGTGGACAGGTACACACCTGCATGTGCGCACACACACACACACACACTCACACACACACACAAACTGCAACCGAAGTTTCACAAAACAATAATTGCACTTTTTATATATGCAATGTCACCTAGCATTTTCTGTTCTCTTGTGTTAAAAATTGGATATATCCACACTGACTTCATGACTGCCCTTTCCACTGTTTAAAGAACACTGTCTTAGATGACACTGTTATATAAGCACCTGATTAAATAAATGAATAAATGGAACAGAGTTCTAAGAGTTTGACAGCTGAGGGTCTTCCTAAACTCCCCCCGGCTTCTCTATTCCCCATATTCTCATAATGCAACCCTAGGATCTGCTGAATTTCTCTCTTAAATGTATTTCTCAGACCCCTCTTCTTCCCACCTCCATCCATTCTACCTTGTTTCAGACCCTCATTATGTCCCCAAGACTACTGCAACAGACTCCTTACCTTTCTAAGATGCAAGGATGATCATCGTCCTTAGAACTCCTTTATGCCTCCCTGTCACCCGCAGAATAAAGGACAGGTCCTTTACCGCCCACAGTGCCCTCCCTCAGCTAGCTCTGCCTGCTTCCAGAGACTCACAGCCCTGCTTCTGGGGTCTCAAGGCCCTGCTTCCAGGGCTCATGGCCTTGCTTCTAGGGACTCAAGGCCTGCTTTGGGTCCAGTGCACAGAGCTGCCTGGAGCTCCCAGTCCCGTGGTGTCTTTCACAGCCTCCACTTGTGCTTAGGCTGTCTTCTTTCTTTCGTCTATCACATTCCTCCCCCTTTTTCCTCCTGACTTACACTCATTCATCTTCTATCAAGGTTCAGCTGAGACATCAGCTCCCAAATCCCAGGTTAGCCTGCTCCTCCCTGGACTTCCCTACATCTGCTGTAATCCTTACAGGGTTAGACTGAAATGTTCTGGTCACATGGCTGTCTCCCCATTAGAACACTGGCGCTTCAAAAGCAGAGGAGGCCCGACTGACTCTGCGCACCTTGGTGCCTGGCAGAGACTTGGAGCCCAGTGTACGCAATTCATGCTGAGCTGTGGAGGAACTGAGCTCTGCTTCTGTGCCAGGTGTCTCCTGGGTGCCTATCTTCCACTGACATGGCTCTGCATTAGTCCCAACCAGAATGCACTGCTGCTCCTTAAGAGTTATTTCTAGCAAAGGGCCTCTAGGTTGCTGCTGGTCAACGGTCTTTGGTGAAGGTACCTCTGCCCCCTGAAAAACTTTTCCACACTTTCTTTCTCCTTCCCTGGTTTGATTGAGGGAGACTGAGGGGCACACACTGGATCTTCTTAGCTGTCTGTTCCATTTGAGAATTCTGCCATTACTGTTGCTGGGGCTGAGGTTGGGCTGCCAGCCTAATCCCCATCTTAACCAATAACAAATCAATGACATGGAATCTCATGCAACCTAGAGGCCTTCCGAAAGTAGATTTGCAATAGTTCTGGGAAGTTAGATTTGGTCCAGAGGCATTCCCAATCTGGAGGATCCTGGGAGAAGGAGGGTACTTATGCTAATGAGCTAAAAGGGTTAGGTCCCCTCCTGAGCAGGTCAGAGGCCTAGTTCAGTCTGCACCACCCAAGCACCCCTGGAGAGCCCCAGAGGAAAGCAGCTCCCTGAGGCTGCTCCATGAAAATACCTCCAAGGGAGCCATCCAGCCAGTCCAAGGTGGCACCCTGAGGACGTGGGTATGCTTTTAATCAGAATGGAGTAATGCTTCCCTTGAAATGTAACCACACTCAGCCATGACTATTTTGGTTATTGGGAACAGAAGAAAAATGTGTGATGTACTGTGGTGACCTTCTTTTGGGTATTAGACTTAGTTGGGTCTGCCTACAAGACCCTCCCCTTTACTCTGATTAAAGTTTCTTCTTTCTTGAAGATGTAGCTTGTTGGACACCTGCTCCAAGGAGCCTTCGCTGAATGCTTTTAACTAACATTTATGGTCTCTGCCACTCTGTGGTCTCTGGCCATTTTGTGTTGTTATTTGGCCATTATATGTAACCATGACTTTCACTTCTTTGTAGACTTAAAGTCTGAATATAGTAAATTTGTAAACAGAAGGGGCTTCATACAAGTTAATGGTTGTAGCTATTATGGTAACTGTGAATAACTAACATAAAAACAAGCTTGTATATGGGCATTGCTGACGATGACTGATGATGATGATGATGGCTGATGACCCTTGTTCATTTCTAGAGATAGGAAAGTAGACAGACCTGGGGGAAAGGAATGAATACCCTCAATGGATAAAATAAAGGCAGGAACAGATAAGGGAGAAGAGACAGCAAGTTGGGATCTGAAACTTTCAGAGATGAAGTGTGGCAGTGCAGAGCAGCATGGAGTATGAGCCTACTGTGGGGGTCCCTAAGCAAACCTCCTCATGACTCAGTCAGTTTTCTCATCCACAAAATGTGCATAACGTGACTTACATACACTCTGCATAGTTGTAAGGATGTGGGAGAAACTCCAGGACAAGGAAGGGCGTTTACTTTACTGCTGCAGCCCTGGCACAGGGCTCTGGATTTCACATTTGTTGAACAAAATGAATTATGGAAATTGACAAAAAGCAGACACTTAAAATTTGAACCATTCTTATTAACTGAAATGAGTACTTTTCACATTTTCCTGTGACGTACTCAAATGGCGCAAGAAAATAAGCAGATGCCTCAGTGACATTTCCATCTATACAAAGGAAGAATCTAAGATGCCCACACTTGTTTTAGTACAAAAAGCTTTCCCTCAAATTTTAATCAAACTGATGCTCCAAGAAGATGTGTCATCCTGTAACTTCTTATACTCCTGGACATTCTGCCACATTGAAGAGGCTCACAGGTAAATTTGAAGAGAAATTTCACTTTTAGAGAGACAATTCATTATTTTTAAACAACAACCTCCCTGCACACAAGAAAATGTGGGGTTCAGGCAAATTCTGACTTCATTCAAGCCACAATGACTTTACACTGGACCCAGAGGTCTGACTAATGAACAGAGAAACATACAAGCGACTGACCATCCACAGTTGGCTAAGATCACAGGGTGGAGACAGACTCTGCTGAGCGACATAAAGTGCTGGCTTGAAAACAAAGGCTTTCTTAACTGTATTTCCATAAAATAGGAGATCTCATGTTCTGAAGGCAATCTGCATTTTATTCAGGACCACAACCAATATCCTGCAAAAATAACCTAAAGCTAGAACTCCAATTTCACTCACTCCCCTGCTTAAAACCCTTCATGACTCCCAAATCCCTGCAGTGTAAAATCCCAACTTCTGAGGACAGCTTACAATTCTTGAGCTCCGCATGGGTCCCTGGCATGTCCCTCTGCATCTCGGCTGCCCATGTGTCCTGGAAGCCACTGGCATCGAATACCTTGCAGTTCCCTGGAATGGCCACCACCTCCTCCACCCCATTGCCTGTTCCCTGGAGGTACTTTTCCCACGTCTAGATTGCTTTTCTCCCACTTTATCTGACTAGCCACTTCTTCTTTCCCCCATATTGCTTTAATTTGCAGCTTTCGCTCTACCTTCCCTGAAAAGCGCTTCCTGACCACCGCACTCCTGCCGCACAGGGATGTAAGGTCCACCCACGTCTTCTTCTCACCCTCTGTGTACCTCTGGCACAGCACTTACCCTGTCACTGGGATTTTCAGTTTACTGTGCTTTCCTGGTTCCCCCACAGGCATTGTCTTTGCATATCCCACGCTAGTGATGTGCAGCACCCCTCAAGGGGCATGGTTAACGTTTGCATGGCAAACTGAGGAAGGTTCCAACACAGAGGCTCTAAGAAATTTAGAGCAAGGAGTCCTCTCTCATGTTTCCAGCCCCTGATAGCGGAGGAGAGCCTCACTCCTCCCCAGTGACCTGTGAGGCATCAGCTAAGATTCCAAGCCTCCACACTTCCTTTCCTCATTGTTTTCATTCACATTAAAAAGGAACACCATGGAACTGCATCATCACAGACTAAATAAAGTCGCAGGGAGAAAAGATTCCTTTTGGAACAGAAAGAACCACACACTCTCTAAGGAATCAAACCCCTAAATATAATAACTAAAACACGAGGCGGAGTCTGTTCCGCTGCGTCCGGTTATCAACAGGGTCTTTAACAGGGAACAGAATGCACCACTCAGAAAGAAAGGCTCAATGGTTCCATTATAATTCCAATGGTTCATCCTTTGTTTGAGATTTCCGAATCTTTTCTTACATACCCTTTAAGTCATAAATATAGTTTGAAAACATTCCACAGTTGACTACAAGTAGCAAAGACGAACTTTCTAGGACTTCTTCCTTCTTTGTACAAAAACATGCCCTCATAGTATCACGCATGTACTAATGAAACCAGGTTCATAACCTTAAATTTTACGCCTCTCTTCTCTGTCAAGTGTGATTTCTCCTGACAGTCTGGACAGTATATTATTAACACATTCCACAACCTCACTTATTTCATAACACAGTAATGATATCAACAAATTTAGAATACTTGAAGTTAATAATCTCAAAACAGCAACACTAACAAAATTTTCTCACATCCTAAATTTACCAAATTCTAGGTGTTAAAATTTTCTTGGGCAAAATGGTTTCCATTAGCAAAACCCAGAGAACACTGAACTACCAACAAATTCTGCCAGAAACCTCCTATGAAACTCTGGTTCAAGGGTTTATATCCATTGTCCTTAGGCTTCCTATTAATACCTCTTGTGTTTCTCTGATCATGCTGTGAAAATGGATGGGAAACAGCAGGGCTTTGAGATGCTTGTCTGGGAAAGTGGGGAAGTATCACTAATGTCGATGTCGTTGTCATTTCTGAAATTCTAGCCCTGGTCACTCTCCCATCCAGGGTACTTTTCTAATCTGGAATTCTTTCTCCCAGACTTCCCTCATTACCCACTCACCTGACCCCTGGGGGAATCATGAGTCATTTCCTGTCCACTAAACTTATGGCTAAACTTCCCCTTTTGTAAGAATCTGAACTGAGGGGTGTGATGAGAAAGGCTGGGAGAAAGAGGGCAGGCAGAGGGGAGAGAAGGGTCACACTGCAGCTGTAGCAGACGGAGTGTGAGGTGCTGAGCATGCCAATGCTTGGTGGTTTAGGAGATAATTATTGGCATCACAGTAATCACCGAAGTCATGCGTTATTTAATTATTTGTCTCCTGATTTCACTCGTCACCTTTCGACTGCTTATTTGCAACTTCAGAAAGAATGGAGGGTGAAAGACATAAAAAAGTGAATTCATCCATCATATATTAAGACTGATTGACTGGGAAAATCTGAGACCTAATTAAAAATAGGGGTTGGACAGGAATCTATTTTAATGAGACTTGCCACTTCTTCTTTGTCACTAATATTAGTAAATTGGATGTCGTACATGAGTCTTAGCTTTCCAGGTCACTTTTTAATAAGAGACTTTTTTTTTACTATGATACATTTTTTTTTCTTAAATTAAGAACTTTAAAATAATATTGTGGCAGAGACAAGCTCAGTATTTCACAAACACCTGAGGGGGCCATGATTCCCAGCCACCACCACCACCACCCCTCTGCCAGTAGGTAGGCCATGTGAGTGGGCAATCTGTCACATGATCTACCACCCCTCTATCCATTGGGGATGACCCAGTGCCCAGGTGACCTCAGGAGCTGCGTTTGAGGTAGGGGAGCCTCAGTCAGCCTGGAGTTGAAGCAGAGTGTCTTGTCCCCAATGTGAGTCCAAAAACAAACTTTTAGTTGATTCAGGTTATAATACTATAAAGACAGGGACCTCTGCCTTATTTGATGTTGAATCCCCAATGGCCACATTACATTGGAAAAGGGTAGGTATATGGCCATTGTTCATGGAATAATGAATGTTTAATGAGTCATAACAGGGTATATATGTGAAAAATCAAATTGCATAGAGTTAATTCACACTCAACTTCCCTCTAAATATTACTCAAAAACTCTTATCTTTTATGTCAATTTTTGTTTTCATGAAAATCATCCAACTTTCAATATGCATCACATTAAGCTAGATTGTGAAAGTTTCTTTCTTTTTAAAGTATTCATTTCTGTTCCCCCATCCTATCTTGAAAATAAACCTGACCTCAGTTGACTGAACAGGTTTATTTCACTGCTCATCAGTTTTAGAGACTCAAATGTCTTAAAACACAGTTTGGGGTTACACAGATCTTAATGGCAGATCCGTTGAGGGGATATTGATGGGAGGTAGGTTAGCCTGCTCCATGTTTTCTTCATAAAGAAACCGCTTACCCCTATCAGACTAGTCTGTGAGTCCTTAAAAGAGACAGATGGTAAGATGCTTTGCCTTAATAACAAAACCCACAAATCCCTCTTACATTGTATTTCATGCTGAACTTGATTTCTAGGCTTAAGACTATGAAGTGACATTTGAAGTTTCCTTTTTTTTTCTAAGCTGAGCCATCCTGCTACCTGTTGGTAGCTCAGTGGCTGCTCAGCTCGGGCTGGGCATCAAACTGCTGTTGCTCAGAGCTCAGCTCTCACTTTCGAGCAAGCTCTTAACCAACTGAGCCACTTGGCCGGCCCTTGAAGTTTCCTTTTTTTTTTAAATTTTTTTGATTTTTTATTAGTTTCAGGTGTACAACACAATGCAATAGTTATACTCTTTACTCCCCAAAGTGACAACCCCCCTCCCCCAGTTCGCCACCCCACTCCCCCCCATATCATACATATCTATTACAATTCCTTTGACTCCCTTCTACAGTATACTCCACATCCCGTGACTATCTATATATTCAGTTACAGTTGGCATACAATATAATACAACATCAGCTTCAGGTGTACAGTGCAGCCTCTACTCTATCCATGAAGTGGTCTCCCTAATAAGACACGTGACTATCTGACATGCCACAAAATTTTTACAACATTATTATATTCCCCAAACTGTGTTTCATATCCCTGTTGCAACATTGTAGTTGTCTATTTACGCTGTCTAATCCCTTCCCCTTCCCCCTTTTCCCCACCCCACTCCCAACTAGCAACCCTCAGTTTTTCCTCTATATCTATGAGTCTGTTTACTTTGGTCATTCATTCAGTTTTTCAGATTCCACATATAAGTGAGATCATATGGTACTTGTCTTTCTCCGACTGACTTATTTCACTTAACATAATAGTCTCTTCACAACATTATCAATTACATTCCCAGAACTGCCCCCATATCCCTGCGTCAACATTGTAGTCACCCACCTACCTGTCCAAAACCTTCCCCCTCTCCCTCAAGAAGTTTCCTTTTTAAACTAAGTCCAACTAGATATTCGGACAGATGCCCAGTGTGTGTCAGAGATAAGCCAATGATTCCACACTTTATATTTATACCTTTCTTATGTCATTTAAAAATATTTCATTTTTTTGTTTAAAAAGTAACATCATGAATAGCTTTATGCATCATAAAATCATAAGGAAGATTTACAGATCAAGATTTTCTAAATTCCTCTAGTATATTTGCAAGAGGCGATAATAGGCACATTTATAATTTGGTTGGAATCTCCAAAGTGGCTCTATATTTTAACACTAATATTTACTGACTAGATATAACCAATTTTTAGTTATAAAAAAGAAGCAATTGGAGGAAGTTAGAACAGAATTAAGGAAGGAGAGAAGGAAGGAAGGGAGGGAGGAAGGGAAGGGGAGGGAAGGAAGAAAGGAGGAAGGGGGAGGGAGGGAGGGAGGGAGGGAGGGAGGGAGGGAGGGAGGGAGGGAGGAAAGAAGGAAAGAAGGAAGGAAGGGAATCCAACATGTCATTCTTTCAAATTATCCAAACAAATACAGCCCTCTGGCTGGCCCCTGAATAGTTCTAGTCTAGCACCAGTGCTCCAGTATGCTTCAATTTTTCAATTTGATTGGCTGCTGTATATGAAACTCCCTCTAAGAAAGAAAGAACCTGTTATTTGCTCAATTACTCTCCCATCTACAAAACAGTTCTCTGCACCCTTTACTTCCTATTTCTGTCCTGTCCTAGGTCCTCTGGATTTCTAGCAGTAGTTCAAAACAAGTCATTGACTGAAATGTACCACCTTAATTAAGTCTTAGTGCACTTTTAACTTCAACCCACTCTATATCATTTTAAGTACTGTTGCAAAAATGATGATCCCAAACCTAACTTTAGATTTATGTTATTTTAAAATTTAGCTTCTCAATGCTTTCTGGGATAAAACAAGCTTCTCACTGTACTAGGTACCTTGTGATGACCCACTAAGTTCACATAAACCTATGAATAAATATTTAGTTAAAGTTCGTTGTGGATAATGAATGCCTATTTGAGCTTTATTTTGCCCTGACCCTGGTTTACTTAAAAAATATTTTGAACATTTACTGAGATAGGCATGAAAGCAAAACTCCACATGTTTTTAAGCCTGTGGCTCTTAGCACCACCACCATGATAGACCAAAAATAAAGGAGATACAGTTGGGATATTGTACCCATTTCTCAATGTGCCCAATATAAATTGCATGCTCTTAAAAAAAACAACAACCAAAAAAACAAAGCATTCAAAACAAACAAACAAACACAAACAAACAAAAAACAGTGTTGCTCCAATACATTACTATATCTAAGTTTCCAGAAAAGACTGCAATTTTGTAAACACTTTACAAGGTATATTTATTTTAAGTTATGATATAAACAATAAAGTAAAGCCATGCACAAAAAAACTACATACACAGTTTTCAACTTTTAAGTGTATTTTTCTTTGGGAAGCTTTGCAGATTGACCAACTGTGGATTATGAGATAGTGAGTTAAGTAATTTCTGAATGCTTTTCACTGAATATTTAAAAACCATCTGTTTTGTCATTGTTCATCTATTGTTGTTACCAAGACTTTTAATAAAATTTTCTTTTAATTATTATTTTTTTTGATAAAATGTATATGTGCAAGAAAAAGGAGAGAGAGTTGGTAGAGGGCAGAGGCTTTTTTGAAACAGTTGTCCCTCCACAGGAGAGCTGAGAGATGCCAATGAAACAATAGGCAGAGATCAGCTAGCTGAGCGGGCTTCGGCACCACACTCACACATCTCCAATCTCAGCCTCAGCACCAAGAAAATGAACTCTCTTTTTGAGTCTTTTAATGCTACAAAATTCTGTGATTTGTAAGATGAAATGTTATGTTGACAATGTCTGAAATCACTGAGACCAATGCCACTTTGGAACAACGTCCGTCACAGGACGCCAGAGAAGATAACCCATACCTCTGTTCTGGCTCCATGAGTGTAGACAATAGCCATACCCATACTAACTGAATCCAAGAAAACCCATAAAAACACTGTGAAAATTCAGGTCCATCTAATGCTCTATTGCTAGGAAAGCACTGTCGACGAGCTCTAATCCAAATGGTTTATCTGATTTCATAGTGTGGTCTCTGACATAGCAAGTGAAACATCCTCAGAAACCACAGCCTCAGCTGCTGTGTCTGCCCCGGACACCAACCCGATCTCGTTCCTTTTTGTCCATTTTACTTTTAAATGTAATGTTTCTGATCTCTCTCTGTTTTGTCATCCAATTCTAATAAAGATGAGAAGACACACAGGATCCTGATTGAAGGGAGATGAATAAAAGTGCATTTTTTTAAGGCAGTCAGTTATTGTAAGGTAGTTATTAAAACGTCTGGGTAAATGACCTCACACTGCACCCAGCCTGCACACTGGCCAGGCAGCCTGGCTCCCGCCGCACATGGCCTTGGGCTGCTCTCTCTGAAATCGAGTTACAGGAATCTGGGAACAGGAGTCTCTCCGTTTTGAAACAATTTCCACAGCACCTAACACTGTGTCGGGTACATAGTGGCAGGGTAAAACTAGTTGGCAATAACTAAATAGATACCGTTGAAAAGGAAAAAATAAAAATTTAGAGCATGTAAAGCCTTTAACATTTGACTGGAGATAAACATTTGCTGTAATTGGACTATTTACTATACAGGGAATAAGCTCTGTAGAGGCTAAAACAGTATTGGTAACTTTGCTTCCATTATTCCTTATTGGTTAATGATAATCGTGCACTCTTGTTATTGGGATTTGAAATAAATATTATCACTAGAATATTGTATTTTTTAAGTGCATATTCATGACTGTTCTCCCTGATGTAAATTGACTGAGGAATGTTCATATGGCCCACAAAATGCATTTGCTTCTTGCTTTCATTCTCTCTTATGCCATTCAAGTATTCTGCTTGCAGGTATCTGCATTATTGTTGTTGAGATCGTGTTCTAGGCATGACGCTAAATGCTTTACTGCTTTTAGATACAATGGCTCATTTAATCCTCACAACAACTTCTAAAAAGACATCATTACCACCATCTTATGCAGGAAGAAAGTAAGGTTCAGAGAAGTTAAATAAGGTATGAAGCTCATACAACAGGGATGCTACCAATAAAACCAACTGCTCAGCTCCAATTCTAGCCCTCATTCATAATTTACACGGGAATAACTAGACAAAAACAGCAAAGCTCTTCCAAATCTTTTTGGAAGAAGGTAGGGTATGACAAGAATAAAATCCTGAGATGTTCTAAACTATTCACAGAGGGCTGGAGAATGACAGAAAGAGACAGCGTAGTTAGCCTGTTAATAGCTGGGCTTTCAATCATCACCCAGGGGTCCACTGGCGACCACTAGATGGGCCACCACACCCTGCACATGCATGAACTTTCAGGACTGTTGCC
The DNA here is from genome assembly GCA_033961575.1 of Aselliscus stoliczkanus. NCBI lineage: Eukaryota > Metazoa > Chordata > Mammalia > Chiroptera > Hipposideridae > Aselliscus > Aselliscus stoliczkanus. Next base: position 98,817,000 of record CM066727.1, on the reverse strand, counting down.
TGTAGCCAATCAAAAGTAGTAAATATTTCTTCCTTATGGACTCAGCACATGTTACAGAACTGCCCCCAGCTTTACCTCATCCTGCGCTCCTTATCTGCAGCCAGTGTAAATTCTTTCAAAACAACTTATGTCTTTCTCCCCCAAAATGATGTATAAATGCACCCATTAACTGCAGAGTGGTGGACATGTTACCTTTCGCACCTAGCCCTGCTGCTGGTAGCTTAGATTGCAGGCTCCAGGACCTGGTCATTTTTGGCCCAATAAACCCTTTCTTTTAAAAAGGCTTTCAGCCATGGGAGTTAAGTTTTTTGTTTAACAGGTATAAATTATAAACTAAAACGCAACCAAAGAAAAACAAATGTACTCAGATTTTCCCCTTTATCTATCCATACCTTAGTCAGTATGGTAACTATGGTAACATATACACATACACATATATTGCCATTGCACCAAATAATGTGAGGAGTAGAAACAGAGGCCACCTAAATGGCAGTGCTTAAACTGATGAAAATAAGGGTTGATAGTGATAGGAAGAAGGAGAAAAAGCTGAATCATCAAGCAATACTTTTCCAAAGATGGCAGTGCTTAAACTGATGAAAATAAGGCAGTGCTTAACCTGATGAAAATAAGGGTTATTAGTGATAGGAAGAAGGAGAAAAAGCTGAATCATCAAGCAATAATTTTCCAAAGATCTTGCCTCCTTGTGGATGGTTCTAGGCAGAAGCACCAGGGTTTGGGTTCGGGTCAGAGTGAAGGCGCTAGGAGCTTTGGAAGAGGGGAGGAGAAGTAACAATGAGGCAGCATAATAGAAATGTGGTGACAGGATGTACACAGACAAGCATGGCACCAGGGCCTTTCCTGTGACCCACACTTTCCTGACTCTGAGATAGACAGCTATTGCCATTTTGGAAATGAGCAGTAGAAGACGGTACACACAACCGATGACAGGGTCAGGATTAAGATCCAGACCCTGCTGGACCTGAAACCTTCCACTTTCCAGGATGCCAGGCTGCTACAGTGCTGGTGCCAACCACTGCGCAGCACTCATAGCCGGAAACCAAGGACACCAAAAAAAGACCCTAATGTGGAGGGATCCCAGGGGACAGAAAGCACAGAGACCAGCAAAATAAATGAGAAGGTTTATCCAGCTATGTGCACTATTAATTAAATTTAGCTGTCTACCAGCTAAGGACTCTGCGGCTCCATGGTGATTATCAAGCCAGTCAGAATTTCAAATGATACTGATAACTAAGTGTAATTGGATTATGCTTTTTTCCCCCTCTCAGAGCTGAAGGAAAAAAAGTGCCTTTCAACCAAGGTTTTCATGTTGTTTTTCTATTAGTAAGTAGTCCAGGATTATCCCAGAGACCTCAAGGATTGTTATAGCTTAGCTTCACCTGTATAGGGAAAAAGAATTTTTCTTAGGTAGGGACAAGAGCATAGAAACACGCTCTTCCTGGCTCTTCTTGCCTCAATCTGGGCATCCGGTCAATGGACTTAACTCAGCAGAAAAGCTACAGGAATGGGGCAATGAACACACCATGACTAATAACTGGATAAATGAATAAATACAAATTTGATGGCTTTTGAACCATAAATACACTTCACTTTTAAAAACAAGTATTGCCTTAGCATTGCATGTTAAATGGATTTTTATAAGTGAATATTAGTTTAAATATGGAGGGCTGGTTAATATTTCATTTTGGAAATACTCTGCTATGAAATCCACTTTACAAAAGAGGCTTTTTCCACTTAGAAAATGTTTTGACTGAATCCTAAAAAACAAAACAAAACCCTGACTTGTGTATCTTGTAAATATAGATACTTTTATGATAAGATACATTAAATAGGATAACCAGCATTTTTTTTAGGTATGAAAGTACATTTATATTTTGATATCACATTTTGAAGTATTTAGTACTGAATGAAATTGCTTTAATATAAACCTCATATAATTTGTATGTTCGTTAAGAGAAAGCTTTTCAAGTTCATAATGCTTTGTTAGTTTGGGGCAGAATATAGGACAAATTCAAAGGGTGAAGAATTAAGATGGAAAGAAAGTTAATTCTCAACTCCCAGATCTGGACTTCTTTGGAGACAGTGAAAATTGATTTTTAAAAGACGAGAAATGAATGATAAATTGCTTTTTAAAAAGGAAACTATATGCTGTTAGTCATTTCAAAAAATGACCATTGCTACCATAAAGACTTTGATTCACATTTTTCTGGTGATAACCACCCCCTCTTGTATAAACACACACACATACCAGTATGTTGTATGAACTGCAATTGTGTAATGACTTCAAGGAAAAGCTTGTTTTTATAAAAATACTCATATTTTCCCATGCTTCTTCACTCTTTGTGCAAGAACATTTATGAGATTTGAGTAAACTGTGTTTTATTTATTTTCCTTTGTTCTTCCCTTCTTACTGGAAGAGAATGCTATCTGGATGCAATCATGTTCAAGGAGAATAAATTCTGACTAAGGAGATGATTTAAATCACTGACCAACAATTAACGTGCCTAATTCTGCCCCCACTTTGCAAGAGCAACTTCATTTTACCGGGTGAGCACATTCATTCAGTCCAATGCAACCCACCTGCCCCCCCACAGGAAGGAATGCTATTTCAGTCACCACCTACGTCATCTTTGCACATGTACTCACTGTCCCACACCCCGGCTGACTAAAGTGGAAGTTTTACAGCAGTAGAAACACAATGTGTGCCTCCCTGGCCAACTTTATCAAGTCGCTGTAGACCGTGTTTTGTCTCAGCATACTACCCCATCACTTGCTAAATCATTGTTTGTATTCACCAAACTGCCAGTGAGCCTGTCTGGTGTTCCAGCCACCTGTTGGAGTTGACAAATGTTTCCCTAATATGAGGGGTGCCATAGCAACCAGATCTGTGGCCTGGATACAAACCAGACACGGTGGTGCTACAATTTAAGGTGGGAAACAGACATGCAGCACCCACAACAGCAGTATCAGAAAGAATGTCTGGAGAACTCAAAATTCATGAATTTTTAGAACAAGTTTCTTTGAGACACAAGAATGGAAATTACCACAGATTCTAAGAGAGGGCAGGTAGTAATTTAGATTGGAAAGATTTTATGTTTCAAGTCTGTCTATTTCTTACAAACAATGTTACCTTGGACAAGTGAATGAACCTTACTGAGCCTGTCTTTTTATCTGTAAAATGGAGTCAATAATCCTGCTTACAGGGTGGCTGTGAGGATGAAATGGGATGATACCCAGGCTGTGGTTAGCAGATGAGAAGCACATAATAATTAACAGCCTTTATCATTAGGTAAAGGAGGGAGGCAATGGATAGTTACAAGACACGAGGACAATGATCTCCAAAATAGGGTGCCGAAAAATACGTTATAATAGAAATTTTTACTTACATTATTTGAAGTACATTTTAGATTTTTTTTTTGGGGGGGCAGTGTCACCTTGTATGTGGGACCCGAACTGGGGCTGCTGGCTTCCCAAGCCAGCGCTTAACCACTGCGCCACTCGGCCGGCCCCATTTTAGATTTTTAATAAGTAAATTGCTATGTAGGATTCACTACCAGGATTTGCCACAAGGTGCCCTCACACAAGCTGGATGCCTGCTGTGGTTTGTGGGAGAGAACAGCACAGCACAGAAGGCTGGTATAGCAGTCCCACAAACAGGTAATGTACGATGGTCTACACGAACCCGACTGAGAGGATATGTAGATGACATTGTTTACTTTTAACCAAACTATCCACACAAAGTGGAGAAGTGACTTATAAAGATTCCTGCAGAAAAACCACGAAGAGAGGATAATATTAATTACTAGCATGAGTAGTCAACAAGAAAATGACAAAGCTGAATGTTCCCTACCTCTAGTCCTGGCACTGTAACTGTCACATTTACAAAGTAAGAACAATGAAAATATATTTAGACCAGGCAGGAAGTCAGCTGGAATAACTGAAAATGGCCTGGGAGATTATTTTAAATAGGGATGTATGTAATGGTTGATGAACGTCGGCCTTTATGGCTTGAGATAGATAATGATAGTGGAACACGTATGCAACTTACAAAATACAGATGAATAAATTGGAAGTACTGCTCAAAATCTTGTTACTGATAGGAGTGTACATTCAAAGAAGCATGGGGCTGCTGTGCTAGGGAGGATGAGTCTAGAGCGGTCATATCATAGGATGGCCTCAGATAGCATGATTCCCCACCCTTCTCCCAGGGTGGCCCAAATATCTGTACTGCACACTGGGATATGACTGCAGGCTTCTGGAATCCCCAGGTTATGAGATGGGCCCTTGCCTGCCCCAGCTCCTGCTCAGTCCGCCCAAGAGTCTTCAGCAGACCTATAGCCCATTCAGACACACCCGCGTCCCATGTGAGGCACCATAAAGCCCATTGGTGGGAAACTCAGTCCTACAAACAGATTTAGGCAGGGCTAATTATTGAAGAATACAGCTATTTGGTTCTCATTGAATCAACTCTATAGAAATGGGGAGAGAAGGGTTTTCTAAAATATGGACCTCTTAAAACTTGGTGCAATGAAATTTGTATATACCTCAAGTGGGTTTTTGGTGAGAAATCAAATGTTTATGCTATCTCATTCTCTCCAACCTGATACAAGAATAAATTTAATACATTTATAAATACTCCTTTTCCTTTCTGTCAGTGAGCGTATTCCACCCCCGTGGGGTCAGCATTTAGCATATCTCTACTCACACAGTAAGTGCTAGCACGTATTTGTCCAACAGATAAACAAGCCACAGTTAAGCTGAAAACATCATTCATCAATCCTTATATTCACACCCACAAAGGTCCTTTTGCTCCTCCTCCCAGTAGCTGTCCAAAACTTTGCCACTGATTTCCAGTCCCCACACTCCTTACTCTTAGCTGACTTCAGCTCTTTTGATGAGATCAAGGTAATCCTAAAAAAGCTGCCTTAACACCAAACCTAAGTCATTCAGTGTAAACACTCCCAAGTCCTCTTTGACTTACTCCTTCTTAACCAAACATATCAGTCATGGAGGGACACTGTCAATGAAAAAGTTCATTTCTCTCCTTCTCCTCCTGCTCAACACTGCCTCAGCTAAACAGCCAGCTCTCAAGCCCCAGGCTCACCCAGCACCAGAGCCTCCGCCTCTTCTGTTCCTCTGGCACGTTCTTATCTCAAACATCCATGACCCCCTTTCATTCTCTTTCCTTCAAGTCTTCACTTAAGGCCACTTCTCCAAGAGGCTTTTCACTTGGCTACCTTTTCACAAAATGTAACACCTCTCACTCACATTCATTCTATGTTTCCTGGTTTGATTTATTCTCTTTCTCAATTACCACTGAACTGAACATCATTTATTTATTTATGTTGCTCACTGTCTGTCTTCCCCCACCACAACATAAGCGCTGTGAAGGCTGAAAACTTTGTCTTCTTGTTTTGCTTACAGATGTATCTCTATAGCCTACAATGGGACCTGGTGCATAGTTGGTACCCACTTTATATCTGTTCAATGAATGCAGGAATAGGTAGATGGATGGATTACTGCAATGGACCTATACCTGGTATCATTGCTTCCTCTTCAATCTGCCCTTCTACCAAAACATCCATCCTAAATTGCAAGTTACGAAATTACTATTCTCCTCATAAATAGCTCTATATAATTTAGGAAGTAACGCCTAAAATCTTTCAGAGATTTGATCCCAATCTTCCTTTCCAGCCCCATTCCCCAATGCAGCTATCTCTCCAGATGAGGTGTGATCACAAAATACGATGAATGTTTAAATTAAAAAAAAAATTATTACAGTAAAAGACACATTGCCATTAATCTCAAAGTAGTCCCCCTTGCTTTGAACACAATTCTCCCACATTCTTGCCACTTTATGAAGCAGTTATGGAAGTCCTCTTTCATGAATGTCATTACTTCATCCTCCATCATGACAACACTCCATGTCACCCATCGCTTATGATATACTACAATTTCTGTCAAATGGAAACATTACAGTGTGTTCTCATTCATCTTATTCACTAGATCTGGCACCGAGCGACTTCTGACTCTTTCCCAGAGTCAAAATGATTCAGGACATCAAGGCAGCCATGACAGTGCAACAAAAGACATTCACAAAAGAGGACTTCCAGAACTACTTCAGGAAGTGGCAGGAACGATGGGATAAGTATGTTTGAAGCGAGCCAGAGTATTTTGAGGGTGATCAATGGCAATGTGTCTTTAACTGTAATAATTTTTTTAAATTTAAACATTCACTGTATTTTCTGATTACACCTCATATATCCTAAGGTCTAGTCAGGCTGGGGAACCATGCGTTTATCTTGAATACACTCAGCACTTTAAAGTCTTTGTGTTTTATGATATATATCATTTTGAATATCTGTTCCCTAACTTGCCCTCTACTGAAATCTATGATGTTTCCAGGCCATGCTCAAATGTCATGCCTCCCATGAAGCTTTCCCATTCTTCCAATTTGAACATGTGCTCCACAGCATACTCTCTTATACCTATGGTTAATATAAAAATCATTCTCCCTTGTGTTATGTTCATATCTGCTCCCAAGATGGGACTATAATATCCTTGAGAAAGCTTCATAGTTCCTTGTATATAACAGATGATCAATAAATGCTTGTCAAAATGAAACACACAATGTCACTAGCTGTGGATTTTAAGACAAGAGAATTGTAGTAAGAATGCACTTAGATCCTTTGTAGAAGTAATATACCAACACTAAGTGAATGTCAGTGAGACTGAAAAGAAATAAAATTGTTGCGTGAGCAACATGAAGTTGGAGACTTTAATAATAAACTCTAAAGATATGGATATCTTATTCCTCTCTGCTGGAATGCCTGACACAGAGACGTCACTTAATTTGGAGTTTGATCCTCGGCTAAAAATAAACTGCTTTTACTTAATGTGAGGCTCACGATTATTGTTTAACCATTTTGTGGTTTTATTCAAGTACTTGCAACGCCCAAAGAATACCAGTCAGGATGCCTCTGTGTTACATAAAGGTTCTTTTCATGAAGTAATTGATGGTTAATTCAAGAAATTGTATCTGATGTGCACGCTGGTTTCTCCTCCCCAGGCCTGTCCCCAGCTAGCCATTGGTCAGACCCAGTACAAATGGTTCAGTATGCAGGATAATAAGCACATGTGGAAAGAACAGTCATTCTCAGGAGATTGTTCTAAATCATTGTTTTCTTGTGGAGAGTAGAAAACCAATAATTCCAAGAAGCTTTTATAGCATAATCTTCACTGAGGCAATAGAGCAAGTTTAAATTCTAGACCCATGAGAAATGGATTCAGGCAGAGTCCTCGTGCCCTTTGCTGACTGCAGGATGAACAGGTCTCCCATGGGGCCCCTCTGCAGATGTTGAAGGGGACTGGCCCCCCCGCCACACACACACACCCGTCCGGTTGCTGACAGAGCTCACACCCTTCCTTGCTATCCTGTCAGGGCCACCTGAGCAGGAGCATTCATAGAGCTCCTCCATCAGCACCCTGCTCTTTCATTCCCTTCTAGGGTAGGTAACCAGTTTGGCCCAGCACATACCATGTAACTGACCACTTTCGCCCTTGTGCCCATTTCTGTTTGTGGAAGCCACTGGCAAGGAGTGAGCTGCAGTGAAGCCCCGTGGAGGCATCCCTTCTCAGGCTCTCTCAGCTTCACTGATAATGAGGCCAGGCCAGGGGGCTTTCTTGATTGTGAAGACTTAGGTTCCTGTAGCATACACCCCCAGGGGGCCACTTTCTCCTTCTCCCTCCACCCTGACGCAGCATGCACATTGCAGGTTGGCTGGGGTGCAGCCCATTCAGGGATGTATTGATCTACTTATTATTGAGTTTGCTTTCATTTTTGAAGTTGGTATTCCTTCACCATATAAACAGTGAACTCCTTGAAGCAGGAGACTTGCCACCACATTTTCTGCAACATGCCCAAAAGGACCGCTTAGTAATGTCTTTAAAGAAGACACGCACTGCCCTCAAAAAAAAAAAAAAAAAAAAAAAAAAAAGAAAAGGCACGTGCTTGTCTGACTTTTCAAGACAAGGAGGACAGGCCTGCTGAGGAAATGCGAAGAACTACTACCCAGTAGTTCTTTGCCCTGGTCTATTTACTTAGAGCTTCAGGGAGTGGCACGGACTGGGGGTGCATGTCAAGGATTTTTCCAGGAAGTGAAAAAAGAAAGACCCCCCTCTTTGAACAAAGAGGTAGGTGATGGATAATGTATCTCTATCGCCAAGACCCCATCCCAGATATCGGCAAGAGAGTGGGCAAAGAGAGTGGAGCTTCTAACTCAGTTTGCTCCGTGTTCAACTGACTACACAACCCTGACCTGGTAGGTTATTTCTAGTATTCCCATGGTTTATCCTGATACAACTTGCAGAAACTGTTATGATAGAATGGCTTTGCCTCTGTCAGTTATTCCATGTAAAAGGAGATTAAATAAGGGATTATAAAAAGCCTCCGCAATTTACATAGTTTTCTTCATAGTCATTTAACAAGCAGACTCAAGTTTTCCCATTTTAACTGTTTTTAGCTTCAGTTCAAGACAAAAGTTAAACCAGTTAGATTTCTATCTCTCAGTGACAGTCTGCTTTTTTATGAAATGGGTAGGACAGGCCTTTGGGCCTCTCCTGATGCTGAGATTATTGCTCCTTCAAAGAATTTTCAAACTTTGGCCTCAAAGGTTATCTTATTTTCAACATTTTCTAAATTAAAAATGGGGAGAGTAGTAAAATTAGAAGCCTGGTAAAAAGTTGCTAAACTGGATTGCTCCAAGTATATTCTTGGTTCTACATAAAATATCTAAAAAAGGCAGCCTTCAGATCAATAAAATTAGTATATAATTGATCATTTGACCTTTATATTATTGAGAACTTCATTCTTATTATTAAAATAATGCTGGTCACTTAACTTCTTTGCCATTTTTCCTATTATTTATGACTAATATCATTTCATAACAACAATAACATTTCTGTTTGGGAAGCTCTGTCTACATTTTTTAACTACTCCCTTAGGATAATTTCCTAGAAAGGGAATTACTAGACAGAGGGTCTTGATAAATACTGTCAAACTGCCTTTCAAAAAGACGATTAGATTTTCTTTTGAAAAACATATCTAGCCACAGATATATCAAGGCTACCTCCAAACAGAGACAGTTGATGGATAGTTTTAATTTTTAGTTAGCTAAGTATAATTAATAGGTTTCTGATAGGACTAGTAGGTTAACTATCTACTGGTGATTACATACAGGGCTTTTCCAGCCTACAATGATCTATATGCTATGTAATGATAGTCAAATTATTTCAGGCATACAGATGAGTACCTGGATTCTGTCTCCAAATGTGAATGATGATTGTATATCACAAACAAAAGAAAATGTTCAGAATGGTATAGAAAGGTAATGACTTGTTCATTCATTCAACAAATAATACTCAAACACAGGCCAGTTACAAGAAACTATGACAGGCACCAAGGAATCAAAGAAACATGGAGCCTTCCCTGTCTTTGAGGAGCCTATGAAGGGAGGCAGTTATGTAAACAAAGAAAGTAGAACATGATAAGAACTTCTTTAGAAGTTTGCACTGAGGAAACAATGAATGAAGAAGCTCCTGACTCCACGGAAGAAGAGTATTGAGGAAAGCTTCGCAGAATAATAATGTTTCAGGTAGCTTTGAAGGATAAAGGGAGTTATAAAAAGTAGTGGAGACAGTAGTTAGCAGAGCTCAGGGAGTGACATGAGCAGAGCATGGAGGTGGGAAGACACGTGGGGAATTAGGGTCAAACTGGTGGGGAGAGGAGGAGGGACATAACTGGCAAACTGGTGAGTTATTTCCATGAAAGACTCCAGGGATTCAAAAGGAGAAAACACACCTTTGAGAAGTTCGGAAAAGTTAAAAGGAGGCTTTGAATGATGAGCACAGTTGTGAAGAAAGGGAAGAAAGAAATACACCAGGAAACAGTGACTTTAAAGTTTTCAAAGCATTTTCATGTATATTATTATGTCATTTGACCTCCACAATGACCTTATATGGTAAAGTATACATTCTTATTCCCATATGGCAGCAGAGGAACTATGAGTCAGTAGGGTTAAGTGACTTGCCCAAGGTGACACGTCTGAGTGAAGTAGCTTGCAGGGCTGCCATGCTTCACAATTCAGTGAATGGTGCCCACGGGGACGGTTTTGTTTGGCGCATGGTGGTAATGGCAGCTGAGACTGGCAGGTCTGACTTCTGACTTCTGGTGTCCTTTGCACTATACTTAAAATGAAAATGGTTTAAAATGAAAACACACTAATGGTCCTTATATTTTACTTTTAATATTTACTATATACTGTTGCTGTTATTAGAATATTTTACCAAGATTTTATGTATATACACTGTATATGAAGATAAGCATATATAAGCATATATTGATTTAAATATGGTATATATGTATATACAAAATGTAAGAAAATATTAGGTACCTTAATTTGCACTATCATACATTTTCCTTATATCAAGAGTTAAACATACATACATATATATGTGTGTGTGTGTGTGTGTGTGTGTGTGTGTGTACTAAATCAAAGCAGTATTGCACCCATTTTAACTCAATTTGTAAAACTTCAGCCTGCTTGAGGAAATGACTAGTATTTCGCAATGTCGAAAAGTGTGATGCACAGATTAAAGGATAATTCCATATAGAGAAAAACGACTGATGCAAGAACCTTCAGGAGTCGGCTACTGCCCACAAAATTACCACCATATAAGATTAGAGAATTTCGTTTTTAGTGACCTATAGTTTTTCAGCTGTTTCAGTGTGGTACCTTCCTGTCCAAGGACATGGGGGCACCTTCATAAATAACATATATAGTACTAAAAGCTAGCAGCATAAGACATATTATAAACATCTTACAGACATTTGACATTGTCCTAGGAGAAAAAGAGATGGCTAGAATTATTCGTTATATTGTTAAGCAGTGAAACAAATGTATTAAAAGGTTAGTTGTCTTCTTAGAGGTCACCCAGTGAGGCAACATAAGGATAGCGGCTAAAATCCAGGACTTTTGTTATCTTGGTCCTTGCGATAAATTTAAAATACTTCATGGAGTCTGATGCAGGGAAGTCAGAAAGTGGCACGTATCCTTTCACACATTCGAAAGACAGGTCTGGATCTACCCTGTCATGCCAGCATATGTCAGCACAGGTGAGATTAGCTCACGCAGAATACTGGCTGGCATATCTGATACCCTCACACACAGACGCCATTCTATACATCAAGAAGAATATGTTTCAGAATTTCCTAAAGAATATCCCGCACACATCCCTATTGACTGCATATGTTGCACTAAGTCCACAGAGAAGAACTGTCTACCGATATTTTCTCCCTCTCATTCTTCAAATCTAGACTATAGGAAACAGGGTAAGCTTCTGAAAAGAGAGTAAGACAAAATGTTCAACTTTCAGTTTCTGACTCCCACAATAAGAGAAGACACAAATGTGGCATTCATTATGAAATGTGCGGAAAGGGTCATGTACAAACCATATGGTTGTCAGTAACAGCACAATCTCAATCAAAGTTGCCAAAAATACTAATGAGACCAGGATGTCAGGAAAAGCCAAAATCGATCAATACTTCCCCCACACTTGCAGTCGGTCCCCACCATCAGTCACTGTGCTCTCTCTATGTAAGTGAAATCAATCAGCAAGGATTTCTGTAAAATGCATGGAACAGTTGTCTTCTAGACTCTACCAGAAGATAAATGATTCCAGACCTTGGACTGTGGCCATTTTCCCACACATGCTACGAAGTTCTGACATCCATATTGAGCCACAGCACTGAGTGGTTCCTGCTTTTGGGGATTTACAGCCAGTGCTTCCACTTCTGGTTTGGACTAACAGCCTGCTAACCCAATGCAAAATAAGCCCCTTTTTGCCTGTGTAAACTATAAAAGAATTGCTTTTTTGTAATAAAGCAGCTCCAGTGGTCCCCCTCACAACTTTTTGCTATTGCTCACATAAGCTTAGCTTTCCAAATCACTGCTTTAGATCTTTTTGGAATTAGTCCCAGCTTAATAAACATACAACATATGACATCAAATGCAAACCACTTAGAATGTAACATACAACAACAAACAGTGTAAGTCCAACTTTGTTTTAAAACGAATACGTTTGAAAATGCATTAAACATAAATAACAGGGTCGTTTTAGATGGTAGCTCATGTTCTAGAAAAGGGAAAAGGATTTTTGAGAAAAATAAACTAAAAGAGGTTCCAGAAGCAGCTTCCTTTAAAAACTATGTTAACGCAATAACATTATTTGGAAGGCACGTAGAAGTCTAGGTCATGGCTATTTACGTAACAAATTGCATGTAATCAAGCATCCAACAGATAGCATTTCCTGCCAGCCTCTTATATCTGAGATGGACACTTTCTCACTAAACTAACTTCGAGGAAAGACACAAATAATTTTGTCCATAATTCAAAAAAAAGATAGTTCTGTATAAATATCTATAGTCTAATGGAGATTTTAAAAATTCAGAAGTTAAATAAAAGTGAATAAATCTTACTGGAACTGTCAAATGTTCTTAAAGTGAATAATCAGAAGGGGAGGCACTACTTTAAGTTTTAAATAGAGTTCTTATTGAAACAATATCCTTCTAAATATCAAATACATGACCAAGAAACTTTATATACCAATAACAAAATTCACAGTGCAAATAGGAAGTAACTGTTGTCTTACCCACCACCAGCACCTCTTTTTCTATGGAACACAAACTTACTTTGTTTAAAAATGTCCTTAGGCTGTGCTGTGCCTTTGAAACAAAACCACCCTCTTCTTCATTTTCTGCTTTCTTGAAAATTGCTCCTCTGAAACTGACAGATGGTGCATCTGTCACTGAGTGTTTCCTCTTCGTTATCTCTGCCAGCTAATATTTCCTCTGTGCTTAGCTGTTGTCTGTGAGACAGTTCCACTCATTCTAGCCTGATCAATGGTGTGCCTGGTTGGAGGTTGCTTTTGGCCCCGCCTCCGGCTCTAAAGAAAACGAAAACTCACAGCTGGATTTGCTATAAATCCTCTCATTTAAATCTGGCCCTGCAGCTATGGCACATACTAGAGGGAAAAGCTGCCAGGCTGTCACAAAGCAGGAGAGGCTACCCTTTCCTACGGTCCCCTCACACCAGTGCCAAGTGTGTATGTTACGTAACAAATCCCATTTTAAGTTACTCTGAAACTTCACAGGACAGGAGGAAGTTTTAAACCAGGATTGGGTTTTTCCATGCCTAATGAGGCTTAAAAGATGTCCATGACTGAAACGTGTGTGTGTGTGTGTGTGTGTGTGTGTGTGTACACACACACACACACAGACTGAATAATTTTTAACATGTTAAAATTGTGAAAACTGATTCCACGGAGAAAATGAAAAGGAATAAATGCCAAATTAGCACATTACAAAGCTGGTGTGCTTGTCACTTTCTATCCTAAAACACAAGTCATCATTCATATTCAGATGGCAATATACCTCCTAACCAATGGGATTTGCTGGTATTTAAACCACCAATGAACTTGGTGAATGGAGAGAACGCACAGATGCATTTCAGGTGCTAGAAGAGAGAAGCTTTCTCTACCAAGCAGAGTTAAACAGGTGAACGTGTGGCACCAGCCTACTCTGTGAACCAGTAGGACAGAGGAAATACTTTTACTTACATTTTCTGCACAGCCAACAGTAATTGAACTGTATCAGGTAGATGGACTGCATATTTCAAGCAAAAAGCAAACCTGGGTGTTACTAAAATAAGGCTAAAGTTTTGAAGACAACTAGGACCCAAAGCCAGAAGATCCGGATTCAAGTCTCAGTTTTATTTCTTGGACAATATCCTTGAATATGAAGGGCACAGAATAAGCTCTGGCGACATCACAGGTGTTGCAAGATTAGATTAGGATCATAAAGTACTGTGTTGTTATTAGTCAACGTTTATATTGTTCTTTGCAACAAGAGAGAGAATATGAAATAAGTATAAATATTTACTCTGGCAAAGGATGGCACCAAACTAAATACCTCAGGCTATGATAAGGAAAGCTAAAGATAAAAGTATTCTGGGAATAATGTGCATGGTATAAAGTGCGTGTTGATGATTACAGTAACTCAGATTTTGAATACTTGAACTTTCCGTGAGAGAATATGTGGTCAGCATAGGTCAGAGGGGGATGGAGAAGCAAAAGTTTGAAACTTTAGTCCTTTCACATTCTCACAATAGACTCCTGGAGCTGTCATCTGCCATTAGTTTGTGAACCCCTTAAGGGCAGGGATCGACACAATTGGCATTTGTTCAATACCTGAATGAATGAGACATTGAACTAGATACGAGTTACTCACTCTAAAGGAGGGAGTGTAGGTTTTTGTGAAGAGCCAGGGCTTCAAATTGGAAAACCAGATACTTCAAGGTCAAGCCTACCTGTGTGTCCTTCCTGTCCCCTCAAATGTGAGATTGGGATTTGTAAGGAAAGAGGCTTTCTGGGTCACTGAAAAGACACACGAGATTTTTTCAGGAACTGCTGATGTGATCCAGCTTTCTACACTCCCCCTAACTCCTCCCTTCCCCACTTCCTCTGGTGAGAATGTCATCCTGCTGACAATGAGTGTGAGTCAAGAGCCAGGATGTTTGTAAACACCCCTTGAATGAAAGTACAGGGATTGTTGGGCTCAATTCTTCCTCCATGGGATGCGAGTCTTTGTTTGCTGGGCCTGATGAGAAGTAAGCTTCCCAAATCCAGTGGGACCCTCGTCCCTGTGGATGGGGTCAAGGGCAGCTGCAGGCCCTGGACTAAGGAAAGGCAGGTGACAGTGGCTCCTGCTCCCAGTCTCCCTGCCATCTCCCTGCCAGTGTATTTCTGTGTTCTTGGCTAAACATGTGGGAAAGTTCATCTACTTTCATAATGGCTTTAGGTACATGAGCTCTTCCCCTCAGGCTGAAGGATTATACCAACTTGGAGGGAGAGAATTTACCAAAAACCTTTCTAGGGCCGGCCGAGTGGCGCATTGGTTAAGAGCTGGCGTGGTAGCCCTAGTCTTATCCATCCTTATTCTAGCAGTAATTCCCCTGCTCCATACCCCAAAACAACGCAGTATAACCTTCCGACCTGTGAGTCAATGCTTCTTCTGACTATTGGTAGCAGACCTCCTAACACTAACATGAATCGCTTGGGGATGCCAGCGGCCCTGGTTCGGATCCCACATGTGAGGGCCAGTGACACTGCCCTCTACAGCTAACAACAGCTCCACCTGGAGCTGGGCTGCAAGCCCTGGCTATGGTGTAGGCTGCAGCCCCTGCTTAGTGGGCTGCCATAGGCTACAGTGAGTGGCCAGCAGCCAGCGTGAGTGGCTGGCAGCCAGCGTGAGCTGCCATGAACCGCTGTGAGTGACCATCCAGAGGCCGGCAACCGATCTGCCTCACCCGAGAAGAGTGCAATGACGATACCAACATGGGCCAGTGAAGCAATGTCCTCCACAACTAGACTGAAGAATAAAGGACAGCAACTTGTCTGTTCCCCTTTCCCAATTCCCCAATAAAATCTTTAAAAAAAAAAAGAAATACCTTTCTACTCCTATAATGTATGAGGCTTTCTACCATACACTCTGGAGGCTGCATGCTTCCAGCTTTCAAGCAGTGGGCTTACAGTGGCACAAACGATTACAATCCAAACCAGGAGATAAGAACAGCAGGGGATAGAAAGAGTGCTTTGAGGTTCAAGAGGGAAGGATCTCATCTAGTTTGGGAGTGGGAGTAGGAGAATCCAGGAAACATGACTAGGGTGGTGGCATTTAAGTTTGGGAAGGAGTTGCACAGGCAGGACAAGAGGGAGGACACTTGAAAGAGGACATTCTTAGAAGAATGAGTTCTAAGGCAGAAAAAGAGACAGGAGCCATAAAGCTTAGGAAATAGTGAACTGTCTGGGTCTGTTGAAACATAGGGAATGTGTGGGGGAACCTTGGGAGATGAGACGTTGGGGGGAGGGGAACATACTGTGGAATGGCCTTGAATGCTGAAAGGGTAGGTGGGGGGCAAATTCTAAGTTCAACCAGCAATCGTGAATCCTTGGAGGTTTTCAAGCACAGGTACAGTGTGCTCTGAGTAGTGAGATCCAGAAACCATGTTTAGGAAGGATTATAAAGGAGATGGGAGGCAGGCAGGCCCACTTAGGAGGTTAGTGCAGCAATTTAAGCAAGAGGTCATGAAGGCTCAAACATGGAGGAAGAGAGTAAAAAGAAAAGAAAAAAGAAGGGTGCTAGTGGCAACTGCACAGATATGAAAGTCCAGGGAGATGAGTCAGAAAAAATCCTACCTAGAGGAATTTTTCCTGGAGACATTTGCTGACAGATGTAGAAACATATTCGAGTTTTTATTTTGGCATTATTTGTAATAGCAAAAGATTGCACACTGCATGAATGCCCACCAATAGGGGACTTAAAAATGAATTATGAAACAGTCATATACTGCTATACAATGCAGCAGCTTACAATAGATATGCAGCTATAAGAAAGCTGTTGTACAGGATTGGTGATTGGCACCAGATTGCTAGTGGGTAAGGGGTACGTGAAGACAAATTGCCGGCAGGGAGTAAATTTATGATAAAGGAAGGAAAATGCTGGAGAATGGAATAAGCACCTGGCAAGAACCCCACAGTTTGGATTCTGCTCCCAGATTGGCACCTGTCTTCCCCAGAACCAAGGCAACCTAGAGTGGCGCATATTACAACCTACCCAAATGTACATGGTAGCTTTGTCCACAATCCCTGACTCAAAAGTACCAGAAGCCTGCCTAACTCCGCCCTGTCCATTTTCATGGTCAAAAGCCCAGTGCCCACGTACCTGGGCAAATCAGTCCTTGAAAAGAAACACCATCTATGTTTGGTACCAAAATGCTTTTAAGGATGATGCTGGTGGTAAAGCAAATGGTGTGGCATCAGAAGCTTCCCATTTTTATCAAACTCTAGGCATAAGAAATTCAGCCAAGCATCACAAACACCTTCCAAGCTCAAGTGGAGTGCAAGTTCATAAAGCAAGTGCAGCAATCACCCATCATGATATTTCAACCAGCTGTCCCTTCCTTTTCAATTACAGGCCATCTTTCATGACTGCACACAAGGAGCACAGTCCAGACTCGTGGAATGGTATGAAACTTCAACGGCAAACCCGTGGAGTCTAAGGCAGCCACTGTCCTTTGAAAGGGGACCTCAGGAAGGACCTGACAGGCAACGGGTATGGCTCCCTGGGGTTTTACTTTCTCATTTGCAGAGACCAAGGCCTGACTATTAACTGTTTCACATTAGCTCTGTGGAGAGGAAACACATGTCGAGGAAACAGGGACTCCACAGAGGCACACTGCACTTCCAAGGCAAAGCAATCCACACATAGCAACATGCAGACCAGTTGCCTTGTGTACAGAATCTGTGAGTGAGTGAAATAAGAGCAGTATTTCGCAGTCGGTGAGGGCAGAATGGCTTCATGGATAAGACAGTATGCTCTCTTAAATACAGTGAAAATCTGCACTTCATATCCCAAACGCCTGAGATGCGTCTCTGCCTGGTACAGTGTGTAAGAACTTGGAAAAGTTACTTGAGACCCCTCATTATTAAATCCCTCTTGGGGCTGTGAAAATGAAGTGGGTTAATACATGTAAAATGTTCAAAACATTCAATACATGTTATTTATCGTTCCATAGTAAGAATTTTAAAATACAGGTGATTAGGACTACACTTATGGAGTTGAATCTGGTTAATTACAATTCAAGAAACAAAATTCTCTCCATGAACAGCTAATTACAGCACGCGTCTGTAATTTAAAACATGAGCAGATATGGTGCGATGTTATGTGTGTGTTACTTTGGTTAAGCTGTAAGCCACATGCTGCTAGCATCTAATCAAGCATCCATCGCCCTAGGCAGTCTAGCTGGTACCCTAAAGATCCGGGAGCCTGTACTTCAGAATCTGCTCATATAAGCCCGTTGGTACCATCTCCCCAGCAACAATCTCTAGTTAGCATTCTAAGTGTCAATAATGGGTCTCCATTGGTGAAAGTTCTTATTGTTGGCGAGTGTGTTTGGTAGAATTAAGGTATTAAAGAAATATATATATTGGCTCAAAATATTTCAATGTAAGAAGAACTTTACCTGTATCTTGGTGATATCGCCCCAGTCTAAATTCCTAAGTGGTCCTAGATGTTTCATCAATATTGCTTGGTTGAGAGGTTTGGGGGAGAGGAGTTGACCCTTTTTGCTTCCAAATTTCTACTTTGGTTACCATTATCTAGCAAAAAGAACCTAACAGTTGTACATGAGCAGTACAACCATTTCAGATCACTGATAAAGAGCATGGATCATGGAACCCGTAGGATATATATATATATATATATATATATTTTAAGCTGAGCCATTCTGCCACTTGTTGGCAGCTCAGCAGCAGCTCAGCCCGGACTGGGCAATGAACTGCTGTTGCTCAGAGCTCAGCTCGCACTCTTGAGCGAGCTCTTAACCAACTGAGCTACTAGGTGGGCCCTCCGTAGGATATTTAAAATCAGCAAAAGTTCCAAAGTTTGCTTGGCTAAAGAGCTCAGGACAAAGATGTTTCTTTTGGTCATAGATATTAGATTCTAAGAAATTCACCGATTTCTTGGCAAAAAGGAATTTAAAAAAACATACTAGAAATGTACTAGTATTGCATTATGCTATGAATATAATTACAAATATGAAAATATAGTTCTCATTCTGTAGGATGGGTTCATTCATTTTTAATAAATTATTTTGCTATCTTCACAAAGTGAAATCAAAGAATATCTAACACATTTGATAACTAGTAAAAATAACCTTTAAATTATTTTTCTTTAAAATAGTTTAATGACACCAAATAATGCTCATTGTAAAAATTCAAACAAAAGCCCATTTTTATTCACAACTCCTAATTCTACTTCCCTCCCTAGAGGTAATCACTATTAACAATTTAGCATCCATTATCCAAACATTTCATATATATATAGATATAGATATAGATATAGATATAGATATAGATATATTTCATATTTATAAAATATACACATACATCTATACATATATATACATATATGTACATATACACCCATTAGATCATTTGTTTCATATAAATAGAATACAAAATGTATTATTTAAAGATTTATCTTGTTCACTTAACAATATATCTTGGAGATCTTCAAATGAACAAATAAGGGAGCTACTAGCGACACCAATGGATCCCAAGTGACTATTTAGTGAAGAGTCTGGTACCAGAGAGGTCAGACCAAGGAAGCAGCCCTGCTCCAGAATGGAGCCACAAACATGCCTGTGCCTTTCTTTGTGTGTGGGTCACTTGTCCCCCTGAGGCCGAGAGACCTGTCCCTCCTATTGCTCTTTAGTAGTTTTCCATCCTGGGCAGAACAGTACAATAGATGGATAAATGAGTGACCACACAAACTCACAAATGAAAAAACTAACCAAGTAGCATTCAATTCATTTGCTTGCTGCCGGTGACAGTCTGTCCCTAGAGCATGAACATGAGTATTTGAAGTACGCCTGCTTTTTGTCTGCCCTATTTTCAGCAAGAAATAAATACCACCCTCTACTGTGGTGTTACTCCTGCGTATACGATGAAAATGCCGCACTGCCATGTTTGGATACTGAGTAGCTCGGGTGCACACACCGCCAGAGCATAAGCAAGCGTGACATATGCCTGTGTGCAGGGGTCTTGCTGACAGGTACCAGCTGGTGCAGATGTGCCCAACGAGGGCTCTGTGACTTCCCACAGTCTCTGTGTCGTATAACCCATTTTCAAGTTGCAACTTGTGGTGTTCAGGTTCTTAGGGTACTATGTATACCTCCAACATAATTCCAGCAGCCACCAATTCCAGGTAATGTCGAAAACCAAATAAACCCACGTTTTTATTGTGCTTTAAAAACCAACTTTTGGGCCAGCCGAGTGGAGCGGTGGTAAAGCGCTGTCTTGAGAAGCCTACGGCCCCAGTTCAGGTCCCACATATGAGGGCCAGTGACACTGCCCTCAAAAACAAAACAAAAAAAACCCCAACTCTCCACAAATCCCTTTTCTAGCATTGAACCTTCTTAAACAATCTATCATACAATTTCTACTATATTTAGTCCCCTCTTGTTCTAGAGAAAAATGTTACGTTTCATTATAAAATGATACATTTTCATTTTGCTGTTAATGTTGTTTAAAATGGAAAGTTTTGTGAAACCATTATGTTTTTAGATTGAGGCAGCCTACCCCAAATCTCTGATATATTATTATGAAGCAAATCAAGGTAATTGGCTTGGCTACTTGTGTTACTGATCCTGACATTTATTTTTTTTTAATTTTCTTTATCCAAAAAGATTATATAAGAAAAGTCTGACAGCACATCTGCAGCATGAGGGCTAAGAAAACAAATCAGGACTAACGACAGCTCTACATGAAACTCAAATGATAAGAACTTAATTCCACATTAGGCACAGTTAAAAATGTCAGCACTGCTTTATCTATGTGGATATTCCACTGTACATTTAGGATTTCTATTTCAGTATTTGTAAAATTCTGAAAGTTATAAACTTCTGGATTACATTACCTAAAAAATAAAGAGAGAGAGAACTGTGGGGGGCAGGGGAGGGGGAGAACCTTGTCAGCAAAAATGTCAATGGTGCATTGGGAAGTCATATTGAAAAATGGGGCAATAATGGATCAATCCTGAGATTATTATGCTAAGCGAAATAAGTCACATAGAAAAAATCAAGAACCATATGATTTCACTGATATGTGGTATATAAAACTGAAAGCAACAAAGGAACAAGGCAAACAAATAAAGAAACAAAACTCATAGACACAGACAATAGTTTAGTGGTTATCAGAGGGTAAAAGGGAGGGGGTGGTAGAAGAGGACAAAAGGGGTCAAATATATGGTGAGGGAAGGAGAACTGACTCTGGGTGGTGAACACACAATGTGATATATAGATGATGTACTACAGAATTGTACTCTTGAAACCTGTTAACTTTACTAACCATTGTCACCCCAACAAATTTTAATAAAAAGAAAAAGAAAAGTGGAGCAAACAAAATCATGTGGTACAAGAATAACTGTGTCCACAAGGGGCTCAGGAGGATATAAGCAACAGGGAAAAAAAGAGGGGGGGTCTCCATTACATCAACCTCTTTCTTACACATCTGATGCCCTGGAGAGTTGGCTTGTGGTTTCTTTGGCCAAGGCAGGGGAGGTATGTGAAGTCCTGACATTCAGCAGCTATACCACAAAATGTCACCAGTGAGGCAGAAAAATACACTACCTGCTGGGGCAATGCCAATTTCCTGCATTGTGTTCATAGCAATTCTACAAGAAGGGGGTTGCCTCTTGGAAACTGGCACTGCTATTCTTCAGGAGTATCTATCCTCATTCTGTGCTTGTATTTTCCTTTCACCCCTACTGTCTACTAACCGCTGACCTGTAAATATCAAATCTTACATTGGTTTCAATTTTCAATGGTGTTATCTTTGATTCTGAGCACAGAAATCCTGCTTTAATTATGATGCTAATGACCATCCACAGTGAAGCTGCAGTTTAGAATAACAAAGTCACAAGGCACACCAGGCCCATGATCCCTTTCTAACCTGGATTCCCTTCCCCTATTCTGAAGATGATGCCACCTACCATTCACTGCCTAGCCCAATCTGTCTGTAGCCAAGAGTTCTGACTTTTATTCAGGGTTACCATCACAAATTGGATTATGCAATGAAATTTCTAGAAAAAGATCTAGTCTCTCTTTCAAAGTTCACTTTGAAATTTTAGGAAAATAAAACAAAACAGACCTACAGTAGATCCTGAAACTACAGGGAACACAATCTATTTACAACTTTGCAAACCAAAAGCACATTCCTCATGTTTTGATTCACATCTGACTGCTTTCTAACAAGAGCTCTACACGATTTGACTGAAATCAACCTTAAACTGAACTTGGTTGTAGAGGTTCAGGAATCCTAGGCTCCTGAGCGTGAGTCTCTATCTCATTTTGCTGTGAAGCTGTGGGTGGCCAGGAGCTTAACGGGCCTCCAGGAGGCATTTGCTAATGGATTTGACTTTTAAAATTGTTAATCATACTTATCAACACAGGGAAGCAGCACTGGCTGCAAAAGATTAGCTTCTCCACCATAACGCTCCCAGTAATCCCAACACGGGAACCTCAGCGCAGAGTGATAACTGCACTAGCCGGCTCAGACCTTCAGTGACTTCAGAATTTATTAAAAACCTGAGCTTTTATAAATCCCAGATTTTCTTTTCCATCACTGTACAGACACACACACACACACACACACACACACACACACACACACACACACCCTTCTTTCTCTTGTGATAGCAGCTAAGGCCAAACATTTGCAATGCTATCCGCTGTCTTTGAGTTTGTTTGTTTTTAAATAACTTGGATGCGTTTGAAAACACCAAGCATATTTTCAGTGTTAAGGTGGCCTTTACTGTCAAGAGATTCAGGTGCTACTGATCTCATACAAAAAGATGTGTACAACAATCAGGAAAGAGCCTGGTTTCCAGGGAAACTAAACCTTATTTAAATCCTTTGGAAGCTTTAGATTCTAACTGTAGTTTTTCCCCCAAGACACACAAACCATTGCTCCCTGGGAAAGAATATATTTAACAAATAAGAAAATGCTCTGCCCAGCTCAGAAGTGAGTACATCAAAGAATTCAGGAATAGAATGAGTATTCTTTTTTTGTGGGGGTGGGGGGCAGGGGGAAGGGCACCCAGAGCTGAGCTTGCTAGCCTCTGATTGGTGGAATCTTGCTTTCTCTGAAGTACTCAAAAAAAAAAATCCCCACTCTTCATCAGCAGATGCATTTCTGCTTTTTTGGAGTCATGCTGAAGTCCCTCTTCTTGAAGCACTGCCTGTGCTCTCAGCCAGTCTTAACCTCATAAGGCTAATATTAGCTCTCCATCTATACAACGAAACAAAATCTGTAAACGTTCATCTTCTATTTCAACCCGCAGTCAACTCTCCACACAATGTCCTCTAGGTAACCGCTAAGCATTCACTTTGTAATATACCATGATTTCCCTTTTATGCCAAACCTGATGACAGCCTGCTCTGTTGACCATGGCATAATCAGAGTTTGGAACAACAATGCTGGGACACACAATGCTCATGAGATTTAAGGTCAATTTCATCACTTGGAAACACAGCTGCCTCATGGGTTAAATATGATTAAAGAACAATGAGAATATAAGACCATAAAAAATAGATAAATCTCACTTTTTAAGTGTCTTCAAAGGAAGAAATGTCCCCAAAGAATTTGAATGGAAGCCATTCCAAAATCACAGATAGACCAGATAGCTTCTTGGGATGAAGAACGGTTGGTAATATTTGACCATGTGCTATCCATCATAACCCACAGATCATGAGATTGAGAAGACACATCCCATCTCCCCAGCTCTTCATTTTGGGTGAGAGTGCCAGTTGGGTAGTACTGACATACCATTTGGGGAGGGGAGGGCAAACTAGAGACCTCCCCATCTCATGACTTCAGAGCTTCCTACCTCTTACTTCCATTGCTTGGCCTTTTCAAAACCAAATGTGCCACTTGTCAGGCTGAGCAATGGGGAGACTAAGGACCATTTATTATTTGGACAAGAAGCCAGTATGGCTGCTGAGAGTGCACAACAACATTCACAAGGGGCTGTAGGCCATACAGTCATCCAGGTCAAGGAGAAACCTGTCCCTCAGGGCTTCTCCACTCAATGCTGTGCAAGTAACTGGGCTGTCATCAGATGATTCTTCCAACACAGCAAGATTCAAGGGGGAACCTAGAAAGCCTGAGAGAGGGCAGTGCAGCCCCTGCAGGGAAGAATGTCATGGAGCCAGAAATAAAAACACCTTCATTAAAAATATTTTCAAAATTAAACTTAAGATTGGTTTTTTTTAAATGCAGCTTTACTGGAAAAGTACCAGCCCATGAACTTTACTAGGGTCAAAGATAAATAAGGCATGACTCTTTCCATCAGGAAGTTCTCAGCTTAGCAAGGCAGATAAATCAAGGAAGTGATTCTTTCTAAACGGAAAGACAAAGGATATTAACAGTTAC
The DNA here is from genome assembly GCA_033961575.1 of Aselliscus stoliczkanus. NCBI lineage: Eukaryota > Metazoa > Chordata > Mammalia > Chiroptera > Hipposideridae > Aselliscus > Aselliscus stoliczkanus. The sequence goes on along the minus strand of CM066727.1, from coordinate 98,792,874 downwards.
CGAGTGTCTACTTAATGGCAAAGCTTGGAGTAGACTAAATTATGCGCACACACACACCATCTCATTTTATCCCCATTTTACAGATGAGGAAACTGAAGCTCAGATTTAAGTGGTGCCGAAAGGTACAGAGAGGTTGCCATCTCTGTATTTAAATCTAGGTCTCGCTCTGATGCCTGTAATTCCTAGGCCTGTGCTAATCCTACATGATGGTGCCTGTTTCCCTTCACTTGTCTGCCTTACAGCAACCTGTTCATCCTCTCTGCTAAATAAAATATTATAAGAAATGCTGCAAATAGCCTAACACGGCAAGGGCGCGACATAAATTCAAGATGACATTCCTCTAACGTACCTCCCCATCTTTCATTTAGTTGTCTGTGAAGAGCAGACAGCAATTGCTATGTTCTTGAAATTCAGCTTTCAGATTTTAATATTAAAAAGATAGAAAAGGACATTTTGTGATAAATACAGATTAGGTCACATCATTCTATACGTGGCTGTGCTGAACAACATGGTAGCGAAAAAACTCACAATACCCATCAAATGGTTTCTTTAAAAAGAAAACCTAAAGGTAAACTTAGAACCTGGATGGCTCTAAAAATAAGGACATTGGAAATATACAGGCTCTGTTCTTTCTCTAACTTTTAACATACCACAGGCCTGTGTTTACCATGCCTATTGTCTACAGAGCGTTATGTAGGCACTAGGGGCTGGGTATAAACATAATGAAAAGAAACCTCAAAATCACTTTCCATGGAGTGGGGAAGATTATCTCTACAAGGTACATCACAGTCCCAGGGTATGACTGCAGCATAGGGAAGCAGGGAAAGGTCCAATGTGAAAATACACAGCTACAAGATTCCAGATTGAAATGCTGGTGGGCAGAGAGACCCCTTTTAAATCATATTCTTGTAGCACCTTATCAAAATGTTACAATCTGACGCCTCTCCCTGCTTTCATTTTTTTCCTTCACAGTCCATTTCACCTTCTACTATACTGTTTGCTCATTCATTTGGTTTAACACCCATCTCTCCTCTGAATAAAAGTTCCATGAGGCAGAGACGTTTTTTCTGTTTTGTGCACTATTTAGCTTCATTGGCTAGAACAGTGCGTAGTACACATAATAGGCACACAAATGTAAGCCAAATGAATGAATGAATCACGTAACTGATGAACACACATGGACACTACATGATGGGACACACTCAACGGCTAGAAAAGTTTTAAAAATAATAAGGGAATGAGTTTTCTCAGGGTCATGAAGCATCCATCTGAAATTCAGGGAAAAGTCTGCAATTATTAGTTTGGGTTTTCAACCATGAGTATTAGTTGGTTCTAGATAATGAGTATCAGCCGACCATAGACCATGGGTATTGGCTATCAGGGTAAAGATACCTTACAAAAATTAATGGATTTAATATAAATATCTTTAGAAAACAGAAGACTGAAAGCTGTCCAGGTTACACTGCCATTAATCTTTTCTACAACTAACAGCACGTTAAAAAATGGCATTTTTACATTAACAAAAAATGTTTGCCATTGATAAAGTGAACATAGAATAAGTTCTTGCGGAGACTGCAAGAACAGACAAAAAATATCAGAGAGGAAGTTAGATAGGTTCATAATAGCCTTCACATCCATTCAAATAGTTCACTTCCCCCATCTCACTCCCACCCATCCATGTAGGCCCTGGAAGAGTATTCAACAGCATGTAGACTATTGAAATAAAAACTCTCATCATCAACTTTTTAAAAAAAAAATTGTGGCAAAATACATACAACATAAAGTTTACCATTTTAACCATTTTTTTTCTTTTTAGGGCAGTGTCACTGGTCCTCATATGTGGGACCTGAACGGGGGCCGCTGGCTTCCCAAGCCGGCCCCTAACCACTGCACCACTCGGCTGCCCCATTTTAACCATTTTTAAATGTACAATTCAGTGGCACTGCTGTGCTGCCATCACCACCCTCCATCTCCAGAACTTTTTCATCCTCTCAAAATGAATCTCTGTCCCCATTAAGCACGAACTGCCCATCCCCCAGCATCCACTATCCTGCTTTCTGTCTCTTTGAGCTTCATTACCCTAGGTGCCTCATACAAGTGGGGTCACACAGCATTTGTCCTTCTGTGACTAGCTTATTTCACTTAGCACACTGTCATCAAGGTTCATCCATTAAAAGCTGAATAATATCATCAACTTTTGTGACTAGTAAATTTTGTGACTGATCTTGGAACAAAGATTCACTGATTTGTCTTTGGTGTGTCTTACTGCCCTGCAACACACCAAGCTCCCCCCACCCACCCCCCCGCTCCCGTCCTGCTCTTCTGCTTAGCCAACCCCACTCCTCCTTGGAGTTCCAGCTCACTCACATCCAGTTTCCCCACACAGGACTAGCTACATAAACTGTAGATCCCAGAGCAAAATGAAAATGCAGGCTCCTCACTCAAAAATTATGAATAATTCCAGTCTCAATGAGATATGTGTACACACACTCATAGCAGCATTGTTCACAGTGGCCAAGAGGTGACAGCAACCCAAGGGGTCCTATAAGGGTCCACTGACAGCTGAATAGATAAGTGCAATATGGTGCATACATACATTGGAATATTACTCAGCCTTAAAACGAAAAGAAATTTTGACACATGCCACAACATATGCTTGAAGATATTATGCGGAGTAAAATAAGCCATCACAAAAGGCTGGGCACTGTATGATTTCACTCTATTTAAATGCCTAGAGTCGTCCAATTCATAGAGACAAACAGCCGAAGGGTGGGTGCCGGGGAGAGAGAAATAAACAGGTGTTTAATGGGGAGAGTTTCAGTTTTGCAAGAAGAAAAGAGTTCTGCAGATGGAATGATGCTGATGGTTGCATAATAAAGTGAATATGCTTAACATTAATGAACCATAGACTTACAAGTGGTTAAGATGGCAAATGTGTATATTTTACTACAATAAAACGTTATTAATAATGTCAAGAAGGCAACAGCAGAACATTAAACCATGTGCCAGGCCCTTCTATGCACAGGGCCCTGTCACAAAACTGCCCATGACGCCAGCCCTGCCTCCATGTCCTCATGGTACTGGTCTGATCACACTTCTAGAGTATTTGCCACTAGAGGCTACATGTGGGGACGTCCTCCTACTAACTGTGAACTCCTTGAGAGCAGTTTTATTCATTTTTTATCTTTTTACATGTGTTTGATACTAAAAGGTATTCGATGTGTTCTTTTAATTTAATTCCTGCTATAAATTCCTTAACAAATTATGTTTGATTTCATCAAAAACTTCCAAGCACTTATCAATGAGGCTAATATATAATATCAGCAGATACAGAACATTTCCAGAAGTATCTTCTGTCGTCTTTCCCCACAGCACATTTAATATCCATTTCTACAGGGTTTCTGCTTTTCTTTTTCTTCATAGTTCTGTACATTAGAAATGGAGAAGGAAGAAGCTACTTATATGGGCTACCCATATAACATATGCAAAGCCCTAAAAACTCTCAGCCACTTGAAATTTTTCCAGCAAAATGTTCAAAATCTCTCTTTGGTGGTGCATAACACCACACAGAAAATGCATCAGCAACGTGAAAATGCATGGCTGCATCTAACTGTTATCATTCTTATTTGTTCCTAGGTTGAGTCTTCCTAAGACTGAATTAATTTTGTTGTTGTTCAGTGGTCTGTGAAGGACTGATAAATTAAATGGCAAATACAATGACTTTCAAAGGGAAAGAGGGGTTAGGAAACTATTTTCTATTTTGGGATTACTGCAGAATTTCATTTCTGAAAACAGACCACAGATTAATTTAGTTAAGATCTGATAGCCAACTAAAAAACTTTGATGGAAGATTTCCAGCTTGTCCTAGATTACCCAGCACTTATTGGAAATCCTGAGAGTCTGGAGAAAGATGTTAAAAGAGTTATCTGAGGACAACAGTTCAAAATGCACTGCGAGGTTAATACATAGTTTTGACCTTGATTTTTCAAGCATAGTGTTTTCACATTGCTGTCATATAACAAAACTAAAAACAGCCTGGATACATTTTAGAAGTCCACATGTAATACATTTCTGTCTGTACAGGACAAACACACTTAAAACAAAATTAATGCTACATGTAGTAGTTAAAAACATGTGTTCTGGAGTCACACTGCTTATATTCACATCCTACCTCCACCACTGCTGGCAGTGTGCCCTTAGCAAGCTACTTAGCATCTCTATGCCTCAGTTTACACATCTGTAAAGTGGGGAGGATAATAATACCTATGCCATATGGTTGTTGTGGCAGTGAGTTCACACATGTAAGCACTTAGAACAGGGCCTAGTACATATTAAATTGTCACTAAAGTTAACCTTACTTTTTCTAGCTTTAGGAATTTCCTAAATTTCACAAACCATGGGCTTGCTATGTGACAGTCACTGCTGATTCAAGAGGTCATAAAATAGGCTTGGTTGAATTAGATTCCTAACCTGGGAAAACTAAACTGAGTGACTCAAAACACAGTTTGAGTTCCATGGCAGGGAGAAAGGTAGCAGTTATATACGATACTGTGTCAGGGGAGGAAGCTGTTTGACTAGTTGACTGAAAGTAGCCCACAACTTGTGGAGAAAGCAGAGATAGGAAATGGCATGCAGCCATGGCATAGAGATAACAGCTCTTATCTTCCTAGGTCTTCATTTCAGTTCCATAATCCCAGGCTCCTTTATAGCTTGGTCTTAAAACTGAGGAACAGCTCAGTAGCTTTATAATCAACACTGTGTTAGTCCGGATATGCTGTTAAGCTTCAGTAACAAATAGCTCACAAACCTCAGCAGTTTAACCCAACAGAAGTGTACTTGTCACTCCACTACAGGTTGGCCATGGGCTTGGGTCATCTCAGACCCTCAGGGATGTAGGCTATTGGAGACTTCATCCCAACCACCATAGCAGTGAGAAGGGAATGTGAAAGTCCACACTGGCTTTCAAGCTTCTACCTGGACGTGAATCTGTCACTTCTATTCACATGTCACCAGCCAAAGCAAGTCATGCTTAACCTCAAAGAGGGAATACAACCCCACCACTTGCCAGAAGGAGGATTATACTAGAATATTTTAAAATAGATGACATCCTCCCTTTTATGGTTGGGAGAGCTTAAATGGGCCTCTGTTTCTTTAGAAAACAATAGGAATAACATTGATAGATATATCTCACAGACATGTATAAAACATTACTGTTTCTGATCATTACTCTCAAAACTGTGGTCTTCTGAATATAAGCAGATCTCCTCTTCTTCTCCACTTTGTGTAAATATGTGGTTTATCTGAACTTTGATTCTCCAGCTAGAAGATCATTTAAGTCATCCTATTCTTTTCAGGAACAAATGAGAGTAAAAGCTGAAAACTTCAGAAATGAGGTATTTCAGGATAACTGAGATTTCTTGTGTGTACCTAAGGATTTAACAGTAGAGATTCTAAATTTAAACAAAATAATAATAATAAGTTTTTTGGGATGGCAGTATGTTTAAAATGGTTATATATTTTTCTTTCTTTTTAAACAAAATATACATATATAATTTAATATTTTCTTAATTATGGAAGATCAAGTATTGATTCACTAAAAGTATATGTTAAGCAAATATATTTAACAAATAGACATTTTTATAAATATATATATATAAAATATATATGTCAGATATTGGCACTACGTGAGTAGTAAGAATAGCCCTTGGCTCAGAGTGTTGCGTAGAGCCTGTGAGCCAGATGGGCTTTTCACAATTATTTTCTTCATCTCCATTACTATCAGTAGGTCAGCTATCACTTCTATCAGTCCTCCTGTTCCCTCTGATTTCTAGCTTTTAGTCGTCTAAAAGCTTGGGAACCAAACTCATTAATAATGACTTATTTGTAAGGTGCGAGTAAATGAGCCAAGTTGGAAGTATCCCGGGTGCTGTTTTATGAAGCAAATCCAAGAGCTTTGGGGCCTACCCCTCATGCTGCCTCGCTTGGGCCCTACAGCTGACAGGACCACATAACTGAAGCTTGGGGAAGTGAAACATCACTGTATCAGGAGCTTAGAAGTATTAAACACTTAGTGTTTCTATTTCCTTAAGCAGGATTGTCTTTGATACCCTCTCATTGTTTTCTAAAATACTGCCTTGTGTTCTTCTCTAAATCTTTACTTGAATTAAAAGAAAATTCCTTCATGTTAGTGTGTGTCTTCCTTCTAGCCTCATTTTGCCAAGATGACTTATATTTGCAAATGTTTAGATCCATACTTTAATCTTACCCTTCCTTTTATCTCTCTATGACGATAATGTTTGGTACAAACTTAAAAAGCCACATAACTGACAAGTAACACTTGCACCAAATGGTTTGTTCAAGCTCCAAACAATGTATTCTTAGAGATTAATTTTACTTGTGCTCTTCCATTCTTTTAAAAATAAATCATCTTTTCAACCCAACTAATCACTCCAATTCCTTCACTTCTGCCTCATAAAAGTGAAAGGCTACTGCTAGGCAATTGTGAAAAGTGTTAGGATATTTGGACAGTAGATTTCAAATTTAATTCTATTATTCAATGAAGAGAATTCAGTGACCGAACAATTGGACAAAATATATCAATGCAATATTCAGCCTAGTCCAGGCAATGCTTAGACAAAAAAGTATTAATTGAACCTATACTATAAAAACATGCCACCTTCAACCATTTCTTAAAATAGTAATTCTTAATCTATTTTAAGTTTTCAAGAATCTTACTAAAGCTCTTCCCATTAAACATATGGCATATGTATATACATTTTTGTCTTATAATTTCTGAAGTTTTGAAGACAGGAGATCACCAGTTTAAGAACCCCATCCCCAAAGAAAATTAAACAAAAACCAAGTAGGCTCAGCAATCACTTGTTCCTAATGGGGTTTCATCACCGGTTCTTTCTCTTCTAGTTCAAGGTCTGTCTTGTCCTGAAGGACTCATAATAATCTCAAGTCCTCACGTACAACTCAAAATATGATCCCAGGTGCTTGAATTCTATACAGGTTTGAACATAGGGCTAATTTGTTCCAGAGCTACCTTCCATGTCACTACCTTGAATATACTTTGCAAATTTAATCCACAAGGTGGTATGTGAAAGACTGAAGCTAGTCTAATTTTAAAGGAAAAGAGATAGACATTATTACTACATAGTATTTGGAGTCAGTATTCCATCCCCCAAAAACCCAACTCTCTCACTAGTATAGTCACTTGATATTCCTGTTCTTTTTAATAGAGGACAAAGCATTTCATTTCAAATTTGAGATAAAGTTTACATTTTAAATACCCAGAAAAAGGCAACTCAAGGCCTTAAAATCACTTTAAGTTGAAAATGACTGTGGAGGGTGAAGAAAAAAAACTTGTAGGACACTGGGTGCAAACCAACAGTAAGGAGAAAATGAGGCATCCTTCCCAAACTCCCGTTTTACCCACCATGAGCAGCATCAGGAAAGCTGTCAATTCAACAACCTTTCCGAAGTGCCTGGGGCTGAGTTAGGGACCTCAGACAGAGTGCTGATGAGAATATCACAAACACAACCCTGTATTAATCTACGAGGAGGTCAGGGTCCAGCCCTAGAACAGACAGAATCTCTACAAGTGAACTTAAATAACAAATTGGACACGTGATTGAACGTGTGACAGATAATAAAACTGAACAGTGTGGAAAAGTGGGGTTGGGTGAGGGTGCTACAAATGAAAAATGACTTGGGCTTGTGAGGATATGAAGAATTCCACCAGGTGGGAAGGTGGTGGATGGAAGCATAAAAGCAAGGCACCGAAGCATGAAGAGTACATGGAGCACTCATGGAAAATCACTGAACGCTGCAGAGAACCCGGTGGATTTGGTCTTTGGAGAAGGATGGGGCTGCCTCTGGGCTACCTCCCACACATCTCTTTATAGAAACATTATTTCCAACTCTTTTGAGTGAAACGTTTAACATATATATCAAAGATTTCAAATTATTGATAAAAAGTGAATTAAGAGCACAATTGATTTAAAATTATTATTTGAAGTTAAAATTCAAGCTGCTGCTATAAAACTCAGTTTAGCTGACAAAAGGCATCAGTTATCAACTTGAAAATACTCTGAGATGAAACTCAACCAAGAGTTTGATTTCACCATTGTTCTCATTTCCATGCCTTCAGCACATTATTATACTATTAAATTAAAAAATCTAATGAAAAACATTTTTGAGATTGCCTAATTCTTACAGGTCATGCTGCAGTTTTATACATTTGAACACAAGATTTCTGCAGTTCCACGATCTGTCCACTAGAGGCCTCTAAAGAGCTTTTTTCCCCATCACATTGCGTCTCAATACCAAAAAGGCCAAAATGAACACAAATAAGAAATATTGATCAAACATCAGTAAGACAAAGATCGAACTGATAGGTCACCTTACAATTAGCACCACAATTATGGATAAAATAAAGAAAATGCAACACTCTTATGATTTTGAATTGAGAAACTTACAAAATGCCCAGTAAGTCACTGAAAGAGCCAAGTTAAAAGAGGTGGGGTTTTGAAGGCTTCAGCAACAAATCTGAAAGGCCACCAGGCTCTGGCAGCCTTCGACTAGGTGGATGCCCGCACCCAGCGCTGAAGCAGCCCTTATACAAATTGGCCATGGCCGGTAGGGGCTTCTGAGGCAAGGGGGCTTTCAGATCTTTAAGTGCACACTAAATACAAAAGGCATGCTACCAACAGAGGGAAGGTTCCTGGGTGGGAAAGCATCTGGGAACGTAAACAAATTAGTAATTTAAGACAGATGGGCCAAGAAGGAACTTCCTCTACAGCGGCTCCACGGAAGTACACAGGCATGAGATATGGTGAGAACTCTGAGGGGACACAGACTGAAGCAGACCCTAAGGTGAGGACTGAAATAACTCTCAGCTTCAAGGGAGAGAGGGAGCCTGAAGGCAAAACCAGAAGCAGTCAATATGCAAAGACAGCTCAAGACCGTGTGCACACAGACAAAATTACTAGGACAGATGAGATGCCTTGTGATGGTGCCCTTATCACGTTGTCATTCAAAACTGGGTTTCATGTCCCTGCCTCCTCAAAACACACACAAAAACACACTAGAGTGCACATCACACGCCCCCATACACACACACACAATTCCTATTTACAGAAATGGCCTGTTTTGCACTAGGTTGGTAAATTAGCAATCAAAAAAGAGTTGTAAAGGGTTTGAAGAAAGAACGCTTTGTTTGGAAAACCTGTGAAAATATTCCCTCAGCAGCTTGTTCCTTTCCCCACAGATCGCCCTGGCCCTGAGGACAGGTCCAGGTGCCAGAGGCCTCTGGGATCCTACACAGAGCTCCCATTCAAACGCAGACCTCTTTGTTGTCCTCCAGGAGTTAAGCCTTAATGGGTTTACAATTTGCAGGCTTTGGGGGAGAGCGTCCTGGCGGGTGTTGCCTGCTGCCAGAAATGGAGTATAGAGACAAGGCCTGTGAATCCCGCAGCTGTTGTGGCTGCCCCGATAGAGGAGCAGTTGCCTGAGGCATTTTAGAGACCAGCAAGGACGCAGGGAGCCTTTTGGAATCCTGGAAGTGAATTTGCTACTATTGTGAGCAGATGGTCGTCCACATGGGGGGAGAAGGATTGGGGAGCTAATGTGAAGGCCGTGGCAAATGGGAATTCATTGAGTCCCAGTGTCCCCACATGAATCCTTCGCAGGAAAAGGATCTGACGATCATGTACCATCATTGTCTGCTGCTAGTTAGCTTTACAGTCACACGCCTGCCTTCTCAACTTCAATCACAACCTGGTCAGGAATAAGCCAGCACACGCACATCTTACCCTGGTCAAAAAGAAAAGCAGGTATGGCACCTCCGGGTGGTGGAATAAGGTAAGTACTTATCCTGGCCCACTGGGGTTCGTGGAGACACTTGCCTCAACACGGCTTTCAACATTAGTTCGTCCAGCCCTTGTTTCAGGAAATCTCTTCATCTTAAACACACAGGGATGGTGGAACAATGTTGAATGATACTGAGAGTGGAGATTTCACAAGCTCCTTTTGCAAGCTATTATACACCCCCTGCACCATCCTTCCGGTCAAAGGTGGCTTTTTGATACACAGAATTCTCTTCTGCTGAGATTTCAGCCTATATCCTGTTATTCTCATGTTGATTCATCTCAGAATCACATTATCTCTCCAAAACACTATTTATTTAGTTCATTATGACGCCAAGGTTCAGCTGTTACTCATTTACTATCCGAATGATTAACTTCTGTTCAAACAAAGTTTGCTTAAGTACCCCCGATGTATAAAGCCCCAGTCAGACACTGCAGGATATAAGGACAGTGACTGTATTACAATATAAAAGGCTCAGAAATCTGGTGAGGGGAACAGAAACACTTGGGAAAGAATCCTAACACCTGAGAAGGGCTAAGAGAGAGGTGTAGCCCGAATGCTGTGGTCATATAAGGAGAAGAGAAAATAATTCTTAATTCCTAATAGACTGAATTAAGTGGGAAATATGGGTAAGTCCGAAAATACATTTCATACATTTCATACACCCAACCTGCTGATCATCACAGCTTAGCCCAGCCTGCCTTAAATGTGCTCAGAACACCTACATTAGCCTATGGTTGGGCAGTGTCGCCTCATTGTCGCTGCCCGGCATCCTGAGGGATCTTACAGCATATCGCTAGCCTGGGAAAAAATAATTGAAAATTCGAGGTACAGTTTCTACTGACCGTATACCCCTTTGACACGACCACAAACTTGAAACACTGTACGCTGACCAGCAGAAGTTGGGGACCATCTGCAGTGACTGCATCAAGCAGGAGCTTAGCGTCTACCCCTCACAAGAGAGTTCTACGGATGAGGACCTGCTTTTCTTGTCATAAGCTGATTTTTCTGTCCCTTTGTCCTCAAGGGGCTTTGAATTTTGTTCTTTTGAGGAGATCGCCAGAGGCCACAGAAGCCCTGCGCCAGTTATTCTCAACGTTCATCACAGCCTTCCCCTTTCTACTCAATGGCTTCAAGCGCATCGTGCTGTCTGTCATCATCCTCTGCTCCCCGCCTTCTCGCAGATGCTTCAGAGAGGACAGCCCTGCCACACTTTCACAACTGCCATGGATTTCTTTTTAGTCCAATGGGACTGCTTGCTATTCACGAACCTTACAAGATATTTTTGTGAAAAGTAGCTATGAAGCTTGAGGGAATTTGAAGTGAAATGGCAAGCCAATTTCTGATAACTTGTTTTTTAAGGAAAGCTACAACACTGAGCTTCCTGCTTCCAAGCTAAGCTCTTTGGCATAAGGCAATCCACTTAAACTGATATGTCCGCTCTTATGTGCAAATCAAGGCCAGTCATCATTACCCGGGTCACTGGGCCTGGCAGGTTTAATTAGTTAAGATTGAAAAGTGCCATGAAGAAAAAAACTGCTTCAGAAATGCTCCATAACAACAATTGTACACAGCCCTAAGTGCTTTTAACTTCAAACCTTACAACTCTTTTTGGGGTATCTTTATTCATTCTCTGATTCTTTCCCTATTCAGAAGGGGAAAAAAATGATGATAAAATTGTATGTATTTTTCTGCATTTCTTGCTTTCCAGCATTTTAAGAGTAGTAAGCATTGTCAAAGAAAATGAGAAAAAGCTCGAAAAATCACTTGCCTTGTGATTTCTTTGGGACACTGTAGTCTCAGCATGGAATACTCAAACCAGCAGCATAGAAACATTTGAGACCCAGCTCCTAAATATGTCCTGAGGTACCCAGGCACCGGGGCACATGGCAGCCAATGCACAGGGCCCCGCAGAGTATTTACAGTTTCAAGGGACTCACAGAGACACTGGACATCTGCCAGACACCAAACAGACCACTAGTTCAAGGTAATTGACAGTTTCAACATGAGCTCCTCTCAGCAACGCTCCTTTCCCTGATGCCATATCTTTTTGAAGCGGGGTCTTCGACAGTTGCTGTGATAAAAAGCAAGTGCTGTGTTGAAACCCAATGCGCGGTAGCAAATGAGGGGGGTGACATCCAGAATCCAAGGACTGAGAAGTTGGGCAGCATCCATCTGGTGCACATAGCCCACTATTAAGTAGTTGGTTATTAATAAGGAAATAAAAATATTCCTTTTTTTCAATTTGAGGGTATTTTTTTTGAATACCTACTTTTTTAGGACATAAATGCTTTTTAAGTTATTTAGATCTAGCTACTTAATAAACAAAACTGTCAGGTACTTCTCTTGACCTAGTCTGCCAGTCTTACTTAAGGGCACAGGGAAAAGTTACTGAGACATTGAGAGAGCCATGAGCAGGGAAGGTCTGGGAATCTCTGACTGTAAATGCAATTTCTCAGGCCCCACCAGAGGCTTACTCACTCTGAAACTCTGGGGACGGGGCATAATGGTCTGCAGTTTAACCAGGCTTCCAGGTGAGTCTAATATATATTGAAGAACCACAAGCAAAGCCAGTTGTGCGATCGCAGGGATGTTGCCATTTGTAAGTTAACAATAGGCCAATCTTACTTTAAATGAAAAAGCACAGAAACGGCCCTACTGTGGCAAAAAATAACCCCCCCAAAAAAACAAAAAACCCAACACCAAAACCAATTAGTTGACATAAATGTATATATATATATATATATATATATATATATATATATATATATATATAAAATCTTCCAATCATTTTATAATTTCAAAAATGATGAACACTTAACTATATACTGTGACTAGTTGGTGTCTTATCTTTAACCCATGGCATTCTGGAGAGCCCGCAATGCCTTTTGATTTCTGAAAAGCGAATCATTCTACAAGGTCAGACAATTATGTTCACAAGCTTGTTGCAATGATGTTGCTAACCTTTTTTGATATCAGAGGGATTATTCATTATGAATTTGTACCAACTGGACAAACAGTTAATCAAGTTTACTATTTGGAAGTGCTGAAAAGGCTGCGTGAACAAGTTAGATGACCTGAACTTTTCACCGACAATTCATGGTTCTTGTATTACAACAATGCACCAGCTCATATGGCACTGTCTGTGAGGGAGTTTTTAGCTGGTAAACAAATAACTGTATTGGAACACCCTCCTTACTCACCTCATCTGGCCCCCAATGACTCCTTTCTTTACCTGAAGATAAAGGAAATATTGAAAGGAAGACATTTTGATGACATTCAGGACATCAAGGGTAATACAATGACAGCTCTGAAGGCCATTCCAGAAAAAAAGTTCCAAAATTGCTTTGAAGGATGGGCTAGGCACTCGCATCAGTGCACAGCTTCCCAAGGGGAGTACTTTGAAGGTGACCGTAGTGATATTCAGCAATGAGGTATGTAGCACTTTTTCTAGGCTGTTTGAGAACTTAATTGTCCGACCTCATATTGTTTCAGATTGTTGAGAATGAATCACATCACTTCTTTCAGAAGACAAATTTTAAGGCTGGCCCTTGACAGGAATCTGATTTACATTCTCCTCTGCCTTAATACCAAACAGGGCACACACCACACAAGTTGTGAGTATGTCTGTGGAGAAGAGTAAGGAAGCAGGGGTGAATGAGGAGACCATTGGGTGCAGTGAAAACACAGGGTTGTTTTAGTGTTAGAGATTTTGATAAAAATCTTTGCTGAGTAGCAGATCTCAGTATTTTATCCCAGTTAATCCCATTAAGCCTTTGTACATATGCAGAGATTTCTAAACTTTGGAGTACTAAATCAGAAGCTTTCAGCAGCAATCTTCTTTGGGAAGCCCTCCCCACCCCCTGCCCAATCGCTTTTACCTAGCAATATTCCAGTTACATGCTGAGCATAGTAAGGAAGGTAATCAGGAAAGCACATTTATGAGGATACAGGGGAAGAGGATCTTTGTTAAGTTGATCCTCTAATACTGGAATGATTTTAGTGCTTGACTTGGAGGGGACAGAAAACAAGACCCCATTAAGGGTCAACTGGGCCTCAAGTAATTCAACTTTCTCCACTTGCTGGTGACCCCCAAATCTTTCTCCACACTCTGGGTCTCCTGAAACCCCACCCTTGTCCATCTCGATTTCCAACTACCACCTGACTATCAAATTTCCCCAACTCCAACTGAACTCATTATCTTTCCCAGGAATTACATCTGCCCTCTTGACATGGTCAATATTTTTAATCGAAACACCATTCTTAGCTAACTAGGTGAAAAAAACAAAATGCATCATGAAGCCAGCCTGTAATCCTTGTTTTCCCTTGGTCCTCACTTTCAATCAGTTCATAAATTCACAAATGATCTATATATTGAGTACTTGCCAGGCGAAGGTACTGCGTCAGAGCTGGACACCTAAGACTAGATGGTAAATGTGCCTCATTTCATAATATCTTATTCCTCCTTTCTGTTTCCATCATTGACAAGTTTTCAAATAGCCTCACTTCCTACCTGAACTATTGCAATTGACTCTTTTTCTGGTCTTCCTGCCTCCAGCATCTTGCTTCTCCAGGTAAACTTATTTCTTGGTTCTAAACCTTTCTGAATCATACCACTCATCAGTGTGATCCCTTGATCAAAAATGTCAAATCTCCCCTCACTGCCCCCCTTCCCACAAGATCCACTTGACCACCCTTGTCCAAATTTTCAAGGAAAAGCCTGCCACAATCTCTACTAATATTCTGGGAGAAACTTTATCTCCTCAGAAAAGATGGTTGCCTTAAAAATAAGCTAACTAATTGGGTTGAAAAAGAGTCTTGATGGCTTAAAATCAAATGAAATATTGTATCTCATGATAAAAATCAGAGCTTGCCAGGTTCAGAGAACTGTTTCAGTAGCATGAACAGCATTTGGACAAAAAGAGACTGACCACATCATGTCTTTTGGGAATACATCTTACATAAACCACATGAAGTAACTGATCAGCATTATTTATGAACATAGCAGTAGACAGTAGAAACATATTTTGAGACTAGCTGTCTGACTCACTAATTGTGGGTTACCTTGGATGGTTTCCAGCTCAGATATTCTTAAGATTCTGTTTTAAATAGCATTTACCTTTCTTTTATTCACTCACATATACATATTATATCACAAAAAGCCTTAGAAAGTCATTAGTGAACAGACACAGTCCCAACTCCCTTGGAATTTCTTTGTTGGCCCAACTCCCTGGCTAGCTTCGGAGGCAAAGCCAGATGATAAGACTAAAGATTTACCACAAGGTTAAAGATTCATTGTTCTGAGACACTATAATGGACTAAGATAGGCTTCCCCAAGAGATGAAAATAAAATTGGGGCCAAATGAGGCAAAAGATTTGGGAAAATTAATATACTTCCCACAAAAGGCAAAGTGAGTGATAGAGTTTTCCATTGAAAGAGCAGCATATCCTTAAAAACTGATCTTTTTCTTTTTCTTCATGTTTTAGTAAGGAACAGACTTGCGATTTGGAAATTTTGGTTAAGGATCCAAGGACCTATATTTTGTCATTAAGTGGGGAAAGGTTCAGTTTTAGGAAGCGAATGGTAGTAGAAAGTTCATGAGCTCTGGGATGAAAGGACCTGAATGTCCAACTCTGTCATTTAGTGGTTGTGAGACCTTAAGAATGTCCTTTATCATCCTTAGGTTTGAGTTGCTTAATCTGTGGCAATAATAATAGCTAACATACAAGTACATGTTACAAACCAACTGCTATTTTAAATGCTTTGCCCACATTGTCTCTTAATTCTACAATATCCCCATGAAGTAGGGTGATTACTTTTTATTGTGGTAGAAAAAATTTATAACACAAAATTTACCATCTTAACCATTTTTAAGTGTACAGTATATTAGTGGTACTACTATGAACATTGTTGCACTATAGATCTGTAGAACTTTTTCATCCTGCAAAACTGAAACTCTTTACATATTAAACAACTCCCCATTTCCCTTCCCACCCAGACCCTGAAAACCACTGTTCTACTTTTTGTTTCTATGACTTTGATACTTTAGGTATCTAATATAAGTGGAATCACACAGTATTTGTCCTTTTGTGACTGGCTTATTTCACTCAGCATCATGTCCTCAAGGTTCATCCAAGCTGTAGCACATGACAGGGTTTCCTTTTTTTCAAGGCCGAATAATGTTTCATTATACATATATATTTTGGATATTAAACCTTTATCAGATATAATGTAAGGTTAGAGTCCAACTTCATTCTCTTGCATATAGATGTCCAGTTTTCTCAACACCATTTGTAGAAAATACTATCTTTTTTACTGTTGCATAGTCTTGGCACCCTCATTGAAGATCATTTGGTCATAAACCTGAGAGTTTATTTCTGGACTCTCTATTCTGTTCCATTGGTATATATGTCTGTTTTTATTCCAGTATCATAGTGTTTTGATTACTGTAACTTGTATTGTTTTAAAATCAGGAGGTGTGAGGCCTCTAGCTTTGTTCTTCTTTCTCAAGATTGTTTTGGTTACGAAAGCCTTTTGATATTTCATATGAATTTTATGATGGTTTCGTTCTAATTCTGAAAAAAATTGCTATTGAGATTTTGATAATTGTACATTGATAAAGATTTCTGTAGATTGCCTTGGGTAGAATAAACACTTAAAAAATTACAGGACATAATCCATGAACATGAGATGTCTTTTTATTTGTTTTTATTCTTCCTTAATTTTGTTCAGCAACATTTTCTAGTTTTCAGCACACAAGTCTTTCCTCTCATTGGTTAAGTTTATGCCTAAGTATGTAATTCTTTTTGATGCTATTGCAAATGGAATTGTTACTTAATTTCCTTTATGAATTGTTTATTGTTAAGTGTTTCAAAACACAAATGATTTTTGTGTGTTGACATGGTATCTCGTTATTCTGCTGAATTCATTTATTAATTATACAATTATTTCATGGAGTCTTTGGGTTTTCCTACATAGAAGATCATGTCATCTGTGAATGAAGATAATTTTACTTCTTCCTTTCCCATTTGGATGCCCTGGTAGGGTGTTATTATTAACCTCATATTCAATGATGAAACTGTGTTCTGCCATTTTTATGAAGTTCTTGTGGGGACTCCATGGGCTTATGAGTGTGAAATTGTTTTATAAATTATTTTAGGAATATTGATTTCTACAATCAATTATTTATCTATTTTTTTTGAGGGCAGTGTCACCGGCCCTCATATGTGGGACCCGAACCAGGGCCGCCAGCTTCCCAAGCCAGCGCTTAACCACCGTGCCACTCGGCCAGCCCCGATTTCTACAATCAATTAAATGTCAAAACAGACCTCCATTCATGATAACTAGACTAACTTATTTTCTTAGTGCTAATAGGGGCTTATAAAGGCAAAAACAAGAGAATGAGTAAAAGGAACCTACTAGCTGTTTAAAATCTAATAGCTAAGAAATAAGATGGACCTTCAGAGTGATGGTAGAGTGATAGAATAAAGCTTCAGACTAAACTTTGTATTAATGTTAAACTAAAATAAAAGCTTTGGCTTATGATAAAAGAGTATGGTTCTGCTTCAGGTATTTTTTCTAGGTGATTTCAGCCTGACTATATATAAAAAATGAAAAAAAAAATGGAATTAATAATAGTTTTATGGCTAAAACTATTTTACGAACACTTTTCCCTTATTATGTATAAGGTTTGATATATTTCGATGTTTAGCTGGTATGTCTGCCTGTTTTTCTGTTCTTGGGGTTTTCAAGACCTATTAATCCCTCTTAGAAGCTATATATCACTGCTTACTGAAGAACAAAAATAACACCAGTTTCCTCCAAACTGCTGGTTTCTGGAAGCATGGATTCAGCCTCAGAAAACAGCTCTTCATTGCAACTCTCCCTTCTGACTGACCTCATTACAGGAATTCATGTTTCCTCTCTACTGCTGTTTGGCCAATAGAGATGAGATGGCATGGTGCCCCCTCTCACCCCATCCCTAGCCTCCACCCCTCCAGTGCCAAAGGTCTCCTCTTCTTCCTCATGGTACCCCTCACTGGACACTAAGCATACTCAGCTATCCCTCACTTGAATCGCACTACCCCCTATCTCTGACCATCCTCAGATGGTCATTCAACAACATTTATTGAGCACTTACTATGTTCTACAGCTCTTAAGTGCAAAAGCAACTAGAAACTTTTTGTGTGTGGTTGGGGGAGACATAGGCACCAAAGAGATGCAGTTCAGAGTAAAAAGTTTCTTTAAAGTGAAGTCACAGATTCATTCAAGAGTGTGAGCATTTCAAATAGCAACTAGGAATGTAGCTTGTAAAGGTGAGGGTTGCTGGTGGCGGAATGGCTAAGCTAAGTCCCAGAGGGAAGGGTATTTTATGCCACCTTAATGACTTTGGATTTTAATCCCATGGGCCATAGTGATTTTCAGACAGGGAATTAAAGGTAATTTTTTTTTCTTCCAAAAGATATCTCTAGGAAGTGTGGATGATGAACCATAAAGGGGAGAGAACCCTAGGTGCTGGGTCCCTGGTGGTGAGGTCAGGAGCAGTGGCAGCCCAGACACAGCTGGGATATGATGGGGAGGAAGGACAGGCAAAACCAAGTTCCCAATGCCCTTTCTTTTGCTCACAACATCTTGTTTCTTAGAGATTTTCATATTTCAACTTCATATTATCAATTATAACTGCATTACAAATTCCTTGGGGGCAAGAGCCACACTGGCCTCATTTACCTGTCAAACCCAAGCCTGTCATGAAGCCTGGTACATCCCAGGTATCTAACATATTTTTAAGGGAGGAAGGCAGAAAGAAACAGGTATATGTGGGGTGACAGAAATGGAGTACATAGCTCCCAGGCCCCTAGCTTGGGAAATTATTTGGATGGTAATATGTTTATCTGGGAAAAGGGTTACAATGAAAGACACAACTAGGGATAGAGGAGGCGAGGAATGGAGAGTCAGTGAGTTCTTTGTTGATGAGCTAAATTTGAGATGCCTGAGGAGCATCCAGGTAGAGATACCTAAAGTCCATGCCTTTTTGCTTGCAAAAAGGTGAGGCAGGGGAAACAGGAAGTATTAATATAATCACTTACTGACAGCTACTATCTAACAACACTTTGCTTGGTGGGTTTATTAGCATTAACTCTAATTTTTACAATAATAATGATAGGCAGGCATTACTTTCAAGAAATGAGGAAACTTAAGCTCGAATCCATTAATAATTTCTCCAAGATTACAGTACTAGGAAGCAGTAAAGTAGGATTCAAATAAAAGTCCTTTGAACTTCAAAGTTATTAGTCACCTCCTCACCCCCTCCCACCACTCCTCACCTTCTTACCACTCGACTTCACCACCCTTGGAATAGGCTCTGTACAGAAACGGCAAGAATTCCTCCCATCCCAGCATGTCCCTTTGCAATCTGACCTTGCTGTTCCTCTCATCAAGAAGAGCCCTTGAATCTGGGCTTGGCCATGTGAATGATTTTGACCAACAAACAAAGCAGAAGTGATGTTGTGCAACTTACAAGTCTATGATTGAAGAGGTCTTTCATCTTCCATTCTACCCTCTTGGAACTCTGAGACAAGAAGCCCAGGCTAGCCTCCTTGGCGACAAGAGACCACATGGAGAGATGAGTCTCTATGACAACCAAGGCCTGTGAGGGAGGGAACACTGGCCGTCAGACTCCACTGAGTTGCCAGACAACATCTGACACACAGCTGAACCTAGGAGAGACCAGCACAAAAACCTAACAGCTGAGCCCTGCCTAAATTGCCAACATACAAAATTGTGAAGCAATAAATGATTGTTGTTTTCAGTTATTAAGTGTGGAGTGGTTTGTGACACAGCAATAGATCACTGACATAGCCCTACATTCAATCACACCGCATCAAGCCGTCTCCTGATGACAGGGAGAAATACCCTCCTATCACTAGCAGAGAGGAAGAATTTACCACATGTCAGATGCAGTTCCAGACATTTCAGGTTATTTGGAGCATCAGCTCCTTGTCTCTAGAAATGATAGGGGACTATTACTACTAGATAGTTGAGTTTTACTGTGAGTAAAATAGGTTATTGTGGGTCAGTGGGAAACTTAGCTTCCTTTTATTGTTGGTTCTATCTGGACACATCCTCATTTAAATCAACTCCCTTATAAACTCACTTGTTGGTAAACTGAGGATGATGTATCCTAAGACCTAATATTTCGCTTCATAAAAGCAGATCACACAGAAAAAAGAGAACAGTGAGAAATCAGATAGAATTAATCCTCATCTGCATTTATGTCCTTGCAGGAGTTTATGAAAGAAAAAAAAAAACAAAAAACCCGGCGAATGCAAAAGACTGCAGCTGTGCTTCTAGAGTCTTATGTTCCGGGAAGAGAATGACTTTCAGCCTTAATTGAATCATTTGGGGCCATACTCTGTGGGCACCCTAAGGTGATTATGTTCAGAATGGAGGCTTTCAGACTGTCATTTAGCAAAGGAAAACATGGCTGGATACCAGTAATAAACTAATGCCCTCCAGCTACTCATTTTTTATTGCAACCTAATTGAAATGTACAAATTGTATAATGCTCCCTGCTTGTGAGAGGGGGCAGGACTGAAACTCAGATGATTGATTCTAAAATTTAGCTGCTAAGATAAGGTTTCTTCTTCAACAGAAAATATGTCACTGATCTAATTTCTGAGCAGCCAAGATAAGTGGAACTGTCATTCTGTCCTGCTGGAAAGAACCTTTGTCCACATGAAAAGAAAACTGTACAGATACATTTTTGTTTCTAAGATAGATCTCTTTTCTTTCATTCATTCATTCATTCTTTTTTAAAGCAATTTAAAGAGTTGATTAAATTTACTGGTAAACTCAAGAGGCCAGCTTCTACTTTTAAATGCACACCGTGGTTCCTGTGTGCAGCAGGAGAGAGATGGCCTAAGGATAACAACTAGATTTTATTCACTGCACAAGTGGGGATATGTGGAAGGTATGTGTGTGTGTCGGGGGTGGGGGGGGGCGCTGTTATTCAGAGGAACATCAGAAAGAATAAGCTCAAGCTTGGAAATTTCTTAGAAATTATAAATCCTTTTGTGTGGGAGGTTGGTGGTGGTGGAAAGACAATTGTACAGTATTCATAGCCAGAAATGCTTTGCTTCCTTCTGACATAAAAGACGATCAATCCCAGAGTTACAATTTAAGGCACGAGTGTTACAGTGAACCAAGAGGAAGTGACTTAAAATGAATAAGTGATTGTCTGGTTTCACAAAAGAGAGATGTGCAGCCAGCATTAGGTCAAGCTTGGAAAAAACATGGCACGCACTCCCTTTGTATACACCTAACGCCCTCACAGACAGGCACACGGTCTCTACCCAGCACTGCGGCGGGCGCTGCATCTCAGGAGCTTCTCATTGCTGTGTCTATCTAGGTCTGTATGTCAAGGAGCAGAAAGGTGTCTCCTAAACCTGCCATTTTAACAAACACACCTGTCTAAATTTTAGTTTCATATCTCAATCGATTTTATATATACCTCAGTCAACACCTTTTAGTGTTTTATGAGTTTCTATTGAATCCGTATGTGTTGAGTACTTTCTGTGCAGAATATTGGGGTAGGTAGGCACCCTAGAGGAGCCCAAGATATGTGGATAGTCTCTACCTTCACTCAGCTTATTAGACAAATCAGATCAAAACATTCCTACCATAAAACATGAATATGGAGAAGCAGAGAGAGAGAGAGAGAGAACAAAACAACATGTAGTGGGGTTTCAAAGACAAGGAGGGTTGTGTCTGCTGGCAAGAGAATTAAGATGGCTTCAAGGAAGAAGGGCCTCAAAGGATAGATAAAATTTCAGTAGACAATAATGGGACAATGGGGGCGTGGTTAAGGACAGTTACAGATTAGTCCAATTTAAAGGAACGGCTGGAAAAAAGCCCAGACAAGAAAGGGCACTGTGGCTGAGTGTGGTTGGAGGCAGGTGCCAAGGGGCAGAGACTAGGAGGAAGGAAGCTCCACTTGGGAGTCAGTGCTGAGTTAGGAGGCCATGGGCGAAGCCATGGGTGCTGGGCGGGGGGGATGGGCAGGTGCAAATGCAACATAAAGCCTCCTCCACACCATTTCCATGACAATTGTGCCACATGACCAGCGACCCTTCTCATTGTTTGGAGATAGTATTTTTATAATGTTTTCAAGGAACCCAAATATATATATATATTTTTTCCCGGGATACCAAAAAACTCTATACATATGACTTGTATTCATCTTTTGTTATTTGTATATATTGACTATTACAATTTTAATACAGTTTTTTTTTCCTTTCTTTAAATGTATATACACATTTTTGGCAACGTGTGTGTGTGTGTGTGTGTGTGTGTGTGTGTGTGTGTGTATACAAGTTGCAAAACCATATGACCCCAATTTTACATATACACACACATATACATATGTTATATAACTCCTTACTAGTAAGTGCTGAAGCCATGATTCACACACTCAGTGGCCATCTCCCCAAAGGCATGATCCTCAACACTAGCTACATATCATATCACCTGAGGTGCTTAAAAAATAATGACAGGCGACTCCACCTTAAACCACCCCAAATGGTAGGTCCAGACACCCTAGGTTTCAATAGCCCTTCCCCTCTCCTGTTTATTCTCAAGTGCCAACAAGGTTGGGCCACTAATGCAAAGAACTTTTCATTCATGCGATTTATATTATCTCCTGATGGGTACTTGTATTACTGTATTGCAAGATCCAACTAGGCCAAAAAAATATTTTTAATAAATAGACATATAATGTGTTAAACTTAGATTTCTACTGTAACACTGAGTTTTGAATGAGTCCAAGCTGTCATCAGGAAGAAGAGGGAGATAAGAAAGGAAGAAGGGAATGTAACAATAGATTTTTAATGACAAAGGAAATTTTAGGTGATACTTAAAACTAGACATCTATGACGATCCTGGGCAGGTGAGATAGTCTTAGAGATTTGTGCATTTATTTGTGCACTGATATTGGTCTTTAGATCTAGAGTTACCTCCTGTTAGGGTAAAGACTTGAATGGGGGTTGGGGAAGAGGGCCTCTGGCAGGAAGTCACCTCTATTCCACACTGGCCACACCCATTCCTCTGGTCTTCCTCCTTATTTTTTCTGCTTCTTTTTTCTTGTTTCTTTATCTTTCCTCTCCAGTCCCCCTCCTCCCCATCCTTCTTGGTATTCCTTACCAGTTTCTGCCCCTTCCATGCCCTACCCTTTGTTCTTTTGTCTTCCTTCCCTTCTTTCTCCATCTCTCCAATCATCTTGTTTCTTTCTCACCAATACCCTCTCCCTTAGGAGCCCCAAATGCCTGAATTACATAACATGTAATATTCAGTTGTATTTATTGAATGACTTTGATGCTCCCTATTATTAGGTTTTAGAGTGGCAAGTTGAACATGTTGTCTAGTGATTTTTTTAAATAACACATTTTAAATAAGCTGCTCTTCACTAAAAAATGGTGCAGTAGTTTCTGATAAAAAAAGAATACAAAAACACACTCCTTGCCCCTTCCAGGTATTGCTGATAAAGGAAAAGAAATGAGAAGCTATCACTAGGAAAAGTGCTTCACGCAAATTCCCATGAATACTATCTGACATTCTTTATGGAGTGAAAATGCCTGCTGGTTTTAAAAATGTAATGAGAAAAACAAGTTGATAACAATATAACACCATTCCCCAAATGTTGGGAGGATTTAGGAGCAAGAAAATCAACACACACCCAGAGATCACCATCAGCCATAGACAGCTGTCAATGAATTTCAGTCTCAACAAAACATATTATCGAATGGTGGACTGAAGAGAAAACACACCATCTATACAAATTCTTGATCTTGTATTTTCATTTTACCATTTTTTTTCTACTTCTAATGAGCTTCTTAAAACTAAGTCAATCAATGTCCATAGTTTCTTGAGGATGAATCTCAAAAAGCATTTCTTCCAAGAATCTTTTCTTGACTTCCCGGTATTTCCTTTCAGTGACCTCCTTTCTCAGGGCTTCCTTAGCTACTACCTATTATATGCCAGGCCCTTTGGCAGGAAATTTACTGACATTATTTCAAATGGTGGCAGCAGTCTTGAGATGCAGATAACTGCAGCACCAATTTACAAACATGGAAATCAAGGCTCAGAGTTGTTACGTACACTGTCATTATCACACCTAACATGAGCAAAGCTGTTCAAACCCAGATATTTAATTCTGAGGCCAGGGTTCTCTCCACGTGTTTTTTTTTTTTTTTTTTTTTTTTGAGGGCAGTGTCACTGGCCCTCATATGTGGGACCTGAACCGAGACCGCTGGCTTCCCAAGCCAGCGCTTAACCACCGCGCCACTCGGCCAGCCCTTTTCCACTTCTTTATATTGCCTCCCTTTACTGTTCCTTCCCAATGCCACCATAAACTAATTATCTATAATTTTATTATTTTATAGTAACTTTGCACACGCCCATTTTGTCTCCTCTATCAGACTGAAACAGTAAAAAAAAAAAAATAGTGTTCTGGAAAATTGTATCCTAAACTTTGTAAACAGTAGACATTGCTAGGTATTGGGTTGTCGGAAAAGTCATGATATATTTTTCTATGTTTTTCATCACAAAAATGCGTCATTACTTTTCCAACAACACCATATTATTAGGGAAAAGCAGGTACTTTGGGATACTAGTTCATATACAGGCTGTTAGTTCTCTGTGTGCCATCTAATAATCACTGTCACCCTTAAAACAGAAAAGCCTTGCAGAGCGTTATGGGTGTGACATGGAATGACTGGCACTTTCTTTTGGGATCCATGCTGGTGCAGATGGGGCCTACGACTGTATCCTTTTTAAACCATTCCTTCATATTGGTAAAGTACAAACCTCACCTGAAAACCTATGAAGTCATGTCTTCCAGATTCTGAATTTATATGATGATAAACATAAATGAAATGCTTTACAGTTATTCCTGCTTAATTTCAACCAGTGGTGGTTTGGGTCCATTATTCTATCCTGCTGAAATCTTACAATTGGTAGTCCACTAATACACTAGCGATCCTGCCCAGGAAGCAAGAGCCCCTTCTGTATGTGCTGCCTCCCTGCTCCCTCCACCCCGCTACCCCAGATGGCCCTTAGTCTCTATTTGAAGACACTTCCGTTCTTATTTGCTCGACTCTCAGCTACATGAAGACCAGGCCCTTGTCCCGTTCACTGCTGAATCCTGACATCTAGCACAGGAGCTGGCATGGTGTAGAAGCTCCATACGTTTTTGAATAATGAACAAATAGAAGGATGGGGACAACGGGGGCAGGACTGGGAAAGAAAGGGCAGGCCAGGGAAGGAAGACATCATAGAGAAAGCAGAGAGAACAGCATGTGTTCAGGGAACAGCAGGAGGCAGAGTTCAACATCTAGGATGCTTGCTTTACAAGTTATTTAATGTCTCTTAGCCTCATAGTTTTATTTGTAAAACATCATAAGGCTGGCCTCCCAGGACTGACCTGAGAATTAAAGGGGACGATGTATGGGCAAACATCCAATGTAGAGGAGGTGGTACCCACTGCAGGGTGACAGGCTGACAGGGTTTCCTTGGCTCCACTATCAGTGTGATCAAACCAGAGTGCATAGCATGGAGCCTGCTTAGACCCAGGGGTATTTGGGCCTTGTTCTCATCACACTGCGTCTCTTTCCAGATGAATCACTTTATGAAAATGGACAATCCCCTAGAACCGTGTGCCATGTTAGGGTGATTCATCCACCCCTGCTGTGATCCTCATGAGAAAACCCTGTGCACTCAGTACTGTTCTAAAGCCTGGATAACCACTAATTTACAGAGCCTTTGGTTTGTGTGTCATTTATTTTTGTATTTTCAAAGAGGAAGTGCCCAAGATATCATTATGTCAGCAACACGTAATAGGCTGGTAGACTATTAGTAAGTGGACCCATGTTTACATTTCCAAAAAAGTTTCTTTTTTTCATCAAAAGGTCTAATTGACTGTTCGTAGAAAGTATAGGCGTATCTGCATATTGGGTTATTCTTTCCCTTGAAGGTAAGCTATAATGAAATATATGTTTAATGTTCCATGGGAATTTGGAAAGCCTCTTTTCTGCAAGCCTCAGATTTGGCACCCTATTTAGCTCGTCAAGGAATGCTGCTACTTAAACAAGTAACATCTGATACTAACCACAATTTCAAAAGTAAATTCCCTTCCTTTTCAAAATAGACAAACTAGCAGAGCTCTACCTCTGTAGATTTCTGATAAAGCCTAAAAAAAAAAAAAATCAAAACAATGAGTTATGTTCATCCTAAAAGGCCACAGATAAAAGAAGTATCACATATTCAATAAGATATTCATATCATTCCTATAGTTAACATTTCCCATATAATAAAAGGCCTTCTAGTACTGAGAAAATGAAATATCATCATCTCCTAATTCAACATATTCTGGTTAAACATGTGATGTACCCAGCATTTTGCATAGCACTGACGTCTCAGAAGCTGCGCTTTATTTGGAATCCCCTGCCTTTAATCCCGAATCTGTTGCCACACCCCGTGCCCTGCCTATTTTTGACAAGGGGGCACCGTGAACATGGGTGAGGCTGGCTGGGATGGCCTCAGGGCCTCAAGAGGCTGCTCTGAAGCAGCGATAACTTCATGCTAGACATTCCATTACAACACTGAAATAGATGCACAACAGTCCTCTGTCATTTGTTTTTAACCACACTGAGTGACTAAGAAAGTTTTCACCCTAAGGGCTGGATTTAGCTCTCTCCCTTCCGCATATTTTTAAACATGGTAAACAGCCTATTTCAGCTTCAACTAGTTCTCACTTTTTAAATCCCTATCTTCAAGGTCTACACACAAGGTCTCTAAGGACATTGAGGCTGCCTGAGGAAAACCAGTTTTGTCACCATAAACATAGTGATGCAGCAGGTACCTGTGTGTCTCAGCAAACAACTGAAGATCTCATCCAGAAAAAGAACATTTGTTTAGACATTTTTATAACTTTTCCCACATTAAATAATTTAGCAAGATCCGCATTGGAAAGTACTTTTTCAATTAAAGTAGATTCCGTGCAAGTCACAGACGTTTGTAGTCCTGCCAGTACTCGGTATGACTGGGGTTGTAAAGGAGAGAAATGTGTTTCCTGCATGACAGCAGCAGAGAGAACTGGCTGGCCAGAGAAGAATGTCAGTGCCCTGTGCCCACTCCACTTGCAACAGATGATCTGGCTTATCCCTTGCACATTTTCGGATAACTTTAGGGACACATAAAAAGATCACCATTAAGCAATTTTTCCACGACACCTAGAGCACAATGTCATATGGTGTGTCCCAGAATAACAACAACAAAAAGTCCTACCTCCAGGGAACTTCGTTTGTTCTCCATATCCTCACAGTCCTGCAGAAAAGGTGGCTTTTGTGGTCTTAAGGAGATAACTGTGGATAACCTGAACTTCCTAAAGGGCTTCTGAGACTGCGGTAGACATACAGGTGCTTTATCTTCTGCTATCAATCATGGTTTTATGGCTTTATACTCACTATTCTCTCCCTACTGTTCAGCTTCCTGCAATTAAGGATAGATCTTAACACACAAACCATTTAAAAAAATGTTTTAAGCCAATGGGCATTGTAACATGGCTGACCACTTTCCAGCTGTGTAAGCTAATTAGGCCTAAATGTTTCATTCAGGGACAACAGAATTATTCCAATGCACATACAGAATGCAGGTTCAGCACTCAACGAGTGCTAGGCCTACATGGGCCACAGAATCTATTGGTGACCTTGCACATGATATGGAGATAACTGCAGTGCTGGTGGATTACGGAGGTGCCATGTGGCCAGGTGGACTTCTCAGCCAGTTCTGCTGACACTCGGCCATGTGTGCTTCCTGGGGCCCCAGTTATGATCCCACCCCCACAGAGATGGTACATTATAAACCTGGAATTAATCTTTCAAAACAGTAAGAATCTAAAGATGATGCATGGATTTTAACTAGACTGAAAGTGATAAAAACACTTACTGCCTCCAGTGGAAGTAAGTTCATTGAGCAATGAAGAAAACATAAAGGGGCACTTTTCAACAGGTCTGCCACAATACCCTAGGGAACTGTACACACTCTCCAAGTGCGCTGCTCATCAGTGATCAAGTTGTAAAATGTATTAGTGCTACAATTAATATACATGTATTCAAGAGATGATGAATGTTGCATATAGGGTGATCAGAGGCCTGGTTTGCCTGGGACTGTCCAAGTTTCAGCACTGAAAGTCCAATGTCCCAGGAAACATCTGGGTCCCAAGAAAAGCTGCTGGTTGGTCCCTAGCAGGTAGAACACCAGGTTGAGGAGGTAGAGGGCCAATAAGCAGACTGAGGTCAGAGGCACAGTGTAAGATGACGCCAGTTGCAAAAAGGGTAACCTGTAGACCTGACATGCTGATACCTGAGTGGAGTGGACAGTGGAAGGTGACTTCAGGACAGCAGCTTCTGACAGTGCTGAAAAGAGAAGATGTGGCTGTGACATTGTGGGTGCCTTTATGAGTACTGTGCGACATCACTGTGCTGTATTGTCATGATGGCTGATTTGCTCAGTGTCGTCTTAGGTCTCTCAATCCCTTCTTTGCTGTCACCTACATTCAAGTGTTTGAAAGTGCTGTGAACATAAGGAAGTTGAAAATCTCATAGAGATATATAAACTGATGTGTGTATGATTCCTATCCAGAAAGATCTGTTCTTGGCTTATGATAAGGGATAAATAAATCCTTATATTTAGGATAGTGGGAAGGATTTTCATTCAGTATTATTATCTGAGCTAAGAATGAAGATTTATCAAGTGCCTCAATCTCTAAGGAGAATCACACACAACTGGGCCAAATTCCTGCCTTAGGGCTCACAAGATCCTCTAGCCATCAGCCACACCTTGCCTACCCTCCCCAGGTCTACATAAGGAGGTAAACGAGAGGGAAAGCATTCATGCTGTAGTGAGCCTTGCCAACAATTTATTTCACTGAGACACATCCTCTCTTCTTGTCGCAAAGGCCACATCTTTTGAGGCCACAAGAGACAGAAAATATCAGACTGAGCCAGAGTGTGCCCAGGGGTGCTTCTTCATCACCAACAAGAGAGAGCTGTGTACAGAAAGGTCTCCATCCTTATCCTCTGCCTCACTTCTTCCAGAGGTGAGTCATCAAGTGCTCACTTGTACCTGTGGAAGGAAGGGACCAGGTTCTTTTCTTTAAAAAATTTTTTTATTTTATTATTTTGGAACCAGGTTCTTGGTTCTACGTATCGTGAGTAGCAGAGAAAGCACTAATTAGGGGCCTTGGTTATGTTCCCCCGAAATGACATTCATGATGGTCTACAGGTAATAAATGATCTTTCATAATGTACACAAAGAAAAGAGTACACGTATTCAGGTTGATTTTTTCAATGTAAATGAAATATAAATATGGACATATAACTTTGATTGTTTTCATCTGATCACTTTCAAATTGTGTCAGTTACTGAAATATTAAAGAAGCTGAGTATGCACTCCACAACAACAAAAAAGATTAATTTTCAAACAAGTTTTCAAACTTGGTCTCATGAAGTGCCAAATGAGCAGCAACCATTCAGATGCGCAGATCTGAAGAGAAGCAGCGCCTAAGAAGCCATGCAGGCTGCACGACTTGCATTTCATCAGCCGTGCCTCTGCTCCCTCAGTGTCCCTGGGAAGTCTCCCACTGGCCCGGGGGCTCAGGGGCTACTCCTCCAGCCACACACTCAACAGGGTTTCCATCCTGTCAACTTACAGCTAATTGCCAGTCACATGGGCTCTGCACTCTTCATCTCTTACATGGTTTACGCACATTCCTTCCCAACCCATTAGCACTCAAAAACAGTTTCAAAACTATCCAGCTATCCAGTCCAAGTCCATATGCAACATATTTTCTTCTCTTTCAAGTTTTTAAAAACTTCTACTTTTGTTTTCATGAAAATCATAGGTCTTTTTTTACTAGAACTTTGAACTGCTTCTGAACTTTGAACTGTTGCGACTTTTGCATTTATCAGACTAGAATCAGTTCAAAAGGATTGCAAAAACCTTTCCCAATCAAGCTGAAATATGACAAGTACATTAAGAAATGTGATGGCAGAAACAAAAATGATGATGTATCGCTGCTAACCCCAGCTTTTGGTGGTGAATAGTCTGATGAAGATTTCATAAAGTATAATTTGTTTATATATGAAAATTTTTAACTTGAAAGTAAATAGAGAAGTTTCTGTATTTGAAAGCTTGCAGTGAAAATAAAGAATAATTCAATCCTTATGACGATCATAAGGATATTTTAAAGAAAAAAAATGATGGTGCTTAGAGACAGACTACAGAGCTGAGGGTTAGAAAAACTTTAAAAATGACTAATTTTCTTATCAAGAAGATGGGAGGAAGAGATGAAGCTTTAACAAAAATAGAAAAAGGTTCCAGACAAAAAATTAATGTATTCAGTTATTAAACCTGATTAGAAGTGACAATGATTATACAATTAGAGATGTTCATTAAGGTAATCCGAGATATGGAGCTGGAAGAGAGATGTAAGGTTTGACGGTTCAAAAGCGTCCCTTTGAAATTGGTAATGAAAACCACGGATGGGAACTAAATCTTGGGGAACACAGAGCTGGGGGAGGTGAATAAGAGCTGGTAGCAAAGACATTAGTAAAATCAGTCAAGAGAAGCAGTGATATAAAGTGCAAATGAAGTCCAAGCAAGAAGAATTTCAATAAGTAGGCAGAAGTCAGTACATTCAAAAGCCCTTTTCTCATTCAGTCTATCATGGCCTGAATGCCAAATGCAATGGCACACACCAAGGTTAGAGTGAATGTGATGACCATAGCTGCCACCTCAGAGCCTTGGAACTCAAGGAACACTGGAGATGGATAACCATAAGAGGAGAGGGGACAGGCTGATTTGAAAAAAATGTAAATTGTCACTAATAATGATTTGTAGGCAATGTATAGAAATATAATCTATGAGCCCCAGAAATAATTTAACCCTTATATTTTATAGATTGAGATTATGATACTCATAATGAGAGTCATAAAGTATTAATAGGAAGGAGGTTGGTTATTATCATCAGGTTTTGCCAGCCTTTTCAGTTCCACACAAAAGCACCACAGAAACAAAGCAGTGAGGCCAAATTTCAGTTTGAACCTCTCTGGGAATTCACATTTAACCAGAAAAGATCATCAGTGTAAATATATTTCCAATTTGTAACAGCTGAGACCCATAACTGGAGATTGTATGGCATATAACAGCTGACAGATTATCAGCATGTGCTGGCAAGAGCCCTTTGGCTATTAAAAGATAATTAAAATTTACTATAATCTCCCAGCTGCTCCATTTAGTCATTTTGTTTTCTATGCACATGATAAGGCTCTGATTCATCTGAAGAGAACAGCTCCCCTTTATCAGCATCTTGGGGTAAGCTAGTGAGTGATAGTCCCTCATCTGCAAATCTCCTTCCAGCTGCAAAACTTTCTCAAAGCCTCTCCCTCTGGCTCCAGCATCAATGGTTCCAGTTGCCAAGGAGAATTGGGTTCACCCTTTGTCTGGAATAATTAAAGCAAGCAATAGTCTGCCCTTATTGTGCCACTGGGGTAAACGCTTTCATAACCACCTTCCTAAAAAATAAACGTGCGGGGCCGGCCAAGTGGCGCAGTGGTTAAGCGCTGGCTTGGGAAGCCAGCGGCCCTGGTTCGGGTCCCACATATGAGGGCCAGTGACACTGCTTTCAAATAAATAAATAAATAAATGTGCTAAGAGAGTTGTTCTGTGTTTTCCACTGAGGAAAAAAGCAAAGAGAACAAGTTTCAATCGGGTTTCAATTAAACTTAAAAATAATTTAATGATGGCAAAGACCAATAGTACAGGAACACATTATCCCAAGAGACCATGCAATCTTCTATCCTAGAAATTAGGAAGGAGAAAAAACATTTTTTTCCCAATTTTTTTATTGAGGAACAGCCATGGTCATTGGTTACACATTGCTTTCATGCTACAATGGCATAGTTGACTCTTTTAGGGAGGGTGCAGCTCATAGTAGCCCATGCGGGAACCGAACTGGCAACCTTGCTCTTATCAGCACCACGCTCTAACCAACTGAGCTAACTGGTCACCCCAAGGACAGCCATTTTAGTATGCACTGTTTAGACCTCTAACTGGAAGGCATAGGGATGGGATTATAAGACATTTCAGACCATTCCTAAATGCAAAGTACAGAATATTTTTAAGAATCATTTGTACAGTTTTCAATTAAACATTTTCAATCCAATTTATGTGTAGGTTTTCTACACATGGATGAAACAGAGCCATGCACACTTTTGTAGTCCGATTGATTTGAGAAGGGCTCCAGCGATTGGGAATTATTAATACATGTGCACGGTCATTATAAAGGCACAGTAAACTAATGACCCAGGCCCCTGCTTCCATCTCCTGAATTTCTTGTTCCAAGAAGAGATCATGCTTTCACACAATGCCTGTCTACAGGGCATGAGACTTTTCTCCTATAAACACCTTCCTTTTCTATCTTTGCTTGGGTGTCTCCTTCAAAACAGCTGTGGACTTTGTGGCTCCCACTGCATCCTGCACTTACACCCACCACCGCCCTTTTGCCCTGTCCTGTAATTACCTCTATGCCCCTCCCTCCCAGCCCAACAACAGTGGAAGCTTCAGAAGGGCACTGCGCTTGTCTTGTGTTGCTCAGCTTAGAAATGGGGCTTAATAAATGCTGAATGAAAAAATGGGGGAACATATTACAGAAATTATCTTAGGAACAAACAGGGTAAAATTTATATAGTCCTCATTTTCATAGGGACTGATAATATCTCCTTTCTGAGATTTGGGTAGAAATTAAAAGTTGATAGAGAAATATATTGATAAGGAGAATATTCAGGCAAGAATATTGACAGGAAAGGAAAGGACCTCTTCAAACAGGCCTCTCATCAATGTCTCTGCTATTAAACTTCACACTCACTTTGGTGTCAGTCCCCAGGATCTAACGTCTCTTGTCCTTGGTGGAGGACACCTTCTTTGTCCTTATATTGCTGTCCTTGGTCACATCTATATACTTGTCAGCCAAATGGAGCACTGAAAGTGGTCTGGGCACATTTTTATTAAGTCTCAGGGATAGAGGGCAGAAGCCTCTCTGTTCATGGTTGGGTCAGGCTCAAGAAATCACCAAAAAGGGCACCACTTTCATTTGAATTTAGAAATCATGACTGACACTCTGACCAAAGTGAACTTAAAGGGCTGATTTATCTCGGCCTCTGCAGGCCTTTTCTGAGCTCCGATGGCTTTCCCAGTCACCCCTTCTCTAACCAGCGTCAGCTGCTCTTTCATCAAGGATAAATGTTACCCCAACCGCACCAAGGCTGACTTGACTCTGCAGAAGATCCGCCGACGGTTCCTTAGCATTAGGGGCAAAGTCAACTATTTTTGATCTTTGGTTTTAAGTGGCACAGCTGCTTTGTAGAGCTGTCAAGCTGTCTGGTTTTGTTCTTTTCTATCTTTAAAACAACAGTTTTCAACCCGAGGGTCACGGTGCCACCAGTGTGAGGGGTTGGCAAGTAATGTATTCCTAACAATACTGCCATCACCCCATCTGCCAAGCACTTACATCAGGCTACTTTTGAACATCCATAATTCTTACAGCAATCTTTCTTAGGGGTAAGGTGGGGTTATTACAGCAATTTCTACAAAGAACCCGAGGCACAGTGGGGTTTGATAACTGTCTAAGGTCAAACAGCTAGCTAGTCCTGATGGAGCCTGGATTTTACCCCAGGTCTTCCTAACTCCCCAGCCAGTGTTCTTAACAATTATATCACACTGCCTGCAATGTAGTTAAAACATACACCTGATTTCAAATATAAACTTTCACACATTCAAAACCATCCCTTATGCTAGCATCTCTCACATGTGTTTGCGAGGAAAGAGAAAGGGAGGATTTGGGGCTGGAGTGCTGAGGGCTGTGCTCCCAGCTGCAACTCCAGGGGGAACAGCCATTGCCAGGGCTGCTGCAGCAGTCGGGATGCGCTTTTTCCGGTTTCACTTCACTGTCCTCCACAATTTGTGGGGAGGTTATCATATCCGAGGCCCAGAGCAGTGTACACGTCCACTTCAGTCTATTACTACTGCACAAAGGTTGAAAACGTTCTTCTGAGCAGGGCGGGCACCTTCCTGAGACCAACCCTAGGCACTGCAGGGCCCAGGGATCATGTAGACCTCCAGGCACAGGCACAGATGAATCACTCAGATGCTCTTAGGTACACAATCTATACGTCAGTTAACGTCAGTTAACTACCAGTGTAGTTTTCCATCCATATTTGATCATCTAAATTTACATGACCAAACATTTATAAAAGATTTTACAGGTTTTGTTTCTGAGATGCTCAGTAGTATAATATCTTGGTAAACAGGATATTTCCCCCCTAAATATATAGGTACTTCCTGAATACGTAGAGAATCAAGGATTTCCAGGAAGTCTGATAACTTGAAGCAGAATTAAGACTTCCTCCTCCGAACTCCCTTCATGTTCTTATTAGAGTATATCCCTGATGTCATTATTTAAATTCAATCTGTCTGCTGCACGAGTCACAGGGGGACAGTTAGCTATGATCTCTTCATGTCTCCATTTGCAGTCTCCAGTGAGGATTCTAGCACACAGTAGGCACTCAAGAGATATTTGTAAAGAAATGAACAAAGGAATGAGTTCACTTGTGTTATGTATTCTTGCATCTAGATCAGTGGTTCTCAACCAAGGACGATTTTGCTCCCCCAGGCAGACTTGGCATTGTCCGAATACACTTTTGGTTATAAATTTTTTTTTGAGGGGAGGCATTTCTGATATCTAGAGAATAGAAACCACAGATGCCCCCCACAAAAAAGAATCACCTGGCCCCAAAATGTCAATAGTACTGAGGTTGAGAAACCCCAATTTAGATAGAGTATGTACAAAAATTCCATAAACAGACAAGGAATCTCAGAAATAAGCCAGATCTCAAATTAGGAAAAATGCTATGGCGCCCAGTCATATCATTTACAGAAAATATTTCACAGAAACATAAACCAACTTGGAGAGCACAGGTGGTCACTGTCATCTCATAGTTCATTTTTGTTCTCCCGACATAAGCTTCAACTCCATAACATCTTCAGACTTTCAGAAGTCGGCATTTGTATGCTGACCCATAGCCCTGAATAACCGAAAGAACGAGACTTTCATTCAATCACAGTGGCATTATTTTTTATTGTGGGTCATGGCTCATAATGTGCAATTCAGCTAACAGTGAAAGGCACAAGACATTCAAGATGACTGGCAGGAGAAAACTCTAAAAATGCTCCAGCACAAAAGGGGATTAAAATGTCACAGGAAATTTTTTTCTTGGAAATGGAATGGCTTATGAATGCTTCATTCTCTCCAGAACAGTTAAAACACTGTATGTGCAGTCTGCCTGAGCTCAGAAGGCAGGGCAGGCCTTCCCTTTTGTTCTGCTGCACGCCCCTCCAAGGCTTTCCCTGGTGAACTTGGACCCATGGGCAGTGAGAAGACAGGGGTGGAGGGCACTTCATCTCAGTGAATATACAGGATCCTATTTATCCTCCCATTTGGAAATGAAGAGAGACTGCCTCAGCTAGGAAGCCAAAGAGACTGAGCAGAGACGGCCAAGCATTTCACTGGAGATAACATTTGCCTGACATTTTAACCATCATCTATTACCTGAAGACTCATTTGTCCAAAGCAGATGAAGCCAGCTCTTGCACTGACATGCAATGCAAAGTGATGAATGGGTCAATCAGAAAGGAGGACTCACAGCCAGACATTCTGCATCGGGTGGCATTAATCAGGGGTTGATAAGGAGCGGGAGCGGGGCCCCATCTGCCTGGGGCCTGCCTTAGCCAGCCGCTCTGCACCTTTCTCTCTCAGTGAGCGCGGGGCCTAGCATGATGGGAGCACCCCATCACAGCTGCAGTTTTCAGCTTGCCTATTAGATGTGATGGGGGGTGGGGGATCTAAGGGGATAATGAGTGTTTCTTTCCTGACAATCTGCAGATGGTCCAGACTTTATGGGGTTTAGATTAATTTCCTGTTCAGCATGTTTGCAAGATGAGAGAATAATTATCTCCAAAATTACAACTAATTAGCTGTTTGCTTGTCATTGTAAGATAAGATCTGAATGCCCTCCCACAACACACACACACACACACACACACACACACACACACACACCCCCTGTGTTCGTTTTTCAGGTGCTATATATGAGTCTCAGTCTGGGAGGTTAGAGCCCAATTCCCACCTACACCTTAACCCACAGCCTTAACTACGCTGGTGTGAACACCACACCTGTCTCCAGAAGGATAAGGAAAGTGTGCGAGCATGGGTCCCATCACGGTGACTCACACTTGTTTCAGTGGATGTGATGGACTTCACACTGCACAGGAAATGAGAAAAGTAAGGAAAAACCATTTTCCCCTCCCAGTCCTCTCTCTGTATGCAGGTGGCAGGGTTAGCTGAAGGATCAGAAGGAAATGAGAATATGAGGCAGAGGATCTTGAGATGGGCGTCTAAATTCCGGTGTCATCATTTATTAGTTGCGGAATCCTGAGCAAGTCATTTCGTTCCTCTGAGCCTCAGTTTCCTCATTTTTAAAAGGGGGATTATAAAAATTTCCTGCAAAGCAGGGTTCCCCAACAGTGGCAGTACTGATGACATTTTGGGCCAGAAAATTCTCTGATGTGAGGGGCTGACCTGTGCATTGTAGAATGTTTAGGAGTATCCCTGGCCTCCATCTACTGGAAGCTGGTAACCCCCCCGACCCCTGCCTGCCAGTTGTGATTAAAAAAAAATATCTCCAGATATTGTCAATTGTCTTCTGAAGGGTAAAACTGCCCATGTTTGAGAACCACTGCTCTAAAGGAAATCCATCTTTTTAAAATGTCTTAATAAAAGAGCACCCAGATACTTTAATTCTACTCCCAAGATTTCAGGGTAACAGTAAAAAAACCCAGATGTGAGTAAAGTGATAGAATTCAGCATTCTCATTTATGGAAAACAGGGTTTGGGATAAAATTGAGAGCCATTTGGCTTCTCTTGGAAATTCTTCTCCAGCCCTAAACCTTGGGGACACTGAATTTTGTTCTAAATTTAGGCAGGGGATTTTGTTCTAATCTTGGGCAAGGAATAGTGGTGGGCACATAGGCAGCTTTGCACAGTGTTACGGAGCTTAAACAAGATAACATATGTGCAGAACGATGCTGTAACTATTCATATAATCACAGCTAGAGAAGTAATGCAATACAGTGTACACAGGAATGTCGCCACAGCACTCTCTTCACACCTAGGTGCAAAACCACATTGTGTGATGATTCTAATTATAGCATTCAGACACACTGAATCAGTCAAGGGCCAGCCACATGCCAGCAAAAATGGCAGCAATCCAGAATTATCAAACGCGTCAAACGTGTTGTCACTATTACGAAATATATCCGTGAAGTCTTTGACCCTTTTCCCATCAAGTGGTGGGTCAATGTCCACTTCCTCGAACCAGGCAGGTCTTTATGACTGTGTTGACCAACAGAATAAAGCAAAAGTGACCCTATGCAACTTCCAAGACTAGTCTTAAAAGGTCATGTACTTATGTCTTGCTCCCTTTTGGAAGGCCATCTCTTAGAAGACTGTGAGGAAGCCCAAGTAGCCACAGAGAGAGGACAGGTGTAGATGTTCCAGCTGGCAGCCTCTGCTGAGGTCCCACCTGTCAGGCAGCAGCAACTGCCAGCCCTGGGACGGCATGAGGCTTTGGATGATTCCAGGGTCCAGTCATTGAGTCATCCTCAGCCTCTAAGCTTTTCCAGCTGAAGTTGCAGTCATCATGGAACATAGACAAGACATCTCCACTCTCTTTTCCAAATTCCTGATCCACAGGACCCATGAGCATAATAATGGTTGTTTAATGCCACTGAAGTTTGAGGTGGTTTGTTACATAGCAACAGTAAGTGAATGCACCCCCATGAAGTTTGACCACTGCTGCTCAAAGAATGTGTTCACTGGGGAACTTGCATCTTGTAGGATTAGCTCAGCTGGCGGTTACATCAGAAACAATCAGAGGATGAGTCTGCCATTGGGCCTGGTGAGGAATTCAAGGTCTCACATTTCTCCAGTGCTATCTAAAAGTCTTGATACATAGGAGATGCAAAATAATGATTTCTGTCATGCCACACATGTACAGAGAGGCATGATCAACAGGACAGGGAGAGTTGCTTTGCATATAAATATCAGACCAGAACATTAAGTGGGAGCCTTGAAAGAAGAAACCCCTCCTGGGAAGACATGAATCTTTAGGAGCTGGTTATTGGGTCAACAGCAGCCTGTCCTAGAGTATAACCTGGCATTGACCCAGAGGTTGGGCCATGACCTCTAGTTTTTACTTGTTGGGAGAGTTCAGAGGAATACGTGTTACCATGACCTGCCAAGAAGAGAGACTTTGCCTGACTCATCATGACCTTTTTGCACATCTTGAACTGTAGAAATAGCCATTTTGATGAACAAAGTTAAAAGTAGACTGGACTTCAGGGAAAGTCGCTTTCTAAACCGGCGTCAAGAAATAATATGTTGAGATAAACAATAGACCATGTGTGCTAATGAGCACAGCGGGTAAACTCAGCACATTTGCACATTATCTGAGAAAGCCAACACCAGCATGCCTTCTCTCCCTTTCAGCCCACAAACTCTGCCACCTGGAGGCTCTTGAATCATCTCATTTAACTGGGATTTAATCTGCAGCTTGATTTCAGAGTATGAACTACAATTCAGGCAGAGAAGTAAAACTTTATATTAATAGTCTGTATAAAATACTATGAGTGGGCCGGCCGAGTGGCACAGTGGTTAAGCGCTGGCTTGGGAAGCCAGCGGCCCCAGTTTGGGTCCCACATATGAGGGCCAGTGACACTGCCCTCAAAAAAAACACACAAAACAAAACAAAAAATACTATGAGTATTATTTATATGATACTAGTATTATTCAATGCAAGTATTATTCAATACTTGCTTGCCTGAGGCAAGTATGTATGATTTCATACTTCATAAAATATTTAAACATCTTTAAATTACTTCTGGAGGAGTTCACATTTGAAATTCTCTTTCTTGATAAAATAATGACTGGCTGCTTAAGAATCTGTATAAAACAACGGCACAGGTCTCCTATAAGGACATTTGTTTACTCATTTCTCTACAAATTAATCTTGTGTTTCAAACTATTTCAGCCAGTTGGCCCAATTTGACTAGTGTTTTGGTTTATTTGCACTGCTAAAATCAGGCACCAAATTATATGTGCATTTGGACGTATTATATGCTTGCTTATAAAAGCCTTGTTTTTAAAATATGAAATCATTCAAGCTAATTGGTAATGTCTAAGGCTTTACAATTCTAATCTCCCTTACCACACATAAATTCATTTAATGTTTGTATTTGGTTTTATGTATTCCTTACCAATAAATTTTTTAAGGGATCATGCCTAAAACAGAAGGAAAATGCGTATGATAGCATAGGTAGCTTAATTACCATACAGTGAAACTTCTGTTGTGAGGTGACCCAGATTTTACCAAATGAGAATCACTGGTAATACAAATCATTGGATAGGTGTTTGCGAGTAGAATGAAAATCTCTAGTAGAAGGTACAGTAATATGTTCAAGTTAATAAATTCTTATCATAGTGAGGGGGGAGCATAAAGAGATAAATTAGTAAAGGGAAACATTAAATTTTTAGAAGGCATATAAATATTAGGTTGTCGGGAAAGTCATGAAGTATTTTTCTGTTTTTCGTTGCAAAAACGCGTTATGACTTTTCCGACAACCCAATATTTTGCCATTCTGCAGAGTTATGGAGCTAAGTCCTGTATCATTTCTTTATCATCATAGTGAAAACCCTCAGCCTTCATGACATTTTGGGGGGTAGTCACCGTTACTATAGTAACAGTACCTATTAGGGTTGACCTCGAGCTGTGGAAGAACATAGAGTCCAGGCAGGGAGCCCTGCGTCCAATTCCTGACTCTGCTGGTTCTTCGGTTTTAACTTGAACGAGTTCCTTTTAACCTCTCTGGCTTCAACTTCTTAACCTTTAAAATGAGAACAT
Source organism: Aselliscus stoliczkanus (assembly GCA_033961575.1). Lineage (NCBI taxonomy): Eukaryota > Metazoa > Chordata > Mammalia > Chiroptera > Hipposideridae > Aselliscus > Aselliscus stoliczkanus. The sequence continues at coordinate 98,752,875 of CM066727.1, read as the reverse complement.
TGTTGGTACTATCGTGAAGATTAAGTGATATAATTAACTATGTGTAGAAAGGGCCTGGACAAAATATTATACGTGCTCAAGGACTATTATTATCTTCCTACATTCAGTCTGATTACTTCAAATCCATGTTCATCTGTTCATCTTCTCAAATACCGTTTTCACTCACTCACTGCAGCCTGGTCTCAACTTTCTTTTCAAACTTGTCATCTATACTGTCTAAGACACCCGCATTTTACCAGATTTAAACTATATTATTCAAATCATACTTTTCAACTCATTCAGTTGCTCTGCTTAAAACACCTCCCTCTGATTTCTGCACCGTGGAAATACAGCCACTTTCCATAGCTTAGGCCCAAGGGTATTTTTTCTTTACCTGACTGTCCTGCTGACAATGTACTCATCTTCTGAACACCTATGTGTTGATAGCCTGTTAGTCACCGAACCATATTATTTCCTTGAATGGCTGCTATTAATGACATTTGGCATGGCTTTTCTCACTTAATTTTAATCTCCGTGAGGGCAGTGATCATATTTTACATGTCGCATCCTATGCAGTTCCAGCACAGACCTAGCACACAATTGACTTTGAACAAACATTTGTTGAAACATTGACTATGTTAGGTTCTCCACTAGGCTGGCTGATGCATTCACTTCTAAAATGTAGCCCTTCTTCAATATTTGCATTAGTTATGGCTATGTTCCTAAAGTTGATTTCATGGGAAATTCCCCACCACCCTAATCCTTCAGGGGAACCGCAAATGCCAGCATAGCAATGTTAGCACAGAGGTAATAGTTCTCTGTACATGATGGGCCCTGACTTTTCCACAACAGAGGACAGCAGCAGTATACTTTTCATCAGAGGGAGACAGTTCCATGTTCTTGGGAGACCAAAGCCTGGTTATACAGATTCTAAGGAAGACACATGGCAAACGGACAAAGTCTTAATCTTAGGACTTCCAAGACAGCTAGTAAGAATCGGCAGCCAATAGCAGCAGGCATGGGTGCTTTCTGCTGAAGGGATGGAAGCTGATGCAACGGAACACCAAAACAACAACAAGCCGACAGTCAACACTAGAACCAGACCCCTTCCACTGTGCTAGAAAGATGCTCATTCCCGCACCTGCAACAACCCGTGGCCCCATTCAAATCCACCCACTAAACTGTGGTGTAGATTGTGTTTTTAATGTGTTGTCATATCCTGAGGACCTAACAGCCCCCAGCACAGAGTAGGTTCTCAAGCAGCACTTTTGTGAGTGAATGACTATTTTTCTCCAGCTGAGTGGGTTTCAAGATAGATGAGATTCAATGTTTTGAGTTTAGCAAAACTTAGGAAAACAGAAGAGATAACAGGCTGTCTTTGAAAAGAGGCCAAAGGGAATCCAGACTTTGAAGATACTTTGTCCCGCTACTGGTAGGGTCTCTTTTCTTCTAAGCTTTAGAGCAGTCTGCAAACCTGAGGGCGGGTGAAGTTAAGTAATAAGTATCCTCTGGCCTTATCTCACCGCATCTTCTGCGAGTGGTTAGGAGAATGTATTACTACTAGTTGTCCTGTACACTTGAGTGCCCTGATGAGGCAAATGCTTTAAAGATGCTTTGTTTGGGGAAGTTAGACTTCAAAGATTAGGGGTTAGGTAGGTTTCCATCAACTTCATGCCAGAGTTGAAGTTCATACACTGCACTTATGGGAGATGGTCTCATTAGTTTAAGGACGAAAAATATATTCTATTATTCTCAGAGTGACAGCTATCTGCTTTTAGAGATACACTTCATTTGATTAGGAAAATCCTTGTTTAAAATTGCAGTTTCTAAGCTGCCCTTTCATAATTTTTCTCCTCTGAAGACACTTCAGACATTCTAATTTCGGGTCCACTGTGACTCTAACCATCCCTTAGCTCCTCCTTTATATAATTAACCCAATTTGGGTAGTTTTTTTTCTTCCTCACAAGTAGTTAGCGCACAGCATAATGGGCCATGTTGCTGCTCTTTAGGTTCCTTTCGTTTAGGTTAATGGAGCTTGAATCCTGAGTAAGTGCCTGGCTCTGTGCTAAGCACTTTGCATGCATGAGAACATTTCATTCCACAACAATTTCAGGAGGTAGACATTATTGTTTCTATTCCCACTTTAGATGAGATGACAGGCTTACAGAGGTCATGGAACTTGCTCAAGATCACAGCTGACCAGCGCTGGGACTAGCATTTGAACCCAGGTCCAGATAACATCAAAGTCCATGCTTTTGCACATTATATCTAAAACTACAAGTGTCAGAAAATGCACAGCCTCCCAGAGCCAAGGAAAAAATATCTGAAAGGTTCTTTTCTTTGATAAATCAAATATCTGAAGGCTTCATAACTTCCATGTCAAATTATTAACATCAATCACAAATCACGGCGATTTACTTAAATGGCTGATCACTTTGCAGAGTCAACCATAAACAAGAAATATATTCTGCTAAGCCAAAGGCAGTAGGAAAAGTCAGAGAATCATGTATCTGTGTGGGGACAGACAGAGGTTAGTCTCCCCCTCATGAGCGAGAAAAATATCAATGAAGTCTTGGGGTTCCGTTTTAGTTGGAGTCAGAGGTTTTGGCAAGCCATTCCATAAGCTCAGATAGTCCTCCATGAAAAAAGCGCCTTTCCTCTTCAGTCATGCTCTCCTCTCAAATTCCACGTCACTCAACATACCCAGCCTTCCCAAATAATAACCAAATACATAGAGTGATTAACATTTTCAAAGATTTTTTACAAGTCTCAGCTTAGTAACTGCCCTTTCTCTTGGAATCCACCCCCATCCTCATACCCAAACATGTAAAACAAAAAATAAGACAGATATCAAAGCTATCAAACAAAATTCAAACATTTGAAAGGAATGTGTTTATAAAGTGTGTGTTCCTTTCACCTTTCACATTACTTTGCTAAGACTTTTCAGACCAGACTGTGCAGGCAAGGCATCCAGAAAGCACTGGGCAGGACTTTCCTTCATCAGATCCTCTGGGCACGTGCATCACGTTCAGTCAGTCCCCTCTGACTCAGACAGTGTGCTGCCACCACAGTAAGTGCTTGTAGGCCTCCAGCTAGCCAGTCACACCAAGGTATCTTGCCTGAAGAGGTAACCTTCCTGCACTACCCACCAGTTAGCCTTAGGCAGGAAATTCATAATTCTGAAACCTGTGATCTGTGACACGTCCGCTTGTCAAAGTCCCTGAGTCTATAACATAGCATATTTCACTTTTAAAGGTTTTCTTCTGCTCAAGATTATGAAAAATTATTCATTAAGGGTGAAATAATATTTATTAGCTGAGAAAAAACACAAAGTAAAATTCTTGACACCTCAGAATGGAAGAAAAAGAAGAGGAAAAACAGGAGCTTCAAATGACAACTGATTATATAGATTCACTCATAGCACTTCAAATATACAAAACTATAAAATGAAGATAAAAAGTTAGTAGATTTTGTCCATTTGGGAACTAATTAAAAACAAAAGAGTGGTCCATTATTCCCATATCCTTGAGGAGTGATATAAATTCTTATTCAAGGAAGACAAGCAGCTGTGGTGATGTTCTGTGTCCAGCTGAGGACAGAAGAGCTGGGTATCGCTGGGGACAGCGTTTGTGTTAGGGCCTGCCCAGGGATCCCCCACAGGTGCCCAACCATCACTCAGCCTCGCCAGAATTGAGCACCATGCCTTCCATGTCAGCTGATTTCACATCAATTTGCTTTTTCCTTGATAATATCACTGAATAGCATAAGCTGATATTGCTCCCATGTGATAGATGAAGACACTCAGGCATCGAGAAGTTAAATAAAAAGCAGCTACGGTCACCAGGTTCCGACAAAGGTATCCTAGCACCCAGGTCTCGCACCTTCTAGCTCCCTGAACTTGCCCTACGGCTAGGTTTCTCAACTGAAAACATCAGTAATCTACTTAACACTCATGTTGTTCCTTTTTTTTTTTTTTTTTTTTTAAGATTCACTTTCCCTGAGGAAGGTTTACAGCTGCACATAACTCATGTATCAGGTATTTTATCCAGTTTAGGCTGCTTGGATTGGAGAAGCAACATTATCTGTGCTATGGGTTGTCTCTGTGCAAACCTAATTATATTTGAAAATCTCAAATCATATGCAACCATGCCACCAAAAATTAACCTTTTCTCCTCAAAACTTCCCTACCCTGGGCACTCACACAAGCACAGTCAGTTCATCAATCTCTTTATGTAAATAGCAGTCATGCAGCAAGGGAGGAGGTCTGTTTATTATTTTTGATCCTGTTTTGCTTCTGGCAAACTTTCACAAACAGCAGAAGTTGGCAGAACATTGGTATTTTCTTCTGACTGGCTACTGTTCTCTAGCTACAAGTGTAGAGTACAACTGTGACTATTCTGGTCTGCAGGCCTCAGCCATGACTGAGGTCAAAATTGCAAAATCTGGGGAAAAAATAAAAAAACAACTTCACCAGGATTTCTCTCCAGAAATGGAGACCCTGGTTTAATACATGCTTTCCTTCCTCTATAGAACTAATGAACTTGAGATCCAGAATCCAAAGATAGGTGTGACCTCATTTCCACCTTGCTTCTTGCCCCTCTTCCTATCTGCAAGGTCCACTCTGAAGGTCCCATCAGCAGCTGAGCTCCATGGTCCCTAAGAGGCCTGGGAAAACTTGGGGACGGACGAGTATCCATCCCTAGCACTTTCTAGGAAGAAGGGCAGCATGGAAAGTAGGGATAGAGGTTGGGAAGGGATCCGTCCTTTCCCTGTGCTAGGCTTGTTCCTACCTAACTATGCTGGATGCTTTGCCAAAGGAATGCTGCTGCCTTGACATTGACTTTGGACAGAGTCCTTGTGAAGAGCAGCCAGCCCTCAAGAGGGTGGTGGGAGGGTCGTTAGTGTGTAGGAAGGTCATGTGGAGTTGCTGCTGGTTTTGGAGGCACAATGAAGTCCTCCAACAACTTGAGAGGCTGGTGGGAGAGGGAGAACCAATCAGGTCTAAAATGATACAACAAAACAAAACAGCCTGCCTTGATTCCAGGTAGCCGTGCCTTCCTGTAATTATCAAGATGGTGAATTATCATGGTGGTGAAAATGACATGGACTCCCGAATCGCACAGACGAGTTCAAGGCCCAGCCCTGCCACTTAGTTGCTGGGAGACTTTGGGAAAGTTATTTAACTCCCTGAGCCTTTGTGTATTCATCTGTAAAATGAACATCATAAGATGTTGAGCATTAGGCCTTACGATGTTCATTTTCCAGATGAGTAAACTTAACTCTCAGGACTCCATGAAAGTTACATAAAATAACAATACATACAGTACTGAAAATAGTTCCTGGTTTATAACAGGAGCCTCAATAAGAGTAGCAGAAGTGAACTGTTACTCTGTCTAAAATTTTGCAAATGTTTCAAGAGCTAAAATTTGTGACATAAATTTGACAAAAAGTCAAATAACCAATCCCCAGCTACAAATATTTTATCTAAATGCACATAAATGTTAATAACCTATGTTGACAACCTGTCTCTTCACAACAAACCCTGACTTTCACTTTTCTTTTCACTTGGGCCATCCAGTGGAAAGGTCCTCCCCAAGCCCAAAAGGCAGGGCTCCCCCACACCTCTGGGCACAGCTGCACAGGCTCAAACAGCCGGAAGGAAGCATGACTGACAGTTAATGAGCTGAAAAGAACTTGTCTCAACTGCACGTCATTCCTGCCTTCTGGGACAAAGCAGTAAACTTTATAGGATAGACGCTACAGTGTCCAGGGCCAGCCCTGCTAGAGTAACCAAAGATGGGAGGAGACACAAGTGACAGGAGAAACCGCCTGGGACAAACAGAAATAAAATGGCTTTGTCAGAAACAGAATCATAAGGCTGGAGGTGAGGAAATAATTTTACTCTAAACAGACAGGAGAAAGGAAAAAAAATTGGACTCTGAAACCATCTCTAGTGTATCGGTTAATGTTTTACAACTGCGTTGCTCACTGCTAAGTTTCCTTATTTTATCAAGTGTGTTTGTACTTATCTATAGAGCCCACTCAGGTAAGTGTGCTTTTCCATACAGCAAAATCAAGTGGAAATGTTTACCGAGGAATGACTCAGGGAAAATGAGATTAGAAACATTTCAAAGTAGGAAAACTTGCACATGCATTTGTCAGGTCTCTGAAGGACAGATTGTAGGGGCCAAAGCTTCCTACGGTGGGTAACTTCATACATATATTCAAGATCATGGATGGGGAATTGCTCCACAAACTGTCATGCACTATACCACTGGAGGAATTACTATTAAGATAGCCTTTCAGGGTCTCCAGGGTGCCATATACAGATACCAAATACTTCATCCCGTAAAAAAAAGGCTTTTACAAAGTTCAAGATTCATGTTTAAGTTACAGTGTATAAAGACTGTACTAACTGATATTTCTATTCTTTGTGGGGGAACTCCTAAATGGAGGGGGTCCTAAGATTATTTATATATGTATTCCATAAATAAATGAAGGAAAAGAATCAATCCATGTTTATTTAATATATTCAAATCTAAGGACAAATTTCAATAAACGCTAATGGTCACGTTTATATGCACTCTTTTCTAGCTGAGGAATTCAACAATTATGAAGAACATTCTTGAATAAAAGGAATAAAATCCGTAGAGGAAACAGGAAATGAAAGCTCTTAGTTTTTAAGTTGCCAACTGGGCATTAGAAAGTTTATCTACGTTTTACAGCATTTCTTTTCTATTAATTCCTGTATGCAAAGCCATTACAATATTGTCACATTTCTACAAAATTAACAAAAATCTCAAAGTGAACGGAGTTTAGAAAAGCACAACAATTTGGGAGAGGAATTCAGATGTTACAGAGAAAAGCACCAGCTATATAGATACAACGGTCTACATTACCGGCTACTGAGGCTTGTCTCAGGCCTTGCCCCCACCCCGACACAGATAAGCCCTTGACACAGATAAGGTAGTGCGCTCTGGCCTAATGAGAGCTGAGAGCACAGGTCCCGTTTCTCTACTAATGCCGCCTTCCCTCCGCTTTAGGGTTCACAACCAAGTGATTCCAAAACCTAGGAACATTTCCCGACTCTTATTGCTGGAGGGTGGGGATTGACCGCCTTTGCTGTTTATCTATATGAGTCAAAACCTGGCCAAAACCCACCATATCAGGTCAGTTCAGGGCCGCTGAGAAGAGTTACTGCTGAACATAGCAGACCACAATTGGGAACAGCAATGGTTTTCATTACATTTAAGATTTAAAAAAATAAATAAACTCTTTTGTTTCAAATTTTGTGGTGTTTATTTATTTTTTTTTTTTGAGGGCAGTGTCACTGGCCCTCATATGTGGGATCCGAACTGGGGCCACTGGCGTCCCAAGCCAGCTCCGAACCACTGCGCCACTGGGCCGGCCCTGTGGTGTTTACTTTTTGAGGACGCAAAAAACGTGGCAGTATGTATGTGTGACTTAGTAAACTTGACATAGAGGACATAGTTTACTCTTCATCTGATGATACAGCACAGTAGTCCCCCCCACCCCGAAATGTGGGGAATGCCTTCTAAGAACCCCAGTGAATGCCTAAAACTTAGGATATAGTTAGTGGTCCCTTCGTGTCTGAGGAGTATTGGTTCCAGGGCCCCTTGCAGACACTAAACTCTGTGGATGCTCAAGTCCTTTATATAAGATGGATCAGCATTTGCATATAACCTATGCACAGCTTTCTGTATACTTTAAATCACCTCTAAATTGCTTATAATGCCTGATACAATGTAAATGCTATGTAACTCGTTGTTATACTGTATTGTCTAAGGAACAATGACAAGAAAAAAAGTTTGGTACATGTTCAGTACAGATGCAACCATCATGATTGGTTGAGTCTGGGATGTACTGGGTTGTCGAAAAAGTCATGACGCACTTTTGTGACAAAAAAACATAGAAAAATACATCATGACTTTTCTGACAACCCAATAGAACCCACAGACATAGAGGGCTGACTTTATGGTTTTTCCCTGTACATGCATACCTAGGATAATGTTTAATTTATAAATTAGGCAGTGTAAGAGATTAACAACAATAACTACTAATAAAGTAGAACAATTATAACAACATACTGTAATAAAAGTTATGGGAATGTAGTCTCTCTTTCTCAAAATATTTTATTGTGTCATATTCACCTTTTCACTTAATGAAAACAGCCTAAGGCTTCCCTTTGGCACATCTGAATTGCCAGCATGGCTAGTCCTGCACTTCGGGGCCATTATTAAGTAAAATAAAGGTGACTTGAATACAAACACTGAGATACTATGACAGTAAGTTTAATAACTTAGGTGGCTACTTATGTGACTAAAGGGCTGGGAGCGTCTACAGCGTGGGTATGCTGGATGAAGGGAGGATTCACATTCTGGGTGGGACACGGCAGGATGGCTTGGGGTGTAATCACATTACTCAGAATGGCATGCAATTTAAAACTTAGGATTGTTTATTTCTGGAATTTTCCTTAACATTTTTGGACCATGGTTGACCATGGGTAACTGAAACCATGGAAAGTAAAACCATGGATAATGGGGGGCTACTAAGCCTTGAAGGGCCAATATACATGTCTGTTTATTTTATACAAATGGCCAAGAAATGTATGCTCATTTTAAGAAGGGAAAAAACTATTAAAATTGTAATTCTCAATATATACCGATAACAAAAGATGAATACAAGTCACGTTTGACTTCTGCAATTACAAGTGGTTACCATCAGGGTCCAGACACTTCTGATTACGGCGAACTACTGCTTGAGCAACGTTGACCAAAGTGTCCACCTGTATACATTGTTTTGGCTCTCCTGGTATATATGTACAAAGGGTGCTAAAAAAATGTATACACATTTTAAAAACGGAAAAAACTGTATTAAAATTACGCTTATGGTAACCACTTAGAACATCTCTTGTAATTGCAGAGTCAAACGCGACTTGTATTTTGTCTTTTATTATTGGCATATATTGAGTATTACAATTTTAATACAGTTTTCCTTTCTTAAAATGTGTATCATTTTTTGGGCATATATATATATATATATATATATATATATATATTTCTTATGTTAAGTAGTAGTACATACTATACATTGTGCTCTGTATTTAATTATATTCTCCCATTTAATCCTTGCAACAACTTTGAGATAGTGGCTATAATTAGCTCCATTTTTCCCATGGCGGAACTGAAGCTTAGCCATGTTAAGTAGCTCAGCCAAAGCCACTCTGCCAGGAAGGTGTAGAGCTAGATTTCCAATTCAATCTGCGTAACTCCAAAGGCCTCCAATTCTTCCAAACTGTAGGTGTAGAAAGTTTGGAGTTTGGGTTGAATGGACAGTGTCCCTGGGCATTTTTGATCCCATGAGGCTATGTGTAAAAAAGAAGAAAGTATTTCTTGAAATTCAGTCAGCACATTTCAGTTATTTGTTCCTGAGAACACAGAGTTTCAACATTCTGTCAACAGAGTAACTCCTCGAAGATTGTCATAGAAGGAGGCGAGAAGCATATTCCCCTCTCCTTAGGCCTTATGCTACCATTTCCTGAGCTGTCGCAAGCAATCCCAATGGATTGGCCACCCTGGCCAGTGACAACACATAAAAATTCCTGTGTGGAATGACATCACACTCAGTATCGATACCAACAGCAGGTAATGAACTCAGTCACTGGGATTCTTTTGTAGTTTTCTTCAAGATATCTTGTAAGACTGATTTTCCTTTTTTCTTGCCAAATACTTCCCTTCCCTCTTCTAGGAAGCCAGTAATAAAAATCTTTAAGCAGCTTTATCTGCCTTAGATCTTCCTTAGCAAGTAGAATGGAACACTCAGGGTGACAATGGGAAAGTTCAGGGAAGGGATGTTGCTAGCTGACCCTTCGATCCAAAAAGATCAATGCAGGAGTGAAGGTGCTTTGATTATTGAGAAACCTGTTATATATAAAACACAGTTTTAGATCAGTTCAAATGTAAGGGCTTTGCAATGGGTTTCATTCTCTATTTTGAGAAATGCTTTTAGTGGGGAATATCTTTTGTCCTTTAAAGCATCTGGAGAGACTTAAATTTGTATATTAAGAATCTAGTCTTATTTGAGAGAAATGGTTGGACTACCATTACCACTGGAATTGTGAATCTTTCTTATTTCTAACAGTAACTTTATTTTATTTTATTTTTTTTAGCTGAGCCATCCTGCCACCTGTTGGCAGCTCAACAGCAGCTCAGCTCAGGCTGGGCATCGAACTGCTATTGCTCAGAGCTCAGCTCGCATTCTAGAGTGAGCTCTTAGCCAACTGAGCCATTCGGCCGGCCCTAACAGTAACTTTAAATATTAGAAATAATTTTGGGGTAGTAAAACACTCAGAGGAAAATATGATTTTATGATTATCATACTTTTTTCTATATGCCATTTGGCGTATACAAACGTATGTTAAGTAATTCGCTTATAGAAATTGAACTAATCCAAGGTTCTTGTCATCCATATGTATGATTTTCTAAATTAACCAGGAAGAGAAAAGTTGGAATGCAAGAAGAGAATGCCTTCTTCAGCTCAAAACGCTGACATGTAAATTAGTTACTTGGTGAATGCCAAGTTCCTTTACGATCTCCACTCCCTCTCCACTACACTGTTTCACCCGCATATTTTATCAGCATGTTAGAGGCATGGCAATGTAAATCATTGGGATTTTAGTCAGTTCTGATCAGTTCTACCTCTGTCAGGATTCTTATGCCTTAGGAGTGAAATCATTTGACTATCTAGCCAGACATTTTTGATTTATTTCTATTGATTTCCTTTTCCTAACACCATTAGCATGTTCTGTATTTTAAGTTATTATCCAACCACTCCATTTATTTATGTATTTATTTATTTTATTATTATTATTTTTTTTAGCTGAGTCATCCTGGCAGCTCAGCTCGGGCTGGGCATCGAACTGCTGTTGCTCAGAGCTCAGCTCGCACTCTTGAGCGAGCTCTCAACCAACTGAGCCACTCAGCCGGCCCTCTAACTAACCACTCCATTTAAATTCATGTAAATTCCTTTAGATCCTAAGCTAAGAAAGAGAGAGAGAGAGAGAGAGAGAGAGAGAGAGAGAGAGAGAGAGAGAACGCTCATGTCTTTTCAAATAATACTGTGTAAATTTTCATGGGGATCTCTGCATCTGTCCTACACTGGACTGTACCTTCTATAGTGATCACTATGGTCATATATGACTTCACAGTACATGGACTTTCACCAGACAGTATAGCTCACTCCCCATACATTGTAGCTATTTTCAATTTTGTGGATTTCTCTCAAAAAGCATCATTCATAATGCAAATGCTATTACCAGCAGGAGAAAAAAATGCCTTAACATTGTATTTGCAATCATCTTGGGAAACTTGGTAAGTTGCTTATACAACTAAACAAAACAGATTTTACTCATTAAAATGACCATTATCTATTGATTCACCTTATCCTGTCATTCTGAGAGAGACTTTATGTCCCAAGAATATGTTTGGACCATGAAGTCAGAAATGGACTCTGCCACCCATCAACGCCTGCACTTCAGGAGTATGTACCCACAGCACCAAGAGTCAGTGGGAATCTGAGCCTCCAGAAGACTTTCCTGGTTCTTTCCTGTGGGGTGGTGACTGCACTTCCCAGCAGTAATGGACTTTCCTGAATTAGCTGCTGTAATGTCAGATCCCTTCAAATATCACCTAGGAATTCAGCTATATCAGAGGTTAGGCAGATCCAGGGCTGAAAAGCAATAATTTCTTTCTCCTGGCTGTCAGTGCCTATCTTGTAGAGTTATTTGAAGACTGGCTTTATTCTTGTTATAATTATTAACTCTGACCATACACATGACTCCTTCAGTTTTCTGCCTGGCAGGTGTGCAGCAACCACCTAATCAGGTTAGAATCTTCCTTTGGTTGTTAATTTTCATTAAAAAATGTCCATCCTGCTTCAACCCAGTTGATTTTTAAAGTATATGGACATGGCCTTATTTGAAAACATAAAATACTTGCAATGTTATTCTCTAAACACCTCAAACTATCTACTGTCCAATCCATGCAAGAAATACATTTAAAGAGTATCTGAATGAACCCCAGGCCCTGTGTTTTCCTAAATCAGCTTTTTCAAAATGTGTTCCCCAGGGAACACTGCATTTACAAGATGGCACTTCCTAGTATGTGGTGGAAAATGGCTTCATGATGAAACATATCAGTTGACTAAGTTAAACTACTTTTCGCAGGATTTCTGTGAGCTTTTCGTAAGCATGGATTTCCAAGAAGGGCAAGAGGACACAGCATTTCCCAAAATTACTTAACCACAAAAACATTTCCCCCACTGAATAACTCTCTGACAGGACCTTGTTCTGTGAAGGAAACTTAGGAAAATTGTCTCTGGATAGTCTCCATGCTGTTTCTAGATTAAGCCAGAGAATTAGAGGATTCAATACCCAGCCTCCTTGTTTTGACCCACCCACCCCCTCCCCAAATATTTTTACTGAATTATAATTTGTTGCTATGCTCCCACTTCTACTGCAGGATGCTATGAAATTTGCTATTGAATGCACCGTGGGGATGTTTAGAAGCACCATCCACTATAGCTTGTAGTCGCACTATGAGATTTGTATAAGAAATTGCCCTCCTATATCAAATTCTTGGGAGAAAATTCTCCCAAATGTCAAGTCCCACGAAAAGCTGTGCTGGTATGTTTTTATCTTATGGACATGGCAGATCTTCCCCTGATCACGTTTTCCTCTTTGCTTAGATTAGAGAAGCTCAAGATGAATATGCAGCCCATTTTCAATAATTATACAGGACCTCATGTTTCATATTTTATGTATAATATCTCTTCCTCATTTTAGTTTATGTATTGACCTACAACTTTGCTTTCAGCAGATTTATCATTTCCTTAACTGAGTTGTACATATATTCTTCTATATACTACCTCAAATCCTTTAGGTTATGAGGTAGAATGTAAATTAATACATGTCTTTACTCACACCAAAATTATATTCACATGATTTTTACATGATCTTTATTTCATTCAAATACCTGGTATGAAATTCACGGTTGTGTTCTCCTATCTTCTCCTTGGACCTTCCTCCCTAGTCTCAGCACCATGTTCTCATAGCTAATGAAATGCAGGGACCAAAGCATCCCATGAATGACCTGTCTCCATTAAACGCCCACAGGTTTATTTCCCTTTATATAAGAGGTTTCCTCAAACCTACTCCCATTTTCTCTTTCTAACTTTGTTTGGGTCATCGATTGGTATTGTTCAGATCACTAGTGGTGATTTTTTTTTTTTTTATGTAATAACTTGTGCTTTTAAATCTGCCCATGATTAAGTTGCTAAGGAAATGGGGAACCGTGCCTAATGAGAGTTGACCAGTATCCACAATTACTAAGAATTAAAGTTATGATCACGGGGGTCAAGGCGAGGAAGATACAAGAAAAAAATGAATTCCTATTCACTTAAACCAATGTTTCAAAATCGGAGTTTGGCAGCTGGCTGCATCTGGGATGTGTGTTTATAAAATCAGAGCTAATTAATGCAGTGACATGCAGCTGTGGAAATCACAATTTGGTTAAAGTAAAACTCACAAGTTTTACATGTGTGCAAGTATATTGCTCTTTGTTAATTTTCTTTTAGTACATAAGTACTAAATAATTCTTGACTGCTCACATTTTTAACTATGTGACAATTTTTAAAAAATATTACTCTGCTGACTTAATTCACTTAATAGATTTTCCAGTAACTTTTGGTTAAACAGTATCCTTTCTGTACAGGCTCTTCAATCACAAGCACTGGATAGAAAGAGCCTCTGATTCATGAAATGTGAACTTCTGACAGTTGCCACTTTTTTTTAAAGAACTTGAGCAATACATGACGAATTACATTTTCATCCTGTTTTCTGTGTCCATCTGTCTTTCTGCCAGCATGTTCACCCTCCATTTCTGAAAGTAGTGGGGCAATAAAGTACTAAAGACTGAGGAAGGTCAATTCCAAAAGAAGAAGTGATTGTTTAATTTCAGCTGATGCCACTCTGTTGGTGGGGGTCTCATACACTAGGAATGAGCACAACCACCACTTAGGTTGGGGGAAATTCCCAAGATGCCATATGACTCGATGGAGGAATGAGAGAGGATACATCATTAACAGCCACTTTCATTCCCTGTGAATATCAAAATGGCAGTTTATTCCACTCCAGGTAAGTTCGACTCAGCTGCTATCTCTTTAAATAGTTTCAGATAAAAAGTCAATGAAAATGCAAGTCTAACTTTCACTAATTCCTTTAGTAGTGAAATTTTCCACATTCTGCGTTTCTATTAAGAAAAGAGGTCTTTCTGTGAAAACGGGGATACACAGACATGGGCATTCTCCAATCCCTAATCCTCGCAATATGCCAGGCTTCACAATAACTCCATTTTGCAGTCCTGGACTCCCGAGATACAAGGGTTTTTACAAGTTTCTTTATAATTATAGGTTTTATGGATATTTAAATAGCCCACAAGGCTGGACATCCTAACATTGTTATTACATTGAAAATGAGGGCACTAAACAGGTTTAAAGAATGTGCAGATAAATGTGGAATGACACAATAGGCAAATGTAAATAAGAATTGTCTTTCTCTTAAAATAACACCTGTGGTCACAGAATCCTAGAATTTTAGAGATGATGGGAACTTCACACTTATATACTCCAAATACTTTATTTTATGGAAGAAGAAAAGAATGCCCAGAGAAGTTGTGGGCTGCCCCAGATCACACAATTAATCTGTGGCAGAGGTAGAACTACAATAAAATTTGCTTTCTACCTTACCATTTCCTTGACAGGCTCTAGAAAAATGAGAAACCATCGATTTATTCCACATTAGAAAGCTGCCCTGTTTCCTTTCCAGCTTTTATTGCTGTGGGTTGCAGTCTCTCTACTTTGCACACTCTTGTTCAAGGACTTACTGACTCAACTTGGGAGAGAACTTGAGAACCAGAATAAACCTGAGCAATCACAATCCAACCATTTCATGTTCTCCTCAAGAAACAAAGGCCCAGTTAAGTTCTGGAACTTGCCACAGTAAAAGAATGAGGGAGTGTCTAAATAGAGCCTGAATCCCTGTCTCCTTTTTTACTGGTTCAGATTTACTGCAATCTGGTCCATATCAGGCTGTTTCATGTATTTAACATAATTTTTCATAATGTTTAGTAGCATGATGAATTCTTTCATATAGCAAGGAATCACATTTATGGATCTGCTCAGATTTGGATTTTTCTCACAGGCTGTGGGAAAAATGTCTATAGACATTAAACATGGTACACATGTAGCCAACACATCGGAGCCATCAAAAAATGACATATGATCCCTGTTCTGCCTTCCTGTGGCCTAACATGCTCTTCCTCCATCTCCTCAGTGTCCTCCCTGTTGTCTGTTCCCAAGTGCCTGCCAGCAAGGGAGATAAGGGCCATTATTATTTCCAATCTCTCTCCCTACAACAATTTCCCTATTGATGCAGCAAGATTGTGGGGTAGGTTATAACTTATGATAAACTTTCACTCCGCAAACAACACTCTGTTTTCAACATCTCTTCTCTTTTTAACTGGACTTGAAACTCCCGAACAAAAAAGAAACCTCGGGAAATGATGTCTGTAGATTTTGGAGCATACCCCATGATGAGCAAGTTGAAATTCATCCTGGGCTTGGGCAACTAATTCTGATCCTATGCTTCATCAAAGATTCCTTTATTTCTCCTCCTTGTTTTTCCTTCCCATGAGTGTATTTGCTGTTGAATCATGTCCATGCCATTCAATGATTATCTCATTGAAATGAGGTCAGTGGGGAGCAACTTATTCTTGGTTGCACTGTTCCCCACAGCCGTGAGAGATTATGAGTGTAAGTAACAATGCCCCAGATTATTTCAATATACTGCTAAATCTTCCTTCACAGACCTACAGCAGAGCAATGAGAACAATTTTACTGATGAGGCTATCATTTTAAGGTGTCACTACATGAACTACACACACAAAAGTAACTGTTATTAATTTAATATGCACTGGATAAGTTTTAATTGAATGATTATAGGCCATTAGTAAAATAACTTGACACCTATTGGGTATTTGCTGTTCAAGGGAGGTAAAACACATGGCATTTTGCTTCCACTACAGAAATAAAACCTGAATGCTAATCTCATAATGAGTGACCAATTGTTTCTGTAATATGGTTCATTGCTTTATCCTGAGCAGCAAAAGAACTGAAAAGTCTTTGGCATATTATATAATCCACAAATCAACCATAGGTTCAGTACTTTGACACTTATTATAAAAACTAAAACACAGTTTAGTGTATTATAGAGCATGGGCTCTAGAGTTATATTCAGATACCAGCTCCTATTATGTGCCTTTGTTTTCCCACTTTTAAAATGGGTATAATAGGGCCGGCCGAGTGGCATGTTGGCTAGGAGCTGGCTTGGGACACTGCTATGAGCAGCGGGGCCCCGATTCAGATCCCACATATGAGGACCAATGATACTGCCCTCTACAGCTAAGGCAGTGAACAATAGCTCTATGTGGTTGCCTCAATAGCTAAGATGGTGAATGTTGCCTCTATAGCTAAGATGGCCGGCGACGGTGTAGGCTGCAGCCTGTGCTGCAGTGGGCTGCCATAGGCTACAGTGAGTGGCCTATGAGCTGCCAAGAGCCGCTGTGAGCAACCATCCAAAGGCCAGCGAGTGACTGCCTCACCCAGGAAGAGCGCAATGATGATACCAACATGGGCCAGTGAAGCAATGTCTCCACAACTAGACTGAAGAACAAAAGGACCGCAACTTGTCTGTTCCCCTTTCCTAATTCCCTTACGTTGTCCCCCTCCCCCAATTCCCTAATAAAATCTTTAAAAATAAATAAATAAATAAAATGGGTATGATAATGGTACTTACCTATGTGAACTTTTTTGAGGATAAAATAAATTGAAATTATATATATATATATATATATATATATATGAATATATGCATACCCATATACAATACATATATATAAATATATATAACACTTTGGGGCAGTGCTTGATACATTATAAACACTCAATCAATATTCTCCACTATTATAGCAAACCAATTTACTCATACAGTAAACCCAGTAAAATTGTTTTGCTTCTGCTTTCTCAATGTCTTACTATACAACCGAATGACGTTAACACAAGATGAGTTCCATTCACTATATTGTTGGAATTCTTTTGTGCTCTCCTATGATTTCAACTCTCACTTTTAATTTTCAGGGATTCATTGGCTTCAGACATTCCATTGCCCAATAGAAAAATGCTCAAGTTTTCTAATTAGGCAAAATGAAACAAACTCAGAGCACATTTTCAGTGAACATGCATGTGTTCATAACCTGAAGTTCTCAATGCAAACGTAACCTTCATTCCAAAAAGAACATAAATAATTTTTAGTGAAAATAATTATTGTAAATACAGTTAGATTTGCAAAGCAATCTCAAACTATCTGTATGCAATGCTTCTGACCTAATATACTGAGGAATATTTAGAAAATACAGATTATATATCATCATCAAACATTTATCAAGCCCCTATGTCCATCATGACGACAGCATTTGGTAGAGCACCATTGTCAGAAACCTCTAAAATGAAAATGGAGCTGAGTTTTATTCTAAGCCTAATGTATTTTTAAATCAAGCCACAGGGAAATAATTACTTTTGTTTCTATTCAATCAAGACCTGCACACCGAGTTTATAGAATGACATAATATCCTTCCTGAAATCAGACGGGTATGTAGGACCAGTATCCTTCACACATAACCAGTTCCTGAACCTTTACAAACAACTCCTATTTCCAAGGAAACAATCTCATCAAATGCTGCTCACTAGAATACATATTGTTCCTTTTGGAAACATTACAATGAGATTTTCACGATTACAAATCCCAACTTCCCCTCTAAAATTCAATATAATCTCAAACTCATTTATTTAAGTGGAGTTTCTTTACATAACGGCTTTAGAAAATCACCAATATAATAATCATTTACTTACTTTTTTTAGTCCAGTAAGGGGATGGCCATAAACTTCATAAACTTACTGTGTATATGTGGGTACGTGGGTATGTCTTTTAAATGGGGACCAGTTAGGGACATCTTAGGAATGTTCATTTGTCTAGTCTAGTTTCTACAGACCTTTTAAAACTATTTTTGGAGACTGGTGAGTTTTAGTAATGTTCAAACTGTTGATTTTTTTTTTTTTTTTTTTTTTGCTGAGGATAAAAAGGAACATCTAGCAGCTTATAATTAATATCCTCTGCACAGGAAGCTGGGGCTTCTATGCACAGGTCACCAGATTTGTTCTGAGGTTAGAGGACATAGTTATCCTTTACCAGTAAAACAGTATCAACAAATCAGCGGCAACGACTGACATAAACATACAAAGAAGCAAAGATTGTGATTCTGGTTGTCAGCCTGATGGCCTTAGGAATAGAATTCTAACTTTCCCCTGTCAATAAGAGTGTTGTAAAGAATCTGTGTAGGGTTGAAACCCCCCGGCTCCTGCTAATAAATTCCCAAGTGTCCACGTTTCAAATGTGACAGAGTGTGAGAAACCTGCAAGAAAAAAACCCAAAATACACACTGAGTAAACCTGTCTCATTTATTCTGTAGACACACGTAAGTTTTGGAAATTTATGATTCACCCTCCTACCATGAAGTTTTTTGTGCACTTTATGTTGAGTTAGGTGGCAACTAGGTGCTGTCACTGTTTGCTTAAAACTGTAGCCTAAAGTTATTTCTAAAAGTTACATGCAACGTGGCATAGAAATCCATATATTGTAAAGTGAAAACAACAATTTACAAAACTGGGTTAGCATGAAATAGAGCCAACAGAAATCAATTAGCAACAGGCTTCTATTACCAGGGACTCACCTTGTTGAATTTTAGTCACTAGCTGATGGCGTGCTAGAATCCGGCTCATCCTGTAAGGAGAGCGCCTTGTAGTCTGATCAAATCGCAAGTACATCTCCTGGCCCTCAGGTGTCATGGAATTTAGATAGTAGCAGCCTGAAGCTGGGGTCCTGGGTCCCTGGCCAAACATCTCAGCAGATTTTCTTCTGTCACCTCTGTCTGCCCTGTGGCTGTTTCCTCCTGTCTCCAGTCTCAGTCAGAGCAAGGCACCGAGCTCAGCAGAACTCCACAGACCAGGCGATTTTTAAAAAGAAAAAGGAGTGCCAAAGCCACAACTCAGAATTCCAACCCCCAGCCTTCACGTGACCACGGGGAGCCAATCAGACGAAGAAAGGAGAAGGGGAACTTAACAGAATCAGCCCGGAGCCCCGAAGAGAAGCAGTTCCAGCAGCTATGATCCCCCTGCAAGGCTGAAAGCAAATGCCTCAGAGCTGACTAAGCACTGAGAAGCGGCCCTCACTAAAAGTTAAAAGAAAAAGAGAAGGAAAAGAAATGGCAGTAGAAGAAAAGTAAGCCCTGGACAGAGGAAACCTTTCAAGCTGTGAAAGCTAGAGAAAGAACATTTTTTTCTCCCAGTCAGCTGCAGCCAGGTAAAAGATGAAAGTGATAAACAGCTTAATGAAAAACTACTTCAAATAAGCATAAGCTGCTGAGTAGAAGTTACCACCCTTCATTACAAAGCAATGAATCTAACAAAGCCTTTCCACTGAAAATTACCTTCAAGTGCTTTCACAGCAGAGTAAACACCCTACAGACTTCTGACCCTCTGCGATGAGAGGCTGAGAGCTTCATTGACAGTTCAGACTGGAGGAGACAAAGGGCACAAGCATACCTGTTAGGTATCTATTTCTCTTTAATGTTTCTACTTCCCCAATTTTTCATCACAAAGAAGCAAAATACTTATGAAGCACCTACGACATTTAGAACACTGCCAAGAATCACTGGAAAAACGCATATTCCTGGGAATGTACTATCTGTCACCCAGCTGCTCAGGATCAACAGAGAAAATGCACAAAAGCTTACAACGCAAGCTTTATGTTGTGAAAAGTGCCTCAAAAAAGACACAAACACAATGTTATGGGAGCAAAATTATTTTTGATTAGGATGATGATTGCAGACCACACAGAGGAGGAGACCTTTGGGTGGGCTTTAAAAAAAAAATGGGTGGGATATTGACAGGCTGAGTCCGGGGAGAGCTTCATAGGAAGGTCCTATGCCCACGTGTGGGGGAACAGAAACCAGCATGTGTGTTTCAGGAAAGTGTAATTCAGTTTGGCCATATGTGGGGACACATAAGCGAGTAGTTAGAATTTTCCTCAGTTTTTCTTCTTTAATACTGTTTGATGTGAAGAGGGAAAAAAAGTCCACAGAAAACATGTTATTGAATTCCGAGCATGGCATGGCCGAATGAATAAAGTTCTTTGAAAAAGAAGCATATGGCCAAGTTGTTCTTATATTTGGCTAACTCAAACTGAAACTTAGCCTGGCCTGGGATTTATGGTCCTAATAATGAAAAACACTCAATTAACAGTTTAACAGGACTTAAATTAGGACCTCAGTTCTCGTGACTGTGGTTTTCTGAAGGCGGTCAGCCATAACACCTCTGCCTGAGGGATTTCGCTGGCCCGATTCTGAGAAGCAAATCATCTCTGTAACTATCCCATGATGTAAATGAACAGGTTAATCAAGGTCTCTAGGGCCTATACTAGAGCATACCCTCTCCTCTCTCATGGCAATTGTGAATCTCTTCTGGTAAGTATGCAAGAGTAAGCAAGTGTTAGGTTTTCGAGTCAGCATCATGGTAGAAAAAAAAGGAAGATCTCACTGGAATAATGTTCCCATCCATTCTTAAGTAGGATTTGATCAGAGTTCTGTTTCAGGGCATCCTCTGTGGAAGGTGACAGCGATCTAATATCTAAGGACTCTGGTGTGCTAGAAGCATGGCTATTAATGGCAGACAGGTTTAGCACTACACTGGATTTGATGCCTGTGAGGTCCATTCACCATGCTCAGATCCAGCACTGCTCGCCATCCCATTGAGATGCTGTCAGCCACTGTGTGCACGTGTTTTGGGTTGAGAGTCCAACCCTGGCAATATCCCTGCCATAAACCAGCATTCAAGACAGGCACCTGGCAGTTACCACTTTTCCATCAGAGGAGAATGGAAGAATTGTGAAGAGAGAAAGAGGAGCGGAGCGTGGAACTTGGGAACTTTGGCTGTGCTCTGGGAAGCCAAGCAGAGAGAAGGAAAGGCAGGAAGTGATATGTAGTTGTTTTACAGCTGTGAATGACAGTTCACGAAAAACTGGCTATTCCCAATGCCGGCCTGGTAGTTCACTACTGACTGGGTTGCATTTCAAAAATAAATGGAATGATTCTTTTTAAGAAGCACTGCTGTGTATCATAGCCAGGTTACTATTAAAAAAAAAAAATCACAATGCCTCCTTTATGCATAAAAACGAATACATGAACACACCGAAAGTCCTGAGTTTTTTGTTCTGCAAACATCAAGACCATAAATATGCATCCTTTACTATATGTCAATAAATGTAACAACATGAAACAGTATTTCATAGGAGATTGCCAATGAAGAAGAATTAAACGTAAATTAAGAAAAAGGAATTTTTATTCCCTGATTACAAGAAAGGCAACTTACAATAAAGTCTACTTTTTCTAAAAAATCAGCCTGAGGTTTAATAGAGGGATATATGGAGGATTGTGTATCACCACCTCTGTCTTCCCTATGGCATGTGCAAGTTTCATTTTTGGTTCAAGTGTAACCTTAAATCCATGCAACTGCTCACCTTGATTTTGCCTTTTTGTATGACCAAAATACCATATTTAAAGAAGATAAGTGGCATTATTGCTTTGTTTTATGCTAATATATTGCCGTTGTTATGGAACCTGAACGCTCTTAATGATTTTTATCCCCCCCCCCCGCCCCCCATCATTTGGTCCCAGTGATAGAAGAATTACCAGTGAGTAGGCAGTTCTATTCTGTTTGTTTTACATGTAAAAACTGCTGATGAGCTTCCCGGGGCTGATAATGTCCTCCATGCATCTCGTTGGGAGAACTCTTCCTTTTCACTGGTGAGGGAGTAAGATCTGAAGAAATGAGAGAGAGAGAGAGAGAGAGAGAGAGAGAGAGAGAGAGAGAGAGAGAGAGAGAGAGAGAGAGAGAGAAAACGCTGAAGTCCCAAGTGTATCTTTTAAGACTGATGCTGGATTTTTCCCTTTCCAAATCCTTCAAAGGGGAGGAAAATAGATGGCATCAGTGGTTAGTTTCACCTCCTTTTCCTCTTTCCTAATTTGGTCATAAAGAGTAAACTTCACTCAGACTATTTCAGGGATGGGATGAATAGATGAATATGGGGAACCAGCAAGAGCGATAAAGAGAAGAAGGGGGTGGGGAGGGGACTACAGTGTTGTGCCAGGCTTTATGCCATTTACATTTCATGTCTTTAATTCATGTCCACAGCCTCCCTCTGTGGTGTCCTAGTTAATGGAAAAGGAAACTAAGAGTCCCAGCAGTGAAGTGATATCCCCCCACTCATGGAGGAGCCCAGTGTACAGCCACTGTTTACATTCAAGCCAACGATATGTTAATTTTCTTCTATCACACATCAATACCAGGAAAGGAAAAATGGTGGCACTGTAACAATGCTGGGGACATTGGACAGGGGAGAAAAATTTGGAAGAATATACTGAAAATCATCTTAATTTTATTTCATTGTGTGTGATACTGGAAGGTCTAAATGGAAAGATAGGTATGGGATGGTGAAAAGCCTGTGTTGGTTAAGATCTGGGAGTCTAGAGCATGAGAGACACCAAGTCCAGAGTTTTTCATTAACCAGTGAGAACCAGGGGCCATATTAGGAGAGACTTATGGCTGAGAACTCAAGACCCACCCACTCGCACCCCTATCCTCTTTGTTTAATGACTTCTCTTTTGCAGGGTAGGCTGTGTGCCCTCTGCTTCTGCTCATCCTCAAGGCTAACTCTGCATATTGTCTTGCCTTTTCCATGGCATTTCTTCTCAATGCAAGCGCCCCAAATACAGTCAAAACTCTGAAATTTAACCTCCAAACAAAATGTTTGGTATTTAAAATTTTCAAGTCTTTTGATAGATGATCTCAGATTAGTGCTCAATGGAATCTTGTGTACACATGGCAGAGAGCTAGGAGCACTTTGACAGAAGCCAGGAATGGCTCACTGTGCTTTCATCTGTTTGCTGCTCCTTCTCCTCCTTCACACACATTCCAGCCTCCTCGTCAGCCTGTTCAAAGGGAGCCAAGGTAGCTCTGCCAAATAGGAGAATGTTTGAGATACAAGTGGTAGGCAGAAAAACGCAGAAATGATTTGGAGAGCTGCTTGTGAAATTACTTGAACCCAAAGGTTGTGGGTTAATATCAAAGCCTTCCCGTGGGCTCTGAAGCACATTTTGAGGATGTCTATCAATTCATTTGTGATGTATGTGCCCAACTCTGTGCCAATGAGCCTTTCCAATATACATGGGCCACATGCCCAATGGCTAAGGCAGGCAAGCCAGTGATGCTACCATTTGCAGCCATGATCAGGACCCTCTGGGAAAGGTTCCAGAGTGGGTTCTCTTCTGATTTAGCTTTCCCCGCCATAGGCCATGTCTCCCATTTGGAGTCCAGATCCTGCCGCAAAAAACTTCTGGGTGGTATTAATAATAGATTTCCTTGATTTTGTCTCTTGGTCCTCACTACAGCCTTTGGTTAATTCCACCTCTTGAAGCCTCTGGGAGTGTGGCTGTGTCCTCATGCCCTCCCCTAGGGACCCAACCATCAGTTTCAGTTCTCATGGCCAGTGAGCTGGGCTGACTAACCCTGGGCTCATTGCTGACACCCATTCATTCCAGCCAACCAAGTCTTTCACTTTTCTAAGTTGTTTCAAAGATCCAGAGCTGTGAGATTTCCCAACTTTCTACCCTGTCAAAACCTCCTGCCTTCAGAAACATTTTCATGACTAATCCAAAACCTTTAGTATGAATAGTCATATTAATACTCGTAAATAGTTGTTATGTGGCAAATTAACCAGATTAGCTTGTTACATGCTAATATGTAATGCGTTTGTTCACTGCAACTACTATAGGCATAAAGTTTTATGTCTTGAATTTGGAAAAGACATTAAACACCTTCTAGTCCAGATACTCATCTAATATACAAGTTGCTATCAGATCAATTAATTAACACTCTACCCACATATATGGAGTATGTTATCTCACCGAAGACCAAGAGCTGCTTAAGAAAGTTTTTCCTCATAACCTCCATCTGTTGACTCTAATTCTGCCATTTGGAATTAGACAGGACAAATCTATTACTTCTTCCATATGCCTGTCCTTCGGATGTTTGTAGAAAGCCAATATGTCCCTTATAAGAATTTCCTTTTGTTGGCTAAACACTCCTTTCCTCAAACTATACAACTAAATATTTAGCAAACTGATTGCTGTCTCTTGGATCAACTCCAATCTGTTGGTGTCTCTTTAAAAATATGGCTCTTCCCCTAACTCAGTGCTCTAGACTTGGCTGAGCAGAGGAGCATATGGTACAGTGTGTGCACACCTCCTGTATCCAGGGCACTGCACTTCTGCTGATCTAGCCTGACATTCTGGGAGTTTTAATTTTTTTAAATCTATATTTACTCAACAATGAATTCAACATTGACAGAATGCCCCTATAGCACTGCAGTACATGTGGAAGATACAAAGGTGAATTGATGTAGTCTTACCCTGAGAGGACAGTCTGCTAGGGAAGACAGAAAAGGAATTCACCATTATGCCAATGTCAAGAGTTGAATGGAAGGCTATCTCTATTTCTTCATATTGTTTTATAGTCGATTTAAGTGTTTAAGCCATGTGGTGTTTATGTATTTCCATAAAGTCTGCTATTAAATGAGTGTTCTCTACTCTGTACTTATCAAGTGATCTTTCAAACTTAAGAACACGTTTCCCAACTTATTGGAATTATTGAGGTATTTTCAATTCCTGATTTTCTCTTCCAATGATTTAATTCTGGTTTGTTCTATGATGTAGCAAGCAAACATAACTATGTTATAAGAGTATAAAATAAATAGTTAAGTAAGTTTGGAAAGTGGTAAAGTAGGGTAGGAAAATAATAAAGCCCTGTCTGAAATCCATTCACAGAAATACAAGCCATACAACCCTGTATATCTGTGGGAGGTGGGTGAAACTGTGGCTTCAGAATTCTACACGACAAAGGAAAAAAGAAACAAGATCGATCACACAATTCCACAAAACCATAAGACAAAACACAATGGTGACTCAAGATAAACACAGATCAGTATTGAGATGCTCAAGGAAAATTTTCCTGGGTCTTTACAGAGTCAGCATCCTCAGTGACACTGGATATGGTAGCAAACTTTAGTTCATGGTATTTGAAATGTATGTACCCTTCAATGCCAATAATAGTATAAGAGAGCACTGTTTAGGAAAAGTAACTTCTATGAGGCCCCCCAAAACCCATGGTTTAAGTATGCTATTCTTGGTGATCCTTTATGCACTGAAATATATCACTTCCCTGCTTAAGATACTTCAAAAGTTTCTACTTCACCTTAAACAAAATCCAGGCTCCTTACTCTGCCCACAAGGTCCTGCATGATCTCTTCCCATTTACCACTCGCACGTCATCAGCCGCCTCCACCTTGCTATCTCTGAGTCTTCTCTCTACATGCACTACTCCTTAGCCTGAAGGAGTAATCTTCAAGGAGTGAAGACTTCTTAGTCTTTAAGGAGTCCTTCCCATTGCCAGTTCCTTCTCAGCTTTCAAGAATCAGCTAGATTAATACATCCTCAAGCAGGCCATCCCTGCTCACTTCATCTCCACAGAAGCCGCATCCCATTTGTTGTCCCTAGAGCTCCTTTCTAAATGTGTAATTACACATTTATTTTCCCATTGACCTATGTGTTGCTTGTGTCTACCACAAGCTTATCACAGCAGGAAATCAATAGCAATTGGCTGAATAATCAGTGGAATAAATAATTAAATAAATGATGATCTGAATTTTTCCAAGGATAAAATTTAGAATGTCTAGAGGAATGGATGCATATTTTTAAGCAACCATCATAACTTTTGTTGTTGCTGTTGTTACAATTTGGTTTGGATACGGATTGGACAGCAGATGAGTTAAGGTTTTATTCTCTAGAAAGAGCCTGATACACACACATTTTGCCTTGTTGGTTATTGGCAAAAGTATATGCTTTGACCAATAAACAGAGGGCAGTTTAAGGTCCCTTATGAAAATTAAAGAGTCTAGAAGGATGAGCAACACTTTCTCCACAGAGAGGCTGAAAGACATCAAAAAAAAAAGTAACTATCTTCCTTAGCTTTGAATCAGCTGCAAATTTTATAAACATGCCTGCTGTGCCTTCAATGAGAAAGTTGAACAGCATTGGGTCAGTCGTTCTTTGTGGAAGCATGCTGCCTCTAGGTAATCAACCACTTCTGTTTCTTCATGTTCATAAATATCTTTTAATAATTCTTTCAATAACCTTGTTGGAGATATTAATTAATTTACTGTCCGGTATTTTCTAGAGCTTAAATATTTTTGCCCTAGTTAAAAATAAAGGTAATTGCTCATGTGGAGTGTTTCCTTTCTTTTGTATTTTTAAAGGATTGCTTAGATTACTAGAAGGGATCTTTCAGTCTCTTAAGTGGCATCTGTCCGCACTTTGAGACTTATCCTTGTTTACCTCAGGTTAAATCTATAAACTCTTTCCCCATCTTGAACAACCGTGAAAATATTTTCTTAAATTATGATTTGAATATAACAGGGAAGCCTGCTTGCTAAAGAAATCCTATGATGAATCCTTTGGAAAATTCTTTATTGATTCTCCACATTATCTGTTATGCAAATGTTTGAGATTGCCCAATGTAAAGGACACCGTTGTTAAGATTGTGTGCCAACCTGTTGCCCAGATCCAGTCTTATTATTATGTACAATTGCTTCCAATCTGGTGTCATGCAGCTGTTGGTCACTGAGTAAAGTGTGGGAATAGTGTGGAGACTAAGAATGTGGGATTAATAACACAATTGCATTTCTTATATATTAAAACCATATACACCTTCTGAGATTAATTCAGTGCAGTATACTAAGAATGGGATAGGATGTTTTCCCTCCTTATTTCTAATATAAGACTATCAATTTATACTTTAAATAATGTTAAGTGGTGCAAGGAGGAACAATGGCATTAAAACACATCCCATAAGGAGAGAACTAAGAATTTGAGAAGGTAGCAAAAATAGCTCTCGAGAACCCTAGATATGAGTATCAGTGGAGCTTTGAGGTGATTGGGAAGATAAAGTTCAGGGCTTTTGTCTGGGCAACAAGGGGCAGTTCCTCTTTGGGGCTGGGAGAAATGATTTAACCAAAGGACTCTGGCGTAATGAAAATATGATTTTTGCTGGCATCTTGTTTGTGATAAATAGAGACCAAGCCACTCGTTAACTCATGTCACTGTTTCTTTCTTTCAGCTTTTCATAGTCAAATATTTCTAATACTATATACTTCAGACCAGGCACATGCCGGGCACAAGCACAGGACAAAGATGTCCCTCTTCTTAACAGTACGACCTATAATGGAGAACACTGAGGATGGCTATAATCATAGGGGTTCATTACAGGTGCTACACAGGGGTGCACAGGTAGTGTGTGGGATGGCAGGACAAGAACAGACTCATTCTTCATGGCAGAAAATCAGTGCTGAGCCTGGAGGGATGCATACCTGGTTAGAAGGAGGGGAAGACAATACAGGGGCAGGGTGGGTGGGTGGGTGGGGAATGCTCAAGAAGAAAAAAAAGCACATAGTACTTTCTTATGCTTTACCCCCTTCTGTAATAATAAGAGGGATTAATATTTCAAATCACCACATTGTAGAGACCTCTAAGAGTCTAAGACTCAACTTGGAAGGACACATATCGCCCCCAGCACTCCTTTTGAGTCATTCTCTCTGTTCTCTATCAAAGCTCTAAATTGAAGCGATACCTGTCAGCTCCCGCTCTTTGTTGGAGGTGATCCTTTAGAAGAAGGGCTATGCTGAATAACAGTAGGGAACTAGGAGGGCAAACTGAATTCTGGAGTTACAGACTTGGGTCTGCCAGGCACGGTTCACAGCAACAGCGTATGTACAAAGTCCCCAATCTACTCATCAAATGGTGCTCCGGCTTCGTGAAACAAACCATCATTCATCTAATCATCTTTTCACAACCAATTCTACCTAGAGACAAAGCAGGTTTCCAAACCCATCCCCATGGAAACTTTCCTTGAAGGTTCCTTATCCTGGTGTTCCTTTGAATTAAGGAAAGAAATGGGCACTGTTCTGCCATTATGCCCATTTTATGCAGCCTTTTGAGGTGGGGGCCTAGGATTCTTTTCTGTCTGAGAATATATATGTGTGTTTTAAATATATAGAGACTGTCCTGACAATTCTCATGTTATTATTTCTTCTGAGCATTTATTAAAGTACGCAGTGGCCTCTGGCCAACCTCCAAGTGAACCATCATAATCACACAGTGTCTTATGACACAGGCCTGTTTCAACACAGCAAGTACAACATAGATAGCTGGGAGTGGTTACCTTCTCCTGCTGCTGCCCCGCCAAGATGACTCAACACAATCAATCACAGGAAAATACTTACTAAGCACCAAAAATGTGTTTGCTGCACAGAAGGCTAAAACATACCCTAAGCGACTCAGTCTCTGAGGAACTTAAAATACCCTCTTTCATTCCCTGACTTTGGGGTTTTCAAGGGCTGGCTGGCCTTGGCCTTGGTTTGTTTCTCAATATGGATTACTTTATAATATCTAGTCCCACAGCATCCTGTTAATCAATCAGTGGATTGTTGCAAATGAAAAATGTAGGGTGAAAAATGGTGTGGTATATCTATGATTACAATTTTGAAAAAAAAAATGCATCATAAAAAAAGATCAGAAGAAAACACACCAAAAAGATAATTATAACCATTGTTAGGGTATTGGAATTATGGGTGATATATTTTAAACGTCAGTTTTCCAAATATGCTGTCATATGACTAACTGTATTTCTCATATAATGAAGGGATCAAGCCTAACTAATGGTCCACGTCAGAAGATGTGGAAAAGGAGCCTGAGCTGCAGCTTATTTCCAGCTACCTCCAGGTCTCACAGATGGAAGACAGAGAGAGAAGATTCTGCACAAAACAATAGGCACTAATATGGCGTGAACTTCCTTAGCACCTAAACCCGTGTTCAAAATAAGAGAAAGAAAAAGAGAGAAAACGAAAGAAGTCTATTGATTCCGTTTTCAAATGCCATTCACATCCATTAATTCTTGTGTTACGGTCTCCAAGAAACCAGCCCTCCTGTCTAGATGATTCTGAAAGTCTGATTTATGTCTCTGTGTACACTCTTGTCTCACACATCTATCCCAAACAACACAGGACACTGAGCTTCTCAGGATACCACTTCCATCAAATTACTCTTCTGTTACAAAATACCAAATAACACCCCAGCTCTATCACTTACTGTTTAAGTTATTTAGTCTCTGGTCTCTAGTCCCTTTCCTTATCTACACAGTATATATATATATATATATATATATATATATATACACACACATATATATATATATGTATATATATACACACACACACACACACACACACACACACACACACATATACCAGGGGTGCCAAAAACTTGTATACAAGTGGATACTTTGGTCAATGTTGCTCAAGCAGTAGTAATCAGAAGTATGTGGATGCTGATGGGAACTACTTTGAGCGCCTCTTGTAATTGCAGAAGTCAAACATGACTTGTATTCATCTTTTGTTATCAGTACACTGGGAGTGTTAAGCGCTGTTAACTGCACAGACCCAATCTCTTGATTTAGAAAACTATCTTTTCTGCTATTCCTGGTTTTAAATTCTAACAGAGATAACATATCTTTACAACCATTTTCTAAGAGCTGATATTTGCTTTAGTTTTAGACATACACATAAGTATATTGAAGTTCTAGCCTCCCAACAATGAACAGGACCCATTTAAATAATACAATCATGACATTAGGAAGCATGTACACAAAGTGGTCTATATACTTTTTATTCAAATACTTTCTGAAAATTTTCTCAATTTTATTTTCACTAATGTACTTTAAATTTTCATTTTAAAAGAAACTATTGAAGACATTCTTTTTTTCCTCAGGTGGAGGAAGAGAAAGTGACTTTAAAGTCAAAAAGCAAAGCAAAACAAAACAAACTTGGCCCCATAATTTCTCAAATCTGGACCCAGGAGG
Organism: Aselliscus stoliczkanus; assembly: GCA_033961575.1. Taxonomy (NCBI): domain Eukaryota; kingdom Metazoa; phylum Chordata; class Mammalia; order Chiroptera; family Hipposideridae; genus Aselliscus; species Aselliscus stoliczkanus. The sequence goes on along the minus strand of CM066727.1, from coordinate 98,722,626 downwards.
TCCCTTGAAGGGTCCTTGGGTCCCCTGTGATCTGTATTGGGAAGCCATCCTGTGGTTCTCTTGAATTTTGCACACAGGCCACCCCTCCATACCATAATTTTAGCTCCCTGTTCTAGGTAATTAGGTGAATGGGCCCAGACATTTGGAATCATTCTAGTTCAAAGAATGAAACTTCTTGTTTTGAACTTCTATTTGATGCCATGCAGTGTTCCTAGTGCTGGGAAGGCACTGACAACTAAAACAGACATCAATCTGTGCTAATGAAGCTTATGTTATACCCAGGAAACATACATAACAGTATGAGTATATTAACTTAATCTGTGAGCCAGTAAAATTCTGGAATTATTTGTAAAATGCTGTGCATATTTTCTATTTTCTAGAGCACAGGTCTTTAAATTTCATCAGATTTCCAAAACATGCTGTAACTATCAAAACACTTTTTAAATGTCTCTAAAGTATAGTTCTAGAACACCTGTGGCTTTGGAGTCAAGTCAATTTGTATTAGTTCATTTTTCTGCAACTCGGTTTTGTCATCTGTAAAACTGAGATTAGGCCCCATAAAGCTTTTGTGACAGTTAAATTAGATTATGTATGTGGAGCACCTGGCACACTGTGAGATTTGCGCCTCCCTCCCCCATCCTCATCATACAGGTTCTGACCCAAAATATGAGTGAGAAGTTTGAAGCAAGTTCAATGACACAATCGGTTGCTTTCAACAGCTAGGAGCTGCTCATGCCTAGAGGCTTTCAACCTCAGTATGGTCAACCACATCATAAATATCACAGGTTAGTGAGGAAGGTCCTTTCCAAACTAGCACTGCATGAATCTATGAAATCACCAACATTACGTATACCAAACAAGTGGATGCCTAGGCTTTTTTTGGGAGGGTATTTCATGACCCAGTGTACAGTCAGTCATACTTTGTTCTTTGATTCCTCAAGTGGAATAAATGCTTATTTTAAGCTATATAATGATATTTGGCACAATTATCTTAGGACAACTCAGAAAGACCATACTCATGATGATAATGAAATTGTCTTCTATTTGTTCAGCATTTTATAATTGCTTAAAGGTTAAAAGTTTTTAAATTTAAAAATTATAAATTTAAGCCCTTCATTTCACTTGATGATGGAAACAGCCCTTTAAAACAATCCTTTAAAGGAGCTTACAGGACTCTGTTTTGTGTTGCCCCAAATTCTTCTCGCAGCCTCAATAATACATCCTTCCTCTTGTTCTGTGGTCCAGGAACATTGGCCTTCTTCCCAAGGCCTTTAAATATGCAGTTTGCTCTTCCTGGGCTATAACACCAGCTACTCCACGAGAAGTCTAGGCAACTACTGCTCAATAGTCATTTCCTCAAGGATGCTGTCCCTGGGTCCCCATCGCTCTCTGTAGCACTGTGTGCATTTATTTCCCTTGTAGCCTGTCATAGCTACAAGCTATGGTGGGCAGGGTGCGGGTGGGATGGGGGGGGTGTATATTTGACTAATATCTGTTTATTCCCCATAGTTTGAATATTTCATGAAGGCAGGAACCATGTGTATCATGGCACTTAGCCCAGTGCCCGGCACAGAGGAGTGGGTGACACATTTGGGTACAATGGAATGCTGGATGAAAGGCAGATAGGACAGACAGTATTTTTACTCTGCACGTGAGAAAACAAAGTGAACTGCATAAGGGGATCTGACTACTCAGTGAGGACAAAGCATGACAACCTAGTTTCCTGGCTGTCACTTTATCCCTATTTTCCCACACTGTATCTTCTCTTCTCTCTCTCCTCTTCTGGATTGGACTCTTTTCTAACTAAAGACATGTAATATGCCTTTTACTTAAGTATGTGAAGTCTCTGTTTATAGAGCAGAACTAACCTATGAAAACTCAAAGTTGCCCATACATATCAAATGTCACTCCCAGTCAAGCTCTTCTGCAGGGGATTTCCACCTTGAGTTCCTTTTTCTTAGAAAACCTGGACTCGTCCATTTATTTTAAATTGTTCTCAGAGTTATAACGCTTCTTCCATACTAATGCCTCCAAGGAAGACTTCTCATGTAATACCTGGGGTAGGATTAAAAGAGGCAAAATTGATACAAACTACAAAGCAACATTAAACCAAAGGAAAGCCACTGTGCTGTCCTGATAATTAAAGTAGGAGAAAAGGTGACACAAACTCACATCTACATAGAAGAGAAGTAGAACAGGAAAATAATGACATCAGCAACATTACCTAACCATAAGGACCTCCCACATGCCTGACACTGTACTAAGAGGCTCTAGGAGTAAAGAACTGTTAAGTGGAAATAAATGCAGGAAGTGGGTGCATTCACCTTCACACCTAGAGTACTGAAGTAAGGATAGCTCCCATTTTTAACACTATGTGTCAGGCAACATTCCAAGTGCTTTACATATGCATCTTATCTAATTCTCAAAACAACCCTATGAGATAGTCACTTTTCCCCCATTTTACAGTCCTATTTCTTTACTCTTCAGCTCCAGTTCTTCACACATCTAGTTGCTAGAATCACCTTCTAAAATATAGTTCTGATATATTATTTACGAACACTGAGCGGCTCCCCACTGACAAAAGGATGAAATCCAAATTCCTTAGTCTGGAACTAAAAGTCTGTCATGGTGACTCCCTTCTCGTTGCCTGAAAAAGCCTTGAAATTTGTTATATTTGAAAGGAAAGAGATTTCACCCCTGTCCCCACAGGCTAAGAAGCTCTCTACTCTGTTCCTTCAATTCCTACTCATTTTCCAAGTCCTGACTCCATGGCTCCCTTCTCTGGGAAGCCTTTTGAGGCTGTTCTTGGACACACTGCCTTCTCCATCCTCTATACTCCTATGGGACTCATTTCTGGAATAGTCCTTGGGTACCTCATTTTGAGCTGCTTTGTGTCATCTCTTACTGCTCTTATAAAAAGCTTTTTGAAGCCCACAATAAGCTATTCACATCTTTGAACCTTCCTCTTGTTCCAATCTTATGCCTCCCTCAGATAGGCAGTGCAGTGTAGAAGAAAAAGCAAAGCTTAGGAGCCAGCAAGACTTAGGTTCAAATCTTGACTTCTCTTGCTGGCTGGGTGGTCCTAAGTGTCACTTTTAACCTCAGTGTTCTCATCTGCAAAATACAGGATAATGATACATACATTGTAACATAGAGTCTCTGGCACCTAGTAGGACTCAATAAATTATTCAAATTTTTGATTGACAGATGACACTATTACTGCTTGCCAAATTCCTAAAGGAGCTTAAATTCACACAAGGCACATTATATTATGTACCAGTACTTAACTACCATTATGTTCCGACACTTGTGGGGGGAAATGAAGGGTGAAGGGTGTACTGTATACCAAGGACATCCAAGTAAGTTTATTCCTTTAAGTCCAAGTGGTAAAGTAATGAAGGACTTCCGGAAGCATTTTGTAGTTGAACCATCATTCCAGGTTATATCTGATAGTTTCCATGCTGAAAACCTGGAAACCTTACCTATGATCCTGGGGCAGCAGGAAGCCTCAAAAGATTTCCAATCTTTGTTATTCAAAGTGGGGATCACAACCAACAGCTTGGGAAGCTTACTGGAAATGCGGAGCTTCTGGCCCTGTGTCAGACCTACTCAATCAGAATCTGCATTTGAACAAGATTTGCAGGTGGTTAGTGGCATATTAAAGTTTTGAGAGGTGCTGTTTTAATATTATCCCTTCTTGTCATCGACAAGGAAGATGAATTTGAGGACTTCCCCAGATTGTGAAATCTGCTACCTGCAGACGCAGCCCAGGCTGAAGGCTTTGAATTTTGAGTTTCTGATGTTGCTATTGAGACAGAGATGTCTTACACAATTAGGTGAATGTTTTAGGCACTGCTTTGATTGTTTCTGTCTTACTTACATCATAGTTTAATATGATTTATCACTAAAAGTGAGTATTTTTCTTAAAGATATTAATGATGTAGAAGGCCTCTAGCTCTGAAAAAGAGCTGAAGTCTATTATTTGTACCAAAATAGTTTAAACTCATATGGGAGTGTGTTTTAGGACTTGACATTAATTTTATATAATTAAATTCTGAAAGCCCTCCCTTTTAAATCTTAAGAAAATGCTCAACATTCCATGTGATTAAAAAAATTCAGCTTAAAAATACCTGATTTACCCTGCAGACATAAAGATAAGAATTTTATATAATCTTTAAACATCACATTTCTGAATCAAGCAACTCTGCAATTTTGAAGAATAACATTTGTTCTAGAAAAAAGTAAAAGTAAGTGCTCTCCTGGATATCTACACCTGTTATAATTCTACCTGTCTCTTCAAGGTCTACCCAAAATGTTACTAAATTTATAATTTTTATTTATAAAAACATTGTACCTCCACAACAGGATATGTTCTTGACTAAAAGTGATTCATGTCCCCTCCCCCAAAAGTTTTTTCTTAGTTCTCTTTGACTCTTTTTTCTCTCATAGCTACCTATTTACTTTTGGCATCTCCTCTACAAAGGTTAAAAATGAAACATTTAAATTTTATTTATCCAGCAACCACTTACTGATCATCTTCTATGTGTTTGAGGCTGAGAATAAAATAGTGGACAAGTACTGCCTTCAAGGATCTTATGTTGCAGCTAAATATTAAAATGCAGATCAGGATTGGCTGAGAAAAATAGCCCATGAAAGCCTAAACATTTTATTAGTACACTGATAGCTATTACCCCAAACTTTTGATGTCAAATTGACAAGTACCAGGTAGGTTCATTTTTCTATTCCTTCACCAGACATTCATTGAGCACCTACTGTGTGTCAGTCATTAAGCCCTCAAAATATTGACAACTGATGATTTAGGGTCAGTTAAAGAAACCTGGGGATAAAACTAGGGTTAGGGGGAGCCTCACCTCTTTTTTATCCCTTGGTGCCTCACAGTGATTAGCAGAACACCTTACACAGGGCACACACACAGCTTATTAACCAAGACCATGAAATTCACCTCTTAGAGTGGATAGCAATGCAGCAGTGAATGTCCCTGTTGGTAAAACATATCCATGTGGATTATAAACATTTTACCAATGGGGATATTCATTAATTCAACAAGTATTTATTCATTATTAGTGCATACCTACTATGTGCCCTGTGCTAAGTACTGGGCATAAAAAAGTGAAAAATGTAGATCCTCCCTGCAGGGGGAGACAAACAAGTCACAATTATAATACCTTCTACTAAGTATGATGATATATTAAAGCCCAGGGTTCTATGGAAATAGGCAGTCAGGTCTTGTCACCTATGTGGGGGATGAGAGATTGGGGGAGGGCTTCTGCTCCAGTTTAAAGTATGCTCTCTCCATCTGCACCTTAGAGATAGGCCCTATATCTCCCAACACCTGGGATGCGCATCAGGGATTCAGGTTTTATGTTAATCCTTTTGTGCTTACACTATCCCTGTCACTTTTTCCTTTGGAGGAGGACACGAAAAATGGGAACCTTCTTGGTCACAAACTACTGCATATTTTTCATTTATAGTCAAATACTGTAAACAATTACGTACTGGTAAAAAGCAATCGTGGTGTGTCTTTATTAGTAAGTTTTACCAAAGGGATCGTTCTTTACAAAAGTTTCTGGGCAGACTTCCATCGTTTTAGTCTATCATTGGATTTCTTGACGCTTAACACAAAGAGACTATATTTGGAGAGACAATAGTCCTAGTCCACACGGAGCTTTATAGTAGCATTTGCTTCAGGAAACCTGGCACACCCGCCCTATTGATATAACCTTCAAAAGAGGAACAATTATAATAAATCATGGCCATCTCCTCCCATAACAATTGTCACTGTGGCTCTAGAATCTGTCCATTTCCCAAGTAGCTGTTGTGCTTTCTTCCTTTGATTATTCTAACTAAACTCTTCCTGAATATATGAGTAATTCACGGTGCCTGGAGAAAATAGAGCAGGCGACTGTTCAAGTCGACATGCCTGGAATGAACTCAAGAACAGAGTTCATGGCATACTCATATATATTTTTTTAATGTTGGAAAAGCATCTGTCAACATGCATATCTGCACTTCTTAAAGGAGTTCAACACAGACCCTAGCCATAACCCGTTTATTTATTTATTTTCTAATTCTCAAATGTCCTGGTAAAACATGGTTTGTCTTGGAAGATTACCCATTCCTCTCCATATGGTGCTTGACGGTTGCCCCAGGAACACTGTAGGCTGCTCCCCAGCTCTGGGGTCTGCAAGACCACCAAGCATCTGGTGATGGTCACTTTGCCTCTTCCCAACCTCTTTCACCAAGTACTTAATTCTGTGATTCTCTAACAAGCACAGCTTTCTGTGAACTTAATACTGATCTCAGACAAGCACTTTAATTGAATGGGGAAAAACTGGGTGTGTATTAGGCACAGTGTTGAATTCCAAAAATTGAATAAAGTTTCTTAACATAAAAGATCTATCTGGGCAGTTTTGATACAAAAGAGTCCAACATGACAGTGAGTTCAAGGCCTGCCCCTCCTTCTACAACACCTTCCGAGAGCCTACACTCATTCTTCCTTCTCTGAGTTTGAAGTGAAACTTAATGAGCTTGAAGTGAAATTAGAGTGATGTGCATTCAGGGCCAGGATCAGGAGCCTAGAGAAGCCTCAGAGCTGGAGGGAGGGAAGTCGGAGTCATCACAATTGAGGAGATAGTAAGAACGGGAGTTGTGGTCAGCTGTCTGCAAGGAGACACCTGGCAGGAGGCAGAGGAGAAAAGCTGGTGCCATGTCTACATTTGGAAAGCACATGCTGAGGCAGTGCGGCAAACGGAGGGCCAAAGGGAGAGAAGACCAGGAAGGAATACACATGTTCAACTGTCCTTCTTTCAAATACACTAAACAACGATCCTCAAAAGCCCTGACAGGCCGCTTATGGTCATCTGAAACCACTGTCCTGCATTTAGAACTTTCTATTCCTATTCAGGATATTAGTCACAGTTTCTTTATAATTTGCAGTTTTTCAGAGTATGCAAATAATAGCAGAAAAGACAGCCATAAGGAAATATCAGTATTCTACACTGGGAATAGATGGGCCACAAAGAGTTTCTTTTGATTAAAAGGTTTCACTCCAAGAGGGGGATTGAAGATGAGGCTAAGACATACTCTTAAGCCCTGACTAACCTATTCCTAAATTTAATGTTTTCCCTCCATACGGCATCACGTGACAAGTATTTTAAATGACCCACATTGGTATTTTTTGTGGTTGTTGTTGTTTTTGTAGAACTTCCATGTAGGGTCCATTGACATGATGGTCCCGTGGGGGAAGGAAAGGGGTGTACATGGAGAAATAATATAGACTGTAAAGGCCTTTCACTTCCTAGATTGTGCACAGTTAGGAATAGAGGGATGTGCTAAGTGGAGTCATCTCTGCTCTTTTCACCTGCAAGTCTAGGAGGAAACAAGCAGCTGTCACTCACGTAGTTCTTGGGAGAACATATTGTTGATATCCTCCTGAAGGCAGTTGGTTCTTCCAGGTATCAATCAGTGAACGATAAGTCTACATGAAAGGAAATCACTATGGGATTACAAGAGGAAATATCTTTTTAAAAATATTTCCCTAGGATGACAATAGAATGCTTTGCACCCTCCAGCCTTCTTCTCTGTAAGGGAAAGTTCTTAATTCTGTGATTAAGAACTTTAATCACATCTTTAAGCTGTAATTCAGTACATCTGAGTGGACTGATAAAAAGCAGTAATTACATCATTGCAGGCAACCTCACAGGGCAGGTTAATAAAATACTGCCAAATCTCTTGTGATATTAAACTTGCATTGCTGGTTCTTCTTCTTTTGTATTTAAAAAAGACTAATACACCAAATGAATGTGAGCATTCATAAAATGATATGAATATTCTGAAATTTACCAAAATAGAATGCTTTCTTATTTCACCTTGAATAAAATTCAGTATACCAGATATAATCTTTTCAGCTTCTACTCATTGTGTATAAAACTTCTAGAGGCAGAAGGGTATAGTAGAAAGCATATGGAATTTAGAGATGATCTGAGTTCAAGTCCCAACAAAGTGGCTTCATTAGCTGTACTCCTGGGCAACCTACTTAACCAGTCTGAGCTTCTGCTTCCATATTAGTAAAATGCAGATAGGAGATATCTACCTCTTACCATGATTTTGAGTATTAAATCAGATAATGAAAATGCTTTGTAAACTGTGAATTTTTATTGTAATATTATTTACATGTTTCATCACTTCTAGTCTGATGTTCTTTCTTTATTCATTTAGTAAACACACACACATACATACATACACACACACACACACACACACACATACACATTTATATATGACTCCTTTTAGTCTGTAGAATACAGAGATGAAATTATAAAGAGTCAGAGGTTCAAGAGAATATGGCAGGCTCAAAGAGAGGAGGCAGCCATGATGGGAAATGAGGCCAAAGGTAGTGCCAAGCCCTGGTCTCAACATAGGTGGAAAGCAAAACTAAATAGGCATTATTTACACTATGCTTTTCTTTCATGTGGATTATCTTGTAAAGTTCTATGTAAAAGGAAAGAAGATGCTGTGATTCTTTCAATCCTTGAAAACACTTAATGCCATTGCTATGAGAAAAAGAATAATGCTACAGGATCTATCCACTATTGAATATGCAGTTCCTATCAGGATGAAAGGTTATTGTTTTTCTTTAGAAAGCGGTCTCTGAAGCATTGCATGAAATATCCATATTTTGCTTTACAAATTATATATAAAAGTTACAATAACATCTAATCAACCAAATACTTTTACTGTTTATTTTATGTTTTCCTTTGCTTTGGACTGTCAAATCTGAGGTTCGAAATTTACATCCATGCATTTATTAAAGAGAAACAACTCATTTTGCCCAAAGAAGAAAATACTATGCTCCTTTCATTTTTCCCTTTCTCTGAATAGCAATCATAGGTTCTAGATGCCACCTAGCTGGGGAAGATAGTCTTTCAAGTTAGAATTCCCTTGTCAGGGGCATTTTTTCCCCTCTAAATTCCTGTCTTGAAAAAACTCCATCATGCCTTTCTTGCTCCACCCTTTTTTTTCAGCCACCTTCCCCCACTCCTACCCGTCCTCTCATTTTCTATGACTCTACCCTTCAGCATTTCTGTTTGACTCAGGGTGCAGGTAAAGGTCAAGAGATGGCATCATTAAAACAAGAAGAAAATGAGAAACCTGTCCATTTCAATGTTTTTAGCATGCATACTTTCTGATATATGTTATACTTCTGCTATGTGGACTTGTTCCTTCCAAATGAGTCAGTTTAGATGGCAACATTAATTTATTTGAGTAGACATGTGGCAACATAGCTTTCTCCTGCAAATCAAAACAAACAAAAATTCTGCTGGATATGTATGTGAATACCTGTGATTGGACTCGGAAGCAAATTTTATTGTGGAACATCTCATTCAGATCAAAGTAACAACAAAATTTGTAATAATAAACAACTAAAATTCCATGAAGGGTGATCCATTTGTCTAGCCAGATTCATTAGAATTCTACTGGAATTTTTTTCTTAGGTAATAATGTTGCTTAGTTCTCTTTTAGCTATTTGTAGTGAGTTCCCAAATGTTTAGATTCTAATTGGTAGAATTGAAGTTTTAAACCCATAATTGCCTTTTAATCTCTTAGTAAAATGGCTAACTTTGCAGTTAGATATTTTCAAACCATTGTTGGAAAAGTCATGACGTATTTTTCTGTTTTTCATTACAAAAATGCATCATGACTTTTCTGACAACCCAATAGACTATCAGGAGACATTAATAAGTAAGAATTGTATAAGCACCCAGTAAAAATAAGCACAATTTAAAATATTGTAAAGATTTTTTTAAACTTATCATGAGTGCATTGCCCTAGATATCTGTTTTTTAGGAAAAAAGGGCATTGAGAATTAATAATTTGCTACCTCAGTGGGAAATTTCATAATGATATAACATGAATACATGCTTATTTCATTAATTAAAAGTTCACAAAAACCCAATAAGTAGACTCCACCAACCCCACTGAATATTCCCATTTGTTTATCCTGATTTGGGGTCAGTAATCCAAGGCCCTTTGCTTCCAACTTGCTATGGCATCATATTAAATTTCTATTAAATAGGAACCTGTTTTTTTTTCTCTATTCTTCCAGCATTTATAAACTCAGTTTGCAGAGCATTAATGTGTAATTTTTGGTAAATTTTGCTATTTTTTAAGTATCATCAAAGATACATACTTTGTGCATCATATTAAATTTTTATTTAATTACATAAAAGAGACTGTTCTCTCTCTCTCTCTTTTTTTTTAAATTCTGCTATGATCTGTGAACAAAAGAATGTTCTGAACAAAGTAGGTGTTTGGCTGATACTATCAATTCACCACTCATTAATCACAGTGTAGAGATGAACATGTGTGTAACTGCCTAACAAATATTATGTCCATTTCGAAATCAAATGCATTTACCAATTCATAGCACTACTCACCATTGTATCTAGTATCTTCGCTTATATAACTTTTCAAGTCTGATAGTGACAATCAACAGGAATAGCTAATATTTCTCCGTAACGTCCACAATGTACAAACAAACAGCCCAAAGTCTTAACACCATGAGCCTTCAAAACAATGCAATGGGTAAAGCCTTGTGCACAGGTGGAAGGGGCCCAACCTCTGTTGTTTATGCTGTTCTCCGCATAGTTTGGCTGAGAAGTTAAACCACCAGAAGTCCATTAGAAAATGTATCTCATAGTTTCACTTCCTAATAAATGAACCAGAAATCATAGTTTATAACTTGGAATGGTTTTGTTTTTTGTTTTTTTTCAAAGAAAACTCGAAAACTTTTATCTGCTCATAAAACTGTTGAACATCTTAGAATATGAAAAAGTGCCAGAGTTTAGGAATGGCCTAACAGCTGTTGCTCATGCAGATGTGATGTAAAAGCTACAGAAACCTTATTCAGCTATTCAGAAAGAGGATCCGGAAAGCCTTCTATTTTGGTACACAAGAGTTGATTTATTTCCCTCTTTCTAAACCAGGCCTTCTGGAAGTAAAAAAGAAGAAACTGCTATATTTAAAATCTAAATCAATACATGCTATTATAATATAGTATAGTTCACATTTATACTCATTTCAACTAATATTCTGGTTTTTGAAAGATATATAAGGCCACTGTAGACATTAAATTAGTTAAAATTCCATGCCATTATGAAAAAGGAGTAGTATAATTTTTCTTATGAGATACAAAAACAAACACTTTTTTTTTTTTTTTTACAAACTTAGAGATGGAGATAGAGACATGGGGAAGCACTGTAACAGAACAAGAGAATAAATTTGAAGTCATAATATTATTTTTCTTTCAGCCCAAAGATGAGTAGCCCAAGCCAGAGCCACCGTGGTGTACACACTCCAGAATATAATGTGAACAGGGGGTCACCGGGATGTGACACGTTGTGTGAATGATGCCCACCAACTTTGTTCCCTACAGATTCTCTGTGTTCCAATCGCATCACTTGCCTCCAAATCTCTGCTCTGGCTTAAGTGCTTTCCTGATTTTGAACTTTTGCACATGCCATTCCCACTACCTTAAATGCTTTTTCTGACTTTCTTCTAAGGAATTTATACTACATTCTAGAACTTCACTCAATTGCCATTTCTCAAGGAAGCGTTCCCCAACCTTCCAGATGCTGCCAGTCCTCTTATTGCTATCCTGTGGCATACTTTCTTCATCTACACAGCACTTTCCACAACTGTAATTAAATAATTAAACGTAGGATGTATTGATTGTATAAGGTCAATCCATGCCCTAGACGGCAAGTTTTATGAGAGCTCGTATTTTTAAGCAACATCCAAACCCACAGACAAATGCCTTGCCAAAAAGAGCACTCACCATTTTAACACAATTACTGCTAAACAAAATACGTCCCACCTCCAACTTTCCCATTTTCCTATGCTTTAAACTGGATTCTCTGGCCTTCAATTAAATTCATGCCAGGGAAGAATGGGCTTTGGGCAAAAGTGTGGCCAGAGATGTTCCTCATGCTCATTAAGAGACCACTGGGCTACACGAAATGGCTCCCAGGAGAAATGCCCCTTTGCTCCTTGGGCCAGTCTGATTTCTATTCTGATGTTATTCCTTTTGGTCTGGTTTCACGGCCTCCACTGAGAAAAAAATAACAACACAACAGGATCTTCTTGCATTCCTCTTGGGAATTTCATAAGTCTATTTCCACAGCTGACAATCACTCTGACTTGGGTGGGGGGAGTTAGAAAAAAAAAAGTGCAATATTTCACAACAGCTGAAATAATTTTCTGCCAAAGCCTGTTTTTAAATTCAAAGTATGTTTTCTCCATATGTACAAGGCAGCTAAAGGTCTAGAGATATAATGTGACATATGAATTTAGCACTCTAATATGCACAAACAGAACAGTTATTTTTATACACTATTAATGATAATAATTACTATTGACTCTAAAGTAAGCAAATCCATATTTGTTTTCAAGTGAAGTGTGTTACTTGAGAATATTTGAAAACATTTGCTAAAGGGGTGTGAACAGTGCAGACTCTCATCAAAATCCATCTGTCTGAATCTATTAACTGGCTTTTCCCCAGCATGGCATTCCTCACGTCCCACATAACAAAGGCTCCTTATGCCAAGGGTGAGGGCTGATACCTAACTTAGAAACTAGGTTGATTTTATCCTGAATTCAAAGTTCTAAACAGATTTTGTAAATGTGTATCTTTATGACCCAGCTATATCAAACACAAAACCAGAAGCCGATGTTTTATAGAGAACTAGAGTTTGAGCTTCAAGTCAAGGTACTCATCAAGACTGTTTTTCTATTAATGAAAAAAAAAATCCTCCATGAGTTGTTCACAAAAAACATCTTGAAAATATTTAGACTATTCAAGGAAAGGGGTATTTAGTGTTTCATCACCTTCTTATCCTCTACTGACCTCACTGCTTTCTATTTTTTACTCGGTGCTAATGAAGAAGTATTATATGTAATTTTTGTAATTTGTATGTTTTCAAGATGTTTGGATTACTTAAAAAAAGCTCTTCTTCCATCTTTTTAAAAGGTTATATGTGTCTTTTGAGAACGGTAGAAAGAAATACTTGCAGACTGATCATCATATACTAGTCTCTATATGTAGGTCAAGTTCATCCCTAAAACCCTCCCTTCTGAAAGTGGGTACTGTTCTCCACTCTATGCAATAAATGTCATCCCTACTCCACCAGGTCTGTTTTACTGTCACTCATTGTTTTCTTCCTTGTATAACAAAAGCATACAGGGTATATCATATATTTTTTTCCTCTCTCTCTTTTTAAGAAATAAACAGAAAGAATTCTGAACCTACACATCACAAAAGTTTGTCATTAGTTTGCTGGAGTATCATAGACACTCGCCATGCTCTCTGAACACATCATGGGCAGAACTTTGCTTGTAGCACAACGGGCAACCCTTGGTACTGATGTTGAATAGTGAAGGTGCAAATTAACTCTTATCTCTGGCCTTCGTTCAACCTAAAACAGCTGATGTATCAGACCTCGGTGTAGCTCCAGAAGAAAAGAGGATGAGGGCCTATCCCAGACACTCCGATCGCAATCTTCAACCAATGTTGAATTAACAATCAGACGCCACCTGATTGTTCCTCACACAGAGAAGAAAGAAAATGAATAAAGAAAATTCACATGAAATCTTGGCATAACCTAGGATTTTGAATCTCTTTCTTCACAAAACCTTTTTATGTGGTGTATTTGAAAGAATTTTAATTTTAATCCCCTTCTCTAGCCCATCCCATTAGGGGCTGCATAAAATGTTCTGAGTGTTACACACCCAAAGGACAGAGGAAGAAGGGGACACAAGAGCCACTGCCTTCTAAGCTGTCTGACACATAACTTATGGACCTTAGAAATGCATCATCAGTCCCATGAAGCCTAACCGTGTCTCTGTTATTGACAGCAGGAAAAGTGAAGCTGGAAGAACATAATTCGTTAACTCATGGAAAGGGCAACGGAGATTTATCCCTATCTTCACCTCCTCCAAAAACACAAGCATTACATTTCAGTGGGGTTAAATAGAAAAGCTTCCTTTTGGAACAACTGTAAAAATCACAGGATGTTTAAAACCATTTGAAATAGGTACAATGAGTAAACAGGAAATCCCCCGCATCCCACCTGGCAGTACTGTAGCTGCCCCTAATGCCAGGAGAGTCCCAAAGAGCTTTACCAAACCAGAGCTTTCTTCATCCACTCAAACACCACTTTTATACACCAAAGTCTTACAAAGAAGTCATCAAGGGAAGAAGCTAAATTTGAAATCAAATTTTATTCTGGTGTATTTCAACAACACACTGTAAACAAGACACAATACCCTATGAACAGAGCTCTAATTTTAAACTGTTGTCTTGGATATTTTCTTCCTGTACTCAGACATTTAGGAAAAGGAAAGGAAACCACATTTAGAGCATCTGCTATGTGATAAAGTGGGGTTTTCAAAGTGGGTCCCACAGATCAACAGCCTCACAATTAATTCTCTGGAGAGCAGATTTTAAAATGCAGGTTCCTGAACCCCCATGTGTTCAACCTGATTTCTAACCAGTGGGTCCCAGGTTACATATGTTGAAAAAGCACCTCAGGTGATTCTTTTGTATTGAAACTTGAGAATTAATTATATAACTCTGTCTAAATGCTTTCCCATAGGTTATCTTATTTAGTAATTTAAGAATATATCTCACCTCAGTTCTAGTATTCCATTAACACTCAAATGATGATGTGTATAATTTAATTTGTATCTTTATTCTCCACCTCAGCAGAAAAGCTGTGCTTCTCTCCCACCATGAACGCTTAATGGTTTAACGCATAAACCTTAAGGGAAGACAGCCCTGACCATGAGATTTTGCTTAATTCCTAAGCTTCTATGAGCCTTAGTTGTATCACATGAAAAATGAATAGAATACTGTCCTTGCTAGGCCTGTTTTAAGTATTAAATACAAAAACTTGTGTGCCTGGCACATGGTGAGCCCTCGAAAAGTTGTAGTAGCTTTTATAATTTTCCCTGAAAAAAATGGAGCATTTAATTGTATATTAACCCACAAATAGTGCTTCAATCTTACATATTAAATATGTGATTATAAAACAATGTTACCATTTAAAAATACCTATAAAAGCTACCCATACATCTTTGGGTGCTTTTTATAATCAACATGTTATCTTTATAATCAATGTGTTAGTTTTATAATTATAAATAAATAAAAATTTTAAACAGGAGGAAATCTATCTTTTTAAGAACATGATAGTGGTACCATGTTTTTTGCACTTTGAGAATGGATTTGCTTTTTGAAATACTCAAGTGTTTCATCGTCAAATCTGATTAAAAGAAGGTGATTGGTGGACCACAAATTGACATCCAACCAAGCAGGAATGAGACTCATTTTCTTGTGTGGTTCCTAAGCTGGCAAGTCCCAAGAAGAGCTTCAAGCATTGTTGGGATAAAGGGGTGGACTACTAATGATAATATCATTTAAATGTAAGTATTTCAGTACATTTTTCAAAATCTGTCTTATTTTGGTTTAATCATGTCTAAAATACCATATGTTATTTATTTTTTATATACTGTCTCTCCACAGCCTTTCTTGAATTAATATACTTAGCCTATAGAAAAGTATTTCCCTACTATAAAGATTTCTATCTATGGCTTCTAGGTTAAGGAATAGACAGGTATAATGATGACAAAGGACACGATGTGACATACAGTTCCCTCTAAACCAATAGGTAGAGAGGTTTGAGGGCTCCCGAGACAGATCACCTAGATCTAATCTTTGCTTCCAAATCCTCCTTAGTTTTGTGAATATGGGCCAAGAATCACATACATTTTGGGGTCTAAATGTCTTCATTATAAAATGAGGATGCCAATACTAATGAGGATGCTAATTATAATGACCCTACAGGTCATTAGAATGAAATAAAATAATACATGTGTTATGCTTATCAGTCTCTGGCATACGGTAAGAACCCAATGTAGCTCTTGTTGGTTTTGCTAGAATCTTTTTGAAAGGTTGACCAAGAAAGGGTAAGAGAGGAATGGGGTTCAAGGACAGATGGGAGTTTTCTCTAACCATCTCAATGATCTCTCTAATTTAGCTCTCAATTCCCTTGAGGTCAGAAGTACAGGATTTATAGTCCCTACATTCCAGATAGGGGACTTGGGTCACAAGGAGATTTCTGGGGGTGCCAGTAAGTTATTGGTGGAGGTAGGAACCCAATTCAGCATTGTTTTCAGTTGGGTTCCCCAGCAGTTCACTGCCTTTCATATGCAGATGGTTTCTTACGCAATAATTTAATTCAATGCTTTTCAGAAAGAATGCCACAGAAGGACTGCTTCATGTGTGTTGCTTTGTTCTTGCCCTGGTGACATTTGAAGAGCCCTCAGGCGATCACAGATATCTGAGGATTTCGAAGAGCAACTCCTAGAACAAAAAGGGTGAATGCTACAATGTGGTTGTTCAGTGGAGATTCTCCAGTGGTACATGAATTGGGACTTTTCTTCTGAATTCTTCTCCCATTTCTCTAGTCAGTATGTCAGATAAACAAGGCCAGCTTTCCACGAGAGGCTGAGCTTATGCATAATCAAAGAACTCAACTATTTTTCATGACATTTTGTAAACCTTTTTAACCATTTACCCAAAACCATTCTGTCTGTATACTAAAGTCAGATAATTATAAGATGTTTTATAAGAAGTCATTAATACATGTAGGTTTCTTGAAAGAAAGAATTTTATCTCATTCATTTTTGTGTCCCCAGTACCTGGTACACAATCTTGCATAAAGTAGCTCATAGATCAATGCTTACGAAAGAGTAAATACAGCCTTTCAGCTCCATTTGGAACCTCTTTTCAAGGGGGTCCTTTCTAAGTAACATTGCCCAAAAACTCTTTAAAAAATTGATCAAGAAGTCATATTAGTTTTACTGTGAAAATTACAGACTATCATGTCTCTAATATACCACATGTACATCGGATAATCACTTTCACTTTAAACTTGCAAATTCCAAACTATGGCACCAATACTTGGAGTGAAGAAGCCCCAAGACGCAAGGCTGGAAACTGGGAATTCACAGGAGTTCCTGTAGGTTCTGCTAATTTAACAAAAGCCATCTGTAAAAACCACAGAAAACCTCAGGTTTTTTCAACACTCATGCAAGAAAAGAGGCTCCAACGGTTATTCTTTCAAATTGTAGAGCCGGGTAACTTACAAAAGATGGATATAAAAATAAACAGGGGCTTGTGATGCTTATGCCAAACACTGATGGAGGAAGGAAGATGGATTCACGCAATCCTAAAGTCCCTGAGTTAGTAGAGCATTTATAGAACCTGAAACAACACCAGAAGCAATGGATGAGATTTGCAAGCTCCTCATCTTGTCTCTGCTCACCTTTCCAGCCTTTCCTTCATCTGCTGTCCCTCTTGACCTGAGGTCCCAGCCACGTAGAATAATTGCTCTGCTGCTTCAGCCTTTCTATCTCTCTGCAAGTGCTTGCCTGGCCCTCTCCTTAGAGTGTAATTTCTCTCTTTAACGCCCAACTCGGAGGTCATCTACTGCAAAGCCAGGCAAAGTTCATCCCTCCATCCTCTGCTCGGCCTCTGCACCTCGTGCTTCTTCTACTACCGCACTTTCCATTAAGTCCTTGAGGGTAAGCCTTGTGTCTCTTCATCTTTTATTCCCAGTGCATAGCATAGCACAGTATCTGAACTATGATATTCATTGAAGAAGAGGTTTTGAATGGATGAATGAATCCAGCTAATTCTTCCTATTTGTGTAGAAAATGAGGGCCAGAGGTTGTTCTTTCCCTCCTTTTAATTAAGCAATTGGCCCTTATTTGACTAACTTTTTTTTTTTAATAACTGAGATGTGAGTTAAATTTGCTACTTCTGGAAGGCCTCTCAAAAGCCGTTCTGCTTCCACTCTTGGCCTCTATTGTCTGTTCTTTCCAATTTTATACATCATGTACCAGACCATTGTTCGCAGCGAATCATATTCAAGATCACAATGGAACTCCTTCCCAGGCCATAAGGCTGTAGAGGACCGACTATCTGCCAACCCCTTTTCCTACCGCTCTTCCTCTCATCACTGTCTGCCAAGTCCCACCGACATCCTTGCTTTTCTCAGACATGTCCGTGTGCTCCTGTTTCAGGACTCGCCTACAGCCTGTTTCTTCTTTGCCCCAGATCTCTGAAGGTCTCTGCTGCAATGCCACCTCCCAAGAGAGATATTTTCTGACCGCAGGATCCAAAATAGCATTCCTTTTCATTCTTCAGTTTTTTCCTATTGCTTGTGTTTCTTCATAATGGGTTATTTTCAACAGTTACGTGTTTTATTTTTATCTGTCTCCCCCACTCAAATGGAAGCCCAATGAGGGCATTGATTTTGTCTGTTTTGTTCACCACTCAAACCCCACTGGCTGAGACAGTGTTTGGCATACTAAATAAGTTAAGAAGAAATTGGAATAAAATAAAAACTCACTTTTTTCCCCCTCTAGCTCTGTAATTTTAAAAAATGACCAAAAGGGAACACTTCTATGTGAAATAGATAAAAGAAATGAATATTTAAATTACAAGCCTGCTTTCTCCATTTTCCCCACCCTAACATGTGATAACAGCAGTGTTAGTTTTGTTTAGCTGTAAAATGAAAATTTCCAGTTCACCTTGGAAGGAGGCTGGAGGACAGGGAAAGATGATCTTACTCAGCCCCACAGAGCTGGCAAGTGTGCCAGACACCTTGGGGTGGGATCACAGTAGGGCAGGCAGAGTTTGGGGCCACCAGAGGTGAACTCAACACTAGGAGGGAGCGATCAGATTCCTTTCTTATCCTTTAGTCACTGAGGCAGTGACTCATGGGAAAGGCTTTGCTCTTGAAGGTAAGGTACCGTTTTTCCCTCAAGCAGTTTGTACCTTAGACTAATTTCAGATATGGGCATTGTGCTTATGAACGGATGGCCAAGAATGAATTCACCTATAATCCCAAAAGTCACTTTGTGTGACGTGGAGTTAGACTCTAATCTCAAATTTATCACTAATGAGATATGTGAGTTGGAACAGGTTAAATGAATTTCTCTGAGGTGCTATCAATTCTTGTAAAATGAGTGGCTTGAACAAGCTAATCTACAAGGCTTTCATGTGCTCCAACATTTCATGTTTTTAGGAGTTAAAAGAAAGAAGAGGATAGAATGTTGGCTGGGATTTCCTCATAATATTAAAGAGCTTGAATAAATAAATATCACATCTCTATCAATACCATTCACCTTTTGAAGCTTGCTAGGAAATGATTCACAAAAGAAGTAAGAAAAGGCACTAGATTTTTTTATTTCTTCAAAAGCTAGGTTATTTTACCATGTGTATTATACAGTAGGAGGTAGAGGATGTTTTTGTAAACGTAAGATAAAGTTTCTCTATTATAGTACAAAAGAAGTCTTGCCAGTGAGACCAGAACCAAACCGAAACACTCGGCAGAATGAACAGAAAGGCAGGAACCGAAAGGCAGGTGGGACTCTGCACTTTACTAGCTGTGCTGACCTCAGCCAAGTTCCTTTACTTACCCCATCTTTAAAATGGGGATGATAGTCATGACCTCACTGTCTTGCTGTGATGGTTCACAGGACAACATGTAGAAAAGCACTAGCTCAGGGGACTGACACACAGTAGCCCTCATGGTCCTCTCCCATCTCAAGCTCCAAGGTGCACTCACATAGGGAAGATGGAAGTCATCGCAAGGGGGAATGGGAATGACCACAGTGGTGCTACAACCAAATCATGCAGTATTTGAGCCAGTCCTTACAAATGGGAAGGACCTAGGTAGGAGGTAAAAGTCTTATCGCTGGAAGACATTGCATGGCACAGGCATGAAATCACCATGGGAGTTTAGAGCCATTTCCAGTCACTGGTGAGAGGACAGTGCCAGGCCATAAACAAACAGCAAAAGTCACTTGGGAGGCTTGTTAAAGATACTACATACTACAGACTCTCTCTCTCTCTCACACACACACACACACACACACACACACACACACACACACACACACTGCCCTCTAAGGATGATTTTGATTCAATGAGCTGGTGAGGAGTCCAGGAGCCTGTGTTTTAAAAAGCTTTTCCCGTGGTTCCGATGCTCAGTCAGGTTTGGGAAACATGGGTTTTTGGGGATCCATGGGTTTAGTTAACAGCAGCTGACTGACTTACAGAGTAGAGCTCACACTGCGTGGCAGGAAAAGTGACCAGCAAAGCAAGCACTGGAAGAGAAGCCTGGATTCAAGTCCCCTCAGCCCTCACTGGCCTTGGAACCTCAGGGAGTCACGTCATCTTTCTTAGCCTCCTTCGTCTCATTACTGTACTAGAGGTCAGAGCACCCCTCTGCTTATCTCAAAGGACTTTTGCGAGAACTATTGATTTTAAGCCACTGCTACATTACCTTAATGGAAAAACACTTCACTGTAAAGTGTTACACAGACATTCAGGATCATCATTAATCATCGTCATTATTATCATGGGGACCTTGGGGTGTCAGAATGCCATGGTCAGCTCCCATCTATTACACCCTGTGGCAACATTGGAGGCAGGGCTCTGAAAATGATTCCATGTTGTCACTATGACACTGAACAATTACCCCTTCCTATGTGCTAGACTAGGATTATGACGTGGGTCCCAGGGTCATTAGGCTCTCACAGATATTGCAAGTCACACGAATTGTGTCACCCTCACAAATCAACACAGCTACAAGTAGTAGTTCTGGGCCTTGAACAAGTCACTTGACCTCTCCTAGACTTGGTTTCCTCATATATAAAGTCTGTAAGTGGGGATGGTATTGGTACCCAGAACTAAATTGTGTAGGCTGTGCCAGACAGTCAGCAGCCAACGATGGGGGTCAGTGAGGGGAAATTCAGCCCAGGACCCACTCACCCAGCCTCACGCCCATGGGGCTGCATTTTCTTAGGGGAGGATACATTTCCTAATTGTTTTCTAGCTCATGAGTCCAGAAAGGAAGGCTTTTCCTAAATCACAGCAAACTGTTGTGTGCACTAACAGAGACACTGATAGTATCTACCCTGAAGCCTGGGCATCAAATGAGAAAATACATTAAGTCCTTAGGACAATGCCTGGCATATAGCAGAGTCCAAAGCAGGGTAGCTGCCAATATTATAATTATTATTAATTCGTTCACTCATCAAGCCTTCATTGTGCACCTTCTGTATCTAAGCTACTATGCTAGGGCAACTGGACTGTCTGCAGTGATCAGACATTACCCTCTGCCTGCAGGAGATGGTGCCTGGGGTCTGATGCATATGAGGAAATCATTATATTTGAGTACTGATACAGGAGACCATGTCCAGAGCGATACCTAGAGTTTGAATTTCTGAATTCTGATGACCATGCTATTAAGGTTTAATTTACTCTGACAGATTTTTATCTAGAAAGTAAAACTTGTTAGGGCCCTCTGATAAAGCTGTTTACATATCTTGCACTTCTTGTGTGTTCAGAGCTAAGCACACAGAATGGGCTCACCAAGCCTCTCTCACTTGCTCTTCTTTGTGGACCACCATCTGTGCCCACCTTGGTGCCCAGGCACTGCCATCAGGAAGGTCTGCTTTCTCACAGAATGGCCTAGAACTGGCTGACGAAGGACAGAATCTGCCTACCTACTTGTGTTACTATTCAGAGCTACGCAAATCCATCCTTGTTGGAAGTAGCTGAAGAGCAAATGAAAATGCACACGCTCTTTTTATTCAATTGCCCAGAAATACTTTGCATTGAATAGCGAACTTAACTTTCAAACAAAGGAAAACGTCTCTCTCTCTTTTTTTTTTTTTTACATCATTAAATGGCGAGGCGTATGCATAGATTTTCTTAGCAAAGGAGGGTTTAACCTCTGAGACCAGACTCTGGTCAGCTTAGTGTTCCTCACAGAGACAGATGGACATAATGACAAAATAAAATATCGGCAGATGTGTGGTAGCAATCCCTGGTGATACATGACAGGCTTTATTACTTACTACCTCTCCTAATTTCCTTTCCCGAGTAAGTAGCTCCAGTTGAAATCTACACAGGAAATAGTCTTAATGATTTTAATAGCAATGGTTTAATGAATTAATCTATTATGGGTATTGCAAATAAAATTTTAATTAAGAAATGGCTTAATTAAGTTCTCAAAACAAGCCTTGGATCTGCAAATCTAGCATACCAAGAGTTGTAATTTGTCCCAATGTCCTATTATACCTAAGCACTACAATATTAAAAACAAAACAAAACAAAAACCTATTTGCTTCAATATGTATAATGACTAAAATATAATCATTATAACTCTGTAAATAACAGGGGTAGTGTTATTGCCTTACTTCATAAAGATGCTGTCAGACTCGATAAATAATAAAATAAAACAAACACACTTTCTCTCTTAGGAGATCACCTTCCCCAAGAGCAAGGGACACAGTGCTTCAAGGTCCTTTCCAGGTCTAGTATCCTGTGATTCTGCATGTCCCTTTCTTACTTAAATAACACCAAGTCACCAGCGAAGGTGACCTTATAAATCAAGGCATGGTTCTACAAGAAGCTGCTTTTCCCTGAATGCAGAACCAGCTACCTCATCTGTCTGGCCTAATACAAAAATAAAAATGTGGGCCCTCCGTTCAACAATTATTAATCATTTCAAGATGGCAACAACAGAGCATTAAAGCAAGTGAGGGACCCTTCTGAGCATGTGGCCCTGCCTGAGAATGGTGCAGGGACCGTTGAGCTTCTATAGCTGTTTGCAGGCCTTGGACTCCTAGCTTGTCCCCTTCCTTGTTCCTTCTCCAATTCCTGCAAATGTAGTTCCAATAACTACTGGTGATGGAGGCTAGGTAACCAAAGCTGCCTGGGGAATGACACTGGCAGGCATCCTGAGGTATGCTTCCGGGCTTCCGCCCTCTCTGTCAGAATATCCTATAAAACTCTCACAGAAAGGGAACTAAAAGACTTAGAAATTTAGTCTCCTTGAGATGCATGGTTGGGTTTTATAGAGTCTTTGATCTTTAAACTAAATGGGACCTTAGAGATTCTTTAGTTCAACTTCTCTCACTTTAATTAGGTCTCCAGAAAATTCCATTCAGACCAAGAACTTGGGAATGAATTCTTGGTTGTATAGCTCTAAAGCTGATGGTGATTTTGATGAACAAACCATAACTGATGATTGTTCAAAAAGACAAGATCTTAGTATAATGAGTGATTTATGCTGTGACACTAATGGGTTTACACAAGATGCTGCCAACCATGCCAGCAACATATGTAGTATTCAAATTTTAATTAAAGCCAGAGCAAAGAGAGAGAGGCTACTGTCTTGGCACTTGGAAACCCCTGAACATGGGCTCTAGAATGGGTTCGTATGACACAGGAACATGGCACATGAATCCAGGTTTGAAGGGGTTGGTGGTTTAAGACTGGGGCTAAAAGTACCGCTTTACTGGGTAACTTTACCAGGTACTATCTAAAAGTACCTT
Organism: Aselliscus stoliczkanus; assembly: GCA_033961575.1. Taxonomy (NCBI): domain Eukaryota; kingdom Metazoa; phylum Chordata; class Mammalia; order Chiroptera; family Hipposideridae; genus Aselliscus; species Aselliscus stoliczkanus. The sequence continues at coordinate 98,699,133 of CM066727.1, read as the reverse complement.
TATCTGCTGCTGTATTCTCCACTTACGTGTGTGTGTGTGTATGTGTGTGTGTGTGTGTGTGTGTGTGTGTGTATGATATACATATGTATTTAAAAGAAACTCTTATCCAGTTTTTATTAGGGGCCAGACATTATGTCAAATGCTTTAAAAATATTAACTCATTTCATCCTCATACCAACACTATAGAGTAAAAACTATGCTTATCCTCCTTTTTTAGGATGAGGAAACTGAGGAACATGGAAATTAATTATTTTGCCAAGGCCCCACTGCTTAAGAGGTGGGGGCAGGATGCACAGCCATGGAGCCTTGTCTCAGTAGCTGCTCTAACCACTAGGTCATGATGCCATGCCTGTAATCTCCCATCATGCCCCAACACCATTAACCCCACCCTCCTCTGCATGGTTAAATGATATGCACTTACTACATTGGGTCATCTATGCTCCTAGCACTGTAGCTGTAGCTGTAGCTGTGGCAAATATTTATATTAATGTTACAACTGAACTAATGCTAATTTTACAGATGTTAATCACCATTACAGAGTTGTGGTTTTATACATAGGATGCTATTTCAAATAGTTTCAATCCCTTTTCCACCATTATCGTGCTGCTCTAAAGGGTTAAGAGCATACTTTTTCTTTTGTCATTTTTGCTTTGATTTAGATTTAAGAGGTAGAAATCAAACACTCAGCACAAAGCCTCTCTTCTTTTTGTCCAGAAAGAATAAAACAGCCAATAGTTGATATGTTCACAGGATGTAAAGTACAATGTAGGGAATATAGTCAATGGTATTATAATAGCTATATACGATGTCAGAGGGTAAGTAGATTGGGGGGAGGTGTAAATGTCTAATTATTATGATTTTTTTGTACACCTGAAACTAATGTAAAAAAATTAACTTACATTTTAAAAAGACAGTAGTTGAAATATATAAAAGCTTTTTTTTTTTGGCTTGTTTTCACTCTAACAATTGCTCCTATTTTATGTCTATTGCTTATGAAGTCTTTTCTTGGGACTAAAATAAATATGTAATTTATTTTCAAGACCATGGGCACAACTCCCTGTGGCTAGGAAAGGTGCAACCCATCATTGTTTTTGGAGTTCTGTGATGAATACAACTCAATGTCAGCCAAAAGAGGGAAGCACTGCCCAGCCATCTCTGTGATGTCATGGTGACAATCCTTGCATTTCCATGCAGCAGGTTCATATAACTTATACTATTGCATTTCCCAGATATGTTCTTTTGGTACATTATTCTAATGATAAATATTAAATTTCACAAGAAAATGCTTTCAATGATCCTTTAGGGACCCTGGGAATATTTCCACTTTATCCAATTGGAGAGAAGATAAGAAGAGTATGACAAGGTTTGCCATCTTAAAGTCATTGCTGGGAAATATATTAATTTCCATGGGATTGCAGAACCATTATCTCTGTTGTTCATTTAATTTCCTACACAGGAAGGAGAAAGAAGTAGTCAACAAACACAGCATGCCATGATGAAATATAGATAACATATTCTCTATGACACCAAATAAAAGAACCATAGGATTCTGATGTTTTTATTTCAGATAAAAATGTTATGAAGGAAATATTCTGCCTGAGAATATCAGATGGCTTGACACAGCAAATTTGCAAATACAATATTGTGTAGTTATGGCACATTCTATAGTGTACTTTTGCAATTTCTGGAAGCTTGCTCTATTTCTGGTTAAATAGATGAGTTAAGTGATTTGAGCAGCCTACTAAAATTTGTGAGCTTTGCCAGCATAAAACCACAGTACTGAATTAATATCCTGCACTACACTCCCAACCTGCTTTGACAAGGATGCTATTTCATGGCTCAATAAATGCTTATTGACTAACTACAAACATGACAAAAATGTTTGTCCTTCAACTCGACTGTTTTAGGACTAAACATTCAAAGATTCTGAAAAAAGTCCAGGAATGTTGTAACAGTTTCAAAACATTGTTGTTTTCATTTTGCAATATCACTAAACTTGCAAAAGGGCAGAAAAGAAATACACTGTTGGACGAAAATCCAGAAAACTACAAGGTCTCGAAGCAAATTTTTCTTTATAACTTGTTTTGTTCAACATAAGATTTAAAAAGCACAAAGGAGGAGTATATATTAATTTTATAGACATGTGCTCCATGTCTAAATGATCAAATGGGTGACTTGCAAAAATTGTATCAATTGGTCTTCTCAAGGAATTTCAGCCGATTAATGGGGCTTGCATCTCTTATTCAGAGTAACCACCAGCACGTAATGTGAACATGGGGTCCTTTCTTTCCTCTAGTTCCAGGAGGAAATTGTGTTACTGACAAGGGTTAGCCAGCATGTTGTAGAGAAATTAGGCCAAGTTTAAGTTACTTTTCTTACAAACACAAAAATTTAAGATGTTGTTAATCTATTTTTATCTGAGAAATCTCCCTTCAATCAAGTTTATTGTGAACAAACCATAATGGATAAAGGTCAGTAAATAGAGCAACACTGGAAAATTCAATATACAGAACCTTTCTTACAAGTTAAGCTTCGTTTGATTAGACTACTCCTGGATATCATGACACTGGAGAAGTCGCCTTTTCCAATATAAAGCTCTTACCCCATTATATGTGGGGCCAACAAGTTATTGTAACCACAGAAGTATTTCTGCTAAGACCATTTTTATTTAATTAACTACATTTTATTTTTTTTACATATGGGGGCAACCTTGGGAAATAGTCCCTTCAAATGATATTTTATAATTTTTTATTTTTAGTTTGCAACATTTCTACATTAAAAGGCATATTTTATTAGTGAAATATGTTCTTAATGATTTTTTAAAATTCATCAACAGTTCTAGGACCAAATAAATAAATCTATCACAAAAGATTATTCGATACAGCACTACTATAGTTCTGCTTTAAGAATGCTGGATTTCAGACAGTGTTGCTGTTTTTCCAATTCCCCCTAAATTTAGCACATGTGCAATATATATAGTTCACACTCAACTATTGTGCTGTAAATAAGAGTGCCCTAAGACTTGGTCCTTGGGGCCCTCCTCCTATCTATACTCTCTTCCTAAGTAACCCCATCCCGTCCTAAAGCTTACTCTATAGTAGTCATATGCTAACTCCCAGACTTACATCTCTGGCTTTAACTTTTCTCTCAAACCTATACTTGTAAATACAGCTCTTTGCAACTCTTTGGCTTTCATTTTTAGATGTCTAATAGACATCTTTGGCCTAATTTGGCCAAAGGATAACTCACTCTTCAACTGTCTTACGCCAAAAAAAAAAAAAAAGTTCCTTTTGCAATTACAACATGCACATCTGCCAGTTTTTCCTCATCTCAGCTCATGGCACTGCAAACCTGGGAGTCTTTGATCCCTCCCCCTCATCTCCCAACAACCAATCTGTCAGCACTGTTGTTTCCACTTCCAACACATATTCCAAATCTGTCCCCTTCACTCCATTTTCATCACTATCATGCCGTTCCACTGTTTGTCTCTCATCTGGACCACTCCACTAGCAATTTATTCAGGTCTTGTCACTCCTCTGCTTAAAATCCTTTGCTTCTTATCACACATAGAATCAAATCCAAACTTCTTGCCCTGGCAACAAGGCCCAACCCAATCTTATAACCTGACCCAACCCCTACTTCTGACATCTTCTACAACCACCTACTTAATACTACCTTTTTTCATTATTCTCTAGGCATGCTGGCCTGTTTTCCTTTCAGTCTCTGTAAAATGACAAGTTCATTTCAACCTTACTTAAGCAAAACTTTTCTTAGGGTCATAGCATATGACGTTGTACTAGACACAGGCCTCTGTGAGTTATCATATGGCAGTTAATGTAAGTCAGTGATTCTCAACCCTGACTGCCCTTGGAACCATACTTGGAGCTTTAAGAAAATTTGATCCCCAGGCCCCACCTGAACTGCATCAGAATCTCTGAGAGGCAGCCGGGCATCAGTGTTTCTGAAAGGCTTCATATGATTCTATTAAGGTTGAGAACCTGGTATAAGCTATGTGCTCTCTTTCTCTGTTTTTAATTGTATATTTACTTGACTTGGATTTTTTTGTCGTTAATTTAAATGATCTAAATGTACTGCCTTTTCAAGAGATGAAAAAAACTAAATAAATAAAACCTCACAGAGTAGGATGACCTGTTCTTTACAGTAAAGTAATAATAAAAGGAAGGGCACTGATATAAAACACATAAGAAGGATCAGCCAGTATCATCCGGTACTTTTTGATATCATGGAACACATTTAGATTTTAATACGGAACATTTTTATGGCCCATTTTCTATCCTTGATCCCTCTGCCTTAAAGTCCCAATCTCATATTTACATCACATCACAGGATGCTGCCGTTCACTTTGAAAATGAATAAACCTGTTTTAACATGACAAAAACTCACTGAAATTTGGTGGAATTAGCGTTTCTAATGAAACTCAAACTTTTCAGTGTTTTAAGTTAGTTTATTCTTGGCAGCACTATAACTTCCTGTATCTAAGAGAAATTATTTAAAATGAGGCTATAAAAGAGATCAAAAGACTTGGACATCAATTAGTTCACAAGCTACCTAAATATTGTTACAGGAGTATAAAGGAATCAACCATATGGATTACATTTCCATTAAAGTAGAGTAGGGTTTTAAAATAAAGGAGCAGAAAGCTTTAAAAAACTCAGTTGGTTTTTTCAGAACTTACCATTTGAAAAATAGTTCAGGCTGCTTACAGTCTCCAAAAGCTAACAAATACGCTTCTTCCAAGAGAATTTAATAATGCCATAAAAGCTAAGAAGTGTCACCAGTGGTGGCTGATGAGTGATCTGGGGAAGCCAAAAGAACCTGTCACTCACCCACCTGGAGGAAACTCTATTTAGCCTTTCTGACAGCATCTCACTCTTGCAGGCCTTGGCTTCCTGCAGCAGTGGCAGCGGGTAGGGCTCACCACACAAGGGCCCCTGCCAGCTAGATGGATGGCTGCCTGTTTGTTTCAAATCTCTATAAGCCTATATACTACCCAGCCCAATAGTATGACTAGGGGACGAGCTATTTTACGTGCCAGGGTTATTTTTGTCACGCCAGGAGGAAAGAAAGAGCAGTTAACTCAGTTAAATTTGTTCTTCGCTTGTAAGCTAACTGCAGGTGACAGAGCATTAGAGAAAGTAATGGAGGTCCCTGTCTCCCCCTAAGGCCTATGAAGCGGGCAGTGTGGTGTAACAGAAAGTGGGCACAGATGGCCTTTGACTTCTGACAACCCAAATTAGAATGCTGCCTTGAACACTAACTTTGTCATCTTGGGTATAAACAACAATTACCACCATGATTACAATAATCAATACTGAGATAACAGGTGAGACAAACTCTTGCTGACCCTTATGAGGATTAGAGCCTTGGGAAATTCAGAAGAATGCTTTGGCAAAAATGCCATAATCTGATGAAAACATGGCAACTACTACAGAACCAGAAAGCCCAAGAGCTCCTAATACCAGTTCTTCTTTTTTTTTAAACTTTTTTTTTTTTAAGGGCAATGTCACTGGCCCTCACATGTGGGACCCGAACCGGGGCCGCTGGCATCCCAAACCAGCGCTTAACCAATGCGCCACTCGGCTGGCCCATCAGTTCTTCTTTAACAATACCCCTTTTATTATTTTGTAATGAAATGAATAAATTCAAGCATCATTCAGATCTTATTCTTCCATTAGTTTCATTATTTGTGTCATTGTGACATGTGTTAAGAAATGCTTTTTTCCAATTATGTATAATCCCCTCCTTCCTCAATATGGTCCCACTGCACAGAAATCCACAGGCTTCCATATGTTTACACAGTTTTACGTGTCTTTCTGTTTCACTGACAAGACAGCCTTTAATGAAGAGAAGTAAGAGTGAGTTAAGAATAAGGAGTTCCTTCCTTGGGATGTAAAAAAGCAAAAGAGAGAATCAAATACCTTCAGAATCCTCTAGACAACAAACACAAGTTTGTTACAAAGCACTTTGAACACTGTTCAACTGAGTAAGGATAAATAAAAAGACAATTTTAGGGAAATTCAAGAAGTCCTAGCACAAAACCTTTATCTGATAGAAAAAAAAAATTTTTAAGCCAATAGCCTCATATCATCTCCTGGCAGGACAGAGCTCTCTGGGGGTATATTCAAATAGTTGGTTATTCTGATATTGTGAACTGAACCATATAAAGAACACCTCTACAAATGGAGAACACTTTCACCTGGAATTGATGCCAGCATTAATAACTTCAGTATTTCAATGTCTCGTGGCCAAAGTTCCATATTTTAGCTACCTTAGCAAGAAAACCCAAGAAAATCAATTTGCATCTAAAAGTTCCTTCATTGAGTTGGCTTGGTTTTGTGGCAAGCATCCCAGCTCACTTAGAGGAGCAGGAGTTGAAGCCTGCTTCACACAGGATTGTTTGGTCCCAGTTGAATAACCTGCTGGCATCTGCTGTGAGCAGAGTGGTAAGCAGATTATGGGTAAGCAGATATTGATATTCTGATTAAACATCTCAAAACCTCATACCCCTTTTTAAAAAAGGAATTGCACCACTCTGGGAGAACTCTTCTAGTTACCATTCTGAAGCCACTTTTAGTCTTAATTTCTATGTATTCATGATCTTAAAATCTCCACCTGTGATTTATTTTCCAATATCAAAACCTTTCCTCTCCACTGCCTTAATTAAACTGCAATGTCTAAAACTCATGTGAATAAATGGCTTTCTTGGACAATCTTAATGGTTTTAAGCCTTTACATTACACTCTCTTCCTTCCCAGATCTCCTTTCGAAAAAGACAGGGCTGCAGTCATCTTTGGTCTCAGCTCCTGAAAAAGCCAAGCACAGCCTTGGCAGCCCTCCTGGAAAGACTTCTTGTTCCTGAAGATCCATTGATTTAACTAACCTAACAAACTTAAATAACAGAAGCTATGAAAGAGACATTTGCAGTGAGTATTCTGAAGTTATGAGGCAACAAAATTTTACTAGACCACAACAATTTCTCTTAACACCATCTATTATGTAGGTTATACAATTTAGCACAATATCAGGGATGTTATTAATTGTTATTAATTGAGGTCTGCCATGCACATAGAGGTCTTTATGAATCAACAGCCAAAACCACGGGGTCACCACAACTTATTTCTGGATCCAGACTGAAAATCTGCTTATTTCTTGGGTGCTTACTAAACAGGGCCACTATGTTGGAGAGAAAATAAACATCATATGCTAACCACATTAAGTGTTGGGATCTTCTCTACTCTTTGCTTCTAACTTGACCAGTTAGGTTGATAAGGACCTAATGCTCAAGGAGATACAGACTGAGCATCTACTTCAGGATACTGTCAGGGTGATGGGGAGGTGTGGCTCCATGGGGGTAAGGGCAGAACATCTAGCAAACCACTTCCACAGTTCTACAGTGAGGAAAAGGGGGAGGAACACAGAGAAAATTGAATCTCCTTTCTCACCCTTGGCATCCCTTCCCTGTGTACAGGCTTCACACTTTCTCCTCTAGAACTCTCTTCCCCCCTTGTGGTCACTGGCCAACTCAGGAGATACTGTTAGAGCAACAGGAGGCAAAAAATTCCAGAGACTCCACTCGTGGTCAGCTCAGGGGCCCCTTCATCCACACTTTTCCCAATTCCTGAAACATCTTCCAGCAGCTTGCTGGAAAAGTGGTCCTAATTCCTACATTGCCCTCGAACTCTTTTGTGGCAGAGGGCCACTTTCCCTTATTGGGGCAGCTATGATGTAACTAACCAGCCTTGAAGCTCCCAGCTAGGGCTCTGAGGATGCTCAGACCACTCACTGCATCTGTGGCCCTACAAGGAGACAGTTCCACGAGGCATACACAGAGAAGTAAGGCCTCAGTGTGTGGACTGGGAGAGGCGCTCAGGAAAGGGCTGGAGCTCTGATCTAAGCAAGGATTCTTATGGACCCCTTGGCTGCCAAGAATCACTTCTCTTCCTCTGATTCACAGGCATGGATTCCAAAAGGGAGGCCCCCTTTTGGAACCCCAAAGTGAGGAGAGCCTGATCCACAGCAGGGTAGGGGTGTGGGCAGCTATCTAGTTGCACCAACAACTGTCCACCTGTCGTTCTGCAAGTCCTATCCCCAAACATCTGGTCTCCCAGAGTTTGGGATATGCTCCCTAGCTGTCTCTTGACTCCCCCTCCTATACATGCCGTGGACGGGTCCCGCGTGAAACAGGCGAAGCTGGGAGAGGGGCAGCTCTTGGGGAGGGCCACTTGGGCTGGGCACTCATTCATTTCACAGGATCTGATGGATGGCGGCTGAGCCCAGGCCAGCACAAGGCGAAGCGGCCCGCGAAGGAAGACTCGCCAGGGCACCCTACCCCTGCTCCCAGGCCCCGTGCAGCGGCCAGCCCCGCTGTCAGAGCGCGCGCGGGGCAGAGCCCACACGCACCGGGGCGTGAAGGGTGTGCGGGGCGCCCGGCGGGCTGGCCCTCAGGCCGGGCTGGGGAGGGTGTGTGAGTCTGCTGCGCGGGCCAACCCCTGGCTCTGAAACGCTGTGCGGGAGCCCGGAGCGGCGGTGGGGCGGTGGGCCAGCGTGAGCGACGCGATCCGCGCCTCCCCCGGCTCCCGGGGGCCCCGGAGTCTCGCGGGCACCGACCTGCCAGCCGTCTCTCCCGGACGTTTTTCCACAGCCGATCCCAGGCTCTAGCGGTGGAGTCCCGCAACTGCTCACTGATGGATCGCCTGAGCTGCGTTTGGAAAGGTTTCCGTTTGCTGGTCATTTTAGATCCGTCCTCATAACGACCAGCGGGCTCGCCACCGCCGCTCCCTCGTGGCCCGCAACTCAGACTCTGGGCGACTCGAGACGCCAAACGCGGGACTCCGGCTGGGGTCCGGGGATCCGGAGATGGCGCGACATGGGTCCGCCGTCCCGCGCTGGGCCGGGACGCGTTGCCACCCAAGCGCCCTGCGGTGCTCCTCAGCGCTCAGTCAACTCCTCTACTCTTTTCCCACTTTCCCTCCCCTCGGCCCAGCGCGCCTCCGCTCCCCTCCCTTCTCTTCCCTCCCCTTCTCTCCTGGACTGTCTAGCGCCCCACTCCTTCCCAGGCGAGGTCTGTCTCCCTCGCTCCCTCCCTCGCCTGAACCTGACAGCCTGGTCCCGATGGCCCTACTTACTGACGGAGTTCCCATTCACTCTTCAATTTCACTCCGAGATCAAGGGCTGTACCATATTCCTCCGATTTCTTGATACTTTGTATTTTTCAGTCTCAGAAACCGCCACCACCACAACCGTAACAAAACTGGTAAACTGTGCTACAACTAGTGTCATAATAACTCATGAAGTCAAGTCACTTGAAATCAGCTATTCAGTTTGGAGAGGTTTTTTGTTTTGTTTTTGTTTTTGTTTGAGTTCAATACAGGTACTTTTGTATTATATGCTATTTTGTTTTCCTGTATCATCAAATAATTACCTGGCTTCAATATACAATCAAATTTAGGTTGTTTAAGAGAGTCAAAATATGTCTATTGTATAGTAATTCAGTAGAAGAAGAACCCGCAGAACCCACAGAAAGTAGATTTATATACTCTGGTAAAGCATGAAAATCTGTATCAGTTAAAAAAAAAAAAACAACAACCCAGGTGTTATGAGGAAGTGAAATATGAAAAAATAATTTTAAGGTATTTCAGCCAATAACAGAAGGTAGGCTTATCATTAGAAATTCACTCTGATTCCTGCAGGGAAGAGGGAGGAAATGGGCGGGCTTTTTAAGGAATCACGAAATAGTCATTTTCCTGGGCTCCAAAGCCTTACTCATAGATGAAGACAAGACTAGCTCAGACCTCAGGGTGTCCTGCTGGTCTCAAGGTTTTGCTTCTAAGGTGTTTGAGGAACTTAGAGAAAGTAGAGTATTTGATGTAACTCAATAAGGTGATTAATTTATATCTCAACTTTGATGAGAGGAGCTGAAATCTTTCAAAAGCGAATTTCTGAATTATTCAAGCAGTAAAATTGCTTAAACCTCATCTCCTTTTAAATGCCTTTGTACCAAACTGCCAAGTAAGAACCAAAGTTTAGTCAGCTGTTTTGTCATTGCATTTTGTTGTTTGTTTGCTTTAATTTCAGATGCTCCACATGAAGTTTGAAAATCAAAGAAAATTATCCAATCCTCCCTCTGTTATATAAACTACTAGTGACTTAAGGAGTAAAAACCAAGTTACCTGAAATATTTCCTCTAGAGTTATATTTTTATCTTATTTTGTTATTTTTATTTTAAATATTTGGAAATGAAACACATTTATGTGTTACTAATGAACGTTACTAATGAAACACATTTCAGAATAAGCTAGAAAGTAATGAGTGAGCTTTTTGGTGCCATCCTGCTAAACCTTTGAAATTGTCAGTTATGAGGCAATAAGTCATGGATCAGAAATGGACTTGAAACTATGGAAGCCAGTTATAGACTAATCCAGATTGCTTTCTGGACCCATGCCAAATACCCTTTTGATTATATCCTCTGTTTTGTATGCATGTAGTGGTAATGAACTGCTCTGCAAGGAGCAAGATTGGTGTTATCTTGAAGTGACTGCTGTACAGTATAACAACAGAATGTTCCACAGTGACATTCCCAGGGAAGCTGTGTATAACTTTAAAAAAAGGATCTCTGATTGAATCAAACCCAAGCAGTGGTTGTAACATCATATAGACAGGAATAGAACAGCACAAGGAACATTCAAGCGATTTTGCTGATGATTGAGCTCTAAAGATCCTGGGCCCCTAGCATTTTCTATGTTAATACATGTTTTAGATTCAGGTGCCCCAGATTAGGGGTTTTCCTTAAATGACAAATCTGAAGATAAATTCTGGCATTGCAACTTTGCTTCGTTCTGGCTGGGGGAGGGTCTATGAGTTCGGGACTGTCTAAGACAAGCCAGATGAAAGACTGCAGTGATCTGCTCGGAACAGGTGCCTCTGAGCAGCTTGTGCCACATAGCTCGGCCCAACTCCCTGCCTGGTCTGGCTGCTGGCCCTGCTGGAGGAAATCTCACAGCTGTGCAGAGACAGCCGCCACAAAAGCAAGGATTCCAAACACAACGGAAATCTCAGGGCTGCTTGAAGTCTTTCATTCAGTCCACAAGGACTTTGCTACATCAATTGTTTCCTTTCTCTTCTATAGCCACAACCTTCAGGTCTCACCCCCCTTTAAACTAAACAAAACCCAAAACAACGACAACCATAACAAAGCACGAGGCTTCTACCCTGTATCCTTTTAGAAAAGAAGTCTTTCCCTATCAAAAGAAGTCTTTCCCTATCACCATGGCCATCTGGGCTCCTTCACTACGTACGTCATGGAAATCCATCTTGCCAAGGCCACCAACAATTGTCTGGTTGCTAAATCTAATGGATGTTACCAGCTGTTTCTCCTTCTGGGGTTGTGGATGACAGGACCCTGCTGACCATTCCCTTGACACTGCCTTGTTTCCACCCTTCTCATACCACGCTCCACGTAATTTCCGTGTTTGTCTTCAGAGCTCCTCTTCCACCCCCTCAAATGGTGGCAATCCTTGGGTTTCAGTTCTTGGCCCTTCCTCATGAGTCAGTGTCCCTGGGTGATTGCATTGCTTCCAGTGCGTTCAATCCTCACCTGTCAAAGCCCAACTTGGTACAGAAAAAAATGTACTTGCGTTAAAGAGTGGCTGGAAGAAGAGTCAAATTTGAATCTGGTCACAGTTCTGTGCTCAACACTACCTACCTATAGGATTGTATTGTGGATTAAATGAATGAATGTACTTGGAACAAAGGATTCAATCAATGCTATCATCCATAGTACTATAATTATCACATTGCTGTCCTTCCCAAATCTTCTTCGAGCCCCTCCGAAAGGCCTTTCCTAACCCCCAAACTATCTCGTGACTTCCCATCACAGAATCCAGTTGAACTTCTTTGTAGCACTTTCACTGGTGGACATGCTCCTGTTTGTTTGTTTGTTTGTTTGTTTGTTTGTTTATTGGTTGGCTGGTTTGGGGTCTGTCTTCCAGGCCAACCTTGAGCATTGTGTGAGCAGAAGCCTTGTGTATCTCAGTCACCAGGTACCCTCTGCACCAGGAATAGTTTCCTGACAGTCTTGCTCAATGAAACCTTCTAAAACAAATGAATGATTTGCTCCAGTGCCATATATCATTTACCTTCGTAATGGATATTACTAAAATTTTCTCTCTAAACATGCTTTCCCATCTCTTTCATATGTTAGTCAAGTGATGCTGCCACCATCTTAGCATCCAAAACAGCAAACTAGAAGACATTCTGAACTCCAACATTCCTTATATTGCTTCCTTATATTTTCTCTGTTTCTCTATACCCATAGGAACTGGTTTAGTTCAGGTTTTCTTCTTTTCTCCCCTGGATTTCAGCAGGATGAGATTCACATCACAGCTATTGCTCTCACTCAGCTCTGTGTTTTTATACACTCCCTCTACTTGAACATCCTTTGATTTCTTTTCCTTCACTCATCCTTCAAGACTCAACTCAGATGTCACCTTCTCCTGGAAGCCTTCCACAAGTCCCAGCAGTTGGACTGTTCCTGCTTTCCCATGGTACTGAGCACTTGGGGCCCACCTCTGGAAGGGCCCTGACCACAGAGCACTGCAGCACTTGCCTCTTTCTTCTCAGCCTCCCCACTATTCCTGAGTCCCTCCAGCTGGAGCTAATACTTTTATTTCTGAATCTCTTGTGTCTTTTTCAGTGAACAGCTCACAAAGGATCATTTAATGACTAACTGAATATTCCACTCTAGTTTTGGATAGCTGGTTAATACTATAATCTGCTCCTTAGAATAAATGTAAATTTTAATTATGCTTGTAGTGTCATCAATTATCACACTCTCTTCTTATATAAAGTTTATTAATTATAACTACAGAAGTAATATATATTGATAATTAGTTTTTAAACACAGAGAATTATAAATAGAAACATTAAAATCACCTGCAATAGTACCAGGAAGAAGAAACTGATAACATTTGAATATTTTCCCTTACAGTCTTTTCTTTGCATATTTATAAAGACTGGAATAACTTTTATACCATATTTTAAAATTTATTTTACTTATCATTAGCTTGTAAGCATTTTCCTAATTTATTAAGTTAGCTTTTACAATACAATTTTTAATGAATATACAAAATTCTGTTGGATAGACACACAGTAATTTATTTTGAAACTTTTATAATTTTGGACATTTCATTCCAAATTTGTGAAATTACAAATAATACTGTGAAGAATAACTTTGGCAAATGGGAAAAAAATGATATATTTTTTTTCATTCTCCTTGTCTTAATACTATATAATTAATATATACTATTTAATTATAATATAATATTATATAATATAATACTATAATATAATATAGTGTATAATATAATACTATAACTAAGACCCTTCACCACTGCACCCACAACCACAAGCAATGGACGGGACTTACCACCCACCCACCCACCTACACGCATCAGTGCCAATAGCTCTGCAATCCTGTGGACTTAGCTCTTGTACTCCCTCTCCCATGTTCAACTCTGCATTCACCCCTTACACCAAGAATGGAGAAGCACAGTCTACTGTCCACTTGTTGAGTATTTTTGTTGTCAGAAGCCTTTGCTTAAGAAAAGAATCCAGGGGTGACTGGTTAGCTCAGTTGGTTAGAGCGTGGGGCTGATAACACCAAGGTTGTTGGTTCAATCCCTGCATGGGCTACTGTGAGCTGTGCTCTCCCTAAAAGAGTCGCTTATGCCATTGTACCATGAAAGCAATGTGTAACCAATGACCATGGCTATTCCCCAATAAAATTTTTTTAAAAAGAAAAAAAAGAATCCAGTTTCTAATGTTACCAGACCAGTCACCCTCTGCCAGAAGCCTATGGTTATGGGCCATTATTTCATGTTGTTTTTCAGCTTTGAAAAGAAAAAATATTGCAACCCTTGCCATGACCCATTTCCTTTCACTCATGGGGACTTTTTAGCAGATGTTCTCTTCCTAAGACAGATGGGATGGAGCAACTATTCCTTCATTGCTCCCTAGGGCTACATTTCAGGGTCTTGTCATTGGAGATTCTGAAACAGAATCTCATATTATTTATTTCTTCATTAAAAAGTGTTGCTGGGGAGGGGTTACCACTTTGTGAGGGGTTTAGATGTCTAACTATTACATCGTTTTGTACACCTGAAACTAAAACAATTTTTTAAAATGTCGCTGAAAGTTCTAGAGATCTAGCTTTTGATGCTGGGTCCTCAGCACACAGTTACCAATCTGTGTCCGTAAAGTCAGATATGTGTCTTGGGGTCCCATGGCTAGGCTCTGAATCTGCCAATTTGCTAATGCTAACAGTTTGGATTACTTTTGGGTTTTGTTCTGTTAATTAAAATGTTGTTGGACTCCATGCTTCCTGGGAAGCAAAATTTAGTGTATCTTTGGCTATGTTTAGTATTTTTCTGAAGTACATTGGTAAATGCCTGAAATCTTCATGCTTAATGTCATTATCATCATATCCCACTGACTTTATGAATGTAATTATTTTCTACATTCTTCATGTATGCTTTGGGGGACCATTATTACCCCATGGAAGACCCTGGGTCAGGGTGTCACAAATCTCTGATCAGGCTCATAGGCTACTAGACTGAGGAAGTTTCTAGTGATTGGCATCATCTTGACATCACTGTGAATACCCTGTGGCATCCCTCGTACTGTCTGTTCCATAAAGGCAATAAATTTAACTTACCACCCAACCTTGCTTTATGATGTGGATATGGGCAGACTGACCAGTTGAGATTCATCCATTTTGCTCTGACTCCCTATATACACAGAATAGTTCAAGGCCTCAGTATGCTTTTGCAGACATTCAACTATACACTGTGAAGAACTCTTGTGTCACTACGCCACATCATCTGAAGGGCAGTGAATGGCTCCGAGAGATAGTGGAGTGACGCAGTGAGGGAGGTGAAGGAGGCAGACAATGTTAGTTTAACTTTGATCAGAGTGATTCGAACATATGGTCTTATCTGCATTCGATAAGGAAACCAATGTTTAGGGAGGTTAAGTAGCTTCTACCCATCCTGGGGTTTACCATTCTGAGAGCTGAGACTTGACTTCTATTCTTATGCCTACCAAATTCATTGCTATTTTTTCCCACTCTCTGTTGTCTTTTTGTAAGCCTCAAGATGTATCTTTTCAACAGAAACAGTTCAAAAGTAGCTGATTTTTTAAAGATTTAAGTTTTCTTCTGTTTGTGACTTATGATAATGTGATGGATATGAAGGGAGTCATTATGTTTAAGAGTCTCTGGGGCAAAGGAAATGACTTTATCATTTAATGTGTATTTTTCTTTTGTCCACTCCCCTCAGTTGAAGATTTTTCCTTCCGTATGCTCCACTGGCCACTCATTACTAATAATATATTTTTGGTATATTTATTTTTTGATAAAATATTTTGTAGGTATCATTTAAAATAAAAACTCTTGATATTAATTAGGACAAATTACAACTCCAAATCCATCTTTGGAGTCCTGGGAGATCTTTTTGGATTTACCAGATTTCATTGATATCTCTATTCCAGTTGTGTGACTGGGGCCTGTGTTTCATCTATCTTTACATTCTCTGTGCCTGGAACTATCACTTTTCCATCTCTGCATAACTAGCACCCCTTATAAGGCTTTCCTGGCCATCGATGTCAGTGCGCCCCTCTTACTCTCCATTCCATCCTCAAGCCTCACTAACACATGCCCATGGGATATTTTATGTCTGTTTATTTTTGTCTACTGTCCTGCCGCTCCACTAGACTGTAAATTCTGGGAGAGCAGGGAGGTGTCTTTCTTTCTGGGCTGATTCCCAGCACCCACAGCCATGTCTGGTGCAAAGTAGGCACTGGATGAGTGAATGAATAATATACATCACTTGCCAAGAAAGTGCATGCCATCCCTGGAAATTCTAAATGCTGTATGGTGCTCTCCTGTATCTCTGGAGAGCTGAGTTCCTCAGCTCACCACTGCAGGGACTTTGTCTCCAAGTCCATTTCACTCACTCACTCCCATGGACACACCCTGGGTTAAGTCACCACCCACACTGCTGTGCTTCCCATACCTTTATCAAAGCTTCTGCTAGGATCTTGTGTCCTGCCAGCATTCCTCATCTTGTCTCACAAACTTTGCTTTTGCTTTCCCTTTACTTATCCAGTCCCTCTCATTGGCCTTACCCCTTTCCTAAGCTTGGAGTAAAGCACCACAAGCCAGCCTTCAACAATTTTCTCACTGTATACACACACATAGCTATTTTAATTTCTAATTATTCCATGTCTGTCAGGCATAACCCCTCTATCCACTCTTCTATCCAGGCCATCACAGGCTGTCAGTGAAATCCTAGAACTGCACAGACCGGTGACACGATGCCAATGGGGTGAGAGCTGCCAGCAAAATTTCCCCCATGTCTCTAGCTGGGTTTGCTTCCTGTTCTCCACAGTGGCTACCTCAGAACTTCACTATCTTCAAGGTACATGCATACTTTTTATTGTGGTAAAATATATATAATATAATATTTATCATTTTTACTTTTTGTCAGTGTACATTCAATGATGTATAGACATCGTGCCTGTATCTAACGCTTTCTCTTGGTCCCCAGCAAACACTATACCCATAAACAGTAACTCTCCTTCCCTCTTGTCCCCGGGCCCTGGTAACCTCCATTCTACTTGCCATCCCTGTGAGTTTGCCTATGCTAGGCACCTCACAGAAGCCATGCGTACTTTCTTCCCACTCACACTCACATGCATACATGCCGGATGATTCTCAGGGGAAACAGAGAAACTGGCAGCTGCCTGAATTCTCCCCACTCTCTTTTGCCTCAGCTCCTTGCCCGTGTTCCTCCTGCCTGGGATGCACAGCTTGTCCTATTTATCCATATACCAAAGCCCACAGGGGAACACTTTCACACCCCCACTGGATTGTGGTCCCCTGAGGGTAGGAAGCAAGTTTTTAATTTCTGTATCCTCAGTGTAGAATACAATGTCCAGTTCATGGTGAATGCTGAATATGTATTTACTGAATGAATAAGAAATTGGGGCTATAGACGGTGAGAGAAGCTGGGTGTGCCCATGTATTATCCATTCGAATGTGGAAATATTTAACATTAATCCATTAAAAAGATTGAAATTGGTAAACATGACCACAAACACATTGGTACTAAGTTATGATTACTTAAAAAAAGGTATGACAGAAAATTGAATAGTAATAATTATATGTGAATATAATTAATAATTTTAGAATATTTAATCAAATGTGTAATATTTGATTGACTTAGAACATTACTTTGGGATTTTTTTCCTCCCAAATCTGCATTTTACATTAGAGAAAACTAATCTTGCCATAAATTAACTCCCACCCTCCACTCAAACCAGAGTCATCAGTATCTTAAATCAACAACAGAAACAAATTTGGTTATCTTTAATATGTAAGAGTGTACTATGAATTTAACATGCAATGTAAACACATGACTCTGAACAGGAATACAATATTGTAAAACAAAAACTTAATCATGTCTCATCTGGTGGAAAATGCAACTTTCATGTGGGCACTGTGTGTATGGCTTTAAAGGAGAATAGAATAATGGTTAAGAAAAAGAAAGAAAAACAACAACCGATAGGATGTGGATAAGAGCAGAAAGATGGAAGTTAAATGAAACCAGAAGGAACAGAGAAGACTCCAAATCAACACACCAAAATGGTGGAGCAGGGACAGAACCTACCAGAATTTAATCTGGAGGGAGGCATCTGCAAGAGTTAAAACTCTAGAGTAAGAACCAGTTGGTCACTTCCACATTAGCTTGAGGTAATTGAAAAACAAATTCACTTAGGCTACCCTGAGATTCAAGTGGAAAAAGAGGCCAGCTCCCCCGAAAGTGAGAAGGGGGCTGAAAGGAATGGAGGTTCTGGGGTGGGGGATCAAACAAAAGTCCATTGCCTCAATGGATTCTGGGAGAGAAATCTAGAGAGCAAGAGGAATTGGGAAAGGAGGTGCCAGGAAGGGATTGTTCTGAGCCTTTAAATTGGGAGGACAGCAGTCAGGGCTGGACATGGGAGCCCTTCCAGTGAAGTTAAGGAAGGGTGGCAAAGTTTGAGACTCCTCCCAACTTGACCCTAGGTGGTGGCAGTCAAAAGTAAACACAAGGGCCGGCCGAGTGGCTCATTGGTTAAGAGCTGGTTTGGGGATGCCAGAGGCCCCGGTTCGGATCCCACATGTGAGGGCCAGTGACACTGCCCTTTACAGCTAACAACAGCTCCACCTGGAGCTGGGCTGTGCGAGCCCCAGCGATGGAGTAGGCTGCAGCCCCTGCTGCAGTGGGCTGCCATAAGCTACAATGAGTGGCCGCCAGCCAACGTGAGTGGCTGGCAGCCAGCGTGAGCTGCCAATAGCTGTGGTGAGCGACCACCCAGAGGCCGGTGACCGATCTGCCTCATCTGGGAAGAGTGCAATGATGATACCAACATGGGTCAGTGAAGTGACTTCCTCCACAACTAGACTGAAGAACAAAAGGACAGCAACTTGTCTGTTCCCCTTCCCCAGTTCCCCAATGCTGATCCCCTCCCCCAATTCCCTAATGAAATCTTAAAAAAAAAAAGTAAACACAAGATTTCCTAGGAAGTGAAATGTCATGTATTTCATCTCTCATGTAGATGAATCATGGGAGAACTAAATACAAAACATAATCCCTCAGTTTTCGATACCTTGAAGAGTAAACCAAGCTCTCTGTATCCCTCACCTATGAACTATAAGTTCACTGTAAGTGTCTGATCAGGGTTTTTGCTGTTTTCTGTCTACTCACTATACTTTTCTTAGTATAATTATAAAACATAATAATCTTCACTTCAGGCATTAATTATCCCTGCTCAGAAATCCTTTCTGTTATTTTTTAAATTTCTGTTTAATGGCATTATTTTATTTTATTTTTGCCACCTTTATGTTTTTAAATAACATTGTCAAGATATTGAAATACCATAAAATTCACCCATCAATTGTTTTATTTTAAGCAAGTATTTTCTTAATACTATTAGTTGACGGCCTCTATCATGGGGCTATATGTTTTTTTTTCCCCCTATGTATAGTATCATAGATACAGAATGGCCTAAGTTTATTCAGCACATTATAGTTAGCTTAAGAAAGACAGAAGAGATATAGAACACTACAACAGACATTAGATATTTAATAAATATTTCTGAGGGCGATAAGTAGTATGTTTGTTCTTAGATTTACAGGATTTCTCTGGAATTCATCTGGACACAATGAATTCCTTAGGATAGGGTTATCTCTAAAACTTGTATTTCATTCTTCCAATACAAATATTCTCAGAAATACCTATTTTAATGTTTATACTCCTAGCCTTAGCTCTCTTATTATTTCTACTTAGGCCCTAAAATTCTAACCAGGTATTTGCTTTTGATCTTAGATTTCTATATTCTCACTTAAATTTCCTAAGCACCTGCCTAACCAACTAACCAAGCTTTGCTTCCTCCACCACCATTCATTCCTGCCACATAATGCTAAGTTTTTCCTTAGTTCACGTAGCTTTTGAACACCTGCAATTTAATAACAAGGATAGTATTATCTGGCTACTGTACTTAGCAGTGAGTTGATTTACCTGTCAATATAAACTTCAGTGTACTTATTATTGGATCTCTGGATTGATGCCTTATAAAACAGTGCATTTGCACAGGTCTGTGCCTTTCACAAGCATTCAACACTGATTTCCTTTGATAGGCCTGATTTTATATCAACATTTAGTGAAAGGAGCTTATTGCTGCAGGTTCAAAGATGAACTATTATGAAAGCTAACCTTTTGGAGTCAAGTTAGAAGTTTCTTTTCTATGAAGGACTTTCAGAGGTTATGACAGGAGTTGGCCATGTTCTGTAAAAGAATACTGTGTAAGCATCCAGTAGTGCACGTTTGCTTTAAAAATAAGTTACAATAACTATATAGCTAAATGATTAATGACAGTATTAACAGAATGAACACTCATCACCCTCCGGTCACTATGTAGATAATATATCAAGAAAAAGGGGACTGCAGAATTTTCATCAGGTCAGAGATGAATTAGATCATAGTCCAAATGACTTAATTTTTGCCATTTTTCTTTCACAAAATGTATGGTTGGCAGAAAAAAAGCATGTTTCTGGCTGTTTGTGGATCTTCTTTTAATTTATTTCTAATAAAGCATCTATATGGGGACAACTTCAAGCTGTGGTTTGAAACCTGAAGACAGCTCTCTGCCTTAAACAGTTAATCAATGCCACGTACAAGCTGGCTTCAATTAAATGCAATCTAAGATAGCTGTATTCTGGTTAACTGCAATAGATTTTAAAAAATTACAAGTATCACTTCCTCATGGTGAGTAGCTCTTATAAAAAAGGGGAGGCCAAAAAAAATTAACCAATAAAATCAACAATAAAACTTGCTTCAAATATTAAAAACCATTCTTTATAGTTTAATATTTGCTTGTTTAAATCTTGAGTATTGTATTGTTAAATTTACTTTAACCTGGTGTATTTCTGCTTTCATCTTGGTGGGAAAAGTACCCCAAGATAAAATGGCAACTAGCCACATATCTAATATACCTTTATCTTATTGTATACTGGAAACCAATTAGACATGATTTGGGGAAAACTCAGTTGTAACTCACAGTAGTTTTTCTCCTGTCTATATCAATTATTTTAGTAGAATGTGATAAGTATGAAATTGAACTACATTTTAGAAGGTTTGTTGTTTTATGTGATTTAAGAATTTAGTTCGCTCTCACACTGTGGGTAGTCCCTAACTAATGCTATCAATTTAAACCTGTCATTTTCAGATATATGACCATTTGGGAAAATTGCCCAAAGAGCCAAATAGCTATAAGAACTCTCCTCCCCTTCGTGATAACAGGGTTTGAGATTTCCTTCCCCTTCCTCCTTCTATGACTGCTGTTTGGCCCTGCTTATGTCCCCAGTTTCTCCCCCTACTACAAACACTTCTTATCTTAGGGGAGTAACCCTATGAGTAATCCTTGTCCCCACTTCCTCCAGGCACCCCTCCACCAACTCTTCTTCTCAATATGTCCCCAGATGAGTAACATCTAACCAGCCCGCTTGCTCCCCAATCCTAGCCCAGCTCCTATGACATACAAAGGTCTTTCAGTGAGATGGTATTTCTACAAAATGAAGATAAATGTCATGCCGGCCCTCTTTGTACTCAGATATTATAATCACCATTCATTCCCTCACTATGCTGGGCACCTGGTGTAAGGGTATTGTGTGTGACTCTGTCTTTCCCTGTGGACTGTTGAAGGCAAAGAGAAATAATGAAAGTTGGGAGGGAACAATTTGAAGCCTTTTCCTATTTACTATTATTAGCAGGAAAACAATAAAAACAACCACAACAAAACCTTTGAAAACCTCAAGTTTAGTAAACATTGATTTGACCTTTACTATGTCCTGAGCTCTGTGCTTGGTGCTGGAGAGAGTAAAGTAAGTACAAAAGAACCTGTGCCCTGAAGGGTCTTAAATAAGCGTGTGGACTTGGAAAGCTTTGAGAATGAGAATGAGCTAATGTCCTGACAGAAATAAGGTGGTGGCTGTGGACATGAAGGCAGGCCAGCTACGCCCAGGGCCAGGAGAAATGTTCCAAGGAGTCAGTCCAACATTTGGTGTGTTTTCCAGAGGCTTAGATGGCAGGACTTTCCAGCCCTCAACAAGAGGGCCTTCTGGGAGGCCCTTCCATACTCCCAGTTAGGGATCCCAACACCATCTGCCTCTTCCCATCACCACGCACATCCCCCCCTGGAATCTCTTCCCAAGACCATGGGAACTGCGAGGTCCTGGGAGACAGGTGCGCTGCAGACTCGGGCAATGAGTAGGGCTGCCAGATTTAGCAAATGAAAATGCAGGATGCCCAATTCAATTTGAATTTCAGATAAACAACAAATAAAATGTAATGGAAGCATATCCCATTCAATACTTGTATTTGTATCATTCTGTATTTTATCTGGAAATCCTAAAAGTGAGATCATATCTTTATTTCTGTGTAGCCTCATCAGCCTCCCAAATGTCAGTTCAGAAGCACTTTCTTTCTTCCACTTACAATTCTCAGTCTCTCAAAGCACTGAGACATACAGCAGGTGTCTCTGTTGTTTTCTTTTTGTGTTGACAGGGATGAAACCCTACCTACCTCTTGATCATTACAGCCAAGTTAAATTTGATCTTTAGCAGGGAATATGTGTATTTCTCTTGAGATTTTTTTCCCCTTTAAATGCTTTGACAAATCGCCATCTTTATTCCATTTCAGTGCACTTCATGTTAGTTACAAATATGTGTATAGATCTATATATCATATATATATAATATATATATGATATATAGATAGATAGACAGATAGAAACATAGAGATACATATTGATGGAGATAGATAGATAGATAGATAGATAGATAGATAGATAGATATAGATTTAATACCTACTCTAAAAATGTTTACATGAAAGTCAAGGAACTTTTTTAATGGATACTTATCTGTCCTGAGCAAAGTTAATGGTATGGAAACAGGCCTAGGAGTTCAAGGCAAACAAATCAACTTGAGACCATCTTTACTGGAAAAGTATTTTTTATCTGATTGGCTATCACTTATTTTAGTCTTGTAAACAAAGAAGTATCTGAAAGCATTTTCTCTTTGTTTAAAGAATGTCTATGTTTATACACACAGACATGCATTATATATATATATATGATATATATATATATATATCATATATATATATTTAATGTACAGTTTATTTTGAAGGCAGTTGGAAGAAAAATCTCTCGTTTGTTTTGGGGAGCTGCTTATCATTAATGGAATAGAGAATCCTGGATCTTGGCACATAGTCATCCCTCAGTAAATATTTAAGTAATTCAAGAAATACTGATAGGTTCATAATCTTTTAGTTTCTCCAGAGATTTCCAATTTTATATTCAAAAGATAAATTATCATGACAGCTCGGATTACTAGAAATGGACATAAGCTACAGGGTAAAGTGCATCAGCATAATGTTCATGGTCGTTATCCAAGATCATGGCCTCTGTCTTTTCCAGTCAGCCCTGCCACTTGCTAGAACAAGTTATAGATTATCTGTGTCTCTGTTTCCTCATCTATAAAATGGGGATAATGTTCTCTACCTCATAGGAATGTTGTGCAGATTAAATAAGCTCAAATTTATTATAAAGCCTTTAGAACAGGGCCTGGCACATAGAAATGTCAATCACTATGAGCTCATTTATATTAATTGATTATAAATAACTATGCTTACCACCTTTGACCATCTTAAAAAAGGAAACTAATTTTGGTATTTATAGACCCCTTTTGTTTAGTTTCCATCTCACTCTTAACTGGGTTTAGGGAATAGGAAGCAATGTTTTTCACACTAAAATTAGGTTCAGAAGGGCAACAAGAAAATAATATACAATAAAAACCTGCTAGTGGCATTTTTATGATGTTCTAGGATTTATTTTCGTGTTTAGTTGTAATTTAATTAATTTCCTGGGGTTTTTTTTGTAGTATTCATATACAGAACAAAATGATTCTTACTGAATATTGCTCTACTTTAATTTGGTGTCTTTTCTTTAACTATAATGATAATAATTTCAAAGAAATAATTAGCAAAAAACAGAAAGGAAGAAAGAACTTCATCTAAAATCTGTCTCAAAGTTCAGCATCAATTCACTCCATTTCTAAATAACCTGGTATAAAATGTGTTAAGAGAACTCTTAAATTGGCTCTTCCTCAATAGGGGAAAGGATTTCATTATCTGTAAGTTTTTTCATTCTTTAATGTCAATGCTTCTACCATCTAAGTAAATAGAAATTTTGTAAAGCTAGTCTTGTCTATTTTCACCCTTACTAGTGTCTGAAATTATACTATAGAAAAAGTCACTTCTTTTTTTTTTTTTCTTTTCATATCTGGTTTGGTTGAAGATCTATCTATTAAACACTACATCCTTTCTGAAAACTGTTTGAAAAGCGTACCCTCCTTGAGTCTTTGTATGTAGATATCAACCACCATGCATTTCAGATATGTCATTAAGGATTTCATACTAGATAGCATTTTGTTACCTTGTTAAAAATATTTGCTCTTTTTAGCATTCTTCTTTCATTAGGAAGTTTAGGATAAGGAAAATTTCAATATTTAATAAGAGAACAAACTGTTGATTCTATTATTATGCATGGTGTGCATTTAAAAAGCAAGAATTAATTAATACAGTGCTTATAAAAAGGATTTACTGAAGAAAGACTATGTGCAGTAGTGAGAAAGACGCTGAACTCTGATGCCTCTCTCCCATCCCTGAGTCCCATCCTGGTGCTGCCTTCAGTGAACTATATAATGTTAGTCAGTCCCTTCAACACACCAGGTCTCATTTGTTTCCTCATTTGTGAAGTGAGAAAAACAGAACAGATACCCTCAAAGGTCTTTTTTCTAAAATTGTATGATTTTGGTACATGTTTGATACCCAGCACATGAACTCCTCCTTTTCTACTAAGATTTTTATACAACGCCATATTGCTTTTATTGTAGAACTGAAACTGGGAAAAGGTAGTCACAAAACTTATTTCTGTTTAAATTCTAATTGTTGTCTTAAGAAGAAATATGCCTGTCAAAAAGGACTCTTTGCAGTTAACTGGGACCAAATTTATAATCAGAGTCTAGCAGCTATTGTTTACCGGGGGCCTCTCATGCACGCTGTGTTTCAGGGAAAGGCCACAGACTGGACTGCCATGTCTCCTGCACTGTGTTCCTGCTGACTGAGCCAAACCTTATACAGGAGTTCCTGGAATCGTATTTTGACCAATGGGCTGAGACCTGCTTCATCCAATCAGAAATGCACAGCTATACCTTCATTTGCATCTTTACCAACCAATCAGAGCATCTCCATAACAACCAATCAGCATGCACAATTCTGACCAATCAGGGCAGTGCTATTTGTACCAATCAAATACAAATTTGGACCAATCTGGGACCCGGGTGGGCATTTTATATAAGCATGTCTCCCTTTTGTCTCAAGAGAGTACATTTTCAGTTTCCTCTGGAGGCTTATTTCCCAGGTTTGGAAACTGGTCACCTAAATAAAGTCTCTATTTTTACTGCATCCCAGATTGTGGACTGCTGTTGGCATTGGATTGGTGGCAGCAGCTTTTTGTTGAGACAACTAAGTCTCAAAGAGACTTAAAACAATAGATATTGTCATAGAAACACCTGCCACATCTTAGATTTAAGATATGTACAACCGGAATCATGAAGGTCTACAAATTCCCTGCTCTAACTCTCTATTGCACTGTGTTCTGTTAATCTCTTTTAATTTAAACAACCAGATAAAACACTTCATAACACAGGTTAGTGAACAAGTCAACAATAGCTGGGGAAGGTACGTTTAAAGCATTTAATATAAGCAGTTGGGGAAAATACGTAACCTTTAGATATCCGAAAGGGCACAGAAAGCTTGTTCAAAATGGATTGTTCATCATAAAGTCAGGTTTAAGTAAACAGAGTAAATAGAGTTATAATGAAAGGCTAAGTATGATCCTGATTAACTACCCAGATACACTCTTTAAATATACCTACATATGTGTATGAAAAGACTATTATTAGCTCTCATTTATGTTAACCCAGTAGAGATGCTGTCAATGAACTGTAGTTACTAAGTAGTAATATTTTGCACCAGAAATACTAAGTGCTTGACTCATGCCTTTGAAGTTGTTTCATAAGTCAGAATAAAAATGACCCCAGGAGGGCAATCTTTTATGTCTTCTAAATGACTTTCTCTTGCCTGACCTTTTATTGTAAAAAAATCAACTAACCCTTTGTTGGAATGCTGTGCTAATTACTCAAAGGAGTTTTATGTAATCCTTTCAAATGCAAACCAACCAGAACAATCAGAATTTTCATCAAGCTATTCTACAGAGGGCACAGGATCACAGCAGAACATAACCCATGTGACTTTATAGCCTAAAGATAATTTGTGGTAAAAAGTTCTTGAACTAAAAATAATTCACAGAATAGAAAGGTCAGAAGGTGAGAAAGTGAAAGAATCAGAATTGTCAATAGAGCTATTATTAGTAGCTGTCTTGGCCTATAAATTAGCCAACTAACTTAGTTCAGAAATACTAGAGAATTTACTGCTTGTTTCTTTTTACCATCTTACAAATATTCCCTAACTTTTTTCATTCACTACTGTCATATGAATGATGCATCTGACTAGAACAAGAACAACAGGAGTCATGATTCAGGGTACATTCTGAATTTTTATAAACACTCTTACTTCCCAGAAAACTCATTCTTTCAGAATTACTTTCTATTTCCCATCTGCCTACGAGCATTGGATAATGCCAGCCAACACAGCAATTTAAATTTTCATCTGATTGTCCCGCAAATAATTTTCTCGTCTCTTCCTTATCATACAATAGCAATTAATTTTCAAAGCCTCCCAATGCAAGTGTGAAAATTCCAAATCTAAGGACAATAATGGGGTGTTTTCGGTACATGTTTTACAGAAGCTTCCTTAATATAACCTAACAGAGCTCAAGCCTGAAAATTTACAATTGTGCTTGAAGTTCCATAATCCCACTGAATTTGTTCCAAATAATTTTAAAGTAAAATTTCACATTTAGTTTTTATCCTAAATTCAAGCGCAGTGATAAATCATTAAACATCATTTAAGAACTTGATTAAATGAAAACTATAAATATTTATCAGACACCATTTAAAGGCACTGTAGTAGGGATATAAGATCCTATATCAAAGGACACTCAACAGAGTGAAAAGACAACCTACAGAATGGGAAAAACATGTGAAAACTATATAACTGATAAGGGGTTAATATCTAGACTACATAAAGAATGCCTACATCACAAAAACAACAAACTCTCTGATTAAAAATTAGACAAGGGCCGGCCGAGTGGCGCGGTGGTTAAGCGTTGGCTTGGGAAGCCAGCGGCCCGGGTTCGGTCCCACATATGAGGGCCAGTGACACTGCCCTCAAAAAAACAAACAAACAAACAAAAATCATTAGACAAAAGATTTGAATAGACATTTCTCCCAAGAAAATAGGTAAATGGCCAATAAGCACATAAAAAGATACTCAACATCATTAGTCATTAGGGAAATACAAATCAAAACCATAATGAAATATAATCTCAAAATCATCCTTTTAGAATGCCTATTCGCAAAATAAATAAATAAATAAATAAATAAATAAATAAATAAATAAATAACAAGTGTTGACAAGGATGTGGAGAAATTAGAATCCTTGTGTACTGCTGGTGGGGATATAAAATGGTATGGCTACTATGGAAAATAGTAAGGAGATTCCTCAAAACATTAAAAATAGAATTATCATATGATTCAGCAATTCTCCTTCTGGGCATGTACCCCAAAGAATTGAAAGCAAGGACTGAAACAGATATGTTTATACCCGTATTCATGGCATTATACAAACCACCACAATAGCTGAAAGGTGGAAGAAACTCAAGGGTTTCTCAAGAACACAAGTGTTTCTGGATGACCAGATAAACAAAATGATAAATACATAATATGGAATATTATTCCACCTTAAAAAAAGAAATTCTGGCACATGCTACAACACACATAAAACTTGAAGACATTATGCTGAGTGAAAAAAGCCATACACAAAAGGAAAAATACTGATTCCACTTATATGAGGTACCTAGAATAGTCAAATTCAGAGACAGAATGTAGAATGCTGGTTGCTGGGGTTTGAGGGAGTAGAGGAATGAGATGTTGATGTTTAATGGGCAAATGTTTCAGTCTCGGATAATAAAAGGTCTGGAAACACATGGTGGTAGTGGTTGCACAACAATGTGAATGTACTTAAGTGCTACACAATTGTACAATTAAAATGGTTAAAATTGTAATGAATATTTTACCACAATTGAAAATGAAAAACCAGTCCTTGTCCATATTGAGCTTAAATATAGTGGGGCTATGATTGCATATATATATATATATATATATATATATATATATATATATATATATATATATAATTAGCACCTGAATAACTATAATGCAACATAAATGAAATAATAATGACAGTAAACATTAAACACTATGGAGTTCACAGATTGCAAAGAAAATAGTTGTTTCAGGAAAGGTTTTATGGAGTATAGTGCTTGGAGTTTACCTTTGAAAGATTAATATAATTTCAATGAGTAGAGAAGTTCTCTATCCTACAGAAAGAGACCAGTATAAACAAAGCATGTATGTGGAAATCCTGGGATGTGATTTAAAAACTGTGATTCCTCCCAGAATGTTAATGTGTAGAGCACTGCTTTTCAACTTGTATACAGAATCTTGCTAAAATGTACATTCTGATTCCATAGTTCTAATGGTAGGGTACAAAATTATTCATTTCTAATAGGCTCCCAGGAAATGCCAATTTTGCTTATGTTTGCAAATATAGATTAGTCCAAGGTGAGGATTTGGAAAACTAGAAGTTTGTACATAGTTCAAAGTTAACAGAGAACCAATGGAACTCTTGTGGGTAGGGAAACCATATTATTGGAACTGTTCCCTAGAAAAATTAATCTGCTAGCCATGTGTAATGGGAAAGATAGACACGGGGGAGACAGGTTAAGGGTCAATAAGGCCAGTCAAGAGGCTATTAGTAGGAACCAGGCTAGATGTGGCGAGGCATGAAATAGGCAAGCTGGAGTGCGGGTACAAAGGGGAAGACATAGCGAGGGGATAGTGCAAAAGCAGAAGATGTATGTCTTGGCAGCTGACAAGCAGGGGAATGCATGAGGAGGAAAAGTAAAAACTTGCAGATAATATAGAGTAAGCGCACAATCAGGTTTTCCAAAGAAGCTCCAAAGTTATGCCTGTCATCCCAGCATATTTATTAATAGTGACCCATTCTACACTAAAAATGTCCAATTTGGGTGATAAATAATCTAATCACCCAAACTTTAAGCACAGGTGACTAACAGAATGTGGAGAGTTAGACTGATTTGCAGTGGGTAGTGATGGGGTGTACCACATTAATTGATTTGCAGATATTGAAACCATCATTCATTCATTCATTCATTCATTCAATATTTACCAAATGTTAACTATGTACCTACCAGGCATTATTTTAAGTGCTGAGGATATCTACATTTAAGTAAAATGACAACAACCAAAAGGCTCGTCTTCATAGAGTTTATGATCTAGCAGAGACTTACACCTTCCAGAAATGGGGTTGGAGGAGGAGGTGTAAAGGGAGCAAGTTGAAGGTGCCAGCAAAACTCATAATTGGGTCCGTATGAAACACAAATCAAGGATGAGGGATTCAAATTTGAAATGGAGGCAGATGTAGGTTTAGATATAGATATGGATCTTTCTGAAAGGATAAAACTTTGAGAGTGGGTGAAGATAGATCCAAAGAGAAGGAAGAGAGCATGTGCAGGGCCTACACTTAGGGTACAGATGTAGAAATCAAAGAGCCCATGGAGGAGCAGTCAGAGAGGTAAAAGAAGCACTAATGTATTATAGAAGCGAGGGAAGCAGGGAGGTCATGGGCCCTCCAGGTAATAATATCAAGTGTTCCGGAGAGATCAAGGAGATGAAATCTCAGACAGGTCTGATAGCCATTGCGTCAGCTTTGGGAAACCATGCATTGGGAAATTGGTCGGTAAGATGCTACATGGTATTCTACTCATGAGAAAGAGTATTAAGACTCTTAAAGAGGCCAATTTATTCTCAGATGATAACTTGATATAATAATTTATATATTTCTCATTGCCATTTTTACTATTAATAAAAATAATATTTTATGTAGTTGTTCCTAAAGGTTTGAAACAAAATAAAGCAAAATCTCTAAGCACCTCATTTTTAATCAATGGCTGGTACATAATTTTTCTCACAAGGTTACTCTGAGAATGGATTAAAATGGCACTGTGTGCTTTAAAATCTAAAGTAGCAAACAAGCCAGCAATACCCTGATTCCAAAACCAGATAAAGACATTACAAAAAATATTATAGGCCAGTATCCCTCATGAGCATAGATGCAAAAATCCTCATTAAAATATTAGCAAAGTAAATTCAGCAATACATCAAAAAGATTGTACACCATGATCAAGTGAGATTTAATCCTGAGGTGTCAGGATGGTTTCAATATCTGCAAATCAATTAATGTGATACATCACATAAAAAAAATGAAGGATAAAAAACATATGATCATGTAAATAGATGCAGGAAAAGAATTTGACAAAATCCAGCATCTATTCATGATAAAAGTCTCAGCAAAGTGGGAATAGAGGGACCATACATCAACATAATAAAGGTCATATATGACAAACCTACAGCTAACATTATACTCAATGGTGAAAAGCTTAAAGCATTTTCTTTAAGACCAGGAACATGAGAAGGATCTACTTTCAGCACTTTTATCTCACATAGTATTGGAAGTCCCAGCCATAGCAATAAGACAAGAAAAAGAAAGAAAGAAAAGTCATTCAAATTGAAAAGAAGTAAAATTGTCTGTATTTTCAGATGACATGATACTTTATAGAGAGAACCCAAAAGATTCCATCAAAAAACTACTTGAACTGATAAATGAATTCAGTAAAACAGTAGGATATAAAATTAATATTCAGAAATAGGTTGTATTTTTATACACTAATAATGAACTATCAGGAAGAGAAATTAAGGAAACAATCTAATTTACAATTATAATATATATATTATGTATATATATATATATATATATAATCTTCTAGGAATAAATTTAATCAAAGAGATAAATGACCTGTACTCAGAAAATCATGAGACACTGAAGCAAGAAATTGAAAAAGATAAAAATAAATGGAAACATAAACCACGTTCATGGATAGGAAGAGTTAATATCATTAAAATGTCGATCTACCCAAAGCAATCTATAGATTCAATGCAATCCTATGAAAATACCAATGGCGTTTTTCACAGAACTAGAAGAAATAATCCAAAAGATTATATGAAACCACAGAAGACCCTGAATAGCGACAACAATCTTGAGAAAGAAGAACAAAATTGGAGGCATCATGCTACTTGATATGAAAATATACTGCAAGTCTATAGTGATCAAAACAGCATGGTATGGCATAAAAACAGATACATAGATCAATGGAACCAAATTGAGAGCCCAGATATAAACCCACACCTACGTGGTCATTTAACCTGTGACAAAAGAGACAAAAATATTTAGTGGGGTAAAGACAGTCTCTTTAATAAGTGGTGTTGGAAAAACTGGATAGATACATGCAAAAAAAAGAAACTAGAGCACTTTCTTACACCAGATGTAAGAATAAATTCAAAATGGATTAAAAACTTCAATGTAAGACCTGAAACTCCTAGAAGAAAATATAGACAATAAACTACTTAACAGTGCTCTTAGTAATATTTTTTCTGATACACCTCCTTGGGCAAGAGAAACAAAAGAAAGAACAAATAAATGGGACTACATCAAACAAAAAACTTTTTGCACAGCAAAGGAAACCATCAACAAAATGAAAAGAAAACCTACTGAATGGGGGAAGAAATCCACCAATAATATATCTGGTATGGGGTTAATATACAAAATACATTTTAAAAAAGCTTATATAATTCAACACCAAAAAACAAACATCCCAGGTAAAAAATGGGCAGAGGACCTGAATAGACATTTCTTCAAAGAGAACATGAAAGTCAATAGACATGTGAAAAGATGCTCAATGTCAGTAATCATCAGAAAAATGCAAATTAAAACCACAATGAGGTATCAATTTACACTTGTCAAAATGGCTATCATCAATAGATCAATAAATAACAAATGTTGGCAAGGATTTGGAGAAAAGGGAACTCTCATGTACTCTTGGTGGGATTGCAAATTGATGCAGCCACTATGGTAAACAATATCAAATTACTCAAACAGCTCCTCAAAAAATTAAAAATAGAAGCATATGACTATATGACCTAGCAATCCCACTCTTGGGTATTAATCTAAAGAAATCTAAAACACTAATTGGAAAAGATATATGCATTCCTATGTTCTTGCAGCATTATTTACAGTAGCCAAGATATAGACGCAACCTAAGTGTCCATCAATAGATGAATGGATAAAGAGGTAATATATATATAATGAAATATTACTCAGCCATAAAAAAGAATGAAATCTTGCCATTTGTAACATGAGTAATGTAGAGGGGATTATGCTAGGTGAAATAAGTCAGACAGAGAAAGACAAATACCATATACTTCCACTTATATGTGAAATCTAAAAAGCAAAATAAAGAACAAACAAAATAGAAACAAACCCATAGATACAGAGAACAAACTGATGTGCCAAATGGGAGAGGGGTTAGGGGGCTGGGAGAAGCAAGGTGAAGGAATTAAGAGGTACAGATTGGTAATTACAAAATAGTCATGGGATACAAAGTATAACATAGTATAGTAATAACTATGAATGATATCAGGTGGGTACTCGACTTACCAATGGGGATCACTCTGTAAATTATATAAATGTCTAACTGCTATGCTATACACCTGAAACTAATATAATATTGAATGTCAACTGTAATAGAAAAATTTTAAAAAAATTAAAAAAGAATTGTAAGGAGTCTAAAATTGTAAGAAGATCATTAAAACCTGTACTGGAGAGTAAAATCAGGCTTGTCAGTTTAGAATATGGAGTCTAATGTAGAGGACATGCTTGGAAACACTTCCTCAGGATACAGAAGAAAAATATAAAAAATCAAAGTATGAAGAAGAAGGTGGTATATAGGGAGAAGAAAGAAAGAACAGAGACACCTGAGAATTATAGGAATTCTCAAATAGCAAGTCAGAAAAACTGGAGCATTAGAGTAAGAAATAAATGAGGGTAAAAGAACATTTTTCAGAGACGAGAGAAGAATTAGCATAATAGAAAACAATGGGAAATAGTAATAATAAAAACTTTTGGAGCAAAAAAATTTTTTTAAATGCAGTAGCAAATAAGAGTCATATTCTAGTAAAAACCCTTTAATTTTACTTTATGTCCTTTTTCTGATATGAGGAGACATTTGAGAAGAAGGAGTGAAGTCAGAAGTATGTGTGTGAACTTAAGGATACTGAGTGGAAACATACTGAGCTGTCTCTGAAAGGTAACAATGAATTTATCCAGAATTGTCAGTACTGATTTATTATGCCAATTAATTCCAGCAGCTCTGAATGACCATAGAAAAATGGTATCTCAGCCTCAAGGGACGAAATGAAATCTTAACAGAGAATTTAAATCACTCCCACCTCAGTCCCATGTGCTTCATCTCTCCTCCTTATACACACACACACACACACACACACACACACACACACACACACACACAAACACACACACATATACACAGAACCACTAACACACCACTTGCTGAGGGTGAGAATGCATCTTATTTGTAATACTTTTAGGGCTCTACAATAGCAGGATTGAAAATCCTACACTTAGGAAGGTATCTCATTACCTTCTGTGTTTATAATGCAGAACTTTTTTTGTTTTTCCCTTGTCCTGAACCCAGGGGTTGGAGCTGGGAGCATTTTTGTTTACTCAGCAGAAGAAAACAGAAATTGATTGAATAGGTAAATCAGTAATAATGTATCTCAAACCAAATGAACAAAGTCCTGTTATTAAAACCAAAGTCCTGCTATTCAGTACAATTTCGGTAGGAATGTTTGATGACCTCCTAGTGGCTAAATGACTACTTGTACAGGTCTGGAACAATACTTGTTGGTTATTGTTTGTCCACTGAAGCAATTGAGCAAATCTTTATTTCAGAGGGGTGGGAAGCCAGTGTCTGACTGTAGGCTGCTATGGGGGTTCTCCTGACTTTCCTTGGCTATCATACTTGGAATTTATGGATCCCATGGTGTCCAAAGGTAGGTAGGTGGTTAAACTTAAAATCGGGGAAGCACGCATGCATGGGTTAGCATGGCATTCCAAGCCCTCTACACTGTAGCTCAGACTGCCAGGCTTAGCTTAGCCCCCAGGATGAGACCAAGCCACCACCACCGCCACCCGCTGAGCTCCGTGCCCTAAATATACTACACACATTCCAACTCCTGCACCTTTGCTACTCTTCATGCTCTTGCTCCTTCTTCATACTGGCCTAAATCTCACCTTTCAAGGCCTACCTCCCCTATTACACCTTTATCCCTGACTGATGTTCTAAGGAATAATTCCATTCCCTGAAAACCCATGTTTATTATTAGAAACATGCATGGACACTTAGTGTATGTTATGCCCGATTGTCATTTATTTGCACCATTCCCCAGCTGGACTGTAAAAGTAAATCTTTTACAGAGTTCCTTTATAGAGTTCCTATGAGAATGAAATAAGATGATATTTATATTAAAGTACCTTGTAAAATAGTCCAAATTAAATCTATGCCCTATAGTACTTTTTTTCTGACATTTCCAGAATTTTTCATAAAAGCTGTATAACAATATTTAAAAGGTAGTAAATCGGGTCACTTTACAATCAGGTTGGGATTGGGTAGGTTATAATCATTACAGAATGAAAATTATACTCTCATATTTGCTTAGGTAACTCACCTCCCTCATTAACATAACCTTCACCTCTGACTTGACATTTAATAGAATTTAGAAGGGTAGAAGTTTTGAAGTTTGTTTTCTCTTTGTATATTGTGACATTTGATAACCTGTTCTCTCACTGGGAAGGCATAAGAAAGACACTCTTTATACTGAAAATAAATAGATGGTACAAAAGTAGAAATGGATATAGATACTCGGATAGATTAAGTTTTAACAGCTTAGAAGGTAGATAACATTACCATCCTCTTTTTCTAGATAACAATGTGAAGGACCAAATGGTTTAGTAACTTGCCCAAGGTCACAGCTGGTAGATAGCTGGGACTGAAACCAGGCATTTTGATCCCAGAGTTCACACATTTCATCATTTTCCTGTGACAGTCTTTACATCAGCAGGGGTAGGAGCACAGAGTTGGGCAAGATCCAATTCCATTTAATTTAAGCACCACTTATTGGGCCTTTACTAAATGCCAGAATCTATGCTAAGTGCTAAGCATGAAAAATGAATATGCTAAGATCCCTGCACTCGGACAATATTGTCAAACAATTCACAGACACACATAACTCTTATTCTTTATGATACATGTAATAATAAATGTATGCAAGGCAGATAAGATGTGCTCCTTAACAAACAGATGTTTCATAGTTTGGCTTATTTGCTTTACCTAAAATGTGGAGAATACCCTTATCACACATATATGCGCATGCGTACACACACACACACACACACACACAAATTCAAGTTTATCCAGTCGGCATAGACATTTCCTTTATTTGCTGGATGCTCTGTTAGGAAAGACTATGTACAAACCTCAGCACTGTGTCTGCCTAGACTGGAAGCAAGACATTCAACCAGGACAGGCAGGAGGCACGAAAGGGTCAGATAAACAGATAAATGAGAATATAATGGTGTGAGTGCTATAATAGAAGAACAAAGTTCCAGAGAAGATATTTGAACTAGATTTTGAAGAATGAACAGACCCCTGACAAGCAAAAGAGGGAGGTGGTGGGTGGGGCTCAAGGGCTTTCCAAGCAGAGGGGAACCTACAAGCTGCAGCTGGCGAAAGGCAGGCGAGCTCTGGGTAAGGAGGAGCCTCAGTGTGGCCAGAGCATAAAGCACACAGCAGGGATGCAACAAAGGGTAAAAGAATCGGATTGGGTCCAGATAGCGAATGGTCTTAAAGGCTCAGCTCAGAATTGTAGACATAATTACATAGGCAATGAAGTAGCAACACATCCTAGAACCAAAAATAGTAATGACTTTTTTTTCTAATTTTAGATCATCTCTATGAGTATAGGAATATTAAGTTCTGAAGAATGTGTATTTCAAGTGGGGACAAAAAGTGTCCTCTGATAAAATGTTTGGGAGATGCCAAATACTGTATTACCTTACCAGAGTCTTACAATTTACATTAATATAAAAATACGAAAGGCTTTGGCCAGTTGGGCAGTAAGGAAGCTGGTTTAACTTTGTTTAATCCTGCCTTTGTTAAATATAATCATCGCACTTTTCTGATTTCCCTCTCCCACAAACACCTATTAAACACCTCACAGCTGACCTATGTTAATATTCAATATGGGTGTGACTGAGGAATAGCTTATACATATGGTTTACATACTGTTTCTTCAGAAAAGCACTCATGAGAGAACACTCATAGAATTATAAAAATTATAATGCCTTGATTATATGCTATGGAGGATCTCCTTTAAATTTTTCTCAGATGTTTTCAGTATTATTTTTGTAACATATAAGACATTTATTTCTCAAAATGGTTTTATAAAATGATCCCTCAAAGTCAAAATAGTATCTCATAATTTCCCACAGCTGTCCCCCTCTAGGGCTCATCCTTTCAGTTTCCTATATAGAGAGAATTGACGTGTTTATGGCCACAGAGGATGGTGGTGGTCACACCAAGCTCCATACGCGTGCAGCTCTTCCCAGCCCCAGTGCAAAAGCAGGAGACCAGGCCGCATGGCAGAATCTTAAACATAGCCTGTCATACCTTATGGGTACCAAGTCATGTGGAATAGAACACTCAGAGTGGAATTATCTGAACATCTGGGTTCTCTTGGGTAATTGTAGGTCATTTCCCCTGCATTTTCATTTTTATTTCTTCTGAGCAAATTATGTCTTGTGTTAAACTAACCCAGTAATAAAAAGTATGCCCATGCTCCTTGGGGTCCCAGGGCTTTCTCAGAGCAGGCTCTGGCTCACACAGCCCCTCTCTTCCCTCAGCTAACTCCTGAAGTGTTACTTCTCCGGCCATCCTCCCTCGACTGGGCAGGTCACCGCTGTCAACCCTTGGAATACCATTTATCTTTTCACACTTAGCATTGACACCAGCTCTGATTTTAAGTTTATCTATGTGGTTATTTGTTTAGTGTTGGTCTTTTCAGTAGCCTAAAAGGGTCAGAGCTCTGTTTCTGTTTGGTGATGTAGTGCAGCATCTAAAACACAGATGTTAAATCAACATGGATTAAATAACACTAAAAATTCATAATTTAAGAGAGCAATGCAGTGAGACTCTCCATACATTTTCTACAGCCTAGGTTTCATTTCTATAATTTAAGCTATTTTACAACTGAAATTATAGAGAAATGTTATTCCATTGATACCTTTTTTGATAGAATAGCTTTATTTGCCTAATTATAAATAAATATTAGCTATCAATATTACTATTAGAATTGGAATAACTTACCCTTACCTGCCTTTAATTTTATTCCATGATGTCTAGCTTTTTGGTAATACTTTCTCTGTAGGTGTAACATAATTCTTCACACTGGCATTTATATACTTCAAGTATGTTAGCCTCATGTCGTCCATTCACTATCACTTAAGCCCACTACACATAAATCACTCTCCCCAATTCCTTTTATTATTCCTGTGGATCATTCCAGACCTCTTTCAATTTATCAGTCCTGTTGTGGCATTGGAACATTAAACCTAAGACAGTGCTCGGTGTGGTGAGACCGCATGGGGCTGGGCTGGGCTGGTGGGTGACGTCTAGTTGGATCTTCCATTATAAGAACAAAAAAAGAAATCCAGGAAATCAAACTTCCAGACCACATTTAGATCCCTTCACAAGACACTTAGTGTTTCTCCTACACCTCCCTTTGGCTGTCCCACAGTAAGCCACTGGGTAGCGAACGTTTCCTCTGAGGTGGGGCTCCCGAAGAATACCACACATGGAGAGGGACTGGCAATGGCCATAGAAATCGCACGCCGTTAGTGTTTCATTTGAAAAACAAAACTGCACACCGTCTTTGTAGTCCCCCGCACCATCCCTCTCGCCTGGTACCTTTGTCTTCTGTGAGTTTGTTTTCCTACCAGATTTCTTCCAATGAGGGTGGGGGGTGCCAGTTGGACAGCTAAATGTATACAGCAGGCAGTTTGTTCAAGGACACGCCGTTACATGATTAATTTGACCTGACGGACCAAGACAACAGAGAGGCTGGAATTCAAATGTTGACTGTGTGGTTTTATTTAATGTGTCACCTGCAAGATAAATTAGCGCTGGGAGAGCAGCTTGGCTGGCTAGCCCAGCTCCAAGGCAAAGATGATAAAGGCCCTATGTACAGCGTCCTGCACGAGGCAGTCCAACCCCAGACCATCTTCAGATGAAAGGAAGAGTGCGATTGCCTCACACACAAACACTGTGACTCCACAAACCAGTAATTACCACTAGACAGCCCTTCCTCCAGCTTTCATCCTTGTTGTTTACCACTTAGCAATGATTGCAGGGAAATACATCTCTTCGGTTTTCTAAGCCATTGGTTAAAGGATTGTAGTATCATCAGCCAAGCCAAGAATCAGGGAGGCCAACTATTAAATCGAATCACATCAAACCACTCAGCATGGCCTGTTAAACACTGACCAATCGATACTTTAATGCCCTTGAAGTATGCGGAATCCACTGGCCCAAGAAGGCAAGTGCTTTTGAATCAAATGATTTAATATTAATAAGCAGCAAAGAACTATAAAAGTTTACCAGTAAATAACACAATAAACAAACCTGTAAGTATAATAGCACAATAGTGAGCACAAAAACAGATGTTGGAATATCCTGATTTGAATTGTAGAATAAGAACTCAAAATATGAAGGATTGGAACTGTCATCTATTACAGGGAGGCAGTCCTCAAGGTCTGTGCTCCTTTCATATGCTGCCCTCTCCCTAATCCTCACCCCAGCCACCCCCACCCCCAAAGAGCTGCTGTGCTGAGGGAAGGGGAGTTAGTTAACTGGGCCCATGGCTCCATAGAAAGACCAAGAAGCTGAACTGTAGCCAAGGGTATGTGACTTATACATCCACAGAGTCGCAAATTAGGATCGTTTTTGAGAAGAAAAAAAAGGCAAATGCTTATTTGGTACAGCTGCTCTGAGCCATGAGCTCAAGAGTGAAATTGTTCAGAAGTTAGGAGAGCAGAACCCAGAGAAACTTGCAACTGTGTGGAAAAGAGTATCCACCTGGAATGGTCAAAAATGGTGACCGGAGTTTGACCTGGTTTACAGCAGAAATAAGGAGGAACTAGAGAGAATTTTAAAATTTATGATAAACGTA
Organism: Aselliscus stoliczkanus; assembly: GCA_033961575.1. Classification (NCBI taxonomy): domain Eukaryota; kingdom Metazoa; phylum Chordata; class Mammalia; order Chiroptera; family Hipposideridae; genus Aselliscus; species Aselliscus stoliczkanus. The sequence goes on along the minus strand of CM066727.1, from coordinate 98,659,993 downwards.
TTTTGAGTCAGATTGAGTAATAAAACTGAATTTGCAATTATTTCCTTGCTGGCATTTATTTATTCACTCATCAATTCATTATTTATTCAGCTGTTATATTTATATCAGCTGAATTCAACTGTGTGCAAGCAGTAAGCAGCGTGCCTTTCTTTTTCAACATTTGGCCTTAAAACCTTCTTGGTTAACCATTTCTTCTTCATTCTTCCAAAGAACTCTGAAGTGCCACAGTTCTTCAGATCGCACAGCTGACTAAAAGGCATATGCACCACTATGTTCACTGCAGCTTTATTTACAATAGCCAAGGTATGGATATCCATCAATAGACAGCTGGATATTGAAAAGGTGGTACATATATACAATGAAATATTACTCAACCATAAAAAAAGAATGAAATTTTTCCATCTGCAACAACATGGATGGACCTAGAGGGAAAGATACTGAGTGGAGTAAGTCAGACAGAGAAAGACAAGTGCCATAAGATCTCACTTATATGTGGAATCTAAAAGACAAAGTAAGTGAACAAGCAAAACAGAAACAAATGCATAGATACAAAAAAACCAAAATGACGGTTGCTAGATGGGAAAGGAGTTAGGGGGATGGGTAAAAAAAGGCGAAAGGGATTAAGCCATATAAATTGCCAGCTATAAAAATACTCACAGGGATGTAAAGTACAGCAGAGAGAATATAATCAATAATATTGTAATAACTAAACATGGTGCCAGAAGGGTGCTAGACTTAGTGGGGTGATCACTTTGTAAAGTATATAAATATCTAATCATGAATCACTATGTTATACATCTAAACTAATATAATATTGTATATCAACTGTAATTGAAAAATATATTTAAAATTTTTTTTTAAAGTATCTGGCCACCTTTGGTCATAAGAATGATCTCATTTTAGTGACTGAAATGTCATCGACTGTAATAATAAAAAGCTTCAGATTTATGATGAAAGCTTTTCTGTTTTCCGGCCTCGCTCTTCAGCCTTCCCCTCACCTTCCCGACCTGGCTCTCATTAGATCACCCAGGTCTCCTCAGGAGTCACTCTAGGCAGGGAAGGGACCTGAGGTCAGGACAAGAAAAGATCTTATGTGCCGAGCTAGCTGGTCAGAGATCCACCTCGGTGACCTCTGGATGGGACAGGTTCCCAATGCTGATTCTTTTCCAACGAAGTCACATTGCTGGAATTCTTTCCAGCTCTGGTAGTCTGGTGGCCTACCCCCTCTGTTGCAATCAATAGCCCTACAGGCGGTTCTCATGGTGGCTTCCTGTGTTAGACCCATGTCCACCCCAGGGCAAGGGACCTGTGCCCACTGCCATCAGTGGAAAAAGAATTCCCGCCCATGCCTCCCTCTTTTTGTTCTACTATTGTGGTGGGCAGTTCAGGGCACAGCCTTTTGCCTTTTGCTTTCCTAGAAAGGAATTTGGCACCATTTTCTGGGACCTTTTGTCTTTTGCTTTCCCAGAAAGGAATTTGGCACCATTTTCTGGGATCTCGAAAGTCCAAAGAATAAAGGTCATCCACTGAGGTCCTACAGGCCCCATATTTGACCCCAGAGAGAGTGGTGCACAGCATATCAACCAGTCTGCCATTCACAGGCTGCCTTCCTTACTCTTCAATTTCAACACTTTTGAAATTTTGGGATGGGTAATGGGCTGAAAACAGGACAGGATTTTTACTACCCTGTTTGGGAATCCTGCATAGGCCTTCTGGTATGTTGGTTTGGAATTGGGGCAAGGAGTGGAGGGAACTGGGTGATGTCCACAGCAGGGAATCTCAGCTGACACTAAACTGGTCCTGTTTATCACAGGGTTACAATTAACAGACATGTTAACCAGTACCTGTTTTGTGCTGGGCTCTTTTCCAGGTGCTGGAGCTACAGAATGAAAAGACATGGTCACCTATCTCTAGGAGCGCATGGTGGGAGCACCGCTCTCTCGTCCACACTCTGTGTTCACGTGGTCTTTGCTGTCTAAACACAGGAGTGGGTCCTGAGCCATGATTCTGGGAATGGGGGAAGCACGAGTGTGAGGAGTCTGACAGAGTTAGAGGTTAAATGGTGTGTTCCTGCAAGGCTGGCTGGGACGGCAACATAATTTCTCATCCCCAACCAAGAGCGATGCCAAAATCAGGAGGTGGGCAGAGCCAACTGGAATTGAAAGTCAGTATATAAGAAGCCACAAAAGAAATATGTGGGGTTGCAGAACAGTAGCAACTGGAAATAAATGTCAAGGCTGAAGTCCTAAGAACTGAAAGAAAATTGAGCATAAATGGCTGGGTTTGGAGAAATCAAGGGCAATTGGCCAGAAGAGGCCATTGTTTGTGGCTAGCCCTGACTTGCCAGCAGAGGCACAATACCAGTGGGTTGGCAGAGCTCAGGGGCAGGTTATCAGCACGGGGCTAAGGCTTGTAGGAGGAACTCTGTATAGGTTTGGAGGCGCTCCTTAGCCTTTGTGGGTGTTACTGGAAGCCCATAGGGATGGGGTACAGGCTGAGCACCCCCATGGGGGAAGCTGTTTAAGAATATGCAGAGGCTTCGATCCTAGTGAGATTCCTGCTTCCCTCTGGGTCAGCTTATTGAAGTGCCACCCTATCTCAGAGCTGAGAAATTACATTCTTCTAGGGCCTCATCATGATGTGTTTCCTCTGAACTCTTATAGGAGTTTGGAAATTAGTAACATGCTGCCCTGCATTGTCGATTTACCTTTGTAGACACACCCTGTCTTTTGACTTGCTGAAGCATAAGGACCTAAATAATTTAGTTGGTTCTCTGCCCTGCAGCCTGGCAGCTGTGCCAGTGTTACTCACGTTGGCAGGCTGGGATCTGCCACAGCCTCTGAGATCAAGCCTCAGATCGATGGCCTTCTGGCAGACAGCTAGCACTATGTCCGTCTTGGTACTGGTGATTTTGGTGTCTCCAGCTCCCAGTACTTTGCTGACTCTTCACATTTGTGCCTCATACATCAGTCATTCAAAGGGGAGAGAGTCTGCTAAGATAATACGGGCTACAGGAGGTATATATGTATAACGGGTGTAGAAGAAAAAATGACCCCACTGGCTAAACGTTTCTGGAATGGAAAGGGGTCATTTTTCCCCTCACCTGAGTGGGCTGCAGAAAAAATTATGATGGAACAATACTGAGGAACTTTCTGGTGAAGGAGACAGGGTGGTGAGCAGAGCGAAGGAAGGCATGGATTCCTGCCCTCCATCACCTACCGTCTTCAGCTCTTTATTTTCTTATTATGCTTTAATTAAATGGGCTTCCAAATCTTTTACACATTGTAAACAACAGAGACCAATAAAAGAAAACACTCCATTCATTCACATGGGAAATTAGTCAGTCTCTGATATTTAAGTCATATGTTCACATTTAATTACTGATAGGTATATAAATAAAAGTTGAAAATTTATTTCCATTAAATTTATATTACGTGGTCTACCAATCGTGTGGATTGCAATTAAAATCAATTTCTTATATTAATTTCATTTTACTTATCTTCATTTATATTGTTCAAGTATAACATAACCTGGCATTAATGCTTAGGAAGTAAGAATGCCCTGTAACTTTGATCTCAGTATCTTCACAAGTCTGGAAATAATTCAAAAGAATTTTAAAAGTTACACTAAGATCTGACTTCTTTCCTTGTCCTATTTAAAAAGATCAATTGAAGAAAGAGAAACAAGAATGTCTCACCCCTCCTTTGTACAAAGATAAAATAAAGGTATGGAGATCACTTGCAGCAGCAGCTATTACACCATGAATGGAGCCTATGAAACAGAATAGAAGAAAAGATGTTGGGGGCTGAAAAAGGAAAACCCTCAGAAATATCTGTAAAAAGTATGTCTTCAGCATTTACTTTATGAGCAGCACATTACAAGCTTTTATTAAGAAATCCAAAAGAAAAAGAAGACACAATCCCCATATTTCATTATTTTATAAAAGATAGAATTGCTGAGCTGAAATTTATTTCCGATATCAGAACCAAAGAGCAGCCCCAGCACTTCCACCAGAATGACTGGCAGGGATCAATGGCTGTAAAATCTGTTTTACTAGCAGCCTTGTGTTTTAATAGAATTTTACCTTTTTTACCCAGTGTTCTTGTCCTCCTGACTTAGTTTGTTAGAACAAGTCAAGGATTCCAAGAGGGCACCAGTTCTTGCAATCCCTTGTAGCAACACGAGCCTTGTTCTATTTTACAATGGCCAGTGGCACTTGGATAGCCAACCTTTTTATAGATTTATATCATTTGTCACAAAACAGAAAAATAAAGATGGATCAATGCAAATCTATCAGCATCATTGGAGGTACACAATTTGTTCATACCCGGGATGCTGTGCTTCAGTATGAGCAAGGTATTGTTTCTGTTGTAGGCCATTTAAGGAATAATCAAGGCTAAATCATACAACTTTAGCTCTGGTCAGTATCATGCTGGTGGCTAGGAAATCCTATATACCACCAAAATGCAAGAGATCTTTTCATTTTGCATACTGGGCCAGGAGGAAAACAATTCTAAGTTCATTGGAAAGCTGTGTCCCTTTTCTACTTCTAGATGAGTAGACAGAGAGCATTTTCAGGTTCCATTTCATAGACTAGTCCCTGCGTCGATATTTCTTTTCCAGGAAATATTGATCTTGAATTGTCTTAACCACTCAGCAGGTTCCTTTTTAAATTTGTGTGTGTGTTTGCGTATGTGTCACAGAAAAATAGAAATTCACCCCTCTCAGTGACTAGAAAACAACAGAATCTGGGTTACAGTAAAAACATAACAAGGAAACTACATTAATTATTAAGAAAATTAAAGAATGCACTACTTTATTTTAAAACAAATGATTATATCTTAAGAAATGGAAAACAACTTAGATAAATTTTAACATTGCTATTGCTTGCTCCAGGTAAAGAAAATCAGAGCAAACAACATTCACATTTGGCAAAACAAAACCACAACTATAAACGCATCAAAATAAGCAGGTCAGATGTCACCAGCTTTGTCTTTCAACATGCACTGTATCTACCAAAATCTGGACTGATTGAAATGTGTGCAATTTATTTTTGAATCAGATTCAAGGTTTTGTTTTGTTTTGCAAGCTGGAACATAACTGTAAATCAATGTTGCAAGAGCAGTGTCCTTAATAAGATAAATGCTGAGTACATACAGAATTGATACACAGGCCAAGCACACCCTATGTTACTTTATCACATAATACGGAAACATTTTTTGATACATCTAGGAAGCTTATTATGGGTGCGACAGAATCAATTACAAATGACCTTTAGCTGGACTTTCCAAATGATGGAACAGAGAGCGTTTTGATAAAGATGCCCAGGACAACTCAGAAAATCAGCAGGAAGCAGAGACCATATGTTGTCCATTTGGGATCAATATTTACTCCTCACATCATCACCAACACTTCTATCCTGAATGGGGCTCTAAACTATAGGAACCCCTCAGTGAGGCTGCCAGCGGCCTTTCAGAGCACCATCTACCTATAATGTGGGAGGGACCTCTTGGCAGAACACTAAAGAAAAATCCTCAATATGCATACGATATTCCGGAAAGTACCCAGCCAACTGTACGATGACTATCTCCTGAAAAATCTTCATACGATAATAGCCTAGAATACTATTGCTCTAAGGGGCTTTAGCAGTACTGTTCCACTAGACAGGTTTGCAGGGTGGGCCAGCTCTGGCATAATGTCAATGAGCATGGTATGCACTTGATATTGCTGTGGGAATTCTTTCCTCAACTTCTTTGTTTCGCAAGTGGATAATGACAGAGAAGTAGAGTTACTTGTGATTATATAGACATCCCTATAGGTCAGTAGTCTAATTCACATGTATTAATTAGAAAATTAAAATACACACAGGACCCCTAAGCATCCTGTGATATGCTTTGCACCTCTCCCTTCGTTTTCCTGCAATCCAGCCATGTCTGACTCTGTGTGTTCTTTGCTCAACGTTCATACCCAGTGACCCACACCAAGCAGGCTGGAACTGTGGACAGGAAATCATTATATGGAGTAAAAAGACTAGTAGTGCCTTTGGAGGTGAAGGGCACCATGCTCATTTCGCTGTATCATCATATTTGGTCTGATGTGGTGGAATGAACGCAGACATTGAGTTTTGCATTTATTTAGCCACATCATTGTATTCTGCCTTATTAAGAAGAGAAATTAAGTCTTAAAAGCACCAAATCTGGAGCTGGCCGAGTGGTGTAGTGGTTAAGAGCTGGCTTGGGAAGCCAGCGGCCCCGGTTCGGGTCCCACATATGGGGGCCAGTGACACTACCCTCAAAAAAAAAAAAGTACCAAATCTGTACTGGCAGAAACACTTATTTTGAGTATGGATTGGGAGTCTAACCTTATAAACCTCACGTGGGTCACCTTTTGACTAACTTCCATTTAAATTTTGCTGGCATAAGAAATATAGGATAGAGTCCCAAGTAAACAAAACATAGAAATCATGCTTTGTTGAGTTATTGCAAAGCCCTTTGTCTCTGACTTGTAAGGTACAATATGGCAGAGGCTCTTGGCAGATACCTAAGAGCTTTTATAACTGATGTTGAGATCAGCTGGGACAAAGGCCCATTTGTTGAGTTCCAGCTTCAGACGCTGGCCTGGCTTTTCAGAGGTAAACCATAAGTGTTTGCTCTTGGATACGGATAAGAGTTTCTCAAAAAATTGATTTACCCATGCTTGCGCAAGGCCCTGCTGCACATAATGAAACATTTGCTTACCTGACACATAAACAAATTTAAAACACAGTAGCAGCATGTGTTGGAAAGAGAGGCAACCCTAGGGACAGGGTATTCCTGGGAAGCAGTATTATTTGCTAAAACCCAGATTTGATTAAGCATTTGAAGATGAAGCGATGAATAAATTAGCATCTCTACAAAAGCTTCCAGGGGACTATGGATAGCAAAGGCAGCGTGGTGGGGTGAGGGTGGGTGTGGCGGGGGCTGTCCATGGGCTTTGGAACCTGAAGACAGCTCTGACTTTTGGTGCTTGGACACATTTCTTCTTTTTTTTTTTTGAGGGCAATGTCACTGGCCCTCGCATGTGGGACCGAACCGGGACCGCTGGCGTCCCAAACCAGCGCTTAACCACCGCGCCATTCGGCTGGCTCATGGACACATTTCTTAAAGTCCCTAAACCTCAGTTTTCTTTTCAGGCGTGGGACTATCTACCTGCCTTGAATATCTACCTTCGTCTTGTTTAGGTGGTCTGAAAGTACCTTGTCAACTGTGAAGCTCTACACCAGTGAGAATACTAATAAAATAATAACATATTGGGTTGTTGGAAAAATCATGACACATTTGCAACAGATGGCACTAGTTCATTTTTGGAAGTACTAGAGTCACTCACATCTATGTTATTACTGTGTCATTTGACAGCTTCTAGCTTCATTCTAAAAAAAACATTGAGGGTTGGCCGAGTGGCTCAGTTGGTTAAGAGCTTGCTCAAAAGTGCGAGCTGAGCTCTGAGCAACAGCAGTTCGATGCCCAGCCCGAGCTGAGCAGCTGCTGAGCTGCCAACAGGTGGCAGGATGGCTCAGTTAAAAAAAGAAAAATAGTAAAAAATATAAAATAAAATAAATTAAAAAAACATTGAACAATTTGGTTGAGTTTTGAAGATTTTACAACATGTTGAAAATGGAAGACCAAACTGTGAATTTTTGCCATATTTTACTGTTTTACTTCCATAAAGGGAAGAATGCAACTCAAGCTTGTGAAAAGTTGCATAAAGTTTACAGTGACAATGCTCTACAAGAATGTCAGTGCCAACGATGGTTCACGAAATTCCGTGCTGGTAATTTTGATCTCAAGGACACTCCTCGGTCAGGGAGGCCCACCGAAGTTGATGATGACAAAATACAGGCATTGATTGAGTCAAACCCATGTTACACGACATGAGAGATTGCAGAAACATTGAACATCCATCATTCAAAGGTTCACGACCACCTGAAGAAGCTGGGATACGTAAGCAAGCTTGATATTTAGGTTCCACATGAACTCGAGAGGTTCATTTAACGGCGCATATAAACATCTGCAGTATGCTCATTAAACGTTGACTGAACTGGTGATGAGAAGTGGATTGTTAACAACAATGTCATGTGCATACAGTCTTGGTCCCGATGTGATGATTCTCCTCAAAAGACATTCATCAGAGGAAGGTTATGCTCTCAGTGTGGTGGGATTTTAAAAGTGTGTTTTTCGAGCTCCTACCAAGGAACCAAACAATCAATTCGAATGTGTACTGTCAGCAATTGGACAGTTTGAATGAATCCATCATCCAGAAACATCCAGAGCTTGTTAATTGTAAAGGAATTGCGTTCCATTGTGAAAATGGAAGACTACACTCAAGTCTGATCACCCATCAAAAATTATTGGAACTTGGATGGGATGTGTTGCCACATACTCGCCTGACCTTGCACCGTCAGACATCCACTTGTTTCACTCTCTTCAGAACTCCTTGTGTGGTATGACGTTCAATTCAGACGAGGCTGTAAATCAGCACCTTGTTCAGTTTTTTGCAAATAAAGACAGGTCCTTCTATGAACGAGGAATTACAAAGCTCACTGAAAGATGGCAAAAGGTTATAGAACAAAATGGGCAATATATCATTGATTGATCTTTGTTCTTTATATAAATAGATGACTTTTAAAAAATAGACAAAATACATCATGACTTTTCCAACAACCCAATAGTAATCACTATCAACGTAACAATCTCAAGTAATGTTTAATACTCTGTTCCACATGCTAACCTAAGGGCTTTCCATTAATTACATCATTAATGGTTGTATGCTATTTTTACCCTCAAGATTGTACAGAATAGGAAACTGTGAAGGTTAAGTAGGTTGAATAACTTGACCAAGGTCTTTTTGGCACCCATATTTGTGCCTTAACTTCCACACTGAATTGCCTTCCTTATTATAACCATTGTGGATGCTAACCGAATTGATTTAGGGGTGATTTCTGTGTTTCCACATATTCCATTAAAGCGATCTTTCTTGTCTAATCCAACCACTGGCGCAACATCACTTCACACATGTTTTCTATATGCAGCACTCTCATAAAGGTATAAGGACATAATCAGCAAAAGAGAAAATTAGGAATATTAGTCCAGAGTGACAGAACTTACATACAGAGGAAAAGCTGTGGAACATTTTAAATGCAATATAAAAATCAGTACAAAATTACATAGGCTGAATTGTCTATATTTAAATCTTAAAGAATGGAGAAAGAAAATAATTATTGCAATCACACAATCCTAGGAATGCCTTAATTTTTATGACCAGTTGTCCATTTTTAAAAATTCTTTTCTTTTACTAGGAAAGACTTAATCCCTGGAATAACTGTCCTATGAGTTGGTCTCCAGGCCTATGAGGTTTCTAGAACTGCACTGTCCAATACAGTAGCCACTAGCTACATGCAACTATTTAAATTATATGTAAATTAATTAAAATACAATTTAAAAAATGTAGTTCCTCCATTACACTACCCACATACCAAACACCGATCAGCCATATGTGGCTAGTAACTATCATACTGGACAATGCAGAGATGTTTCAATCATTGCAGAAAGTCCCATTGGGCACCAGTGCTCAAGAACATAAAATCAGTAAGTATCCTCTCCTTCTGCCTCAGTCTGGTAGGACCTAGGGGGCTTTCAAGTTACATGTGCAGTCACACTATGAGGTCTGCAGTGATATTCAGAGTGAAACTCTTGAAATAGGTGGGACTTATTGTTGATCAACAGGATATAACATTGGAGAATTCTCTTAACCCAAATATTTCATGCTCTCTGGTAAGTAAAGCACGGGACTTGGGAGTGACATGTTCACTAGTGCATTTCACCCACACAGAGGCCAGAGCAGTCAGAGGGGTTCAGAGAGGGCTTTTTAGAAGGATGACATGGCCCGAACAAAGACATGGAATTTTGAAAGGCCTTCTGACCTGGTCATGGTGTAAGGTGATTTCAGAGTGACAGAGTCCCAAGTTGAGACAACAGCAGAAAATGGGGTTGAAGGTTAAAACTAGGTTCAGACTGTAATGGGCCTTGTATTCCCTAAAATATTTTAATATTATCTGGTAGGTGGCAGGGAGCCTTCAGAAGTCTTCAAGCTGTGCAGTGTTATGATTGGCATAGATTTGTTTTTCAGGAAAATAATTATTGAAGAGGTGAGGAGGGTGTGTTAGGTTACAGATTGAGAAACAGCTTCCAAATTTTTCCTTGCTAGTGAAAATTATTGTTGTATCCTAAAATTATTATTGTGTCCTAATCATCAATCATAATACCTCATAGTTCAAAATGAGAATGATTTTACAGATAATTTCTTGACATTAAACAATCTTGACAGGAAAAGGACAAATTAGTGCTCTGTTGAATATGTACTGGTATAATAGATTATTAATATGGCCTGAAACATTCAGCTATCTGCTGAATAAATGAAAAAGATTTGAAAAGCAGCTGAAATCTATTTTGGGTTAATATATTTATAGTATTTATCATGCTATAATTAATGCTATAATTTATAATTAATTGGTTTCATAAGATTATGAAATAAAAGGATTGAGATAATGGACAATCATCAGGCTGGAAATAAAATGGGAAGATGGATGAAATGTGGGATGAGAAGAGATGAGAAATGAGCTAAAGCACCCTTACTGTGCCAGTGTTTGGTTCATCTTGGAAAAAGATTTGGTAAAATGAGTGACAGACTCTCCCCTCAATTTTTCCCATTAAACTAATTCAGTCCTAAGGTAATTGTCAAAATATGCTGAGAACCAGTTCTCCCGATCACACCTCCGCCAGGACTGTGCCTTATGGATTGTGAATCATCGTGTCCAGCCCTAGATAGGTTCTAGTTCCATAACTAGGAGTAAGCCACCACTTTTCTTAATCAATAAGGTACTGGAGGTCCTGACCTAATAAGGAAGAAAGAGATATGTATACTCAGGCCTAAAATATTTAGTATGAAGTACATATGAACACCAAACAAGTCGATCTGACATTTTCTCAAAGGTTCGGATGAACCACCTTTTCCAAGAAAGGGGAGCGAGCAGCCTCCAGGGAATCTATAGTCCTTCCCCTCATGACTCTTTGTTCACCTATTCATCAGATGGGCCCTAGGGCCAGCAGCTGGACCCTGTTGGCCTCCCTGAAATTCACCCTCAGCCTGCAACTCTGTTTCAGAAAAGTATATCGGAAAATGGAAATATTGTATCCTCAGTGTGTGTTCTGTTATTCTGTCCCATGTTTGGTATACAATTAATTTTAGATTTATGTATATGCAACTAAAAGCCTAATTATCTTTAATGACTATCTCAGAAGCTGTTGAAAAGCAAGGAAAAAAGAAGGGGGACATCTGCTTCTACCATGCTGAAATAACTAGTGTTGGATTTGTAATCCCATTGTAAACAATAGAAAGTTGCACAAGATGTAAAAATAATTGTTTCACCCATTTTAAAGGACATAGCATAGGACTGTGATCCTCAAGAGAGGGAAAATAGATAAGGTGAGCCCTATAATCACCCCAGCTTTCTGCCTGGAAGCACTTTCTGAATTTGAAGCGCAGAGAAGGGGACTCCAGCAAAACACAATAGTCATTAAATCAAGAAGACAGAGGTAAGAATTCAGGGAAAGCTGAAATGACTGCAATTTGCAGAACAGAGAGTCAGAGAGAAGGGAGTTATGCAGACAAAAAGCTACAGAAATCTGCATAGGGTCTCCTTGAGTCTGCTGCTAAATCCTAACTGGGATGCATAGGAAGAAACCCCACGAGGCCAGGAAAGAACAACCAGGAAGCTATACACATTGAGTGACAATTTTCCATTGGTCTCTCAAATTTCTGGATACCTTGCAACCAGAGGCACTGACTCCATTTAGTCTGGACTGTTTCTTTTCCATAATTGTTTGTCAAACAAACAGCCTTGGAAGATGGAGCTGGTGTCTTCTTCAGGAGCAAAGAGCAAACATAAAGCACTTCCAGTTCTAAAAGAGTCAGGCTCCCTAAACTCAGGGTTCTGCCTCTTCACCACAAGGTACTGCATGTGCAGTTATTGCCCTGTGGGAACTGGGGCTCAGAGAGATAGTGCAAAAGCTGACACTTGGGTTTCTTCTCCTGCTACGAGTTATGAAGTTCATCTCTGACCCAGGAATGAGGTCTTCTCCTGACATCCTTGAAACTATACCAGGTGAACTCATTAGCTTGCAAGTAGGGTAAGAGCTCAAGACTTCATAGATTTGGACAGTTTTGGTGATGAGGATGGGACACTGAGAGAGAGAGGCTGCTTTCTGAAAAATGGAGGATGAGGGCCCCATGGGCCAAATAATGGATTTGAGAGAAGTCTATGGGATTTAGTAGGAAACATAGCAAATCGTTGACCTAATTGTATGGTCAACTGGGCAATAAATGGCTCTCCCCTTTACTGCCTATTATTGAGGAGGAATTCGGAGGTGGTTACAGGGTGAGTACTAGACAGTAGACTCAACAGAGCTGATGGTTGCTAATTCTTTTTTGAGGAGGAGGGAGGATGTTCCTCACCAAACTTGCCATCATCCTCAGGTCTGTCTTGTAACAATTCATAATAATATTCATCCTGGAACAATTTGATATCCATATGGGACAAAAATTAACCTTGACATTACCTCACAACTGTCACAAAATGGATAAAATAACAGCTAAAACTATAAAACTTTTAGAAGACAACATAAGGTAAAATCATCAAGATTTGGAGAGTAGGAAAATAATTCTTAGGACACAAACATGAACTACATGAAAATGATCAATTGAATTTCCTCATCACAATTAAATTCCTGTACTCTTTGAAACACATTGTTAAGAAATTAAAAACCAAGTCACCAAGTGGAGAAATATCCACAGTATATATAGCTGAAGATTTATAATCATAATATATAAAGAACTACTGAACTCAATAATTGAAAAGACAAGAATCCAACTTAAAATGGACTAGATTTGAAAAAGCACATCCCAAAAAAAGATATGCAAATAATCACTAAGTACATTTAAAAGATAGTCAATATCATTAGTATGAGGAAAATACAAATTATAAAAAAACGAGATACATTACATACAAGTGGTAGTGAAGATGGGCAGCAATTGAAACCCTCAGACCTTGCTGGAGAGGATGTAAAGTAGCACAAGCACTCTAGAAAGCACTCTGGTAGGTTTTTTTTTATACCCTTCAGCTCAGCAGTTCCACATCATGGCATTTACCCAAGAGAAATGAAAACATATGTCCATGTGAAGATGTTATAGAATGTTCACAGCAATTTTTTTTTTATAATAGCCCCAAATTGGAAACTCAAAAGTCCATTGACAGGTGAATGGATAAACAAGTTGTAGCATATATATAGAAGGAAATACTTCTCAAAAAACAAAAAGGAACCGACTACTATTACATGAAAAAATACCATTAGGCAAATTTCCAGAACATCATATGACTGAGAAAAGCTGGGACTAACAGAAGAGAACATTCTATATGATTTTACTTATATAAAACTCTAGAATAGGTAGAATGAATTTATAGTGGAAGAAAGTAGATTACTGATTGCCTAGGCTGCAATAGCGAGGGCAATTTCATCTGCAAAATGGCACAAGGCAACTTTTTATATGGTTATTCTTGATTGATGGTGACTACCTGGGAGGCATATTTGTCAAAGCTCATCGAGCTATACATTTAATACAGGGCATTCCAGTATATGTAAATAAAACTTCAATAAAATTGATTTAGGAAGAAAAGATCCACAAGTTGTTTTTTTAAAAAAGATTAGGGCTGGCCAAGTGGTGCAGTGGTTAGGTGCTGGCTTGGGAAGCCAGCGGCCCCGGTTCGGGTCCCACATGTGAGGGCCAGTGACACTGCCCTCAAAAAAAAAAAAAAAAAGATTAATGTGGTATGTCAAAATGACCCAGAATCAACCTCAAAAGGGTTCTCACTGGCAGAAGTTAACAGTTTAAGCATCAAAAAAAGAATAATGGCTGTGGATGCTCGAAATACAAGGAATATGCGAAAAGGCATTATTCCATAATTACATGGGTGTGCACACACATGCAGTCTCCGCCCCCCCCCAACACCACACACACACATATACACACATCAAAAAACAGAATTTAATTCTTTTCCCTTAAAAATCTTTTCTGAGAGCAGTAACTGTTCTGGAACTAGAAATCCTAAAACAGTATTACATTTTTAGGATCTCAAGTTTGGTTTTGAGTGACTGATTTTAAAAATATTTTTAAGCCAAACCCAGATGGAGTTTTGAAAAGCCAAGTTATGTCGGCACTTGCCAGGAGAATGCCTTGAGAATGTGCCTTGCAGACTTCCAACCACAGGGCGCTGATCTGACCATGGGCCCCAACTGTCACACAAAATGCATTGCTTCATGTGTACTGAGGTCATGTTTCCTGTGAGCTGCTCCTAGCCAATGACTGACTGCAGCAGGCTTGCTTAGGCACCTGTTCTGAGAGCCATAGGATTTGTCCAGAAGGCCAACTTCAGCTAAAGGACACCCTGATGGCCTTGATAAGCTTTCATCTGACTTCATGCGAGTCAAGAACACTTTCAGCCAACCTTCCTTCCTTCTTTCCTTCACTGAGAGTAAGATTCGCCAGTTGGATGGCTCTTCCAGGCTTTCCCAGCTCCCTCTCCATTGTTTTCTCATAGGTATTTTCATCAATAAAATCCTTGCAAGTTTAATTTCATTTTGGTGTCAATTTTTTTGAAAACCTGAACAAAAACACAGTCCAATACAATATTTGATTAGCTTTTATAACAATTGAGGCCCACTGATGGCTCTTTTGCTCTTATATGTATCCCTATTAAATTTCTTCATATTGGTTTAAGACTAATTATTTCAACATCAAGATATTTGTGAATCATGATTCCATCATCCTTTATATCCATTATCTTTCCCACCTTTGTAACATCCAAAAATTGATGAGTAGTTGTAAATAAAAATATTAAACTGAAATATCAAATGGCAGAACTTTTTGGTCAATCAAAATCTATTATAGGCTTGACAGTGCAAAGTTCATGTTTTCATAAATGGAATCAATATTAGAGAATTATAAAAATAGTAAATTATATATAGCTAGAAGGTGGTCAGTATCCTTATAATCAATTATACATTTGCTCCAACAACATTTTGCAAACAGAAGGTGTTATAATCACTACCACTGAGACAACAGTGATACTAGGAAAATGTAGAGAAGAATATTTGAAACAAGTGATCTTTTGTAGTTTGTTTTAGAAACAAGCTGTATAGCTCCTCTCCTCTGATAATAGTAGGGTAGAAAACATAGCCTAAAACAGTAGGGTAGAAAACATAGCTCTTAATACATCTATCACTACCTACTAAATGAAACAACTTTTAAAAGCGAGGTAGTTGGATTACATTAAATGAGGATTTGGTGGTTTGCTTCATTGTGTATTGTGACAGTTCAAGAGGAAAACACTTCATTTACTATCTTTGGTAATAATAGCTAATTTTGTTTGTGTTTAGAGTAAGGAATGAGTGTAGGGCAGTTATCGGTCTTCCAAACTAATTGTTTTAAGGATAATGTAGACAGTGGTCAAAAGAATGTGTGACAATTAAGCAAGAGAATAAACTATTATGCAAATTCTTTTTCATCATGGAAAACCATGCTCATATTAAAAATAATTTTGATGCTATGTACTTAAGAGGATTTAACTTTCATTAACTCATATATTCCATTGGATTTTTAAAAACGAAATGAAATAGGCCAAAAATAAATATTTCATGATAAATGTTGTTTTATTAGAGGCTGAATCTAGATATGATTTCAAGTGTGTGCTCCAGCACGACATCGCTTTAGAGTGCTATTGTTGTATAACTAGTCATCTTGCCTAAGGTCTTTGTCCCTCAATAAATCTTAGGTCCAGTTGGTTACCAAAGTATTTTCTACTCTACAATTTTAAAATTCAGAAACATAGAAAATATTTCATAAATGGAACAAAGACACCCATTAACTTCCATTTGCTATATGGATAAGAAAATCACACCAGCTCAGGGATCCATTTTTTTTCTACATAAAATTCTTCTATTACTCTAAGTGCTATTAATAGGAACATTCTATGACATGCTTCTCTTCAGACCTCTTGAGTCATAAGTAAACGTTCATCTTTAATTCATTTAATAGCTAGTGTTATGGATGACCAGTAATACAAAAAAGAGGCTGGTAATCCTGGTTTTGCATTGCTGAAATAGATAATAATGAGATACGATGTTTGTGGCTAGTGGGAAAGATGTCTTAATGACTCCTGGCAGAGGGATGAAGAAACTGTGGTGCTGCCCAGGACAGCTTGATAATCAGCAGATTCAAACAGGGCAAAAAAGGAACTGGATATCTCCTGACATAAGCCTTTTCTCAACTGTATTATTTCTTTTTAATGTCTTTTTATAAAGGCAGGAAGCCAATAAGGATGTGTTTTGCCACCAACAAGGAAGATCAAAGTAAAATGCTCTTCTGCTATTATTAAATTGAGGGAGAGGGAGAGAGAGAGAGAGACTGCCTAATGAAAGAAATCAAGGGCCTTAAACAGAAATGGTACAATGTTTTTACACAGGAATGAGTATTTCTGATGTTTAGAATGCATGGGTGGTGACTTGAGCTAGGTAGTGATCCAGAGAGAGAATCTAAGATATGTCCCTTAAGCTACCTGAAGGCATGACTAAGAACAAGTCACTCTAAACAATAAAGTAAGGTCTGGGGCTAGGAAAACAACAAATGTGGGAACCCAGTTAGAACTGAACACTTTGTGAACTGATAAGGTATGTGTGTAAATTCCTCTCTCATTAGACAGAAATGTGAGAAGAACATGCTACACCCTGCTGAGGGGGGAGCGGGGGTCAGAATCATTTCCGGGACTTTTTCAAGCTATGTTTGAAACAAAGACATTCTGACAACCCTGCCACCCACCACCATCACCCCATGCACACAATCCTACCCCCTCCTTGAGAATTAGTGCCCATAAGAGCCCCTGTTACTGATCAGCAGGTTATCACATCTCTTGGATACGGTGGGGCAGAAAAGAGGCTGAGAACCACTGGCTCAGTGAATTTACTTTCCTCAGTGTTCAAGTGACCATCCGTGTTGCTGGGAGGGCTATTGAATGTGCAGAAGACAGTCCTATCTTCTCATCAATCTGTCCCCCATTCCCCATGCACCTGCTGGGTGCTCACATGTGCCAGCCTAAAGAAGCCAGCAAATGTTTATGGTGCCCACACTGCTTGGAATACTATCCTGAGAACTCTAAGAGAGGCGCACGGGACAGGGAAGACATGGCCTGTGCTCTGAGAAAGGTTGAGGGCTCTAATTTCCAGACTGCGGCACTTATCTAAATATGGTCCTCCTGGGCAGACCAAGTGGCGCAGTGGTTAAGCGCTGGCTTGGTACGCCAGCGGCCCTGGTTCGGATCCCACATATGAGGGCCAGTGACACTGCCCTCATATGAAAATAAATAAATAAATAAATAAATAAATAAATAAATAAATAAAGTCCTCCTGGTAATGCATTTGCTGATAGCTTGACCTACTTCTAACTTTGTGGATTTAGAAAATTAATATTAAGATTGTTAAGTAATATAACAGCATTCCAGTTCCTTAGTTCTGTGTGCGTAACACATATTTGTTGAATGAATGATAAATACAAAGACGTCGACAAAGCCCAGGTCATCTAGGTCAATGAATAATGGATAACATTTCCAAAGAACTTCAAATTTATATCTCATGTCAAATATCCCAGCCGCAAATTCTATACAGAACACTTCCAAGACAAATTGTCTTCCAAGTTTCACATTCTATCTGACTCAGAAAATGATAATAATAACAACATATTGTATATTGCTATATGGAGAGAGATATGCTTTTAATTTTCGTGCCTCTTGTTTAAGAATCATAATGTCCTTTAAAGCAGGTACTACTACTATTATCCCCTTTTATACAAACGAGAAGACTGAGCTTCAGGTGGTTAAATAACTTGCCCACCGAGCTTGTAGCATGAGGATTACAGAGCTAGTAAAAGGGAGAACCAAATCCATATAGTGGCAAAATTCATACTCTTCACTACTACTCCATACTTCCTTGTTTACCAGTACATATTTAGACAGATTTAAAATACTATTGAAGGCTAACAAAGACTTTCTCGGGCTCTGATTTTATATATATATAACCTATATGCATATATACACATATATAAACATGTTTGACAATTATAGCCTAAGAAAAGTATTTTGCTTCAAAACACTATTATTTTACACTATTATTTTAGATATTGTTTTTCTAATAAAGCAACATACGTCTTTCTTAGAAAGAGTTTTTGAAATATAGTCAATTCTCATTACTCATGATAGTGATGTCCTATAAAGTAGCGGTGAACACTGAATTCGTGAATAATGATCCCTTGTTTCTAGGGGACATACAGGGTTAGGTTCCTGCCAGCCTCTGGTTACGACAACGGTTTTGTCAACCAACCAGTACATAATCTTTTTGTGTGTTTGTTTTTCTGTTAAAGACACCATATTTAATCTGTAAAATCGATTCATCTACTTGAACTCATGCCTGGATGAGCTTATCTAACAAATACATCTTCCCCAGAAGGCACAGCCCAGCCCTCTGTGCTTGGGAACACTAGGCAGCACTTCAACACTAAGCTCGGGAGCCATCTTCAAAAGCAAAATCACCACCTAAAGCAGAAAAATAGGAAAATGTGGCACCAAATAAACCATGAAAAGCATGCTTGTTTACAATATGAGACATGAAATAGGAAAGTAGAATATCACCTTGTTGGACCTCAGCCAGAGATACATATCACTGCCCGGTGTATGTGCCCCACAAATGACCACAAAAGTACTGTGAGTATTAACTTTTGGGTTACATACAAATCGTAGCAAGTAGGTAAATTCACAAGTAATAAATCTGTGAATTAGGAGAATCGATTGTGTATATAAATCACTTGACAGAAATCATAGCAGTTAAGCTGAGTGAAGGCAACATTGTACTATCTTATTCTTCCAAACAGCAGCTCACAATATGGTTCTCTCTGTAATTGTAGCCAATTTAAACCATTCCCCAACAAGACACAAATTGAATAATGGTTACATTCTGGTTAAAGAGGCTAAAGGCACATGGTCTTTGAATCTGCGTATTCTAACTCCCTCATGCAGACCTCCTTCCAGCCTACTTATAAGACCTGTTACCATGCTCCTTTCCTATCCAGACCACGTTCATGGTTATTATCCCCCCACCACGGAGAAGCCCGAGAGGTCTGTCAGGCTGTCGGTGGGAAATATAACTCAGGTCAGGGAGGAAAAGGGCTTCAGGTACCCTGAGGATAGAACACCAACAGAAATCGAATGAAAGCAAAGACATGCTTGAGCTTTTTGTACTTTTGCTTTTGTTTTCCTTTTGCCATTTCTACCGATTGTGAGAGCATTTCTCTGAGCAATAATGGGTAGAAACAGCTTAATCATAATGTGAAGAATGCTATTTAAAGTGTCATTTCAGATGGAAGCGATGCTCTTTGTAGTGGCAGGTATTTTTAAAAGCATACAGACTCCACATATCCCCGTGGGTCTTTACCATCTTTATCTCTGAGCTTACATGAGCCTTGTTATTTTCGCTGCTAGTGCTCAAGTTGCAAGAGCAGCTTCTTGGGAAGGTTTGCGTCTGGAGGCTGGAACATTGCCTTAATTGCCTGGTGGGCAGGTGGCAATTCTTGCAGAGCAAAGTCCCTGGAGAAAATCTATTGTTAGAATGTCATTAAAGCTACAATAAAGTAAATGTCGCTTAATCTTACCCCACTCTCATAGAATCTGCATTATTATTTTTTATTTTAAAATTTTAATTGCAGTAAATTATATATAACATAAAACTTACCATCTTAACCATTTCTATGTGTACAATTCAGTACTGTCAAGTATATTCATATTGTTGTGTAACCAATATGATGAGGAGAGAGACTAAAGGCTGGGATCACATAAGCCAATGGTCAGATCATTTATCTCCAGGAAATAGGCTTAATTGTTAAGTTTAAAGAGAACATAAAGTCAAGTTAGTTCCAAGGGTATATGTTCTTACCTTTGTCTCATGAGATTTTTAGCTACTTGAAAATAAAGGAGTCGGTAGAAGTAACCCAAGTATCCACTCACGGATGGATAAACAAAAGGTGGTGCATACATTCAGCTTTATAAACAAAGGAAATTGTGACACATGCTACAACATGGATGAACCTTGAGGACATTATGTGAGTGAAATAAGCCAGTCACAAAAGGACAAACACTGTATGATTCCACTCATCTGCACTATCTAGTGTAATCAATCAAATTCATAGAGACATAAAGTAGAATGGTGGCTGTCAGGAGCTGGGGGAAACGGAAAAAGTGAGCTGTTGCTTAGTGGGTACAGACTTTTCTGAGATTAAAAATGTCTGGGCATTGGTCTCACAACAATACGAAGGCACCGAAATGTCAAGTAACTTACCTCAGGTCACCCAGCTGGTATGTGATAGAGTAACAGTGCGAACTCAGTGTGACATCAAAGTCTGTGCTCTTAACCGATAGGCTAAGTAAGAGTGAAGGAATAAAGGGAATGGATACTTCAATTACAAAATGAGAGAGAAAAGCTCTCAAGTTTTCTCCTTTTCATTATGCATCATAATGTTCTTGCTGGGTGACAAGTTGTACTGTGAATGATAGCCTCTAGGGAGCAGAGGATGGAATAGGCAGAATTTTCTACTGCATTTCCCTTTGTCCTGGCAGAGAAAATCCTTGGTACACGAGGTTCCAGTGTTCTCCACTCCGGGTATTCTGTTTGGCACTTGGTTTTGGGCATTGGAAGTTATCATGGTACCTGCCTGACTAAACAGAGTCAAATTCGTTTCAGAACATGGCAGGTCAGGACACACTAACATCCTTCTGGGAATAAGGTTTAGTCATTTATATTTACCAGTCTTTACTGGAAGTGCAAATACCTTACCAAGAAAGGAATACTCTCTGGAATGTCAACTTCCCTTTGTGTTATACACAAATGTCAACCGTTAGAACCACAACTTTTCCCAGCACATTCTCCTTATAGTTTAATTTTCACTGTTTTCCTCATATATTGTTCTCTTTCTCCTCTCTTCGCTGCTCTGTTTCCTTTACCATGTAGTGTATATTTGATTGAGCATCTCAGAATTCCTCTAATGTGCCACTTCAGTTGAACTTGGAAAACACTGAGGTGATTACTAATTTATTGCTGTCTTCTACTAAGTGCTTAATGCAAGCTTAATAAAAATCAATAGCTGTGTGTGCCTCTTCATTGTAGGACTATGCTTCTGATATATGACTAGGGTGGGTAGTTGTCAGGGGATTTATTGCAAACTTCTAAGACAATTTACCACCTCCATTTTATTGGTGTCATGGAAGATGTTTATGGTCATGTAAGTAAGTGGAAGTAGAAGCAGGGAGCAGACAGTCACGAGCAGGTACTATGAACCCTCGTCTTTGAACGGCAGGTATCAGCTAAACGAACAGTGCGCTTCGCTTTCTTCACGACTCCCAGAAATTTGACAATTCTTCCAAGCCATGCCTCCCCAATGCCAGCTTCTCAGAGTATTGAAATTGCCTAGAAAGTTTTTAGTGTTTAATGTGGATTTTAAAAGGAGAATTTTTTTTAGTCCTACCACTATCATATCTATGGCTTCATCTATTTCATTTCTGACTAAAAATATTAGAATTCTTCAAATTACCAGGACATACTGAGACTTATTACATTATTTATTTTATAAAACATAACTTATATTGATAAACAACCCCAGGTTTTTAAATTAAATTTAGAAAGATCCTAACAGAGTAAGTTCCCATTAGTGGAAATAAGCACCCTTCTCCAGAATAAAAGGCATAAATATGTCAGGTTTCAGGCAGAGGCTGTTTCTACGCTGTGTTATACCTCTTCTTATGTGCTTTCTTATTTCCCAGAAGTGGACTGATTCACCTCAGATTCCACGCTTTTCAATGAGATTTCCCAGAACCCCCATCCCTCTCCCTCAATGCATTTTTGCCAATGACTTTCCCTTTGATCCCTGTAAGGCCCGGGCATCCTGGAAGGCTGCTCTGCTGGGATGCACCTCAGAAATGATGAAGAAACACAAGTAAAGCGGGCAGAGTCTCTTACACAGAGCCAAGCTAAGAGAGTGCTTAATTTTAGTGGGCACAGACAGAGATAGGTTTTTTCCGAAAAAAAATTTTTGAAAATAAAAATGTACTATCTTTATGAGCGGCTGATCAAAATAATTATTTTGTTTTTCTTTTGTTTTTTTTTTTTGAGGGCAGTGTCACTCGCCCTCATATGTGGGACCCGAACCAGGGCCGCTGGCTTCCCAAGCCAGCGCTTAACCACCACGCCACTCGCCTGGCCCTCAAAATAATTATTTTGATCATTCTCTTTGTTCTTTAAACCTGGAAGCAGCTGACAGCTTCATTGGTGCTTTGAATTCTTTGGTTCAATTTTGCATTTTGCACTGTTTTAGGTGACTTACAAAGCCACTGGCAAATAGCTAAGCCCACACCAGGGGTCTTGTGTTATGGAGGATATCACCTGTATGGCTCTCTTCAGGCTCCACTAGAACAACAGGTGCATACATCCATCACTTGATTATTGGCAGAATTTTGTCAGCCAAAGGATGGTACCTTTCATGCTGTTTGTAAATAGAGTCTTATTGGTGGTCATCTGAGGACTGTGAAGATCATTAGGGGAAAATCCAATGGGAGAGGGTAACAATGAGGATAATAATAGAGGCCAAGGATCAACAAATCTGTTTCTTCTGTTGGGCTTCTAATGGGCGAGTGAGCTTTACTAATGGATGCTACTAATGGATCCTGTAACTTCATCACAAAGTTTGATGCCGAATTTCCAAGTGTTCAGGGTCATCTCTTTGTGGGTGCACTGATTCACTTTGATTGAAAGTAGGTGTGTGGAGGATTCTGCACTAAACCCAACATGCTAGTACTTCCCCTAAAACCATAGAGGGGAAACTGAGCAAGGGCCCTGGACCAGGTAGGGATACCAGCTTCTATTCCAGCTCTACCACTGACCACTCATGATGGTGACTTAACAAGTTACCCAGTCAAGGTTTCAGTTTCTTCACTTATAGGGCAAATGGGCTGGACTATTACCTCTAATCTTTTCTCCAACCTTAATATTCTCTGAATCTAAATGCTAATGATGACTAGTGAAACTAATTGTTTTCCTGAGGCTTTCTGGCCATCAGATATTTTACTCTCTAAGAGGGAAATAAAGAAAGGCACATTAGCAGCTCTTGTTGGTTGACATTACTTTTTTTTATTTTTTACAAATGCTTTGATACCCTCTCTAACATAATTAGCAATTTCATTTACTATGAATAGAATTTCTTGTATATCGTAAAATCCATACCAGATATTAAACTAACAATGTGCCTATGTGAAACCAAAATCTCTAGTTTATGGAGTCAAGGGAATTATATGTCACTTTGTAAAATAAAACAAACAAGTCTACAGTTTGCGATTTTCCTTCCATTTTTATCCACTTATGTGGAAACTTATGCAAATGACACTGAAGTATTGTAATACAAATTGGAGTCTTAATATTTAATATTAGAAAACAATATCTTGATATTGTCTCTAAAACATTAAACAGTTTACAGAGAGGGTGCATCTGGTCCCTGTTTACCATGAACAGCTCTCTATACACAGATCTATGGCAACAAATTTGAAAATATTGAGGAAATTAATGATTTCTTAAGCAAATGAAAACAGCAAAATGACGTGAAACAAAAAAGTTAAACAGACCAATTATTATAAAAGAGAATGAAAACATGAGTAAATACTTTTCAAGTTCTGGTCAATTATAAAACTAGATCATTAATAGTATTTAAACTAAACCATTTCTGATGATGGAAAAAGTTAGAAATAACCCTAACATATTTTTTGAAACTGGAATAACTTCATACTAATGATAGCACAATATATAGAAAATTGTAATTAATCCCACTTACAAATATAAGTTCAAGAACCTAAAATTAAATATTAGCAAATATTCAGCAACATGTTAAAATAATAATATCTTATGTTACCAAAAAAAAAACAAACCATATGAGAACAAGAAATAAACATGAGCTCTAAGCTCTAGTGCTAGGGCAGTAGCTCGAAAGGCTCTAGGGGCATACAGAGAGGACCTTAGTTGTCTGGCTGCATTGCAAGAGCTGGAAGGGCAGCTTTCTCCCAGACGGAGGACCTGGTGGAAGACATTGTTTCTTTGTTGAGCCCACCCCCTTATGGTGTGCAGACATATGGCACAGACACCATATCAAAGTCTCTATCAACCTGGCTGACACCATTTGTTCGCCTCACCCTGGTGATTCCCTGAAATTCCACCATACCCAAATTTCAGGCACACCCAAACTGTCTCCAGTGGCTTTCCTATACAAATGGCCTATCTTGACTCATGCTACAGACTTTCCTAAAATCTCTCAAAAGTTCACAAACCCCAAACAAGCAGCATCTGGCTTTGGCATGTCACATACCTCTGGCTGAGCAGCCTTAAGTCTGGCACTAGCGACAGCCAGCCACCAGTTGCAGCTTGGCCTCTCAAGGCATCTCCAAGTCCAGTGTGGGTGAAGGCCATCTGTGGATTGCTTTGTAGCTCATGTCAGGTGGCCCCAGGCAAGGTACAAGCTGCAGCGGAACTTGGCCTGCAGCAGGGCTCCTCCCAGGATGCCCTGAGGCCAGCACATTCAATAGAATATTGCTCAGCTGCCTCCAAAGCCAACACACCCACAAGGCAGACCTGATAAAGTGAATCCTGCTCTGTAAGGTCAGTCCCTGCACAACAGCTCCCACATTGTAGTCACAGCCAGTCCTCACAGCCAATCAGCCTGGGGGTGAATCATTTCCATTAGTGTGCAAACAACAACCAAGATTCAACTACAACAGGAGAGCACATACAACCCACACAAGTGACATACCTTGAGCACCCAGCTCAGTGACCAGGGAGACTGCGCCACTGGGTCCCACAGGACACATACTACATAAGGTCACTCTACTAAGACTAGGAGACGTAACGGCCCTGCCTAATACATAGAAACAAACATAGAAAGACAGCTAAAATGAAGAGACAAAGAAACATATCCCAAATGAAAGAACAGAACAAATCTCCAGAAAAAGAACTAAACAAAACAGAGACAAGCAACCTACCAAACATAGGGTTCCAAATAGTGGTTCTAAGGATGCTCAATTATATCAGAGAGAACTTCCACAAAGAGATAGGAAGAATAAAAATGGAGATAGAAAACATTAAAAAGAACCAGTCAGAAATAAAGAACACAACAACTGAAATGAAAAATACATTAGAGGGAATCAATAGCAGATTAGATGAAGAGGATCTAATCAGAAATTTTGAAAATAAGGTAGCAGAAAACACCCCAAATGGAACACCAAAAGAAAAAAGAATCCAAAAAAATGAGGATAGTTTAAAGGTCCTCTGGGACAACATCAAGCATAACAACAGCTGCATCTAGAGGTACAAGTAAGAGAAGAGAGATAGCAAGGAATTGAAAACCTATTTGAAGAAATAATGACAGAAAACTTCCCTAACCTGGCAAAGAAAACAGACATACAAGGCCAGAAAGTGCAGAGAACTCAAAAAAGGCAATGCAAAGAGGCCCACACCAAGAGAAAACATAATTAAAATGCCAAAGTTTAAAGGCAAAGAGAGAATCTTAAAAGCAGCAAAAGAAAAGCAGTCAGTTACGTACAAGGGCGCTCCCGTAAGACTATCAGCTGACTTAACAAACAAAACAGAAACAAACTCATAGATACAGAGAACATTTTGGTGGTTACCAGATGGGAGGAGACTTGATGGGGAGGATAGGTGAAAAAGCCAAAGGGATTAAAAAATACAAATTGGTTGATACACAATAGTCATGAGGAAGCAGTGTATAACATAAGGAATATATTCACTAATATTGTAAAAACTATGTATGGTCTCAGATGGACACTAGATTTATCAGGGTGATAGATGGGAGGGGATTTGAGGAGCAGGATGAAAAAGGTGAAGAGATTATGAACTATAAACTGGTAGTTTACAAAAAAGTCACAAGGATGTAAAGTAAAGCACGGGAAATGCAGTCAATAATATTGTAATAACTATGTATAGTGTTAGGTGGATACTAGACTAGTCAGGGGGAACCACTTTTTAAATTATATAAATGACTAATCACTATATTGTACACCTGAAATTAATATAAAACAATACTGAATATCAACTATAATTGAAAAATTAAAAATGGTGGGGGAAAGGTGAAAGGGAATAAGAGGTTCAAATTTCCAGGTATAAAACAAACATATCATAGGGGTATAATATAAAACATAGCAAAAATAGTCAATAATATTGTGACAGCATAGTACAGTGTCAGAAGGTTGCTGGACTTACCATGGTGATCACTTCTTTAGGTATATAAATATTGAATAACAATTGTGTATATCTGAAACTAATGTGGTACTGTATGTTAGCTATATTTTAATAAAAATCTTTAAAAATGAATGAATGGATAAAGAAGTGGTACATATTTACAATGGAATATTACTCAGCCACAATAAAGAATGATATCCTGCCATTTGCAACAACATGGATGAATTTAGAGGGGATTATGCTGATTGAAATTAGTCAGACAGAGAAAGACAAATAACATATGGTTTCAGTGTTATGTGGAATCTGAAAACAAAACAAATAGATTTCTAGATGCAGAGAATATTTTGATGGTTGTCAGATAAGAGGGTGATTGAGGGGGATGAGTGAAGGGTGGAAGGGATTAACAGACATAAATTGGTAGTTACAAAATAGTTATGGGGATGTAAAGTAAATTATAGGGAATACAGTCAATAATGTTGTAATAACTTTATGGTATCAGATGGGTGCTGGATATATTGGGGTGATTGCTTCATAAGTTATGTAGATGTCTGGTCACTGTGTTTTACACTTGAAGCTGTTATGGTATTGCATGTCAACTATAATTGAAAAATAAAAAATATTTAAAAAAAAATAAGAGCATAATAATACTCAGATGGTGAGACTATGAGAAACAGGCACTTTTGTATACTGCTGGTGTAAATGGAAAGTGGATACAAATATTTTGACAGAGCAAAATGTCTCACTTGTAGACATTTACTTTTTACATACCCTTGGAATACAAAAATGTGCAAGGTTATAAATTTTAGTATTATTTGTATTTGAAAAATGTTCGAAACTACCTACAGGCCCAAACATGGAAGATAGATTGGATAAACCATGGTCTATAGATACAATGGAGTTGTTTGCAGCTTTAGAAGAAGAAAAAAAGAATAAAGGATCCTTTGACATGAATAAGAAGTGCATTCCAAAATATAAATATATACGTCATAGAAGAAAAATGCAAAAGGACATACATAGAATGCTAAATTTGTGTAAAAAAGAAAATAAGAGTAATAAAGTATATATATTTGCTTAGTCTGGTAAAAACAGAGAATGAGTGAACCAGATAAAGTACAAACCACAAAACAAATGAGGCAAATGTTAAAATAATTGATAAAATGTTAAAAATTGCCAAATTCATTTATCCAAAAAAAAAAAAAAAAAAGAGAGAGAGGACTCAAATCAATAAAATCAGGAATGAAAGATGTGAAATGACTACAGACATCACAGAAATACAAAAAAATTTAAGGAATTACTATGAG
Source organism: Aselliscus stoliczkanus (assembly GCA_033961575.1). Taxonomy (NCBI): domain Eukaryota; kingdom Metazoa; phylum Chordata; class Mammalia; order Chiroptera; family Hipposideridae; genus Aselliscus; species Aselliscus stoliczkanus. Next base: position 98,632,218 of record CM066727.1, on the reverse strand, counting down.
CAACTATATGCCAACAAATGTGACAATCTGGAAGAAATGGATAATGTTCTAGAAGCACACAACCTTCCAGAGCTAACTCAAGAAGAAATGGAAAATCTAAATAGTCTGATTACTACCAAGGAAATTGAATCAGTAATCGACAAGCTCCCAACAAACAAATGCCCTGGACCAGATGGCTTCACAAGTGAATTTTATCAAACATTCAAAAAAGAACTATCACCTAATCTTCTCAAACTATTCCAAAAAATCCAGAAGGAGGGAAGGCTCCCAAATTCTTTTTATGAAGCCACTATCACCCTAGTTCCAAAACCAGATAAAGACAACACGAAAAAAAGGAAAGCTACAGGCCAATATCACTGACGAACAGAAATGCAAAAATTCTCAATAAAATATTAGCAAACAGAATTCAGCAATATACTAAGAAGATCATACATCATGATCAAGTGGGTTTCATCCCTAGTACACAAGGCTGGTTCAACATCCGTAAATCAATTAATGTGATACACCACATCAACAAAATGAAGAATAAAAATCATATGGTCATATCAATAGATGCAGAAAAAGCATTCGACAAAATCCAACAGCTATTTATGTTAAAAAAACCCTTAGCAAAGTGGGAATACAGGGATCATATCTCAACATAATAAAAGCCATATATGATAAACCTACAGCCAGCATCGTACTCAATGGGGAAAAGCTAAAACCATTCCGCTTAAGATCAGGAACAAGACAAGGCTGTCCACTTTCTCCTCTTTTATTCAACATAGTTCTGGAAGTTCTAGCCACAGCAGTCAGACAAGAAAAAGAAATATAAGGCATCCAAATTGGCAAGGAAGAAGTAAAATTGTCATTATATGCAGATGACATGATACTGTATATAGAGAACCCCAAAGACTCCATAAAAAAACTATTGGAACTGATAGACGAATTCAGTAAAGTAGCAGGATATAAAATCAATGTTCAGAAATCAGTTGCATTTGCATTTACCAATAATAAACTAACAGAAGGAGAAATTAAGAAAACTGTCCATTTACAATTGCTTCAAGAACTATAAAATACCTAGGAATAAATTTAACCAAAGAAGTAAAAGATCTGTACTCAGAAAATTATAAGACACTGAAGAAAGAAATCAAAGAAGATACAAATAAATGGAAACACCTACCATGTTCATGGATAGGAAGAATTAATATAGTTAAAATGTCCATACTGCTTAAAGCAATATATAGATTCAATGCAGTTCCTATCAAACTACCAAGGGCATTTTTCACAGAAATAGAAAATATAACTCTAAAATTTATATGGAACCATACAAGACCCCGAAAAGCCTCAGCAATCCTGAGAAATAAGAACAAAGTCGGGGGAATCCCGCTACCAGACATCAAAACATACTATAAGGCTACAGTAACCAAAACAGTATGGTACTGGCATAAAAAACAGGCACATAGATCAGTGGAACAGAACAGAGACCCCAGAAATAAATCCATGTATATACGGACAGTTAATCTATGATAATGGAAGCAAGAACTTACATTGGGGTAAAGATTGTCTATTTAATAAATAGTGTTGGGAAAATTGGACTAACACATGCAAAAAACTGAAACTGGACCACCTCTTTACACCATATACAAGAACAAATTCAAAATGGATTAAAAAGTTAAATGTAAGACCTGAAACCATAAAACTCCTAAAAGAAAATATAGGGAGTAAATTTGCAGACATTACCCTGAGCAATATTTTTACTGATACATCCCCACGGGCAAGGGAAGTAGAAGAAAAAATGAACATATGGGATTATATCAAAGTTAAAAGTGTTTTCACAACAAAGGAAACCATCAATTAAAAAAAAAGGAAGCCTAATGAATGGTAGAATATATTTGCCAACGATATATCTGATAAGGGGTTAATATCCAAAATTTATAAAACACTCATGCAACTCAACACCAAAAGAACAAACAACCCAATTAAAAAATGGGCAGAGGAAATGAGGAGACATTTCTCTAAAGAGAACATATAGATGGCCAACAGGCATATGAAAAATTGTTCAACCTCACTGATCATTAGGGAAATGGAAATAAAAACCACAATGAGATACCACCTCACTCCAGTCAGAATGGCTATCATCAATAAATCAACAAATAACAAGTGCTGGCGGGACTGTGGGGGAAAAGAGAACCCTGCTGCACTGTTGGTGGGATTGTAGATTGGTGCAGCCACTCTGGAAGTCAGTATGGAGGTATCTCAAAAAACTGGAAATGGAACTACCTTTTGACCCAGCAATTCCACTCCTAGGCATTTATCCTGAAAAACCCAAGACACTAATTCGAAAAAAATATATGCACCCCTATGTTCATTGCAGCACTATTTACAATAGCCAAGACTTGGAAACAATCGAAATGCCCATCGGTAGACAACTGGATTAAGAAACTGTGGTACATTTATACAATGCAGTATTACATAGCTATAAACAAGAAAGAAATTGTATCATTTGCAATGATATGGATGGACCTAGAGAACATTATGTTAAGTGAAATAAGTCAGTCAAAGAAAGACAAATACCATATGATCTCACTTATATGTGGAATCTAAAGAACTGAATAAACGAGCAATGGAAACAGAAATAGTCTTAGAGACACAAAGGAAAAACTCATGAGGGCTTGATGGGATGGGGATGGGCATGAGAGAGAAGGGGAAGAGACGAGGCAACATAAACTGATAACTACAATACTACTGCAGAGACAGAAGAGACAGTTTAGGGAATATAATCAATAATGTTGTAAATATTTTTTTTTAGGGGAAGAGAAGGACACATGTCTTTTTAAGGAGACCACTTCATGGACGGTGTAGTGGCCTTACCACTGCACTGTACATCCAAAGCTGCCGCTAAATAACATTAGATGTTGACTATAATGTAACACATATATAGTCATGGGATGTGGAATATAGTGTGGGGATGGAGTGAATGGAATCGTAATAGTTATGTATGATATCAGAGATGGGGAGGCAAGGTGGGGGGGAGGGGAGAGTCACTTTTTAAGGGGTAAAAAAATAACTATTGCATTGTTTTGTACATCTATAACTAATAATAATAATGAAAATAAAAATTAAAAAGTTCAAAGAAAAAAAAAAAAGAAAGGAGACAAGAGCCAAACTTAGATGTTTTCTAAAAGAAAAGACTGAATGTATTATTCTTATGGATCTCTTTTATGTATTTGGGCCTGTTTTGGAGATACTTATATTTGTGAATTAACTCAAAATTTAAGTTGATTTAGTTTAATTTTAACTTATGACTAGAATTTAAAGTCAATAGACAGACATAAGCTAAAAAAAAAATTGCCAATTTCAGGTGACAATTATACAGGTAAATCTGGTCAAAGGTCAAAGAGTATACAGGAGTCTTTTAAATCTATTTTTGCAAATTTTGTGTAAGTTGGAAGTTATTTCAAAAGGAAGAAGATTAAAGTTAGTAACATTAGCATAACAGCAATCATAATGAATTATGGCCAAATGAAGTTATTCCTAGGAATGCAAGGATGGTTTCAATCAGAAAATCAAACTTTAAAAATCATAAACATAGAATTAAAGAGAAAAAAGAAATTAATATGTTAATACATATGAAAAGTTCATTGATAAAATAAGAATGTGGCCATATAAAAATCTCTAAGTAAAATAATAATAATAAAATATTGATATTTGATGAAGACTCTTAAAACTTAACAAGAAATTTATTCTAAAGAGTTAAACCATTTCAGTCAAATCAGAATTTTGTCAAGGATGTCTGCTATCAGAAAATGCAATAATACAGGAAAATAAAATAATTTGTATCAATATGGAGGGAAAGAAAACCAGCTATTATTTTCCCCAAATACTGTGAGTACTGTAGGTAATACTTGCCTGTAAGAGAAAGATTGTAGTTTCAAAAACCAAACTGACTGAAGATTTTTGATCCTACTCAGAGGAAATAGTTACTGAATAATAAAGAATAGATACTCAGAGAAAAAAATTGCAAAGTAGACATATCAGGCTATTTATTACTAGAATAACAGGACTGAAAAGAAATGATAAACATTTAGTTCTATATAAAAGTAAAAATTTTTACAACAAAAGACACCATAGCAAGGTCAATAGACAATTTGATACCTTTGGAGAAATGATTTATAATATAGATAGCAGAAAAAGGGTCTATAACTTCAAAGAGTTCTTACAAATTGATGGGGAAATAAATAACTCAATGGAAAAAGGAGTACTGAGTGTAAAAGGAAATAACAGAACTGATTACAAATAGTCAATAATTATATGAAATTATAGAATGAGGACAATGTAAAATAAAGTAAGATATTACTTTGTTCTTCTAAGACTGGAAAAAATATAATAAAGTCAGTAATAACTATCGCTGGCAGAGATATGGGTAAAAGCATTTGTAAATATATTGCTGGTGGAAATGTGAACTGATAAAATAATCTGACAATAGCTATTATAATTTAAAATACATGTGAACTCTGATCCCACAATCCCACTCCTTGAAATCTATACCTTAGAAATAAATGCACTAATATGTTAGAATATAGGTATCCATATAAAAATAGGAGTATTTTCTTGGTGGCAATACTCACCAATGGGGAACAGTTGAATAAATTGTGGCACATTCAGAACAAAAGTTATTGTGAGGAATGTAAAAAAAATAAATACAATTGCTTCCTGGAAGATGGAGTAAGGCATACATTTTCTAATTCCTCCTACTAAGTACAGCTGAAAACTCTGGACATTATACATAAGACAAATATAAGAAGCCTCTGAAAGGTAGAAGAAGGCAGACCAGCTAGGAACCTGGGGACCCAATGTGATGAGTTCCCTGGGGATTGTTTGTTTGTTTGATGTTTGTTTTTTGCCTAACGTATCTCAGACTGCTTGATGGAGAAGGTGGTAACCTGGAAACACCAATGGATACAAAACTACAGCAATAACAAAAAAATGCAAGAAAAGCCTGCTCTCTCCAGCCAAAGAAACAAAAGGGGCAGCCTAGTAAGACAGGAAATTTTAGAAAATAGTCACTCTACTACAGCCAAACACCACAGGGGAGGAAAAACAAACAAACAAACAAACAAAAATACCTGTGGTATCTCTTCCACACAAATCAGCAAAGACTAAGTGGAGAGCTTAGACTTCTACTCTCACCAGGTTTTAACAAAGCACCCAACACTCTCTGCCAGAGGTGGTGTTGGAGGAGGCAGAGTAGGAGACTCAGACTTTCATCATCTCCTGGCAGTAATGAGGTGCTGCTTTCCTCCCTCTCTGGGTGGTATTACAAAGGGCTAGTAGGGACTTCACCACTCCCAGTAGGAAGGAGGCCACTTACCACCCCCTATGGTATCAGTGGAGGGCACCTGAGAGCTGTAACAAAACACCCTTACCCCTCCCAGCCAGGAGGTGTCAGTAGAGGCCTAATGGGAGGCCAGAACTTCTACCTCTACCTAGCAGTAACAAGGAGCCACCGCTTTCCAGGTATCAGTGAAGGCCATGTGAGGAACATGGACTACTATACCGCAGTGGTTCTCCATCCCCTTCCTTATCAGAACAGTATCTGAGGAAGCCAGGTAAAACAGAAGTTAAAATGAGATGCAGCATTTCAAAAATGGAATACCCAAAGTGTTCATCACTTGTCATTCCAAGATTCAAGGAGAGATCAAACTGAGTGAAAAAAGACAAACAACAGATGCCAACATGAGATGACAGAGATATTAGAATTATCTTCCAGGGATTTTTAAGCAGACATCATAAAAACATTTCAAAAAGTAATTACAAATATGCTTAAAACAAATGAAATATAAAGAGACTAAACAAAGAGATAGAAACTTTCCAAAAAGGAATAGTATAATGAAGAACCAAATAAAAATTTTAGAATTGAAAACACAATAAGTGAAACAGAAAATTAAATGAATAGATTTTATCTATATTAGAATGAAAGAGACAACGGAAAGAATCAGTGAACTATGAGATAGACATATAACAATTATCCATTCTGAATAACAATAGCTATTAAAAAGAGGGGGAGAAATGGAGTTTTAGGAACCTGTAAGATTGTTTAAAAATATCTAAAATTTGTGTCATCAGAGTCTCAGCAGAAGAGGAGAAAGTGTATAGTTAAAAAGTAATGAAAAATTAATAATGGATAAAAACTTCCCAAATTTTGGGAAGATATAAATCTACAGATTCAAGAAGCTGTGCAAACTCCAAACAGGTTAAATGAAAATAAAATAAAATAAAATAAAATAAAATAAAATAAAATAAAATAAAACAAAATAAAATAAAATAAATTCACACCAAGACTGAGACCTAAAAGACAAAAAATAAAAAAATAAAAAAGTCTGAAAACAAAAGACCAAAAACAATCTAAAAGCAGTGAGAGAGAAATGAGAAAGGACTCCTTACCTATAGGGAAAAAGCAATTAGAATGACAGCACATTTCTCATCAGAAACTATGTAGTCCAGAAAGAAGTGGCTCCACATTTTTCAAATGTGGAAGAAGAGAATTGTACACCAGATTACTATATCCAGCAAAAATATTTCTCATAAATAAGAAGAAATCAAGATATTCTCAGATGAAGGGAAGTGAGAATATGTTGTCAGCAGACCTACTTTAAGGAAAGACTAAAGGAAATTCTCTAAACAGAAAGAAAACAATAAAAGAAGAAAGAAAGAGCATAGTGAGCAAAAATATGGATAACTACAATCGACTTTCCTTCTCTTGATTCTTCTAAATTATGTTGATGGTAGAAGTAAAAATTATACCACTGTCTTATGTGGTTCTAAATGTATGTTCAGAAATTATTTAAGACAATTAGTTATATTATAAATGGGGAAGAGTAAAGGGATATGTTATGAAGTAAGTGCTCTATGCTTTATTTGAACTGTAAAATTAACACCAGCAAACTGTAATAGTGTATGTATAGATAATGTAATACCTAAGACAACCGTTAGAAAAGCAAACAAAAAGATACTTTCAAACACACTACAGATAAATAAAAATTGAATTCTAAAAAAAAATTCAAATAACACACAAGAAATCAGGAAAAAGAGAACAGAAATGAAAAACAGAATAAACAGAAAACAAAAAATAAAATGGCAGAATTAAGCCCTAACATGTCAATAATTATATTAAGTGTAAATGGTTTATGTATATCAATTAAAAGCCAGAAATTAGCAGAATGAAGTGGCAGAAACTCACTTCAAATATAATGACATAAAAGAATGAAAAAGATATATCATGCAAACATTAAACAAAAAAAGCAACAGTAGCTATATTAATATCAAGGTAACGTTCAGTGCAAAGTAAACTACCAGAGATAGAGAGAGGCATTATATGAATATAAAAGGCTAAATTCACCAAGAAGACATAGTAATACTAAATAAGTATGTATGTACAGAGTTTCAAATCATGTGAAGGAAAGCCTAATAGAATTGGAAGAAGAAATAAACATTTCCACAATTATGGCTAGAGTTAAATACTTCCTTTTCAGCAACTGACAGAGCAACTGGATAGAAAATCAGCAAGGATATAGAATAGCTCAATAACATCATCAATTTATAGGATATAATTAACTTTTATATAACATCCAACAACAGAAAATACATTCTTTTAGAGTGCTCCTGGGACATATACCAAGACAGCTCACATCCTACATCATAAAGCAAACCTCAACAAATTTTTTTAAAATTGAAATAATCCAGAGGGTGTTCTTTGACCACAATGAAATCAAACAAGAAATCAATAGCAGACAGTTAACAGAAAAAAAATCTCCAAACGTTTGGAAACTAAATACACTTCTAAATATCTATGGATCAAAGATGAAGTCTCAAGGGAAAGAAAATAATACATTAAACTGAATGAAAAATGAAAATACAACGTATAAAAATTTGTGTGACACAGCTAAAGCTAATAAAACATTATAGCATTAAATGTATATTAGAAAAGAGGAAATACCTTAAATTAATTATCTAAAATCCCATGTCAAGAATCTAGGAGGGAAAAATGGAGCAAAACAAACCCAAAGCAAGTAGAAAGAAAGAACTAAAAATAAGAGCATCAATCTATGAAATTGAAAACAGAAAAATAATAAAGAATATCAATAAATCAAAGAGTTGGTTCTTTTATGAACTTCATCAAAATTAAAAACTTCTTCTCTGTTTTGCTCATGTGGAAAGGATGAATTGACAAGCTACAGACCGGAAGAAAATATTTTTCACACCACAGATGCGACAAAGGACTAGTATCTAAAGTATACAAAGAGATCTCAAAACTCAACAGTAAAGGACAGAAATGGCAAAAACAAACAAACAAACAAACACAAAACAAAACATGAAAGGCATTTCATTGAAGAGTATAGACAGATGATAAATAAATACATGAAAAGATTTCAATTAGCCATTAGGGAAATACATAATAAAACTTCAATAAGATAGTACAACACACCTATAAAAAATAAAATAAAAAATGACACTACCAAATGCTAGTTAGGATGCAGAGAAACTGTGTCATTCATTCATTGTTGTGGAAATGCGAAATGGTATAGCCACTCTTGAAAATATTTCGGCAGTTTCTTCAAAAATCTAAACATGTAACTACTGTACAACCCAGCAATTGTCCTCCTGGGCATTTAGCCAGAGAAACAAAAACTTATGTTCACACAAAAACCTATATTTGAGTATTTATAACAGCTTTATTCACAATAGATCCAAACTGGAAAAACACAGATGAATTTGGTGGGTGAATGATTAAGCAAAGTGTAGTAAACCCATACTATGAAATATTACTCAACAACAAAAGGTAACAAACTATTGATATACAAACAACCTGGTTGAATCTCCAGACAATTACGCTTAGTGTAAACAGTCAGTCTACAAAGATCCCATAGTATATGATTCTATTTATATAACATCCTTGCAATAATAAAATTATAGAAAAGCAGAAAAAAATATTAGCGGTTGCCAGTAGTTAAAGTTGGTGGGAAGGAAATGTGTGTAGCTATTAGAGCATGAGTGATCCTTGTGGTGATGAAAGTATTTTCTATCTTGATTCTATCAATGTCAATATCCTGGTCATGATATTGTACCACATAATAGTTTCACAAGATGTTACCATTGGGAGAAACTGGATAAGGGGTATATGGAATCTCTCTATATTGTTTATTACAACTGCATATTATACTATAATTATCTCAAAATAAAATGTTTAATTAAAATATTTTTAAAAAGGAATGAAGGGAAAGATTGGCTGGATGGACGAATAGATGGATGGATGGATTGAAGGAAGGATGGACGGACAGATGGATGGGTGGATAGATGGATGGAGAGAGAGAGAGAGAGAGAGAGAGAGAGAGAGAGAGAGAGAGAGAGAGAGAGAGAGAGAGAGAGAAGAGTGGGTGAGGGAGGAAACAAAGAAAGATTTTTTCTTTCTCTCTCCCAGTTGTTTTGTTGGAGTTTCAATGACACATTTTTGAATGAGGGGAAAAAAGGTAACATTAGATGTATAATATGGCCTCATTTTTGTTAAACAGAAAATGACACAAACTATTAAGTATAAAAGTTTGGAAAGAAACACATTAGTTACCAGCATGGGTTATCTTATGTAGGTAGGTGAGGCAGAAAGGGGAAGGTAGGGAGAAAGTGATTATTAAAATGTAATAAAGAAAGAGGAGAGAAAAAGTTCACTAAAATCATACATACATGTGTGGGTAACATGCATAAAGAAACTAGAGGACTATATCTAGAATTAGATCTTTACAATCCATGAGTATGCCTATAATATATTATTAAGAGTTTTACAGTAATACGAGTATATTACTGTGCTTCCATTTCATCTAGATTCTAGACTAACAACAAACAATAAACAAACAAAGCAGCCAACCTCTAGGTATGAATGTTAGGGTAGGCTGTCTGTGAAGATAGCTACCAATAATCCCACCCCACCTCTTTTGGGGTAATTTGTTACACAGCAAAGATACCTAAGACATGTGTATAGGTATATAAGTGTTTGTAATAGAAAAGAGAACGTTGTGAACAAAAACTTACCTATTAAAAGTGGTTGTTTAGCAGTGTCAGGAGGAATGAGAGAGGGATAATTAACTTTTTTTTTTTTTTGAGGGCAGTGTCACTGGCCCTCATATGTGGGACCCAAACCGGGGTGGCTGGCTTCCCAAGTTAGCACTTAACCACCGCGCCACTTGGCCGGCCCTAACTTTTAATTTAAACATCTTTATATTGTCTCACTGGCTATTACAAGTGTATATTATTCCCTAATTTGAAAAACATCAATTTAGAAAAATTTTACAAGAAGAAATAAAATGTTCTATTTAGGTTTTTTTGTTGTGGTTGTCATTGTTAGAATTGGCCTTGGAAAAGAATCTTCATTTCACTTTATTGTTATTTTCTATTATTTACTGCAGTATTCCATAGACCTCAGTTTCAGATAGTTGTATATAATGTTGATTTCAAAAACAACTTGAGAAATAAATTTTCTTCAAAAAATAAAGGCCCAAAACATATGTATTGAAAGTACCTGTGAATTGGCCACTAAAACAGTCTAATCTTTTTAAAATATGCTGTAAAAACTAAGCAAGAGGTAGGCATTAACAAAATTGATTTTAAAATATTCTCAGTAATGCAGTCCATAAGATACATTAGAAAGTACATTAGCTCACAAAACATTTTATGGTCCTATAACATTTTTGCTAGCTTTCTCTGTTCTTAACAGTGATTTAGCAATGATAAGTGTACAGGAAATTTATGAGAAGCATGAAAAATGATAATCCTTTTGCTGTAGGTTGCAGTTTTCATTTTTATTAACTATCATACTTATTGAATGCTTGATTTCTTTAAGATCTTTCTGGATTTCCGATAGGCTCTAAAATTCCCAGCCAAGGCCATTTTCACTGACTCAATTCAACAGATTTACATCTATATTGTCTACTGTGTGCTGGGCACTGTGCCAGGTGCTTGGATAAAGAGAATGAGAGTCTAAAACAAAAGCAGAGAAATCGTCAATAACTAGATAATGATATAGTGTGGAAAGTAAAGCATTTGAAAGGACTAAATAATGTGTTGGAGGCAAAGCCATAAACACTAGACAAAGCGGGTTCCATCTGAGCTGGCTTTAAGGATAGTAAGAGTTTGGTGTGCAGGAAAGCACAGAACTGTGGAAGCATGGTGTGATTAAGGGCAAAATCTAATTTATGAGGATGAAGGGATAGGATGGACAGGCATGGAAATGAAAGGGGTAGAGCAGCACTGAAATTAAACACACGGGCTCTTTTTCAACAAGGGTGTCAATTCAGTGGAGGGAAGAATAATTTTATCAACAAGTGATGCTGGAACAATTGGATATCCACATGCAAAAAAAAAATGGAGTTAGACTCCTTCTTTAGGAGATACACAAAAATTAATTCCATGCGATCACAGACCTAAATATAAGTGCTAACACTACAAGACTTTTAGAAGCAAGCATAAGAGTAAATCTTTATGACTTTGGGTTGGATTAGGCAAAGCCTTCTTAGACACAATGCCAAAAGCATAGGACTAAATAAATAAACTGGAATTCATCAAAATTTTGAAAATTAGTATTTCAAAGGACATCATCAAGAAGGTGAAAAGACAACCCACAGAATGGGAGAAAATGTTTTCAAATTATATACCAGATAAGGGCTTGTAGACAAGAATATATAAAAAACTCCTATAACAACACTTTAAAAAGACAACACTATTTATAAATGGGTATTTTTTAATCCTTGAAAAGAGATTTAATAGTCATTTATTCAATGAAGGTATACAAATGGCCAAAAAACAAATGAAAAAATGTCCAACAGCATAAATCATTAGGGAAATGCAAATCAAAAACACAATCAGATATACTATTTCATACCCCCTAGCATGGCTATAATAAAAAATACAAGTAAGTATTGATGAAGATGTGGAGAAATTAGAACCCTCATAGATTGTTGGTGGAAATTTAAACTGGTGCATTCACTTTGGAAAATAGTTTGGCAGTTCCTCAAAATGTTTAACACAGAGTTACCATATGACCCAATTCCAAGTACGTATCCAAGAAACATAAAAACATATCTTCACACAAAACGCATAATGAATATTTATAACATTAATCATAATAGTCAGCAAGTGGGAAGAATCCAAATGTCTATAAGCTGATGAATAGATAAACTAAATGTAATACACTCATACAATGGAATATTATTCAGAAAGAAATAAAGTGCTGATACATGCCACAACATGGAAGAACCTCGAAAGCATTATGGTGAGAGAGTAACCAGGTACAAAAACCAGATATCACATGATCCCATTTACATGAAATGTCCAGAATGGGAAAATCCATAGAGACAAAAACGTATTAGTCGTGGCCAGAGACCAGAGGGTAGGATTGAAAGGAACATGGGAAGTGACAACTTACAGTTGTGGGGTTTCTTTTTGGAATTATAAGCATGTTTTCAAATTGTGGAGATGGCTGCTGCACCATTCTGTGAATATACTAAAAAACCACTGAATTGTACACTTTACATGGGTGTATTATACAGCACATAAATTGTATCTCAATGAAACTGTTTTTAAAAATCTATGTTGTATTAAAAAACAAAAACGCAGACTCTAGAGCCAAACTATCTAGCTTGGAATCTATCTGTGCTCTACCACTTAGCCGTCATGAAGCCCTGAGCTAGTTAATTTCTCTGTATGCAATGTCTTCATCTGTAAATAAATTAGTACTTCCAGCTGAGATCTCAAGGGAAATTTTCACAGAGGTGGAATTTGGGCTGATCTCAAAGACATATATATATATATATATATATATATATATATATATATATATATATATAAATATATAAAATGAGATGAAGACCTTAAAAAGCAGGAGACGGCCATCCAAAGGCTGGCGACCAATGTGCCTTACCCGAGAAGAGGGCAATGATGATACCAACATGGGCCAGTGAAGCAACGTCCTCCGCAACTAGACTGAAGAACAAAAAGACAGCATCTTGCCTGTTCCCCTTCCCCGGTTCCCCAACGCTGTTCCTCTCCGCCAATTCCCCAATAAAATCTTGAAAAAAAAAAAAAGAAAAGAAAAAAGCAGGAGAAAGGAACTAACACTTCTGGAGCACCTACTATGTGCCAGGGATGTGCTAAGCATTCTATGTACATTACTGCAGTTTATTTTTGCCTGCTTTGTATTCATGAAAAAATTGACTCTGAAAATGAAGTGATGAAGTGACTAAGTAGGAGTTCATTTGCAGGCCCAGAGTCTCCGTCGTCTGGCCTGAGTGACACCTGAGTAAGAAGGACAGTATACATGGCCAGAGGAGGGGGTGAGGTGAAGTTTGCCCAGTAGCATGGAAGGGGGCTGGAGTTAAGGGCAGTCAGGCTGCTTAGAAACTTTGATGGCTGGACAAATTTTCTAGAGTTCATCCCATGGGTGATAGGGAGCACGGAATTGCTTATCAAACAAGGCCATAAGCAGTAGGAATGTATTTTTATATGTAAAAATTTAAATTCATGTTGCAATTTATTATGTAGTCAATTGAACCTTTCAGAAGCCTTGCAAGGTTACCCAAAATAGACGGTCTGACAAGCTTCCCTTTAGTGAATTTCCAGAAGATCAATCAGTTTGCTTTCACTATTGAAAGATGACTTTTAAAGATGGATTACAATCCTTTTTGAGTCTGAGAGTTTGCTAATTTGAACTGCTGATTGTTATCAGATGACAAATTGGTTTTGATATGAGTTTCGGAGCTAAAAATAGAATATAGAAGTCTTTAAATCTTATAAAAACTCAAAAGATAAACAAAATTGGGGTGTCCCTTTATACAACAGCTCAGGAAAAAGAAAAACCACCATACATGTAAACAGAATAGCAGATATGCACTGCTACCCATTTATTCAATGGTGTGTTTTTGTTTTTGTTTTTGTTTTTTGTGTGTTTTTGTTGAGGGCAGCGTCACTGACCCTCATATATGGGACCCGAACCGGGGATGCTGGCATCCCAAGCCAGCTCTTAACCACTGCACCACTCAGCCGGCCCTGGTTTTGTTTTTGATGAGTAGTGTAGGCAGCATGAATCCTTGCCCGTGCCTCCTACTTGGAAAGAAGAGCTTCTTTCAAAGTCATCAACAAGCAGAGTGCCCAGAAAGCATTTGAAGTGTCTAGGGACTGTCAGAACTGGCATGCCAAGGTTGGTACCACTCAGCTGAAGAAACAGGTAGCTAATGCACACTCAGTCCCATTCCAGGTGGTACTCAGCCTCAAGTCACGCTGCTAGATCAGTGCTGAGTGTGGAAAGTCTGGAATGCAAGCGTGTTCTTACTCTCTAAGCCAGTGGTTCCCATTGGAGAGCTTATACATCCTAGAAGGATGCATTTGGGGTAAAGGTGAGGGGAATATATATTTTTTAACTGTTTTATTATTATTATTATTAGTTACAGATGTACAAAACAATGCAATAGGTATTTTTTTCACCCCTTACAAAGTGACTACCCCTTCCGTCTCCCCTGCCCTCCTACCCCCGATATCATACATATCTATTACAATTCCATTGACTCCATCTCCACACTATATTCCACTTCCCATGACTATATATGTGTTAAATTATAGTTGACATATAATATTATTCTGCGGCAGCTTCAGATGTACAGTGTAGTGGTAAGGCCACTACACCGTCCATGAAGTGGTCTCCCTGATGAGACTTGAGTCCTTCTGATCCCCTAAGAAAAATCTTTACAACCTCATTGATTATATTCCCTAACCTGCCTCTTCTGTCTCTGCAGTAGTATTGTAGTTATCAGTTTGTGTTGGCTCATCCCTTCCCCTTCTCCCTCATGCCCACCCCTATCCCATCTAGCCCTCATCAGTTTTTTCTTTGTGTCTCTAAGACTATTTCTGTTTCCATTGCTCGTTAATTCAGTTCTTTAGATTTCACATATAAGTGAGATCATATGGTATTTGTCTTTCTTTGACTGATTTATTTCACTTAACATAATGTTCTCTAGGTCCATCCATATCGTTGCAAATGGTAAAATTTCTTCCTTCTTTATAGCTGTGTAATACTCCATTGTGTAAATGTACCACAGTTTCTTAATCCAGTCGTCTACCGCTGGGCATTTCGATTGTTTCCAAGTCTTGGCTATCATAAATAGTGCTGCAATGAACATAGGGGTGCATATAATTTTTTGAATTAGTGTCTTGGGCTTTTCAGGATAAATGCCTAGGAATGGAATTGCTGGGTCAAAAGGTAGTTCCATTACCAGTTTTTTTGAGATACCTCCATACTGACTTCTAGAGTGGCTACACCAATCTACAATCCCACAAACAGTGCAGCAGGGTTCCCTTTTCCCCCACAGCCCTGCCAGCACTTGTTTGTTGATTTATTGATGATAGCCATTCTGACTGGAGTGAGGTGGTATCTCATTGTGGTTTTTATTTCCATTTCCCTAATGATCAGTGAGGTTGAACAATTTTTCATATGCCTGTTGGCCATCTGTATGTCCTCTTTAGAGAAATGTCTCTTTATTTCCTCTGCCCATTTTTTAATTGGGTTGTTTGTTTTTTTGGTTTTGAGTTGCATGAGTGTTTCATAAATTTTGGATATTAACCCCTTATCAGATATACCGTTCACAAACATATTCTCCCATTCAGTAGGCTTCCTTTTTGTTTAATTGATGGTTTCCTTTGTTGTGAAAAAACTTTTAAGTTTGATATAATCCCTTATGTTCATTTTTTCTTTTACTTCCCTTGCCTGTGGGGATGTATCAGTAAAAATATTGCTCAGGGTAATGTCTGCAAATTTATTCCCTATATTTTCTTTTAGGAGTTTTATGGTTTCAGGTCTTATATTTAAGTCTTAAATCCATTTTGAATTTGTTCTTATATATGGCATAAGGAGGTGATCCAGTTTCATTTTTTGGCATGTGTCAGTCCAGTTTTCCCAGCATCATTTATTAAATAGACTATCCTTACCCCAGTGTAAATTCTTGTTTCCATTGTCATAGATTAACTGTCCGTATATACATGTATTTATTTCTGGTGTCTCTGTTCTGTTCCACTGTTCTATGTGCGTGTTTTTATGCCAGTACCATACTGTTTAGGTTACTGTAGCCTTATAGTATGTTTTGATGTCTGGTAGCGGGATCCCCCCGACTTTGTTCTTATTTCTCAGGCTTGCTGAGGCTATTCGCTGTCTTGTATGGTTCCATATAAATTTTAGGATTATATTTGCTATTTCTGTGAAAAATGCCCTTGGTAGTTTGATAGGAATTGCATTGAATCTATATATTGCTTTAGGCAGTATAGACATTTTAACTATATGAATTCTTCCTATCCATGAGCAGGTAGGTGTTTCCATTTATTTGTATCTTCTTTGATTTCTTTCTTCAGTGTCTTATAATTTTCTGAGTACAGATCTTTTACTTCTTTGGTTAAATTTATTCCTAGGTATTTTATAGTTCTTGAAGCAATTGTAAATGGGACAGTTTTCTTAATTTCTCCTTCTGTTAGCTTATTATCGGTATATGAAAATGCAACTGATTTCTGAACATTGATTTTTACATACTGCTACTTTACTGAATTCGTCTATCAGTTCCAATAGTTTTTGATGGAGTCTTTGGGGTTCTCTATATACAATATCATGTCATCTGCATATAATGACAATTTTACTTCTTCCTTGCCAATTTGGATGCCTTTTATTTCCTTTTCTTGTCTGATTGCTGTGGCTAGAACTTCCAGAACTATGTTGAATAAAAGAGAGAAAGTGGACAGCCTTGTCTTGTTCCTGATCTTAAGGGGAATGGTTTTAGCTTTTCCTCATTGAGTACAATGCTGGCTGTAGGTTTATCATATATGGCCTTTATTATGTTGAGATATGATCCCTGTATGCCCACTTTGCTAAAGGTTTTTAACATAAATTCCTGTTGGATTTTGTCGAATGCTTTTTCTGCATCTATTGATATGACCATATGATTTTTATTCTTCATTTTGTTGATGTGGTGTATCACATTAATTGATTTACGGATGTTGAACCAGCCTTGCATACTAGGGATGAAACCCACTTGATCATGATGTATGATCTTCTTAGTATATTGCTGAATTCTGTTTGCTAACATTTTATTGAGAATTTTTGCATCTCTGTTCATCAGTGATATTGGCCTAGAGTTTTCCTTTTTCGTGTTGTCTTTATCTGGTTTTGGAATCAGCGTGATAGTGGCTTCATAAAAAGAATTTGGGAACCTTCCCTCCTTCTGGATTTTTTGGAATAGTTTGAGAAGAAAAGGTGGTAGTTCTTTTTTGAATGTTTGATAAAATTCACTTGTGAAGCCATCTGGTCCAGGGCATTTGTTTGTTGGGAGCTTGTCGATTACTGATTCAATTTCCTTGGTGGTAATCAGACTATTTAGATTTTCCATTTCTTCTCAAGTTAGCTTTGGAAGGTTTAGTGCTTCTAGAAAATTATCCATTTCTTCCAGATTGTGAAATTTGTTGGCATATAGTTGCTCATAGTAATTTCTTTAAAATTTTTGTATTTCTGTGATGTCTGTAGTCATTTCACCTCTTTCATTCCTGATTTTACTAATTTGAGTCCTTTCTCTTTTTTTTTTTTGATCAGCCTGGCTACAGGTTTGTCAATTTTGTTTATCTTCTCATAAAACCAGTTCTTGGTTTCATTGATCTTCTGTTACATTTTTCTTCATTGCAATCATTGGGAGATTCTGGAAGAATTTAGTGACTATCCTGAAAGGCATGGGACAGACCTGCACAGTGAAGAACTGCCCCCCATTTTCCATGATTTTCAAATCTCCTGCCACATTAAGTTATCATCTGATTTTCTCTGAAACTAGGCCTGGATTCCATTTTACATACAAACAGAAACTAGTTTTCACATGATTTGAATACACTTAATTTTCCAGCAGTGAACCTACCATGAAAATTTTGGGAATTAATACTTAGATTTATTTAGCCTTATTCTTATTTAGTAATTATTTTAAAATGTTAAAAAGACCATTTATGTATGAAGCATTACTTTTTAGTTACCCAACTTTTTAAGTACTGTTTCCATCCATCAGTAATACAGTTTTTCTCTAGTTATTATAGTAGAGCTTCTTTTTCTAATACAGCCTCAATTTTCTGTTGCCTATAGAAAAATTGTCTCCAATCCCTTCCTCTTCTCCCTTATCCCCACCCCCCTCCCAACTAACAACCCTCAGTTTTCCTCTATATCTATGAGTCTGTTTATTTGATCGTTCATTCAGTTTTTCAGAATCCACATATAAGTGAGATCATATGGTACTTGTCTTTCTCCGACTGACTTATTTCACTTAATATAACAGTCTCTTCACAACATTATCAATTACATTCCCAGAACTGCCCCCCATATCCCTGTGGCAACACTGTAGTCACCCACCTACACTGTCCAAAACCTTCCCCCTCTCCCTCATCCCCACTCCCTCCCAGCCAGCAACCATCAGTTTTTCCTTTATGTCTGCTTGATATGACTTTAATCTTCTTAAATTTACTGAGACTTGTTTTGTGGCCTAACGTGGTCTATCTTGGAAATGTCCCATGTGTACTTGAGAAGAATGTATACTCTGTTTTTTCAGGGTGAAATGCTCTAAAAATATCAAAGAAGTCCAGCTGGTCTAAAGTGTCATTTAAGGCCCCTCTTTCTGTGTTGATTTTCTGTCTAAAGGGTCTGTCCATTGGTGACAATGGGGTGTTGAATTCCCCTACTAGGATAGTGTTACTGTTGATCTCTGTCGTTATGTCTGTCAAAATCTGTTATATATAATTAGGAGCTCCTATGTTGAGTGCATAGATGTTGATTAGGGTTATAGTGCCCTTCTTTGTCTTTTATTGTAGTCATTTTAAAGTCTATTTTGTCCAAAATAAGTATTGGTACTCCAGCTTTTTTTTTTCTCATTTCCATTTGCCTGAAATATCTTATTCCTTCTGTAAACAGCATATACATGTGTCCTATTTTCTTACCCACTCAGCCACTCTCTGTCTTTTGATTGGAGCATTTAGGCCATTCACATTTAAAATGATTATGGATAGGTGCATATGTATTGCCATTTTGTTATTTGTATTCTTGGTCTTCCTGGGTTACCTTGTTTACCCCTATCTTTTGTTTAAAAAAAGCCCTTTTAACATTTCTTGCAATGCTGGCTTGGTGGTAATGAATTCCTTAAGCTTATTCTTTTCTGAGAAGATCTCTATTTCTCCTTCAATTTTAAGTGATAGCCGTGATGGATAGAGCAATATTGGTTGTAGGCCTTCATTTTGTGTCACTTTGAATATCTCCTGCCACTCCCTTCTGGCCTGCAGAGTTTCTGTAGACAAGTCAGCTGTTAGTCTAACAGGAGTTCCTTTGTATGTAACCAGCTGTCTTTCTCTTGATGCCTCTAGGATTCTGTCTCTGTCTTTAACCTTTACCATTTTAACTATGATGTGTCTTGGTGTGGACCTGTTTGGGTTCAGCTTGTTTGGAACCCTCTGCACTTCCTGGGCATGTATGTTGATTTCCTTCGCCAGGGTAGGGAAGTTTTCAGACATTAGTTTTTCAAATACATTCTCGACCCCTTGGCTTCTTCTCTCCTCCTTCTGGTATTCCTATGAGTCGAGGGAGGTTGTGCTTTACCTTGTCCCATAGGGCTCTTAAACTATTTTCATTGTTCTTTATTCTTTGGTCTCTTTGTTGTGCCAACTGGGTGATTTCTGCTATTTTGTCTTCTAAATCACTGATCCGCACCTCTGCTTCATCTACTCTACTGGTGATTCCTTCGAAGGTGTTCTTCATTTCAGTTACTGTATTCTTTGATTCTAACTGGTTGTTTTTTATGATTTCTCTATCCTTCCTTATGTCCTCACTAAGTTTGTTAAACATTCTTATCATCAGTGTTCTAAACTGTGTCTCTGAAAGGTTAGATCCCTTAATGGATCATTTAGTTCCATTTCCAGAGGTTTCTTCTGATCTTTTACTTGTGACATGTTTCTTTGTTTCTCCATTCTGGCTGTTGCTCTGGGATTGCTTTGATGTATTAGAGAGATCACCAGGAGAGCCCTGGCTGGATCATGCAGGCACACAGTTCACAGGCCAACACTCCCAGGAAAACTCCCAGTCTCAGCCTGTCCCAATCAGCCGCTCGCAGATCAGGCCGAGCAGCCCGACAACCAATCACCAGCCTGGCAACTCTGCAAGTGCAGTGCGGAGAGTGGGGACTGAGGCGGCTTGTGCACTCCCACGTCTCAATGAGCAGCCTGTTGGAGCCGGAGCATGCCCACCAGGCGTTTCCCTGACAATGCAGCACAAGCTGTGTGGAGGGTGAGGATCGAGGTAGCTCGTGCACTCCCAGGTCTCATTGAGCAGCCTGTTGGAGACGAAGGGCACCCACTCAGCGTTTCACTGGCAACGCAGTATAAGCCTGGCGGAGGGTGGGGATCCAAGGCCGCATGCGCGTGAGCACGCACACACGCACTTCTGTGTCAATTCCACCAGACCAATGAGGTCCCGGACCTGATTCTCTGTGGGAGGGCCCAACCCTGACAAAATGGCGCCCTCCCTACACCACTAGCGTGCAGGCTCCGTACCACGGGAACAATAGTCCAAAACCCTCCAGCCTTTGCACCAAAGGTGCTCAGTTCAGTCCGTCCTCACAGGCTCCCGGGCCCGCTTCACACAGCCACTCCCTCCACCAGGAACCAGGTAAGTGCTCACCGGCGAGCAAGCTCCGGCGCCGGCCTCACTGATTCTCCAGCCGCTCTTAGCCTCACCGAGCTGAGCAAAGAGAGTCCTCACTAATTTACTGCCGGCTATCTTGGAACCCATCTTCCCAGCAAAGGAACTCTGGGCTGGTGAGCTTGGTGTGCGGCCGGAGGGTCTCTCCCCCAACCGGAGAAGCCTCCCCACAGCTGGGGCATCCCTCACGGGGTTCGCCCTCTCTCGTCTCCGCCCTTCCTACCAGATCCGACTCGGCCTCCTCTTTAAGTTCTTCATTTAGTGGTTCTGTTCATCTAGTGTTCCAGGGACCTCCAGGGTTGAATGCTGTATAATTTGTTTGTAATTTTGGTGTGATCCTGGGAGGTAGTTAGCACAGCGTCTGTCTATTCCGCCATTTTACCGAAGTCCTCTGTCATTTGCTTTTTATCACACACTTAGAATATTACCTGTTATTACTCACTCCAACCCTGGATTTATTCTAATTCCACCTTTACCTCCTCCATTTCTTCATTTTCCTGTAATCTTCTACCAAATGACTTCTCACGTTCTTCTTTTGAATCCAAACTCTTCATTATAAGCATTATTATCTTCTAATGTAGTCAAGTTTAACATTATATATTAATTGCATAATCATTTATTTCAAAATTACTTTCCTTTTTATTTCATTTATTATACTTAAGGATTGCTTTTTGAAATGATGTGTATCTTGTGTCTATAAATTTCAAGGTAGTAAATAGAGTGTACTTATATAATAAAACTTGTGAAATATTGGTTATAATAACTGGTGGCAGTAACAAAACACTTTTCACATTTTATATCTGAGACAACAGAATGTGACATATCCAAGATAACAAAGAGTGAGCTTTGATATCTTAAAAATCAGAACATCTTGGCTTCTTTATTCTCAGTTTATTGCCTTGTATTCATCATTAAAATGCTTTATAATTCATCATTTAGGTACTTTGTAAATATAAGTTGTAGTTGGAGATGCTTATGAAAAATGTTCATAGAGCTCATAATTATTAATTATTATTAAATATTAATCACACACAGGCATCATACTCAGAACTTTCCATCTATTACCTCATAAAAGCCCCCTTTGCCTAATAGGTATGTGGTTATGTATATTCATAGATGAGTAAAATGAAGCTTACTTCAGTTACTTCAGTTACTTGCCTTTGATGACAAGGCTAGTAAGAGATAGGGGCCCAGACTCAAACTTAGGTCTCTCTGTCTCCAACACCCACATGTTCTGTCTCCATAGAGAACAATGTTCTTTAGTTTTGTGTTAAGAAATGTGAAACATAAAAATAATACTTTGGATTGCAGCTGAAGGTAGGAGAGTTTTCAATAAATCCATTCAGGAAATCAACAATCCCTACCAGTATTTCAAATCAAAATGATGGAGGAAAAGACACTAATTCACAATGGTGGCTTGCTGATTTTCACTAGCTATTCTGTGGTGACATGCCCTTTCTCACCCCTTGAAACTGATTCATCCAATATTGCTCTCCACAGGACCATGTCAAAAAGGAAAATCACAGAGTGACTTATAAAACGATATTATAATTTATGCTATGCAAAATGGTAGCCACCAGCCATGCGTGATTAGTGAGCATTAGAAATGTGACTAGTCTGAATTGAAATGGGCTGAAAGTGTAAAATACTCCTCATACTTAGTATAAAAAACACAAACATCTCATTAATAATTTTTATGTTTATTTTATGTTTTAATGATATTTTGGAGATATGGGCTAAATAAAATGTTATTAAAATTAATTTCATCTGCTTCTTTTTATTTTCTTTAATGAGGCTAATAGATTTTGGTTTTGGTTTTTGTTTACTTTGAGGGCAGTGTCACTGGACCTCATATGTGAGACCCAAACCGGGGCCTCTGGCATCCCAAGCCAGCTCTTAACCACCATGCCACTCGGCCAGCCCATAGACTAATAGATTTTAACATGACATATTGGGCTCAAATTTTGGCTTGCATTATACTTCTGCTAGACAGTCCCATTGTGGGCCATATATATTTTCAAATAACTAACTTTAAAATCAAATCATAGAAAAAAATTTTTGAAGAAGAACAAAAGCAAAACACAATACTTAGTGTGCTAGGAGGCGGGTCCACGATAGCAGTGTTCTGACCTGAAGCCATAAAACTCCTAAAAGAAAATATAGGTAATAGACTCTTTGACATCAGTCTTAGTAATACCTTTTTGCATATGTCCTCTCAAGAAAGGGAAACAAATGTAAAAATAAACAAATAGCAATACATCAAACTATTATAAAAAGCTTCTGCACAGTGAAGGAAACCATTGACAAAATCAAAAGGCTACCTACTGAATGGGAGAATATATTTACTAGTGATATATCTAATAAGCAGTTAGTATCCAAAATATATAAGGAACTCATACAACTCAATAAAAAAACAACAACAATACAATCAAAAATGAGCAGAGGATATAGACATTTCTCCAAAGAAGACATATGAATACAGATGGCCAACAGACATATGAAAAGATGCTCAACATCTTAATCATCAGGAAATGCAAATCAAAATCACTTACCTGTCTGTAAGATTATCAAAAAGAACAAATAACAAGTGTTGGCAAGGATGTGGAGAAAACTTCTGCTCTGTTCATGGGACTCTAAATTGGTGCAGCAATGATGGAAAACACTATGGAGGTTCCTCAAAAAATTAAAAATAATATTACCATAGGATTCAGCAAGTTCACTTCTGCGTATTTACCCTAAGAAATCCAAAACACTAATTTGAAAATATCTATGCACCCCTATGTTCACTGCAGTGTTATTTATAATAGCCAAGATATGGAAGCAACCTAGGTGTCTGTTGATAGATGAATGGATAAAAAAGATGCCACACACACACACACACACACACACACACACACACACACACAGGAATATTACTCCGTGATAAAAAAGAACAAGATCTGGCCACTTTTGACAACATGGATGCATCTAGAGGGTCTTATGCTAAGTTAGGCAGAGAAAGACAAATACCTCATGATTTCACTTATATGTTGAATCTAAAAATATAAAACAAAGTAACAAACAAAACAAAAACAGATTAATAGGAAGAGACCAGAATGATGGTTGCCAGGGGTGGGGGAGGAATGGGTGAAAAAAGTGAAGGGGAATAAAGTTATTAATAGTGTGATAACTTTGCATGGTGTCATATGGTTGCTAGACAGTGTGGTGATCATATTGTAAGGTATATTAATGTCAAATTTACATATCTTAGAATGTGATCACTATAAATATAAATGTCACTATGCTGTACATCTGAAACTAATATAATATTGTATGGCAACTATACTTTAATTTTTTAAAAATACTCTGTGCTAGAAAAATTGATAAATGTCAATATTACTTTTGTCTATCAGTTAATAGATGCATAAACTTTGACAAATCATTTAATACCTAAGAACTTCATCATCTGTAAAATCAAGATAATAACTATATTGCTTTCCTCATAGGGTGTTACAAATATAAAATGAATAATTATTTCACTTGTTCATTCATGTCACAAAAATTGAGCAAGGGGCTACTATGTGGTAGGCACCAGGGGTACAAAGAATAATAAGTCTTGGTACCTGCTCTCAAGAAACTTATTGAATGCTCCATGAGCCATGGCATAGAGCATCACAGTGTGTGTCATGTGACTGTTGAACTCTGCTTGGAGGACTAAGAGAACAGTCAACAGCTCTTTTTTGTGGTGCCTCGGAGGCCATCGGCTGCTTCAAGATGAAGCTGAACATCTCTTTCCCAGCCACTGGCTGCCAGAAACTCATTGAAGTGGATGATGAACACAAACTTCGTACATTTTATGAGAAGCTTATGGCCACAGAAGTTGCTGCTGATGCTCTGGGTGAAGAATGGAAGGGTTATGTGATTCGAATCAGTGGTGGGAATGACCAACAAGGCTTCCCCATGAAGCAGGGTGTCTTGACCCATGGTCGCATTTGCCTGCTCTTGAGTAAGGGGTATTCCTTTTATAGACCAAGGAGGACTAGAGAAAGGAAGCGCAAATCTGTTCGGGTTTGCATCGTGGATGCCTATCTGAGTGTTCTCAACATGGTCATTGTAAAAAAAGGGGAGAAAGATATTCCTGGTCTTACTGATACTACTGTGCCTCATCGCCTAGGGCCCAAAAGAGCTAGCAGAATCTGTAAACTTTTCAAATCTCTCTACAGAAGATGATGTCTGCCAGTATGTTGTGAGAAAGCCCCTAAACAAAGGTCAGAAACCTAGGACCAAAGCATCCATGATTCAGCGTCTTGTTACTCCACAAGTCGTGCAACACAAATGTTGGCGTATTGCTCTGAAGAAACAGTGTATTAAAAAAACAAGGAAGAGGCTGCAGAATATGCTAAGTTTTTGGCCAAGATAATGAAGGAGACCAAAGAAAAACGCCAGGAACACATTGTCAACAGATGCAGGCTGTCCTCTCTGAGAGCTTCTACCTCTAAGTCTGAGTCCAGTCAAAAATGAGATTTTCTAAGAGTAACAAATAAATTTAAGATCAGAAAAAAAGAGAAAAAAAAAAGAGAACGGTTGACTGAGGGAATAGAATCAGGGAATATCTTGTCTTTGTGTGTCCAAGGTATGAAAGAGCAGAATTTGCTCAGTGAACCACAGAGAGGATAAAGGTGCTGGCAAATACAAGAGTGGTGCAATCTTTCCAGTGTTGGGAGAAGGTTCTGATGCTGAGAGAGCAGGAAGGGGAGGAACCACAATCCCTTGCTAGCTTTTGGCGATGGTACCCATATTCTACTGTAATTTTGGAATCCTTGTTCCTTCCTTAAAGGAGGATGCTAATAAAAGATATAAATGTAAATTAGTAGGACTTAATCAAATAGTATTCAATGATTAATTTCTGTAAAAAAATTGTGGGGAAAAAATATATTTTTTCAAGCATATGATCAATTCTTTGAGTTAGGACAATGACTGATGAAAGGGTCCACATTTCAACAGGATAATTGCAGGGCTGCTTTGGGAAAGGGATATCTTTATAAAACAACCAGAGCCTACAAGACGTCATTTAGACCTATCAGTATTTCCAGAAACTGAATTAGTTTCTAGAGACAAATATACATCAAAAGTTATTCGGGCCAGCTGAATGGCGCTGTGGTTAAGCGCTGGCTTCGGAAGCCAGCGGCCCCGGTTCGGTCCCACATATGAGGGCCCTCAAAAAAACAAACAAACAAAAAAAGTTATTCATTTGTAGTAATGCTGCAGCCAATCTGATTTAAATTTTCCTGAAACTATATTATATTAAAATTTCAATGAAAATAATGGTGCGTGAATGATACTTTCAAGATTGTATATTTGAGCGTAACATCCTTATAAAAGGCAATTTTAAAAGCAAAATGATGGCTGCCTTTTAACTCTGTTGTTTTCTTTAGTGCACTTTTTACTGAGATCATTGTTCAAGAATAAAAATAAACACTAACTTCAAAATGATTTACACGATGTGAATATATTGTAGAACCTCAAATGAAATAGTACTTTATTTTCAACATTAAATTTATGTTATTTAAGAAATCAGTATGTGGGGGATGAGAGGATGGATGAGAAAGGTGAAGGGATTAAGAAGTACAAATTGGTAGTCACAAATTAGTCATAGGCATGTGAAATACAGGATGGGGAATATAATCAATAATGGTGTAAAGATTATGTAGGATGTCAGATGGGTACTAGATTATTGGGGGATCATTTCATAGATTATATTAATATAAATGCCTAACCACTGCACTGTACATCTAAAACTAATATAAAATAATATTGAATGTCAACTATAATGAATATATATACAGATAATGCCAAAAAATGTATACATATCTTAAGAAAGGAAAAAACTGTATTAAATTGTAGTACTCAATATATACTGATAACAAAAGATGAATACAGGTCATGTTTGACTTCTGCAATTACAAGAGGTGCTCAAAGTGGTTACCATCAGTGTCCAGGCACACTTCTGAATACGGCGAACGACTGCTTGAGCAATGTTGACCAAAGTGTCCACTTGTATACATTTTTTTGGATATATATATATATATATATATTTATAAAGTACAACATAGGGAATATAGTCAATGGTATTGTAATAGCTATGAACAATATCAGACGGGTTGTATACTTGTTAGGGTTATCACTTTGTGAGGTATGTAAATGTCTAATCATTATATTGTTTTGTACACCTGAAACTAATAATAATAAAAAGACATCAATATGCCATACATAAAAGTAGAGAGATTCTTTATCTATAATAATAGGAAGATAAAATCATATTGTTAACTGAATAGAAAAGTTCTATTTTTTCCTTTCAGATCATGAGAAACATAAGATTTAAGGCTAAAAGGTAGTTTTCAGCAAAGGTCTCTTATTTGCAATAAATGTTATTGACCAACAAAACAAATCCACACTTCAGTGTTTCTGGCTGAAGAAATTATTGATTATATCAAAGAAAGATGAACAAATTAGCTACCAAGTATTGTAATTGCTTTCTGCTTTTCTGCTTTCTGGTCCTGATTTCATCTTTGCAAGGTCTTCCATCCTCTGGGAAAACCTGAACCTGTCTCATTTCCCAGAAGACTACAAGAGGGAGAAACCAAGTACAAATTTGTCTTTCATCAGTTACATTGTGCTCAGGTCTAGCTTCCTGCAAAGGCACTTGAGAAGCAACAACAGCATCAACAAAGAGATTGCAGAGATAGAAACTAGTGGGTGGAGGAGCCAACCTCTTTAGAGTGGATAGACAAGCCTTTTAAAAGCAGGTGGTACTTAGGCTGGATGAGGAGGAGACAGTCATGCTAAGAATCAGAGATGAGCATCTGAAGCAGAGGGAACAGAAACGCAAGTCATCTGAATTCTTTAGGCAAAACAATTTGCATATTTGCTGGCTTGGCCTTTTCTATGACTTCTTACTATTTGGGGCTGTTTGGTAGATGTTTGGGAAGTACTGCTCAGGAGAACACCTTGAACACCAGCTGTAAGAGGTGGGAATGATGGATAAAAAACAACTCTCTGCATTTAAGCTGGCAGCTGGCAAGGGATATAACTAAGTATTCACAATGAACTAGTACAACTCAACTATGGAGGGAAAGATGTATATTAACTAGATTTACAGAACTCTTAAGCTTTGTGTGGCATTTGCATTTCAAAATAGACATTCACACTAAATAAAATGAAATAAAACCTAGGTTTCTCTATGCACATTCTGATGCTTTCCTTTTGCATCACGTGGGCATATTGCCATATAAGAGTAATCATCTATGGAGCCACAGGAAGTCACAGTTTTAAACTCCTATTAAATGACTATAAATTTTACTAAATATCCATATATTTACTGAAAGGTCTGGTTTCCCTGAAGAAATCTTAAGAAAGTTTTTAAGTTCGGTGAGTTTCTTGAAGGGGGAATAATTTTATCTTATTTATCTTTGTGTAGCTAATACCCTGCACAATGCTAAGGACACAGGAGATCCTCAACAAACACGTGATGAATTAAAATAAAGTTTTAATTTCCAATTAGGATTGGTGAGGGGCACCAAGAATCTCTAGGGCTCAGCCATTTGTCACTACAATTAAATTTCAGTGAGAGTGACAGATACGCATATTCCATAGTATATGCTTTTCCCCCCACAATTATTGAATTTGTTCATACTTTTGACTTTCCAAATAGTCTATATCTCTAACTCCTGTGAATTGCCTGTGACCGATCCTTCATATTCTTGCTAATAATGAGCGTAACAAAACATCATAACCCAAGCTGAGAAGGTAGAAAGTAATTATAGGGCTTGCAGGAAGGATGAATAGTTATGGCCAAAAAGCCTCTTTTGAAACTGTTCTTAGAGGACTTGTCCCTGTTGACCCAGTAAAATTACTGAGCAAAAATAAATAAATAAATAAATAAATAAATAAATAAATAAATAAATAATTTCTTCCGATGTGATATTATTTTATTTATACTTCAAAATTGTTTCCTAAATGGAAATGAAATTTGGACAATCTTGAAGGAAGTGTACATTGTATGCTAAGAATAGTATATTAGTGCATGATTCAAACATTCTTGATAGTGAGTGATGCTGAAATTTTGCTCTCATCTCCTATTTACAAATTTAAAGAAACAAAAAATAAATATGATGAGAAACTGAGCTTAAAGACATATTAAGTCCACCATAGTTACATGGGTTAATTTTTTATATATCTGTATATTTATGAACATTTATACTCACTTTTCAGAAATAACATTTTCATTCCATTAGAGAAGCCATATTATAATATATGCCATTAATTTCTATTTTGAGTTTTTATCTAACAAAGAAAACAGCTTGATAGGTGTAAATTCAGAGAATGCATTCCACTGTTACCATAATAGATGTTTCTTCCATTACTAGGCTGAGATCTTTTGGTCCCTGTGGACAGTTTAAACTACTTAGAAAAACATGTTTGTTTAGTGACTCTCAATCTATTAGTGAAAGAAATAACAATGACCTACATGGGGCTTCACACTTATGGCTCACCAGTGACTGAGACCAGAGGAAAATGTGGATCAGGAAGTTCTATCTCACCAGAAAGAATCACCTTACAAGGGCAGTGAGGCTGGGTCACAGTCACGTCCTTCTCACATGTCATGTTATACCTTATAACTGTATACTCATATATATTGAGTGGCCTCTTCAGCCTGACTGGCAGGTTACATCTTGGGTAAAACATGCAGAGAGAGAAGCTCTTGAACACTCCAATCATGGAGCAATGATGGGGAGCCAAATTAGAAATGAGGGGGGCTAACTTCACATTTTACAAATGGCAGGAAGGCATGACCAATAAACATTTAAATTGTGAAAATAGGAGTAATTAGTTGGAAAGACGAGATTTAAAAACAAGAGGACACCTATAATCGAAAGAACCTTAACTTAGGGAGTATTTCACAGTTGCATGGAAATTGAATTAGGCTTCAAAAATTCTCCTCTGATTTACATGTGCAGAAAAATTGTTCTCGGATGTCCTTCACCAATATTTCCAACACCCGAAGTGCTTTCCACAAATATTTATGTGAAACTTTGTTTGATTCCCTTCTAGTTTCTGTGGGCCTGCTTG
This sequence comes from Aselliscus stoliczkanus, assembly GCA_033961575.1. Classification (NCBI taxonomy): domain Eukaryota; kingdom Metazoa; phylum Chordata; class Mammalia; order Chiroptera; family Hipposideridae; genus Aselliscus; species Aselliscus stoliczkanus. The sequence continues at coordinate 98,602,337 of CM066727.1, read as the reverse complement.
CCTATTTAATTTTGTCTGTCACAGTGAAATGCTAGCTGGCAGAGCAGACAGGCAGCTGAAAATGCAGTCTGTGGCAGACTGAACCTCTGCTGCATGATACCTGAATGCTCATAAACTCCACATCCAATCTGATGCTTCATACCACATCCGAGCCCCCAGAGCCGAATGTCCTCTTTGGAGATTTGTCGGAAAAGCCTTGTCATTTCTGACCAGGAGGTGTACAGTTGTTTCTTATTTTCTCCCTTGAATTTACTCCTTTGAATGTAGCTTTTACATGATGGAAAATACCCCGTAATTATAACAATTTGAGTGTGCTTATGATGTTATATATATAACATTCTAGTTAGCAAATCTCCAGGGGAACATTTTTGTCGAAAACTTTCACACACCACTCATTTATGTAAATCCCTCACTTGGTCATTTCTGGACTGAAGTACAATATTCTTTGCTGATATACACATAAGCATAATATCAACTTTTTAAATTCAGGTCAGAATTTCAATAAGAAAAATGAAGAACAGAGGGTTCTACTTATGGCATAATTTACTACTGGGACATATCATATGATTTTAAAGCAGGGCTTTGCTTATTTCTCACTTAGGTGTTGGGTGGTTGAGGTTATGAATTTTTCACGGCAGAACCAGCTCAAACTGGTCCAATCATGTTTCTAATAAGACCCAGAACCAATGTTTAAACCTTGCATACACCACTTGTGAATAACACCTGTGATCCCTTAACTGCTCCCCACCATGGAACCAATGGACCGGGACATGACCAGAACCTGAAGGCCAGAACCCTTTCAGAAGTGACAGGTCCATTATCCAGGAATATCCTGTGCTAAAAGTCCATAAATCTGGTCTTAACCCTGGATGGAGGAGACAGAGTTTAGCCTCACCTCCTGTCTCTTTGTCGGTGCACCTTACAACAAGCTTGTTCTTTTCTCAGAAGACGGTGCCATAGTATTGACTTCTAAGCATGGGGGCAGTGAGACCTTGCTCAATAACAATTCTGGCAACTACAAAGGGATTTCGGTCTTGTGACCACCTACCCAAGGCACTAGAGGGGGATGTGGACCCTTGATAGTGACCCTGAGTGGACAAGTAGGCCAAATTTTTCTAGAGGGTCGCTATTAGTTTTCTGCTTTCTCATCTGTCACTCCAGGCTCCTCTGTGTTATTTTCACTTTTGGGAAAACAAACACCTTCTGGATCAGAAGTCTATTGGGTGAGTAAACCCTTGTGTCTGAATTGTCTAAAAACCTCATCCAGATTGTGGGTTAGAGTCCCTGATCTTGGGGCTATGATCATGGGTTAGAGTCCCACCATAAGGGAGACAATATAAAAGGTTACAGCCACTGAGGTGCTCAAAGGATTGGGTTAGAGTCCTGGGATTTTGGATGTTTTTGTCTGTCTGATTGTTTTATCTGTTAAAAATTGGTTAATAGGACTTAAGTATTGGACGATCGCAGCAAAACTGTTGAATCGGCTTTGTGTCATTTTTGCCCTGGTCATCCTGAGAAAAACCTTTCAAAATAGGGAATGTTATATAGCATACCTGATTGCAGTCTTTTGGGATGTATCTTCAAAATTGGTCAATATTTAGCTCTGAGCTTATGAATAAGAGAAAAATGGTTTTCTTTTGTAACACTGCCTGGCCCCAATATCAGTTGGAGTCAGGGGAGAAACGGCCTGAAAATGGGTCCTTAAACTATAATACTATTTGACAATTAGACCTGTGTTGCAGAAGATAGGGCAAATGGGATGAAATCCCATATGTACAATCATTTATGGTTTTATATCATAATAAAAATTCACAAAAGAGATGTAAGATTATGGTTCAGAAGGAAGACACACACACACATCTTGTTTGAATCAGAGGCAAATGATCTTGATTTGCTACATCTGGTTCCTCCTTCAGCACCTCCCACAATTCTTCCACCATATGAAGTGGGAAATCCTGCGAGTAGTGCCGAGGCTTCTCCCCAAATCCTCCGAGGGTCACAGGACCCATATTTGCCAGATCATCAGAAAAGAATGGTCTCCCCTCCCTGTACTCACTGGAATACTCAAGTGGACCAGGGGTTACTATGCCTCCATCAGGACAATATTCATTGAGAAAAGTCCTGGCAGGTTTAGATAACCAAGGTCAACCTAGGGGATTTCTTTATGTGCATTCCTTCATTTCTACCTCTGATCCATATAATTAGATGAATAACATGTCATCCTATCCAGATTATCTTAAAAAGATGGAGAATCTCTTCACCTCTGTTTCTGCTGCTCATCGTTATAACGGGGCTGACACATCGGCCCTCATGAATACCCTCCTCACTCCAGAGGAACATAGGATGGTATTAGAGACGGCTCACCAAGAAAGCAAAGTCTCAATGAATGACAGCCCAACAATCCAATCAGGACACCAGTGGTGCAGGCCATCCCTGGAACAGAACCAGGTGCCCCAATGACTCAAGCGACCTTATAAACCACTATAAAGAATGTTGGATAGTAGGACTTGATATGAGTCTCAAAACCAAAGAGTTTGAATAAGATCCAGGAAGTATAGCAATAGCCCAAGGAGAACCCATCCACCTGCTTTGAAAGGGTTTTTGAAGCTTACCAACTATGTATTGATATTGATCCAGAACATTCAGATAACACGAGACTGGTCAATACAACCTTTATCAGTCATAGCACCCCAGATATAAGAAAAAAGCTACAAAAACTGGAAAGGGGGTTGGGGATACCAATGTTTCAGTTAGTTGAGATTGCTTTTAAAGTGTTTAACAGCTGAGGTAAAATTCAGGAAAGGCAGAAGCAACACGATATGTGAGGACAAGCTGCTCTGCTTGCAGCAGCCCTCAGCCAAGACCCAGTGAGATGTCATCAGGAAAGAACAAATGCCTACAGATAAGACCCTCGAGACCCTCACAACGCGGCTGCAAAGGCCATCCATCTGTTGGACCACAACAATGTGCCTTTTGTAGACAAGAAAGACACTGAAAAAGGCAAGAAGGAACAGGGACTTGTCCAAAAGCTCCTGCCAGATGCCACAACTCACTGGTAGCAAATAGGAATGATGGGGCCCAGGACTCCTTCGGAGTCATTAGCCAAATTACAGATACCTGGATTGTCAGAAAAGTCATGATGTAGTTTTCTACGTTTTTCATTATACTTATACTTTGCTTACAACTTTCTCTGGGGACTTCTGCTAGTTTAGAGCTCTGGGCTTAAAAGATGACTTCTACTGCATACTACTAAGTCCTGAGTCACAGAACTGTTTGCCTTTGAATGGGACAATCCAGAGACTAATATGAAACAGCAATATTGTGGATGGTACTCCCACAAGACACAGCCAAGGAAGACTGAGATGATGTTGGGGCCCTCAGAATACAATGGAAATTACATGCTTCATGGGGGCCTCAGTCTACAGGAAAGATGAATATGTCAAGAAGCGAACTTAACTTGGGATAAGGTCTTACCATGTGCCCTGCTTAGAGTAAGAGTAGCCTTTAGAAGCAAGCTCTAATTGAACCCTTTCAAATGCATATGGGATTATTATCTTCTTGCAGTCTTGACTAAATATTATTGTAGTCTTGAAATTGTAAAATAATTAGATACTATAACATTTGTACAGTCTCTAGGTGCTACTTTATTTTCTATATATAAATATGCTTCTAGCTGGTTAATGTTTCCTACAGACATTCCACTACATTGTGTGAGCTCAGGGGACTGGGTCTTCCTCAAGACTTAGAAAAATCAACCCCCTGAGGATCTGCTGCAACCTAAGTGAAATGGACCCTATGAAGTCCTTCTAAATGACTGAGACCACACCTGGCTAGGAGTAAAACGTGCAGACATTTCGAAGTAGACTGCTTCCACCCAAGATTTCAAGACCAGGACTGTATAAACCTAAACTATCTATCTTAAATTAACTGTTGCTTTGTTGTAAACAATGTGTTTTACTTTCCTAGTTGTACTATTTGCTTGTATAGTTTTAGTATTCTACTTATGCTTTTTTTCACTCTTCCTGACTTACTTTGTTTCCTTATGTGCAGGAAGTAGTGACAGTAGTTGTCGCCCATATTCCCCAAGATTGAGGAATGAACAACAAAAAAGGGGGATTTGTCACCACATAACCAGCTCAGTGGTCCTATCCTGTTTGTAACAAGATCAGAACCAGCTTACACCTTGGATATACCACTCACAAGTAACACTTACGAACCCTTAGCTTCTCCCCACCATGGAACCAAAGGACGAGAACATGACTAGAACCTTCAGGTTCGAACACTTTCAAAAGCAATGGGTCCATTGTCCAGGAATATCCGGTGCTGAAACCCTATAAATCTGACCCCTAATCCTGGATGGAGGATACAGAGTTGAGCCTTGCCTCCTGTCTCCTTGCTGGTCAACCTCGTAATAGAAGCTTTTTTCTTCTCTCAAAAGCGGGTCCGTAGTATTGGCTGTTATGTGCATTGGGCAGTGCACCCTTCCTGGCTCCGCAACATGTTGTTCAAGTCTTAAATATAAAAGTGGGCACAGACAAAACCATGCATATTTGATGCTACAAGCATTTCACAGAACAGCGGGAGCAAATTCTGTTTGGTGGTTTCAGTGATACCATTTGTGGGCCCAGCACATACATTAAAGTTATTCCCATGACAAAGCTCTAGCCAGCCACTTTGCCTGGTGGTCCAGTATAGAGGTCTCTTTACAAATCTTCCCGAGAGATGGATGAACAGAGATCCAATGCTGACACTAATTTGAACTGCAGGTGAGATCTTGAGTTTTTGAAGAATGAACTAAAACTGGTTCTCTAGCATTTTAAAGGAAAAGAGGTATTCAGAATAGAAATAATTTTGGTTACCAATACAGATAAGGGAAGCATTATTTTTTTAGAGGTATTATTTGACAAAATCATTTGAAAAACAGACTTCAAGGATATAAACTCAGGGGAGAAAATGCTTTAATTTTGTATTGAATGATCCCAGAAACGTATATTTCAAGATATGAAGAATATGCACAGTGGAATCATGAAAAGTTTTTGAAGTAATTTCCTTCCGTGTATAAGCATTCAAATGGCCATATGAAGTAAGGAAATGAGAACATTCAGAATGATGTATGCACAATGACTGTTCAAAAAAAAAAAAAACAACAGCTGCCAAACAGTTGGTAAGAAGTGGTGGTTCAGTGAGTTTTTAGTGTTATTTTATGTAGTCATTGAAATAACAAATGCAATAAATTGAGATGTAAACATTTTGATGTACACCGAACATTTCTAAATATAGAAGCTACACAAATAAAAATTGGTTCACTTCATTTTGTCAACAGGACTCATCTTCTAAGCAGTTGTTCTTTCATGTAGTTCTTACTTAATCTATAGTATATATTTCAAGATAAAGACTGATCATGCAAAGAAATTTCTTTCAGTGTGAAACTAAATGTTCAAAATGGGTATTAAGCCCACAATATGGCTGCATGAGAACTAGCAGAAAACTAAGTAACTGATCCAATCTTCAAGATGTAGGACATATTCTGATTTACCATCATACTGAAACTATTGATTATTCAGCAAGACTTACTGCATGCTTAAATTTATAGTGACCAGTCAAGGTTCCTCAAACAACTTTTAGAAACAAATAGTAAAACATACTTCATGAAGGAGACTTACCTGCTCTCTCGTTGCTTTGCTTGTCAGAGGGTACCTGTAAAAAAAAATTACAACTCTCTGAGAATTACACTGCTTTCATTAAGAATAACACCATCAACTTTAAAAAAAATTATATTGTGAAATATTACTAAAGTTCAAAGCTGTTGGATATATTTAAAAATGAACCCCTAATGCTTACAATCATTTCAATAGTACATGAAGGTTAGAAACAGCAGTGTAGAAACACTCATTTCCCAGCAAAATTGATGAGGCAAAGAATAAACACATAACATGTTAGTTCTAAAATGTGCATAAATGTGATAGTGAATACATTTTTCCTCATGGATATACAGCAATATTTTGACATAATAATTTTCATTAAAAATCACCAGATGCCAGGCACTGGGAAGGAGAAAATAAGTTATTGTTTCCTGAATACAGAGTTTCAGTTTTGCACAATGAAAAGAGTTCTGGAGATGGAGATAGTGATGGTTGCATGATAGTGAAGCGTACTCAATCTACTCAACTGTCCACATAAAATGGCTAAGATAATACATTTTTGGCTATGTATATTTTTTCACAACTAAAAGGAAACACACACACAAGATCCCCAAATACACATATCCTACTGTAACTCTATACAGTATTTAACTTCCCACTACCACTACCTCTACCTCAACCCCACCATGTTTGCAAATCCAAATAACAGTGTAAAAACTTTTAGACCCCGGGCCGGCCGAGTGACGAGTTGGTTAAGAGCTGGCTTGGGACGCCAGCAGCCCTGGTTCGGATCCCACATATGAGGGCCAGTGACACTGCCCTCTACAGCTAAAATAGTGAACAACAGCTCCACCTGGAGCTGGGCTTCTGTGAGTCGGCAGGACGGCATAGCTGCATCCCCTGCTGCAGTGGGCTGACATAGGCTACAGTGAGTGGCCGGCAGCCAGCATGAGTGGCCAGCAGCCAGTGTGAGCTGCCAAGAGCCACCGCGAGCGGCCGTTCAGAGGCTGGCGACCGATCTGCCTCACCCAGGATGAGCACAGTGATGATACCAACATAGGCCAATGAAGCAGTGTCCTCTACAACTAGACTGAAGAACAAAAGGACAGCAACTTGTCTGTTCCCCTCCCCCAATTCCTCAATAAAATCTTTAAAAAAAGAAAAACATAAAAAAAACTTTTAGACCCCAGAAATAGAACACATTAATAGAGAATTTCTAAGATTTAAAATGTGACTTATGGGCAGATGATAAAGGAACTGCTACTAACTTGGAGGTAATTATTTATACTTCACTAAAGTTACCAAGAGTAGCACCTGCTCCAGAAACATCAAGGAGAAAGGGTGCACTGTGGAGCAGGATGTGGGATAATGTCTTCACTGATGCCAGTATAGTTAGATTAAATGTCTCTAGACAACCAATGGGTTATTTCTCTGGCTATTTGAGTCAATAAATATTTGTCGACTGCTTAGTTAATGTACAGAAATACACATTTCTAGCACTATGCTGGGTGCTTAATGCTTTCTCTCTGTTGTATAGATGACTGTGGACAGGTAAATCATCCACAGAGGCGATTTAAGAACTCTAGAACTGTTAGAATTATCTCATGGATAAGTCGTATTAAATTCCTTTGAAGTGTGTTTAAGACTCACTTGCCTCATTTGGTGAGATCTTCCAGAAAGTGTTAAATGTTTAATACCTCTAAAGCCATAGTAATTATAAATCCATGCTCACACAGACAGTCTAAGAATAATAGCATGTTAGGAATTTGTTTTATGATAGAAGTGGATTTAAATGCGATTGCTTTTTGGAACAAATTTGCCCAGCTATGTATCCTTTGCCACAGAGACAAATATGCACTTTAGTTATACAGGACAATGCTAGAAAAGCATAAAAACATCCAGATAAGTTTTTACCAGGAGGCTATGGCGCTTGGGCCATGGGATGATCAATCAGGTCAATAAATACACTAACAACTATTGTCCCAGTGAAACCAGAAAGCTGTTTCAACACCTGCTGCTCCTGATACACAAAGGGCCCATTTGTTTCTAATGCCCCATAGTAAACCTTTAAGACCAAAGGAGCAGATAAAATCTCAAAGTAAATAAACTCCTAGATAAACATGTAAGCCATTGTACTATTTGTTCTTTACTTTGTTCAGAATACACCTGCTGGTTTCAACTCAATAAATTATATTCAATGGTGACCCTGATTTAAACAGTACAGAACAATGTCAAAGCAGCAATGAGCAGATAAGGTTAATCACCAGGTTACTATTATATTAGAAAGTTGGTTTCCTTGGACAAATATAGGGATGTGAGTATTTTACACTGACTTGGGCCCAAATAATTTGAGGCTGACTTTGATGTAGGTGAATTTCTATCTCAAACATTTCCTAATCCTTCTCATGTTAGCTACCTAATAGATCATGTACAAACAATATGTAAAAATGAAAGAGAAAAGGAAATATTTAAAAACATTATGACTTGAAATTCCATGGTGTCTTCAGGGAGTCCTGATGAGGAAAGAAGTTCAAGCAAAGTATCAGTTCATGAAGAAATAAAATGAAAATATAATGTTCCTTAAATAGCATGAAATTTTCATTATTGAAAATTATTTAAAAGTATTCCAAGTATGACCTTTCAGAGAAATTTCCAAAACTCTTCATTTCTACAAAAATACTATATAATGGTTCCTACATAATTGTCAAAGCTATCTCTTCTCTTACTCCAGTTGAGAAAAAACTGTAGTAATTCTTAGTTGGCAGGGGTTTGGGGAGCAACAGAAAGCAACAGATTTCTTCACAAATGACTATGCTATAAAAGAAAAATAAAAAGTTTGCAAGGAAGGATAGAGAGAATACATAATATAATTTTAAATCTACTCTTTATTTTATCTTCCCTGGTTTTCTTTTGTAGAAAGTAATGCTTATTTTCAGTGCTATACAAAAATCTCATCAAATTTAAACATAGGAGTCAAGGGCCGGCCTAGTGGTGCATTGGTTAAGAGCTGGCTTGGGACCCCAGCGGCCCCGGTTCGGATCCCACATATGAGGGCCAGTGACACTGCCCTCTACAGCTAACAACAGCTCCATCTGGAGCTGGGCTGCGAGTCCCGGCAATGGTGTAGGCTGCAGCCCCTGCTGCAGTGGGCTGCCATAGGCTATAGTGAGTGGCCGGCAGCCAGCATGAGAGGCTGGCAGCCAGTGTGAGCTGCCAGTAGCCGCGGTGAGCGACCATCCAGAGGCCGGCGAACGATCTGCCTCAACCGGGAAGAGTGCAATGATGATACCAACATGGGCCAGTGAAGCAATGTCCTCTGCAACTAGACTGAAGAAGAAAAAGACAGCAACTTGTCTGTTCCCCTTCCCCAATTCCCCAGCGCTGTTCCCCTCCCCCAATGCCCCAATAAAATCTTTAAACAAAAATAAAATAAACATAGGAGTCAAATTAAAATCTACGTTTGCAGAATTAGAAATATTTCAGTTCAGCCTATGATGTATAAATCTTTCTACTTCTAAACTTAAATTTTGGTATATGTATATTAGTATTCACATATTTGAATAGAAATAGTAATACATAATTTCAGTCAAATCTAAATGCAAGAAATTAGTCTTACTAGTTCAGTGAGTCTGAAATGATGTTATTTAATAAGCCATGGCATTTTAATAAGCTTTCTTGACATCTGGTGCTAATAAAAAGGATTTTATTTTTACAATTAACATTTAAAGAAAAAACATGTCCGCCTTTTGCCATTTATCACAGACCACAGATGGCATAGGCCAAATTTGGGTGGCTTCATTTCCTTCTTGATTCGTTTATATAAAGAGGCCACTTGTTTTCTCTTTTTTTGTGTATATTTTATATAAGATTTGGATCAAGTCCCAGAAATTAAATGAAGGAAGAAAGGAATGCATCAAATGAAAATGAAGTTTATTAATAACAAAATTAATTATAGAATTTTCCTGGATCCAGTCTAGTTAATAAAGTTCATTCTAAAAAAATGATCCAAGGAATTTTGCATCTGGATAAATATTTGAAGTAAGTTTTCCAGAACTGTGAAAAACCATAAGGACCTAAAAATTTCCATCTTTTGTGTAACCACACTCTCTCTAGGCAAAGCTGACCGATCCTTCCATTCAAGGCAGGTTTTGCCAGGAGACTGTGTAGAAGTAGCAGCTGACCATGATGCTGCTGAGACAGACAGACAGGCAAGGAGGACTTTGGATGCTCTCCTTTTGTCTCTGGACCATGAACTTGAAATACGGGTCTTCTTGTCCTGCTTACTCAGACTTCCTGTATTTCTCCCTTTAAATCCAGTGCTGAGTGTTCTGCTCCAACTTGAACATTGGGCTTGGGCTGCCCCATCTGACTGTCCCCAATGTACCAGCTCCTGACCCTTTCCTCTAAAAAATGTCATTACTTACCTCGTGGCATCAATGCAATAGTATAAAACATGTGTCATAGGAATTTTCATGAAGTTTTATTAGAAAAATTGACAATGACTACACCAATGCAAGCATTTCCTAGATAGTAATAACAAAAATATTATATTATGAGATGCTCCAAATGACAAACAAAAGCTCTGGAAACAAAGCCAATATATTAATCTTTGAGAAGTAGAAAGATGCAAGTGCGAATTAATTAGCTCAAAATTAAAACACTTTTTTCTACTTAAAACTTGAGAATTCTTCAAGAGTCATAACACATACTTGGTTTCATGATTGAAACATGGATTTCATAGACAACTAACAATGTCACAGGCCTAAAAAATACTCCTAGTATCTTGATTTGCTATTTAGATTTGTAAGAGATTTCATCCATCCTAAGATAACTTTGTGGATAAGTAAAAGGCTCTAAGATTTGTTAATCTAATCTACAAAGAGAAATAAGAGATATATAGGTATATACAAAATGACTGTTGGGTCTTCAGAAAAGTCATGATGCATGTTTGCCACAGACGGCATTAGTTCACTTTAGGAAGTACTAGACTCACTCGCATTTATATTATTGCTATGTCATTTGACAGCCGACACACCTAGCTTCATTCTAAAAAAGAAAAAAATTGAGTGATTTGGTTGAGTTTTGGAGATTTTACAACACGTTGAAAATGGAAGACCAAACTGTGCATTTTTGCCATATTTTACTGTTTTACTCCCATAAAGGGAAGAACACGCATCAAGCTTGTGAAAAGTTGCATAAAGTTTATGGTGACAATGCTCTACAAGAATGTCAGTGCCAATGATGGTTCATGAAATTCCGTGCAGGTGATTTTGATCTCAAAGATGCTCCTCGGTCAGGGAGGCCCACAGAGGTTGATGATGACAAAATAAAGTCATTGATCAAGTGAAACGCACATTACATGACACAAGAGATTGCAGAAACATTGAACATCCATCATTCAAGCATTCATGACCACCTGAAGAAGCTGGGATATGTAAGTAAGCTCGATATTTGGGTTCTGCATGAATTCAAAGAAGTTCATTCGACGGCACGTATAAACATCTGTGATATGCTCATTAAACGTGAGGAAAACAACTTGGGAAGCCAGCGGCCCTGGTTCGGTCCCACATATGAGGGCCAATGACACTGCCCTCAAAAAAAAAAAAAAAAAAAAGAAACGTGAGGAAAACGATCCTTTTTTGAAGTGACTGATAACTGGTGATGAGAAGCGGATTGTTTACAACAGTTTGGTGTGCAAATGGTCTTGGTCCTGACATGATGATTCGCTTCAAATGACATCGAAAGCAGACATTCATCAGAGGAAGGTTATGCTCTCAGTGTGGTGGGATTTTAAGTGTTGTGTTTTTCGAGCTCCTACCAAGGAACCAAATAATCAATTCAAATGTGTACTGTTGGCAATTGGACAGTTTGAACGAATCCATCATCCAGAAACGTCCAGAGCTTGTTAATTGTAAAGGAGTTGTGTTCTATCGCGACAACATAAGACCACACACAAGTTTGATCACCTGTCAAAAATTACTGGAGCTTGGATGGGATGTGTTGCCACACCCACCATATTCTCCTGACCTTGTGCCTTCAGACTTCCACTTATTTCCTCTCTTCAAAAGTCCTTGCATGGTATGTTCAATTCAGATGAGACTGTAAATCAGCACCTTGTTCAGGTTTTTGTAAATAAAGACAGGTCCTTCTATGAACGAGGAATTATGACACTCACTGAAAGATGGCATAAGGTTATCGAACAAAACGGGCAATATATCATTGATTGATCTTTGTTCTTTATATAAATAAATGATCTTTGAAAATGAGACAAAATATGTCAAGACTTTTCCAAAGACCAAATAGAAAGCAATCAAATACAGAATTTATTACAATACAGCATTAATTGATTTAGAAAATAAGTGCATAAATGAACATTTAAGAATACCTTAATGTTAGTAGTGAAGAATCTTTCAATACATTTGGGTGTGCTGTTAAACATCTAGCTGCATTGGGATGAAAGTGAGTTCTCAACTCTGAAGGAGATCACAACCCAGAGAAAAAAAACAGCCCAAAACGAAGAGACTACAATCCTACAAAACAAGTATACAAACAGAGGTATATGCAAGGCATGATGGTCATACCAAGAAAGAAGTGTTGGTCCTCATGAAGAGACTCAGAGGAGGTTCATGTGGAGAGTAGCATTTAAGATGACTCTTACAGAATAAGCTCATTGGGAAACCAAGAGGGAGAGGGGAACTCCAAAGAGAAAGATCAACATGTAGGAAAGAAAGGGGCAGAGGAGAGCATGAGTGTTTGGGGAAATGTAAGCATTCCGGTATTGCTGTAAGTCAGTTATGAGGAAGGGTACAAAGTGATGGGTTAGAAAGATAGGAATGAGCTGGATAATAAAGGAGCTTGTGTGCTATGCTAAGGAGCTGGGAATGACCTCCATAGGTGACGAGCACTGCAGAAATGTAGGTTTTCTAATGGCAAACCTGGAAGCAACGTGAGGGATGGACTGCAGGAGGAAGAGGTTCAGTACAAGTTAAGGGATTACTGCAGTAGACCAAGGCCAGGTGAAACACAGGGACCTGGACTAGGCTATATGTGAAGAAGTGGTAGTTATGAGTCACTTTTAGGAGAGGATGGTTAAAAGCAGGAGAAGAGAGAGGAAGGGGGAGAGAGGTGTCCTGGATGTTTTTCAGGTTTAGGCATGGGCACCCTGGTCCATGGAGGTGTCATGCTGATGAAGATAAGTAACAGGAGAGGTGGTGAGGCATTTTGACTCTAAGATGAGGAATTCTACTTTTAGACACATTGAGTTTGAAGCCACGGTAAGAAGCACAGTTGGGACTGTATAAAAAAGCTGGCCCATTAAGGAAAGTTGCCTGAACTGAATGAATATGCAATATTCAGTAATAATTCTGGCCTTGAAAGAGAATGAGCTTGTTCAGGGAAAGTGTGATTATGATGAGAATAAGAGAGGCAAAGGCATAATTCTGTGGGCACAATAGTATCTTTGAGGCTGAAGGAAATGACTGAGAAAAAGAAGCCAGAGAAGAGAGTAATACAGTGTATGACCAAAAAAAGAGGAAGATTTTAACCAGAATGATTAGGTTTATAGAAAAGGACTAAACATTGGCAATTCTGAAGATACTAAAAATTAGTAATTATGAAGTAACTTTGGCTAAAGCCAGGGGATATATATTTGAATAGGATAAGTTAAGGAATAAATGATAAATAAAGTAATCTAATCTCAAGAAACTTGACCTAGAAAAGTTGAAGGATGTGAATGTGCGAGCCACAGGAGGCAGTTTGATGGTGGGCTTTTGCAAATTAGGAGAGATTTCAATACATTCAGGGCCTGAGGACAGAAACTTAGTGAAGGCAGCAGGGTCCCTGAGAAGGTGGCAAGAATGAACCCTGAACCCGGGAGGCAGAGGGGAAATCTGTTAACCTCAATAAGCAACACAGTGTTTTTCTCTTCTGTACTCTTGTAGTACTCAGATGATAGTCTCACATTCAAATAAATTTCTACTTTATATAAGTATAAAACTATTCTCTAGTTATTTCTCAATCACCATTTCTTTCCTCAAGCCAATAGTGAGTTCTGGAAAATGAAGAGCTGCCTCTATTTTTTTAAGGCATTATGAAATATTAGACAGAGTTGGGGTTTTAAGTTAGACACACTGGGTTTGCATCCAAGTCTCACTAGTTATGTGGGTTTAAGCAACTTTTCTCACTTGGCTGGGACTTAGTTTTCTTATATGTGCAATCGAGATAGTAATTGTAAGATCTCATAAGAATATAAAGATTAAATTAAAAAATTGAGTACCATCTCTCATCCATAGCATCTAGGACCAGGTTGAGCATATAATATGCTTAATCTATGTGTTCTAAATCAGTGAATAACCTTGTTTACTTATGTGTATCTACATGAAAATCTCTCTCTCTTCAACTACTCTGTTTGGTTTCATCTTTAACTTTAAAAATATTGTCCACCATGGCAGCATGTTGGCTCAGGTGGTTAGTGTGGAGCTCGTAACACCAAGGTTGCCTGTTCGATCCCCACATGGGCCAGTGAGCTGCGCCCTCCACAATTAGATTGAAAACAATGATTTGACTTGCATGTGATGGGTCCTGGAAAAATACACTATTGCCCCCCCAAAAAATTTTTTTAAAAAAAATATTACCAACCATTTAAAAAGGTATGGAAAAGAAGTTATTCTGTCACATCCCAATTCCATCTTTTAATAATTATACCCCCATCTCCCTTTTAGGTGTACATAAGAAGAAATCAAAATTGAGAGTTTGTTTTGGCTGTTACCATACGGCCAGCCTCCCTCGGCAACATCCCCCTGGGTCTGACTGTTTCATAGGCCTATTTGCCTTGGCTTTCAGGCCTGTTTTTATAAACCAGTATTGCCAGCTTTTCAGATTATATAAGATTATAGTGGCATATTTTATTTAATGCTTCATTTTCTTTATAAGAGTGGTTTGGGTTTAAAAGAAAAACAAAATGCTTCATAAGTCTGATGACTTAGGCCCTGATTTGTTCAGCTGAATATAGGCCAATAGGGAAGAACTGGGTCACCAACTGCTGGACACGCAGCCCTGGAAAATGTCAGAAATTGGATGGTCTGCTCCTCTGTCTGGCCCCCATTCAAGGAACTTCCTGAATGAATCCTAAGTGCTTTAAGAAATAAAAAAGAACATGTTTTCTTCTGGGTATGGAAGAAACGCTGGTGATGTTGGCTTTTTTGGGGCATCCTTTTCATTTGGAATTTGAAAGCCACAGAAAAGTCAGTACAATGAAATGCCAGTCAGAGATGAAGTATAAGAAATCATAATAATAACAATAATAATATAGTATCACTACTTTTATCTGTGTTAAGCGGGGTCCGGAACTTTAAAACTATTATCTAACAAAATATAATTGAACATCATCTTTAGACAAAAAAAAAAAAAAAAAAAAAGTTGTATAAACACTTCATGCTACCATTGAGAAAAAAAAAGAAATGCATTCCCCCAAAATGAAGAGTTAAAAAAAATAAAGGTGTGGGAGGCAGGGTTTGGGGTCCTGCTGTGTGGTCCTCAACCGTAGAAAAAAAAAAAGGCCTGGTTCTTGCTTCTCCATTCCTGCCAATCTCTATATAAAGGTGTTGATGAGTAGTGAAAGGATAAAAGTAATGTAGCAGGAAGAAGAAATAAAATAATAAGACTGATGAGTTTATAGTGTGAAATCCACATGCTAGATGGTCCCTGAATAGCTGAAAGATGATTTTTTCCCCCTGTGTTTACTTAATGTTCCTCTCCTAATTCAAAGAGCTTCCTACATGTAGTGGCTCTAGAAATGCATTATTCAGACCTTCTGCTGAGAAAGTTGTTGGCTCTCTGTATCTACCGCCCCCTTAGTACTTAGGCCAACACTTCCATAAGCTCCCACCCAGTGAATGAACATGGTCGAGGTACTGATCCAGGCTCACTCCAGCCAGAGGCAGGACAACCCCTACTTTTGGCTTTGCTACAGGACACTCCCAGTGGTCTGGCCAAACCTTTCTTGGAACTGCACTGTGATCTGCAAGTCCTCATTAACCCTCTCCTCCCACAGGTATCTAACCAACCACTAAAACAGTTATGAGGCTCCTCCTACCATTCCCTGCTCCCTTTCTCAGTAAATCTCTTGCAAGTCTAATCCTATCTTGGTATCTGCCTCTTGGCAGACATAAACTAACACAGTCATCTACTATCTTATTTTGTTTTAGAATCATAGACAGAAAAGCTGAAATCAAGGAAGATTTAATAAACTTCCAAAGGGGATTCTATAACTTTATGACCTATCTCAGCTCCATTTCAGGACCTGGGGCTCCTGATTCCTTCCCTACAATCTCTCATTTAACTAACATTTATTGAATGCCTCCTATAGGCCTGGCTTTGCACCTCATCCTAAGAATAAAAACCTATGGAGTGGCAGCCTCAGATCTGTGATATAAGGAGATCATTCTGCTGCCAAGTGGAGAATGGATTAAAGGGGAGCAAGGCCAGATGAGAGGCGAGTTTGGAGAATGGTGCAGTCACTACAGAGGAGATGACAGTAGCATGTGTGAGAATAGACCCAGTGTACACAGAAAAGGCAGGGAAACATTTAATAGGGAAAATTGAGAAGATTAATGATTCAGCAGATATTTACTCTGGATCAAGCCCTGGGCTGTGCCATGGGAAGGCAGAGAACAAAGGACACATTCCCAATTGTCCAGAAGCATTTGGTTGACTTGCATTAAAAAATGTGTGTGTGAAGGAACTCTTACTCTACTCTGGTCTCATAAAGCCCAGAGCCGTAATGGAAAACAGGAGGGGAAAAAAAATGTCCATCAACAATAAAACAAGAAAATGGTTATAAGCCCAAACCACAGACCCTGACTCACAGGTCAATTACAGCAGAAAGCTCTGCCAGAACAAGGGCACTGAGAGAGGCCCCAAACCTCAGCCTCGCAAGCTTCTCTTAAAACAAGTAGTGGAAGGTGTAGCTCATGACCCTTTGATTGGAACAGCCAGGACTAAGAGAGCTTAAGAGAAGCAGGAGTGCCCTTTGTGAGTGCCCTGTCACATCAGGAAGGCAGGAGAGTAAGCACGCAAAGACAGGCTGACATGCCATATTACTTTCTACACCCAGAAGTGAGCCAGGCTAAAGGACAAAGAGAATAACCAATGATCAGATCTTAACACAAAGTTTCCTGATTTACTGGTCTTCACTGTGAATCACATTGCCCTTTAGGACATGGGTTGCAACTATAGCCTGCTCGTCAAATTCAGCCAGTGCCTGTTTTTGTTCCACCATGAGCTGATAATGGCTTTTACATATTTAAATGGTAATAAATAAATAAATAAATAAAATGAATAATAATATTTTGTGACACAAGAACATTATATGAAATTCAAATGTCAGCATCCATAAATAAAATTTTATTGCAACACAGCCACGTTCACTTATTTGCGTATTGTCTATAGCTGCTTTCAGATCATATATTAATCTACTAGGGCTCCCATAACAAAATACACAGACTGAGTGGCTTAAGTACCAAAACTTTATTTCCTCACAGCTCTGGAGGCTGAACGTCCAAAATCAAGGTACTGGCAGAGCTGGTTTCTGCTAGAAGATCTCTCTCCTTGGCTTACAGACCACTTTCTCGCTGTGTCCTCACAGGGTCTTTTTTCTGGGCACATATATCCCTGGTGTCTCATCTTCATCTTACAAGGACACCAGTTTTACTGAATTAGGGCCCTACCCTTTTGACCTCATTGACCCTTAATTACCTTCTTAAAGGCCTGAACTCCAAATACAATCACACTGGAGATGAGGGCTTTAACCTATAGATTTTGAGGGGACAATTCAGTCCAAACAGGCTATAGCAGCAGAACTGAGTTGTTGAGATAGAGACTATAAGGTTAACAAAACCTCAAATATTTACTACCTGGCCCTTCACAAAGGAAGTTTACGGAGAATGTTCAAAAGTGAGAGGAGTCTTGCTCTAAGGGCCAAGGAAATAACAGATTTGGTGATAGAGTATTTATTATAAGACAACAGAGCGCTCAGTTCATCCTCCACCCTAGCACTAGACTCATGTTACTCCTTTGCAAACAGTAGGTAGTAGGTATTTGAGTATGAGTGACAATGACAAAGGAATCACTGAGGGACATTAAAAAGAAATTTGAAAAAAGAATGTGTAGGGGGAGTGGAGGTAGATGGGTGAGAACACAAGGGAATATGCACCACAAAATAAATTACTTAGAGAAACTCAATAAATAAAAACTCACAAAAATAGTTTTCCATAGTTCAAAAGAATTATTGGGTTGTCGGAAAAGTCATGACGTAATTTTTCTGTTTTTCATTGCAAAAATGCGTCATGATTTTTCCAACAACCCAATATATAAACCCTGTGATTTCTCTTTAAAAGTTTTTAACCTAAAAGAAAAAAAATTCCGTTACAATAATATATTATTAAACCAATTAAAACATAAAAAGTCAGCCAGCAAGGTCTAAGCTTGAAATAGAAAAGAATCATGATAATGTTGCAGATATGACAATTATATTTGCAGCCATAAAACAAAAGGACAAGTTAAACAGAAAACATCACCAGACTTAGGCTTAAAGAATTTGATGAGGTGGCAAATGATTGTGGCAAAGAGGACAGATATGGTAGAAAAAGAAAAGTCTACCATACATAAAATTGGTGTTCCTGGAGAAGAGAATAATAGGACACAAAGAGTATTCAAATAGTAGCAGAAAAATTTTCTGAAATTTAAAAACATTAAGTTCCCTGATGAAACACACTGTGCTCCAGAAAATTTATAGTGTCAAGTTCTAGTGAAGAAATTGATACGTCCTTCTAAAGAATGAATTATAGTCATCTGGACAAAAACCTTCAATGCCAAAAAGACTAAACATTTGTTTACAAAGGTCTTATGAAAATAAAATGTGATCCCAAAAACTGTATGCCTAATCAAGCTGTTGTGTAAGTATAAAAACAATAGATAGTCTTAGGATTGCAAGAATTCAAGGAACAGCCAGAGTACGTCCTTAAAAAAAAATAAAATTTGATAACAAAGACTACCAAGAGGAAGATAAAAATGAAAAATTAACTCAGAAATAGAGAAATCATGATACAAAGACAGGTAGCATCGGCTCCATTTAAATATAGAATCAAGGTATTTGCATAGTCTTACATAGTTTTAGTTCTGGAATTATAATTTATATCATAAGGTTTTTATTCTAACAATGTTAAAACAATAATATAAAAACAAAACTCAAAATTGTGGGGAAGAGGATATAGGGAGGAGGTAACATGTGCTAATTTCCTTATATTTATAACAGGAATTAACAGATATTACTTAAAGTTGAAATACGCAGTTTTTCATAACACACCCAATCCCTTAATGTTTTCCATATTTTCTCTTAACCTTAAGGAATCTTGTATGATCTGCTTTCTCATGTGTAGAGAAACTTAAAACAACACATATTAGGGGGGAAATTACACATATGGGGAGAATTCCTGTGGGTGGCTGAATTACAAAGGGCCAGAATTCCTACTGATAAATGACACCCATGTCTAGATTTCAGACCCCATTCTCCCCGTTAGAAGAGGCCTCCTGAACAAGAAACAATCTGCAATTTTTTTTCAGTACAACTATTCCTACTACTAATACTGCTACTAATCTGGAAACTTTTTTTTTTTTCATTTTTACCACATTGTTGAGTAAACTGCACAGATTGAAAGTGTATAATTTGATAAACTTTGACATATGAGTATTACCATGAAGTCATCATTGCAGTCAAGATAATAAACAGAACTGCCCTCCAAAAGTTTCCTTGCGTCCCTTTGTAATCATCTCTCACACCTTTTCTTGCCTCCCACCTTCAGTTCCCAGAAAACCAATGATTTGCCTCCTTTCACTATAGATCGGTCTGCATTCTTGAGAATTTTATATAAATGGAATCATGCAGTATCTACTCTATTTTTCCTGGCTTTTTTTACTTAGCACAATGCATTTAAGATTCATTTATATTGTTTTATGTATCAGGAATTTATTCCTTCTCATTGCTGAGAAGAATTCCATTGTATAGAGATATCACCCTTTGTTCATTCAGTCATCTATTGATGGACACTTGGGTTGTTTCTAGTCTTGGGCTACTACAAATGAAGCTGGTATGAACATCCATGCATAATTCTTTATAAGGATACCTTCTCATTTTTCTCATGAAAGTGGAATGATGGAATCATAAGACAGGTACACGTTTAAATTTTTAAGAACTGTCAAGCTGTTTTTCAAAGTGTTGTACCATTTTACATTCCCACCAACAGTGTATAAGAGTTACCCTACATCCTTCCAACACATGGTATAGTGAATCTCTTTAATTTTAGCCATTCTGCTAGATGTAATGATATTCAATGTTTTTGTGGTTATAGTTTGCATTTTCCCAATAACTAATGATGCTGAGTCTCTTTTCCATGTGCTTATTTGACACTTGTATACTTATGTTGAAGTTTCTTTCAAATCATTTGTCCATTTTTAAATGCTTGATGGTTTCCTCAGTAGTGCTTTTTAAAGAGTTCTTTATGTATTGTAGATACAAGTCATTTATCAGATAAGTGATATGTGAAGATTTCCATCCAGTCTGTAGCTTGTCTTTTTATTCTCTTAGCAGTACCTTTTGAAGGGCAGATGTTTTTAATATTGAAAATGTCCAATTTATCAATTTTTTTCTTTTATGGACTATTTTTGGTATCATATATATGAAAACATTGCCTCATACAAGGTCATTAGTTTTTCCTCCTGTATTTTAGTCTACAAGTTTTATAGTTTTAGATTTTGCATTTGTATATGATCCCTTTTGAGACAGTTTTTGTATGTGTTGAGAGGTATGGACAAAGTTTTTCGTTTTTCTTTTTTTTTCTATATTTGCATGTGGATATCCAAGTGTCTCAGAACCATTTGCTGAAAAGACTACCTTTTCTCCACTGAATTGCCTTTGCTTCTTTGTCTGCGTTCTTTTGCATTACTGAAATATTTCTATGGTGTCACTTTATCTCCTTAGTGCATTTATAAGCTATAACTCTTTGTTCTTACCATTGTTTAGATTCTTAGTCCTTTCTTTGGGGTTCTCAGTTCACTCTTTGACTTATCAGCGTATCATACCACTTCATGTACAGTACATAAAACTTGCAAACTATACTTTTATTTTCCCTCTCCTTTCGTACTATTAACTGACAAATATTTTACCTCTATGTCTGTTATACAAAGATGTGGTTGTATTTGCTTTAAACACTCAATTGTTTTTAAAGAGATTAAAAATGCTTTCAATTGCATTTATCTACATATTTTGTCATTTTCAATGCTCCCCATTCCTTTATGTGGATCAATATTTCCATATGATACCACTTTTCTATAGCTTTCTGTAAAGGACTTTTTGTAACATTTCTTAAAGTGTAGGTCTGCTGGTGATGAATTCTTTGATTTTCATGCTTAAGAGAGTCATTATTTGACCTTTATTTGAAAGATATTTTTTCTAGGTATAGAATTCTAGTTTGACAGGTTTTTTTTTTCCAGTGGTTAAATATATTGCTCAGTTGGTTTGCATTCATTCCAGACAGAACTCTGAGGTCATTCTTGGTTCCTTGTATGGCAAAACCATTGACCTCTTTATCATTCGTTTTAAATAATTTCACTATGATGCACCTTAGTGTAGTTTTCAAATTTCTTGTGCTTGAAGTTCATTGAAGATTCTGGATCTGTTGGTTTTACGTTTTCATCAGATTTGGAAAAATAGGCCATTATTTCTTTAAATACTTTTTGGTTTTCCTCATTCTCCTTTCTTTTGGAGACTCCAATTACATGTATATTTGGTTGCTTGAAGTTATTCCCTACCTGTTTGATTTTTAAAGTTAACATTATTTTTTTAGAAAAGTTTTAGGTTTATAGCGAAATTGAGCAGAAGGTACAGAGAATACTCCCTGTCTGCACACACACAATTTCCCCCTCTACCAACATCCCCCACTGGAATGGTGTATTTATTATGATTGATGACTCTACATTGACACATTCTTATCACCCGAAGTCTATAGTTTAGAGTTCACTCCTGGTATTATAGGTTGTAGGATTTAGTTAAATGTGTGACACAAATCCATATTACAGTATCATACAACATAGCAGTTTCACTGCCCTAAAAATCCTCTGTGCTCTACTCATATCTCCCTTCCCCCCTAACTCCTGGTAGGTAACCGCTGTTCTTTCACTGCCTTCATAGTTTTGCCTTTTCCAGACTGTCATATCATATAGCTTTAATCAAACAGCATGTAGCATTCTCAGGTTGGCTTCTTTCACCAAGAAATATGCATTCAAGATTCCCCCATGTCTTTTTATGGTGCAATAGCTATTTTTTTTTTTTGGTGTTGAATAATATTCCTTTGTCTGGATATATCACAATTTATTTATTTATTAATCTATCTGTCCTATCTACTGAAGAACATCTTAGTTGCTTCTAAGTTTTGGCAATTATGCATAAAGTTATTTTAAACATTCATGTGTAGGTTTTGTGTGATGTAAGTTTTCAACTCCTTTGAATAAATACTAAGAAGCACGATTACTGTATCATGTGGTAGGAATACTTTTAGTACTGTACAAAATTTCCTAACTGCCTTGTGAGATGGCTGTACCATCTCAATTTTGCATTCCCATCAGCAATGAGTGAGGGTTTCTATTGCTCCGCATCCTCACAAGCATTTGCTCTTGTCAGTGTTCCACATTTTGGTCATTCTAATATGGTATCTCATTATTGTCTTAATTTGCACTTCCCTATGACATATGATGTCAAACATTTTTTATCTGCTTTTGTGTTTTGTGCCATCCGTATATCTTCCTTGATGAAGAGTGCTTTTTCTTTCCCCCACTATTTTTTCTTGGTGTGTTTAATTTTGGATAGTTTTTATGACTTCAGTTTCATTCACTGAACTCTTCTTCTGCAGTGTCTCAACTGCTATTAGTCTCATGCAATGCATTTTTTTTAAAACCACATTCATTTCCAGAAGTTCATTTTGGAAATTTTTTGTATCTTTTATGTCTCCACTTGACACGTTCATCTTTCTTCTATATTCTTGAACATATGCAATATGTTTATAATAGATGTTTTAATGTCCTTGTCTAAGAATTCTCTCATCTGTGACATTTCTGGGTCTGTTTCTATTTATTAATGTTTTTCCTCATTATGAGTCATATTTTCCTGCTTCTTCAGATTCCTGGTAATTTTTAATTGGATGCCAGTCTTTGTGAATTTTTCCCTATTGTGTGTTAAATATTTTTGTATTCCTATAAATATACTTTAGTTTTGTTCTGGGATGCAGTTAGTTTAGTTGGAAATGATTTAATCCTTCCAAAGTTTGCTTTTAAGCTTTGTTATGTGAGGTTAGAGCAGCCTTTATTCTAGGGCTAATTTTTCCCTATTGTTTAAACTTTGAGTGCTCTACCCAATGTCCTGTGAATTACAGGTCCTTTTCACTATGGCCGAAGAGAGCACAAATTATTCTCAGCACTGAGTAAACTCTCGGATTGTTACCGTTAATCCTTTTAGATGGTTCTTTCCCTGGCCTTGGGTAATTTCTTCTATTACACGTGCAGATCAGTGCTCAGCTGCAGATTTGGGGGTTGGGAAACCCTCTACAGCCCAACCTCAGAGCTCTCTCTCTATATAAAGTTCTCCCTACAGTGCTCTGCATTGAATTCTAGCTGCCCTGGCCTCCCTACAGTCCCAACATTGTCTCCTCTGCCTGGGTTCCCCCTACCTGGATCACAGCCTAGAAATTTTTCTCATGCAGTAAGCCAGGGTAATTGTAAGGCTCACCTTGTTTATTTCCCCTTTTCCAGGGTTTACTGTCCTGTGCTACCCAATATCCAATTTCTGAAAACCATTATTTCATATAGTTCATCTGGGATTTTTTTTGTTTGTTTCAAGTGGGAGGATATATCCAGCTCCCATTATTCTATCTTAGCTGGAAGTGCTAGTCCCAAATATGTTTTTGTAAAATTATTTTCATTCTTCCTTCCTTCCTTCCCTCCTTCCTTATCTATCTATTTACCAACCTGTTTGTTGAGAGATTTATGGAATGAAGGTCAACAATACTAACAAAGATTTTTTTCTGGGACTTGAGTTTGGGGTAATATTTTACTTCCTTCTTCGTGCTTTTCTATATTTGTTAATTTTTTATTATTAATAATGCATCACTTTTATTTTAAAAATTAAGCTATGGCTCATTTCTTCATTAGAGCATTTCCTATGCCAAATTTAAAAATAAAAGTCATTAACATGTTTATTTTTTATAGATTTCTAAAGCATTATGCAGAATCAGCTTTAAAAAAATGAACAAAAAGCACAATATCTTTTTCGCACTAAACTAAAACTGCCATTTCTATACTTTAAAACTATGCTATCTTCCTTGAAATCCTGGTAATTTTGACTCTGCTTAAAGATGCAATGTGTGTGATAGCCACACAATGGAATACTATCAGCAATGAAAAGTGCTAAGTGCTAGTATCAAGGTTTGTCATCCAATCCTTACAAACCGCAGGGCAAGGCATTATAATTCCCACATTTTACAAATGAGGAAACCCAGGCTCAGTGAGATTAAGGGCCCCTCAAAGGAGACCCTGAAATTTGGACTGGATACATGGGGTTTTATTTCAGATTTTTGCCTATTGGACAAGTTGTACAAGCCTCTGAAGGCATTTTTGCCTGTTAGGAATCCTAAGTATTATTTATACCAGCTAGTATGTAACAACACCCTTATGTATTATGGGTTTTTATAAAGTAAGTTTACAGTTTAGGTTTTTTTGTCTTAGAATGGTGTTTTACAGACTATTCAAGAGTAAGATGAAATGTTTGAATTTGTAATACTGGGGCTTTTGTTTCTGTTTGTCACAATATACACTTTGTAGAATGGCAATTAGAATGAGAATTAAGTGAGTTATTTAGAGGGCATGTCCATCCTCTGTTAGAACAGAATAGTTTGATTAGCAGCTATCTCCATGTAATTTGCTTTGCCATAAAACAACTACACAATTTCCTCTCCAGTTTTTTTCTTTGTATTGTGAACATCACCACCATAAGAAACAAACTTGACTATTACTTCTGTCTACACTAATGCTTCCCAGCCTACCTCCCACTCTTCTCTTCCACAAACCCTGCGCTCTGCCCAGCCTTGTCTCTCACCCACTTCCCTGTCCGAATTTTCTGCCTTTCCCCTCTGAACTTGAACTAATGTTATTCTCTCTTTCATGAATAAAGTCCACCTTAACAACTACAACACCCTTTAAAAATTTGTTTGAACCCTCCCTCAGCCCTGCTGTCCTTCTTGTTCATCCTGACCAGACACGATTCGTCTTCCCAATTCCTGGAATATTTGAGATTAAACACCACTTTATGCCTTTACAGTTTACTATTTTAAGTATTTGGAGGGCAGGGATACTATAAGACATATACTGCCATGTCACTCAAAATGCCTAACTGAGTACCTTACTCTTAGTAAGTAGCCAATGCATACTTGATGGATAAATGCATAAATAAATTATTTTCAAGTCTCTATACATGCCAAAGAAAGTTAGAGACAGCAGGGACCAGCTGTATAGAACTCACTATGGTACACAGAGCTCTGGGATGTGCTAATCCAGGCCTAGAGGTGCAAAGCCAAACAAACGGAAATGTGTGCAAGCACATGTGATGTGGTTGGATCCTCATGCAAGTTGGTGGGAACTGAAGTTTTATCCCTTTTGAGTGTTAAAACATATGCATGATGATAAAGTATTAGAAGGTCAATGGTTCCTGAAATACATGCCCATCAAATGATGTGATATATGGGATTTTCTTCAAAATAAGCTGGAAAGGGGCTGGGTGAGAATACTGGTGAAAAAAAACTAGTTTGTTGGTAATTATTGGAGCAGTGCGATGGAAACATGGATACATATATATTAGTCTCTATAGTTTTGTCTATATTTGAACATTTCAATCATAATTTTTAAAAAGGATTTATGGTTAAAGCAATAAGACATGTTAAATGAAGCACAAAATATCCTCACTTATTCAACTGATTCAAGCAGGTTATTTTTACATATATGCCCCTCCAAAACTTATTTGATAAAAAAAAAAAAATCACAAAAGGGTCCACAGCCGGAAGGAATGTGTTTCCATTTTGCATTGCCCTTCAAGCCATCGCTGCAATACTGGAGCCCTGCACATGTCCTATGCTATTTTTGAATAATGATACTACATATTTCTTTATTCATTTAAAAAAGTGTGCTGAATGCCTACTGTGTGTTAAGTACTACATTAGGTTGCTATGGTACCTGACGGCACAAAGTCCTAGTCCAGCCGGAAATCAGATTAAAAGTCATTAAAACTTCAGATCTTCCCCGTCTCTGTAAAACCACAACTTCACACCAAAAATTTGAGAATTATCTTTGATTTCTCTCTTTCCTCATTCCTTATATCCAATTTATTATCTAGTCCTGTCAACTCTACTTTCCCTAACATTGTGCTAAGTAGCTCACTTAATTCTCAGAATAATATTATAAGGAATATATTATTAATATTCTGGTTTTAACAGAAAACAAAATTGGAGTTTATATAGTTCAAGAAACCTGTGCAACATCACAAGTAAGTTTCAGAACCAGGATTCAACCCAGGATTGCGTGATTCCAATGACTACTTCTTAACCAATAATATATGATCCTTCTCACCCAAAATAAATAAACCAGTAATTTTAAGAATCAGCGTGCCATGGTTTCCTCTATTTTTGGATCCTTTGGAGAGATGTTAGAGGTTTTGGCTTACTGAATCGCTGACAGTCTAGTTAAGGTGGAATCTTTCTTACCCTTTGTGTTGGTAAGAAGAATTATAAAGCTGGAATAACTTACATTTCATTCAACAAATATTTAAGGAATGGAGTTTACCAGGTACTTTCATAGACACTGGGTACATGATTGTGAAGTGAAGACATTGGGAAAGAGATAATTAGAGCACATGTGATAGGGACATTTAATAAAGGTATTCGTTGTACACAATGACCTGTGAAACAGCAAAAGCTGGCATTGTTACTTTACATAAAGGGAATTGAGACATTTGATTTAAGATTCATACAATCGCATTCAATGAGCCAACGACAGGACCACAGTAGAACCTTGGTCACCTGACCACACACATCGCAAAGGATCTATTCCCAGCAAGCTGGAGATGTAGGGAGGTGGTGTTCATAGGACCCCAGCTGCAAGGTTTGTAAAAAGTCACTGCTAAGATAATCTGAAAATATACATAAGATTTTTAGCCAAATGCTTCTGCTTTTTCATAGGAAAAGACTAAGAGGCTGAAATTGCCCTCATCATACAGTCACACAGAGAGTGGCAGAGAGCTGCTTGCAGAGATGTACCACAAAGAGTTTCTGCAGGATGCCGAAATAGCAACCAGCTGTGCAGGGCAGCAGCACCTGACTCCTGTGAATGCATTACAGCGATGGCTGAATCACAGCAGTTCATCCTTAGCTTTTAAGTACACAGATCAATTTAAATAAACTCCCAGTTCTGTTTTATTTACTGGGTTCACAATGCAAGTTTTACTTCTAGAATGGGAAGGAATACCTAATACTCCCTCAGAGAGTTCTTTCCATTCTAAAATATACCATGTGCATGACTGTGTTTTCAGAAGTAATTGATTACCAGAATGGATTCTCCATTCAATCACTTTAGCTCCCTCTTTTTTTTTTGTCTCCTTGTGAAAAAAGTCACATGGCCATCTGATTTTATGCCTATCTGCAATGCAGACAAACATATTTTCATCTTTTAAAGCAAAACAAAATGACCTTCCTGAGAAATGTCCAAGGATTCTTTCAAAACAGACACAAATCTTTGCATCATTAATAAGCCAAACAGTGTTAGAGACACTTCTAACCAAAATTTACTACTTTCTACATAGCTGAACTAGGAAGTGAAATGAACTACATAGAAAGAATACTCTTGCATTATAGATGTTTTATATAAAGCCAATTATTCAGAGAAATATGTCTATGAATTCATTTCTGAAATAAAGGGCTGGCAAGTGAAGTTACACAGTATAATCAATCACCTTTCATCAAGTTATAAACAGGTGGTACCTTTTTTTTTTAAATCTGTAATCTCAGGAGTGTGAATTTAGCCAGGTTTTTGTTTGTTTATTTACTTTGCATAGTAAGTCTTCTTTATTTAGAAGTTTGCCATTATATTATAATTATGTTTCCAAACTTCAGTTGTAAAAAAGAAAAACAGATGCCAGAATTTCTCAAACATGATACTGCTGACATTTAGGGCTAGGAAATTCTTTGTCACAGAGATGATGGTGAGATGGGGAACTGTCGCGTGCATTGTGGGATGTTTAACAGCATCCCTGGTCTCTGCCAACTAGATGGCAGTAGTAACACTCCCCCCCAGATTGTGACTTGTAACAATCCAAAATGTCTCCAGACATTGCCAATTATCCTTTAGTGGGGACAGAGGGCAAAGAGCAAAACCGCCCAGTTGAGAATCACGGACATACTGATGCTGCTAAATAACTCAGTGCCGTTCTGTTGCTCAAACTGGAAACTAAAGCATTCAATAGCCCATCATGCAGTAAAAACACCCCCAGGAAATGCCCTCACCTACTCAGCTTTCTAATCTATTTAGGATGGTATAGAATCGCGTATGTGAAGATGGGACCTGGGTCTCTTTAAGTGAGGAGCAGGTCTAACATTGAAGAGAATATGTGTGGACAAATTATTCATCCTATAGCTTCTCCATAGTCCTGGGGGCCAATTTAATTGTGGCCAAGCCCACAGGAATGTAAAATTGTCCAGATTTTAAAATATCATTGGGGCCAGCCGAGTGGCGCGGTGGTTAAGCGCTGGCTTGGGAAGCCAGCGGCCCCGGTTCAGTCCCACATATGAGGGCCAGTGACACTGCCCTCAAAAAAAACAACAAAACAAAACAAAAAAACAAAAACAAAAACAAAAACAAACAACAACTTTGGCATCTTTCTGGCTCAAATATATCTGGAGAGACCAGTCTACCCCAAACACAAGCAGCTCGAATAGTCCCTGAAAGAGTCTGACATGGCCTCAGGAACTCTCCCCTTGGGTGATTTCTCCATAAAACAGGAATTGAAATGAAACTATAGGTTTTGAAAAAAAATGAGGCCTAAAATACTTAAGATTCAGAAGTGTCCTTGCGCTTGTTGGTTGGCTTGCTGCTTCATCACTTATCAAGTATGTACCAAGCACAGTGCAAGATACAGGGAATGCAAAAATGAGTAGGATAACTTCCTACCTCCTAGGTCTGGGGTCCAGAATATGTATAATAATTTGTATAACACAAATCATTTATAATAATATAATTTATTAAGGTGGTACAATGGACCCTCATGTAATACAAAGTCTAAAACAGGTAGTATCTACATTTTTAAAACAAGTAGCTAACACTGAGAGCTGTTAATTTGCTAAATTTTACAGTGCTAATAAGCGTCAGAGTTCACATGTGAAGCTATATTTGCCTGACTGCAAAATACAGTAAAATCTTGGATTGTGAGTAATGTGGTTTGCAAGTGTTCTGCAAGATGAGCAAACATTTCTAATACATTTTAACATGGTAAATGAGCAATGTCTTGCAATCTGAGTAGTTTGTTTCTGGAATAAATTATGCTCACAAACCAAGGTATTATTGTACGTATTTTTAGACATACTTGTAAACCATAATGACAATACAATGTGCTAAGTACACCAATAAATATATGCATAGGTTTTAGCAATAATATAGAGGAAGAGGAGGTTAAATATTCCTGAAATGGTAAAAGGAAGTTTTACAGAAGAGTATTTACACCAAATCCTCAAGGACAAATAAGTTACCACTTTTTTTCATTTCTCATTGACTCATTCAAATGGTCAACAATCAAAAGATACTGAAAGCCAATCATGTGTAAAGGACCATGTTGAGAGTTAGAGGTTCAGGCAGCTCATCCCCAGGTATGGCCCCCAGTCCAGCAGCATCCCATCACTGGAAACTTGCTGGAAAAGGAATTTCTCATGCCCCACCGCAGACATACTGCATCAAAAGGTCTGGGGATGGAGCTCAGGAATTTGTATTTTAATAAGCCCTTCAGGTGATTATGATGTTTTAGAAGCACTGGTAAATTTATTACACAATAATTTATTACATAAAAGGTAAATCAACTTGAAATTAATGGCATAGAGCAGAGCTTTCTAACAGGTGTGGCAAGAATGGGTTACAAGTGTGCCAAGATCTGGATCCCCTCAGCCCCTCTGACCACCTGGTGGGGAAGCCACAGCCCCATTTACTATTTCCAGTTATGAGAAGCCTCAGTAATATACTCCAGAATACTAAAAGAATATCTATTTGCCTTGAGTTCCACGGTGTGAAAATTTTGGGGAAGCTCTGATATAGACAATAAGTGCCATCAAATTTAAAAGAGATAGGAAACACTATTTGGGACTATTGGAGAAGCACTCATGGAAGAGATGAAATGCGAAAGGGCCTAAAATCTGTCATATTCTCCTCATCGTGACCAATTAAATTTCTCCTTCTCTCTTTAATCCCACTACATCTACTCAGGTATGGGCCCTACCTTCAATAATGAAACAAACAAAATTTAAAAAGTCTCTCCAGTGTAAAGTAGAAAGCATTTTTAGGAATTGGAGAGAGCAGACACACAAAAAATCTATATGTAATGGATTGCAGATACAAACATGAAAAGTAAAATAATAAACATTTTAGAGGAAAATATAGAACATCTTCATGACCTTGAGGAACTCAAAGTTTTCTTAAAACGGGGTACAAAAGAGCATGTACCATAAGACAAAAAATGATAAATTGGACTATATTAAAATTGAAAACTTATGTTCATCAAAGGATTTTTGGAATGAAAGTTAGAATGGGACTTCTATACACACACATTTTATAAATACACATGTGTGCGTGCAAAGGTCTGACACCTTCACGAACTTGTTGCAACGATGTTGCTAACCTTTTTTAATATCAGAGGGATTATTCATTATGAATTTGTAACAACTGGACAGTTAACAAAGTGTACTATTTGGAAATACTGAAAAGGCTGCATGAAAAAGTTAGACCACCTGAACTTTTTGTCAACAATTCATGGCTCTTGCATCACGACAATACACCAGCTCACACGGCACTGTCTGTGAGGGAGATTTTAGCCAGTAAACAAACAACTGTATTGAAACACCCTCCCTACTAACCTGATCTGGCCCCCAGTGACTTCTTTCTTTACCCGAAGATAAAGTAGATTGTCATGCTCGGTTCCCAGCAGATGAATGTAGGATTCGGTAAGGCAGAAAAGGAACAATGGAGCCACAGACAGGGGGTTCATATCACTATATTATATTCTCAATGATGGATGGTTGAGACATGAGAAGCAAACATCCGTCAATACCCCAAAAAGGGATCTTCCTGCACCAGTCTCACTGGCAGCCAGGGAGACACAGGAAGTAGGATCCGCTGGATCTGTACCATCCCATTCCTGCGCTTGCTAATACATGGCAGTTATATGCAAAACAATACCAGCTAATGGCCAAGTGGTTATAGCTGATGGCCATCTAATAACCGAGCCAGCACCTTTCCACATGGGGCCAAGAGCATGGAAACTGCTCTCCTGGCCTTTTCCCAACAGAGATATTGAAAGGAAGACATTTTGATGACATTCAGGATATTAAGGGTAATATGATGACAGTTCTGATGGCCATTCCAGGAAAAGAGTTCCAAAATTGCTTTGAAGGGTGGACTAGGCTCTGGCGTCGGTGCATAGCTTCCCAAGGGGAGTACTTCGAAGGTGACTACAATGATATTCAGCAATGAGGTATGTAGCACTTTTCGTAGGATGAATGTGAGAACCTATTTGTCAGACCTCGTACACACACTGCTCCAGCCTTACTGAAGGAATAGCAGCTTCCAGGCTCTTTCACCCTTGAATGTTTGCCCACCCTGTTTCCTCTTCTTAGAATATCTTCCTCTTTATGCTAACTTCTATTCTTCCTCATATTTTACCTTGTCGTTATCTGATTGGGAGATTCACTATCTCAGGTTGAATTAACAGCTCTGTGCTCCAGCGCCAATGCGTGCATACTTCTGTCATAGCAAAAATGGTGCTGCACTAACTGTATTTATTTACCTGGTAGCCTCTCTTAGTTCACAGAGAGCTCCTTGAGGGTGGGGATCATATCTTACCTTTGAATCATTCTACACAGCATAGTGCCTGGTATATACAGTATATATAGAGGCATACTATTAAATGAATGAGTGGCATTCCAAACATTATTAACTAGCATGTAATAGCCTCTTCCTCCCTTCTTTCTTTCCTTCTTCCCTTCTTTCCTTCCTTTCCTTCCTTTCTTTTATTATTATTATTATTATTATTATTAATAGTAGTAGCAGCAATAGTGGCATTGCTTTGCAGGCTTTGAAAAGAAAGCAGAAAAATCATAGGGAAGGAATTTGATCCTAGGTAACTGACAGGCTAGTAAGGCAAACTATGCCTTCATTTTCTTAACAACCTAAACAGCATGAACATATTTATGGTCTACTATATTTTAGACACATCAACATCACTTAATCTTCACAATGACCCTACTTGGAAGGTATATTATTGTTTTCATATATTGTATATAATGAAACTGAGGCTCAAATAGGTTTAGTAAATTGCCTGCAGTGACTAGCGGAATTTGGACGTCAACCTTTCGGACTACAAAGTCAGATCATCTTTCCTGATACTCACGCAGGCTGTTTTGTAGGTGTCAATTACAAAACAGCTGAATTTAATTTAAAATTCAGTAGTTTAAAAGTACTGAAATTACTGAGGAGGGCCTAAAACCACCAAATGGTGTTCTTCGGGGACCTCTTCAGAGA
Organism: Aselliscus stoliczkanus; assembly: GCA_033961575.1. Classification (NCBI taxonomy): domain Eukaryota; kingdom Metazoa; phylum Chordata; class Mammalia; order Chiroptera; family Hipposideridae; genus Aselliscus; species Aselliscus stoliczkanus. Next base: position 98,569,773 of record CM066727.1, on the reverse strand, counting down.
CTCGCTAAAAGAGTTTTGAAAATGTTATATTTTTTAAAGTTGGTATGTAAAATTTTTAATTTACAACTAAATAGGAGTGAAAGATATAAGTCCAGTATAGTGTAAATATATCTTTATGATAAAACTGTGACATCACTCTTTTCAATGTGTCCAGTAGAATCTAAATTTCATTACAATTTGACTTGCACCATCACCTACTTTAAAGTAACATAAAAGGTCTAATGAAAAATTAGGAAAATAAATATGGGCAGTATATCATATTTAGAGGGTTAATATCTGAATATATAAAAAGCTCCTGAAAGTAGAGAAAAAAACCATGATTCTCCAGGAATGGGCCACAGAAATGAACAGAGGTGACACACAAGTGGCTCACACTGCTCTAATGATGAGAAAAGAGGATTGGCCTGGCTCATAACAAGATAAATGCACGTTGAAATTACATAAATACTATTTCTCGACTATTAGATTAGTGCTACTCCACAACTTTAACAGTATTCTCTGTTGGCAAGAGGAAAGGGCCACTGAATACACTGCTGGTGGGAATGCAAACAAGGTATAATGCTTAGGAAGGGGAAGTTGGCAGTACATGGAAAGCTACCAGTGTTTTTATCCTTAGAACCAGAAATGCATTTATTCCACCTATCCCAAAGATATTCAGGCAAATATGCAAAAAGACAGATGCAATTCTTGAGTTTCAACACAAAACAAGAAAAAGAAAAGAAGAGGTGCATATTGCATGACAGCATTGTTTGTAAAAGTTGAAGGTGTATGTCCATCATTAAGGGATTGGGTGAATAAGTTATGATACATCCATGCAATGGAGTTCTATGATATTAAATAAAATAGAGACTATCTCTATATACCATTATGAAATTAACTCCAGGATATATTGTCAAATGAAAAAAGCAAGAAGGGAAAAAGGAATGTATAGTGTGTTATAGTTTAAGAAGATATATATATATATATATATATATATATATATATATATATATTATATATGATATATAATTTTCTTTTTAAAAAATGAAATAAAATGAAACATTTACCTAAATAAATGTCATTTTTAGTGTTTTAGAATTATATAAATTGTGAAAATTATTATTGAAAAAATATTGCAATATGGCAAGTTCAGGATTTCACATAAAATTAGGATGCAGCCATTTCCAAGTGTAAGGGTGGGAGTTTGGGAAGAAAAAAGTCAAGACATAAACCTAATGTAGCCTCATAAGATAATATTTAAAATCTAAATTTATGATCAATTTCACAGTCTTAGATCATCAAAACCTCAAAAAATCAGGTTAGGGAGACACTTCCCTATAACTCTGGTTTTCTTTCTTTTTACCATTCATAACCTTTCATACTATCAGCTGAAATTTGAGATAAGTAGACATAAAAAAATCAAGACATATAGAAATAGAAAATGGCAGATTCACATACCCAAGAATTGATCTCTATTATTTAAAATGATTATTATGAGATTTGTAAATTAAACCTAAGAATATTTCCTCCAAAAGTCCTACTTGGTAAATTGCAAATGCAATTAGTGAAAATGTATTCAGATTGCCTTAAATTACATGAATATCCAAAATAAGCCAATGACTAATAATTTTATTACTTCTGAAACACTAAGGCATTTTTAATTACCAAAGTGAAATGGTCCAGTGTTGAAAATAAATTTATATTAAAAATATTTCTGCCTTTCAAAAAATGCTCCAGGAAATGAGAAAATTATGTCATTATTTATAACATACCTGCAATATTTAGTCCTAGAACATAAAAAATAATGCTTTTTGGCAGAAATTTGTTAGGAAATAAGTAAGAATTAATGTTTTGAAAGGAGAACAGCATAGATGATAAAGCAAATTCCAGTCCTGGAAAATTTCTTGTGCTGTGTTGAGGGTAATGTAAAAATGGCTGAGTTTCACTAATTTCCTGAAAAAAAGAGCTCAGAAAATTGATCCTCCGAGGGCACAGAATTCCCATTATTTATTTCAAATGAGATCAAATGAGGTAATGGATATGCAATCACTTTGAATGGTAAAAGTGTCTACATGTCTAAAAAATGTCTTAAAAATGATACAAATATAAGGCATTATCATTGTTATTACTATAGTTGAATTACCATGCAACCTTTCAATCTCAAATTACTGCAAGGACAAAGAAGGTCCATGCAGAGATGCCAGAAGGAAACAAGGGTTACTGTAGGCTAAAAGAACAGGAGTTAATTATCATGTATACTTTGGTGAATTGGAAATACTGGAATGTAGAACATAGAGAGCGTGCAGTTCAGACTGCTGCTGAGGAAAACCACTCACTGTGGACCCCTGACTGGGCTGCTTATAAATCATGACCAAAGTATTCCTCGGGGATTTCAGCCACATTTTAAGGTCAGTCCTGACCTAGAGCAGGGGAAGGAGACTGGAGTGCTTTCTTGGATTTGGACCCAGAGACTCCAAAAGTGACCTCAAGGACCGCTAATAGAAGGTGAATGGGCTTTACAGTATAACTCTGGTTGCCAGGCAACAAATGTAAAAGAACTAAGGAGGATCCAGAAGACCAGCAGCTGCTTAGCTGGAAGCTTAGAAACCTTTTTTTCCCACATAATAATACTCTTTTCCATCTCTCCTTATCAACCTTTGTTTCCAGGTATATAATTTGTTTACTGGCACATTTCATCTCGTCCCAGCCACTCCTCTCCCCTCCCAACTCCTCCAAGCACAGATTCTTGCATTTTAATACTGCCTGCCTCTTGTCTGCCAGAAAGGCAAGGAATGTATTCAGAGCAGCACCTTCATTGCCACCATTTCTGACTGAAGTAAAGTAAGTTCATCTTTGACCTTGGAAAGACTTCCTCCGCATAAGGAGTGCTGCATGCTGCAGTGCACCATTGAAAACCTGGCTTTCTCTGTGGGGGAGTCTATTATCCAAAAAAAAGCATTTTTTCTGAATTTACGACTAGCCTGGTGTAACCATTTGTTATGAAAACAATGACCTTTTAAAAAGTATGGTATCGGTCTCTGTCATATCATTTTACCACACACAAGCTCTGTGTGACCTTGGGCAACTTAACCTCTCTAAACAAGGTTTCTTCATTTGTAAAATGTCCCTGCCTCTAGAATTGCAGAGGGGATTAAAAGAGATAAACCATTAAAAGCTCTTAGTTCTGTGCTAGCACAAAGTAAAGGAAATCTTAGCAGTAGCAGCTGCTGCTGCTTTTGCTACAGTAATTGTTGTTATCATATGTCTAATAGGTACACTTTTTCAATGTCCCTGGGCTCTAGTTAGTCGAATTCAACAATTATCATTTCATATATATACATGGAAAATAATTCAAATGTTACAAATCTACAGAGTTACTTTGCCTAACATGCCTTCTAAATGAAGGGAGAGATTAACATATTTTAAAATGGAAAGAATGGAGTTAAGGTCCACAGCATGGACATAGGGTAAGTGCTCTAAGGGAGAGAGAGAGAAATCCCCTAAGACCTTGGGGGTAGGGGAGTGAGCATCTTGCGGGAGTTTCATGAGATGCTGGCCTACTCACATCCTTAGAATGCTCTTAACTGGGGCGCCTTCATAACCCTTCCTTGCTCACAAGAGTTAATCTTGGTCTGTTGCAACGTCCTTACCCTCTTTCATATACAAGATCTTCCTTTCAATTAATCTCTTACCCTGCCCCACCACAGCCACTTTCCTGGACTTTACTTTCTCCTTTAGTTATCATAACACACTTCTCAAAGCTTATACTTGCTACAATGTGTTATTATTCATCTAATACTCCTTCACCTTTTGTAATCTGGCTTCTGATCATTGATGAAAACGTTCTCTCCATGACCTCTCGCTCCGCCATGTGCTCCTACTTGCCAAATCAGAAGGTCTCTTCTCAGTTCTAGTCACCCATGACTGCTTCAAAATATCTATCTAGCTTTTCCTTCCCTTTAGACAGAACTTCTTCCCTAGCTTCTATGATACCGCCCTCTCCTGGCCCTTCCACTGCCTCTCTGTCATTCTCTTCTCTCTTCTAGTTCCTCTTCTTCTGTCCACCCCTTAAATGTAGACTTTCCCTAAGGTTTCTGTCTTTCATCCCCCTCTTTCTCATTACCCCCTCCTATAACTACAGTCATCTCTATTTTAAAGACCCAAACTGCCAAATCTCTATCTCCATCACCACAATTCCAGCCTCTTAGATGTCTACTGCCTCTTTAGAGGACCACTGTGCTTCAATCTCGAGGGTCCCTCCACTTAGAGAAGCTCTTCCTTTGTGTTTTATTATTTTAATTAATGGCACCTTCATTAACCCTAGCCTTCCTATGTAGAAATCTCAACATTATCTTTGGTTGGTACTTATGACCCAATACCACATAAATTCAGCCACCAAACACAATTACATATATCTATGTCTGCAATATCTCATTTTCAATATCTGGTTCTTTCCTCAGAAACCTTCTAAGGATCTCAATTGCCCCTAGAGAATAGAATAGATATTCTTTAGAATAAGATTAGAAGATTACCAGTACTTGGCAGTGATCTTTCTTTTGGACTTCAATCCCATTATCTTTCTTCATGAATTCTTTGCTTTTTCTACTACTAGCCATTTCCTGATAACATCAAACTTTTCAAGCTTTTGAATCTTTGTTCATAATACTGCCTTAACATGGAATATCCTTTCCTTCTTTCCATCTACTGAAATCCTATCTCTCTTTTAAGTTCAAATACCATCTTCTTTCTGTAGCCGTTTTTGATACCGGTTCACAGAATCAATCACTCTTTATGCTATGATCATACAGGACTTTGTGTGAACACTTATTTAAAGCATTTGGGTCATGCTTCCTTCAAATATTCTCCACCTGAATTTCAAACTCATATTTAATTGCCTAATAATCATCTAACTGCATTAACCCTCAAGTCCTTCAAATTTAATCCTACTCAGCTAAAATACACCATTTCTGACTGGAGTAGGTCTTCTTACTGTGTTCCCTGTCAGAGAGAATGCTGGGTGTCATCCTTGCTTATTCCATCTTCTTATAATCTCTCACCATGTCTAATTGATTCTATTTTCTAAATATTTTTCAGATATTTTTACATCTTTTTGTTGGTTTTCTTCCTCTGATCAATCATTAGGGAGTGGATTAGAATAGCTACGGAAAAAATCAAGTCTCAGTTTAGAAAACTAAACATCAATTTATACAACCCCTATTTAGTCAATGAGTCTTTATGGTTTTCTATTTTCCCTTTAAACTTCCATAAGGCAACTCATTATAATAAAGTTTTTTGAAAGTGTTCTTAAGTTATGTTTTGATAAATCAAGCTAAAAATTAATTTAGTGGTTTAATATTCAGACATTTGTATATTTTTATATAATAAAAACTCAGAAGACATCAGATTATTGTTCATTTTCTTCCTCTGACCAATTTCTAATAAGTGATTTAGAGAAACGAAATGTTACTTTTATGTGTTTCAACTCCAATTTTTAAATGCAAAGACACCATTGTTCTTTGCATTAAAAAAAAAGCAGAATAAATGTAGACATCTGAAAACTATTTACCTACTTCCCTTTACACATCCTTTTAGAAGTACTTAAATTAGAGTTTAGCTGAAAATTCCAAGTAATTTACGTACGCAGCTTCTTCTAAGATCAAAACTGAATGTGCTAATTTTATTAATCTGAACAATGGTGTCTTTGCATTTAAAAATCCTCAAGAAACAGCATGGGTCCTGGGGATAATCATGTCAACTTTTGGTTTTTCTTCACCTCTGTGCACTTTGCTAGTTTTCATTATTCGCATAAGGATTCTCAGAGAACCATCAGACCAAAAAAAGTGACCTATCTCATTCCTTCTCTTTGGGAGATAAAAATAATTGTCTAAATCGTTCTAAAAATTGGAACATTGCTGAAAAGAATCAAATAATTCTATAATTTTGAGGTTAAGAAGAAAGTTGTGTTAAGCAAGGAATGGATTTGACATAAAATAACTAATTGCTCATTAAATATATTGTTTTAAACTTTCAAAAAATTTTAAATCATGAAAACAACTTTATGGGCCGGCCGAGTGGTGCAATGGTTAAGAGCTGGTTTTGGGATGCCAGCGGCACCGGTTCGGATCCCACGGATGAGGGCCAGTGACACTGCCCTCTACAGCTAACAACAGCTCCACCTGGAGCTGGGCTGTGCGAGCCCCGGCTGCGACGGTGTAGGCTGCAGCCCCTGCTGCAGTGGGCTGCCATAGGCTACACTGAGTGGCCGGCAGCCAGCGTGAGTGGCTGGCAGCCAGCATGAGCTGCCAATAGCCGCAGTGAGCGACCATCCAGAGGCTGGCGACTGATCTGCCTCATCCGGGAAGAGCGCAATGACGATACCAACATGGGCCAGTGAAGCAACGTCCTCCGCAACTAGACTGAAGAACAAAAAGACAGCAACTTGTCTGTTCCCCTTCCCCGATTCCCCAATAAAATCTTTTAAAAAAAAAAAGTAAAGAAAATAACTTCATCTAATATATAAATTATAATTTGACTTTAATTATAATTGACTTTAATGACAATAGTTTGCAACCTTATTTCAAAAGTTTGTGATTTTTTTTTTGGTTATAGGGATCCACATGTTAATTTTTCTCTGGAGAAATCATTTTAAGTCATGCATAGAAGGATGCTAGTAGGTATTATACATGTCCAGGGCCATGTGACATGCTTATGACATATTAGAATTTGCCAGTGGTAGATAGGCAGCCTGTTTGGAGTAAAAGATTAAGATGAAATTCTAAATTGAGCCTAACTAGTGAAAGGGGGCTAGACCTTGGAAAAATGCCAGATGTAAAATGGAAAAACATTGTTGCATTGTATTCCTGGTGTCTGGCACTTCAGTAGGCAATCAACAAATATTTTTGAATAAATGAATGAGAGAAGGCTGAATCAGCTTAGGAGGAATTGATATGAAATCAGAAACATTAGTGATTTGATTGCCTAAGATCTGAGGAGTCTGAGATAATTTATTAGGAGAGGGCATGCTCGAATCCAGAGAAATTACAGGGGATTTTTGTTTGTTTGTTTGTTTTGAGTTTTTTTTGCAATGAAAGGAGTGTGAAGTATATGGTATGTGCATTTGGTAATCTGTGAGTTGTAGTTTAGTGCTGAAGTTGTACCTTGGAAGTTTAAGAGAACAGTTTGAACTATGCCAGGAGCTTAGCCTCACTCTGTTGTAGACTTATACAATAAAGGATCCATGTCTTAAAACAACCTCTCATAGAAAGTGGTTTATAAACTTTATTTGTACATTGTCACCCCAATATATACATGTAAAAACTGGAAATTTGAAGTCCAACCCATTTTTTCTTTGCATTACACCTTACCCAAGGCAATGAGAACCCCTAGAATTCTGAGGAATAAATTTTGAAAGCCAATGCACCAGGAGATTTTTTGGAGGAACTGAAAAGCAAGAACGCCTTCAGGTGGGGAGATAATGAGAGCTGGGTAGTATTATACCACAGTTACCATTTACTGAGTGTCTATTCCACCTAGGTACTGTGTAGGGCATATCTCATTGCCGCTGAGCTAAGTGTCATTTGTCTCTTTTTAAGGAGAAAGCCGAGGCGCAGAGAGGTTAAAGTCAAAGTCACTTGCTCAAAGTCACTCCGATGCTGAATGCAACCTATGCACTTTGGACTCCACCAAATTGCTTCCAAAATGTCCCACCAAAGAAACAGGCACCTCTTCCTGCGTTTTCTGGGGTATTCTCCTGTTAAACCAGGTTTTGTGATCCTGATGGACATAGCTACTTACAAGTAGGTCATACCTCCCAGAGAGGATCAGCTTTCAGTGAATGGGTAGAGATGGGAGACCTAAAACATTCGCCATGATCGCCTGATCTTCAGGAACCATAAGCCCATTGTTACAAGCAACACCTTCCATGGAACCAACTCTTAGACACTGACACAACTCCTTATGAAGCAGAGCTGCTGTCTGGGGCCCCACCCACCCCACTCAACACTCCTTCCAGCCTCCCACAAAACCCCAGAATGAATTCAGATATGATATAACACGATCAGTAAATATGGTTATACATGTGTCAAAATCCATAGAACTGTACAAGAAAAGTGAACCCTAATATAAACTATGGCCTTAGTTAATAATAATGTATCAGTATTAGTTCATAAATTGCAGCAACTGTAGCACACTAAACCAAGATGCTAGTAAGAGGGGAAGCTGGGTGTGGCAGTGGGGGAGTGAACTCTCTATGCTTTCTGCTCAATTTTTTTTCTGCAAACCTAAAATTGCTCTAAAATTAAAGTTTACTAACTTCTTTAAAAGTTAGTTTTTTTTCCTGTATTATCTCTATAAAACATTGCAAAGTGCATAAATTAAAGTTAAGAAATCGAAATAGAGTATTTACTCAGCCTCTAGCCTCCAAAACATAGTTTCTCTCACATTCATGGAAATTGGTCAGTGGCTAGCTACATTCCAGGTCAAGGATGGGCTTTAGTGGAAGAGCCTATGAGGATGAGCAGGTTGGTGCCACTTGAATTTCCTCCCCATGAAATGCTGAACCACTTGCTGTAGGTTCCTCAACACACAGAGTGGTAAATCCAAAAAGACAGAACTACATTGGGGATGCTGTATTTATCAGGATATCAAGCTACCAGGGTTAGCTACTCACAGCAAAGGTCCCTGTACAACTGGGGCAGAAAGAGTTTCTGGAACACTAGCCCTTAGTGTAGAAAACAGTACAGCAGACACTTCCTTCCCATACTGATTAACTAGAGTGCCACAGCAGTGTTCATGAACCACTCAGTCTAGAACTGCATAGTCTCCACTCCTGCCAACTCCTCACCCCTTTTTGGCGTTTTTTCCCCTCTTCCTTCCCCCTCCCCCAGTGCACTTATTGCCATTCAGCATACTATATATATATATGTACTTTGTTTATTGTTTTCTTACCTACTAGCATAAGTAGTAGAAAAGCAGAGGTTTTATTTTTACTGCTGTACTGCTAGAACTGACCCCTAGAACAGTACCTGGTATGTAGTAAGCCTCCCATACATATCTGTTGAGCTGAATGAATGAACAAACTTATACTTAGAAGAACAGGGTCTAACAGCAGCATGGATGCTGGAATAGAGAGGTGTGCTGGGAGCCCAGGTCATGGGGAACTGAGCAGTGACAGCCCTGATGGAGGCAAGGGTCAGAGGGCATAAAAAGGACTTACAAATAAAACCATTCGAGTTTAAGGCCCTCCTGCCCTGCCTCCCCCCGCCTTTGCAGTAGCTTTCTCAGGTTATTTTTGACATATTGCATTGGGTCATTGTCCACTACCAGTGAGAAGAGAGCTGGAGATAAAACAGTGGCAGACAGGATTGTAACCCCAGGAAAACTGGATGGAGACTTGAGAAAAATAGCTTTTTGAGTGAAATGAAGGCCTTGGCTTTTCTTCTCCCCTATAGTTAGCAAAGTAAGGGTGACCAGTTGGCCACTAAGGACAAGTGCCAAACAGAGAGCTGATATTATACATGCTACACAGGTTGCCATTTCAAGATTTTCTGGTGCTGTACCAAAAAAAGAAATAACTAGCCCAAATCACTTAAACACAGTAGGATACATAAAAAACAAATGTACCCCAAAATGGTAAGGACTCTACTTAGGGTTCCCACGACAAATCTTCCAAAGTCAACAGTGCGGTACAGCTGAATGTTATCAAAGCTCACTAGCTATACATTCCCGTGACATGACTCAGTGACTCTCCATTTGCTGCCTACACTTCCTTTAGCTCTAGACCTCACTATGAGCTTGGCTTTCGTGTTAGCAATGCCAGATATTTCTAGTTCAGCTCCTGTTGACCATAAAAACAGTGCAGAGAATAGGCAACATGTGAGAATAAAAGCAGAAGTCAATCTGTTTCCCAACTTTACCCACTCTTGTAATGGTACCTGCCAATCAACAAATATTCAGAATTCTGTCATCTCAGGTTTTCTTTGATATCACTGAAAACTTTGGCAAGAAGTACCTGTGTTTCGCATTAGAGAATTGTTATGGAAATACTAACTTAAACAATATGAGTTCCTCTATTTGAAAAGCCCTCAAAGATAAATTATAAACACTTACCAGGGCAGCATGACCTAAGTGAAAGGATTGAAAAAGTTCAACACTTTCTTCATGTGGATCACTTACTCTCTTATTAGTCTTGAGTAAAATACTTAAATATATGTGTCTCAGTTTTCCTATTTTCTAAACAGGATAGAAATACTTGCCATGTGTATATTGCTTTTGAATAAAGCTGATAGGCAGCAGGAGGAGGTTATGAATGGTTTTGAATTGTTTTGTATTATTCTCTGTCTTCCACCCTTCTTCTATAATGGATGATTTGAGTCAATATTCATAGTGGGCTATCTTTCTACATTTAATATACTTTATTGTTTATGTCAGACAAAGCAAAATGTCTTTGGAGCAAGTTTTAAAATAAGAAATTACAATAGCATAGTAAATATGCTTCCATCTAAAACAATGCTTCATATTATTGTCACTAATATTATAAAGATAAGAATAATAATTATTAACTTATTTAGAATAATTGGTCAGTTCCTGAAATATCCTCATGGTAAAAACTTCCTTCTAGTCTCATTCTTAATATGTAAATCTCTTCCTGACACATCATCCTACCTGATCATGCAATTTCCATTCTTCTTATACATAATCTTAGTATTATTATTCAACTATTTATTCACACCAGACACTTGTGTCATATTAACTCTTATATATGGAATTGCCTGTATGCCCAGGCATAAATAGTATGGTTTTGAGTTAAGCACCCAATGGCTCCCATGTTTGTAAACCCTTTTTGTGTGATACCTAGGACAGTGGTATATATAGAAAATTTCTTTTATGTTTCATAATGCTGCTGCTGCTACTGATGAAAAGTTAGTTTCTACATATTCATTGCTATTTTTAAATAAGGAGGAAATGTGAGTCGTTTTGTCTCTATCAAATGGCAAATTTCAAACTCTATTATATCTGTGGTTTTTAAAATTCGATACAGCTTCATTCAAGATGAATTTTGGTTATGTGATAATCTACTCTGTTTTGTCTCTGGTATCCTACAAGTATCATTTTTCTCAACAAAACCCCAGATATATAAGAAACAGATGTTTCCTAAGAGAAATCTGTTTAGGATTATTTTCACACCAGACTTCCTTTGTGGTTATTCTTTTATGACAAGAAAAATAGACTGTGGCTTTCCTTATAAATTTTGAGAATAAAAAAAAACACCAAAACACTCTTAGCTTAATTAGAATGACCTCAAATGTGTCCCATCATATCCTGCGACCTTTACGTTTTCAATATCATTCATCTAATTGCTGTCTTAGAAAAATTGATCTAGTTTGCTTCTTCATGCTAAATGCACGTTGCTGATGTTATGTGCTGGACACCCAGACGTAACCAACATACAGTCTGCTTCCTTTCCAGGAAGACTAAATGTGCAATCTGTCTCTGAATAGCGTGAGTTGTCTTGAGAACTGCCTACAAGACTATTCTCACTCAGCCTGACATTTCATTTCCACTATCAGCCAAGAGAGTTAAAGCTATTATTGTGTCAGTTTTAGCATCTCACCCTAACCAAAGCCCAAGCTTAGGTTTTACTGTCTATTACCTTGGGCAATCTCCATCTTGATAAAGAAGTGAGAGGTTTTCCAAGATCATAAAAATACTCAGTAAACAGGTGGGAAAACTAGTTAGTAGAGCTAAATCACAGCTAAACTACTAAGTCACCCCACCTATTTATCTTTACATTGGTTTATTTATCTTGTCTCTTCAGTATAAAAACCTTTCAAGTTCATTTGGTGGCCAATTAGCTGATTTATTTTATGTATTATCCATTACAAAGACCGCCATCAGTCTTTCCCCTTCTATTTAGAGCTAATTAACACAGTTTCATATCCACCAAGTGACAACTATATGGGCTAGTGATGTGCATTCTTATAGGCCAATGAGTTCCACTCACTATGGAGAGGATTGGGTTTGGTGAAGATGGAGTTAAACGTGTTAGGGTTTCCTGGAGTGTATAACTCTTGAAACTGAAATGATTTGGATGATATGTAGTTATTTTTGTGGTTCTAGTATGTTACTTTAGTGCCATGGGAGTTGATAAATACAAACATACAAAGCTTTGTAATATGAAACTATGAGTCCTTTCACCATGTGCATCAACAAAAAACAACTTTTTACTAGTATAATATAATATAAGCCATTAAAATAGTGTCCAATAAAAAAGAGCTGTGGCATCAACAAAACAATTTCAGCAAAACCCACTAGAATGCCACTGATATTTCCATGTATTTGAACTGAGGTTTTAAAAGCATCTAGTACTTTGAAAACAGAGAAAAATAACATATTTACTCTTGAGCCCTAAGCCAACATAAATCTTTACAAGCACAGCATGATGACTTAAATGCTTCAGTTGCAGGAATTTGGAATTTTACTCTTGCTAAGTTTGTACCAGAAGTGAGTGTTATCCCAATGTTGATAAAAGGGTTATAATGGAAATGATACAGGTGGGAGTTAAGTAAATTAAAACTCAAATTTCTCTAATCATTTTCATTAGGGATTCTTTGAATACTATTGTGTGTAATTAATCCAAATTTTTAAAAATACTTGCATTTTTATGATGGTCAAGAGATAAGATAAGGTAATAGCACATCTACTATTAAATGAGAAAAAGAAAAGATTGGCTTTAGGTATAAGAGATAAGGAATAAGGTTGAATTGAGACCAAATTATCAGTCCAGTCTATGTTATTTAATGTTTAAAATGAATTATGCAATTTGTAAGAGTCAAAATAAAGTTAAGAATTAGAAAACCACCTGAGAGCGGAAATGAAATGGACAATTTTCCCCAGTTTTGCACAGTTAAATATATTAAAATTTTTCTATGCTGGCTGATGTCCAACTTATATCATTTAACTATGTGACATTTTTACTATTAGCCTTAACAGCGCCTGAACAGAATATTTTAGAGATGATCAATGAAAAAATTTGCTTGCTGCCAAATAAATCCATTCTGTGAGCTCTTTGGCTCATTATTTCTTAAGACACAATCGATTGAGTGCTTGATGAAATCCTTTTTTCCTCACACTGTGATGGCTTCTTCTAACATTGTGTGTATATATTTAGCAGTAAAAGGAATCAAGGGCTGCCACATGTTAATAAAGTAGAACCAACTACAGCAAGGATTCTATCAGGAGGACAGTATCACTCATGAAATAAAGTTCAGCAGTGAGATAGAAAATTCTAGCCATAAATCTAGTTTCTAGGTTCATAATATGGAGACACTGATTTTCTTTCTGTTATTGAGTTTGTACGATGAGGATGACTAACCTGTTTGAAGGATTATCAAATAATGCTTCAGTATGAATGTTATAATAAACGATAGGATGATTGTTCTTTAGGGGAAACAGTAGTAACTATTGGAAAAAAATCTTATGATTTCAAAAAATAAATAAATCTGAAAACATCAACAAAAACCCCCACCACATCACACTTCCCTCTTCTACCTGCTCTAATTCCCTTTGAAATTTTTCATATATTCTCCTAAAATAAATTATATCAGGGGGATGGCAGCAATATTCTATTTAAGATATTTCTGGAAAGGTCCTACCTCTGCGATAAAGTCCTTCAGTTACAGCCTGCCTCAAAAAAAAAAAAAAAAGCCTGCTCCCCAAATTAGTCTATTTATTTATTTATTTTATTTTTTATTTTTTATTTTTTTTGAGGGCAGTGTCACTGGCCCTCATGTGGGACCCGAACCAGGGCTGCTGGCATCCCAAGCCAGCTCTCAACCGTCGCACCACTTGGCCAGCCCCAAATCAGGCTCATTTAATAATTGGGGTGTTAAGGGCCGGTCGAGTGGCTCAGTTGGTTAAGAGCTCATTCAAGAGTGTGAGCTGAGCTCTGAGCAACAGCAGTTCGATGCCCAGCCCGAGCTGAGCAGCCGCTGAGCTGCCAACAGATAGCAGGATGGCTCAACTAAAAAAAATAATAATAATTGGGGTGTTCAGTTAGAACTGAATGGAGAGGGGTGGCTGGTTAGCTCAGTTGGTTAGAACGCAGTGCTCATGACACCAAGGTTGTTGGTTCGATTCCCACATGGGCCACTGAACTGCACCCTCCACAACTGAACTGAGACGACTGCTTGACTTGGAGCTGATGTATCCTGGAGGGACACATTGTTCCACAATTTAAAAAAAAAAAAAAAAAAAACAGAACAAAAAAAAAAACCCAAACCAAACAGACTGCTTTAAAAAAAAAAGAAGAACTGAATGCAGAAAGACCATTTCCCTCCTAACTATGTGAATCTACAATCACTACATGTTGCTCTTGCAATATGCACTGGGAAAGTAAATGGATGGAAAGAAGGAAATATGGAGTGTTCTCTATGTGGCAAGCAGAACTTAAGTTTCATATTTATGATACCATTACATCATTTGAACAAAAGGTCCCCCATTTTCTATAAATGAGGGAACAGAGGCTTAGGGAGGTTAAAAATCCAACATCAATTAGCTGTCAAATGGTATGGCTAGAATCCAAACTTGGGTTTCTCTATTCCTAAAAATCATTTCAGTGTGTAATTAAATAAGTAACCAAGAATTCAAACAGAATTAACTCACAAATGTTTTTAGAGAAAGATATAGTAATTTCACACACAAAAAGAATCAATTTCATATATAGTAGGACAAAATTAAATATTTTAAATTAGAAAAGTTGTTTACAGATATATATATATATATATATATATATATATATATATATATATATATATTTATAACACCAAAACATTAATATTATCCCTTAAAATTATTCTTAAGCAACAAAACATTTCAAAACATGTCTTACTTTTGTAGGACAATTTTAAAATTGTCTGGCAAACAAGTTTGCCAAGGGTCAACATTTCCTGACTTAACTACTTGTTAAGTTAAACTGACTTTTTCTCTCTCAATTCTCACAGGAAATTCAGAATAGAATACTCAAGTCTAGGGTGACATGTACTGTCACAATGACACAAATGACAGATAAAAATCAACAGACTAGCCAAAAATAGCAGCTCATGCTCATGGTTCCTTTTACGGTGGATCTCAATAAAATGTCTTTGTTTCAATTCTTACAAGAATAGCTGGGATTCTCAAAGTGTGGTCTGCAGATCCCTGGAGGTGGGGGTGGGGGAAATTTCTGATCTCTCAGGAGGTTTGTGAGGTCAAAAATTATTTCCTTTATTATACTAAGATGGCATTTCCTTTTTCACTATGTTGAGGTTTGTGCTGATGGTGCAAAACAGTGGTGAGTAAAACTGTTGGTGCTTTAGCACAAGTGGTCCCAGTCTCTACCTAAAGACATTGTACTCTTCAATGCTATGTGCTAGCAAGGGAAAAACGAAGTGCAAGTTTCACTTAAAAATGCATGCCCTTGATGACGGAGTAAAAATTACTTATTTTATTAAATCTCAACCCTGTCTATACATCTTTTCAATATTCTGTATAACAACAGAAGGTAAGCATAAATCACTTCTATTGCACAGGAAAATATGATGGTTGGCTTGAGGAAAAGCATGGGAGATTGAGTTGCTGAACTAGGTGCTTTTTTCCATGGGGGAAAAAGAAGTTTTTGAAAGAAGTGACAGACTATATTTATTCAGGCCTGGGTATCTAAAAGACATCTTCTCAAAATGTAACAAAGTGAGACTGTCACTTAAAGGAAAAGCGATAATATAATATTTGCTGCCGGTGATAAAAGTCAAGCTTTCAAGAGAGGATTAGAATTTGGAAAATTTGTAACTGCCATGAGCTTGACAGCTTCCAAATAGTTAAAGACTTTACTGAGAATTGTGTTATGTAAATGACTATGATTTTTTTAATATTATGTAATGAAATGTGTCAACACGTAGAAAATCTGCATAAGCAACGTAAATAACCAAGGCATGATGTTACAAAATCATTCATGGGTAAAAGGTACATTCAAAGTGCAAATTCAAACAATGGATTTTAATGTAACAAAATATGAAAAGCTCATTTATATAGTTTCAGATTCTGCCTGTCAAGAAATTGCCACTTATTGGGTTTTGGTGTAGCATAAAAAAAGAATATGCATAATTATCTAAAAAGGCTATTATTAAAATACACCGCTTTTTTTTCAACTTCATAACTGCATGAAGCTAGATTATTTTTCATATATTTCCGCCAAAACAACATACAATAAATTGAAGCAAAAGCATACATAAAAATCCGGTTGTCTCCTACTAAGTCAGACATTAAAGAGATTTGCAAAAATGTGAAAAAGGTAGCAAAGCATCCAGTTTAATAAACATGAAACTCTTCTTACTAAATTTCTATTTTTGTATTGAAAAATATGTTTCATTAAAATGTCAACATGTAATGAATTTATTGTTATTTTTAAATTAATTTATAAAAATAATTTTAATTCTACTCCAATTTCTAATGAACAGAAATTTTCCTATTTCTAATATAGTAAATATCAAATAGCTATAACCCATATAAACAAAAGCTTTTTGGAGTCCTTGATAATTTTTAAGAGTTAAGGGGTCTTCAGACCAAAATATTTGAGAACTACGATGCTATAAAAATAACACGTGTTCAAAAATTATATGATGGTATAGAACTAAGATTGAATTGCGTTTAGTATTTGCCTTCTTTTCTTTAAGGTGACTTAATCAAATTGGGGACAGTTTTTTTGACCTCTTATCTCTTCAGGAAAACCACCCCCTTGTCATTCTCAGTCTAAGTGGCTTCTGGATCAGGAGGAGGTCAGCATGTGCCACACACCTTACCTGTCAGAGCACCACATCCTGTGGAGGGGGCAGGTGACTCAGAGGGCCCCAGAGGGAATCTCTGCTGTTACAATTTTGGCTGAGTTGCCAGCTCTGAGAATGTTGCAAGCCTAGAGCTGCTGGTGCTTACAACTATTTGGGAAAACTATTTGAATATGGCCAACACAGGTAGTAAAGACGGGGCAAAAAGTGTCCTGATGACATTAAACCTCTGTAAGAAACACCTTTTGGAGATAGTTGCATCTCTGGCCTTCCTGGTTATGAAAGCCGACACATTCCTTCTATTTAAACTTTCATGAGCTGGATTTCCATCACTTGCACCAAAATGCATCTTAACTAATACAGAATTTGATACCTGGAAGTGGAATGTTACAAATAACAGACTTTAAAATGTGACCCGGCTGAGTGGAGGTGAGGTGGAGGATGAGTCCATTCTGGGCTGGGAAAGGGCAAAAGCTGTCATTTGCTAGCAAGCAGCCAGTGAAAAGGTGCCTAATGTGTCTTAGAACTCAAATCACATACATATCAAGAATAAAGTTCCAGTGAATCAGGAAAGAGGTGTCAGAATTTTAGAGGGTGTTGGTTACTTCTTTCAGCCTTCTGAGAAAAGGATGGCCTTCAGCTTAATCTGTGGTTCCGGAAACTGAGAGAAAAAGAGATTCAGTCCTTACTAAGAGTCATCCTTTTTGCCTGTGCCTGGCACTCCACAATGGCCAGTAGTAGATAACCAAGTACTTTCTGGGATAGGAGATGTATCAGTCTCTGCCACCATGCTAAGCTAGTGCAAGCGGAAGACACAATGGGAGAAGAGATTGGGATCCTGGTGACCCAGGGAGCTGGAGAGCCATTTCTAAACACTTCCTCCTGCACCTTCCCTGAGTGACACAGAGAACCATTAGAACTCCTCTCTAGAAGCCCTCCTCAGGAACCCTACAGCCCTACAAGGGGAGGGGTGCTTAGGAGTGACCTCAGCCCATTGTCTCCCAGTCTGAGATCCAGACGGCTTGGGGGAGGGGCAGGGCATAAAGGCAGATTGCTCAGAGGAAGAACCAAGGAGGGCTGGAACCTGAGTGATGGGCTGTGACAATATAAGAGTCAATCCAGGGAGTATTCAGGAAATAGACAGACCAACAGTTCTACCAGGGAACCAGGAGCGTTGCCAGAGAACTTCCAAGGCTCACCAAATAGCCCTGAGAACAGCCAACTCACAAGGCAAATTTAAACCTCCAAACTGGCACAGATAGGCAGGAGGAAGTGAAATGTTTTAGTTGTTAGGATGAAAGGCTCCCCATTGTGCACCTGCCATGTAACTGCAGGACAATGGGGAAGGAGCACCTCCCAGGAAGCTGAGAGAGGCCAGCCAGATTCCTGAACAAACATCTCCCTTCCTGCCAGGTCAGGGAGTCCTGCCCTCTCCGTCTAGCATGAGATGACTGCTATGAACCTGAGATAGCTAGTTAGTGGTTGCCCTTTTCTCCCTCTCCCAAATGGGAGCTTTGTTGCAGCGATAGTATTTTCTGTCCACCACTGTTAATTGAGAGTGTTAAATATATCATTTAGCCAGCCAGAGGTTGCCTAAACAGAGAAACTACGTTTAGACCCAACTAAGAAAAATGCGATAACTTAGACATCCTGAAATTGAAGTTGAAAGCAATAACTGAATGAGCCTAAGAGTTGTCTCTCTTTAGAGTGAAGGTAAGAACAATATTCCTTGTAGGGATATATTTGCATTTTATTAGCCTGGGCCATCTGAGGAATTGTATAAATGGGAAGGAAGGTATATGTGGATACTAGGAAGCCAAAGAGGGGAGAAACATAATGGGAGATGTAATTAACTTGTGTATTATTCAGCCTGGAATCTCTTTGGGAATTACCTCTTCCTTATCCTGAATCCAAGTGTTTTGGATGGGGCCCATTCCACCTCCTTGGCTCTAGGAATGGGCACATCCCAGGAGTCTGACCAGTTAAATATTCGATTTCTTCAGCCACAGGGATTAAGTACAGGGAAGGTCACATGACTAAGGTCAGGGCTATAAAAGCTCTCACTGGAATATTTGTTGGAGATCTTGAAAAATAGACTTTTTTTTCCCCATTAGAATGCCAGCTGCCAGTATAATGGAAACCCACAAGTATGGCTAGTCCTTTTTGTTGCATTGTGGGAAAAGCCTGCCCAATAATGGAGCCAACACCTGGCTTAGTAAAGCAGAGAGATGAGTGGAAAAGTCTTATTTTGAGCTCCTGGATCCAGCCGAAACCGAAGCTAGCCAGATAAATTGTGGCTTTCCAAATTATTTGAGTGAATAGATGCCTTTTGTGCTAAAGTGTACCTGAGTTACATTTCTGTCACTTTCCAGCAAAAGAATCCTAATACGCATGATTAAAATGATTTTTACTTAATTTTAATTCTTTCCAAAAAAATTGAACTGCCAATAAAACTATTTGTTTTTTTAAAAAACTTGATGTATTTCTGGAATCCAGTATGTATTTGTTTCTTTAACAAATATAACATTTTATAGAGGAATCATTGATAAAAAATCTATGGGAGAAAAAAAAAATCACTGTAACCTGGAGAGGCATTAAGAGGGAACTAAGGTCACTAAAATCTGTGTTAGGGGATAATCCCCTGGAATAAAGTGGTGAGAGCCAATCATTTGTTATTTATATCCTACTTACATTCAAAAAAGTGTTGTGTCTCTTTCCCATAAAAGGCATTATGTAATAAAACCACTGAAGCAAGTTAATAAAAAGGTCCAAATTATAAAGTGAAGAAGGAGAAAGCTGAACTGAAAATCATAGGGAAAGTCTCAATTAGAATCAAGAACAAAACGTGTCTCTGAGCTTCTGAAAAGGCAAAGTACCATGGGTATTAAAAAGCTCTGTGGTGTGGTTATCTTTGTAAAGGGAAATAGCTCATCAGAGAGAGATTATATTATTTCCAGCACTATAGTCTCGAAGTAACATATAACCGAGAACTTCACACACTAGCACCAAATAATATAAACAAGAGTCTTTATCAGAAGCTCTTACAAGATGCAGAAATGTTCTTTTTATGACAATTATAGACAAAGCTCGGGGGCCCTTGTTAAGTTATGAATCTAAGAAGGCAACTCTGAAAGAGAGTTAAAATTACACATGACCTGTTCTTGGTCATGTGGTTTGATATTTGAGCAGATTTTATAGAATATTCTAGGTGAAAGGCATGTCCTTTAAGACCACCCGCTACAATCATCTCTTGACTCATAAAAAGCTCATGATAAAGGTTACACAGAAAATCACTGGAAATGAAAGACTAAGATCAATTACAAGAAATTAAGGGCCTAAAGCAGACTGCTCACTAAAAGGATCTCTACATGCACTAAAAACCCTTCAGGTGAGCAAACTTTTACAATGAAAATCAAAGTCTCACTTGCATTACTTCCAAGATGGGAGTAATAAGTTTTGTAAAAACATGTAACAAAAAGCTTTTGACTAAGTCTTAGGGAAGAGATAGAGTTCTTAGAACAAAGAAAGATGATTTATTTAATATTGTTTTTCACTCTGTGACCATAGCTTCAGTCAGGTCCTTGCAATCTCAGTCTAGACTTTTGCATGATTTTTCTCTTCAGATATCCTATTTGTTGATTTACTTTAATTCTTCCTCCTCCTCATTAATTACCTTCACTATGTTGATCAATTTCTTATAGGACCTAGTATGTTTTTTAAATGCTCTAAAATTAAAACTATATGTTATACTTAGAAATCCTTCTCTAACCTTTCTAATTTATCTACTGGGATTTTTTTCCCTTTGTGTTTGTTTGTTTGTTTATTTGTTTTTTCTACTCTACCATCCTTGCTAATGCCTCCAATGCTGCATGGAATATAATCTGCCTCCCAGGCAGCCAGAGTCCTTTAGGCTATATGATATGGGGCGTTTATTATCTCATTCCTCATATTTCTTCAGAGGGCAGGGAATTCCTACTCACCCCCCTGGAGAGATGGGGACTAGAGGAACACTTTCTTCTAGTCCCCCAATCCCTCCCTCACTTAGTTCTCCCCTCCATAGGAGGAGTGAATTATCACAGAGGATGGTCATCTACAGCTCCTGACACTTGTATGTTTTACAAGGTTGCGAAAAAAATGAGAATATTTCATGACACTTTATATTTATGTGAAACTCAACATTTCACATCCATGTTATGAGCTGAATTGTGTTTCTAAATTCATATGTTGAAGTCCTAACCCTCAGTACTTCAAAAGGGTCATTACAGATATAATTGGTTAATACTGGTCAGACTGGAGGAGAGTGGGCCCCCTAACCCAATATGACTGGTGTCCTTAGAAAATGGGGAAATTTGGACACAGAGACACGGTATGTGAAGATGAAGGCACAGATCAGGGTGATGCTTCTACAGACTAAGGAGCAGCGAAAACTACCAGCAAACCACCAGGAGAGAGGAGAGAGGCACACGACAGACTCTACCGCACAGCCTGCAGAAGGAGCAAACCCCGTCCACACCTTGGTCTCAGACTTCAAACCTCCAGAACCCAGTTGACACATTTCTGATGTGTAAGCCACACATTCGTGGTAGTTTGTTATGGCCATCCTAGTAAATGAATGCAACAGCTATCCTCATTTATTTACATATTTACATATCGTACTTCTCGTGTAACAACAGCAGAGTTGAGTGGTTGCAACAAAGGTCATGTTGCCTCAAAGCCTAAAACATTTACTTTCTAGCCTTTGACAGGAAAAGCTTGCTTACACCTGATTTATCTGATTGGTCAGAAAAGAGAAAGGGTCACTAGGAACATACAGTCCATTCTCCTGTTAGCTCTCCTTCCAGAGCTGTCTGCTGTTCCTTCCTCAAGCCCTCTCTCATCTGCAAAGAATGCCTGGAAATGTCTAGGTGATCTGTTTGGGACCAGTTAGTATACTCTATACAGGGTAAAAGTAAGGAAAAAATAGGAAGGCAACTGGGGGTCCAAGGCATGGTCTCAATCTCTATCAACAATAACTTTTTTATTTTGATCTTCTTCCAACAACACCTGTAGGTATTTCTCAGTTGGTTTCAAATCTGGAGGAAAGACTATGTGATTCATTAGCCTCAACAAACCTCAGCTTCTTCCTCCTCATAGCAAGAGTGTTGGAAATCTCATTTCCTTCTTGAAATCTCTCCAAAAAGGAAGTAAGTGCAGATTTATTTTTTTATCCTGGCCATATCCTCTCTGAATGTACAATTCTCATGACTCATTCTTAAACTCTAGACCACATAAAACCACTTGTACTAATGCTCACACAGTTAACATGTTTTTTTCATGCTAAGACATTATGAGTTCATATGAGTATCTGCTCATGGTTTTACAGAATAGATCTATATTATTATAACCTTCTTCAGATTAGGAGCTCCTCAGTGAGTTTTTGTTTAACTTGAGGTTCGGTTTGTTTAATAACAAACACAATTCTGTGTTAAATAATGTGGTTTCCCTCATTACTACAGAAGACCGTGTTAATCCATTGCCAAGTTATATTCATGAAGGTTTATAAAGACGAGAAGATGGAAAAGCCATTGATAATAAATAATAGACATGTAATTGGAAAAAATAGTTTAAGCACTAATTAAAATATCTAGAAATATGCCTGAGAAAGAAAACTCAGTCTCTACCCTGTCACCCATAGCTTGTCATTTACTCAATTAACTCATTGATATATGTAGAAAATGCCCATTACATACAAATTCCCTCTGGCATCCTGTGGAGGGAGGGGCATGAAAATTAGAAAATAAGATAAAACGAACAGTTGGTAAACGACCTTGATATTCAGGTAGAAAAATCTGGCTTTGATCCAATAGAGGTTCACAAAGGGTAACTAACTGACAAAATGGAGAGAATATTTGGGGACAATTATTCTAACAGTTGTGAGTAGATATCTCAGCTTGATAATTTAAACTATAGAATGTCTGACCAGCAGGCCCTTGCCTGGAGAGCTAAGGGTATTCAGGAAGATAACTCAACCAAAGGCAGGGCAGCTGTGTGTAAGCTCATGGGGCATGGTTGCAGGACTGGAACAGCGTGGGGCTTGCTACCTGGACAGTTCTCTGGCTCAGCCCCTGTGGACCTCTCAGGGAGAGGGGAATACAATAAAAAGGGAGTCAAATTGAAAAGGCCAGTTTCCTTAAAAACTCTGTGGAGGGCAGTGTATAACAGCATTTGTAACAATGGAAACTGGGGGTGGGGGTGGGGCAAAGGGGTGACCTTGCACTTGGAACTCCGAGCTGCTTCCAGGAAGAGCCCAGAGCTAGAGCAGACACACGACAGAGCATAACACTTGGGCAGCCTCCACACCTTGGGGGGCTTTCAGCTGCTCCGCCATATGTCCAGCCATAGATGACATCATCAATTCCAACCTGGATCATAAAATAATGAAAACTCTGCCTGCCACCACAGAGTTAACAAATCCAAGTCCCAAACATATGTGAACTTCTCTCCCTAATACCCTACTCCCAACAAGATTCTTAGGTGGAGAAAAAAAGACGCTGAGCCCCCAGAACTGGATGGCAAAAATTGTAGAGCTGGAATTGTACTAAATTGGAGTAGAGCCTTCACATCCATCTATGGTTACAATTATTGCTTCCAGGTTGCATGGCCTGGGAAACAACTTTCAAAGATGTCAAAAAGGAAGGGACTTGGTGTAGAGACTAGCATTAGCATGCTGGTCATGTTAAATATCAGCTGTGTGACCTTGGTCAAATCAGTCAAATGTTCTGGACTTCAGATCTTGGATCAGAAAAATGGAATCTTTCAAACACCCTGACAAGGTGGTTGTGAGGCTTAAATGGATTCATGTGTGAGAAAACCCTATACTTTAATAAGTTTATTATTATAATTACATGGCGTATTGCAGAACGGGCTATTTATAAAAGGTTCAGAGTACACTAACTTCCAGCTGTCACCTGACATAAAAATGTGTTTGTGTCTTCCAAAGCCATTTTCCAAGAAAGTAATTCTTCTCACATCCACAGTGTCCCGACAAAACCCAGAGCTGCTTGAAATGGAGGATTCTAGAAGCCTCCGTTCATGTCTGTATACGCCAAAGGGACATGACTGGGAAAATGCAGCTAGAGCTGGCACAGGAGAAATGAAGGGTAGAAAAGTATTTTGGGCAGTAGAAAGTGGGGATCATAAAAATCTTGGCCTTATTTTAACATTTCCCAGTGTATAAGAGAGTCAGTGTCATCATGTTGGTCATGATGATTCCACTGGGAAATCTTAACTTTAAATTGCCTGCCAATCTCTATTTTGTGTGTCCAAGAAGAGCCATTTATCAGTTTTATGAAGCCACCAAAAGCCAACAATGAGGGGGGAAAGAAACCAAAACTAATTATTGAGCAGTACATGCCATCACACTAGATATATACTGAGAGTAATAGACTGAAGACTCTAACGATGGGTAATAAATGTTTTGATAAAACAAATCTAAAATTGCCCCTAACAGAATGACAGTGCTTCCTACCTCCACGAACTTTCTGCCCCCCTCCCACCAGGAAGCAAGTTTCTAGCATTTAATGATACTCCCGAAGATGGATTTTCCCTGGTAGGCGGCCCTGATAACACCGCCACAGAACAGCTGTTTCCTTAGTCAATAACAATAACCCACCTATGTATGTGAGTTTCACAATTAGCAAGGCACTGAATATAGGTAAAAATTACCTTATTGCAGAAAGGAGATTTGGGGGCTCATTTAAGCTCAGGGAGGTGATTATGCAGATTAGATTCATGACATCCTCTTGGCCAGTTAGGTTTACACATTCCCAGGGCTTTAAGAGTCATTGCCTTTGGAATTCACCTTCACTTTCACTCTTGTTTAAGGCAGAGCTGCTTTTCTTCCTTAAGGGAACCTAGATCATCTTTGAATCAATTCCAAGAAAAGACATATTGCCATCATCTCCCTCAATATACCACCCCCCCTCCCTTGCTTCAAACACATTCTTCAAACACATTCTCCCTTCATTCTTGCCACTTTCTGAAGCAGTTCTGGAAGTCCTCTTTTGTGAGTGTCTTTGCTTAATCCTCCATCATGACAGTGCTCTGTTTCACACATTGCTTCTGGTACAGCAATTTCTGTCAAATAAAAACATTATGGTGTGTCCTCATCCACCTATTCACCAGATCTGAACACCAGGTGACTTTCCAAAGTCAAAATGACCATGAATGGTAAACATTTTGAATCAATTTAGGACACAGAGGCAGACACGATAGCGCAACTAAAGATACTCATGAAAGAGGACTTTCAGAACTGCTTCAGAAAGTGGCAAGAATGATGGGAGAAGTGTTTTTGAAATTAGGGAGAGTATTTTGAGGGGGATTAATGGCAATGTGTCTTTCACTGTAATACATTTTTAAAACTTTAAACATTCACTGTATTTTTTTTATTTATCATACCTCATATTTTGGGGGATAACACTCCAATTAGGTGATTCTCTATAGTTTCTCTCATTGTTTGTTTAATGCTCTGACTTGGATTCTATAAGATTATTTATTTATACACTTACGAAATCAATCAATCAATGGTTTCGGGCATCACGGCATCTTTCCTCCCAGCTTAGCACCTAGAGCTGCTCTGTCCACTAGCCACATGTGGATGCTGAGCACATGGAGTGGGCTAGTCCAAACGGAGATATGACAGAAGTACAAACTGCAGAGCAGCTTTTGAGAACTTAGCAGCCTCAAATAGAAGCAAATAACTCAGCGGTAACTTTTGTGGTTTGAGTACATTTCAAAATGATAACATTTTAGATATATTGGTTCCAATAAAATATAGTATTAAAATTAATTAATTTCCCCTGTTCCTTTTTTTTTTTTTTTAAAGTGGCTAGAAAACTTAGTTACATACGGGCAGTGCTGACCTAGAGCTTTTAACTTTACCCCCAGCTCCTCTCCTTCCTTTTCCTCAATTCACGCTCAATCTCTTCGTCTATTTTATTTTTCCACAGGAAATAACATCCCACTTGAACAAACCATTTTGTTTGATTACCTCTGTCTTAGCCAAAGAGGAGTTTCTCAGCCCACATCAGATTATTAGATATAAGCACTCATTGCCACTCATACAAGTATACTGGCTCTGCAATTATTTCACTAGAAATTTTTTTTTTTTTAAATCTTGTTTTCCATATTTGTCTGGAGACTTAGGAGAAAGTAGGCAGAGACATGGCAGAGTATTCACAGATATTCCTACTGGTCTGGAAAGCAAAACCAACCTCCCGGAAAATTACACCCAATAAGACAGTTCCACATGGAGTGAAACAAATTTCGTCCTGATATTCAGGGAGTGCATAAAGGTTCCTCTGAGGATGTGGAGTTAATAGAAATGAATGGTGAAACTGGTAGTGTTTTTCTTGAAGGAAGTTCACAGTCAGGATCAGCCCGGCCCAAGGGAGCAATGGGGCTGAATGTTTTCCAAGTTCTTGACATAAACAGCAGAACTTATTTTCTCCATAGTGGTTTCCCATTATTTGTGCACTTATATTTTTTTACAGACAAATCAATCCATGCACAGACATGTTTATAACCAACCACTGTTAATCCCTGACGTAGTCAAACTTGACTTACAAAGACCAGAATACCGGAAGACCCACCTGCCTGTCTCCATGCCCTCTCTACCTACTGCCTGTTCCCGGCTGGGTTGCACTTTTTTTCTCCAGCCTTGAGTTCTGCCTGGGACCCATTAAAAACACACTTGAGGCTTTAAGGGAATCAGTGAAAAGGCTGTGGGAAAGCAGGAAACCATTTAGGGGGCTGATCTCCCAAGTTCTTCCCCCTGCCTCTGAAACTGTTTCCTGTGCATTGCTTGATTTGTTTTTATTTCACTGTGTTACACTGCCAGAATTACCCCCACCACAGATTTATTTAGGTTAAGAGAATCTTTTAAAAATACAAATAGTCCTGAGAGCATTAAAAGGCTTTCAGTAATTCACACGTTAGTGTGAATTTATTCAACCAAGTTGCCTCTCTCTCCTGTGATTAGCAGCCCACTCACTGCTCAGCAATAAAGACAGAAATCTAATTTCAAAATAAAAGATTAGAAAGCTGCCTACATGTGGCTACCCCTTAAACCCACCAAGATGCTAACATATTAGTGGCTAAAAGCCATGTCAAGTCTTTTAAGACGTTATATTTCAGGGATGGCAAATTCATAGTCTTCTTCCTCACTGCAAAACAGTCTGATTTCCTCCAGTAAACTGGTGTGAAAAATAGGAAGCTTTGGGGGAACTTCATTTCTGCTCTACACAGGTGGGAGGTGGGGACCAACGTACTGACCTATGGTCTTAAGTGTGGGGAAGGAAATCCCATTTTTTTGTTACAGCAATTTGAGGAGGACAGGGAAGACAGATGAGATAGATCAGGGGCCGCTGGCATAGCTGACCAGCTCATCCATTGTCCGCCCCACTCACCCCCTAGGAGCAGTTGTATAACAACGAAAGACTATGTACTTCAGAACACTGACATTCACAGCCAAAAATTCACAGTCACTTCTGCACTCTGTATGTCTTGACTAACTTGATGGAGGCTTTCCTGAATATTTGAAGACTTTCGTACCCCACTGCGCTGTTTATGTACACCTAATCAGATTCTGCCCATGAGTTGGGCCATCCAAGTAGGCCCAGTCTTCCATGGGTCATTTAAGGTCATAACACATACCCAACTCAAAAAGCCACAGAAAACACTGTCAGTGATGTCTAAAATGTCCTTAATCCCTGTTCCACGTACATAACACAGAAAATCAACAGTGGAGAGACCTTGAAAACTTAGGAAATCATTATTTCTCCAATCTATTTGTGTATTAGTGACACTTCTGAGTTCCACATCCAGGAGACCCAACACAAAAACAGCAACCCTTACACGCAAACTTACTCTGTTATACGCAGAGTAGGCACTCGATAAATTATTTGCCGACTGACTTGTTCAATGTGCTTTTGAAATCTCTGTGAAATGTACATCCTACTTTACTCATAAATGTATTTCCTCTAAATACCATCTTCCCACAGACATCAAATCGTTTTCAGTTACCATCTGCTGCATAACATTGGCACAGGCGTATATGCTACCCAGGTTTGCGGAGAACAGAATTTATTACAACAGTGGATGCTGCTATAAATGTGTTTAATCCGTAAGGCTATAAAACAAACCAAAATGAAAGCCTTGAATTTTTCAGATACATCATGTTTAAAAATACTTTTTAATAATTCAGAGGAGAAATAGTATGTTTGGTTGGTAGCTGGGGTGATTACATGGGCAGATGCATCTAGTCAAGGCTTCAAGGAGGCAGTGGCCACATTGGCTTGTGCCTGCATATTTCCAACCACACAGCTGGGCTGCATTCCTGAAACAGATGTCATTTTACACAGGAGTGACTCCATACATACTAGCTCTGGTAAATACTCTCTAAGTCTACAGGTGACAAAAGGGAGGACCTAAACATTCTGGAATAGTTAGCCATGATTTAATTATGGAACGCAATATAAGGAATTGTGTTTCATTCTCTAAGACATTGCTTAAAAATAAAACAAACAACAACAAAACCAATATGGGGCAGCCTCTATTTTACATCTGTTTGACCACTGTTTACATACAGATAGTCTCTGAGAATTACTACCTCAGCCTGGTGGCAAAGTCACAGTTTTTCCCACAGCTGCTGCTATGAGGCTGTGTTCCACAACCTTCTCCTCATCTCTTGGACCACGCAAAAAGACTTTGAACTTCCCCCACAGGGATCCACATGGTCGTTATGCTGGAAATAATGGCAAGGAAGAAGTATCAAAAGGTAGGCTACCTCCCTCAGCATCACCACTTGAGACTTCTCCTCTCCCCGACTTCCATAGCTACATCTTTTCCAGTAAGGTGCAGGATCATCTGCCAAATCACCAGCTCCTTTTCCATCCCAACTCTTAGAAACCCCCAGCTCTTTCTTACCTCTTCCTTAGCTTCTCTAATTAGACTCCAGGAAATTCACTGAACGTAGGTAACCTCCAAAGAATAGAGAAACATTACTTGAGACCCACAGCCTATCTGTGTTTTACCTCCCTCTAACACTCTTCTCAGAAAAATAAAAAGTATCAATAGCGGATATTATGTGAAGCCCTTTCGCTCATTATCTCTTTCTTATAAATTCCAGTGAAAGCCCTTAGAAGAATCACAGAGGAAAGAACTGTTCTTTCTGTATCTACAATTTCTCACTAATCAAGAAATGGAAGAAATAGCCACAAGCAAAGAAGCTAGCAGTGGAAAGGGCAGCATGCTGCCAAACACTGGTGCTCTCAGAAAGAAAAGGGGGGTGATCAGAAGTCTGACATGAGTGGAAAAATTCTTCTAGGAATTTCTCCTAGATGGAAAGTCATAGCCCCTTCCATTCTTGACAACCTGGAATGCATTAACTTTCTGTGTTGTAAATGTATATCTCTACCTTCCTTTCCAGTATTACAACCTTGCCACAACTTTAATCCAAATGTGTTGGAACAGCAAGTTCTGCCACTACCACACAGGAGAAAGGAGACCCTCAAACTGGAATAATTGGAACATACTACAGTCTGAAGCAGCTTATGAGTGCCTACTATTTTCAGTTATCATACTATGCTAAGCACATAGAAGAGTGAGATTAAGTCACACAGTCTGGACTTTAAGCTGCTTCAAGTCAATGAAGGGAGGAAAACAAAGAAATATATAAATAATATTAGTGTGATATAAATAATATAATGCTAGAAGAACAGGACCTTTCCTATAGACTGAGTCCAGAAAACCTAGTAAAGTGAATCAGTGTGAAAAAGATACAAAGGGAATTCCAGGTTAAAGGGACAATTGATACAAATAGAAGGAGTGTGAGAAAGATGCAAAAGTAATTTGATATGGTTACAACACTGAGTAAAAGTTGGAGGAGATGAAAGAGGAGAGACGGAAGAAGTAGGCATGGCTAAACTGTGAACAGTTTTACCTAACATGCAGAGAAATTTGATTTTCTACCAAAGAAAATATGAAGACGTTGAAGGATTTTCCATAGAACAGTGACATGAGCACTCTATTTGCATTTTGGATCATGGATAAGGAGTATTAGATACCAAAGACCAGTTAATAGGCTGCATTTCAGGTGAGAGATGTTTGACCCAGAGCAATGGCATTAGGAAAAGTGCAAAGGGGATAAATTAACACATTATTAGAAGCTAAACAGGACTTGGTGACAGTGAATATGGGCCTAATGGAGAAGATTAAGCTAGGGTGACTCCCAGGTTTCTGGATTGAATAATGAGTTGACTGAAAGTGCCTTTCACTAAGAAAGGAAAAGTTGGTGAAGTTCAAGACTAGGTAGACTGATTTTGAGGTGCACAAGACCATGCAGTTAGACGTGCCAAACCAGCCAGTCAGGTGCCAGGGTCTGGGCTCAGGAGGAAGCTGAGGAGGGAGACAGGCTATGGAGAACAGATCCTATGGAACTGGCCAGTTCACATCCCAGCGATTCTTCCCTGCCCAGGATACGACTGTCCTGCATCACCCTGTCCTGCCATGCCATCCTCCCATGAGCCTGGGGAGCAAACACAAATCAACAGCTGCCCGTAGCTTCAGAAATGTGCCGGGCCTGCTCTCTCATGCTGAGAACAGACAGCAAGGACAGCCCGATTTTCAACTGGTGGATTTCTTTTCAATGCCTTTTCTAGCCTTGGCAACCTGGCTGTGCCAATTTACAGCTTGGTCTTTTTGCTGTTTCTGTCAACCTAGCCTGGACCACCCCTTAGCCAGACCACAGCCTGTGCTTTCCCACAGGATGATTTTATAAAAATTAGGGGGGGAAAATGTCCTCTCTGGCTGGCATTTACTATCTTAAGGACTCAGTTTGGTGAGCAGAATTAGAAAAGGTGCTCTCGTACAGGGAATACCTTCTGTATGTGGAGCTCTGACTTGGCTTCAGATTGAACTATTTGGCTCTTTGCTGAGAATGTTTATGCCCAGTTTTAGTGTCTCACATATACTGGCAGCTGCCGTCAACAGCTTTCATGCTTCACTTTATCATTAGACAAATATATAAGAGGAATGGCCATAGATCGTCCGACCAAGGTAGAAGCCAATACACCAAACTTTGGGAAGGTTCTACTTAAAGTACATAAAAGTCTTGACAAGCAACAAAGGTTTAAATAAACCCTTTATCCTCTGTCCTCTGCCCATGCTAGGCCCCGTGGTAGATATGCCTGCAGCTGGGAGAGGCCCTGCCCTCAGTATTTGTCAGCTGGAGCCACATTCAGAACTGAGCACGTGCTCCTCAGATATGTGCCACATGCTGTATGTCAAGTACTTTATGGGTGAAATTGGGCTTTGCAGGCTGGCCTGAGAAAATATGAAAATGCGAAGAATTCAGATGAGTGAATGTACATTAGGCTGACATCAATCTGTATGGAAGGATTTGTCTCCTATCTTGAAGAAATTTAGACAATGACAGACTTCCTTCATTATGGGACCTCTGAATTCAGGACTTATTCAGAGAAAATGCCAGTGAGTTGCCTTTTAAAAAACATTTCCTAGAAAAGGAAAACAGCACGAGGAGCTTTTAGGGTCCACGGTCCATCTACCTAAAGACTCACAGGACAACAGAAGAAGTTCTGCTAAGCTGACCCCTGTTTGCAGGCTGCCTGTTTGTAAGTGAGCTTCTTGGAAGGAATGCCCATGGCACATGTGGGTAGTGAAAAGAGATAACTGAAAAAGATTTCCAGAGGCTGTATAGATCTCAGTGTACCATTTGAGGCTGTGTACTCCTCTTCTCCACACCCTGTGTCAGTACAATTGACTGAGGATTCAGATTATGATTTTGTTCTGAGGGAGCCAAAAAAATGAAATACTCCAAAATTTCTTACCTAATAAAGTATAAAATTACCTTGTCCCTACCTTGAATGAGTTAATTTGGAAATAAATTACCTGCCCCAGGATAGCTAAGAGCTTACTGTAAAAATAAGGTAACAAGAATAAAAAAAAATGAGAAAAGCAGCTAAGACAGGTCTCAAATGCCTCTTTAATGAATTACATTCCCTTAAGAGGTAATAGGCAGCAGATGATAGCATCATACTGAAGATAATGGCTTTCTCTTTTTAACTTTCATTGTTAATGTTTTAAAAAAATAAATTGATTTGTAGTAAAAACTTTCCTCTTGGGCTGAGGAATGCTCTGAGAAGAAAGGCTTATATAAAAGTTTAGTATTATCTATCAGTCATGTGGATCACAGTAAATATAATTAAGATGTACTATATTTTTCTTTTCCTTTTTTAAATTAGAAATAATTATTTTTAAGCAAACTTCACTTTTTAGAGCATTTTTAGGTTCACAGCAAAACTGTGTGAAAAGTACGGAGATTTCCTACGTACCCCCACCCACAAACACATACTCAGACTCCCCCACTATCACCCCTCTCCTGAGTGGTACCTTTGCTACAATTGATGCACCTACATTTCATACATTTGACACATCATAATCACCCCAAGTCCAAAGTTCACCAGAGGCTTCACTTCTGGTGTAAATTTTATGGACTTTGACAAATGTCTGATGACATGTATCCATCATTATAGTGTCTAAAGAGCAGTTTCACTGCCCTAAAAATCCTGTGCTCTGCCTGTTCATCCCTTCTTCCCTAACCCCTGGCAACTACTGAGCTTTTTACAATCTCCAAAGTTTTCCAGAAAGTAATGTAGTTGGAATCAACAATCTGTAGCCTTTTCAGATTAGCCACTTTCATTTAGTAATATTCATTATTTATTTATTTTTTTTTAAGGACATCATTACAAAAGTTCCCCAAGGCCATGTGTGTTGGGATGGCACAATGATAAACAACATGAAGACTCAGCCTAAGTACTGGTTTGGCTCCTTTGGCCAAGTCACATACCTTTACTAGGCCTTGGTTTTCTCACTTGTAAAATGAGGATAACATTAAAATGCATCCCACCAACTTGATGCTGTTGTCGTGAAAATCAGGTTTCTTTTCTAAAAAATGGAGGTAATAATGCCTACGTTGTAAGGCTGTTGAATGGATTAAATAACCAATGTGTATGACTAGCTTCACACTGTGCCTAGAACATGTTATATGTTTTGTAATGATAGCTCACACTGTTATTTATATTTTAATGTGTGCTGAATATTTTCTATTTGACCCTCCAAACCACTGTCTGTGTTTTTCCATCTTGCTTTGTGGGTCACAGTTTCTAAAGGAACACGTTAATTGGGCATCCAGAGGAGGTGAGAAGCAAGGAGAGAGGGAGCTGTGTATTTACTCCCCACGCCTCCTCTCTGTGGGGTTGGAGCTTGGTTGTGCCTACATTCTTCTTCCAAGGCCAGAGGTGGTGCTGGCAGCCATCTTAGAGTTGTTTCCCCCTAATCCTGTCCATAGTTTTGTAAGTAACCTCTTAAATGATCTATTTTGAGGTAATTTAGAAAACTGCTGATGTTTCCTGTCAAGAAGATACAATGTTCCGCATTCCATTTCCGGCTACCTTCCTGGAAGCCAAACAGATTTTTCCAACTGGAATAATTAGGGCAGAGCCAACATCTCTGCCACCTGGGCAGCAATGCCTCCAATAGTTTAACCAAAACCTAGAAGGGGGCCAGCTGAGTGGCGCGGTGGTTGAGCGCTGGCTTGGGAGGCCGGCGGCCCCAGTTCGGGTCCCACATGGGAGGGCCAGTGACACTGCCCTCAAAAACAAACAAACAAACAAAAACTAGAAGGAAATCATCAGTTCTATAGTGCTTCTTACAAAATGGAACCATTCTATTATACTATTATTTGGGGCCTGTTATTTTATGGGTCATTTTCAGAAATAAAATATGGGGACATCAAATGAGGAAAAAAGGACTTTGTTTCTTTCCCTGTCCTAACTATCAAATTAAGTCTTAGACCACTCCTAAAACAGATGAGTGTCATTTTTACGTTCACTTTCACTGTTCATTCTTTCTATCACTCACAGGAACTAGAAGGCTGTTAATTGCACAGTCTGTTCCACAACAGGCATGACAGGAAACAGAATTTCTTAGAGAGTGAGGGAACATTCTATCAGAGTTTCAGGTGGGTGGCTAATTATTTTTCAGGGATGGTTTTAAGAATAGACCCACTACTAACAACATTAAAACTAGATGGGATATCAACTTCTATTAGAAAGAATAGTACTTTTAAAACATACTCTTAAGAAAATTAAGAAATCTCAGAGAAAGTTAAAAAAACTGATATTCTCCTACTGATAGAAATGCAACTTCTCAGAGCATGAGAATGTTTCCATAGCACTTCCATCAAGGTTCTATCTTTACACACCACTGGATATGCTGAGATATATCTTCAGGCACCCCAGATAGGGTGTCTTCTCCCCATCTCTGCTCCTCCTCACCCCCTTAGTTTAAAATAAAAAAAGAAAGCAAATAAACAAACAGCATCTTACTTCACCCATTTGACCAGTGATTACATTTTCCTTCATAGAACATTAATAACTCGTTTCCCAATTAAAAGGATCTCTAATCCAATATTTTACAAAGCAGACATCAGGACCTTACCTGAAAATTGGTTTTAATAAGCCAGAGGGTAACTGTTTTAGAAGGATGGATGCCATAGTGTGGGAAAAATGAAAAATAAACAGGAAGTTAAAAAGAGTATTTAAGACAGAGTTTGAGCATCTCCCCAGGGCTGGCTGGTTGGAGGAATGCTTACAGGCTAGGTATTACAGTCAGACACATTTTGGTCCAGATCTCATCATTGGTGTACTGATTTATAAAACTTTGGGCAAGTCATCTAATATCTCTAAACCTCATTTTCCTCTTCTATAGCATGGATGTCAGTTACCTGGACTTTAATGTGATTTAAGTAAATGATACCCACTATACTGGGGGTGCCAAAAAATATGTATACAAGGGGACACTTTGGTCAATGTTGCTCAAGCAGTAGTTCGTCATAATCAGAAGCATGTGGATGCTGATGCCACTTTGAGCATCTCTTGTAATTGCAGAAGTCAAACGTAACTTGTATTCATCTTTTGCTATCAGTATATATTATTAAAATTTTATTAGAGCTTCCTTTCTTAAAAAAAAAAAAAGAAGATATAATGTTTGCCCTTCATATTTACTGGCAAAATAATTATTACTTTTTTACATTGTAAAATAGCCAAGGAATCATAAAATCAAGAACCATAAGCAACTCCATAAAACCTTGTAAGTTATTGCTAACATCACTCTATCTCCAATACTGGTCAGAATTCATGAAGATATACTTTAGGATTCAATTTTTTTTTTAAATAGGGAAACACTTTAGAGATTTGGAAAAAACATATAAAGATAATTAAAAGTTGTAAAATGACAATAAGAAAGGCGGGTCAATTATTCCTCATTAAAAATATTCCAAAAACACAACAACAACAAAAATTCCCTGGGTATTATTTAGCTTGGTAGAACGAAGACAATTATTTAAATAGAGTATTTAATGTTTGTGGCTGATGATTTGCAGATGTGTTCCCCAATTGATGCTTCTTTTATGGAACTCTGAACAGTGAGATATATACTATCCCAGTAGGAAAGACTTTTGTAATAATAGTTCAAGGATATTTTCAGCTGCAGCATGAATTTCCACTAAGAATGAAGAAATTAACTGCTACAATCCACTGCTATGATTCTACTTATCACAATGGACTAACAGTTACCTTAAAATCACCAACTGTATTTTTCCCAATTTCATATTATAAGTTTTTCATTAATAATCATGTTATAATGAAAAACAAGTCAAACTTAACGCTAAATTAAAAATAAAAAAGGTAATAGAGAACATGTAAATTTAGTGATTTCTTTACCGCGTGAGCGGGACATGACACTCTACCCAGAATATTCTGGTTTTCCTTTTTTGGTTTTTTTTTTTTGAGGGCAATGTCACTGGCCCTCATATGTGGGACCCGAACTGGCGCCAATGGCTTCCCAAGCCAGCTCTTAACCACCTCGCCACTCGGCCGGCCCCAGAATACTTTGTAATAAAGTTACTTACTTTAGTTTTTGGTCGAGCTCCAGTTGACATTTGGCTTGGCACACCATCAAGATTCTGGATGTTTCAAGTTGTATTTCTACAAATTCCTTTCTTTTGATAATTTGTTAAAAGATTAGTCTTCAGGTTTATAGAATTCTGTAGGAAAAAATTTTAAACAGGTTTTTTCAAAAAGAATTATTCCTAGGCAATAATTTAAATAAATTAGTCACTACAAATAATTTTTTTTAAAAAAAAGAATGGTTTTGAAAATTAACAGAAAACATGAGACTGTTCCTAAATATTAACATTTTTTTTTTCCCCAAAGACATTTATGCTTAGGCTCAGTGAGCTCAGCCCTAGTAAAGCTTGAAAACTTATCATAAATGTAAGTTTATAAATGGAAAGTAATCTTAAACTACCAAGGTAAAATATAGCACTATATTGATATATTTTAAAACTTTTAAAAGCAAAGTCAAAAGTGTTTTAAAAATTGAAATAAGATGTAGCTCACACAGAGCCACATTATTTTTTAATCTTTATGACCTTAGTCTATATACTTTGTTATGATTTTGTAATAGTAGGGAACAAATTATAAAATTTTATTTCTAAAGGTTAGGTATGGAAGTAAAATGGTTATAAACATATTAGCATAAAGAAAATCCTAAACTTTTCAAATACAGTGAAAGCTCTTTTCAAATTAGAGTAAATTTGTCTTCACTAACTTGTCTCGTTTGGAAGTCTTCTACATCTCTCTATGTCCAAGTTTCTTATACAAGTTACCTAGAAGCTTCTATTGCAATATTCTGTCCTGATCTGTTCCCTTTAAAAGTATCAACTTCTGCAGAGGTAGGGAAGGCTAGAAATGTGAATTTTTCATGTAACGAAAATTTTAGTCATTGATCACAAGTTTGTCCGTTGGGGCAGGGAGGCAATAAAAGATCTAGAATAAACATACTTGTATATGGCTATAGTCCTGCCAAATACTACCTATATAACCTTGGACTTAATTTCCTCAAATCTTAATTTCTTCACCTGTAAAAAAATACTTTCAGACATTTATTGAACCTTTCTTTGTGCCTGGCATATTTAGCCAATGGAATGTGACATTGGAACATTCCAAGGCTGAGCAGAATTTTTAAATGTGCTGCTTGGAAACTATATTTGTTTTACTCCTCGTGCTTGCAGCAACTCCTGGAAGGGAAATAATTGAATGTAATGATGGGGATAAAAATGATATGGGAATGTAATGGTAGGTAATATTTTTTTGACAGTGTTATGTGTTTTATATACTTATCTTTTTGAGAAAAATCTCCTGATTTGTTCTTTTTCATAGAAATTTGTTAGCTTAAAATGTTTCTATGTGGAGGGGAGTGACCAGTTAGCTCAGTTGGTTAGAGTACAGTGCTCATAACACCAAGGTTGCTGGTTCTATCCCCAAGCCCTCCACAACTAGATTGAAACAGCTACTTGACTTGGCACTGAAGGGTCCTGGAAAAACACAGTGTTCCCCAATTTAAAAAAGAAGAAGAAGAAGAAAATTTAGATTTCAAAAAAAAAAATGTTTCTGGGGAATATTTGAGGACATACAAGGGTGTGTACATACTTCTGCCCTTGAGAAAAAGCCAAGAAGAAGCTAATGGGGCCATGTGTTATTTCAAGTACACAGTGACTTTAAAAGGTATGAAAGTTACTAAGTTTGAGATAAAACAGTGACAACCTAGACCATTGAACAGGCAGCCAGTAGAGCTGACAATACAATGAGTTGGCCATTGAGTTAACCAATGAGTACCACACTTTTTTGATAACTGCCAATGTCTCTCTCTGCCAGACTGTTTGACAGCTGCCTGGAGGAACGCCACTGTGGGCTCATTTGTAAAATGAGGATGATGCTGGCACCAATTTCAGTAGGTTGCTGTGTACTGCAAGAAGTCCCATAAGCGCTGCTATAGTTGCTATTGTTGTAACAGCAGTTTAGGGATAGTCCTCTTTTTCTATGGGGCATCAGGAAAACTTATTCAATGACAGAATGTTAAACACAAGATCCCATGTATGATACTTTCACATATATTACCTCACTTTTTTCTTCTCACAACACTGTGAGGTGAATTTGTTGGTCTAATCTTATAAAAGGATTCCTAAAGAGAATGATTTGCTGAGCTAGGATCACACAGCAAATTAAGTGCTAAGATCTCTTGAATCTTCTAGTGATTTCGCTAGTCCACCATATTTTTCTTTGTATCCTCACCCAGCCCTACCTCCATGATCTTCCCCTGGTTAAATCCCAGTGATGCTATATTCTATCATAGGTCCTCGTTCAGTTGGGCTTGGGATCCTTTTAGTCTTAAAGACAATAAATAGCTGTGGATATTAGGGAATGGGGCTAAATCTGCAGGAAGGAATCACCATTGCAATCTGGCAGCTTTCTAGAGCTCCCAGGATACAGGGATGACCACTTATATATAGTACTTATTGAATATATTTTTTTGACAATGTTATAAATAATATCCTCTTATAACATTATATTTTTCTGTTGTTATTGGTATGTAGAAATTGATTTTTCTTAATTGATGTTGTACCATAAATATTTGTAAGGCTTTTATTAATTTATATATTGGGGAGGGTTGTCTTTGTACTCTTACACCTGAGACTAATGATAGTTTTGTTTCCATTCTTTCTACTTTTCTTTAATTTCTTTATTACTAGACTAAGATGTCCAGTCAGTGTTGATTAGATAGATGTAGTAAGAGAAGACATCCTGATCTTAATTAATTATGATTTTAAGAATATGTCCAATGTTTTCCCATTTAAGTGTGATGCTGACTGTATGGGATTTTTTTTTTTTTTCTATCAGGCTGTTCCATTCTTTTGATCAAAAATCTTAATATGAAAGAAAGTTGAATTTTACCAAATGCATTTTTCTCCATCTATAGAGGATCAAATTTTTTCTTTCTTTAATCTCTTAATTTGTAAATTACTTTAATTAATCTTATAATATTAAACCAACCATACATTCCAGTATTATATTATCAAAGTACCCTCTAGTCTTTGAGATTTATCATAATGGATATTGGGATTTATCAAATACCCTTGAGATAACTAGACCTATAAATGAAATTCAGTAATATAACTATTAAAACATCCTTCTATTCATGAGATAACTGTGCTTGGTTGTGAGAACCATTTCTTTTCCATTTTATTGAATTGGTTAGCTGGCTTTTTCTTTTGTGTTTTTGCATCCATATTCATTTTGTCCTCTACCAAGTTTTTGTATCAAGACATTAGTGTAATGAGATAAATATGGAAGCTATGCACCCTTATAAATAAAATACAGAAAATCTATATTGCATGGGAATTATTAATTCCTTGAACCCTTCAAAGAATTCACAGGCAAAATTTTGACTCTTAGGGGAGGTACTTTTTTGATAATTTGTTTAATTTCTCCCATTAGTTTTTGTTCTATTCTGCTTTATAACTTCCAAGTGAATTTTGACAATATATATTTTAATATAACATTGTCTATTACATTAAGTCTTTCAAATTTATTAGCAGACCTATGTAGGCTCTTGTGCTTTCAAAATCATATTAGATATATTATAGCTTCCTTATTCCTAATTTTATTTATGTTGTTTAGTGGAAAGAGCCTAGGCTATTTTTAGACAGAGTCATCACTAAGATAGCTAAGTCACCTTGCTTGCTAAAGCTCAGCTTAATTAACAATGCCTCTGGGAAGCCTTGCAGCTCTCTTGGTAAATGTTTCTGTGGATTCCTGTACTTTCTCTTCCAAACAATTTGTCTCACATTATTATTGTAAAGTATTTAATGAGTAGCTTCTATGCTAAATTGTAAGCTCTCTGAGAGTAAAGATGAGGTCGAATTTACCACCAAGCACTTAGCACAATGTCTGAAACAGTGAACACTCAATAAATCTTTGTTGGATGAATAATTACTTGTGTGCATGTATTTCTCTGCCTGTCTCTTCCATAAGACCATAGTCTTACTTGACTTCTATAGCTACCATACCAAAGAGCAGAAGAGTGATTAAAAATGCCAGCTCTGGAGCTAGAGTGCAGGGTTCAAAGCCCGGCTCTGCCACTCACTAGCTGTGTGACTATGAACAAATTACTTCCCATCTCTGTATGTCAATTGCCTCATCTGTAAAACCAGAAATAACAATGCTTAATATTCAACTGGGTTGTAGGAGTTTATATGTGTAAAGCACTTGAAAAAAGTATCTGGCACATAGTAAGTGATGAATTAATGATAGCTATTATTATGTTAGTACATGACAACTAAATGAGTGGATAAAATAATGAATCTGTAAAAATAGAGAAAATGAAGATAATACTTGCTATGCCTCTGGGCTGTTTTAATCAAGTGATGAGAGTTTTAAATAATGACATCCACTTGAAGGGTTTTATTAAAATCATTAAAAATGGGAAGTCCCAGTGGCCACAGGAACTATTTTTTTCTTTGGAAAAAAGTAAGAAGATTGGAGAAATGTGTAGTTAGGTTTTGTCCCTTACTGAAATTTTTATTTTATGTTTTAACCTCTACTACAATAGTAGGTTATTTTAAATAGTTTTAATGGCTTAATACTTTTTTCGTTTGTTTTTGTTTGTTTGTTTGTTTGTTTTTGAGGGCAGTGTCACTGGTCCTCATATGTGGGACCCAACCGGGGCCGCTGGCTTCCCAAGCCAGCGCTTAACCACGGCGCCACTCGGCCGGCCCAATACTTTTTTAACTACAAAATAACTGAATAAGAATTTTTCTTCAGACTTAATAGCTCCCTGGGAAATAATTTTTAATTTTCCAAATATGCTTCCCCCCCATCTTCATCCATTACCTACTTTCTATTGTTCATGTATCATTCAAATAATGCTTCTCTATTTGTTTTTCTCATGGACAAGAAAATTTTAAAATGCTATCCTTGCAGTCACTTTCAAAGATTGTAAGGTATAGGTATAAATCTTAGCATATTAAACTTCACTGATGTAATAATCATTGAATATTTTCTCCTACATACAACTGAGCCATGATATAGCATTGCAAGAAACCAATAATGAAATTCTCTTCCTAATCTTTGTCCAAATTTCATATAAAAAGAATTTAGGGGGCCGGCTGAGTGGCGCATTGGTTAAGAGCTGGTTTTGGGATGCCAGTGGCCCCAGTTTGGATCCCACATATGAGGGCCAGTGACACTGCCCTCTACAGCTAACAACAGCTCCACCTGGAGCTGGGCTGTGCGAGCCGCGGCTGCGACCGTGTAGGCTGCAGCCCCTGCTGCAGTGGGCTGCCATAGGCTACAGTGAGTGGCTGGCAGCCAGCGTGAACGGCCGGCAGCCAGCGCGAGCTGCCAATAGCCGCGGTGAGCGACATCCAGAGGCCGGCGACCTATCTGCCTCATCTGGGAAGAGCGCAATGACGATACCAACATGGGCCAGTGAAGCAACTTCCTCCGCAACTGGACTGAAGAACAAAAAGACAGCAACTTGTCTGTTCCCCTTCCCCGATTCCCCAACGCTCTTCCCCTCCCCGAATTCCCCAATAAAATCTTAAAAAAAAAAAAAGAGTTTAGGAAAAAATTCCTAAGATATTTACATTTATGCAAATATAGCAAAGAATGAGGTGCTTTAGTGTTGATGTCCAAGCCTAGTGAAATAAAAGACAAATTCTTTTACTCATTCTGCAATTTGCAGAAAAAAGAAAGAAAGAAAACTGAAAGTACAAAAAGATAATCCTTTTATTTAAAAAAATTCTAGGGTATTTCTAAAGTGCAATATACAATATTCTAATTTTATATAATATTTAAAAGTATAGCATGCCATTGTTTAATTTTCTCTTTTGCAAAGAAGAATCTCAGTAATTCACTGATTTAGAAATTGAAAACCATCACATTTGATTTTTTAGAGAAAAGCTCAACATTTATAAAGAAAAATCCATATTTTAAAACATTTAAAATACTGGCTATTAATATTCAGTTCAAACAACAGATATAAATAATGTAACATTAGTTTTGATACCAAATACAAATGAAGTGGGTCAAAAATCAAAGTTAGGCATAGACTGAAAGTCACCCTTGCCATTTATTTTTCAAGTGGTAGACTTGTTCTCTATCTCAAAAAGGAAGCCTGTTTAATTAACACCCAGGGAACATTAAAAACACAAAGAAGAAATTCAAGCACATGTGAAAGTTTTCCTGAGTTGAGCTAAAATAATTTGCTCTTCCCATAACTGAGACTAATTTTATTCTGTTAAGTGACTAAGACCTACTTGATTCCAGATCTACTTGAGAAATGAGAGGCCTTCCATCATTTCCTGTTCCTATTGTGGACACAAGATTCCTCTTTTCTATCACAATAATGGTAATTACCATTTATTTGGTGCTTATACTCGTAATTCAGTGTGATGAAAGCAGGCTGCTGCCTAAATTCAAGTCACAATTCCTCTGCTTACTGTTCTGTGACCTGAGCAACGTATTTAAATTTTCAATGTCTCTGCTGTCTCATTGGATTTAAAATGGTGGATATTAATAGGACCTACTCATAGAGTTTTATTTATTACTTCCCACTTTATTCTTTGGCTCATATTTTACCCAATATATTGTCAGTATTTCAGGATGCCTGAGTTTTGTGTAATATTCTCTATAAGAACTATGACTATATCTTTTCTAATGGGTCAAGTACTGCAAAAAGTCACCATGACTCAACATGAACAGATTATGAAGAAAGTTAGTGCCATACTGATTGAAGAACCCAAATGTCCCTTTCAAATTCCACAATGTGATTGAAGATGGATATGGAAGTGATGGAATAAAACATGAGATGACTCACGATGACATTCTCATACATAGTGACATATAAGACAAATTTTTGCAGTCTCATGGCCTTATTTTTCACTTGTACATAGTTGATTTAGGTATCTGCATCTTTTCTTAATGGCTTCCTTGGCAAAATATCTTTGGAGCTACTAAACTCCTGTCTTGTCTCATTCATTCATTCATTCATTCATCCATCAAGCACTATCCAATCACAGAGAAAACAAAAATAAATATTCTCTTGAAGAATTCTAGTCTAAGGAGAAAGGGTCACATACATAGACATAATATTAAAATGATTTAAGCCAAAGTACATATGCACAAAATGATATGAGGACACAGACAGAAGAGCGAATAATTCTGTCTGAGGAAAAGGAAGAGTGCATAGAGGAAACAACCTTTAAACTGAGTTTTGAATAAAGAATTGGAGTATTTCAGAGGAAGGGAACCCCAAAGGCATGAAAGCACAAAAAGAATATAGCATGTTCAAAGAATAGCAAGACTTTTTATCTGACTCCATCCGATGGCGCTTAGGGGATAATGGCAGCAAATGATGTATGAAGTTAAATGGGGGCTACAGGATAAGAAGCCACATATTAAGGAGTTTGACTTTTCTCTGTAGGTAATGGGAATCCTGTTTGTTTGTTTGTTTTGTTTTTTTTTTGGTATTGTATTTTACAACTGAAAACATTTAAAAAAATGGGAAGACTACATACATATCAAAGTTTTAAACATGTATAATAGTCATCAGTATCCCAGCATTTCTTATTTGAGTTCAACTCCCCCTTGCCTTTGACCCCTCCCTTTTTTATTAGT
This sequence comes from Aselliscus stoliczkanus, assembly GCA_033961575.1. NCBI lineage: Eukaryota > Metazoa > Chordata > Mammalia > Chiroptera > Hipposideridae > Aselliscus > Aselliscus stoliczkanus. The sequence continues at coordinate 98,526,344 of CM066727.1, read as the reverse complement.
GCTTTAAAAATACAATATTCTAAGATAGAGAGATATAGAAAAGCACACAAAACAGATGCATGGCTTAATGTGTTACTCAAAGGTGAAAAATCTTTTAACCACCATCAGGTCAAGAAGTAGTTTGCCAGAACTTTCCCAGCACCCCATCCTCCCTCCTCTCTCAAAAACCCTTCCATATATGCCATACCAATTGCAATCTCACAATCTCATTCTTTCTCCAATAAGGAACCATTATCCTGACTTTTAACAGTACAAAAGTGCATTATCTTGCCCCTTTATATGTATCTTTTGATATGCCTTTTAAATCTCTTTTAATCTATAACATTTTTTTCCTTTTTTGCTGTAATTTATGTTGAAAACCCCAAGTTTTTCTACACTTTGTAGAGTTTTCATTGAATTTTGCAAATTCAATGTTTCTTTCACTTAATTTATTAGTTTTAAAGATGAAATAGTTCCCTACATCCTCCAACAGGGATGTTAGGTTTTTAAAAATTATCAATATGGCATCCGAGTGGCGCGGTAGTTAAGCGCTGGCTTGGGAAGCCTGCGGCCCCGGTTCGGTCCCACATATGAGGGCCAGTAACACTGCCCTCAAAAAAAATAAAAAATAAATAAATAAATAAAAATTATCAGTATAAACTCATGGATTTACACATATGTGATGAGTTTTAATCCATTGCAATTATTTTCATGATTGAATTCAAATTGTCCTATATTTGACCAGTGGGAGCCTTTTCAAGGTAGCTTTTGAGGCCTTAGTAGTGTTTGATAGTTTCCTTGCCATGGTATGACAATGCTCTAGGCTCATTTTGTATATTTCCTCCCCTAAACTTAGAATTAGAAATTTCTTCAAGAAAAAAAAATTGGTTTCTTTCAATGAGGAATTGTATTTCAAGAATGCAATCTGCACAATAGTGGTAGTCATTGCTTCTGGGTTGGTCACTGGTTTCTAGTATTTTCAAGGAAAGGAAGAATGTCAGTGGGGGAGAGACTTCACTGAGTTCATTTTCATAGTTTCAGTTCAAATTTAAGACTACAGAACTTTAAATCTCTACGCTATTTCATCTGTATCTCCTTTCTTCTACACTGAGAATATTGGTTCTCAACTATATATAGGCTATGATAGAAATAGATTACCCCATAATTACTCTTTTGTTTTTATCTCATATTACACAATAGTCTCAAAATAACAATGCTAATACCACTGTCATGAGTACTGAAAACACTAAAAAATTTCTTTCACGCATTATCCCCAATTCTTCCTCTCTTCTCACTTTTTTAGCCATTGTGTACTATACTCTCAGCCTTCATTTAGTCTCAGTTCTTCTGAGAACTATATATTTAATGCCAGCACCAGTCCTTATGCTGATGTCTCCCTGATTATTTGGTTACCTGAAATTCTTTCTCTAGTAAACTCTTTAGAAAGGGCTAAAAGTCCTTGTGCCCTTTTTACTTGAAAGTTTTGCAAGATATAAAATAGGCGGCTTATATTTTCTATCCTCGAGAATCTTAAGAAATAAGAGAATCATATTTTGATTACAAAGTGTTGCTCTTGAAAAGCCTAATTATTTAATTAAAATGTCTTATAAATCATGTGTTATTTTTCTCCCTCCTAAATATGCAAAGAATATTTTTCTTTAAAACCCAGTAATTGTACACTAGAATGTGTTGGTGTTAGCCATTCTGGGTTGATATTCTTAGGTCTATGGTGAGTTCTTTCAATATGTAACTTCAAAGGCGTTTTATTTCAGAAGTTGTTTTGGATTATAGTTTTTAGTATTTTTTTCTAGTCCCTTGATTTAGTATTCTTTTTCTTTTATGGCTTGTGCTTTTAGTGCCTTTTCAGAAATTTTTCTATCCTGAAGTCATAAAAACATTCTAAAAGTTTTAAAGCCTTGACTTTTACTTTTAAGCTTTTAATACACCTGAATTGAGTTCTTTTTTGCTTTTTTTTTTTTATATTTTGTATAGTGTGATGTGTATAAAATTCCATTCATGAAAACACTGGAGAAAAATTTGTCATTTGGGTTATTAAAAGTTGTACTTCCAAGGAACTGTTTATTTGTATCTCATGGAATTATGAATTAGTCTGGGTTGGTCATTCATATCTGGTTTCTGATTCAACTGTAAGGAATGTAAAAGAGTAGCAGTGGCCATATTGGCTTACAGCAGCACAGCCGAGAGAAAGAGCCCAGTCCAAGGAAGGACAAATGATTCTTGTGAAACAGATGTGCGCCTTCCAGAGGAAAAGATCAGCCAAAAAATCTCTTAAAAAGGACTACTTTGCCTAAGAGATACACTTAAAAGAGATAGCCACTTAAATGGGTAACGTGACCCCAACAAAAACAATCTTGGTGGGGTGAACTCCAGATGCTCACGGCTAAGTATTGGTTGAAGTCCTAAGTGGCCACTCAGGAAAAAGGCCATTCTTTGAATATTGTGGTTGGAGATTCCAGGCAGAGAAATCTAAGGAACCTGCTTTAGATCAGTCAAAGCCCCAAAAATGACAATCCCAGATCGTTACAGCAGTGGCCATAAAAACCTGGGTTTTTCTCCAGTCCTTACAATGTTGGTCCAGCCCTGGAGGAGCAGACGCTGCAGCTCTCCAACTGGGCAAGGATCAATAGGATCTGGTAGGAAAACAAGGGGGAAGCCAGACATCGCAGGCCTCTCTGCTTGAAACAGGTCTCAGCAGTGGGAAGGATCAGCTTTAAATCAGGTAAAACTATATAGAGTTCCAAGAATACTGCTTTGAGATTCTGAATATTTAAATGAGATACTTCTTGTGCCCAAATGTGACCAGAGGATGATTTTGTTTTTTAAGAATGACTGGAAAAGCTATGGGACCTACCTGAGAAATCATTTAAAAGGTGAAGAAGAAATAGTCCATTGAGCACAGTTGAAAGGAAGCAGTAAGAAAAAAAAAAGTAGCTTTCTACTTGGTCTATAAAGTTGTTTCCATTCACCAAATGATTACATTTGGTAAATAAACAAATGAATTCATGCTGCTGCTATAAATTAAAAAGGCTAGCAAGTACATGGTTAGATCACCTGTGAACTTAACCCATGGACTCTGTTTAAAATTTCATGGTATTTAATGTCAACTAACCTTCAAATTCCTGAGCAAACCTGACCTCTTTCATGCAGAAGACAACCTGATCCTGACCGTACTACTAGAGACAGCGTATGGAAAGCTCCAAGCATATGCTAAGCCCTTAACCAATGGTAGGTCTTTTCGCATGCCCTTTATTGCTATTACAGTCTGAGAATACCTCACTCTTGATCATAAGATATTTCTCATTAGGTGAGTGTCTTTTTCTCTGATTACTATCAAAGTTCATCAGAATACTGATCAGAACTTTGTGTTTAGAAACTTTCAATTTACTGATGACCAATCAGTAAGTAGAGATAAGTGGAGTTAGGACATCACAATAGGAATGCATTGGGGTAGGCAGTGGAAGCCGATCAGCAACCCTGAAATTACCCTTTTATTAGCCTAGTCAGCTTTCCACTTTCTAGTCTCAGATTTCTCATTATCAATCGAACATCTCTTAGTTTTATGCCCTGGAGTCTCCTACCATGAAACATCAGACCCTTAAAATTTGTTATTTTGGGTTCTCAGACTTTTGGAATATCTTCTTTGAAGAGGCACTCAAGCGAAATGACAGCCAAACAACTTAACTGGATGATGCACTACTGTGTGTAAAGTTGCCACTAAGTAGTATAAGAGTATTACACACAAAACAAGGAAAGTAGTTGGTAAAGAAGACAGAAAAATGTAAGTGTAATTCCACAGATAGACTTTCAAATTCAGCACTTTTTAAAAAGGTCTCTTGCTTTTCAATTATTTAATTTAGTCATGTAATTCTTATTTTAAAGATGTTCGAAACTAGATAGCTTGGTATTTTTCATGCATTTTTAGGCCTGTATTTTGTGACCATGTATGTACAATGTTAAGTAGGAGGAAAAGAACATTTTTAAAAATGTCTTTTATATATATAACCCACTATTGAAACATTACTAAAATTGGTTGTAGAACATTTCAATGGTCTTTGGATATACTTACCTTCTTAATGTACTCACTAAAGGCCTATTATAATTCCCAAGTACTATTATAATGAGGGTAGGGATTGTGTCTGTTTTAACATTATTTTACAAAAACAATATTTCTTTATTATTCTATAAATTATGATCCTCCACCGTGCAAACTATTCATTACAAATGAAACACTAATCCCAAAGAGGGAGAAGTAGGGGAAACTAAAATGAACTGTTTTCCTGATTAAAGAAGACATTATTCTTTACTACTCTAATCTACTTTTCCAAATTCCAGACAAAATATAAGGAAAAGCAAAAATGGGTTTTCATTTATTAAGTAAATCTGAATATGACTAGCCAAAAATAAAATACAGAAGTAAAAAAAGCACTAACTGAAAATTTTAGCCCCAAGTTTGAATGATGATATTGATGATTTAAAAGCAGTGTAGGCTAGATGAGTAAATATTTAATCATGATAATGATTAAAATGCTGATGATTTAAAAGCAATTTAGGAAGAGTTATATGCAATTATTTCTGAACGACAGCAATTTCAAATTAATACACTTAAGTAAAAGACAATTTGTATTTTAAGTTTTCTCACAGAAAATCAGATACAATCAGTTAAGGATATCATTGTTTATTAATTCAAAACATAACTTCAAAAAGCTAAAATTTGAGAGTAACTGTAAATTTATTGTTTTAATTTTTAAAATAACTCAATTATGTGAATTAAAGAGATGAGACAAAGTGGGGGAGAGGTCGTTCTTAGAATATATTTCTTGCTTTGTACTATGGTCAAATTTATTTTGAACATATAAAACTTATATTCTTTCTCTTATCATAAAAGCTGAAGTAAATACATTCCAGCCCTCAATATGATTTTTTGTGTTTGGGGGATAAAGGGAATTTTGCACCCTTATTTATGGCTTCTTATTTTTCTACAATAACCCCATTCAGGGAAATAAAAGGCACATTTGTTTTACAGATCCCATCTAAGCACATTATAAAAGGCGAGATGACTGCCAGAAAATCTATACTTAAACTTATTGGAATGTAATAGTACTGAGCAATCCCTTATAGAACACAGAGAGGTCATATTTAACACTCTGGCTTGACCTCATCATGATCTGGAATAAGAGCATTTAGTGATTTTTTAAGACATTAATAGAGCAGGGTTATGGGAAAGCTACTCTGGATGTGACATTTCATTTCTCGTGTGTGCATGCATGTAAGTGAATTCAGTATACAGTATGACTGTTCCAAAAGAAATACAAACAAGTTTATCCAATTATAGAATACATATGATTAAATGTCAAATCCCAGAGATACAATTATAGAACTGCAAACTCAAAAGTGAAAAACAAAACGGTGAAGAAAGATAGAAATGGTGAATAAGATGACTAAATTGTATTGTCATTACTTCTTTGCACATGTATTTTTAAAGCAAGGAAATTAAGAAATTTAATCAATGCAACATAATTTGGAGCATTTCATGACAAATACTATAAAGACAATTTTATTTTATCTATTCCAAGCCATATTTGTTTACTCTATGATTAGAAAACTGAAAAACCAACCACCAATAATAATCAGCCTCAAAATATATTGTTTTGAAAGGTATTTTCTTATTGTGAGAGGATCTCCTATTATATCTGTGAACACTATCAAATTATTCAGTCCACATTCATTGTATAACTATTATGCTTCCTGGTGGGTAGGAATTAGGTAGATATTAGGGATGGGTATGAGTAGACATAATAAAAATGGAAGACAGTGTTTGTATTCGAGGGCATTACAACCGTGTTTGACCTAGACCAACCTAAAGAGTTAAAAGGGTCAAGCTAGCAGATAGTTCTTGTAGGGAAAGTTCAAATATAAAACAGTGTTTTCCTCTCTAAAGAAAAAAGAAAGCCCTCTGCCAATCTCTGGACAAATCAGACTAATTAATGATACACTAGAGCACAGCTCAGGTTCCGTTTTGTCAGTCTTCTAAGTGAAACTGCCTCACTGTATACTGTTCCATAAGTTTGTTAGTAACAAATGTCAATTGGAAGTCATTCATATTAGAAATGCTTTATATCAAATTTTATTCTAGGTAACAAAACGATTTCAGGATTCATTAAATAGTAGCAAGAGAAGAAAACCATAAAGTCTTATACTTGGAACACTATGGGTGATAAAACTGTCTCAGAACAGTTCTGACCCTGGCATGCAATACAAATGGACAAGCTGTCTACAGAGCTGTAAATTACTGTTTCATTGCTTCTGCATCCCAGTGTCTTTAGTGTACTGATCAGTATTTTATAGGGGCTCAAATAATGTTTACTGAACAAAGCAAACTGTGATGAGCAGAAATCTAGAAATCTTATTGGTTCTGAAATACTGCTGCTATATGGACACGTTATGGCCAACCCCTTCCCCTTGAAGTTAAAATTGCCTTATTATAAAAATAATAGAACCTACCATAGATCAGACACTTTACAATATTTTTTAAATCAACAATCACCCTGGAAAGTAGACATCTTCTTGTTTTTAAGATTAGGGAAACTGAAGTTTAGAAAACTTAAATAATTTGCTCCATTCCACCTATACAAGAAGTGGGGAATCTGGGATTAAGTCCTGCTCATTTTGACCTTACTACAGCACACCTATGAATTGGGCAATGTGTTATATAATTACTGCTGAAAATTACAGCAAGAAATCAAATCCATTCTGTCTGGGGCACATATATTTCTTTACTGATGTCTATAAAAAAATAAAAGGATGTATTTCTTCCTGCCTGATAGGAACATGTGCTTATATTGTAAGAGTACCAAAGATGACAGATTGAATTTACAGCTACAGAAGAGTAATATTTGGTTTGAGTGGAAACAGAGCTACCGTGGTCCCTCAGCAGAAGGAGCAGAGGGCAGAAGGAAGAGGTAGGCAAACTCTAGAGAGAATTAAGAGCATTTCTTAGGAACACATCTGTGACAAAAGGGTATCACTTCCAGGAGGCCCCAGAGACACTTGTGGAAGTAAGACAGAAAGCCACTGGCATGTCTCCTGGGCTATTTCTGATGTTTAGGGGAAATGGTGACATTAGTACACAAAAAGGGCAGTACCTTCATTAGTATCATTGAGACTCTGAGATTATGGAGGACTTCCATTTCTGTCAATGATGGACTTTTTTTTTTTTAATTTAAATCATACCTATCCTCTTCACTGTGAAAAATTAGAAAAGCTGTGTAAAAATACAGAAAGGATCTTTTTGATGGTATCTTGAGAGGCCATGATCCTGGAGTGGTGTAGAGAAGTTTGTCCATATTCAACTCTATTTGTCCCATTGACTCATTTGACAATTTGGAAGCTACTCCAGAGGCTGAGAAATCACTCAGAAAGTGGCAAATAAGAAGCACAGAAGCCGAGAAGAGCTTTCAGGAGTCCCACGTTCTCAGAAAACGAAAATTGAGAGTTCAGGGGCAACTAAGAAGAAATGGCCTTTGAAAACAACTCAGGCTTTTACTGTAGCTGGGACACAAAAAAAGGCCACCCTAAAAATAAGAATGAATCTGAAATAGACTATATCTAACAGACTGAAAACCATATAAAGGTGTTTTGCTCCTTGCCTAACTTCCTAACAGGAGCAAAAGTAAAATCCTCTATGGAAGTAAAAAACAACACTCACTCAGAGCCTTTTTTTTTTTTTTTTTTTAAATAAACAAAGACAGCATTTCCATTAAGAATTTCTGGGCATAGCAGGAACCAGGCATAAGAAAAAGACTAAATATTGGAGTTATTAGGCAAAGACTTCAGAATTTCATTAGAGAAGTATAGAATCTATAAATGAGAATCAAATGAAAATCCTAGAACTGAAAAATAAATGTCAATAAACTGGAAATTTGCATTAAAAATTTATTTATAATAAAAGAACATGAAATAATTAGGAGCAGATATAACAATATATATGCAAGACCTGTATGCTGAAAATTACCAACGGAAAGTAAAGAGCCAAATAAATGGAGGAATGGAGATATGCCATGATCATAGATTTAAAAATTCAATATTGTAGGGCCGGCCACGGCCGAGTGGCGCGGTGGTTAAGCGCTGGCTTGGGAAGCCAGCAGCCCCGGTTCGGTCCCACATATGAGGGCCAATGACACTGCCCTCAAAAAAAAAAATATTCAATATTGTTAAGATGTCAATTCTCCCCAAACTGATCAACAGATTCAACAGAATCCCAAGCAAAGCCCAGCAACATTTTTAGAAATTGAAACACCAATTCTAAAATTTATATTACAATTCAAAGACTCTGAATGGTCAAAACAACTTTGAGAAAAAAGAAAGTTGTATAAGTTGGCATAAAGATAGACATACGCCTGTCAATGGAACTGAATATTCAGAAAATCAGTTGATTTCCGACCCTTGTGCCAAGGTAATTCAATGGAGCAAAGGATAATCTTTTCAACAAATGCTACTGAAATAACAGAATTCTCATTTTAAAAAAATATATAAATATCAACTCTTAGTGTTATACCATATAGAAAAAATTAACCTTCAATGGGTGATAGGCCTAAATGTAATATACTGTGTATATTAGAAAAAGATAATAAGAGGATTTTATTTACAACTTTATGCTAAGGAACTTTAACATTTGCATATTTTCCTAGAAAAATACAACTTAAACAAAAATTTTGATCTTCAAAAGACATTATTAAGAAAATAAAGTCAGGCCACAAATTGGGAGAGAAATATTCACAATACACACTTGAACAAAAATATGTATACAGGGAAGGGGAAGTGAAGAGGTATTAGTCAAAAGGTACAAAATTTGCTCTACAAGATGAATAAATCCTAGAAATCTTATGTACAGCATAGTGCCTGTAGTTAATAATATTGTATTGTTTACTTAAAAATTTGCTAAGAGGTAGATCTTATGTTAAATGTTTTAAACACAAAATAATAAAGAGAGTGGGAGACAACTTTTGGAGGAGATGGATATGTTTATGGCATACACTGTGGTGATAGCTTCATAGATGTATACATAACGCCAAACTCATCAAGTGGTATACATTGAATATGCACAGCTTTTTGTATGTCAATCATACCTTAATAAAGAAAAAAAGGGTGTATAGAACATGTAAATAACTCCTACAACTCAATTATAAGAAAACAAACTCAATTTTTTAAATGGGCAAAAATTTTGAACAGAAGTCACAAAAATAAAATAACACCATATACTCAGTCAAATGGCTAAACTAAATATGAACAATATGAAGTGTGACTTTTGACAGACAGATCCATCATTCTTTTAAACTAAAGGGGTTTAAAGAGTACAGATGCAGGGCCGGCCCAGTGGCGTGGTGGTTAAGCGCTGGCTTGGGAAGGCAGTGGCCCTGGTTCGGTCCCACATATGAGGGCCAGTGACACTGCCCTCAAAAAAAAAAAGAGTACAGATGCAGGTAGAGTAGATGTTGGAAAGATAAGAATACTTGACTCAGGCTCACAGTTTTTTTCTCTAGTACAGGATGAGGCAAATTTGGTTGAGGACAAAGTTGGTGATTTAAGGAAGGAAGAGAAAAAATGAAATATCTCGTTTAGAGGAGAGCAAAGTAACTTGAGAAAAGGAGTAGGGTGGCCGGACAATGTGGAGAGATCATTTGCGTAAGATTAGTTCAGCTCTGGGTGCAAGCACAGAAAAGATAAATGCATCAGTTCATCCAAGCTCTAGTTTTGCCAGCCAATTTGCAAAAATCAGGACTAGAGAATTGAGGATATTTGCAGGGAAGTGATTTATAAATGCCACTACTTAGGAATATGTATATGCACACACACATATATGTATTTATATACACGTATATGTACTTATATATATTTATATACATACGCGTGTGTATAAATACATAAGCAAATAAATAATCATTCTTTAAACTGTGAAGAGCTATGGTGCTGTGAGTTACTAGTATAACTGGCAAAGTGAAGCACTCCATCAATGTAAGGTTGGTTGTATATGAGGTACAGGAAAGACAGAATGTACAGAAAGTTAAAAGAGGCAGCTAACACAATGTGTATATCCAAAACTGAAACATGTAATAATGTAAACAACTTATCCCTTATTCTACATTCAGTTTCAGGTCTAAAAACTCTCTTTTCTTACCATTTTCCAAATCAGCCTTTCCACAACTATTACAGTTTTGCCTCTGACCTTGTCTTTGACTTGTTTTCTGTTTTCTAAGATCTCCCATTACATTTTTTCCCCCTGGACCTCTTGTCTCCTGCTCACCTTATTTTTTATCAGTCTAATGTAATGGCACAGTGATATTGCCCACATTTCTTTTTGGTTTTTCACATAAACCTGTCATGGCATTCCTCAAGCCACAGTATTCTTTACATCAACGACCAAGATCACCAAAAAGATTTTATTGAAGAACAGTAAAATGCCCTTATTTGACTACCCCATACAATCTACCTTTTCTTGTATTCCCCAGTTCATCTCTGTTTCTGTTGGTATCTGCGTTAAGTCTATTCCTTTTGCTTTTGCTTTCACAAGTATTGTCTTTACTTAGGCCTGACTGGAAACTCTGAAACCCAAGGGAAATGCGTTTACCAAGGCTGAAGAAATTTCTTCAGAGAACTTAGCACCTTACAGCTGACTCTTCTGTAATTAGTCTAAAATTAAAAGAGTAGATACATATTCACAGAGATTTTATTTTTGCAACGAATTTGGCTGTTTCCATGCCGTTATCCAAATTCAAGACAAAGCTAGTGCCCCCTCATGAGTTACTATAGTCCATCTATTAAAAGTGTTTTTCCCCTATCTGGCCCAAATAGAAAAGGGGCAGAATTCTCACTTTGGAACACCTTGTATAAGTGGCCTTTAGTTAACAAAATTAGACCAAGACCATACCGTAAAGCACAAAATATAAAATGTACATTCTGCCAAAAAACGATTACATAAAGCAAATGAACTCTTGAAATTCTTAAGAATTGCTAAACAGCCAAAAAAAAAAAAAAGCTCCCTAAATAACTGGAACGTTTTCGGTCCCAGAATAACGTAATCTGCGTGCGTCCCTTTCCTGGCGACATCCCTAGCACCTCAAGACGATGCTTAAAGACACAGAGTGGGTGTATCGAGCCGGTTCAGGGAGAAACTTAGAGGGAACGGCTGGGTCCATCCCAACGCTGGGACCGCGCCCGTTAGGCATTTGGATCGCTCAGGAGTCAAGAGGAAAATACAGCTCGAGTTTTTACCTCCCATACAATTAACTTTCCACAAAGATTTCCAGAAGCCTGACTCCCAGCCAAAAACCAAAACCCTGGGGGGGGGGGGGGAACAACAAAACCAACAGACTACGCCACCATTTCCGCCCTACCGGCTAGCAAACGCGCAAGCACAGGGAAAGACGCACGCGCCGGCAGCGCCTACGGCCCACAGTGCGCAAGCGCGGGGGTAAGCCCCGCCTTCTCGCGCTCCCGCCAACGCGAGGCGCGCGCATCCGAAATCAACTGCCACAGGGACTGCCCGAGGCTTCCGCTCCGAGGCCTGCCGGTTTCCGTTCGGTTCCGGTTCTAGCCCCGCCCTGGCGCGGGAACCCTCCAGAAGTCTTAATATCCGGGACCAGAGGCTGGCGCTAGCGTGCATTTCCGGCGACAGACATGAAGAAAGAATCCGGTGACGCCTCTTCCGGTCTCCTGAGTCGTCCAGGCTCCGGCTCTTGGTGCGGCAGCGCCATCTGGTGCCGAGTCTCCCGTCGCCCGCGGTGAGGGCGCGCGCCTTTTTCTCAGAACCTTCCAGAGAAACCGCGGCCCCTCGTTTTCTTTCTTCCGCCCTCGGGAAGGGTGGGAGGGACACGAGTCCCCGCCCTGCCGACTTCCCGCGCGGGAGGGCCTTTGCGGGACTTTGAAGCAGGGTCCTCTTGTCCAAGGAGCTTGGTATACCCAGGTGGAGAGGAAACAGTTCTGGCTTTTTCTGTTTCCTCATGCTTGTTCATCTGTCTGTCGTGCTTGCTTGGATGATGGCACAGACATTGTGGCTTAGTTTGACCTCTGCTGTAGAAGCTTTTGTTTCCTTTTACCTCATAAACCAGTATTGTAAAGCATACAGGGTATGTGTCTGGAGCATTTCGGGAAGCAGAGAATTTAGTGGATAAATAGCTTTAAAACAGGCGTGGGAATTGTCAGAAAGGTAGCCCAAAAACCCCACCCAGGCTGCATACAGTTTGTTTTGCATGGTGTATTTCAGAAAACCAGAGAAGGAAAGTAATTTACCCTAAGTCAGCAAAAGAAGCATACATTCTCCCCTGATAATGAATTCTTGTTCGAAAACAGATTTTCTCCGAAGTTTGTAGGCCTGACAATATCAAGTAGCTAGAGTAGAATTGTTTTCAGTGTTTCATTGGAATGGTGCTTTAACTGAGTGTCAACGTATATAGTGAAAATTGGTGAAATAACTTTTCCTTAGAATTCATCTAACAGTGCGTACTAACTTGACTGTTACCCTGGGCGTTTGTCCTGAGCAGTGGTTCTCAAACTTGAGCATGCATCAGAAGTTCCTGGAAGGCTTATTAAAACAGATTGCCCTTGACTGAAAGTTTCTAACTGGACAGGTCTTGTGGGGGGCCGGCGGGGAAGGAGTAGAGTTGGGCAATTGCAGCTCTTGTAAATTCTCCAGTGACACTTAAGCTCGCGATACTAGGACCACACCTAGAATAACTTAGAGCGCAAGGTTGCTTTCTTATTAATGCTCTTTGCTTTTGGAAAAGGGATACTGGTGATACTAAAACTGGAGAAATGAGTAGGCCTTGACCCCATTTCTGGAAAGGAATAAGCTAAGCTCTGGAACCAGGAATGTCCTATATAAATGAATATTCACATGTTAAAGTAACTAGTACATAGAATGTGTTGTTTGTATGATCATGTGATAGAGGGTGCTGTGATACCAGATATACTAAATATTTCAATTATTCTTCAGTAAATTCTGCCCTTCACATTAGCTGTTAAAAGTCAATAAATCAGAAATGACTAGAATTAAGGATAAAATTATTTCAACATTAATTTTGCCTTTTGGTAGATGCCAGTCTTTTTCAAAAATCCTTTTGCACCTCCCCTAGTTCCCTTGTTTCTAGAATCCTGTATCAACCCCATCTCACCCCCACCATGGCCATTAGAAATGTACACAAAGCTTTCATTTGTAAACATGGTCTTGTAGAAATGGCTTGCTTAATCTTTTCTGCAGGCCTTTTAAGTTAACTCTGTCGAATCCTGATGCTGCATTTATTAATCCTGAGTAGTGAATAAAGTGCAGTGAATAAAGTGCACAACTGAAATGCTGCTTTTGCAATAATTCAGTAAGATTTCTAGTAATCAAAAGTAATTTTAATAATGGTATTGAATTGATTAAAGGAATGACTCAGTATGAGCTTTGAGGACTGAATCCATAGTGTTTAAAATGTAACTGTAGACATGTGCCACGTGATGACTTTTAGGTACACCACAGAGGGCATATACAACTGTGGTCCTGTAAGATTATAATGGAGCCGAAAAATTCCTATTGCCTGGTGATGTCATGGCTGTTGTAAGGTCATAGTGCAATGTATTACTCAAGTATCTATGGTGATGCTGATGTAAACAAACCTGCACTACCAGTCGGATAAAAGTATAGCACATATACTTAGAGTAGTAGGTTATACCATCTAGGTTTGTGTAAGTGTACTTTATGATGTTCACATAATGATGAAATTGCCTAATGATGCATTTCTCAGAACTTATTCCCATCATTAAGCAGTACATGACTGTGATTTATCACAAAATTACATCAGATCAATTAGATTGTCCTTATATGTTTTTATAAAATTAGATATTAATTACACATGATTGTTTTCTTTCTGTATATTTTAGGTCCATTCACTATATTGTTTGTTTCTATGTCAGAGGCTGGCTTCCCCAAATCAGTCTTGTTCTAAAGCAACTTCATGGGCTTTGAGAGTCCTGTTTATGGAAAATTGCAAGGCTCATTTTTTTTTATTGTACGTAGCTATTGTGAAAGAGAAACCCACAGGCCCAAAATCGTTGTCACTCATGCTAAAAGCCCATCATACCAAACCTGGATTTAATACTTGGTCTATTTGCAGTTTCAGCCTCTCCCAGAAAATAATCTTAATCCTCTAGTCTGGAAATTTTCTGGTCAAGAACCAGTAAAGTAATCTGTCTCACATGGGCCCTCTCCATTCTCTGCACCGCCCTTCCCACCCCCCAAAGAAGAGGCAATCTGCATGATGAAAATGCTTCGATCCTCTTCCCCCAAAGAGATGTCCCAGCCCCAAAACAATCCTTTCTTTTCGTTTGTTCATAGCTCCTTTGCCCCACTCTTCCTTCAATAAAAATCTTCCATTTTGTACAACCCCTCAGTATACCCTTCTAGCCCCATTCATGAATTGATTAATAAAACCAGTTAGATCTCCAAATTTACTTGCTTGGATTTTGTTTTTAAACACTTATGAATAAATTGAATTTCATAGACTCATTTTTACTGACAGGTAAAGGCTTCTTAGTAGTAACCTGGTGAGTGAGTTATTCAGGCTTGTTAAATTTGATATTCATAGAGAAAATTATCGCATTACCACAAATAACTGAGGATTGTAATTCATTACTCCACTGAGTTGGTGGCACCCCACAACTCAGTGGTGCCACCAACTCTTGGAAAATTTTGTAAACTTGCTCTATATGCACACATGCATTCTTGCTTTCCCTTACAGTAATAGTTTTGGGGAACTGTCATGTTGATAAATACTGCTAGGCAAAGGAATAGAGTAAAAACAACTGCAATACTTGACAAAAACTATTATGAACACTATTAGTATTTACTACAATGCCTTGATATAGTTGCCTAAAGAATATTCTGTGTGAAAAGTTGTATTTCTTTTATTTGAAACAAGTAAAATATACACCAAAATAAATTCTCAGTAGGCCAAAATATATATAAAGAAAAGCAAAACTAAAAATTAGAAGAAAATGCAGATGAACATGTAACCTCTGGATGGGAAAGGACATTTTAATCACAAAAGCAATCAGAAATCAATGGAAAAGACAATTGATAATGCTTGCTACATAAAAACTTTAGTCTGTAAAAAATATATGGAGCAAATAAATTAGAGAAAATGTCTTTAGTACGTCAGTCCATTTATACCAGGGTGCCAAAATAATGTATACACATTTTAAGAGAGGTTATCTATATATTTTTGAAGTTTAATTGAATTATGGTAGCAACGTGTAGTTTGTTTAAAAGATGGTGTTAATCAAATGAGTGCTAGCATCACCATGCCACAGGCAGGACAGTCAAAGAAAATGGCAGAAGCACGGTTGTTGTTCGAGGAACGCAAGACCAGTTTGAAGTGGTATTTGAAATTCGAGAGCATTATGGAAGTACAATGACAATGGAGGCGTGAGTGTGCAACAGAACCTCCAACACGCCAACAGTTGCACGCGCTCGTGATAAGTTTGAGACACATGGTACTGTATGTAATGTGCACATGGGAAGATCTGGTGGGCCTCGTACAGCAACAAGTGCTGCTTCTGCTATGGAACAGTTTACACGCTCACCACAGAAGCCTACCAAACAATGTCCTCTGTAATCAGAAGTGTCTGGACACTGATCGTAAACACTTTGAACACCTCTTATAATTACAGAAGTCAGACATGACTTGTATTCATCTTTCGTTATCAGTATATATTGAGTATACAATTTTAATACAGTTTTTTCCTTTCTTGAAATGCATATACATTTTTTGACAGCATGTATGTGTATCAGAATATATATATATATATATATAATTCGAAACACATAATAAAATGAATTATACTTAAAAGTTCTACTTTTTTCACTTCCCAGATTAACAGATACTTTTAAAGATTAATAATCCTGACAAGGATATGGTATGGTGGGTGTAAGTTTGACATATTTAATAGAGAGGAAGCCCAGTTAGCTTTGAATTTCAGATAAACAACTAATATGCAATATTTGGAGCATAACTATACTAAAAACTTTTTTACTGTTTATCTGAAATTCATATTTAATTGGCAACTTATATTTTCTCTGACATCCTGAGTGTGTGGATTTGTTCATATGTAGCTGGTGGGAGTTCAAATTTTAATAAACTTTTAGGAAAGTAGTTTGTCATTATACGTCAAAAAGCCTAAAAATTATTATGAACTTTGACAGTAGTTTACTTTTGGTAAATTAGATAAGGGAAATAATCAGATGAATAGAAAGACATATAGGTATGAGGATATGTATTTATAACAGAAAATTAGGAGCAAATGTACAGTAGGGGTGTTATATAAATATATCTTTGAAATAGAATATTAAGCAGCCCTTGAAAATGATGTTGAAGAAGTGTATTGACTTAGACATATGAGTAAAAATCACACTACAAAATGATATATATCCTCTTTCCAAATGTATAGAAAAAAGTCTTCATGTATATACCTCCAAATGTTACAGTCACTGTATGAGTGATGGAATTATGGCTAATTTTCCCCCCTTTTGTATCTGTGCTTTCTGATTATAATGAAATTAATTGCATAAGAACTATAAAAATTTATAAGTTGCTAACATTTGCTCACTAAAAAGTTTATTGGAGTACATTGTATAATGAAACAAAATCCAGTGGTTTATTACTTATAAGAGATACATCTAAAAGTTATTCAGAAAAATTACAAATGAAGCAATACTTATAACAAGGTAAGGAAAGCATGAGTATTAATACTAATATTAGATTAAGTAGAGCTTATGGCAGAAAGCAATGTATAGGATAATTTTAAAATACTTTACCACAGAAATAGACCATTGAGAAAAAAACAGTCAAAGCTAGAGGATGGGAGTCTTTTGGAAGCAGAAAATCAAATTGAGAAAAAGAGGACGTTGTGGACTCCAGGAAAACTAATGAATTTGGAAGGGATTCTTAACATGAAACTGTTGGTTGAAAAAAATCCAAATGCAGGAGGCAAGTCACTTTGTAAAAGCAGAACCCTGCATAGACAGCCTATTAACACAACAAAACAGTTTCCTGGAAAGGACTAGCTATTTCTGTGGAGTAGACTGGTGAGGGAAATATAATGCCTGAAACACAAAGTAATGGTCAGTTGAATGTTTGCATAAGGTTTTGCAAAATCGGGCCTCTCAGGAAATAGCAGATATATGTCATCAGCAGACTTAATGGATATGTGTGGAACATTTCGGTTAATTAAACCAACTATAAGCTTGTGATAAATCTTTTATTTAAAAATATATATATATTTCCAGGAATACTTTAAAAAGTTGTATATTGTCTTGGGCTATACAATAAAAAAAAAACTTTGAGAATTCACCAAAACTTGCTGTTTCAATATACATCTACTATATATCTATCAGTATATTCTCAATTACACCAAGAATAAAAGACAACACTTAGAATTTCAAAAACATAATGAAGATGATAGAATATTTATAGCTATGGCAAAATACCTAATTGATTTATTGTTCAGTCACCAAGATACCTGTCAATAATTCTCCAAAGCAGAAACACATAATTAACATTCTTATAAAATGAAACAACCAGGTCAGCATCACCTGAGAACTTGTTAGAAACATAAATTCTAGAACCCTGTCCCAAACCTATTGAATCAGAAACTCAGATGATGGAGTCTTGTGTTTTAAAATCTAAAAATCAGTGTTTTAACAAGCTCCCCAAGCCATCCTGATAGATGTTAAGTCTGAGAATCACCAAAGTAGATAAATGAAATTTAAACAAAAATCCAAGCTTATTGGAATTAAGAAACAATAATAGTGCCAAAAAGGAAACAAAAGAGACAAAATATAGTTACTACTATAGTTAGCACTAAATATAATAAGTATCTGCTTCCCTTATAGTCTGTTGTTACGAAGGGAAAGTATGTAAGCATTTAATGACTGTTACGTGTTAGGAATTTTATTAGGCATGTTAATGTTACAAATGCATTATCTATCTCACTTGTGTTTCATATCCACCCAATAAGTTAGAGGTTGTTATACCCATTTTACAGATGGGAAAAGTGAGGTCCTGAAGGCTGAGAAAAATTAATTAGCCAATAAATGTTGGGATTAGGATGAAAAATTATATGTGTTTTATTACAAAGAGCCTCCCATTGCTTGGCAAATTTTAAGTGTGCAAACTTTAAAAGTGCAGCTGGGTTTTCCTGAATTCACTCTCAGGATATTTTGATTGAGTAGGTGTGGAATGGGGCAGAGGAATCTGCATTTACAAGAACCTCCAGGGGATTCTGAGGCAGGTGGTCTGAGGACCACAATTGGAGAGCCTAGGTAATGTTCTGAGATAACAATGTAAGAATCTAGTAAAGTACACAAAATAGATTTCAAATGTGTTTAAGGTAGTAAGTATATAGTGAGCTAGTATCTGAACTGAAACTTATATCTAGGTATCCTGATTCTTAATCCGTAGCTCTTACACCAGAGACCTCAGACTTGGGTTTTCTCTGATCTCAGCATCCAATCAGCTAAACCCATTTCCTCTGTTTCTGTAGCCCCAGCTGGGCCTCAGCACAGTTTCTGCAGAGAAGATTTGGTTATTTTTAGTTGGAGGCCAGACCAGCAGAGAAGCTGGGTAGCTCTTATTGTCTGCATAAACTTTTTCATGGAGTTTCTGGAAAAGGAGAGAGTTACCCTTTCAGGTGTAAACCTCTTTTATTCTGAAATTTTGTGGTAATTGCAGGGTTTGTTTTTGCTACAAATGTCAATGCCCTGGTTAAATTCTTGATAAGCTCTAGTGCAGCTCTTTAAGTTGCTGACCATGTTAAACAGCTGTTCCCCTTCACACTTATCTACCCACAGCTAGATTTTTCTAGAGGATGATGATCAAATAGAAAGAGCAAATTTGGAGTCAGAAAATACTGGTTGAGTCTGGTTCTACTATTTATTAGCTAACGAATCTGGAAAACTGCCTGAGCTCTCCAAACTTTAATTTTTTCGCTTAAAAAATTGAGGGAACCAGAGTTATGAGAATCGCATTAGAAAACTCAATAAAAAGGACTTTGCTGACTGTTCTGTGATAGTTACTTTTCAGTTAGTATTAGATCCATTTTTATAGTGTAATGCTGCTGTATTATCTATTCCGGGAGCCCCAAATATGGAGGTGATCATTTTTCTTCCTTAGCAAACATACCAGACAGAACAATGGGTTGTGGAGCTTTCAGAGACATAGGGCCTCCTAACTGGTGAAGCAAGTGGTGACAAGTGAAGGTTAATGCTGTCAGGCTTGCTGTTAAGACTGGCATTTTGCACAATGTAATGAACTTTCAATATATTAGATATCTTACGGAGAAATTCATAAGGAAATGGAAGCTATAAAATCAAGATGATGTTTAATTGTTTTTTGGGATAATGATATTTGATATTCATAAATAATGCTGTTGATGCTTATTTCTTTCTTGCCTTCCTTCCTTTTCCCTTCCTCACTCTTATTTCTCTCTTATTTATTCCCATTCCAGAAATAAACTTACTCTTATAAAAATAATTTTAAATGTTCTGGGTTTATGGTGGTCTATCAACTCCTACATGCTTAAATTATCTTCCTAATAATGCATCAGTGACTTAGGTAAAGAAGAAATATGAATACGACATCTTACTTCAAGTAGACATTTGGTAATTCATCATGTGAAAAGAGAAAAGGATCCATCAAAGCTACAGTCAGCTAGATGAAATCATCCTAGCTTTCATTCAGGTCTGTAAAGCACCTCTGAGAGCACGAAGTTAACATAAAATAAAGGCACACTGATTTTTCCCACTATCTGTTTTTTGTTATACTCTATGACCTGTTAGGGCCTGAAAATGATGAAACATAAAATAAAAAGTAACTCTTGTGTAACTCTGAATATTTAGTCTGTTAAATAAAATAAATTGATTATGATAATACTCTGTATACTAATATAAATCTGCTATCAACCATGGATTCACTCAATATTAGAGTTTTATTTTTAGCTCTCAGTAATCTTCAAGTTCAGTGACATCTTTTTCCAACAAAGTCACTCATCTGGAAATTAGCACATATCCTAAGGATTGAAAACAATAAAATGTTAAATGTAATAATAATTGAGTTTTAACTTAATGTTTCAAGGCACATAATAGACATTTTATATTATAATGTTTAATGGATCTGTCATTTAATTTCTGTATTTCCCAGAAATTGTCTTTCTTAGATGATTAGAAAGGCTAAGCGTCTTCATTTGCTTTCTCTCTGTTGGCAAGTTAGAGAAGAGGTTTGAAATGTTTTATTTATTTATTTATTTATTTATTTTTAAAAATTTTTTTCAGATGTTTTTAAATTGGAGGGTTGGGGGAGGGGAACAGCGTTGGGGAATCGGGGAAGGGAAACAGAAAAGTTGGTGTCCTTTTGTTCTTTAGTCTAGTTGTGAAGGACGTCGCTTCACTGGCCCATGTTGGTATTGTGATCATTGCCCTCTTCCCGCCTGAGGCAGATCTGTCGTTGGCCATTGGATGGCTGATCATGGCAGCTCACCCCAGCTGCTGCTTCTCACAGTAGCTCACAGCAGCCCACTGCCAGCCTCATTGCAGCCTACACTGTCACCTGCCACTCATGGCAGCCCAGCTCCAGGTCGAGCTGTTGTTCACCATCTTACCTGTAGAGAGCAGTGTCACTGGCCCATGTGGGATCCGAACCGGTGGCCTGGCTGCTCAGAACCCGTGCTCCCAAGCCAACTCTTAACCAACAAGCCACGTGGCCAGCCCTGAAATGTTTTTGAAGACTAATACTCCTAGGTAATTATTTTCTAGACTATAGTAACGTCCTACATGTACTTATAATGTTTGTTTATAATATTGTTTTATTTTTCCAAAAGTACCACCTACTTTTTTTTTAACTAAAAGAAGTTACCTTTAGGCACAAAATATGAAATTCAGAAACACTTTAGCTTTGAAAGGATCTGAATATAATTGGAGTACAGTAGTTAGAGAACAGAGAGGTTAAGTGCCTTAGATACCATATATTTGGTGTGATGGACTGAATATTTGTGTCCTCCCCAAACTCCCATGTTGAAGCCATAACTCCCAATGTGATGGCATTAGGAGGCGAGGCATTTGGGAGGTAATTAGATTTAGATGAGGTTATGAGGATAGTGCTCCCATGATAGGATTAATGCCCTTAAAAGAAGATGATGAGACACTAGTGCTTTTCTCTGCCATATCCTGATAGAGCAGATAGAGGGAGAGGGGGCCCCTCACCAAGAACCTAATCTGCCTTGACCTTAGATTTTTTTAGCCTCCAGAGCTGTGAGAAATAAATGTCTGTTGTTTATAAGCCACCCTGTCTCTTGCAGTTTATTATAGCAGCCTGAATGGACTAAGACATGTGGATATTATTTTTAGGTTCCAGGAGCTTGATATAAAACAAGAAACTTTCTGACATTGTAGGTGGTGTCCTGAGGATAGTCCCTATTTCCTTACCTATCTGTCCACACAGCTACGTCACAGTATTTTCTTACATTTACAAACAGGATGTTAAATATTAGTGCAACATTAGTTCTTTAACTTTTTTTTTCTCTAAAAGAGCCTTGACTCGGTTTGGAAACAAATTTAAATTCATAGCTATTAGTTTAAACTACTTTTTAAGGCAAAATCAGTTCCTATACAGACTTTCAAAGGATGACATCTTAAGGAAACAGGAAATTATTTTAAAAGGAAAAGAATTAGCCTTCAAAAGAAGAAAAGCCTGGGTTTTTTTCCCCCTTTCCCACAGAATCCAGGGTGGCAAAAACATGGAGAATGCCACTTCAGTATGCGGAAGGAATGAATATAGTCAATCTTTAAAACTGTGGGTCACAATAAAAGGTCCCGTTCAGGCATCATTAAAAGTGCTGCCAAATAATTGAACAGCAACACCTCAGAGGGGACCAACTGCCTTTGAGACTGTATAACTAAAGAATTCATTTGTAAGCATACAAGCTATCTACCGTTTAAAATTCTTAAAATATGTCATTGCTCATCTCTATTTTAAAAATATATGTTTCAGAATCAGTAACATTAACTGGTACATTTTAGCTTTTTGTTGTTATGCTTTGGTTAGACTGAAAGGAATTGCAAATGCACAAAATCAGAGCCTTTCAGGCCCATGCAATTATACACTATCTTGTGTTTGGTTTGAGTTCTTTCCATCTCTGTTCTGTAATTTGTTGACAGTAGTTCAGCGGACTTACATTCTTTGTAAATGATAGCATATTTTTTAATGCCTTCAGTATAGGTATTAATAATAAAATGTTATTTCTCTCAGAGGCTACTGTTGCCAGCATTGCAATGTTTAAGAATCCTGTGTTTCTATGTTACCTCCTTAACCTTTTGCAGTTTCTTCTTTTAGTTTGCTATAAAAGGTCATAAGCTTGCAAAGTTATTAGTCCAAATAAACTTGGATGCATTTTTCTTTTTTGGTCTTGATTTCTAATAGATCGCTTTGCATCTGTTAGATGCAAATATCCTGAATATTGTTAATTTGGTTTTAAAAAAAGAAAAAATGGTCTATAGGACTTGTTCTAGAATCTGAACATTTTTTTTTTCCACACTGATAAAAATTATTTGCTTGAATTCTTTTCTGTGTTCATTTTACAACTGTTTACTTTCAAATAGAAGATGTTTTCCCCTTGATAGACTGTGCGGTTATTTGTAGAAATACTCTCTTATTTTTAATTGCATTACTTAGAAATATTTCTTTTTCTCCATAACATTTCTTGCCTATTGAACATGTCTTTGTAAGTGACTTTAAATGTGTATTACAAATTGGATTGGAGAGATCTATGCCCTTGCACCTGCCTGAAGTGCTTTACTGCTTTCTGCCAGTGTATCAACTTTAATGCATCAGTAAAACTTCAGAGTGCTCCACAAGGTTCAGTCTGCACTTCATTTTAAATCTTCCTAAATTAGTTGTTTTTCAGAGCTACTTTCTAATCCCTTGCAATCCAAAGACAAAAAAAATATTGTGCTGTAATGCTTTTTGTACAGCACAGAGATATTTCACTGTGCTGTCAAACAGTTCCAAAGGTGTTATTTAATAATAGCCCCGCCCTAGGGCCATTATTTTACAACATAATGGTCTGTCATTTCTTTCTGCTGCAACTGTAGCCACACATTGAAGAATAACACATTTGGCCTTCAGTTTTCTCAGTCAGCTTGCAAGAGCTGGGCATCTTTTTCAACTTTAGCAGCTAAATATCTCACTACAGGTTTTTCAAAATATTCATAGCTAACATTTCCATTGCTACAAGGTGTGATCAAAAAATATGGTGAATGTTTAAATTTAAAAAATATATTGCAGTAAAAGACATATTGCTATTAATCCCCCTCAAAATACTCCCCTTGCTTTGAACACACTTATCCCATCATTCTTGCCACTTTCTGAAGCAGTTCTGGAAGTCACTTTTTGTAATTGTCTTTAGTTGTGTTGTCGTGGCTGCCTCGATGTCTTGAATTGATTCAAAACGTTTTCCTTTCATGGTCATTTTGACTTTGGGGAAGAGCCAGAAGTCACAGAGTGCCAGATCCAGTGAATAAGGTGGATGAGGACACACTGTAATGTTTTTATTTGACAGAAATTGCCATACTAGAAGTGATGTGTGACATGAAGCCTTTTCATGGTGATCACAAAATACAGTGAATGCTGCTGCCAAGTGCCATCCAACAGAAAGGGGTGGATCTTCAATACAGGAAGTGGTGTGTCGAGCCTTAGTAACAGTGTGTGACAGATTTCAACTTGGTTGGTGCAGTCAGTCAGGTGTGAGCTATGGCTGAGAGAAGGTGTGTTTTAAAGTGTGCCGTAAATCATCCTCCATCATGACAATGCTCTGTGTCACACATAGCTCCTAGTATATGGCACTTCCTGTCAAATAAAAACATTACAGTGTGTCCTCATCCACCTTATTCACCAGATCTGGCACCGTGCGACTTCTGGCTCTTCCCCAAAGTCAAAATGATTCAGGACATCAAGGCAGCCACCACAGTGCAACTTAAGGCACTCATGAAAGAGGCCTTCTAGAACTGCTTCAGAAAGTGGCAAGAACGATGGGATAAGTGTGTTTGAAGCAAGGGGGAATATTTTGAGGGGGATTAGTGGCAATGTGTCTTTTACTGTAATAAATACTTTTATTTAAACATTTACCATGTTGTTTGATCATATGTCATATCTGAGGATAATGGATGATTTATATTCTTGAATGTTATTTGGTTCTGAACCTCATTTAAATGTTACCATTTTCCTATGAGATCTTGAGCCAGTGGTAATTTTTGAAGATGTAATATCCAAATTTAGAAAGTCAAATCTTCACATTCATTTAAGCTATTTCCTGCCTTTTTAAAAACTGAGAAAGTCTGTCATCCATAATTTTCTTTGATGACGATGCCTTCAAGTAGCTCTGAACCTCTGTTTATTCTCCAGTGTGACTGCCTACATCTCTTTCTCTATAAGACCTTTGTTAGAAAAACCTTCTTTGTTAGAAAAACCTTCTTCCATTTCCATGTGTCCAATGTCTATTCAACACTTAAGCCCAGGTCACACAGCACTTCCTCCGTGAAGACTTCCTGGATTCTCTATACAAAATAATGTCTTTTTCTTCTGAAATTGCATAATACTATATATACTTTTAACTTTACATACTTATTAGGAACATTTTAAAAATGTATACCCCTTAACTCATCAAAGTCCAGGGATCCTTCTTCATTTTTTGTGTGCCCTGGGGCACCAAGTTATTAGTATATGTTTGTTGAATAAATGAGCTATGTATATAGCAAAAAAGTATTAATTTTCTGGGTAAAAGGATGAATTTGCCATTTAAAAAAAGAACTATTTTACATATATGCTATATAATATGAGAAAAGTATCAATAAATAATAACTAAAATTATGTAAATTTAAGAAGATTTTCTAACATGATAGTTGGGAGATGAGAAGAAAAAAACCAAGGAAGCCTTTGTCACCAAGGTAAAATTATATTGAGCAGAAGCGAATGAATGTGGTAAGATACTGCATTGGTTTTTGTTTTTTTTCCCCCACTGTTTATTTTTTTAAAAATTAGCAGCTTTGTTGCTTTAGGTCAAGTTTTTTCAAAGTATTTTTTTAAAGTATATTTAGATAAAGTTACATAATCTATTTTGTGATTTCCCTTAAGCTACACTTGTAAAGCTTAAGGGAAGCAAATTTTCCATAGCTTCCGTACCTTTGCATCTTTCTATGATCAGTGATGAGGGCCTCCTAACCCAAGGATGGAGAGAACTGGAGAACAACAGTTACCTATAGGCTCACTCAAGTCTGCCACATGGCCCAGGACGCTGCCTCTAAACAGATCAAAAGAATATGTCACAGAAGATAGTTATTATTGGTGTTACCATGAACCAACAGCCAAAGGCTTGATCCAGAGTATCCTGGCTCTTCTCTCCTCTTTCTCAGTGTCATAATCACCTTCCTTTTTATTCATCTTTCAAGGCCCAAATCAGTGCCACCTTTTTTGGAAGTTTTCCCAAGCCCAACTAAATACTTTTTCCTTTGTGTTGTTAAAGCATTTGTACCTGTGTCTGTTGCAGAATGTACCACAGTATATCTCCTCATCTTCTCTAACTGCCTGAGACTCAGAAAGTAGGTCTAATTTTCTGTACAAGTCTTCCTTCTAGTACAGTTTCTGGTGTTTGTGAAGACCCTTCCATCATGATCATAGCACTTCATCTTATGGCATATGTTGTGTCCCATCATCATTTAAGGTTGCTCTCATTTTCATTTCTCTGGTACCTGCACACAGAGGCTCAGAAGATCATATAATCACAGACATGGTAAATAGAGCCAGTTCCTCATGCCGCCTGAAATTTATTAGTTAAAGTAACTTGGGAGAAATGAGAAGTTAGCCAGGTCAAAAGAACCTTGATTCCCATCTGGAGGTCTTTTATCAAATGAGACAATCCTTGCTGTGTCCGAATTCTATCCTTCCATAGTCTAGTTCTTATTTAATTTTGCTTACTGTAGGCCTGCCATCACCTTCCATATTTTACAGGTTCTAGCAATTATAAGTACACTAAATAATTTTGTATTTTGGCTTCAGTTTTCAGCTTCTTCTCAGTTGTCTAATTGATGGAGTAATCGCTTAATCTTCTACACGTTATGCAAGCCATTGTATGCCTTTTAATATTCCTACAGTGCAATTTTTGTGCTTTATTATATTCACCAGCTTGTCTCCAAAACTGTATTTAAGCTTCACTTGGTCTTGGTTTAAATATTTACATATTGATGAAGCTGAATGCTTTGACTCTGCCTAGTACCCACACCCCCTTTTTTCCAAGAAATAAATACAAAGGCCCAACTTTTTATAAAATTCATAATAAATATTCTGATAGGAATCACAAACACAAAATAAAAGTAACCAAATTTTAACTGGAAAGTAAAACCGAGTGTCCTTATGATGATTAAATTTAATTCTAAATCCTAGCTCTAGAAATCATGTATCTATTTCTCTCCACCCCTCAGAGGCCCAGCCTTTCCCCCAGATAATCAGCAGCCCCCAAGGCAGCAGAAGACAGGAGCCCAGACCCAATAGTCACAAGGTCTGGACCCCCGACAGGCTAAAGGTAACATCTTAACCTAAGTTATGTTTCAGCTCCTGAGCCCTAAGGTGGAACGACCCCCTGGCTACTTTCCCATGAAACCACACTGAGAGAGGGATGCCTGAGCAGACCTCAGAGCTGTCCTCAAGACCCGAAGAAATGATTCCTCACCCTTACTTCATCTCTGACCAATCAGCTCCCAGCACGACCCTGAACCACAACCCACAGTGTTTTGTGATTTTGCTCCATACAATCTGTATTGTAACCTAAACGCCATTGGGGACATGGGTCTTTAGTGCATTAGTTCCCTTTACTCCGAATTGGCCATTTCAATATTAAACTCTTTTTCTTTCTCTCCTGCAAACCCCTACTCATGCATTTCTTTGGGGCCAGTGCTTACAGGCACATGGACTAAATATTGGGTCCATGTAACAAAAGCACAGTAAAGAATGCTGATATCTTTGTGAAAACAGCTAATAGTGACCCAGGGAAATCTAAGTAGAAATAATATCTTAGTAGAAATAATAAACACAAAATATAACATGGCAGCTAAAACTGCACAAGATGGAATCTGTTTCAGACTATAAAGTAACAGAAGAATCAAAGCTTTGTAATATTTAGATCATAGAAAATGGAATTTTATAGAAATAATGGCCAAAAGAGCAAATTTACAATGGTGGAGCTAAAATTGATAAAACAGTATGAGCAAAAATTGTTCAGGTAGAGCCGGTGGAGTGGCGCATTGGTTAAGAGCTGGTTTTGGGATGCCAGCCGCCCCGGTTCCGATCCCACATATGAGGGCCAGTGACACTGCCCTCTACAGCTAACAACAGCTTCACCTGGATCTGGGCTGCGAGCCCCGGTGACAGTGTAGGCTGCAGCCCCTGCTGCAGTGGACTGTTCTAGGCTACAGTGAGCGGCCGGCAGCCAACGTTAGCTGCCAATAGTCGCGGTGAGAGACCATCCAGAGGCCAGCAAGCAATCTGCCTCAACTGGGAAGAGCGCAATGATGATACCAACATGGGCCAGTGAAGCAACATCCTCCGCAACTAGACTGAAGAACAAAAAGACAGCAACTTGTCTGTTCCCCTTCCCCGATTCCCCAATAAAATCTTTAAAACAAAAAATTTGTTCAGGAAATCAAATCTTCTCTTAATTTATACAGAAAAAGAATAGCAATGGATCATTACAGAAAAATAAAAGGCAAAAAGTAAAAGTGGTATAACTGCATTATGTAGAGAATTGATCTGTTGCTTAAATTAGTTTAATGAAATTTGTGTGGAAGGTTTTTTCATCAATGTCAGTAAACTTCTGATTGAAACAACACAGGGTCACAACATCCCAATGTAAAAAGAACTGGGTCAAAATGCCCTATGCCTACCTTGTGGTGCCCCCCCCCCCAATCTTATAAATACTGATGCTTCTTGTAGAAATCTGTATGTAAACGTATGTCACTGTTAGTAAAAGTCAAAATATGTTTATGGGTTTACATTTTTTCTTTAGGAGAGATTGTTGGAGTAGATTATTTTTTAAAGTTGTTGGTATTTAGGATTTTTATTTATTCATTTTGTCTACTGTTTAAATGAATAGTTTATTTTACAGGATGAGGTGTTAGGGAGAAAACAGCTGGGGAACTAAACTTAACTTTGCCAAACAACTGTTATTAACTTACAGGCATTTTTCCTGAACAGCAGTTCCTAGTCATTCTGTAACATGAGCTCTTTTGACAGGCTGTGTATTTCTGTGGGGACTCTTGTTATCTTGCTTTGGTACTTACAGTAAATCAAGATAAAGACTAAGAGAGGCAGATTAGGCTTGGGGAGAGAGCAGCAAATTATAGAAGACTTGAAGTGAACTTCACAAATGCCAGTGATGACTGGCGGCCCTGATGTGGTAGTGATGGCAGGTAAACCATCACATAGCTAACTGGGGTCAAGTGACTTTCGTAAAGTTCTGTAAGGTGATTAGCATACTCCCATGGCAATTGTTTGTTAATAAAATGCTAGAATGAAGAGCTTGGTAACTTTTCTTAAATATTTCTGTCCTAGGGATATCAAGCATTTATGAGAACTAGTACAGTACTAGAAGTAAGCTATCCATGTAATTTCACTTCTGATCCACTTGAGCTTTAGCACTATGGTGTCACATCTGTACAGGGCTGCTATCTGTCTCCAGGTACTAAATAATGGAATAAGAGTTAGTTTTTTGGGTTAGTTATATTCTGGATGAATATCAGCAAATTTCAGGATATGAATGAGGGGCTTAAACAGTGAACACACTAAATGTATAAGGTTGTCTATTTAATATATTTATAAAGCCTCAACATAATTTACATGTTTATTGAAGGGAGATTTTTTTACCTATATTTCAGAAAGATTAATAACTAAATATATAATAAATTATGAGTAGGCTGAGTAAGAAATACATTTGAGCTTTATTTTTGGACAGAATTAGTCTGATGTCATATTAAGTTAGGAAATTAAATTTTGCTATAGACCTGTCTTATAATTTGTAAACTACCAATAACAATTAAAAGATTATAAATAAGAGTGTAGAAGACATGAGAACTTTTCTGTGGGTAGACTAGCCATTCTGATTTAACTGAGTGCAAAGAGCACAAAGACAAAGTTTATTTAGGTCTAGAAATTTTACCTATTGAGGAGAGGAGAATATAACTTTATATACACAGTCTGTTGGCTCATTTAAATATCAAATAATGTTGCATATTATATTGTATCAATGTTATCATTTGTCCAAAAATAAGAAGGACAGTGTAAACTTCAGCACTACTTCCTATTCATATCTCACTGGTAAAAGTATAAAATGGTCAAATACTTTGAAGAATTGTTTTGTAATATTGAATACAAGCTATAAATATATGTAAATGTCATGGCATGAAGAGCTTATGCAAATTAATAAGAAAAAAGATCTCCAGGGAGCCCTCCTTGAACCTCCCACCTGGGCTAAATGCTCCATTCCAAATAAATTATTTGTAATTAAAGAAGGGTCTATGTTCAATTGTGGAATGATTTTAAAGAAATTTAAAGGATTTAATAATTTTATATAACAGGGCATAAAATTAAAGGAAAAAAGCACTAAATGAGAAAGTGAGCAGAAAATAAGCATCAGCGTATAAGGGGATATCGATATCTCAATTGGAAGAAAGGTTTTAATAAAAAGCATTCATCGGTCATGAAACTACATGAATATTTCATTGTGAATTTGAATTGTATTTGATTTACATTATTTTGCATTACTTTCAAACTATAATATATAGCATAAATTATACAGGGTTTTTTTTGTACTGCATTTATTTTGGCTATGATGAAATGGCAGCAAAGTAAATTATTAACCGAATTTTTAGACAGAAATATTAATTTTCCTTTTGATTCATAGGTAAAGATACAGATAAATAAAATGAATTAAGAGAGTTATAAATTTGTTATCCAAATAAGTAGTCAGCAAGTGGCTGTTTTAAGCACAAGTTTAAAGTAATGAATATTCTCTCTCATTGGCTCTTTAAAAGCTAGGCCTCCCTCTGTCCCTGAGTTTGGGAGAGGAAGTCTTAATTCCTAAAAGCCAGATACCTATTCTCAAGGACATGTTAGAATATTTGGGAACTTATTTTTTCTATCAGTTGGATGATAGTAACATTGATTCTTAGAATATGAATAAACAAAAATTCGGAACATATCAAAATACCCATAGATGATATACTTTATAATTTATGTTACCAATTTAACCCTACATAAAAACTTACTAATGAACTTTTCCCCTCACTGTTCTTGACAACAGTATTGTAGTGTGTTTAAACTGGGAATGTAGAGGAGCCATCCTTCAAACATAAGAATTATTCCTACTGTGATTAGGTAACAGCTGAAGGGGACCAAAAGTTTTGCCTTTTGGAATATTGATTTTAAGCCGATTATTAAGAAGCAAAAGGTTCAGAAAGAACCTTTGACCCTCTCCCCTTTCATTCCTAAGAGGTTCAATGGAAAAGGCCTGCTTCAGGAAGGAATCTTAGGATATTCTTAGCCTAACTGAAATTGAGTAGGGTGGTTGGGAGGGCTCCAGGCAGGGGCCTGTGTACCACATTACCCCGTGTCATTGTTTCTGGGTTGCCCAGCAAAGAATGCACCAGCTTTGTATGTTCATGTCTTCTTCAACTACCTGTAAATTGCCTGCTTCCTTTGAAATTTCTGACCCCTTACTCCTCATTTCTCCTGTGTCCAAAAAAACATATTTATCCAATTTGACGTCACTATTTTTGGAATTTTCATGCTTATGTGAATTCCCCTTGGACACATATTAAAATTCAATTTTCTCCTGTTAATCTGTCTCTTTTAATTTATTATCCCAGTTAGAACTTAGAAGGTAGAAGAAGTATTAATTTTTTTTTAGCCCCCACACAAGTCACCACTAGATGGATTTCTTCTTGTTCACTTTTGACCTTATTTAGTTTGCTTCCAAGACATTTACTGAAGCTCTCTTTATGTTTCAGATCTTTCTTCCTGGCTAGTTCATAGGCTGTTAGCTTATTGCGGAGGAAAGCTCCTGACAGGTTCCTTTACATGTGCTTTACAGACAGGCAGCTCTGTAATAACATAACCTCCCCACCCCCCGCCTTCCTCTTCCTCTCAGACTCATCAAATGAAGCATCTGCACCCCCCTCTCACCCCCCCCCACACACACACACACACTGAGTCCTCCATCAGCAGTAAGAGTTATACAGTCAAGGTTGGAAAAACTATCACACTGGGTCTTGTTTAGGATTTGTTTTTTATTTTTCTTTGAAGCTGTCATGGAAAGATGTGTAGAGAGACATGGCTCCAGGGAGGAAGTAAAAATATTATCTTCTGTTCCTACAGTAGTAAATGATGTGCTCCCATGAGACACTTCTTTTTAACATCACTCATGATGCTCACACCTCAGGCATTCTGAGAGTTGGAGGCAATTTCACTGCTTCTTGTTTTGGATATCTCTGACGAGGAATCCCTTGGTAGAGATTCTCATATCCATGGAATGGCAGCAATTCCCAGTTCAGTGTCTGATAGCTCCTGTGCACATTTTGAAGTTTGTGGGTATTTAGCAGAAACGTAAGTGGAAGACATCTGCTTCTCTCTGAAGAGTTGAGATTGCATTCCAATGACTTTTATGCATTATAGAATGACAAGTAGAATTATCTTCATGTTTGGTTGACTTGGCGATTACAATTCACATTACATCCTGTCAGAATCACCCAGCTGAGGAACTCCTAGCAAAATGAACCAAATTATTTCAATCCCTAAAGTTGATATCACAAATTCAACTTATTTTATGGTTATTTTGCTTTTGAGAATGAATGAGAAATATATAATTTGTAATAGTTAGAAATTAAGTGTGGTGGTTATTTTAGTGCCTGCATTCTTCTGCATACCATATGTTATATGTTAGTTACAAACACCCAATTTTAGGAATCACAGGGACTTGGACCAAGTTTCCTTTTCTGCTGTGCCACCAATCCCATGCTCTTGACCCATTGTTGCAGTTACTCTGTATTCAAGTTCACCAGATCTCTAACAGAGACTTGAAAAGGCTCTAATGTAGGCAGTGGGCCCCTGTACCATTCCCTCTTCCCAAGAGGTAAGGATGATAGCTGGGGGTCCAGAAATAGGAGGTGGCCTGGTCTGTAGTGGATGCCTACTAGTCACAGAAATAACCTGCTCACTTTTTGCAATATGACTGGATGCTATGAGAGGAGAAAATTTAAGACCTGGAAATATTCCTCTCTTGGGAATTAAGAGGATGTGAGCTTCTGGGAATAGAGAGATTACTGGACAAACCCAGTGCAACGATGGTTAAGAAAGAAAACAAGCAGGGATATTAGGCTAATGTTCTGAGAGCCTTATGTTAGCAGCCTGCTGGGAAACATCAAAGCCTAGTAAATATTAATTAAATTGAACACCAAAAACAGATAAGAATTGTATATTTGTTTCAATAAGTGAGCAGAGTGCTTTTTAAAAAAGTTTTTTCCTCCCTTCAGAGTAATATCCTAATCTTCAATTGTTAATTGTCTCTAGTTTCCCTTTCTGGGTACTAGATTTCCCTTCATGTAAATAAAGTCACTTTTACAAATGACAATGGGTAACAAACTATTTTTCTATGTATGTTCTAAATATAAACTTTATTACACTATATTATAAATAACCCAGGTCATATATCCCATTTCTGTGTTTTAAAACAAAGAAACATGGCTCTGTGGTCTCTGCTCTCTTTCCCAAGTCATATCATGTTACTTTAGGTTCCTGATGTGAACAGTGATGGTAGTGGGGGTTCCTGCCCTATTTGCAGGAATAGTCTAGACCAGGGGTCGGCAAACTGTGGCTGGCGAACCACATGCGGCTGTCTCAAAAGTTTGCCAACCCCTGGAAGAGCCAATCCTGTCCCTGAAAACAATTTAAAAATTGTTCAAGAGCCATAAATATATTTTTACAAGTAAGGAAAATTTAAAGTAATATTATAAATGCAAGTATGATAGTTTTATTTTCATTTTCAATTTTACTTAAGAGCCACATGTATGTACCCTCGCATGTGGCTCGCGAGCCACAGTTTGCCGATCCCAGGTCTAGACTAATGTAGCCCCAGTCAACTACAGAGAAGCCTGGATAATGCATTCACATATGAAAACATCTCAGCTCATAAACTATAAACATTAAAATTATGAAGTATATAGAAAAAAGTGTTACTATTTGTAGTCACATACAGGTTAGAAGTCCAAACTGAGCAATTTCAGCCTGGTTTTTAAAGATAACACCAAATAAAATGGAAAATTTTACCTCTTGAGCTATTTACTACTTTGTTGTTCCTTGTTGAGAATGCCCTGCACAAAAGCAAAAAACACTTTGATGGGATCTGAGTGAAGAATGAGTTTATGGAACATTTATCAACAGCTACAAAAAATATAAAATATAAACCTTTGTAGAATTTTTATACTAGAAAGCAAACCAAAAGGAAGAAAGAATTCTGATTCTGACTTTTGAACCAATATGAAATAATTCAGTTTCATGGAATTACACACCAGTTTCACAATAAATGGGGTGCACTTAATTTTTTATTTATTGATTTATATATATTAATTTTTCTCCATCTAGTTTGCAAAACCTTTGAAGGGAGGAATCCTATTTTAGGTATCAAGTAATGAAAGTAATCAAGTAATATCAAGTAATAAAGATATCAAGTAATGAATTTCATTTTTATGTATGGCAATTGGAAATCTGTCACATTATATTATAATCATGCATTCTATATTTAGTTCATCTCGAGGCAAACAAAATCACACATATCTGAGC
This sequence comes from Aselliscus stoliczkanus, assembly GCA_033961575.1. Classification (NCBI taxonomy): domain Eukaryota; kingdom Metazoa; phylum Chordata; class Mammalia; order Chiroptera; family Hipposideridae; genus Aselliscus; species Aselliscus stoliczkanus. The sequence goes on along the minus strand of CM066727.1, from coordinate 98,492,385 downwards.
TAATGCTACTTAGGGATAACAATTATGTTTTACCAAAAAGCAGGTTACTATCAATTTTTCCCTGAGCTCTTTAGGGAAAAACATGAAAGTATTGTGGACCCTGAGAAAGAAGATTCCTACTAAGAAGGACTTCTGGTGGCTAACAGGGCTCAAACTTTAAAAACAAACAAAACAAACAAACAAAAAATAACCAAACAAACAAAAAACAAGCATACAAACAAAAAACAGACCTTAGCAGTTATTTCTACACAGTGACCTCTCATGTAAACCACACTTCAGGGAGAAGCCTGCAATGAATGAACTTCCTGCGTACACTGTGTTCTTGCCATCTGAGCCAGCCCTTATAAAGGAGTTCCTGGAATTTTATCTCAACTAATAGGACTGAGACTTTGCCCATCCAGTTGAAGCTGCATAGCCATATTCTTATTAGCATCTTCACCCACCAATCAGAGCAGCTCCATTCTGACCAATCAGGACAGTGCTTTTTGGACCAATCAACTGCGAGGATTTGGAGTCCTCATTTGCATGAGTATGGACCAATCAGGGACCATGGGCAGGGACTTCTGTCTATATAAGTCAGCTCTCTTCTGGCTCAGGAAGCACACTTTACATTTTCACCAAATACTAAAGACCGGGTTTCCCCCTGCTGGAGCTGAAACACAGAAGATATCTCACTGGAGCAGAGCTGTTTAACTAAAGGGGGTTCTCGGCCCCCCTCCAGGGCTGCCTCTCAGCCATACTGTTCACACAGCCTGCTGTATCTCAGTTGAGCACTGAATAAAATTTCCTTCTTAATTTCACCCAAATCGGGTATTCCTATTGGCATTGAATTGGCACCAATGGCCATCTGTTGACAGTATTTATCCATTATAAAATATGTAAAGTATTATTAAAGTCCCCCTAATACTAGGGATCCTAGTATTGAAAATCCAGCTGTACTTGTATATACAAAAGCCTTGATTTTCCTGAAAGCCATTGCACATCTCTGGTAACAATTAGACTAGATTGTAGTGACAGATATTAAAATTTTATTGGGCATGTTTTAAAGTAAATAGGTATTCCAAGGAACAAAAACAGATAATCTATGAATTGTACCTCATAAGAATATCAAATAATATAACTGAAATAGATTATTTTTTTATTAGTTCAATTGGGGAAACCAGATTCAGAAAATTGCTTGACTCAGGGCAGCCTGTGGCCTGACTCTTACCTGAATCTGGCCTTTATTTCATCACCAGTGTCCTGGGACCCTGCTTTCAGGCATCTGTTTCCCAAAGCACATTGTTTGTAACACCGGTGGGTATTAACAAACATGTTTATATGTGTGTTTATATAATGTATTAAAAAATTAGCACATACAACTATGATTTCAGAGTAATTAGATGAAGTTATAATTAAGTTAAAAAAAGAAAGCTTATCCTTAAAAATATGAAATAAATAATAGTGTAGGTGGTAAAGGGATGTGATAAAAGTCATGAATGTTGCCTGTAAAATGGAGAAGTTTGGGAAGCACTGGGTGAGAGGTGCACGGGGATGGTGAGTGAAGGCATGTGGGGCTGTGTCTTTTTCACAGTGTGCTGCAGAAAACCATAATTAGTGCAAAACACCTTAAAAAAGAAATGCTTCTTCATGTGTAAATGTTATCCTTTCCAAATTGCTATCAATTTTGTTATGTTGATGTGAAATACAAAAAAATGACAAACTTTGTAAACTGCAACAGAATATAATAGATGAAGGCACAGATTATTCTACAGTGAGAACTTTGGCTTCATTTTTATCCAGATTTTCCACCTCAAGGAACCATTTTTAATATTTATCAGATTATACATACATTTAACCTAATTTAAGGACCAAAAAGAACGTTTCAACTCTACATACAAATATTAAAAAAATAATGAAGGGAAAAGAGACAAAATATAGTTGTGACATATTTCTAAATTTGATAGAATTATTTACTTAATGGCACCTAAATGGCACAAGCTGTTACATTCTAAGTTTAAAACCACTGTTTTCACAGCGATGCTACTCATATACCTACATATCTTGTGTACATAAATATTTGCCTATAATATGTATAAATAACTTCAAAGTTTCTAGTACAATTTGTGTAATTTAACATAGAAATTATTTTAAAATGTAAATCACTTCGTTAATTTTCAATTTACTTCCTGGATATATTGCCATATTGATTGTTTACGTGTCTTCTTTTTGATGAGATTATTGTATGTTTTTCTCTTACATATTAAATACTAAATAGCAATTCTACATTGCAACTCATAAAAATATTTGCTTCCAATATAACCTTTGATGAATGTCTTCTATTGTTTAGCACTACAATTGACTGAAATCAAAGCTTCAGATGATAGATATTAATAGGAACAGTAACAGACTAGTCTACAAACTTTTTTCCAATCATCCCTTCATGCATTTGCCCCTATAACCAAATCCAGGCCATTTCAATATATGGCAGTTCATCTGTGCCTGGTTAAGTGGCTTTGTGGATTACATTATCTACCTTTAACTGAATTAAATTTCACATAAGGGAGAAGTGAATAAAAAGGATCCTGCAAAGAAACCAGGGAATACAGACAAAATTGAATAAGACACAAGTGAACAAGAACATGTCTGAATGAGCTCTACAACTTGTCCTCTATGAGATATACCTCAACTCTATTAAGAAGTAAAACTCATTGGTTCTTATAAAAATTAGTTCAACTACTTTTAGAAATTTTCAAGAAGATAGCCTTAAGTATGGATTTTTATCCACTGTTATTAGCAATGAACTTTACTCCTAAATTCACTTAGCAAATGACAGTATACAACCATCAAAATTAGCCATTTAAAATAGTACTTAATTCCTTCTTATTCCATTCTTCTAAAAAGTTCTGTTTGCGTATGTAGTATAATGTATAGAGTAATAAGTTTGTAATAAATGATATAATATATAAATGTTAATATATATGTTGGGGATATATTCAAAAATATTTTACTGATAGGAGTAAGTGATCAGAGATGTTTGGAGAATATTGGTAGTGGGTTTGATACTAGCAGTTTGTCTTGTGCCCCTTTTTGAAGTACCTAATATTCATTTCACATAGATCATATCAAGGATTTAGTTGCTCTCAGTTTTTGAAAGATGTGACTTAATGTATATGTTTTAATAAAATCTTTCAAAATCAACTGTCAGTTTCAACATATTTGATATATTTGAGTTTAGCTGTTAAACTTCTGCATCTAATATGGTGAATTAATTTCAGAAGGTACCAAAGTTCTTGAAATTAATTCCACTGCCACCTTCTCCCTACTGCTTTTAGGAGAGGAAGCAGGGATGTGAAATCTTTTCCAGAAAAAACTTCGATGATATGGTAATTTATTTAAAATACAGCTCATTCTTAGGATCCAAACCAAAAAACACTGGGTGATCATTGAAACTATGTAGTTGAAACATTTAGAAGAGATTTATAATTAAAATGAAAAATCATTACATTTCTTATGAGTAAATAACCAGTGTCAATTATTTTAGTGAAGTCTTTATGAATTGCACAGTGCTTTTCCATTTATAGTAGATACTATCACTTGTTTCCCTTTTTTTTTTTTTTTTTTTTTTGAAAAACTAAAATATATTTATGGGTCATAAAAAAAAATGTGGAAATGTTGCATTTAAAGAGTTCCCCCCAAAAGCTATTTTTATTCATGGAGTTATTACAATTTCTTACTAGTGTTAGTTTATATTTACCAGTCCTTTTGTTCCTTCAGCTGAGGAAATAGCTGGCCAACCCAGTGAACTCTGGAGTGAGAGACTTTATGCACATGTTTCTTTATCACTGTGCCAGGCACACCAGCACTGAACTCAAAATTGAAAAGAGATACCCAGGCATCCTTCTCATATTGACCAAACTTCTATATTTGGGAGGAATAGGAAAAGAAGAAGTGGATACAAAGGTGGATGAGGCACCCTGAACTGCTATGCCTTTGCACGTGCCATTTCTTCTACTTGGAATGCCCCTCTCCCTCCTTGCCAGCCACATGGTCTAATGCTCAGGCAGAAGGATGTGTATAGGGCTAGGTAACAGTGCCCCCAAATCAATACAAGACCTAGCTCCTCATCTGGAAAGACCTTGAGATGAAAGGTCTCCCAGTGTATTTTGATTCTACCGCACATCTAGCCCAGTGGGAGCCATAACTCTCCATTGAATGAATTAATGAACTAGTGGGTGAATTAGATCAGTTATCGGGACACATTGTTTCTATACCAGTTGGTTATTTTTAGTGCAAATATTTTGAATTGTTGGCGCTGCTCTCTTTATGGTTGATAACTATAATCAATCTGCCTTCAACAGGCTAATTCTCTCATTAAGAAAAATATAAAAACCACATATCAGCTATTCACAAACCCATATCAATTGTCTTGTTCCCCAAATATTATTCCTCATATGAGCAATATTTGAGACGAATCTTAAAGTTATTATTTTTTTTTACCAAAAGTAGGATAAAAACCAATATAGCATTAGAGATTTACATTAGACATAGAGTGATATGTCTGAATAATAAATTTCAACACACTTTGATGGAATTTGATGGAATCTTCTTCTCTGAAAGGCACTTATAAAAGCATTCTTAGTGATTTTAATATCTTCATGCTTTTAATTGCTGGTTTAAACCATCAGCTGCCTGATGGCATCTGGATGTACTGATATTTAAAACAGCCCCTTCAAGTCCTATTATTCAATAAAAACAATACCCAGCATCTGTTTAGGATTTCACATTTTACAGAAGCCTTCTCAAATATCTTTTATCATTTAATTTTTACTACAGTCTTGAGTGGTATGCATAACTATTTCTACTGCAGAAGCTGACTCCTGATTAAGAAATTTGCATAAAGTAGTACGAATGTGTGCAGCTCAGACTTTGAATTCAAACTGAACTGAATCAGATGGACCTATGTTATATTTGATCATGATGGTGGTGATCATGATGGTGACAAGTCCTACTCTACAAAAAAATAAGCTCACAGTAAGATGGGCTTTCACTTTTTAAAGGGTTTTCCTTAGTTATAAATATTACAGTATAAAGTACCAATTGTTTCATAGTGTTGCACTTAAAAGAATAAGAGGCTAATCAGGTATTAAAAAGACAAGGGATATGTGCAGTTTTCTGTATGTAAATCTTACCTGAATAAAACATGAAGGGAAATATTAATAACCAATAATGCTATGGAACAAAAGCTGACAAATAGAGTTATTGATAATAAAATGAGCTCTAGACTAGGTAGCCCAGAAATAGACCCACACAAGTATAATCAACTGATTGTTGATGAAGGACAAAAGCAAATCAGTGGTGGGGCTGGCGAGTGGTGCAGTGGTTAAGCTCTGGCTTGGGAAGCCAGCAGCCCCGGTTTGGGTCCCACATATGAGGACCAGTGACACTGCCCTCAAAAAAAAAAAAAAAAAAGTGAATCAGTGGAGAAAAGATAATCTTCTCAGCAAATGGTGCTGGAACACCTGGACTTCCATGTGCAAAAAATGAATCTAAACACAGACCTTATATCTTTTGCAAATATTAGGAAGGACCATAGACCTCAATTTAAAATCAAAACTACAAAACTCCTAGAAGACAACATGAGAAAAATCTTAAGTGACCTTGGGTCTGATAATGACCTTTTAGATATAACACCAAAGGCATAACCCATGAAAGAAAATATTGGTAAGTTAGATGTCATTAAAAATTCAAAACTTCTGCTCTGTGAAACACACTGTTAAGAGAATGAAAAGACAAGCTAAAAAAAAAGACCTTTGCAAAATATGTATCTGTATCCAAAATATACAAAGAACTACTAAAAACTCAACAATAAAAAACCAAAACAACCCTATTAAAAATGGGCAAAGACTCTGAACAGATACCTTATCAAAGAAGGCATACAGATGGCACATTTTTATAAATATGTATGTATAAAAAAATTTTCCACATCACCTGTCACTAAGGGAATGCAAATTAAACCAATGAGACACCACTACATGCCTATTAGAATGGCTAAAATTCAAACACTGACTGCACCAAATGCTGGTGAAGGTGTGGAGTAGTAGGAACTCTTATTCATTGCTGGTGAGAATGCAAAATGATACAGCAACTTTGGAAGACAGTTCCCCAATTTTTTACCAAACAAAACATGCTTACCATGTAATCCTGCGATTGTGCTCCTTAGTATTTACCCAAATGAGTTGAAAACTTATGTCTACACAAAAACCTGCATGCAAATGTTTTATTTAAGCTTTAGTCACAATTGCTAAAACTTGGAAATAACCAAGATATCCTTCAGTAGGTGAATGAATAAGTAAGCTATCAAGGCAATGGAATGGAATATTATTCAGCAATTTTTTAAAATTTTCTGCTCAAGCCATAAAAAGATATGGAGGAAACTTAGATACACACTGCTAAAAGTCAAGTCAATCTGAGAAAGCTCCATACTGTAATGTATGGTTCCAATTATATGACATCCTGGAAAAGGCAAAACTGTGGAGACAATGAAAAGATCAGTGGGTGCCAGGGATTCCAGGGGAGGGACAAAAGGATGAAGTGGTGGATCACAGGAAAATTTTAGGACAGTGAAACTATTCTGTATGATACTGTAATTGTGGATACATGTTACACATTTTTCAAAATCTATGGAATATAGAGTGAACCTTAATGTATACTATGGACTTCAGTTAATATATTAATAATGACTCATCAATTGTTACAAATGTATCACACTAATGAAAGATGTTAATAATAGGGGGAAAAGACAATATTAGGGGCAGGGGAAGGAGGGAGATGGGGTATATGGGAATCCTGTATTTTTCACTCAGTTCTATAAATCAAAAACTACACTAAAAATAAGCCTATTAATAAAAAAATGTATTTTAAAAGCCACATATAAACTAATTTTTTAAGAGGTCCACATTTAAAGGGTATGAGGAAGGTAGATGAGCTGCAATACTCAAAGGAAGCAAATCAGCTCTATTCAAGGCAGCTGGGCCCAAAGTTCTGTCTCTGTCTGTAAGCAAGATAGACTTACGATAGCATCTTGACTTCAGGATTAGAAAACACATATTCACTTCTCTAACTTTCCCAGGAGAATACAAAACGATATCAAAACTATAATAATTAAATGAATACTTCTTAAGAAACCAAACTCTTAAGAAGCCCAACTCTGATATTCTTACAAAAATTAAAGTTTCAGTGGCCTTAAGGACATATTAATGTTTTCCCACTTCATTTAGTACTTGCTAACCAAGTTTAAATAAGTAGAATTTGATTTATTGAAATACATCATAAACACAATGAGAACATTTTCTGGACAATTAATTTTTAAATTAGCCTTTTCCTCATGCCCATTTCCCCCATAATTTAGCCTTTGAGAACAGAAGAGTGATTGCCAGACTATTTCAATATTCAGGATTTATCAATCCTTCATTAGAACTCTAGTTCTAAAATATAACTATTATAGAAGATGTTCTCTGTAGACAGTCACCCCAAAGCTTTTCCTGCAATAGTCCTATAGTAACTGTCAAACACCAAATAAAGACAGTAGGAAAGCTTTCAAATCAATGCATTTTTTTTTAGTGTATCATGAACTCCCAGTGTCCCCAAGATTAATTCTATAATCAGTTTTGGTAGTTATTATAATAGAGTAATCCTATTACATTTTGTATAAAAATAAGGATTTACCAACAATATTTGTTTGAATTTGTTAGGCCTCAATGAGACTATTTTTATTGCATTGTCAAACTGATGTTTTTATTTATGTACTATTTATCCTATTTACATATACAATACATGATTTCAAACTACGACTATTATAATACAAAGTAATTGATTGATTGTCACATGATAGCCTTCCTGTCTGCCCCCATGTGCCTTTCTATAAAGACAGATCATTATTTCAATATTATGCTTACTGTATATATCCCTATTTGGCCCCAAAAGATGGCTGGTTAGTCAATGATGGGTAAGATTCCTCAAGGAGGAACAACTTAAGCCAGACACAGTCGTGTGGGTGCCAGTGGATGTCAGTGGGTGCCATAGGAGGAATCACAAGTTGACAGAAATAGGGCGTAGACCTTTTGCTTCAGGTTTTGTCAGCCTGCCTGTGAAATGACCTATTGATGTGACGATAATATCTGTCCTCTGTGCATCCTTATCAGTAAGCCTCGGCAGAGGGAGTTTCTGTCTCTTAAGAGGTGCATGAAAATAACCTCATGGGACCTCTAGTAATGGCAGCTTGCAGGTGTGGGTGATTTGGCCCTGAGCTATGTTTTCGGGTGTGAGACTCGCAGACTGAGGAAGCTACACTGATCTTTGTTTATGTGTAAGATAATAAAAGGAGCAGTCAGGCCCTATTCAGGGCTCTCATGGCCCAGAACTGCATTTTTCTCTTATTTCTCTCTCTCTCTCTCTCTCTCTCTCTCTCTCTCTCTCTCTCTCTCTCTCTCTCTCATCTCTTAACCTTTCGCCGTCCCTTCTCCACTCCCACTGCTCAGTCGTGCAGGACACGACAATTGATATATTTTACAGAACAACCTAGGAGGAACAATTGTTTTTAATGCTAAAGTACTTCATGGAAAAGATGTTAACACGTATTGGAAATAAATGATTTGAGAAAGAACTGTATTTAATTACAACAGTACTAGGCACATACATATTAATAGGTATTTGTAGAATGAAAGTCTGGATGAATGAATAAATATATACTCCTAAATTTAACAAAACAATAAGGAAGGTTACTAACATTTATTGAACATTTACTATGTACTAGGCACTCTTTGCATCTCATCATTTAATAGCACAGCCAAATACCATACACAAACAATTAAAGATGAGAAAACTAAGACTGAGAAAGGTTAAGTAACTTATCCAAGCTTAAACAGCTACCATGTTTCCCCCAAAATAAGACTGGGTCTTACATTAATTTTTGCTCCAACAGTCTACATTTATTCATTTATTCATGTACAAAAATCTACATTTATTCAGTCATGTCTGTCTGACGATTTTAACTGGGGCTAATGTTTGGGGTAAGGCTTATATTACAAGCATCCTAAAAAATGCTAGGGTTTATTTTCCAGTTAGGTCTTATTTTGGGGGAAACACGGTATTAAGTGGCAAAGCTGGAATGCAAACCTGGGGTAATTTGATTCCTATTCTCAGACTTTTATTCATCCTCTATTGCCTCAGACAGATGAATATGGAGACTTAAACTTTGAAATCATGACGGCTTCTCACATGGGTAAGAGTCCTCTCTGCTCCAAGTTTTAGGGACTGCTGTTTGCCCGATAGAAGATAGGTAGAATTAGGAACATGCTGCCAATCCTTAAAACCCCACAGAGAACCCTGACTCCATTTTGGTAAAACACAGCAGAGGTACCCCAATGTCCAGAGTGCCTGAGATGGCCCCCAACCTGACCTTTTGCTCACCAAAGTTTCTGACTAAGCTATGAGAAATATTTTCATTTTCAAAGATAAACTTGTTAAGTGACACTTATTTCTAATCGACATAAAACAGAGGGGAGATTTTGACAAGAGGGATCACATTCTTATATCTCATGCCCGGTTTCAGTTTCTATAATTCATCAACCTTTTACTGGAAAGTCGAGAGCAGTGGTGATGAGCAGAGGCACTTTTTTCAACCTAGCCCCCCATAACCTCCACCCTCTTGCCCTGAAGGTTTTCTGTGAACTGCCTGTTTGGGACACTTCAAAACGAATTAATTTCACAGACCTAATGACAACATGAAAGTAGTTTCATTTGCTTTGTGTTTTCTTTTGCCACTTGGAATTGTCATGAGCTGTCAAAGTTAATAGACTTACTTTATAGAAACTGTCACTGTTAGTCAACTTTACTAATTCATAAACTCAGTGATATTCACAGATTTATCACAATGCAAACGGATCACATAGAAACAAGCACTATTAACAGTGAACCTTTCAACTCTGATGAACTTATTTGCATAAGAGTTAAAAATCTATGCAAGCTCAATGGGATGATCGTCCTACCAAACTAACTCTGATGGACATACTCATTTAGAACCAAACTGTGCCTTGTCATTTCCCACCCCTTCATCCCCTGGGTGCTTCCGCATCTCCCTAGTCCGCACACTCCATCTTAGACTTTCCTCTTGATGGTTACAATATTTGGCTCTCCAGTTTCCATGCAAAAACCATAAACAGGCTTTTCTCTGTCCTTACACTCTCTCCTAGTCAGCCTCTGGCTGTGCTAAATAATTATGGCTGCTTTCCTGTTGTTCCTTTTCCTGATTTTTAGGGCAAGGCAACATTAACTCTAGCAGTTTCAGAAAACAGGCTAATACATCCTTTTCCCTGTTCAGACACCACTAAAGTGAATTTTAACAATCCATATCTTCAAACCACATGCCATTGCACCCAAATATTAATTTTAAAATGAGGTATATACATATAACGGAAGATTATTCAACTTGAAAAAGGAAGGAAATTCTGGTACTCACTACAATGTGGATGAATCTTGAAGACATGCTTAGTGAAAATAGCCAGTTACATACTGTATAATTCCACTCATACTCATATGAGATACCTATAGTAATCAAATTCATAGAGACATAAAATGGAATGGTGATTTTCAGGGGTTAGGAGACAGAAGAAATAGGGAGTTAGTGTTCAATGGATAACAGTTTCCATTTGGGAAGATAAACAAGTTCTGGAGATGGGTGGTGGTGATGGCTGCACACCAATGTGAATGTGCTCAGTGCTCCTGGACTGTACACTTAAAATGGTTAACGTGATAAATTTTATGTTCTATATTTTACCACGATGAAAAATAAAACAAAATTTGAAAAAGTGAAGTAAAACTACATCTGGAGATTACTGAAATGATTCACATATTAAAGCTCCTGGTTTTGTCGTGCATAAACTGAAGCCAGAGATTACACTTCTGAATTAAAACACAGCTGATCAATGTGGCAGAGCTAAAGCTAGAATCCCATGACCTTAGCATTATGCCACAGTTACCTCCCATTCTTTTTGGTGAAAGTTGATGTTTTTGATACACAGTCCTTAGAAGATGGAAGATTAGTAATCTCCCCAAATCTTCCAACAAAATATTTGTGGGTTTCCAGTTCTCAGTACTGCATTACATACAGCTGGATAATATTCCCAAACACACTGACATAGTTTGACAGTTGGAATAAGGTGCCTTGACCCAACATACTGACTCAGTGAAAGGGCCAGATGTTATGTGGGAATAAGGACCGGTTATCTGATCCTTTCAGTCCTGTGAATTTGTTGATAAACCAGATGTCCAAAATTGTGCAACTTCTTTTGACGAGGGTTAGGCACAGTAGGCTTATAGACATGATGTGCGAATCCTAGACCTACATTACCCTCTGTGGGACTTCCCTCTGGCCTGTCCTATCTGGGGAGAACCTGCTCTGACATTAGTTCTTATTTGAGACTCCTGTCAATCACACAGAATCCTGGCATGTGACGGCAGTGGTGTTCTACAATTCTTCCTAGTTAATTTTCTTGTTTGAGATACTTCCCTTGTAGTTAAAATCTTGCAGGACAAGAGTCTTTGTGTGACTATAACCCATCAATAATGGAGTCAGGTAAAGTTTCCACATCTAGAAAACAGGCATCATGGGAATTGCTTTATCAGACCATCTAAGTCAAATATCAGTCCTGCAAGATGGGCAGGATTAGTTTCATTTGAAAAACTGAGAGACAGCCATTCAGATTAAAATGGTTTTATCAAATTCCTTAGAAACTACCCATATACCTTTAAGTTCTTCTGCTTCTCATGCATTCTGATCATAGCTGGCCCTTAAATGTTTCTTCAGGATTCCTAACTCCAGGCTGCCATTCAGACTTTTGCCCTGTCTAGACCAGTGCTTCTCAAACATTAATGTAAATGGGAATTACCTGAGTATCTTGTTAAAATGCAGGTTTGGGTTCAGTAGGTCTGGGATGGAGCCTGAGATGCTGCATTTCTAACATTTTTTCAGATGCTGCCAAAGCACCTGATCCCCAGACCGTGATTTGAGATTCACTACATGTGGCTGAACTGAGAAGAGCTACAACTATAAAACACATATTTTGAAGACTTAGTTTAAAGAGTAATATATCACATAATTTTATATTTATTACATGTTAAAATAATATTTTGAATATATTGGGTTAAATGCAATGTATTACAAAATTGGTTTAACTTCCTTCTTTTTTTAGCTTCATAAATTGACTATTAGAAAATTTAAATTTGCAATATGCAGCTCACATTGTATTCCCATTGGACAGCACTGCTTTAGAGAATCCCCCTGACTCTTCCCCACCCATTCACACATAAATTAAACTTCCAGAGCTAGCTTGCTACCTACTCTTCTCTAGTGTTTTCCTTGTGTTCTCACTTCAGATGACCTCTCCCTCTCTTCCAACTCTGTGGCCCATTTATCATTTAGCACATATTGTCTTGTGTTGATAAAGGGCCAGTACCTAGATCTTGCTGACTAGGCAGTGAGTTCTTGAAAGTCTGAACTCATATATCATCCTTCATTCTATAAGATCCTATCTTATTGCTCTTAGTATCAACAACCCCTAGGAAATACCAACCCACTGACAGATTTTTTAATCATGGCCATCGAATAACTGATGAACCTGAAAAGACTGCTATGACTTTGTATGCCTTAAAGTGCTTAGCACAATGCATTTAAAAAGGAGGGCTTAGAGTAGGGTGGGGATTTGTCCCAGCCAACCTCAATGCCTGGCTCACAGTGCTCTAGGGCTGCTTGACCTGATGTCCTCTCTGCTAAGGGAATTTTCAATAACTGTAATATAAACCTAATCAAAACATAATTAGGAAGACAAACTACTGTAAAAGCCATCATATAATGCCTTCCAACAAGAGATTTGGGGGTTATCTGCACCACTAGTTTCCTCCTTTAGGATAATTAAAAGTTGATTGAAAGAGAATTACTTAAAAAGAAAGGTGACTGCATCTCTTTCAGTACCATTGTCATGACTGAAATGAGGAACTTAAGGCCCTTGGCTAGCAATAACTGACACACTCCAAATGTGAAGTAAACGGGATTCAAGAAGTATTTATTCATCTTCAGTTTGTGGTTCAAGGATCACTACCTCCTAATGATAAATGTACCTCCTTCTGGCAAATCATTCATTCTTTTATTCATTCATTCTTCACTCACTTCATCATTTACTCACTCACCCTCTCATAGGCTCAACTTCTTCAACAAGCAATTGATTGAGCACCCACAGTAAACTAGGTGCTGGTGATCCCAGGATTCAAAAGGCAGTACAATGCAAGAGACAAACACATATAATCTATTAAGTAAAAGGGAGTTTCCAGATCCTTCTCTTTCCCTAATTTTCTGAACAAAATCTGGTACACCAGTGTTATTATGTGGTTGGAAAAAAATAATTTTAAGTCCTCAATCATTCATACACCAGTCTGTATGTATTTGGAAAAAAATATAAAGTCCGTCAAGGATTTTGAAAGGGCATTTAAATATATCTAGTCCTGAAGATGCTTTGAGGGCTTAAGATTACTTTCTTTCCCAAATGTTATTTAAAAAGCAAAGGTTTGGGCTGGCCTGGTGGCTCAGTTGGTTAGAGCTTGAGCTCTGAACAACAGGGTCATTGGTTTGATTCCCACATGGGCCAGTGAGCTGCGCCAGAACTGAGCTGCCAACAGGTGGCAGGATGGCTCAGCTGGTGAGAGTATGTGCTCCTAACAACAAAGTTGCCAGTTCTACACTTGCATGGGATGGTGGGCTGGGCCCCCTGCAACTAGATTGAAAGCAGCGATGGGACTTGGAGCTGAGTTGCTCCCTCTTCAACCAAGATTGAAGGACAACTTGACTTGGACCTGATAGGTCCTGTAAAAACACAGTGTTCCCTTCTTCAATTCCCCAACAAAATCTTTAAAAAAAACAAAACAAAAAAAAAACGAAAAACACAAAGGTTCTTGGCACTTGTATAACACAGCAGTATCATAGAAAATAGTCCCTTAAAATTTAACAGGTATGATATTTGTAGTCTTAGAAAGTTTGGAACTTTGTGTTCTTTTCATTTTTGAGACAATACTGGTTCCTGTCAGTTGCATCGTCCTTCAGAGCTTTCCTTCACATTCTCATTTCCCCTGCTCTAGAACTGCAGCGTTTGACTGCAAGTCAAGGGCAGATGTATTAGTAAGAATGCGTGTCTCAGGGCACTCTGGCCTGTCATTCCCATGCATTGCTTGTCCTTGACTTCCTCCTGGGAATGTCCAGCTAATAGTCAGTGTCTGGAGTAACACTGTAGACTTTTTATTAAAAAAACTCTCTTCAAACTTTATTATATTTGTAATGTTAAAAAAAGGATGAAATGCCAGTTTGGAAACTAATTTTCAATAAAAATGTTTGTTACATGTATTATTAGTGGATTTTGAGGGTATCATATATCCTCTACTAGAATATAAGTTTTTGGGGTCAGAGGTCTGTTTCTGAACTGGAGTCCCCACAGTGTGCTTAAAATTTTTTTCTAAATTGAAATGGTGTCTACAACATAAGGTAGGCATGATGGAAGGGAGAGGCAGTTGTATTTCTAAGTCTCATTTCACCACTTCATCAGAACAAATTTAACAGTCTTTCTGAGAAAAAGAAAATCTGAAGATCTCTTTGATATACCATTGTAATCATCCTCTGTGAGAAAAATGAGTCCGTTCGTGTTTTAGGAGCCACATATGGCTGTGTGTATGAAGAGCTCCTTGTGGCCAGGCTCCATATATGACAGTCATTAATCTAGTGATGACATCTGAACAGGAAAAAATTCATTTCATGCCCTGAGATAGATGGAGGAAAAAAAACACCATAAAAATCTATTATTTGGATAACTTTAAGCTCTGACCTACTTAAGAAATCTAATGCAATAGTGATGCTCACTCATTCATTAAAAATTTTTAGTATGCATTTTATGTTGTGTATTTTATGTGCATATTATGCATTAGGCTTGTATGTCCATATTACTAATATTAGTAATTAAAGATCTTTCAGCAGCTAGCTTTTTAGCAACATGATTTTGAATCATAGAAAGACAACATCTGGCATAAAATTTGTCATCCCTGCGAATGTTTTCTTTTTTTCCTCCTCAAAAACTTAATCAGAATTAGTTCACTTCATATTAGTTTAAAAGCAGCAATGCCAAATGGTTTGATACTTTTCATTAGCTTTGAGACCAGTTGATAGATTTAAAAATTCAGCTTTAAAAATGAATTTTTAGCTATCGTGCATATGGATCAAATCTCATTTGGTTTTCAAGACATGAAAATCATGTTTTAAGTTTGCATCAGTTTTTGAGCCACTGCATGTATTATATCATACATTTAATTCATTTATTTTTGCCATAATTTAACCCCCAAAACCCAAAAGGCTATTTTAGAGCTGAGAGCTGGAGGGACTGGGGATCATAAGACGATTAGAGAGAGACACTGTATTGCTCAGGAGATTAGACACTGTATTGCTCAGGAGGTTGGCACTGGAATAGAATTCTAGGGCTTTGTGCCCTAGCCTAGGATAAGTTGTTTACAGGAAAATGGAAGGTCCCAGACGTCAAAGGCACAGTCGTGAGCTCTGAGGATCCAACATGTTGGAGCTAGAATGTCTTTTGAGGTAAAAAAAAACATTTTATAAGGAGAGCAACAAAGATTTAAATCCTTGTTTAAGATCATAGGACTTGTCAATAGCTAGCACTTGATTCCTTCCCACGTCAGTGTTCTGGTACCAGAATGCACTGAGAGCTTGAGAAACTTAATGCATTGAAGTCATTTTATTTGGTGAGGAAGTTGTCTATGTAATTCAACAAATGTTTATTGAGTACTTTCTATGGAGTAAGACTAATGCAACCTTAAAGCCCCTGCCCTTTCAAAAAGTTCTGCCCATGTATAAGCTTGAGTAGATCAGAAAAAGTAAGAGGATTAGATTTGGGATGTTGTAGCCTAAAACATCATGGGAGGAGGGTGGAAAGCCAGTGGATGTGGGAATGGTGATGGGCAGCTGATAGAAGGATGGGAAGGGTTCCTGAGAAGCTCAGCGTTGCAAGGGGCCAACACACCAGGGCTGAGTATCTGATATGTGTGTCTCTATCAATTCTAGCAATGACTTTCATCCCATTATGGAGTGGAAAGCCTTTACCTTCATTAAACTTTCAGGACCTAACCTGAGCTTTTCCATTCAGTCTGCACCCACAACCTGAACACTCTCTCCTCTGGTATAATTAGACCCACATGACATCCATCTGTGGATTCAACCCCATGCCAATCTTGCCTAAGTCAGGGAATATTTAAGAAGCCATTCTCAATTCTGAGG
The DNA here is from genome assembly GCA_033961575.1 of Aselliscus stoliczkanus. Classification (NCBI taxonomy): domain Eukaryota; kingdom Metazoa; phylum Chordata; class Mammalia; order Chiroptera; family Hipposideridae; genus Aselliscus; species Aselliscus stoliczkanus. The sequence goes on along the minus strand of CM066727.1, from coordinate 98,476,025 downwards.
AGTCACAGCATAAGTTACAACATTCTCTGAACTGAAGCCCCAAATATCAATAATAATCTTGTTCCTGAAACCAACTTTTCCTAAACTGTCCACTCTTTCCACATGTGTCTCAGTCTCTGGTTGAATTTCTACATCCAGATTCACCTGCCCAAGACATCTGATCTCTCTAGAGATGGGATCAGTCTCCATCTCCCTTATGCGGCACTGACAGAATCCCCAGATAAGCTGCCTGTGTTTTTCGAGAAGCATGTGCTTCTGATTCCTGTAGTGCCTCTTCGTCAAGACACCCACCATGTTCTGAGCTTTGCAGGAAACCATGCATGGGCTTTAGATTCAGCAAGACTCACCTACCAAGTACCTCTAGAGGTCTAGTTTGAAGTAATGGCTCTGCCAAGGCTCTGACTACCATAATTAACCATTTCATTTCTGGTGGCATCACAAGATCCCACAAAAACTAAAATAACCTCTACAGTATGATTGCAAAAATATTAAAATTTAGAGTTGTTTTTTTTTTCACCACCTTACTAAAAGATTAGGATTACTTTTTAAATTATTTATTTTTAAAATTGTGGCAAGATATAAATAACAAAATTTGCCATTTTAACCATTCTTAACTGTACAGTTCAGAACATTCTTATTGTGCAACCATCACTGTCATCCATCTCCAGAATTTGTTAATCATCCCAAACTGAAACTCCATACCTTTTAACACTAACTCCCCATTCTTCCCTCCCCAAAGCCACTGTCAACCACCATTCTCTCTCTGTCCCTATGAATTTGACTCCTCTATGGACCTCATATAAGTGGAGTCATACACTACTTGTCTTTTTTTTGACTGGCTTAGTTTACTTAACATAATGTCTTCAAGGTTTACTCATGTTGTAGCATATACCACAATTTTTTCCTTATTAAAGGTGAGTAATACTTCATTGTTTGTCTATACCACATTTTTTTTTATCCATTCATCTATCAATAATCACTTGGTTTGCTTCTACCTTGGCTAATTTGAACATGGGTGTACACTGTTTAATTTTTTAAGAAACCTCAATACTGTTTTAGAATTTTTTAAAATTTGATATTGAACGATAACATCTTGCCACCCTCTCCTCTTCATATATATGTACTTAAGAGATAACAATAAAATGAATTTGAATGCATACATACTGTAAGAGATTGTTACTTCATAATCTATGATAGAGAGTTAAGTATGTTGAAGTTTGGGCAAATAAAAATGCATGAGAGTAAAAAAATAGCAAACCTGTGACCAGTAAGACCCGACTATGTGGATCATTTAAAGAACCTGTCAGCTGTGGCAATCCATTAAATGACTTTCACATTCTCTCCCTGGAATAATATAATGTTCTAGATAAAGATACGATGAGTTGAAAATAAAATGGATCACTAGATTTAAATGAGTTTTTAAAAGAGGAATTTAAAAATGTAATGAGAGCAGAGTTTGAAATCCTGTAAGGTTATAAAGGAAAGTGTTAATATCATTAAGGGTAAAAAGTTATCCTTAATTTCATTTATGCCTAAGTTTTCCTAAAAATAGTGAAAATCTTCCATCTGAGATAAATGAGATGTGCATTCATAGATGAAATCTACTTTAAGCAAATGACTTAATATGTACTCTAAAAAATAGATTCACTCAGGGGAACTAAATACCAAGTTACAGTTTATTGCAGAATAACAAACCGGCAATCTGGAAAAGTTTTGTTGTATCAGCATGGCATAGATGTTAGTAATTATGAATTGGACAGATTTTAAATCCCAATGATTCAATCATGCTCTAAAATACTCTCCTACAAAGTGTTGCAAGACTGCTCTGCTAAAACAAAGTAACCAACAGCTTCTCACTGGATTTCCACAAATTGTGCTGAAATTTACCATTAGAACAGCTAATCCTTTATTCACATCCTGTTCACTATTTAAATCGTATTTCTCTCTGGGATTTCTAGCTTGAGTTTGAATCAATCAGATGTTCTAGACACTTAGTCCAGCAACTGACTAAAGTCCAAAGACTATCAGCAAATCATTATAAAATGTGTGAATTGATAGTTTGTTCTAAGCTGTGATGGCCACTGATGTCATTAAGGATTGATTGTGCATAGAAACAGCATGTATTCAGAATAGAAAACTGAAAAGTTATAGTATTTATTTCAATTGTCTTGTTTCAAAGGCTAATTGTTAGTGTTTTCATCATTCCTATTAGGTCAAAGAGCCCCAAGTAAAATGGTTAAGTCATCAAATGATATTTATATTTACATCCTTTTGAAAAATACCTTCTTCTACTAGACTTCATTACATCATGGTTTAGGTCATGAACTCAACCCATACTGCTGACCACCACACTAATGTGTGCCGACATTCTTGGTTAAGGGAATTATCAAGACTCTTCTCATTTAGTCATATAACCTTCATTCTACTGTGGTGGGTAGAACATTAGGAATTGGTGAAATACTGATAAATAAGGTTTGATCCCTGCCCTCAAAATGCCCAAAATCCAGTCAGGCAGAAGTTGGAAGAATATTAATAGCTATTAGTTGGTAGGTTTGAACTATGACATATCTTACTGAAGGAAGGATAAATGAGTGTCTGAATAATGGTATTTATTTTACAACTTTTTTTTTCAACAACCTGCCTATTAGTTCTGCCATCTTTGCCACCAAACCCGAGCCTCTAGAACACTCCTGACGTGGCCTCATAAGCTTTTCTAACCTGCCTGACATCAGTGTCCTTTTTTGTTAAGCCAAAACTCTCACTGTTCCTTGACTTTAACTCCCAGAGAGTTTAACTACTCTATAACCCACACACACAGCCCCCTTTGAACTTAGTCCTCCCTAGAACTGTCACCAGTAAGAGAAAAACCTGGTTTGATGGGTAGGAAGTTTCCCCAGGAATATTCAGTTTGAGGATAGAGACAAAAGGGTAAAGGATAGAGGACCATATTGTGAGTCAAACTCTATCCTCGAGTGTCTCTGAAGAAAAATCTCACGGTTGTACCCATAGTCTGTAACTCAAATGAATTATTTTAGTCCTTAGTGTCTCATTCATTCATCAATCCCACTAATACTGTATTATAATGAAGAGTTTATGCATCTATCATGCCTATTTGGGTCAAGGCCCTCAAGTGTAGAAATAATGGTGTGGGAGATGTTTTAGCTTTTAGTGTGTTAGTGATATGGGAGAAAAAGTTTTAGCTTTTTCATAATTTCCATCCCCTGCCTCTTTTTTGATATGAACATACCAATATTTTTCTCAGTCTTATGCAAAGAATGAGTAAAGACGTCTTCAGAAACCTTTGCTATTTTTTAATTGAAGAGTAACATATAATCTAAGCAAAAACAAAACAAAACAACTACAACAAGTTCATCTGAAATGTAAGCACAGGTACTTGACAAATCTCTTCACTTCAAATTGTTATCCTTACACTTTCAGATAGAAATTCTGGAGATGCCACCAGACAGAAGCTGGGTCATTTTCATCTTCAGATTGCTAATTTGTAAATTCATGCCAAGGAAGCAGTTGGCTCTCCTTAGATGTTTCCTGAATGGTTCATGATCATAAGAAATCGTCATCTCCAGAGCTTTCTTTCCTTTACAACCAACTAAGGAAATATTCACAATTTGCCATCATGTAAGAAAGTTTATGGGAATGATAGCTACAAGGAGGGAATTTCAATTGTGGGAACTTCAATTAAAAAAAAAAATCATCCAGTGGTTTCTCTTTCAACTCCCCTTGAGAAATAACCCCATCCTTATCATACTGTGCTTGGTTTTATTTCAAGCACCCTGACCTAAACTTGCTATATTTTTGCCCTAATTAATTTATTTGAAAAGCTGCAATCAAGGAAACATTGCATGCCAGCCTTAAAACTTTTCACTTGTTTCGTGAACTCCCGCCACACTGATTACAGTCCTAACACTGGAACTTTTCTTTAAGGAGCCCAGAGACTTCCAAAGAAGAAAATTTCCAACACTTTTCTTTAGCCTAAAATCAAATGGAAGTTTGAGGATTTCAGCAACACCCTTAAAAAAAAAAAAGTCTCCTACCCCCCTTTTTTTTATTGAGTCTTTTCCATTTTCATAGTTACTTAATTACATTGTTCATTAATTTCCTTATTAATAAATAAAAACTTCATTCCTAGAAGCTTAGGTGAGGTTAATTGGCTCTATCCTCTTCATTAACCTTTTGGAAGACACCATGGACAAATAATCCTAAATTTCTGTGCCTTACTAACCACAATCATTTTCCACAGAAGACCGTTTTATAAAACAATGTTGATCAAAAGCAACAGAATTTAAAGAAGCAGTGCACAGTGATTACTGAATTAGCAATGAGAGAGTGTGAGAGATAGATAGATGATAGATAGATAGATAGATAGATAGATAGATAGATAGATAGATAGATGAGACTTTTTATTTTAACAGATTGCCAACTAATAAATGTGGCAGGTGTAGATACAACTTTAAAATATCACCATTTTGCAGCTCTCAATATATGACCCAGCAAGGTTAGGATCAATAATGGATGCTAAAACCATTGGCTGAAAGGTTGTTATGAAACTGGATATTCACATGATTTCAAAGTTTCACAATGCAGATTACTTAAAAATTACAAATGGAAAATGTACCTTTATGATGAAGAGATCTGGTAATCACCATCTTAAATAGGTGATCAAACAGCCTCACCAGTAAGGCTTTATTTGCTATCTTACATGATACAATAGTAGACACTATCACCTATGCAGGGTTTTTTTTGTTGTTTTTACTAAAAGTGCTTAGCTTGTATCAAATTATGAAAAAACAATATTTAAATTGAGTGTGGTAAAACCTAGAAGACACTGATCTGGAGTAAAAAAAGTAAATGTCATAAAAAACAAAATAAGGAGAGAATTACTCCAGATAAAAGTGATCAAACTGACCAAAAAAAAAAAAGTAAAGAAATATCAAAATATTATAAGTTAATAGTGTAATAAAAATTATAAATCAGCCTTTAAAAAAAAACACACCTGGATTTTCCTGGCTCTGCCATTTAATAGGCATGTGACCTTAGATGGGTCACTTAACCTTTGAGTACATTTTTCTAATCTATAAAGTAGAGGGCTGATGCGCATAAAAAAAAGAAAGGACAAAGACACCAAGTGTATCTCAAAACTTGTGTTTGAATGTCTTCCTCTATGTACCATTGCATGAAAGGAGAAAATGCTCCTATCACTCTCTTCTCATTCCTTACCTTTCTCAAGTAAACTTGGATCAAAGAAGGGAAATGTTACTTTTACCTTTCATCTTTCAATAAAATGGGAATTCCAGTACTCTTATCTTTTGGTGGATGATTACCATGTGTGGCACAGGAGATAGGAGAAGATTTAAAGTGGAGAAACTAGAAAATTGTCACCATTACGATCATTTCTATTATTGATTGCATCACAATAGGGAATAAAGACTAACTCAAATATTTTTTTCCCATGTTTCCAATAACTTTTCCCCCTCTTCTGTGAGCAGCAGACCTTGATTTTTGTTGTTAGGAAACCTGGAAGGCTCTTTTAGTGCTCCTGGAAACCATGTTTAATACTGTCATTTTGGCTGATTTTTTTTTATTGTCTGTTTGGTTTGATGCCAATTCAAAGAAGGTTCTCTTCAATCTCTTGCAAGGTAAACCAGTAGTGCAGAGTGTGCCAGCCTCAGGAGCTTTGTGAAGTGCCTCATGGACTCCCTGGGGTGGAAGTGGGGCAGGGCAGGGGGTCAGTATGCCTCCCTCTGTGTAAATGTTAGGCTCTTTTGAAGAAAATATTTCACTGGGGGTGGTGGTGGTGGTGGTGGTGGTTGGGATTAAAAAAGAATTGAAAAGCCTTGATCTAATCTACCAAAAAAAGAAAATTGAATCTGAGAAGTGATTTGCCCAAGATTTCATAGCTCGTAAACATCAAGTCTGTGGAGTAAGCTGGTTCTTCTGATTCTAAATCTTTCTACATTAATCTTTCTACATTATTCCACACTTCCTGATGCTATCATTGAACCAAGAACAAAACTACACATATAGTAGCACTGTTTAAAGATAATATGAGAATATCATGAAGAATATTCTGCGCTAATAGATTAGAGAAGTTTGACAAATGGATGATTTCCTAGAACATAGCTAAGTAAGCTGAAACATCCAAACATATACTTGAGTATTTTACAAAAGGATTGGTCTGATGAATTGAGAAGCTCTGTCTTAGAAAACTATATTTTCATAAAACTGACTCAAGCACAAATAGAAAATCTAAACAGACTTACAGCCATTTAAGAAAACGAATCCATGGATCAAAATCTAACCCTTCCCCCCAAAAAAAGCTTTCCATTCCAAAATGGATTATATGCAAATTCTACCAACTCTCCACTGAGTGGATTGTATTTATTTTGTATAAACTCTATCAGAGATTGGAATAATAGGAAAAGTAAGAATTCATAATATAAGGCCAGTATAATCTCATACCTAAATTAGACAATGACAGTACATGAAAAGAAAATTATAGGCCAATGTGACTCATGACTGTAGATACAAAAATTCTAAATAAAATATTAGAAAATCAAGTTCTGTATATATTTGCGATGACATATAAGATTTAAATTTAGATATTCTGTTAATATGTCATTAATAGATTAAAGAAGAAATGTCAGATAATCACTTTAATAGATGAAGAAAAATTGAAGAAAAACAAACACAAATTCATGAAAAGAGAAAATATTACTGGCTCCTTAGATAAAGAAGGAACATTCTTGAAAGGTATCTTTAAGTCTGTTGTAAATGTCAAAATCACACAAAAGGATGCTCTTTAAAATTAAGAATGAAAAATTTTGCCAGCTATCATTGTTTCTCTTTTGATTGTATAGATTGGATGTGGGGGAGGGAAATTATACTGATTAGAAAGGCAGAACAAAACTCTTTTTATCGAAATTGTGTGCATAGAAAATCCTAGAACTTATGCAAATTATTAAAAAAAATAAAGAATTTTGGATTTTATCAAGATACTGTACTATATAATAAAATATTATTTGCATTAGTATAAGCACCAAATGATCAGACAGTATACTTTTAAAAATATATAACAGTAACAAAATTGATAAGCTTTCCAGAAATCTAATAAAAATGTGCAATATTTCTAAAGAAGTCATTTATAAAAGTTTATCGAGAGACATAAAAGAAGACCTTATTAATGGAGACAGACATTGGTTTTGTGTATGGAAACACTCACTATTGTAAACATGTCAGTTCTCCCCAAATTAATTTATGTATTCAATATAATTGCAATCATATTCTCACCAGGATTTTTTGAAGATCTGGACAAGCTAATTCTGAAATCTATGGAAGAGTAAAAGGCCAACAAAAGTCAAAGGAATCTAGAAGAAAGAAGAGGAGGAGGAAGAAGAAGAGGAAGAAAATAATTTATTTGTAATAACTTTTAATAAAACTGTTGTAATTATAAAGAGTAGTACTTCAGAGAAAGAAAAATTGATCAGTGAGAGTATCTAGAAATAGACACACAAATATGAGGAAACTTGGACTGTACAAGTGATATTATAAATCAGTTTCAGTATACTATTCAAGAAATAGTGCAGGGCAATTGAGTATCTGTATGGAAAGAGGTAAAAATAAGCCCTTATTTCATGATGCACAAGTTCATATTCCCAGATGGCCTAAAGACCAAAATTCAAAAAAAGCAATCTTAAAGTATGGAGAATCTTTAGAATTTGGTACTAAAGAAGAAACTATTTTTAAATAATTACAAAATACTAATAAAACAGAAAAAGATGAATAAATTTAACTACATTAAGAAGTAAATTTTAACTACATTAAAAATTATAATATGCCATAAAGTGAAAAAGAAAGTCATAGACTGAGAAAAGCTATAGTAACCACATATAAATCCCAAATTAATAAAGAATCCATACAGTAACACAGTAGAAATGTAGGCAAATCCTATGAACAGGCACTCTGAAAAGCAAGGAGTAAAGACAGACGATAGCGTGTGAAAATAGGCTCAACTTCCCTGGTTATCAGCTAATTGAAAAGTAAAACAGTGAGGTACCATTTGAAACCATCGGGTCAATAAAACATAATCTGTTGACATCAAGTTTTGGTGAAAATGTTAGGCATTGCTGGTAGGCTTATAAATTAACATAGGCTTCTTGGAGAATATTTACCAATATTTGGTACAGTTGAAACTGAACTATGGCCCAGCAATTGTACATCTTACTGAGTGTCTACCTTAATCAACACTAGACATGATGTTAGGAAAAATGTGCCAGCATGTTTATCTTAGTCTTTGTAATATAAAAAAAGTAGGGAAAAATAAATGCCTTTGAGCATTCTTCCTTTTTTTTTTTTTTGAGGGCAGTGTCACTGGCCCTCATATGTGGGACTCAACCGGGGCCGCACTCGGCCGGCCCAATAAATGCCTTTGAATAGGAGACTGGATTTAAAAATATACATAAATATTTTTTATTTAAAGAAATACTAAACAATCTTAAGGCTAGATTTACCAATATTCATGTTGATAAATTTCAAAAACAGTAGGATGAGTGTAAAAAAATGTAAAAAGATACGTAAAACATATTATTTATTTAAATTTAAAAAGCACGTGGTTAAGTGCTGGCTTGGGAAGCCAGCAGCCCTGGTTCAGTCCCACATATGAGGGCCAGTGACACTGCCCTCATAAAAAAAAAAAAAAAGCACATAAGGTCCGGCCAAGTGGCGCATTGGTTAGGAGCTGGCTTGGGACACCAGCTCTGAGCAGCAGGGCCCTGTTCGGATTGCAGGTATGAGGGCCAGTGACACTGCCCTCTACAGCTAAGATGGTGAACAACAGCTCCACCTGGAACTGGGCTGCTGTGAGTCCCCAGGGTGGCATAGCTGCAGCCCCTGCTGCAGTGGGCTGCCATAGGCTACAGTGAGTGGCCGGCAGCAAGCATGAATGGCCAAGAGCTGCCTTGAGCAGTCGTTCAGAGGCCGGCGACCGATCTGGATCTGTCTCACCCGGGAAGAGAGCAATGACGATACCAACATGGGCCAGTGAAGTAACATCCTTCACAACTAGACTGAAGGAAAAAAGGACAGCAACTTGTCTAACCCCTTCCCTGATTCTCCAATAAAATCTTTAAAAAAAATAAAAAAAAATAAAAAAATTAAAAAGCACACAAGATCATTTCTAAATATATATTTTATGAATAAAAACATGTGTTAAAAATCCTAAAAACCACATGGAATGATCCATGCCGATGCCAGGAGGTGCCCTCTGTGGAAGTGGGGGATGAATGGAGGGGCTTTACTGTATCTTAAAGTTTTATGTCTTTAAAAATAAAAAAATAAAAAACAGATCTGTTTCCAATAATAGTAATACCTAAATATCTTGGTGATGGGCTCACTAGTGTCATATTATTTGTTGTACTGTGCATTGTTTCATTTTTGTTTTGTTTTTTTTGTTTTTGAGGGCAATGTCACTGGCCCTCGTATGTGGGACCCGAACCAGGGCTGCTGGCGTCCCGAGCCAGCGCTTAACCACCGTGCCACTTGTCCGGCTCTGTTTCATTTTAAAAAGAAAAATTACTCATTTGTTTTTGCTTTTTAAAGAAGAGACAGCAAGCAACAAATTATTCACCCGGGGAGACACAACACTGCACTAGGGTCAGTTCTCAAAGCCTTGAGGCCCTGCTGAGCCTGTGCTGAGCTCCTGGTTTCCACCAGGACCTGGCCATGCCTGGGCACTGGCTGATAATGGGCAGGAAGCCATTCTGCCTTTGACTTCCAACAGTGATGTTCCAGAGGACAGCCTGAGACTCCAGCCTGGGACTTGAGGAGTCATTCTAAAAGCCACCCCCTGGGGTACTCATTTCAGCTTTGGTGGCCTGAAAAACCCAGGGGTTTTGTTTGTTTGATTTTTTGTTTTATATTTGTTTCTGTTCCTCTGCCAGTCGGGCTCCATCCTACTCTTCTCTCCAGGGCATTGGGAGACCTGATACTAATGTGAATGAAAGGACACAGTGGTGGCAAAAAGATGTGTGGCCAGATATTAAGACACAGAGGAAGCTGTAGGAGAACGAGCCTTCTGTTTCAGGGCCCCCCCCATTGACCTTTTGTGGGTGAGCCTTTGGTGAACCAGCAATGCTCAGAGAGATGGCTTTGTAACCTGGGGGAAGAAGCTGCACTGACACGGCTTTCCTGACTTAATTTAGGCATCCACTTTCCACTGCATAATCTTCCTATTGTCCACGCTGATTCCTGTTTGCTTTGGCAGGACTAACTGCTGGCAGGCTTCCTCAGGACTCAGTTCGCCATGCTGCACCGTGCAGGCACGACTGAAAAAACAGCAGGCATTCCCTCACTCCACAAAACACGAGCCAAGTGCCACACAATCTGTGAACCTTGTTTCTGATTACCAGGAAAACTTAAAGAAATCCCAGTGAAGCAAAAATGTCAAAATTCTTTCCAACCTTTGAACAAAAACGGCATTTTTCGGGCCTCAGATTTATGGAAGTCAGTTCTCCAACTCCCAGCCAGACTTTCAGACCTCCTATTCTTTGCACTATGTTATTTAAATACACCATTAGCACTCTTAGTTGCTCTAACAGCAGCTCCATATTGTGCAAGACAGCCATGGTCTGAAGACCTTGTTGAATCTGAAAGGCAGAAGTTCCGTTTCTGGCACATGAACTTGAATTAGGACTACGGTAACTGTGCCAATGAAGTCTACATTTTGACAGCTAGACAAGCAGGTCATTTATTTGGAAAGACTTTGAATACCTTCCTAGAGTAAAATGCAGTCCTTTATACCCAGCAGGCTTGGAATCAAAACTCCTTAACTGACTTGATCAGTGTTCTGAACTTTAGGATATAGGAAAGAATTTCTGATACCTTGGAAATGGAGGAAGAGTGGAAAATCTGGGCTTGGAGAGACGACTGCCTTCTAGGGGTTTCTGCCGTGGCATTTCCTAGCTCATGTTTTGAATGAGGGTTTATACTGTTTGTTGAATATATGATCTTCCTGTGAAAGAACCCCAAGTCTGGGAAGAAAACACACAAAAAAGTAAAGAGTGGGGAGACATGGAATACATTTATGTGAGCAAATATCACTTTTAGATATAATCAAGCACTAGGAAGAAAACAAAATAGAGCAATATAATGGAAGGCAAAGGAGGCAGGGCAGTCTGAGGAGGTGATGTTTGAAATGTGGTCTGAAAGACAAGAAGGACACAGTTCCTCGTAGACGGGTGAGGTGTGCGTTTTAAACAGCAGGATCTGCGGGCGCCAAGCTCACGAGCCTGGATTCACTCAGTGTGTTGGATGGTCAGACAAGGCCCCTATGGCTGGGGGGTACTGAGTGAATGGGGAAGGGTGGCAAGTGGGGCTCTCCTTTGGCAGGGACAGATCAATAGGGCCTTGTGTTGTGGGCAATGAATGGGATTTCATGCCAAGTATTTTTAGAAGCTGTCAGAGGAGTGAAATGGTGTGGTTTGCATTGTTACAGGGCTTACCCAGGCTGTTGGAAATTTGACTGGATGATGTACTTTAAAGCGACAAGAGTGGAAGGAGAGAGGCCAGTTAGGCAAGAGAGGATGCTGACTCAGAGTAGGTCTTGACTGGGTTAGAGTGGGAGATTTCGGAGGTAGAGTCAGTGGAATTTACCAGTGAATCTGAGTGGGATGTTCTAGAACACGAGTAATGCACAGGAACCCCTATGTTGTTGTTTTTTATTGTGTGTTTCTGGTATTATTCCAATATCTAATTAGTGATTTTTTTTCTTGATTATATTTGCAAAATATTTATCTTTTGACCTGAAGATTCAGTTCTTGAAGTTGTTTTGCAATTCTGTGAGTTTTAACTGTTTTGTCTTGAGCAATTTGGTGAGTGGCAGTGCCATCTTACAGAGATGGGGAGCACCTGGGGTGGGAGTTAATTGGTCCTATGGCATGCATTGGGGAAGCAATAGTTCTACTTTGGCTCCTAAGTAGTAGAGATTCTAGAAGAGATGCTGAGCAGCAAGCTGGATGCTAGTACTCAGTAAAATTGGGCTGGAGATATGGTTTTAAATTTAAAAGATCAATAAATAGTATCTTTGAACATTTATTATGTGCTTGGCACCACTAGAAGAAAAACACCTTCCATTGTCAAAAGTGCTTCTGCACTGAGAACTGGCTCTCCAAATAGTACAGAGATAAGGCAAAGTGGGACTTCTTTACCTCTGGGCAGGATATTGAGATGCAACACCTACCATTTCTGAGAAGAGACTTCCCAGGATAACTGTCTGGCACCTGCAGAGCACCAGATCTTTGGCACAAATCTGTCTTTCAACAACAATTAAGCTTCTGTGAAGCATGATGCCATGTAAATCCACGGTGTTAGAAATAGCATCTTGACATCTAGGTACCGTTCCAATAGCATCATACTGCACTCAAACAAAGGGGCCTTTCAGTGTGGTTTGTGTTTGACCTCAGATGGAAATAGCTATGTGGCAAAATCAGTTTCTCATGAGTTGTAAGTATATTCAGACCAATTAATACTTACTGTGTATCTATAGTATCTCCAAGTGTTTCATTTCTTTGAAACAACTCTGGATACTGCCAGTCCTTAATTGAATTAGCTTACTGTTAACAATGTAGTACTATCATTGTTTGTATTATTTATGTTCTGTTGCATTATTTACCATTTGCTAACTCTGCAGAGACAGCTGTGCCAAGCATATTAAAGAGACATTTGTTGGGTGGGCCAAGTGGTGCATTGGTTAAGAGTTGGCTTGGGACACCAGCTCTGAGCAGCAGGGCCTGGGTTTGGATCCCACATATGAGGGCCAGTGACACTGCCCTCTACAGCTAAGAAGGTGAACAACAGCTCCACCTGGAGCTGGGCTGCTGTGAGTCACTGGTGACAGCGTACACTACAGTGGGACAGGCCGGCAGCTGGCGTGCATTTTTATGAGCTGCCGTAAGCCGCTGTGAGCAGCCATCCAATGGCCGGCGAGTGATCTGCCTCACCTGGGAAGAGCGCAATGATGATACCAACATGGGCCAGTGAAGTGACGTCCTCCACAACTAGACTGAAGAACAAAAGGACAGCAACTTGTCTGTTCCCCTTCCCCAATTCCCCAATGCTGTTCCCCTCCCTCAATTCCCCAATAAAAAAATCTTTAAAAAAAAAGAGACATTTATTGCCAGAGTTAAATTTGCTTAAAAATGAAAAAGGCAAAAAGGAAGAAGAAAGCGGGGGAGAGAGGGAGAGAGTGAGGGAGAAGGAAGGAAGGAAAGAAGGAAGGAAGGAAGGAAGGAAGGAAGGAAGGATTTCTAAGGTGTGATCTATGGGGACAGGTAGTATGCTGGTGGTTTTAGTAGTCAACAAAAAAAGAATGTAAGACAATAAAAACTTTCTGCTCTTTCTTCCACATATTTATCATTCTTTGGATGCCAGTCTCAAAAATCTGGACTTGGGAAGTTTTGAGAATTGTTTATCTAACTATGTATCCATCCATCCATCCATCCATCCATCCATCCATCCATCCATCCATCCAACCAACCATCCATCCACTGAACAGGGAATATTGTCAGTGATGGTGGGGCAGGGCATAGGAAAAGTCTATGATATGCCAGCCAAGAACTGTCCTTGGCATTTGTGTATTTGTTCATTCTTTTGGCAAATATTTTTATTGTATCTACCATGAGCCAAACACTCTTTGAGGCACTGAAGATACACTAATGAAGGAGAGAGATAAGGTATCCACACTTAAATTAGTTCATGCTCTAGTAATTAAGTAATTACCTAGATATTAATAAGTAATAAAATACGTAACTACAGGAATATTACTGAATTGCAGCACTGCTGCACAGGAAAAATACAAAGTACAATAGAGTATATAACAAGAGGATCTCATCTGGGCAAGAACAGGCTTCATGAGGAAGTGACGTTTCATTTGAGACATGAATGATAAGTAAAACTGAACCAAGAAAAGAGGCATTGAGTGAGGAGTAAGAGGAGGTTGCCCTAAGGGAACTATGGATGTAGGTGTGGAAATGGCATATCCATTAATAAGTGCAGTAAGACCTGATGTTATCAGTGCCATTAGCACAGGTTCAAGTGGAACAACAGAAATGGAATGATTTTGTTGTTAGTTTGCCTTCCTCCATTCCTGTTTGGCTTTTAGTTTTTTTTGTTTCTTTTTTCTTTGCTTGAGGGCAGTGTCACTGGCCCTCATACGTGGGACCCGAACCGGGGCCGCTGGCATCCCAAGCCAGCTCTTAACCACCGCACCACTCTGCCAGCCCTGGCTTTTAGTTTTTAATGGAGAGAACCTAGGGTTTGTGACTTGAGTTGATTTGCAATATAAGGTTGTCTTGAGGTTCAAATGAGATGCCTGTACTTAGCACAGTGTCCAGTGTCCTGCTCAGCAGGCTTGGTTCTCTTCTTGAGCATGAGCAATCAGTGAACACTCAATATTTATTAACTACATAGCAGAGGGATGACATCAGAGAACACTTCATAGATGAAGAGGCATTTGACTGAGCCTTGAATTGATGACAGGTTTTCAAAAAGTGTCAGTGATGCAGAAAATTGAGGGGTGTGGAGGTGTAGAGAGCCATTATATTGTGATGACAGGAGCAGGATGGTGTGTACAGGGGCTATGCCACTTAGGCCACAGGATAAGATAAATGGAGGGCTGGGTGAGGAATGAGGCTGCTGGAACCAGATTATCTGAGCTTTGAATGAAAAGCTAAAGAATGTTTATTTTATGAGCAATAGGGAGTCATATCAGGTTTTTGAACAAGAAGAAGGAATTGTCTTAGATCTGTAATGGTGCAGGATGGATAGGGGAAGAGAGAGCTTAGAGGCATTGAGAATATTTAGGAGACTATCTAGGCATGATCTAGGGTGAGTGTAGCAAGAGGGAGTAGATGGGAAGGATTATAAACCAAGAACTGACTGTATCAGGTAATGCAGAGTATGTGAGGGCCGAGATAGAGGAAAAGATGATCTATAAATCTTAGAGTGGAGCCTAAGTGGAACCATGAACACCAAATGGGAGTGTCAGCAAGAGCTGCTGCTCTCAGGATCACCCCTTCCCGACTCCCTAGAAAGAGCTGACATAGGATTCGGCTTTGGAAATCTTATAGAACTATGGAATATTGGGGAGAAAATGCCCAACAATGTTGCTGAAATGAACTAGTATTGGGCTAGTCAACTCGGGCTATCTAAAAAGATGAATTTGGCAATTGTCCACATGAGGTTATAGTTGAAACTATAGAAATCCATGGGATCAGAGCCTTGGAACCAGAACATTGAGAGAACAGGAGGCAGAAGAAGAGGCAACCATAAAATAGACAAGAAGTAACCTGGGGATTAGCAGACCACCTGAAGGTAGAACTGCTATGGGAACAATGAAGATTTTTCTCAAGATTTTGAGGTGGCATGATGAGGGAGGTGTTTTAATAATGTCAAATGTTTCATAAAATTAAGAATAGTGAGAACTTTAAAAAGGGCCAGGGAATAAGGGGGGTATAACATACAGTTATTGGTGCCTTCCAAGAGAATAGGATCAGTGGGAGCTGGAATTTAAGAGGTTAGGAATGAAACAAGTGTATGTGTACATGCATATGCATATGGATGTGTGTGTGTATATGTGTGTTTGTGTGTGTGTACACTTACATATACACATTATCCCTGGAAATATACACACACATATGAAGGGTTGCCTCTACGAAGGGGAACTGGGTGTTAATGGGACAAGGATGGGAGTAAGGCTTACTCTTTTTTTTTTTTTGTATAAAATTACACTTTAAAATTTGTTGATACTGAGCAAAATCAGGAGATGAGTGCCAACTCCTCTTTTAAAAGGTTTGACAGTTAAATCAAGTACAATGAGATGATGCATCTGTTCATTTTTATTTGTAAACAAGGTTGAAGCATCTGATGGAGAGGAAGTGGCACATGTGAGGCAAAACGGGTGGTAGCAGAGGAAGCAATTCTGACAAAGTGGGTTACACAGTGTTTAAAAATCACCAGTGAAGTGATAAACGTCTAAAAGAAGTATCTCTTCCTAGAGGTGAGCAAGAAGGAGAAGATAAGGGAGCATAGATATACACATCATTTGCAGGTGAGGGATTGATTGTGAGGGACATTTCTAACTTAGTATAGAGCTAAGTCAATGGATAATAAGCCAGTAGGCCACTGTAAAGGAGGCGACAAAGCCATCCCTCAGATTGAGTGATGCTGTGATGTGGCTGAGGGAAGGACATCAATATTTATTGAATGTTTATATGAATTTTCTATTGCTGCATAACAATCACCAGAAATTTAGCAGCTTAAAATAGTGTCCATTTCTGATCTCCCTGTTCTGTAGATCTAAAGTCTGGACAGGCTTTGCTGGTTTCTCTTGTTAGATTCTCACAAGTCCAAATCCAGTTATCAGCCGGGTGGGGCTCTTATCTGGAGGTTCTGGGAAATAATTGCTTCTAAATTTATTTGGTTTTTGAAAGAATTAATTCCTTGTAGCTGTAAGACTGAGGTCTCTGTTTCCTTGCTGGCTGCCAGAGAGGCCTCTCTCTGATCCTTGCATATGGTCCCTCTATCTTTAAAGCCACAGATAGCTCCTCAAATCCTTCTTGCACTTAGAATCTCTCTGACATCGTCCTCTGTTGCCAACCGGAGAAAACACTACTTTGAAAGGACTCAAGTAACGAGGTTCCGTTCACCCAATTTAATCTCCCTTTCTTTTATCCAACTTATTAGTAACCTTAATTACATAGCAAAATCCCTTTGCCATGTTGCATAACATTATCATAGGAGTAACACCAGGAGGTGGCAATCGTGGGGCCATCTTAGAATTCTGTCTACAGTGAGAAAGGTTTTGAGTGCCTGCTGGGCACTAAGCATTCTATTAGGCTCTGGGCACGACCTTGAAGAAGTTCCATGAGAGCCCAGCTCTCACAGAGCTTATCACCTGGGACGACAGATAAGACCATCGCTATATAAAAATAAAATAGATAAGATCATTCAGAAAGGGTTATATTAAGAAAATCAAGCATGGTGTTATGAAAGAAACTAGGTGTGCAGGTGCTTCTATTTTAGATCTCTGTAATGGAGACATTTGAGTTCAGCTCGGAATGATAATAAGGAACAGTGGTCCATGCAGAGAGCAAGCAGACAATTCTAGGTAAATGGAACAGCAAAGTTTCTAAGGCAGGAGCAAGTTTGGCACATTTAATGGGAAACAGAAAAAGGGTTGGTGTAGTTGAAGTGAACATTCCAGTTGTCTGTCAAAATGACAAGATGTTTTAAAATGACCCTCCAAAAAAAAGCTTTAACTATCCATTGACAGCTTTTGTCCCTGCACAAGACCACTGCATTGTTTGCCATATTTTTTAAAATGTAAGCCAGATTATCCTTAAAAATTTATTAATCAACTCTAACAACACATATTTATTGAGCACTTTGTATATGCCAGTCACTATTCTAGTACTAGGAATAAATCAGTGAACAAAAGTGTCATATCCTTGTGGTACTTACATTCCAGTGGGAGCGATACAAAACAAAAGAGTAAAATATGTAGCATGTTAGATTGTGAGAAGTGCTAAGGAGAAAAACTACTGTTGGGAGAGGACAGCAAGTTCTTTCCACCCATCCCCCCACTAATCTATCTGTTCATATATCCATTCACACACGCATTCATCCATCCTACACTGATGGACTGCCAGGTATTAAAAATACAAGTTAAATAGATTGTGACACTTTTTCCAGGTATGACAGAGTTACAAATTTATTCTCTGGCATACTGTAAAACTGAACAAAAATATGTATGAAGTTTTCCACCACTGCACAGCAGGCAATGCTTGAGATAAGGAAACAAATGAGATGTGCCCCGTATTTTCTGCTGCAGGCATGTTTCCGACTGCATCACCAGGAGATGGAGCCCAAGCAGAACACAATGATTTTGCTAAGATATGGAGGCTAAGGTTAGAGTTCTGGCCTGCTGAAGCATCTGGCACTCAGGGCAGGGCTGGAAAGGATGGGTCTCAGAGAGCAGGGACCCTAAGAATCTTATGTGTGTGTGTTTGGTGGTTCAGCATGGTAAAGTGCTGAAAATCAAATATAAAGAACAAATCTTAAAGGCAACCAGAAAAAATACTATGTATGTATATATGTGTTTACCTACAGAGGAACAATGATGTGAATCGATGGCTTCTTATCAGAAATGATGGAGGCCAGAAGATAATGAAATGACATCTCTTAAGTGCTAAAAGAAAATGAAATGTCAATCTAGAATTTTCTATAGAGTGAAGATATTCTTCAAAACTGAAGGTAAAATAAAGATATCCAGATCTACAAAAGCTAAGAATATGCTACCAGCAGACTTGCCTACAAGAAATACTAATAGAAATTCTTCAGCCCACAGAAAAATGATGTGAAATTGAAACTTGGATCTAGAGGAAGGATGAGGAGAATTGGAAATGATAAATATATAGGTAAACCTAAGAGACTATCTTTTATTATCTCTTAATTTCTTTTAAGAGACTGTTTAAAACAAAAACAGTAACATTTCAAGTCAGAGATATAAAATGTATAGATATGAAATGTGTGATTGTAACACAAGGGAAAAAGTAGATAAATGTAAATGTACTGCTTTAAGTGAAATAGTATAATGTTGATTTTACTTTTAATTGAGATAAAATTCTAATTTAATTTTCATAAAAATGAGGCTTCATTATTGTTATTTTGAGTACACTTTTCGATATCTAGCTACTGGTATAGATAAAAAGCCAACAGAGAAATAAATGGAAATACTTTTTGGATGAAATGGATAAAATAAAAAATATTTTATCTTCAATAAAAAAAAACAAAGAAACAAAGAAAAAGGAATTGAAGAGCAAAAACCAAATGAGAACAAATAAACAAACAAACAAAAAAAACAAATGGTACAAATATAAAATAAGATTAATAAGAAGATAGATTTTTTAACCCAAACATATCAATAGTCACATTAAATGTAAATGTGCTAATTTAAAAGCCAAAATAGTCATGATGGATGAAAAAAGCAAGGCTCACCTACATGTTATCAACAAAAATCACATGTTAAATATAAAGACAGATAGGTTGATGGCAAAAGGATGAAAAATGTACACTGTGCAAATAATGTGTGCAATAAAGGTGGTGTGGCTACATTATTATCATCTGAAGTACACTCTAAGACAAAGGATATTATCAGAGATAAAGAAAGAACTTCATAATTATGAAAGAGTAAACTGATTAGGAAGATAAAACTATCTTAAATAAGCATCCATTTATTAATAGACTTTCTTTCATGATAAGTAAATTAATGATTGACAGAACTAGTGCAAATCCATAATCAATTAATTGGAGATTTTAATAACCCCTGCATTTTAATTTATAGAACAAATCGACACACATACAAAATCAGTGAGTACAGCAAATTTGAAAAATGCTATCAATGCATATGACCTAGTTGACACTTATAGACCTGTATATCCCTTCAGGATACACATTCTTTCTAGGGCACCTGCAGCAGTTTGCTAAGATGGATTGTGTTTTAACACACATCAAATGATTGAAATCCTCCAGGGTAAATTTAATTTAGGAGTAAATAACAGGGTATATAAATAATACATCTAGAAATCAATAACAATAAGATATATAAATAATAAAATATCTAGAATTGCTCCCAAATAGTTGCAAATTAGAGAACATTTTAAGTAACCTATGGATTAAAGAATAAGTCCAAGGGGAAATATTAGAAATCTTATAAATAAAATGTTAATTAAAACATGCCAAAATTTGTGAGAATGCAGCTCAAGAAGTGTTTAGAAGGAAATTTATATTAAATGTTTACATTAGAAATTAAAAGGATGAGAACCAATAAGCTAGGCTTCCATCTTAAGAAGTTAGAAAATAAAGTTTGAGCAAGTAATGGAAGAAGCCAAATTAATTTAAAATTTGTATCCGTAGAGTAGGACGGCAGTGCTTTTTGTTTCTTTCACTATTAAATGAAATAAAAATACAAAAAAAAAAGTTTGAAAAAGAAGAGCAAACTATACCCAAAGTAAGTAGAAGAAAAGAAATAATAATATAAGAGAACAAACAAAATGAATTAGAAAATGTTAAAGTCAAGCATTGGTTATTTTATTTTCTTTTAAAAATTGCTAAGCATTTAAGAAAGAGAGAAAACACAATTTAGTAACATCAACAGCAACACGGGATATTGCTACATAGCTAAGGATAATAAAAATGGTATTAAAACAACTGTCAATAAATTTGATGACATATAAAACTGACAAATTCTTTGAAAAACTCATCTTACCAAAACAGATTCAGAAAGTAATTGAAACTCTGAAAATCCTGTATATTTTAAAGAAACTGAATTTAGAATTTGAACCTTTCAACAAAGAAAACTTCAAGCCCAGATGGTTTCACTGGTGATTTCGATAAAATATTTAAGAAGAAAAAAACTCTTCTTAAAAAGTTTGTTAGAAAATAGTTAAAGAGGAAACGCTTCTCAACTCATTTTATGGGGCCAGAATAACCACACTACCAAAACCTGACAAAGACATTACAAATAAAGATAAATATTCCTCCTGAACATAGACACAAAATCTAAATCCTTAACATAGCAAATCAATCCAATACTATATATAAAGGAAAATATGAATAAATTGACCAAGTGGGTTTTTAACCCTGGAAAGCAATCAGTGCAATCAGTCAGAGTACCACATTAGAAGAACAAAAGGTAGGGGGAATCATATTAACTATTTCAATATTTTCACACACATAAAAGGCTTTTGACAACATTCAATACCCTTTTATGATTAAAAATCAGCAAACTCAGAATAGAAATACACTTCTTCAATCTGATAAAGAGTATTTGTGTGAAACTTGCAGCTAACATCTTAATAGTAAAATATTGAACACTTTTCCCCCTAATTCTGAGAGCAAGGCAAGATTTATGTTATCACTATTCTGCAATGTAGTATAAAGGTTATTATAAACATAGCAATAAAGCAAGAAAAAAAAAGCTATAAAGATTGACAACCTAGAAGTAAAACTGTCTTATTCACAGACTACGCGATTATTTATGTTAAAAATCCTAATCTGTAAAAAAGCTAAAACTAACAATTTAGCATGGTTCCAGAATTCAATGTCACTATATAAAAGGCAACTTTATTTCTATGTACTAGAAGCAAAAACAGCTTGAAATGAAATTTAAAATACCATTTCCAATACATAGCACTATTTACAAACATTAGTTGGAGACCTAAATATAAAGCTAACACCATAAATCTTTTATGAGAAAGATACAGATAGTTTTGCAACTTCGAAGTAGGTGAAATTTGCTTAAAAAGGACACAAAAAGCCCTAAAGATAAAACAATGATAAATTGGAACTC
The DNA here is from genome assembly GCA_033961575.1 of Aselliscus stoliczkanus. Classification (NCBI taxonomy): domain Eukaryota; kingdom Metazoa; phylum Chordata; class Mammalia; order Chiroptera; family Hipposideridae; genus Aselliscus; species Aselliscus stoliczkanus. The sequence continues at coordinate 98,454,607 of CM066727.1, read as the reverse complement.
ATTAAAATTTTTAAGTCTGCTTATGAAAAGACATTGTTAAGAGCATGGAAAGAGTAGCCACAGAGTGGGAGAAAATATTTGTTTTATGAACACACCACACGTAAAATAGCTTTATGTATGTAATAAGAAAACAAAACAATAAAAATGGGCAAAAGCCTTGAAGATACTTCAAAATAGATGGTATAGGAATAGTCAACAAGATCATGGAAAGATGTCCAACATCATTCATTATCAATGAAATGGAATTAAAAACACTAAGAATAGCGTTTCACACTGACTAGAATGGCTAAAATTTTAAAAAGACTGATATATCCACTGTTGGAGAGAATAACTAAAGCTCTCATACATCGCCAGTAAAAGTGAGTAAGTTGCAATCATTTGGACAAAATTGGGCAGTGTGTTATGAACTTAACATATGTACTACACTACCCAGCAAATCCACTCCTAAAAATGAAAATGTATGCCTAGAAAAAGGTACAAGAATGTACATAACTGCTTTATTTATAATAGTCCCAAACTAGAAACAACCCAAGCAACCTTAACTAGAAATAACCCAAATGTCCCTCTTCAACAGAATGGATAAACCAATTGTGGTATATTTGTTCAATGGAATACCAAATCAGCAATAGAAACTAACGAGAAACTAACCAATGACGGATGCATGTGTTGAGAAGATACTTTGTAAATGTTTGTGAAGCAACCTACTCTTCCTTAAAGACTCTGCTCCAATACTGCCCCTCTGAGAGCTATCTTTGACACCCATGGGCCTCACTGCAGGCAGAGTGAGGTGCTTCCTCTCGAGGTGTTCAGTGGTCATATCCTACCTGTGCTCATCTGTATCATCAGGGCTTTGTGAATATTTGTTTTCTTCTCCATCTGTCTCACCAGACTGAGCTTCTTGAAGTCAGTGATGGCCTTACACATCTCTGAATCCCCAGAAGCCTGTCTGGCACTGGACACTCAATATTTGTAAAAGAATAAAGGTACCCCACAAATGCACCTTTTATTTCCATTGAGTCTCCTAAGACCACTACAGTAGTTATTCAGTAATGTTTGTTACATAATAACTGGAATGCTGGATTAGGGTTCTGTCCCAATGTTTGTGTTTATCGCTAATAATTTGGTGAGATTAATTATGGATGATCTGCTTTAATCAAGGCAATTCTCCCAAGGTCATCCAGCTAGTGAGGTGTGAGTTGGGGTCTGGGTGACTAACTTCAACCTGTCAGAATCCCAGCGAGGAGGCTGTCATCCTGTTTGGCTGGTGTATGTTGGCAGCAGTAGGATGCTAGGTGGGCACTGCCATCCTGAGGGCAACAGTTGCCATTCTGTTGTTTCCTGGCCACAGACAGGCCATTCCTCTCTGAGGGTCTGAGCAGAACTCTACGTTAGAGGCGAGTTGGAGCAAGCGTGGGCATAGGGGTGAGCGTGGGACAGGTGCTGGTGAGACATTTTGGCCCCTTTGTGCTTGAGTGAGCAATAAGAAATCCTCTTCTCAGAGATAAGGGTGCGGGTACAAACTATGTCTGCCCTTAACTACGAGTATAACTTTAGCGATAATCTAAAAAATATTCTGAACTTGGGCAAAGAAAATTGATAATAGTGTCTAAGAACACATTTAGAAATTTTGTTGATTCTGTTGGTTAGAAGGTAACTGCATTTATCTAATGGTGCCAGAAGAATTCTTCAATGTATAACCACTCATTGTCATAATAATAAAAAGAAGAATAATAAAAATCCACTATAACTGAAAAATGGAAATAACAAAAAAATTCCATTTAAAATAATTTTGTTCTGATTTGGCCTTATATATTACTTCTTATAGAATGTAAAACAGGAAAATTTTATATAAATACAGTATATAACTACTTCAGAGAACATCAGAAATCAGATGTGATAACATCCAAGACAGGAGGAAAAGGAGGAGAAAGGAATGAATGGGAGGAGATTTGTTTAAGGGTAGAAGTCAAACTGTCGAATATTTTCAACCTCTCAACTAAATAGATTGTGTCTTCCATCTGTACCCTACACTTCACCCCATCTCCCAATCAATTACTCTTTTGTCTCCAGCTGGTCTTTAGCTACACATGAATCTGATTGAAGAAAAGGTAATATGGCTTGAATGACCAGCAAATGGGTTTATCCTCCAGTGTTTGAGAAAGCACTTGGTGCAACCTAAAGCAAAGGACAGCTGTTATCACTTCCATCTCCAAAGAGGAGCTATTGCTCCAACTGACTCGCCAGTTTTGGAATGCATAGAAAGTATTTCCTATTTTGTAGGATCATATAATCTTCCTGGCCCACTTTACAAAGCCATCCTAAGAAACATGTCCCCAGCTCTCCTTTTTCATCTTTGCTGAGTGTTGTCATTACTAGAAGAAAGAGAATGAATTAGTCCAACACATACTCCAACCTGAGAATGGTAAATCTCAAGTGTAGAGACTCACCTGTATTTGAGTCCATGTTGAGAAATTTACACTTTTGATGGTGTTTGCCTGTCTGTAAATTACGACAATGATCCTGCTTTAGGTCCAAAAAACAAAAAATTCATGACCACCAGGACCAAAGGATCAATAAACTTTGAATAATATAATTACAGAATTGGTCCTGAAAAAGGAAAATAGAATAAATGCTGTAGCCTTCCTCAGTATCCTTCCCTTCTCTATTTTCAAAATCAGTAAACCAACTTATTTCACAAATACTTTCTGATATTTCATTGTTACTTTTCTGCTTAAATTTAGACAGTGCCAATCTGGTATTTACTTTTCCAAGTATAATAATTGATTTTTTGAATAACCATAAAGGAAATACTGTAGTATAAATCAGCCTAGATTTATTTTGCATAATTTTAGGCTATTTCTGAGACAGTAGTATTTCAGTTTAATAAGTTAATAAATTTGGATGGATACATCTTCCTGGACACACACACACACGCACACAAACCCCTTCCAATGTTTTCCTTTTATTCCAGAAATTAAACCAGGATGCCTCTTTATTCTTTCTCTTTTGTACATGGCACTAATAAATATATTCATTAATAAACAAGCCTAGCCTCTTTTCTTCCAGCCATTTTTTCTTCCAGACCAGAAAATTGTTTCTGAGCAACTTCAGAGTTCAAATTGAACTATGAGTCAGAATGGGTCCTTTTCCTTAGAATTATATTGAAATGAACCTGTTTTAATAGGCATTAAGGATATTAACTTTAGCTCCTCCCAGCAAGAACCTTGCATAATCAGAGTAAAATTTGTCAGAACTCAACCCATTCTGTGTGCAGAGGGGAACCTTTGAGAAAACAAGACTCTTCGAAGGACCAAAGGAGGAAGGCTACGAAGAAAGCACCCCTTTTCATTACAACAGCCACTCTGAACCTCCACAACTAAGTTAATAACAAATTTGCCAAGAGCTGTGCTTACATGTCTAATTTAAAATTGAACACAATGTGATCAGTCAGAGCTTTTGTATGTTTCAGCTTGTTAGTTAGAGATTTCTAAACAGAGCCAAATTTGTGGCTTGGCCTTAACATAAATATTCAAAAGGTTCATGATGATTTTTACTGGGCCTCCACTTTGTCAAAGTCTAGAAACTAATATGCATGTGGTATAGGGAAATAGTATAATTTCTAAATTAAATCTACTTTAAATTTGAATTAAGTAATGTGAGAATTATGGATGATAATATATGACATTCTTTTTTAATAAGCATATATATATATATACCCTATAAGCTGGTACCTTTATGTGGGTAAAAATATAAAATAAACAGAAAAGAACTGCTGGAATTTAACATCATTTTTTTGAACTCTCAAGAGCTAAGCAATTGTTGGGCAAAAAATCAATACTGTCTCATTGCCTCTCTCCCTGGCCCCATTCTATCAGAAACACTCTTCTGTGTTGTAAGTCTTTAATTTACTTCTAACGTGGCAACAGTCTCAGAAGGTTTGCAAAGTCTCGTAGATAAGTAATACAAGCTCAGTATCATTTGATTTATGAATATAAAAGACTTACGAGTAAAATGCATTCCAAATGCAAATTAAAGCCTTTTATCGAATCAGATATAACTTACATAATGTGTTCCAACAGTCCTTGTTATTCTTTCACACTTATTTAATTTTTGTGTATTTGTGAAAGTCTTCAAGCTTTCTTTTAGTCTGTTTCTCACAGCTACCCCATGGGGTAAGTTTGAGTAGCTTGCTTTAACTGCAGGGTACCAAAGTAACAGAGAAATGAAGTGAGTTTACCAGGCGATCCAGCAAAGTCACTGATCCAGATTGCAAATTATCTGTCCCTTGGTCCCTCACTCATTAGGCACTAAATCCCAGCTCCTCTCATTTCTTCACATCCTCAAAAACTGCTTACTCTCCCCTTATTTTAACAAGGCCCACGAGCCCTCCTTTTGGCTGGCTTTCAGGCCCCTTCCTACCACTCGACCATTTTCCCAGCTTCTAGGAAAGATTTACTGTTAAGCCTAGGGACCGGTTAATTTGCTGATGCTTATTCCAATTTGTGTTTCCCTTCAGAGGATTCAACATGACCACTCTCCAAGGTGTAGTAGTAGGTTCTGAATGGCATGCCTACAAGTCCCCTGTGACCTTTATTCAGTTTGGCTTGCTAATAGGGTAAAGTGTGGGAAAAAAACTAAATAAAGAGGAAGAATTTTTGTAAACACCCACGTCTGTAGAATTTAATCTTGTTCTTCATGGTACAAGATATACTGTAGCCCCATATCGCTACCTGCTGAAGCACAAGTTTTCTTGTACATATTCTGTCCTGAGAATTCTTAGTCTTTCTTCACCTTCTGCTATTTTTTCATTGTCTATATAATGTGACAGATGCAAAAAGAAATTTCTTTTCTGACACGTGGATAACATAATACTAGATTCCTGAAGTACAGACATTCAGATCTTCTTCGGCAGAAATGAACTCAGTTGCCATTCATTGTGAATCTCTTTGAGATATAAACCTGCATTTTTTATAAAAAGGATGTTCCAGTCTTTATAAATTAGTTACAAGTTCCTGCTGTCATCCCAATGTGTATAACATGCTGGTGGAAATGATCAGTAGTTGGTGCAGTCCAGGGCCCTGTTAAATAAATTATACTGATTTTATGGGCATGGAGAGGCCCATACGTGGTTGTCTCCTCCTTACACAGTAATCCTTGGCTAGCTAGCATAAGCACTAGGTGTCTGTAATACCACTTTTAGTGATCATCCAAAATGTATCACCTTCCTATTAAGGAAATGCCAGGTGGCATCCATCTGTCTAAAACCACTTATCATGTTCTCAGAATAGCCAGGTATTGTACTAAAGTGAAACCACAAGTATCTGGAGTGTTCGTAAAACCAGGTAGATAACAGATTCGAGATATGAATTCATCTTGGTGACTGAGGAAGTGCTGGCATTCCATATCATAATGGCTGACTCCCGTGTCTTATTGTGATATGAGCTTTGGGCTAAAACCTGAAGCTGGGATTTAATCAGGACTATTTGTGTTTGTTTATTTTGATCAAATCTCAATAGCACTCAATGTGTTACATTTTGATTGACATTTTAGATTTCTAGAATAGAATGACAGTTAAGATGCTATATAGGCTGCTAATTTTCACTTTTTTTCTCTAAATGTCTATATAAATATGAGCACTTCCGTATTCAAAATGCCATTCTCAGAAATCAGATTAAAATCTTTTCATGATGTCTGGTGAGCAGATAAAAGAAATTTGTGGTAGAAATTATGGTTACAATAGTGAAAAGAAAGAACACTGTCATGGTAACACATTTCACTAGATTTAAAATACGAAGAAGTCACCCAACACAAAAATCAGAAAAGAATTAGGCAATGGTCACAATAAAAATTCCTGATCATCCTGTTGCTGAAAGAAACTAGTTTTTGTCATTAGAATGAAATCATCACTGTTCTCATTTGCCAGCTTAATTTACCAAATGGCACTCACTGATGCAGGTTGATTGTGATACTATCAGTCTGTAGCTAATACATACAGTCAGCACACTACGGGCTATTTACTTAAAGCCAGAGAACAATGAGCTATTAAGGCCAGGCTAAGATATGGACTCTTGAGCTCTCATGCAGTCACATCTGGGCCAATCCCACTGCTGGCTTACTCTGGAATATGTTCGTTCCTGCACATCATGGCCTGCTCAAGTCAGTGAGTCGGCAACAGTCAGCGCTACTTTGACCAGGTATGTTATTTAGAACCTCATGAGTTAGTCTATGTCATCCTATGAGAATTGTATCTTGGTATAAATTACAGTACAACCATGAACATACTCAGAGAAATCATTAGTAGGCTAGCTTCCATTTCACTGTATGTATATTCCATCTACATATTATCTTGGATGTGTTTAAGAAGAAATTTTGCTTCAAAGTAGAAATATTTTATCCCTGAAGTCCAGAACATGGGTGGGAATCAAAGTGGGAGCCAAAGCTTTTGTTGCTTTTGTAGGAAAAAAATACTGGCAAAGTGATCACCAAATCTTATCATTTTTCTTCACATTGTTTTCCAAACTTATTATTTCCAGTTTTATCCTGCTAGAAAAATGTACTTCCGAGAGAAATAAATCTGTCAGTCACCTACTTTTCCACAAAGATAAAGTCTTACTGTTTTCTGTTATCTTATATTCTAATTTTTTTCATTTCTATTTAAGAGACAATGAACATGGCATAATGTCTTCCGAGAGTAAAATGATCATTCACAGTACTGAATAATGATCAAGTGACTGATAACACAAGACCTGAATAAGTATGGCATTAGTGCCACAAAACTGTCAGCCCTGCCCCTTCAAAGGGGCACAAAAATGTCACTGGCCTAAAGCTGATTTTTCATTTTGTATAATGGACTTATCCTGGAATTCTCCAAAAGACTAATTTAATTTCTACTAAGAGGTGTGTGTTGAATTGTAAATGATATTGTGATAAAACAGTGCTTGGTAATGTCAGCTATATTATTCAGCCATGTCATTCATTGCATTTGACCCCTTGGGGCATTTAGAACATCCTTACTTTCTAATTTCTTTTTATCATCCAAATGCTGCCTCATGCTATTTACCAAAGGCTTTGATGGTTACCTTTAATCGTATGACACCCTCTCTTTTATGGCACATAAATGTAAGTTCTAATTGAATGCTAGGACTTTCTAGCATATTCTTCTAAACAGAACCATAGATCATGACCCATCTGCCTTATTCATAAGATGGACTCAAGGTGTACCTAATACAAAGAAACAAAATGTACTGGCCTTTATAAATATTTCATTCATATATATATATATATTCCACATATGTGTATAGATATTTATACACATATATATTCGTATGTGTGTGTATTTAATATATATTACTTAGTCATTTTCCAGTCTAGTGGATGTTGAATGTGGAAAAAATGAGAGAAAAAACTCAATCTTTGCTTAGTGGCCTTCATAGATCACACCTGCAGCCTCTTGTTCTATGTTGACCTCTATAGGAATGATTGACACAACTTTTAAAATATGACTGGGCCGGCCAAGTGGCGCAGTGGTTAAGTGCTGGCTTCAGAAGCCAGCAGCCCCAGTTCAGGTCCCACATATGAGGGCCAGTGACATTGCCCTCAATAAATAAATAAATAAATAAATAAATAAATAAATAAATAAAATGTAATGACTGCACAGTACAGCTAGCTTATGTTTGACTGTACCTTCAGAATAATGATTAAAAGGACAAAAGGCAGATATTATATATCCTTGCCTCTCGGACTAGTTCTGAGATTCACTATTCGACTATTTTGTGTAAAAACCAATTGCGGAATGGAAGAATTTGGCCTGGCATACAAGGTCATGTAGAGAGGGTGACGTAATCTGGGAACAGCACGTTGAGCCCTGCCTCTCAGCCCGGGACAATGCTGGTACATGAGCTGGCGCAGTGGAGAGCTCCTTCTCGCTTCTGACCATCCTTGTGGCCCTCTATCTGAACTCTGTGCACAGGGCTTTCAAAAGCGTCCACAAATGACAAGACTGCATTTGTTTGCATCTGTCAGTCAAATGGATTCTTCAGTTAGTCTAGTACTCCTTTGTGGGGGGACAAAACTACGCTCAGTAATTTTTTTAAAAAAGTTTTTATTGGGAAATTGGGGAACAGTGTTGGGGAATTGGGGAAGGGGACCGGCCAAGTTGTTGTTCTTCAGTCTTCATCGTGGAGGGTGTCAGTTGCCATCTGGCTTCCTGTTGGCAGCTCGTGGCCTCTAAGCTCAAGGTGCTGTGTTCAATCTTAGTTGCGGGTGGGCGTATCCCACCATCGAACAGGCAATCTTGTTGTTACACCAACTGAGCCATCCTGCCACCTGTTGGCAGCTCAGCGACAGCTCAACTCGAGCGCAGTGTTCACTGGCCCATGTGGGAATAGAACCAGCAGCCCTGTTGCTCAGAACTCGCACTCTTAAGCCAACTCTTAACCTATTGAGCCACTCGGCCAGCCCCCTACACTTGATAATTTAATGATAGCTTTTAATACATTGAGAACAGTTTTTGTTAAAAGATGGCCACCATAAAATCATGGATTGTTTAAATATCTCATTTCCCTCTTACCTTATATCAGAAAGTTAGACTTCTCATGTACCCTATTCATGCTACAACCTGATTTGTATCCCTGTGCTAAAAACTCTGAGTGGATCAGTCCATAGCATCTGAAAGCAGCTGCCAAAGACATGTCAGAACTCCTTTAAGGAACAGGTCACCCCATGAATTCTTACACAATATCAGTGACCTCACAGTTAAAGTATGCCTTAATGACCCAATGGGAGAAACTGTTTAGTAAATACATGGAATAGTTCTCATTATTATCAGTGGGTGTTTCCTAGAATTTCTGAACTGTTTCTAAACCCACAGCCCCACAGTGTTTTCAAAGTCTGATTTACAAAAGAAATAGATACCTAAAAGATTTTCTATTCCAAAGCTTTGGGGGGGCAGTAGTTAGATTTGAACAGATACCTCAAAATCATTTTGTGTCACCAAAATCCTTCTTTCTTTAGTTCTAAAAATCTGGAAAGGAGCCGTGAGAGGTAAAGTCACTGCCCTGCTTCTATGTTGGACCAAAAGTAAGAGATCTATACTGTTGCTTTTCTTTACACACACACACACACACACACACACACACACACACACACACACACACACACACACAGTTTCTCCTATTTCTCTTTCACATGGTTGGATTGTCACTCTGACAGAGAGAAAAACAATGTTTATTGGCACCCAGGGAAAGTGGTGTAGCTGCAAAGGGAGGGTAGAGGGAGGTGGTGAAACAGTGGGCGTGCCTTGTGTTGGCCGTCTTATTCCCCCACGTTGTCCAGTGACTCCCCCTTGTCTCTGCCTGTTGGATGGGAGATTTGCAGCAGAGGGCAGGGGAAGGCACTTAGGCACCAGCTACTCCTGAAAGCACCAGGAGGGAAAGAATAATACTCTCATTTACCTTTTTTGAAGTGTTTCATATGCCAGACACTGTTGTTTCATTTAAGCCCCACAGCAAACCTTTGTGGTAGGTACTGCCTTCATCTGTTAAGATGAGGAACCTGAGACACAGACAAGTTAAGTAACTAATCAAGATCTTGAAAGTAATAAGCTGTAGCGTGGCTCTGAATGGAGAGAGTGGGACTTCTGAAGCTGTGTTCTTAATTCTGTGCTGTTAAAGGAAGCCAGGTTTCCTCCACTGGCTGACAGGAAACATAATGTATTTAAATGTTAGAGGGTGAAGGAGTCACTGCCATGGCCTCACCCTCAAAGTGCTACCTCTGTCCTAGCTTGTAAATGAGAGAAAAACTCGTCCTCAGTTGGATAGATGTCCACAAGGTACATTATAACATGCAGCCATCTGAAAAATGCTCAGTTTCCATATTGTAACTTGAAAGGTCTGAGGTATAAATATCATTCTGATTGTTCTCTTGTTCATTGGAAACTCATTTTAAGTTCTCACCAATCTGCTTTGAAAACCAATATGTGACCAAACTTTCAACTTCCCTGACATTTTCTACCAAACTTCTTAGCAGTTAACACTTATTATTTTGCAGCTCATTCAAGGGCTTTGATAATTACTTTGCCAAAGACCAAAAGACAGCTTCTAATCAACTCACATTGTATCATATGGAAAGAAATTCAAGGAAGCTACAATTTATACTAACCCAGATAATTTGCTTTGGGGAAGTAATTTAAAAACATGAGTTAAATTGATTTGAATTACATTGCTCCATAAAATTCCCAAGAAATCTAAAGAAGATGAGTCTCAGTTTTGAATTTTGATTCTTGCACAATTTTATTAACAGGCAAAGAAAATTATATTCATGAAACATTAGGTGTTGGAATCGGTTTTCCAGACTCCTTTAAATAGGAATTTGATTTGCTTCAATCATAGTACAGTACTGTCTTTTATTTTATTTTTATATATTCAAAGTTGTCAGTTTTCAACTTTGAACTGAATTTATATTATGTTTTTATTCATTTCTTCATTCACTTGTTCATTTTATTTAGCTAACCTTTTGGGGGCATCTAATGACTTCTTTTCATTGTTCCTCTTATCATGCTCTTTTTTTTTTTTATCATGCTGTTTTATTTATTTATTTTTTTGAGGACAGTGTCATTGGCCCTCATATGTGGGACCCGAACCAGGGCCGCTGGCTTCCCAAGCCAGTGCTTAACCACCGCGCCACTCGGCCAGCCCTATCATGCTCTTTTAATAAGTTCTTATGTGTTTGAATAAATATGTGTTGCTTTGTATTTATATATTTTACTCTTATTTTGAACTCTGGATTTGGAAACTCAGTGTGAGGTACGTGGTGCTTACCTTTTTCCTCCAAGGTTCTTATGACTACAAATTTGGAAATACTGTATACACAGGTTTTACTTTCTGAAATATAGTGGCAACTCATATATTGGAAATACTTAGGATAAGACATAAGTCAGATCTGTAGGAACTATATTAGGTTTACATTTCCACAGTAGTTCAAATCACAGATTCTATCCATCTTGATTGTATTGTGGCCACTGAACCTATATCTAAGTGTCCCTCTATAATAGCACTCTCTCAAAAAAGTGGGCAAGTGAAGAACAGTAGAGATAATTAGATAGATGATGCTAATATAAAATTCTGATCTGCAGATACATTTGTTATAAGCATTTATCATGTGTTTCTAAAATGTTAAGACTGAAATACCGAAGTGCTACTATGGTTGACTGAACAATGAGGACATTATCAGGAAGCATATCCAGCCAGTAAAGCATGGCAACAAGTCATCCTTGTCTCTCTGAAGACATTTGTCTTCAGGCATTTGTGGAGGTCAGGTGTTTCCCAAGTACTCTGTGAAAGGGAACCACTTTTCCTTTTCCTAAACTTAGAAATTATAGGCTGATTTATTTGAACTGGAACTGCTCAAGCCTTTCATCAGTTAACAGATTCTTTCATTCAGCTTATATTTGTGAACCAGATGTTTTTCTAAATGCTGGAGATAAGATAATGAACAAAAATGATAAGTTCTCTATCCTCATGTAGTTTACTATCTAAGGGGAAACGAAAGGAAACAAGAAAAAGACAGTGACAGATGATGGCAAATGGTATTATACAAAGGGGTTTTAGGGTTCCATGATGGGGAGTTGGAGAGTGACTAGGAGGAGGCTATTTAAGGCAGGTGGGAAGGGAAGCATCCTGAGGAGCCATTAGAGGGTCATCAGTCATGGGAGTACTGGGGCAAAGACCATGTGGGGCTAAGGGAGAGGCAAGCCATGGCCTTGAACATCAGCTGTGTGCCAGGGCTGTGCCTGATGTGGGGGAGTCAGAGGGACACAAGGGTGGCCATAGCCTTTGCTTTCATGAAGCTTCCGGTCTAGTAGGAAAATAAGGTTCTTGCTTGCAAGGCAGTCACGAATGGTAGAAGAAACAGACATGTAAGGAAGTCATAGCCAAATTCTCCAGCATGACCACCATGACAGCAGAAGGAAGGGAATGAGCTAGTCTTGGGCAGAGCAATGGGTCAGTGGACCTCCCAGAGGAATTGTCGTAGGGTCACCCAGCTCATTGGTGGCAAAGCCGAACCTCTAACATGGGTTTCTCAATTCCTTATCGAGCGGTTTTGTTGCTTTTCACTATATTCCCAGTGGAATACAGACAAGAGATTGGAAAAGTGAGGAGGCTAAGAGAAAATTCCATGGATAAATCCAGGGGAGCACCTATCTGATTTTAGAGATGGCAGAGTTCATATTTATTGAGTCCAGTACTATATTTCTAGGCCGAACTCCTTAATAAATTCTAACGTCGTATCTGGGGTCCCTGTATAGAAGATCAACATATTCTGTGAAAACGCAGTTACTCAGCCTAATCATAGATCCAAAAATCTTTTCCCGAAAGTACTGATTTGTACACATGTTTAATTTTCTTCCCATCTGAGTTTTTGTAGTACAACAGTCATCTGGCGGCCTTGTCTGGGGTAAGAAGTTGCAGAATGGATGGTGGGTTATATCGCTGGTTTCCTAAAGCTGCTGCACCATCTACCATGAGTTACTGTTTTTAATTACAGAGCAACATACTCCTTTCTTTGTGCTTCTGCCTAGTTTTCCCCTAGCAGGTCCACGAGGGTCAGTGGTTTCTGTTTCTTAGGCATCATTTCTCATTTTGATCTCTACACACTGGGTACTGTTGTGCCGAGAGCTCCTGACTGCTGCTCATTTCTTTTCTCCTTAAAACACAGTCCCCTCTTGAAAACAAATGAGCTTTCAAAAAACAAAACAAAACCCTGTAATTACAATATAAATGCAGTAAATATTCAAATAGCCTGTCATTAGATAAACAACTTTCTAATAGCCCATGCAAATGAGTGTTAGTATATTAAGAATCAACAATGGAAAAAAGACACTGGTGCTGGAGCCTTCCCCCTTCACTCCTCTTCCAGCTTGGCGGCTCCACTCAATGTTTCACTGGAAATAGACCACCCTTCCTTCTCTAAGCACAAGAGTCCGGGAGTCTTTTTTGTGATAGATTTGGCAGGTAGCTTTGTTATTTGTCAAATAAATCTCGTTTTGTCAATTACCAGTGAGACCCTCCAGACAGCAGATCCTTAGGTTCCATACAGGCTTGTAAATGTCCTGCTCTTAAGGCAATGGGAGGAGATGAATACATCAGTTTCCTAGTTGGGAATGATCCCAATCTAAAGATCAGGAAGAGAAGGGAGGAAGCAAGCCCTTCTTGATAGTGGATGGGAAGAGGGAGTTGGTCGTTAAGGAAAGCAAGGAGAAACACAAGTTTTTATTGAGCACCTACTGTATTTCTGGAGGGATGCCAGATGCTTGTTTCCTCATTTAATTTTCAGAAAAAGCCTGTGAGATGCTGATTATTATATTACCATTTGTAGTGATTAGGAAATTGAATTTCAGAAAAATTGAGTTATTCTACCTTACAACTTCTTGTAGCAAAAACTTACCCTATCCCAGAAATGCTGCTGGAACAGAAACAGACAGAATTGTGATATTTTTGTTATGCTAATGTGTAGGGTTGTCAGAAAAGTCATGACGTATTTTTTCGATGTTTTTCGTTTCAAAAATGCATCATGACTTTTCCGACAACCCAATATAAAGGAAAAGTTAATTTCGAGATAAACTGTCACATAACAATGACAGATACTACCATCACCTGACAAATGCAGTGCTGCTACTAGACTCTAAGCACATAAAAAAATAGCAATTTGTCTTTTTCATTCGTGTGCCCTCCCTGAAAAAGTTCACATCAATACAGAGTACTCACAGGAGAGCATTTGAATGAATACATGAATTAATGATGGTTATTGAGACAGTCTTATTATTCATGGTTAAGCAGGAGAGAAGGGTAACAGTCTGGAGAGTGAGGCTTGGGAGTTAAGAGTTGTGAATAATGATACTACTTAAAAAATAAATGCTTAGATTTAAAACATATTGAGAGGACGGAAGTTTGATTAGCAATGCAGAGAGAAGGCTGCGTACAACAGCCAAATTGGGAAAGATAATAGAGATGTTTAAAGACAGACACAGAGGATCTGAGCAAAAGTCTGGGGGGGCAGAAGAGAAGCTCCTGCCAGGGAGAGTAGGTCTGTGGGCAGGAGCAGGCAGGTGGCTGCTTTGGCAAGTCATGAAAAAGAACTGTGCACTTCCTGTGCTCCAGTCACCCCGTGGAAACTGTTTCTTGGTTAAGCCTTCCAATCAACTCTATGAAGTGTTTGTTATGAGCTCCATGTACAAGCTATCAACAGAAGCTCAGAGACCTTAAGTAACCTGCCCTGTGTCACACAGCCTTTAGGTGGCACAGGTGGGATTTAGGACCATCATCAGTCTACTGCTCTGTGTTTCCTCAAAGGCTGCATGTCAGTGGGGGCTTGGGATCCTCCAGATCCTGCAGAGGACCAGGAACTCAGGGAACAAACAAACAAATGTAAATTCCCTACTTGCTTAAGAACAAATAAAGCTGAGATCAAGGAAGATCAGATTTGGACTGAGGCAAAGGTCCGGGTGAACTCACACACAAGGACAGAGTTATTGCAAAGAATAAACACTGATTAGGCAATACCCTAAGCCCAGGGCCTGGAAGAGAGGGATCACTGCTTTAAGCTGGTGAAGGAAGGACAGACCTCCGCCCTCCTTACTATATATGCGTACATGTCTCTATGCAAAATGTAGTGCTCATTCCTTGAGGTTCCCTTGGATCCCAGTAGAGTAACTTGGGTACTTAATCAATTCCAGAGCCAAATTTTCAGCAGAAAGCTGCACCGCCCCTCTTCCCTGCCCACACACAGACACACACCACATGGAGGACATTTAGGAAAAACTTGAGCATCTTCTTTGTTTGATTCTGAGCCCGATTCAGGAGCGCTACTCCGCCCACAGAAGCCTCGAAGCAGTCTCTAGAGGCAGAACGAACACTGAGGATTTGTCTGCTTTGCCTAAAACCTCCATAGGGAAAGTGTCCTGCCTGCCGCGCCTTGTCCTGTGTTCCACTGGACCCACCTGGCCCAGGGGAAGGCCCTGGCACAGGCACCCAGGCCACAGGCTGGTAGGGACATACAGTGTGGCCCAGAATAAAGGCGGGCAAAGCCAGTCAAGACCCTCAGGAACGCAAACTGAGAAACACATGCTTGAAATCAGTTTGTTCAGGAGGTACACAAAGGAAATAGCCTTAGTATTTTCTTTTTTCCAACTAATGCCTTCAAATAGCCTCCTGTGGATTTCCCTTCTGTGATGTCTCAGACAGACGCCATAGGTTTCTACTCACTTCCAGTTATAAAAAAATGGCTTTAACTTATAAAGACGATCCACTTTCATGTATTAAGAAGTGCAGCACAGTCCAATTTAAACATTTCAACGCTCAGGTCTAAACCAAAGCTGTCACCCACCCCTCAACCTCCCCCAACTAATTCCAGGTGGGGCCCCAAGGTGGCCCCCTTCTCCTGCGGAAGGGAAGCCTGGTCTATGTTTTCACTGCTCTTTACATCTCCTTCTCTGTCCCCCATCAGTCCCAGGTGTGTTGGGGCCTCAGAACAGGCAGAGAGCATAGGAGCAAACATTTTTATGTGATTAGTGCTACCGTATTTCGATTATGAGTATGATTTGTATGGTAGGTAGCTCCTCACTTCTCACTCTCAAGGGGTACATTTGTGGTTCTCCTGACCAACCTGCGCCCTTTCCCAGGCGATGCACTTTCTGGTCCCTGAGATACCCCTCACCCCCACTCCCCTTACCCATTAGCCCCACAGTTTCTCATATCTGTGTCCTACCCCCTTACTGGTAGGAGTCTAGGGAGGGAGAACTTCAGCCACCTTGAGTAGCTAGTATTGAGGCCCATGCTGGGAGGTGAGGAGAGATCAGTTCACTACCCCCCAGCTTCTGGGGTGAGGGCTATTCCCTGCCACCTCCGTATTCCCCTGTGCTGGAGGCTCTGCAGGTTGCCTTCACATTCAGCAATGCCCAGGTCAGGAACACCGCCCGGCCCCACGGCGAGCGCATCCGCAACTCTGGCCCTGTGGCAAGCTTTCCGAAGAACCCTGCTGCACAGCACCCCAGGCTTATGCTGTCAGGGCCTTTGAGCATGGCAAGGGGGGTGTCAGTCTTTTGGGGTCAGGCACCCCCAGTTTCTCTTGGAACCTGCAAACTTGGTTTAAGGTGGCGGTGAGCAGCTCACAGTAAACACTTCCCTGTGCTTCTCTAACAACTGTCCTAACTCAGACTACCCTTTTACATCAATGACTCCACCTCCTCCTTCCTCCACTGAATAAATCCTGGTCATCGTCTTAGACTGGGTGGGATATGGCGGTGGCGGGTAACAATCAAAAAACCACTTTGGCTGCCTCTTAGGAGGTGTCTGGCTCCTCTTCCACATTCTCTCTAAATATCAGGGTTTCTTAGTACTTGTTAGCTTCGGTGTTGAGGTGTTAGCTAATAGTAAACAGGGAAATTCATAATCAGCAACCATTTACATAATGGTGGGAACTGACCTGCAAGGTCCAGAAGCTAGAGGGACAATGATGGACCACCCATGTGCTAAATAAAGCTTCCAAGGAGGCCTGAAGGAGACAGGAAGCATGAACTTTGGAGGCTCACAGTACTGGGTTTGGTCCTGATTTGGCCATTTCTTAAGGTGTGTGACCTGGGATTAATATTTGTTTAGCCCCAATTCATCTGTAAAATGCAGGGAAATAAATACTATACATGTCTTTGGGTGTTGTGGGAATTAAATCAGCTAAGTGTTGTAAAGAATTTATACTGTGCCTGGTGCTTAGTATGTGCTCAATAAATGTCAGTTACTACAGGTGAGCCAAAGCTGTGTCCCAGGTCTCTGCTCCTGCAGGTGCCCTCACATGGGTTGCAGTGCGAATAGTCCCAGATGGATGTGCACTATAAAACCACTTAGGTGGCTCTGAGAAGCCTGTTGGTAGAGTAGACAGAGAAAAACAGATAATATGAGAGAGAACGAAAGCAAGAGAGAAAGAGAGAGTTCAGGCCATTGGAGAAAAGTCAGTTCCTGTTGATTGCTGACAGCTTGCCAGTTCCAGCTGTTCTCCCATTCCAATCTTATAAGGGACTAAACAAACTAAACTAAGAACCATTAGCAACTACTTGAGGCAACTCCGGTGAGCCTGTGTTCCAAAATGGCATAACTAAAACGAGTGTGCCTCCTGGAACACTCCGTCTCCCTGGGAATCTCTCTGGACTGATCTGAGGACAGCCATTCTCTGCCACACTCAGAGCTGATAAAAGCTACTGGAACTCTGGAGACCTCCCCATGCCTAAGGTATTCCTAAAGTCAGATTTAAAAAATGTCTTCCAAAAAAATAAGGGGAGGAACGGTGACTTTCTGACCAAAAGGTCAGTGCCTTATCCTAAGGCACCAGTGGTATCTGTAAAATAAACTTGAGTTACTGAGCATCAAATTATCTTAGAGCTTGTACAATATTCTTTGTGCTGTGCACAGCAACTTAAATATGGGCTTTTCTAGGAATACTGACATGCAAATGTTCAGGTGGCTCCACTATAACAACATGCATGTGATAGATTTGCATTTACATTGTTAGAAGAAAAAAAACAGAAACCTCAAATCAGAAATAGTAAATTGAAACACAAGGGAATTTTCTTTCTGGAGAGAAACTTGCCATGTCTTTATTACAATCACTTTGCTGCTAGTTCTGAGTAGTAGATTGCTTGTACTCATGGATGCAACCAATCCTTTGTAATGGCCTTGCTATTCCTTCCATCGAGAGGTGAAGTCTGTTTCCCTTCCCCTTAATCCTTGGCTGGAATTGTGAATTGCACTGACCAATAGAATGTGGCAGAAATGAAGTCCTATGATCTGCAAGCCTTTGCTTCAAGAAGCCTTGCAGCTTCCATTCCACTTTTTCCCCCTTGAGTCCCTAGACATTCATATATGGAGACCTGGTTAGCCTCTTTGAGGTTGAAAGACTACAGGGAGACAGGGCCTAGCTGACAGCTGGTACCAGCTGCCATGCAGACAGACGGTTCTGGGCAATCCACATCCAGCCCGGTGCTGGATAACTATAAATAGATGACCCCTGTGAGACCAGCAGCAGAACTATCTCCCACCTGAGCTCAGCCCAAATTGCTGACCCACAGAATTGTTAGCAAGTAGCTTGTTTAAACTACAGAACTGGGTTGTTTTGTTCCAAAGAAATAAATGACACAAGCATGTACCATTTCTCTGATTATAAGCAGGCACTCTTTTATCCTTGTGGCAGGAAGTGGGATGGCCTGTAACGTCACTCACCAGAAATAAACTGAAAAAGCCCCGGTCTGGGGTATCTTGCTAAAAGTTTGTTATCATGAGAAAACGTTTTATTGTTGAGCAATATGAAGAGCAGGGGTCTGCCTCCTAAAGCTAGAAGCAAGAGCCTTTTTAGGCAGTGGCAGTGCTTGCTCTTTGAGCTGTGTTTATATGTGAACAAGTTTGCCCACAAGAATGCCTGGGGCTGGGAGGGCAGCCTTCCAAAGCCAGGGCCACTCCTAGGCCAGATCTTACTTGCAGGTGTCAGCAGTGACATCACAAAGAGTTTTTCCCTTTCCTTTCTGCCACCTACTGCAGAGAATTGAGGATTCTGTGACTTTCAGTTGAAGAATATTACACAGAACACATCTGAGCAATAACTGACAGCAGCTGCTGTCAGAGAGATGGTAATGATTTTTAAATGGACAAAAAGCTTATCAAAGCAAATGTAGAACTGATTTATCCAGGTAAGTCCAATTGCAAACATAAAACCACATGTGGTGGCTTTGCAAATATGAAGCTCCAGGTGCCCAGTCCTGTTCTTTTTCATTGAATAGCTACACTGGAATGCAACTGATTTCCTTCTTGGTTGAGAAGAAGAATCTCCAGGCTATTTGTATAAAATCATAAAATGCACCATGGTGCATTTTATACCCTGTTGCTCTGTGTCTTGCTTCTTTCTATTAGTGGTCCCCTTGTAGGGGAAACACTCTGTCGCAGAGTCCAGCAGGTATGTGAAGAAGGGTATAGTAAGCACTCATGGATTCAGCATAAAGGAATCCAAGGACTCTGGGAAGAGCTGGCCAAGACTCCTGTGAACTCGCACACATCTTGGCTCTGGGCTCTGGGCACCTGCCTTGGCTCTAGAGGATCTGGTAATGGGAAAAGCCGGGCACAGCATCTCTGGGGATGAAAATGTTAGTGCTTCCTTTGTGTTGTCATGCAAACGATTTTGGACATCAAGGCCATCATTTTGCACCTTTGAAATCATACCGAAGTTCAGTATTTTAAAAAATTAAGTTTAGATAACTGTAACTTCCAAAATTCTAGCAAAGGGCAGGGGGATGGGTAGGGTGTTGCGATATTGCACTCTCACAGGACTCTATTTAATGATGAAACATTACATGCCAGTGCTTTTAGAAAGTATCATCTACTACAATGTTTTATTTGTTTTTTGACTTTTAAATAAAACTTGGGCAGAGTAATATAATTCATGGTGAAATAAAACATTCAGTGGTAAAGAAATTAATGATATGAGAGAAAATTCTTCATACACAGTGGGTTCTCATTTTACACTTAATAATTATATAGAGAAATGTACAACACACCTGAAATATAAAATGAAAAAATAAAATGTCCTTTAACTAAGAGCTTTTCACCAGTTTCAAAAATTGATTTGAAATGTTTACACTTTACTGATTTTGGACCAGTTCCTCCTTAACTTTGATGTACATAATTGTGAAAGAGTCTTGACCTATCTGCATTTAGGGGGATGCAAAGGGATTTGATCTCCTTAGAAGAAAGGTGGACTCACACAAAAATCCAAAATATCTCTTTCTTTTCATCCACATCTCGTTAAACTCAGAAAAAAGTTTTCCTCAAAAATGTTTATCTCAGTCATACTAGTAATTACTGTGATTTACTCTGAGGAAAGAACATATTGAATATTTACAGTTAACAAACAACTCGTGTAATGCGTTTGTGCCAAATGTGCACAGTCCAGGCTGAGAGTCTAAGAGCTAGTCCAGTGGTGGTCATTCAGCAGCCCCCAACACCTTCTTTCCTTTTCCCCATCCCAAGAAGTTTTTGACCTGAATCGTGTAGTTTGGTTCTAGGAATTAACAAAGTAATTCCAATGCTTACCCAGACTCTGCAGTTTAATGCTCACAATGACAGTCCTATTAGCCGGAAACTGTCTTAAAGGACCTTGAGCAACATAATCTGAATTACTGAATCCCTGTGTCATGATGGGGTTTTGTAATCGAGCTGCTGTAAATGGGAGCGATCTAACAAAGGTTTGGTCCCATAGGATTCAGCCTTAGCATTTGGCAAAATAGTATCCAAAAGCTTTTTCTGACATACGTGGAAAATAAACAGATGTTTTTCTTAATTATTTTCATTTTATTGTGTATTTAATCAGGTACACAATCAATACTTTCATTTTGTTTTTAAATTTTATGTGAGGCAATGATGAGAGGATATGAGACTTAGGTCTGGTTCCATCTGCTGCGCAACTTTAGGGAAATAAAATTTAAACAGCTGCTATTATTAAAATTTTGCTCCGTGCAAGGAGCTTACAGAGTGCTTTATAGGCCAAGTTTTATTTTAATCTTTTCAACAGTCCCATTAGGCAGATAATATTATCTCTATTTCCAGATGCAGAAACTGAGTCATAGGCCATTAAGTGATTTGCCCAGGCTCGTTAAGCTGATGAGCCAAGGCAGGATTTGAATCCATGTCTTTCACACTCCAGAGCCTAGGCTCTTATCTGCTCCAGTAAGGTCTCATGTTAACAGCTCTGCGTTCAAATCTCAGCTCTGCCACTTAACAGCTAGGCAGACTTGAAAAGTAACTTCCATGTGCTTTCATTTCCTGTTTGTATTACAGAAAGGATGCTATTTAGTCCAGAATATTGGGAGGATTAAATGGGATGTGATATAGAAAGGGCTTCCATGTGGTAGTCCCTAATCCCTAAGGAAATGTTAGCCCCTTCACTTTTCTTTTCGTCTGGGCCTCAGTTTCCCTGTCTGTATATTAAGGACAGCCTTAGAGCTATAAAACTTTCAAGAAACAGCTGATGCAGTCTTTTTCAATTTATTAAGAAAACTAAAACCTAGAGAAGAAGCGACTTGACTCAAATCACAATGAGTTAGTGAATAGTTTGTGTTCTCAGAGTAATAATTTTTATGTTATTATTGGAATGAGACTCAGGTCTAGTTTGAGCAAATTATCTAGGTTCCAGATAATCTAGATTCTAGATAATCAGGAAAATAGTTATTGTATTTTTGTTTGTTTTTGGGTTTTGCCCAGACTAACACATTTATTGCATATATGCCTCTATGTAAAAGGGCCTTTATAGTTGCTGCTTTCTCAGTCTAAATTACACTTCTTTTGACTTTTCACGGCTTTCTGCTTCTTATCTTTCAGGACTAAGCTCAAATATAACCTCCTTGAGAGACCTTTCCTTGTAGTCTTAATTACTCCCACCTCCCACCTTACCATGTACTTTCCATCATGTCATCTTGTGTATTTTCTTATAGGCGCTTAATGCAATCTGTAATTATTGTGTTTATAATTGACTTGTTTACTGTTTGTCTGGCTACACCAGAATATTAATACCATGAAAGGATCTTGTCAATATTTGTCTGTTTTGGTATCCTCAGTCTTAAGCCAGACCCTGACACATAATAGGTTCAAAATAAATACTGGTTTAATGAATATCGCTACTGATCCATCCACACACCCATCCATCCTTTCACACCATTGATCTACCCATAAATCCATCTAGTCATCGCTTTTTCAAAAGATCTCAAAATACTTAAATTACAGATGATGGCTTGATGATTTCATTTTCAGAAGAAAAACAAAGAAATAATGGACCTTGGTAGGCAGGGTAAAGAGTTAAAAAATGAAATCTGTGTCTCCTCCAAAAGGAAGGTAAAGGCAGTCCATTCAACTGCCATGGTAACAGACTTTAAAGTGCTTAATCTGAAGCAGTAAAAACATTTAACACCTTCCTAATGGATAAAAGCAAGAATAGTCATTATGAAATATAGCTTGTCAGAAGTTTTGCTCTTATCACAGTATCTTTAATTTCTTCAAAACACTTCACCAGGGAAGTTTATGTTCCTTTCTGTCCTGGTTCACAGGAATTATTATCAACCGCCCCCAACCCCCACTTGAGCTTCTTTTGGGGACAAAGAATGACAAACCACACCTCTTTCATTTGCCCAGTAGATGTTCCTTATTTGGCTCTATGCCTGACTGCGAGTCTAATTTTTAAAAACTATCTCTTAATATTGTAAGCATTTGAGATATTTAGTTTTTACTCTTTATCCTAGAGAATTCTGAGGGTTGAATTCTTAGAGTAAACTTTATTTGAAAGAAGAACTTAGTTAAAAATAAAATTCAGTAATGAGTTCTGTAGGGATAAAATATTAATAGAAGAAGCAATATGACATATGAGGTGGATCGAGCTTGTTCATCTCCATGAATATTGGCTTTTGTCACAAGTTTACTGAGTACCTTTCTTACTGTTTTTTTAAAAAATCAGGTGTATAGCAAGAATCATAGTTTCAGAGAGGATGCAGATCTCTTCTTCTTAATAACAGAATGTGATTTTCCTCCTTGACCACTTTGGGTAGGCACGGAGATTTCAAAGTTGCTGTTGTCTCAAACCATTTCCCAACACACTTGCTTTCAAAAATGAAACTGTATGCACTATAAGAGTTGTGAAATGTCAAGAATATAAAATTTAAGCTTTCTACAACTCTTTTGATATGCTAAGCTTCAGTGTGTCCAAAAATTAGCATGGCCATCATTCCAGGTTGTCTGAGAAAGTTCCATTTCATGCTTCTAATGCAAGCATAATAATTATTTGCACCCCGTTTACTCTCAAAATTATCTGGTTTACACAATAAATCAAATGATCTGACCACCCTAACAATAGCCCACTCAACTTTGAGATCTTTGTGTAAAAAGGTAGTATCTTTTTAGTCTCGTTTTCCCAAAGCCTAACAGCATGTTTGGTACAACATATGAGTAGCTGTGGCAGGTTTAAGATGAATCCAAATTCTTGGATATTACTCTCATCTAGAGGTGGGCTCCAGTTTCCTCCTTCTTGAACCGTGGCTGCTCTGTGGCTACTTTGATCAGTACAGTATGTTGAAAGTGATGAGATGCCACTTTGCAGCCTTCCTTTCACCCATTCTCTAGGAGTCCTGACCCACTATAAGAAGTCCTTCTACTCTGCTGGAGAAAGTAAGTGCAGAGGAAATGGGAAGGGAGCCCAGCTGAGCTCACCTTCTGCTTACTTCTCCAACCAAGGCATAAGGCATGTGAATAAAGCCATCCTAGACTCCAGACCAGACCAGCTAGCAGCTGAATGTTACCACGTGACCTCAGTGTTACAGTGTTGACCAGAAGTCTTGCCCAGGTGAGCTCTGCCTAAATTCCTGGTCCATCCACAATATTTCAGATTTAATAAAATGATCATTGTTTTAAGCCACCAAATATTTGTTGTACAGCAATAGAAACCAAAACAATAGCTCTCAATAAATATTTCTTGAATTAAAGTAACCAAAATTCCCAACCTGTGGGCATTTTTGATTATGCTATTGATATTTTTCCTCCTTAGCTCTAGCTCCAAATAATTAGATTCACACAAGATAGAAACGAGAGATAGGAATTTTAATGATTTAACTTAATGTTTTCGTGTCAAGGTAGTATTTTGATAAAGACTAACTTAAGCCACAATTTAATAAATACATAAGTGATAAAATCACATTTGAATTATGGATGATGATAAACCACATATCTAGATCTTGAAACAATAATTGTCATTGAGAGTTATTCTATAGTGGTTTACCACAGTTTGTTTGCAGTCTACTCCTTATATGAGTACTAAAGTAAAACTCATAACAGTTTCATGTTCCTTAGGATGTAAAAATACATGGATCCCCAAACTATTATTGTCTTGAAAGCAAATTTAATGAGGCACAAAAAAATTTACATTGATGCCATACAATTTGGAGTCAGTTACATTTGGTTTCTAATTTCAATAAGCCACTTATTAGGAAGAGCATGGGCAAGTTACTTCTTTTAGCTTTGGTTTCTTCATCTATAGATTGGGAACAGAAATAGCACCCTAAGAGTTGAATGAGACAATGGATTGGTCCTATATTTGGTATCTAGTAAGCAATGGTAGCTATTTTTTAAATGATACTACCAGTTATATCTTTAATTTGTATCATGAAAAAGAATAAAATACTTAGAATAAATTCAACAAAACTAGTGCAAGACATACACTGAAAAATATAAAACATCATTGAAAGAAGTTAAAGAAGACCTAAGACAACAGACATCTGTGGTCTAGAATGGACTGGAAGACTTAATATCATTAAGATAGCAATACTCCTCAAATTAATATACAGATTCATTGTAACATCTATCAAAATCTAAGTTGCCTAGTAAAGACTATGTATGGTGCCAGATGGTACTGGACTTATCAGAGGAGGATCACTTCATTGACTGTGTAGATGCCTGACCACTGAGCTGTACACCTGAAGTAGAATAATATTGAATGTCAACTATAAATTATATCTATATCTATCTATCTATCTATCTATCTATCTATCTATCTATCTATATTCTATATATGTTATATACTATATATGTTAATATATACTTATATATGTTCTATATGTGTATATATGTGTATATAGAACATATATACATATATGTTCATGGAATGTAAAGTGCAGCATAAGGAATAAAATCAATGGTATTATAGCAGCTATATACAATGTCAGGGGGTAGTAGATTGGGGGGTTATCACTTTGTGAGGAGCATAAATGTCTGCTACATTGCTTTGAAATGTAACAAATAAAAAAAACTAATGAAAATTAATAAAATAAAAAAACAAACAACAGCAACAGAAAACTCAACAGGACAAACAAAAGCTTTAACAAATAAGTTCCAGGGGAGAAAAAAAAATGGAGAGATAACCTACAGATAAAAGGAGAATTAAAAAACAAAAAATCAAGTATAACATATGTACCTTATTTGGATCTTGATTTGAATAAATTAAAAAAATGAGAACTAAAAATCCAAACTGCCTATTCTGCAGAAATTGTTAGACTGATCCTGAAGTTCATATGGAAATCAATGACCCAGAATAACCAAAACAATCTTGAGGAAGAAGAACAATGTTACAGGACTTGAACTTACTAATTTCAAACCTACAGTAATAAAAACAGTCTGTCATTAGATTAAGGATAGACATATAGATCAATAGAATGAAGTGAGTCAAGAAATGACCCATACATCTATGGTCAACTGATTTTCAACAGAGGTGCCAAGACAACTCAATGGGGAAGGGGTAGTCTTTTCAATAAATGGTTCTGGGACAACTGGATATTCACATGCAAAAGAATGAAGTTGGACACCTACTTATGCATTATACAAATATTAACTGAAATGGATGAGACACCTAAATGTAAAGCTGAAGCTCTAAAACTCTGGGGGGAAAAACAGGAAGAAATGTTATGTTCTTGGATACAGTAATGAATTTTAAGTGTGACACCAAAAGCACAAGCAGCAAAACAAAAACAGATAAATTGAACTTTATCAACATGAAAAACTTTTTTGCTGCAAACCACACTCAAGAAGATGAAAAAGATAAACTAGAAAATGAAGGAAAATATTTGCAAATCACATATTGGATAGGGGTTAGCATTCAGAATATAAAAAGAACTTAAAACTCATCAGTAAAAGGGTTAATAACCCAACTCAAAAATGAGCAAAGGATTTGAATAGACATTTCTCCAAAGAAGATACACAAATGCCCACAATATGCACATGAAAATATACTCAACTTCATAAATCGTTAGGGAAATGAAAATCAAAGCTAATGAAATATAACTTCATATCCATTAAAATGGCTATAGTAAAAAGATAGCATCGAGTGCTGACCAGGATGTTGGAATCCTCAGACATTCTTGGTGGGATAGTAAAATAGTGCAGCCACTTTGGAAAAACAGGCAAAGTTATATGACCCAGTAATTCCATCACTAAGTATATTTAAAAAAAAAAAAAGAAATAAAAACATATGCCCATGCAAAAATATGTATGTGAATGTGTGTCATGGTCAAAAAATGAAAACAATCCAAATGTTTATCAGCTGATGAATTTGTAAAGAAAAATGCAGCATATATATGGATACAATGGAATTATTATTGAACCGAAGTATGAAATCAAGTACGGATACTTGCTGCTACATGGATGCAACTTGAACACATTATGCTGTGTGAACGAAGCCAGACATAAAAGCCTATGTATTATATGGTCCCGTTTATGTAAATGGACTTGGCAAATTCATAGACACAGAAAGCAGATGAGTGGCTGCCAGGGGCTGGGGAAAGGGGAATGGAGAATGCTTCCTGAGGGATATGCGGTTTCTTTTCTTTCTTTCTTTTCTTTTTTTTTTTCTACTTTCTGGTTTCTTTTTGAAGTGATCGAAACGCTCTGAAATTGGTGGTGATGTAACAATGTTGCGAATATACTAACATCACTGAATTATACATTATAAAGCGCATACTTTATAGTATGTGAATTACATCTCAAAAAAATCCAATAGAGTAAGATAAAGAAAGAGGGCTGAAATATAATTTACTGAAATTTAAACAGGCAAACTTTCGTGAAATATTCTGTCCATGGTACAAAAGCTATTAGGTTAATTCATGATTTTACCGTGGTTAATCAGAGGCAGAAAACTTTGAAACTATGTCTGCCTGATTTTTGCATACTTCTAAATCTTCTGCAGCTGACTGAGCCGAAGGCAGCTTTGATCCAAAGAATGGTACTGGGGAGTCAGACTTTGTGGCTTCTTTCCTTGCCTTTCCACTGCCGGGTCTTATGTTCCCCTTCCTTCCTCCCTCCCTGACAAGTCACACCTCATAGCAGGACTCATTTCTCTTTTTGTGAAAGGGACTGCTACCCTACCTCTAGCCCCTTGG
Source organism: Aselliscus stoliczkanus (assembly GCA_033961575.1). Lineage (NCBI taxonomy): Eukaryota > Metazoa > Chordata > Mammalia > Chiroptera > Hipposideridae > Aselliscus > Aselliscus stoliczkanus. Next base: position 98,427,612 of record CM066727.1, on the reverse strand, counting down.
AGGGATGCTGAGAACTAGGCAGACAAAATAACTGCATGGCATTTGACAATTCTGAATGCTTCAGAACTCAAGTTAACAATAAGAATCTTTCTTTCTTATAGACTTTACTGGGATAAGCAGACCTAATCCCTCATGTTTTCTAAATTTAGAATGTAATTACTAGTGAGAGGTTAACTTGGATTTAAATGTTTTTCTACACTAAATGGGAATAAACAGCACTGATAAATTTTTGTTTGCATGAACTAAAATTCTGGCTAAGGGTTGTGCAACTGATATCAGACCTGTAACAGTGGATAGCTCCTTCAGAGGAGAAATACATACATTGGCAAGAACTGATGTATTTTTCTATGGTTGATTCTAATACATCAACCCAAGAGGCTAACATATCACAGTTGATATTTAATGACATATACGTCTCAAATAAATGGAGGCTTTATAACTCGCTACTATGCTCCTGAATTGGGACATCCTCATTCTCTCCCCAGCCCATTCCAGTACTGAGAGCCCCAGGTAGAAGTGATAAGCCTGTGTGTGTGTGTGTGTGTGTGTGTGTGTGTGTGTGTGTGTGATAAGCCTGTGTGTGTGTGTGTGTGTGTGTGTGTGTTGAGCACCTGAGACACTTTATTTCATCTATTTATATTTATCTTTACTTCTGAGTACTACATGCAAACCCTTGGGCAGTATCATCTGCACCTGTTTCACCTTTGATCCCCCAGCATTCTATATAGCAATTGACACATAGCAGACATTTAAAAAATGAATAAATAAGTGAATTAGCAAGTATAAATTGTTGATGAATTTCCATGTGAGCACAACATAGCATCAGCCAGGAGAAGGTTCTGGAATGGGTTCCCAGACTGCCTCCGTGGTAGCATGTTGGAAGTCCCGAGGGAAACACTGCTGCTGACCTCACTGAGACACTTGCAGTAACATGCTTGAAAACAGGGAACAATTTAGAAGCAGAGGTTCTTAGTGTGAGAGGATTTAATCAAGTTAGTGATGCCATCCGCTCTCTGTCCATGCCAACCACACTCCTGCCTTTGCACTCTCTCTTCTTCCCACCACTGTATTTCAATTTGCCACACCCTCCCCACTCCTTACCCCACTCATCTGCTTTAATTTTTCCCATAGCAATTATCACTGTATAGTCTAATTATTTATTTGTTTATTGCCTGTCTCCCTTCATGCCCCACCAGAACTGATTGTATGTAGTGTTTTTTTCTTCAGTTGTTTTTTATTACAGTTACATTCAATTTTATGTTAGTTTCAGATGTACAGCATAATGATTAGACATTTATGTAACTTACTAAGTGATCTATCTGATAAGTCTAGTACCCACCTGGAACCATACATTGTTATTACAGTAATATTGACTGCATTTCCTATGCTGTGCTTCACATCCCGTGACTGTTTTCCTTTGTTCTATATTGAGTGCTAGGAGTAGTTCCTGGAAATAATGGCTGCTCGATAGATACCACGGAAGGAAGGGAGGGCAAGAAGGAGGAAGGGAGGAATGAAGAGAGGAAAGGAGGAAGGGGAAATGGAAGAAAGAAGAATGAAAGTGAATAAAAGGAAGTATCAATCTAAAAAATATCCAAAGGCCTTGCAAGCTTTTTAGAACTTTTAATATATTCAGGTAAACTCATGGTTCACATATTTGTTTTGTTTGGCTCACAGATATTTTAAAAATTAAGAAAACGTATAAATTTCCCATAAACTAGTGTATTATGAGTTTCTCCCAAACAATCAGGTCTGATTAAACTGGGGCTATGCTCCCTTATCACATCAGTCATCTAGACCTCAGTGACAGCTTCTGTAGGGGACATGGGCTAGAGTGGCTTAATACAGTCAGAGAATTTAAAGAAGGATGGAAGTTGGGATCTTTTCTGGATTTTCTGAGTGGCCTTGAGCATTTCACTGTGGTTGTGTAACCCAAGAAGTCCTCAGAATAATTTAGATTCCTATGGGAAGCCTATTCCCAAGGGGGTTCCAAAGAGTAGATAATGCCCAGATCTTTAAATCCTAGTTCATTCAGACCCCTGGGGCTTAACTGAGAGGGGCAGGTGTGTGGAGAAAACCCTCTGCTAATTGCTGCCCCAGCAACTCTTGCTAGAGCAGCCTGAACCCTGCAGCTCTCTAGTGAGGGGTCTTGGGTGTAAATACGTTGGGACATGTTCACCAGCTAAAGCAGTAGAGTCACAAAGCCTACTTAGCTCTAAAACATGCTTAATATATGATTCCATCACCCCACACATCTGTTCGTTCATTCAACGAATGCTCAGCGAGCACCCTGTAAGTGCCAGGCCTTGTGCGAGGTGCTGTGTATTCACAGTTGAAGAAGTCAACATGCTGAGCCCTGTGCTCATAGGCCTCGCAGTGTGATCAGAAAAGAGAGACAGGTTGGTAAGAAGATCCGTGCTAGAATATTGGAAGCACAAGAAGGTGTCAAAACATACAGCAGAGGCTCTAAAACTCTAGGTATAAAGTTCAACATATATAATAGAAAATATGCAGATATTCTAACCTTTTTTCTGAAATATTTGGTGGTCAATTCTGGGGAAAAGTATGTATTTAACATATTCTTATAGGTATATAAGTTTCCTTTAGAGTTCTTAATTTGCTTTGAAATTTTTAGCTATAACTCTCTACAAGCCACACTGCTGCCTCACTTTATATACCCAAACATATCACATTTTGATGCAAGTAGCTGACCCTACCCTTTTGCATAAACCCAATCAATGTGAAGGCTTTCTTTTACCTAAACTGTTGATATTTTCATTACTGATACTATATGCACCAGAGAATCTATCAATTCAAATGATTGTGTTTTTTTCAATAAATTGTGCATTTTTTATCTTATAGTGTAGAAAGCAGTGTGTATTTTGATTGTGGTAAAATATATAAAAAGTGAAATTTACCATTTTAACCACTTTTAAGTGGACAGTTCAGTGGCATTAAATACATTCACAATGTTGTGCTCCCATCACCACCACCCGTCTCCAGAACCTCTCATCATCCCAAACTGAAACTGTACCCACTCACCAATACTGCCCCCTCCCCTTCTCCTGCCCCAGCCTTTGGTAACCACTGTTCTGTTTTCTGTCTATGGATTTCACTACTCTGGGGACCTTGTATAGTGGAATCATACAGTGTTTGTTCTTTTGTGAGTGGCTTATTTCACATAGCGTACAGTCTTCAGGTTTCATCTGTGTTTAGCATGTATCAGAAAAAGACTGAATAATATTCCACTGTATGTATATACCACATTTTCTCTATCTATTCACCAGTAGATGGACCTTGAGTTGTTTTCACTGTTTGATGATTGTGAATAATGCTACTATAAACATAGGTATAGAAATATGATTATTATGTTTATGGGTGCTTTTAACTTTGCAAAGTGCTTTTATGTCTATAATTCATAAACCCTATAGGACATGGAGTAGATAGTATTTTCCTCTTCTAGCAGATAAGAAATCCAAATTATTAATAACTTAAATCACTTTTTAATATAGAGACAGTTTCTGACCCTTAGCTGCAGTATCTTTTTCTCAACATAACTTTTTATTCTTTACTCTGATGATTCTTCACCAGCTGAAGATATGATGGATGCTAAAGTAAAAAATCCTTACTGAGATGCAATCGGAGGGCATATCAAAAGTCTTCTTTTACTTGGACATGCTGAATGAAACCAGTAGGCCCATAGTTTGGGAGAAAACCAATAGTTAAATTTATCTTTCAGGCATCAAATGCAGCTGTTTTTTTCTCCATTGAGATGACATTCTGGGCTAGCTAGGTAATCCAAACTTAGTGCTCCCCCCACACAACTACACTTTGCTGATAAAATTCAAACTTTGCATATACTATTAATACAAGCTGGGAAACTATGTCTATAATCCAAATAAAATATTTAAATCTTGATTACTCACAGGCTTAAATCATACCTGATATGGATTCACATTCTGTTCTTAGATAATCATCTTCATTCCATTCCAGAAATGCCAATGCTGTGTTTGAACAGAGCTTTTAAAAAGTGGAGAGATCCTCAGAGGACCTTAGAGGGAGGAGAGTAGAGGTGAGGTATGCAGGCGTGGCAGGGTCACACGCTGTGTGTCATGAGCCCTTCCTTGGGAAATTCCTGCAGATCTCTACTCCTGCAGTTTTTCTCCACTAAGTTCATGTTTCTTTACGTCAATAACACTAAGCAAGATTTTGTTTTTTGATATAGTGCTGTTATCTGTGTTAGCTCTCATAGTTTCTCATGGTTTAAAAAGATATTTCTGACAGTTAAAACTGCTCTAATTATTAAAACTGCTCTAACTGTTTGCTCTAATTATTAAAATTTCTCCAGTTGTTAAAATCTCTCTAATTGTAATAATTCCATGTCAGTGGGAAAGAACCAGAGTCTTAGGGTTTACCTCGCTTTTTGCTTTCTGCCTTCACTTGCTGCTCCTGACCTCGTCTCGATATGGCTGGCGGACAGTTGTTCTCTTTGATGGTAATACTTGGTTCTCCCTAATGTGTCTGAGAAGTAGGACACTAAATAACTGATTTGTGCTGTTAGCTCCTCCGTGATGTTGCTTCCTTGGGAAGGTTGCCAAATTTAGCAAATAAAAACACACACATTTAAAGTTGAATTTCAGATAAACAGCCAATAACTTTTTATAAGTACATCCCATGTAATATTTGGGACATACTTATGTTAAAAAATTATTTGTGATTTATCTTAAATTCAACTTTAAATGGGTGTCTTGTAATTTATGGTGATCCTATTCCTTGGATTTCTGCTACTCAAAGAGTCAGAGCCCACAATGTCATTAACTAATAAAAAAAAGAATCAACTACTCTTGAATCCAGACAGCATGGCTCAAATGCCAGGAAGTGTAATGGTGTGTGAGCCTGGTGATTTAGAGTGACCTAAATTGGACAACAAACTGCATTGTTGGGGTTACAAAGAGAGATAAGGAGGATTTGTCCCTCAACTCCTGGTTCTCTTTAGAATCACACACTGATAAAGTTTACCTTCCCAGGTGATCTGTCTGGAAAACGGGGTTTGTAAGACCAGTCAAAGGAAGAGGAAGTAAGAAAGAAGGTAAGGCAGGCTCTGACACATACAGAACACCATTAGTCCTGAAAATCTGGGAGGGTAGGGACTCGATCAGGCAGTGCATATGCATAGGAGAGGGTGAAGAAGAAGACTGGCAGGGAGTTGGGAATATGAGCATCCAGGAAGAAAAGAAACCTGATTATATTCTAACATACACATAGGCTCACAAATATATTAGGGTTAAAGTCATTTATTTCCTGCCAAACCCCAAAACTGTTTACCAGGCATCACCAAACAATTTAGAGTTATCACTTTTTTTTTGTTAATTTGATTATATGTAAACACTTAATGACACGTATAAAATGAAGTTAGAATTTGCTTTGTTTTGAACGTTTTGTAATTGAAAGACTATTGCCAACAGAAATGTTGGCAACTGTTGGGAAGCATTAATACTCTTTTCCTAAATAGATGTGACCAGAGGAGCTTGGAAGTCCAGTCAGGGTGCTGCTGGACAAGGGTATAGGAGACCCCTGACTTGCTCTGTGGCCCTGGGCAGATCAAATACCTGCGTTTCACCTTCACACCTTCACATCCCCCCGTTTTCCTAATCTGAGAAGTCAAGTGCTTGTTCTGCACCTCAGTGTGTCTCAGGATTGAGTTATCTCTATGGAAGACACAAAAGAAGAGGGTAGAATGCCTGTTCTTTAGGACCTTCCAATCTAGCTCTATGACAGTCACCTCCCACTTTCCCCCTTTTTTCCAGATGTGGCTCCTAGGCTTTTAGTGGCTTTCTGATGAAACAAGTCAGAATCTGTGGAAATAAGGGGTACACCATGCTCTATACCTCCCTTATAGTTGCCTCAGAAGAGATCACAGAGGGTTAAAAAGAATTTTTAAAGTTCATATACGTTATTTTGAAACCTTCCACAACCCAACCCATTACCCAAACAGGTAAAGAGACATAAAAATGTTCTCAAAGAAAAAATATACAAAGCTAATGAATATCCAAAAAAAATTTGGTTTCAGTAGCAGTAAACAAAAATAACACATGAAAATGAGGTACTATTTTCTGTATAAACTTAGTAAACTTTTGAGAACATATAAAATTCAGTGTTGGTGAGAATGAGGTGAAGTGTTTATTCCCATTCACTGCTGTTAGTAGTTTGAATTAAAGGTACTCTTCTAGAAAATAATTTTATGATGTCAAACAATATTGCTTTCATGATAGAAATCTTAGAAATTGTCCAAGATACTTTATGGACAAAAAAAGTGATAGGAACATTTGAAAAAAACAGAAATGTTATAAATAAACTAAATGTTTAGCTGTGTGGACATAGTTTATTACATTTTTGTTGTGCAAAAGATGAAAAATTATACATCAAATATCTGTTATGAATTTTTACTATGGATTTTAAAAACATGAGGAAATGCCTTTGTCATATATTTAAATAACAAAGAGTAATACAAATTATATATCATTTGGGACCTATTATTTTTAAATAGTGGGAAATGAATGAACTGCAAAGAAATATACAAAATGTTAATTGTGGACCTTGATTATAGGTGATTTTTTTTTTTCATTTTGTTTTTACCTTTTTCTATATTGCCCATGTGTTCTATAGCAGGGAGAAAAAAATATGTATGTGGTCAGGTGGATACCCAGAGCATCTGGGTTCTAAGATGGTTCTAAGAATTGAGACTGTGAAAATACTATTTATTAATTTATTCTTCACATTTATATCTACTCTTTGTCTTCGGGGGTAAATCCCTTAATTTATGAAAGCATGTATTTTCTCTTGTATGCAATGAGGGCAATATTGCCTTAAACTTACTCCCAAGTTTGTTATGAGAGTCATTTGAAATGATGAATATGAAAAATGCTTGTAAATTATAAAGAAACTAAAAAAAAAAAATCTGTAAGACTGACTGGGGTTGATCTTAAGACATGTTTTGATGTGACTACCAAGTGTGAGGGTACAGTCTGTGGCCGTGCAACCTAAATAAAGAAACCATATGACTTAACTGACGACCAAGCTTGTAACCCACTAGGAGGCTAGTCCAGGGCCTTACTCTGCATAGTCACTTCCCATAGTGCTGGAGAGCTAGGGAGCTGGTAGTCTGAAGGCATGAGGGAAATAAAGCAGGGTTGACAATGTGGACAGATGATGAAGGCACTTGGAAAGAGACAGAGAAGGCATTACAAATTTGATCTTGGCTGATTAAGGTAAAACTGTATTAGGTGCTGTTTCATTTGCTTTGGGCCTGGGTGTCACCAAAGGCAGTTGGTTTGGGGATAATGAGCCTAAGTGTGGCCAGTTTTCTGGATGGACCTAAGAATCAGGAGAATGGAGGAAAGAGTCCAACCAGGTCAGAGTTTCCGCAGTTCCCAAGAGAAGAGATGATGCGTGTCGACAAGGCCTTGCTGGGAGGAAAAGAACGAGTGTCAGATTTCTCAAGGAGAGCTCTCTGTAATATATGCAGCACAGAGGGTAAAAGAGAAGGAAGACTCAAAGATATCACTGATATGTAGCCTCTGGAAACAAGAGAAGGGCTGCATTCTTTCCCAATGCTTCCTGAGAGAAGGAATACACAAGCTGACAATGGCCAGACCGCATGTCACAGCAGAGCTCTGACGTACACCCTCTGCAGCAAACAGCCCAGAAAGACAAACCACAACCACGCAGCCATAGGCCCAGAATGACTGGAACTTGGCCAATGCTTGTCAGCTTCCCTATCTAAGCATTAAACAGGCAAAAAAGCTAGCTCCCCTAACCAATCATATAGGATGTCCCAGGCAAAAATTGCTCCCCTAACCAATCATATAGGATGTCCCACTTCTAGCTAGCCTTCCTCCAGCTTTCCTGTGCCACAGCCTCCGTCAGGTCACACCTCGAGCCTTCCCTGTTCCCCACTATACAGCTGTCCTACTCCTCTGCTCACCTTTGAGTCTCTGCCAAATGCATGTGATGGTGGCTGACTCCCTTGCTGTAGTAAACTGAATAAATTGCCTCCATTCTCATATGGGTGGTTTTCATTTATTTACACACTCCCCTATCAGCCTCCAGCTCAGCTACTCTTCCCAGTAGTAATATCTAGGGAGGCGGTTTGGTGTATTTGAGAGCAGGCATCACTAGGAATCACTTCTAGCCCCCAAACTCTTACTCTGTGGCCTTGGGCCATCTCTTAAGCCTTTGAGCACCCATCTCCCGAACCTGTAAAGTGAAACTTGTCTGTCACAAAGTGACACAATTCTGTGTCCTGGTCTTCAAGGAGATCTGGCCTGTCACAGTCTAAAGAGAAAGTTCAACACATACTTAACTATCTACAATTATATGTCCCTGTCTGTAATTTCCAAACCCGGCGAGAGAGAGAGAGAAAGGAAATGAGAGAAGGGAGAGGGAAGAAGGAGAGCAGCAGTGAGAAGGGTAAATTGGCTGTCAGGTCTGATCTAGTTTAAAGCTTCTCCAATAGGGAAATGTGAGGCCTGCCGTTCCAAACTCCTTTAAATGAAATAAGCTTCAGTCGTACTTGCCAAAACCTGCTGGGGCACTACCTGTTTCTCCTCCAGTTTGAGCTGTGATAAAGTCTGACCTCATCACTGTGAAGAAAGCCTAGCAACTTCTAAGAGGAAGGGGAGTGTCCAGTCATCACCTCTACAGGAAGGGAGGAATGGGAGTTGGGTTGTACAAACAGTAGTGAGGGCTTGTCTCTGCTCTGCCCTATCCCTCCAGAGTGACAGAAGCACTCCCAGTCCTTACAAGTCAACACCCAGGGCCTGAGAGGAAGAACATATGGATACTGAAGAGGCACAAATTTCTCAACTTTACATTTCCATTCTACTGCCTTTTCCACCAAGTCCAACTGCCTGTGGAGGCCTTTTCATTCTACACATTTCCTTTCTATGGCCCATTTTCACACATATCACTGTGCTAAACAAGGATTTAAATATGCTCCTTGACTTACAATGGAGTCATGTCCTGATAAACTGATAGAAAGTTGAAAATATTTTAAGTCAAAAATGCACTTCATACACCTAACCTACTGAACATCATAGCTTAGCCTAGCCTACCTTAAATGTGCTCAGAACATTTACATTAGCCTACAGCTGGTCAAAATCATCTCACTGTTGCTCACAGAGTTATGAGACAGTATTTTACTGCATATCACTAGCCCAGGAAAAGATCAAAATTCGAAGTGTGGTTTTTACCAAATGCATAGCTTTTGCAGCATTGGAAAGTCAAAAATCTTTAAGTTGGAACATTGGAGGTTAGGACCACCTGTAGTAGCAGACATATTCAATTTGTTTTTATAATTGTTGAGTTTGGGGACATCACAGTGAGAAAGAACAAATCAACAGCAAGGATTCCACATATAGAGTACATTTTATTGGAGTTTTTCTCTCTGAAAAAGTATGTAAAGGAATTGCATCATCTTTGGAGTTGGTGAAAATTTCCTTTAATGTAATTACAGCTTATTGTAATGAACTTGACAATAGTCTTTCTTCCCTTGAAGACGTCTGACAGACCTGATTTAAACCCTGGCTCCATATCTTGTTTTTGTTGCAATTTGGGGCAAATCAGTTGCCTGCTTTGAACTTGTTACCACACTTAAAATCACCTTACTCATCTTGACCAAAAGGATAAAATGAGATAGTGTGTGAGAAACTGTTTATAAACGATCTTGTTAATGTCACCATGAAGAGAATAAGAAAGGGCCAGAGGAGGTTGAGTCCCTGTTACTGGACCAACATTTCAAGGTCCGGAACCAATCAGTGCAAACCCTTGATCTAGTGCTCTAAAACGTGCAGGAGGCTGTCAAGGCCAAAAAAAGAAAAAAAAAAGAAAAGAAAAACAATACATAGATACTGAATCTTATTATGGACAAGAATTAATCGTTGTATCCCTAAGTAAGTAACAACATTTAAATTATCTCTTTGGACCAGCAGCTAAATGAAAACGACTTTTATTCCACCAGCTCCCTTCTCCTGCCACTTCCTTTGTACAGGCTAATTTTGATGGAAAGATAAAGCTCAATAGTATCGTTTCAGACAATGGAGTAATTAGTACCTAGGATGTTTTTCCTCTTACAGGAGTGCCTCTTTATTTTGGCTTTCCTATTTTCCTTCCAATAATGAGGCTAAGTAATGTTGTTTAAGGAACTGGAAGCTTGCTGGCTTCTAGAAGCAGCCATTGAGAAAAGACTGATCAGAAATGAGAGGAGAGGAAACCATTAGCCTAAGAATAAAATTAATTCCAAGCTTTGACTCTCTCCAGGGCTCTCTTGGGTGTCATAACTCATGGTTAACGAGGGCCCCAAGGGGGAAGGTCATAAGTCAATGTAACTCAGCTGGTTCAGTGCAGGCTGTTGGGCTAAAAATATCAATAGATTCCACCCTTGACCACAGAGACCTGGAATAAACCACAGCATGAAATAACCTGACTTGCCCCTGAAGGAGGAGAAACTGCTGCTAAAGTGAGACCAGGCTGTGTGGTTAGGTCTACATATTCCTTTGACCCCAAGACTCACCCCAGGACTCCTGGCAGTTTCTGGAAATGGCACACCACAGTTTCCTAATCTGTAAACAAAGGAAATCCTCCTAATTTCTAAACAGAAACATTCCTACATCACCTCCATGGATCTCAGGAGAAATGGCCAGTATTTCTCTGACTGTACTTGGCGCTGCTGTTTTAATGTTACTAATATATGGATCAGGACTTACTATATAGAATCACAGTATTTGTGGGCTGGGCGTGAGCTTAGATGCCATTTTAGTCTAAGAGTTACTACACTGAGCTAGAAAGAAGAGCTCTTGACAGTGTTAATAGAGCATTGTGGACTCTGTATCGAGGTTGTTTGGATTTGAATTCTGGTTCCATCACTTCACCTCTTTCCTCAATGTCCTCATATGCAAAATAGGAATAACTAAGGTATCTCCTGCAGGGTGTTGTGAAGAGTCAATCAGGTGGGCCGGCCAAGTCCCTCAGTTGATTAGAGTGCAAGCTCTGAGCAACAGGGTTGCTGGTTAGATTCCCACATGGGCCAGTGAGCTGTGCCGGAGCTGAGCTGCCACTGAGCTAGTGAGAGTGTGTGCTCTTAACAAGGTTGCGGGTTCTATTCTTGCATGGGATAGTGGACCACCTACCCCTCACCCCCAACTAGATTGAAAGCGACGACTGGACTTGGAGCTGAGCTAGCGCCTTTTGCAACTAAGATTGAAGGACAACAACTTGACTTGGAACTGATGGGTCCAGGAAAAAACATAATGTTTCCCTTCCCCAATTCCCCAACACTGTTCTCCTCCCCAATTCCCCAATAAAAATCTTAGGAAAAAAAAAAGTCAATCAGGTAGTATATTTAAAATACTTAGAGTAGCTGACAAACTTGGGGCTGTATAATGATTGCCCATTTCTCAAAGAATTTCACAAAATGCTACATAATACTAACTAAATGGTTTTAAATTTTTATTAACTACGAAAGAACCTATGTATATTTGAAAAGTAGTAAATTATAAGTGTGGGAAGTATTATTCATTCAGTGTACACACTATTTAGTGAGCACTTTTAGACCAGCCACAGTTACTAGAAGTAAATTTTCTCCTCCACCATGTTTTGCCCAGAGTATGGAAACTAAAATTCATCCATGCATCGTTCTTCCATTCAGCATCTATTGAGCACCTGCTGTGTGTCACACACTGCTCTAAGAACTACAAATACAGACGTGAACAAAACAGTCAAAAATGTTTACCTTCTACAGTAACGAGAAGGTTTATTTTTTAATATATGACAACTGAGGTTCGGAGACTCCTCAGCTGTTTGCCCAAAGTCACACACCTTGTCCTAGATGCTGTGAGCCCTAGGACACATCAGACTTTTAGAAATCTTGTTTACAATGCAGCTCTGAAAACGTCCAGATGTGTCCACCTGTCAAACTCTCTAAAATAGAAACAGTGCATAAATGCACCAGCTCTCCCACATCTGACTACATTATGTGTTTTCCCAACCCACTGGGACATCACATGGCCCCCCTTTCATGTCTTCCCCATTCACCACACCATGTCATTTCTGTTCTCTCCATTTAAAACACTTCTCAAAGCTATAGTGATGATTAAAAAAAAAAAAAAAAAGAGGATTTTTCACTCTGGAAATGCTATTAAAGGAAAGACAACCTCATCTTGAGAATTTCAAGCTTTGTACTGTGTAACTGTGTAACTACTGGGATAAAGTCCTCATGTGGTTTTTATTTTTATTTTTTCAGACTTCTCAGGCTGTTTCCTAAGGTGTTCCAAAATAACTTTGCTCTCTCAGAACTTACATACTGAATTCAATTTAAATCTATTTTTGTATTCTTGTTCATATAGACATGAGCAGGAAAGTGTGTAAATAAGCAATTAAGCACATAGTTTTAGATGTACTTTTGTCTGTGTGTCATTGCATTTCTTTTTTTCTAAGACACCATCCTCTGAGATGAACCATTAGATTCTAAAGAAAGAAAAATAGCATTGTGAATTAAGCTATCACTTGCCATCAGTTGTAAAATCCATCCCAATTTCAGAGATGTAAAAATGTGAAAAGAGCCTGATCACTCTTCATTGTAAAAACTATTTTCATGTGATCTATTATGAAATTATCTTTTTAAATGGCTGTTGGGTAATTGTCTCACTGAAACACTTTGGACTTAATTGTTTCAAAAATCCATTGGAAATGGAACCTGAGGAGTAAAGTGGAGTGTTAAAACCAAATCCTGCATCTTTTATCAGAGGTACAAACTGAAATATTTATAGATGAAATGATGGTATCTCGAATTTGCATCACACACACACACACACACACACACACACACACACACACACAAAGGTGGGCATTGTGGGAGACTATAAATGAAACAAGACTGGCTAAGAGTGGATAATTGTTCAAGCTGGATTGCAGGGTATATGGGGGCTTAGTATACTGTTCTCTTAAAATATCAGGGAAAAAGAATTTCTGTCAAGTAGTAACAGAACCTTCCGGCAATAGGATTGGGCTTCCTTACATTCAGGTTAGCTCTGTGCTCATGGTGGTAGGTTCCAGATGGAGACCTAAGGGATCTTACCCTGGGACTCTGAGTGAGGAGGTGAGTGGAAGGTATGCCCATTATTAGCCCTTCACCTCCATTCTGAGAATGGTATTTTGTCGAAGCTGTCTGGGTTCCTACCTTTTTTGCAATGATAGTTTACTGGTCATTGTAATTGCTTCTAGCCCTGAGGGCCACTGCTATATTTTACATCAGTGTTTTCTCAGCCTTAGGGGGAATACAAGGTTGATGTAGAGGATAATTAAAAACAACCTCAATCAAAGATTTTATTGAATCTTCCAGTTACCATGTTAACTGGCACACCATGCATAATTTTATTTAATTTCCATGCCAACTCTACCAGGTTAATACTACTATGACCTCTGTTTTTACTCCTGAGGAAACAGACTGAGAAGAAGAGTTAAGTGCATTTCCCAGAGCAGGCAAGTAGTAGGGCCTGGATCCCAACCCACGCCTGTGCTCGAAACCACATAGGATTGCCTCCTTTCCGATGACACCGGATCAAGAGCAGTGGAAACACAGCCGGTGAGAATCACTTGCAGACTAGGACTAAAAACTCAGCCTCCAGCCAATATCAGCAGATGCTGATGGCTGAAAGGAGCACAGACACAGGAAGGGAACCTTGGTAAAAGCAAATCAAAAGGCAGGTAGAAACCCCTACTAACTCGATAAATACAGTCTTAGCAGCAGGACAGGCAGAAGAGGCCAGCTCATCAATGGTTGCCATTCTTTCCCAAATCTTTTGGGGTTTTTTATTCCTACCCCCACCTGAACCTCCTCTCCTTTGGCAACTGTCAACTTCTTTATAGCTATGGGTATGTTTCTGTTTTGTTTATTTCATTTATTTTGTCTCTTTTAGATTCCACATATAAGTGAAATCATACATCGTGTCTTACTTTGACTTATTTCACTTACCACCATAGCTTCTAGGTCTATCTGTGTTGTCACAAATTGCATGATTTCATTCTTTTATTGCTGAGTAATATTCCATTGTGCATATATACGGGGTCAGATATATATATATATCCGCAACTCATCCTAGATGATAAAGTCTGCAAACTCATCCTAGAAAAAGTGCTACATACCTCATTGCTGAATATCACTATGGTCACCATCGAAGTACTCCCCTTGGGAAGCTATGGACCCATGCCAGGTTCTAGTCCACCCTTCAAAGCAATTTTGGAACTCTTTCTGGAATGGCCATCAGAGCTATCATTGTACTACCCTTGATGTCCTGAATGTCATTAAAATGTCTTCCTTTCAATATTTCCTTATCTTCAGGTAAAGAAAGAAGTCATTGGGGACCATATCAGGTGAGTAGGGAGGGTGTTCCAATGCAGTTATTTGTTTACTGGCTAAAAACTCCCTCATAGGTAGTGCTGTGTGAGCTGGTGCATTGTCATGATGCGACAGCCATGAATTGTTGGCGAAAAGTTCAGGTCATCTAACTTTTTCACACAGCCTTTTCAGCACTTCCAAATAGTAAACTTGGTTAATTGTTTGTCCAGTTGGTACAAATTCATAATGAATAATCCCTCTGATATCAAAAAAAGGTTAGCAACATTGTTACAACAAGTTTATGAACTTAATTGTCTGACCTTGTATACTACATATTCTTCATCCATTCATCTGCTGATGGACACCTAAGTTACTTCCATATCTTAGCTATTACTAGTAATGCTGCAGTGAATATAGGGGTGTACATGTCTTTTTGAATTAAAGTTTTTGTTTTCTCTGGATAAATACCCAGAAGTGGAATTGCCATGTTAGATGATTTTTGAGGAATCTCCATACTGTTTTCCATAGTGGTTGCACTATTTACAATTTTGCCAACAATGTATAAGGGTCCCCTTCTCTCCACATCCTCATCAGCACTTGTTATTTGTTTGTTTTTTGATGACATACTTCCTGTCACATGTGAGGTGATATCTCATTGTGGTTTTAATTTGCATTTCCCTGATGATTAGTCATGTGGAGCATCTTTTCATATGTCTGTTGGCCATGTGTATGAGGTGTGACAATGAAATGTGCAAACTTGTTGCAATGATTTTGCTAGCCTTTTTTGATATCAGAACGATTATTCATTATGAAGTTGTACTAACTGGACAAACAGTTCATCAAATTTACTATTTGGAAGTGCTGAAAAGGCTGCATGAAAAAGTTAGACGAAAATAACCTGAACTTTTTGCCAACAATTCATGGCTCTTGCACCACGACAATGCCAGCTCACACAGCTCTGCCTGTGAGGGAGTTTTTAGCCAGCAAACAACTAACTGTATTGGAACACCCTCCCTACTCACCTGATCTGGCTCCCAATGACTTCTTGCTTTACCCAAAGTTAAAGGAAATATTGAAAGAAGACATTTTGATGACATTCAGGACATCAAGGGTAATTTGATGACAGCTGTGATGGCCATTCCAGGAAAAGAGTTCCAAAATTGCTTTGAAGAGTAGACTAGGCGCTGCCATCGGTGCATAGCTTCCTAAGGGGAGTACTTCGAAGGTGACCATAGTGATATTCAGCAATGAGGTATGTAGCACTTTTTCTAGGATGAGTTAGCAAACTTAATTGTCATACCTCATATGTCCTCTTTGGAGAAACATCTATTTAGATTGTCTGCCCTTCTTTTTTTCTTTAAAGATTTTATTGTGGAATTGGGGGAGGGAAACAGCGTTGGGGAATTGGGGAAGGAGGACAGACAAGTTGTTGTCCTTTTGTTCTTCAGTCTAGTTGTGGAGGATGTTGTTTCACTGGCCCGTGTTTGTAATATCATTGTGCTCTTCCCAGGTGAGGCACTCTGTCACCAGCCATTTGTTGGTCGCTCATGGTGGCTCATGGCAGCTTTTGCCTGCTGCCGGCTGCTCACACTGGCTGCCAGCCACTCACGGCAGCCCACTGCAGCCCCGCTGCATCCTACACTGTTGAGGGCGACTCACAGGCAGCCTAGCTCCAGGTTGAGCTCTTGTTCACCATCTTAGCTGTAGAGGGTGCACCATCACTGGCCCTCATGTGGGATCCCAACCAGGGCCCTGTTGCTCAGAGTTCGGGCTCCCAAGCTAACTCAACCAATCCGCCACTCGGTCGAACCCATCCGCCCATTTTTGAAGTCGATTTTTTTTGGTGTTATGCTGTATGTTTTCCTTATGTATTTTGAATATTAACCCCTTATCAGCTGTATCATTGGTGAATATCTTGTCAAGTTGTTTCATTTTATTGATTGTTTCCTTTGCTGTGCAAAAACTTTTTAGTTTGATGTAGTCCCATTTGTTTTTGGTTTTTTGTTTTTTTTCTTTTATTGCCCTTGCTGGAGGAGACATATAAGAAAGATATTGCTAAGAACGATGTCAAAGAGTTTATTCCCTATATTTTCTTCTAGAAATTTTATGGTTTCAGGTCTTGCATTGAAGTCTTTAATCCATTTTGAGTTTATTTTTTATTATGGTTTAAGAAAACGGTTCAATTTCATTTTGTTTGCACATATCTGTCCAGTTTTCCCAACACCACTTACTGAAGAGACTGTCTCTACCCCATTATATATCCTTACATCCTTTGTCATACATGAATTGACCATACATGTGAAGATTTATTTATGGGCCCTCTATTCCATTGGTGTATATATCTGTTTTTATGCCAGTACCATACTGTTTTGACTATTGAAGCTTTGTAGTATACTTTGATATCAGGGACCATGATACCTTCCACTTTGTTCTTTCCCAAGATTTCCTTAGCTATTCAGGGTCTTTTGTGGTTCCATATAAATTTTAGAATTAGTTGTTCTAATCCTGAAAAGCATGCCATTGGTATTTTAATAGAAATTTCTTTGAATCTGTAGATTACTTTAGGTAGTAAGGACATTTAAACAATATTAATTCTTCCAGTTTATGAGCATGGTATAGCCTTCATTTGTTTGTGTTGTCTTCAATTTTTTTCTTCAATGTCTTATAGTTCTCAGAGTACAGGTATTTTACTTCTTTGGTTAAATTTATTCCTAGGTATTTTATGTCTTTGATGCAATTGCAAATGGTATAGGTTTCTTAATTTCTCATTCTGATCATTTGTTATTAGTGTATAGAAATGCAAATGAATATCTGCATATTCACTCTGTATCCTAAAATTTGCTAAATTCATTTATTTGTTCTAATAGGTTTTTGGTGGAGTCTTTAGAGTTTTCTGTATATAGTATCCTGTCTTCTGAAAATAATCCAAGTTTTACTTCTTTCTTTCTGATTTGGATGCATTTTATGTTTTTTCTTTGTCTTATTGCTGTGGTTAGAACTTCCAATACTATGTGGAATAGAAGTGGTGATAGTAGGCCTCTTGTCTTGTTCCTAATCTTACAGCAAAAGCATTCAGCTTTTCACCAATGAGTACGATATTAGATTTGGATTTGTCATACATAGCCTTTGTTATGTTCAGATAGGTTTCTTGTATACCCACTTTATTGAGAGTTTTTATCATAAATGGATGTTGAATTTTCTCAAATGATTTTTCTGAATCTATTTAGATGATTATATGATTTTTATCTTTTATTTTGTTAATGTGGTGTGTCACATTGATTGATCTTTGGATGTTGAACCATCCTTGTATACCTGGGATGAACCCCACTTGGTCATGGTGCATAACACTTTTAATATTGAATTTGGTTTGCTAATATTTTGTTGAGACTTTTAGCATCTGTGTTCATCAATAGACATGTAATATTCATTTTTGGTAATGCCTTTGTCTGGTTTTGGTATCAAAGTAATGCTGACTTCATAGAATGGGTTTGGAAGCATTCCTTCCTCCTCAATTTTTAAAAATAGTTGAAGAAAGATAGGTATTAACTCTTATTTGAATGTTTGGTAGGATTCACCTGTGAAGCCATCTGGTCCTGGACTTTTATTTGTTGGAAGTTTTTTGATAACTGCTTCATTTTCTCGTTGCTAGTAATTGGTCTGTTTAGATTTTTTTGCATATTTTCCTGGTTCAATCTTGGAAAGTTATATAGTTCTAGAGATTTATCCATTTTTTATAGATTGTTGAATTTGTTGGCATATAATTTTTCATAGTATTCTTTAATGATTCTTTCTATTTCTATGGTGTCAATTATAACTTCTCTTTCATTTATGATTTTATTTATTTGGACTGTCCTTTTTTCCTGATGAGTTTGGCTAACAGCTTGTCAATTACTTTTTTAATATTTTTAAAGAAACAGCTCTTGGGCTGGCCGAGTGGCGTGGTGGTTAAGCGCTGGCTTGGGAAGCCAGCGGCCTGGGTTCGGGTCCCACATATGAGGGCCAGTGACACTGCCCTTAAAATAAATAAATAAATAAAGAACCAGCTCTTAGTTTTATTGATCTTTTCTAATTTTTATTTCTTTTCTTATTCTTTTTCTTTTATTTCCACTCTGATCTTAACTATTCCCTTCCTTATGTTTACTTTGGATTTTGTTTGTTCTTTTCTTTTTTAGTTCCTTTAGGTGTATCATTAGGTTGTTTACTGGGGAATTTTACTTCTTGAGATAAGCCTGTATAGCTATGAAATTCATTCTTAGAACTGCTTTTGCTGCATCCCATAAATTTTGAAAAGTTGTGATTTCATTTTCATTTGTTTCAAGATTGTTTTTGATTTCTTGTTTGATTCCTCATTGACCCATGTTTGTTTAGTAGCTTGTTCTTTGACCTCCACATATTTGTGGTTTTCTCCAGTTTTCTTCCTCTGGTTGATTTCTAGTTTCATGCCAATGTGGTCATAAAAGAAGCTTGATGATTTAAATCTTCTTGAATTTATTGTGAAGCCTGTTTTGTGACCTAATATGTGATCTATATTGGATAATGTTTCATGTGCATTTGAGAAAAGAGTGTGTATTCTGCAGTTTTGGAATAAAATGTTCTAAAAATGTTTTATTAAGTGGATCTGGCCTAATGTGACATTTAAAGCTATTACTTCCTTGTTAGTTTTCTGTCTGGATGAACTAGCCATTGATCTGAGTGGGATATTAAAATCCCCTAATATTATTATATAACTGTGAATCTCTCCCTTTATGTCCATTAATGTTTGCTTTATATATTTAGATGTTCCACTGTTGAGTGTAGATAGATATTTACAATTCTTATACCCTCCTTTTGGATTGACACCTTTATAATTATGTAATATCCTTCTTTGTCTATTTTTACATTTTTTTGTTTTAAAGTCAATTTTGTCTGATATGAGTATTGTTACACAAGCTTTCTTTTCATTTCTAGTTTCATGGCTTATCTTTTTCTATCTTTTTACTTCCAGTCTGTGTGTGCCTTTCAACTTAAAGTGAGTCTCTTGTAGGCAGTATATAGATGGGTCGTTTTTTAATTCATTCAGCCATGCTTTATCTTTTTATTGGAGTATTTAATCCACTTATGTTTAAAATAATTATTGATAAGTGTCTACTTAGTACCATTCAACTACTTGTTTTGTTTGTTTGTTTGTTTTTATAGTTCTCTTCCATTTTTCTCTTGATCTCTTCCCTTGTGATTTGTTGAGTTTTGTGTTTTATTTGGGCTCCTTTCTCTTTATTCTTTGGATATCTTTTTGTTTTGCGGTAATCACAAAATTTATATTTATATATATATATATATATAAATTAGATATAGACTAATATATATAATGTATATATGTTATAGATATAGACTAATATATATAATATATATATTATATATATCATTCTATTTTAACCTGATGGGCACTTTAGTTTGAATATATTGTATAAAGACTACAGTTTTACTTCCCCTTCGTGCTTTATGTTATTGATATCATGCTTTAGATCTTTTCATGTTGTGTGTCAATATATACTAACGACTTATTATAATTTGAGTTGTGTTGATACTTTTTTCTTTTATCTTTCATAGTAGCTTTTAAATGTCTAATTCACTGTATTTATTAAATATTTAGCTTTACCTGTGAGATTTTTTTTCTTTCTCATATTTTCTTATTTCTGGTCACAGCGTTTCCTCTTCTGTTTAAATAAGACTGTTCAACATTTCTTGTAAAGCTGGTTTAATCGTGATGAACTCCTTTAAATTTTGCCTGTCTTGGAAATTTTTACCTTTCCTTCAATTCTGGATGATAACTTTGCTAGGTAAATTTTTCTAAGCTGTAGGTTCCTTTCAGCACTTTAAAGAGGTCCTGCCGCTCCTCTGGCCTGTAAATTTGCTGATGGGAAATCAGCTGATAGCCTTATGGGATTTACTTTGTATGTAACTCTTTGTGTTTCACTTTCTTCCTTCAAGATTATCTCTTTAACTTTTGCCACGTTAAATATAATACATCTTAGTGTAGGTCTCTTTTGGTTCATCTTCTTTGGAACTCTGTGCTTCGTAGACGTGGATGTCTATTTCCTTTCCCAGTTAGGAAAGTTTTCAGCTGTTGTTTTTTAAAATAGTTTCTGTACCTTTCTATCTTTCTTCTTCTTCTGGGATCCCTCTAATGAAAATGTATGAGCATTTGTTGTTATCCCAGAGGTTCTTTAAATTATCCTCATTTTTTAAAATTCCTTTTGCTGTTCGGATTAGTTGATATCCACTTTCTGTCTTCCAAGTTGCTGATCCTTGCTTCTATATTAGCTGTTGATTCTTTCTAATGTATTTCTTACTTCAGTTATTGCATTTTCAGATCTGTTTGGTTCCTTATTATACTTTCTAACTTTTTGTTGAAGTTCTCCTTAAGTTCCTCTATTCCACCTTCAAGTGTGGAAGCATCCTTATGACTGTTTCTTTGAATTCTTCATCAAGCAAATTGCTTATCTCAGTTTCCTTGGGGTTTTTGTTGTTGTTGTTGTTGTTGTTGTTTATTTTCTCTCCCCCTGGGGAATTTTTTGTTGTCATTCTTTCATTTAAGAGATATTCTTCTGCCTTTTCATTTTGTTTGACTTTTTATGTTTGTTTATATGAATTAGTCTGTCTTTCTCAGTCTTGAAAAAGTGGCCTTATCTACATAAGTGGCCTCTGTGTAGGTTCTGTGTGCTGGGTGCTTTGGCAGGCCAGTAGGAACCAAGCAGATGCTAATGGTATCTGGACACTGACCTACTAAGCTGAATGGCCCTATGTGGGGAGCCCAGGTGTATGTGGTAATGCCCTGTTGATCTTGCTTGTTCCCTTTGTTGGGTCCTAAATGGTCTTGGCCTATGTGTCCAGAAATGCACTGCAGCAACCTTGCAGGTAGGCCAGAGCCCTGGGGTTAGAGCTCCTACCCACCACCCTAAGGATGTGGAGGGGCACGTTGACAATGGTGCTCACCAGCACATCTGACTCCGGAGAATTCTCCCAGTTCCCAGGGGGCTCCGTTGGCTCACTAGCCTTCTCTCTTGCTTGTTGTGCAGAAAGTGGTCTTGTGAAGAAATGACCTCTCTGTAAGCTTTATGTACCAGGAAGTTTGGAGCAGGGCAGGTGCTTACAGCACCTGGGGCACTGGTTTGCCTGGCTGCAGCAGCTCCTGGACATACAGCCACATCTGTGTGGTAATACCCTATTGTTCCTGCTTATTTTCTTTGCTTGGGGTCAAAAGGCTCTTGGCAATGTAGCTAGGAATGCACTGTGGTGATCTTGCAGGTAGGCCAAAGCACCGGAATAGAACTTCACCTGCACCAACGCAGTGGAGGGGGATGTAAACAACGGTGCTCACTGTTCCAGTCTGGTACAGGACTCTTGCAGTTCCCCAGCTTTCTCTGTTTGGTCTCTTTCTCTTGTTTGTTGTTCAGAAGCTGTTTATTCAGCCCTCAGCTTTCTCATAGGAGTAATTGTTCTCTATATATGTGTATATTTGCGTTCCTTCATGGGAGAGGCTGAGTTCAGTGTCTTCCTATGCTGCTGCCATCTTGGGCCCCTTCTCCTGACTCTGTAAATCATTTTAGTGTACTCACGCTTTCTCAAGCCTCTCATTCCTGGGTTTAGCTGATATGCTGCATACCATCTTGTGGAACTCAGTTGATCCTTCTAGATTTCCACAGCTTCTTCCACTCCATCTGGAATCTTAATGCTCATTAAATGTCATGATATGAAGAGTATTTTCTTACACAACCTTGTCCCTGAAGGGCCCTGACTGTCCAACCATACTTTATTACAAGGTCTAAGTGTTAATCTTGTAGAGACTCGAAGATTTCTCCTTCCTTGCTAGGCTAACTACTACTCGCATCTCCATATGCACCCACAAATATCTCAGTAACATTGGAATAAAAAGGTCTTTTGGAATGGGAAGTCTTGAAGTCATCATTTGGAGTGGCCAATAGTTTGGGTTATAGGGTTCAAGGGTAGTTCAAGGATGGCATGTGTACTCACAAGCAATGAAGGTCACACAGGGGATTGGACTAAGACAACAGGCTTGCACTATAGCCAGCTCGTGGCTTGGCATAGAGCATATCCCATTCATATGCCTCCCTTAACCTTCTAACAGTGTCACCAAAGGTCACATTAACTTCTTAGTTTATACTATGTGGAATTTACTACCAATGAGAATCCTAAAGTCTTACTTCAAAAGTACAAGTTCTTTCAATGAGTAAGTACTTGTGCATTTACGCTTATGGATCAAAGTAAATAACCTTATGTTTATCACTGTTATATAGGTCTAGGTAGATTCAGATCAGTATTCCAACCTGTTAAGATCTGTTTGGATTTTGATGACGATACAGCTCACAATGTCTTTTTTTTTTTTTTTTTGGTTTTATACCCAGACATTTGTTAAACATACTTTTATCCAAGACACTGAGAAAAATATTAGAATAGAACCAAGAACAGAGTTTTGGTATAAGCCACCAGACTGCCCCTTCCAGGTTGCTAAGAAGCACCCTTTAAGTATTTTCATTTGACTAGTTATTAATCTGTGTAATTGCATTAGCTCAGCTCCTGTTTCTTAATCTTGTCTCCAATGGTATCATGAAGGAATTACACAATGCCCCACTGAAATTAACGTGCATTTTGTCTATTGCATTTCCTTGAATGATTATTGTCCAGTTATTTGGCCAGATTTATTCAATGTATGGAATTTGAAAAGAAGCAGTTTGATCAAGAAGACAAGTTTGTGAAAACAATTTAAATCTAGTTAAAAGGGAATAATGGCAGTCGGTGTCTTTCAAATATGGTCATTTTTTTTGTACTACTACACAGAGTTGTGACCCATTTTGCCCCTTATATATTTTTGTCCATTTTTGCTTTTTTTCAGTAGTTTGACTTTTTAAATTTCCAATTCATTTCCAGTACTTATTCCTATTAAGCATTGCTTATCATGTAGAATAATGGAAATAATCTAACTATTCAGCAGTTAATTAGAAGAATGCAAATGTGTAACTGATGGATTTTTTTAAAAAATATGATAGGTTCCAAATACCATATGGTAGATAAATATCATATGTAGTCATAGGAAAAGTATGCCAAAGGCTGTCATACACTAATGTGCAATTATTCGTTGTGACTATTTGAATGAGATTACGTTTAATTTTTTTTTCTGGTTTATATTTATAATTTTCTCAAAATGAACATCTGTTGCTTAAAAAGCCCAAGATAACACATAAATCATAATTGTAGTCAATTGTTCAACCACTCTATTAGTTTCAAATAACGAGCTTCTTTTGGGATCCTCAGCTTGTTGCCTAAGCAATTCCTTAATTGTTCAGACTTTTCACAGTATGGAGAGTAATTGCTTGAAGATGAATTCAATATACATAATGATAACAATAGAAGTTCTAAAAACTGTAATGTTTGTAGATATTTTTAGCACTATAAAGCTGTCCTGTTTATTATCACCCACACTTAAACATTTAATGGTAGAAGATACTCATTTTAAGATACTGATTTTCCACTAATTTATTGCGTTGACCAATTTGCTTTTGACCAAATTACTTTTGGCTAAACTACATAGTTACATATTTTCCATCAACCAGGCTAATAATACATAAAAGAAGGAAATGTGCCTACCTGATGATTTCCTTTTGAGAGTATGTGTGCTGGATTCTAGGGATCCTCTGGCGTATCTTTTGGATGTTCTACAACCCATTCCTTTAATAATCCATTTTAGAACCTTTCCAGTTTGAGAAAATTTAACAGTATGTGTAAGTGTCTTTTGAAACTGTCTAAAGACACCACTGGGGAATAAGCTCCTACTTGAAAATAAACGCTGACAGACTTGGCTAGGATGCTATCCAAGTACTTATTCCAAGTATTTTGCACTGACCAGTTCTCAAGGAAATTGCTCAACTTCTCCACCCTCTGGCATCGCTACAGAATAAGTTCAAGAATACAGCATACATTTAACATTCTGCCTCCCTATAAGCTTCCCAATGTTATTTTCCCCTTGACCCACCTTCCTGTTATTACTATGATTTAAAAAATCAGTGTGGCTCCAGGGGCCACGATTGCGGCTTGCCCCTGCTCTTACCTCCTTGTCTATATTTATGGCTGTCTGAGAGGGGAGATGTGTAGGAGTCACCGGAGGCTCCTGTAAATTGGCAGCCAACTCAGCCTGAGTCCTCTGAGTGCTGGTCATGGCACACAGGAATGCCTACCCAAGCCCACTGTTCATCCTCCGAGCCTGACACCCTGGGTGTCCTGGCTACACAAAGTAAACAGCCCAAGCCTTACTTCCTTAACTCCTTCTTCACCTTTTTACTTGAGCTGTTTTAAAAATGTGTGCCGAGACCAACAAGATACAGCAACAAGAGGAGAGAAATCCTTAGATTGCCTCTGAGAACCCAAGTGCTTTATTGTGTGGGGAAATTTTCTTCCCTTCAGGCCAAAGGTAGCTTCACCATTCTAATCCTCAGAGTGAATGAGTACCTCCCCTAATGTGTGTAGCTAATCAGTAATGGTTCAAAGGGTAGGTTCATGGAAATGCCTGGGCCAGGTGAGGCAGCCTTGTCCTGGAAGAGAGAAAGCCTGGGGGAGGGGAGATGGCATCCAGGCCAGGCCTCACCACTGCTTCCACTTCAGACTTGAAGGTGGGATGCCCTCGGCTCTCTGGGGTTCACCTTCTCAGACTCTAAACTGGAGGGAGTTCCTGCATCGCAGAAATACGCACTGGGGGCTGATCTGTGACCACAAACTACTATCCAAGGTGAGAAAGACAATAATGAACACGAATCTGATTGCTTTGTGTGGATACATGTAGGTGCTATCAGTAGAAAGGACACAAAGTGGGCTTTGGAGATCTCGGAGAAGTTGGAGATTTCCACAATTAGCTTAGTCCCTGGGAAACTGACAAAGACAACGGAAGAGAGTGGGAACATCTGGGCAAAGATTTAAGAGAAAAGAAGTAGCGTGACTATCGTCTAGGTCTTCTCCTTTATGGTCTCCAGAGGACACAAAGAAAAGTCAACATCTTATTTTCCCCACAACAGGGAAATATGTTACAGTGACGTCCTCTTAGAAACAGATCATTAAATAGCTAAAAGCATCCAGCATTCCACTCTTGGAGTCTGGGCAGGCTTGAAGAAAAGTATTAAAGCTCCTGTAAATTTCTACAAAAAGATTGGATTTCATTTACAACATTGGATTTCATTTACAACATTAGACAAGAAACTGCCTCTTATACTATTCAACTTGTTCTGTATCTGACAGACCGTAGGCTCTTAATGATTCTAGCTTCCCAACACAATGAGCCAGTCCCACGGAACTGGCCTGCACACAGTAACCCCTGACCCCAACAGATTTCCCACATCCTGCCAGCCTTGCTGAGGAGCAGCATCTCCCTAATCCCCTCCTGTGCCTGAGCAAGCACCAGTGACACTTGAGATAAAGTCCCCCAGACCTGAACTGATGTTTGGTTGCAGGCCCATTGGGGTTTTCTCTCCCTGGGATTAGCCCCTCACCACACAGAGACCCATTTTCAAGTGGCAAAGTTAATGTGATCCCATCTGAAAGGATACTGATTACACTGAGTGAGAGCAGAGAGAAAACCCATCCTGGACACTTCCACACCTCTTTAAAAGCACAACCAGTCTACATGAATATTTCATTATGGAAGAATTTTTATTTTTTAAGCAGTGACTTTTTTTTTTTCTTTTTGAGTCAGAGCTGTGTGTGCATGTTTGACAGAGAGCTGTTATTCTTAAAGGCAGCAGGAGAGGCAGCATGTTAAAGTTTCACATTAAATAACAAAGAGTCTCAAGGAACGTCCTCAAATTACATTCACAGTTTCAAAGTTCAAGAATTGTGGCAAAGCACTGCTTACCTTACACTTTCAGGTCCCAAGAGGTCTCTGAGTTTAAAGCAGCACATCAAATGTGCAGGAGTCACTTTCTTGCATGAGCGTCTCATCTGTCATAGCACCCAGCTCACGGGAGGAAGCAGCCTCCTCCTGCCGAACACCAATGAGGGAAGCAGAGGAGCACATGTGGGAAGTGGCTTCCCTGAAAGCCTGTCACAGTCTGCACATGCTCCTTGTGACAGAGGTGCCAAATCGGCCTGGTGGGGAGGCTCACAAAGCACCTCATTGTGAGGTCCCAAGCCTCTCTTAGGGAAGAAAAGGGTTATATAAAGCCTCTAGCCAATCTGACATTTTCATGCTTTTGTGAGGATGGGCCCCTCGTTCATTAGAAAATACAGAGGCACTATTTTCTGTTAATTATAGCTTCCCGGGGAGCAAGTAAGACTAATAACCACCCACCAATATTTTGAGATAAGGAAAGCTTATCTTTGGGAGTTGTGCGGCAGCTCCTGGCTGCCTGTGGAGGAGTGCTCCACATACAGTTAAAGCTCCGTCTCACCTCTTAGAAAAGTGTCAACTCCATAAGAACTGACAGGATGTTGTATTGGAATGAAGTTCACAATTATGAGTGTACAATAATGTTGGCTAACTAGGTCCCACCAAGCCCAAAGGTAAAGCAGAGATCTGCATCTGTTATAAACTCAATCTCTGACAGTGACATAACATTTCAAATGGATTGTCCCCCGCAAACTAACTAAAAGTCATTGTGAGGAGGAAGGACACGTCCTCTCATGGGACACAGATGTGCAATGACCAGAAACACATTTGCATGTTACTTTCATTTCCACCTGCTACATACAACATGCCACAAAAAGGAGAGAGGTATTGGGTGAGGAAAAAAAAAAAGTCAAATGATCAGATCAAACCTCTTCAAAATTAAAATTTTAAGACTCGAGCCATGCTTACTCTTGGCTTAGAGTTTGGTGTTCCTACAGTCTTTGCTAGGACAGTAGTCTGAAACAGTTAACCATGGATATAAGTAAAAGAAACAGACAATGCCTCTAAGAAGAAAGAAAGTGGAGCAAAGAAATCCATGTTCAAGTTCTTGTTCTGGTTGTACAACCATTTCCAAGCCCAGGAAAATCTTGAGGTCTCTCTCGGTCTCATTTTTTGTTTTGTTTTGTTTTTCTTCCTGTAAAGGAAGTTGACTAATACATGAACAGAACAGTAAATACCTGCAATGGCTTCGAGTGCAGTTCACTGGATCAGGGCTAAGGGGAGATGGAGAACATTGAGTGTGTTTCAGAGAGTAGCTATTACTCCCGCAGTAACTGATTCTAATTGGAATGTGGGCTAAATTATGCCAACTCTTGTAATGATTTAAAAAAGCTAGAAATTCAGATTTTTTATGTGAAATCCTCTAATTAGTGTATGTGGGGCACTTATTAAAGTTGTTTAAAAATGCCAGGAATGCTGAACAAAATCTATCAAGCTGGTCAAATTGGCCCTACAAGTTTAAGTTTGTGACTTATAAATTTGTGACTTCTGGACTGGATAATCTTGAGTTTTACTCTGCTGGAAAATAAATAATCCAGTAAAATTAATCTCTAAAAGAAACTATCCTTTAGGATGTTTAGCAGTCAAGACAGGACTTAAAAGAGAGGCTGCCTCCTCCTACTTTTGTGATAAACTCGGGGACCTTCACTACCCCATGTCATAGTGGTGACCTCATGATCAGTGACCTCATATGGCCAGTCTTCCATGGAAAGTGCTAGTGTGGAACATGGGATTATAAACATTCTAAGAATCTGATGGCTGTCAAAAGGCAGGAAAACCCACACAGGGGAGAAAAGACAATATTGTTCCAGTAATGTAAAAACCAACCAGTGCAGTGCTACCAGTCTTATCTCAAGACTGAAATATCAAAAGTAAAAGCAAAAGTTCCAACAAGGCTTACAATAAGTAGCTCAATTCAGAAATTGAGAGGAAGAAAAGGTTTAGTGAGTTGCTGACTAAAAGAGAGATGTTGGGATGGAGTGGGGTGGAGATGCCTGCAAAACAAAGTTGACTAATTCTCTTCTTGGTCAATATTGACAAAACTAAAATTAAGAATACTCAGTCCTTATGGTCTGAGCAGTCAGACCAGTGCAATCCCTCCTGAGCCACTGGATAAGCTCTGACTGGGTGGAGAATTTCACTCTGACTCATCCTTGTTCAGAGAGAAGAGTGCGACTGATCCAGGATCCAGGCCAGAGTCCTGCCAACATGCACAATAAATATTTGCCCTGGCCCGTGAGCCTTGCCTGGTAAGATGACCGGACTGAGATGGCTAGTCAAGTCTCCGACCTTTCAAGACTTAACTCCAATCTGAATTATTTCTTTCTGGAAAGTTCCCTTACCACTCAGGCTGCTTTTCTTATAAACTTTATATTGTTCTATCTTAATATAGTACTTAAATTGAATTTTGATTGTTTTTTCTGTACTTGTCTGTCTACTTCATTAAACTATAAATTGGTTGAAGTAGGGATCTCTCTCTCTCTCGCTCTCGCTCTCTCTCTCTCTCTCTCTCTCTCTCTCTCTCTCTCTTTCTCTCTCTCTCTCTCTTTCTCATCCTTATTTCTAGAATCTGACACAGTCCATGCTTGGCATGTAAGGAATTTAGTAAACACTGGTTGATTGAATTAGTAAATAGAAAGTTAATAACTAGAAGTAACGTGTGCATTATAGCAGTGAAATTAAAGTGATGAGGCGACTCTTTGGAAGAAAATTAGGTTTAAATGTATGTTTCTCTGAGAGGGTTATATTTTCTCAAAGGTATAGTTATTATTTTTCAATTTCATGCTATTGTGGATTTTTAGTTTGCATTTATTCAATGTAATGTTCCAGCAAATATTACAATATTTACAGCCCTTGCCATAATGCAAGCTTTCTAAGCATTCTTACTTATGTTTCCTATGACCATCTATAGAAACATTTTGGTCAATGATGAGTGTACAACTGAGAATTAACATAAATTGGCCACTTTCAAATCTCATGTTGTTCTCAAAATGCAACAGAGGAAATGAAGATAATTTATTCACTTAGCTCTGAGCAGTTACATGGTTACCAGTGACAACAGCAGCACACACCGCTACCAGGGTTCAGGAGACCAAGGAGTATAGTGAATAGAAATCATTATTTTACATATACCTTTGGAACTAACTAAATTTTAAAATAAAAAATAACCGAAACTTCAACTGAATTAAATTACCTCGACCACAGAATTCTATGACTATTTGAGAAAGTGATGAATACAAAGAAATGAAGGAATGAAGGAAAAGCAATGTAGGTGATTGTTTTTGTTATTCATGGCTGCATAGCAAACTACCCCAAAACATCGTAGCTTAAAACACCTGTTTTACTGTCTCCATGGTTCTCTAAAGTGACTGGGCCCAACTGGGTGATTCTCCTGCTGCTCCCTGTGACATCACCTAACCTGCAGTTATCTGAGGGCAGATAACTTATCTCTGTCTTTTTGATAATAAACATCCTAATAGGTGTGAGGTAATATCTCACTGTGGATTCTATTTGCATTTCCCTGATGGTTAGTGATGTTGAGCACATTTTCATGTACTTTTTGGCCATTTGTATATCTTGTTTGGAAAAAAAAAAATCTATGTTGGTTATTTGCCTATTTTTAAATTTGGTTATTTTTTGTTTGCTTTTTCCTATTGAGTTTATACTTGTGAAGGTAAGCCTTGTTGGCTTTGAAAGCTAGGTGTTTTGGGTCCCCATCCCTCAGTGGGAGCCTTAAAAGTCAGGGTGCTAGATGTGTGGTCCAAACTCTTTGTTGCTCAAGAAGTTAGGAGTTGGGGGTCTCCCAATTGTATGGTGCTCTGTCATGGGTGGGTTTATGGTAAGAGTGTGTCTCAGCCTTTCTTACCCATTTTAATGTGGGTATTTTCTTATTTGCTCAGTGTGTAGGAGTCACTCAGCTAGTTTTTCGATTTCTCTCAGAGGGAATTGCTCCTTGTGTATCATTCATGAGAGGAGGGCGGTTCAGGAGCCTCCTACATTGCCATCTTAGTTCCTCTCCTCAGTACTTTTCCATCCATATTTTAAAGTGATTATTCTTAGTCTTGGAGTAGACTCTGAGCACTGGGGGACTGGGGTAGCAGAAACAGAATAGGGGAGGTAAATGGACAGTCAATCAGTATTACCAATTAAAGATGGAACCCAGATATGTTTATTTTGGAAATGCTTCTAACCCTAGCATTCTAAAAGAAATGTCTAGGTTCCATCTTTAATTGGCTAACCTTATTATTGGGGGAGTGCAAGAAAGGTAGAAATAAGGGAATGCATTTTGACAAGAGCTCTGTAGCAGGTATAATGCTGATATGTTCCCCATTGAGATTAGAACCCTGGAAGAGATAAAATAATACAATTCATTTAAATAAGAAATTATAAAACAAAAATAAGCAGAACTGAAACATAAGCAGATGCATATGAAAAAAAAAACATCCAATGACAACTAAATCTCAACAAACTTGAGCTAGCAAATCCATTTCCTGTCTTTAGTTTATGAGTCAATTGGTGCCATGTGATTACACTAATTACCTCTACCTCGTGTGCATGTGAACGTGGGAGAAAAAGGCAACTACTTGAAGGATGATCTGCTTTTGAAGGAAACTACATAGAATTGTTGTTGTCAGACAATACATTATCAACTATATCACATATAAATTATTACATTCTTCAGAAGAATCTCAAAGAGAATATGTCCATGTGTAATGCAAAAAGATATTCATGGAACTGTTCCATTAATAGAAAGATGAAGTAAATACCTCCTTTAATAAATATACTGTTTTTAAAAAAATCTTTAGGGGAAAAAAAAAAAGAACCAATTAGACATGCTTGAAACAAACAGAAAAGTCTTTAAAATCTTGGACCTATATCTAATCAAAGAGAATTAATTAGTGAATTCTTGGAAAGAGAATAGAAAAACAGGCAGTTAAATAATAATTTAAAGGGAAAATAGCTGAGAACCCTCCAGAATTGAACAGAGATGTTAGTTCTTATACTCTAGTGATGTAAAGGGCCTAGCAGGATAAATAAGAATAAACCCATATCTGACATAAAATCTTGGGTTCAAACCTGGATTCTCTCAACAACTAACTGTATCACCCGTCTCAAGTCACTTTTTAAATTTCTCTAATCTTCTATTTCTTCATTATTAAAGTAGTGGTAATGGTACCTGCCTGTGGCAATTTCTGAAAAGGAACACAAATTGTTGACACTCCTCATATCAAAAAGTGAATTCTGTGTCCCCTACTCTTGAATCTGAGTGGGCTGTAACTGCTTCAGCCAGTGTGCGGAATCCATGCTGTGTGAGTCCCGAGGCTGGGTCATGAAGGCTCCTGCAGCTTCGGCCTGGTTTCTTGAATACTTGCTTTCCAGATGTCCCTTGGTGGGATCCAGTTGGAACCCAGTTGCCATGCTCTGAGAAGCACACATCACATGAGGAGCTATGTATACGTGTTCCCGTAAACGATTGATCCCAGCTTTTAACACTTTGTAAGCAGGCATAAAAAGCTATATGACGAGTTTACTCGTTTCCCGCAAAAAATGTGTTAAGTCTTCCCAGCTCAGGTGCCAGACATGGGTTAAGAAGCTTCCAGTTGAAATCAAATCCAATCCCAGCTGTTTGAGTCACCCCTAGCTGAAGCCCCAGACATTGTGGAAAACAGCAACCCCTGCTCTGCAGGCTGAAATTCCTGCATAATAAAATGGCTGTTGTTTGATGCCACTAAGTTTGGGGAAATTTGTTATGAAGCGATAGATACTCAGAAGACCACATTACAGAGTTGTTGTAAGGATTAAATGATACAACATGTATGTAACAACCTGGTACACAACTGTATTCAACAAATATTGCTTTCAAGGTACATGCAGGACATTTAGATAGATGTCTCAAATAGTAGTAGTAATAATAGTAGAAGTAGTAGTAGTAGAAGTGATGGTGCTGGTGGTGGAAATCGTAGTAACAGTAGTAGAAGTACTAACGATAGTTGTAGTAACACCCACTGACATTTCCAAGTCCATCTGATATGCCCAGCACTGCTGTAAGTGCTTTACACGCAATTAGCTCATAAAACCCTCCAAATAGGCTCCTCAGGAAAGCACTATGAGTGTCACTGTTTTGCGGAGGAGGACACTGAGTCCCAGAAAGAGAGGTTAAGTCTTTTACAAGTCCCATAGCCAGCAAGTCTGTGGACTGGATTTCAAGCCCAGGCAGTCTGAAGGCAGCCCCTGCTCTTAGCCACGCTGTCCTGCAGAGCAGAGTGAGCCAGGCTGATATGGGAACTGGGAGCCACTGATCCCAAAGCCTTGGCCATGGATCTTCTCAGGAGAGAGTAGAGAGTGATAAGACATGAGAGGCAAGTGTGGGCCCAGAGAAATCCAACTAGTAAAGCAAAAGGCTATGAAGATGGAGCAAGAGTGCTCCGAAGGAAAAGGCTGCGTGGCGGGAGTCCAAGGAGGGCAGCCTTGGAAAGGCACCTGGAAGCATAGCCGGGCTTCCCCTGTGGGGCTCAGTCTTCAGGAGCAGGGAGGACTGCAGCGCTCCACCCAGGAATTTGGATGCTAATGGAGTAGAACTGAGCAGAACTAAACCTGTAGCTGAAACATGAAAACTTTGCTGACATACCCAGTTAACATCTCTCCTCATTAAAGGCCAAGCTCCTTTCTCCAGGGAGAGCTCTCAAGTTTATTTGCCGGAAGGAGAGAGCTGATTGTTTCTAAAAAGTGTAATCTTCCTGGTTAAAACCCAAGACACGCCAGACACAGAAAAGCCACTTTGCTCACCCTTTTATCGCCCCATAGTCATGACCCTGGAAAGCTCCCCACAAAGATACAATGAGCTGCACTGACAAGTAACCGCACTTACTGTACTACCTCCAGAAATTAGCTGCACAAACTGGGTCATGTGGTTGGAAATAAAAGAATGTTATTTTCTTTTTATGTATATTAGTAAGGACTGTGTTGGTGACTCCAGTCCATCATCTATAAAGAGATAATTGAAACAGTGACAATGAGCTATAAAATTTGGTAGTGAAGTTCGGAAGGGAATTTGGGCCGGGCAGGGGAGGATGAAACTTGCAACTCGGTACGTGGCCAACCGAGATTACCAGGTAAGGACTTTGGGTGAGATTTTCGGGTTTGAAACTGCCAGAAGTTAGATGTGGGTAGAATATGATTTTAAAACAGAAAATTTATTTTGAACTGAAAGTCCAGGCCTACCTATTGCTTTTACTGTTTTTCTGTTTAAATATTAACAATCTAGCAGAATGACCAATCTGTTTAAACCTGTTCTTTGAGGTCTGTGACCCAGCCATGAAGTGGTCTCAGACCTTTCCTCTGGGACTGGCCTTTCTTCCCAGGCATTCTCTACTTCAGAAACCGTAAATTCCCAGCTTTTCTGTCCCCCTGAACACCTCATTAGCAATCACAAGAAGGTAGATTTCAGTCTGCAGGCAATCAGGGCAAAGGAAATGTTTCGATCCCTCCTCAAGACATGAGCTCAGATTAGCTCAGAGACTATTTGCTGTCTGTGGCTGTCTGGCATTCAGTAACCTGTGTGGAGCCTGCTCTCAAGCATTT
This sequence comes from Aselliscus stoliczkanus, assembly GCA_033961575.1. Lineage (NCBI taxonomy): Eukaryota > Metazoa > Chordata > Mammalia > Chiroptera > Hipposideridae > Aselliscus > Aselliscus stoliczkanus. Next base: position 98,393,713 of record CM066727.1, on the reverse strand, counting down.
TCAAACCCTCGTGTTTGGGGGTGGGTATGGTTGAGGGATGTTGTAGAGTTAGGGAGACATGAGTTTTTACCCTTGGGTGGGCAAGTTTTTTCACCTCTACGGCCCTCAGTTTCCTGATCAGCAAGACAAGATAATAATGTCCAACTCCTGGGGCCTTTGTACAGATTTAACACAATGATGTAAATCAAGAGTCCAGCACAGTGCCTGGCAAAGAGAGGGCACTCGGTAAATCGTGGCAGTTCCTAAATTCTTATCTGCCTCAGCCATTCTCCTCTTCTATCTCTTCCTTTATCAACCTTCCTTTCCTTTTCCCCCTTTCTTCGCAGACATCAAAGTATAAACTTCTCATTGTCCCTCCTTGAACAAAATGAGCAGTGCATGAATAATTAGAATAATTAAATAATAATACAGAAGTCCTATAAGAGAGTACATAAGGAAGAGTCAGCTAGCTCTTCTCATGACATCCCTAGAATGACCCCAGTGAAACTCAGCTCTGGGCTGAGGAGATGGAGAGATTTTGTGATCAGAGTATCCCCTAGCTGTAGACCAGTGTCCCATTCCTGTGTCACACAGTTCTTCTGTCTTTGAAGCACCCTTAATGATCCCTGCCTGCCTTTTGATTCCCGAGTAGCTAATGGAATTGGGGTGCCTTTCCCTCTGTATTTGCCTCCCTGAACTCAGGCTCACCCAGTGAGCCCAGCTCCACCTGAGGAAGCCATAGTGGGTTCCCATGTGGCTCCTTAGTGTGTCTTCACATGACTGGCCACTACAACAGAGAAGCAAGGAGCAGGTTGCCAGCATTACCTTCTCATGGTCTAAGGAACCAAGAATAGGTATACTGGGCCAGACCCAACAGGATCCAACATGGAGAAGTAGCAGCTTTCAGATGTATAGACAATGAAAACCCCTATAGGTCTGAAACCAACATGGTCTATCCTAAGGTGACTTTAAAACTCTTGTTTTTCTATCACAGGGAGTGGTGATTAGGAACATGTGTTTGTAAATTCAAAAGCTATTTCCCACAGTTTTGAATTAAGAAAATTAGAAAACTATGGGTACCATGGATTCTTCCATTGGGATGGTCACAGCCGCACCCAGCAATTTCTGAAATCAGTGTTAGGATGTTTGATTCTAGTTTTCACTTTCAACATTATAGCTGTCAGTTAAAAATGTTTATCCCGAGCATTATATGTTCCACATGTTCTATAGAATTTGCTCTCTAGGAAAATTCCAGTTTATGTGAACTTATTAGTCACTGGTGTAATCAGCCTCAGATATATCAATGCACTGATTGTTCAAGCGCAATTATGTGTTTTTAATTTTCATGTGGGACTAACTTCCTCAGAGACTTGTCTTCCTCTTATTCAGTTCATTGTAATTCAGATTTAATGCAGAGTTAAAAAAAAGTGGATTTTTGACATCTTCATCTGAAGTGTAACTGAAACAGGAAAAGTGCCTGGGCTACAATTCAGAATTATATTTATTTATTCAAAAAATGAATATTGCTTTTATACTTTATACCGTTCCCTTAGTGGTGAATCAATATTTCTCACTGTCTCTCATATCTTTGTGTGTGTGTGTGTGTGTGTGTGTGTGTGTGTACAGACAGACAATCCAGGTACTGTTCCAAGTGCTTTATGAATATTAAGTCATTTAATTCTAATAATATCTCCATGAGGTGTTACTGTTATTGCCGCCATCTTACAAATGGGAAACTGAAGCACATAGAGATGAAATCATTTACCCATTTACCTGATAAGGGGCAGAGCCTGGATAGACTCTTGTTCCTATCTATTTCAATTTTCTTCTTACTCATTTTCAGTATTCAGGCCCTAATTTTCAGTATAATTCATTCCTATCAAAAGCTGACCCTCACATGTAAGGTATCATTTATTCACTATCAAGGACAGCATGAACTTTTGGCTGCACTGATCCGTTTCATAAGATCCCCTGGTGATCCAAAGTGAGCATTTGCAAGACATCCAGCTGCGGGAACAAGGGTGCTGGAAGAGAACCAGGCCAACAGGCCCATGTGGTCCAAACTCAGAGCCTCCGAAGCCTTGTGCGCTCACCCACTGAGCACGCGTCTCACGACCACGTGTGTGTCCTGGCGCATAGCAAAGTTTGAGGTGATTTCTCTCCACATACGTACCTGTCTAACCCCATGCCACATTTTCTGCTGAGCTTTATTTTCTCTTCTGTGCCTTGTAACGCAGCTCCAGTGCTTCCTGGTCGCACTCACCCTGCTTGTGTAGGAGCAGACTCCCTCGGTTCTGTTCGCCAGTGTGCTGAGCACTTCTGGGCATCCTCCCTCTGCAAGATGAGAACATGGTTCTGGAGTGGGAGCTTCCGTTACTGCCCAGGGAAACCACCTTTCTAGGCCTATAAAGCCCACGCCTGCCATATTTCCAGTCCAAATCTGGTAAGAAAAGAAAGCCATATAAATACGGAATTACAGTTCTCAAATCACTGGGCTGTTGGAACCCTGTGAGACCCTGATTATTTAATCTAATCTCTGTTTCTAGATGAGGGGACACTATGAAAAGACAAGATTTTCCTGTGGGAGCAAAGGGCACACGGAAAACTCTGACTTTCTCCTCAGTTTTGCTGTGAACCTTAAATTGCTCTAAATTTTTTTTTAACACACACACACACACACACACACACACACACACACACACACGCTTGGTGACCAATGTGGCTGAAATGGAGGGAGCAGAAGAATCTTCTCAGAAAGCAAACCCAAAGAAGTAATGTGGAAAAAAAGGGGGGGGAGACTCTTAGAAAAGGAGTGTCCTCAGTTGTCATGTGGCAGACATCTTTTGTTTGCTGGACTGAACCTCTGTCTCCCCTTGATCTAACTTTAACTCATTTATCAGACCTCAATATGAACATGAACTGCTCAGGCAAACCTTCTGATCCCCATGTAGATTAACAACCAATTCATGCACTTATCACACCCTGTACTTCTTCCTAACAAAACATGAATAAAATGAAATAATCAATTTGGAGGCTGTTTCTTAATGTCTGCCTTCCTCCAATACAAATGAGCTCCAAAAGGCCACGTCTGTATCTCTTCATGCCCGTCATTGAGCCCCAATGCCTAGCCCCCATGTCTGGGACTTAACAGGATCTGAAAAAGTACTTGTCAAAAGAATATTTAGTTCAGTAGATGGAAGAGAGAAGAAATATAGCCACTAGCTATGTCTTCAGCTGGTTTTTACAGTAGGATATTAGGAATTAGCTCCTCTTGCCCCTATGTCAGGAAGACACCTGGCCCTGAGTGAGTACATAAGTAAAATCAGTACCTATTTTCCTCAATGACATAGGTGTTCCCCCTATGTCATTGGCTCCTTCTCAGGCTATGCTTTCCTCTACAGGGGTCAACAACCCACGTTAAAGACAAGACCCTGTGTGTGGTTACCACTTCATGACATTGGAAATCCAGACACCACGGAAAGAAGTAGCCATTTTAGATCAGTTTATTGGCTCAATTCTAGCTTTTACAAACCTAGATATCCTTTATGGCTTTCACTTATCAAACTCCGCCTGATGCAGTATTTAATAACAGTGACCAACACCAATCATTTATAGTTCATGAACCTTTAATTATAGAGTCCTTAGATCAAAGAGACACCCTGTTGGTATTTCTTTTTCTCCTCTGTTTAGGACCATGTCTAGAAAACCAAGTTTCTTATGTTATTCTGAATAACATCTATTTGAGAACAATTTGAGGAATGTCTTGTTACAAAAGTCTGGCAAAAATAATCTTGTGATATGCAGTTTCCTTTGTTGTACTGTTTTTTTCAAAATCCAAATAAGGTATTTTAGATTAAGACATTAATTGCTATGATAAAATTTAACCTGATAATTCTACAAATGCAGTCAAGTATGGAATATTGTTTGTTTCCATGCTCAGAAACTCAGTCTGTGTTTTGACATGCACTTTATGATTTATTTTGAAGGTGTTTTTTCTTTTCCTTTCTTTTCTTTTTTAAATCATATTTGGTAAATTTTGGAAAGGCTTTATGGCCATGGAAGATTTTGACCATGGCATTTTGGAGCCTGCAAAGCTTGTAGTTACTCTCCTTAAGGAGGAAACGAAGCTTGTTCCCTGTTCCAAGGAATTTATGAGATTATTAAAAATTCACCAGGCTTTTTGAAATCCTTATTTTCCTCCATATTTCTCAGGCCTTGCATTTAGAGAAAGCAAATTCACATCATTTTATAAGAAAAAGAAATTCATCTCTGATGTAATAAATGATTGCCATCCTATTATTTTCTACCATATTATCTTTTCAGTGGAGACCTCAAGGGACAGGCATGAGAGGTGCGGATTTGGGTATGAAAAGGGGTAAATCTACTCATAAACATGTGACACCTCCCAGCCACAAGAAGAACAAAAAGAATCCAGTAACATACACACTCAAGGTTGCTTGTTTCCTAGAAAAAAAGTAAATTCCTATCCTCCATGGCTCCGGAAGTGTGTGTATCTTTACTCTGATATAGCTCTAGTCTATCTCTTCAGAAGACCTGAAAAGTAATTCTAATTAGGTAGATTAGAGGTGAGAGAGGGGCAGGAAGGCACTTTTCACAGAATGACAGAAGGGACGAGCAGTCTGTTCAGTCAAGTCCTATTGGAAGACAGACCCTCTGTATATTGAGGGCACACATTTTCTATATGCTTCACATCAGTGTATTTGATCTGTTAGGAGGTAAATGGTGAGGAGGGAAAATGGATGGGAGAGTAATTCTGTTCTCTTGGACTATTTATGCTTTCAGAGATTTTCCCAAAGGAAGCCATTTTTGGGTCTTACATATTTCAAAATATGCATATCAAAAATGTGACATATGGGCTGACCCAGTGGCGCGGTGGTTAAGCGCTGGCTTGGGAAGCCAGCAGTCCTGGTTTGGGTCCCACATATGAGGGCCAGTGACACTGTCCTAAAAAAAAAAAAAAAAAGAGCAACAGGACCGCCGGTTCGATTCCCACATGGGCCAATGATGCTGCACCCGAACTGAACTGTCACTGAGCTGCCAACAGGTGGCAGGATGGCTCAGCTGGTGTAACAACAAGATTGCCAATTCAATGGTGGGCTACGCCTACCAGCAATTAAGACTGAACTCCGCACCTTGAGCTAAGCTGCCCCCAGATGGCTCAGTGGATAGGGCATGCTCTCTTAACAACAAGGCTGCTTTTTTGACTCCCGCATGGGATGGTGGCTATGCCCACTGGCAACTAAGACTGAACTCTGCACCTTGAGCTTAGAGGCCACAAGCTGCCATCGGGAAGCCAGATGGTGACTGGTGACCTCCACAACGAAGATTGAAGAACAACAACTTGTCTGTTCCCCTCCCCCAATTCCCCAACACTGTTCTCCTCCCCCAATTCCCCAAACAAATCTTAAAAAAGACAAACACACAAACAAACAAAAAAAGTGACATATTCCCTGTGGGACAATGTGCAGCAGGAAGCCTCCCTTAAATTGAAGCTTTTCACTTCTGACACCAGCAACCATTAAAACCCTTGCAGCTGCCTGCATGTAGTGGTGTAATCCACTGCCCTGACTCCATGAGTGACAACAGGGATCACCCACATTCAGCTCTGCTTTTGCCCAAGGAAACGTTCATTCAGACATTTCCCTGACTTCTCATAAAGAACCCATAAAGCCGCCTCTACCGCACAATAAAGAGATTTTCAAAAGCCAAGTAAATGATACTCAAATTGCATTCCTGGTTTTTTTCTCTTTTTTTTTCTGGCATTTTTGAAGCCTCTTCTCAGTGCCCACCACCCTGAGTCACTTTCTTAAATTATCTCATATAAGAATGCTTTGTCCTGGCTTTGAACATTTTTCATCAAAAAAGGAACATTTTCAAAAGAGGGAGTTATAAATATTCTCCTAGCACAAGATAGGCACTTTTGAAAAGTAACAGACACACTGGGTTTTTACATATGAGTTTGCTTCATATTTTAGACTCTGAAGTAACTTCAAGAGACCTACTGTACCTGCATTTCCACACCAGCAGCTCAGTGGTCTGCCCAACAGCTGTTAAGCAGCAAGGGTGTTGAGGAGACCACCTAGCCCTGGAGACACAGCTGAGACGATTCTTATGAAAAATCGCATTTACTTCGCTTTCAGAGAATGTCATTAGGCCTTCAATTCTTTCTTGTTCAGTGATTTTGAAGCTTTATAATTTTTGACAGTGTGTGTATATGTAATATGTGTCTATGTATAATTCTTGTTCACATATACACTATATGTAATATACAGAGAGTTATTATATGCTATTTCCACTGGGCTTTTTCTGTTTAACCTGCCTTTGTTTTTTGTTTTGTTTTGCTTTTTGCTTTCTTTTTGTTTTTGCTATTCTGATATCTCAGAATATGAAGGATGTCCATAAATTCATTAAAGGACAACCTGTACACAACAGAATTATCCAAACAGTGTGTGAGGCCCTATGACAAAGTCTATAGACTGGGTGGTGCTGGAAAAAGCACTGGGTTTGGCATCAAATGGAAACAGGTTTGAACAGAACCTTAACCTTTTCTTTTTCTAGGGGCAATTCATTTAACCTCTGTAAGCCTTCATTTATTTATTTACAACATATAGCTAATAATTCTACCTATCACATAGAGTTACAAAGATTGGAGCTAATAGTTCTAAAATACCCAGCCTAGGGTTGCCACATGTGCACTCACTAAAACAGTAGTTTGACTTAATGGTGATCATCATAACAGTCCAACACGAGTATTGCAAGATTGAGTATGAGGTTTTGGTACATAAAAACATATTTGTATGTGGAACTGAGAGCCATAGCTTGTGAGTAGCTTACCCAAAGTCTGATCTTCCACATCCTTGAGGTACAGGAGAATGTCTGCCCACCACAGGAGGCCAGATTGGACCCTCGGCAGTTGTGATATGCACTGCAGCTGGCAAGTAGTAGAGTATTCGTGAATGGCAGAAACCAGGTGTGGTACCTGCTGGTTTGCAAGCTCAGAGGAAGGTCTGTTGATATCTGGATAGCCTCAATCTATGCCTCCAAGAACTCAGATCCAGAAGCATAGTCTTTCTTTTATTTAATTTTCAATTACAGTTGACACACTATATTATTAGTTTTATATAATATGATTATATAGTATATAATCATATTAACATAGTGATTAGACTTTTTTTATTTTATTATTATTAGTTACACATGTACAAAACAATGCAATAGTTATCCTTTTCATCCCTTACAAAGTGACTCCCCCTTCCCCCTTCCACTGCCCCCCATCCCCAATATCATACATATCTATTACAATTCCATTGACTCCATCCCCACACTATACTCCACATCCCATAATTATATATGTGTTAAATTAGTTAACATCTAACATTATTCAGCGGCAGCTTCAGATGTAGAGTGCAGTGGTCAGGCCTCTACACCATCCATGAAGTGGTCTCCCTAACGAGACATGAGTCCATCTGGTCCACTAAAAAAATATTTACAATATTATTGATTATATTCCCTAAACTGTCTCTTCTATCCCTGAGTAATATTGTAGTTACCCGTTTATGTTGCCTCATTCCTTCCCCTTCTCCCTCATGCCCACCCCCGTCTCATCTAGCCCTCATCAGTTTTTCCTTTGTGTCTATAAGACTATTTCTGTTTACATTGCTTGTTTATTCAATTCTTTAGATTTCACATATAAATGAGATCATATGGTATTTGTCTTTCTCTTACTGACTTATTTCACTTAGCATAATGTTCTCTAGGTCAATCCATATCGTTGCAAATGGTGTGATTTCTTTCTTCTTTAATTATAGCTGTGTAATACTCCATTGTGTAAATGTACCACTGTTTCTTAATTCAGTCGTCTACCGATGGGCATTTCAATTGTTTCCAAGTCTTGGCTATTGTAAATAGCGCTGCAATGAACATTTGGGTGTATATATATTTTTTTGAATTAGTGTCTTGGGTTTTTCAGGATAAATACCTAAGAGTGGAATTGCTGGGTCAAAAGGTAGCTCCATTTCCAGTTTTTTGAGATACCTCCATACTGACTTCCATAGTGGCTGCACCAATCTGCAGTCCCACCAACAGTGCACCAGGGTTCCCTTTTCCCCACCGCCTTGCCAGAACATATCGGTTGTTGATTTTTTGATGATCGCCATTCTGACTGGAGTGAGGTGTTATCTCATTGTGGTTTTTATTTGCATTTCCCTAATGACCAGTGAGGTTGAACATTTTTTCATATGCCTGTTGGCCATTTGTACGTCTTCTTTAGAGAAATGTCTCTTCATATCCTCTGCCCATTTTTTAATTGGGTTGTTTGTTTTTTTGGTGTTGAGTTGCATGAGTGTTTTATAAATTTTGGATATTAACCCCTTATCAAATATATCGTTGGCAATATCTTCTCCCATTCAGTATGCTTCCTTTTTGTTTTTTTGATGGTTTCCTTTTCTGTGAAAAAACTTTTAAGTTTGATATATTCCCATATGTTCATTTTTTCTTTTACTTCCCTTGCCCATGAGGATTTATCAGTAAAAATATTGCTCAGGATAATGTCTGCAAATTTACTCCCTTTATTTTCTTCTAGGAGTTTTATGGTTTCAGGTCTTACATTTAAGTCTTTAATCCATTTTGAATTTGTCCTTGTATATGGCATAAGAGGTGATCCAGTTTCATTTTCTTGCATGTGTCATTCCAATTTTCCCAACACCATTTATTAAACAGACTATTTTTACCCCACTGTAAATTCTTGCTTCTATTGTAATAGATTAACTGTTTGTATATGCATGGATTTATTTCTGGACTCTCTATTCTGTTCCACTGATCTATGTGCCTGCTTTTATGCCAGTACCATACTGTTTTGATTACTGTAGACTTGTAGTATGTTTTGATGTCTGGTAGTGTGATACCCTTGACTTTGTTCTTATTTCTCAGGATGGCAGAGGCTATTCGGGGTGTGATTAGACATTTTTATCTTACAAAGTGATGACCCCGCTGTCTGATACCAATCTGATACCATATGTGGTTATTACAATATTATTTACTATACTCTCTATACTGTACTTTACATCTTCATGACTATTTTTATAACTGGCAATTTGTACTTCTTAATCCCTTCACCTTTTTCACCCATCTGCCCAAACCACCTCCCATCTGCCACCATCAATTTGTTCTCTGTGTCTATGAGTTTGTTTCTGTTTTGTTTCTTCATTTATTTTGTTTTCTAGTGAAATAATATGGTATTTGTCTTTCTCTATCTGACTTATTTTACTCAGCATAATACTTTCTAAGTCCATTCATATTGTTGCAAATGGCAATATTTTGTTCTTTTTTTATGGCTGAATAATACTCCATTATATATATGTACCACTTCTTTATCCATTCGTCTATCAGTGGACACTTAGGTTGCTTCCATACCTTGGCTACTGTAAATAATGCTGCTGTGAACATAGGGGTGCACATATATTTTTTTTTATTTCCTCAGTAAATACCGAGAGGAAAACAGTATGGAGATTCCTCAAAAACTTAAATATAGAACTACCATATGACTCAGCAGTTCAAAAAGCACATTCTTAAACATGTGATTTCTCCAGGGAGCCTCCTTTATTATCGCCCAGATGCATCTGATTTTACATTCCCCAGCACTTGACAAATGCCCCCAATCTCCCATCACATCTTCCTCCATCATGCACAAGGCACTCACACCAGTTGTAAGTGTAAGTGGATAAATGCCAGTACCTGAGTAGCCTAAGGGGTTAAGTCATGCTGACTGTCACCTTAGGTGTTACTGGGGATATAAATCAACCAACCAGTCAGTCAATCCATACCACCATCCAGAAGCACCAGGAGCAGCTGTTGCCAAATATGTGCATTCCCTCCCATTCCACATCCTCAGCGTCTTGACTCAGTGCTAATAAATGAGCTCCCACTCAGGCCTGTGGGTCCTGCACCATCCACCCTGTTGTCCCTCTTAGGCTTCAGCTAAACCACAGATTGCCCAGCTGGGGCTGTGATATCCATTCTAAGTCTTTCAGGCCTTCCCAGGGGATGGAGTCTATATTCTGTTCTCTCACTCACTGGCTAGAGTCTGACTGTGAATACATTGATATCCCAGAACCACAGCCTAATATTTATTTTATTGTCCACAGTCTCTGTGTCTTATGTACTAGATTAGAATCCCTAGTATTGACACTTTCTAAAATTATATTTACTTTCTGTATATCATTTTATCCTGAACTTCAACTCTATCTTACAGAGCTCTGTCATTGCAGGTGGTTTTATTCCCCCAGTGCAGGCACCTCGCTTTAGTGAGCTGGGCCTTTCCTGATCTCAGCTCGCCAAGCTTTCCCATTTGCCCACGGGCCCTCCTATCCCCAGTAGGCCTTAACCTGTCTTATTATGACACTGGGCAAGGTACATATCTCTCGAACCAGCTATCGATAAAAATTCTAATCACACTGTCATCACATATATAACATTTGGTTGACAAACTCCAGGTCACTTTCCCTAACCATCAGGACTTCACATCTTCAATGAGTTAAATCTACATCACTAAATGATTCCATAACACATTTTGCATGTCCCTCTCGATGTATTTCTTTGTGTTATCATCATTTGTAAGTCATTCCTCTTAGAGTGTGAGTTCCTAGTTGCAGGCACAGTGTTTAATCATCTTTCCATCCCCAGCGCTAATACACAGTAGGTACTCAATAGAATGTTCATTAAACAAATGGATGAATAAGGTGCAAATTCTATAATTCTGGAATCCCTTAAATGATTCTTAATTCCGAAATCAATAAAATGCCAAAAGGTCAAGCAAGGGAGTACATACACTTTGTATCTATTACTAATGTTTTTTTCCATAACGAGTTGTTACTGTCTCTGTATCATTTATTTTAACAACAAAGAAGAGATAACAGCTGTCATTTAATGAGCACTTGCAATTAGCCATGCAATGTGCTGAGGGCTTAGATCCATCAGTTCAGTTAGCGCCCCTCCATATCCTGTGTCATCTCCACTTTAAGGAATAGAAAAGTTTGTTTTCTATCCATGCCTGAGAACCAGAGCTTATTGGGTGGAACAGAAGCATTTTCTAAGAATCCTTGGGTAGAACTTCTTTGCTAATTGATCCTTTGAGCAAGGCTCAATCCCTGAGCACACTAAACTTGTACTATTCTCTCTTCCTGTATCAGAAGCAAACAGAATGGAGAGATGAAACCAAGATATGGCTCTTGTTTTTGAACTTTATTGCAGAGTATGTTATATTCAGTATTTGTATAGGTATGTGTTATATTTATTACTAGTATTTTATAGCTCAAGCTATTACATTGGACTTTAGTTGGCTATTCAGGGATTGAATGGATACTCAATCCCTTCCTTTGGTCTGGCAGGCATCAGGCATCTTTGAGCGATGTTACCGGAACCCCAGTGTTTTTCCTTGAGTCCACCTGCCTGTGTGTACTGGCCCAAAGAAATGCACAAGTAGGACTTTACAGTGTAGAAAGAAAAGAAAATAATTTAATATTGAATTTGCTAATATGGACATGGGGAGCTTGTGCTCAAAACAAACGGACTCCCCAATGGCATGTAGACTATGGACTGTATGGGGCAAAATCACAAAACACCATGGGTTGTAGATCGTGGTCCTGCTGGGAGCTGATTGGTCAGAGATGAAGTAAGGGTGAAGAATCGTTTCTTCAGGTCTTGAGGACAGCTCTGAGGTCTGCTCAGGCATCCCTCTCTCTTTGTGGTTTCATGGGAAAGTAGCCGGGGGTCATTCCACCCCAAGGCTCAAGAGCTGAATCATAACTTAGGTCAAGATATTACCTTTAGCCTATCAGGGGTCCAGACCTTGTGACTATTGGGTCTGGGTTCCTGTCTTCTGCTGCCTTGGGGGTTGATGATTATCTGGGGGAAAGGCTGGGCCCCTGAGGGGTGCTGAGAGGGAGATATGTGATTTCTAGAGCTAGGATTTAAAACTAAATTTAATCAAAGTCATAAGGAGCCTTGGTTTTAGTGGTGCCCACATGCGTGCACAGAAAATAAAAGGGCCTCCATCCATTTGTCTGGGTCAACCATGGCAACCGATAGGGTGACACATATTGGAGATGGGACCACCCTCAAGTTATAGTCTGCTGCAGCACCTGTAAGGCCGATTTCCCTCATGTGGACAGCAAATAACCTTGTCCTTTGCTTTGATCTGAATATACTTTACAACGTGGGATTCAGAATCTTTAGACAAAATGTGTTATATACTAGCTCCTAGGTCTCAGACCCAGAGCCCTTATGCAATTTTCTACCATGGAGAAGTGACATCTTAGAAAATAAAATATAAGTTTCCAGGAATACCTTGAATAATACATGCTTTCACATTTGTGTAAACATAGCAAATTGACTCTTTTCCTTTAATTTTGAATTTCCTCATGAAACTATACTTACACACAAAATCCATAAAGAATGTAAAATCAAGCTGTGTCTAGGCTGGAAAGATCTTAGTGACATCATTCTTCCCCCTGATGGCAAGTGAGGTCAGGGAGCTCCTGTGAAGATGTGGAATGAGGTGGACCAGTGTTGGGCAAAAATTAATTTGCTGTTATTTGAAATTATTTAATGAAATATTTCGGTAGCTTTGCTATTGTTGAAGAATGACAACCTTGTTCCCCTGAAACAGCTTTTCATACAGCAGACCCCAGAAACTTATCCACAGAGGGTATGCTCTGGGAAGTGAGGCCCAGGCAGGCAGAGTCAGATGAATTCCTTCAACTCGTCTTCTCAAATTAAATACCTTGGCTCTTTAGTGTTAGGAAAAGCCCATGCTCCAAACTGGCAATCTTTGCTCCTCATTTTGTACATTTTTTTTCCTCTCAAAGGATTAGACTTTAAATCTGTGACTTCCCTGCCTCTTTACTTTCTCAGTGCTTGTAACCCACCCATCGGTTTAAATCTGGAAAGGGCCTCAACTGCAATAGTGAAAATGAAAGAAAAATGTATCCATGTTATAACACTAGTAATAACGCTCCTTTGAAATACCTCACACTACTGGGCAACCTTCAATAGTCATCACCTATAGTCAAAATTTAAATCACATATATAGTGTTTGGCCTACAATCTGTAATGAACAGGAGTTGCTGAAACCCTTTCCTCATCCCCCTCCCACCACTTATCACCAACCGTCATAGAAAGTTCATGAAGAGCGCTAAGTGCATCTTATTTTCCTTCTGCTTTAATTTTGTTTTCTGATTCAGGGAAGCCAAAACACTAACAGCCTGGTTTACCCAAATCCAAATAAGCAAATTTAATGAATTTATCCATCTATGTAAGCACGCTTTCTTCCATATGAAAAAAAAATAGGCTAAAATGTATTCATTCAAACACATTGCAGTTGTCTTTCATTTGGAGTAAAAATTTGGCCCAGCATATAAAAGCCATATTAAAAGAATTAGTTATGTGATAAATAACTTGAACAAAAGACACTGCCCATTATTAATAAAACTAGGAAGGAGACAGATTCAAAATTGAATGAGACTTGTAATCTCTCTGCAACACAGCAATGCCAACATTTTAAACAAGATAATGCAATTTTCTCCTCCTCAATAAACAGCTATCAGTTCATGAGTCACTCTGTAAACATTCAACAACTGGGCTTGTAAATACCAAACACCATCTGTTGACCAACTTTATGAAATCCTTGCCAATGTTCTTTCAGTTTCAAGTCTAAAATTTTCTTCCTTTTTTTTTTTTTTAGCCCTGGAAAAAAACTCAAAAGGTAACATGCTTGCATAGACTTGTAGAATTTTATAACAGGGACAAGAACAAACTAAAACATCTTTGTGCTAATTCATTTTCAGCAACTGTATTAGTAACTTTTTCTATTAAATATAATGATTATGCTTTTCTAAAGGAAAAACTCAATAAATGTTTTTAGCCCAAAATTAACCAAAATTATTCTTCATCGGAAGCAACTCCAGATAATTACTAAGTTTTTATATATATGTATGTACATGTATACAATACATAACTGTATGTTATATATATATGCTTCCAGAAATCTCACAGATTTTATTTTTTTAATTTAATTTAATTTTATTTTTCCAACTACAAAGTCTGTATTGATTTGATCATATAGCAGCATCGACACATGAGCTCCACAAGCCTCTGGATGGCACATCCTGCCTGGGAACTCCAAGCAGCACATTCCAGCCTCTTTTTTTTCCTTTTTAAACATTTTTTAAAAAAAATAGTTTCAGGTGTACAACACAAAGCAATAGTTATACTTTTTACCCCACAAAGTGACAACCCCATCGCCACCCCACACACCCCCATATCATACATATCTATTACAATTCCTTTGATTCCTTCCACAGTATACTCCACATCCCGTGACTATCTATATATTCAGTTACAGTTGGCATACAATATTATACAACATCAGCTTCAGGTATACAGTGCAGTGATCAAGCCTCTACTCCATCCATGAAGTGGTCTCCCTAACAAGACATGTGACTATCTGACACGCCACAAAATTTTTACAACATTATTAATTCCCTAAACTGTGTTTCATATCCCTGTGGCAATATTGTAGTTATCTATTTATGCTGTCTAATCCCTTCCCCTTCTCCCTTATCCCCACCCCCTTCCCAACTAGCAACCCTCAGTTTTTCCCCTTATATCTATGAATCTGTTTACTTTGATCGTTCATTCAGTTTGTCAGATTCCACATATAAGTGAGATCATATGGTATTTACCTTTCTCCAACTGACTTATTTCACTTAACATAATAGTCTCTTCACTACATTATCAATTACATTCCCAAAACTGCCCCCCATATCCCTGCGGCAACATTGTAGTCACGCACCTATGCTATCCAAAACCTTCCCCTCTCCCTCAGCCCCACTCCCTCCCAGCCAGCAACCATCAGTTTTTCCTTTATATCTGCTTGATATGATTTCAATGTTCTTAAATTTACTGAGACTTGTTTTGTGGCCTAACGTGGTCTATCTTGGAAAATGTCTGATGTGCACTTGAGAAGAATGTATATTCTGTTTTTTCAGGGTGAAATGTTCTAAAACTATCGATGAAGTCCAGCTGGTCTAAAGTGTCGTTTAAGGCCATTCTTTCTGTGTTGATTTTCTGTCTAAAGGGTCTGTCCATTGGTGACAATGGGGTGTTGAAGTCCCCTACTATGACAGTGTTACTGTTCATCTCTGTCTTTATGTCTGTCAAAATCTGTTATATGTAATTAGGAGTTTCTATGTTGGGTGCATATATGTTTATTAGGGTTATCAGGCCCTTCTTTGTTTTTTATTGTAGTCATTTTAAAGTCTATTTTGTCCAAAATAAGTACTGCTACTCCAGCTTTTTTTCCCCTCATTTCCATTTGCATGAAATATCTTATTCCATCTGTAAACAGCATGTACATGAGTCCTTTTCCTTATCCACTCAGCCACTCTCTGTCTTTTGATTGGAGCATTTAGCCCATTCACATTTAAAATGATTATTGATAGGTGCATATGTATTGCCATTTTGTTATTTGTATTCCTGGTCTTCCTGGGTTAGCTTGTTTTCCCCTTTCTTTTGTTTAAAAAAGCCCTTTTAACATGTCTTGCAATGCTGGCTTGGTAGTATTGAACTCCTTAAGCTTATCCTTTTCTGAGAAGCTCTTTATTTCTCCTTCAATTTTAAATGATAGCCACGCTGAGTAGAGCAATCTTGGTTGTATGCGTTTATTTTGTGTCACTTTGAATATCTCCTGCCACTCCCTTCTGGCCTGCAGAGTTTCTGTAGACAAGTCAGCTGTTAGTCTAACAGTAATTCCTTTGTATGTAACCTGCTGTCTTTCTCTTGCTGCCTCTAGAATTCTGTCTGTGTCTTTAACTTTTGCCTTTTTAACTATGATGTGTCTTGGTGTGGACCTGTTTGGGTTCAGCTTGTTTGGAACCGTCTGCACTTCCTGGGCATGTATGTTGATTTCCTTCACCAGGGTAGGGAAGTTTTCAGTCATTATTTTTTCAAATACGTTCTCGACCTCTTGCTTCTTCTCTTCTCCTTCTGGTATTCCTATGAGTCGAAGGTGATTGTGCTTCACCTTGTCCCATAGGGCTCTTTAGCTATTTCCATTGTTTGTTTGTTTTTTGTCTTTTTGTTGTTCCAACTGGGTGATTTCTGCTATTTTGGCTTCCAAATCATTGATCCGCTCCTCTGCTTCATCTACTCTACTGGTGATTCCTTCGAGTGTGTTCTTCATTTCAGTTATTGTATTCTTTAGTTCTAACTAGTTGTTTTTTATGATTTCTCTATCCTTCCTTATGTCCTCATTAAGTTTGTTAAACATTCTTATCATCAGTATTCTAAACTCTGTCTCTGAAAGGTTGTATCCCTCTGTTTCATTTAATTCCATTTCTAGAGGTTTCTTCAGATCTTTTACTTGTGACATGTTTCTTTGTTTCTTCATTCTGGCTGTCACTCTGGGATTGCTTTGATGTATTAGATAGATCTAGGAGAGCCCTGGCTGGATCACACAGGCACACAGCTCACAGCCCAACACTCCCAGGAAAACTCCCAGTCTCAGCCTGTCCCAATCAGCCACTTGCAGATCAGGCCGAGTGGCCCGACAACCAATCACCAGCCTGGCAACTCTGCAAGCACAATGCGGAGAACAGGGACCCAAGGCACCCCACAGACTCCCCGTCTCAGTGAACAGTCTGTTGGAGCTGGAGCACGCCCACCAGGCTTTTCCCTGGCAATGTAGCACAAGCCATGGGAGGGTGGAGATCCCAGGTGGCTCGCGCACTCCGGGGTCTCAATGAGCAGCCTGTTGGAGCCAGAGGGCACCTGCCCAGCGTTTCCCCGGCAATGCAGTATAAGCCGGGCTGAGGGTGGGGCTGCAAGGCCGCATGCGCGCTCATGCACGCACGTACTTCTGCACCAATTCCACCAGACCAATGAGGTCCTGGACCTGACCCTTTGTGGGAGGGCCCAACCCTGACAAAGTGGTGCCCTCCTGTATACTACTTGCATGCAAGATCCACACCAGGGGAACAATAGTCCAAGAACCTCCAGCCTTTGCACCAAAGGTGCTCAGTTCAGGCTGTCCCCATAGGCTCCTGGGCCCGGCTCACACAGCTACTCCCTCCACCAGGAACCAAGTAAGTGCTCATTGGCGAGCGAGCCCCTGCGCCGGCCCCACTGATTCTCTAGCCGCTCTTAGCCTCACCGAGCTGAGCAAAGAGAGTCCTCACTAATTTACTGCCGGCTATCTTGGAACTTCTCTTCCCGGCAAAGGAACTCTGGGCTGGTGAGCGTGGTGTGCGGCCAGAGGGTCTCTCCCCCAACCGGAGAAGCCTCCCCACAGCTGGGGCTTCCTTCTCGGGGTTCGCCCTCTCTCGTCTCCACCCCTTCTACCAGACTTGACATGGCTTCCTCTTTAAGTTCTTCGTTTAGGGTTCTGTTCATCTAGTGTTCCGGGGACCTCCGGGGTTGAATGTTGTATAAATTGTTTGTAATTTTGGTGTGATCCTGGGAGGTAGTTAGCACAGCGTCTGTCTGTTCTGCCATTTTCACACATATTTTATTTTATTTACTAGCATTTGATTGGATCACAAACTAAAACAGCTAATTTAATAATCATGCTGAGCACATATATTCCAATAACATTATCATTCAAAGGGAGTAAGTATGTTTGGAAGTTTTTCTTTTTCCATTTTTGTATTAAGGTATAATTTACATACAGTAAGAGTCACTCATTTTAGTGCACAGGTTCTGTGAGTTTTGACAAACATACACAGCCATGTCACCACCACCACGATCAAGATATGAAATGGTCCTATCATCCCCCCAAATGCTCCTTGTACTTTGTAGTCAACCCCTCCCTGAACCCTCTGCACCCAGCAACTGCTGATGTGTTTCCTGTCTTTGACACAATGTTATATAACTGTTATCTTCAAGTATTCAGTCCTTTGAGTCTGGCTTCTTTCACTTAGAAAAATTCCTTTAAGTTTTATCCATGTCGTTGCATGAATCAATAGTTGATTCCTTTTTACTGGCGAGTAGTCTTTCACTGTAGAAATGTAACAACGTCTGTTTTTGGGTTGCTTTCTGTTGGTGTAACTACAAATAAAGCTGCCAGAATACATTCACATACAAGCTATTGTGTGAACATAGATTTTCATTTCTCTCAGAGGTAAGTATTTGAGAGTAGGAATGCTGGGTCATATGGTAAGTATATGCCTAAGTTTATAAGAAGCGGTCAAACACTTTCTCAAAGGGCTAAACCATTTTCCATTTTCACCAACAAAGTAGGAGAATTTCAGTTGCTCTGAATCTTTACGAACAATTGGTATTATCATTGAGATTCTGTATTTTTAATAAAAATACTCATGACTCCATATGCTACTAATTCAAGGTCTAATTTTGAATGAAGTTCAATGTATCTGTCTTTTTCCCTTCAGTATCATATCTAAGAAACAATTGCTTAACCCAGTCATAAAGATTGCTCCTATGTTTTCTACTACGTGTTTTATAGTTTCAATTTTTATATTTAGTTCTATGATTCATTCCTTATCCACCTTTATTTATTTATTTAGGAAACTACACGCATTGTTCCCGCATTTCTTGTTATCCAAATTGGAATTTGCTTATCAAGATGATCAGACACACCTGTTTAATAATGGCATATGGTTCAAAGGAAATAATCGAGAAAGTTAAAAGATACTCCATGGAATGGGAAAAAATGTTTATAATTTATATATGATAAGGAACTTGTATCTAGACAATATAAAGGACTCTTAAACTCAACAATAAAAACAATTTAATTTATAAATGGGCAAAAGATTTGAACAAACATTTCTCCAGAGAAGATATACAAATGGCCAATAAGCCCATTAGTCGCAACAGAAATACAAATCTAAAACACAATGAGATACCACTTCACACCCACAAGGAAGATTAAAATAAAAGGGATAGATCATAATAAGTGGTGGTGAGGATGTGGAGAATTTGGAACCCTCACACATTGCTGGTGGGATTGTAAAATTTTGCAGCCATTTTGGAAAAACCGCTTTTCAATTCCTTTATTTATTTAGGAGCTACACACAATGTTTGTGCATTTCTCATTATCCAAATTGGAGTTTGCTTATTGGGATGGTTAGATACACCTGTTTCATGATGACATGTACTTCAATTCTCTACCAATTTACTTCTGCTTCTTGACATCATCAATCATGTCAAGGGGAAAAGCAAACTAAAAGTACAAACCCTCAAATGATTGCTTGTTTTCCTTCACAAAACGTTCTTTCAAATAAGGCACTATTCTAGTCCATTTCTCCTAGATTTTGAAAACAGTGAAAATTATATATGGTTAAAAACATCACTACTTATTATATTTCTATCGGACAGTAGCTTAAGGATCTCTGGCAATTGAAATTTGGAGTTATAAAATTCGAGTACTGAATAGTTGAACTCTTCTATGTCCCCAAAACTAAAAGAAGAACTGAAAATACAAAGAATTGAAACATACTCATACTATTCAACATAGCACATGCTTTTGCACCAAATACCTGGAAAATTGTCTTTTTCCTCGTTTAGTTCTTGTTTTGCCAGAGACGTAGCTAATTATTACTTTTTCTTTCCCAGTTTCCCTATTAAAAATTAGGACACTGCTACTTATTTTCTCCTCATCTTAAGGGACTAATGCTGGGTTTGCAAAGCATAAGCATGTTTTGCCTCCGAACTTCTAGAAAGGAACAATGTGAGGAGCTCAGAGTGTCACTGGTGCAGGGAGGAATGTCCAAAGGTGTGTGGTACCTATACTGATAAGTAAACAGCAGATTAATTTTTTTTAGATGCAACAGAAATATCTGGGAACATTATGTCACAGTGGAGGGTGTTAATCAGCTTCTATGTCCTACTCGTCAACACAGAATCTGCTTCAAACTAAGCATTTATGACCAACACAAAATCTTGCCTTTTGTGTGACTTCTGCAAATTGGCAAATCATTGCTCCATGCTATAATTCTATTTTCTCTACTCCTAAGGAATTGCTGTTAGCATTGTGATTGAAAAATGTCTTTCAAAGAAGAACTTAGCCATACTCTAGAAAATGAATACACACCACAGCATGGCAAGGTCTACAATTTACTGTATGATAGGAAAAATAATGTGTGTATACATATTTATACATATAAAAATATACATATTTTATGCAGAACAATATATACATAATCATTTATTTATATCTTTAAACAAATGGTGAAATGATCCATTTTAACACTGATTTGATTAAACAAAGAAACTAGAAGACTGAAAAACTCTAAATTGTTATTATTGTGTTTTTATATTGCTTTTTTATTTTCAAGCAGTTGAAGCTGTAACAACAGAGAGATTATATCTCATGAATCAAGAAAATGAAAATATAGCTAGGTGTTTACGACTTTTATGTACAATGTCATTTTATAATTTAACAGAAAGCCTGCGGGGCTGTATACTTTAGATCTGGAAAGTCCTCAGAACTGCTTTGGGAGAATGTTGCTATGAACAACATGAAGCAGAATGTTTTTTGTTGTTGTTTTTTTTAAATTTATTTATTTATATATATTTTTAATTAGCTTCAGGTGTACAACACAATGAAATAGTTATACTTTTTACCCCTCAAAGTGAAAACCCTGCTCCCCCAATTCTCCCCCTCACTCCTCCCCCCCATATCATACTATCTATTACAATTCCTTTGACTCCCTTCTACCGTATAATCCACATCCCATGACTATCTATATCAGAATGTTTTCTCACATCAGGCATATCTTGTAGTCATAAGGACTATAAAAAGAGCAAAAGAAGAAAAATATTCTAACAAACACATTTCATGTAGGACAGGAAGATAGCTTAATAGAAAACAGTGTGTGGAAAGCCCAAGGGGTTGTTAAGTCTTTCCCATCCCTAAAAGTGAGTGGGCTTGTTTTGGAAAGTACAAGTCTTCTTGGTGATTCTGGGGACCTGAATTTACTTTTGAGTCTAACTCCTGAGAAATATTACTGAGATTTAATTTTTAAATATTTTGACTGTTTTCAAATATCAAGTTTGATTTAGTTTCATAAACATTTAATCTGTTTAGTACTTATCTTGTTTAATGTCGAAGTATCCATTGCATTTTGGTTTTCGCCTCACCATTTTGAGGTCTGTCACCCTTTGGTGCCATGGTTCCTTCTCTCTCCATTGTGTATTCATTTATGTGTGAGAGAAACTGGAGTTGTGTATCTTCAAGTACAAAGGGAGGAGTGTTTCTTGTCTGTTCAGCCTTCTCTGGCCTCATTTCCTGTTATCCAAAGAGCAAGCCATCAAAAATTAATGTTGAAAGATGACAAGTATCTTGCCTGTTTATGTCAGTAGCAGAAATAATATTTTTTTCATGAAATTTGTACTTCATACATGTGAATTATTCATGAAGTTCCAGTTTGGGAAAAGTCCACTCGGTGATAGATTTGAGTCAGTACCAGAACATTTGCTACAGAAAATGCAGTACTACTATGATAGGCTGCACCATCTAGCCATGCAGTTATACCAAGTCTCTACTCTTGAATTCAAATTGTTAAGATTCGTAAGTTAAAATTTTAGAAAGAACCAATTGTTTTCTAAACCAGAATTGACCCTTAGTATTGAATTATTAAAGATGGGGACCCTCTAGGGACCAACAAAGAAAGAATTGTGTTTTGCCCGAGGATTAGTTAACTTTTATTTTCCATGTTCCAAGCAGGGACAGAAATCCTGGAGCAAGCACCCTCTCAGCCCTCCTAGCCACAGTCTCTGAAACAAGGGAAAGGGTAACCAGTGTCACAATGGGTATGTTCCTGTGGCTTCAGGGAACATTGAGGTGACAGCCATTCATACTATTCTCCAGAGGATCTCCTCTACTCCCATTATCTCAAAGTGGCAAACATCCCACATAAACCTAACTTTGTCCTTGGCCTGCGCTCCTGAAAAGAAAGGAGCTGCCATTAAAAGTCACAAGATATGTTCATTCCTTTCCAAGCGATATAAAGATAAAGTAAATCTCTTAGATGGGTCTCCAGTGAAGTACCTTTAAGCAGTCCAGAATTAAAATGATCAGAAACTAGTACGAAAATAATTCAGTAAACCAGTTCTAATCAAGCCTTATTGGATGGTGCAAATGAAGAGTTGCAATCCAAAACACTGAAAGGAAAATTCAAGTGGTTGAAAGAGGGGGCAATAATGAGAGAAAGCCAGGTACTGATTTTCGACTGGATGGACATGAAGAAAGAGTGTGGGAAAGCCTGTATAGTTCAACAAATGAGACAGGAGTGGGGATTGTCATAAAATATTTCAAAATTTAGAAATGTACTGTTTGAAACTCATGCAAACCAAGTTTAAGTAACCAAAGTGGCATTCCGTCCATCAGTGTCTCTTATCTTAGTCTCTTATTACTTTAGGGGAAATCGCCATGAAATGGAATTTTCCGAATTGTCGTATTATGACCTTCTGAATCATGCTTGGGGATAAATCTCAAAGAAAATAAAACTGAAAAAAAAAGTTATTCTAATGCCTTGTTTGTCTTTCACTTTACTTTTATCCTCTTTTGGTAATAAAGGTAGATAGCCCGATCAAAGGACTTGGCCTTTTCCCCCAGTACATCGAAGAGGTCAAAGACATGTTGGACATCACTAGAAAAGTAATATAAATTAAACATGTTCCCACCTCAGTGAAAAGCCGTGATTCAACATACTGCATCTGAAGGTGGATCCAGAGAAAGCCCAAAAAAGGACAGTTATAGAAAGTCAACAGGGTAAAAAGCCATATGGCCAGAAACCAAAAGGAAACATTGTGATTTAGTCTTAGAAGGATGTGATTGACCTCACTACAGTCACAAATGGTAATTTGAGGGGTGAGGGGTGAGAGGCAACATTCTTAATGCTCAAGTTTACATCAAGGAAGACCACCTACCAAAAATCAGCCTTCTAGCATGGATTTCAAGATCCTTTGTAATCTGGCCTGATCTTCCCTCTTCTGACTCAACTCCTCACTTACTGACCCCCTCCCCACTCCCACGATATCTCTGTTCTAGCTTTCCTGAACTTCTTTCAGCACTCGAAATGTGCTGTGCTCTCTCCCAGCTTTTAATGATTTTATTTATAGAAAAGTTGCCATTTTCTCTAGGAAGCTCTCCTTGAATCTCCTAATCAGCACACAACATCCTTTGAAGTAGATCTAATTTGAGGTGTCTGCTTAGCTCACATGGGTACATGAGCCAGATTAGTCCATCAGATTCTCCCCTGGGAAATTGCTTTGGAACCTAAGATAATAATCCATTTCAGTTTGTATTGGAATTGGGAAGAGAGGTAAACTTAGTTGGGGTGCCAATGTGAGGCATCCATATTATGTCATGTGCATGCATTAATAACAATAATGATAAATGATAATAATAATAAAAGCTAGGCTGCAGAATGAAAGAGATGCCAAGAAAGAGGCAAATGTGCAAGATCATGTGGCTCCAGGGAGATAAAGAACAAGAAACCAGCTGTCTTTCTTTCTGACAGCTCTACTCCCTACGCTTTGGTTTCCTGAGAATTGTCTTTACCCAAATATTAAATTACCAATTTCTGCTGCCCTCAGTGGGTTTCTCTTATTGCATGCATGTTATTCCTGACACAAATGCTCCTCCTGTGTGTGCCTAGAGCTCTTTGTCCTCTCCCTAGCATTGCACTTGCTACTCCTTCACATTTTCTTATTTATGGACCTGGATCTTTCCCTGAGCTGTGTCTCCAGTAGGACAAAGATTCTGTGTATCAGGTTCACAACATGTAGCGTGGCTGGGTGAATAAATGATTTCTTACAAAACTCCCCTTGATTCTCCTTGGCTGGGATGGACCATGGAGCATTTCCAATTTTCTCTCATCTGTGGCTGTCTAAAGTTTCAAGCCATAGCCCTGATTGTAAAGAGCTATCCAATGTGTAACAAGAAGAAAAAATTCTTTGTATAGGGAATATTTTCAAAGTATTCTTAATGGATTTATGAAACATTAGCTTATTTTACATTCGAATCTATACAAGCCTTCAGGTTTTTCTCCCAACTTTAAGAGAGTAAAAATAGAGACCAGTTGTCAACCCACAAATTAGGTACTTGATGTTTTTGAAAGAAACTCAATCCTTGTGTTCAGTAACTGGTTCCTTACTTGATTGAGGATCAGAATCACTTGGAGAACTTTTTAAAAATAAGATCCTGGATTCCACCACAATTTCAGTGCAAATCGTTATAAAGCTCTTTGGATAATTCTAAGTCCCAGGGAAGTTTCTTAACCCTATACTCTGAGTTGCTCTTAGACGAACTTAGAGCAACATTTTAGGAGCTATGGATATCCACAATATAAATATATGTAGATCAGACCTCAGGGTAACTGCTATCATCCAGGGCACCCATTCATTCTATCCACTAATAATTTATTGAACATTTCCTATATGTGCTTTCAGAGTCTTCTTAGGAGTATGTCCAAGGTGGAACTGGGATTTTTAAGGTCAACCTAACAGCAGCATACTTGTAAAAAAACCAATAGCGATTCTCGAACATACTTCTTAATCCCCTTTAACCATCAAATTTATGCAGTCAATAATTGTCTGAATATGAAATTGTACCACTGGCATTTGAGCCATAAAGGAATACCTTAGTGTCTAAGCCAACCTAAATGCCATCATCAATTTTGTCTCTATAGAATGTTCTTGGACTGAGAAGAATGCAAACTGCAAGGGAAACAAGTGGGCCTTTAAACCGCTGTGTTTCTAAAACAAATGTCCTATGCTCCTGTGTAGCTCTAAACAATTTTATGATCTGGGACTCTGCATATTCTCCTTGACTATTCAGGAAGTGCTGAGTGTTCTATTAGAAGGAAGATGTTTGTATATCATATTGTGTAGCTGGTGATAAGAAAGAAAGCAAATGAGTCTACAATTCTTGCTACACAGGAGAGATACTGACTAGACTCAGGAAAAACCTTGTAACTTACAAGTGAGTGACAAATAACAAAGCAGAAAGCTAGGACTTGACAGAGGGACAAGAACAATACAAAGAATCCATTAAAAGAAGATACAGTAATACCTTGGTTTGTGAGCATAATTCGTTCCAGTAACAAACCACTTGTATTGCAAAAACATCGCTCGTTTACCATGTTAAAAAGTATTAAAAATGTTTGCTCCTCTTGCAGAACACTCGCAAACTAAGTTACTCGCAATCCAAGGTTTTACTGTATTCTCAAAAGTTATCACTAGAAACAAATGCTGTCAATAAGCATTCACTGACTGATTTTGACTTACAAATCACAGGGTGTTTTGGAAAAAGCCTTTTAATTGAGCTGTGATAGAAGCATAATAGATCAAGGAAGAGAAAAACACAAGAGAAATATGCAGAACTGATTTTTTCATCCACTAATGAAGGAGTTTAAATAGATCATCTTAAGGGCCGGCTGAGTGACTCAGTTGGTTAAGAGTTTGCTTAAAGAGCATGAGCTCTGAGCAACAGGGTCGCTGGTTCGATTCCCACATGAACCAGAGAGCTTTGCCCGAGCTGCACCCGAGCTGCATCCGAGCTGAGCTTCTGCTGAGCGCTGGTGAGAGCATGGCGCTACTAATGACAAAGTTGCCTGTTCGATGGTAGGCTACGCCCACCCGCAGCTCAGACTGAACTCCACACCTTGAGCTGAGCTGCCGCTGAGATAGTTCAGTGGATAGAGCATGCGCTCTTAACAGCAAGGTTACCAGTTTGACTGCTGCATTAAATAAATAAATAAATAAATAAATAAATAAATAAATAAATAAATCATCTTAAGCTTCCTTGCTGGTTAAAGCTTTGTGATTCTTAAAGCAGCATGCAGGATACAGTAACTCCATTGGGTAACCTAGTCATCTAACAGAGGGTTCCCAAACCAAAGAATCTTCTAGTCAAACTTACTACTTAGAAAAACTAAGCCTAGACTCAAATTAAATTGGGAAGCCTCTAATTTATCTGTCTGTTGTCTTACAGTCGTAGTTTTTGTGTTCTAAATAAATGGTCTCTGAACAAGGTTAGCCAATTATTTTTAAAAATTTGACAAGCATTCTAAGGATACATGTTCATTTATAAATTATATGCATTACTACTTTTTGCTGTAATATGAATGTATAGACCATATACAAAAATAGAAAGTAAAAGGATTTGATAGGTAACGATAAACATGTGGAAAACAAAACTTAAAACATAACCCCATTTACAATTATGCCAAAGAAGAAAAAATACTTAGGTATAAACTTAGCAAAATATATACAAGATCTGTATGCTGAAAGTTACAAAATGCTGATAAAAGAAACCAAAGAAGAGCTAAATAAACAGAGACATACAATGTTTATAGAATGGAAGGCAACATAAAAAGGTGTCAGTTCTCCCTGGTTTCTGGACTAGAGGTTTAATATAATTCCTATCAAAATCCCAGCAAAGTTTTCTTGTAGACGCAGACAAGTGAATCCTTAAATTTATATGGAAAGGCACAGGACCTAGAATAACTAAAATAATTTTGAAAAGAAGGATAAAGTTGGGGGAATCATCCTATGTAAGACTTACTATGTAAGGGGTGAAAATGATAACTATTGCATTGTTTTGTACATCTGTAACTAATAGTAATAAATAAAAAGAAAAAAAAGACTGTGTAGCTAGCATAATGAAGAAAATGTGGTATTGGAAAAACAGTCACATAGATCAGTGGAACGGAATAGAGAAGGTAGAAACAGACCCACGAAAATATGTTCAGCTAATTGTTCACAAAGGTGCAAAAGCAATGCCATGTATGATGGACAACCTTTTCAACAAATGGTTCTGGAGCAACTAGCTATCCAAAGGGAAAAAAATGAACCTCAACCTATACCTCATACCTTATGCAAAAATTAACTCAAAATAAATCATGGACTGAAACATAAAACTATAAAACTTCTAGAATACAACATAGGAGAAAGTCTATAGAACCTAGGGCTAGGTGAAGATTTCCCAGGCTTGACATTAAAAGCATAGTCCATAAGAGGGAAAATTGCTCATTGGACCTAATCAAAATTAAATTTTTCACTCTATGGTACTCATAAGAAGAGGGCAAAAAGATAAGCTACAACTGAGAGAAAATATTTGCAAACCACATATACAAGAAAGGACTTGTATCTAGAATACACAGAACTTTCAAAGTTTAACAGTTTAAACAAAAAACCAACAATCCAACTAAAAAATGGACTATAGATACAGATAGATATTTCATGGAAGAGAATGGCCAAGAAACACATGCAAAGGTATTCAACATCATTAGTCATTAAGAAGATGTAAATTAAAATAAAACCACAATGAGCTATCACTACACACCAGTCAGAATGGCTAAAATAAAAAATCACAATAATGCCAAATGCTGATAGAGGAGGCAAGGAAACTGGATTACTCACACATTGTTGGCTGGAATGTAAAATGTCACAGCCCTTCTGGAAAATGGCTTGGCAGTTTCTAATACAACTGAACAAATACCTGCCATATGACTCAGCAATAGCACTCCTGGGCAATTATCCCAAAGAAATGAAAACTTTATATTCACATGAAGATATTAACAAGAACGTTCAAAGCATCTTTATTAATAGCCAACAACTAGAAACAATTTAAATGTCTCAGTGGGTGAATGGTTAAACAAACTGTTGTGAACTCATACCATGGAATACTACTAAGCAATAAAAAAGAACAAATTATTGGTAGACACAGTGTGGTAGAAAGAATAATGTCTCTCTACACCTTCCCTGAAAGTTGTATATTGCAGGTTTGGTTCCAGACCACCACAATAAAGTGAATATTGCAATAAAAAAATAGTCACACAAATTTTTTGTTTTCCCAGTGCATGTAAAAGTCATATTTACACTGTACTGTAGTCTAGTAATGTTCAGTAGCATTATATCTAAAAAAAATCCATAAAAATACATACCTTATTTAAAAATACTTTATTGCTAAAACCTACTAATTATCATTTGAGCCTTCAGTGAGTTGTAACCTTTTTGCTGGTGGAGGGTCTGACCTCAATGTCAATGGCTTCTGACTGATCAGGATAGTGGTTGCTGAAGGTTGAAGTGGCTGTGGTAATTTCTCAATACAAGACAAGAATGAAATTTCCCATATTGATTGACTCTTCCTTTCATGAACAGATTTCTCTATAGCATGCAATGTTGTTTCATAGCATTTCACCCATGGGAGAGCTTCTTTCAAAATTAGAGTCAATCTTCTCAAACCCTGCTGCTGCTTTATCATTTAAATTTATGTGATATTCTCAATCTTTTATTGTCATTTCAACAATTTTCACTAGGAGTAGATTCTATCTCAAGAAACCACTTTCTTTGCTCAGCCATAAGAAGCAACTTCTCATCCTTTTAAGTTTTATCATGAGATTCAGTCACATCTCCAGGCTTCACTTCTAGTTTTGGTTCTCTTGCCATTTCCACCACATCTGCAGTTACCTCCTCTACTGAATCCTTGAACCCTCAAAGCCATCCATGAGGGTTGGAATCAGCTTCTGCCAAACTCCTGTCAATGTTGATATTTTGACTTCTTCCTATGAATCACAATGTTCTTAAGGTATCTATAATGGTGAGTCCTTTCCAGAAGGTTTTCAATTCACTTTGCCCAGATCCCTCAGAGGAATCACTATGTATGGCAGCTATAGTCTTATCAAATGCATTTCTTAAATAGTAATACTTGAAAGTTAAAATTGCCCTTTTATCCATGAGCTGTAGAATGGATGTTATGTTAGCAGGCATGAAAACAACATTAATCTCACTGTGCATCTCCATCAGAGCTCTTGGGTGACCAGGTGAACTGTCAGTGAACAGTAATACTTTGAAAGGCATCTTTTTTTTCTGAGCAGTGAGTCTCAACAGTGGGTTGAAAGTATTCAGTAAACCATGTTGTAAATTAGATGTGCTGTCACTCAGGCTTTGTTGTTCCATTTATAAACACAAGCAGAGTAGATTAAACATAATTCTTAAAGGCCCTAGGATTTTCATAATAGTAAATGAGCACTGGCTTCAGCTTAAAGGAACCAGCTGCATTAGCCCCAAACAAGAGAGGCAGCCTGTTCTTTGAAGCTGTGACGCCAGGCAGTGACCTCTCCTTTCTAGCTATGAAAGTCCTAGCTGTCTTCTTCCAATATGAGGCTGTTCCATCTACATTGACATTCTGTTGTTTAGTGTAGCCACATTTATTAATCACCTTATCTAGATCTTCTTAATAACTGGCTGCAGCTTCTACATCAGCATTTGCTCCTTCACCTTGCATTTTTGTTGTGGAGACAGCTTCTTTCTATAAATCTCATGAACCAACATATGCCCGCTTCAAACTTTTCTTCTGCAGCTCCCTCACCTCTCTCAGCCTTTACACAATTGAAGAGAATCAGAGCTTTGCTCTGGATTAGGCTTTGGCTTAAGGGAGTGTTGTGCCTGGTTTGGTTTTCTGTCCAGACCATTAAAACTTTCTCTGTATCAGCAATAAGGCCCTTTTGCTTTCTTATTGTTTGTGTGTTCACCAGAGTTGTTAATTTTTAATTTCCTTCATGAATTTTTCCTTTGCATTCACAACTTGGCTGTCTGGCACAAGAGGCTTAGCTTTTGGCCACTCTCTGCTTTTGACATACCTTCTTCACTAAGCTTAATGATTCCTAGTTTATGATTTAAAGTGAGAGATGTGCCACTCTTACTTTCACTTGAACATTTAGAGGCCATTGTAGGGTTTTTAATTAAAATAATTTCAGTACTATTGTGTCTCAGAGAATAGGGAGACCCAAGGTGAGAGAGGGAGACAGTGGAATGTCCGTTTGGTGGAGCAACGAGAATACACACAACAAATACTGATTAAGTTTGTCATCTTATATGGGAGTAATTCATGGTGCCCCAAAACAATTACCATAGTAACATCAAAGATCACTGATCATAGATTACCATAAGAAATGTAATAATAATGAAAAAGTTTGAAATATGAGAATTACCAAAATGTGACACAGAGACCTTAAGTGTTGGAAAAATGGTGCTGATAGACCTGCTTGTCACAAGGGTTGCCACAAACCTTCAATTTGTATAAAGCACAATATCTGTGAATAGCATAAAGCAAAGCACAATAAAATGGGTAGGCCTGTATTCTCTAATCCCAGGAACCTGGGAATGTGTTAACCTTGTGGACAAAAAAAGGACCATGCTAAACCTGACAAGCTCAGGGGAGACCTGCATAACAGGTCCTACAGACTCAGAGACTGAAATTAACAACAGAGGATGGTCTGAACATAAAAATTCCTAAAAGCAGGTCATGGCAGGTAGTCACACCATAGGCTTGTAGCTTCCTTGACAAAGGTCAGCCTTTACCTTAAGTGAGCCGGTCTATTGTCTTTTTGCATCGAAGGAAACATACCCTTTGAATGTCAGAGTAATGCCTTTTTCCAGACCCTAAGGCACAACCCACCCCACAAGAGACAGAAACTACAAAATCCCTCATTGTTATCTTGTTCCCCAAAAACCATCACTATGAGCTGTAAAATGCTATTAACTATTGTGCATCCACCAACGTAAAAGAAGTATGTGTCTCCCTATTTTACTTTTATCCAATCCAAGAGATTTCCCTGCTTTGTTTTCTCCCACCCCCTTAATCTATCACCAATGCATTTCTTATAATCTTCCTTTGATGCTAATGTATAAAATAAATTGCAAAACCGCCATTTTCTGGAGCTTTTTTTCAGTCTTAAATCTCATGAACAACGTTGAGATTTTGCTTCTTGGCAATTGCCATCAGTTTGGCTCAAATAAACTCTTACAAGCTTTCTCTTAGGCTGGATGTTTTTTCATCCACACCTTACATGGCAAAGGGACTTTGCAGGTGTAACTGAGATTATGGACATTAAAATGGAGAGGTTAACTTGGATTATATGGGTGGGTCCAATCTAATCACATTAACTCTTAAAAGCAGAGAATTTTCTCTGGCTAGAGTAGGAGCATTGTGATAGAAGCAGAAGTCAGAGAGAGAGTCCAAGCTTGAGAGACCCTGTGTGCTGGAGCAGGCCACATGGTGAACAGAGGAAGGATACTGGCTTAAGAATGGCTCCTGGCTGATAACCAGCATAGAAATGAGGACTTCTGTCCTACCAGAAAATGAATGTGGTCAATTACCTGATAGAGCTTGAAGCAGATTCATCCCAGAACCTCCAGGAAGCAACACGAGCCTTGATTTCGGCTTTGTGAGATTCAAAGCAGAGGGCCTGATGGAGCCGTACCGTTCCCAGACTCCTCACCCTCAGAACTTGTGTTGTTTAAGTGGCTGCCCATGTGGTGATTTGATACAACAACAACAGGAAACCAGTATATGCAGGACCTTGGGTTACTGCAGCCCCCAGACAGTCTTCCAGCTTCCAGAGGCTGCCCGCATTCCCTGGCCAGTGACTCCCTTCTGACAATTACATCCGTGGGGGCTAAAAAAAAAAAATTAATACTCCCACCTTCTAAGTTCTTCTAGCTGGGCTAATAATCAAATTAACAGAGACAGATTAACAGGAGAAAATCAACAGTTTTAACACATGGACATGGGGAATTCACATCAGCATGAAAATTCCAAAGACCATGAGGCCACTTGGGTATCTATGACATTTTGAACAAAGAAGAAAGGGAGTGGGTATAGGGTATTAGATTTCAGAGGTGAGACTGGGTGATTTACATGTAGTTGAGGAAGAGCTGAACATACACTGCAGGAAAATTCTTGCTGGGCAACTCAGAAACAATGGGATAGAGTGTATCTAGCTAATAAGCTTGGAGTCTTTCTGACTAATGCTGGGGTGAAGATTCCTCAGGTGATTAAGACAAGGCTCCCTTCCTAAAGCTGGGTTTTCTGCCTGAATCTCTTGGGCAGGAAAGGGGGGAGGGTCAAAGGTTCATTGAGTCTTGTTTCTTAATAAACAGCTTAAAATCAATATATCAAAAAGCAGCTTCAAGGTGGCAAAATTTGGGTTCCCTTCACATCACTCTGACTTCTACTTCAGTTGTCATATCTGCTTTCAGTTGTTACAGGCTGCCTTCCTCGGTCTTTTATGAGGGACCCTCATGATGACATTGGGCCACCCAGATAACCCAGGACAATCTCCTCATTTCAAATTCCATTATTTATCACATTGGAAAATCCCTTTGCTATGTGAAGTAACCTATTCAGAGTTCTGGGATTGGGACATTTTTGAGGGGCCGTTATGCTGCTACCACAAAGGCCATACACTGCAGTAGATTGCAATGTGCAGATCGCATGTAGACATGTGAGGGCTCTGCTGTCACCTCCCGTTGAGGCACTGGCATGCTTCTGAGGATCTCATGTACCAAGTCCCATGACCATTGCACCTGCAGACTTGAAGAAGTCATGAGCTTTAATTAAATATCTTCAATGCTTAATATCCTTTTAATAGTTTAGTGTAAATAGTTAGTTATAAATCTAAGTTCTAACATTCTCTTTCTGTGCCTCACTTGATTGCTGTGCGCCTGAGGTCATGGGTCCCCAGTTGAAGGCTACTCAATGCTCTTAACAACCAATACTGAACAACTCTTTACATGTGTGCAGCAATGAACTGAACTATTTATAAACTGTTGTCACAGTGTTTCATTTTATGGAATTGTTAATTCCATACAAACAACACTGCGAGGTAGATATAGTCTTAATTTTATAGGTGAGATATCTCAAGCTGGAGAAGTTCTGGTACTTGACAAAGGCCAAAGCTAAAATACTGCCGACTGAGAACAGCAATCTTGCATCTGGCGCCCAGTTCCTCTATGGCAGTGGGGGGCTTCTGGGTAAGGAAAGAGCAAGGGCTGCAGGACCCAGGAGAGAGCACTGTCAGTCTTTGGGAGACAGCAGCAGTCATGGCAATGGAAGCAGACAGTCTGGTTCAAAATGCAGAGCAATTTCACAATAACTCCTGACACAGGAACTGATTTCCTCACATTCAGAGCCTCTGCATGACCAGCGCCAAGTCCAGTAAGACAAATCACTAGGGCTCGATGAAGAAGTCAGAACTATACAATAAAGAACAGCTGTATTGTTCTGAGCACATTGTCTTTCCTTTTGTATTTCATGAGGTCACAAATAGTGCTAGGGCTTTTCCCTATGGCTTTTTTTCTTTTCTTCCATTTTTTTTTTTTTGAGAGGACATTACAAATGATTATGATTCCATGTTCCATGACAGACATACAAACATTCTTCCCAAATGGGTCAGAGAACTCCCGAGGACACAGGCTATTTGTATTCACTGGGGAGTCCTAGTAGAGAAAGAGCCTCAGTGCTGGTGTCCTTCTGATAAAGGGAACAAATACATTCATAAGCCATCTTGAATGGATGACACAGCTTTTGGAAAATCAGGGAAAAGCAGATGTAATTATAATTACATAAAAGGAGAATCATAAGACATAGACTTGAGATCATCTGGAACAGCATGACTGAGCAACAGAGAAATATGGAAATTTGTAACTGATAAACAATGGTAGCTGGGCCAAATTATGAGACGTGGTTTGAAAAGTCTAATGGACGCATTATCTTCAAGACATGTAATGATGTTTAGTTCCAACGCTAACTTACCTTAATATTTAACTGAATGCTAATTTTGGCCCCATGCATCATTTTACATATTCAATCCATGGGGTTGGACACATTGATCTTTAGATTGCTGAGGAAGAAATTAATTAGACTTGTAAATGGCTTTTAAACTGCCAGTAATAAGAACCAAATATTTGAATGTATCGCTAAGATTACGACTTGCAAAGAGTATAAAGGTTTCTGTGTGCTGCAATAATTTAACCATCTGCAAGAGTTGCATATGCAAGCCAAATCTCCTAATCGATTTACTCAAAATAACATTGAGGTCACATTATATTAGCAAGGGCAAGTGGGAAACAGAATTAATTACCTTGATACTATAGGCTGTACAAATGTTGCTTCAATTATCTGATTCTTCCAGATGAGACTTGTGAGGTGTCTGAATTGCACTGGGACTGAATTTTGCTTTGTTAAACCAGACAAAGTCTAAGAGTCAGAAATCCACATTTTTCTAGAGGATTTTCTAGGAGTCACTATATAACTGAATTTGTCAGAATGTGTGTGACTTATAAACTTACATATTGTCCAGATATTTGACCAGCTTAACTTTCCAGTTTTATAAAAATAAAAGCTGAAATGGTCAAAATACTATTTTCATAATGGTCAACAATTCATAGTTATAATTATAGGAAGATAAAGTAACATGTAGGAAGCAGGCTGAACACATACACTTATATTAGATTTTTTTTTTCCACCGCAGTAATAGTTTTGAACTTCCCAGTTTCACGGATATGAAAAATTTAGAAAACATTTGGTTTTAGATCTACAAGAAAGGGCTGGGAATACAGTTCAAGAGAAAATCATTTTGAACTTGGGATAATTTATTTTTATTTTTCAAGGGCTTTTGTGTTAAGAGTGCCTGAAAGTTTTAAAGCTAGAAGAGATTCAATACTTAGTTAATCAGGTGGTGATACTCACCAATCATTAGACCCATGCTATGAATTTACAGCAAATTTCCCTATCCTCAGAGAGGAAAAATGTTTTCCAATTTGTGTTTTTGTGTCTGTTTGTTTGGGTTTGTGTGTGTGTGTGTGTGTGTGTGTGTGTGTGTGTGTGTGTGTGTGTACAGGTTCTAGGCTCTGCCCTGAATTTTCTGCATTGAGCAATTTCGTGGGTGTAACCCTGGAATCTGTATTTTTTTAAAAAAGCTTCCTCGGTGATTCTGGGATCCAACTATATATTTGTGGAAAGCACTGATCATAGTGCAACTTCTTCACTTTGGACGTGTGGAGCCAACACCTGCTCTGTCCAGGATCAGAGGAAGGAGGAGAGGCCAAGCTCTCTGACTTCTCCTCCTGTTATGCTTGTCATTAGGCAGGCTGCTGAGGAAATCCTTTCTATCCCCCGCCCCCAGGGGAGAATGGACTGACACTAGAGTTTGGTAATTCGTCACATTTGCTTCCCCAGGAAACGTTAAAACCAAGAGAAAAGTTTTAATTGGCAGATCGTGAAATAAATGAAATCCTGTCTGGAAATAGGGAAATGCATTAGATAACGGTGGTAACATCTATTCTAGCCTTCTCACTCCATACTTCTGTAATTTAGTAACAAAAGGAACTCACTTGCACTCTTTCATTTTGTTTTGTTAAGATGGTTTCCCCCAGAAGCTTCCACAAATGGAAGAAACTTACTTTCTTCCTCCTTCTTTCTACTTAGCTTTTCTTATCCGAAAGGATAACTACGCTGTAAACTCTTACATATGCTAAAATCCACCCCTCCCTGCCTTTGGCACTTAACACTTTTATATCAAATCTTCCAGAGCCTAAACGACTGGGCTTGCACCTCGTTTAGCACAAATGCAACAGCGCCACCTTGTGTTGCATTCCTGGGAGAATTTACCTCTCGCAGGACAAAAGCTTCGTGAGGAGGCCTGACCCAGGACTGAGCAACTAGGCCTCTGTTCTCACTACTGAAGGGAACAACGGCTCCCTGGATCCTTGAAAAACTCCTCCGTTCACTACTAGCCTACAATTTTCTCCTATAAAATATATGAAAGCTAGTTGGGAAATGGAATAGCCTAAGTAAATATATAGTAATAAAAGCCTAGGCAAGCATGATGCTTTGGTATTTTAAAAAGAAAAGGTACAGTTGATTTTGATTTCAAGACACCTGAAGGTAAATGTACATTTAATGTTACTGATGATTTAAAAGTTTCTTTAAAGATTCTCCCTTATTTGGAGAGGTAACTTTTATGTAATACATTTGCCTATGAAAGAGACAAATGGCTTTTTCACAAAACTTCTTTCATAATAGATCTATGGATAATAAGGAAAAAGAGTTCTAGTATAGACAAAATCTTTATTTCCCAAGTACAGTTATAGAGTTTTATTTATATTTAATTTCTCTATGGAGTAAGGACAGAAAATAATATATGAATATCAACTGGGGCCTAAAAAACTATACTTACAAGACAGCAACATAGAAATATTGCCCAACCAAACATGCTACTCATGACTGATCTTTTCACCAGAAACAACATAATTAATTAAGGAAAACTGTTTTCAGTTGCAATTTAAAATGTCATTGTTGGTATAACAAATTAGCAATTCTTTGTCCATGAACTCTTCTGGAAAATTGAATCTGAGGCATTACAATGTACACATGATTACAGGATGACAAGTTACAGGATCAGGAAGCAGCAAATCAGGGCCTTTCTGGGCCTGGCCATGCAGAAAATCTTACCCAGAAAGCCCTGTAGAAGGCTCAATAATGTTACTTTTAGCTGGAAAAGGAGGGTTTTGTCTTCTAAGTTTATTGTTCATTTTTAACCCAGTCTTTAAACATTTATTGTGCTGAGATTATAATTTTTAATAAAGACTCTACAACAGGAAAAAAAAATGTTTTGTAATTACCCATGTCCTTTCTGGTGAAAAGATCACACAAGTGGCATATTTGGTTGAAAGTATTCTATATTTTAGATAAAAGTTTTTCTATTGTATATTTCAATGAAATTATAATCTGAAACTATGAATTTGTAGTTACAAAAGGCACACTACAATTTTAAAGACATTTGCAATGTTCAAGTGTTAATCATGAACTTGGTGGGACATTCAACAAGTATCAATTGACAAATATGATGAAAACACTCTTCTTTGCTTCTAGCAAAGACACCTTTAAATCCCCCTGACTATTCTTTGATCTACTAATCACAATCTCTTGACTTCTTTTCCTAACCACTGCTAGTTCTCTGCATATAGAAAGGTTTGATCCCTTCCCGCAGCCCTCCATTCAGGGTGCCACCCCGCCAAAGGGCACCCACTTGGAACAGAAGGGACTTCACAGTTGCCTCAAACCTTCTTCTCCCTTCCATTAGACTGAAATTTTATCTTATTCCAATGCCTTCCCTACTTAGCTGAGAATTGCTTCATATGCCACCCAAATCCAGACATAGTCAGCCCCCAGTATGCACCAGTAAAGTCTCCATTACCCAGGTGGTGTGGCTCAGTGAGTTCAAACACATTTTAAATTAATTCAAGTAAACCATGACTAGGAAAGGAAATCTTAAATAATGGATGGATGCATTAATGAACATTTGATTCTACCAGTGGCTAGAACTCTGACAAAATATCCATGCAAATCAAGGAGATGGTAGCAGAGCTTTAAATGCCCTGTAGTTTGAATAGTGAGTTAATATCTACAACATTCTTTGGAATGCTCACAAAGTTGCTAAGTACATCAAGCTCATCAGCAAGTTCGCAAGAGAAAAGCCAACCTCCTCTGTTTTGACCCAGAAGGTTTGACCTACTTGACTCCACATCTAAAGGCAATTTTCAAAAAAATTCAAAACATTTCTTAAAGGTCACACATTTCAGATTTAAATATTTTGATCAAGTTGTGAAGCTTGAGCCTGTGTAGGTGACAAGGATGATAAATGTGATCAGTGTATATATCACTCACAGCACATACCAGACACCACAACAGTTGTTGGATTTAGAAAGCATGAGGGTGGTGTGGAAAAATATTAATAACTACACAAATGACATAATGGTTGCAAATATGGTAAGAACAATGAAGAAAAACTGTCATTTGAAGTCACAGCTATAGACATCACTCCTATATAGGTCAAGTACAACACAGAACATCTTTGCATTGGTTTGACACTTTAAACACACTCCAGGGTGCCCTGAGCTGGGCATCAATGCTACAGGACACGGTGAAGTGGACATTAGGAGAAAAATACTGACGAAGAGTCCTTACTCTCAATGTAAATGTGGGGCAAAATAATAATAATAATAATAATAATAATAATAATAATAATCATTATAAAAATCCCCATAGCCTAAAACTCCACTTTTGAAACAGCCCACAAATCCATGGCAAGCCTCCATGGAGTAAACAATAGCTTGCTTGTTTTCAGAAGAAAGGCGGGAAAAGTGCCTAGAACTACACCCACTAATGATATCAACAATTTCCAGGAGGCTTGCCCATAAAATGGTGCCTGTGAGGCTGGACAGAGAAAGCATGATCACAGCCCCACCCCTGAGGTCAGCCCTGTGTCATGAGCAGTCAGAGCCTTAATCCCATTTTATTAGAATGGATTTCAATCCTCTCGTTTCCCTCCATACAGCCCAAACTCAAATGCTAACTTGGACTTTCCTTTTCAGCCCCTACTGTGGCCACACCCCAATGCTCCAGTAAAAAGAAAGCTGGATCTTTTCCAGGAATCTCTTCAGTGTTACTCAGATGAAATGCATGATGCCAGGCTGAGGCCATCTTGGTATTAATCAACCTTGATTTCCAGAAGACAGAGTTGGAGGGGCTATGCTTTCAACACCCTTTCAGCAGTGAGGAAAATCAAGTGTTACTTACTCAGTGAGGCTCTAAGTGAACACTTGAAATCATGCTAAAGACTGCACCATTGTAGTGCTAGACACAGGAACTGAAAACAACTAATGTGTTATTGGTACACTGCAGTAACTGTAATTTTGAACTCGGAGCACCTATTCCTGCTTATCTAGATGAGAGCTCATGCCAGGGAAGCTTGGAGCTATTGGAGTGTAGTGGGGCTGGTTCCATCCAATTTGACTTCACAGGCATCTAAGTGAACATTTGCTCTACATCATCAAGGCCTGCATGACAAAAGACCCTGGAAATCTACACATCTAATCCCTTGGTGAATATTTCTAGCTTAACAAGTTGTAAGGTACATTGTTGGTCGTAGACAAACGCTTACATAAACTATTCTGCCAGGCCTCTCAGGTCTCACCTCTTCGTGTGGCCTTCACCTTGCCCTTGCTTTGTTGTGGGTGCCCTCCCTGCATCCTGAGTGCCCCTAGCATAGCCACTCGGCAGGCACACACTTGGACTTCTACTGATACAGTCCTGTTTATTTTGACACAGAGTCAGTTTTACCCTTTTAGAAATTGACTTTGTTTTGTTTCCTACTTAAAATTTTAAAACCATACATACAAGTAACACATTAATTTATTTTAATTGTAAAATATTGATATGGGATTTCATTCCATTTGTTAGTGTTCCACTGAGAAATGGCAAGATGGTGGGCTGCCGTGTCAGCTGGGTCAGGATTCAGACCCCAGGTTGGACACTTTTGAGGTGTATGATTCTTAGCAGTTTGCTTGACCTCTTTGAACTTCGATTTTGTTCATTTCCAATATTGAACAATTATAATAATACCTTGCACAAGGTAAAGATATAATGTGGTAAGATATGCCAGCTGCCTGGCACAGTATATCTAAGGTGCTTAATAGATGACAGTCACCAGCAGACGCAACAGGAATAGTAGCAACAGGAATATTAGACATAACGTGTTTCTCCTTGCAAAAGACTGTTACTGAGAAAAAGCATCACATCATATACTTGTATAGTATGTGTCAGCAATTCTAGCGTGGAAAGCAAGCAACACTCAGTAAGTACCCATTGAAGTGTACTGACGTGAATGATTTGGGTATCAAACGTTTGTCCAGTTAGAATAACGGTTCAGAAGCCTAGGTCACTGACTCTTCTGAGGAGTGAAACACATTACACAGGCAGAGCGCTTTCTTAGAAATATAGAAGTAGAATTTCCTCTTTGACAAAGTGTTTGAGTTGCTTTAGGGTAAGGAGGGGAGGGGAGGGGAGAGAACAGAGAGAGAAGGAAATGAAGCAGAACCATTACAACAGGATGAAAGAACAAGTCATAGGACCAGAGAGAAGGGAACTTCTATTTGCCGAGTGCTCTGTGTTAGCACTCTACCTCACTTGGTCCAGAATTGGAATCCCTGTTAACCTCTGGGAGCTGAAACTTGCCCAAGGACCCACAGCAATAGACAGTAGAACTGAAAATTATACTCAGGGCTGTCTGCCTTCAAATGTGGGTCCATTCAGCCCTGGGCTGACACCCTCCTGTATCAGAGAGCTCAGGATTGTTATTCTGTGTCAATTCATCCTCCAGCTGTCACCCTGCCCTTCACATAGTGTGATGTATAATTTCTCATTCAAAACAGGGTACATCGGAAAGTGAAGGAAAGAGCTGGTGATAATTTCTCTAGGACAATAGGCCAAACCAGAATGGTCTAGGGTAAAACTGGAAATTTGGTCACACCAACTTGAAAGAGTTGTCCCCACTCAACTTCCTCAACTCTCAGGGACTAATAGCTCATGCCATTATTATGCTATTCATGCTGTTTAATCTCTAAGTGGCTCTTGATAAAATCACCAGAGACTCCTCTGTACCTACATCATAAAGGCATTTTTAGTTCTCATTTCACTTGACTTTTCATTAAACTTTATTCTAGTGGCAATTTCCTCTCTGATACTTTATCCTCTTGGCTTCTGGCATACAACACCCCAGTTATCCTCCCATATCTCTAGTTTTTCCAATATGTTATCTTCTACCCAATTTTTAAGTACGGGAGTTCCTCCAAGCTTGGTCACAGATCATCTTTTTTTTTTCTTTTTTAAATCTTTGTTTTCATATTCTCTTTTTAGGGAACCTCGTCTATTCTGTTGGCTTCATATAGCATCTTTAACTACCAAAAAATTTATATTCCCAGTCCAGATCTTTCTTCTGAGCCCCAGACCAATGGCTTACTCAGCATTGCTACTTGGATATTTAACAGGCACTTCAACCTCAGTAAGCCCGAAAGTCATTTCTTCCTTCTAACCCCAGCAACTCAATTTTCCTCAGATAACCATCCATCAAAGGATATAAGTAGAAAACCTCCTCTTCTTCCTCACCCACCATATATAATTGATCATCAATCAGTGTTAAGATTACCTTCTAAATGGCCATCTCTTTGGCCACCATTTCAGTCCAAACCAACATTTCTGTCCCCTATTATTATGATGGCTTCTAGACGCAGTCCACATCCACTCGTTGCCCTCCTCTAATTATCACCCAGCAACATCTGAACCACTCTTGCTTTAACTCACCCCTCTTCCTCCTTTCTCTTCAGCCCTACTAGTCAATCAGATCCTCCTGTGTTCATTCTTTTTTTTTTTTTAAAGATTTTATTGGGGAATTGGGGGAGGGGAATAGCACTGGGGAACTGGGGAAGGGGAAAAGATAAGTTGCTGTCCTTTTGTTTCACTGGCCATTGCTTCACTGGCCAATGTTGATATTATCATTGCACTCTTCTTGGATGAGGCAGATCGGTTGCCAGCCTCTGGATGGCCACTCACAGCAGCTCTTGGCAGCTTACTGCAGCAGGGGCTGCAGCTATGCCATCCTGGGGACTCACAGCAGCCCAGATTCAGGTGGAGCTGTTGTTCACCATCTTAGCTGCAGAGGGCAGTGTCATTGGCCCTCATATGTGGGATCTGAACCTGGGCCACTGGCGTCCCAAGTCAGTTCTTAACCAACATGCCACTCAGCCAGCCCTCTGTGTTCCTTCTTGCTTTAGAAGCTTAAAATGTTCTTCCCCTCCATAATGGATAACTTATTCATCCCCCAGGTGTCAGATTAGATGTCCTTTCTTCAGAGAAGCTTTTTGCAGCCCCAACACTAGGTTAAGTCCCCCTGTGAAACATTTTCATGGCTCTCTGTAATCTTCTTTTGAGGCCCTTAGGGAAATTGTTCCAATCTTGCCTGTAACTCAACATAATTCTGTTAGATATTGACATTATTCTAATGGCCTTGAACAGGTTCCACAGCATCATCAAAAGCCATTATTAACATCCAATAGGCAGGATGGAACAGACATCCATGATTTTGTAATTTCTCTAGTTCACTTATTTTGAACTTGATGTGTGAGACAATGATTTTCTGCGGGGCACTTTGGTGATCTGACATAGGGCAAGAGCATATAAAAATGCCATGAAAGGCCCCCTAAATGCTCATCCCAGGCTCTTTCTATGGTCAGATAAAACCAAAGCAGGTAGACACGGGTGCTGGTAAGACAATGAAGAAACCAGACAAAGCAGGGTTAACACTGAGTAAACTCAGGGGAACTATAAATGATAGTGCCTTGTACAATAATGGGTGATGATGTGTGACGAAGTGACAAAGGTGGCTGCAGAGCCCAAATCTTCTGTGTCACACACAACTGCATAATTCTGTACCATCCATAATGATACCATTAAATATGAAAGTGAAAATGTGCCTACACAATGTATATCTTTAAAGTAATAAAGCAAGCTTCATGCACAGTTTGTGGAATTCTGTCATATTACTCCTTTTTTTTAAAGATTTTATTGGGGAATTGGGGGAGGGGAACAGCGTTGGGGAATCAGGGAAGGGGAACAGACAAGTTGCTGCCTTTTTGTTCTTCAGTCTAGTTGCGGAGGGCGTTGCTTCACTGGCCCATGTTGGTATTGTCATTGCGCTCTTCCCGGATGAGGCAGATCGGTCGCCAGCCTCTGGATGGTCGCTCACCATGGCTATTGGCAGCTCACGCTGGCTGCCAGCCGCTCATGCTGGCTGCCGGCCACCCACTGTAGCCCATTGCAGCCCACTGCAGCAGGGGCTGCAGTCCACACCATCGCTGGGGCTTGCACAGCCCAGCTCCAGGTGGAGCTGCCATTAGCTGTAGAGGGCAGTGTCACTGGCCCTCAGATGTGGGATCCGAACCGGAGTCGCTGGCATCCCAAAACCAGCTCTTAAGCAATATGCCACTCGGCCGGCCCTTATTACTCCTTTTATACCTATTGCCATAAAATTATTAGTTTTGGAAGCATAATTCA
Organism: Aselliscus stoliczkanus; assembly: GCA_033961575.1. Taxonomy (NCBI): domain Eukaryota; kingdom Metazoa; phylum Chordata; class Mammalia; order Chiroptera; family Hipposideridae; genus Aselliscus; species Aselliscus stoliczkanus. The sequence continues at coordinate 98,350,959 of CM066727.1, read as the reverse complement.
TCTAATCACTTGCATTTTATATTCCTGATACTCCTAAGTACTTTTAAAACTCATTTGTGGGCAATTAAAATGCACTTTTATATTTGTAAATCACATATTTTATTAAAAACACTTTAAATGTAGTGATACGCCATAAAATATTCAATTTACATGTCAGGTTTATAGCTATCAAAGATTGCTATGGTGTAGCAATTGTGCTTTGATTTAATACCAGTGTTCTTTTCCCCAAAGCTTGTTCTTCTGGGCTATTCAGTAATGTTAGAGCGTTTCTATCGAAACTGCACTGACCCTCTCTAAAAGGGGTCTCCAGCATTGGGAATGGAGTGAGGTGGGTGCTGACGGGTTCCCAAGTGAAAGCTGCACTTAGCAGTTTTGAGAAAAGCAGGACTGGAGATGGTAAAAGGTGAAGTGAAGATGGGTACCAGAAGGAGGTGACCCCACATGACCGTGAGCAATGAAGTGTGGAGATTATTCCCTGAGTTGTCTCCACATGGAACCAAGTACTCTTGAAGAGTAGAAAGCTGTTAGTGGGTGTATCAGGTTCAGACCTAACTGGACCACTAACCTGTTAACTGAGGCAAAGAGACCTTGGAGAAAACTACAATTTATTTTGTAACCTATTGAGCTAAAAATAACTGTAGAGGCCATTTTGTTCAGCCTCCCTTAGAGTTTTAAAACTAGAACTAAGATATATGGAATTACCCTGGCTCTTAATGGAAGCCATAGAGCAATGATTTTCAGGAGATGTTCAAGATGACTAAAACTTATCAGTTAAAGAAACTGATATTATTTGAATAGGTAAAGAGAAAACTGAGAGATGATCTCATCACAATTAAAATATGATTCTGATATTTAAGTGATGTCAATAATTAATGACACATATAACATGCAACACTTTATTGAACAAGCATGATTTAAGAGGATACAAGCCAGCTTTATTGTTTATCACTATTCTTTTTTAAACTTCCTGTTTGAATAGTTCTCTACTTACCCCTAGATGAAATCTTAGGAAATTACCATAGTTCTTCCAGTCCAGGCCAGTCAGGTGTAATAATGATAAAATTACAAACTCTCTTCCAATGTAAAATATCCCTCTTCCTCCAGCCCATGCTGACCTGGGCCACTTCTTTCTCTGTCTCTCAAAGGGCCCATGGAGGTAGAGCGCGGGGCACATGAGGCAGAGAATGGTCTGGCTTGGCTGATATGGTTGCAATCTGATGTTAATGCTCTCAATATGACAGATTCCAAATGCTTATTCTTTCTTTATAGGCTGTGTGCTGGGTTTTATGTAGACACTCCCTCCCATTACTGGGGTCTGTCTCCTATAGCCCTCTTCTCTAGCTGGCGGATGGTAGCTTTCTGTTCAGTCACCTGCTTTCTCTGCTGGGTTACCTCATCTCTTTTAAAAGACATGCTTGGGCAAAATCCCTTTTAAATGGAACCAAAACTAGCTCTCTCCCACTATTCACTACTGGAAATTCAAGGTGTCTTTCCTCGCCCCATTTTTTCTATAAGTGCAGACTATGCCTAATGTGTGTGCCTCTTCCCTTGGCCACCAGGCAGGGCAAGCCAGTCATCTTAACTCTTCAGGTCTGAGTCGGGTACCTGTTTCTGCATTCCTCAGCTTGTAGGGAATGAATGCCATGTCCTCTGAGTGGTTGTGCTGAAATGGTGTTTCATCAGCTGGTATGGAAGGAAGCTGACTTTCTCTGTCATTTGGGTGAGCTCAGGATGCACAGCATAAGAGTGTGGGATGGACTAATGTTGGCTGAGCTACTTGGTAATTGCTTAGCATGTGTCCAAACAGCTCATTAGGATGTGGGAGCATCTGGCACCTACTTTTTTGTTCCACATCTTTAGGACTTCTGTTGAAACTCTAAGAGAGCACCAGGCGGTTTAACATCCTATTATACACAGAAGATCTGAAACCACATCTCCACCATACTCCCTTGTGGGAGCAGAGGTCTAAAGATGTCCCCACAAGATCCTTATCTGTGGTTATTCAATCAAACACCAATCTAGGCTCTGCTGTGCAGGCACATTGTAGAAGTAAGGAAGGCTACTAATCAGCTGACTTTCATAGGGAAATTTTCCTGGTAGTCAGTGTAACCACAGAACACTTAGAACCAGACGAGGAAAGTGGAACAGTTAATTAAAGAGATACAACAGAAGAGGAGAGCAAGAGACAAAAAGTAGAAAGGGAGGTCAGAGAGATTCAAAGCATAAGAAGGACATGACCCATCACTGCTGATTTTGAAGCTGGAGGAAGTGGGCCATGAGCCAAAGATGAGGGTAGCCTCAAGAAGTTGAGAATGGCCCCAACCAACAGCCAGCAGGGAAATAGGGACCTCAGTCCTACAGACACAAGGAACTGCCAGCAGCCTGAATGATTGTGGAAGCAGATTACTCCCCAGAGCCTCCCAATAGAAGCCCAGATGAGTGACACTTTGATTTCAGCCTTGTGAGACTCTAAGCAGAGAAACCAGCCAAGCCAACCTGGATTTCTCACCCACAGAAATCCACAGAAATCTCCACATGATAAATGTGTATTGTATTAAGCCTGTAAGTTTGTGATAATTTGTTGTGAAAGCAATAGGAAAGAAACGCACACCTTCACCCCATTGTCACTGGCCAAATGCCCCAAAATCTCTGGCCCTCCTCTTCCCCACAGGTAATGAGAGTCCAGAGACAAATGTATGAGAGCTTTTACTGGTTGTGATTTGGGCAGAGAGGTGAAGAAGGGGATGGAAGGTGGGATATACCTCAAAACCCACAACAGTGAGGAGCAATAAAATATCGATATCTCTCCTATTTAAAAATGACTTACAAGGGCTGGCCGAGTGGCGCGGTGGTTAAGCGCTGGCTTGGGAAGCCAGTGGCCCCGGTTCGGTCCCACATATGAGGGCCAGTGACACTGCCCTCAAAAAAAAAAAAAGAACAATCTGTAAAAATGACTTACAGCTGCAGCCTCCCAAATTTTTAAAACAAAACAAACAAACAAAACTTGTGTGCTCAACACTTTCTCTTCACTTGTTCAATGTACTTGATAAGCACTGTGCTTCCTGTGACCCCCTCCTCCCTTCACACCTCTATCTGATGAAGCTCTGGATTAAGGGGCAGAGAAAAGACAGAAAGGCCTTCCTTTGCTGGACATTTGACTGAGAGGCTTAGAATTTTAAAGAAGGGAAGAGTTAGGATTGGACAGAAGAATCATGGAGAAGACAGTGGATTGTGCAAAGGCTTTCCAGAAAAAGCAGGTTATCTGAGAAATGATTTCTTGTCTAAACCATTCTTCACACTGTGCTACCCAATCTGAGACCCTTAAGCCATTCTAGGCAGAATGACCATTTAATCTGAAAACCATGAAATGTGGCCATTTTGGAGGTGTCACACCAAACCCATGTTTGTGGGCTCTAAGCCTCTCATGAGTTAGGGAAAAACAAAGCCATCTTTACAGTCTATAGGCATCTGGTTCCCTCTGATGAGGACCCATCTCCACGCTCCGGGAGAGCAAGTTGTTCAGGCTTGGTCAGACATCACAATGGGAGAATTTGGTGATAAGCCAATTCCCAAGGAAACAGCTTTTTAAAGCGTTCTTACACTTTGCTCTGGGCTAATTAGGAACCAGGATGATTGCCTTCCTCTCCCTCTCAAGTTAGACATCTGAAAATGCAGGAATAGATTAGAAAGCAATTTAAAAGTTGCTAGGAAACTAAAACCCAGTTCTTTAAACACAAAATATAAGCATTGCAAAAGAAAACATTTGAGGATCATCTTGTTGCTAATTTCCTGTCAACAATATGATAGTTACTAACATACCAGTAAAGGCCTGAGGACTGGGCACATTATCTTTCTTGGCAGTGTGTTTGCATCTGAAATATCTACTTCAATAGCTACACCAAAAGATGTGTGAACTCAGGCTGTCGGCAGCTGCCATATTTAATTAAACCTCCAAACTTTAAGTATGAAAACAATAATAGAAAATATTGGAAAATGGAGGGTATTAACTGAACATGCTACGGAGAAAGAGTCTAGAAGAGAAGGCTTACAAATAAAAGTCAGAAATAGGAGTGAAAAGACCAATCATGACATTTTGATTCATCTTCTACTGTATCACTCAGTGATTATAATTCAGCCACCCATGTCATGAAAGTCTCCACAAGGAGCTTTTATAACAAATAAAGATAGAAACAATGAAGTAAATCCTGCTGACTGGTCTTCATAATTAAGATTGTTCCCCAAAGTGTGTGATTGAATGTCCTGCCCAGCAAGATTTCCTATGACTCAAACTATGGGATTATTACCACTTCCTCTGGGAAGCTCTTGGCAGAATAATAGCCTTTATTATTAGGAATGCTTTTTGAAGGTCAGCCAGATTTTCTCATTGTTCAACTGAGTCCAAGATTTTGGCTATAATTTTCCTGAACACTCACAAATAAGTGCTTTCTTACAATATGTGTGCATAATACATCACATTTCATCCAGCATTCTTAACAGTGCAAGATCCAAAGATGTACTAGATGAATGAGTGTTTCTAAATGAGTGGATGGATGACTAGATGAGTTACTGTCTAGCATATGCTTTTTTTGTTGTTGTTTTTTTAAGATTTTATTGGGGAATTGCAGGAGGGGAACAGCATTGGGGAATCAGGGAAGGGGAACAGACAAGTTGTTGTCTTTTTGTTCTTCAGTTTAGTTGCGGAGGATGTTGCTTCACTGGCCCATGTTGGTATCGTCACGGTGCTCTTCCCGGATGAGGCAGATCGGTCGCCGGCCTCTGGATGGTCGCTCACCGCAGCAATTGGCAGCTCACGCTGGCTGCCGGCCGCTCACGCTGGCTGCCGGCCACTCACTGTAGCCTATGGCAGCCCACTGCAGCAGGGGCTGCAGCCTACACCATCGCCGGGACTCACAGCCCAGCTCCAGGTGGAGCTGTTGTTAGCTGTAGAGGGCAGTGTCACTGGCCCTCATATGTGGGATCCGAACCAGGGTCGCTGGCATCCCCAAACCAGCTCTTAACCAATGCGCCCCTCAGCCGGCCCTAGCATATGCTTTTGACTCCTCAGTCTGCTCCTTGAAGGTCTTTGGTATGGAGCAGTATTTGGTGGTGAAGGAGATGAGGAAAGGCATCTCCATGCCTGCCCACGGTTCTTCAGCAAGTATTCATTGGGGAAATGATTTGGAACAATGACAGCGAATTAGTTTGTCAGGGCTGTTGTAGCTACATTACACAAACCGTTGGCTCAAACAATAGAAAGTTATTGTCTCATGGCTCTGGAGGCTCAAAGTCCAAGATCAAGATGTCAGCAGGTTTGTTTCCTTCTGAGGGTGGTGAGAACCTGTTGTTCTCTGCCTCTCTCCTAGCATGGCTGAAACCTTTGACATTCTTTGGCTTGTTGATGCATTACTTCAATCTCTGCCTTCATCTTCACATGGCCTACTCCTGTGTACATGTCTCTGTCCAGATTTCCCCTTTTGTAAGGACACCCGTCATATTGGACTAGGGGCCTACCCTACCTCAGTATAATCTAACTTAATTTAACTGAGTACATCTGAAACCTATTCCTAAAGAAGATCACATTCTGAGGTACTGTGGGTTAGAACTTCAACATATGAATTTGGGGGGGACAAAATTCAACTCATAAAAGCGAGGAATCATTTTTGATGCCTCCTTCTTCCCTATTCTCCCATATCTGGTCACCAGAACAGCCTACTTTGCCTCCTAATTAACTTTAGAATACACCTACTGTTCTCCTGCGCTATCACTTCTCTAGCCTACATTTTCATGATCTCTTGTCTTGATTACTTTGGTATCCCCCTAATTCGTCTCCCTGCTTCCAATTTTGCCATGTTCCAATCTACTCTGCACACTCTGTACAAAGTGATATTTTTAAAAAGCAGATTAGGTCATGTCACTCATCTCTGAAATCTCTCAATGGATTTGCGCTGGTTCTGGTTCTACAAGCCAGCTCCAATCAGCTTCACCAACCTGCTTTCCTGGCCTGCACCTGTTCATTCTCTGCTTTCCAATAACACTGGGTCTTCTTTCAGTCTCTCCAGTCTAATAAACTCCAGCTTATCTCAGGGCCTCTGCACGTGTTGCTTCCTGCCTAGGGTGCTCATCTCCTCTTCCTGACTTGGGTAACTCCTTACCCTTCCAGTTTCAGCTTAGATGTCATTCCTTAAGGAAGCCTTTTGTACATCCCACAACAGGTTGAGTTTCTGTTATTTTACTTTCGTGGCACATTGTAAAGTCATCATTTTAGTATTTACCAAACTTAATTGATGGATTTTTTTTTTTTAGTATTTCTTTAGTTGAACTCTTTGCCATAGATTGAATGTTTCTGTCTCCCCAAATTCATATGTTGAAACCTGTAAAGGTATTTGGAAGTAGGGCCTTTGAGAGGTGATTAGGCCATGGGATTAGTGTCCTTATGAAAGAGACCCCCAAGGAGCTCCCTTGCCCTTTCCACCATGTGAAGGTGTGGAAGAGGATGAAACAGGAATTGAGCTCTCGTCAGACACCAAATCTGCAGGTGCCTTAAACACGGATTTCCTATCCTCCAGAGCTGCGAGAAATAAATTTCTGTTGTTTGTAAGCCACTCAGTCTCTGGTAGTTTATTATAGCAGCCTGAATGGACTGAGACACTCTCCCATTAAACTCTAAGCTTCCTGAGAACAAATGCTGAGTCTGCTGTTTTTCACTGTTGCACTGTTACCACTTACCATGCCTCTTGGTATGGAGAGAGAACCAGTAAAGAACTGTTGAATAAGAGGATGAATGAATAACTGAATGAAGTCATTTTCTTTCCAATTATGTATCTTAAATGGCTCATTTTTGCTCTTTCACCTCAGTGAATGACTATTTTACATTAAACACCTGATATATTTCCTTCCAGTCACAGAAAGGATCATCACTAAAATGCCTGGTGTGTCAGAGGTAACGTGAAATCACATCAGGATTAGCACCATGTGTGCACTGAGTGAATTGTTCTGCAATGGATCACACAAAGAAATCCAAATCTCTCAGCAGACTAATGTTTTAATAAAACCTGATAGCACTTCCTTATTAATTAATTTAGTTAGTCATGATACATTTATTGATCCCCTGCTATGTGTAGACATTGAAGGCAGAACTGTGATCAACATTAGATTGCTACCCTCGTGGAACTTACATCCTAGTGAGCATGACAAACAACAGATTGGTAAAGAATAGAATGACAGGTAGTGACAAGTACTGTGCAATATACAATGCAGCAGGGGAAGAGGACAAAGCAGGACAGTGATGTTATTTTAGACAGCAGGAGTCAGAGAGGGCCTCTAGGATGAGGTGAGATATGAATACAGTCCTACGTTTAAACAAGGAATATCTAATGGGGAGGAGAATCCAACACAGAAAGCACCTGAATTGCGATTCTTGTAGCAGAAGGATCCAGAGTGGTTGGGGCGGAGGGAGGAAAAAGGGCAGTAGGAGAGGAAATGCAAGCTGAGGGCCCACTAACTCAGGACCTTGTAGTCCAGGTTAAAGCTTAGATTTCATTTGAAATGTGAAAGAAGCCAGGGGAAGTATTGAGAAGGAATTGGCACATTTTTAGATTACTTTGGCTATTCTGTGGCCGACTATTAGGGGCAAGAGTGGAGGCAGGCCAACTGGTTAAAAGTTTCTTGCAGGTAAACATGTTGAGACGTGATAGTGGATGTCAATCTTGATGCAGGCATCAAATCATAACCCCCCAGGTCTAATCCTTCTCAACACACTCTGCTCTCCTGCATCATCCAAGCTTCACCCCACCAATGCTACAGGCACCCCAATGCATGATTCCAGACAGAGGCTGCTGGAAACCACTCCTTCTACAGCCTCTGGTCCTCCCAAATGGCTTAGTTCAGTAACTCTTTCTGCACTTCCCTGTCCCTTCTCCCCCACATGGCCCACAGACCCAGAGAGAGCAGTCCCCACACCCACAGTAAACTTGGTCATCTCATCAGTCTGTGTGCCAAGACCAGATCTTCCTAGGGAAGGCTGTGCATGCCTGGGACTCTGGATTGGCTCCTCTGGACCAGGAAAAAGAAAGCCTGAGAAGCTGTTAGGTTATGAGCTCCTGGGGGTGGAAGTGGGAGGTTAAGGGAAAAGGGATTGATAAGGATGTTGCTTCATTTATCTCATTGTAAACAGTGTCCAGGAGAGTAGCAGCTCCATAAATGTTTGCTGAGTGTGTAAATTAAGAAATGATTAACTTATTTAGGGTCAAAACAGCCATATAGAAAATTCAGGTGTTTATTGCAACACAGTATGCTTTTAGAGAGGAGAGACATTTTGTGGACTGCTACCCACATCTCCACCAACACATGTGTGTTTCGAATGGTAATGGACTTGATCTTTAATAATCAGCACATTTCCCCCTCACACTTCACATTTCTCATTAAAAAATGAGAAACAATCTGTAACTAGAAGATATTTGAATGAACTGAAAACTGGAGCTGTGGTGACAAAGTTGGAGATAACTCAGTAGAGGGCACACACTCAGCCTACCTCCCTCCCAGCCTACAAGGTAGAAGTTTCCATCGCACGGCAGAGTTTATTGCTGAGAGTCCTACAACCCATTTTTGAGTGATCCCTAGAGAAGCTTTTCCCCACACAGAAAGGGCGCAGAATGGCCAGTGGCCTCTCAGAAAAGACGGGGACCTTGGACAAGTCCCTGCTTCTTGCTGTATAGCTTGTTTACCTGTATCTACTTCAAAGAAGTGTTGGGTCAGTCAATAGGAATGATGGAAACTGGTCACTGAGCTGCATGGAGGGAGCCAGAGGAAGCACCTCCAGGAGGACTCCAGGCAGGAAGTGGGCGGGACCAGCGCAGCTGTGCAGGGCGAGCAGGACCCCCAGGGGAGGCGCGATACCTACTAAAAGCAGATTATTTCCAGATGTTGCTAATCATAAACTAAAAATACCATACAAACAATGAGGGCAAAGTGTTGCAATCCTGCAAAGCTCTGGTTTACTGTACAGAGGAAATAAATACCTCTTCTGTCCAAATACTCGTTGTTGGGTCCAAGAGGATGCCCGAAACGGGGACCCTTCATTGGCCAGTTGGCAAGGCTGCTGAATTAAAGAACTTTTTTTATTTACTTATTTGAAATCAGCCTCTGTACTACTTAGTAATTTACAAAAAGGTACATTCAGAGCTTTTGTCTCCTTCCCATGAGGCTATCTCAGGAGTCAGCAGCTGCATAAACACACACTGTTTAGTCAAGTGACATTGGAGATTGAGGATATGTGCCAGGCATGTATTTTTAATCTTGTAAAATAAAGAAGCCATAAGCACAAGAATCAAGGATTATGATGTGCCACACACCTGCAGGAACACGATGACCCAACATGATAAAGACGAGGTACCCTGATATAACTGCAGGTCAGCGGCCTCCCTGGGAGGATGGGAGAAAGCCCATGGATACCACTTCATTGATAAAAGTGGTAACCAGCCATTAGAAAAGAAAAATGACTGTCACATTGTTTCTTTGTGCAGAGGGGACCCACTTACTACCAATGTAACCCCCAGCACTGTCAGGCTGCTCAGCAGGGGAAGTAAGAACACACTGCAGTAGACCAGGCCAGTCTTTTGAATAAACTCGGCTGGTCCTGTGACTGGTTGAGGCAAACTTGCTCACCACAGGCTTTGCACTATCCCCACCCTCTTTCAGACAGCTCCTCTTTAACCCCACTTCTTCATGCTTTCGAGGTTAAAGCTTTTTAGCTGTCCTCTCATGACCTGAACTTCTCAAGGGCAGGGACCACTTCATACCCGCCTTCATATCCAAGCATAGCAGTGTGGTTACACAGTGTGTGCTCATTCCAAAAATCTAGTTCTCACTCATTGCTCCACTAAACAAAGAGGACCCAGGAAACAACAGTGCCCTCTGCTGAGTTCTTGCTGTCAAATTGCCGAAGATTAAACAAAGTGATGATACCCAGCAGTGGAGGTATTAGTGGGATTTTACGTTATCATCTCCTGTCCACAAAGCAGTTTAGAAATAATATCAAAAGCTTTCAAAATTAGCGTATTTTTAAACTAGGAATTCTAAAATTTATCCTAAGTAATAAGATACATCGTGGATTTGTTCTAAGACTTCTCTACAAAAAAATTGAATCCAACATGCTTACCTTATTGGAAAAGTGAAATTAAACTAAATGTCCAATATTAGGAGATTTGTAAAGTAAAAGCATGCGTCTTTGCAAAGGAATATTATACAGACATTTAAAATGATGTAAGGAGAATATTTCTGTGTTGAGAATGAAATAAGAAAAGCAATTTATAAAACATCTATGTCCCACATTTTGTTTTTAGAAAAAAATATGGGACTTGGGCATGAGGTGTAGTGGTACTTATCTATGGGTGATAGGATTAGGAGTTTTTTATTCTTTCTGTTTATCATTATCTTACATTACTTTATGATTACCTGAAAACCAATACATATTACTTCTGCAATAAGGAAAACAAGTTTTCATTTGTTCATTTAGTTTAAGAGGACCTGCCTGAAGACTTCACAGCTAGGAGACTTTCAGACATTAGCTTTGGTCCAGACACTTGGGTCAGAAGTCAGCCCACATGGGTGCTGCCTTCTCCATTTGCTCAGAAGGGCACTGTTTTGATTTTTAAAGACACAACACCCTGCAGAATAACCTGATCTCTTAGCTTCATATAACTCTGAGCATCAGAAGGCAGACAATTTGGAAAAACTGGACCTTGCTGCCGAAAGGTGTGAAGAACTTAAATAAAGGTTGGCCTGACTCAAGGCTTACTTTTGTGATCTGTTCTACAGCAATGACATTAAATTATGCATTTTCACCCACTATTGGTTGGGAGGCTGTCCAAGAATTTCTAAGTTTCTAAATAGCCTTAATGGGTTAAGATCCCCAAATCCCAAAAAGGTTACTCTTTGGTACCTTAGTTACTTTGTTTTCCAGGAACAAAGCAAAGGTCAAGGGAGATGCCATATCTATCTATCTATCTATCTATCTATCTATCTATCTATCTATCTATATCTATATATTTATATCTATATATCATCTATATCTATATTTATATATCTAGATAGTTATACACACATCGATGTAAAATGTGCTTATCCATTCTGCCTTTTGGAGACCAAGAGACAGACCTCTTGTAACTCCCTTCAGCGTCCTCTGCAGAAAATGTGGCTAAACTCATAAAATAAAACAAACACACTGGCTTAAAATGAGCACTTTCAGAGAGAGAGAGAGAGAGAGAGAGAGAGAGAGAGAAAGAGAGAGAACAGAAATTCAATATTCTGTTAATAATCATCTTGCATTGGACATAATCTTTGGTGGGCATTATAAAGTTTTGGTTTTTTTTAAGTTAATTTTGCAAATTCAAACATTTTAAACATTCTTTTGCTTATCACTGAGAATAATGTTAAAGGGTGCAAAGTAGTCATGAAAGACATACTTGTGGTTTACTGAGCATATGTTTCTGGTTGAATCATAAGGAAGTCAGTGATATAAAATGAGATTTTGAAATCGATCATAAATATTTTAGATGACACCAAACAAGTTCAAAATCTTCACAAATAACTAGTTTGAAATCTTCACAAGTAGTTTTGTTGTTCTTTTTTTTACCGCCCCCCACCCCCCGCTCATTCTATTATGCTCTATGTTACCTGGTTGAGAACATACATTTTTTTGTCAAACCATTTATCCACATTACCCACTGCACATCTGTGAGTAGCCTGCCATTTTCAGCTTTTTGACCACGTCTCTATTTTGAGCAACAATGACCAGCACATAACTGCTTTGTTGAGTTACCATCTTCCTAAAGTCCTGAATTGTTTTCAGGTAATAAATTAGGTTCTCAAGCAAGTGCACTAATACAAAGTGCGATCCAACCTCACTGAAGAAGACATTAGCTCGAGCGGGTCTGTGTCTGAGGCACTGGAACCCAGTCCTATGCTTACCATGGCCTGGCTATGTAATCCTGGCCAACATAGTTTCTCCAAGTCTCCATTTACTCATCTATCAAACCAGAAAGCTGTCCCTGGATGATCTCTGAAGCTCCTTTCAGTTTTAAAAGCCTCCACAGTGAAATTATATGGAAACTATCATTTGGAATAATTGGTCATTGTTTTTCAAAGATGTGGGGTATAGATAAAGGCCTACAGTGACAATAGTCTTTCGATGGAGGAAAAGTCACTGGCTATAAAATGTGCTTGTCCCTTCTGCCTCCTGGAGGCCAAGAGACAGAACTCGGCAGCTCCCTTCAGTGTCCTAAGCAGAAAAGGTGGCTGAATGTAAACTCGTAAAACACACTTGCTCAAAACAAGCACTTCCCGCAAATCACAGTAGATCAGAACACCTCAGGGGAATGGTAGGTTTCCTCCCTGCAGCTTTTTCTCCTTCCTTTCGGTGAGTTGTAAATCCAAGACCACCTGTGCTGCCTGTGATCAGCCTGGGAAGCTCCCCTCCAATAGCTCAGCCCCTGTGATGTATCTCCTAGGTGCAGCTTTTGCAGAAAGTACTTAATAAATCAGTGCTTGACATATGTTTTTATCCCCCTGGGTTGTGCACTAAGCATCCCCTACAACCTCTGTTTATCTCTCTTAAAAGCATTCATCTTTGAGAAGGAATCACTCTCAATTCAAATAGGTGTCAATTTGACGCTTTTACATAGCTAAAGAAACATGCTTGTTATGTTTGGAGTTTTTCAGGATGTGACAGGGGATGTTGCCTTCCTTGAAAGGCTCTGTGACAGTGCTTCTCTTCACCACAATCTAGATAGGGGGCTCCATCTGTCCTCACTATACATGTGGGAGCAGATGCCCAATTCAAGCAAGAGATCTTTATATTAGCACCTGTAATGCTCCCAATGGGCTAATTTGATCATAATGCTCAATGTTCAAGAATATAACGCTCGCCTCTGAGGATTCCTTCAAAAGCAGCTTTCACACTCTTTCAGGGAAACACTGGATAAAGACTAGGAAATTTAAAAATAATATTTTATACTTGTAAATCATGATCTTCAAAAGTTTCAGTGGAAAATGCTTTAGAATTAATTTCCATGTCAGTTTGAAGATAAGAAGAAAACATTACATTATTTTATAAAGGTCAAATATATATGGTGACAGAAGGAAAACTGACTCTGGGTGATGAACACAGAATGTGATATATAGATAATGTATTACAGAATCGTACACTTGAAACCCATGTAATTTCTACATGAAATTACATGAAACCATGACTAACCATTGTCACCCCAATAAATCTTAATTAAAAAAATAACAGTCATAGAGAGGTTACAGGAATAGTCCAGTGATTTTTTTTGATAGAACTTTTATTTATTTGGAATGTTAACAAAATTGTCAATGATAAGAATTCATTCAAGATCTAAATCAATAAATATTTCAAAGTGGAATTGTTGAATTCCAAGTATTTATGGGAAACATTTATTTGTCATGGTACTATAAGATCATACATGCAAACAGATGACTGTTTACTGCTGTACAATCTCATAATTAGATATGGATGTGAACAATTTAGTAGTTTAAATCAAAACACATTCTTGTTAGAACATTTAGTTTGTTTTTTTTCACTTATATATGTGTGCTGTCTACTAAATATATGGTTTACTTTTCACACAAAGAGACTCTGAAATGATTCAGTAAGAGTAATATTAGGAAAGCAAATCTCATCTATTCAGAAAATATATGTAAGATGCAATTTTCTGGTAAGCAATCCATAATGTAACCCCTTGATAAGAAAACACCAAAGCAATTGTATTTTAACGCTGCCAAAAATAGCAATAAAATCAGCTTTAAAATATGCCTTCTTTTGTTTATTGCTTATTCTGCTTTTCAGTTTTCAGAATAAAAATGTCCCCTTCAAAAGTAGAATACTCATTGGCAAATCTATATTGTACATAACATTAACAGATAATATAAATAGAGAACAAAATATGTTTCAGATGTGAGACTTTTCAGGTCAATTTTAATGCATTCTAACATTACAGTGAGAGTAAGCCTATAATTCCTTTTTTTTCAAATTAGTTTCAAGTGTACAACACAGTGCAATAGTTATACTTTTTACCCCTCAAAGTGACAACCACCCTCCCCCTGTTCGCCACCCCACTTCCCCCCCATATTATACATATCTATTACAATTCCTTTGACTCCCTTCCAAAGTATACTCCACATCCCGTGACTATCTATATATTCAATTACAGTTGGCATAAAATATTTTACAACATCATCTTCAGGTGTACAGTGCAGTGATAATGCCTCTACTCCATCCATGAAGTGGTCACCCTAACAAGACATGTGACCATCTGACACTCCACAAAATATTTACAACATTATTATATTCCCCGAAAGGTGTTTCATATCCCTGTGGCAGTATTGTAGTTACCTATTTATGCTGTCTAATCCCTTCCCCTTGTCCCTCATCCCCATCCCCCTCCTAACTAGCAACCATCAGTTATACCTCTATATCTATGAGTCTGTTTCTGTTTACTTTGCTTGTTCATTCAGTTTTTCAGATTCCACATACAAGTGAGATCATATGGTATTTGTCTTTCTCTGACTGACTTATTTCACTTAACACAATAGTCTCTAGGTCCATCCATATCGTTGCAAATGGTACGATTTCATTCTTCTTTATAGCGGAGTAATGCTCCATTGTATAAATGTACCACAGTTTCTTAATCCAGTCGTTTACTGATGGGCATTTCAGTTGTTTCCAAGTCTTGGCTATTGCAAATAGTGCTGCAATAAACATAGGGGTGCATATATTTTTTTTCGAATTAATGTCTTGCATTCTTCTGGGTAGATATCCAAGAGTGGAATTGCTGGGTCATATGTCAGTTCCATTTCCAGTTTTTTGAGATACACCCATACTAATTTCCATAATGGCTGCACCAATATGCAGTCCCACCAACAGTGCACCAGGGTTCCCTTTTCTCCACAACCTCGCCAGCAATTGTTGCTTCCATCATCATAAGTTCTTGCTTCCATCATCATAGATTAAATGACCATATATGGATGAGTTTATTCCTGGACTCTCTATTCTGTTCCATTGGTCTATGTGTCTGTTTTTATGCCAGTTTTGATTACTGTAGCCTTGGAGTATGTTTTGATGTCAGGTACTGTGATGCTCCCACTTTGTTCTTATTTCCCAACATTGCTGTGGCTATTCGGGGTCTTTTGTGGTTCCATATAAATTTTAGGATTATATGCTCTATTTTTGAAAAAAAAAAATGTTGTTGGTAATTTGATTGGAATTGCATTGAATATATTGCCTTAGGTAGTATTGACATTTTAACTATATTAGTTCTTCCTATCCATGAACATGGTATGCATTTCCATGTATTTGTATCTTCTTTGATTTCTCTCTTCAGTGTCTCATAATTTTCTGAGTACAGGTCTTTTACTTCTTTAATTAAATTGATTCCTAGATATTTTATTGTTTTTGAAGCAATTGTAAAAGGGATTGATTTCCTGATTTCCTCTTCTGATAATTTATTATTGGTGTATACAAATGCAACTGATTTCTGAATATTAATTTTGTATCCAGCTACCTTACCAAATTTGTTTATCAGTTCTAGCAGTTTTTTTGGTGGAGTCTTTGGGATTCTCTTTATATAGTATCATGTCATCTGCATATAATGACAATTTTGCTTCCTTCTTTCCAATTTGGATGCCTTCTATTTCATTTTCTTGTCTGATTGCTGTGGCTAGAACTTCCAAAACTATGTTAAATAGAAGTGGTGAAAGTGGGCAGCCTTGCCTTGTTCCTGATCTTAAGTGGAAAGCTTTTAGCCTTTCCCCATTGAGTACGAGGTTTACTGTGGGCTTATCATATATGGCCTTTATTATGTTGAGATATGATCCCACTATTCCCACTTTGCTAAGAGTTTTTATCATAAATGGCTGTTGGATTTTGACAAATGGTTTTTCTGCATCTATTGATATGATCATAGGATTTAGATTTTTCATTTTGTTAATGTGATGCATTACATTGATTGATTTGCGGATATTGAACCAACCTTGCATACCAGGAATGAATCTCACTTCATCGTGGTGTATGATCTTTTTAACGTGATGCTGAATTTGGTTTGTACTATTTTGTTGAGAATTTTTGCATTTATGTTCATTAGGGATATCAGCCTGTAGTTTTCCTTTTTTGTAATATCTTTGTCTGACTTTGGAATCAGGGTGATACTGGTTTCATAGGAAGAGTTTGGGTGCCTTCCCTCCTTCTGTATTTTTTGGAATAGTTTGAAGAGAATAGGTATTAATTCTTTTTTGAATGTTTTGTAAAATTCACCTATGAAGCCATCTGGTCCAGGATTTTTGTTTGTTGGAAGCTTGTTGATTACTGATTTAATTTCTTTGGTAGTAATCAGTCTGTTCAGAGTTTCTGTTTCTTTTTGGTTCAGACTTGGTAATTGTATGCTTCTAGAAATTTATCCATTTCTTCCAGACTGCCGAATTTGTTGGCATATAGTTGCTCATAATATTTTCTTAAAATTTTCTGTATTTCTGTGGTATCTGTTGTCACTTCTCCTCTTTCATTTCTGATTTTATTAACTTGGGTCCTCTCTCTCCTTTTCTTGGTGAGTCTGGCTAAGGGTTTGTCGATTTTGTTTATCTTTTCAAAAAACCAACTCTTGGATTCATTGAACTTTTGTATTTTTTTTAAATTTCTATTTCATTTATTTCTGCTCTGCTCTTTACTATTTCCTTCCTTATACTCCCTTTGGGCTTGTTTTGCTGTTCTTTTTCCAGTTTGCTTAGGTGTAAAGATAGTCTGTTGATTGGAGATTGTTCTTCCTTCTTTGGGTAGGCCTGCACTGCTATGAATTTCCCCCACAGGCCTGCTTTCACTGCATCCCAGAGACTTTGGGTCGTGGTGTTTTCATTTTCGTTTGTCTCGAGGTATCTTTTGATTTCCTCCTTGATCTCATTTTTGACCCACTCGCTATTTAGTAGCATGTTGTTCAGCCTCCATGTATTTTTGTGTCTTCCAGAATTCTTCTTGTAATTGATTTCTAGTTTCATAGCAGTCTGGCCAGAGTAGACACTTGATATGTTTGCAATCTTCTTAAATTTGTTGAGACTTGTTTTATGGCCTAACATGTGGTCTATCTTGGAAAATGTTCCATGTCCACTTGAAAAGAATGTATATGCTGTAGACTTGGGGTGAAATGCTCTGAAAATATCGATTAAATCCAGCTGGTCTAAAGTGTCATTTAAGGCCACTATGTCCGTTGACAACAGGGTGTTGAAGTCCCCTACTATGATAGTGTTACTGTTGATCTCTGTCTTTAGGTCTGTCAAAATCTGTTTTATATATTTAGGAGCTCCTATGTTGGGTGCATAGTTATTTACTAGGGTTATGTCCTCTTGTGGAATTGATCCCTTTATTATTATGTATTGCCCTTCTTTATCTTTTATTGTAGTCTTCATTTTAAAGTCTATTTTGTCTGAAATAAGTATTGCTACTCCAGCTTTTTTCTCATTTCCATTTGCATGAAATATCTTATTCCATCCCTTTACTTTCAGTCTGTATGTGTCTTTTGCTGTAAGATGAGTCTCTCATAGGCAGTATATGCATGGGTCCTCTTTTCTTATCCACTCAGCCATTCTGTGTCTTTTGATTGTAGCATTTAGCCCATTCACATTTAAAGTGATTATTGATAGGTGCATATTTATTGCCATTTTGTTATTTGTATTTATTGTCTTCCTGGGTTAGCTTGTTTTCCCCTTTATTCTGTTTTAAAAAGCTTTTTGAACATTTCCTGCAGTGCTAGCTTGGTGGTAATGAACTCCTTAAGCTTATTCTTTTCTGAGAAGCTCTTTATTTCTCCTTCAATTTTAAGTGATAGCCATGTTGTGTAGAGCAATCTTGATTGTAGACCTTTATTTTGCATAACTTTGAATATTTCCTGCCACTCCCTTCTGGCCTACAGAGTTTCTGTAGAAAAGTAAGCTGTTAGTCTTATAGGAGTTCCTTTGTATGTAACCTGCTGTCTTTCTCTTGCCGCTTTTAGGATTCTGTCTTTGTCTTTAAGCTTTGCCATTTTAACTATGATGTGTCTTGGTGTGGGCCTGTTTGGATTCAGCTTGTTTGGAACTCTGCACTTCCTGGGCTTGTATATCATTTCCTTCACCAGGGTAGGGAAGTTTTCAGTCATTATTTCTTCAAATACTTTCTCAATCCCTTGCTTCTTCTCTTCTCCTTCTGGTATTTCTATGATGTGGCCGTTGTTGAGTTTCATGTTGTCCCAGAGATCTCTTAAACTATTTTCATTCTGTTTTATTCTTTTTTTCTTTTTGTTGTTCCAACTGAGTGATTTCTGCTATTCTGTCTTCTATTCGCTGATCTGATCCTCTGCTTCCTCTATTTTACTGGTGATTCCTTTGAGTCTGTTCTTTACTTCAGTTATTGTATTATTTAGTTCTAACTGGTTTTTTTTATGGTTTCCCTACTCTTCTTTATGTCCTCTCTAAGTTCCTTAAACATTCTTATCATCAGTGTTCTAAACTCTGTCTCTGAAAGTTTGGATACCTCTGTTTCATTTAGTTCCATTTCTAGAGGTTTCTTCTGACCTGCTATTTGCAACATGTTTCTTTGTTTCTTCATTCTGGCTTTACTTCTGTGACTGCTTCAATGTGTTAGATAAATCACCTAGAAAGAAGAGAAAAAAGAAAAAAGAGGTGGGGTGCTCTCCATCCTCTTTAATCTGCACACCACTTGCTCAGCAATAGAGAATCTCTGGGCGACTCAGCACCAGGTGTTGGGCGGAAGGGTTTAATGTGTTATGTGCTGGCCTCCCTCTCAGGTTTGCAGTGAGCTTTCCACAATTAGCTGCTCTGTTTTCTGGAACCGTGCTCACTACCAAAAATCTTCACAGGTTGTTGAGGGTTGTCTGCTGCTGCAAAAACCCCTCTGTGGCCTGCAGAGGTATGGGCCCAATCTGCTGCTCGCAGATCAGGATAAGCAGCCCAACATCCAATCCCCAGTCTGACAACTCTGCACAATCAGTGCAGAGAACGGAAACCTAAGGCGATTTCCGCACTCATGTGTCTCAGTGAGCAGCCGTAGGGCACCTGCCCAGCCGTTTCCCTGGCAACATAGCACAAGCAGGGTGGAGGGTGGGAATCCAAGGCTGCATGCGCACGCACGCACACAAGCACTCCTGCGCCAATTTCACCAGACCAACACAGTCCCGGATCTGACTCTCTGTGGGAGGGCCCAACCCTGAAAAAAATGGTGCCCTCCTGTACACTACTCATGTGCAAGCTCCACACCAGGGTAACAATGGTCCCAAAACCTCCAGCTTCTGCACCAAAGGTGCTCAGTTCAGTCTGTCCCCTCAGGCTCCCGGGCCTGGCTCACACAGCTACTCCCTCCAACAGGAACTGGGTGAGTGCTCACCAGCGTGCAAGCCCGTGTAACCGCCGCACTGGTTCTCCAGCCTCCCTCAGCCTCACCAAGCCAAGGAGAGAGAGTCCTCACTAATTTCTACTGCCAACTATTGTAGAACTCCTCTTCCTGGCAAAGCAACTGGGTTAGTGAACTTGGTGTGGAGCTGGAGGGCCTCTCCCCCAATCAGTGAAGACTCCCCACAGCTGGGGCATGCCTCATGGTGCTCACCCTCTCTCCTCTGCGCCCCTCCCACCAGACTTGATGTGGCCTCCTCTTTAGGTCCTTTGTTTAGAGGTTCTGTTCATTTAGTGTTCAGGGGGCTTTCGAGGTTAAATGTTGTATAAATTATTTGTAATTTTGATGTGATCCTGGGAGACAGCTGGCACAGCATCTGTGTATTCTACCATCTTACCAGAAGTTTCGCACTAGTCCAATAATTTACTGTAGATTTCAAGTAATGAGAAAGACCAAGTGCCGTTCGTTACAATGAATATTGTTATTCTTTGATCTGATGCTTTATACCTGTCATTTGTCCATCCATCAATCCTTTCATCCAATATCTATTGAACACCTACTAGTATACGACACTACAGTAGCAACCAATATCAACTGAGTGTGTCTTGCATTCAAGATACTGTTCCAAGCACTTTGCAAATATTAACTGATTTAGACATCTTCACCACAATCTTTTGAGGTAGATACTATTATTTTATTCTAATTTTAGAGATGAAGAAACTGAAACACACAGGTGTTGAGTAACTTGCTCAAGATCATCTTGCTGGTAAATGACAGAGCTAGGATTTGAACCCGGGTAGTCTGAAGCCAGCGTCCGTGCTCTTAGCCACTCACTATGCCACCTCCCAAACACAGTGGTGTTTCTGGGAGTGTACAATACAGTAGATTGTGCCTGGATACCTCAAACCTAAATGTGGACGATGACATAGGAGAGAGGAAACCTGAATTCTATGGAGGCACAAAGGAAGGAGGAATGCAGGAATGATGGTTGTGCGATTATGGAAAAGTGGTCTCTTCTTATTCTCAAAAGAAACTATTAAATATTAACTACATTTATATTTTATATTTTCATGTAGACACAGTGAAAACTACCATTATGTCAGTTAAAAATAGAAGATCTACTCTGAAAAAAAAAATACTTTGAAAGCATATTCTTCATAGCTGCATGAGCTTATTAATAATACCTCACTTTGCTTCATTGTAAATTGTATTTTTTTTTCTCCATTTGACATAATGTTTTCAGGAGTAAAATTATTGCATCTATATTTTGATTTACAGCTAAAAATTGTGCAAGGGCAGTAAATTCCTGCTGAATTTACCAAATCTAGCCTAGTTAAAGCAATACTGAATGACTTATGTGAATACCTGTTAGAATTAGATTGTTACCGAAAGATCATGAAATGCCACCCATTACTGTTTAAAACACTCATAATTCTAAGTTTACATTTTGATGTCTCTTGTCTCCTCCTCAATGACCAGAGTTAACTCACTTCTCTGAAACTCCTAAAGTCTTTCTGTGTTTCTACCATTAATTATATCTTGTATTGTATGTCCTCTGGCCTTATATTTAGAAGTATTATGTCTTTCTAATTAGTTTGTCAGCATCTTGAGTGTCACCACGTCAGGAAGTAAAAGTGTCTTCTTTTTCTTAGTATGGTCAGTTTCTGCTCGCACTGACCAGGAGTGAATATGAATGAATGTCAGGGACCTGACTTGTCAATGCTCGTCAGTGATCTGCTGACTTCCTGGGTGTAACACCATCTGGTGGTCTGGTCCCTGGGCTGAAAAGTGGGAGGCTTGGATTGTATTTCCCACTGTATATGACTTTCAATGCATCGCTTTAGTTCTCGTTTTCTTCACTATTAACATGAGGGAAGAGTCTCTGTCTAGACCAGCAGTTCCTGGCCTTGACTGCACTTCAGAATCACACTGACATGGGCTCCACCTACAGAGATTCTGAGTTCCTGGGTCTGGGCATTGGGGTTTTAAACAGCTCCTCAGATGGTTCTAGAGAAGCCAGGGTGTGGATGAACTTGTCTAGAGGATTTCAGAAATGTAACGAGAGCGTGTAACCTGTTGCAATGCTCACCACCACCCCACATACACGTTCTTCCAAGTCCTGCTGATTCGTCAGTTAATCTCGGAACCCGTCCCCTCTCTGCATTCCCTCTGGCACTGTCCAGTGTTTTTCGTTTTTCTTTTTTAACTTCCTACCCTGTCCTCTTTGATCCTCCACCTGCCACAAGCATTGCCTTCCTAAAACACCAATATGAGTATATCCCTTTCATGCTAAAACTCCTGGCTGTAGACAGGAATGCTAGCTCCCAAAGATGTCCTACAGGCACTACATAATCTGTACTCTGCCTGCCTCTCTAACCACACTATCCAACACATTCTCCCTTGCACATGCACCTTCATCTATGATGTTCCTTGTCTCTGTGATGTACACGTGTTGTTTTGTCTCCCAGGACTAGTCCTTCCTCCTCCTTCCCCACTATTTACTCGTTAACCACCTACTACTCATCTCTGAAACCTCAGCTGTCATTAAAAGACAATTCAAAATTGACTTTTGGAGGAGAAGTAAGTACTTGCCTGCTGACATAAATCCTAAATGGTGTCCTGGTTTAGAGAGAAAGAAGAGTGAGGTATTACTCTTAGTAAAGTATTACTATACCTCAATAAGCTACCTTAGTGAGGTATTAACGGAGTCTTGACTTCAGAGACAGAGGAGTGAACTATCACTTTCCCACTTCTGAAAAAGTGAGTGTCCTTCTTTTGGCACCATAGTCCCCAATTTTTCTCCCTGAGGAGACCCCTGATCTCCCTGTGAGAGTCATTTTTAATGACAATGTAGGATAGATAGTGATTGGGTCCAAAAGTCTTTTACCACAGGCCATATCACTATCTTTCATGACAGATTTAGTTCTTGGGAACATTCTTTGTCTGCAATGAGTGAGCTCCCCCTTTCTTCATTTATCCAGCACCTGCATGGTGCCAGGCCTGCACTAACTGTGGGCATGTGATATGAGGCAAAAGCTCTCATGGAGCTTACAGTCAAGTGG
This sequence comes from Aselliscus stoliczkanus, assembly GCA_033961575.1. Classification (NCBI taxonomy): domain Eukaryota; kingdom Metazoa; phylum Chordata; class Mammalia; order Chiroptera; family Hipposideridae; genus Aselliscus; species Aselliscus stoliczkanus. The sequence continues at coordinate 98,328,450 of CM066727.1, read as the reverse complement.
AAAAAGGGACGTTAATCAAATAACCAGACTTATATATGTAATACAATATGATAAGTACTAAAACAGTGGGTACTTGGTTCAGTGAGATCATTCATGGAAAATTTGACCTCATTAAGTAGGCCAGCTGAGGATTCTTAAAAAAGAGAAAATGGTGCCACGATTTCAATCCCAGGGTTCTGAACCAAAAAGGTCAAGCAGGAAGCAGAAACAGGTATCAGGCCACTGAGGCCCGACTTTCTTTATCTCTGCTCTCAGAGGTTTTACTTTTATTACATGCTTAATGAAGCAAAGGATTCTGACGAATCATTAAGAAAGTGAAGACTTTCCTCAATATTTAGAGCTCAAGCCATTGTTTACCCAAATGTGCTTGCCTGCAAAAAGCAGCAAGAGGATGAAATGTAGCAGATGCCATTCAAGCATATGACACAAAGATCACCCTTAGTTATTACATTTCTGTGTTTGTTCTTAAGATGAGGTCTAACCTGCCCCGTTTGTTTTAGGGCTGTCTCTGCTCTAGTCCAGGAACGCCCGATGCTGCTGGGAGCCAGTGGTTTCTGCAGCACCCAGTGCACTCCTGCTTAGCTGAGAGATGATCCTTCCTTCACTGGTACCGAGTCGCACATGACCTGTGAGAGCTTTGTAATTGCCAGGGCTCTGCCATGGCCTTTCCAACCACCCTCCACCCCAAAGTGATCTGACGTGCTTTGGCATCATGGAGTAACGCCCTAGCTTTTTCTCTGTAACTTGCCGTTCTGTTGATTTTTCACTATTACCTATTCAGGTTGAGTTTGCTTAAGGAAACACTGTCCATGGTTAAGTCAACACAAACAGTTAGTAGAGAAACAAGTGGATTATTAGAACCTGAATGAGTACACACAGGGCTAATGCTGCGAACATGCTTTCCTTTCTTTTGTACCCAGCTCCCTGATTCCTGGGGCAGGCAGCAGAGGCCAGCAGTGAGTATACTTTTCAAAGCACACCTCTAAAGGATTGAGCAGAGCCTGTTTCATCCAGCTAGAAAACCGAAAGCCTTAGAAGAGAGATTCCAAATTAGCGGGAGCACTGGCGGTTCAGATGTGTCGCTAGATGGCAGTATTTCTGAAGTTCATTCTAAAGAGGCCATATTTGGTATCATAACTGCTGTTTTGTTGAAAAGCCAGAGTACTGAATAATAGCTAATATTTATCAAGCTCTTATTACGTATGAAGCAATGCAGTGAAATTTATTTTCACAACATGGCAAAATAGGCAAAATGATTATCCTCGTTTTATGGGTAACAGAATGGAGGTTAAAAATAGTTCAATAGTTAACAGTAGGAATCAGGAACCAGCTATTTTTTAGATATTATAATATATAATTTTTCTCCCAATTGCCCTATAGTGTAGGTGTTAGTGTAGTCGTCAGTCTGAAGATGACAAAGTTAAGGGATAAAAAATACGGCCGAGTGGCGCGGCGGTTAAGCGCTGGCTTGGAAAGCCAGCGGCCCCGGTTCGGTCCCACATATGAGGGCCAGTAACACTGCCCTCAAAAAAAAAAAAAATCGTTAGTTTTTCAAGGTACACAGCCAGGAAGCTGAGGAACCAGAATCTGAATCAGGTTCGTCTACACAATTAAACACTCCATCCTCTCCTTTGGCTGGAAAAGAAAAGCACTAAATATATACATTTTTTTTCCTGCCCTGCCTGGTCATTAGAAATTGGTAGAGTGTGCATCTGAGGTCTCGGTGCAGATTAGTTTTAGTGACAGTAGTGGGAGGAGAAAACATTTTCAAAAGGAAAATGCTGTTATCCAAGAAATGTTTCTTGAGGATACAAGTCAATTTCCCCAGAATTTATGAAGCCCTCCATTCTTCATTAGAATGGCTTTTAAAAGCATATCGCCTCATGAAGGACGAAAGTGTTGACCTCCCTTTCATTTCAAACACGAAATTGATAAGATGCGTATGCCCACTGTTCTTGTCCAAGTTTGCAGCCCAAATCAAATTTCCCAGAACTGGACACTGAAGTACCAATACTGCAATTTCAATAGCATCTTTGATGGTCCTTAATCTTCTCATAATACATTTTTGGTCAGTATTCTTTAAAATTATTCATCATGATGGAAGCCACACAGCCCATGAATTCAGGAATGTTGGTTTTGTTTTTTGAGTCTACGGACGCAGGGAAGTTTGCTGACATTTTTTTATTCAATCATGGGGGAAACTTACAGAGCAAGTTATTCACAGTAATAAAAGGTATCCCTAGAATACAGTGGTAAATGTGAAATTTATTGTTTGAGATCTTGGAGACAGGATTGGGAGGGGTGGTGAGACAACAAAAGAAATTCACCCAATTTGACCCAGTAGGTGTCAGTTCTGATAGAAATACTCATATTCCACATTTCACTCTTCTCAGATATCCCTTACTTAATGAAAATGCTTCTAAAAGTTTGATTCTTAATACTGGCTAGCTGTAGGCATCACTTTGTTCCAGATGCCAAATAAAGAAACAAAGAATCTGAAGTCCAGAAATCACTTTAAAGGCCTACCTCTGCCTGTATGAATCCAAGATATCTAGAGTCTTCCAGATTATACAGAGGGTGCCAAAAAAATGAATACACATTTTAAGAAAGGAAAACTGTATTAAAATTGTAATAATACATACTGATAACAAAAGATGAATACAAGTCACATTTGACTTCTGCAATTACAAGGGTTGCTCAGAGTTGTTACCATCAGCACCCAGACACTTCTGATTACGGCGAACTACGGCTTGAGCAACATTGACCAAAGTGTTCATTTGTATACATTTTTTTGGCAATCCTATACAATAAATTAGCTCTCATAGGTTTCCATGTAAACACCATGGACAACACATCTAGTCAGCCAGATGACAAAGGGTAAGTAAGAGTAACACAAAATTCCTTGCCTCCTCTAAAATAGCACTCCCTAATTGAGTCTTCTCCCAGTTTTTGAAACAAAGAAGAATGGCTTAGTAAAAATTCAAATTCATTAGAATGTTTTCTTGTATTCCTTACATGGGACATTGTTTCTTTAAAATAATTCTGTAAATCTAGTTCATTATTTTTGATCTACCATAAAAGCAAACTCAGAAGGGATGCTGTATTTAACAGCATTTGTATTTCTTAACAGCTGCAATGAAGGAGGGAAGTCATTAGAAATTCTGAAATGAGAGGGAACACTCCTTTCACTAACAATAGTTTTTAGGAAGAGCCTATGTATTGCCTCTGAAGACCTCCTTAAAAGAGCAGAGAGGTGATTATTCTTCTGCCAGGACAGCTCCTGTATTCTTTGTGTGAGCAGACAGCAGATGTTTTTAAGCTAACCCATTTCACTCAATCAATATGCGGAAGATGGTCAAATCAAAGATGGGAGCTCTGGTCAAGGGGCAAGACTACCCCCTCCGAAATTCCACCTGATGTATGTGTCATGACGAGTACAGTGGCAGACACAGTAGCTCCTCCTGAGTTACTTTGGACATTGAGGTTCTGGGCCATTATTTCTATTATGGAGAACCATAAGAAATACATGACAGAAAGTGTTCCTATGTGTATGATCTCTGTAAATTGAACGACTGGTAGAAAAGCTTTGTGTGGGCAGGCGACAGATGTATGGTGCAGGCAAAGATCTTTCTCCCCCCAGAGGAGTAATTCACAGGGTATAGATGCGTATCATAGCATCGCAGGGATTGGGTAATATTATGGGTCAAATAATTTAGAAAAAAAATGGTATTTGCTTTTTATTATCAGAGGCCATGAAAAATAAAGTGTTGGGAAAAAGAGAAAGCCAGAATACTTTTTTTTTTTTTAAAGCATATCATCTGTTGAATTTGGCTTCCAGTTCTCTTTAATAATTTGTGACAAGTGAGCCTGCAGGTAAACTCTTCACCTTCTTGCCGTCTTCGATACTTCACCAGACACTTGTGGCCCAAGCTGCTGCTCTGTTACCTGCTCTTCCTTCCTGTTGTCCCCCCACCTAACTTCCCCAAATGCAAATAGACTCTCTGCCCCCTTCTCCATACATATGCACCCCACTGCAAGCCCTCCTTCTGTGCGCCCCTGGAAGACACCATGGCATAGCCCACCACTCAGAGCCTCTGGGTTCCCTCCCAACTCCCCAAAGAGGTTTCTTGCACACAATTAGAGAGAAAAGGTTCTCAAGGCTAGTTCCCAACTTCCTTGCCATTTACGCCTCTAAACTACCCCCAATCCATTGCCCGTATACAGTGTAAGTGTATATTTGAATGTTTGACAAAGCTTGGTGAGTCATTTGTCTTGGCAAAATGTAATTTTATTCTTATAAAATAGTTACATGCACCTAGTGAAAAAATTCCAACAGTATCGAAGACTATAATGCAGGAAAGTACAAATTAACAAGTGATAGTTTTAAAGTTAGCAATTTTAGATTGCAGCATTTCTGGTCACTATCTCTATAACACCAAATACTATGCAAACACCGTTAATTCTTTTGTTTTTCCTTTTATGATTATTAGTTACAGATGTACAAAACAATGCAATAGTTCTCCTTTTCACCCCTTACAAAGTGACAACCCCCCTCACGATCCCCTGCCCCCCTACCCGACATCATACAAATCTATTACAATTCTATTGATTCCATCCCCACAATATACTCCACATCCCATGACTATATATGTGTTAAATTATAGTTGACATCTAATATTATTCAGTGGCAACTTCAGATACAGTGCAATGGTCAGACCACTGCACCGTCCATGAAGTGGTCTCCCTACCAAGACATGAGGCCATCTGGTCGCCTAAAAAATAATTACAACATTATTGATTATATTCCCCAAACTGTTTCTTCTATCTCTGCAGCATTGTTGTAGTTACCAGTTTATGTTGCCTTGTCCCTTCCCCTTCTCCCTCATGCTCACCCCTGTCCTATCTAGCAATCATCAGTATTGCCTCTGAAACACCTTTAATTCTTGATTAAAAGCATCTCTTGTCTGATAGGAAAGGAGTGTGAACTGTCATGACCTCATCTCTACTCACCCAAGTTTAACGGTTACCTGTGGTTTTAATTCTTCTGCTGGTTACCTCTCTGACTCTGAGCAATGCATGTAAACCCCTTTCCCTGGATTGACCAACTTCCTTGACTCGCTGATTAAACGTGGATGTTTCAGTTCCTTGTACTTCTCTCCACTTTCCTGTTACTGCTCCCCTACTCTATAGTGTCTGTGTAAAGACAGGCCGGACCAGGCAGCTGGCAGCTCTGATTTTCCAACTTTTTTTCCTTGCTCTATATTTTGGGAGACTTCCACAAGGGCACCTCTCAGCACCTGTACTGAATTTTTCATTTTGGAAATCATATTTTTTAATTTCTAAGGAATCTTTTTTCTGTGCTTGCTTTTTTCTTTTTTTTTTTTTTCACAGCACCCTATAGTTTGTTTTATGGTTTCAATATCTTATATTTCTATGAAGCTATGAACAAGAAAGTTTGAAACTCCTTTCTGTTTTCTGAATTATATATATTTTCTCCAGAGTTAATTGCTCTACTTATTCATCTTGGTACTTCTCGTTTGTGCAAATTTATTCTCTCAGATATCTGCTGATTCTATTTTTTTTAATCTTATTTGTGAATGAAGATCAGAATAATTAGCATGTAGTGGTTGATAATACTCAGTGCTGGGAAGAGTGAAGCAGAATATTCACACATTGGTGTGAGCTTTCTGAGGGAAATTTAGCAATATGTATCAAGACTCTTAAAGTTGTTCATATCCATTCATGCAGAGTCCTACTTCTCAAAGCCAGCCATTGGGAAATGCCAAATTATGCGCAAAGATATCCACATAAATCTGAGTGATTAGAGGGCTGCTTAAATACATTTAGTGTTTGAGGGAATAGTGTGCAGTGTGAAAGTGTATGCTTAAGATGACTTTTTAATAATGTAGGAATGTTATACATACACATATTCATACCTATATGTGCATGTTGTTTATTTTTTCAAAATTTTCTACATGCAAATATAATACAATTTAAACTATAAAAACTACAAGAAAACAAGTAGGACTAGATGGACCAAGGCAGGTGGAGCAAATCAACTAGTCACCCTTTATCCCCTCCCTGAGTCCTGCTGCTGACTTCTGCATGAACTGCCCTAGTTTCTGCCTTTTGGTTTTATTCTGGGAGGATTGACTGACTAAGATGGAAGCGGCTTCATTCTCAATGCCCAGTCCAGTGCCCCTCAGCTTTGTTATTTGTGTGTGTGTGTGTGTGTGTAGGGTGTGTCTGTGTGTGTGCATATGTGTGTGACTCCTCTGTCTGCTCCTGTTTGGGCTTAGCTTACACCCCAGACACATCTCAATGGGTTGTTCTGAGGACCCTGCTTCTTGGCTGTAATCCTGTGGCATCTTCCCATCAGGTGTGGCTCACCTGCTCTTTCTCCAGCGCCTTCCCTCTGCCCTGCTCTGCCATAGCCCTGCCTGGTGGAAGCCTAGCAACTAGCAGCACTTAGAGTGAGGGAAGAAGTTGTTAAAGTTGGAAGAGAAGGAGAACCTTCTAAGTCAGGCTCCACTTCCTGTACACAGGGAAAATTCACTGAAGGTTTTGCATATGGGGGTATGTGGCAGTTTTAGGAAAGCTCATTGGACTGCACTCTATAAAATGACTAAACAGGAAGAGATCGGAGAGAGGAAGAAAAATTAAGGCACTGTTCCAGTAATTCAAGCGTGAAGCACTAACTGCCTGAACAGAATTGAAAGAAATATCACTTACGAAGAAAGACAGGGATAGAAGAAAGATTGAGAAAGGCTATGAGGACTCGGTAACACATGAGTCAATGACAATCCCAAGGTTATTAAACTGTATTCTGACTTATGCCTGTTCATGGTTCATACGTATAATGCAATATTATCAGTTTTAAAACAAGAAGGAAATACTGTCATGCAGCAGCGTGCAAGTACCTTGGGGACATTATGCTAAGTGAAATAAGTCAGTCGCAAGGGACAAATACTGCATTGTTCTATTTAGATGAGGTATCTAAAGTAGTCAAATACTTAGAAACAGAAAGTAGAATTATGGTTGCCAGGAGCTGGAAGGAGTGGGAAAGGGAGATGTTCAATGGATATAGAGTTTCAGTATTTTAAGATTAAAAAGTTGTAGGGACAGCCGAGTGGCACGGTGGTTAAGCGCTGGCTAGGGAAGCCAGCGGCTCTGGTTTGGGTCCCACATATGAGGGCCAGTGACACTGCCCTCAAAAAAAAAAAAAAGATTAAAAAGTTCTAGAGGTCTATTGAACAACAAGGTTCATATAGTGAACTCTACTGTACCATACACTTAAAAATGCTTAGGATAAGATCAAATAATCTTTTGCTTTTTACTAAAAAATGGTTAAGATGGTAAATTTATTTTACGTTTTTTTTTGTTTTTTTTTACCACAATTAAAAAAAGAAAAAAACTATTCTGGAATATTTCAGACTTACCAAAAAGGATTAGAATAACATTACAAACATCAGGTACTCATGATCCATAAAAGTAAACATTACCAATACAGTTGAAGCTTTTCAGTAATTCTCCAATGTTTGAAAATCTCCCTTCATTCAACAATTAATGTTTGAGTGCTTACAATTTGCAGAGCCCTGTGCCAGGCATTGGAGATGCAGCAGTACATCTGCCCTCCCTTTAAGGAGACTTGGGTGGCATGGAGGAGCGTTATCTAGACAGATACAGAGAATTGAATGGCAAAATTGCTTTGGGAGGTGATGGTGCATTTTGCAGTTCACAGAGTTAGACTTTAGATGACCATTGAAATGTCCATATTTAACAGCTCTTCCAGAAATAATTTCAGTAAATCTACAAAATATAGAACTCTATAAATAATCCCATGTGAAATTTATTGAGTAATCACAATGTTTAAGTGACTCTGCTACTCACAAATATTTAACGAGCTTCTTCTGGGTGCCATGTACTGGAGTGGATGTTGTTCTCTACTGGGCGGGATGGGCAAGAGGTAAGACAGTTACATAGTATGACAAGGGTTATGATGAGTACGGTGCTCCTGCTGAAGTAACACCCAACAATGTACCAAAATGCACCTATCCTTCAGGAAGGTACCCCGAAGAAAGTAACATATAACCCGAGATGGGGTACAATATAGAAAGAATAATAAAATTCAGTTCTTGCCCATGAAGACCTTCTGGTATACCAAGGAAAACACATATAAACAAAACCATACAGAAGGTGCCATAATGTTTTCATGTATAAAGTACAAATGAGATGAGTATGGAAAAGCAGTTAATTAGACCAGATAGGGTGGAAATCAGTGCGATGAGCCTTTCATAAGTTTATAAATAGATAAAGCTCATTTTAGTCAAAAAGAACAGCAGGAGCAATGGTACACAGGTTAAAATGGTACACAGGTTAAAATGGTACTTAGGGAATCTTGTTCCCTGTACTTCCCACGGTGTACACACTTAACTCCGTTGTACCTTGTTGTTAGAAAAAAAAGTTCTGATATGACTTCAAACTGAATAATTATCAAATAATATATGTAACTATTATAATATATAGTTGTAATAATGAAATTATACATATATAAATAGTTTTAAACGACAAAATGTCAAAGTAGTTTTACTTTCGTTATCACTGTAAAAATGATAGCGACACGGTTATTTAAATGGTCTTGGCATGGAATTTTACCAGACGTTTTCTGAAATCCTAAGTAACATCTTTTAGATCTTTTTGGCTGCTTTTAGTCCTTCAAGATATGAGTTCCTTTTACAAACATTTCTTGTCTCTGCGCCCCCACACTGTTCTTGCCTAAATATCCAGTGATCTGACACTGGACTTGTTTGTATGTTCTGAAAGCAATATTGATACTCACACTGGTACTACAGGTGAAAGTTCTAGGGAGGTCAATTTTGGTTCAAGATATGGAAGAACTTCCTAACTGATCCACAACAGACTGAGAAAAAAATGTTTACATGAACTTTGCTTTTACATAAACTAAATTCATTTGATATATAAGGTAGTCCTTTATTGTGAGATTATATCCTTTTCATTTTTTTCTATTTTGGTACTAGAATGTCCTTTTATGTGTTAGTGAATTATACTAGTTTTTAAAATGCCCTTACTTGGCAAAATAAAGTCTGGGAATACATCATTTAAAGTTTTATAGGCCCAAACTTCCATGAAGTCTGAGAACTTGTTTCTCTAACTTCTAAATTCTGTCCCAACTGTTAAATTATGTCAGATTTTCAAGTTGTCTATCCTTTTAAAAGAGGAGGAAAAGTTCATTTGAATTATATCAGTTTATTGTTTGCATATATTGATTTTAACTTTCCATGATTTTTGGATATTCTGTCTTTCCTAAGAGGACACTGAGGGACTGAACTGAGGGAATCAGGAGACCTAGAATCAAATTCCCAGCTACGCAACTAACTAGAGGTATATGCTTATTCTGGTTCTTATTTTTTATAGTTAGGAGAAAGCAGGGAATGAGCTAGTAGTAAGATCTATTTCAGTAATAAAATTCAACTTAAAAATACATATATAGTGTATATATATGTATATATGTGTGTATATGTATGTACATGTATGTATATGTGTGCACATATATACACATACATACGCACATATATCTATATGCACATACACACATGTATATACAACAGTGGATTTTGTGGGAAATTTATCATTTTTGATTGATAGAGTATCTTTCAATTGTTGTTTAAATCTGAAAAGTTCATGGAGGATTAGCACTTCAGGGGATGAGTTGATGAGAAAAGAAAAAAAACTCAAAACCTTGGAAATGTAAGGAAAGTATAAGAATATTGCCAATATGTGAAAGGTGAAAAGAAATTGAACTACAAGCTATAATTGGATATTTTTTTTGAACAGCAATTTGCTGGTGGACTAATAAGCATTTACATTTGCTGATTTTGCTGATCTGGTCATTAGCTGCCTAATTACTCTATTTTTACATGCTAATACAATCATTTGTATGGAAATGCATGCAGGTGCAAGTATACATGAATAGTAATTGGGCCTCATTGGAAGCTTGGTCATGATCCTTCATTTCTCTACACTTGAAAAACCAAGACCCCAGTTTTCGAAAATAGTTCCTGAAATAAAACGTAAAATCTTATGGGCAATATTATGTGTTTGATTGCTGTCCCTAGATGTCTCTTTCTAGGTCTTCTAAAGCTCTCATCTTGCAATGAGATTCACAAATAATTGATTTGAAAAACACAGTGTGTTATATTTATTTGTCTACATGCATTCTCACAAATGTTGGGCGTCTCAGAGACTCAAAATCAAAAACATAACAATCTGATCAAATGCAGTGAGGAATCCAATTTGAAAATGCAATTAGATGCATTTTCTAAATTCTGTTTAGATTTTTGCTGCTCTTGTGCTATCCTATATTGTTAAGTTAGATATTACAAATTACTCCGTGGTCACTAAATAAGTAAAAGATTGCTAAGTGTCCGGGATTCGTGGTCTCGCAGCACCAAAGAATGGAGACATGGACCAGAGATACAAAGTTTGCAGTAACGAAGTTTATTAGAGCAAAGTGATACAGCTCACTAAAAGAGAGGGAGCATCCCAAACTGGAGTGCCTGCTGATTAACGGGGAGGCTTCTGTTTATATGCTTTCCTAGTCTATTTAGGGAGAAAACTGGTGCCTGCTTGAACAGGATTGATTTATTTCGTTGCCCATTTCAGCCTGGAGGAGGCTTTTTAGGGTAGTTTTAGCTGCCTCGGGTTGTAATTGATGTCTCTGGTCTGGTCTGAGTACACTGTCTCAAGGCTGTGGCTTTTGGGGTCAGGGCTGAGGTCAGAGGCCTTTTGTTCATCCCACCAGGGAATTTCTAGCTGCCTAATTGTTTCACTAACTAGCAGTGTCTTAATAGTAGCCTTCCTAATGGGTGTAAAGTGGTTTCTTACCGTGGTTTTGATTTGCATTCCTTGAAATGATTGTAAAGGTGAGCATTTTTTTACGTTCTTACTGGCTATCTGTACTCCTTCTTTGGAGAAATTTCTATTCAGTCCTTTAGCCACTCAAAACGATTTTAAATAAAGGCTGAGATGATCTAATTTGTGTTTCATAAAGAGGACTCTTGCAAAAAGTAATGTCTCAGAGGGTAAGAAGCACCAGGAATGACATGGTGCGGCTAGAACCTCACAGTGCTCAGGAAGACCAGCAAGGATGGACCTGGGATGTGTTAAAAGGGTGAGATTGACAGGATTGAGCAATGCAGTAAACCAGGGAGAGGGAAGAGGAAGGCTGTTTTACCAGAGCTGGGCTTGAGGCAGGAGGCCTGGGATTCTCTCTGCCTCACTCTGTGTAGCACCTAGTCAGTCTCTCAAGCCTTCCCCTCTTTCTATCTCTGAATTCTTTTAGGGTTTCCTTCTTTTTGTTTCCAACAGATCCCCATCCATTTTGCCTCCCTCTTTCTCTGTATCTGGTCATGAATCCACGTCCTCATCTGGTTGCAGCTCTACACTCATCTATCCTTATCATCACCCCACATCCTTTCAAATCTATTATGGCCTCTTTTCTAGCTGTTCAGAGGGAACCAGCTGTGATATATTTCTGAATGGAGAAGTGGAGGAGGCAGGAGAAAACCAAGAGCCCCTAGGCTACAACAGAAGAAAACAAGGAAATGAATATTTCTGTCTCTTTTTTTTTTTTGACTTCATAAATCCTAATTTCCTCTCCTTTAATGAACAATAACATTTTTCACAGTGTATTGTAGTTGTTGGTTTACTTATTTTCTTGTCAGGAAATTTAATTGTAAATACATATGTATAATAATTATGTTGTGCTGTATTGTATTATGCTATATTAATAAATGACAGAGAATGATATGAAATCTAATCTGAGCCAAGCAGGGCCAAAATATATGCTGAAACTATGAGGAATAAGATTTTGAATCTGCTACGGGCAAAGGAATGATCAACTGTGTGCAGTGCTGTGGGTCTGCGGAGAGTGAGACCTGACCTTTGAACTAGCAATGCAGAGGCCATTGGTGTACTTCATCCGAGGCGTTTCAGTGGAGTGGGTCCCAAAGAGGACGAGAGCTTAAACACTGGAGAGAGTAAGGGTCACACGTTACCCCAGGGCAGCATTTACTGAGTGAGCTGTGGTGGCCGTATCTAAGCAGGGGAGTGAAACGGAACGTTCAGGTTTGCTTAACTGAGCCGTTAATGGCCGAGAAACGGGTGCCCAGGCAGCAGGAAGAACTGCTAATAGTAGGTTAGGATGGAAAAAGGAACCAAAGAACCCCCAAAGCCCAGTGAATCAGAAAAAACAGTCTGTAGGACATTTGGAAGGTGTGATATATGACGGCTCCCAGCAAATGGCCCACATGTCTGGCTCTACATTCCAGTAGATTTCTATGCACTTGGAGCAGAGGTCACAAACTGGCAACATACGGGCTTCTCGAGACCTACAGGTACAGCATCTTTATGCCACAGACTTAGTTCCCAGAGTGCCTATTTTTAAACATTGTATTCTAACATAAAAATCAGGCAAGTTCACATAAAAATCCAGATTTTTAGCAGCTGTGAAGCTGGACACAGACAACATTGGATTTTCATTCCCAGAAAGTTAACACGTTGCTAGAGAGCGCCCCCTGTTGTAATGGCTGGTGTGCATGCCCCACCTCATACCCTGGTGCAGGACCCATTCACTTCACTCACCCACATCAACTCTGCCCAAATAGATCTTCATTGTCAGCCCTCCTGCAGAGGCAAAATGGGACTGTTTGTTCTTCAGGCAATCCCATTAATGTTGCTTCTCTCTGCCCAAGTCTGTAAAGGCTTGAATGACCCTGAGTCTAAGGTCATTTCTATGGAAGCTCTTATATGTATAACCGGCCAAGGATTAGACTCCATTCTTTGATTCAGCTGAGCTGGTGGTAGAATCTAGTGCTGGACAAGGATAGTGCTGAATACAGTGTTAAAACATTGGGTTTATTTTTGCTCCATGCTCCAACACCTTTGATAGAAATGATCCATTCTCACCAATAATGGTGACCCAACGATGCTCTCATGACTAATAAGACTGAGATCCACGGTTGTTGGCAACTAATGTCACTTTAAAGATGTAAACTCTTATGATGTATATTTGACAGTGTTGGAATCATGGGGGAAGAGATGCTGTATTTCCTTTGGGGCACTGACTGGATATGACATCATCCTGTGACTGCTGGTGGCCATCTTGGAGAGACCATCTGTGAATGACACTAGCACAGAGGGAAGTAAGCAAAGCCAACATGTCAGGGGAGATGATGTCATGTCCTGCTGTCATCATCAAGCACTCAGGAAGCATAATCTCTCACAGAAGCCCCCATGTACTCCCTGTAAATATCTCATTGGCCTAAACAGGGTCACGAGTCCTTATCCCAACCAATCACTAGCAGGGGGTGGGGTGGTGCCGTAACTGACTTGGACCAACTGTGATTCTTTCAAATTGAGCATCCACAAGAAGAAGGCAGCATGTATGCCATGTGAGCAAGCAACACCATCCTGCCATAAAGGAGAAACTCACGAGGGAGCTGAGGGTTCCAAGCCAAGGGAACAGAAGACCAAGAGGGTACAACATGCAAAGGGGGCTCCAGGCCATCCTTCATTCTCACCAGGGATTTTGGGTACGATGATTCTGGAGGCCAGTGCAATGCCAGGTACCCTGGATGTGAATCCCGTGCAGAGAATGCCACGGGTACTTTGCACACCTCTATTGTCCGCTGGACCAAGTCCTCTCGTCCAGGCCTCTTGCACACACAGTGTATACCTGCACTCCTGCCACCTGCAGTTTGCGTACATCCTGTGGCCGATCTCCCCCACCACGTAGTCAGGCTCCATGGTCATCCAGTTCAGCACTTAAAATATAGGGAGCCTGGGCTGGCCCAGTGGCACGGTGGTTGGGCGCTGGCTTGGGAGGCCAGCGGCCCCGGTTCGGGTCCCACATGTGAGGGCCAGTGACAGTGCCCTCAAAATAATAATAATAATAATAATAATAATAATAATAATAATAATACAGGGAGCCTGGCTTGACCTCCCCTTCCTTGGCATCCGAAATCTAAACGGACTTTACCTTGTTGCATCTATATAGTGCTCTTTCTTGGGCAGCAGACAGCAGAGCCTTCTTCAAAAGTTCAGGCATCTATCTCTTAGCTACCTGCCTGATTTCCTGTTAGTTTCCACTGCTTTTGCTGGTGCTGTGGCTGGAGGGAGAGTCTCTAGGGCAACATGGGGGTTGAGCTCGGGAGTAGTGGTCCTGAACCCCCAGGCTGTGCTCCAGAGTGGTGATCTAGGACCACCGGCTGAGTTCGGGAGTGGCAGTGCTGGGGCCCGTGCTGGGCTATGGGGTCGCGGTCCTGTGGCCTGGGATGGGTGGTGGGGTGACGGTTCTGGGCTCAGTAGTTGACTCGGAAGTGGTGGTGCTGGACTCCAGGATGGCTGATGGACTGGAAGACTCATTGGTCTTCTGCCCTGACTCATGGTCCACAGGCAGCTGCCCTGCCTGCTGGAAACTGGAGCGCTCTGGCTGAATGTCCTGAATTGGGAAGGGACTGAGGCTCTGGAGCTCCGGAGGATAGAAGGGCTTTACCTGGATTGTGCAACACCGGACTTTGGGTTGTTTTGTTTTTAAGATGAGGTATGTATGGTACATGGCCATTACATTGTTGTGTTTCGTTTGATGTGTTCTTGATGACTTCCCAATGAAAGCCCAGATTCAGCATCTCCCTGGTTACCCAGGGGCCATCACTGGATGGCTCAATGTAAGGCTTGAGCTGCTCTTCCTGGCCCATGTTCAGCCAAGGATCCCGCGTGATGCCTTTCAGATTTTCTCTCTTCTGGGGGTTGAGTGTAGGTAGTTTTTTAGGAGGTTTTCCACTTCAGAGGATAGATAGGATGGCAAGTCGAACTCCCCGCTAGCAGCTTCTTCTGTAGCTCTGTCAGGTTCACTCCCCTGAAAGGGAGGGTGTTTGTGAGCTTCCTGCACAGCAGCACCCCGAAGCTCCACATGTCCATGGCAGGACCATCTATTTTCGGCCCAGGAAGAGTTTTGGGGCTCCTGCCATGGGCTTGCCACAAAATGTGCTCAACTGACGGCCTTTGAACAACATGCCATATCTAAAGTCGGCGAGTTTAGCATTCAACTGAGTGTCCAGCAGCACGTTCTGTGGCTTCAGGTCCCTTTGATCAATGCCCATCTCATGGTAGTAGTGCACGGCTGATATGTCCTCCGGCAGGCAGCCATGGACATAAAAGTAGTCCTTCCATCATGTCCCCTCCAGGTGTGAGTTCCATGACTAGGAAGAGTGATTTCAATTTGGATGACGTTGGGTTGGTGCAAGTCTGCCATGCAATGGACTTTTCCCAGGAGAGGCTTGCACACTTCGAAAAAGTCCGGTTGATCTGATTTTAATTGCCCATGACTGGGGCATCTGCAGTCCTAGATATTCCTCTTAAAGGGGACAGTTTGATGCTTAGCTATTTACAATGGCTAAGTCAATAATGACTTTTCATTTTGACAAACATGTTTAATTTTGCATAGAGGTAAACATATCAAATGTTGGCACGCTGTGCCCGGCCTCTGGATCCATGTTGAGGGGAAAGGACACAGCACTGTCTTCTGTGGCCGATTTCCTCACATGTCAGGCTTCCCGAGAACCCTCAGAGACGACACTCCTAATGAGCCGGGAAAGGATCCACTGCCTGAGGTAAGAGTGGGGACTGCCCTGCCCTCCGAGGCCTTGACACCAGCATGAAGGATCCAGAGGGAAGTGCGTTTTCCCTCCCTAATGCGATTCCAGGCATTTGCAGTCCTCTGGTCAACTGCAGGACTGTGCTTTCTTTGACTCAACTTCGTGTTGGTTCTGCTCTCTGAAAAAGATGAAGTCAACAATTCTGAGGGAAAAAGAAAAACACATCAGAGAGGGGCAGACACTATGGATTGAGAGTACACAAGTCCAAGGGCATGTAAATTAGGGCAGCAGGTCACAGAGACATTACAATTGGAACATATTTCTTTCTTGAGTGTAATATACATTAATATTACAAGGACTATATTCTCCTCTATTTTACTTACTTCAGAAGTAGCTTTGTGGTGACGTAGTACTCTAGTTACCATGTTCTTCTCAAGACATTCTCCAGAGACCAAGGCTGTCTTTTTTCAGTGCTGAGCTCAGTTAGTGTGGTGTGTTTTGAAGTCTTGGCAGTTAGAACATGCCTACAAAAATGATGATGTTCACTATTTCTGGTAATATGGCTATTGTTAACAATAAATTTTAATTTCTATTTAATGCATTATATACATTCTCTGTTAATAATACATGATCTTCATCATGTGCTCATATATTTGACCTACACATAGGTTTACTTACTGAAAAGAAAAATTTTAATTAGATTCTTATGTATTGCGAAATGCCAGTTTAAAATAACATCTACATAAGTAATAATGCCTACATAAATAACATCATACATATTCAACACTCATTTCTAGTTACAAGAATAGGCAATACATTAAGTTTACATGAGTCTGACTTATTTCAGGATCTTGGTCTGGCCCCCTACTGTTGAACAGAAGCTGGTCTTATGCCTAATGATGGTATCCTGCATATCAATATGCACTTATCCAAGAACCAGATATACAAAGAATAAATATACATAAGACAAGCTCCCGCCCTCATGCAGTTAACAGCATTAGAGGGGACCCATATACAAATCATAATACTAGAGAGTGACAGGTATATTTTCGTATAAAGAGAATGCTGACAATAGAGGCAAGGAATGAAAAACCTATTAAATTTATGCAAAATAGTATTCAAGTACATTAGTGAAAACATGGATGATTGAATTTTATAATACAGCTGCATCAGTGAATCAATATGGGGGTTGGGTCTGCTAGAACTAATGAATTTCCTTACATTGCATTTGGAGAAAATATAGCAAAAGAGAGAGATCCTTGAGATACATTCAATTAACAGCATAGTATTTGCCAAAAGCTGACTAGGAATATACAAAATACTTATTTAAAATTAATATAACAGGATCACAGGCTGGCTTTAGAATATCTGATCCCTTAGTATCATCATATGACTAAATATTTGTGGAAAACCTAAAAACTCATGATACTGAAACTTCCAGTATCTACATATGCATTTTACTTTTCAACACCCTGATACCAAGAATAAAATATAATTCCAGTTAATATGAAAAGACTTATATGTCAACATAAATTAAAATGCAAGAAATTCTAATAAATGTGGCTTTATTAAGATTAAGGACTTCCATGATTCCGAGATACAACTGTTTATTTTTCAGATAAATTTAATTCAAATGAAGAACCTACCTTTTGTTTGTGAAATTCTATCTTTAAATTGAAACTTATTCTGATTATCAAACTGCAAATGAAAAAACTCTAAGGAAAAAAAGCTCCTGTCACACTCAAATACAGAAGAATAACTTTAAAATTTCCTTTTAGCAAAAATACTATGATCAATATGCCAAGGGAGAGGAATTCAGCCCACAAAATCCCCTCATTTTGTTATGCTTTCTATACAGTATACAATGTGCCACTTAAATGTGAAAAAATAAAAAAGAGTAAGTATCACTTTCTACAACTAAAGATACTCTGATGTATATCACACAGTAATTCATGGGGGAAAGAAATCTAAAATTTAAAAACTATATAATTATATTACCTAAGACAGCTATTTTAAAAAAACAACAACCCCTATTGTGAATTCTTTCATTAAATAAATATTAATCCTATTTTGTCTTTTCTAAAAATATGTTTATATTAAAATTTTTGATAAAAAGAAACCTTCATGTTATAAAGAACACATGATATTTACATAGCATTTACCTCAAGCAAGAAAAAACCGTATATAAAAATATGTTAAGGAAGCAGTGGATTAAGAAGTATGCCTGTCTTATAATTGAAACAGCCAACAAAATGCGTTTTCTATAATTAAACACTCTTATATTGCCACATTAAATAATTCCTCCCTTTGATCAATTTCTTTCATTGGTAAAGCTACACAGCAAAATCCTTCACAATACACTTTCATTTTAATGTTATTTACAAACTAAGGAACTCACCTTCCTGATGTTATCCACCCCATATTTGAATGTTTTAAGTCAATGATAATATCATTATACAAAATACATCCATCTACAATGAAAATTATTAACTTTATTTATCATTACATTGGTGATTCTTCAACCAACTCGCAACCCACCTGAGTGATGGAAACAGATCTCTACCTTTGGCAAACAAAATCGGAAGAATTACAACTACAGCTGTGTTAAAGAAGTCCCATATTTTATTGCATGCTTAAACTTTACTCTGCAAAACTTTGAATTCTTTGGGCAAGGCATGTGAGAAACAGCAGCTGAAAACCAAGTATTAGTATTTTCATATTTGATAGAAAGAATGTACAGAACAAAATAGGAAAAGCTGACTAAGACAAGGGTATTGTTTAAGGTAGTAACTGTTTTGTTTTGAAGTTTCATTAGTTTTTCTCTTTTCTGTTATAAAGGGCACTGTGAGGGCCAGCGGAGTGGCACATTGGTTAAGTGCTGGCTTGGGATGCCAGTGGCCATGGTTTGGGTCCCACATATGAGGGCCAGTGACACTGCCCTCAATAAATAAATAAATAAATAAATAAATAAATGGCACTGTGACACATATTTCACTATTTAACCTACTTTTTTATTTGTTTTAAATTAAAATTGAAAATGGAAAGAATTCATTTTAGAGTTGTTAGAGGTTGAAAACTGAGTGCCTTACATGGGTTTTACTGATTTACTTATTAAGTAAATAGTATTAAGTTTTGTTACTTAGTTTTAAAATTCCTAAGATTTTTAAGTAATTTCAGAATAAGCTTAAGTTTTCACATGACATTTTCAACATGAGTATATTGGAAAGATAAAGCCCTAAATCTACAAGTCAAGAAATGTAACACTTCAAATTACCAGTTCGTTTTCCACAATCAATATAATTAACAACTTAGTAAATAGCTCCTTTTGTCAGCTATTCTTTTCTCCAAAAGTTTCCATTTAAAAATTTACCCCATTCTTTTAATACATACAAAGACATTTTAAACCTAACTTTTTTTATTCCAAAAATCAATGCAGTTACAAGGACTTAAGTGGATCTGGGGATAGAACATTTCAGTATTACCTTATTTCTGATTAATTAAGCTTAAGAGTAAAGTTAATCTCTACAATGTTTGCATACTGAGATTTCATGCCAGATTTTCACTGCACTGAAGAGGTAAATTCCTTTTTTATCTCAAAGAAATATTTCACTTCCTTTCTTATCCTCATGTGTATCTAATAGAACCCCGTCTGTTAAGAACTGATCTAGCAGACATCGCTACTGCTGCAGACTCCACACCAGTTACCCATTCAAATCAGTTTCCAGCTTGGGAGAGCTCTATTGCCTCCTATCACGATAAAAATGTATTAAGTAAGCACAAATATACCTATTCAAATAACCTAATACCACATCGCCTAAAGTAAAATTGGTATTGGTTAGGTGAAAACTGGAAAAAAAACAACTTTAAATGTGCCCCTATTTAAATTTACAGAAATACAATACCTACTAACATATTTTGAGATCCCTTTTCTTTTGAAAAGGGGAACGGGGAGCAAGTACTAACCTCCTACTTGCAGCTGGTTAAAATTAAAACCCCAACAATATTTCTATTAGTGTTCTGAAACAAATTTGGTTTTATCAACCCCAAACTTACACTGACTTTAGTGTGATTTATTTGAAGGGCACAGAAAAGTAGAAAGATGTGTTTTGTATTTAAACAGTAATAAATATAACAAAGCAAGGACAGATATTCTCCTATCTTTGGCTTGAACACTAGCAAAAAGATAAAACAGCTGTAACTTTCTGTGAATTTAAGAGGTTCAGAAATCGTAGAAATTAATTCATGTCTCAGGGCACCATTGCTGTAGCTGCAGCGTCCTTTCAGGGTTTTCCAATAGAATAAATAAAAACAGTGGCTTAGCTGAGAAATCAGACTACATGGGTGTTATAAAATCTTCTCGAAGCATATTTTTATATCCCTGTGTCTCCACGCCAAATACAATTGTCCACTGATTGCTCCTGATTTAAGCGGTGCCTTCCAAAACCCAACCTTTCTGTAGGTCAAAGACTATCGCAAAGGAAACTGTTGAAAAAGCTTTGCTGCGGCAAAAACTGGATTTACAATACTTTAAAAATGAACTACCCTTAATTATGAGCAATTTATGATTCTCCTGTCTTTATTTCTTCCCCTGACATCTTGAACGCTTCTTAGCCTCTCTATACATAGCGCAAAACATTAAGTCATACACTCTTATCAGGAAACAAAACAAAACCTCGGGCTGCATCCAACACCTTTCCTTTAGTCTTGATCCATATGGCACGCTCTCTGAAGGCAACCATAGAAACCAACCTGTATGACTTGGTGCCCTCGCATTTTAACACCTTGTGGGCACACAAAATGACTAAGAGGTCAGCATATTCAGGGCAATAGTATAAAGAAATAAAGGCTGCCTAAAAAGAGATGGGGAGGTGGGGGCGGACACAGATACAACACTCTCCATCACATCACAGCCTCGGAATATATTGAAAGGCAGATGCAAAACTGCATCATTGTCATCCTCATTGGAAAACCTCACACCCCAGCTGCTCCACTTGGGAGATATGCGCTTCTCACATTTCAGTAGCACCGGGGAATGGAGGCTCCAGGGGCCAGGCTTTCATCCTCCCAGAGCGACAGCGCGGGCAATTAGGAGTGTGGGAGGAAGAACCCCGGAGAAAACGAGGCCTCCTCTCCCTCCGAGTAAACTCTCAAGTCGACCCAAACCCAGCACAGCGAGGACTGATTTCCTACTCATGGCCGTGAGGAGCGATCATGAGCGACATTTAAGTTGGGCAGTGAGCTCAGAGGGCAGAAGAAACCAGAGGAGGGAACGCGGGTGGCGAGGCGTGGGCAGCGCGCAGGCACCGCGGGCACCGCGGGCTGGACGGGCTGTGCGCGGTGACCCTGCGGGCGGAGGGCGCCGGGGGCTGGGAGGCGGCGGGCAGCTCGCCGGGTCCCTTACCAGGTTGAGCACGGTCTCCACGATGTCCCTGTTGCTGACCTCTCCGACCTGTATGAGTCCAATCAACACGGCGAATTTCATCCGGATGTTGCGGATCGGCACCGAGGGGTTAATCATCCCCGCGGGCAGCACCACGGCGCCGGAGCCGGACGCCCCCCTCGGCTCCCCGGTCCCGCTGCCCCCGCCGGCCCCGACGGCGATGAGCCCCGCGGGCTGAGGCTCGAGCCCCGGGCCCGGCTTCTCGCTCGCCATGTCCGCCCCTCCGGAGGAGAAGGGAAGAGCAGAGGCGCTGCCTCCGCCGGGACCGCTAGACCCGCCGCGGCCCCCGCCCCCCGGCCGGCGCCTCGGAGCCCCAGCATCCACCAGCGCCGCGGCGCCGGGCCCGCTCCCGCCTGCGCCCGAGCCCGGCCCGCTGCGGCGCCCTTCCTGGCGGAGGCGCTGCGCTAGTCGCCGGCTGATTCCCGGCGGCGGCGGCGCCGCGAACCGCTGCCCGGCAAGCGGCAGGGTCCGCCCAGCAGCTGCGCCGCTGCCTCCTCTCTGTCCCCCTCCCGGTGCGTCCGGCCCGGCCCGCCCCCCGCGGAGATGCTGCCGCGGCCGCGAAACGCCCTGCGGCGCGGGCAGCGGGTCCCGGCGCCGGCCGGGGCTGAAGGCTCGGCTGTGGCCGACGCCACGGACGCTGCGGCCGCGGCGGGTCCCGGCGCCGCTGTGGTGGCGAAGCCCCGACGCCGCCGCTCACTCCGCCATGTTGCCGCCCCCTGCCTGCGGTAGCGGCCACTGCGCCTGCGCAGCGCCTCCGGGGGCGGAGCCCTGGGGGCGCCCCCTCTTTGCCCTGCCCTCCGCTCTCCACGCACCCACCCCGACACCCCTCGTCCCTCCCCCAACCACTCGGCAGGGACGGACAGGTGAGCAGGTGCGTGGGGACCGCTGCCAGACACGGGCAAGCCGGCAGAAGCGGGGCGGGGGGGCTTCCTCGTGGTCTCCCCAGGAGGCTGGGTTCTCCCCGCGGGGAAGGGCACAGTGAGTGTGTGCCGCGCTCTCGCTGCCCCCTCCTCCGTCCCTCCGTGTCTTCTGGCTACGAGGAGGCTCCCAGCCTTGCCTTCAGCGTCGCACCTGGCGGCTGCGACTGCCAGGGCCACGTGCCGTGGAAGCGGGGGCTGGCAGACGGCCCCTTTCTGCCCCTCCTCGCCCCTCTTTGCAGCTCTGCCCGCCTGTCCCCCTTGGAGTTTCCCGAAGAAGAAGTGGCCGGCAAAGCAGAAACCAGCGCTCCATGGGGAACGATCCTGCATTGTCGGGGGAAGATACGGATGAAGTGTAATGGGTCTTTTTCTACAGCCGTGAAAGAGGCTGACACCTGCACACGCAGGCACGACTTAAACTAGAACTTGTCAAGCATTGATCCGCGCTGGATCAAGCTCTGAACAGCAAACAGCTCCTGAACTCACCTCCCAGCCCAGAAAGGCTGCCCTGTGTAACGCTGTGGGGTCGTTTGGTGGGAGCTACAAATCCCGCTTATTAAAAATCCCTCACGACCCCCCTCCGGTATGATGCCAATTAATGATGATGCCGCCCTTTTTCTTGGCCATATACAGCTCAGAGGAGTTTGAAATTATCTGAAAGTATTGGTAATTCTCACTGCCAGCCTTGATCTATGACAAAAGTACATTTCTGTGTCTGCACAAATCTAGAAACCAAAAAATACTTGTAGTTTAAAAAAATTAAAATATGCACAGTGATCTTGCTCGAATATTGAATTCAAACTAAATAGGCGTGACTGCCGTTTTCCTCCTCGAAATGAAAGATGTAATTTTCTTTAATCTTTCATGAGGCATGCCCTTTTCAATAAAGTTATATTAAAAGCCACCAGAAATATTAGATATCTTGAGATATATTCAAATCCTTTTCATTGTCTTCTCAAATGAGAAGAGTCAACCTACAAATCTGGCATAATTTGGTTTGTTACTGTGCATATTTAATTGGACTGGCTAGTCAAGTTAACTCCCAGGATAATGGAACATAGTAAATTCTAAAGTACTATAGATCATATATAACAGAGTTCCTTAAAACCAAGGCTTAGGATTAGTGTGTGTGTGTGTTTAAATTTTCACTGGAAAGATTGATTTATTAAAATAGTTAAGCAAAACTTTCTGAAAAAAGTGGCAATTGATATGTTCACTAAAATTAAACAGCAATTGAATTATAAAATGCTAGAATGATTAAAAATGAATGGAAAATATATAAAACCAAAAACTTTTAGTAGTGTGATTTAGATATGCTATAATTGAAAAATCTTTGACATATATATCCAACTATAGCACTTGTCTTTCCCAAATGTGTATCATCCACTTTCCCCAGTGCTCCTTTCATTTGCAAGTTAAAAATGATATATCTGTCTTATAAATGTAAATCCATACTGAAAGGTCATCACACTAACTTTTTTCACTCCACCGTGCACGTATACGACATAAGGTTCTATTTTTAGACTTCTTGCATGAGTGCTTTGAGAGACAGTGACAGCTTGAACTTCCTATTTTCTTTCTGAATGAAGAGCTTAACATCATTTTATATTTCTGCTTTAATTTTTTGTGTTTTGTTTGTTAAGCAGAATGTGTGTGTGTGTGTGTGTGTGTGTGTGTGTGTGTGTGTGTGTGTGTCTGGTTTTCTTTTCCCTGTTTATTCATTTTCCTTTAGTGGAGATGAGGAGTGTGTATAGAGGATATCACTATTTCAAAGCAGGAAAAAAAACAAACCTTCTGTTGTATACTTAATTCAATATCAGAGATAGTTAAAGGAGCTTACCAATTAAAACGTGTTTTCCAGTACTGCCGACTCCTTGCAGGCAGTGTGACACTGGAAAAGGCATGAGATTTTGAATCACACTTACTACCTGTGCAGCCTACTCAAGTTGCTGAGCTCTCCTCATACACTAACAGGAATGAGAATTTCAGCTCAGCAGCCAGCATGCATTAAATGTGCCCTTTTACCCGTAATATGCGTGACCTATAAAACACATGTAAGACCAATTACAACCACAAGCAAGTCTTTAATTGAACAGTAATATGTTTTAATATTATCGCCAAAGCAAAAAGTTCAGGAAAGAAAGTAAGTATGTTTCCTTTTAACCTACAAAGCTTAATTCCCTACAAATGTACAATTAACTTAGTGTTTGCATTAACAATATTTTAATATAAAAGATAGCTCTAGAGTAGTAGAAGCTACGTAAATTCATTTTTAAATTTCCAGATTAAACAAGATTTATGTGGTGGATATTAATGTTGTATACACTTTTGCTTTAGTAAATGCATAGCCATACTTCCAAAGGACAATCCTTCAAAGATAAAAGCCCATGAATCTGAGTTTCAAGAGACAATATTGTATAGTGGTTGAGAACACATTCTCCAGTTTTGGCTGGACCCTGGGTTTGAATTTGTGTTCCACCACCCACTTCCCTGTGTGATCTTGAACAAATGACTTCTCTTAGTTTACCCAACCCAAAGTAGAGATTCATGGGATTGCAGGATGAAAGGAGCCAATACATTTAAGGTACTTAATGGAGTATCAAGTATCAGTAAACAACGTTTCCCTTCCTTGGCTGTGGGGAAAACAATAGTGAGGTTATTTTTGTGTTTTCAGCACCTACCATGCCTGGTTTGTGATTTACATTTAATAAAGGTGTTCAAAATGAATGAATGAAAACAGCACTTCTCCAGGCTAAATATCCTGATTCCCTTCACTTTAAAAAGCAAGTTTCTTGCTTTCTTTTACATTTGATCTGAACAGACCACTCCAAATTCTAGGTAGGCTCGGGCCAGTAAAACAGAGGGAAACTGCTCCCTGAACCTCAACCTTTGGAAAAATAACTCCTGTTAAACTAACCACAAATCAAATTAGTTCAGTGTGGTTTGGTTTGGTTCAGGGTTTTTCAGCAATATGACAGTAATGATTCATGTTTGACATGTAGTAGGTTCTCAAATAATTTTGGTTCCATTTCCATCTCATGTTAAAATTAGTATCAGCTGAAATACCAAGGATTTTGTTTTGTTGTTATTGTTTTGTTTCTATACATGCTGCTGCTTAGCAGTAGCACATCTCCAATATGTAGCTTATAAGTAGATTTTGAGATATAAAGTGCAGAGGTCTACATATCTTTTTAGTTTTGTTCAAATTTTCTATTTATATTAAACTGTTAATAATTTCTTCATTCTGATTATAGCATGCAAAAAATTGTGTCATTCTTCTTATCTTCTTATCTTCAAATTTGAGAACAATTCTATCTCTTCATCCAAATATTTGATTAAACAGGATAAAAACAGCTGTGTCATCACTAAAAACATTCCGATTAAAATCAATTCTCATTTTCAAACTGTGAGTCCCAACCCATTAATGAGTCATGAAATAGAGTTCGTATGTTACAACCAGCAGGTTTTTTTTTTTTTTTAACGGAATGGAATAGAAAAACATAGAATGGAAAATATCAATGTATGCCCATTAGTGAAATTATACATACACATATACATATATTCATGTATGTTTACCAGGTAATGATGTAAAGTTTATTTCTTACTGTAATTTGTAATCAAAAATGTGAAAACCACTGATTTAAATTGTTTACAAGCCCCTGTTTGGTATAATCCTTCAACTATTAAATGGCGACAATTCTATGCTAACAACTAGCCCCTATTTCTCTAACTTGTCCAACAGACTATCATAAGGGAACTTGACAACTGGTTAGTTGAAACATGGAAAAACTCTGTCACTGTATCTAACCAAATTAAAGTGAAAACATATATAGGGAGATGTGAATTATCAAATTTTCCAATAACTATATCACAAACAAAATACTTTTAATTTTATAACACGATTTACTGCTTCCTTTTCTAATGAATAAAACTTTCTGTAATCTCACCTAGAGGTAAAAATAAGCTCATCGCTGTGGAGTGTCAAGTATTTATCTCTTCCTCCCTTTGGCAGCTTCATCGTTTGTCACTTCTTCTCTATGATTCCTCAAAGACCATTGAGAGTTGTTTAGTGATCTAGTTTTCAGATTCTTTCAGGATTAATGGATATCATTTGCCCTGTTTTGACAACTTGAAATCATTCAGACTAGCTTGGTGCCTATTTACAATTTCTTCACCAAACTTAAATTTCAGTTTCCTCCAACTTACTACTAGTTCCACCTTTTTTCAGGGCACTACTTTTTCTCCTAATCATAAAACACAGACTCAACATAGAAATACAATACATGTTAACAAATTTGACCCAGTTTTGAAATGGCTAAAACGTTGATGTTTACCAACCAATAAATATTTGAGTGCCTACTGCATGTAAGAATGTAGACTACTCAAACATCAATGGTTTAAATTTTTTCATTTAGAGAAATATTGTATTTATAAGTAGAAAGTGAATCAGCAAGATAATACAATAAAATATCAAATGAATGGTACAGGAATCATAAGTACTCTTGAATTTCAATAAACTAGACACCATATAAACATCCTAATGCACACATGTACCCACAAACATCTATATAAGCATGCATACAAATGCACCAGATACACATACACTCATCAGATTGATCACGCCTCTGCCCCTTCGCTGGTCATATGTCTAGCATGTGTTTTATCATCCAGTGAGATCCTGCTCACTTCATACCTGGTCTCCTCTCCACACTCACTCTTTTCCAGTCCATCCTGTCTCTGGGTAATTTTCCTAAAGCTTCACCTTGATAGATGGATTGTTGATTCAGAATTTTTACTTCATTAATCGCAATAGTTTCTAGCTGCATGCATGTTATGTGCTCAAAAAATCACCAGTAATTCTCTTTGCCTAACAAATTAAACCCAGAGTCCATATCTTGGTACCAAAGACCCTCCATACTTTACTTTAGCTTAATATCTAGTCATTCTATTCCTGACAGGAACTCTATACCAATGGCTCCCAACCTTTTTGATGTGTACAACTATTTCTACCATGAAAAACAAAAAAAAGTACAAACTACCAGACTCCTACCTGAGAGACTTATTCTTTTAGTATCCATCAATTGAGAAAAATACAGTAATGAAAAGCTAATTTCAATTTAATGGTGTTATTTAAATAACTTTTTACTGTTCAAAAATTACCTCAACATATATTTCTCTCTCTCTCTCTCTCTCTCTCTCAATCTCTCTCTCACACACACACACACACACACACACACACACACAGAGGCACACCCTATTGTAGGTTAAATTGTGACCCATACAAAGACGTGTTCAGGTCCTACCCAGAGTACCTGGGAGTGTGACCTATTTGGAAATAAGGCCTTTGTAGATCTAATCTAGTTAAGATGAGATGATACTGGAATTAGGTGGGCCCTTAAGTGAATATGCCTGGTGTTCTTATAAGAGGAAAGGGAGCACACAGAAGGAAAACAGGAAGACACATGGGAAGAGGGCCACATGCAGACAAGAGGCAGAGACTGAAGTTATGCAGTTTTGAGCCCAGGAAAGCTGGGGATTGCTGGCAACCACCAGAAGCTAGGAAGAGGCAAGCAAGGATTCTCTAGAACCCTCAGAAAAAGCATGGCCCCTGTTGATACGTTACTTTTGGACCTCTAGACTCCAGAACTGTGAGAGAATCAATTTCTCTTGTTTTGGGCCGGCCGAGTGGCGCAGTGGTTAAGCGCTGGCCTGGGAAGCCAGCGGCCCCGGTTCGGTCCCACATATGAGGGCCAGTGACACTGCCCTCAAAAAAAAAAAAAAAAAAAAAAAAAAAAAATTTCTCTTGTTTTAAGCCACCAAGTTCATGGTACTTTGTTACAGCAGCCCTAGTAAACTAATATACATACATGCAATATAAAGGTGTTTGATATTATTCTGCCCACACACAAAAGCCTGATGTGTATAAATATTCATGGATCATTTTCAGTAACTCTGAGGTCACGTGGTTGGGCAACAATGCTTTAGCCAACCTGAATTACTCTGTTCCCCATTCATACAGTGTGGTTTTCTACTTTGGTGCTTTACTCCTATTCTTCCATCCATCCACAACACTGTCCTCCTCATGCCTTCTACTGAAATCCCTACCAGAGTAAATGCCACCTTCATGAATACATACAGCATCCCATCTAGATGAAAGTGGTTGGAAACTTTGTACCCATTTCCAGCATTAAAAAAAAAGACTCTTGCTTTTTCTTCAGGTAACATAGGCTGACAAATGTTCACTTAAATAAATTAGTAGTTATGACCTTCTTTGCCTCATTTCCCAAGAATAAGAAATTCACAAGACAAAATATATGTAGTCATACTCCCTTCACTGAAATTAAAAATAAAAGAATACATATTTGTTTTCATACTAGCAAACATTAACCAGTAAGTGTCTTATGTTTTACATGACATCCATTGCACTGTAGTTGCCATTCTGTTTGGTATACATACATGTGTTAGAGAAAGATAGGCATGTTAAAGAATGAAGTTTATGGTTGATTATTGTTAACTAGTATAGCTATCATATACTGTTCATCTCTTACATGCCATTTCTTTTACATGTATTATATCTAACCCTTACTGCAGTTCTTCACATAAGATATGATTGTCCCCATTTTTCAAATGAGGAAACAAAGATAAAGAACAGTTGTCATACTTCAGGACGTGACAAAATTAGAATTTGGTCCCAGTGATGGCTGGCCAAAGCCTCTGGTTATTTCACTAATCCACATGCCCTACATTGGGACCTAGACTGATGCCATTATTTCATGTCTACCAATGATACCAGATGAAGGATAATAAGACCGAGAAAGGTCATTTAAAAGGAACAAAATCAACCTGACATGATTTTGCATGTTTTGGTGAAAACTGCCAACCAAGAGGTAATCACTAGAGTCAATTTGATTTTGTATCAATATGCCTAGAAAGGTTCCAAAAACTCCCTGAGTCTTTTTGTTTCCTGGGAATCATTTTTTTTTTTTTTGAGGGCAGTGTCATTGACCCTCATATGTGGGACCGAACCGGGACTGCTGGCTTCCCAAGCCAGTGTTTAACTACCGCACCACTTGGCCAGCCCTCCTGGGAATCATTTTAATTGTAGATAAAAATTACTCAGAATAAGTAAATTATTTTTAATTATATTCATTAAGATTAACCAACATTTAAATTCATAGTCCCATTTATATATCATTCCTTACTCTAATTTTCTGGCAAAGATTTTGTTATGTGTCTAACTAACCATTAATCCCCTAGGCCCTGTTGAAAGCATTATCATTATATGTCTATACAATTAATAATGAAAAGTCCATAGTTTGGGTTAAAGGAGGAAAAGAATGCTATGAGGAAATGGCAAGAGTCCTTTGGAATAGTTATCTCCTCAAAGTAGGAGAGAGCATCTCTACCAAACTTTAGTCCAACTAAGAAAGAGTGCACAGAATCAATCTGTGCCCAATGCTGGTGCATAAAGCTTTGGAATACAGCCTTTTTCTAATGGTGCCAGCAGCCATGGAGTCACCAGTGGGAGAACAGCTTGAAATAACTGCCTCATTGATCAATTAGCAAGCTGTACATGGAGACAATCTGAGGTTTATTCTTTGATTTCCTGGGGCTATCGTGTATCTCTTTTAGCAGGCAGAAGTGTCAGGATCAGAAAAGAGAGATAAAGGGAAAGTACGAAGAGGTAAAGGGAAAGTAGAAGGGAGTGTCTGGACTGTACCTTCTGCCTGTGAGTTTAATCTTATCCATTTCGAGGTATGTGTAATGCATAGCCTCTTTGCTCTTAATGTGAAAACAAATCTTAAACAGCACAGATAGCGCAGATAATCCTAACAGTAAAGGATATCTTAAGAGAGCAAGGTGCTTAACCACATTTAGTGTTTGGGTATCTGTCAAATATGCAGAACTTCACTTTGGTTTGGATAATCTGAACTTGTGAGAAGTAGATGGAATGTCATGTATTGGCCACAGCTTTATCACTAGTTCCCTTGTTTATATCAAAACAAGCTCAGCGTGATTTCTTTTGCAGTGGCAAGAAGACATAACATAGCATCCTTCAGGGCTATTTGCATTCAGTGATGCATATTAAGATGGTGACCACATGATTTGCCCTCATAATTCATAACTATAGTGATTTCTTTCATAAGCGCAACAGAAATCTCGCATTGCTACATCATAAAATGAAATATCCATCCCAAACACTTCATTGCTTTTGTTTTACCATTTCCATTTCCTAATCCCAAATCATCTTTTGAAGTATGGTATAGTGGCTAAAAGAATGGTTTTGAAATAAAATAGATTGGGTTCAAATACGACAAATTGCCCTTGAATCTGTCTCCACGCCTCTAAAATACAATGACCTAATTTAAAGAGATAAAACATATAAAATATTTAGAACAATGCCTGTAATAAGTACTCAATAGATGATAGAAATTGTCATTATACATTAACACAAAAAGACTTAGTAGAATTTTCAAATTATATAATTATCTTCCACTTATTTTCTCTTAATTCATTGATCTGACTTTCCCTTCTTCAAAGAGCAAATGGGACAGCATTGTTTCCTTTAGTTTTTATTTTTTTCTTAAATAAATAGTCCTATATATACATATGTGTATATACATATATACACACATGCTCCATATTTGTTTACCTTGCAAGAATTTTAACAATTTTCTTTTCTATCTCAAACTTAAGTGTTCTATCTCAGTTAAGTATATAAAACCAAATTAGCAATATATCTTTTCTTTATTTTTCATGAGTCATAGGGAGAGAAAGCATATTAGGAATTTTTTTCTGAGGCTTTTTGAAAATAAAGAGCCCAAAGAATAAGCAAGTAATAATAATAAAATTGTCCTTTATAACTTACTAACCCATAGAAGTAAACCACCAAAATTATGTGAGGGCTTAAATCAGACTTTTGTCCTGTTGTTTCAATATCTGACTGTTTCTCTCCTTTTCATTTTCATTCGATTTTTTTGTTATTGCTTTCTTTGTAAAGTTCGGTATTTTAAGTTCATGCAAAGACAGAAAATTTCCCTTGATTTTCTTTTTTAAAGGACAATAGGACTTCATGTGATTTACTTTTCCAAATAATTTCTTAGGTGTGTGTGTTTAATTTTGACATTGACTGTCAGGAACCCAATATCCTAATGGTATCATTCGTATGCCATCAATTAAACTTCCTAGCTATTGATAAGGTTACTCATCTAGCTTTCAGTTATTAAAATGTGAGTTAACAATGGATAATTTTGTAACTCTGCTTTTCCTATCTATTAGTGCTTTGGAATTGTCCTAACCCAAAATATAAAATTCATAATGTCTTATTGTCTCAATACCTCTACTAATGCCTAATAATTGAAAATGTCTTCTATCAAATCACTGTAAAACATACATTAACTTTTTACCTGTAAATAGTACTGTTAATTATTTTGAACTAGAGAGACTTGGTCTCAGTACTCTAGAATTATAAAACATAAACTATTTGAGGTTAAGTAAGGAAAATGCCAAAGGAAATATAATCACATATAACACAGAACAGTAAGAGCAGAGATGCAATGGAACTTGGAACACAGTACCTATTAACATAAAATGGTCAATGTCATTGAAACATCAGTCCTTTGGCTTTGTAACCATCTATTATTACTCAATAAGCAGTAACTAAAAGTGAAATTTCATATAGATGAATAAATTAATATGCACTTATTCCTCCAATATTGTTACATAAACAAGTAGCAACTCTGTAATGTTACAAATTCGTCAGAAAGCATAGTAGTCTCAAATAATGAAACCATGAAATAGGACAACTTTAAAGAGACTTTATATATTTCTAACAGTACATATTTTTTGTTAGATAAATGAAAGGAATTCTACATTTAAAAGATTATATTTCCATTAAATAATATAAGACAAATGGCCTGTTTGATAAGGGTAGAAAACTTGAAAAAGAAGTTCGACTTAAAAGAACGAAAACTAAGAGAAATATATTGAATTCATGTATCTAATAAGTAGTCTTCATTCATGGAAACATGATATGACTCATTGTGATTAAACAGTCTAAAAAATGAACATCTTCTTTCTTCCTTTACGTATCTATTGAGTGTACTCTGCAAGCCATGGATAGTCCCAAGGCACAGGATATGCAGCAACGAAAAAGACGAAGTGCTTGTGCTCATGGCGCTTACATTCTAATAAGGACACAGAATTTGTAAAATACATGTAAATAATATGATTTCAGAAGGTGGTAGTTTTATATTGTAATTATTTTGACAGAAAAAAATACAGTGGTAGATTCATTTATCAAGTGTTTTCTCCTCCCTAGATTGGCAGCTACTTGATGGCAGGGATTATGTCTTTCTTATAAATAAAGTCTTCAGTAATATACTGTGATCATTGACTGATACATGGTAAGTACTCCATAAATGTTTGGGTGAATGAAAGAAGTTGAAAAGACACGAAAAGAGAGATTTTAATTGTTCAGTAAATTCAACAATTTGATGCAAATACATTTGTTTGTTCCAACTATTAAAAAAAGAAGAACAAAGTCTTTTTTTTTCTTTTTCTTTTTCTTTTTTTTTTTTTTTTTGAGGGCAGTGTCACTGGCCCTCATATGTGGGACCCGAACTGGGGCTGCCGGCCTCCCAAGCCAGTGCCCAACCACCGCGCCACTTGGCCGGCCCAGAACAAAGACTTTTTAAGTCAAAATGGAATCATTCCTCTAAAGGACTATTAATTTCCTTAAAACACAAATTTTGAGGAAGTTAAATTCCTCAAAACTTTTGGGTTGTCAGAAAAATCATGACATATTTTTCTTATGTTTTTCGTTGCAAAAATGAGTCATGACTTTTCCAACAACCCAATAGCTTTCAAATGATTGAATCTTCACTGTTTAGTACTAATAAATTATTTGACCTCTTTGAGTCTCAATTTTCTTACCAGCAAAATGAGAATGAGCAACTTATTGTATAATGAGACTGTTGTAAACACAAATGAGATCAATTGTGATGGTGCTTTGAAAAGTACAGAGTGGCACAGAGGGAACAATAGCATGAATTCTGGCAGCCATCTGGGATGAATGGGACTCTCTCATTTCCGGAAATGCAGGCAGCAATGAGTCACGAGTGTCGACTCAGAGCAGGAAGCTGGTTTTGATAAAGTGCCTGACAAGTTATGAGGAATTGTTAGAAGCAGGATAGGAAAGTTCAATGCCCAGAGCTAAGTAGCCAGGAATCAAATGGTCAGGAATCCAAACTGGTGAGACAGGCCCTAGCGGGGACACACTTGAAAGATGAATTACAATAAGCACGGACTCTCAAGAACAGAGCGTGAAGGCAATCCAAAGTTGGGCAAAGAGCCAAGAATCTGGACACACGAGTAAACACAAAGAAAGAGAAACATGAGACCAAATTGGAGATCCGCAAAAGGCTTCAAGGCCACTTTTATACCTAGTTTCAGTGCATTTATATGGTTCCTTCGGAGGAAAGCATCAATCCCACAGGGACAGATGCTCAGGAGAACATGGTTGAGGGAAAGGAATATAGGTGTAGCCAAACAGCCAGTTTTTCTCAAGAAGATTCTGGTAATTAATATCTTAGTCAATTTTTAGAAGAACCTTTCCTATAAGCCATTTTATAACTGGACAGCAAAGTAAAGCTTTGTCAAATCTCTGGACAAATTCCCATTAGGATTTACATCATGTTTCCATGATACTACAAAATATTTTGAAACGTAAAAAAATTACAAATCAATGATTTATGCACTCATTATTAGGTTCTCAATTATGGTTTCAGCTGGGATTGAACTTGCTGACTCCACTCTTGTTTTCCATGTCTTGGGTTTACTAACTTATTGACTGAAGTTATTTAATAGATAAATTGCACTATAGCACTGTGCATGTGAATACTAGGCAAAACCCTCAACCATGTGAATGGGAACAAACTACTAACATCAGGTACCCACTACTTTCTATCTCTATATTCAATTGTGACTAACCAATGTCACTAGTTAGACAGTCACAGTGATCACCAGTGAACCTCAGGACAGGCTCACTGAGGACTGGTTCTCTCCAGGATGGAAGAATGGCATGCCAATAAGGGGTCTAACCTCAGCATCATGTTGTTTTTTCTTCAATTATTGTGTACCTCTTCTCCCCAAAACTTTGCACCCCTGAGTTCATGGGAACTGCTATAGGCTGTTAGGTTAATGAACCATTGGTTTATATACCTGTGTGTTTACTGAATTTTGGTCATTCCACCCTGCATTCATGGTAGTTGGGTTTTTCAGTACTAGTTTAACAGGTCTAGCACCATGCTTAGATGTGCCTGTTAACTATAAATTAGTATAATAACCATGATATGTCAGCATAGCAGTGGATCCACCCAATAAAAATATGTTGGGGGCCAGCCAGGTGGCGCGTTGGTTAAGAGTTGGCTTGGGACGCCAGCTCTGAGCAGCAGGGCCCTGGTTCGGATCCCACATGAGGGCCAGTGATGCTGGGCCCTCTACAGTTAAGGTGATGAACAACAGCACATCCTGGAGCTGGGTTGCCGTGAGTTGTCAGCAATGGCATAGGCTGCAGCCCCTGCTGCAGTGGGTTGCCGTGAGCTACTGTGAGTGGCTGGCACCCAGCGTGAGCTGCCGTGATTGGCCTTCCAATGGCTGGCAAGTGACTGCCTCACCTGGGAAGAGCGCAATGATCATATCAACATGGGCCAGTGAAGCAACATCCTCCACAACTAGACTGAAGAACAAAAGGACAGCAACTTGTCTGTTCCCCTCCCCTAATTCCCCAATAAAAGCTTTAAAAAAAAAAATGTTGTGTATTGGTGACCTCAAAAATCTGTATATTTGTTGTTGGTACATATAAATGGTCAAATAAACGGTCATATACAAAATTGTGCAGAACACAGATCTAGTTTCTAATGAAAAATATATATAATTTCAAATATATCTACTTACATATTAATGGTTTGTTTTAAATTGGCTCCCTTTTTCAGAAGAATTATACTTTAAAAATTGAGATGTAAGGAAATTCTAATGCATAGATTTACAGTCATTTTGGAGGTAGTCAGTCACACTTTTTGGAAATTTCTGTAAATTACTATGTATTTTAATTTCCTACAACTTTTGATGTCCTTTGTTTCACCTTCATTTAAAAGTACACATAATGGGCCGGCCGAGTGGCACCGTGGTTAAGAGCTGGCTTGGGGTGCCAGCGGCCCCAGTTCAAGTCCCACATATGAGGGCCAGTGACACTGCCCTCAAAAAATAAAAAAATAAAAAAATAAATAACCAAAAAAAAAAAAGTACACATAATATTAAACTGCATTACAGTGGGTCAACAGTTCACTAATTGATTTATCTTAAAAGCATGCAGGAAAAATACACTGGTGAAAATCCCTATGAAAATTTGTAATACACAGGAATCCTGCAGGTGTGTTTTGAAAGATAATTTTACTTTAAAACTTTGTGCTTTTTTCTTTTTTACCTTTGCAATACACTTCAATTTGCTTTAAGAACTTAAATTCATAAATTTTTTGTTTGTCTTCTATTTTGCTAATATTGAGACATGGTGGTCCATTGTACTATATTTTAAGTTAATATGTATAAAATAAGAAATATTTCATTATGCACATTAATTTTGTACATTTTATGGATGTCAGTGACTAAGGAGAAATATAACTATCTTTTTATCACCTCAGCTTTCACATATAACAAGAATAATAGCAAGAACAACAACAGCAAAACATTTATTGAATGTTTCCCTTGTGCCTGTGTGCCTAGCTATCGTGTCATACTTACTCACATAAACCTAGCAATTAATATGGAGTTAGACGCATAGCATTGACTCATCTGTAGTATGACATTCACTATTATCCAGGAAGATTACTATCCCTGGTGCTGAAACTGTTCTGTGTAGCTTTTGTAATTAAAGAATGAAACAGTTTCTATCTTAGACATATACACTTTCTTTGTAATTATGAATTGGATAAATGTTTATACCTTATAAGAACTATTAAATTTCATACCTTAACATCTTGATTAATGATTATGAGATCAAAATTTCATATGCTGCTTATTTTTACTATATCATGGGAAATATTTTTTTCTGGACGATAATTAACAGATCAAAAAAAATTTAGTACACAGGACATGGAGAAGTCTATCAATGCTCTGGATATAAAAACTTATTACTACCCATCAAAAAGTTAACCCTATTCATGTTAACTAGTATTGGATTTAATGTGTCAGAATTAAAGGATGTCTTTCAAAAATAAATACTGGCAAATTCCCTAATCATATCATACCCCACTCAATTACAGGTATTTAGCACTTATTCAATGCTAATAATGACCTAGAATTGTGATGAAATGGGACTCCCCCAAAAGGATTGCTTTGTTGATCTGAAGTGGGGGTCACAAACCAGGAGATTGCTGCACTTCCATACATTCCCATAAGGAGCGGTATATAAAATGTTGGTGTAAGTTCTTCTTCGAAAGGGAAGCCCAGAGCAAATACAGCTCATTAGCACAGCAAGAGTAGAACATTACAGATCTAGTGACACCCTATCATGTTCTTACAGTGTCATCTGCATTTATGTGCCCATGTTGGGACTTTGGGAGCCCAGGAACTCTATGCTGGGACATGCAACATCTGCTCCTGCTTCTTGTAGCCACCCAATTCTTGACTAATAATATCATAAATATAATCTAACCTCTGTGTGTTCTCTTTTTGTAACTATATTCCTTACCTAAAATTAGTGTGTGTGTGTGTGTGTGTGTGTGTGTAATATATAAAAGTTGAATGTGAACGGTATTAAACCAGCTACTAGTTTTATCCAATAAAATATTAATTTAAGTGATTTGTTTCTATGACTAAATTACTTGATAACAAGAATTTTCCTTATTTTTAACTTTAAATGTCTAGCAAGTTTCTCTGGGTCCCTCAAACAGAAAGGTGCCTATATTTTGCGACTGAATAGATTCATTTATTTTACTGTTTTAACAAGACATGACTTTCCTCTATAAGTAAGCACCTTTTTCAAACCCTGCTTTTCTCCTATATTCTCTCTCTCTACATTTGGTACCATCGACCCCTCTAGTCTATCTCTGCTGTATGTTAACAAGGTCCTACTGATGCTACTTCCTAAATAACTGACAGGCCTGTCCTTCCTCTCCATCACTACTGATTCAGTTCAACTTCACCTCCTTATGGTATTGTCTCTGGATTATTGCAAAGAAAGTTGGTCTCTTTGATTCAGATCTTAGGTTTTCTATTTTGTTCTTCACTCTGACATCACAAAGATACTTTTCAATGATCTAGAATTAATTTTATTGTTTAAAAAATATACATACATAAACACATTTTAAATCCTTCAATGATGTTCCCAATTATATAAAATAGGAGGCACTTGATAATCTGTCATTGACTTTTCAACCCAAACTTGTCTCCTGTCATGATTTCCCTCATGCATTATATTCCAACTATTTCAGAATAATAATATGTACCATTCATTCCAGCCACAGTGTGAATTGCTTTACATATATTATGTCATTTAGTCCTCAACAATTGTATTAGGTAGGTCCTATTATGATCCATATTTTATAGGTAAGAAAAGGGAGGTTAAAGAATGCCAAAGTTACATATCTAAGAAATGCAGCGGCTGGGATTTGAATCTCCATAGCCTGTTTCGAGAGTCCATGGTGGCTTTTCTGTGCTGAAGTTCTTGCAGCTTCCTGAAAGTGACATTTCTCACAAGCCTCTGTGTCTTTCCTATCATGTCTACGTTTACGGCTCATGCTCATCCACAAGACTTGACTCCACCTGTCTCCATTATCAGGAAATTTTCTGACTCCTTGGGGTTAAAGTTTTGAGTCCTATGGCCCTTT
Source organism: Aselliscus stoliczkanus (assembly GCA_033961575.1). Lineage (NCBI taxonomy): Eukaryota > Metazoa > Chordata > Mammalia > Chiroptera > Hipposideridae > Aselliscus > Aselliscus stoliczkanus. The sequence continues at coordinate 98,290,529 of CM066727.1, read as the reverse complement.
ACACAGATAAGGGAGGCCACTGGGTATAGTGGAGAGAGTGCATTTGTGATGTGAGATGGGGATGGTTTGGATTTATGGCGATGTCGCATCGTGGTTTTGTGACTTTGGGAAAGCCACCTAATCTGAATTTTAGTGTCTTTTGGAATTAATAGTGTCTTTTTCAGGGAATTATCATAAGAATTAAATGAGTAAATGGGAGTCACATCTACCACGATTAAACCATAACAAGAATTCACTAGTTCCCTCACCAGCTCCTGTACTGCAGATCCTCAGAACTTGATCAGTAATTTTTCATCTCCTCACTCGCGTGTGAGCTGCCTCTCCTTTCTGTGGCTCCACAATGCCCAGTAAGCACTAGAAAAATGTGTGAAATGAATGAATGAACAGCTGAGTATTTAAATAAATCATTTTGTTCATTATATGGCTTGCAAATTAATACAATTAAGAAATAACTGGCAAAGATCAGAAACTCCAGTTATACTTTGTCCTTTCCTCACATAGAATCTAAAACCTGTTCCCTCTGATTAAAAAATCATAACACATGATATCTTTGATTAGGACTCAAGTTTTTTTGTGAACAAAACAAGTGATCACAGACCAATGTCACATTAAAAGGTGGTGAGTTTTAAAAATCAGTTCCTATATATGTATCTTCAAGTATGTTGAGGCTCCTTCTACTTTTCTGGGGCTCTTCATTGTTTCATTTTTTTAAAGTATCTGGGCGAGCTGGATGTGTTGGATCTAGGTATGAAGATTGGGAGAAGAAACTTTCCAGAGACAGTTCCCCAGGATATTGAATGAAGAGATATGAAAATAAAATTAAAGAAGGCAACCTATGTGGAATGTTTGAGAACATGGTGTGTTAATGTTTCTTGTATCCACGTGTGACCTCCCTTTTTCACACTTGTTTAATATACATTTCAAACTCTATGTGTTTATTGGTGAGCTTTTGAACCCAAACTATCTAATGTTTGAAGATAACCACAAATGAAAAGGCATAGAAGGTCTTGCTAAATGTGTGAACAAGTTAGAGATCTACAAAATTAGAGATCATCATAGCTAGAGTCCAGACAGACTTAACTGCTATTCACAGGAATTAGACCATAAATAATCATGTCACAGGTTAGAACTGATCATGATTTCTAAAAATAATTTTGTGTAAATTACCTGTGTAAATACATTAAAATATGAACTATTTGAAAATTGAATAGCAGGCCCTCAGATTAGCTCTATATGAGTATGTAGCTATATCATAAGGGCATGGGTTCAGAGCAAAATTCTTATGCAGCTGCCTGTCGTGGCTTTTTCAGTAAGATTCTGCTATTCTGTTTTCTGAAACTATTACATTCTGATTATAGACCTTGTATTAAGTTAAAGAAAGCCTCCTCTGTTTTTTCCCTGTAGTCCCTCTTCTCCAGTCTCAGGAGGTTAAAGATAGTCAGAAAAACCCCATCTTTGGTTCTGTAACATTTGGGTGCAAAGCCAGGGCAGGCTGTAGTAAACATGATAATCAGAGCTCCCTTTACCGACAGAATCCCATCATCCTTTCTCAGATACATGCACGGACAAAAACAAAAGATGACAAAGCATATACCCAGGTACCTTTAAGTGTAAAAGGTCATTAAATTAAGAGAAGAATCGCAAAGTACCTATGATGGAGCCCGGGCAAGTCCAGGCTTGTGCGGTCTGGTGTTCGGGGACACGACCCCGAGGCTTGCCGCGCAGGCGACTTGACTCCGGTTACATAAGCCCTTATGAAAACATGACTTGCATTTGCAGGAAAGAGCATGTGCTGACTGCCTTCCCTGCCCCCTAAAGCCACTATACGAGATAGCTGTTGCTGAATAAAGCTGCTGGTTCCTCCTCATGACGGCTTCTCGTGCCTTTTTTACGTTGGGCATCTCACCACTGAAACCTTCCCTGTAACGACCCGGTGATGACACTTGGTGTAGTCAGCAGGATGAGATGAATGCCCTTTCTGCCCCAGTGGAGGAACAGCCCCGGGTGGAAGGCGTGTGGCCCCCAACAGCCTTTTGGTACCCGGTTGCAGCATACCTGCTCACCTGGACTCCGCCAGAGGACTGGGATGCTGTGCGCCTCGACCAGAGGACGTCCAGAGAGCCCTGGAGACGTTAGAGCTGAATGTCCCGTTGGCACACCAGGAGGCAGCTGGCTGAGTGGCCTGGATGTTCCTAGCGGTCTCACGGCATGCTAGTCATGACAATCAGGAGTACACAGGCCGGGTGCAGCAGTTACAGTGTCGGGAAGAAGACCAGGAGCAACGCCTGGCAGTGGCTGAACACATGCTCCAGGGGTCCCCCGAGTCGGTGGTGCCCTCCAGGGCTAGCAGCACAGCAGGGTGGGTGCGGCACGTCCCACCCTCAGTGCGACAGAGAGATGTCAAAGAGCACCTAGCCCCAGGGGGTCGGGCCTCCAGGCCACTGCAATCTACCTGGCATGCCTCTTACACCACGTATTCGGCCATGGCATTGTGAGAGCTAGCCAAGCAATGCAAATAGCATTTGGGTGAGTCAGTCGCTGCCTGGCTGTTGCGCTTGTGGGATGACAGGGCTGATAACACAGAATTCAGCCCCTCCGAGATGGCATAGCTCGCCAGCATTACCACAGTGCTCTCCTTATGGCAACACTTGCAAAACATGCCCCAGTCGAACCCCCAAGCCGGTAACCAGACCCTCATCAACTGGCTCATGGTGGTGGCCTGGACAGTCTGGGATAATGCAGGGGACTTACCAGAACATGTGAGTAAATGGACTACTTACTTGAACTTAGTACAGGTGGTCCGGGAAATGGGCATGTGGCATGATGTTTGCCTTGCACTATACCAGCCCTGATGAAGAAGTCTTTACGGCCTGTATGAAGGACCTCATCCTCACCAGTGGTCCACCAGGCACCTTTGATATCATGGCTGCCCTGTTAGTCCCCTATACGGACTGCCCCATCCATGAGGTTTCAGGGACCCTGGCTCAACTGGGAGATGTCCAAGTCTGCCAGCAAGGCCGGTCAGCACAGGTGTGGGCTATAGCTGGTGGAAAGGGTGTGAATCATCCCCCACTCCCCAAAACGGGCTACAAAAGCCACGCCCAAGAGCCAGGGCGAGGGGAACACCGTGAAGGTGAGCCGCTGGCAAATGTGGTTTGATTTGGTGGCCGCTGGACTGGCTGAGGAGAAATTGGACGGCCAGCCCCTTGAGGTCCTGCTGTCCCTGTGGCAGAAGTTATAGTCTGAACAGAAATTTACAACCCTACCCCTGAAGGAACAGAGGGGAGTCACCCGGGAGCCGTGCCTAACTCACTTTCTCCCAGACTAGGGGGTGGGCCGGATGACCTGAGGCCGCACACTGAGCTTAACAGCATTCAACCTTGGAGGTCCCCGGAACAATGGATGAACAGAACCACTAAACGAAGAACTTAAAGAGGAGGCCGCGTCAGGTCTGGTAGGACGGCAAAGACGAGAGAGGGCGAGCCCCGTGAGGGAAGCCCCAGCTGTGTGAAGCTTGTCTGGTTGGGGGAGAGACCCTCCGGCCGCACACCAAGCTCACCAGCCCAGAGTTCCTTTGCCGGGAAGAGAAGTTCCAAGATAGCCGGCAGTAAATTAGTGAGGACTCTCTTTGCTCAGCTCAGTGAGGCTAAGAGTGGCTGGAGAATAAGTGGGGCCAGCATATGGGCTTGCTCGCTGGTGAGCACTTACCTGGTTCCTGGTGGTGGGAGTGGCTGTGTGAGCTATACCCGGGAGCCTGCAGGGACAGACTGAACTGAGCACCTTTGCTGCAAAGGCTGGAGGTTTTTGGACAGTTGTTCCCGTGGTGTGGAGCCTGCACGCGAGTGGTGTAGGGAGGGCGCCATTTTTTTGTCGGGCTTGGGCCCTCCCACGAGGATCAGGTCCGGGACCTCATTGGTCTGGTAGAATTGGCGCAGAAGTAAGTGTGTGCCTGCGCACACGCCTGCAGCCTTGGATCCCCACCCTCTGCCCAGTTTATACTGCGTTGCCAGGGAAACGCTGGGCGGGTGCCCTCCGGCTCCAACAGGCTGCTCACTGAGACCTGGGAGTGCGGGAGCTGCCTCGGATCCCCACCTTCCGCACCTTTGCCAGGGAAACGCCTGCTGGGCGTGCTCCAGCTCCAACAGGCTGCTCACTGAGACACGGGAGTGTGCAAGCCGCCTCAGGTCCCCCTCTCTGCACTGCGTTTGCAGAGTTGCCAGGCTGGTGATTGGTTGTTGGGCTGCTTGGCCTGATCTGCGAGCGGCTGATTGGGACAGGCTGAGACTAGGAGTTTTCCTGGGAGTGTTGGGCTGTGAGCTGTGTGCCTGCGTGATCCAGCCAGGGCTCTCCTGGTGATCTGTCTAATACATCAAAGCAATCCCAGAGCGACAGCCAGAATGGGGAAACAAAGAAACATGTCACAAGTAAAAGATCAGAAGAAACCTCTAGAAATGGAACTAAATGAAACAGAAGGATCCAACCTTTCAGATACACAGTTTAGAACATTGATGATAAGAATGTTTAACAAACTTAGTAAAGACATAAGGAAGGATAGAGAAATCATAAAAAACAACCAGTTAGAACTAAAGAATACAATACTGAAATGAAGAACACACTTGAAGGAATCACCAGTAGAACAGATGAAGCAGAGGAGCGGATCAACAATTTGGAAGACAAAATAGCAGAAATCACCCAGTTGGCACAACAAAAAGACCAAAGCATAAAAGACAATGAAAATAGTTTAAGAGCCCTATGGGACATGGTGAAGCGCAACCACCTTCAACTCATAGGAATACCAGAAGGAGGAGAGAAGAAGCAAGGGGTCGAGAATGTATTTGAAAAAATAATGACTGAGCACTTCCCTCCCCTGGTGAAGAAACTCAACATACATGCCCAGGAAGTGCATAGGGTACCAAACAAGCTGAACCCAAACAGGTCCACACCAAGACACATCATAGTTAAAAAGGCAAAGGTTAAAGACAGAGACAGAATCCTAGAGACTGCAAGAGAAAGACAGCAGGTTACATACAAAGGAACTCCTGTTAGACTAACAGCTGACTTGTCTACAGAAACTCTGCAGGCCAGAAGGGAGTGGCAGGAGATAATCAAAGTGACACAAAATAAAGGCCTACAACCAAGATTGCTCTACCCAGCACGGCTATCACTTAGAATTGAAGGAGAAATAAAGAGCTTCTCAAAAAAGAATAAGCTTAAGGAGTTCATTACCACCAAGCCAGCATTGCAAGAAATGTTAAAAGGGCTTTTTTAAACAAAAGAAAGGGTTAAACAAGCTAACCTAGGAAGGCCAGGAATACAAATAACAAAATTACAATACATATGCATCTATTAGTAATCATTTTAAATGTGAATGGGCTAAATGCTCCAATCAAAAGACAGAGAGTGGCTGAGTGGATACGAAAATAGGATCCATGTATATGCTGTTTACAGATGGAATAAGATATTTCATGCAAATGGAAATGAGAAAACAAAAAGCTGGAGTACCAATACTTATTTTGGACAAAATAGACTTTAAAATGACTACAATAAAAGACAAAGAAGGGCACGAAAATCCTAATAAACATCTATGCACCCAACATAAGAACTCCTAATTACACATAACAGATATTGACAGACATAAAGACAGAGATCAACAGTAACATTATCATAGTAGAGGACTTCAACACCCCATTGTCACCAATGGACAGATCCTCTAGACTGAATATCAGCATGGAAAAGAGTGGCCTTAAATGACCAGCTGGACTTCGTCGATATTTTTAGAGCATTTCACCCTGAAACAACAGAATATACATTCTTCTCAAGTACACATGGGACATTTTCCAAGATAGACCATGTTAGGCCACAAAACAAGTCTCAGTAAATTTAAGAAGATTGAAGTCATATCTAGCAGATATAAAAGAAAAACTGATGGTTGCTGACTGGGAGGTAGTGGAGTAGAGGGAGAGGGGGAAGGTTTTGGACAGCGTAGGTAGGACTACAATGTTGCCGCAGGGATATTGGGGCAGTTCTGGGAATGTAATTGATAATGTTGTGAAGACACTATTATGTTAAGTGAAATAAGTCAGTCGGAGAAAGACAAGTACCATATGATCTCACTTATATGTGGAATCTGAAAAATTGAATGAATGATCAAAATAAACAGACTCATAGATAAGAGGAAAAACTGAGGGTTGCTAGTTGGGAGGGGGGTGGGGATAAGGGGGAAGGCGAAGGGATTAAACAGCATAAATAGACAACTGCAATATTGCCACAGGGATATGAAACACAGTTCGTGGAATGTAATACTGTGGTAAAAATTTTGGATGGAGTAGAGGCTTGATCACTGCACTGTACACCTGAAGCTGATGTTGTATAATATTGTATGCCAACAGTAACTGAATATATAGATAGTCACGGGATGTGGAGTACACTATGGAAGGGAGTCAAAGGAATTGTAATAGATATGTGGGGCTGGGGGGAGTGGGGTGGCAAACTGGGGGAGAGGGGTTGTCACTTTGGGGGATAAAGAGTATAACTATTGCATTGTGTTGTACACCTGAAACTAATAAACCAAAAAAAATGGAATAAAAAAAGAGTATAGATTTTTATTTTTATTGAGTGAGCTAAATTGAGTATTATAATAGAAATAACTTAAAGAAAATTGAAGTTAAATAAAAACACTAACTAACTAACAATTGTAGTTTTTCAAGTCTATGCATGAGCAGTTATAGTACAGCAGGAGACTTCTGGGAAACTGGAGGAAAAGAAATGTAAAAATGTTTTATATAATCTATTACAATGGTTGGCTACATAATCCTTCATATTTAGAAAATGTGATTTTATTTGTGGACACTCTAGTAGCAATAATAAATAACTCAGGCTATTTTTTTCTGTTGGTCATATTTTTTTGGTGTATGGCCTTTTTTCTTATACATTTTTATTGCAATATAATTCACATACCATAAAATTGACCTGTTTAAAGTATACAATCCCATGGCTTTCTCTGAGCTTAGGTTGTGTACCCATGAGCAGTATCTAATTCTAGAACATTTTTATCAGCTCAAGAAAAAAACGTGTACTCGTTAGAAGCTATTCCCCATTCCTCCAGCCCCCAACAACCACTAATCTATTTTCTGTCTTTATGGATTTGTCTATTCTGGACATTTCATATAAACAGAATTGCATAATATATTGCTTTTAGTATTTGGCCTCTTTCACTTCGTGTGTTGTACCATGTATCATGGCTTTATTTCTTTATATGATCATATTGCTTTTCTTTTTAAATGACTGATATTACTCAGGTATCTCCACAACTAACTTAACTATGAAAAGTATCTTGATGCTTTCTTAGTTGAATGCCTCACACAGTAGCCCTCAGCCTTGCCATACCTATGGATGCTGGACACCCACTTCATGTGATTTGCACAGGGGTAAGAAATTTATCTTCCCACTTTATCACTCTATACCCACTCCTCCTGCTATATTTCTTTAAAACCCACCTTAAAAGTCCATTCCATTTTCTTAATAAGTGCTTTGAAAATACAAATATTCTTTAGAAATACATTGAACTGTAATTAATTATCAGTTAATTAGCTCATTTTCATTCCTGAAATTAAGCTAATAGTGCTGCTTAGAAATGGGGATTTCTTAATAGAGGAATAAACGAGATAAGAATAATTTTGGAGTAAGGTGCTTTTCTGAAGCAAAGAAGGCCTAATGAAAAGAAAGAACTAATTTTTTAATTCACCCAACAATCATGTATTGAACCAATAGTTCTGCCGTGTCCAGCCTTGCTCAATTATATTCTGTCTTTACAGGAAACAAGCATATAACGAAGTCTAATGCAAGGTATGGAGTGCTGGGGTAAATGTATCTATAAAGAGCCTTGAAAGCACAGGGGAAGTAAAATCACACTGAAGTGGAAGGTCAAGGCAGGCTTCCTGAAGGGAATGACATGCAAAGGCTTTTTAAAGTTCAGTATGTGTGAGAGAGATAAAGAATAAGGGAAAGGTGTAACACGGTCTGAAAGCCCACATGGATGAAATCAGAGGCTCTTCTCAGCAACATCAAGTGACCAGTGTGGCCAAAGGGGCCTGGGGGGTGAGGAAGGGAAGGATGCTAATAAGGAGACCTACTATCCAAAAGGAGTTTTTCTTACAGGCTAGGCACTGCCAGAGATGCTTTGTGGGCCTCATTTCATTCAGTTCTCATACAATCTTACCACAGAAGTGCTATTCACATCTCTATTTTCAGATAGAGGAAACTGAGGCATAGAAAGGTCTAGTAAGTGGAGTATGATGCCATCAGACCATGATGGGCCTGGTGAGGTAGGCTGAGGAATTTGGCCTTTGTCCTGAAATTGACAAAGTCTGAGGGTTTTAAACAAGAAAATGACCTGACATAGCAGATTTGCAGTTTTAGAAAAATCCCTCTGGAGATTGGGTAGGAGAAAGGATTTGTGCATTCTAGAAGCAGAAAGAAATCCAGACAAAAAGCAGTGAGGTCCTAAGATCAAGGCAGTGAAACAGGAGAGGGGAAGAGAGCCCACCATATATTCAGGAGGTAAGATCAGACACTTAGAAAGATGGGACAAGAGGGGCAGAGTTTAGAATAACTGGAATACATGGTTATTGTGAGTCAGTGATTACCCTTCAGTTAGGCAGAAACAGAGGAAATAAGGGATTTTGATTTGTATTTAGCAAGATGTGATTAGGCAGCTGTGAGGAAGAAATGTCAACTACATAGCAGACCCTGTGGGTCCAGAACCCAGCAGTGATGTCTGAGCTGGGAATAAGGAGGTGGGGGCACTGGATCATAATGGTTGTTGAAGGCAAGCAGAGACTTAGACATGGTCACCAATGAGAACATATGTGGACAGAAGAGCACAGAACAAAGAATCAGGCCCTGAGCAATGGCGGCAACATCATTGAGGCAAGACTGAAAAATGATCGTAGACGGAGGTAGACAGCCTGTCAAGAGTGGCATCACTGATACTAAGGTCAGTTTTGAGGACAACAGTGTCAGATGCCACAGTGAGATCAAATAAGACCAGGACATGAACCGTCACTGAGTTTGACAACTTGAAGATAAATTATGACGTATGGAGAGGAGTTTCAGGGATGGGAATTAGATTGCGACAAAAAATGAATATGTAGAGTGGAAGTACAGAAAGTGAGCAAAAAGAACCACTCGTTGTGAAGTGTGGCTTTAAGGGAAGGAAAGCTGGAGGAGGCAGGAAAAGGAGAAAAAGGGGATTTGAGTGAGCAGATTTGTTCTGACCACGTCTCTACGCATGGGGAACCTATTCCAAGCCACCATTTTTAGAGTGTGCTGAGCTACAGAATCTTCAGTGCCCTCTGTGGCCTTTGGGGCATGAGGGGCCCTGAGGAGATGGCAGTGTGAGTCAGGAGGAGACAAGGGGAACCTGCAGCTTCCCCTGTAGCCAAGGTCAGCTTGGGGAAATTTGCAGGTTTCCTGTAGACTTGGAATCAACTAGGGAAGGTAGCTGAGGTCTTGGCTGGCTTCCCAGCCACTCTGCAACAAGAGGCTGCTTTCCAGCGGGACAGGGCCTCATGTATTATACTAAGCCTGTGGGGTAGACTATTCACTGAGGGCTCACTTTACAGGATTGGCTAACCAGGAAGCTGTCCCAACACCTTGCTAGGCCATATAGACCATCAAAGAATCACTCCAAAAAATTGGCTGTGATAAAATATCAGCATCTGTGACCAGACTCTAGCAGTCAGATGTAGCTGAAGAAACCTCCCCATGCCCAGCACCCTGCTCACCATGTACCTGACATCTCCATTCCTCCCCTATTGCTGCTGCTGGGTGTTTTAATCACCTCTTATTTGCCCTGTTGGTGAGAGATGGATTGGGGCTCTAGAGTTACAGGGATGGCCAAACAACATCAGCCAGCACTGGATAGATGAGATGACAGCATTTCTTAGTTACACATACTCACTGCCCAGGGGAGGGGCACACACCACACCACACAGGACCACACGGGGTTGTACTCAGAAACAGAGTAAACAACCAGGGGTGCTGAGAGGCAGCTCTAGTAGTATCAAGAGGGAGAGGAGACCCCTGGTTCCTGTGGGAGGGTGTGATTGACTTGTATCATTCTGTGGTCAGACAGGGACCTAGGATAAGTAGCATTATGCCTGAACCCTTTGATAGGGAGGGTTGATTGGCTAGGGACCTTATCCACGGAGCAGAGTAGGGGGTAGAATTTGGGATTAGGTCATGTGTGGCCCTCCCAATTTTACCAGATGGCAAAGCAACACATACTGTTGGGACTTAGACAGAGACTGTCTTAGTCAGCCAGGCTGCTGTAACAAAATACCACAGATTGAGTGGTTCCACCAACAGAAATGGGTTTCGCACAGTTCTGCAGGCTGGAAAGTCCACCAAGGCACTGGTGGGTTTGTGTCTGGTGAGAACCTGCTTCCTGATTCAGAGTTGACTGTCTTCTCACTGTGACCTCACATAGCAGAAGGGGGCTAGGGAGCTCTCTGGGTCACTTGTATAAGGTCACTAATTTCATGAAGGTCTCCTTCCTCGTGACCTAACCACCTCCCAAAGGCCCCACCATTTCACATCATCACACTAGGGGTTAGGATTATAACATATGCATTTTGAGGGGATGAAAACATTTAGCCTATCACAGAAGTGAGGATTGTAAGCAGACAGCAAGCTTAAACCAGACAGTGACAGTTAATAATAATACTCCCATTTAACTAAATATCTACTTGAGAGATATTCAGTTTTAAATCAGAAGCAGCTGGAAAATGTACTGGTCTGGATTATTTTTGGATTGGACCAAATTCAGTTTTTCTGCTGCTGAGCAGTAACAGGGCCTGTTAAAAAATAGTGTGTGTCATCCTAAAAGTAAAATGGGTTTTATGTTACCACTGAGCTGATTACTGACGTCCAATTCATCCTCACCATGCCCACTATTAAAAGTAGCAAACTATAGAGAAGGGTAGGGTGCCTCCAGGAGAAGGCAACAAAGACTGCCTGTCAAGAAGCCTCATAGATGACATGACTTTTGATGAATTTAGCAAGGCTCCCAGCCTGGCCCTCAGCTCTGTCAATTTCTCAGAGCTGAAAAGTCCCAGGAAAGATGATTCATGGCCAAAAAGCCTAAGTAATTTACAGTGTGATTTATGCCATTCTACTTGCTGGAATTAGGGGACTCAGGAAGATACACCAATAATTGGAGTGTCAGTTAGTGAGTGGGGGGAAGGTTTCATTAGTCTATGGCAAGGCCTGATTGATCATCTCTACTCCACTTATAGAGATGCTTTTCTAGTGGCTAGAAAGTTTATCTTGGCCACATCTGGTGTTTCTGGATTGTGCTGAATATACACTGCTCAGTTCTCCCTCCTCTCTTTAAGCTCTTCATTGACCCAGGATACCTCTTACGGCCTACCTTAGCATGACTGACCATGTACAGATCAGAGCGTACTATAATTATCTGTTTGCCAATATGTCTTCCTCATGACTGTGAAAACTTTAGGGCAGGAGAAGAGTTCTGGCATCTTGTTTATCCTGCTTCCATTGTTGGAAGCAGGATAAACATTTTTCCTGCTTCTATTTTTCCACTCACATGCAAAAGCCCCTCTTCCATTCCCTGCATCAACCTTCAAGTTCCTGTCCCACATTCCTGGGAACTTCCTGGCCTCTGGCTCTAGGCCTTCCTCTTCACCTCTGGTCCTGCTTTATTCTGAGAACTTCAATTGCTCTGTGATTGGTCAATAGAAGGTCTTCCCCTCCAGATGTACCCCACATCACTTCAACCCACTTCCATCATCACACCATGGACTTCCCATTACCTGGAATTGCTCGTAGCAGGGCTGAGGTTGAAGGGACCAATGGTTAAGTTGAATAGGAAGGTAGGTTTACTGAAAGAGGAATTAAGCATGACAGCCTGGGGCGTTGGCTCAGCCACCTGGTTCACATTGATGTTACCCTGGGAAATCTTTGAGATCTTAGAACATGTGCTTGGACTGGCTCTTTGCCTGGGATCGTAGATGATGGAGAGGTGAATTTGTGCTTGGACAGCCTTTAAAAGGGCCCTTCAAAAGTGGGAAGCACACTGGAGCCTTTGGTATGGACATATGAATGTATTCGTTTGCTTGGACTGCTGTCACAAAGTACCACACATACTAGATGCACAAATCCAGAAAAGGAAATTTATGCCCTGGTGTTTCTTCTTCTCCTTATGACACCAATCATATTGGATTAGGGCCCCTCCCTACCCCTACCCTTCATTTAACTGAATCACCTCTTTAAAGACCTTAACACTCAATATGGTTACATTATGAAGTACTAGGGTTTGCAACTTCAATATATGATTTGCTGGGAGGAGGGCAAAATTCACCCTATAACAACAGGCAAGACTACAGCAGAGCAAGCGTTCAATAATTATTTGTTGAATGATTTTTTTCACAAATTATTTCTATTCTTTGTTACTTTTTCTAAACCATGAAGTAAAAGAAGATTTTATAAAACAGAATGGGAATCTGCTCAGTTGTGAATGTTTTGATAAGATAAAATAAAATCACAAAAATATTAATCAGGGTCGAAGCTTTAATTGTTTTTTGTAAATATAGGTATTGATATTACATATAAAAAATTACATTTACATTGATCTAATAGGTAACTACTGTTAAAAAATAATTTAAAAAAATAGGAAAATTCATTACACCCAGATATAAAATAAATACGTGTTAAATATCTTACCTGACTCAATGATCAACGAGTATATAAGACATTCAAAAAGGAATCCAAAGAACAGACACCTTTCTAGATGAGAGCTATGGAAATAAATTCACAAATGGAAACAAAACTGTTTTTTCCATAGGTGGGAGGCTTGATCCTTCCATCAGACAGAGTTTATTAGAATGTCTATATACAAGAATTATTTTGCAGAGCTGTCAGCTACCTTCTATTTACAGAACTGGAAAAAGTAATCACCCGTAGAGTCGGAGTGAAACACATGGAAGAACACGCTACAGGCAACACATAGTTTTCTATGGAAGCACAAGGTTTTCCTGATAGCCTCAAAGACACTGAAATTTTGATACGCCAAGTTAAATGATAATGAATTGTTAAAATACATTCAGAAGGATTCTGATGGATAAATTTTAGACATCAACGTAACATAGATGGAAAGTGCTTTTGGGGTTGTGGGAAGAAGTTTTCTCAAATCAAACTCATTCATCACCTGGGGTAAAAATCACATAAAGGCCATCTACCACCTACTCAGTTTACTCAAAGAGTTTATTTTAGTACTGAGTTAGCAATTATTGGAAACTGGGAATCTGTAGATCTCTCATTTTGAATAGAATTTTGGTAGAGGATTTATTAGATGGAAAACAGTGAGTTAACAGGTAAGAGCCTATCTGATAAATTTGCTATTCTTTTGCTATAAAGAAATTCCTCTGGTGTTTAACATAAATGAATGCATGTTAAAAAATATATATATTTCTAAACACAAATGCCCTTACCTCAAAAACCTCCTTGTGGAGGACATTTTTCAATTATTTTCCTGGTTTCAGTCTCCTGGTCAAGAATGAAAACACTAAATATAGTTATCTTTTAGGTTGCTTTCCAGTGTTGGTTTTTATTGTTTTTCTTTACAATAAAATACCTGGACTGTGTATTCGGGAACATTCTAATTGTAAAGTGCACCTCATTTTGGTAAATTAAAAATAAGCTAGAATATCTACACAGATTAAAATATTTAATGACCTGACACCTGACTGGTCTACAATAGTGAAACTGCTCAGATGTTTTCATATCACAGGTGTCTGAATATATTATATCTTAGGTGTCTGACTTATATCAAATTGATTAAAGTCCTCCTTTAGTGCTGAATATATTGGCTTGCTTTGTGCATCATGAGTTATAAGCAAAGACACCTGATCTTTGGCAGGGTCCTCTATTCATTTTCCTGGCCTCTGGGGAACTTGAGAGAAACACACTAAACTGAAGAGTAAAGGAAGTAGGGCCAGCTGAAAACATTAATTCTACCACCATCAATACTAACCATCATGGGGATAGTCTGGCTGAAGAATGGCAAATACATGTCTTATACACCATCTGTCAACATTGATCATTCAACACAGTACTTTATTCGGCTGACCCAGAAATAGCCTCAGAATCCTAAACCCAATGCTCAAGGCAACCTCTACTAATAAATCAGAGTTGGTGTGCAATTTAGAAATTATTTGCCATTCCTGCTCCATCTCTTGGTTTTCAATTTCAGTCTCTTATGAATACGATGAAATAGGCAATGACTGACCGAATCAAATGTTGTTCTTCCAAAAGTCAAGAATGGGAGCCCTCAGGCAGCACTTAGGCTGTAGACAGATTTTGTTTGGACTAATTCCATAGTGATTTTGCTTTAACTTGAATTCCTGGTTGCCAACATGAAAAAAACAGGAAATTTGATACAAATACTCAGAAATCTGTCTTTTTAAAAAAAATCAGATTTGGCAACACTGGACTTTTATTGCCACATTGCAACAACTGGCTGGATCTGAGCATTGTCTCTCCCCTAAAGATATGCAGGCTCACCAGTTTGCTAGGGATCCCACTCATCCCAGTGGCTCACTCACATGGACTTTGAACGCACCCTCTTTCCTTGTTCTGCTGTGACTCTAAGTCCCCTCCGTCCTTCACTGCTTGATATGATGGAATTTTCAGGCTGGAAAGCACAGGGGCAGGATGTGTCAGTCCCCTCTGTGGTGCTAAGGCAGCTTCAGAGGTGAGCTATGAGAACGATGGGCACTCCCGTCAGCTATCTTCTTCCCCTGTGGTTCAGGCTGTCAAAGCAGGGCACACATTTCTCAGCTAGCATTGAAGAGTCCAGAAGTCCAAGATCCCCTCAGGGGCTAAGTGATTTCATTTTGGTGAGATTGACATGGTGTCTGCAGCCTTGCAGTCCTCAATGAGATGGCACCTCTAAGCAATTAAGGATGGGCAGTTGTGGGGGGGGGGGTGAGGGGAAGAAAATGCAAAGAGATTCCACAAAAATGTTTTATTATAGTGTATACATTTAGAAGAAACAGAGAGGAAATATTTGCTCTTCAAATAAACTGCCCTAAGCTGCAAGGAAAGTTGAAGGAAGCATCCAAAGCCTCTTGTGTACTAAGCAGCTCTTAAGGCAGCTCAGCGATCTCAGATGCAGTAAGGATCAAGAAAGCTTAAGAAAATGAGCAGCCTTATACGTTCATCTTATACCACATTTTTTTCGTGATTTGAGGCAAATATTAGTCATGGGAGATCTAAATGTTGCAGTTTCTGGGTTTTATCTTTGGCCCCCTTGCCATTCTTCCAACACTCAAGCATGCTTACTTAGTCTTACGGCCTGTACTTTGTCTGCAACTCTTTCTTAATTTAGGGCTTTGCCTGATGTCTGAGTTATGACCACCGAACCTCCCCATCTCCCTTTCCTCCTTAATTTTAATTCCTTGTCCTTGCAGCTATCTAATATATTTTTCAGCTCCCTCATTTTGCTTAGGGTGGGTGTTCTTTCCACCAGTTGGCTGAGAGGTTTTTGTCTTTGTTTTTTACTGATGTATCCCAGATGAGACAGGTACATAGTAAGTACTCTACAAATATATGTTGATTGGGGCGAAAACTACTTGGATGCAGTAAATGTGTAGCACCAGGTCTCACAGACTATAAGAAGCTGTGTCAGTTTTTCCTGAACCTATGAGTTTTGAAAAAATCTGGAGGTTAGGGATGACAGAGTGTAATATCCCCAGTCTCTCCAATTTCATTATTTGAAAACTGTAAGAAGTTTTCATTAGGTGGAAGATGAAAATGCTAATACAGCTTCCAGGCAAGCTGTTTCTTTATTATGGAGACAGACACTTTTAAGGTATGCAAATGTGAAGAAAATACCTCTTGACATGGAGATATGGATCAAAGTAGCTTACAGGGCTTTGGGGAGGAGGATGTGAAGGGCACATTGGTCCCCTTTCTCTGCTTACAGGAGAAAAGAGGCTGGGGCTCTTTTTGTGGAAAAAGAAATAAAATATAAAACAAATCAAAATGTGGGGGTGTTTTGATTTGTTTTAACCTCTGGGGCAGGGTCTGTATTTCACAGTAACTCCAAATGGGGCAAAGCCAGTCAGTGACAAAACAAAAGACATTTTAACCCTTCTGCTTCCATGGCCAGGTAGCTGAGGGTTGAAGCTGCATCACTGGTAAGATAAAAGGTGGAACTTGTTCAGAAATGTCCCTTAACTTCAGTAACTGCAGCTCCCAGCATCAAGGCAAGGGGTGACAGTGGCACTATGCTCTAGCTAAGAAAATTGCTAGGTTGGAAAAGATTGCCTCTCATTTACTCAGAAATCCTACTTGGAGAGATCTCTCAACACGAATTGTTATATATTATAGGTCATTATCATTTAGTGTCCAAAGCTTAAGTATCAGGCCACTTGGAGGACTGAAAAATACTTTTAAAATGACATGTCCATCTATTGTAGTACACTGCACAGGGATCATGATAAGAGGTCAACAAGAAAAAAAAAATCAAGTGTGATTCTAAAAACAAATTACTGCATTTGGTGGTACAAACCTATGACATTCTAGAAAGATTATACAGTGCAGGGCCGGCCAAGTGGCACAGTGGTTAAGAGCTGGCCTGGGATGCCAGCGGCCCCGGTTCGGATCCAACATATGAGGGCCAGTGACACTGCCCTCTCAAAAAAACAAAAACAAAACAACAACAACAACAACAACAACAAAAGATTATACAGTGCAGGAAGTAACATCATAGTAACAGATTATCCCTTATTTCCATATACAGTAAATAAAAAGTTTCAGCTAAAAGGGGAAAGTAACAGAATTCAATAATGTAAGTTTGAAAAACAATGAGGCATGTCCAAACCCCAGGCCCGGTGAACAGGTATTGCAACAACAGAGGGGGTAAGAGAGTCAACCTGGAGAAGAAACCTGTGATGCCTGAAATGACCTGTGTGTATAAAGGACCTGATACTCACTATTCTTGAGTAGAAATACAAGAGGAAACAAGGATTGCAGAAAAGTAATTTGCTATTGTACCGAGCAAGAAAATACAAACCAAAACAGTTGTTTGGGAGTTTAATTTGTGGCCGGCGACTGTGAGCGGGCTCATGCCCTGAATAAACTCACAGCCCCGAACAAAAGAAGACAGAGGTTTTCATAGACAGAAATCCGCAAGAAAAGTAAGTTTACAGTTTACAGGTGGTTTCCATAAATCTTAGACAGTTTTGACAGCACCAAGTATATCAAGTAAGTTACAAAAAGCTTTACAATAGACAGCAGTTAATTATATTGACAGTACTATATGTAGTAAGCAAGTGTGATATCACTGAAATGTGGCAAACAAGGAAATTCACAGGGGCCAAAAATAAACAATTAATCGGTGGAAAACAGTCTGACCTTGTGTTTATCCAGACAAGAGGCACAACTGGCCTATGTTATATAGACAGTTTGGCCTTGTGTTGTTTTTCTGGGCAAGCACAGCTGGCCTATTGTCTTTTTAGATAAGAGGTAGTTAAAACTTGTGGAATGTAGCAAGCGGTTAAGAAAGTCTATTCTTGGTCAGTCTAAGGGGAAACTTTAACAATGTTTTAACATGGAGAGGCCAGGGCTGGGGTGGAGGGGTGGGGGTGGGGTTAGTAGATGAGGGTCCTGTTACTTCACTGTAACAGTGAAAGACAAGTTCTAAGCCAGTTAATACTTCAGATGAACTAAACATGTTACTGGAGGCTGTGAAGAGAATACAACAACAACTAAAAACAGCTAACCAGAACAGCTTGTCCCGTGGTGGATAAAATATTTAGCTTACAAATATTATGGATAACCAAGGAAATGAAATTCTATGACATAGAAAGCCTCCTTTTAAAGATAATTAAACTTTTTTTCTTGAACTGGAAGAGCATCACATCAAAAGAGCACCCGGACCCCTTGAAAATATCTATCTATCTATCTATCTATCTATCTATCTATCTATCTATCTATCTTTGGCTATTGTTCACAAAAATCACCCAGCCTAAGAGAAAATTTGTAAGAGTTTATTTGAGCCAAACTGATAATTGCCAGGAAGCAAAGTCTCAACGGATTGAAAAAATGCTCCAGAAAATGGCCATTTTGCAACTTATTTTATACATTAGAATCAAAGGAGAAAGGTTACATGAAATGCATTGGATGTAGATTAAGGGGGTGGCAGATAGCAAAGTGGGGAAATCTCTGGAATTGAATAAAAAAAGGTAAAATGGGGGGACACACACTTCTTTTACATTGCTGGATACAGCATAATTAACAGCATTTCACAGAGATATACATAGAGATAGTATTTGGGGAATAAGATAACAATGAGGGATTTTGTAGATTTCTGCTCTGGGGTGGTGAGTTGTGCCCCTAGCGGGGTTGGAAAAAGAGATTACTCTGATATTGTAATGATATGCTATCTTAGATGCAAAAACAGGCAGGCTGAAGGCAAAGAGTGACCTTTGTCAAGGAAGCTACAGGCCAAGGATGTGACTTCCCTTCCTGCCATGGCCCACCTTTGTTAGAAACTTTTATGTTTCAGTCTCCTGAGCTGTCAAGTTTAACATGTGGCCCCTTTTCCATCCATACTATATTTACTGAAATAGGATAAAATAAATATTAAAAGACTAACAGAAACTTACAATGTGGTTCATATAACTGATATAGGATTATTATTTAAAAAATATTTTTCTGCCAATTTTATTTTATTTTTCAAATTTTTATTAAAATACAGCTAACACAATATTATATTAGTTTCAGGTGTACACCGTAGTTATTCAACATTTATATACCTAAAGAAGTGATCACCATGGTAAGTCCAGCAACCATCTGACACAGTACCACACTATCACCATATTATTGACTATGTTGCCTATGCTGTACATTTGGCTTATTTGTTTTATACCTGGAAATTTGGACCTGTTATTCTCCTTCACCTTTATCCCATCCCTTTTAAAATTTTTCAATTACAGTTAATATTCAACATTATTTTATGTTAATTTCAGGTGTATAGCATAGTCGTTAGACATTTATACAATTTCAGAAATGATCCCCCTGACTAGTCTAGTGCCCACCTGGCACAACACATTGCTATTACCATATTATTGACTATATCCCCTGTGCTTTACTTTATATCCCCATGACTATTTTGTAACTACTAGTTTGTACTTCTTAATCCCTTCACCTTTTTCACCCTGCCCCCAACCATCCTCTCAACTATCATCCAGACAAATCTAGTACCCATCTGACACCATACATAGTTACTACAATATTATTGACTATAATCCTTATGCTATACACTCCATCCCAAAGATCACAGTGGAACAACCAATTTGTACTTCTTAATTTCTTCTCCTTTTTCACTCACCACCAAACCACCTCCTATCTGGCAACCATCAATATGTTCTCTGTATCTATGAGTTTGTTTCTGTTTTGTTTGTTTATTTTGTTCTTTAGATTCCACATATAAGTGAATTCATATTGTATCTGTCTTTCTCTGTCTGACATACTTCACTCAGCACAATATCCTCTAGGTCCATCCATGCTGCCACAGATGGCAAGAACCCATTCCCTTCTCTGGCCAAGCACTATTCCATTATATGGATCACCTCCTCTTGATCCAGTTTTCCATCGATGGACACCCAGGCTGCCTCCACATCTTGGCCATTGTAAACAATGGTGCAATGAATATATGGATGCACACATCCCTTGAAGTAGAGTTTAGATTCCTTCAGATAAATATCCTAAAGTGAGATTACTGGGTCCTTTTTGTCGCTTGTTATAGCCTCTGCTTTAAAGTTTATTTTGTCTGGTATAAGTATTGCTACCCCAGGTTTTGTTTGTTTTCCATTTTCATGGTATCTTTTTTCATCCCTTTACTTTCCATCTGTGTGTGTCTTTCAATCTAAGTGATTCTCTTGTAGGCACCCTATGTAAAGCTTTTTCTTTCTTATCCACTCAGCCTTCCTATGCCTTTTGAGTGGAGCATTTAGTCCATTTACATTGAAAGTAATTGTTGATAGATATGTAGCTATTGCCATTTTATTATTCATAATGTTTTTTTTAAAGATTTTACTGGGGAATTGGGGGAGGGGAACAACGTTGGGGAATTGGGGAAGGGAAACAGACAAGTTGCTGTCCCTCTGTTCTTCAGTCTAGTCGCTGAGGATGTCGCCCCACCGGCCCATATTGGCATCATCATTGCACCCCTCCTGGACGAGGCAGATCGGTCGCCGGCCTCTGGATGTCACTCACCACAGGTATTGGCAGCCCATGCTGGCTGCCAGCCACTCACACTGGCTGCCGGCCACTCACTGCAGCCCACGGCAGCCCACTGCAGCAGGGGCTGCAGCCTACACTGTAGCCGGGACTTGCACAGCCCAGCTCCAGGTGGAGCTGTTTTAGCTGTAGAGGCCAGTGTCACTGGCCCCCATACGTGGGATCCTAACTGGGGCCACTGGCATCCCAAAACCATCTCTTAACCAATGCACCACTCGGCCAGCCCTTATTATTCATAATTTTGGCCTTTTTTTTTTCCATCTTAAAACAGGCCCTCTAATATTCATTGTAATACCTGTCTGGTGGTGATGAACTCCTTTAGCTTTATCTTCCCTGGTAATCTCTCTATTTGTTCTTCAATTCTAAATTGTAGCTTTGCTGGGTAGAGTAATCTTGGTTGTAGGTCCTTGTTTTTAATCACTGAGTATTTTGTGCCAGTCCCATGTGGCCTGTAAAGTTTCTGGTGAGAAATCGGCTGACAATTTTATGGAAGCTCCCTTCTAAGTTACTAGTTGCACTTCTCTTGCCGCTTTGAGGAGTCCCTGTCTTTAAGCTTTCCATTCTAATTGTAATGTATCTTGGTGTGGACCTGTTTGTGTTCATCTTGTTTGGGACTCTCTGCACTACCTGGACTTGTATGTTTTTTTCCTTTATCAGGTTAGGGAAGTTTTCATTCATTATTTTTTCAGATAGGGTCTCAATTCCTTGCTTTCTCTCTTCTCCTCCTGGTACCCCTATAATGAAAATGTTGGTATGCTTGCTGTTGTCCCAGAGATCTCTTAAACTATCCTCCTTTGTTTGGATTCTTTTTTCTTTTTGCTGTTCTGAATGGGTATGTTTGTCTACCTTATCTTCCATGTCAGTGATCGTTCCTCTGCTTCATCTAGTCTGCTGGTGATTTCTTCTAGTGCTTTCTTCATTTCAGTTATTCTTCACTTCGGACTGGTTCTTTTTTATGGTTTCTATGTCCTTTGTTTATGTTTGCTACCTCTTTGTGGAAGTTCTCACTGAATTTCTTGAGCATTCTTATAACCATTGTTTTGAAAACTATATCTGGTAAGTTGCTTGCCTCTCTTTCGTTTAGTTCTATTTCTGGAATTTTCTCCTGTTCTTTTATTTGGGATGTATTTCTTTGTTTCCTCAGTTTGGCTGCTTTTCTGTTTGTTTCTATGTATTAGGTAGATCTGCTGTGTCTCCCAGTCTTGCCTGGTGGCCTTATGTAGTAGGTATCCTGTGGTCTCCCTGTTCACCCACACTGGGTGTTCCAGGAGTGTCCCTTGTGTGGGTTGTGTGTGCCCTCTTGTTATCATTGAGCCTTGTTATTGGCATGTCAGTGAATGGGATTGACCCACAGGCTGACTGGCTGTGGGGTTTGGCCACATTCTTAGCTCATGGGCTGCTGTGCAGAGGGCTTACCCCACTGAGTGGCATTTGCCCCAATGGGCCAGTTGAGACCACCCTTTGTGCATGCCACTTGTGGGCTAATTGAGTATGCTCTACTGTGGTTATGAAGCCATCCTTCCAAGTATGTTGGTTCTGGGACCTCTTGCAAAAGGCTCCAGTGCAGGCCCAGGTCACTCACTGCCTGTGACTATCCAGGGACTACCTGGAAGGAGCTACGTAGTGATCTACAGTTGCTCTCTACCTGTGCTAAACCTGGAGGTGTGTGGGAGTGGTCATGCTGCAAACTGAGGATGGCTGCCATCAGTACCAGGCCTGGGGTTGCTCCGCAAAAAGCCAAGACACCCGAGGCCTGCTGCCACCTGCCAGCTCCATTAACATTTAGTCCTTGATAAAGCCTTATGTGGTACTCGAGTTGGATGAGGAAGAGCCTGAAGGGGTCACAAGATTGGGAAGAGTTGTGGTCAACAGTTTAATGCAAATGCTGGTTTGGTGCCAGTGCTGAGCCTGGAGCTACTCAGCAAAAGTCTCAAAGCACACTGAGGCCAGCTGTCACCTGCCTGGGTTCTAAGGTCTCTGATAGTTTTTCCAGAAGAAGAGCAATGCAAGCAGGGTTGGCTGGTCTCAGAGAAAGTGCCTCTGGTGTTGGGTGAGTTGAGTGTGGCTGTGACTCAGGGAGTCAGCAGGGTGGAGCAGCGAAACTCACTAAGCCAATCATATTCACATTTTGGCCTGTGGGGTTGGCGCAACACAGAAAAGATGGCATCTGCCTGCTGACTGCACAGGAGGAGCACTTCACACTGGGAAAATGATGACTGTCCTCCAGACCTTTTTCTGAAGCCACACACACTTCAGTCTACCCCTAGTATGCCTCCGACCCCGCTGGGTTTACTGTCCCTCTGCCAGAGCCCACAGTGAATGCCTACAAGTGAAAGTCTGTGCACAGGCCATTTAAAAGGACATTTGAGTTTCCTGCAGCCTTCGATCCTACACAAATGGTCAGAATCGCCACTGCCTTTCACAGCCAGATGTTGTGGTGGCTGTTCTTCCCAAACCCAGTATCCTGGACTGGCAAGGCAAGAGTGGGCTGGGGCCTCTTGCTTCTCTGGGGTGACCTCTGTGGCCAAGATATTCCTCCCAGTTTTCAACTGCCACACAGAGGTTTCAGGCCATCCTGGTTCACATCTCTACCCCTCCTGCCAGTCTTGACGTGGCTTCTTCTTTATGTCCTTAGTTCTAAAACTTCTGTTCAGCCAGACTTCAAATGGTTCTCCAAGTTGATTGTTCTATAATTTAGTTGTAATTTTAATGTGTTCATGGAAGGATGCAGACACAGTCAAGGGTTTTCTTATTGTCAGCCATGTCAGAGCCTTAGTGCTTGAATTCTTTTTCTGCCAGTTTTATATGTGAGGTTATGAATACTCAAAATCAATGTGAGAAATTGTCAAGAGAGGAAAGAAATTTTAGAATCTTAATTTCCCAAAGAGTAATGGTATGCTGCCTTTTGTGTATGGGAAGACACAGAAACCCAAAATGGGAGGAAAGGGAGAATTTAGAGCAGAAGATTTTTCAAAATATTCATGAAGCACTCTTTCTTGCAGTTTAATAATCACGGTGTGCTGTGAGAGAAAATTTTGATCACAATGGATTGTATTTATGAATGATGTGCAGCCAGACTACCTGCACATCCGCCACTGCCAAAAAAAGAAAAAGAAAAAAAGATGAAGAATATCTGGTTTGACACAAGAATAAATAAGCATTAAGTAAGTACTAAAAGTACACACTTTGAAAACTATTAATATATAAATTAAGTTTTAAGATATAATAAAATTATCAATATAAGTTATATATTGCTTATTCTTTTAAAAGTATATGTGTATGTAGATTAATGATAATCAGAAGCATATTGAAAACATCTATGCTGGTCTGAGTCCATAATAGTGGTTTTAACCATGTTGCACTGTGGCCTTGGTTTGCACAGAAATATCTTGATGGATATGTGAAGATGTTTGTAGACACATGAGGGCAGCTCCAAGTAGAAGTATGAATACATACTCCAGGTGCTGTGACTCAGTGTTCGCCCGTGAGTCATGCCAGCAATGTAGACAGACCTGAGAGAGAAAGATCTTGCCCTCTTTTAGAGTCCATCATTTCGGCTGGGAACTCAGAATGCTGGGGCCATGGGTATCTCCAGGGATGGGAGCCCTGTGTGTGAGCAGTGAACTCGCCCTCTGAAACATCCTGCTACTCTTAGGGCCATTACCAG
This sequence comes from Aselliscus stoliczkanus, assembly GCA_033961575.1. NCBI lineage: Eukaryota > Metazoa > Chordata > Mammalia > Chiroptera > Hipposideridae > Aselliscus > Aselliscus stoliczkanus. Next base: position 98,266,534 of record CM066727.1, on the reverse strand, counting down.
TAATTGTCCCCTGTGTGAGGGTGACTAGACAAGGGACCCATTACCAGAGCCCAGGGCTTCATTGTCCCCAGGAGGAAGGGGATGGCTTTGTTAACCTCACACAAAGATGTGAATGAGGCGGAGCATTTCTGGCTGTTTTTTTTTAATCCTGGGAGCCCAAGCACCAGACATATCAGAATCCTCCTTTTTCCCACCATAGATTTTTTAGGAGGCTATAAAAGCTGTTTCTAAATATTGTCTCTGCAGAATGCCTAGAAGAGTCTGCTTCATTTATAGCTTAAAAGTGGATGTCTTCTGATTGGCATATCCATTCAGGCTCTCCTGGGTTTCCCAGTGCCAATATGTAACCTGCTTGAAATTCAGGGTACCTCAGACAATGGTAAGTGCTGCCAAAAACACCTTCACCATGTACATCATGCAACGGGAGAGGGATCGTGACATGCTCATCCATCTGGCCTGCTTTCCTGACCCCATCTTTCTGGCAGAAATCTAATATGAGCCATGCCATTGACACTTGTGAGCTCCTTCAGCATTTCAATGTCTAACTTTTAAGGTTGACTAGTTGTTCCTAAGTCCAAGTGTAGCACTGGTCTCGGTCACTCCACTTCACTTGGTCCAACAGCTTGTTTTACTTATCTGGATTTGTCTTCAAAATTTATTTGACTTGGGAGGTCAGAGAGGATAATGTCATTCACTAATTCATTAAAGCCATCCTGGGAAACTATTATATGTCTGGCACTTTTCTTGGTTCTGAGGATACAATGGCAAACCTAACAGTCAAGTTCTTACTGAGATTACCTTTAAGTTACAGTGAACAAGTGAACATGTTAATGTAGGCTACGTGAGGTGGTGAAAAATGCTGTGTGGGAAAATGAAGTGGATCAGCAGCTCTGGGTGGAGGATGTTATTTTACATTGAATATTCAGGGAAGATCTTTTCTGATATTTGGAGGAGAGAGAGAAAGAGTGGGAGAGGAGAGTGGAGGGCAGGGGAGGGGAGAGACTGAGCCCTGTGGAACATGTGGAATCTGGGAAAAGAGCATTTCAAACAAAGACAAAGAATTACTAAGGTCGTGGGGCAGGAGCCTGCCTGGCATTTCTGAGGAAGGGTAGGGAGGCCAGCATGGCTGAAAGAGAATGAGGGGTGGGAGCGCAGAAGAGGAGGGCCTAGGGGGAACGGGAACATGCAGGCCTGTAGACCATGGGAAGGGTGCCTGGGTGTAAGGGAACCACAGCAGTGTTTTGTTTCTAGCTTCCCTGTCTCTCAGGTCAATTTCTGGAAACCTCAGTTTCTTCACCTTTGATTTCCCCCCTCTAAGGAGATGCAAAGCTATTGGAATATTTGAGCAGAGGTGTGTGACAAGACCTGACTTAGCTCTAGTAGATTCCTCTGGCAATAGCTAAGCAAACTTATATCCTCCACTGGATAAAGAATAATATTTTCCAAAAACAAGGTTTATTAAATAAATACATTAAATTAAAGGGGAATTCTGATTTTCCAGGGTCTTTTCTATGCACCATTATTCTGGATTTATCCAAATACTTACTATTGACATAAAATAACTAGTAAACACCAAAACAAAAATAATGGAGTCTGATTTTTTTTCATTTCTCAGCCCTATAGTCCTTATTTATAATGTAGGCAAATGTTCTGGGAGAAAATAAAATGTATTTGAGCTCAGTAAAAGGCATGACATTGACTTATGGGGGCTGTCTTCAGTTATTTTAAAAAGAGGCGGCTAAAATCTGAGGTGCGCCATATTTAAGTCAGAGAATAAAAGACTGAACTCAAATGCATATATGAGAGAAAAATAATCTTAAGTCAGTGACTGTCAGTTTTTGAAATATTGATTGTTGCTAGTTATACTCATTTTGAAACTTGTATAAAGTATGATTCCTGCTTTGCTTGAATCAGGATGATACAGCTGAATACCAAAACATTTTCTGTCTTTTCTCTTTGACTTTTTGGTAATATTTTTATTCCCGTACACTTAGGAAAACTATTGGAATAAAAAGTAAAATATGTGTGCCCCAAAAAGGTTGTTAGTAAATTATAATGATGCTTTCTTTGAACTTGAACTCCACTCAAACGGAATTGCCTTGGGTAGCAGAACATTTTTCTCCATATGTCACTATATTCTCAAAATATTGTCTTTTCATTAATGTAAGTCAACACATTGATTTACACATTTGGAATGTTTAGCTGTTTTGTATTGTAATATGAATGCAGGTAGAAGTTTAATGAGAAGGGCAGTACTGGAGATCCAGCCATCTAGTGTTCTGCTGAGAAAGAAATTTCAAAACAAGAAGTAGTCAGTTAGATTTCAAAATGGCCTGTCAAAAAAGCATGCTGCCAATAAACTCTGGAAATGCAAACAACAGACTGTTGGAGTCAAGAGTAAAGAGATAAGTCAGCAAAATTGCTGATTGTGCTAAAAAGAGCCAAAGGGATTAAAGAGAATAAAAGCTTTTTCACATATATTAAAAAAAAAAAATAGAACACCAGAAAGTTGGACTGCAAATGAATAGGGTGGGAGAAATCCATGTTAGCTAAAGTGGTTCAAGACAGAACTGCTTTTAAAACTCTGTGTCTGACAAGGCAAACACACTTTGGGCAATTGGGACATAATGAAGACCTGGTTTATTAGAAAATGATGTAGGCAGCTAACGGTATTTCTGCATACTAATGGGCAGAACTTGGAACCCTCAAACATGCCTGCTGCTACCTGTCCTAAAATGTCTATAAAATAATTTGCGATCTAAACTCCTACCTTTATCCAGGACCTGATTCTGCTTTTAGCCCCTGAACACTTCCATGAAATTAAAAACCAAGTAGAATGTATGAAGTCTCAAAGGATGGATAAAAATACCGGGATACCAAGGTCATAAAAATACCAGGATACCAAGATTAACCCTCCTCTCGCCATTGGCTTCCTTAGTGTCACTGTAGCTTCCATCTACATCTGTTTTCTGATCTATTAATTAGGGCGACTATACTCACCTAAAAACAATATATGGCTCAGGAGAGTTTAGCATGTGTCATAAACATAATGTGTTTGTGAAATATACAATTAGGAAAGAGAATGGATTTGAGCCAGTAAAAATTAAGTTACTGAGTTCAGTTGACCCACAGAGGCCATGTGGGTAAGTGGCTAAATGCAAAGTCTGTGGAGACAACTGCCTTGGTTTGAATCCTTCTCTTTTGTTTACTGGCTATGTGACCAAGGGCTAATGTCTTGAGTGCTCTTAGCCTTATTTTCCTCATTTGTGAAATTAGACATCTATTATTAGAATTAAAATAACAAGTGCATGTAGTGCTTAATAATGTCAGCTATTATTATCACAGCAACATCTTCCTAGAATTAAAAAGAGAAAGCAAGAATTCCAAGTGAGAAGAAAGTGAGCTTTTCTTTTATTGTATAAGTGAGAAGAAAGTGAGCTTATAAAAGTTGGCCTTTCCTGGAGCACGATCTGGGCTTGGTAGTGGCAGTCCTGGAGCCCCGGCTGGGCTCGGGAGTGGAGGTACAGGAGCCTGGGCTGAACTCTGTAGCTGCAGTCCTGGCTGGGCTGAGGAATGGTGGTCTTGGAGCATGGCTGGGCTCTGGAGTGTCGGTCCTGGAGCTTGGGACTGGCAGTTTGATTCTAACCTGGGCTCAAGAGTGGTAGTCCTGGAGGAAGGCTGAGCTCTGGGGTGGCGGTTGTGGAGAATGGGCTGAGCTTGGGAGTCATGGTTCTGGGGCACGGGGTAGGCTCAGGAGTGGGAGTCTGGAGCATGGGCTTTGCTCATAAGTGACAGTCCTGGATTCGGGCCTGGCTCGAAGTGGCGGTCCTGGATTCCGAGCTTGGCTCAGGAGTGTTGGTTTTGGATTCTGGCCTGGCTCGGGAGTGGCAGTGTTGGAGCACAGGCTGGGCTCATGAGTTCTGGAGCCCTTGATGCATGGTGGGATGGTCTTCCTGGGCTCAGCCATTGATTCCAACTCAAAGTCCAGTGACACACTATGCAGATGGAGGTTTTCCATCCTCTGGAGTTCTATAGTTGTGGTCCCTCCCCAGCCCAGGAGGATCAGCTGGAGTGCTCCAGTTTCCAGTGGGCAGGGCAGCAGCCTATGGACCATGAGCCAGGGCAGAAGGCCCAAGAGTCTGCCAGTCTATTACCCATCCTGGAGTCCAGCACCACCACAGGACCAGTGCTGGACTCAGGGTTGGAAGATGAAAGGGCTTTGACAGCATGGTGTGACACTGGAGTTGAGCATTTTCTTTTTGTTTTTTTAAAAATGTTTTATGTAGGTAGCATACTTGGACCTCCTGTGACCAGTAACATATAGGTAAGAGAACCTCCTATCCTGACTGTATCTGCAGGGTTCCTTCTTGAGTGGCAGACAGCAGAAACTTCTTAGAAAGTTCAAGCATCTCCTAGCCACCCCCCGGAGGCCCTGGCTTTTCCCTCGATTTCCGCTGCTGAAACTGGAGTGTCCAGGGCGACCCAGGGGGGCTGAGCTCAGGATGGATTCAATATTTGGGATCCCGTATTCTGGGATGGGCTCAGGAGTGGTAGTCTTACACTCCTGGCTGGACTCGTAAGTTGTGATCCTGGAGCTTGGGTTGGGCTCAGGAGTGGGGGAACTGGAGCAGAGGCTGGATTCCGGAGTTGCAGTTCTGAATTCTGGGCTGGACTCAGGAGTGGTCATCCTGGAGTTTGTGCTGGGCTCAGGAGTGGAGTTTTTTGAGCCCCAGATGGGTGCTGGGGTTGTGGTCCTGGCCTCAGCCGCTGGGGAGGGACTACGGCTCTGGAGCCCTAGAGGATGGAAAGATTTTACGTTTATGATTTGAACCTGGTGTTCAGTTATTTGTTTGGCGGTCCAGGAGTCCAGTCTGGGTTCTGGAGTGGTTCTCCTGGAGCTCTCGCTAGGCTCAGGGATGGCGATTTGGGAGCCCTGGATGGGTGCTGGGGTTGTGGTCCTGGCCTCAGCAGCTGGGGAGGGACTACGGCTCTGGAGCCCCAGAGGATGCAAAGATTTTACCTCTATGATTTGAACCTGGTGTTCAGTTATTTGTTTGGTGGTCCAGGAGTCCAGTCTGGGTTCTGGAGTGGTTCTCCTGGAGCTCTCGCTAGGCTCAGGGATGGCGATTTGGGAGCCCTGGATGGGTGCTGGGGTTGTGGTCCTGGCCTCAGCAGCTGGGGATGCACCACGGCTCTGGAGCCCCAGAGGATCAAAAGGTTTTACCTTCATGGTTTGAACCTGGAGTTCAGCTTTTTTTTTGCCGGTCCAGGAATCCGGTCTGGGCTCCGGAGTGGCAATCCTGGAGTCCGGTGTAGGTTTGGAAATGGTGGTCGTTGAGCTCGCGCTGGGCTTGAGAGTGGTGATTTGGGAGCCTTGAATGGGTGCTGGGGTGGCGGTCCTGGCCTCAGCGACTGGGGAGGGACTACGGCTCAAAGGCTTGACCTTTACCGAGCTACCCTGGAGTGCAGCTTTTTTAATTTTTAATTTGGGATTTATGGACATACTGCACTCTGATGATACTATGCTCACCAACTGTGCTAACAATCAATAACTATGAGTAAATATACTAAGTGTACTAACAATACTAACTAAAATACTAACTGAATAATTTAAAGAAAAGAATGAGGAAAAATAATGAAAAAGAAAAAATGAGAAGATAAAATTTGAGAAAATTGAAATAAAAGAATGAGGAGAAAAGAACAATAGAAAGGTGGGAAAAGAGAGCAAAGAAAAATAAAAGAACAATAAAAAAGCAAAAATATGAGATGAAAACAAGAGTGAAGGGAAAAAATAAAACGGGAAAAAGGAGAAAACAAGCAAGCTAGTCCAAGTCCTAGGTCACCACCAATCAGCTTCCTGGGCTATTAATGGACTAAAAGCTCAGCCCAGCCAGAGCTTTATATAGCAGTCTTGGGTAATTACATCACACTGGTGCTTTATGAGCGCAGAGCCAGAAACTGATCAAACATGGCTAAGGAGCAACTACAGTGGTTTACTCCCTTATACTTCAGTTTCAAGAGCCCTTTACTCTGAAAGGCACCCCAAAGGGCTTTTTGTTTATGTGGGATATTAAAGGCTGATAGTGACTTTATTAGAATTTATAGTCTGTAGGATGCTTCAAAAAAAAAAGACCTTTATTAGAATAGAATGTTTTTCCCAGGGTGGATAGTGTTGCATTTTGAAAAGCCCCTAAGATATGATATGTTTTCACTCCCTCGGCCAAGAAATGGTGCTGCCCTTTGAGAAGCACTATTTGGGTGTATAATAAACTAAATTTTATGTAAAATGTTCATTTAAAAGGTATCTACAAGCAATTGTTCTTTAAAACCACCTTGTGCTTACTAATATGGTGGGTTAACTGAGTAGGTCCCTCAGAAAATACTTTCGGGAGTGTATTCAATTTGGATTCCTTAAGTTTTTGTTTTGTTTTAAATAAATGGAACCTTGTTAAAAGTGAAATGGCTTACAAAGGTGGCTACTTCATATGCATAAAATTGGCTGGGTTCAGGGGACTCAAATTGAAATAATGACACATGCTAATGACACAAAGTCCATGAATTTTCACCATTGATTCAATCCAGTTAATTGTTGCACAATTTCAGTTTCACAACTTTCGGAACTAAGTGTTGCTTATTTTTCTCTAACTAGTAAATTAGTATATGTCCATGTTCGATACATTGTTTAGAACAGATTTTTTTTTTGTCCAACTTTTGTATCAGTTTAAAATAATCTACTTCAAATCATGGAAATATGGTGACTATTTACTGAGTATATTGGATCTGATCTCAGGGTTTTTTTTTTTTGTTTTTTTTTTGTTTTTTTTTTGAAGGCAGTGTCACTGGCCATCATATGTGGGACCCAAACTGGGGCCGCTGCTTCCCCAGACAGCTCTTAACCACCGCGCCACTCGGCCGGCCCTGATGTCAGTTTTTGGAAGAGATACTTTTTTCTTTCAGCTCTGCCTGATCCACTGTACTGAAGCTCCAGACGTAGCTGAAATGATTTAAAACTAAACCATTAAGCCCTTCAGACTATTCTCCCATCTTTCTCCATCAGCAGCATAAAAATGTAATGAAAGAAACATCTTGGAATTATTATAATTCAATGCTTTTGGATAAAAAAAAAAAGGTGGCCTTAAAACGTATTTTAAGAATGTAGTTGGGGTGGCTGGTTAGCTCAGTTGGTCAGAGCACGGTGCTAATAACAACAAGGTTACCATTTCGATCCCCATATGGGCCACTGTGATCTGTACCCTCCTTAAAAAAAAAAAAAAAAAAGAAGAAAAAGAAAGAAAAGACAAAAACATGGGCCATCCGAGTGGCGCGGTGGTTGGGCGCTGGCTTTGGAGGCCAGCTGCCCCGGTTTAGGTCCCACATATGAGGGCCAGTGACACTGCCCTCAAAAAACAACAACAACAAAAAAAACCAATGTAGTAACTGTCAATAGAAGTTCAATCAATGGAATTTAAACCATGAGGGTTACACAACTTGGTATATGTCTACTTACCACAAAGGTAAAGATTAAACCCTGGACTTTACCTTATAATTCAGAAGTAGAGCTAAGAGAAGCAGTGAGACTAAACAAACAAAAAAAATGTAGTTATGTTTGGCAACCATAAGATGGACCATGGACTCATAAGGCTCATAGAGATCTGGAGATGACATCTAGTTGGGCACTAATGTAATCTGTGTTGAAGGCATCTAATGCTCTGTATTTACCTTTACTGTGCTAGTATACTAAGGCAGATAGGACCGGACACTTTCCATGATGATCAGTTTACTTGCTCCAGGGTTGGAGCAGACCAGGGCTCTGGAACCAGGTCCTCACCTCACTGTGGGTCACACCTCATACCCTGTGTGGTTGGGGAGCCATTGAAAAGATGTAAGAAAGGATTTCTTGTTACTGAGAACAGGAGCCATTCGTGGCCCCAGAACTTGAAGGGCTCCTCTGAGAGTTCTGGGAACCAGCAAAGCTTCAGCAGAATGCGACGGGCTAGTTTACATGAATCAGACCATTTATGAAGCTTTTAACCACTTTCAAGACTCTGAGAGGGGGCCTGGTCATATGAAAGCCAGTAAGATAAAATTTCTATCTCAGGGGAACTCAAAATTAGGAATAATATTGTGTCAGAAGTGGGACCAGAAACATTCATTCATTCAACATGTATTTATTGAAGTTCCTCTAAGTGCCAGGCACAGCTCTAGGCACCAGAAAGAGAAACAAAACAGACATCGGTTCCTTGACGTTATGAAGTTTGCTTTCCATTGGGAAGGAAGGGAAACCCGGTGATGAACAATAACATAATCGTCTGAATGGTATCTGTGGGATTTTAATTTATGGAGTTGAATGAGTATTGACACGGAGAGACTAGTGCCATCGAAAGAAGGTTTTTATTACTCACATTTCCTGAGAGGAAGGGGCACACCCTTCAGTCAGGACCACGTGGGGAAGGCGGCACCAGTGTCAGTCAGGAGGGAGGGGAGAGCAAGGGGAAAGCCCAGCAGACTCTTTACTGTGTTCTATGGGAACAGCAAGGCAGAGCAGGATAAGCAGCTTAGTCCTGGTGAGCCTGAAGAATTCCAGCAGGGTTTGGGGACAGTGGCTTTCCCTTGTTGCCTGGTATCTGTCCTGGGAGGATTTAGGGCAGAGGAATATTGGCTTGGTGTGTGAGAGTCTGCTAAAGGAGATGGTTGGCTGGAGCTCTGGGCAGATTAGTTTGCATAGGAGAGACCAGCTCCTGGGTGAGCACTTGATGATCTCTAGGAATTGGCTAAACCTGGGAAGGACAGTCTTTCTCTAGTTAATGAGGCCACAAATGCCAGATCACCAAGAATAAAGAAAATAAGAAAATATACTTAGTATAATTGGCTCTGTGGTGAATAAATGTCAAACAGACAAACATAGAATCTAAGAAAAAAACTGAACAATGATAAATCAGCACATTTATCTACTGTGTTATAAGGTGATAAATGCTACAGAAGAAAGGAAAAAATACAGCAAGGCATAGGACTTAGGAAGTGCTGGTGGGTGGCATATGAATAGACTGCGTATTAAATGATATGGTCAAGGTAACTCTCATTGAGAAGGTGAAATTTCAGGAAAGACCTGAGCCAAGACTTGCCCCCAGATGGACATTCTAATATTTTAGTAGTCTAGCAAGTACAGAAACTTAGCATATCAATAACATAACACATTTATCTATTCACTTAGTAGATTGGTCAATCAGTCAGTTAAATATTAAACAAATATTTACAAGCACCTTCTAAGAACAGGTGCTAAATAGATACTGGGGGTGAGACAGTGAGCAAAAAGACAGATTCTATCATCACCTAGCTTATCTAGTTGGGGAGACAGATTTTTTTTTTTTTTTTTTTTTTTTGTCACTGGACCCTCATATGTGGGACCTGAACCCGGGCCGCTGGCTTCCCAAGGCAGGGCTTAACCACCGCGCTACTCGGCTGGCCTAGAGACAGATGTTAAGTTACATTTTCCCCCTTTTAAAAGGAAGAGATTTCTCTAATCAGCATTTGTTTACATCTTCCTTCTTGACAGCAGGTTTGATTTTCATTTGGGAACCTGTCTCTTCCTAATTTCTATTCCACTCAATTTGAGTGGGGCTCCAGGAAATCCTAGCACAGAGCACAGGTCCTGAATCAATCAGAGCTTAGCATTCTCCTGCCACGAAATTGGTTTATTTTGAATACATGACTCAATGCAGGCCAATAGAATGCATTTTAGGAGTTGGCTGTGCACCTGGGTTGGACCTAAAAATATTTAGTCCCTAAGGGAAAACCTTTCTGACAAATCAGCACAAAAAGAATAAGTTAGCAGAAGAGAAATAGAATTCTGATAAACTCCTTTGAGTCCCTGCATTTAGCCACCCTTTTAGGCAACGCTTTCATGTATGATGGAAGCCAATAATTTCCTTTATTTCTCAAGTCATTTGGGTTGAGCTGCATCCAAATAGATATAATGTTCAATGGAGGGAAACTGGAAAACAAAAAAAAGTACAAAAAAATTATGATTATCTTTGATTCAAGTTTGATGTCTTTACCTCTTATTCTTTTTTTTTTATATGAAAGTAACTTTGATTTTAATTTGATGTATTTTTCCACGCTTCTTCTTGTCCCTGTATAGACACAAGAATTTTATTTTTTATCAATTCAGGTTTATTTTTACGTGTGTGTGTGTGTGTGTGTGTGTGTATGTATGTATGTATATATATGTATATGTATATATGTACATTTTACAATATTAAAATCAGACTCTATTAATTTTATATCCTTGTTTTCACCAAACTTTGTTTTATCAGCCTTTCCCCACTTCGTTAGCACAATTTTTAATAGTGTAATAATATTTCATAGTATATGTAAGCTATAATTTTTCATTATTTTTGGACATTGAGGCTATTTTTAATTTTTTATAACCTGGTTATGTTGTTGGTAAATAAATCTTTTTTCAAATTTTTTAAAAAAATTTCTTTAGGTTGATTTCCTAACAAGGGCATTATGGGACTAAGTGAATGCATTTTTAAGTACTCTTGCTATATATATCAAATTATACTAATTTATATTCTCAAGAATCTTGCCAAACTTGGACATAATGATTTCTTACCAAATCTACTACTTTAATTGGCAAAAATCTCTCATATTGTTATAATATATTTTAAAAATTTACTACCAGGAGGTTGAATATTTTTTCATAAACTATTTTTTTTAATTAAAGTTTATTGGGGTCACAAATGTTAGCAAAGTTACCTAGATTTTTTTTTTAAAGGTTTTATTGGGGAATTGGGGAGAACAGTTTTGGGGAACCGGGGAAGGGGAACAGACAAGTTGCTGTCTTTTTGTTCTTCAGTGTAGTTGTGGAGGAAGTCGCTTCACTGGCCCATGTAGGTATCATCATTGCGCTCTTCTCGGATGAGGCAGATCGGTCACTGGTCACTGGCTTCTGGGCGGCCGCTCACAGCAGTTCTTGGCAGCTCACACCGGCTGCCAGCCGCTCACGCTGGCTGCTGGCCACTCATTGTAGCCTATGGCAGCCCACTGCAGCAGGGGCTGCAGCTATGCCGTCCCAAGGACTCACAGCAGCCCAGCTCCAGGTGGAGCTGTTGTTCACCATCTTAGCTGTAGAGGGCAGTGTCACTGGCCCATGTGGGATCCGCACTGTGGCCACTGGCATCCCAAGCCAGCTCTTAACCAACACGCCACTTGTCCGGCCCAAGTTACATAGATTTAAGGTGTACAATTATGTAAATACATCAGCTATATATCGAGACCTGGAGTCATTTCTCTTTCCATCACCATATATTTGATCCCCTTTACCCTCATCTACCATGCCCCCCCACACACACTCTGGTAATCACTAAACTATTGTCTGTGTCTGTGAGTTATGTTTCTTCATTTGTTTTTCTTGTTCTTTTGTTGTTTTCAGTTTTATATCTCACAGATCAGTGAAATCGTAATGTTCTCTAACTTTTTCTGCCTGACTTATTTCTCTTAGCATTATCTTAAGATCCATTCATGTTGTCTCAAATGGCACTATTTCATCTTTTCTTATGTCAGAGAAGTATTCCATTGTGTATATATACCACAACTTCTTTATCCTATCATCTATTGAAGGATTCTGCTTCAGTATCTATCCAAAAACATTTATCTGTAAAGTTGCTCTGATGTTCGATGCAGCTTTATTTGTGGTGGCCAAGGCATGGACACAACCAAAGTATCTTCATGTACTATTAACCATTTACATTTCTTTTGTGAATTGTTATTCATGTCCGCTTTCCATTTTTATTTTAATGGCATTTTTGTTCTTTTTTTCCTTCTTCTTGCTTCTAGGCTTTTCTTTTTCAAAATCAGTAATGGTGCAGCATTGTTGGCTAGTTTGATATTTACTCTCTGGTGCATCACAAAGAGAGTCCTGGGCCTGCCAACTCCCCTAATTTGAATTTAACCATGAAATAAATTTTTCTTTCCTAAAAGCAGCAACTGAATTGGCTTCTGACAATCAAAAACCTAAACCAACTATTTTTTTGTAAAACTGGAGATCAGGCAGTGAGTTTGGCACCAAAAGCTACATCATACACCTTCAGCATTGCCTGTTATTGTGGACTTAACTTCACATGACAAACCTGTGTACTCTTAACTATGTGGCATTGTATCTCACAGATGTGATTGTTATTTATGGTATTTATTCAGTGTAAAATCCTGCTGGAGGGCTTGAAAGAACTCTTTCTACCCACAAACTGTCATCCACCTGCCTGCAACTTTACTAGAAAGAACACATTCTGTTTTCTGAAGGTAGTGTTGATTTTTTTCCAGAATCTCAATGTGACGTCTTGTCAATTCTTACTCAAAAGTTTGTTTCCTCAGATTTTGATGTTAGATCATTTCTCAGAGATGAGATAGGGAGACAGCTTCTAAATTCAAGAATACAAAAATCTCTACTTTTGTATAAAATCAAAACTTTTATTGACTGAGTGAGTAAACTTGGCAGTGGATTTTATTGCTGTGTAGTAAAGAAATCTTAATCTAGGGAAAAAAGGGAGAAGGAGAAGAAGAAAGAAAAAAGCTTACTTAGTTAAAATCTTTATGAAAAGCTATGAAAGTCTGAGCTCTTCTGATGATGATGAAATCCTAATTGCTGACAAAGACTTGCTAATTTCATGTTGATAACACATATAATATGTAATCTGTAATTTTTAGTAAAATATTTCTCTTATTACTTCCCTCATATTTAGATATATTAGTGGGCTTTTAACAGTTCCTTAGTGTTAATTACCACAAAATCTGAGCATTTCTCATTACATTTCTTCACCATTTATTTTATGTCTTTGGTATATTGGTTATATTTTATAATATCTGGTAATAGTTCCTTTTTGGAAAATAAAAAGGCATGTGATTTAGGGAGAAGTACAAAACCTTTATTTTTTTTAAAATGAACATTTTACATAAAATTTAGTTATTATACACCTAAGTAGTGCTTTTCAAAGGGCAGCGCCATTTCTTGGCTGAGGGAGTCACATCGTATCTTAGGGGCTTTTCAATATGTAACACTATCCACCCCTGGAAAAACATTCTATTATAATACATGTCTTTTTAAAATTTATTTTATATTTTATTTTTTGAAGCATCCTACACTTTAAATTCTAATAAAGTACAATAAATACCAGTCTTTAATATACCACAAAAGCAAAAAGTTCTTTGGGGCCTCCCCTTTTTGTCAGAGTACAGGAGTCTTGAAACCAAAAACTGAGAAAACCACTGTAGTTTATCCTTAGCCATATTTGGTCAGTTTCTGGCTCTGAGCTCTTAAAGGACCAGTGTGATATAATTACCAAGAACTGCTATATAAGGCCCTGGCTGGGCTGAGCTTTCTGCCATTAATAACCCAGGACGCTGATTTGTGGTGACATGTTGGACTTGGACCAAGTAGCTTGTTTTCTCCTTTTTTCCCCGTTTTATTTTTTCCCTTTACTCTTGTTTTCGTTGTCTCTTTATATTATTTTCCTTTTTCTTATTTTTCTTTGCTCTCTTTCACCGTTTTTCTTTTGTTATTTTTTCCTCATTCTTTTAATTTTCTCAATTTTTTATTTTCTCATTTTTTGCTCTTTCATTATTTTTTCTCATTTTTTTCTTTAAATTTTTTTAGTTAGTATTGTTAATAAAGTTAGTGTATTGATCAATACAGTTAGCATAGTATTGTTTATTCTTTTGTTTTAACTTTCTCAATTTTTTGTTTTCTCATATGTTAAATTATTTTCTCTCATTTTTTTCTTTAAATTTTTTAGTTAGTACTTTTAGTATTGTTAGTATCTATTTAGTCAGCATAGTAGCATAGTTACTGTTTGTTAGTACAGTTAGTAATATTGTTAGTACAGTTAGTATATTTGTCAGTATAGTTAGCATGCTTATTGTTAGCACAGTTAGTAATATTTTTGATAAAGTTAGTATATTTAGTCAGCGTAGTTAGCATACTTATTGTTTGTTAGCAGAGTTGGTGAGTGTAGTTAGTATCCTTCAGTGAGTGTTGTTAGAAGGTGATCATGTTGTATGACCTTTCAGACACCCCTGTTGACCAGGAGCCCCACAGTGGCTATAATGAGCTCCTGGAAACCATTGGCAAGAGCGTCTTTGCCAAGGTGGTGTTGGGCCGCCATCTTTTAACAGAGACGGAGTTGTCTGTTAAAATCACAGATCAACGGGACTTTTTCAAAGTGCGCAGGCCACTCCTGAAAGAAGTCCACAGCGTGGCAGACTTGCACTACCAACTGTTACATGTCACAGCACTACAGAATCACTCTTCCTAATCATGGAACTCACACTTGGAGAGGACATGCAGACTGCTTTTCGTCCATGGCCACATGGCCCGCAGCATCTTCCAGCAGCTGGTATCAGCAGTGCACTATTGTCACGAGAAGGGCATTGCTCACAGGGACCTGAAGCCACAGAACGTGCTGTTCAACACTCAGATGAATGCCAAATGGACAGATTTTGGATTTGGAACATCAGTCATAAACCATGAATTCAGCATGTTCTGTGGCAGCCCTGTGGCAGGAGCCCCAGAACTCTTCTGGGCCAAAAATAGATGGCCATGCCATGGACATGTGGAGCTTGGGGGTGCTGTTGTGCAGGAAGCTCACGAACACCCTTCCTTTCAGGGGAGTGAACCTGGCAGACCTACAGAAGAAAGTCCTCAGTGGGGACTATGACGTGCCATCCTATTTATCCTCTGAAGTGGAAAACCTCCTAAAAAACTACCTACACTCAACCCCCAGAAGAGAGAAAATCTGAAAGGCATCACGCGGGATCCTTGGCTGAACATGGGCCAGGAAGAGCAGCTCAAGCCTTACGTTGAGCCATCCAGTGATGTCATAGGCCCCTGGGTAACCAGGGAGATGCTGAATCTGGGCTTTCATTGGGAAGTCATCAAGAACATGTTGTGAAATGAAACACAACAATGTAATGGCCATGTACTATAAATACCTCATCTTAAAAACAAAAAAAACATTAAGTCCAGTTTCACACAATACAAGTAAAGCCTTTCTGTCCTACAAAGCTCCAGAGCTGCAGTCCCTCCCCAGCCAAGGAGGTTCAGCCAGAGCGCTCCAGTTTCCAGCGGGCAAGGCAGCAGCCTGTGGACCATGAGTCAGGGCAAAAGGCCCACGACTCTGCCAGTCCATCAGCCATTATGGAGTCCAGCACCACCACTTCCGAGTCAACCGCTGAACCCAGGACCACAACCCCACCACTCATCCCGGGCCACAGGACTGCCACCCGGTAGCCCAGCCAGGGCCGCAGTACCACCACCCCACCACCCATCCCGGGCCCCAGCACTGCCACTCCTGAGCACAGCTGGGGAGTTCAGGACCACCACTCCCAAGCCCAGACCCCTATGTCACCCAGGAGACTCTCCCTCCAGCCACAGTACCAGCAGCAGCAGTGGAAACTGAGAGGAACTCAGGCAGGTCCAGCAGGGGTGGCTAGGAGATAAATGCCTGAACTTTCTAAGACAGCCCTGCTGTCTCCCACCCAAGAAAGGGCACTGCAGATGCAACAAGGTAAAGCCTGTTTAGATTTCAGATGCCAAGGTGGGGAAGGTCAAGCCGGGCTCCCTGCATTTTAAATGCTGAACTGGACGACCAGGGAGCCCGACCACGTGGTGGGGGAGATCGGCCACAGGCTGGACGCAAACTGCAGGTGGCAGGAGTGCAGGTATACACTGTGTGTACAAGAGGCCTGGGCGAGAGGACTTGGTCCAGTGGACAATGGAGGTGTGCAAAGTGCCCGTGGCATTCACTGCACGGGATTCACATCCAGGGTACCTGGCATTGCACAGACTTTCACAAGCATCGTACCCAAAATCCCTGGTGAGAATGAAGGATGGCCTGGAGCCCCCTTTGCATGTTGTACCCTCTTGGTCTTCTGTTCCCTTGGCTTGGAACCCTCAGCTCCCTCGTGAGTTTCTCCTTTATGGCAGGATAGTATTGCTTGCTCACATGGCATACATGCTGCCTTCTTCCTGTGGATGCTCAAAGTGAAAGAATCACAGTTGGTCCAAGTCAGTTACGGCACCACCCCACCCCCTGCTAGTGATTGGTTGGGATAAGGACTTGTGACCCAGTTTAGGCCAATGAGATATTACAGGGTGTACATGAGGGCTTCTGTGAGAGATTATGCTTCCTGAGTGCTTGATAATGACAGCAGGACATGACATCATCTCCCCTGACATGTTGGCTTTGCTTACTTCCCTCTGTGCTGGTGTCATTCACAGATGGTCTCTCCAAGATGGCCACCAGCAGCCACAGGATGATGTCATATCCAGTCAGTGCCCCAAAGGAAATACAGCATCTCTTCCCCCATGATTCCAACACTGTCAAATATACATCATAAGAGTTTACATCTTTAAAGTGACATTAGTTGCCAACAACCCTGGATCTCAGTCTTATTAGTCATGAGAGCATTGTGGGGTCACCATTATTGGTGAGAATGGATCATTTCTATCAAAAGTGTTGGAGCATGGAGCAAAAATAAATCCAATGGTTTAACACTGAATCCAGCACTATCCTTGTCAAGCACTAGATTCTACCACCAGTTCAGCTGAATCAAAGAATGGAGTCTAATCTTTAGCCGGTTATACATATAAGAGCTTCCATAGAAATGACCTTAAACTCAGGGTCATTCAAGCCTTTACAGACTTGGGCAGAGAGAAGCAACATTAATGGGATTGCCTGAAGAACAAACAGTCCCATTTTGCCTCTGCAGGAGGGCTGGCAATGAATGAAGATCTATTTGGGCAGAGTTGATGTGGGTGAGTGAAGCTAATGGGTCCTGCACCAGGGTATGAGGTGGGGCGTGCACACCAGCCATTACAGCAGGGGGCGCTCTCCAGCAACGTGTTAACTTTCTGGGAATGAAAATCCAGTGTTGTCTGTGTCCAGCTTCACAGCTGCTAAAAATCTGGATTTTTATGTGAACTTGCCTGATTTTTATGTTAGAATATGTTTAAAAATGCACTCTGGGAACTAAGTCTGTGGCATAAAGATGCTGTACCTGTGGGTCTCGTGAAGCCTGTATGTTGCCAGTTTGCTTCCTCCGCTCCACGTGCCCAGAAATGCACCAGAATGTAGAGCCAGACATTTGGGGCCATTTGCTGGGAGCCGTCATATATCACACCTTCCAAATGTCCTACAGACTGTTTTTCTGATTCACTGGGCTTTGGGGGTTCTTTGGTTCCTTTCTCCATCCTAACCTGGTGTTAGGAGTTCTTCCTGCTGCCTGGGCATCCATTTGTGGGCCGTTAACGGCTCAGTTAAGCAAACCTGAACGTTCCATTTCACTCCCCTGCTTAGATATGGCCACCACAGCTCAGTAAACACTGCCCTGGATTAACATGTGACCCTTACTCTCTCCAGTGCTTAAGCTCTCATCCTCTTTGGGACCCACTCCATTGAAACGCCTCAGATGAAGTACACCAATGGCCTCTGCATTGCTGGTTCAAAGGTCAGGTCTCACTCTCCGCAGACCCACAGCACTGCACACAGTTGATCATTTCTCTGCCCGTAGTGGATTCAAAATCTTTTATTCCTCATAGTTTCAGCATATATTTTGGCCCTGCTTGGTTCAGATTAGATTTCATATCATTCTCTGTCATTTATTAATATAGCATAATACAATACAGCACAATATAATTATTATACATATGTATTTACAATTAAATTTCCTGATAAGAAAATAAGTAAACCAACAATTACAATACAGTGTGAGAAATGTTATTGTTCATTAAAGGAGAGGAAATTAGGATTTATGAAGTCAAAAAAAGAGAGACAGAAATATTCATTTCCTTGTTTTCTCCTGTTGTAGCCTAGGGGCTCTTGGTTTTCTCCTGCCTCCTCCACTTCTCCATTCAGAAGTATATCACAGCTTGGTTCCCCCTGAACAGCCAGAAAAGAGGCCATAATAGATTTGAAAGGATGTCGGGTGATGATAAGGAGAGATGAGTGTAGAAGTAGAGCTGCAGCCAAGTGAAGATGTGGATTCATCACCAGATACAGAGAAAGAGGGAGGCAAAATGGATGGGGATCTGTTGGAAACAAAAAGGAGGAAAACCTAAAAGAATTCAGAGATAGAAAGAGGGGAAGGCTTGAGAGACTCTGACTAGGTGCTACACAGAGTGAGGCAGAGAGAATCCCAGGCCTCCTGCCTCAAGCCCAGCTCTGGTAAGACAGCCTTCCTCTTCCCTCTCCCTGGTTTACTGCATTGCTAAGTCCTGTCAATCTCACCCTTTTAATACATCTCAGGTCCATCCTCTCCTGCCTGGCCTTCCTGAGCACTGTGAGGTTCTAGCCGCACCATGTCATTCCCGGTGCTTCTTACCCTCTGAGACATTTCTTTTTGCAACAGAGTCCTCTTTATGAAATGCAAATGAGATCATCTTAGCCCTTACATAAAATCATTTTGAGTGGCTAAAGGATTGAATAGAAATTTCTCCAAAGAAGGACTACAGATAGCCAGTAAGAACATAAAAAATGCTCACCTTTACAATCATTTCAAGGAATGCAAATCAAAACCACCATAAGAAACCACTTCACACCCATTAGTATGGCTACTATTAAGACAGGCTACTTAGTGAAACAATTAGGCAGCTAGAAATTCCCTGGTGGGATGAACGAAAGGCTTCTGACCTCAGCCCTGACCCCAAAAGCCTCAGCCTTGAGACAGTGTACTCCGACCAGACCAGAGACATCAGTTACAACCCGAGACAGCTAAAACTACCCTAAAAAGCCTCCTCCAAGCTGAAATGGACAATGAAATAAATCTATCCTGTTCAAGCAGGCACCAGTTTTCTCCCCAGATAGACTAGGAATGCATATTAACAGATGCCTCCCCATTAGTCAGTGGGCACTCCAGTTTGGGATGCTCCCTCTCTTTTAGTGAGTTGTATCACTTTGCTCTAATAAACTTCGTTACTGCAAACTTTGTATCTCAGGTCCATGTCTCCATTCTTTGGTGCTGCGAGACCACGAATCCCGGACACTCAGCAATCATCCCGCATCAATAGTATATGCTTTACATTCCCCTTCAAGTTTTCCTTATTTAGTGACCAAGGAGTAATTTGTAATATCTAACT
This sequence comes from Aselliscus stoliczkanus, assembly GCA_033961575.1. NCBI lineage: Eukaryota > Metazoa > Chordata > Mammalia > Chiroptera > Hipposideridae > Aselliscus > Aselliscus stoliczkanus. Next base: position 98,247,405 of record CM066727.1, on the reverse strand, counting down.
TAACAAATATAGGATAGCACAAGAGCAGCAAAAATCTAAACAAAATTTAGAAAATGCATCTAATTGCATTTTCAAATTGGATTCCTCACTGCATTTGATCAGATTGTTATGTTTTTGATTTTGGGTCTCTGAGGCCCCCAACATTTGTGAGAATGCATGTAGACAAATGAATATAATGCACTGTTTTTCAAATCAATTAGTTGTGAATCTTATTGCAAGATGAGAGCTTTAGAAGACCTAGAAAAAGACATCTAGGGGGCCGGCCGAGTGGCGCACTGCTTAAGAGCTGGTTTTGGGATGCCAGCGGCCCCGGTTCGGATCCCACATGTGAGGGCCAGTGACACTGCCCTCTACGGCTAACAACAACTCCTCCTGGAGCTGGGCTGTGTGAGCCCTGGCTACGGTGTAGGCTGCAGCCCCTGCTGCAGTGGGCTGCCATAGGCTACAGTGAGTGGCTGGCAGCCAGCATGAGCTGTCAATAGCTGCGGTGAGCAACCAGCCAGAGGCCGGCGACCTATCTGCCTCATCCGGGAAGAACGCAATGACAATACCAACATTGGCCAGTGAAGCAACGTCCTCCGCAACTAGACTGAAGAACAAAGGGACAGCAACTTGCTTGTTCCCCTTCCCAGGTTCCCCAACGCTGTTCCCCACCCCCAATTCCCCAATAAAATCTTTAAAAAAAAAAAAAAAAAAAAAAGACATCTAGGGACAGCAATCAAATTAAACACATAATATTGCCCATAGGATTTTACATTTTGTTTCAGGAACTATTTTTGAAAACTGGGGTTTGGTTTTTCAAGTATAGAGAAATGAAGGATCATGACCAAGCTTCCAATGAGGCCCAATTACTACTCATGCAGAGTTGTGCCTGCATGCATTTCCACACAAACAATTGTATTAGCATGCACAAATAGAGTAATTAGGCAGCTAATGACCAGATCAGCAAAATCAGCAAATGTAAATGCTTATTAGTCCACCAGCAAATTGCTGTTCAAAAAAAATATCCAATTATAGCTTGTAGTTCAATTTCTTTTCACCTTTCAAATATTGGCAGTATTCTTATACTTTCCTTACATTTCCAAGGTTTAGAGTGTTTTTTCTTTTCTCATCAACTCATCCCCTGAAGTGCTAATCCTCCACGAACTTTTCAGTTTTAAACAACAATTGAAAAATACTCTCTCAATCAAAAATGATAAATTTCCCACAAAATCCACTGTTGTATATATATACATGTGTGTATGTGCATATAGATATATGTGTGTATGTATGTGTATATATGTGCACACATATACACACGTGTACATACATATACAACCATATATATACACTATATATGTATTTTTAAATTGAATTTTATTACTGAAATAGATCTTACTACTAGCTCATTCCCTGCTTTCTCCTAACTATAAAAAATAAGAACCAGCATAAGCAAATACCTCTAGTTAGTTGCATATCTGGGAATTTAATTCTAGGTCTCCTGATTCCCTCAGTTCAGTCCCTCAGTGTCCTCTTAGGAAAGACAGAATATCCAAAAATCATGGAAAGTTAAAATCAATATATGCAAACAATAATCTGTTATAATTCAAATGAACTTTTCCTCCTCTTATTTTTTTTTAATTTTTTTTAAATTTTGTTTTATTTTATTAGTTTCAGGTGTACAACACAATGCAATAGTCATACTCCTCACTCCCCAAAGTGAAACCCCCCCCCCGAGTTCGCCACCCCACTCCCCCCCCATATCATACATATCCATCACAACTCCCCTGACGCCCCTCCACAGTATACTCCACATCCCGTGACCATCCACATATTCAGTTGCAGTTGGCATACAATACTATACAACATCAGCTTCAGGTGTACAGTGCAGTGATCAAGCCTCTACTCCATCCATGAAGTGGTCTCCCTAACAAGACATGTGACTATCTGACACGCCACAAAATTTTTACATTATTGTATTCCCCGAATTGTGTTTCATATCCCTGTGGCAATATTAAAGTTGTCTATTTATGCTGTCTAATCCCTTCCCCTTCCCCCCCATCTCCACCCCACTCCCAACCAGCAACCCTCAGTTTTTCCACTACATCTACAAGTCTGTTTACTTTGATCGTTCACTCAGCTCTTCAGACTCCACACACAAGTGAGATCACATGGTACCTGTCCTTCTCCGACTGACTTATTTCTCGCAACATAATAGTCTCTTCACAACATTATCAATTACATTCCCAGAACTGCCCCCATATCCCTGCGGCAACATTGTAGTCCCACATACACTGTCCAAAACCTTCCCCCTCTCCCTCTTCCCCACTCCCTCCCAGCCAGCAACCATCAGTTTTTCCTTTATATCTGCTTGATATGACTTCAATCTTCTTAAATTGTCTCTCTGGGTTAGCTTGTTTACTCCTTTCTTTTGTTTAAAAAAGCCCTTTTAACATTTCTTGCAATGCTGGCTTGGTGATAATGAATTCCTTAAGCTTATTCTTTTCTGAGAAGCTCTTTATTTCTCCTTCAATTTTAAGTGATAGCCGTGCTGGGTAGAGCAATCTTGGTTGTAGGCCTTTATTCTGTGTCACTTTGAGTATCTCCTGCCACTCCCTTCTGGCCTGCAGAGTTTCTGTAGACAAGTCAGCTGTTAGTCTAACAGGAGTTCCTTTGTATGTAACCTGCTGTCTTTCTCTTGCAGCCTCCAGGATTCTGTCTCTGTCTTTAACTTTTGCCTTTTCACTATGATGTGTCTTGGTGTGGACCTGTTTGGGTTCAGCTTGTTTGGAACCCTCTGCACCTCTTGGGCATGTATGTTGATTTCCTTCACCAGGGTAGGGAAGTTTTCAGTCATTATTTTTTCAAATACATTTTCGACCCCTTGCTTCTTCTCTTCTCCTTCTGGTATCCCTATGAGTCAAAGGTGGTTGTGCTTCACCTTGTCCCATAGGGCTCTTAAACTATTTTCATTGTTTTTTATTCTTTGGTCTTTTTGCTGTGCCAACTGGGTGATTTCTGCTATTTTATCTTCCAAATCGCTGATCCGCTCCTCTGCTTCATCTACTCTACTGGTGAATCCTTCGAGTGTGTTCTTCATTTCAGTTATTGTATTCTTTAGTTCTAACAGGTTGTATTTTATGGTTTCCCTATCCTTCCTTATGTCCTCACTAAGTTTGTTAAACATTCTTATCATCAGTGTTCTAAACTGTGTCTCTGAAAGTTTGGATCCCTCTGTTTCATTTGGTTCCATTTCTGGAAGTTTCTTCTGATCTTTTACTTGTGACATGTTTCTTTGTTTCCCCAAACTGGCTGTCACTCTGGGATTGCTTCGATGTATTAGATAGATCACCAGGAGAGCCCTGGCTGGATCACGCAGGCACACAGCTCACGGCCCAACAATCCCAGGAAAACTCCCAGTCTCAGCCTGTCCCAATCAGCCGCTCGCAGACCAGGCCAAGCAGCCCAACAACCAATCACCAGCCTGGCAACTCTGCAAGTGCAGTGCAGAGAGCAGAGACCCGAGGCAGCTCGCGCACTCCCGGGCCTCAGTGAGCAGCCGTTGGAGCTGGATGTCACCTGCTCTGCATTTCCCTGGCAACGCAGTATAAGCCGGGCAGAGGGTGGGGATCCAAGGCGGCAGGCGCACGTACACGCACACACACACTTCTGCGCCAATTCCACCAGACCAATTAGGTCTCGGACCTGGTCCTTCGTGGGAGGGCTCAAGCCCGACAAAATGGCGTCCTCCCTACACCACTCGCGTGCAAGCTCCGCACCACGGGAACAATAGTCTAAAAACCTCCAGCCTTTGCACCAAAGGTGCTCAGTTCAGTCCGTCCCCGCAGGCTCCCGGCTCACACAGCCACTCCCTCCACCAGGAACCAGGTAAGTGCTCACCGGCGAGCAAGCCCGGGCTCTGGCCCCACTGATTCTCCAGCCGCTCTTAGCCTCACTGAGCTGAGCAAAGAGAGTCCTCACTAATTTACTGCCAGCTATCTTAGAACTTCTCTTCCCGGCAAAGGAGCTCTGGGCTGGTGAGCTTGGTGTGCGGCTGGAGGGTCTCTCCCCCATCCAGACAAGCTTCCCACGGCTGGGGCTTCCCTCACGGGGCTCGCCCTCTCTCGTCTCCGCCCGTCCTACCAGACCCGATGCGGCTTCCTCTTTAAATTCTTCATTTAGTGGTTCTGTTCCTCCAGTGTTCCGGGGACCTCCAGGGTTGAATGCTGTATAATTTGCTTGTAATTTTGGTGTGATCCTGGGAGGCAGTTAGCACAGCGTTTGTCTATTGCGCCATTTTACCGGAAATCCCTCCTCCTCTTTTAAAAGGATAGACAACTTGAAAATCTGACATAATTTGACAGTTGGGACAGAATTTAGAAGTTAGAGAAACGAGTTCTCACACTTCATGGAACTTTGGGCCTATGAAATTTTAAATGATGTATTCTCAGCCTTTATATAGCCAAATAAGGGCATTTTAAAAACTAGTATAATTCACTAACACATAAAAGGACATTCTAGTACCAAAAAAGAAAAAATGAAAAGGATATAATCTCAGAATAAAGGACTACCTTATATATCAAATGAATTTCGTTTATGTAAAACTATATAAGCAAAGTTCATGTAAACATTTTTTTCTCAGTCTGTTGTGGATCAGTTAGGAAGTTCTTCCATATCTTCAACCAAAATTGACCTCCCTAGAACTTTCACCTGTAGTACCAGTGTGAGTATCAGTATTGCTTTCAGAACATACAAACAAGTCCAGTGTCAGATCACTGGATATTTAGGCAAGAACAGTGTGGGGTGCAGAGACAAGAAATGTTTGTAAAAGAAACTCATATCTTGAAGTATTAAGAGCAGCCAAAAAAATCTAAAAGATGTTACTTAGGATCTCAGAAAACGTCTGATAAAATTCCATGCCAAGACCATTTAAATAGCCGTGTTGCTATCATTTTTACAGTGATAACAAAAGTAAAACTACTTTGACATTGTGTCACTTAAAACTAATTATATATATATTATTTCATTGATTATTACAACTATATATTATTATGATACTTACATATATTATTTGATAATTGTTCAGTTTGAAGTCATACCAGAACTTTTTTTTCTAACAAGAAATAACAGGGTACAACAGAGTTAAGTGTGTACACCGTGGGAAGTACAGGTAACGAGATTCCCCAAGTAACACACATTTTAACCTGTGTACCTTTGCTCCTGCTGTTCTTTCAGACAAAAATGAGCTTTATCTATTTATAAAGTTATGAAAGTCTCATCGCACTGATTTCCACCCTATCTGGTCTAGTTAACTGCTTTTCCATACTCATTTCATTTGAGCTTTATATGTGAAAACATTATGGCACCTTCTGTATGGTTTTGTTTATATGTGTTTCCTTGGTATACCAGAAGGTCTTCATGGGCAAGAACTGAATTTTATTATTCTTTCTATATTGTACCCCATCTCGGGTTATATGTTACTTTCTTCGGGGTACCTTCCTGAAGGATATGTGCATTTTGATACATTGTTGGGTGTTACTTCAGCAGGAGCACCGTACTCATCATAACCCTTATCATACTATGTAAGAGTCTTACCTCTTCCCCATCCTGTCCAGTAGAGAACAACATCCACTTCAGTACATGGCACCCAAAAGAAGCTAGTTAAATATTTGTGAGTAGCAGAGTGACTTAAAAGTTGTGATTACTCAATAAATTTCACATAGGATTGTTTATAGAAGTTCTGCATTTTGCAGATTTACTGAAATTATTTCTGGAAGAACCGTTAAATATGGACATTTCAATGGTCATCTCAAGTCCAACACTGTGAACTGCAAAATGCACCATCATCTCCCAAAACAATTTTCCCATTCAATTCTCTGTATCTGTCTAGATAACGCTCCTCCATGCCACCCAAGTCCCCTTAAGGGGAGGGCAGATGTACTGCTGCATCTCCAATGCCTGGCACAGGGCTCTGCAAATCATAGGCACTCAAACATTAATTGTTGAATGAAGGGAGATTTTCAAACTTTGGGGAATTACTGGAAAGCTTCAACTGTATTGGTAATGTTTACTTTTATGGATAATGAGTACCTGATGTTTGTAATGTTATTCTAATCCTTTTTGGTAAGTCTGAAATATTCCAGAATAGTTTTTTCTTTTTTTAATTGTGGTAAAAAAAAAAGAATAAAAAATAAATAAATTTACTATCTTAACCATTTTTTAGTAAAAGGCAAAAGATTTATTATTTGATCTTATCCTAAATATTTTTAAGTGTACAGTACAGTAGAGTTTACTATATGAATCATTGTTGGTCAACAGACCTCTAGAACGTTTTAATCTTAAAATACTGAAACTCTATATCTATTGAACATCTCCCCTTCCCACTCCTTCTAGCTTCTGGCAACCATAATTCTACTTTCTGTTTCTAAGCATTTGACTACTTTAGATACCTCATCTAAATAGAATAAATGCAGTATTCGTCTCTTGTGACTGACTTATTTCACTTAGCATAATGTCCTCAAGGTAGTTGCATGCTGCTGCATGACAGTATTTCCTTCTTGTTTTAAAGCTGATAATATTGCATTATATGTATGAACCACGAACAGGCATAAGTCAGAATACAGTTTAATAACCTTGGGATTGTCATTGACTCATGTGTTACTGAGTCTTCATAGCCTTTCTCAATCTTTCTTCTATCCCTGTCTTTCTTCCTAAGTGATATTTCTTTCAATTCTATTCAGGCAGTTAGTGCTTCACACTTGGATTAACAGAAAAGTGCTTTAATTTTTCTTCCCCTCGCCGATCTCTTCCTGTTTAGTCATTCTGGAGTGCAGTCCAATGAGCTTTCCTAAAACGGCCACATACTCCCATATGTAAAAGCTTCAGTGAATTTTCCCTGTGTACAGGAAGTGGAGCCTAACTTAGAAGGTTCTCCTTCTCTTCCAACTTTAACAACTTCTCCCACTCTAAGTACTGCTAGTTGCTAGGCTTCCACCAGGCAGGGCTATGGCAGAGGAGGGCAGAGGGAAGGTGTTGGAGAAAGAGCAGGTGAGCCACACCTGATGGGAAGATGCCACAGGATTACAGCCAAGAAGCGGGATCCTCAGAACAACCCATTGAGATGTGTCTGGGGTGTAAGCTAAGCCCAAACAGAAGCAGACAGAGGAGTCACACACATATGCACACACACAGACATACTCTACACACACACACACACACACACACACACACACACACACACACACACAAATAACAAAGCTGAGGGGCACTGGACTGGGCATTGAGAATGAAGCCGTGTCCATCTTAGTCAGTCAGTTCTCCCAGAATAAAACCAAAAGGCAGAAACCAGGGCAGTTCATGCAGAAGTCAGCAGCAGGACTCAGGGAGGGGACAAAGGTGACTAGTTGATTTGCTCCACCTGCTTTGGTCCATCTGGCCCTACTTGTTTTCTTGTGGTTTTTATAGTTTAAATTGTATTTTATTTGCATGTAGAAAATTTTGAAAAAATAAACTATGCATATAGGTATGAATATAACATTCCTACATTATTAAAAGGTCATCTTAAGCATACACTTTCACACTGCACACTGTTCTATCAAACACTAAATGTGCTTAAGCAGCGCTCTAAACTCAGATTTATGTGGATATCTTTGTGCATAATTTGACATTTCCCAATGGCTGGCTTTGAGAAGTAGGACTCTGCATGAATGGATATGAACAACTTTAAGAGTCTTAATGCATATTGCTAAATTTCCCTCAGAAAGCCCACAGCAATGTATGAGAACTCTGCTTCACTCTTCCCGGCACTGAGTATTATCAATCACTACATGCTAATCATTCTGACCTTCATTCACAAATAAGATTAAAAAAAAAATAGACTCAGCAGATATCTGAGAGAATAAATTTGCACAAACGAGAAGTACCAAGATGAATAAGTAGAGCAATTAACTCTGGAGAAAACATATATAATTCAGAAAACAGAAAGGAGTTTCAAAATTTCTTGTTCATAGCATCAGAGAAATATAAGATATTGAAACCATAAAACAAACCATAAGCTGCTATGAAAAAAAGAAAAGCAAGCACAGAAAAAAGATTCCTTAGAAATTAAAAAATATGATTTCCAAAATGAAAAATTCAGTACAGGTGCTGAAAGGTGCCCTTGTGGAAGTCTCCCAAAACATAGAACAAGGAAAAAAAGGTAGAAAATCAGAGCTGCCAGCTGCCTGGTCCGGCCTGTCTTTACACAGACACTAGAGTAGGGGAGCAGTAACAGGAAAGTGGAGAGAAGTACAAGGAACAGAAACATCCACATGTTTAATCAGTGAGTCAAGGAAGTTGGTCAATCCAGGGAAAGGGGTTTACATGCATTGCTTAGAGTCAGAGAGGTAACCAGCACAAGAATTAAAACCACGGGTAACCATTAAACTTGGGTGAGAAGAGATGAGGTCGTGACAATTTACACTCCTTCTTTCCTATCAGTGAGACAAGAGATGCTGTGATAAGCTTTTAATCAAGAATTAAAGGTGTTTCAGAGGAAAAACTGATGATTGCTAGATGGGATGGAGGTGGGCATGAGGGAGAAGGGGAAGGGATGAAGCAACATAAACTGGCAACTACAGTATTGCTGCAGGGATAGAAGAAACAGTTTGGGGAATATAATCAATAATGTTGTAATTATTTTTTAGGGGACCAGATAGACACTTGTTAGGGAGACCACTTCATGGACGGTGTAGAGACCTGACAACTGCACTGCACATCTGAACCTGCCGCTGAATAATATTAGATGTCAACTATAATTTAACACATATATAGTCATGGGATGTGAAGTATAGAGTGGGGATGGAGTCAATGGAATTGTAATAGATATGTATGATATCTGGGATGAAGGGGAAGTTGATGGGAGGGGGGGTTGTCACTTTGTAAGGGGTGAAAAGGATAACTGTTGCATTGTTTTGTAAATATATAACTAATAATTATAAATAAAAAGAAAAACAAAAGAATTAAAGGTATTTGCATAGTATTTGATGTTATAGAGGTAATGACCAGAAATGCTGCAATGTAAAATTGCTAACTTTGAAACTTGTTACAACTTGTTAATTTGTACTTTCCTGCATTATAGTCTTTGATACTGTTGGAATTTTTTCACTAGGTGCATATAACTATTTTATAAGAATAAAATTACATTTTGCCAAGACAAAATGACTCACCAAGCTTTGTCAAACATTCAAATATACACTTACACTGTATACGGGCAATGGATTGGGGGTAGTTTAGAGGCATAAATGGCAAGGAAGTTGGGAACTAGCCTTGAGAACCTTTTCTCTGTAACTGTGTGCAAGAAACCCCTTTGGGGAGTTGGGAGGGAACCCAAAGGCTCTGAGTGGGGGGCTATGCCACGGTGTCTTCCAGGGGCGCACAGAAGGAAGGCTTGCAGTTGGGTGCATATGTATGGAGAAGGGGGCAGAGAGTCTATTTGCATTTGGGGAAGTTAGGTGGGGGGACAACAGGAAGGAAGAGCAGGTAACAGAGCAGCAGCTTGGGCCACAAGTGTCTGGTGAAGTATCGAAGACGGCAAGAAGGTGAAGAGTTTACCTGCAGGCTCACTTGTCACAAATTATTAAAGAGAACTGGAAGCCAAATTCAACAGATGATACGCTTTAAAAAAAAATAAAAAAGTGTTCTGGCTTTCTCTTTTGCCCAACACTTTATTTATTTTTCATGGCCTCTAATAATAAAAAAAACACATTTTTTTCTAAATTATTATGGCCCATAATATTACCCAATCCCTGCGATGCTGAGATATGCATCTGTACCCTGTGAATTACTCCTCTGCGGGGAGAAAGAATTTGTCTACAACAAACATCTGTCGTCTGCCCACACAAAGCTATTCTAGCAGTTGTTCAATTTACAGGGATCACACACATAGGAACACTTTCTGTCATGTATTTCTTATGGTTCTCCATAATAGAAATAATGGCCCAGAACCTCAATGTCCAAAGTAACTCAAGAGGAGCTACTGTGCCTGCCACTGTACTCGTCATGACACATACATCAGGTGGAATTTCGGAGGGGGTAGTCTTGCCCCTTGACCAGAGCTCCCATCTTTGATTTGACCATCTTCCGCATATTGATTGAGTGAAATGGGTTAGCTTAAAAACATCTGCTGTCTGCTCACACAAAGAATACAGGAGCTGTCCTGGCAGAAGAATAATCACCTCTCTGCTCTTTTAACCAGGTCTTCAGAGGCAACACAGAGGCTCTTCCTAAAAACTATTGTTAGTGAAAGGAGAGTGTTCCCTCTCATTTCAGAATTTCTAATGACTTCCCTCTTTCATTGCAGCTTGTAAGAAATACAAATGCTGTTAAATACAGCATTCTTTCTGAGTTTGCTTTTATGGAGGATCAAAAATAATGAACTAGATTTACAGAATTATTTTAAAGAAACAGTGTCCCATGTAAGGAGTACAAGAAACACATTGTAATGAACTTGAAATTTTACTAAGCTATTCTTTTCTTCAAAAACTGGGAGGAGGCTCAATTAGGGAGTGCCATTTTAAAAGAGGCAAGGAATTTTGTGTTTTTTTTCCCCTTTGTCATCTGGCTGACTAGATGTGTTGTCCATGATGTTTACATGGAAGCCTATGAGAGCTAATTTATTGTATAGGAGTGCCAAAAAATGTATACAAATGAACACTTTGGTTGTAGCTCAAGCTGTAGTTTGCCGTAATCAGAAGTGTCTGGATGCTGATGGTAACCATTCTGAGCAACTCTTCTATTTTATTATTTTTTTTTAAATTTTATTTTATTTTTAATTAGTTTCAGGTGTACAACACAGTGCAATAGTTATACATTTTACCCCTCAAAGTGACAACCCCCCACCCCCAATACACCACCCCACTCCCCCCCCATATCATATATATCTATTACTCTTCCTCTGACTCTCTTCCACAGTATAATCCACATTCCGTGTTTATCTATATATATATTCAATTACAGTAGGTATACCACCTCCGCTTTAGTAATACAGTGCAGTGATCAAACCTCTACTCCATCCATGAAATGGTCCCTCTAACAAGACCTATGATCATCTGAGATTCCACAGAATATTTACAAAATTATTAATTATATTCCCCAAACTGTTTTTCTTATCCCAGTGGCAATATTGTAGTTGCCTATTTTTGCTGTCCAATCCCTTCCCCTTCTCCCTCATCTCCATTCCTCTCCCAATTAGCAACCCTGATTTTTCCTCTATATCTATGAGACAGTTTCTGTTTACTTTGCTCATTCATACAGTTTTTCAGATTCCACATATGAGTGAGATCATATGGTATTTGTCCTTCTCTGACTGACTTATTTCACTCAACATTATAGTCTCTAGGTCCATCCATATCATTGCAAATGGCACGATTTCATTCTTCCTTACAGCGGAGTAATACTCCATTGTATAAATATACCACAGTTTCTTAATCCAGTCATCTACTGATGGGCATTTTGGTTGTTTCCAAGTCTTAGCTATTGTAAATTGTGCTGCTATGAACATAGGGGTGCATAACTTTTTTTGAATAAGTGTCTTGGTTTTTTCAGGATAAATACCTAGGAGTGGAATTGCTGGGTCAAACGGTAGCTCTATTTCCAGTTCTTTGAGATACCTCCATACTGACTTCCATAGTGGCTGCACCAATCTGCAGTCCCACCAACAGTGCAGCAGGGTCCCCTTTTCCCCACAGCCCCGCCAGCACTTGTTGTTTGTTGATTTGTTGATGATAGCCATTCTGACTGGAGTGAGGTGGTATCTCATGGTGGTTTTTATTTGCATTTCCCTAATGACCAGTGAGGTTGAACTTTTTTTCATATGCCTGTTGGCCTTCTGTATGTCCTCTTTAGAGAAATGTCTCTTCATATCTTCTGCCCATTTTTTAATTGGGTTGTTTGTTTTTTTGGTGTTGAGTTTCATGAGTGTTTTATAAATTTTGGATATTAACCCCTTATCAGGTATATCGTTGGCAAATATATTCTCCCATTCAGTAGGCTTCCTTTTTGTTTTATTAATGGTTTCCTTTGTTGTGAAAAAACTTTTAAGTCTGATATAATCCCATATGTTCATTTTTTCTTTTACTTCCCTTGCCCGTAGGGATGTATCAGTAAAAATATTGCTCTGGGTAATGTCTGCAAATGTACTCCCTATATTTTCTTTTAGGATTTTTATGGTTTCAGGTCTTACATTTAAGTCTTTAATCCATTTTGAATTTGTTCTTGTATAAGGCGTAAGGAGATGAACCAGTTTAATTTTTTGCATGTGTCAGTCCAATTTTTCCAGCACCATTTATTGAATAGACTATCTTTACTCCAGTGTAAATTCTTGCTTCCCTTGTCATAGATTAACTGTCCGTAATGCTTGGATTTATTTCTGGGCTCTCTGTTCTGTTCCACTGATCGATGTGCCTGTTTTTATGCCAATACCAAACTGTTTTGATTACTGTGGCTTTGTAGTAGGTTTTGATGTCTGGTAGCGTGATCCCCCCGACTTTGTTTTTATTTCTCAGAATTGCCGAGGCTATTCTGGGTCTTTTATGATTCCATATAAATTTTAGGATTATATTTTCTATTTCTGTGAAAAGTGCCCTTGGTAGTTTGATAGGAATTGCATTGAATCTATATATTGCTTTAGGCAGTATGGACATTTTAACTATATTAATTCTTCCTATCCATGAGCATGGTAGGTGTTTCCATTTATTTTTATCTTCTATGATTTCTTTCTTCAGTGTCTTATAATTTTCTGAGTACAGATCTTTCACTTCTTTGGTTAAATTTATTCCTAGGTATTTTATAGTTCTTGATGCAATTGTAAATGGGACAGTTTTCTTAATTTCTCTTTCCGTTAGTTTATTGTTGGTATATGCAAATGCCACTGATTTCTGAACATTGATTTTATATCCTGCTACTTTACTGAATTCGTCTATTAGTTCCAATAGTTTTTTGATGGAGTCTTTGGGGTTCTCTATATACAGTATCATGTCATCTGCATATAATGACAATTTTACTTCTTCCTTGCCAATTTGGATGCCTTTTATTTCTTTTTGTTGTCTGATTGCTGTGGCTAGAACTTCCAGCACTATGTTGAATAAAAGAGGAGAAAGTGGACAGCCTTGTCTTGTTCCTGATCTTAAGGGGAATGGTTTTAGCTTTTCCCCATTGAGTATGATGTTAGCTGTAGGTTTATCATATATGGCTTTTATTATGTTGAGATATGATCCCTGTATTCCCACTTTGCTAAGGATTTTTAATATAAATGGCTGTTGGATTTTGTCAAATGCTTTTTCTGCATCTATTGAAATGACCATGTGATCTTTATCCTTCATTTTGTTGATGTGGTGTATCACATTAATTGATTTACGGATGTTGAACCAGCCTTGCGCACTAGGGATGAATCCCACTTGATCATGATGTATGATCTTCTTAATATATTGCTGAATTCTGTTTGCTAATATTTTATTGAGAATTTTTGCATCTATATTCATCAGGGAGATTTGCCTGCAGTTTTCCTTTTTTGTGATGTCTTTATCTGGTTTTGGAGTCAGGGTGATAGTGGCTTCATAAAAAGAGTTTGAGAGCCTTCCCTCCTTCTGGATTTTTTGGAATAGTTTGAGAAGAATAGGTGATAGTTCTTTTTTGAATGTTTGATAAAATTCACTTGTGAAGCCGTCTGGTCCAGGGCTTTTGTTTTTTGGGAGCTTGTCAATTACTGATTCAATTTCCTTGGTAGTAATCAGGGTATTTAGATTTTCTGTTTCTTCTTGCGTTAGCTTTGGAAGGTTGTATGCTTCTAGAAAATTATCCATTTCTTCCAGATTGTCAAATTTGTTGGCATATAGTTGCTTATAGTAATTTCTTAGAATTTTTTGTATTTCTGTGATGTCTGTAGTCATTTCCCCTCTTTCATTCCTGATTTTGCTAATTTGAGTCCTCTCTCTTTTTTTTTTTTATGAGCCTGGCTAGAGGTTTGTCAATTTTGTTTATCTTCTCAAGAAACCAGCTCTTGGTTTCATTGATCTTTTGAATTGTTTTTCTGTTCTCTATATTGTTTATTTCTGCTCTGTTCTTTATTATCTCCTTTCTTGTACTCCCCTTGGGCCTCTTTTGCTGTTCTTTTTCCAGTTTCCTTAGGTGTAAGGATAACCTGTTGATTTGAGATTTTTCTTCCTTCTTTAGGTAGGCTTGCACTGCTATAAACTTCCCTCTTAGGACTGCTTTCGCAGCATCCCAGAGATTTTGGGTCGTGGTGTTTTCATTATCGTTTGTCTCGAGGTATCTTTTGATTTCCTCCTTGATCTCATTTGTAACCCACTCACTATTTAATAGCATATTGTTTAGCCTCCATTTATTTGTCAGCTTCCCGGATTTCTTCTTATAATTGATTTCCAGTTTCATAGCATTGTGGTCAGAGAATACAGTTGAAATGATTTCAATCTTCTTAAATTTATTGAGACTTGTTTTGTGGCCTAACATGTGGTCTATCTTAGAAAATGTTCCATGTGTACTTGAAAAGAATGTATATTCTGTAGCTTTGGGATGAAATGCTCTGAAAATGTCTGTTAAATCCAGCTGGTCTAATGTGTCATTTAAGGTCGCTGTTTCCACATTGATTTTCTGTCTGGAGGATCTGTGCATTAGTGACAGCAGGGTGTTGAAGTCCCCTACTATGATAATGTTACTGTTGATCTCTGTCTTTATGTCTGACAATATCTGTTTTATATATTTAGGGGCTCCTATGTTAGGTGCATAGATGTTTACTAGAGTTATGTCCTCTTGTTGGATCGATCCCTTCATTACTATGAAGTGTCCTTCTTTGTCCTTTGTTATATTCTTCAATTTAAAGTCCATTTTATCTGATATAAGTATCGCTACTCCAGCTTTTTTCTCAGTATCATTTGCATGAAATATTTTACTCCATCCCTTTACTTTCAGCCTGTATGAGTCTTTGGATCTGAGGTGAGTCTCTTGTATACAGCATATGCTGGGGTCTTGCTTTCTTATCCATTCAGCCACCCTATGTCTTTTTATTGGAGCATTTAATCCATTTACATTTAATTTGATTATTGATAGGTGTGTATTTATTGCCATTTTGTTATTTGTGTTCGTAGTCTTTCATAGGTTGTTTTTCTCTTCTACTTAAAGAAGCCCTTTTAGCATTTCCTGCAAAGCTGGCTTGGTGGTAATGAATTCCCTTAACTTATTTTTTTCTGCAAAGCTCCTTATCTCGGCCTTCGATTTTAAATGATAACCTTGCTGGATACAGCAATCTTGGTTGTAGGCCTTTATTTTTCATCACTTTGAAAACCTCCTGCCACTCCCTTCTGGCCTGCAAAGTTTCTGTAGAAAAGTCAGCTGATAATCTTATGGAGGTACCCTTGTAAGTAACTTGCTACCTTTCCCTTGCTGCTTTAGGGATTCTGTCTTTGTCCTTAACCCTTGTCATTTTCACTATAATGTGTCTTGGAGTGGGCCTGTTTGGAATCATCCTGTTTGGAACTCTCTGCACTTCCTGGGCTTGTATTTCAATGTCCTTTGCCAGGTTAGGGAAGTTTTCAGACATTATTACTTCAAATATATTCTCAATCCCTTGCTCCCTCTCTTCTCCTTCTAGTACTCCAATGACCCATTGGTTATTGCGTTTGATGTTGTCCCCCAGCTCTCTTAAACTATTTTCCATGTTTTTCATTCTTTTTTCTTTTTGTTGTTCCGCATGGGTGATCTCTGCTATTTTGTCTTCTAAGTCACTGATTCGATTTTCTGCTTCATCCAATCTGCTAGTGATTCCATCAAGTTTGTTATTTAATTCAGTAATTGTGTTCTTAAGTTCTAGCTGGTTGCTTTCCATGATTTCTCTATCCTGCTTTATATTTTCATTAATTTCCTTGAACATTCTAATAATCAGTGTTCTGAACTCTGTCTTCGATAGGTTGGTTACCTCTATTTCCTCTATTTCCACTGATTCAGGAAGTTTCTTCTGTTCTTTTATTTGTGTTATGTTTCTTTGTCTCCCCATTCTGGCTTACTCTTTGTGTTTGCTTCAATATAACAGATAGATCCCCCAGATTTCTCAGTCTTTTCTGGGTAAACTTATATGGTGTGTGTCCTTTATATTTGAATTACTCAGTCCCCCTATTCTCCTGTGCTTGTATCTGAGGTGTTCCTTGTGTCATGCGTCCTCACTTGTTGAAGTTTTAGTTTTGACTACTTTTGGTTTGTCAGTAGGTGGGATTGACTCCCAGATTGATTAGCTGTGAGAATCAGCAGCATCTGCAGTTTATGAGCTGCTGTGAGAGGATTGACCCCTCTGATGAAACTTGGACCCTATGGGTCCTAGTACCTGTAGCAACTTCCTTTTGGGTGTGACTCTTGTATGTCAAACCCAGAAATGCTCTGGTTTTATCTAAAGTTGGCCTCCGGGTATGATGATTCTTGTGACTGTTTGTTTGGACCCACTGCTGCAGAGTGATTTTAGAGCATAACAGATCAACAAGAACAACCTCGGCAGCCACCAAAGGATACCAAATGCTCACACAAGTAAAAAAAACCAACCATCAAACTACAGTCAACTTGTACAGAAATATCAATCATACTAATGAAGAAAACAAACAGAAACAAAACAAAAACCACACACTCAATAATAACAGAAGAGGAAACAAAATAAAATACAATATCCTAAAATAAAAAATAGAATAAACATGAGAAACCGATTAGCTATACCTAAAAAATAATAAAAATAAAAAAATAAAAATAAACTAAAATAATAATAAAAAAGTAAGAAAAATTAAAAAACAAAATTTGCAGAAAAAAGGAAAAGAGGAAAAGTATAGCAGTGAGAAGAATGAATAAAATAAGAGAGAAAGTGAGGGTGGGGAAAAAAGAAAAAGAAAAGAAAGAAAAAGAAAAAGAAAAAAGGAAAAAAAAAATATATATTTGTCTACACACCCATATATATGGACATATATTCACCTATATACACCTATATATATGCCTATATTAAAAACTACAATATGATTAGAATGAAATAGAAATAAAAACCAAAAGCAACCAAGAGAAGCAGCCAATAAAGGGAAAACAAAACAGAATAAAACCAAACAAACCAAAAATACCCGTGCCGGTCTTGACTAAAGTCCACCAAGCTCTCTTCAGTTTGTCTGCTGTACAAAAATTCCTGTGCGTCTTGTGGGAACAGTAGGCCACCTGATGCCTAGCGTGATCCTGGCACTGCAGGTTTGCTGTACTTGAGTGTGGTTGTGACGTGTGATTGGTGGTTTTTACAAAGTCACTGTCTTTTTGCTTTTGCCTATCCCAAGGCAGGCTGCACCCCCAAAGGCTCAATGAGTGTCTCTGGGTACCCTTTGGGTTGACAGCATGGAGAATTAAAGAATTCCTCACTACCAAAAGCCTGCTGCTAAGAATCTGTTAATTAATGCCTCAGCAGGTGAACCTGCCCTGCCTCACAAACCTTGCCTAAAGGTTGGGACGGGGTAGGTAATCTCACTCTGCAGCCTTTACTGGGTGGAAATTCTCAACCCCCTGCAGGTAAGGATATCTTCCTAGTCTGCCCCTATTGAGCAACTCTTCTAATTGCAGAAGTCAAATGTGACTTGTATTCATCTTTT
This sequence comes from Aselliscus stoliczkanus, assembly GCA_033961575.1. Classification (NCBI taxonomy): domain Eukaryota; kingdom Metazoa; phylum Chordata; class Mammalia; order Chiroptera; family Hipposideridae; genus Aselliscus; species Aselliscus stoliczkanus. Next base: position 98,229,775 of record CM066727.1, on the reverse strand, counting down.
ATTATTGGTATATATTGAATATTACAATTTTAATACAGTTTCCTTTCTTACAATGTGTATACATTTTTTTTTGGCACCCTCTGTATAATCTGGAAGACTCTAGATATCTTAGATTCATACAGGTAGAGGTTAGCCATTAAAGTGATTTCTGGACTTCAGTTTCTTTGCTTCTTTATTTGGCATCCGGAATGAAGTGACGCCTACAGCTAGCCAGTACTAAGAATCAAACTTCTATAAGCATTTTAATTAGGTAAGGGATATCTGAGAAGAGTGAAATTTGGAATATAAGTGTTTCTATCAAAACTGACATGTATTGGGTCAAAGTGGGTGAATTTCTTTTGTTGTCTCACCACCCCTCCCAATCCTGTTTCCAAGATCTTAATAAATTACACATTTACCACTGTATTCTAGGTATACCTTGTATTATTGTGAATGAATTGCTCTGTAAGTTTCCCCCATGATTGATCAAAATGTCAGCAAACTTCCCTGCGTCCATAGCCTCAAAAACAAAACCAGCATTCTTGAATTCATGGGCTGTGTGGCTTCCATCATGATGAATAATTTTAAAGAATGCTGGCCAAAAATGTATCATAAGAAGATTAAGGACCATCAAAGATGCTATTGAAATTGCAGTGTTGGTACTTCAGTGTCCAATTCTGGGAAATTAACTTGGACAAGAACAGTGGGCATATGCTTCTTATCAATTTCATGTTTGAAAAGAAAGGGAGGTCATCACTTTCATCCTTCATGAAAACGATGTGCTTTTTAAAGCCATTCTAATAAAGAATGGAGGGCTTCATAAATTCTGGGGAAATTGACTTGTATCCTCAGGAAATATTATGGATTAATTTCTTGGATAACAGCATTTTCCTTTTGAAAATTTTTCTCCTCTCACAACTTTCACAAAAATAATCTGCACAGAGACCTCAGATGCACACTCTACCAGTTTCTAATGCCCAGCAGGGCAAGAAAAAAAAAACACGTATGTATTTAGCACTTTTCTTTTTCTGCCAAAGGGGTAGATGGAGTGTTTAATCGTGTGGACTGACCTGGTTCAGATCCTGGTTCCTCAGGTTCCTGGCTGTGTACCTTGAACAACTAACTAACGTCTTCTTTCCCCCTTAAAATCGTCATATTGAGACTGAGGACTACACTAACACCTACACTGTAGGGCAATTGGGAGAAAATTATATATTGTAATATCTAAAAAAATACTTAGCTAGGTACCTGATTCTTACTGTTATTATTTAACTATTTTTAAACTCCGTTCTGTCACCCATAAACCGAGGGTAATCATTTTGCCTATTTTACCATGTTGATGTGAAAATAACTTTCACTTCATTGCTTCATACGTAATAAGAGCTTGATAAATATTAGCTATTATTCAGTACTCTGGCTTTTCAGCAAAACAGCAATTATGATACCAAATACAGCCTCTTTGGAATGAACTTCAGAAATACTGCCATCTAGCAACACATCTGAACCACCAGTGCTCCCGCTAATTTAGAAGCTTTCTTGTAAGGCTTTTTGTTTTCTAGCTGGATGAAACAGGCTCTGCTCAATCCTTTAGAGGTGTGCTTTGAAAAGTATACTCACTGCTGGCCTCTGCTGCCTGCCCCAGGCATCAGGGAGCTGGGTACAAAAGAAAGGAAAGCATGTTCGCAGCATTAGCCCTGTGTGTACTCATTCAGGTTCTAATAATCCACTTGTTTCTCTACTAACTGTTCGTGTTGACTTAACCATGGACAGTGTTTCCTTAAGCAAACTCAACCTGAATAGGTAATAGTGAAAAATCAATGGAACGCCAAGTTACAAAGAAAAAGCTATGGCGTTATTCCACAATGCCAAAGCATGGCAGATCACTTTGGGGTGGTGGGTGGTTGGAAAGGCCATGGCAGAGCACTGGCAATTATAAAACCCTGGCAGGTCATGTGTGACTCGGGGCCACTGAAGGAAGAATCATCTCTCAGCTAAGCAGGAGTGCACTGGGTGCTGCAGAAACTACTGGCTCACAGCAGCATCAGGTGTTCCTGGACTAGGGCAGAGACTGCCCTAAAACATACGGGGCAGGTTAGATCTCATCTTAAGAGGATACACAGAAGTGTAATAACTAAGGGTGACCTCTGTGTCATATGTTTGAATGCCATCTGTTACATTTCATCCTCTTGCTGCTTTTTGCAGGCAAGCACATTTGGGTAAACAATGGCTTGAGCTCTAAATATTGAGGAAAGTCTTCTCTTTCTTAATGACTCATCAGAATCCTTTGCTTCCACAGTGCATGTAATAAAAGTAAAACCTCTAAGAGCAGAGATAAAGAATTTCAGGTCTCAGTGGCCTGATACGTGTTTCTGCTTCCTGCTTGACCTTTTTAGTTCAGAACCCTGGGATTGGCACCATTTTCTCTTTTTTAAGAATCCTCAGCTGGCCTACTTAATGAGGACAAATTTTCCATGAATGATCTCACTGAACCAAGTACCCCCTGTTTTAGTACTTATCACATTGTATTACATTTACAAGTCTGGTTATTTGATCAACGTCCCTTTTTGCCACTTGACTGTAAGCTCCATGAGAGCTTTTGCCTCATATCACATGTCCACACTTAGTGGAGGCCTGGCACCATGCAGGTGCTGAATAAATGAAGAAAGGGGGAGATCACTCATTGCTGACAAAGAATGTTCCCCAGAACTAAATCTGTCACGAAAGACTGGGATATGGCCTGTGATAAAAGACCTTTGGGAAAGGTTCCGGTAAAATAGCGGAATAGACAGAGGGTGTGCTAACTACCTCCCAGGATCACAGCAAAATTACGAACAAATTATACAGCATTCAACCCTGGAGGTCCCCGGAACACTAGATGAACAGAACCTCTAAACGAAAAACTTAAAGAGGAGGCCACGTCGCGTCTGGTAGGACGGGTGGAGAAGAGACACGGCGAACCCCATGAAGGAAGCCCCAGCTATTGGGAGACTTCTCGGTTTGGGGGGAGAGACCATCCAGCCGCACACCAAGCTCACCAGCCCAGAGTTCCTTTGCCGGAAGAGAAGTTCCAAGATAGCTGGCAATAAATTAGTGAGGACTCTCTTTGCTCAGCTCAGTTAGGCTGAGAGGCTAGAGAATCAGTGGGGCCGGCGCCCGGGCTTGCTCGCCGGTGAGCACTTACCTGGTTCCTGGTGGAGGGAGTGGCTGTGTGAGCCGGGCCCAGGAGCTTGCGGGGAAGGACTAAGCTGGGCACCTTTGGTGCAAAGGCTGGAGGTTTTTGGACTATTGTTCCTCTGATGTGGAGCCTGCACACCAGTGGTGTAAGGAGGGCGCCATTTTGTCGGGTTGGGCCCTCCCACAGAGGCTCAGGTCCGGGACCTCATTGGTCTGTTCGAATTGGCGCAGAAGTGTGTGTGTGCATGTGCATGCGCGCATGTGGCCTTGGATCCCCACCCTCCTCCCGGCTTATACTGCGTTGCCAGGGAAACACTGGGCGTGTGCCCTCTGACTCCAACAGCCTGCTCACTGAGACCCAGGAGTGCGGGAGCTGCCTCGGATCCCCACCCCTCCGCTCAGCTTGTGCTGCGTTGCCAGAGAAATGCCTGGTGGGCGTGATCCGGCTCCTACAGGCTGCTTACTGAGACGCGGGAGTGCGCAAGCCACCTCCAGTCTCGCTCTCCGAACTGGGCTTGCAGAGTTGCCAGGCTGGTGATTGGTTGTCGGGCTGCTCAGCCTGATCTGCCAGCGGCTGATTGGGACAGGCTGAGACTGGGAGTTTTCCTGGGAGTGTTGTGCCATGAGCTGTGTGCCTGCGTCATCCAGCCAGGGCTCTCCTGGTGATCTATCTAATACATCAAAGCAATCCCAGAGCGACAGCCAGAATGGGGAAACAAAGAAACATGTCACAAGTAAAAGATCAGAAAAAACCTCTAGAAATGGAACCAAATGAAACAGAGGGATCCAAACTTTCAGAGACACAGTTTAGAACACTGATGATAAGAATGTTTAACAAGATTAGTGAGGACATAAGGAAGGATAGAGAAATCATAAAAAACCAGTTAGAACTAAAGAATACAATAACTGAAATGAAGAACACACCCGAAGGAATCACCAGTAGAGTAGATGAAGCAGAGGAGCGGATCAGCAATTTGGAAGACAAAATAGCAGAAATCACCCAGTTGGCACAACAAAAAGACCAAAGAATAAAAAACAATGAAAATAGTTTAAGAGCCCTATGGGACAAGGTGAAACACAACCACCTTTGACTCATAGGAATACCAGAAGGAGAAGAGAAGAAGCAAGGGGTCGAAAATGTATTTGAAAAAATAATGACTGAAAACTTCCCTACCCTGGTGAAGGAAATCAACATACATGCCCAGGAAGTGCAGATGGTTCTAAACAAGTTGAACCCAAACAGGTCCACACCAAGACACATCGTAGTTAAAATGGCAAAGGTTAAAGACAGAGACAGAATCCTAGAGGCAGCAAGAGAAAGACAGCAGGTTACACACAAAGGAACTCCTGTTAGACTAACAGCTGACTTGTCTACAGAAACTCTGCAGGCCAGAAGGGAGTGCAGGAGATATCCAAAGTAAAGGCCCACAAAATAAAGGCCTACAACCAAGATTGCTCTACCCAGCCTGGCTATCACTTAAAATTGAAGGAGAAATAAAGAGCTTCTCAGAAAAGAATAACCTTAAGGAGTTCATTACCACACTTAAGGAGTTCATTGCAAGAAATGTTAAAAAGGCTTTTTTAAACAAAAGAAAGGGGTAAACAAGCTAACCCAGGAAGATCAGGAATACAAATAACAAAATGGCAATACATACGCACCTATAAATAATTATTTTAAATGTGAATGGGCTAAATGCTCCAATCAAAAGACAGAGAGTGGCTGAGTGGATAAGAAAATAGGACACAGGTATATGCTGTTTACAGATGGAATAAGATATTTCATGCAAATGGAAATGAGAAAAAAAAAAGCTGGAGTACCAATACTTACTTTGGACAAAATAGACTTTAAAATGACTACAATAAAAGACAAAGAAGGGCACTATAACCCTAATAAACATCTATGCACCCAACACAGGAACTCCTAATTACATATAACAGATTTTGACAGACATAAAGACAGAGATCAACAGTAACACTATCATAGTAGGGGCTTCAACACCCCATTGTCACCAATGGACAGACCCTTTAGACAGAAAATCAACATAGAAAGAGGGTCCTTAAATGACACATTAGAGTAGGTGGACTTCATTGATATTTTTAGAGCATTTCAACCTGAAAAAACAGAATTTACATTCTTCTCAAGTACACATGGGACATTTTCCCAAGATAGACCACGTTAGGCCACAAAACAAGTCTCGGTAAATTTAAGAAGACTGAAGTCATATCAAGCAGATATAAAGGAAAAACTAATGGTTGCTGGCTGGGAGGGAGTGGGGCTGAGGGAGAGGGGTATGATTTTGGACAGCGTAGGTGGGTGACTGCAATGTTGCCAAAGGGATATGGGGCCAGTTCTGGGAATGTAATTGATAATGTTGTGAAGACACTATTATGTTAAGTGAAATAAGTCAGTCGGAGAAAGACAAGTACCATATGATCTCATTTATATGTGGAATCTGAAAAACTGAATGAATGGTCAAAGTAAACAGACTCATAGATATAGAGGCAAAACTGAGAGTTGCTAGTTGGGAGTGGGGTGGGGATAAGGGAGAAGGGGAAGGGATTAGCCAGAATAAATAGACAACTACAATATTGCCACAGGGATATGAAACACAGTTCAGGGAATATAATAATGTTGTAAAAATTTTGGATGGAGTGGAGGCTAGATAACTGCACTTTACACCTGAAGCTGATGTTGTATAATATTGTATGCCAACTGTAACTGAATATATAGATAGTCACGGGATGTGGAGTATACTGTGGAAGGGAGTCAAAGGAATTCTAATAGATACGTATGATATGGGGGGAGGCTGTCACTTTGGGGGGTAAAGAGTATAACTGTTGCATTGTGTTGTACACCTGAAACTAATTTTAAAAAATGGGGAAAGAAAAAAGACCTTTGGACCCAATCACTGTGCATCCTACAGAAAAACTGGGGACTGTGGTGTCAAAAGAGGGGCATTCACTTTGTCAGAAGTGGGAGAATGGTAGTTCACTCTTCTCTCTCTGAAGCCAGGACCTCATTAATGCCTCACTAAGGTAGCTTACTGAGGTCTAATAATACTTTACTAAGAGTAATACCGCAGTCTTCCTTCTCTCTAAACCAGGACATCATTTAGGATTTATGTCAGCAGGCAAGAACTTACTTCTCCTCCAAAAGTCAATTTTGAATTGGCTTTGAATGACTAAAATTCAGTTGTATCTTAGTATGAAATTAGTTGATACACCAAGTTTTTCTCTAAAAGATAATTAAATACAACTGTAGGGTCTGATATCAAGATAATGGTTTATGTAGAACACTGCTTTCTTGTCAGCAGACAACATATGCATAACACAGGGTTCACTCCACTGATGGAAGGAAATGGCAGAATGAAAATGAGGCACTCAAACATGGAGAATATAAAAAAATTAAACCTCAAATCAACTAATGTCTGTTTTGAGATTAGATGCTATAGAATTCCAGTCTGAGCCTTATCACTCAGATTTACAACACTGGGCATATGCTATTCTTATCTATGTGGCCAAAAATTCACCAAATAGTTTTAATAATATAGCATAGGATGGAGGAATAAAAGAAATAGTCCTTTTTCTCAAGGAAATTAAATTTTATTTCCATGAGGAACATGTTGCATTTGTTATTGTTTAAAAGAAAACAGAGTTCTTACCCTATAAATATAAAATATTTTCTTTTCAGAAATTTTGGTTAAGAGAAATGGTTTAATCTGCTTTTATAGGTGTGTCAAGAGAACCATGGGGGTGAGATTATATATATCTCAGTGTTGCAGATTAGAATTAGTGGTGTATTGCAGTATATTTTTAGGGCTACAGAGAGTTACAGTATATGAAGAACTCTACCGACTTCAGCCTAATGAAAAGCTTATAATGAGGTCAGATAGATTTAAGGGGGCAATGAAACATCTGACAGCAATAGTTTTATAGGTTTTGTTTGATTTAAGGAGTTCAGTGATAGTCTGGCAGTCATCATCTAGTGGTTAGAAATTAGCTTCAAACACCCTGGGAGCCGGCCAAGTGGTGTGGTGGTTAAGCACTGGCTTGGGAAGCCAGTGGCCCCGGTTCGGTTCCCACATATGAGGGCCAGTGACACAGCCCTGGGAAAAAAAAAAAAAAAAAAAAGGATCATTTGGGCCGACCAAGTGGCTCAGTTGGTTAAGAGCTCGCTCAAGAGTGCGAGCTGAGCTCTGAGCAACAGCAGTTCGATGCCCAGCCGGAGCTGAGCTGCCAACAGGTGGCAGGATGGCTCAGCTAAAAATAAATAAATAAATAAACACCCTGGTAGTCACATTTAATGAGCTATATCCAAATGGGCTAAAAAAAACATGAGTGAGAGAGGCTTAGGAATTTCAGAAAAGAAATCTATTCAGCAATAAAGGCAGGAATTTACAGTACACTGAGTCCCATTATAAGTTGGTTTCTGAGTGATTAGATCCAAGTAATCACTCATACCCTTCTTCAGCACATTTGTCTGTGAATAAATACAGAAATGAGAGTTCAATAAATCACAGTGTGTTGACTAAGGTCCTAGCATTCTCTGAACCTCACATCACACATCTCAGTTCTCAGGTTATTGTGACATTTCAGTATATACATGTGTCTTCTTTTTTCTTTTATCCTATTGTTTATCTTTATGATAAATGATTTTTTAGATTGAGCTAGGATCTAGAACTCTTAAAGTGTTTGTAAGCCACACAAAGTATTTTTTTTTTCAGAGTAGATCATCTGTTTTTAACTGGCATAATGGTAATATGCACTGTGGCTACATAAAATATAAAATAGAAATGTAGTTAATATTTAATAGTCTCTTTTGAGAATAAGAGACCATTTTCCCATAATCACACAACGATCATTCCTGCATCCTTCCTTCCTCTGTGCCTCCATAGAATTCAGGTTTCATCTCTCCTATGTCATCGTCCACATTTAGGTTTGAGGTATACAGGCACAATCTACTATACTGTGCACTCCCAGAAACACCACTGTGTTTGGGAGGGGGCATAGTGAGTGGCTAAGAGCACAGACACTGGCTTCAGACTACCTGGGTTCAAATCCTAGCTCTGTCATTTACCAGCAAGATGATCTTGAGCAAGTTACTCAACACCTGTGTGTTTCAGTTTCTTCATCTCTAAAATTAGAATAAAGTAATAGTATCTACCTCAAAAGATGGTGGTGAAGATGTCTAAATCAGTTAATATTTGCAAAGTGTTTGTAACAGTACCTTGAATACAGGACACACTCAGTTGATACGGGTTGCTACTGTAGTGTCGTATACTAGTAGGTGTTAATAGATACTGGATGAAAGGATTGATGGATGGACAAGTGACAGGAATAAGGCATCTGATCAAAGAATAACAATATACACTGTAACAACAGGACTTGGTCTTTCTCATTACGTGAAAGCTACAGTAAATTACTGGACTATTCCTGCAACCTCTCTCTGACCTTTATTTTTTTAATTAAGGTTTATTGGGGTGAAAATGGTTAATAAAATTACATGGGTTTCAAGTGTACAATTCTGTAATACATCATCTATATATCACATTGTGTGTTCACCATCCAGAGTCTGTTCTCCTTCTGTAACCATATATATTTGACCTTTATAAAATAATGTTATGTTTTCCTCTTATCTTCAATGGAAATTAATTCTATAATATTTTTCACTGAAACTTTTGAAGATCATGATTTACAAGTATAAAATATTATTTTTAAATTTCCTAGTTTTTATCCAGTGTTTCCCAGAAGGAGTGTGAAGGCTGCTTTTGAAGGAATCCTCAAAGAGCCGAGCATTATATTCTTTGTTCAAATTAGCCAATTGGAAGCATTACAGATAATATAAAGATCTCTTGCTTGAATTGGGCATCTGCTCCCACATGTATAGTGAAGACAGATGGAGCCCCTATCTAGATTGTGGTGAAGAGAAGGGCTGTCACAGCGCCTTTTAAGGAAGGCAACATAGCCTGTCACATCCTGAAAAACTCCAAACATAACAAGCAAGTTTCTTTAGCTATGTAAAAGCATCAAATTGACACCTATTTGAATTGAGAGTGATTCCTTCTCAAAGATGAATGCTTTTAAGAGAGATAAACAGAGGTTGTGGGGATGCTTAGTGCACAACCCACGGGGGTAAAACATATGTCAAGCACTGATTTATTAAGTCCTTTCTGCAAAAGATGCACCTAGGAGATACATCACAGGCGCTGAGCTATTGGAGGGGAGCTTCCCAGGCTGATCACAGGCAGCACAGGTGGCCTTGGATTTACAACTCGCTAAAGGAAAGAGAAAAAGCTGCAGGGAGGAAACCTACCATTCCCCTGAGGTGTTCTGATCTACTGTGATTTGTGGGAAGTGCTTGTTTTGAGCCAGTGTGTTTTACAAGTTTACATTCAGCCACATTTTCTGCTAAGGACATTGAAGGGAGCTGCCGAGTTCTGTCTCTTGGCCTCCAGGAGGCAGAAGGGACAAGCACATTTTATAGACAGTGACTTTTCCTCCATAGAAAGACTGTTGTCACCCTAGGCCTTCATCTACACGCCACATCTTTGAAAAACAATGACCAATTATTTCAAATGACAGTTTCCATATAATTTCCCTGCAGAGGCTTTTTAAACTGAAAGGAGCTTCAGAGATCATCTAAGGACAGCTTTCTGGTTTGATAGATGAGTAAATGGAGACTTGGAGAAACTATGTTGGCCAGGATTACATAGCCAGGCCATGGTAAGGATAGGACTGGGTTCCAGTGCCTCAGACACAGACCCGCTCGAGCTAATGTCTTCTTCAGTGAGGTTGGATCGTGCTTTATATTAGTGCACTTGCTTGAAAACCTCATTTATTACCTGAAAACAATTCAGGACTTTAGGAAGATGGTAACTCAACAAAGCAGTTATGTGCTGGTCATTGTTGCTCAAAATAGAGATGTGGTCAAAAAGCTGAAAATGGCAGGCTACTCACAGATGTGCAGTGGGTAATGTGGATAAATGGTTTGACAAAAAAATGTATGTTCTCAACCAGGTAACATAGAGCATAATAGAGTGAGCAGGGGGATTGGTAAAAAAAAAAAAATTATTTGTGAAGATTTCAAACTCGCTATTTGTGATGATTTCAAACTTGTTTGTCCTCGTCTAAAATATTTATGATCGATTTCAAAATCTCATTTTATATCACTGACTTCTTTATGTTTCAACCAGAAACATATGCTCAGTAAACCACAAGTATGTCTTTCATGACTACTTTGTACCCTTTTACCTTATTCTCAGTGATAAGCAAAAGAATGCTTTAAAATGTTTGTATTTGCAAAATTATCTAAAGAAAAAAAACTTTATAATTCCCACCAAAGATTATGTCCAATGCAAGATGATTATTGGAAGAGTATTGAATTTCTGTTCTCTCTCTCTCTCTCTCTCTCTCTCTCTCTCTCTCTCCCTTTCTCTCTCTCTCAGTGCTGATTTTAAGCCAGTGTGTTTTATTTTATGAGTTTATGCATTTAGCCTCATTTTCTGCAAAGGGTGCTGAAGGGAGTTACAAGAGGTCTGTCTCTTGGCCTCCAAAACACAGAACGGACAAGCACATTTTACATCGATCTATGTATATCTATCTAGATATATAAAAATAAATATAGATGATATAGATAGATAGATGATAGATAGATAGATAGATAGATAGATAGATAGATAGATAGATAGATAGATATAGATATCTATGGCATCTCCCTTGACCTTTGCTTTGTTCCTGGAAAACAAAGTAACCAACGTACCAAAGAGGAACCTTTTTTGGGATTTGGGAATCTTAATCCATTAAGGCTATTTAGAAACTTAGAAAGTCTTGGACAGCCTCCCAACCAATAGTGGGTGAAAATGCATAATTTAATGTCATTGTTGTAGAACAGATCACAAAAGTAAGCCTTGAGTCAGGCCAACCTTTATTTAAGTTCTTCACACCTTTCGGCAGCAAGGTCGTTTTTCCAAATTGTCTGCCTTCTGATGCTCAGAGTTATATGAAGCTAGGAGATAAGGTTATTCTGCAGGTTGCTGTGTCTTTAAAAACCAAAACAGTGCCCTTCTGAGCAAATGGAGAAGGCAGCACCCGTGTGGGCTGACTTCTGACCCAAGTGTCTGGACCAAAGCTAATGTCTGAAAGTCTCCTAGCTGTGAAGTCTTCAGGCAGGTCCTCTTAAACTAAATGAACAAATGAAAACTTGTTTTTCTTTATTGCAGAAGTAATATGTATTGGTTTTTGAGTAATCATAAAGTAATGTAGGATGATGATAAACAGAAAGAATAAAACTCCTAATCCTATCACCCATAGATAAGTACCACTACGCCTCGTGCCCAAGTCCCATATTTTTTCCTAAAAAGAAAATGTGAGACATAGATGTTTTATAAGCTGCTTTTCTTATTTCATTCTCAAACAGAAGTACTCTCTTCACATCATTTTAAATGTCTGTATAATATTCCTTTGCAAAGATGTATGCTTTTACTTTAGAAATCTCTAATATTGGACATTTAATTTAATTTCACTTTTCCAATAAGGTAAGCATGTTGGATTCAATTTTTTTTATAGGGAAGTCTTAGAACAAATCCACGGTGTATCTTATTCCTTAGGATAAATTTTAGATTTCCTAGTTTAAGAATATGCTAATTTTGAAAGCTTTTGATATTATTTCTAAACTGCTTTGTGGACAGGAGATGATAACGTAAAATCCCACTAATACCGCCACTGCTGGGTATCATCACTTTGTTTAATCTTCGGCAATTTGACAGCAAGAACTCAGCAGAGGGCACTGTTGTTTCCTGGGTCCTCTTGTTTAGTGGAGCAATGAGTGAGAACTAAATTTTTGGAATGAGCACACACTGTGTAACCACATTGCTACATGCTTGGATATGAAGGCGGGTATGAAGTGGTCCCTGCCCTTGAGAAGCTCAGATCACAAGAGGACAGCTAAAAAGCCTTAACCTCGAAAGCATGAAGAAGTGGGGTTAAAGAGAAGCTGTCTGAAAGAGGGTAGGGATAGTGTGAAGCCTGTGGTGGGCGAGTTTGTCTCGAACAGTCACAGGACCAGCCGAGTTTATTCAAAAGACTGGCCTGGTCTACTGCCAGTAAGTGTGTTCTTACTTCCCCTGCTGAGCAGGTTGCCAGTGCGGGGGGTTACATTGGTATTAAGTGGCTCCCATCTGCACAAAGGAAGAACGGGACAGTCATTTTTCTTTTCTAATGGTCGGTTACCACTGTTATCAATGAAGTGGTATCCATGGGCTTTCTCCCATTCTCCCAGGGAGGCCGCTGACCTGCAGTTATGCCAGGGTACCTCAACTTTATCATGTTGGGTCATTGTGTTCCTGCAGGTGGGTGGCTCATCATAATCCTTGATTCTTGTGCTTATGGCTTCTTATTTTACAAGATTAAAAATACATGCATAGCACGTATCCTCATCTCCAATGTCACTTGACTGAACCATGTGTGTTTATGCAGCTGCTGACTCCTGAGATAGCCTCGTGCGAAGGAGAAAAAAGTTCTGAATGTACTTTTTTGTAAATCACTAAGTAGTACAGAGTCTGATTTAAAATAAGTAAATAAAAAAGTTCTTTAATTCAGCAGCCTTGCCAACTGGCCAATGAAGGGTCCTCGTTTCAGGCATCCTCTTAGAACCAACAAACAGTATTTGGACAGAAGAGGTATTTATTTCCTCTGTACAGTAAACCAGAGCTTTGCAGGATTGCAACACTTTGCCCTCATTGTTTGTATGGTATTTTTAGTTTATGATTAGCAACATCTGGAAATAATCTGCTTTTAGTAGGTATCGCGCCTCCCCTGGGGGTCCTGCTCGCCCTGCACAGCTGCGCTGGTCCCGCCCACTTCCTGCCTGGAGTCCTCCTGGAGGTGCTTCCTCTGGCTCCCTCCATGCAGCTCAGTGACCAGTTTCCATCATTCCTATTGACTGACCCAACACTTCTTTGAAGTAGATACAGGTAAACAAGCTATACAGCAAGAAGCAGGGACTTGTCCAAGGTCCCCGTCTTTTCTGAGAGGCCACTGGCCATTCTGCGCCCTTTCTGTGTGGGGAAAAGCTTCTCTAGGGATCACTCAAAAATGGGTTGTAGGACTCTCAGCAATAAACTCTGCCGTGCGATGGAAACTTCTACCTTGTAGGCTGGGAGGGAGGTAGGCTGAGTGTGTGCCCTCTACTGAGTTATCTCCAACTTTGTCACCACAGCTCCAGTTTTCAGTTCATTCAAATATCTTCTAGTTACAGATTGTTTCTCATTTTTTAATGAGAAATGTGAAGTGTGAGGGGGAAATGTGCTGATTATTAAAGATCAAGTCCATTACCATTCGAAACACACATGTGTTGGTGGAGATGTGGGTAGCAGTCCACAAAATGTCTCTCCTCTCTAAAAGCATACTGTGTTGCAATGAAAGCCTGAATTTTCTATATGGCTGTTTTTGACCCTAAATCAGTTAATCATTTCTTAATTTACACACTCAGCAAACATTTATGGAGCTGCTACTCTCCTGGACACTGTTTACAAGGAGATAAATGAGGCAACATCCTTATCAATCCCTTTTCCCTTAACCTCCCACTTCCACCCCCAGGAGCTCATAACCTAACAGCTTCTCAGGCTTTTTTCTTCCTGGTCCAGAGGAGCCAATCCAGAGTCCCAGGCACCCACGGCCTTCCCTAGGAAGATCTGGTCTTGGCACACAGATTGATGAAATGACCAAGTTTACTGTGGGTGTGGGAACTCCTTCTCTGAGTCTGTGGGCCATTGTAGGGGAGAAGAGACAGGGATGTGCTGAAAGAGTTACTGAACTAAGCCATTCGGGAGGGCCAGAGGCTGTAGAAGGAGTGGTTTCCAGGAGCCTCTGTCTGGTATCATGCAATGGGGTGCCTGTAGCATTGGTGTGGTGAAGCTTGGATGATGCAGGAGAGCAGAGTGTGTTGAGAAGGATAAGACCTGGGGATTCTGATTTGGTGCCTGCATCAAGATTGACATCTACTATCACCTCTCAACATGTTTACCTGCAAGAGACTTTTAACCAGTTGGCCTGTCTCCACCCTTGCTCCCTAATAGTTGGCCACAGAATAACCAAAGTAATCTAAAAATGTGCCGATTCCTTCTCAATACTTCCCCTGGCTTCTTTCACATTTCACATGAAGTCTAAACTTTAACCTGGACTACAAGCTCCTGAGTTAGTGGGCCTTCAGCTAGAATCTCATTTCCTGCTTCCCCCACTTCCTCCTTCTACCCCACCTACTCTGGATCCTTCTGCTTCAAGAACTGCACCTCAGGTTCTTTCTGTGTTGGTTTCTCCTCCCAATTAGATATTCCTTGTCTTAATGTAGGACACTAGGCAGATCTCACATTCTCTGAGAGGCTCACTCTGACTCCTGCTGTCTAAAATAACATCACTGTCCTTCTTTGTCCTCTTTCCCTGCTGCATTCCATATTGCACAGTACTTGTCACTACCTGTCATTCATATCCTTTACCCATCTGTTGTTTGTCATGCTCACTAGAATGTAAGCTCCACGAGGGTAGCAAACTAACTTTGATCACAGTTCTGCCTTCAATGTCTACACATAACAGGGGATCAATAAATGTATCATGACTAACTAAATTCATTAATAAGGAAGTGCTATCAGGTTTTATTAAAACATTAGTCCGCTGAGAGTTTTGGATTTCTTTGTGTGATCCATTGCAGAACAATTCACTCAGTGCACACATGGTGCTAATCCTGACGTGATTTCACATTACCTCTGACAAACCAGACATTTTAGTGATGATCCTTTCTGTGACTGGAAGGAAATATATCAAGTGTTTAATGTAAAATAGTCTTTCACTGAGGTGAAAGAGCAAAAATGAGCCATTTAAGATACATAATTGGAAAGAAAATGACTTCATTCAGTTATTCATTCATCCTCTTATTCAACAATTCTTAACTAGTTCTCTCTCCATACCAAGAGGCATGGTAAGTGGCAACAGTGCAATGGTGAAGAAGAGGAGACTCAGCATTTGTTCTCAGGGAGCTTAGAGTCTAATGGGAGAGTGTCTCAGTCCATTCAGGCTGCTATAATAAACTAACAGAGACCGAGTGGCTTATGAATAATAGAAATTTATTTCTCACAGTTCTGGAGGATAGGAAGTCCAAGGTCAAGTCACCAGCAGATTTGGTATCTGACAAGAACTCAATTCCTGTTTAATGGAAAGCCATCCTCTTCCACATCTTCACATGGTGAAAGGGGCAAGGGAGCTCCTTGGGGGGTCTCTTTCATAAGGGCACTAGTCCCATGACCTAATCACCTCTCAAAGGCCCAACTTCGAAATACCATTACAGGTTTCAACATATGAATTTGGGGGGACAGATACATTCAATGTATGGCAAAGAGTTCAACTAAAGAAATACTTTAAAAAAATCAATCAATCAAGTTTGGTAAATACTACAATGATGACTTTACAATGTGCCACGAAAGTAAAATAACAGAAACTCAACCTGTTGTGGGATGTACAAAAGGCTTCCCTAAGGAATGACATCTAAGCTGAAACTGGAAGGGTAAGGAGTTACCCAAGTCAGGAAGAGGAGATGAGCACCCTAGGCAGGAAGCAACATGTGCAGGGGCCCTGAGATAAGCTGGAGTTTATTAGACTGGAGAGACTGAAAGAAGACCCAGTGTTATTGGAAAGCAGAGAATGAACAGGTGCAGGCCAGGAAAGCAGGCTGGTGAAGCTGATAGGAGCTGGCTTGTAGAACCAGCACAGATCCGTTGAGAGATTTCAGAGATGAGTGACATGACCTAATCTGCTTTTTAAAAATATCACTTTGTACAGAGTGTGCAGAGTAGATTAGAACATGGCAAAATTGGAAGCGGGGAGACGAATTAGGGGGATACCAAAGTAATCAAGACAAGAGACCATGAAAATGTTGGCTAGAGAAGTGATAGCGCAGGAGAACAGTAGATGTATCCTAAAGTTAATTAGGAGGCAAAGTAGGCTGTTCTGGTGAACAGATATGGGAGAATAGGGAAGAAGGAGGCATCAAGAATGATTCCTAGCTTTTATGAGTTGAATTTTGTCCCCCCCAAATTCATATGTTGAAGTTCTAACCCACAGTACCTCAGAATGTGATCTTCTTTAGGAATAGGTTTCAGATGTACTCAGTTAAATTAAGTTAGATTATACTGAGGTAGGGTAGGCCCCTAGTCCAATATGATGGGTGTCCTTACAAAAGGGGAAATCTGGACAGAGACATGTACACAGGAGTAGGCCATGTGAAGATGAAGGCAGAGATTGAAGTAATGCATCAACAAGCCAAAGAATGTCAAAGGTTTCAGCCATGCTAGGAGAGAGGCAGAGAACAACAGGTTCTCACCACCCTCAGAAGGAAACAAACCTGCTGACATCTTGATCTTGGACTTTGAGCCTCCAGAGCCATGAGACAATAACTTTCTATTGTTTGAGCCAACGGTTTGTGTAATGTAGCTACAACAGCCCTGGCAAACTAATTCACTGTCATTGTTCCAAATCATTTCCCCAATGAATACTTGCTGAAGAACCGTGGGCAGGCATGGAGATGCCTTTCCTCATCTCCTTCACCACCAAATACTGCTCCATACCAAAGACCTTCAATGAGCAGACTGAGGAGTCAAAAGCATATGCTAGGGCCGGCTGAGGGGCGCATTGGTTAAGAGCTGGTTTGGGGATGCCAGCGACCCTGGTTCGGATCCCACATATGAGGGCCAGTGACACTGCCCTCTACAGGTAACAACAGCTCCACCTGGAGCTGAGCTGTGAGCCCTGGCGATGGTGTAGACTGCAGCCCCTGCTACAGTGGGCTGCCATAGGCTACAGTGAGTGGCCGGCAGCCAGCGTGAGCTGCCGGTAGCCAGCGTGAGCTGCCAATTGCTGCGGTGAGCGACCATCCAGAGGCCGGCGACCGATCTGACTCATCCGGGAAGAGCGCAGTGATGATATCAACATGGACCAGTGAAGCAACATCCTCCGCAACTAGACTGAAGATCAAAAAGACAGTAACTTGTCTGTTCCTCTTCCCTGATTCCCCAATGCTGTTCCCCTCCCACAATTCCCCAATAAAATCTTTAAAAAAAAAAAAAAAAGCATATGCTAGACAGTAACTCATCTAGTCATCCATCCACTCATTTAGAAACACTCATTCAACTAGTACATCTTTGGATCTTGCACTGTTACAAGTGCTGGATGAAATGTGATGTATTATGCACACATATTGTAAGAAAGCACTTATTTGTGAGTGTTCAGGAAAATTATAGCCAAAATCTTGGACTCAGTTGAACAATGAGAAAATCTGGCTGACCTTTAAAAAGCATTCCTAATAATAAAGGCTATTATTCTGCCAAGAGCTTCCCAGAGGAAGTGGTAATAATCTCAAAGTTTGAGTCATAGGAAATCTTGCTGGGCAGGACATTCAATCACACACTTTGGGGAACAATCTTAAATTATGGAGGCCAGTAGGCAAGGGTTACTTCATTGTTTCCATCTTTATTTTTTAATAAAAGCTCCTTGTGGAGACTTTCACAACATGGGTGGCTGAATTATAATCACTGAGTGATACTGTGGAAGATGAATCAAAACGTCATGATTGTTCTTTTCATTCCTATTTCTGACTTTTATTTGTAAGCCTTCTCTTCTAGACTCTTTCTCCGTAGCATGTTCAGTTAATACCCTCCATTTTCCGATATTTCTTATTATTGTCTTCATACTTAAAGTTTGGAGGTTTAACTAAGATATGGCAGCTGCAGACAGCCTGAGTTCACACATCTTTTGGTGTAGCTATTAAAGTAGATATTTCAGGTGCAAACACACTACCAAGAAAGAGAATGTGCCCAGTCCTCAGGCCTTTACTTGTGTGTTAGTAACTATTAAATTGTCAACAGGAAATTAGCAACAAGATGATCCTCAAATGTTTTCTTTTGAAATGCTTATATTTTGTGTTTAAAGAACTGGGTTTTAGTTTCCTAGCAACTTTTAATTTGCTTTCTAATCTATTCCTACATTTTCAGATGTCTAATGTGAGAGACAGAAGAAGGCAATCATCCTGGTTCCTAGTTAGCTCAGAGCAAAGTGTAAGAAAGCTTTGAAAAGCTGACTGCTTACTGGGAATTGGCTTATCACCAAATTCTCCCTGATGCTGACCAAGGCTAAACAACTTGCTCTCCCCGGAGTCTGGAGATGGGTCCCCATCAGAGGGCACCAGATTCCTATAGACCGTAAGGATGGATTGGTTTTTCCCTCATCCATGAGAGGCTCGGGGCTCACAAACATGGGTTTGGTGTGACACATCCAACATGGCCACATCTTGTATTTTTCAGATTAAGTGGTCATTTCTGCCTAGAATGGTTTAAGGGTCTCAGATTGGGTGAAGAATGGTTTAGATAAGAAATCATTTCCCAGATAACCTGCTTTTTCTGGAAAGCCTTTGCACAATCCACTGTCTTCTCCATGATTCTTTTGTCCAATCCTAATTCTCCCCTTTTTTAAAATTCTAAGCCTCTCAGTCAAATGTCCAGCAAAGGAAGGCCTTTCTGTCTTTTCTCTGCCCCTTAATCCAGAGCTTCATCAGATCGAGGTGTGAAGGGGGGAGGGGAGTCACAGGAAGCACAGTCCTTATAAAGTACATTGAACAAATAAAGAGAAAGTGTTGAGCACACAAGTTTTGTTTGTTTGTTTTGTTTTAAGAACTTGGGAGGCTGCAGCTGTAAGTCATTTTTAAATAGGAGAGATATCGATATTTTATTGCTCCTCACTGTTGTGGGTTTTGAGATATATCCCACCTTCCATTCCCTTCTTCACCTCTCGGCTTCAATCACATCCAGTAAAAGCTCTCATACATTTGTCTCTGGACTCTCGTCACCTGTGGGGAGGAGGAGGGCCAGAGATTTTGAGGCATTTGGCCAGTGACCATGGGGTGAAGGCGTGTGTTTCTTTCCTATTGCTTTCACAACAAATTATCACAAACTTACAGGCTTAATACAATACACATTTATCATGTGGAGATTTCTGTGGATTTCTGTGGGTGAGAAATCCAGGTTGGCTTGGCTGGTTTCTCTGCTTAGAGTCTCACAAGGCTGAAATCAACGTGTCACTCATCTGGGCTTCTATTGGGAGGCTCTGGGGAGTCATCTTTCATTCTCCATCCACCTCCCTGTTCCTGGGAGTCACGGTTTCTCACAGAAATTGAGATATTCAGGTTACTCCAGGAGGTGATCAGTCTCCCCTTCTGTCCGCTGATGGACAGGCTGCCTTAAGGGACCCAGGTCCTTACCTGTCTGGTGGGGTGGCGCTCCCAAGCTGTGCTCCCGGATTGGTCCCCCCTGGCCAGCAAGGGAGATGTCCCCACTGACAGACAGGGGTACGCTGGTGCCGAGTAGAATTTGTGGCCCCTTTCATCTGGGGGAGCCGGGCCTCAGTGACAACAGAGACAGAAAATATCGCCATCTCTGTATCGGGGGCGAGTCCCCAGTTATGTTGTGGAATACTCAAAGGAAAAGGGACACCGACACTCAGCGCAGGATGCAGCATTTATTGATGCTGGCACCAGCTCAGCAGATTCATATCCAGAGGCTGAGCCCTGATCCAGACAGGACTCGGAGCTATATACCCTGAGGTTTCTGGGTTAGCAACTAGGATTCTTCATTAAGGCATGTGGGACAGTGTTAGTTCCTGACTGGCTCCCGGGTGAGGTAGCAATTAGGAAGTGTTGAATGCGGAAAGCTAGGTGGCCATGTGGTCTGGGAAAGCCTTTGTCTAAGGCTCCCTGCCACAATTTCTCAACATCTATTGACAACTTAAGATTTTAGTTTTGCTAAGTTCATCTATTTCCAACTTCTTGTCACTGGAATGGTCAAAGATAGATTTAGATCTGTTAATCAATATATTTTATGTTTTATTACAAAAGCCTATGCTTTTGAAGGTTACAAAATGTATTCCTGGATTTGCCAATGAAAATGCTAATTGCTTGCTTTTGATTGTCAGTAAAAATGAAGGTCTTAGAGGTTATGGATTCTAATATGAAAGGAAATGATGTGTGTTTTCAAGGAAGGTATAAAGCATGGAAATACGTTTTTGGAAAAAACTGAGAAAGTCCTAGAGGGTTTGTGAAAAGCCTTGATAGAGTTTTATATATAGTTAAGCTAAAGATAATCAACCAAATATATTTAAATACCAAAAGAAAGCTAGTAGAGTTGAATGTTCTCTCTCTGTCTGCTAAGCAGGACAAATTTCTTAGGCTGTTGGTCTGCTATTAATATTATAAAGTTTTCTACCAAATGAACAAAGATTATGTATGTCATCATAACAATTTATATTTTTACATTGTCCTAATCAAGTCCCTGGTTAATGAAAAAAATGAAAATTTACACAATTGTAACAACTAAGTTTTACTAACAGTTGCGGGGAGCCAGCCCCCGCAGGTCCAGGGGTTCCCTCAGGTGGGGACGGCGTCAGCGAGGAAAAAGAAGAATGGAGACACCGGAAAGAGTTTCACAGGAGTGTCACACTTTATTATTATAAGATGCCTTTTTATAGGGACTCTTAACCAACATTCCAATCCCAAATTACGTTTTACAGTTTTGATGTTTTGTTTTTCTTAGGACTTTTACAGTCTTTACTTTTTTGTAACTGCTTTCTCCAGGGTACACTGTGACCTATTCTATGTTTAAGGATTTACTTACCGTCTAAAGCGTGGTTACCATGACTACCAAGTCATTATCTAAATTCCAGTAGCTAAATATAACTGCAAAACTCACAGGGAGCAGACTTGAACTATTACTTAAAAAAACTAGCAGTGGCTGTGTTTAGGGTAAAACTTATTTAAAGTCTATTTCTACGTAAATACAATACTTAGTAATAAAAGGAAGTCTCAAACCTCTCTTATCCTATAGAGGACTAAATATTATTTTAACAGAGAGTAACATCTGTTTCTCAGTCAAAGCTTCAAAATCCATTGCTACAGCAATGCATAAGGCAAAGAATCAAAACAAGGCTGTTGATATAACATACCCCATGGTCAGTAAGCTGTCTCTTATCAGAACTCTCATGGCCAAAAGACCTTGGTCTGCTGGTCTCCAAGGAGATTTTACACAGCTGCACAGGCAAGGACGAATGATAACACCAGTTTTTCACAGACACTGTCTGTATCTCACAGACTGGCTTTTTTAGGCCTTTGTGGCCAAAGGCCTAAGTCTCAGTTTCCAAGGGGCTTGAATCCCCTATTTCTCAGTACTGGGGTCCCCTCGGACTGTAACCTGTCTTAGGGAGTTTCCCTTTTTGGGAAATCTAGCCCCATCTTTGACTTACACAGCCAGCTATCATCAGGGTACCCCAGGAACTTGCCATGAATGCAGTGAAAGTGCTGTCTCCTATGGGATCTGATGTGGAGGAAAGGCACATGGGTTCATAGAGACAAGAGATATTACATGACCAACCATAAGGCAGCACCCCAGACATCCAGTGCTGTGGGTGGATCTTTATTTCGGTGTGGCCTTGTCAGACACTGGGTTGTTGACGGCCCCCGGCAAACAGATACATAAACTTCTGTATTTTAGGACTGCTAGAGTTCATGTGTCCTCCTCCGCATCAGAGTACAGGCCAATGTAAAGGAAGCTTATTCTCCTTAACCTGACAGGATCATAACAGTCCTGGCTCACTGCTCCCTCTCTCTTTAAGAGAGGCTTAGATAACTAAAAAAAAAAGGTTAGAAATTTGTTTAAGCAGAAAAACAAGGAATATAGGAACAGTGAGACCAGAGGATAAAACCAAAGACAAGGCCAGACCTTTGGCCACAGTTAAAAACAACCCAAGGCTAAAGCCACCTCAGGGCACCCCAAAAGCCCTAGGAGAGGAAATGCCAAATAAAGGAGCCGGCTTTTTGGATGTGGAAGCCCAGTCCACTACACTAAGGAGTGTCCTAATCCTCCAAAGCAGCCATGCCCCCCATGCACACTACAGGACACTGGAGGAGAGATTATGCCCTGTTCCAAAGGGAGCAGAGGCCAACTTTCCCGCACCAATAGCTGCGATCACTGATGGGCCTAACACTCCCAGTGGCTCCCAAGCTGTTCTCATCACAGAGACAAAACTGTGGGTGACACTAACATGGCAGACAAGCCTGTTAGATTACAAAAGCCATTTATTCTGTCTCAGCTGCTCACTCTGGACCTTTTGTCCTCTTGAAACTGCTCAGTTGTAAGGATAAAGAAAGCCCCCAGATTTGGGCTCATTTTATTCAGCCTGTTCCTTACCATTGGTCTATACCTTAGGGAAAAAGTGTAAACATACAAATCAAACTTAAAAGGGCTCTGGAAAAAGTTCTATCAGAAGAGCTCCAAGCTCTAGCACTAACTACTGTCCACTGCTTTAGATTCTAACCTCAATTCTGTTATTTCCTATGTTGTTAGCTTGGGAAAGTTTCAACAGTCACGTAAAAATATAGGGGATCAAGTCCTAAAGAAAAAAGTGAACACCCCAATGGTTTTGGGACTTCAGAGAGTCAGTAACTGGGTCCATTTCCCTTGAATTAAACTGATTTCATTTAAATCTCCACAGGACTCCCCCAGAAAGAAGACTGTCACTCCTATTCCTGTGAGCCAATTGAAAACCTTAAGCATCTCTTCAAACAACTCCCGGAGATATTTTTCCACTGTGGAACTAGGTCTTATTTATGCCTTTCAGCTAATTGGATGGAGACCTATACCTTAGTCTACTTGGTTCCAAAGATCAGCATAGCCCCCAATAATCAGTCTCTAATCATTCTTTTAAAAAACGACCAAAAAGGGGGGGATAAGCTTACTTTTTAAAAAACTTGTTGTTTCTATGTTAATCAGTCTGACATACTCAGAGATGCTGTCCAAAAGTTAAAAGCTAGAACTTACAGGATCCGCCAACTATCATGTGAATCTTAGGGATCTTGGTCCAAGATTTGGAGTTGGACATCGTGGCTTTTTCCTCTTGTGGGGCCATTGCTAATGATCATTTTAACCCTTGTTTTTAGATTCTACATCCTAAATCTACTAAAAAAATTATTTCTTCCGTCCTATAAGGCATCAACTTCCAAATGACACTTCAACAGAGTTCTGGGCCAGTTTCAGTGGTTGAAGCTAATCCAAAAATCTCACTTTCACATCTAGATGAAACAGGGCAGGAATTTCATAGTTCACGAACAGCCTCATAGATATGAGACTCTATTACTATCAAGGGGGAATAAAATGGGCCAAGCAAGTAGCCCCCACTGGACAACTTTTAAGTTTTCCCTCCTACAGAGATTTTAAGTCTCCTCTTCCCTAGCTTCTTAACCCTGGCTTTGATTACTCTTCTATTCAGTTTCTGAATCCTAGACTAAAGATTGCCCCTAGATTGAATCACAGAATATCTCCCACTTTGGCTTTAGATAAATACTTGAAAGCCTGTGACTCCCCAAAATTTCCTAAGCCATTCTGGACTTAACTCTTGGATAATACCATCCCAGAGACTAAATATATTTTAACATTTCCCCAGGCCAGTATACTTGTTGATAGTAAACATTAAAGCCTAATGTTCTTTCCAAACCTGTAGCCACCCTACACCAAGAGCTTTGTGCTCTGTTCTTTAAGAAATTTATTAATTAAAATCTATTTCTCTTCATTTAGGGGTTTTGGGGATACAGAGGGCACCCCAGCAAGATTGCCAGTCACAGAAAAGAAGCCAACATGGTCCTACAGGCGGATCTTGAGACCTCTTCCTCTCATCTGAGATCAGATA
This sequence comes from Aselliscus stoliczkanus, assembly GCA_033961575.1. NCBI lineage: Eukaryota > Metazoa > Chordata > Mammalia > Chiroptera > Hipposideridae > Aselliscus > Aselliscus stoliczkanus. Next base: position 98,205,853 of record CM066727.1, on the reverse strand, counting down.
GGGTGAAAGTTCCAAGAATCTCCCAATAGGCAGGGACAGGTCTACACCCCTGCCCAGAAGGAAGCAGGTACAGAAGAAAAAGACCTCCTGTCCCTCAACTTCCTATAGAGATTTTATGGGGATTATATCGCTTAAGGGTAAAACAAGGCAGGCAGTTAGAGACAGGCATTGGGTCTCTGCATTTCTGCACATCCCCCAGAATGCACCACCCGGGAGACTGCCCCTCTCCACCCAAAACTTCCCTTTTTCATTGTAATTATCCACCCCTATGGGGAAATAAATGGGTACAAAATACCTGACTGGATTAGCCCAGTCACCCATATCTGCACAGTAAATACCATAACGACTTTCATTTCACCTGGGCCTCATTATATCATCATTATAATATCATACATGGGCCCAGAAATTCAATAATATTATTATAATAGACTGAATTCTGGGAAAGAATATGTGCAGTCTAAAGAGATGAGAGAACAGTCTATTGTCAATCACGTGGTCCCACACTCAGAGAGGAACAGCCCATTCTAGAGAAAAAAAGGGACAAAAACTCCAAGTCCCAGCCAGTCAGTGTCTTTTGAGCATTTTGAGCCTTGCTTCTGCTCGGGGCCTGTTCCAAACTCTTTGGAGTGTGCTAATAATGGCTCCTCCTAATAATGGCTCCCTGGCCCAGGCCCTGGCCCTGGCTCTTGCCCTTGGGCCCCTTGGGCCTTTTGAGCTTCCTTTGCTCGGCCTGCTCCAAACTCTTTGGAGTGTACTTTCTCTTCTAATAATGTCCCTTCAGCCATTATCTACTGCTCAGCCCTGCTTCTGCTTCTTTGAAATGTATTTTTTTTCTTCCAATAAACTCCTTTTCTGCAACTTTACCTCTCTTGTCCATGTCTCCATTCTTTGGTTTCACAAAACTACGATCTTGGCACACACACAATCACACACATCAACAAATCCTGCTTCAGAGGACTTCTCCCAGAAGAGGACTGCGCACTTTGAAGAAGTCCCGTTGATCTATGATTTTAACAGACACCTCTATTCCTGTTAAAAGATGGCGGCCCAATACCATCTTGGCAAAGACACCCTTGCCAATGGTTTCCAGTTCATGACAGCCACTGTGGGCTCCCGGTCAACAGGCGTGTCTGAAAATCATATGACATGATTACCTTCTAACTACATTCACTGAATGATACTATGCTCACCTACTGTGCTTACAAACAATAAGTATGCTAACTATGCTGACTAAACATACTAATTGTACTAACAATATTACTAACTGTACTAACAAACAGTAACTATGCTAACTACGCTAACTAAATATACTAACTGTGCTAACAATACTAACTAAAAAATTTAAAGAAAAAAAATGAGAAAAAAATGAAAAAAGGGAAAAACAAAAAAACTGAGAAAATTAAAAAAATAAACAATAAAAGAATAAACAATAATGATGCTAACTATGCTAATAAATACATAACTACTAACAATACTAAAAATACTAATTAAAAATTTAAAGAAAAAAATGAAAAAATAAAAAAAGTGCAAAAATAAAAAATTGAGAAAAAAATAAAAGAATGAGAAAAAAAGAGGGCCGGCAGAGTGGCACAGTGGTTAAGCACTGGCTTGGGAAGCCAGCGGCCCAGGTTCGGGTCCCACATATGAGGGCCAGTGACACTGCCCTCAAAAGAAAAAAAAAAAAAAGAGACAAAGAAAATAAGAGTGAAGGTAAAAAATGAAACGGGGGGTAGAGGGGAGAAGGCGAAAACAATTTACCTGGTCCAAGTCCAACAGGTCACCATAAATCAGCTTCCTGGACTATTAATGGACAGAAAGCTCAGCTCAGCCCGGGCGTTACATAGCAGTTCTTGGTAATTACATCATCACACTGGTCCTTTAAAAGCTCAGGGACATTTCGTTCATTTTTTTTTTTTTTTTGAGGGCAGTATCACTGGCCCTCACTCATATGTGGAATCTGAAAAACTGTATGAATGAGCAAAGTAAACAGAAACTGTCTCATAGATATAGAGGAAAAATCAGGGTTGCTAATCGGGAGGGGGATGGGGATGAGGGAGAAGGGGAAGGCATTAGACAGCAAAAATAGGCAACTATAATATTGCCACTGGGATATGAAAAACAGTTTGGGGAATATAATTAATAATGTAAATATTTTATGGGGTGTCAGATGGTCATAGGTCTTGTTAGGGAAACCATTTCATGGATGGAGTAGAGGTTTGATCACTGCACTGTATACCTGAAGCGGAGGTTGTATACCTACTGTAATTGAATATACATAGATACTCACGGGATGTGGAGTATACTGTGGAAGAGAATCAGAGGAAGAGTAATAGATATATATGATATGGGGGAGGTGGGATGGCGAATTGGGGGTGGGCAGTTGTCACTTTGAGGGGTAAAATGTATAACTATTGCACTGTGTTGTACACCTGAAACTAATTTAAAAAAAAAAAGCTCAGGGACAGGGCCAGCCGAATTGCTTGGTGGTTCAGTGCTGGCTTGGGAAACCAGAGGCCCTGGTTCAGGTCCCACATGTGAGGGCCAGTGACACTGCCCTAAAAAAAAAAAAAAAAGCTCAGAGACAGAAACTGATCAAATATGGCTAAGGATAAACTACAGTGTTTTTCTCAGTTTTTGGTTTCAAACCCCTTTATTCTGTAAAAAGAGAAGGATCCCAAAGAGCTTTTTGTTTATGTGGTATATTAAAGACTGATATTTACTTTATTAGAAATTAGAGTCTGTAGGATCCTTCAAATAAAAATTTAAAAAAAGACGTGCATTATAACAGAATGTTTTTCCAGGGGTGGATGGTGTTGCATTTTGAAAACCCCCGAGATATGATATGTTTCCAGTCCCTCAGCCAAGAAATGGTGCTGCCCTTTGGGAATCACTATTTAGGTGTATAATAACTAAATTTTATGTAAAATGCTCATTTAAAAAAATAAATATTTTTGTACTTCTCCCTAATACATGTCTTTTAATTTTGCAAAAAGTGACTATTGCCAGATATTATAATAATATAACCAATATACCAAAGACATAAAATAAATGGTGAGGGAAATGTAATGAGGAATGCTCAGGTTTTGTGGTAATTAACACTAAGGAACTGTTATAACCTAAATATGGGGGAAGTAATAAAAGAAATATTTTACTAAAAATTACACACTACATGTTATATGGGGTATCAACATGAAATTAGCAAGTCTTTGTCAGCAATTAGGATTTCATCAGAAGTAGAAAAGAGCTCAAATTTTCATAGCTTTTCATAAAGATTTTAACTGAATAAGCTTTTTCTTCTTCTCCTTCTCCCTTTTTCCCCCTTAGATTAAGATTTCTTTCCTACACAGCAATAAAATCCACTGCCAAGTTTACTCATTTAGTCAATAAAATTTTTGAAAGTAGAGATTCTGTATACTTGAATTTAGAAGTTGTTTCCCTATCTCATCTCTGAGAAATGATCTAACATCAAACTTTTAAGTAAGAATTGACAAGACATTATGTTGAGATTCTGGAAAAAATCAACACTACCCTCAGAAAACAGAATGTGTTCTTTCTAGTAAATAAAGTATCAGGCACGTAGATGACAGTTTGTGGGTAAAAGGAGTTCTTTCAAGCCCTCCAGCAGAATTTTACACTGAATAAATACCATAAATAACAATCACATCTGTGAGATACAATGCCACATAGTTAAGAGTACACAGGTTTGTCATGTGAAGTTAAATCGACAGTAACAGGCAACGCTGAAGGTGTATGATGTAGCTTTTGGTGCCAAACTCACTGCCTGACCTCCAGTTTTACAAAAATAGTTGATTTAGGTTTTTGATTATCAGAAGCCAATCCTGTTGCCACTTTTAGGGAAGAAAAATTTATTTCATAGTTAATTTGGAGATAGAGGAGTTGGCAGTCCCAGGACTCTATTTGTGATGCACCAGAGAGTAAATACCAAAATAGCTAACAATGCTGCACATTGATTTTGAAAAAGAAAAGCCTAACATCAAGAAGAAGGAAAAAAAGAACAAAAATGTCATTAAAAAAAATGGAAAGGGGCCATGAATAACAATTCACAAAAGAAATATAAATGGTTAATAGTATATGAAAGACACTTCGGTTATTTCCATATCTTGGCCACCATAAATAAAGCTGAAATGAACATCAGAGTACATGTACCTTTACCGATAACTGTTTTCAGATTTTTTGGATAGATACCCAAGCAGCATCCTTTGATAGATAATTGGATAAAGAAGTTGTGATATGTATGCACAATGGAATACTCCTCTGCCATAAGAAAAGATGAAATAGTGCCATTTGCGACAACATGGATGGATCTTGAGATTATAATGCTAAGTGAAATAAGTCAGACAGAAAAAGCAGAGAATCATATGATTTCACTGGTATGTGGGATATAAAACTGAAAACAACAAAGGAACAAGACAAACAAATGAAGAAACAAAAACTCATAGACACAGACAATAGTTTAGCGGTTATCAGAAGGTAAGGGGGGAGGGGTGGTAGATGAGGGTAAAAGGAATCAAATATATATTGATGGAAAGAGAACTAACTCTGGGTCTGGATGATGAACACACAATGTGATATATAGCTGATGTATTACAAAATTGTACACCTTAAATCTATGCAACTTTGGTAACAATTGTCACCCTAATAAACTTTAATTAAAAAAAATAATATATAAAAAAATATTAAACCTCCTGGTAGTAGATTTTTAAAATATATTCTATTATAACAATATGAGAGCATTTTTGCGAATTAAAGTAATAGATTTGGTAAGAAATGGTGATGTGCATGTTTAGCAAGATTCTTGAGAACATAAATCAGTATAAACTTTTTGAAACCTAATGTGATATATATAGCAAGAGTACTTAAAAATGCATTCACTTAGTCCCATAATGCCCTTGTTAGAAAATCAACCTAAAGAAATTAAAAAGAAAAACTGGACATAGGTTTATTTACCAAAAACATAAGCAACCAGGTTTTAAAAAATGAAAATAGCCTCAATGTCCAAAAATAATGAAAAAGTTAATTATGATTTATGTATACTATGAAATATTATTACACTATTAAAAATTGTGCTAATAAAATGGGGATAGGCTCATGAAACAATGTTTGGTGAAAACAAGGATATAAAATTAATAGAGTCTGATTTTAATCTTGTAAAATGTACATATATGCATATGTAAACACACACACACATACACACACACACACACACAAATACGTAAAAATAAACCTGAATTGATAAAAACTAAAATTCTTGTGTCTATATAGGGATAAGAAGAAGAATGGAAAAAATACATCAAATTGTAGTCAAAGTTATCTCTATATAGAGAATAAAAAGAGTAAGAAATAAATACATCAAACTTGAATCAAAGATAATCAGAATTATTTTTGTACCTTTTTTTGTTTTCCAGTTTTCCCACATTGAGCATTATATCTATGTGTATGCAGCTTAACCCAACTAACTTGAGAAATAAAGGAAATTTGTGACTTTCATATTAAATGAAAGCATTGCCTAATAGGTGGCTAAATGTGGGGACTCAGAGGAGTTCATCAGGGTTCTATATCTCTTCTGCTAAATTATTCTTCCTGTGCTGATTTCTCAGAAAGGCTCTCCCTTAGGGTGGCTTTTCTAGGGACTAAATATTTTTAGGTTCAATCCAGGTGCACAGCCAACTCTTCAGATGCATTCTATTGGTCTGCCTTGAGTCGTGTGTCCAAAATGAACCAACTGCATGGCAGGAGAATGCTAAACTCTGATTGACTCAGGTCATGTGCTCTGTGCTAGGATTTCCTGGAGCCCCATTCAAATCAAGTGGAATGAGAATTAGGAAGAGACAGATTCCCAAATAAAAATCCAACCTGCTGTCAAGAGGGAAGACATAAACAAATGCTGATTAGAAAAATCTATTTTTTTTGACCATCTGAGTCAAATGGTCACATGTCTTGTTAGGGAGACCACTTCATGGATTGAATAGAGGCTGGATCACTGCACTGTACACCTGAAGCTGATATTGTATAATATTGTATGCCAACTGTAATTGAATATATATATATATATATGTGTATATATATATATATATATATATATATATATACACACACATATATATAGTCATGGGATGTGGAGAATAGTGTGGAATGGAGTCAAGAGAATTGTACTAAATATGTATACTATGGGGGCAGGGAGTGGGGTGGCAAATTGGGGGAGGGAATTGTCACTTTGAGGGGTAAAAAGTATAGCTATTGCACTGCATTGTACACCTGAAACTAATTTTTAAAGAATGTTTATTTTACGATGAAAGAATTTTTTAAAAGTCTATTCCTTTTAAAAGGGGGAAAATGTAACTTAAAACTTTTTTCAGATTCATTGCTACTACTCTTTCCCATCAACTCAGATCCCATTCTCCTTTCTCACAGTGATATATTTGTTAATCTGTTACTGTCTTCACAGGAATAGAACTCTTCCATTTATCAGTGGCAAATGTATTGCTCATAAGTTTTTTTTTTTAATTGCAAGTGCTATTTCTCATGAATATTTAGAAAGAATGACAAGGTAAAAATAATTTTTCCTGTTAGAATTTGAAGTAAAATTTTAAACAAGTGAATTAAAAATTGGTATTGTCAATACCTCACCCTATGCTTTTCTCTCTATCAGGTCAGTCTGCTTATATAAAATGACTCTATTATGTTGCCTTATTATAATATTCTGAAGTCATTAGATAGACAGAGAGCTATAAGAGAGGGAGAAGGACTTCAGATTATTTAACTTCATTTAATACCATTCTGCCTTATTTGGTAATGTTGGCAACATTTATCACTTTGGCAATATATAGTAAGTTTCACTAGGTTGAATTTTGGAAATTATTTCAAATATGTTTTTGAAACTTACTCATTGTTCATTTTTTAGCAGCAATAATTTTTGAAATGAAATGCAGAGTTTTCTTTTAAGCCTTCTTACGTGAGTGAGTGATTTTGGTGGGTACCACCTTACTCTGCCTCAGGAGGATCATTTCTTTTTGAAAAACCATTTGTTAAGTGAATTCTCAAAAGTAAAAACCATAATTGCATTAACTTTTGTAAACATCGATTTACGCTAAGACAACACCAAAGGCCATTAAATCAGCTCCATTACTTCAACAGTCACATTAGTTAAACAACAACAAGAACTATTTGCTTCGCTAATTATACCAAATTATGCCTGTTCACCTCTTCTTATTAAGTTCTTGCAGAGCTATTATGCAATATAGACTTAAGTTTATTCTTACAAAGAAAACCTATCAGGTAATCAGTGTTTACATAGTTCAGTCTTTAGTGCAAAAATAAAACCAACAATGACAAAAAATTCACTGAAAACAGGGCAAATTATTTCAGACTCACTAAATAACTTGACACCTATAAGTCATGAGAGTTTCATTGCTATAAACTACAAAACACTAGGCCTCTTAAAGAACTCAATGCACCATCCTCCATCAATGGCTGTGAAATGGCTACCTGATGTTTCCAGTCTGGCAAGCAAGTGTCAGCTGCCCATGTGATATCCAAAATCCAAATCTGTCCTTGTAAATGCAAAGAAGTGCCCTGTAAGCTAAAGCAGAGGTGCATAAGGACACAAAAAGATTCAAGTCAGGCTCCACTCCATGTCACATGCTCAGTTCCTGAGTTTTAGATTGCTTACAGCATAATCACACTGAGCAAGGAGCATTATCAATATCTTCTGAAATAGTGCCTCTTTAATGTTTCATTTACCTGAACTGGTTGAAGATCCTCATTTTTCATTACTTAACAAAGTATCTCAATTCCCCATCCCCTTGTTTAACCAATGAAAATACATTAACATGTCATCAAAATCAACACCCTGACTGGAGAATTTGCCCAACCTGAATTCTAGAAAGATGGCTGCTAAGCATCTGCGCTAAGCATTGCTATCTACCTTTACTACAAAAGTGACAGGAAACAAGCTTGCTCTGGGGACTTTTTACCTCATCTGTACCTGCTAGTTCTTTTCTTCACAACTGCAAATTAGTTGTCAGTCCTTTGCGCAGCTTTATCTCTAGGGATACTATCCTGAGAAAACGTAGCACAAGGCCACAGACCAACTCTAAATCTGCAGTCTGACCAACAACACTTGAATATTACCTCTCTTGTAAAAGAAGCATGCAAAACAGGAAATGAGCTTTAACTTTGTCCTGAGAGAAGTTCAATAAGCAGCTGAAGATGAAGTATGCTTCAGACTTTACAGGTAATGAAGAAATGGGAAGCAAGGTATCTGTCAACACTGTGGAAGCAGCTTAGCCATATTAATAACATTTCAGAGAAATGGACCATAAGAGCATCAAGTGCTCTATGTCTTGTTCAGCCCATCTACAGCGCATCAACAGGCTTTTCTAAAAGTGTGTAGACAAAATACTTTGAGCTGAGCTCAGTAGTCTCAGGCTTCTAAAGATGATATCCACAGGTTGTCATGGTGACTCACAGGGTGCCACCTTTAAAAACATTAAATCCTGAGGAGAAATATACACAGATATTCGGCCCCATGGACGAATTGCTCATTAGCCTGCATATCTATGCCCTTTTAACACTTTGTTTTGATTTTTATTTTCATTCCACCATTCAATGAATACAGAAGTCTGAAACAAGTGAAAAAAATGATTGTCTTCTATTACAGATTTCCATGATAAGCTCTATATTAGTTTTAACCTGAAGAAGCACTACTCTCACCACCCCACTTTTTTTTCCTTTCAATTGACTTTTTACATGAACTTTCTCCTTTTAGCAATAGACATGATTTTTGTTCTTTGTTTTTTTGTTTTGTTCTTAATATTGGCCTGTAGACAATACTAAAGTGAGGGACTTCTCCCTTGTTTTGGAGTTAGATGATTTAGATGTCAATTTATTTGTTCAGATTTGGAGGCATAGCAACTTTCCTTCCTCTTCTGTAGAACTTACTTTTGTGTGTTTGTCATGTAGGAAATGATTTAGCAGGGTTCACCTAGAATATTTATTTATCTTCATTAGCATCTGCTAACCATCCAGCTGATTATAAACTATTAGAAGACAGGGAGAGTACCTTATAACTCTGGAGTTAGAAGTTCTACACACAGGGACATTGTAAATATTTTATGACTTGGACCGAAACTTTAAAGATAATGGCATTATGAGGATCTGGGAGATCATCAAAGGTACCCCTTAGTTTAGTAAATTAGGAAAGTGAAACAAGAAGAGGTGAAATATCTTAGCTCAATGCCATGTCTAGTTAAAACATTATTTCAATCCCCATTCTGCAGTAACTGTCAAGGCAGCAAAACTGAGATTCTTTATTCACTAAACAAAGTAGCCAATAGCCATTCCTGGTTTACATACTGCATTAGGTTATTGTTTTGTGGTTCCAAATCAACAATACTTTTTACTAGGGGAAATGTGTTAAGCATTGTCCAAACATGAAGCATTACCAAGAGAAGGGGTGCAAATAAAGCCCATGAGAAAAGATAAGTGAAAAATATTTTCAAATAAAGAAAAAAATATATTGGTAATACTGAGCATTCTCCGTTCATTCTTAATTCACAGGCAACCTCATATCAGAAAGGTGACTGCATTTGGAAGACTAATAGTAGGGAAAATTCTAATCCATAGGCTGGCTCGAGGCCATCAGCAATTATGAAAATAACCAGTATAAGGCAATGGGATAATCCCAAATCTAGAATATACACATAGAGTATTTATCATTGTGAAGATCCTCTTTCTTCTCTGAATTAATTAAGCTTGGACAGGAAGCTGTGCTGGGTGGAATCCCATGTGTGTATGTGCCAGGAAGATCCTTGCATTCCACTAGTTCATTTGTATCTGTATCAGAATCAATGGAAGGAAATGATTCAGAGGGCAACACAGGTAATTAGGGAAGGACTTAATAAAAAAAAAAGTGTAACAATTACGATTTATGTGTATGATCTAAATTCCTAATATATCAATTAAAGGGAAAGTTGACTAATAAGAACTTACAGGTATGTAAGGCCCTTAGAGTTTACAAAGTTGTCCTTTCTCTGTGAATACCTCCATGAGTCTCAGATGCTGGAAGAACAGGTGTTCTCGTTCCTATTTCCTGATGAGGCTTAGAAGGGTTAAGTGATTTATACAAAGTCACATACAAGGGAGGGCCAATGCAGAATCCAGGGCCTAAATATTTCAGAGAAAGACTGTTTTGCCTTTCCATTACTATTATGGGTCCTCTTCAAGACAATGTCACTATTTGACGAGTGTTTCATGAAGATTGGGCAGATGTGAGAAAAGGAAATAAAACAGATGTTTTATAATCAGTCAGTAGGTGTGGAAAAGAGGATTCTTGGGCTTAACACGAAATTTGAATTAATGGAACATTACCCTATGTGTCTTCTGCTATAAAAGATCATACCTAATTAGTTAGAGCTTCTGTGAAGAAGACTAGATTACAGCAAAAATGACTGTCATCAGTGTGAAATCTATCCATACCACACTTAAAGAGGTCACTTTAATACTGATTTTACAAAAGCAATGGTAGCAGTGATCAATGATGTTAAATCATCAAAGTTAAGTTAAGAATAACAATTATCTTTGTAAAGCACATTACCGATTATTAATAGTTATTAGGGAAAAATGGTTTAACAATTGTATCTATGCTAATGATCAGTTATGGAAGTTTAGGAAAAGAATTAATGAATGAATGGTTTTTCAGAGAATACCTGAAAATATGACCTAGCAAATGGATTCTTGAAATTGAAGCCTGACAGGGAAACAATGGATGACAAATACTGGGACCATCTTGTACAAGGCTCAGGAGATTCCCCAAGTTCAATCCTACCCCAGCCCTGGCCAAGCATTTGGTTGATAGAGCCAAATGAAATTGAACAATTTCTGAGATTGGTGAAAGTCAGTTGGTAAAATTATTATCTATAAAATGATACACAAGTTAAATAAAAAGAGCTGAAAAAGCTTGTTGGATCTCCTAAAAGACGTATAGAAATGATCTAGGGTTTGCAGATCTACAACAAAAATTCCATTGGGGTTCTCCCCAGAGACCTGTGTCAGAACTGGCTACTTTGGATTGACCACGTAACCATGAACTTCAAGAGGGTACATCCATGTGCACATGTAGGTTTATATGTATGTGAGCCTGTGACTAAAACTGTGAGATGAATAAATCTGCTGCAAATAAAAATGTAGGCTTTCGTATATGCTCCCTTCCCCTTTCCTTTCATAAAATCTTACAGATCAGAGTGCATGTTAGCAATAAACAAACTCCTGATTTTCATTTGTTGAACACATACCATGTTTCAGCACTGTACTGAGGCACTTTATCCTGAAGGGGTTCAGAACTGGCCATCCCAAATTATGCCACTTTAGCATGCATATTGTTTTGAGTTGAAGGCAATAAAGACCAACGCATCATACTCAGAAAAACTCTTTACCTGTTTAAATCCTAAACAAAATATAAGTTTACCCAGTGTGTGTGGGAGGTCTTCATTTGTAAAGGAAATTTCCATTAGAAAATGTACCTGTTCCAGAAAACAAGCAACTATGAGATATTTTTTTTCCTGATTTATCTGCATAACCAGACAAACTTTGTTTATCATGCATTTTCTCCTCTCACCTTTCCTCAAACTGCCTCCCTTACCTGCCTAGAAACCCAAAACTCCTATCTATTTCCTTAATCCTGGATATCATATGAGTCTCAATTATCTGGCTGCTTTTTGAGTCTCATGTCTTTGTGAAACTTCCATGTGTACATCCATAATTAAATTTGTGTTTTTCTTCTCATTTTTATTTGTCTTATGTCAATTGAAGTCTTAGACCAGTCACAGAGCCTAGAAGGGCAGAAAGGACAGTTTTCTTCCCCTATAGCCTATATTGTGTCCTTTAATCCTCATAACAAACCTAATAGGTGGGCATGATCATTTCCATCTCATTAATGAGGAAATTCAGGCTTCAGTCATTATATTAATTACAGACTTGGGATTTTAGCTGGGTCTTGACTGCCTACAAAATCTGTGCTTTAATTGTTATAGTGTTCAACCTATACTGGCCCCCAACAGGAAGCAGAGAGACAAACAATGATTGTCTTCCTGGGTCAGTACATGGAGGGTGTTTAAGGGAGGATTATTACTCCGGTGGAGAAGGGAAGAGTTTCCTCATTTCGTTTATCTGGAAATCACCACACATGCCTGAAAAGAGGGTGAACTCCCCAACCCATAAGCCTTGTCTCTGTCTGCCTAAGTGGACACAAAGTTTACTTAGGGGTCTTTCAGGAGATGCACAGGAAGCCTAGGATTCAGTAGGGCTTCCTGTGGAGGAGGCAGGCTTAGAGTTTTAATCTGAAAAAGGAGTTAATCAGTCCTAATCCATTTAATCAGAGAACTCTACATGTGTTCATGTTTTCTCCTGGGCTGACTGATCTGTAGTATGAAGAACACGGGGCTCGGGTTTCTTTTGCAGGTTCATCCTCCTCTACTCATGTGAAGTGTGAGGTGCTTCCGGCTTTGGATTGTTCTTCTGTTCTACGTTCTCCTGGAAATTTGGCCCAAGTGCTGGCATAGAATGTATATTATACACACACACACACACACACACACACACACACACACACACAGAACTCGCTTAGCTACATTCCTCTTCAGGTCAGATTCATACAACCAACTGCCCACTTGAACTCTCCACATACATGTCTCAAAGGAATCTCAACCATATTATGTCCAGAATCAATATCATGATCTGCTCCATAAGACCTTCCCTTCCAGTGTTCCATGTCTCAGTGAATGGCACCACCATCCTACCACAAGTATAAACCCAGAAGTCACCCCAGATGCCTCATTTTTTCTCTCTCCTATATTCTACCCATCACCAAGACCATGCCTCTATCTGTACCACAACCCTTCTGATCCCAGCTATTACTATCTCTCACCTGGACTCCTGATGACATCTCACTGTTTTACCAACATCATTCTCAAAGCCAAGTGAGGTCATGTGATACTGAAGCTTATAGTCCTTCCTTCACTGTCCATTGCTTTCTGGGAAATGCATAACTGCTTAGTGTGACCTAAAAGGGTCTGCCTGACCACTACTCTCCCCGCTTTCAGCCTTATCGGCCCCCTGGTTTACCCTGTTCTCTCCATCAGCGTCTTACCTCTCAAATGTCTTTCATCTCTGGGATAATCTCTCTCATGTTTGCCTAGTCAACACCTACTTATCCTTCAGATCTCAATGAAGGCTTCCCTGACTTCTAGCCAGATCAAACCTCCTTACTAAACACTGTCTTAACACTGTGTAGCTATTTTTCAGGTGCATTAAACATTTATTTGTGTGTTCATTAGGTCAATATCTGTCTCCCCAACTAGAGGATAAGCTAGGTGATGGTAGAATCTGTCTTTTTGCTCACCATCGCACCCGCAGTATCTATTTAGCACGTGTTCTTAGAAGGTGCTTGTAAATATTTAATACTTAACTGACTGATTGACCAATCAACTAAATGAATAGATAAACATGTTATGTTATTGATATGCTAAGTTTCTGTAACTTGCTAGACTCCTAAAATATTAGAATGTCCATCTGGGGGCAAGTCTTGGTTCAGGTCTTTCCTGAAATCTCAGCGTCTCAATGAGAGTTACCTTGACCATATCATTTAATACACAATCTATTCATATGCCACCCACCAGCACTTTCTAAGTCCCATGCCAACTGCACTTTTTCCTTTCTTCTGTAGCATTTATCACCTCATAACACACTAGATAAATTTGCCTGTTTATCATTGTCCTGTTTTTTCTTAGATTAATAGGACAAAAATCAACAATTTTAATACATGGACATAGGGAATTCACATAAGCATGAAAATTCCAAAGACCATGAGGCCACTTGGGTGTATATGACATTTTAGACAAAGATGAAAGGGAATGAGTGCAGGGTTATAGATTTCAGAAGTGAGATTGGGCAATTTACATGTAGTTGAGGAAGAGCTGAACATACATGGCAGGAAAATTCTTGCTGGGCAACTCAGAAACAATGGGATAGGGGGTATCTAGTTGCTGGCTTTGAGTCTTCCTGACTAATGCTGGGATGAAGATTTCTCAGGTGACTAAGCCAAAGCTCCCTTCCTAAAGCAGGGTTTTCTGTCTGAATCTCCTGGGCAAGAGTAAAGGGGAAAGGTCAAAGTTTCTTTCTGAGTCTTATTTCTTAATAAATAGCTTAAAATCAATATCCCAAAAATGCAGCTTCAAAGTGGCAAAATTTTGGTTCCCTTGATATCACTCTGACTTCTGCTTCAATTGTCATATCTTCTTTCACTGTGACCTCCTGCTTTCCTTGATCTTTTTAAAGGACACTGGTGGTGACTTTGGGGCCACTCAGATAATCCAGGACAATCTCATTTCAAATTCCTTTACTTATCACATCAGAAAATCCCTTTGCCATGTGAAGTAACCTATTCACAGCTCTGGGATTGGGACATTTTTGAGGGGCCATTATGCTGCTACCACAAAGGTCATACACTGCAATAGATTGCAATGTGCAGATCGCATGTAGACGTGTGAGGGCTCTGCTGTCACCTCCTGTTGTGGCACTGGCATGCTTCTGAGGATCTCACATACCAAGTCCCATGACCATTGCACCTGCAGACTTGAAGAAGTCATGAGCTTTAATTAAATATCTTCAATGCTTAATATCCTTTTAATAGTTCAGTGTAAATAGTTAGTTATAAATCTTAGTTCTAACATTTTCTTTCTGTTACTCAATTGATTGCTGTGTGCCCAAGGTCATGGGCCCCCAGTTGAAGGCTACTCAATGCACTCAACAACCAGTACTGAACAACTCTTTACATGTGTGCAGCAATGAACTGAACTATTTATAAACTGTTGTCACAGTGTTTCATTTTATGGAATTGTTAATTCCATACAAACAACACTGCGAGGTAGATATAGTCTTAATTTTATAGGTGAGATATCTCAAGCTGGAGAAGTTCTGGTACTTGACAAAGGCCAAAGCTAAAACACTGCCGACTGAGAACAGCAATCTTGCATCTGGCGCCCAGTTCCTCTATGGCAGTGGGGGGCTTCTGGGTAAGGAAAGAGCAAGGGCTGCAGGCAGGACCCAGGAGAGAGCACCGTCAGTCTTTGGGAGACAGCAGCAGTCATGGCAATGGAAGCAGACAGTCTGGTTCAAAATGCAGAGCAATTTCACAATAACTCCTGACACAGGAACTGATTTCCTCATGTTCAGAGCCTCTGCATGACCAGCGCCAAATCCAGTAAGACAAATCACTAGGGCTCGACAAAGAAGTCAGGACTATACAATAAAGAACAGCTGTATTGTTCTGAGCACATTGTCTTTCCTTTTGTATTTCATGAGGTCACAAATAGTGCTAGGGCTTTTCCCTATGGCTTTTTTTCTTTTCTTTCTTTTCTTTTCTTTTCTTTTTTTTTTTGAGAGGACATTACAAATGAATATGATTCCATGTTCCATGACAGACATACAAACATTCTTCCCAAATGGGTCAGAGAACTCCCGAGGACACAGGCTATTTGTATTCACTGGGGAGTCCTAGTAGAGAAAGAACCTCAGTGCTGGTGTCCTTCTGATAAAGGGAACAAATACATTCCTAAGCCATCCTGAATGGATGACACAAGCTTGTGGAAAATCAGGGAAAAGCAGATCTAATTATACAGAGAATCGTAAGACATAGACTTGAGATCATTTGGAACAGCATGACTGAGCCACAGTGAAATATGGAAATTTGTAACTGATAAACAGTGGTGGCTGGGCCAAATTATGAGAGGTGGTTTGAAAAGTCTAATGGACGCATTATCTTAAAGACATGTAGTGATGTTTAGTTCCGACAATGACTTACCTTAAGATTTAACTAAATACGATTTTTAGCCCCATGTACCATTTTATATATTCAATCCATGGGGTCGAACACATTGATCTTTAGATTGCTGAGGAAGAAATTAATTAGACCTGTAAATGGCTTTAAACTGCCAGTAATAAGAACCAAATATTTGAAAGTATCGCTAAGACTATGGCTTTCAAAGAGTATAAAGGTTTCTGTTTGCTGCAATAACTTAACCATTTGCAAGAGTTGCATATGCAAGCCAAATCTCCTTATCGATTTACTTAGAAAAGAACATGATCTACGGCCATACCACCCTAAACGTGCCCTATCTCATCTGATCTCGGAAGCTAAGCAGGGTCGGGCCTGGTTAGTACTTGGATAGGAGAAAATAACATGGAGGTCACATTATATTAACAAGGGCAAGTAGGAAACAGAATTAATTACCTTGATACTATAGGCTACAGAAATGTTGCTTCAATTATCTGATTCTTCCAGATGAGACTTGTGGGGTGGGAATGATCTGAACTGCATTGTTATTGAATTTTGCTTTGCTAAACCAGTTGGTCTAAGAGTCAGAGATCCACATATTTTTAAAGGATTTTCTGAGTCACTATATAGCTGAATTTGCCATAATGTGTGTGACTTATAAACTTACATATTGTCCAGATATTTGACTAGCTTAATTTTCCAGTTTTATAAAAATAAAAGCTGAAATGGTCAAAATACTATTTTCATTGCAGTCAACAATTCATAGTTATAATTATAGGAAGACAAAGTAACATGTAGGAAGCGGGCTGAACACATACACTATTATAGGATTTTTTTTTTCCCACCGCAGTAATAGTTCTGAACTTCCCAATTTCACAGATATGAAAAATTTAGAAAACATCTGGTTTTAGATCTACAACAAAGAGCTGGGAATACAATTAAAAAGGAAATCACTTTGACCCTGGGATAATTTACTTTTATTTTTCAAGGATTTTTGTGTTAAGAATGACTGAAAGTTTTAAAGCTAGAAGGGATTTAATACTTATTTAATCAGGTGGTGATACTCACCAATCATTAGACCCATGCTATGAATTTACAGCAAATTTCCCTATCCTCAGAGAGGAAAAAGTTTCCCAATTTGTGTTGTTTCTTGTTTGTTTTGTGCAGATTCTAGGCCCTGCCCTGAATTTTCGAATTGAGCAATTTCGTGGGTGTAACCCTAGAATCTGTATTTTTTAAAAAGCTTCCCAGGTGATTCTGGGATCCAACCATATATTTGTGGAAACCACTGATCCCAGTGCAACCTCTTCAAATTGGATGCGTAGAGCCAACACCTGCCCTGTCCAGGGTCAGAGGAGGGCGGAGAGGCCAAGTTCTCTGACTTTTCGTCCTTTTATGTTTGTCGTTAGGCAGGCTGCTGAGGAAATCCTTTCTATTCCCCACCACCGGGAATGTGAATTCAGAAAGAGAGGAGGGGAGAATGGACTGACACTAGGGATTGTTAATTCGCCACAGTTCCTTCCCCGGGAAACCTTAAAATCAAGAGAAAAGTTTAATTGGCAGATAGTGTAATAAATGAAATCCTGTCTGGAAATAGGGAAATGCATTAGATAACGTGGTAATAATATCTCTTCTAGCCTTCTCACTCCATGCTTCTGTAATTTAGTAACAAAAGGAACTCACTTGCACTCTTTCATTTTGTTTTGTTAACATGGTTTCCCCCAGAACTTTCCACAAATGGAAGAAACTTACTTTCTTCCTCCTTCTTTCTACTTAGCTTTTCTTATCTTAAAGGATAACTACACTGTAAACTCTTACATATGCAAAAACCCACTTCTCCCTGCCTTTGGCACTTAACACACGTTCAGATCAAATCTTCCAAAGCCTGAGCAGCTGAGCTTGCAGCTCGTTTAACACAAATGCAACAGCGCCACCTTGTGTTGCGTTCCTGGGAGAATGTACCTCTCAGAAGACAAAAGCTTAGTGAGGAGGGCTGACCCAGGACTGAGCAACTAGGCCTCTGTTCTCACTACTGAAGGGGAATAACAGCTCCCTGGATCCTTGAAAAACTCCTCCGTTCACTACTAGCCTACAATTTTCTCCTATAAAATATATGAAAGGTAGTTGAGAAACGGAAAAGCCTAAGTAAATATATAGTAGTAAAAGCCTAGGCAAGTGCCATGCTTTGGTAAGTATTTTAAAAGGAAAAGGTACAGTCGATTTTAATTTCAAGATACTTGAAGGTAAATGTACATTTGATGCTACTGATGATTTAACAGTTTCTTTAAAGATTCTCCTTTATTTGGAGAGGTAGCTTTTGCCTAGTGTATTTGCCTATTTAAGAGACAAAAGGATTTTTCAGAAACTTTTCTCATAACAGTTCTATGGGTAAAGTGGATTGAAAAGTTCTGTATGGGCAAAAAAAAAAAAAGTAGAGTTTTATTTATATTTAATTTCTCTATGGGGCAAGCTGAACAAATAATACATGAATATCAACTGGGGCCTAAAAAAACTATACTTAAAAGACACCAACATAGAAATACTGCCCAGCCAAATATGCTCCACATGTCTGATATTTTTACCAGAAACAATATAGTTAATTAAGGAAAATTGTTTTCAGTTGCAATTCCAAATGTCGAGATTAGTGTAACTGTCGTTGCTGGAGATTTGGGCATACGGTTTCGGTTTCTTTGGGGAGATGCCCAAAGTAAAGAAGGCAGGCCGAGCCGACACGAGGAGGAACAAGCTTCTGCTGCATCCTTTATTCCACAACACCTACCATTATATAGAAGTTCTGAGGGAGGAGAATGTACGGAGTGTGCATACTCCCTCCCACGACTGTGAATCATGTCTATGTAAAGAGCTTATATCACGGGAGCCCAGTGCCTACACAGCAGGCTCCAGAGTGAAGGTTTGTTATGTGTGGGGACTGGGTGCGTGCCTCAGCGGCCATTGCTTGTGCGGGCCCTAAACTCATCCGGGGGTCAGGGTCCGCACGCCAGCCTGCAAACAACTGACTCAGCCCGGGGCCCTGTCAATAACAAATTAACAATTCTTTGTCCATGAACTCTTCTGGAAAATTGAAACTGAGGCATTACAATGTACACATGATTACAGGATGAAATGTTACAGGATCAGTAAGTAGCAAATCAGGGCCTTTCTGGGCCTGGCCATGCAGAAAATCTCACCCAGAAAGCCCTGTAGAAGGCTCAGTAATGTTACTTTTAGCTGGAAAAGGAGGGTTTTGTCTTCTAAGTTTATTGTTCGTTTTTGACCCAGTCTTTAAACATTTATTGTGCTGAGATTATAACTTTGAAAACAATTCTACAAATAAAAAAATATTTTTTAATTTCCCATGTCCTTTCTGGTGAAAAGATCACACAAGTAGCATATTTCGTTGGACAGTATTTCTATGTTTTGGATAAAAGTTTTTCTATTGTATATTTCGATGAAATTATAATCTGAAACTGAATTTGTAGTTATGAAAGGCACACTACAATTTTAAAGACACTTGAAATGTTCAAGTGTTAATCATGAACTTGGTGGACATTCAACAAATATCAATTGACAAATATGATGAAAATGCTCTTCTTTGCTTCTAGCAAAGACACCTTTAAATCCCCCTGACTATTCTTTGATCTTCTAATCACAATCTCTTGACTTCTTTTCCTAACCACTGCTAGTTCTCTGCATATAAAAAAGTTCGATCCCTTCCCCCAGCCCTCCATTCAGGGTGCTGCCATACCATAGGGCACCCACCTGGAACAGAAGGGACTTCAGAGTTGCCTCACACCTTCTTCTCCCTTCCATTAGACTGAAATTTTATCTTATTCCAATGCCTTCCCTACTTAGCTGAGAATTGGCTTCATATGCCACCCAAATCCAGACACAGTCAGCCCTCAGTATTCATCAGTAAAGTCTCCATTATTCAGGTGGTGTGGCTCAGTGAGTTCAAACGCATTTTACTAATTCAAAAAAGAAACACGAATAGGAAAGGAAATCTTAAATAACTATTAATGGATGGATGCATTAATGGATATATGATTCTTCCAATGGCTGGAACTCTGACAAAATATCCATGCAAATCAAGGAGATGGTAGCAGAGCCTTAAATGCTCTGTAGTTTGAATAGTGAGTTGATATCTACAACATTCTTTGGAATGCTCACATAGTTGCTAAGTACATCAATCTCATCAGCAAGTTCACCAGACAAAAGCCAACTTCCTGTTTTGATCCAGAAGATTTGACCTATTTTTTCCACACTTAAAGGTAATTTTCAAAAAAAATTGAAAACATTTCTTAAAGGTCAAGTATTTCAGATTTAAATATTTTGACCAAGTTGTAAAGTTTCAACCTGTGTCGGGGACAGCGATAAATACGGTTGATATATATATTTATATATATCACTTATTAATAACTACATAAATGACAAATGATTGCAAATATGGTAAGAGCAATAGAGGAAAAACCCTCATTTGGAGGCACAGCAATACACATCACTCCTATATAAGTCAAGTACAACACAGAACATCTTCTTTGCATGGGTTTGACACTTTAAACACACTCCGGGGTGCCCTGAGCTAGGCATCAATGCTATGGGACACGATGAAGTGGACATTAGGAGAAAAATACTGACGAAGAGTCCTTACTCTCAATGTAAATGTGGGGGAAAAAAAAATCCCCATAGCCTAAACTCCATTTTTGAAACAGGCCACAAATCCATGGCAAGCCTCCATGGAGTAAACAATGGCTTGCTTGTTTTCAGAAGAAAGTCGGGAAAAGTGCCTAGAACTACACCCACTAATGATATCAACAATTTCCAGGAGGCTTGCCCATAAAATGGTGCCTGTGAGGCTGGACAGAGAAAGCATTATCACAGCCCCACCCCTGAGGTCAGCCCTGTGTCATGAGCAGTCAGAGCCTTAATCCCATTTTATTAGAATGGATTTCAATCCTCTTGTTTCCCTCCACACAGCCCAAACTCAAATGCTAACTTGGACTTCCCTTTCTGGCCCCTGCTGTGGCCACACTTTAATGCTCCAGTAAAAAGAAAGCTGGATCTTTTCCAGGAATCTCTTCAGTGTTACTCAGATGAAACGCATGATGCCAGGCTGAGGCCATCTTGGTATTAATCAACCTTGATTTCCAGAAGACAGAGTTGGAGGGGCTGTGCTTTCAGCACCCTTTCAGCAGTGAGGAAAATCAAGTGTTACTCAGTGAGGCTTTAAGTGAACACTTGAAATCATGCTAAAGACTGCACCATTTAGTGCTAGACACAGGAACTGAAAACAACTAATGTGTTACTGGTACACTGCAGTAACTCTGTAATTTTGAATTCGGAGCACCTATTCCTACTTATCTAAATGAGAGCTCATGTCAGGGAAGCTTGGAGCTATTGGATTGGAGTGGGGCTGGTTCCATCCAATTTGATTTCACAGGCATCTAAGTGAACATTTGCTCTACATCATCAAGGCCCACATGACAAAAGACCCTGGAAATATCTAATCCCTTGGTGAATTAGCTTAACAAGCTGTAAGGCACATTGTTGATGGTAGACAAACACTTACATAAGCTGTTCTGTCAGGCCATTCAGGTCTCACCTCTTCGTATGGCTTTTACCTTGCCCTTGGTTTGCTGTGGGTGCCCTCCCTGCATCCTGAGTGCCCCTAGCATAGCCACTCGGCAGGCACACACTTGGACTTCTACTCATAGCGTCCCATTTATTTTGACACATAGAGTCAATTTTACCCTTTTAGAAATTGACTTTGTTTTGTTCTCTATTTAAAAGTTTTAAACCATATGTAGAAGTAGCACATTAATTTATTTTAATTGTGAAACATTGATAATGGTATTTCATTCATTTTGTTAGTGTTCCACTGAGAAATGGCAAGATGGCGGGCTGCCGTGTCAGCTGGGTCAGGATTCAGACCCCAATTCAGAGACTTTTGAGGTGTATGATTCTTAGCAGTTTGCTTGACCTCTTTGAACTTCGGTTTTATTCATTTCCAAAATTGAACAATTATAATAATACCTTGCACAAGGTAAAGATATAATGTGATAAAATATGCCAGCTGCCTGGCACAGTATATCTAAGGTGCTTAATAAATGACAGTCACCAGCAGAAGCAGCAGGAATAGTAGCAACAGGAATATTAGGCATAACATGTTTCTCCTTGCAAAAGACTGTTACTGAGAAAAAGCATCACATCATATACTTGTATAGTATGTGTCAGCATTTCTAGCGTGGAAAGCAAGCAACACTCTCAGTAAGTGCCCGTTGAAATGTACTGACGTGAATGAGTTGGGTATCAATACATTTGCCCAGTTGGAATAATGGGAGAGAAGCCTAGGTCACTGACTCTTCTGAGGAGTGAAACACGTTACACAGGCAGAGTGCTTCATTAAAAATAGAAGTAGAATTTCCTCTTTGACAAAGTGTTTGAGTTGCTTTAGGGTGAGGAGGGGAGGGGAGGGGAGAGAACAGAGAGAGAAGGAAATGAAGCAGAACCATTACAACAGGATGAAAGAACAAGTCATAGGACCAGAGAGAAGGGAACTTCTATTTGCCGAGTGCTCTGTGTTAGCACTCTACCTCACTTGGTCCAGAATTGGAATCCCTGCTGGCCTCGGAGAGCTGAAACTTGCCCAGGGACCCACAGCAATAGACAGTAGAACCGAAAATTATACTCAGGCCTGTCTGCTTTCAAATGCGGGGTCCATTCAGCCCTGGGTTGCCACTCTCTTGTTATTCTGTATGAATTCATCCTCCAGCTGTCACCCTGCCCTTCACATAGTGTGATGTATAATTTCTCATTCAAAACAGAGTACTTCGGAAAGTGAAGGAAAAAGCTGTTTATAATTTCTCTAGGACAATAGGCCAAACTGGAATGGTCTTGGGTAAAACTGGAAATTTGATCACACCAACTCAAAAGAATTGTCCACAATCAACTTCCTCAGCTCTCAGGGACTAATAGCTCATGCCTTTATTATGCTGTTCATGCTGTTTATTCTCTAAGTGGCTCTTGATAAAAATCACCAGAGACTCACCTGTACCCAAATCAAAAAAGCATTTCACTTGACTTTTCATTACATTTTATTCTAGTGGTGTTTTCCTCTCTGATACTCTATCTTCTTGGCTTCTCGCATACAACACCCCAGTTATCCTCCCATGTATCTAGGTTTTCCAATATGTTATCTTCTACCCAACTTTTAAATACTGGAGTTCCTTCAGGTTTGGTCAGAGACAACCTTTTTTTTCTTAATCTAATTTGTTTTTATGTGCTTCCCTATTTAGGGAACCTCATCTATTCTGATGGTTTCATATAGCATCTTTAATTACCAACAAATTTATATTCCCAGTCCAGATCTTCCTTCTGAGCTCCAGATCAATGGTTTACTCAGCATTGCTACTTGGATATTTAACAGGTACTTCAACTTCAGTAAGCCCAAAATTCATCGCTTCCTTCTAACTCCAGCAACTCAATTTTCCTCAGATAACCATCCATCCAAGTGTATAAGTAAAAAAAACCCTTTCCTTCCTCACACACCATATATAATTGATCATCAAACAATGTTAAGACTACCTTCTAAATGGCCATCTCTTTTCATCTCTTCGGCCACCATCCCAGTCCAAACCAACGTCATTTCTGTCCCAGATTATGATAGTAGCTTCTAGACTTGTCCACATCCACTCATTGCTCCTTTCTAATTATCACCCTGCAACATTTGAGCCTCTCTTGCCTTAACTCACCCCTCTTCCTCCTCTCTCTTCAGCCCTACTAATCAATCAGATCCTCACACATTCTGTGTTCCTTCTTCCTTTAGAAGCTTAGAATGTTCTTCCTCCTCCATACTAGATAACTTACTCACCCCCAGGTGTCAGATTCAATGTCCTTTCTTCAGGGAAGCTTTTTGAATCCCCTGCACTAGGTTAAGTTCCCTGTCAAACACTTTTCATGGCTCTATGTAATCTTCTTTTGAGGCCCTTAGGAAAATTGTTCCAATCTTGCCTGTAACTCAACATAATTCTGTTAGATATTGACATTATTCTAATGGCCTTAAACAGGTTCCACGGCATCATCAAAAACCATTATTGACATCCAATAGGCAGGATGGAACAGATAACCATGATTTTGTAATTTCTCTAGTTTACTTATTTTGAACTTGATGTGTGAGACAATGACTTTCAGCAGGGCACTTTGGTGATCTGATATAGGGCAAGAGCATATAAAAATGCCATGAAAGGCCCCCTAAATGCTCATCCCAGGCTCTTTCTATGGTCAGATAAAACCAAAGCAGGTAGACACGGGTGCTGGTAAGACAATGAAGAAACCAGACAAAGCAGGGTTAACACTGAGTAAAATCAGGGGAACTATATATGATAGTGCCTTGTACAATAATGAGTGATGATGTGTGAAGAAGTGACAAAGGTGGCTGCAGAGCCCAAATCTTCTCTGTCACACACAACTGCATAATTCTGTACCATCCATAATGATACCATTAAATATGAAAGTGACAATGTGACCACACAATATATATCTTTAAAGTAATAAAGCAAGCTTCATGCACAGTTTGTGGAATTCTGTCTTATTACTCCTTTTATAGCTATTGCCATTTAAATTATTAGTTTTAGTAGCGTAATTCATCTAATCACTTGCATTTTATATTCCTGATACTCCTAAGTACTTTAAAAACTCATTTGTGGGCAATTAAAATGCACTTTTATATTTGTAAATCACATATTCTATTAAAAAGCACTTCAAATGTAGTGATATGCCATA
Organism: Aselliscus stoliczkanus; assembly: GCA_033961575.1. Classification (NCBI taxonomy): domain Eukaryota; kingdom Metazoa; phylum Chordata; class Mammalia; order Chiroptera; family Hipposideridae; genus Aselliscus; species Aselliscus stoliczkanus. The sequence continues at coordinate 98,181,225 of CM066727.1, read as the reverse complement.
AAATATTCAATTTACATGTCAGGTTTTATAGCTATCAAAGATTGCTACGGTGTAGAAATTGTGCTTTGATTTAATACCAGTGTTCTTTTCCCCAAAGCTTGTTCTTCTTGACTATCCAGTAATGTTATAGCATTTCTATCGAAACTGCACTGATCCTCTCTAAAAGGGGTCTCCAGCATTGGGAATGGAGTGAGGTGGGTGCTGACGGGTTTCCAAGTGAAAGCTGCACTTAGCAGTTTTGAGAAAAGCAGGACTGGAGATGGTGAAAGATGAAGTGAAGATGGGTACCGGAAGGAGGTGACCCCACATGACCGTAAGCAATGAAGTGTGGAGATTTTCCCTGAGTTGTCTCTACATGGAACCAAGTACTCTTGAAGAGTAGAAAGCTGTTAGTGGATGTATCAGGTTCAGACCTAACTGGACCGCTAACCTGTTAACTAAGGCAAAGAGACCTTGGAGAAAACTACAATTTATTTTGTAACTATTGAGCTAAAAATAACGGTAGAGGTCATTTTTCAGCCTCCCTTAGAGTTTTAAAACTAGAACTAAGACATATAGAATTACCCTGGCTCTTGATGGAAGCATAGAGCAATGATTTTTCAGGAGATATTCAAGATGACTAAAACTTATCAGTTAAAGAAACTGATATTATTTGAATAGGTAAAGAGAAAACTGAGAGATGATCTCATCACAATTAAAATATGATTCTGATATATAAGTGATGTCAATAATTAATGACACATATGCAACATTTTATTGCAACATTTTATTGAACAAGCATGATTTAGGAGGATACGAGCCAGCTTTATTCTTTATCACTATTCTCACTTCCTGTTTGAATAGTTCTCTACTTATCCCTAGATGAAATCTTAAGAAATTATCATAGATTTTCCAGTCCAGGCCAGTCAAGGTAATAATGATAAAATTGCAAACTCTCTTCCAATGTAAAATATCCCTCCTCCTTCAGCTCATGCTAACCTGGGCCACTTCTTTCTCTGTCTCTCCAGGGCCCATGGAGGTAGAGAGCGGGGCACATAAGGCAGAGAACAGTCTGGCTTGGCTGATATGGTTGTGATCTGATGTTAATGCTCTCAATATGACAGATTCAAAATGCTTATTCTTTCTTTGTGGCTGTGTGCTGGGTTTTCTGTAGACACTCTATCCCATTACTGGGGCTTTGTCTCCTATAGCCCTCTTCTTTGACTGGCTGACAATAGCTTTCTGTTCAGTCACCTGCTTTCTCTGCTGGGTTACCTCATCTCTTTTAAAAGATGTGCTTGGAGGGCCGACCGTGTGGCGCTGTGGTTAAGCGCTGGCTTGGGAAGCTAGTGGCCCCGGTTTGGATCCCACATATGAGGGCCAGTGACACTGCCCTCAAAAAAAAAAATGTAAAACATAAAAGATGTGCTTGGGCAAAATCCCTTTTAAATGGACCCAAAACCGTCTCTCTCCCACTGTTCACTCCTGGAAATTCAAGGTGTCATTCCTTGCCCCATTGCTTTCTGTAAGTACAGACTATCGCTTATGTGTACGGCTCTTCCCTTGGCCACCAGGCAGGGCAAGCCAGTCATCTTAACTCTTCAGGCCTGAGTCAGGTACCTGTTTCCATATTCCTTGGCTTGTAGGGAATGAATGCCATGTCCTCTGAGTGGTTGTGCTGAAATGGCATTCATCAGCTGGTGTGGAAGGAAGCAGACTTTCTCTGCAATTTGGGTGAGCTCAGGATGCACAGCACATGGACAACACTCTGAAATGGTCCTTAATATAGTAAGTCTTTCTCTCAGAGACAAGAGTGTGGGATGGACTAATGTTGGCTGAGCTACTTGGTAATTGCTTAGCATGTGTCCAAACAGCTCATTAGGATGTGGGAGCATCTGGCACCTACTTTTTTGTTCCACATCTTTAGGACTTCTGTTGAAACTCTAAGACAGCACCAGGCGGTTTAACATGCTGTTATACACAGAAGATCTGAAACCCACCATACTCCCTTGTGGGAGCAGAGGTCTAAAGATGTCCCCACAAGATCCTTATCTGTGGTTATTCAATCAACACCAATCTAGGTTCTGCTGTGAGGCACATTGCAGAAGTAAGTAAGGCTACTAATCAGCTGACTTTCAAATAGGGAAATATTCCTGGTAGAGTCAGGGTAACCACAGCACACTTAGAACCAGAAGAGGACAGTTAATTAAAGAGATACAACAGAAGAGGAGAGCAAGAGACATGAAGTAGAAAGGGAGGTCAGAGAGATTCAAGGCCTAAGAAGGACATGACCCATCACTGCTGATTTTGAAGCTGGAGGATGTAGGCCATGAGCCAAGGATGAGGGTAGCCTCAAAAAGTTGAGAATGGCCCCAACCAACAGCCAGCAGGGAAATAGGGACCTCAGTCCTATAACTGCAAGGAACTGCCAGCAGCCTGAATGACTGTGGAAGCAGATTACTCCCCAGAACCTCCCAATAGAAGCCCAGATGAGTGACACTTTGATTTCAGCCTTGTGAGACTCTAAGCAGAGAAACCAGCCAAGCCAACCTGGATTTCTCACCCAAAGAAATCCACAGAAATCTCCACATGATAAATGTGTATTGTATTAAGCCTGTAAGTTTGTGATAATTTGTTGTGAAAGCAATAGGAAAGTAACGCACACCTTCACCCCATTGTCACTGGCCAAATGCCCCAAAATCTCTGGCCCTCCTCTTCCCCACAGGTAATGAGAGTCCAGAGACAAATGTATGAGATCTTTTATTGGATGTGATTGGGGCAGAGAGATGAAGAAGGTGATGGAAGGTGGGATATACCTCAAAACCCACAACAGTGAGGAGCAATAAAATATCGATATCTCTCCTATTTAAAAATGACTTACAGCTGCAGCCTCCCAAATTCTTAAAACAAAACAAACAAACAAAACTTGTGTGCTCAACACTTTCTCTTCACTTGTTCAATGTACTTGATAAGGACTGTGCTTCCTGTGACCCCCTCCTCCCTTCACACCTCTATCTGATGAAGCTCTGGATTAAGGGGCAGAGAAAAGACAGAAAGGCCTTCCTTTGCTGGACATTTGACTGAGAGGCTTAGAATTTTAAAGAAGGGAAGAGTTAGGATTGGACAGAAGAATCATGGAGAAGACAGTGGATTGTGCAAAGGCTTTCCAGAAAAAGCAGGTTATCTGAGAAATGATTTCTTGTCTAAACCATTCTTCACCCAATCTGAGACCCTTAAGCCATTCTAAGCAGAATGACCATTTAATCTGAAAACCACGAGATGTGGCCATTTTGGAGGTGTCACACCAAACCCATGTGTCTGTGAGCCCCGAGCCTCTCATGGATCAGGGAAAAACAAAGCCATCCTTACAGTCTATAGGCATCTGGTTCTCTGTGATGGGGACCCATCTCCAGACTCCGGGGAGAGCAAGTTGTTTGGCCTTGGTCAGGCATCAGGGAGAATTTGGTGATAAGCCAATTCCCAGGGAAGTGGTCAGCTTTTCAAAGCTTTCTTACACTTTGCTCTGGGCTAATTAGTAACCAGGACAATTGCCTTCCTCTCTCTCTCAAGTTAGACATCTGAAAATGCAGGAATAGATTAGAAAGCAATTTAAAAGCTTCCAGAAAGTGAAAACTCAGTTCTTTAAATGCAAAACATAAGCATTTCAAAAGAAAACATTTGAGGATCACCTTGTTGCTAATTTTGTGTCAACAATATGAGAGTTACTGACATACCAGTAAAGGCCTGGGGGCTGGGCACATTCTCTTTCTTGGCAGTGTGTTTGCACCTGAAATATCTACTTCAATAGCTACACCAAAAGATGTGTGAACTCAGGCTGTCTGCAGCTGCCATATCTTAGTTAAACCTCCAAACTTTAAGTATGAAGACAATAATAGGAAATATTGGAAAATGGAGGATATTAACTGAATATGCTACAGAGAAAGAATCCAGAAGAAAAGGCTTACAAATAAAAGTCATAAATAGGAGTGAAAAGAACAAGCATGCTATTTTGATTCATCTTCTACTGTGTCTCTCAGTAATTATAATTTGGCCACCCATGTCATGAAAGTCTCCACAAGGAACTTTTTTAGAAAATAAAAATGGAAACAATTAAGTAACCTTGATAATTTAAGATTGTTCTCCAAAGTGTGTGATTGAATGTCCTGCCCAGCAAAATTTTCTATGACTCAAACCATGGGATTATTACCATTTCCTCTGGAAAGCTCTTGAGGACAAGTGCTGAGTCTACTGTTTTTCACCATTGCACTGTCACGACTTACCATGCCACGAGGTATGGAGAGAAAACCAATAAATAATTCTTGAATAAATGGATGAATAAATAACTGAATGAAGTCATTTTCTCTCTGATTATTTATCTTAAATGGCTCATTACTGCTCTACCTTTCACTTCAGTGAACGACTATTTTACATTAAATACTTGATAAATGCTTTCCAGCCACAGAAAGGATAATCACTAAATTGTCTGGTTTGTCAGAGGTAAGGTGAAATTACATCATGATTAGCGCTGTGTGTGCACTGAGTGAATTGTTCTGCAATGGATCACACATAGAAATCCAGATCTCTCAATAGACTAATGTTTTAATATCCGCTGATAGCATTTCCTCATTATTGAGTTTAGTCATTCATGATGTATTTGTTGATCCCCTGTTATGTGTAGACATTGAGGGCAGAACTGTGATCAAGGTTAGATTGCTGCCCTCATGGAGTCTACATTCTAGTGAGCATGACAAACAACAGATGGGTAAAAAATAGAATCACAGGTAGTGACAAGTACTGTGCAATATAGAATGCAGCAGGGGAAGAAGCTACAGTGGGATGGTGATGTTATTTTAGATAACAGGAGTCAGAGAGGGCCTCTCAGAGAAGGTGAGATCTGCATAATGTCCTACATTAAGACATGGAATATCTAATGGGGAGGGGAAACAGAAAAATAAAACACCTGAGATGGGGTTCTTGATGCACATGGATCCAGAGTGGGTGGGGAGGAGGGAAGAAGAGTGGCAGTAGGAGAGGAAATGCAAGCTGAGGGCCCAAGCTCAAGACCATGTAGTCCAGGTTAAAGCTTAGACTTCATTTGAAATGTGAAAGAAGCCAGGGGAAGTATTGAGAAGAAATAGGCACATTTTTAGATTACTTTGGTTATTCTGTGGCCAACTATTAGGGAGCAAGGGTGGAGACAGGCCAACTGGTTAAAAGTTTCTTGCAGGTAAACATGTTGAGAGGTGATAGTGGATGTCAATCTTGATGCAGGCACCAAATCAGAATCCCCAGGTCTAATCCTTCTCAACACACTCTGCTCTCCTGCATCATCCAAGCTTCACCCCACCAATGCTACAGGCACCCCAATGCATGATTCCAGACAGAGGCTGCTGGAAACCACTCCTTTTACAGCTTCTGGCCCTCCCAAATAGCTTAGTTCAGCAACTCTTTCAGCACATCCCTGTCCCTTCTCCCCCACATGGCCCACAGACAGAGAGAGAGAGAGAGAGCAGTCCCCACACCCACAGTAAACTTGGTCATCTCATCAGTCTGTGTGCCAAGACCAGATCTTCCTAGGGAAGGCTGTGCGTGCCTGGGACTCTGGATTGGCTCCTCTGGACCAGGAAAAAGAAAGCCTGAGAAGCTGTTAGGTTATGAGCTCCTGGGGGTGGAAGTGGGAGGTTAAGGGAAAAGGGATTGATAAGGATGTTGCTTCATTTATCTCATTGTAAACAGTGTCCAGGAAAGTAGCAGCTCCATAAATGTTTTCTGAGTGTGTAAATTAAGAAATGATTAACTTATTTAGGGTCAAAAACAGCCATATAGAAAATTCAGGCATTCATTGCAATATAGTACGCTTTTAGAGAGGAGAGACATTTTGTGGACTGTTCCCCACATCCCCACCAACACGTGTGTGTTTTGAATGACAATGGACTTGATCTTTAATAATCAGCACATTTCCCCCTCACACTTCACATTTCTCATTAAAAAATGAGAAACAATCTGTAACTAGAAGATATTTGAATGAACTGAAAACTGGAGCTGTGGTGACAAAGTTGGAGATAACTCAGTAGAGGGCACACACTCAGGCTTCCTCCCACCCTACCGACAAGGTGGAATTTTCCGTTGCACGGCAGATTTTTATTGCTGAGAGTCTGACAACCCATTTTTTAAAAAATAATGTTTTCTTTAGTTTTCAATTAACATTGGCATACAGCACATTAATATATCTAAAAGGGCTTGACTGTTTTCCCGTCTTGACTGCCTCTTTTTCGACAGTGTATGACAGAACATGCTGAGGCAGTTGCGGCATGCCGTGGCAATCCTCCGCCATCCGTAACAGGTTTCCGGTGATGATCCAATGCTGGTGGTGCTGGTGCTGTAGTTGATGTCAAAGGAGTCCTCAGAGCTATTGCTCTCGAAGCCCTCAATGGGAGTCTCCCTCTTCCACCATGGCCTGAGCATGTGGCTGACGGGCCTGAACTCCGGGCTGACTTCAGCAGTGACAGTGCTGGGGCCCAGGATTTGCCCGGGCGTGGCAGCCCTCGGCTCCTGGCTGGGTTCAGCAGAGACTGGGCTACGCCTCAGGATAGATTTGGGGTAGATGGTTCTCGGGCTGGGGTGGGGGGATCCCTGAGTGATGGTAATTGTCTCTGTGATGGGCTCAGAAGTGACAGTGCTTGGCTTTCTGCTGGGCTCAGGAGTGAAAACCTTCACCTTCTGGAGGGCTGGAGGAGCCGCAGGCTTTTTGCCCCTCTGCCCCAACTCGTAGTCATCGTCGTACTGCTCGACCGGTGGCATAGTAGAGGTCCCTGGCTGCTCCTCCAGACCTGGAGCAGGACTCTGCTCAGTGGGATTGTAGGCCTTGACATGAATAAGGCGAGGATGAAATTTAGGCTTTTCTCTCTGGAGTATGAGGTAAGCCACTTTATTGTTCAACGAGTCCTGGATGTCCTCACACCCAATGCCCAGCAGTGCCAACCCCCGTTGGGCCCTTGGATCTGTGTTCTCGTTGACTGGCTCACTATAGGGTATGAGAACCTCCTCGTCCTGATGGATCCAAGGATCTGACATGATATCGAGTAAATCTTTTCTCTCCATGGGGTTCACCTTGAGCATTTTCTGAAGCAAAGTCTCTAGTTCAAACGAGAAAAAGTAAGGTACGGTGTACTTCCCCCGTATTATCTGTTGTCCCAGGTTTTTCAAGCTCAGAGCATTGAACGGGAGGGTTCCTGCCCACCATCCTGTATAATGTTATGCCCAGGCTCCACACATCGACCGCTGATCCTTCATAAGCTTCACCCCGAAACAGTTCTGGAGCTGCATAGGAACAGGTGCCACACCTTGTGGTTAATTTGTTGTCAGTCAATTCCGTGGTAACTCCAAAATCGGAGATTTTAGGATTCCTGTTACAATCAAACAAAATGTTCTGGGGCTTTATATCCTGGTGTGCGAATCCGCGCTGATGGAAATAGTAAACGGCTGATAAAAGCTTCCGGAAGATGATGCGGGCCTCCCTCTCCTTCATTCACCCATGAGCTGTCAGATGGTCCATCATACTGCCGCCGCCCAAATATTCCATTACAAGAAAGAGGGAGAACTCGATTTCAATAACCTTATACAGCTGCACAATGTTCGGGTGCTGCAGAACTTTCATGCACTGGATTTCTCGCATAAGATGTCTGTGGAGGTTGGCAGAGTCCTTCAGTTTTACAATTTGAATAGCCACCGGGATCCCAGTGGGAAGATGCTCAGCCAGCTTCACCTTGGCATAGCTGCCCTCATTAATGGTTTTCAGGAGCTTGTAACGCCCATCAAGGAGCTCCTGGTCAGCAGAAGTGCCTGGATGTTCGTGTGCCATGGTGGCCAGCTGACTACACTCACTGACAATACTATGCTAATAAACAATAACTATATTAACTAGCTGACTAAGTATACTATTTATATCAACAAAATTATTAGCGATGCTAATAAACAATAACTATAGTAATATTATAAATCCGGGATAAAAGGAGAAAAGAAACTAGCTAGTCCAGTCCAACAGGTCACCACTAATCAGCTTCCTGGGCTTATACGGACTAAACCCTCAGCCCAGCTAGGACCTTATATACGAATGTCTGCCGTTACATCACACTGGTGCTTTATGAGGTCAGAGCCCGAAACTGACCAATCACAGCTGAGGATAAACTACAGTGGTTTTTCTCAGTTTTTGGCCTCAAGACCCCTTTACTCTGAAAAAAAAGGGAGAATGACCCTAAAGAGGTTTTTTTCTTTATGTGGGATATTGAAGACTGATATTTACTTTATTAGAATTTAAAATCTGTAGGATGCTTAGAAGAAAAAGAAGACATATATTAAAATATTTTTCCAGGGGTGGGAGGTCAGGTGTAGGAGGGTGGATAGTGTTGTATTTTGAAAAGTCCCTGAGATATGATATGTTTCCATTCCCTCAGCCAAGAAATGGTGCTGCCCATTGAGAATCACTGCTTGGTTGTATAATGAATTAGGTTTTTATGTAAAATGTTTATTTAAAATGTATCTCCAAGCAATTGTTCTTAAAACCTATCTTATTATTATTAATACCATGGATTAGACAAGTAGTTATCTCAGGAAATATTTTCAGGTGTGTATTCATTTTGGGTACTTTAAGGTTTTTTGTTTTGTTATGTTCTTTTTTTTAAAAAATTTTAATTAGTTTCAGGTGTACAACACAGTGCAATAGTTATACTTTTTACCCCTCAAAGTGACAACCCCTCTCCCCGCATTCGCCATCCCACTCCTCCCCCCATATCATATATATCTATTACACTTCCTCTGACTCCCTTCCACATTATAATCTACATCCCATTAATATCTATATATATTCAATTACAGTTGGTATACAATATTATACAACCCCAGCTTCAGGTGTACAGTGCAGTGATCAAGCCTCTACTCCATCCATGAAATGGTCTCCCCAGCAAGATATGTGACCATCTGACACCCCACAAAATATTTACATTATTAATTATATTCCCCGAACTGTCTTTCATATCCCTGTGGCAATATTGTAGTTGCCTGTTTTTGCTGTCTAATCCCTTCCCCTTCTCCCTCATCCCCACCCCCCTCCCAACTAGCAACCCTGTTTTTCCTCTACATCTATAAGACAGTTTGTTTACTTTGCTCATTCATTCAGTTTTTCAGATTCCACATATAAGTGAGATCGTATGGTATTTGTCTTTCTCTGACTGACTTATTTCACTTAACATAATAGTCTCTAGGTCCATCCATATCACTGTAAATGGTACGATTTCATTCTTCTTTATAGTGGAGTAATACTCCATTGTATAAATGTACCATAGTTTCTTAATCCAGTCATCTACCGATGGGCATTTCAGTTGTTTCCAATTCTTGGCTATAGTAAATAGCGCTGAAATGAACATAGGGACTCATATATTTTTTTGAATTAATGTCTTGGGATTTTTGGGATAAATACCTAGGAGTGCAATTGCTGGGTCAAAAGGTAGTTCCATTTCCAGTTTTTTGAGATACCTCCATACTGACTTCCATAGTGGCTGCACCAATCTGCAATCCCATCAACAGTGCAGCAGGGTCCCCTTTTCCCCACATCCCTGCCAGCACTTGTTGTTTGTTGATTTATTGATGATAGCCATTCTGACCGGAGTGAGGTGGTAGGTATCTCATTGTGGTTTTTATTTGCATTTCCCTAATGACCAGTGAGGTTGAACATTTTTTCATATGCCTGTTGGCCTTCTGTATGTCTTCTTTAGAGAAATGTCTATTCATAGCTTCTGCCCATTTTTTTAATTGGGTTGTTTGTTCTTTTGGTGTTGAGTTGCGTGAGTGTTTTATAAATTTTGGATATTAACCCCTTATCAGATATATCGTTGGTGAATATATTCTCCCAATCAGTAGGCTTGCTTTTTGTTTTATTGATGGTTTCCTTTGTTGTGAAAAAACTTTTAAGTCTGACATAATCTCATATGTTCATTTTTTCTTTTACTTCCCTTGCCCGTGAGGATGTATCAGTAAAACTATTGCTCCAGGTAATGTCTGCAAATACACTCCCTATATTTTCTTTTAGGAGTTTTATGGTTTCAGGTCTTACATTTAAGTCTTTAATCCATTTTGAATTTGTTCTTGTATATGGTGTAAGGAGGTGGTCCAGTTTCATTTTTTAGCATGTGTCAGTCCAATTTTCCCAGCACCATTTATTGAATAGACTATCTTTACTCCAATGTAAATTCTTTTTTTTTTTTTTTTTAAAGATTTTTTTATTGGGGAATTGGTGGAGGGGAACAGCATTGGGGAATCGGGGAAGGGGAACAGACAAGTTGCCGTCTTCTTGTTCTTCAGTTTAGTTGCGGAGGATGTTGCTTCACTGTTGGTATCGTCATTGCACTCTTCCCGGATGAGGCAGATCGGTCGCTGGCCTCTGGGTGGTCGCTCATCGCAGCTATTGGCAGCTCACGCTTGGCTGCCAGCCGCTCACGCTGGCTGCGGGCCACTCACTGCAGCCCATGGCAGCCCACTGCAGCAGGGGCTGCAGCCCACACCATCACCGGGGCTCGCACAGCCCAGCTCCAGGTGGAGCTGTTGTTAGCTGTAGAGGGCAATGTCACTGGCCCTCATGTGGGATCCGAACCGGGGCCGCTGGCATCCCAAAACCAGCGCTTAACCAATGCGCCACTCGGCCGGCCCTCCAATGTAAATTCTTGCTTCCCTTGTCATAGATTAACTGTCCGTAAATGTCTGGATTTATTTCTGGGCTCTCTGTTCTGTTCCACTGATCTATGTGCCTGTTTTTATGCCAATACCATACTGTTTTGATTACTGTAGTCTTGTAGTATGTTTTAATGTCTGGTAGTGTGATACCCCTGACTTTGTTCTTATTTTTCAGGACTGCCAAGGCTATTCGGGGTCTTTTATGGTTCCATATATATTTTAGGATTATATTTTCTATTTCTGTGAAAAATGCCCTTGGTAGTTTGATAGGAATTGCATTGAATCTACATACTGCTTTAGGCAGTATAGACATTTTAACTATGTGAATTCTTCCTATCCATGAGCAGGTAGGTGTTTCCATTTATTTGTATCTTCTTTGATTTCTTTCTTCAATGTCTTATAATTTTCTGAGTACAGATCTTTCACTTCTATGGTTAAATTTATTTCTAGGTATTTTATAGTTCTTGAAGCAATTGTAAATGGACAGTTTTCTTAATTTCCCCTTCCATTAGTTTATTATTGGTATATGCAAATGCCACTGATTTGAACATTGATTTTATATCCTGCTACTTTACTGAATTCGTCTATCAGTTCCAGTAGTTTTTTGATGGAGTCTTTGGGGTTCTCTAGATACAGTATCATGTCATCTGCATATAATGACAATTTTACTTCTTCCTTGCCAATTTGGATGCCTTTTATTCCTTTTTCTTGTCTGATTGCTGTGGCTAGAGCTTCCAGAACTATATTGAATAAAAGAGGAGAAAGTGGACAGCCTTGTCTTGTTCCTGATCTTAAGGGGAATGGATTTAGCTTTTCCCCATTGAGTATGATGTTAGCTGTAGGTTTATCATATATGGCCTTTATTATGTTGAGATATGATCCCTGTATTCCCACTTTGCTAAGGGTTTTAAACATAAATGCCCATTGGATTTTGTCAAATGCTTTTCCTGCATGTATTGATATGACCATGTGACTTTTATTCTTCATTTTGTTGATGTGGTGTATCACATTAATTGATTTACGGATGTTGAGCCAGCCTTGCATACTAGGGATGAAACCCACTTGGTTATGATGTATATGATCTTCTTAATATATTGCTGAATTCTGTTTGCTAATATTTTATTGAGAATTTTTGCATCTATATTCATCAGGGATATTGGCCTGTAGTTTTCTTTTTTGTGCTGTCTTTATCTGATTTTGGAATCAGGGTGATAGTGGCTTCATAAAAAGAATTTGGGAGCCTTCCCTCCTTCTGGATTTTTTGGAAAAGTTTGAGAAGAATAGGTGTTAGTTCTTTTTTGAATGTTTGATAAAATTCACTTGTGAAGCCGTCTGGTCCAGGGCTTTTGTTTTTTGGGAGCTTGTCAATTACTGATTCAATTTCCTTGGTAGTAATCAGGATATTTAGATTTTCTGTTTCTTCTTGGGTTAGCTTTGGAAGAAATTATCCATTTCTCCCAGATTGTCAAATTTGTTGGCATATAGTTGCTCATAGTAATTTCTTAGAATTTTTTGTATTTCTGTGATGTCTGTAGTTATTTCCCTTCTTTCATTCCTGATTTTACTAATTTGAGTCCTCTCTCATTTTTTTTTTTTTGATGAGCCTGGCTAGAGGTTGTCAATTTTGTTTATCTTCTCAAAAAAACAGCTCTTGGTTTCATTGATCTTTTGTGTTGTTTTTCTGATCTCTATATTGTTTATTTCAGCTCTGGTCTTTATTATCTCCTTTCTTGTACTCCCCTTGGGCTTCTTTTGCTGTTCTTTTTCCAGTTCCCTTAGGTGTAAAGATAACCTGTTGATTTGAGATTTTTCTTCCTTCTTTAGGTAGGCCTGCACTGCTATATACTTCCCTTTTAGGACTGCTTTTGCAGCATCCCAGAGATTTTGGGTCGTGGTTTTTTCATTTTCATTTGTCTCAAGGTATCTTTTGATTTCCTCCTTGATCTCATTTGTGACCCACTCACTATTTAGTAGCATGTTATTTAGCCTCCATTTATTTGTCAGCTTCCTGGATTTCTTCTTATAATTGATTTCTAGTTTCATAGCATTGTGGTCAGAGAATACTCTTGAAATGATTTCAATCTTCTTAAATTTATTGAGACTTGTTTTGTGGCCTAACATGTGGTCTATCTTAGAAAACGTTCCATGTGCACTTGAGAAGAATGTATATTCTGTAGCTTTGGGATGAAATGCTCTGAATATATCAGTTAAATCCAGCTGGTCTAATGTGTCATTTAAGGTCACTGTTTCCGCATTGATTTTCTGTCTGGAGGATCTGTCCATTGGTGACAGCAGGGTGTTGAAGTCCCCTACTATGATAGTATTACTGTTGATCTCTGTCTTTATGTCTGACAATATCTGTTTTATATATTTAGGAGATCCTATGTTAGGTGCTAGATGTTTACTAGGGTTATGTCCTCTTGTTGGATCGATCCCTTCATTATTATGAAGTGTCCTTCTTTGTCATTTGTTATATTCTTCAGTTTAAAGTCCATTTTATCTGATATAAGTATCGCTACTCCAGCTTTTTTCTCAGTTCCATTTGCATGAAATATTTTACTCTATCCCTTTACTTTCAGCCTGAATGTGTCTTTGGATCTGAGGTGAGTCTCTTGTATACAGCATATGCTGGGGTCTTGCTCTCTTATCCATTCAGCCACCCTATGTCTTTTTATTGGAGCATTTAATCCATTTACATTTAATGTGATTACTGATAGGTGTGTATTTATTGCCATTTTGTTATTTGTGTTCCTAGTCTTTCTTAGTTAGGTTGTTTTCCTCTTCTACTTAAAGAAGCCCTTTTAACATTTCCTGCAAAGCTGGCTTGGTGGTAATGAATTCCCTTAACTTATTCTTTTCTGGAAAGCTCTTTATCTTGCCTTCAATTTTAAATGATAACCTTGCTGGATACAGCAATCTCGGTTGTAGGCCTTTATTTTTCATCACTTTGAAAACCTCCTGCCACTCCCTTCTGGCCTGCAGAGTTTCTGTAGAAAAGTCAGCTGATAATCTTATGGGGGTACCCTTGTAAGTAACTTGCTGCCTTTCCCTTGCTGCTTTAAGGATTCTGTCTTTGTTCTTAACCCTTGCCATTTTCACTATAATGTGTCTTGGTGTGGGCCTGTTTGGAATCATCCTAGTTGGAACTCTCTGTACTTCCTGGGCTTGTATTTCAATGTCCTTTGCCAGGTTAGGGAAGTTTTCAGACATTATTACTTCCAATATGTTCTCAATCCCTTGCTCCCTCTCTTCTCCTTCTGGTATTCCAATGATCCGCTGGTTATGACGTTTGGTGTTGTCTCCCAGCTCTCTTAAACTATTTTCAATGTTTTTCATTCTTTTTCTTTCTGTTGTTCCGCTTGGGTGATCTCTGCTATGTTGTCTTCTAAGTCACTGATTCGATTTTCTGCTTCATCCAATCTTCTAGTCATTCCATGAAGTTTGTTATTTAATTCAGTAATTATGTTCTTAAGTTCTAGCTGGTTGCTTTTCATGATTTCTCTATCCTTCTTTATATTTTCATTAATTTCCTTGAACATTCTAATAATCAGTGTTCTGAACTCTGTCTCTGATAGGTTGTTTACCTCTATTTCCTCTAGTTCCACTGATTCAGGAAGTTTCTTCTGTTCTTTTATTTGGGTTGTGTTTCTTTGTCTCCCCATTCTGGCTTACTCTTTGTGTTTGCTCGATGTATCAGAAAGATCCCCCAGGTTTCTCAGTCTTTTCTGGGTAAACTTATATGGTGTGTGTCCTCTATATTTGAACTACTCAGTCTCCCTATTCTCCTGTGCGTGTATTTATCTGAGGTGTTCCTTGTGTTGTGCATCCTCACCTGTGGAAGTTTTAGTTTTGGTTACTTTTGGCTTGTCAGTAGGTTGGATTGACTCCCAGACTGATTAGCTGTGAGGATCAGCAGTGTCCGCAGTTTATGAGCTGCTGTGAGAGGGTTGACCCCTCTGATGAGACTTGGACCCTTTGGGCCCTAGTAACTGTAGCACTTCCTTTTGGGTGTGACTCTTGTATGTCAAACCCAGAAATGCTCTGGTTTTATCTAAAGTTGGCCTCTGGGTATGATGATTCTTGTGTCTGTTTGTTTGGACCCAGTGCTGCAGAGTGATTTTAGAACAAAACAGATCAACAAGAACAACCTCCACAGCCACCGAAGGAAACCAAATGCTCTCACATGTAAAAAACTCCAACCATCAATCTACAGTCAACTTGTACAGAAATATCAAACATACAAAAGAAGAAAACAAACAGAAACAAAACAATAACCACACACACAATAAGAACAGAAGAGAAAGCAAAATAAAATATAATATCATAAAATAAAAAATAGAATAAACACAAGAAACCGAATAGCTATACCAAAATATCAAAGTAAAAATTAAACAAAAAAAGTAAAAAAAAATAAAATAAAAAAATAACGTTTGCAGAAAAAAGGAAAGGAGGAAAAGTATAGCAGTGAGAAGAATGAATAAAAGAAGGGAGAAAGAGAGGGTGGGGGAAAAAGAAAAAGAAAAGAAAGAAAAAGAAAAAAGAAAAAAATATATATATTTGTCTACACACCCATATATATGGACATATATTCACCTATATACACCTATATGCCTATACTAAAAACTAGAAAATGATAAAAATGAAATAGAAATAAAAACCAAAAACAACTAAGATAAGCAACCAATAAAGGGAAAACAAAACAAAACAAAAAAAACCAGTTCCGGTCTTGGCTAGAGTCCACCAAGCTCTCTTTAGGTTGTCCTCTGCTGTACAAGAATTCCTGTGTGTCTTGTGGGAACAGCAGGCCACCTGATGCCTAGCGTGATCCTGGCACTGCAGGTTTGCTGTACTTGAGTGTGGTTGTGACGTGTGATTGGTGGTTTTTACAAAGTCACTGCCATTTTCCTTTCACCTGTCCTAAGGCAGTCTGCATCCCCAAAGGCTCAATGAGTGTCTTTGGGCACACTTTCCGTTGACAGCTGTGGAGAATTAAAGAATTCCTCACTACCAAAAGCCAGCTGCTAAGAATCTGTTAATTAGTGCCTCAGCAGCTGAACCTGCCCTGCCTCCCAAACCTTGCATAAAGGTGGGGGCGGGGTAGGTAGTCTCACTCTGCAGCTCTTCTGGGGCGGAAATTCTCAACCCCCTGCGGGTAGGAATACCTCTGTAGTCTGTCCCTACTGCTCCATTCAGGGGTCAGTTTAAGACTGTCTTGGCAGGGGCCAAAGTTTGTGGGAGTGGGTGGGTTATTGCTTTCTGTTCAAGAGAGTAGAAAAAGGAAGAAAAATAAAAAGGCACAGTTCAACACGGTTTTGAGCTAAGGCCTTTGCCTCATACGCTCCAGCAGAGTTCCTACTGCTTTCCCAAAGGGGCTGCCGGGGTTTACGGGACTGCGCGCACCCTGCTGCGCTGCTCAGATCCCCGCTCTGTCTCTCGGGGACCTGCGTCTCCGCCCGGCGCGCCCTGCTTCTCCACGCGCGAGTATTCTTTTTTCCCCTACTCGCCTGGTTTCAGGCTACTGCTTCGGAGCCTGTGCTCCATGGGACCCAGTGGGCACAGAGACTAATCCCTGAACCGGGCGGGTGCAGGGATAGATCTTATCCTGTCGCTACCGGGCTCTGCACCCTGCTTCCTGGGGACCCAGTGAGCCGCGGGTGCAGCTCGTACCTCTGCACAGTCGTCTCCTCTCTCTCCTCCCACACTTGCCCGGCCTGAGCTTCTGCCTCAGACTGCAAACCAATGTGCTCTTGCTGTACTCTAGGTGGGCCGTGGGCCGCGGGCCGCAGGGAGCGAGCTGTGGGAACACTCACCGATCTGCTCTCTGAAGCTTGGTGCCTCCACAGCCGCGGGTGAGGGCTGCACCTCACACGTCTCCCCACATCTTCCCCTACTCGCCCGGCCTCCTACAACCCATTTTTGAGTGATCCCTAGAGAAGCTTTTCCCCACACAGAAAGGGTGTAGAATGGCCTGTGGCCTCTCAGAAAAGACGGGGACCTTGGACAAGTCCCTGCTTCTTGCTGTATAGCTTGTTTACCTGTATCTACTTCAAAGAAGTGTTGGGTCAGTCAATAGGAATGATGGAAACTGGTCACTGAGCTGCATGGAGGGAGCCAGAGGAAGCACCTCCAGGAGGACTCCAGGCAGGAAGTGGGCGGGACCAGCGCAGCTGTGCAGAGCGAGCAGGACCCCCAGGGGAGGCGCGATACCTACTAAAAGCAGATTATTTCCAGATGTTGCTAATCATAAACTAAAAATACCATACAAACAATGAGGGCAAAGTGTTGCAATCCTGCAAAGCTCTGGTTTACTGTACAGAGGAAATAAATACCTCTTCTGTTCCAAATACTGGTTGTTGGTTCTAAGAGGATGCCCGAAACGGGGACCCTTCATTGGCCATTGATTTACAAAAGTTAAATTCAGAACTTTTGTCTCCTTCCCAAGAGGCTATCTCAGGAGCCAGCAGCTGCATAAACACAGTTCAGGTTAGTGACATTGGAGATTGAGGATGTGTGCTATGCATACATTTTTAACTTTGTAAAATAAGAAGCCATAAGCACAAGAATCAAGGATTATGATGAGCCACTCACCTGCAGGAACACGATGACTCAACATGATAAAGACGAGGTACCCTGGCATAACTGCAGGTCAGTGGCCTCCCTGGGAGGATGGGAGAAAGCCCATGGATACCACTTCATTGATAACAGTGGTAACCGACCATTAGAAAAGAAAAATGACTGTCCCGTTCTTCCTTTGTGCAGATGGGAGCCACTTAATACCAATGTAACCCCCCGCACTGGCAGCCTGCTCAGCAGGGGAAGTAAGAACACACTGCAGTAGACCAGGCCAGTCTTTTGAATAAACTCGGCTGGTCCTGTGTCTGTTCGAGGCAAACTCGCCCACCACAGGCTTTGCACTGTTCCCACCCTCTTTCAGACAGATTCTCTTTAACCCCACCTCTTCATGCTTCAGAGGCTAAGGCCTTTTAGCTGTCCTCTTGTGACCTGAGCTTCTCAAAGGCAGGGACCACTTCATACCTGCCTTCATATCCAAGCGTAGCAGTGTGGTTACACAGTGTGTGCTCATTCCAAAAATCTAGTTCTCACTCATTGTTCCCATTAAACAAGAGGACCCAGGAAACAACAGTGCCTTCTGTTGAGTTCTTGCTGTCAAATTGCCGAAGATTAAACAAAGCGATGATACCCAGTAGTGGCGATATTAGTGGGAATTTACATTAGCATCTTCTGTCCACAAAACAGTTTAGAAATAATATCAAAAGCTTTCAAAATTAGCGTATTTTTAAACTAGGAATTCTAAAATTTATCCTAAGGAATAGGATAAATCACGGATTTAAGACTTCGCTACAAAGAAATAGAATCCAACATGCTTACCTTATTGGAAAAGTGAAATTTAACTGTCCAACATTAGGAGATTTGAAAAATAAAAGCATACATTTTTGCAAAGGAATATACACAGACATTTAAAATGATGTAAGGAGAATATTTCTGTATTGGGAATGAAATAAGAAAAGCAAGTTATAAAACATCTATGTCCCACAATTTCTTTTTAGAAAAAAAAATGTGGGACTTTGGAATGAGGTGTAGTGGTACTTCTCTGTGGGTGACAGGATTAGGAGTTTTTTTAGTCTTTCTGTTTATCATTATCTTACATTACCTTATGATTACTCTAAAACCAATACATAATAACTTGTACAATAAGAAAAACAAGTTTTCATTTGTTCATTTAGTTTAAGAAGACCTGCCTGAATTCTTCACTGCTATGAGACTTTCAGACACTAGCTTTGGTCCAGACACTTGGGTCTCAAAAATCAGCCCAAGTGGACGCTACCTTCTCCTTTTGCTCAGACGGGCACTGTTTTGATTTTTAAAGACACAGCACCCTGCAGAATAACCTGATTTCCTAGCTTCATATAATTCTGAGCATTAGAAGGCAGACAATTTGGAAAAACTAGACTTTGCTGCCAAAAGGTGTGAAGAACTTAAATAAAAGTTGATCTAACTCAAGGCTTACTTTTGTGATCTGTTCTACAGCAATGACATTAAATTATGCATTTTCACCCACTATTGGTTGGGAGGCTGTCCAAGAATTTCTAAGTTTCTAAACAGCCTTAATGTGTTAAGTTTTCCAAATCAAAGAAAAGGTTATTCTTTGATACCTTGGTTTCTTTGTGCTCCAAGAACAAAGCCAAGGTCAAGGGAGATGCCATATGTATATAATGCACTTGTCCATTCTGCCTTCTGGTGGAGGCAGAACGCCGACAGCTTCCTTTAGCGCCCTCTGCAGAAAATGTGACTAAATACATAAACTCATAAAATAAAACACACTGGCTTAAAATGAGCACTTTCCACGGGGGGGGGGGGGTCTCGATACTCTGTTAATAAGCATCTTATATTGGACTTATAAATCTAATCTTTTGGTTGATATTGTACTTTTTTTTTCCTTTAGCTAATTTTGCTTCGCAAATTCAAACATTTTGAAGTATTATTTTGTTCATTACAGAGAATAAGATTAAAGGGTGCAAAGCAGTCATGAAAGAAATACTTGTGGTTTACTGAGCATATGTTCTTGGTTGAATCATAAAGAAGTCAGTGATATAAAATGAGATTTTGAAATCAATCATAAATATTTTAGATGACACCAAACGAGTTCAAAATCTTCACAAATAATGGGTTTGAAATCTTCACAAATAGTTTTGTTGTTCTTTTATTTACTGACCTCCCTGCTCACTCTATTATGCTCTATGTTACCTGGTTGAGAACATACATTTTTTTGTCAAACCATTTATCCACATTACCCACTACACATCTGTGAGTAGCCTGCCATTTTCAGCTTTTTGACCACGTCTCCATTTTGAGCAACAATGACCAGCACATAACTACTTTGTTGAGTTACCATCTTCCTAAAGTCCTGAATTGTTTTCAGGTAATAAATTAGGTTCTCAAGCCGGTGCACTAATATAAAGTGTGATCCAACCTCACTGAAGAAGACAGTAGCTCGAGCGGGTCTGTGTCTGAGGTACTGGTACCCAGTCCTGTCCTTACCAGGGCCTGGTTGTGTAATCCTGGCCAATGCACATAGTTTCTCTGAGTCTCATTTACTCATCAAACCAGAAAGCTGTCCCTAGATGATCTCTGAAGCTCCTTTCAGTTTTAAAGCCCTCTGCAGGAAAATTATATAGAAACTGTTGTTTGGAATAATTGGTCATTGTTTTTCAAAGATGTGGGGTGTAGATGAAGGCCTAGGGTGACAACAGTCTTTCAATGGAGGAAAAGTCACTGTCTATAAAATGTGCTTGTCCCTTCTGCCTCCTGGAGGCCAAGAGACAGAACTCGGCACCTCCCTTCAATGTCCTTAGCAGAAAATATGGCTGAATGTAAACTTGTAAAACACACTGGCTCAAAACAAGCACTTCCCACAAATCACAGTAGATCAGAACACCTCAGGGGAATGGTAGATTGCCTCCCTGCATCTTTTTCTCCTTCCTTTTAGTGAGTTGTAAATCCAAGACCACCTGTGCTGCCTGTGATCAGCCTGGGAAGCTCCCCTCCAATAGCTCAGCCCCTGTAATGTATCTCCTAGGTGCTGCTTTTGCAGAAAGTACTTAATAAATCAGTGCTTGACCTATGTTTTTATCCACCTGGGTTGCACACTAAGCATCCCCTACAACCTCTGTTATCTGTCTTAAAAGCATTCATCTTTGAGAAGGAATCACTCTCAATTCAAATAGGTGTCAATTTGATGCTTTTACATACCTAAAGAAACATGCTTGTTATGTTTGGAGATTTTCAGGATGTGACAGGCTATGTTGCCTTCCTTAAAAGGCGCTGTGACAGCCCTTCTCTTCACCACAATCTAGATAGGGGCTCCATCTGTCTTCACTATACATGTGGGAGCAGATGCCCAATTCAAGCAAGAGATCTTTATATTCTTATACAGTTAGCACCTGTAATGTTTCCAATGGGCTAATTTGATCATAATGCTCAATGTTCAAGACTATAACTCTCGACTCTTTGAGGATTCCTTCAAAAGCAGCCTTCACACTCCTTCGGGGAAACAGTGGATAAAAACTAGGAAATTTAAAAATAATATTTTATACTTGTAAATCATGATCTTCAAAATTTTCAGTAGAAAAATTATAGAATTAATTTCCATGTCAATTTGAAGATAAGAAGAAAACATTACATTGTTTTATAAAGGTCAAATATATATGGTGACAGAAGGAGAACTGACTCTGGGTGGTGAACACACAATGTGATATATAGATGATGTATTACAGAATTGTACATTTGAAACCCATGTAATTTTATTAACCATTGTCACACCAATAAACCTTAAATAAAAAAATAAAGGTCATAGAGAGGTTGCAGAAATAGTCCAGTAATTTACTGTAGCATTCAAGTAATGAGAAAGACTAAGTCCTGTTGATTACAGTGTATATTGTTATTCTTTGATCAGATGCTTTATTCCTGTCTTTGTCCATCCATCAATCCTTTCATCCAGTATCTATTAACACCTACTAGTATACGACACTACAATAGCAACCCATATCAACTGAGTGTGTCCTGTATTCAAGGTACTGTTACAAACACTTTGCAAATATTAACTGATTTAGACATCTTCACCAAAATCTTTTGAGGTAGACACTATTATTTTATTCTAATTTTAGAGATGAAGAAACTGAAACACACAGGTGTTGAGTAACTTGCTCAAGATCATCTTGCTGGTAAATGACAGCTAGGATTTGAACCCGGATAGTCTGAAACCAGTGTCCGTGCTCTTAGCCACTCACTATGCCCCCTCCCAAACACACTGATGTTTCTGGGAGTGCACAGTACAGTAGATTGTGCCTGTATACCTCAAACCTAAATGTGGATGATGACATAGGAGATATGAAACCTGAATGGAGGCACAAAGGAAGGAGGGATGCAGGAATGATCGAATGATCGGGATGCAGGAATGATTATGGAAAAATGGTCTCTTCTTATTCTAAAAAAAACTATTAAATATTAACTACATTTCTATTTTATATTTTCATGTAGACACAGTGAAAATTACCATTATGCCAGTTAAAAATAGGAGATCTACTCAGAAAAACAAAACTTTGAAAGCATATTCTTCATAGCTGCATGAGCTTATTAATAATACCTCATTTCGCTTCATTGTAAATTGTATTTTTTCATTCTCCAATTGACATAATCTTTTCAGGAGTAGAACTATTGCATCTACATTTTGATTTATAGCTAAAAATTGTTCAAGAGCTGTAAACTCCTGCTGAATTAACCAAATCTAGCCTAGTAAAAGCAATACTAAATGACTTATGTGAATACCTGTCAGAATTAAGTAGATTGTTATCAAAAGACCATGAAATGCCATCCATTACCTTTTAAAACACTCATAATTCTAAGTTTATATTTTGATGTCTCTTGTCTCCTCCTCAATGACCTTTTCCAGAGTTAACTCACTTCTCTGAAATTCCCAAAGATCTTTCAGTGTTTCCACCATTAATTATATCTTGTATTGCCTTATATTTAGAAGTATTATGTCTTCCTAATTAGTTTGTCAGCATCTTGAGTGTCACCATGTCAGGAAGTAAAAGTGTCTTCTTTTTCTTAGTATGGTCAGTTCCTGCTCGCACTGACCAGGCGGGAGTATGAATGAATGTCAGGGACCTGACTTGTCAGTGCTCCTCAGTGATCTGCTGACTTCCTGGGTGTAACACAATCTGGTGGTCTGATCCCTGGGCTGAAAAGTGGGAGGCTTGGATTGTAGTTTGCACTGTCTGACTTTTAATGCATCGCTTCAGTTCTCATTTTCTTCACTATTAACGTGAGGGAAGAGTCTCTGTCTAGACCAGCATTTCCTGGCCTTGACTGCACTTCGGAATCACACTGACATGGGCTCCACCTACAGAGATTCTGAGTTCCTGGGTCTGGGCATTGGGGTTTTAAACAGCTCCTCAGATGGTTCTAGAGAAGCCAGGGTGTGAATGAACTTGTCTAGAGGATTTCAGAAACGTAACGAGAGCGTGTAGCCTGTTGCAATGCTCACCACCACCCCACATACACGTTCTTCCAAGTCCTGCTGATTCGTCAGTTAATCTCGGAACCTGTCCCCTCTCTGCATTCCCTCTGGCATGTCCAGTGTTTTTCTTTTTCCTTTTTTTAAGTTTCTACCCTGTCCTCTTTGATCATCCTCCTGCCATAAGCATGGCCTTCCTAAAACACCGATATGAGTATATTCCTTTCATGCTAAAACTCCTGGCTGTAGAATGGAGTGCTAGCTCCCCAAATGTCATAGAAGCGCTACATAATCTGTACTCTGCCTGCCTCTCTAACCACACTACCCAACACATTCTTCTTTGCACATGCGCCTTCATCTATGATGATCCCTGTCTCTGTGATGTACACGTGTTGTTCTGTCTCCCAGGACGAGTCCTTCCTCCTCCTTCCCCACTATCCACTTGTTAACCACCTACTACTCATCTCTGAAACCTCAGCTAAGTGCCATCTTGGTCAGGAAGTTAGTCTCACATGAGCAGACTCAATCCTCCCTCCTCTACGCTAAGTGTGTATTTTATACATCCCTCATTACTCTTCTCAGACTACTATTTATTTGCAGGTCTAATATTTGAGCGTAGAAATTGTGTCTAATTCATGTTTTCTTAGCACACAGCATAAAACATTGCACAGACTAGGGACTCAACAAAGTTGGTTGAATTAAATTGAATTAATGTTAATAAAGAGTTTGGAATTCCTTTAGGAGAAGGACACATATACTTGGGAAAAGAGTCCATGCAACAGGAAACTCCCTCAAATCAAAATTGTGTAATATAATTTTAAATACATCTGATGCACATATGCGTATTATCAAGTATCAAGGAATTTGTAAAGGTATTTAAATCCTTATTTGCTTTTGTACATATATAATTACCCACATTACTAGTTAAACACATATTTATTGCGTATATTCTGCGTGCTACCACACTGTTGCCGTCCTCAGGTTGCTCAGTGAGAAACACAGGTCAAAAAGCAGCTATAATTGTAGAATGAGCAAATGCTATGATAGAGCTAAGAACAGACTTGCCTTCATGGTCAATAAACCCTGTCTTGGCAATGTTCCCAGTATAATGGCTGAAATTTTGCCCCTTTCTCTCCCATTCAAGAAAGTATAGTTAAATGTAAATTAACAGAAGTGATAATATTATAAGGGAATCTTGTGAATACACAGGAGGCTTTTTAAAAAATAAATAATTTACAAACTTGATTCTTTACCTATTACAATAACAAATTCCTTGTGACATAGTTTAGAACTAATTGCAACATACAAGTGTATCATTCTACCTATTTTGGGGAAAGGGAAACCCCTTCCTTAGTGTTTTTACGATACATTTAATCTTGTACAAGTTTGTGTTACCTATAGTCTTTTAGGAAGACATCCATGCATATTGTAACCAATAGAAAGTTGGTCCTGTAGGGAATTAGCAAGAATTTAAATTTAACAGGTATCACCACTATGTAGGGGTGAAAGATTAGTTATCATTTTACTTCCTTGATGCCAATTCTGTCTTCTCCCTTCAGTTCTCTTAGTCAGTCTGGTTTTCTAAAACAGTAATCTGTCTACCATTAAATTTATAAGACTCCTAATTTCAGACTAATTTCCTTTATTAGCCCTGAACCTTAACACATTTCCTTTTATTTCCCTAAAACAGCACTAATGATTGGTGGGCCAAGATGTGGTGAAAATGTAGTACAAATAATAAAATATAAATGGAAACAACTACATTACTCAGCACAGGCCAAATATAAATGAGCTAAGGTCAGTACATTAAGGTGATTTTACTTAATTTGTAAATTACATCAGTTGTGTCATTAGTACTTTTAATCTCAAAAGAAAGGTTGGATACACGTGTGGCTTACAAACACTTTAAGAGTTTTATATCCTAGCTCTATCTGAAAAATCATCCTATCATAAAGATAAATAACAGAATTAAAAAAAAAAGAAAAAACATGTATATTACTGAAATGGCACAATAACCTGAGAACTGAGATGTGCGATGTGAGGCTCAGAGAATGCTAGAACCTCAGTCAACACACTGTGATTTATTTAACTCTCATTTCTGTATTTATTCACAGGCAAATGTGCTGAAGAAGGATATGAGTGATTACATGGATCTGATCTCTCAGAAACCAACTTAAAATGGGGTTCAGTGTACTGTAAATTCCTGCCTTTATTGCTGAACTAGATTTCTTTTCTGAAATTTCTAGGCTTCTCTCGCTCATGTTTTTTGGAGCCCATTTGGATGTAGCTCATTAAATGTGACTACCAGGGGGTTTAAAGCTAATTTCTAACCACTAGATGATGACTGCCAAACTATCACTGAACTCCTTAAATCAAACAAAACCTATAAAAACTATTGCTGTCAGATGTTTCATTGTCCCCTTAAATCCATCTGACCCCATTATAAGCTTTTCATTAGGCTGAAATCGGTAGAGTTCTTCATATACTGTAGCCCTCTGAAGTCCTAAAAAAATACTGCAATACACCACTAATTCTAATCTTCAACACTGATATATATATCAGCCCCATGGCTCTCTTGACCCACCTGTAAAAGCAGATTAAATTATTTATTTTAACCAAAATTTCTGAAAAGAAAATATTTTATATTTATAGGGTAAGAACTCTGTTTTCTTTTAAACAATAACAAATGCAACATGTTCCTCATGGAAATAAAATGTAATTTCCTTGAGAAAAAGGACCATTTCCAGTGCACTCCTGCTTAGCTGAGAGATGATCCTTCCTTCACTGGCACCGAGTCGCACATGACCTGTGAGGGCTTTGTAATTGCCAGGGCTCTGCCATGGCCTTTCCAACCACCCACCACCCCAAAGTGATCTGACGTGCATTGGTATCATGGAGTAACGCCCTAGCTTTTTCTCTGTAACTTGCCGTTCTGTTAATTTTTCACTATTACCTATTCAGGTTGAGTTTGCTTAAGGAAACACTGTGTCCATGGTTAAGTCAACACGAACAGTTAGGAGAGAAGCAAGTGGATTATTAGAACCTGAATGAGTACACACAGAGCTAATGCTGCGAACATGCTTTCCTTTCTTTTGTACCCAGTTCCCTGATTCCTGGGGCAGGCAGCAGAGGCCAGCAGTGAGTATTCTTTTCCAAGCACACCTCTAAAGGATTGTGCAGAGCCTGTTACATCCAGCTAGAATACAAAAAGCCTAAGAAGAGAGCTTCAAAATTAGTGGGAGCACTGGAGGTTCAGATATGTCGCTAGATGGCAGTATTTCTGAAGTTCATTCCAAAGAGGCTGTATTTGGTATCATAACTGATGTTTTGTTGAAAAGCCAGCGTACTGAATAATAGCTAATATTTATCAAGGTCTTACTACGTATGAAGCAATGCAGTGAAAGTTATTTTAACATCAACATAATAAAATAGGCAAAATGATTATCCTCGTTTTATGGGTGACAGAATGGAGGTTAAAAATAGTTCAGTAGTAACAGTAGGAATCAGGTACCTAGCTAAGTATTTTTTAGATATTATAATAGATAGTTTTTCTCCCAATTGCCCTGTAGTGTAGGTGTTAGTGTAGACTTCAGTCTGAAGATGACAAAGTTAAGGGGAAAAAAAGACATTAGTTAGTCTTTCAAGGTACACAGCCAGGAAGCTGAGGAACCAGGATCTGAACCAGGTCAGTCCACACGATTAAACACTCCATCCTCCCCTTTGGCAGGAAAAGAAAAGAGCTAAATATACACATTTTTTTTTCGCGCCCTGCCTGGGCATTAGAAACTGGTAGAGTGTGCATCTGAGGTCTCTGTGTAGATTATTTTTAGTGAAAGTAGTGAGAGAAGAAAACATTTTCAAAAGGAAAATGCTGTTATCCAAAAAATTAATCCATAATATTTCTTGAGGATACAAGTCAATTTCCCCAGAATTTATGAAGCCCTCCATTCTTTATTAGAATGGCTTTTAAAAGTACATCGCCTTCATGAAGGACGAAAGTGCTGACCTCCCTTTCATTTCAAACATGAAATTGATAAGAAGCGTATGCCCACTGTTCTTGTCCAAGTTTGCAGCCCAAATCAAATTTCCCAGAATTGGACACTGAAGTGCCAACAGTGCAATTTCAATAGCATCTCTGATGGTCCTTAATCTTCTAATGATACATTTTTCGCCAGTATTCTTTAAAATTATTCATCATGATGGAAGCCACACATCCTGTGAATTCGGGAATGTTGATTTTGTTTTTTGAATCAATGGATGCAGGGAAGTTTGCTGACATTTTATTCAATCATGACATTTTATTCAATGGTGAAAACTTACAGAGCAATTCATTCACAGTAATACAAGATATCCCTAGAATACAGTGGTAAATGTGTAATTTATTGTTTGAGATCTTGGAGACAGGACTGGGAGGGGTGGTGAGACAACAAAAGAAATTCACCCACTTTGACCCAGTAGGTGTCAGTTTTGATAGAAACACTCATATTCCAAATTTCACTCTTCTCAGATATCCCTTACTTAATTAAAATGTTTCTAAAAGTTTGATTCTTAGTACTGGCTAGCTGTAGGCATCACTTTGTTCCAGATGCCAAATAAAGAAGTAAAAAAACCAAAGTCCAGGAATCACTTTAAAGGCTTACCTCTGCCTGTATGTAATCCAAGATATCTAGAGTCTTCCAGATTATACAGAGAGCACCAAAAAAAAAAAAAAAGTATACACATTTTAAGAAAGGAAAACTGTATTAAATTGTAATAGTCAATACATACTGATAACAAAAGATGAATACAAGTCATATTTGACTTCTACAATTACAAGAGATGCTTAGAGTGGTTACCATCAATATCCAGACACTTCTGATTATAGCGAATTATGGCTTGAGCAACACTGACCAAAGTGTTCACTTGTATACATTATTTTGGCACTCCTATACAATAAATTAGCTCTCATAGGCTTCCAGATAAAGATCATGGACAACACATCTAGTCAGCCAGATGACAAAGGGCAAGAGTAACACAAAATTCCTTGCCTCCTTTAAAATGTCACTCCCTAATTGAGTCTTCTTCCAGTTTTTGAACCAAAGAAGAAAGGCTTAGTAAAAATTCAAATTCATTAGAATGTTTTTCTTGTATTCCTTACATGGGACACTGTTTCTTTAAAATAATTCTGTATATCTAGTTTATTATTTTTGATCCACCATAAAAGCAAACTCAGAAGGGATGCTGTATTTAACAGCATTTGTATTTCTTAACAGCTGCAGTGAAAGAAGGAAGTCATTAGAAATTCTGAAATGAGAGGGAACACTCTCCTTTCACTAACAATAGTTTTTAGGAAGAACCTATGTGTTGCCTCTGAAGACCTGGTTAAAAGAGCAGAGGAGGTGATTACTCTTCTGCCAGGATAGCTCCTGTATTCTTTGTGTGAGCAGACAGCAGATGTTTTTAAGCTAACCCATTTCACTCAATCAATATGCGGAAGATGGTCAAATCAAAGATGGGAGCTCTGGTCAAGGGGCAAGACTACCCCCTCCGAAA
The DNA here is from genome assembly GCA_033961575.1 of Aselliscus stoliczkanus. Taxonomy (NCBI): domain Eukaryota; kingdom Metazoa; phylum Chordata; class Mammalia; order Chiroptera; family Hipposideridae; genus Aselliscus; species Aselliscus stoliczkanus. The sequence continues at coordinate 98,152,952 of CM066727.1, read as the reverse complement.
TTCCACCTGATGTATGTGTCATGACGAGTACAGTGGCAGGCACAGTAGCTCCTCCTGAGTTACTTTGGACATTGAGGTTCGGGGCTATTATTTCTATTATGGAGAACCACAAGAAATACATGACAGAAAGTGTTCCTATGTGTGTGATCCCTGTAAATTGAACGACTGGTAGAATAGCTTTGTGTGGGCAGGTAACAGATGTTTGTTGCGGGAAAAGATCTTTCTCCCCCCAGAGGAGTAATTCACAGGGTATAGATGCATATCCCAGCATCGCAGGGGTTGCGTAATATTATGGGACATAATAATTTAGAAGAAAAAATGATCTTTTTTTTTAATATCATCAGAGGCCATGACAAATAAAGTGTTGGGAGAAAGGGAAAGCCCGACTTTTTTTTTTTTTTTTTTTAAAGCATATCATCTATTGAATTTGGCTTCCAGCTCTTTTTAATAATTTGTGACAGTGAGCCTGCAGCTAAACTCTTCACTTTCTTGCTGTCTTCGATACTTCACCAGACAGTTGTGGCTCAACCTGCTGCTCTGTAACCTGCTATTCCTTCCTGTTGTCCCTCCATCTAACTTCCCCAAATGCAAATAGACTCTCTGCCCCTTTCTCTGAACATATGTGTCCCACTGTGAGCCCTGCCTCTGTGCGCCCCTGGAAGACACCATGGCATAGCCCCCCACTCAGAGCCTCTGGGTGCCCTCCCAAGCTCCCCAAAGGGGTCTCTTGCACACAATTACAGAGAAAAGGTTCCTAAGGCTAGTTCCCAACTTTCTTGCCATTTATGCCTCTAAACTACCCCCAATCCATTGTTTGTATGCCGTGTAAGTGTACATTTGAATGTTTGATAAAGCTTGGTGAGTCATTTTTCTTGACAAAATATAATTTTTATTTTTTCAAAATAGTTATATGCACCTAGTGAAAAAATTCCAACCACATTGAAGGCTATAACATGGTAAAGCACAAATTAACAAGTGATAATTTTAAAGTTAGCAATTTTAGATTGCAGCATTTCTGGTGATTATCTTTATAAGACCAAATACTATGAAAACACCTTTAATTCTTGATTAAAAGCTTGTCACAGCATCTCTTGTCTCGCTGATAGGAAAGGAGGAGTGTGAACTGTCATGACCTTATCTCTACTCCCCCAAGTTTAATTGTTACTGGCGGTTTTAATTCTTCTGCTGGTTACCTCTCTGACTCTGAGCAACGCATGTAAACCCCTTTCCCTGGATTGACCAACTTCCTTGACTCACTGATTAAACATGTGGATGTTTTTGTTCCTTGTACTTCTCTCCACTTTCCTGTTACTGCCCCCCTACTCTAGTGTCTGTGTAAAGACAGGCCGGACCAGGCAGCTAGCAGCTCTGATTTTCTACCTTTTTTTCCTTGCTCTATATTTTGGGAGACTTCCACAAGGGCACCTCTCAGCACCTGTACTGAATTTTTCATTTTGTAAATCATATTTTTTAATTTCTAAGGAATATCTTTTTTTCTGTGATTGCTTTTCTTTTTTTTTTTTTCATAGCAGCCTATGGTTTGTTTTATATTTCTCTGAGGCTATAAAAAAATTTTGAAACTCCTTTCTATCCCCTGAATTATATAAGATTTCACAAGTTAGTTATTCTACTTACTCATCTTGGTGCTTCTCATTTGTGTAAATTTATTCTCTCAAATATCTGCCCTTCTTCCCTTCCTTCCTTCCTTCCTTCCTTCCTTCCTTCCTTCCTTCCTTCCTTCCTTTCTTCCTTTTTATCTCATTTGTGACTGAAGGTCTGAATGATTAGCATATAGTGGTTGGTAATACTCACAGGTTGTTCATATCTATTCATGCACAGTCCTTCTTCCCACCATTGGGAAAGGCCAGATTATGCACAAAGATATCCACATAAATGTGAGTGATTAAAGGGATGCTTAAATACATTTAGTGTTTGATGGAACAGTGTGCAATGTGAAAGTGCATGCTTAGGATGACTTTTTAATAATGTAGGAATATTATATCTATACATACACATAACTATATATGCATATTGTTTATTTTTTCAAAATTTTCTACATGCAAATATAATATAATTTAAACTATAAAAGTCATAAGAAAACAAGTAAGACCAGATGGACCAAGGCAGGTGGAGCAAATCAACTAGCCACCCCTTGCCCTCTTCCTGAGTCCTGCTGCTGACATCTGCTTGAGCTGCCTGATTTCTGCCTTTGGTTTTATTCTGGGAGGATTGACTGACTGTCTAAGATGGAAGCGGCTTCATTCTCAATGCCCAGTCCAGTGCCCCTCAGCTTTGTTATTTGTGTGTGTGTGTGTGTGTGTGTGTGTGTGTGTAGGGTGTGTGTGTGTGTGTGTGTGTGTGTGTAGAGTGTGTCTGTGTGTGTGCATATGTGTGTGACTCCTCTGTCTGCTCCTGTTTGGGCTTAGCTTACACCCCAGACACATCTCAGTGGGTTGTTCTGAGGACCCCGCTTCTTGGCTGTAATCCTGTGGCATCTTCCCATCAGGTGTGGCTCACCTGCTCTTTCTCCAGCGCCTTCCCTCTGCCCTGCTCTGCCATAGCCCTGCCTGGTGGAAGCCTGGCAGCTAGCAGCACTTAGAGTGAGGGAAGAAGTTGTTAAAGTTGGAAGAGAAGGAGAACCTTCTAAGTCAGGCTCCACTTCCTGTACACAGGGAAAATTCACTGAAGGTTTTGCATATGGGGGTATGTGGCAGTTTTAGGAAAGCTCATTGGACTGCACTCTATAAAATGACTAAACAGGAAGAGATCGGAGAGGGGAAGAAAAATTAAGGCACTGTTTCAGTAATTCAAGCGTGAAGCACTAACTGCCTGAACACAATTGAAAGAAATATCACTTAGGAAGGAATTCAGGGTTAGAAGAAAGATTGAGAGAGGCTATTAGAACTCAGTAACACATGAGTCAAAGAGAATCCCAAGGTTTTTAAAAACTGTTCTGAAGGGCCGGCTGAGTGGCGCGGTGGTTAAGCGCTGGTTTGGGAAGCCAGCAGCCCCGGTTCAGTCCCACATGTGAGGGCCCAGTGACACTGCCCTCAAAAAAAAAAAAAAAAGTTTAAAAACTGTTCTGACATATGCCTGTTCATGGTTCATACGTATAATACAATATTACTCATCCTTAAAAAAATAAGGAAATACTGTCATGCAGCAGCATGGAATCACCTTGGGGACATTATGGTAAGTGAAATAAGTCAGTCATAAGAGACGAATACTGCATTTATTCTACTTAGATGAGCGATCTAAAGTAATCAAATGCTCTGAAACAGAAAGTAGAATTATGGTTGCCAAGACCTGGGGAGAGTGGGAAGGGGAGATGTTCAGTGGATATAGAGTTTCAGTTTTTCAAGATTAACAAGTTCTAGAGGTCTGTTGAACAACAAGGTTTGTGTAGTAAACTCGACTATACTGTACACTTAAAAATTCTAAGGATAGGATCAAATAAATCTTTTGCCTTTTACTAAAAATGGTTAAGATGGTAAATTTATTTTATGTTATGTGGTTTTTTTTGGCGGGGTACCATGATTAAAAAACAAAACAAAACTGTATTCTGGAATATTTCAGACTTACCAAAGAGAATTAGAATAACATTACAAATATCAGATACTCATTATCCATAAAAGTAAATATTACCAGTGTAGTTGAAGCTTTTTAGTAATCCCCCAAAGTTTTAAAATATTCCTTCATTCAACAACTAATGTTTGAATGCCTATGATTTGCAGCACCCTGTGTTGGAGATGTAGCAGTACATCTGCCCTCCCATTAAGGGGTCTTGGGTGGCATGCAGAGGGAGCATTATCTAGACAGATACAGAAAATTGAATGGGAAAATTGATTTGGGAGATGATGGTGCATTTCACAATTCACAATGTTCGACTTGAGCTGACCATTGAAATATCCATATTTAACTGCCCTTACAGAAATAATTCTCAGAAATCTACAAAATATAGAACTTCTATGAATAATCTCATATAAAATTTATTGAGCAATTACTATGTGTAAATCACTTTTTTACTCACAAATATTTAACTAGCTTCTTCTGGGTGCCATGCACTGGAGTGGATGTTGTTCTCTACTGGGTGGGATGGGCAAGAGGTAAGACAGTTACATAGTATGACAAGGGTTATGATGAGTACGGTGCTCCTGCTAAGTAACAACCAACAATGTACCAAAATGCACCTATCTTGCAGGAAGGTACCATGAAGAAAGTAACATATAACCCGAGATGGGGTACAATATAGAAAGAATAATAAATTTCAGTTCTTGCCCATGAAGTCCTTCTGGTATACCAAGGAAATACATATAAACAAAACCATACAGAAGGTGCCATAATGTTTTCATGTATAAAGTACAAATGAGATGAGTATGGAAAAGCAGTTAATTAGACCAGATAGGGTGGCAATCAGTGCGATGAGCCTTTCATAAGTTTATAAATAGAAAAAGTTAATATTCGTCAGAAAGAACAGCAAGAGCAAAGGTACACAGATTAAAACGTGTGGTACTTGGGGAACCTCGTTACCTGTACTTCCCACGGTGTACACACTTAACTCCGTTGTACCCTGTTATTTCTTGTTAGAAAAAAAAGTTCTGGTATGACTTCATACTGAATAATTATCAAATAATATATGTAACTATTATAATAATATATAGTTGTAATAATATATGGAATAATGTATATAAAATTAGTTTTAAATGACACAATGTCAAAGTAGTTTTACTTTTGTTTTCACTGTAAAAATGATAGCAGTATGGTTATTTAAATGGTCCTGGCATGGAAATTTATTGGACATTTTCTGAAATCCGAAATAACATCTTTTAGATCTTTCTGGCTGCTCTTAGTTCTTCAAGATATGAGTTCCTTTTACAAACATTTCTTGTCTCTGCCCCCCGCACTGTTCTTGCCTAAATATCCAGTGATCTGACTGGACTTGTTTGTATGTTCTGAAAGCAATACTGATATTCACACTGGTACTACAGGTGAAAGTTCTAGGGAGGTCAATTTTGGTTGAAGATATGGAAGTACTTCCTAAGTGATCCACAACAGACTGAGAAAAAAATGTTTACATGAACTTTGCTTATATAGTTTTACATAAACTAAATTCATTTGATATATAAGGTAGTCCTTTATTCTGAGATTATATCCTTTTCTTTTTTTCTATTTTGGTACTAGAATGTCCTTTTATGTGTTAGTGAATTATACTAGTTTTTAAAATGCCCTTACTTAGCAAAATAAAGGCTGGGAACACATCATTTAAAATTTCATAGGCCCAAACTGCCATGAAGTCTGAGAACTCATTTCTCTAATTTCTAAACTCTGTCCCAACTGTCAAATTATGTCAGATTTTCAAGTTGTCTATCTTGCTAAAAGAAAAGGAGGAAAAGTTTATTTGAATTATATCAAATTATTGTTTGCATATATTGATTTTAACTTTCCATCGTATTTGGATATTCTGTCTTTCCTAAGAGTACACTGATGGAATGAACTGAGGGGATCAGGAGACCAAGAATCAAATTCTCAGCTATGCAACTAACTAGAGGTATTTGCTTATTCTGGTTCTTATTTTTTATAGTTAGGAGAAAACAGAGAATGAGCTAGTAGTAAGAACCATTTCAGTAATAAAACTCAACTTAAAATACATATATAGTGTGTGTGTGTGTGTGTGTGTGTGTGTGTGTGTGTGTGTGTATAGTTGTCGGAAAAGTCATGGCATATTTTGGTATTTTGTCGGTGTTTTTCAAAGGTCATTTATTTATATAAAGAACAAAGATCAATAAATGATATAGTGCCTGTTTTGTTCAATAACCTTTGCCATCTTTCAGTGAGCTTCATAATTCCTCGTTCATAAAAGGACCTGTCTGTTTGTGAAAAACTGAACAAGGTGCTGATTTACAGCCTCATCTGAATTAAACATTATACCATGCAAGGAGTTTTGAAGAGACAAGTGGAAGTCTGATGGCATAGAGTAAGGCAAATATGGTGGGTGAGGCAGCACATCCCGTCCAAGCTCCAATAATGTTTGACAGGTGATCAAACTTGTGGGTGGTCTCGCATTGCCACAGTGGAACACAACTCATTTACAATTAACAAGCTCTGAACGTTTCTGGATGATGGATTCATTCAAACTGTCCAATTGCCGACAGTAAATATTCAAATTGATTGTTTGATTTCTTGTTTGGAGCTCGAAAAACATGACACCTTTAAAATCCCACCACACTGAGAGCATAACCTTCCTCTGATGAATATCTGCTTTCGATGTCGTTTGAGGTGAATCATCACGTTGGGACCAAGACTTTGTGCACCACATTGTTGTAACCAATATACTTCTCATTACCAGTTATCGGCCACTTCAAAAAAGGATCATTTTCCTCATGTTTAATAAGCATATTGCAGATGTTTATATGTGCTGTCAAATGAACTGGAACCCAAATATCGAGCTTGCTTACATATCCCAGCTTATTCAGCTGGTTGTGAACACTTGAATGATGGATGTCCAATGTTTCTGCAATCTCTCGTGTTGTGTAACATGGGTTTAACTCAATAAATGCCTTTATTTTGTTGCCATCAACCTCGGTGGACCTCCCTGACTGAGGAACGTCATTGAGATCAAAATCACCAGCATGAATTTTGTGAACCATTGGTGGCACTGACGTTCTTGTAGAACATTGTCACCATAAACTTTATGCAACTTTTCACAAGCTTGATGCGAGTTCTTCCCTTTATGGAAGTAAAACAGTAAAATATTGCAAAAATGCACAGTTTGGTCTTACATCTTCAACTTGTTGTAAAAATCTCCCAAACTCAACCAAATTGCTCAATCTTTTACTTCCAAAAATGAACTAGTGCCATCTGTTGCATGCATCATGACTTTTCCAACAACCCAATATATGTACATATACACACATATATCTATATGCACATACACACATGTATATACAATAGCAGATTTTGTGGGAAATGTATCATTTTTGATTGATAGAGTGTCTTTCAATCGTTAACACTGAAAAGTTTATAGAGGATTAACACTGCAGGAAATGAGTTGATGAGAAATGAAAAACAAAAAAAATCCCCAAACTTTGGAAATTTAAGGAAAGTATAAGAATACTGCTAATATTTGAAAGGTGAAAAGAAATTGAACTATGAGCTACAATTAGAAATTTTTTATGAGCAGCAATTTGCTGGTGGGCTAATAAACATTTACATTTGCTGATCTGGTCATTAGCTGCCTAATTACTCTATTTGTGCATGCTAATACAATCGGTTGTGTGGAAATGCATGCAGGCACAAATCTCCTGCATGCATAGTGATTGGGCCTCATTGGAAATTTGGTCATGATCCTTCATTTCTCTATACTTGAAAAACCAAGACCCCAGTTTTCAAAAATAGCTCCTGAAACAAAACGTAAAATCCTATGGGCATTATTATGTTTTTAATTTGATTGCTGTCCCTAGATGTCTCTTTCTAGATCTTCTAAAGCTCTCTTCTTGCAATGAGGTTCGCAACTAATTGATTTGAAAAAAAAAAAAGTGTATTATATTCATTTGTCTACATGCATTCTCACAAATGTTGGGGGCCTCAGAGACCCAAAGTCAAAAACATAAGAATATGATTAAGTGCAGTGAGGAATCCAATCTGATAATGCCATTAGATGCATTTTTTTAGATGTTTGCTGCTCTTATGCTATGCTATATTGTTAAATTAGATATTACAAATTACTCCATTGTCACTAAATTATGTAAATTTGAAGGGGGATGTAAAATATATACAATAAGATTTGATACTTAATACCTAACTCTTGTATGGTGCTTTCATGCTTACAAAACACTTCTCTACATACATTTATTTTCTGGTTTGATCCTACAACACTCCCATGACCCCAATCCCCATTTTACAATTGAGAAAACTGAGGCTTAGCAAAATAAAATTAATGCCATGATTTCACAAGTGCTAGTCACATAGCAAGATTTTAAACCTAGGATACTTTGCTATAAATTCTAGGCTATTTCAATGACATTACCTTGCTTTGATTCTGTTGTTTGCTTTTGGTTTTGTGTGTTACTTCCTGTGACCCTCTTCCCTCCATTACATTACAAAATTCTTAATCCTGTAGAGCATATTTTGTCCTATGGCATTCTGCATGGTACTTTATACAGCTCTTTGCATAGAACTAGATAACCCCCCCCCCCGAAAAAAAATACTTGTTGATTGTTTATGACTAGGGAGGTAGAGAACTGACAGTTAAGCAATGAAATGTAATTCATTAATTGACTTTAATGAGGTTTGGTATTGTATCTTAGTTTTTACCAGTGACGTCATGCTCCGAGCCTATGTGTGGGAGGACAGTATGAACAAAACCTTCCTTCAGAATATGATAAGGAAGGAAGGGCTGGTGGGAATTACATTAGATCTGTATTTTGGAAATGCAGAATATACTCAAGTGATAAAGGCATTTTTTTTAATACATGTTTTTTCAATTACAGTTGACATACAATATTGCATTAGCTTCAGGTGTACCATAGAATGATGAAACATTCATGCAACTTACAAAGTGATCAACCCAATAAATCTATTGTAGTACCCCTCTAACACCATACAGCTATTACAATATTATTGACTATATTCCCTATGCTGTACTTTATATCCTGTGACTGTTTTGTAACTACCAATTTGTACTACTTAATCCCTTCTCCTTTTTTGCTCATTTTCCCAGCCCCTTTCACATCTGGCAGCCATCAAAATGTTCTCTGTTATATAGGAGTTTGTTTCTGTTTTGTTCACTTCTTTATTTTGTTTTATAGATTCCATATATAAGTAAAATTATATGGCATTTGTCTTTCTCTTCTGACTTATTTCACTTAATATAATACCCTCTAGGTCCATCCATGTTGTTGCAGATGGCAAGATTTCATTCTTTTTAATGGCAGAGTAATATTCCATTGTATATGTGTACCATTTGTTCTTTATCCATTCACCTATTGATGGACACTTAGATTTCCTGCATATGTTGACTATTGTAAATAACACTGCAATGAACATATGGATGCATGTGTCTTTTTGAATTAGTGTTTTGGGTTTCCTAAGATAAACACCCAGAAGTGGAATTGCTGGGTTCTTCTTTCACCTGTGTTATAAGCTTTGTATTAAAGTCTATTTTGTCTGGTATAACTATTACTACCTCAGTTTTTTGTTTGCTTACTTCCATTTTCATGAAATACCTTTTTCCATTACTTCACTTTTAGTCTGTGTGTGTCTTTTGATCTGAAGTGAGTCTCTTGTAGGCAGCATATGTAAGAGTCTTGTTTCCTTATCCATTCAACCACCCTACATCTTTTGATTGGAGCATTTAATCCATTTATATTTAAGTAATTGTTGATAGGTATGCAGTTATTGCCATTTTATTATTCTTTTTTCTTCTTCTTAAAGAAGTCCCTTTAACATTTCTTGTAATACTAGTTTAGTGGTGTTAAACTTCCTTAGCTTTTTCTTGTCTGGGAAGCTCCTTATTTGTCCTTTGATCCTAAATGATAGCTTTGATGGATAGAGTAATCTTGGTTGTAATTCCTTACATTTCATCACTTTGAATATTTTATGCTAATCCCTCCTGGCCTGCAAGCAAAATTTCTCATGAGAAATCTGCTGACAATCTCTCTTGTAGATAACTAACTGCTTTTCTCTAGCTGCTTTTAAGATTCTCTCTTTATCTTTAACTTTTGGCATTTTAATTACCATATGTGTTGGTAGGGGCCTCTTTGGGTTCATTTTGTTTGGGATTCTGTGCTTCCTGGACTTGAATGTCTATTTCCTTTGCCAGGTTAAGGAAGTTTTCCATCATTATTTCTTCAAATATGTTTTCAATTCCTTGCTCTTTCTCTTCTCCTCTTGGTACTCTTATGATGCAAATGTTGGTACATTTGATGTTGTCCAGGAATTCCCTTAAACTGTCCTGATTTTTTCTTTGGATTCTTTCTTTTTTCTTTTTACTTTTGTGATTGGGTGTTTTCTGCTACCTTATTTTCTAAATCACTAATTCAATACTCTGCTTTGCCTAATCTACTGTTGATTCCCTCTAATGTATTCTTCATTTCAGTTATTGTATTATTAATTTCTGACTCGTTCTTTTTTATGTTTTCTATCTCCATTTTTATGGTTCCTATCTGTTGAAATTCTCGCTGAGATCATTAAGTATCTTTATAACCAGTGTTTCTTACTCTGCATCTGGTAGATTGCTTGTCTCCATTTTGTTTAGTTCTTTTTTTAGAGCTTTGTTTTAATCCTTCATCTGGGACATGTTTCTTTGTCTCCTCATTTTTGCTGTTATTCTATGTTTGTTTCTATGTATTAGGTAAAGCTGTTATGTCTCTTGGTCTTGGTAGAGAGGCCTTAAGTAGTAGGTGTCCTGTGGGGTCCTGTGTAGCAGTCTACTTGGTCTCCTGAGCTGGATGTTCCAAGTGTGTTTCTTGTGTAGGTTGTGTGTACCCTCCTGTTATATTTGAGCCTTGATTACTATTGGAACATCAATGGGAGTATTTGCTCCTCAGTCTGATTGGTTGTGAAGACTGGCTTTGGCTACAGTGAAGGAGCTATTGTGCAGAGGCTAACCCCACAAAGCAGGATTCACTCTAGCAGGGATCTGGTGCCTGTCCAGTCTGCTCTTTGGGTATCTCTTTTGTGGGGGTGTTTAGGTGGTACTCTGGTGTCACATGAAGCTCAATATTGGGTCTGTTGGTTCTGGGGCCTCTTGGGAAGGTCTAGGTACAGGCCAAGTTTAGCTTCTGCCTGTGCTCTGCCCAGGGCCACTCGGTATGAGTTACAAAGTGATCTACAGGTGGCTGTCACTTGTGCTGAGCTTGGAGGTGACTGGGAGAGGCTAAGCTTCGAACTGAGGTCAGTGGCCACTGAGGTCAGCGGCTTCTTTTGATCTCCTTAGTGGTAGGACTTCTGCTCAGCTAGACTCAGGTAGTTCTCAATGGTGTTGTTCTGATAAAGGCATTTTCATTTCTGTGACAGATATCCAGGTATCCTCTAGGTAATAAGGCTTGCAAGTTTTTCAAAATAGAAATTATGGAAGTTTCCACTATAAAAACTCCAGAGCAATCTCATGGGTAGCAGGTCCTCATCTACAAACAAACATACAATTCTCCTATGGAAACAGGGGCATGAGGAATTTCCATCTCTCTAATCTGAGGAAATTCTTAATTCTTTAGATATCAGCTCTGATATTCCCATTAGGATACTTTCACCTCAACTTCCAATTTTCTTTTAAGATGCAAGATTGAATGAATAGCTCAGGTTGTTTAAGAAAATATTTCTCGAGGGAATAAATATTCTCACATCTTGCTTATAAAGCTCTTTTCATTGTACTTTGTGGATTTAAGACTCAAGGTTACCAAATACCTCTGCAGAGGGCAGTAAGGTAAAGCAACCTGAGAAATTGGTTGCAATCATGCCTCTGGGATGGGAGAGGCCACAATTTCCTTATGCATACATCAGGATTTTATGAGAATACTTGTCAAACTTGCTGGGCTGTTTTGTTTAATTAATCAGGTACCTGAGAGAGTTGCCACTGGAATCAGGTGACAGGATAAGTTGGGAGTAGGATCCTATCTTCAGGACCTATGTTGTCTCTCTCTTCAGTACATCTCAAGACTCCCAGGGGCACTACTTGCTCCCCAATATCTAATCTACTTGTCATTGAACTTAGAGGGATTTATAATGAGACAGTTTATTTATCCAATTGACACTTAAGCAATATTATGCTAGGATAATGCCAATAAAAACAATAATAATAATAACAGCAGCAGTTTTTGTGTTCTGATACTTATTACACTCCAGACAGAATGATAAGTACATGTTATTTAATTCTTATACTGGTAAGGAAACAGACACTTAAAGGCTTAATTAATTTGCATGGATATAGATGGCAGAGACAGGATTTAAACTCAGACCTGTCTGACTCTAAAGCCAAAGCTATAACTGCTTGGCCACACTGATGTTGAGTTTGGTAGAAAGCCTTCTCTGAGGGAAAGAAATATATTTATTTCTATATTAAAAAATAGTTCTGCCTTTACCATTTGATGACCTTTTCTATCTGGTAGGTACAATCCACATGGATAAATATCAGGGAATTTTCAAAAGGTAGAGCAGAAGTGTCTGGCTTCTTTTTGGAAGATCTGAATAAACAAAGGGCCCTGGGTCCTCAGGTCACAAGTGCTCCATCGTGTGTCACCTCCCACTACATCATGACAGGTCTCTGCACCCACTTCCTTTATATTTCATCAGCCTGCTATTACATCTGCTCGTAGCTCTGGGCTCTGCACATGTTTCCCCCTCTCCCCAGAGTGCTGCACCCAAGTTCCTTATCATGACAATTACTACTGATTTTTTAAAGTCCAGCTTCAGCATCATCTCCTCTGGGCAGTCAGTCTCTGACCACTCTAAATAGGTGATATAACCCGACTCCTTTGGAACTTTTTCTCTGTCTCTTCAATGTGCACATGTCCTTGCATTTATCGCACGGTATCATCATTTCTTTCTTGCCTGTCTCTCATCTCTCCCCAACTGTAAAATAAAATGCACAAGAACTGTAGTAAGTTTTATTGATCTCTGTATCTTTGTGGAACAACCTGAAAATGCCAGTACTTAATGAACGTGTATAGAATTGACTTGGAAATTCTTCTATACCAAAGCCAAGAGCTATCTTAACAGCATTCCAAGACGAATGAGGTTAGTATCTAGATAACAGTGCATTGCTCTTTTTTCATCTTCAGTTGTAAGTGTATTAAGGATGAAAGATGTGTTTGTCCTACTGCAAATGTTCCTGGAAGTAACCCAGGAAGGAGGAATGAGACATCTAACTCACAGCTCACTGTTACAGAGGGCTTTGGGCTAGGAATTGTTTCTTTAAAAAACCCAGCAGTGTTTGATTGATGCAAAATTCACCAATTTCCCTCTGTCATGTCATGAAAAATTGTGGGTGTATGGCTCTTTATTTATTTTATTTATTTTATTTATTTTGTAACAGGGAAAAGATTTAATGCTATAACATGATGTATGATTTGTAGTTGGTTCAACTGGGTAAGCGTTGTTTGCCTCAACCACTATGAACTTATTTGTTCATCAATCATTTTAACACTGTTACAAAACAGAAAATAGGTAGTTTAAAAAGAATAATACCTTGACAGAATCTGCTCAGAGCCCTCTGATGTTTGTAAACCCTCACTGCCTACTTTGTAGTCTGCCTTAAAGAGAAAGTTCTAGAATTTGAAGTTCCAGAATTTGATCATTTAACTAAAGACAAGTACTGGATATTTCCAAATTTGAGGAAATTCTCACTTATAATTGAGGAATTTTCATGTATAATCTTTCTTTATTTGCCCTTATCCTTGTGACTCCTTTTCCTAGGAGAAACAAGAAGGATCACAGGAAACAAGTCTGAGTTAAGAAATATATAGAGAGCAGCTAATGCTTCCAGGACAATGGGGATGTCTTGGCATCTTTGTCCACATTGTAATTTGTGGATAATATGTGTCCTGATTACATCGCAAAAAAAAATTGAGTTTCCGAAGAGAGTCACCATGAGGTTCTAGAGAGGGTGCAAATTTAACTTTGGACACTTCAAATCTAAGACCTTTGCTCTCAGGCTTTTTGGAATGACCCAAAAGAACCTGGGGAGAGCACTACTGGTCTGATTAATGGAAGTAGAGAGGTATGTAGAAACCCATTTGCAAGTCATACATATTTTAAAAGAATGGACTAAACCATGTGGCAGAGTGGTTATAGATAAGAGTTGATTTAAAACTATCCCCAAGTTAAGTGTTTTTCATTGGTTCAATATTTTTGGCTTAGTAAGGCCTTGACTACCCCTGTTACTGTACATCTCCAAATCTAAGGCTGCCTAAGGCCACCCATGTTGAGTCATTCGATGCCTAGTGGGTAGTTATCAATTTACAATTGCCCAGGAACAACCCCTGATTTGAGGGTAAAATATTCATTACTGCAGACAACAACAGCTTATGTCTTGAGCTGACTCTGATCCTTACATTGTTGGGGCCTGTCCCCTTTCTGACCTACAGGCTACTCAGGTCCTTGGTACAGTTCCCTGCATATCTGGGTGGTGTTCAGTGCAATAGAGGCTTATTGCAAAAACTGCCTTTCAAGGTAGCTTTGGGATATCTCTTTGTCCTGCCTTCTGTTCCATTCACTCATAGACAACTTCTCTCCTGACTTCTTCCCAAACTTTAGAGCATAAAAAAGGAAGGAAGAAAACCCAAAGTATGAGAATAGGCTAGGTCTGCAAGTAACACTAGAATCATATACAGAGATCACAGTTCCTGAAACAAAAATTGTAATTTGTGATCTGATAGAATATTTAAAATCTGAACTAGCTTAGGAGGCCAGGACACATGGTTTTCTTCTTACCCACAATTACAGTAAGATGTCAATATATTTTCCAAAGGTAAAACAACAACAACAACAACAAAAAAAAACAAACTAGGATGGCTTAAAAGAGTTGCCAAAGAGGATCAACACAATAGATAGGAAGTTGGACTTGCTGACCTTAGTTTTGTTCCAACAAATTCATTTTTTTTCTTCATTTGTATACTCTTTCAATAGTTATTTATAAGCCCCTAACCACATGTTAGGGGCTTATAAAATAGGGTTAAAAATTAAGGTGAATTTTAGAAACTAAAAGGATACATCTTTTGCACCCTGAATTTATGGACTGGGTATTTATTATCTACCATGGCTGAGGAGAACTACTTATTATATTCTGCTTGTAGAGAAACTTGTGTCCAGTTTGGTTTCCAAAATTTCAACCAGATGTTTTGGGAATGATGACAAACATCTCTAAATTAGGACAAGAATGATAATTGAAGAAAAGTGGGATGCATGTGAATACCTTTAAAAATAGTGGAAGTACTTCACCAAGGAATTAATGATAGAAATAGTGGATAAAGAAGGTGCCACTCCAAAAGCACCTACCATGTGCCTATCACAGTCTATGTGGTATGTAAAGTCCTGTGCCTGTAATGGATAAAGAAGCTGCCACTCAAAAAGCACCTACTATGTGCCTATCACAGTCTATGTGGTATGTAAAGTCCTGTGCCTGCTGTAGTGTGCTACACACACACACACACACACACACACACACACACACACACAAACTATTGATTAGAGTAGACACTACAGATGAAACTCATTTGTCTCCTATCAACAAACTGCTTTTCCAGCCTTGACTTTCTACTGTTTCTCATCACTAACCCTCCGCTTTGACAAAGCTAAATTATTAGCTATGCTATGTTTATAATTTCATGCCTCTATGACGTCCTTGCTCCTCTTACTGCCCAGTTACAAATTCCTTTGATCTCCTAGCTCAGTGTTGTCTCCTTTGAGGCATCTCTGTGGCTATAGACAGTCTCTCCTCTAAGGTCCCAGAGCACATGACCTGCCCCCGTCTTATGATGATGATTTCATTGAATTTTAATTATGTGGTATCTGACTTCTCCTACATTTTCAGGACTATTATTAGCCATCACTAATAGCTAAATCCTTGTTTCTACACTAAGGAGTCCAAGTGATAAGCATCTCTGTCACAAAGCAATGCCTGCAATTTGGGGTGTCTGCACTTTGGGACCCATATTTGAAATCACTGTGCATAAGTGATTTGGGTATTTCTCTTCCCATTAGCCATTGTGTGGCCCTCTAGCTGCCTGTGGGGCATGCCTGTGGTATCATTTATGGTTCTTTGGTGAAAAGCAGCAGTAAGTGGTATTGGATGGATTTTTTAAAGGTGATATAATTTTTAAGGTAAGGAAGTCTTTAGAAAGCCAGGAAAGGCAGAAGAGCCAGGCATGAAACTGAGACCAGAAAGCGACTGCAGCTCTAAATGCTGGGACAGGCAGGGCATTGGCACTCAGAATCTGCCACTGAAATGACACAAGTCTAGTAGCGTTCTCCTCTTTTGGATGCTCTACTTAAGATTCGAAGTCCTGGGAGAGAGAGGCTGATTGGTTTAGTTGGTTCACTTGCCTGCCTCTGGCTGTTCTCAGAGGTCTGGGGACACTCAGAGGGGGCCCTTCCTTCGTGAGGGCTGGAACCTTTATTTACCAGCTTGCTCAGACTGCATGCAAATGAGGAGAGGCAATGTCCCTCCAGCTCTCCAATGACACCAATTCCAAAAAGCTTATGTTTTCTTTTCTTCATATCACCAAGCAGTTAACTCAATTCTGACACTATTTACCCGGAGATAGCATCAGGTCCTATAGGTTAAGTGCTCATTCCACAGTATTGTCCCCCTTCAAATGCCAACCCCAAGTCTAGGTTGTTCCCTGTGCTTCTGACTGACTGGCTAAATTGGAAACTCCAGTGACCTCCTTGGGTTCTATTAATTTGCTGTAATGGCTCACAGAACTCAGAAACATGTTACTTATTAGATTACTGGATTATTATAAATGGATCTAACTCAGGAACAACCAGATGAAAGAGATGGGTAGGGCAAGCTATGGAGAAAGGGGCACAGAGCTCCCTTGCCCTCTCCAGGGTGCCATTCTCCCAGCCACTCCATATATTCATTAACCCAGAAGTTCTGAGCCCTGCATTTTTGGATTTTTACAGAGACTTCATTACATAGACATGATTGATTAAATTATTAGCCATTGGTCGTTCATTTCACCTCATACTCTCTCCATTCTCCAGAGTTCAGGGAGAGTGGGACTGAAATTTCCAACTCTCCAAATCTCATGGTTGCTTCGCCTGCAACCAGCCCCCATCCTTAGGTGCTTTCCAATAGTCTTCTCATTAACATAAACTCAAGTGAAATAGAGAGGAGTTTGTTATGACTATCAAGACACCTTTGTTGGTCTTATCACTCCAGAAATTCCAAGGGTTTTAGGAGCTCTGTGCCAGAAATGGTATGAATATATATATATATATATATATATATATATATATATATATATATATATATATATAAAATCACAATATCACAGCTCTCTCTAAAAAAAACAAGGTACTGTTAGATGCTGGGTGGCCCCAAATAGCTAATATCTGGGAAGACAGCCTATCTGATTGAGGACCCTCCCAAGGTTTCCTTAAGTGAATTTTCTTTTTCTTTTTCTTTTTTTTTTTTTTTTGAAGGCAGTGTCACTGGCCCTCATATGTGGGACCTGAACCGGGGCCTCTGGCTTCCGAAGCCAGAGCTTAACCACTGTGCCATTCGGCTGGCCCCCTAAGTGAATTTTCATGATGCCACATAACCTGTATTTTAAGTCAGTACATATCAAATATGCCTTCCAAATTTGGTGAAAACTGTCCAGAAAAGTTAATTATTTATGTGTAAAAGCTTATCTCCCTTTTTGTATTCAAAGATTTTCTTAAATTCATCTTTGTACCTCTTGGTGTCTAATGGATCTTTGCGCAGAATTGAGGCTCAACAAATATTTATCGAATAACTGAAATGTAAATATGGTACTCTTAAGTTTCAGAATTGAACATCTCTATAGGTATGATTACTAGATGAATGAATGGAATGTATGCACGTATGTTAATTGTCTGTGTGCCTAATCATGAAAATAAGGTTTGGTTTATAGTCACCAGAACCCTGTCAACAATAATAGGGAGAAGTTTATATCATTAGCTGTTAACTCTTTCCAGGCTTGTATTAATTGATAAAAGAAGTAAATTGAATGATTTTGTCCATGTCTCAAGCTTATTCTCTAAGCACTGTATTTAGCTCTTGGAGAATGTTTTGTTGATATTTTCCCCTTGACAGTTCTTTAGTAAAGGGACCATGGCTTATTCATCTGGAATTCCCAGGCCCTACCATGCACTCAATAAAGTCAAATGGATAAATTACAGCAATTTAATATTTACCCTGGTAATGAGGCTGAAATGTCTTGTCAAGTTGTTAGGCTAGAGCGAATTATATGCTATTAAGAACCTGGTTTTGGTGACAGGAGACTGGATTGTGGGGAGAGGGCAGGCTGGGATTGTTTTGTGGTGAGTCCCAAAACCAGACTTTAGTTTGGATTCTTCTAACAACACTTGTCAGCTGATGAGAAAGTAGGAGAGAGGACGGAGCAAGAAGACTGAATATGATCCAGGACAGGAAGAGAAGAACCTGACCTTCATAAAAGTTATGCCAGCTCTCCTAGCCTGGTTAGTGGCAAGTCTAACTAGGAGGGTAGGTGGTTAAAACAGGTGGTTGTTTTAAGGTCTGGTCCTGCTCTCACAGGCTGATGTTTCAATGAACAGGATAATAAAATTACACAAGTATTTTCCCTAAAAAGTCTGTCACCAACTCAACTTTTACTTTCCTTTCCTCACTTAATATCCTGGCAGTGTTACACCTGACAGCAGTAAGCAGCAGAAGTAGGAAATGTGTGGGAACCAGCTCCAAGGGATATTGCTCAACTTTTATTAAAATCTTTACTGATCAGCAGCTTAATAGCTGACTGGCTCTGACTTATTCCAGGTTGTAAGGGCTTATTTGCATGACTGTCACATAGCATTTTTCCTGGTAGACAGAACTATGCTTCGAGCATCTGGAGAACAGAGTATGTGTTTTACTTATCTGTATCCTCAACCTCCAGGACAGCTACCTGTAAATATAAACACCCAGTAAATATTTATTGTGTAATGAACAGGGTAAAAAGAGCAAGGAACATAGAAATTGGGATAGCCCTTTATGAATTGCCTTTCCAAGTAGGCCACCCATTTACTGAGGGCTGCTGCTGAATTTAATGTTTGTGGAGCATCCTGATGCCAAGTTAATCCAGTTGTCACTCACCTGAACTTGACATCTCTTGACACACCCTCAATTATTAACTCCTTCCACAGAGACCTGTGCCTTCCTTAGACTGGGCCTGCTTCTGGGACAAGTGGTTTTGACAGTCTTGAGGTTGTAGACTCCCACCCTGCCTCACATTCCCATACAGCATCAGGAGCCCCTTTGAGCACCAATCTTTCCTTGTAATCTCACTCCACGGCTGCTGTGTGAATACTGTCGCTGGGGCAGAATTACATTGCTCATTTTCTCCCCTCTCCTCCCTGCCCTTTCCCTCTCTACCCCTTCTCTTCCCTCCCTTTCCCGTCCCTGCCCTTCCCTTCCCTTCCCTTCCCTTCCCTTCCCTTCCCTTCCCTTCCCTTCCCTTCCCTTCTCTTCCCTTCCCTTCCTTTCCCTTCCCTCCCAAGCCTTCCTCTTGTGCTTCAGAGCACTTAATATGGTAAAGCAAGCCATTGACATCCTTAACTTCTTTATGAGAAACCACTTGTACCTCTTGCCTTAACTCAACCCTGACATCTCCTAGAAAACAATGGATCTGAATTTTAAGTGCACTTGGCCTATTCTTCTACATAGATTTGGGCTAGATTTAACCTGAGCAAATGTTTCCCATTCCATGCCATTTTGGACCATTAGTCCTTCGTCCTTGTGTAAAAACTATGGCTGCTTAAAGCCTGGACCTCTCTGGCAGCTGTGAGCTCTGGGTATCTATGTACTCGTGCTGGTCTTTATTCGACTTGCTTTTCGAAAACAGCACTTAACACTATTGACCACATCCCCTGCTTCTTCCTCTGACTTCCACCACTTCCAACACAGCACAGCTATTTATTGTCCTACTTCTCTACCTGCTCTCACTTCTAAGCTTCAAGCCTCTGTCTCTCTTCGCACCCCTTACATGTCTGCATTTCTCAGTATGGTGAATGTAACCACATGCTGCCCTGATCACCTGTGGGAGGGACTTGCTACCAAAGCTGCTGGGAGTACAGACAAGGGACAGCTTTCAGCTCAGCCTGGTGTGGCCTCAGCTGCTATGAGGGCTCTCACATGAGGGTCACCCCCTTCCCAGGACACTCATATCCAATGACTGACTGATTAAGGCAGGGTATAGAAGCCTGGTCATTTTGGCGAAATATAGGGCAGCTCTGACAGGTCATCCCATCTGGAGAGACACTCTTGGGGGGAGGGGGCATTGCAGCTCAACTTCTTCCTTTGCTTAATCCTGCTTCCTCCACAGCCCTTCTGTAGGCATGGACCCTGAGTGCCATCCTTGGTCAACATCCTGAGCACAAATTCTCTCAGAGGCCGCTCCCTAGAAAACCCAAACTCCAACACTCAGGGTTCCATTTTCCACTTCTTCTGTTCACACTGTGTGGTTCCCCCTTGATGATCTCATCCACTTTGGCAGCATCAATTGCCCTCGGTATACCCAACTCTGTCCTGTCTATAACACCATTGTGAAGTCTCTATGCACACACTCAAGCCCTTCCTTTACCTTTTTGCTTGAATGGCCCAGAAACGTCTTAGACCTAAGGCAACCAAGATTAAACTCTGCTAAACTCTGTTTTAACTGCCCTCCACCCCCACCTCAAGTCGGCTATTGTCTGAGCTGACCCATACTGTTACTAGGAGAAGCAATATGGTGAACACATTGTCACTCGGGCTATAGGGGACTGAGCACAGGGAACAGGAAGCAATGTTTATTAACCATGAACCTTACTTTCTAACTGCTTTTCTGGTCTCCTTTATAGTTACCACACAGCATTTCACTTATGAGTAACATTTATGCTACTGTGGCACTAAAGTAAAAAGATTTTTTAGTTCACTAGTGTTATCATGGAACTGGGGAGTTATTACTTACTATTCTTATGTTCATGAAATGTGTCATATTTTTTGACCCTATACAGACAGTTTCCCAATTGCAAAAAAGTTTAAAAATATGGACTTTTGTATGAAGTCTGAAATAATTTCTAACAAGAGATAATTTAGTCTTTCTTGTATTTTCATGGTACTTTTCTCTGATCCTTTGTGTATCCATCTCTCTCTGTGGAGGACAGGTGTGATTTCCTTCCCATCTGGATTGCTCGGGAGGTAGCATAACACTTCCCAAGTAGACTCGAGTGCATGTACGTTGGTGATGTTATGGTCTCTACATTGGCTATTCCCAAGGAATTGCTCTCTCATCCACCACATAAGAATAGTAGAAATTTATGTCATATCTTCTGTGTCTTGACTCCATACACACAAGTTCAAATCCATTACAACATTTTTGGGGAAATGTATAACCATCGTATTGTGGTAAAATGTTTAAATGCCGTAACATTTAAACCTGTGTCACTGTCCTCGCTGGCCAAACATGCACATTCTGGGAAGGGTCTGTCTTCATACAGATTCACCCACATTTGCAACTATTCTCCCTGTGACATTTATAACTGGTGGCACTTGTGTCAGAAGAGAGAATACAAATAAACACACATAGAGAACAAACTACAGTGTGTTGCCATGACCTCAACAAGCATGTGGAGATGGACTTTATCGAAAGTACAACAGCCCCCACCTACGATGCTGGTGAAAGACTTGTTCCAGAGCCTGGTCATATTGAAAGCAATTTCCTGGACAATTATGAAGAGAAGTGGAGTTTATTACTTAGCTGAGGGAGCTGCCAAAATCTGCAGCTCTATGAGGGTTCTTTCTCCTCAGAACTTTGCTATCCTTGCAGGTCCTTCAAATGGTCTACATGTCGTCCCCCAGCTCAACTTCTGAAGAGTGCTCGTCTATCTCACAGCTTCCCTGTGTCAACCCCAGTGTATATTCAGCCAAATTCTCTCTTTTGGCAAGTGTCCATTTCTGGAAAGTTTTACATTTTAGTGGCCTGTTTTATGGGCTTAAATGACTATAATTTTTAACTTTTAGTAACTAAAGAAATATAGATAGACAAAATGCCCTTTCTTTTAATCCCATCACTCTCAGACACTTGCTATCTTGAAGTACTCTAAACATTCATCATCTTTATGCTTAAAGGAAAAGTCCTTTTCCTTATGAAGGTGGTTTGCATTTATATTTTTTGACAGGCTTCTCAGCACCAGGCAGCCAAAAGTGATGAAGAGTCTTGGCAAATTAAAATATAAATTTGATTGAAGAAAACAACCCACAAAAATTTATGCTTGTGTATAATCTGTGATTAAATGTCATACTTGTTTCAGAGCTAATGTTTCTGACACTTTCAATTACAGTTTTTGGAAGTTTTATTCTACATAATTTAATCGATTTTAAAAAATTCTCACTTTTGGGCTTCACACACAGTGATGTATGTTTTGCAGCAATTGCCAATGAAAATTTGGAAATAATCTCTGTCCAGTCTACAATAAGATTCATTTTATGTGGCAATAACAGGATTTAAAGCTAAACCTACAATCTTCTTTCTTATAACTAAGAAAATTCTGAGTCTCAGTATAACTATTATTGGTCTTTTTAAAAAATTGTGGTGATAAAAAACACACATAACACAAAATTTACTACTTTTATCACTTTCTTTTTTTTTTTAAAGATTTTATTGGGGATTTGGTGGAGGGGAACAGCGTTGGGGAATCGGGGAAGGGGAACAGACAAGTTGCTGTCTTCTTGTTCTTCAGTTTAGTTGCGGAGGATGTTGCTTCACTGTTGGTATCGTCATTGCGCTCTTCCCGGATGAGGCAGATCAGTCGCTGGCCTCTGGATGTCGCTCATCGCGGCTATTGGCAGCTCATGCTTGGCTGCCAGCCGCTCACGCTGGCTGCGGGCCACTCACTGCAGCCCATGGCAGCCCACTGCAGCAGGGGCTGCAGCCCACACCATCACCGGGGCTTGCACAGCCCAGCTCCAGGTGGAGCTGTTGTTAGCTGTAGAGGGCAGTGTCACTGGCCCTCATGTGGGATCCGAACCGGGGCCGCTGGCATCCCAAAACCAGCGCTTAACCAATGCGCCACTCGGCCGGCCCTACTTTTATCACTTTCATGCACAAGTGTATGGCTCATTAGTGCTAACTACATAGAGTGCTAAAAAAATGTATACACATTTTAAGAAAGGAAAACACTGTATTAAAATTATAATACTCAATATATACCAATAATAAAAGATGAATGAAAGTCATGTGTATACTTTTTTTTTTTTGGCACCCGAGGTATATTCACATTGTTGTGCAACAGATTTCCTGAGCTTTCTTGTCTTGCAAAACTGAACATCCACTAGACACAGCACCCCATTTCCTCTCCCCCAACCCTTAACAATCACCATTTTACTTTCTGTTTCTGTGAGTCTGGTTATTGTAGATACCCATACAAGTGGAATTATACAGTATTTGCTTTATTGTTGTGAGTGACTTATTTCACTTAGCATAATATGTTCAAGATTCTTGAGACAGACTTGAACTTAAGACAGGATTTCTTTCTTTTTTTAAAGCTGAATAATATTCTATTATATATAACACTTTCCTTATCTGTTCATCTGTCAATGGACATTTGGGTTACTTGTATCTTGTTTTGCTCTTTTAAAATTTTTATTAAATTTATTGGGTGGCACTGTTTAGTAAAATTATATAGGTTTCAAGTGTACAATTCTATAATACATCATCTATATATTGCATTGTGTAGTCACCATCCAGAGTCAGTTCTCCTTCCTATATATTTGATCATCTTTTCCCTCTTCTACCACCTCCACTTCCCCCTTACCCTCTGGTAATCGCTAAACTGTTGTCTGTGTCTATGAGTTCTTGTTTGTTTTTTTGTCTTGTTCAATTGTTGCTTTCAGTTTATGTCCCACATATGAGTGAAGTTATATGGTTCTTGACTTTTTCTTTCTGATTTATTTCACTTAGCATAATAATCTCAAGAGCCACCCATGTTGTTGTGAATGGCAGAATTTCATCTTTTCATATGGCTGAGTAATATTCCATTGTATATACAAACATGCCAAAAAATGTATACACATTTAAAGAAAGGAAAAAACTGCATTAAAATTGTAATACTCGGGCCAGCTGAGTGGCTCAGCTGGTTAAGCTCTGAGCAACAGGGTCACCGGTTCAATTCCCACATGGGCCAGTGAGCTGTGCATGAGCTGAGCTACCACTCAGCTGGTGAGAGCACGTGTTCTTAGCAACAAGGTTGCTGGTTTAACTACCGCATGGGGTGGTAGTGCCCCCCTACAACAAGATTGAAAGGTGTAACTAGACTTAAAATTGAGCTTGCACCCTCCACTACTAAGATTGAAGGAAAGCAACATGACTTGGAACTGATGGGTCCTGGAAAAACACAATGTTCCTCTTCCTCAATTCCTCAACACTGTTCCCCTCCCCAATTTCCCAATAAAATCTTTTTTAAAAAATTATAATATATACCAATAACAAAAAATGAATACAAGTCATGCATATACATTTTTTGGCATCCCCAGTATGTACCGTATTTTCTTTATCCAATCATCTATCAAAGGATATTTGATTGTTTCTATGTCTTGGCCACTGTGTGTAATATTGCAATGAACTTTGGAGTACATATATCTTTACGGATAACGTTTTCAGATTTTTTGGGTAGATACCCAAAAGAGGGACCTTTGGGTCATATGATAATTCTACTCTTAATTTTTTTTTTTAATGCGGAAGTTGAACCCAGCAACCTTGCTGTTAAGAGCACATGCTCTGTCCACTAAGCCACCTGGGCGGCAGCTCAGCTCAAGGTACCAAGTTTAGTCCAGCCACAGGTGGGCGTAGCCCACCATGGGATAGGCAATCTTGTCATTAGGAGCATGTGTTCTCACCAGCTGAGCCATCCTGCCTCCTGTTGGCAGCTCAGCTTGGGTGCATCTCGGGCAAAGCTCACTGGCCCATGTGGAAATCGAACCAGCGACCCTGCTGCTCAGAGCTCGTGCTCTTAAGCAAACTCTTAACCAACTGAGCCACTCAGCCAGCCCTTATTCTTAATTTTTTGAGGAACTCGTTACTGTTTTCCGTAGTGGCTGTACTAATTTACATTCCCACCAGTGGCATTTGAGGGTTCCTTTTTCTGCACAGCCTCTCCAACACTTGTTAATACTTGTCTTGTTGATGATAGCCATTCTAACAGGTGTGAGATGATATCTCATTGTGGTTTTGATTTGCATTTCTGTAATAGCTAGTGAAGTTGAGAATTTTTTCATATATCTGTTGTCCATTTGTTTGTCTTTTTGGGGTAAGTGTCTTTTCAGGTCCTCCACCCATTTTTTAATGGGATTATTTAGTTTTTGTTGTTGAGCTATATGAGGTCTTCAAATATTTTGGATATTAGCTCCTTAACAACGGTGTTGTTTGTAAATATCTTCTCCCATTTTGTTGGTTTTCTCTTTGTTTTGTTGATGGTTTCTTTTGCTGTGCTGCTGTGCTTAAGCTTTTTAGTTTGATATAGTCCTACTCATTTATTTTTGCTTTTACTTTCCTTGACTTTGAGGTCAAATGCATAAAGTCCTCTCTGAACCCAAGGTACATAGTTTACTACCTATGCTTTCATCTATGAAATTTATTGTTTTAGGTCTTATGTTTAGGTCTTTGATCCATTTTAGTTAATTTTGGCATATGGTGACAGACAACAGTCTAGTTTTATTCTTTTGCATGTGGATTTTCCAATTTTCCCAGCACCATTTATTGAAAAGGCTTTCTTTTCTATGTTTTTGGCTTCCTTATCAAAAATTACCTGCCCATATATATGTTGGTTTATTTCTGGGTTCTCAGTTCTAGTTCTTTGGTCTGCATGTCTGTTTTTCTGCCAATACCATGCTATTTTGATTATTGTCACTTTGTAGTATAATTTGAAGTCAGAGAGTGTGATACCTCTGGCTTTGTTCTTTTTTCTCAGGGTTGCTTTGGCTATTCAGAGTCATTTGTGATGCCATAAAATCTGATGTTTTTTGGTCTATTTCTTTAAACAATGCTGTTGAGTTTTTGAAAGGGGTTGCATTAAATCTGTATATTGCTTTGGGTAATATGGCCATTTTAAGTTTTTTGGTTTTTTTTTTCCCTTTATGTTATGCTTAAACATGTAGTGCCCTATTATGTGACGGGATTGACATCTTGCTTCTTTCTATTAGTAATCTTACTCATAATTTTGTATTTTTTTTGTTTCAGATAAAATAACCTCCTTTAGTAGTTCCTATAATGCAGGCCTTATGGTGGAAAATTTCCTCAGCTTCTGTATATCTGGAATTGTCTTTATTTCTCCTTGATATCTAAAGGACAGCTTTGCTGGATATATTGTTCTTGGCTGGCAATTTCTCTCTTTCAATTGTTTCAATATTTGACTCCACTCCCTCCTGGATTATAGAGTTTCTGCTGAAAAATCTGATGATAATCTAATGGGCTTTCCTTTGTAGATTATCATCTTCTTTTCCCTGGCTGCCTTGAGAATTATTTCCCTGTCATAGTTTCAATAGAATTAATTTCTTATAGTTTCAATATAATGTGCCTTGAAGAAGACCTGTTGGAATTGAGGTAATTAGGTGTTTGGTTTGCTTTTTGAGTTGAGGATGTAGTTCTTTCCATAGTTTTGAGAAGTTTTCACCAACTATTCATTTGAATAGATTCTCTGTTCCCTTCTCCCTGTCTTCTCCTTGTATACCCATTCTATATTGCTCTTTCTGATGGAGTCAGATAGTTCTTGTAGAGTTTTTTCATTTCTTTTAACTCTCACACCTTTCTCTTCTTCCATCTGCATCAATTCCAGATTTCTATCTTCAATGTCACTAATTCCTTCCTCCATGTGGTCAGCTCTATTTCCTAAGCTCTCTATTTCATTCTTCATCTCTTTTATTGAGTTCTTCAGCTCCAGAATTTCTATTTGGCTCCTTTTTAAAATTTCAATTCTTTGGTAAAATATTCATTTTGTTCATTGATTTTATTTCTCAGTTCATTAGGCTGCCTGTCTGAGTTTTCTTGCATATCACTGATTTTTTTCATAACTGCAATCTTGAATTCTCTGTCGTTTAAGTCACATATTTCCATGTCTTTAAGTTTATTTTCTAGAGATTTTTCATTTTATTTCTGAGCTTCCTTGTTACTTTAGCTATTCATGATAATTAATGGATTATTTTTTTTCCTGGGCATCTATGGGAATGAATTCTGCAACAGGTTGATATGAAGAGGTCTTGCTTTTGTTTTCCAGAGGTAGCACTGGAGCCTTTTATTTTCTCTTGCCCTGTTCCAGCTTTTTGCATGATGGGAGATTTCCTGAGGAGAAGGGCATCTCCTCTGTGACCCGGTAGCTTTGGTCTCAGGGCACCACTCCTGTGGGAGGATGTGATGGGAGTGGGGTTCTGGGTTCCTGAAACCCCAGTGATGCCCCTGCAGCCAGATGCAGAGCTGTGCACTTCAGCAGCCCTGAGTGTCTCTGCTGGGATCAGCTCCAAAAGGTTGGGGGTGGGGCCTGGGAGAGGCAGCTTGTATGTTTGTGGCTTTGTTCTCCTCCTAGTAATGGTGACTACCAGAACACAGCTGCTTCACCCCTATAGCTCCTCCCTTGTCACTGGAATTAGCTTCAGTGTACGTCTGCCACTCAGGAACTGTCTCTTCAGTTCTCAGGGCTGTGCATATTCTGCTGTTTAATCTGACACTGCTACAGTTTTTCTAGGGCCTGCTGCTAACACTGAGAGGGTTTGGGGGAGGCAAGCTCTGGGAGGGTACGAGGAGGAGGCCAGGCTCCATGGCTTTGTTTTCTGCCTCGCAATTAGGGCTGTTAGACTGCAGTTGTCACAGTTCTGTATTCGCTCTTTGCCCTGAGGTCTCTGCTCTGATCACTAAGTTCAGCCCTATCATATGGTGATGACTCAGGCAGGATTGCTGGGGCCACAGACAGTGTACCTGAAGTCTCAATCTTCCCCTCCTCTGGGACTAGAGTGAGCTCTGGGGTGCATCGGTAGCCTCCATCTCTACACTTCTTTCTTCCTCCCTTGTTTACCCCGATTCACCCACCTTCAGATATTTTGATGCACAGATCTCTCAGATGTGTTTGTGTGTTGCATAGGGAATCCTCAAGTTGAATTATAGCTATTCAACTTGTAACTTCAAGGGGAGAGATCAAGGGGACACCTCTCATGCCACCATATTTCTGACCTTCCATATCTTTCCTATTATGAAAAAACTGCAATAAACATGGGTGTGAAAATATCGCTTTGATATCCTGCTTTCAATTCTTTTGAATATACACCAAGAAGTGGGATTATTGAATCATACAGTAATTCTATTTTTAACCTTTTGAGCAACTTCCATACTTTTTTCCACAGAGGCTGCACTATTTAACATTTTCATCAAGTTATTGTCCTTTTTTGTAATAGATTCTGTTAATTAAATATTGGATGATGTTAGTAATTATTCAATAGTAATAAACTACCAATAATTCAAGATTATTAGACTAATATTACTTTGCATTAGTTTGAAACAGGAAGTTTAATAATGTGCAGTTTTGCCACTGCCTAAGTTTTGTTTTGTTTTATTTTATTTTATTTTATTTATTTTGTTTTATTTTTTGATTCATGGATTTGAAGTGTGTGAGCACTGCTTTGCCCATATAATGATCTAAATGATATTTCCATGTAATCCAAAAAGTGGTTCCCTCAGCCTAATGAAAATTTGATGTGAGCTTTTAGGGTTGAGGCTAACTGATGATGGCCCATGAAGTAACCCGGTTTACCTTCTGGCCATCATTATGTTGATGTCCTACCTGGGATGGAGCATTGAATCCCAGTATGGCGCTTTTCTTCTTACCCCATTTATTCTTTGAACCAGTGTTCTGAGTCACTCTGTGGTCTTCCCTGCTTCAGCTGGTGGAGAAACCTCACCAACTCTCATTGGAATTTATATGTATGTGTGTGCCTTTGTGCGCACGTGTGTATGTGAGACGTGTGTGTGTTGTCAACATGGGAACTTTACCATGGGAAATAAAATAATACCATATATATATATATATATATATATATATACACACACTTTAACTTCAAATTGATCTGTAGATTTAATGCAATTATTATCAAAATCCATCAAGATTTTGTTTATACACGGACAGCTTACTCTAAAATTTATACAGAAAGGCACAAAACCTAGAATAGATAACAGTTTTGAAAAAGAAAAAAGTTGGAGGAATCGCTCTACCTGATTTTAAGTCTCACTACACAGCTATGGTATCAAGATAATTGACAGAGGGATAAACACATATAGATGAAACAGAACAGAAAACCCAGAAATAAATCCACGCAATATTCCGAACTAATTATTACAAGCACTTTAATAAACAAAGCCCCATGTTATCACAAAATTCTATTTTTATTGATTTCAGCCTCTCTGCCATGTGGATTTTCATTTGTATCATCTGTTCCGACTTGCAATGCCATCTACCCCAATTGCATGCTTCTCCTCTTTTCAGAGAAAACTGTGCTGACTGTTCCAGCCTGAAATAGTATCTTCTACTTGTAAGTTTAGGAAGAAACATTTAGTATTTTTGCTTCTCATTTCAGGTCAGGGGTCCACAAGGGGAAATAAAAAGATTTTAGCACTCAAGATTAAAACAGAAGGCTAAGGTAGAGGAAAATTAGAACCGCAGAGATTGTTGTGGCCTGATATTCTCTGCTGAGAGTCAGAACTTTTCTGAGAAAGGTCAGTAAAATAGGCTGTAAACTTGCTGAGGGCAGGAACCATTTCTATCATATTCACTGCTGAATGTATTCATTTATATGGCGTATGGATTTGAGTGCCAACCCTACTAGGCCCTGGGACCAAAAGGCAAACAAAAGTCAGACACGATCAGGGCCACATGTTCACTGCATGTGCACTGTAGCTAATTGTAAAATGTACTAGTGCACTGAAGAATGCCAAAGGTGGAAGTGCAATGCCTTAGGATACATC
The DNA here is from genome assembly GCA_033961575.1 of Aselliscus stoliczkanus. Lineage (NCBI taxonomy): Eukaryota > Metazoa > Chordata > Mammalia > Chiroptera > Hipposideridae > Aselliscus > Aselliscus stoliczkanus. The sequence goes on along the minus strand of CM066727.1, from coordinate 98,123,274 downwards.
AGATAGAATCATGAACAATTAAATATCCCAGAGCAGTACCAAGCCTGGCCTCCAGCCTGAAGGTCTCTGGTGACTGCACTCCTATCTGAACAGGGTGTGAAGATTAGTTTCCTTAGAAATGCTTGTTCTTAGAATTCCTTGGTTGTCCTAATGGCAACTTATGTGGAAGACTTGTAAAACAAACATCTTTGGTCATCCATTTTATAAAAGCATATTTTGGATTACCAGTGAAGAGATTATGAATAAGTATGTGTAAACACATCAACAATAAAAAAAAATAGTTTTAAAAGTCCATGTTTTGGTAGGGTGACCAGCTAAAATACAGGATCCTTGGTTAAATATGAATTTCAAATAAACAGTGAAAATGTTTGGGTATAAGTATGCCCCATACAATATATGGGACATACTTATACTGACATGTTAATTGTTTTTCTATTGAAGAGAGGGGCATACTCGTGGAAACAAGGTGTGGTTGCACATGGGTACAGATAATGTTTTGGGGGCATGAGAATGTTCTAAGATTGGATTGTGGAGGTTCTGTAACTTTAACTGCAAAAACTAAAAATCATTAAATTTTACACTTAAAATAAGTGAATTGTATGGTATGCAAAGTATACTTTACAAAAGTTATTAGAAAATGCCCATGTTTTATTTTAGATGATTCTGTGTTAACATATTTTTACTTGATGGATAAGTTCTATCTTTCTTGTAATATGGGTTTGTTTTTGTTTTTGTTTTTTTTGAGGGCAGTGTCACTGGCTCTCATATGTGGGATCCAAACTGGAGCCGCTGGCATCCCAAGCCAGCTCTTAACTACCGCGCCTCTCAGCTGGCCTGTAATATGGTTTTGATCAGCAAATGGGGTGATAAAAAAAAAAATGGAAGGATTTTGTAATTGCTAGAGTACTGCACAAGCACAAGGTAGCATAAAAATATTTCTCTTGTTAATTGCAGTATTTTATTTCATTATTGTATTTTGCTATTAAAATTAGCTCATTTGTAATAAACTCCTGGTAGACATTATTCTCCATATTTATGCCAATGGGAGGACTGGATGTTGTAGTCAGATGTTGACTAGTTCATGGTCACATCTTTACAAAGACAGGGTCATCCCAATAGAGGTCATATGAACCCTAACACAGTGTTGTTTCAAAACACCATGAGTAATTAGCAAACAAAATAGTTATACTTATCCTTTCCCACCTGTCTTTTAATTTTGGATTATAATTAAAATGTATGTATGGAGATAAAAGCATTAAGGTAAGATTGTGTCGAATTGATTGTGGAAAGATCTTTTATGATAGCTACCACACCTTTCCTTTAATCATTCAGCAGTGATCAATTGCTTGCTGACTGCGTGTCGAGCACTGTGCTAGAGATGTAGTGGTGATGAACATGGAAAGCACTGTCCCCATTTTCATAGAACCCCAATATGAGAAGAATTCTAGAAATTTCTGTTTTTCATTTCGATCTATATTATTTGTTCTTGCTTCTAGACAGCTATTCATTAGCTTAAAGGATATGTTAAAGAGTTTTTAAAATTCTCAATTATATAAGAATTATCAATTATTTTCTAATAAGAAATCAATAACTATAGACTCCTCCAGGCTCTTAAATTTACATATGCAGCTTCACAGCACATTGTTGTTATAAAAGTTAACATTTTCCAATGTGTCTGATTAAATATAACCCCAAAGCACTGTGGGATTGGAGCAGTGTTGTGTCAAGGGAATACTGAATTTTATTTTGTACAGCTCAGTGAAAGGAATCAGGAAGCAGTAGCTTCCTACAGGGCCCCTTTTAATATCATCTGAGTGACAGTTAGACTTGGGATCTCTGACTTGATGTGATATGAAGTTAAAAGATCTTCAGTAGCAACGGACAAAAACAATTATTATAATTTGCTTTCATGAGACAAAGGAGAAATCAAACTCCTGAAAGAGTAGAAAATTTCCAAGTAGGCATTTATTATAATTATTATTTTTATTGCTACTCTTGGTATTTCTAAAAGTTAATGTTGTTGCCATGAAGTTTAAAACCAACTTGTGGGGCTGATTGGTGTGAAGATGAATGTTCTTAGTAAAGAACACACACTGAATGAATGCGTTTTCTTGGAGAAATCTGACTGGGGCAGAAGTTATTGGTTTTATGTTCTAATGCACTTTTAAATGTTGTATTTTCCAATTGCTCTATAAATTTATAAATTTCCTAAGTAATCAATATATTCTATAATACTCTTACGTTTTTTTAGGTTTTTGGGTTTTTTAAATTTGAAACTAATATTAATGCATAATGTTTAGTGTTGGTATCTTCCAAATATTGTTCAGGGTGGCATTTATCCTGTAGGAACCCAGCATTATTTGATGGAAGTTATTTAGAAAATGATCTCACAAATTCTCATGATATTGCTTTCTTGGTATGATTTGGACAGGTTCCCATCATCAGTGTTTACTGGCAATTCAGAGCTTTAATTACTGTAGCCCCTAGGCATTTATGGATTTACCATTTACCATTATGGTTTTAGCATCAAATGTAGCTGACATGTGAAAATTTGCATACACTTAAACTGATTGAGGCTGGTGTATAGGGATGTGTCATTGGTTTCTGCGCACATCTTGTCATTGGCCCTGAATTTCCATCTCTATTTTTTTTTATCTCCACTACTGTGAAATGACACAACTTTCTTCCTTTGTGAAAAAAAAGGGCCCCCCAAAAAAAGCCAACTGCTAGTCCTGGAAATGCAAGTAAAAAGAAAATGAGAAAGTTTTGTTTAGGATGTGTTCTGCAAGAAGTAAAGAGTTCAATGTTGGCTCAGTTCTATAACATAAAAACTAGTATCCACTATTCATGAGTAAAAGAAAACAAGAAATTAATATATTTATTTTAGGAGTAGAAAATTTTTCAATGCTTATATAAATAACTTCAGTGCTACCTGATTGGTCATTTAAATATTTCAGATATATTTCACTCTATTTTATGCTACAGTGGTATTCACACATTTGAGTCTTTAAACATGTTTTGCTTGAAGGTCATGACCCTACTATACATATAATTTTATAATTTAATTCTCGTTTTATTTTTCTTGCATTCATGTTTATTTAAATTTTTAAAAATCAGAAGAAGAAAAGACAAAAGATTCCTCAGAGGGTGGGCATTATGATGTAGTTCACCAAGGCAATGAGGTAAGTTAGTGGTATTTATTGAGGATGCAAGAAAGTAATAAGCAAATGTCTACTGCAATATGTTCAGTTCTGATATAACACTCTCAAGTTAAAGTTTGGATATCTCAATAAATTTCTCAAAAGAAGTATCCATTATAGCTCAATAACCCCTCATATATTTTTGCATTCCCTTCTCCCAAGCTCCTACTTTTTCCATTACAGAGAATAAAAACTACTCAGAAATGATTGTGTCTATGTATATATCTTGGTGTGAAGGAGGGAATTCTCAATGAAGCTAAGTTATTAAAGGAGCTTTTGTATTAGTTTCTTGGGATTACTGTAACAAAGTACCAAAAATTGGGTGGCTTAAAATAACAGAAATTTATTGTCTCACAATTATGGATGCTAGAAGTCTGAAACCAAACTTCTAGCAAGCAAATAATACTCTCTCTGATGACACCAGGGGAAAATCCTTCCTTGCCTCTTCTAGCTTCTGGTGTTTACCAGTAATCCTTGGAGTTCCTTGGCAACACTCTTATCACATTGACACCTTCTCCTTGTGTATCTTCACATTGTCTTCCTCTCATATATTGAGTATTAAAATTAATACAGTTTTTTCCTTCCTTAAAATGTGTAAACATTTTTGGCACCCTCTGTATACAGACAAATACAGAACCCTGTAATACTGTAATGGTACATAACTCACTTTAGAAGTTAAAAGACAAAAGTCTAAAACTAACTATCAAATATGTTAATGGATACATAATATAAAAAGCAACAGTAGACAAATGAGACTACCTCAAACTAAAAAGCTTCTGTGTAGCAAGGGAAACAGTCAACAGAGTGAAAAGACAATCTACGAAACAGGAGAAAATATTTGCAAACCATATATCTGATAAGGGGTCAATATTCAAAATATGTAAGGAACGGGCCGGCCGAGTGGCACAGTGGTTAAGCACTGGTTTGGGAAGCCAGCGGCCCCGGATCGGGTCTCACATATGAGGGCCAGTGACACTGCCCTCAAAATAAAATAAAATAAAATAAAAATAATACTAGGGCCAGCCGAGTGGCGCGGCGGTTAAGCGCTGGCTTGGGAAGCCAGTGGCCCCGGTTCGGTCCCATATGTGAGGGCCAGTGACACTGCCCTCAAAAAAAAAAAAAATATGTAAGAAACTCAGGCACCTCAATAGCAAAATTCTAATTACTTGGTTTAAAAAAAATGGACAAAGAACTTCAATAGACAGTTTTCCAAAGGAGGCATACAATTGGCTAATAGATATACGAAAAGATGCTTGGCATCATTAATTATCAGCAAAATGCATATCAAGATATTACCTTATACCTGTTATGATGCCCATCATAAAAAATAAAATAAAATAACAAATGTTGACAAGGATGTGGAGAAGTCAGAACCTTTTGCACCATCAGTAAGACTCTAAAGTAGTGCAACCACTATGGAAAATGGGATAAGTTTTTCACAAAATTAAGAATAAAAACATTGTATGATCTGGCAATCTCACTTTTTGGTGTTTATCCAAAAGAATTAAAATCAGGATATTGAACAGATATTAGCACTCTCATGTTTAATACAGCACTACTTACAATAGCCAAGATGTGGAAACAACCTAAATATCCACTGATGGATGAATTGTGGTATATGCATACAATGAAATATTATTCAGCTGTAAAAAAAGAAGGAAAGCCTGTTGTAATTTTCAGGGTCCTCCCCAGAGAAACAGGACCAAAGAGACATGAGGAATTGGCTCATCCAATTATGGAAGCTAGGAAGTCCCAAGACCTGCATTTAACAAGATAGAAAACCAGGAGCACCATGTATCTACTTCCAGTGGGAATTTGAAGGCCAAAGAACTAGGAGAGCCAATGGTGTAAATTCCAGTCTGAAAGTGGGCAAACTCAAGGTACATGAAGAGCCAATTCTTTAGTTGGAATCTGAGGGCAGGTTAAGCAACTAGGCAGGAGATGTTCCCTCTTACTCAGTCTTTTTGTTTTGTTCGGGTCTTCTCTTAATTAAATGAGGCCCATCCTCATTAGGGAGGACTATCTGCTTTACCCATCTATCTATTCAAATGTTGATGTTTTCCAGAAGCATCCTCACAAACACATTCAGTCAAGTTGACACAAAAAAATTAACCATCATACCTATCATATGCTACAATATTGATGAACCTTGAGGACATTATGCTAAGTGAAATAAGCCAGTCACAGGACAAATACTTCACGGTTCCACTTATATGAGGTATCTAAAGTAGTCAGTCATTGAATAAGAAAGTAAAATGGGGGCCGGCCGAGTGGCGCGGTGGTTAAGCACTGGCTTGGGAAGCCAGCAGTCCTGGTTCGGGTCCCATATATGAGGGCCAGTGATCCTGCCCTCAAAAAAAAAAAAGAAAGTAAAATGGTAGATGCCAAGGGTTGGGGGAGGAGGAATGAGAAGTTGCTGTTCAATGAGTATAAAGTTTTAGTCATGCAAGACGCAAAAGTTCTAGAGATCTGCTGTTAAACATTGTACCTACAGTTAACAATACTGTACAGCACACTTAAAAATTTGTTAAGAGGGTACATCTCATGTTATCTGTTTTTTTACCATATTTTTTTAAACAAAATAAGCCATATGAATCATTGAACAAAATGATAGCAAACCTCATGAACCACCTTTTAAAAATCTACAAAGACTCTATTTCCAAATAAGGTCACAATCTGAGATAGTAAGGATTAGGATTTCAATGCGTTTTTCTTTAACAAGTACAATTTCTCACTTTTTATTAAAAAAAATGTTATTAAGATAACTGTTACAGATTGAATTATGTCCCTCCAAAATTTGTATGTTGCAACTGTAACCTCCAAAGTAGTTGGAGATGGGGCTTTTAAGAAGATAATACAAGGGGCCGACAGAGTGGCGCATTGGTTATGATCTGGCTTGGGACGCCAGCGGCCCCCGTTTGGATTCCACTTATGAGGGCCAGTGACACTGCCCTCTACAGCTAACAACAGCTCCACCTGGAGCTGGGCTGCGCGAGCCCCAGCGATGGTGTAGGCTGCAGCCCCTGCTGCAGTGGGCTGCTATATAGGCTACAGTGAGTGGCTGGCAGCCAGCGTGAGCTGCCAATAGCCACAGTGAGCGACCATTGGGAGGCCAGTGACCCATCTGCCTCATCCGGGAAGAGTGCAATGACAATACCAACATGGACCAGTGAAGCAACGTCCTCCGCAACTAGACTGAAGAACAAAAAGTCAGCAACTTGTCTGTTCCCCTTCCCGGATTCCCCTCCCCCAATTCCCCAATAAATCTTAGAAAGAAAGAAAGAAAGAAAGAAAGAAAGAAAGAAAGAAAGAAAGAAAGAAAGAAAGAAAGAAAGAAAGGGCCTGGCCAAGTGAATCGGTTAAGGGTTGGCTTGGGATCTCAAGCTCTGAGCAACGGGGCCAGCTATCTGATTTCCACATGGGCTGGTGATGCTGTGCCCTCTACAGCTAATATTGTGAACAACAACCGGACCTGAAGGTGGGCTGCCGTGAGTGGCCAGTGATAGCATAGGCTGCAGTGGGGCTGTAGTGGGCTGCCATAAGCTACTGTGAGTGGCCAGCAGCCAGCGTGAGCTGCTGTGAGCCGCTGTGAGCAGCCATCCAATGGCCGGCTACTGACTGCCTCAGCCGGGAAAAGAGCTATGATCATAATACCAACATGTGCCAGTGAAGTGACACCCTCCACAACTAGACTGAACAAAAAGACAGCAGCTTGGCTGTCCCCTATCCCCAATTCCCCAATAAAAATCTTACAAAAAAAAAAAAAAAGGAAGGTAATAAAGTTTACCTGAGGTCATAATATTACAGCCTTAGTCCCGTAGGACTCATGTCCCTTTAAGAAAAGGGGAAGACATGGTTATTCTGTAATTTAGTTGTACTTTTGATGTGCTCATGAGAGGAGTCAAGTACAGCATTTACCTATTCAGCCATCTTGACCGGAAATCCCAATTTGTAGCCTTTTAGTTGTTGTTTAAGTTATAATTTTTTTTTAATTCTGCTAGTGTTAGCAACTTCTCAAAAAATATCTTAGATTCACTAGATCTCTAGGTTTGCACACACAAATTTTTAATTGTTTAGGGTGTTGATCAAATCAATTGCAAAGAGGAAAAAGGCAAAATAAAAAAAAGTTTTCCTTTTTGTCACACTCAATGTGATACAGATTAAAGAGAGGTAAAGAGTGATGATTTGAATAAAATGCTAGAGTGCCGGTAACTTTTACCTTACTCATGCTCTCTAATTTATAACCTTATAGTTTAACATTAGTATAATTATTTCCAATTAAAATAGTCTCTTCATATTCCTAGTTTTAACTTCTTGCTGAATTTAATTTTAAGTCCGCCCCTCCACATATAATATAGATATCAATTTTGCAATTTTGGGTAGAATTTTAAAAATGTTCTTTCATGATTCCCATTCCCTAGTTCTCTAATCAAACATTAATCTAGGCATTTCTGTAAAGAAACTTTTGTGGATACTATTAAATTTACCAATCAGATGAGCTAAAATGGGGAGATTATTCTGGATTATTTCAGCGTGCCCCATGTAATCATGCACACCTTAATAAGTAGAAGAGTCAGTCAGAGAAAGGAAGGCAAGAGAGATGAGGAAGAAGGACACAGAAACCTTGACAAGAACTAAACCGCCGTTGTTGGCTTTGGAGGGGGTCATGTGCCAGAGAATGTGGGCAGCCTAAAGTGCAGCCATTACCTGGTCATCATCAAGGAACCAAGGGCCTGAGTTCTACAACTTCAAGAAACAGGATTCTGGCAACAATGTAAATAAACCACAAAGCGGATTCAACTCCAGAACTGTCAAACAAGAAGGCAGCCCTGCTAACACCTTGATCTTGGCCTTATGAAACCAGGAACAGAGAATTCCCTGACGATGCTGTGACCAGTCTTTGATGTACAGAACTGTGAGATAGTAAATAGGTGTTGCCTGAAGCTGCTCCATTTGTGGTAATTTGTTACAGCGTCTATAGAAAACTAATACAGGCAGTTGTAATTACAGAACATCTTTTTCAAAGCCATAGTATAATTTTTCATCCATTTAATACTTTGTAATATACATTATTGCAAATTATAATCTCAATTTCTCAACATTCATGAATACAGGATATGGCAAAAAGAAAAAATAAGCATAAAAATCAGTAATATTATATAATAGAAATGAAACTATTCTGCTCTGTAAAAATTACCATTAATAAAATGAAAAAACAAGCCACATACTGGGAGACAATATTCATAATATATGTATCAACAAAAGACTGAATCCACAATATATAAAAAATTCTATCAATTCAATAAAATGAATCAACACAATAAGAAAATGAGCAAAATATTTGAATAGACCACAAATGAAGATATATGAATGGTCAATAAACACCTTTTAAAAATGCTTAATATTATTAGTCGCCAGGGAAATTAAAACTAAAACTGCAATGAAATACCACTTATTCAAATATACATTCAATAGAATCACTGAAAATAAACCAATAAGACGCCTAATGCTGGCAAAGATAGGAGCACTCATACACTGCTGATGGTAATGTAAAATGGTACAATCACTTTGGAAAACTATTTGGCTGTTTCTTGTAAAGTTGTGTACACCCTTAACTTCATAACCCAGCAATTCCACTCAACTATTTACTCAAGAAAAATGAAAACATATGTCCACCAAAAACCTATACTTGAATGTCAATAACACCTTTCTTCACATTAGCAAAAAATTGGAAACAACCCAATGTCCATCAAGAGGTGAATGGATAAATTGTGATATAGTCATACAGTGAAATACTTCTCAGCTATTTAAAGTAATAAATTACTGAAACAAGGAGCAACACAGGTGAATCTCCAAGTATTATGCTAAAGAGAGAAAGCCAGACCAAAAAGATCACATGCTCTACACTTCCAGTTATATGAACCTCTAGGAAAGACAACTTGATAGTGATAGAAAGTACACCATTGTTCTTGGGACTGAGGGTGGGGGATAGAAATAGGATGGGATGGGTCACAAGAGAACCCTTGAGGTTATGGCAATACTTTATATCTTTATCATGTGGCATTTACACAGATGTTTACATGTGTCAACACTGATTGACCTGTAAACATTTTATGGTATGTAAATTTACCTCAAAATAATTAAATAATTGAGTTTTTAAAAAGAAGAATGGGAACCAAAAAATAATTGTAACAAGACCATTGGTTTGGTCTTGAACCAAATCCAAATCTTGACTTCTGATACAAAATAAAAACCTGGTTTAACTTCAAAGTAGGTATTTTTGCTGGATTTTTCTTTCAAGGGGCAGCCCTGAGAAACTGAGATAAGAAACTGGAAGCCTATCTTTGCTTGTCTACCAAAAATTAATCTCTATTTTAAGTCCTCCTTCACCTCCAAGCTTTTCTAAATCAACCCCTCCAAGCCCTAGGGACCACAAAGATTTGATAATGTGAAACTATGTGCTGCTGTTAGTCAGGAAAAGGGGAACAATGGCAGGTTGGAGAAAGGGTTCCTAGGATTTCAGCTTAAGCCCTTACTTACCACTATTTGCTGCTAAGATCCTGCTGCTGTCATACCCAGAACTTATGGAATAAAACCGCATCCTGGCATAGGACCACAGACCTCAGTCTGGAATGCTCCCAGTTGGTTGCTGACCATACATATAAGGGGGTTTCTGACCACACACATCAGATCTAGGATGAATCATTTGCTCGGAAATACATTTCCTGGCCTCAAATCTTGTCCTAAAGCATGTGACATCATTCTTCATTCTTTAGACTACTTGTGCTTAGTGTGAATGAATGAAATTGGCCTCGCTTATAACAATGTTAGCCAGTTTAACAGTATTAAAAGTACCTTTTCGTCATTCTGCCTCAGTTCTAAGATCATCTCCTTAGGGAGGTCTTCTCTGATTAGCTACAGCAGACATCTACCACTACATATGCTCATGTCACATTCAGTCACATTGTTGTCTTCACTGTATTCATTAATATCTGAAATGATCTTGGTGCTTATTTATTATTTTCTGTCTCCTCCTGTTAAAATGACATCCCTGTGAAAAAAGTGACCTAGTTTGCCTGTTTACGGTATCCCAGAAAATAGTGCTCAGCTCAGAGCAGGTACTTGATGAATGCTGTGGAAAGAATTTAACTATACAATATTGGAAGAACATTTTTAAAAAACTAGTTATGTAGAATCTATATTTAAATTATTTTAAATATCTCTATTCACACTCTTGATCATTAAATATTGTTTAAAATATCAAATTGTGTTCCACGTTGTTACCTATTGATGAGAGATCTATAAACAAAAGTGCTCAAGTGCAAACTGCTTTTTTCTTTAACTCCCTTCAAAAAATCCTTTAGATTCTTAAAGTAAAACTAAAGTTTAGTCTTAGGGTGCATATTTAACATTATTTAGTTCTCAAGCAGATATACACATTTGCTTTATGTAGGCATCAAAGGACTTCAGTTGATTTTTTTTGCCCTTTTCATGGCTCAGATTTTCCGATTTCAAAACAGTAAATAAAAGTTAACTGAAAATATGGAAATGTACAGGGTAAAGTTACCTAGTGAATAAAATTACAGTAAAGAGAAGAAAAGGTATACAAGCAAGGTAGGCACTATTCTGCCCTCTTTGATTTATTGCTGTAATGGAAAGGAAAAGTAATGATGATTCAAAAATTTCAAAGGCCTTTATCATGTTAAACTATTTAATGAAAAAAAGCTTATAGTAGAAAAATGCAGCATGTAGAAAAATATACAAACAGGACTCTCCATCAGCTTTAAAAAGAAGTCTAAATTGAGTAGCCTGAGAGCATTTACTTTGAATAGAGGTTTGTTTACCCTCTTAGGTCCATATGTTTGATCAGTCAACTCAAGTTGGGGGCTCTTTGTCTCTGACCCCCTTGACATCACAAAAGCTTGGTTTTCTACTTGGAGTGGTGGTTGTGGTGAATTGAACCGTGTCCTCCCAAAATTATATCTATGTCATAACCTCCAGTTCCTGAGCATGTGACCTTATTTGGAAAGAGGGTGTTTGCAGATAAAATTAAGTTGGAGATCTCCTGATGAGAGATGATCCTGAATTTTCGGTGAGCCCTAAATTCAATGATTCATGTTTTTATAAGAAAAAGCAGAAGGAGATCTGAGACAAACACAGAGGAGAAAAACCAGAAGGGAACACCATATGAAGACAGAGGTACAGAGTGGAATAATGTGTCTGTAAGCCAAGGAACTTTAAGGATGGCCAGCAACCTAGGAGAAAAGCTAGGAGGGAGGCATAAGGTTAATTCTCCCTGAGCCTCCAGAAAGAACCAACCCTGCTCGCTCCTGCTTAGGACTTCCAGCCTCCAGAACTATAATATGAAAGCATATATTTCAGCTCTTTTAAGCCACCAAGTTTGTGGCTTACATTTCTTATAGCAGCCCTAGGAAACAAACACAGTTGCGTAATATTTTCAATAAGCTTTCTTTTGTTGTGTTTTAAAGCTTACAGAACAAGTTGTCTTGTTACTTTGCAGGCCACTGTGAGGCATTACAATCTGAATCTTTGGGAAGCAGCCTTCTGATTCTGCTTTTAAAAGTTTCTTTCAGTTCTGCTGCAGTAGTTTATTTGGGGAACAATAGTGACAACTTCAAGACTCAAGAAAAGAATCTCAGCTACCCCAGGGCCAATTGGAAACGCTGCTTTTTCATTTAATAACGCTAAACGTTCTTGGAAGGAAATAATCATTTAGTAACTACTTCCTTTGGAAGTCAAAACAAATTCTCTTTGAAATGACTGCTTGGTATAGCTGTTCTTTACTCAATAGTTCAATCATATTTTGATTGTAATGTGTCATATGAAAATTGTTCTTCAAATTACTAACAAAATAAGCAATAGTAGCAGAGGGGCGAGGGTGAAAGTTGGCGTTTCTTAATGATTACACCATCTGTTAAAGGCTTGGGCTGTACTATTAAATTTTGAGATACAAGGTAAAAATTTAGGAGCAATTCTATTTAAAATGCATGTGCTCTTTCACAGCTTGGTGAATAATTTTATTATTACTCAGTCATTTAAACAAGACGGTTTAGAAACATTCTTGACAACCACTTTCTCCAATTCCCATATAAATATCTGTCCTTAGTTGCACTGCCTTAGAAAATGCTCATGCCATCCCATGACTAGACTTTCAGTGTTTCTAACTGGTCTTTCAATTCCTTATCTATTTGTTCCAATCCACCATCCACATGGCTTTTAGGGCTATATTTTTTCTAAAACCAGTCCTGTAATGTGAATACAAATTCCTCAGCAAAGCACAAAAGACTTGGTATTATCTGGCACTTGTCTAGTTATCAGCCATTTCTCACCGCTCTCCCTATCCTCATACTAGGTCTGCTTTGGCACATGCTTATAGTTGTCTACTGAATCTCTAATCTCTCTTATTTTCTTATTCTTAGAACTTCAATTTATTTTGGAACACCAATATCTCAGTTTAAGAAATACCATATGGGGCCAGCTGAGTGGCGTGGTGGTTAAGAGCTGGCTTGGGATGCCAGTGGCCCAGGTTTCAGTCCCACATATGAGGGCCAATGACACTGCCCTCAAAAAAAAAAAAAAAAGAAATACCATATGATCTCACCTACATGTGGAATCTAAAGAGCAAAATAAATGAACAAACAAAACAGAAGCAGACTCAGATACAGACAACAAACTGATGGTTGCTTGGAAGGGAGGGTGATTGGGGAGCTGGGTGAAAAAGGTGAAGGGATTAAGAAATACAAATTGGTAGTTACAAAATAATAACAGTAATTATTATTAATAATAATGATAATAATAATACATTTCTCAGCTTCCTTTCAGCCAAGAGTTGTCATCTGACAGTTCTGGCCAGTGAGATATAAATAATGAATTGCCTGTCAGAGGCGCTGGGAAGAGTTTCATTTTTTGAAACAGTGCCTTCCCACAAATGGGATTATTTATCTAGAAGAAAAGACCAAAGGACTAAAATCTGTCTTCAGACGCAGGAAGGTAAGGCATGAAGGGACAATGAGAAGCAAGACCAGGAGAGCAGTACAAAGTGTGATGCTCACCTGTCCGGGCCTGACCCTTTGATGTGACACTTGTCCAGCGTCCTGTGGCTAGAGAGGGACACCCAAGGTAGCCACTAGGAAGAAAAGCTCACTGGATTTAGTAAGCATTGTGGACTTCACATACATGGACAACTTTGCCTTTTTCCAACTATGTTTACACATTTTCTGCTGGTATTTTTTTCATAATTCTTGAATTATGCTTCCCAGTGGACCTTGGGTTCTTCCTATCCTTCTGTCACCCCAACAGAGAATTGCTCACATCTGCCTTACCCTGAACCTCGAGGCCAATGATGACACAAAATTAGATTTACACATATGAAGGTATGAATTATCAAAAAAATAAAGCATTAGGGTGTTTCTGGAGCCCCTAAAAATAGAATATTCGTGCCTGTGAGTGAGTACACTTCTGAATTCAGTTTACAAGACAATGTATTGTAAATTCATTGAGCACTAGAGGCTGATGGACCCTAGTTTGAAACCCAGTTCTGGCCCTCGTTAGTTATGTGACCTTAATTGACAGTGCTTGACATCAGTTGCTTCATCTATAAAATGGGTAAATATGGTACCTACCCATAATGGAAGTAAAACATTTAGCATGGTGACTGGCACAATGGAAGTAAAACATTTAGCACGGTGACTGGCACAGTAACAATGCAGCTAATGGTGAAAGCTTTTTTCTCACCAATTCTCAGTGTCTTTCATTCATTTTCTGTTGTTCATTTGTGGATTACAACTGTCCTAAAGAAAACCTGTGTCTGACCAAAAATATAAGCTCTTCTTTTGGAAAGTGATCTGTATTGATATACACATTTTAAATTAATTTCTTTTTTAAAATATTTTTTTCAGTTATCATTGACATTCAACATTACTTTATATTAATTTCAGGTGTACAGAGCAGTAGTTAGATATAATTTATGCAGTGCTCTTCTGATTAGTCTAGAACCCACCTGGCACTGTACATAGTTAGTCCTTTATTATTGACTACATTCCCTATGTTGTACTTTACATCCCCATGACTATTTCATTAACGACCAATTTGTATTGCTTAATTCCTTTGCCTTTTCACCCAGCTCCCCACTAATGATCTACTAAGATCATTCTAATATTGACTACACTTGGTGCTTATATATTAAAATTAGCACATTACTGAAGTTTCTGATGACAAACCCACTATTCTAGTAATCTTACTTTTCATGGAACATTCAACATTTTTGCAAAGACCATGTAGTCAGTCTATGCACAATTACAAATATTTAGTGTTGCTATTTGTTTTTTAAGCCCCTTTTCCTCTTGCGTGTTTTCCTCTCATATAGGGACATATAGCTAGATGATTTTTTTTTTTTTTGCAGCTTCTGCTTGAGTTAGGTACAAATATGTGACTAAGTCTACCCATGGGATGTGCTGTACACCACCTCCAGTCCTGGCCCATGAATTTTCCATACGTGATTCTGCATGCATGTTCCCTTTCCATTGGCTTGGTACAGACAAGCATGGTGACTGTGGCATTCAACTGGTGAAGATGGCAGGGACAAAAGGTGGAGGGAGACTGTGACCCTATATTACTGCTGGGAAGAGAGACACATGCTATCTAGGATCACTCATTTCTGATGTTACATAAGTGAGAAATAAAATTCTATCTTTTTGACCCATTATACACATTCTACAGTAGATTGCCTACTCTGCTTAAAGCAGTTGGGATTTTGTAATTTGGTGGAAAGATACACAATATTAGTGTAAGATCTGTGTTGTTTTGAATTGGCTATACTTGGGAGGGGGGCATAGTTATAAATACAAATTACTTTTAAATTAACTTTTTATTTATATACCCACCTTCAAAGGTAGATGAACCAGGCTAATCATATACCATAACAACCATGTTCTCATTTGAATAGTTCCTTTTTGATTTAAAATTTTAAAAAAATATGCATCTACTCTTACCAATGAAATGCAACGCAGAAATTGGAAGAACAATTTTTTGTTAACAATAATTAATAGCAACATTATAAGTAAATTTGAGATACTAATGGCTTGTAGGGAAATATGGGAAGTAGAGATGCCCTCAGACCTAGGAATAAACAGACTGCTTTTTGAAACCATATTTCTAATGACAAAAGTACCCTAGGAAATAATATGGTAATTCAAAATTTCCTCTATGGGTAAGTGGTTCCTACAAAATGTAATAATTTATCCAAACTGGGAGGGAGGTAGGATAAGGAATTTAGAGTATTTGGAAAGAAAGTATCTAAGACAAAAAAACAAAGAAATTAAGGAATACATGAAAAATCAATAGGGTTCTATAACAAGTCATAACAAATCTTCATACTTATACTTGTATAATCACATGGTTTATAATAAAAATCTTTTATTTTTCACAAGAGTATAATTATTAGATGTAGAGTGTATTTTCCAACTCAAAATAAATGAAACTAAAAAGATTTCTGAGCCTTTTATTTCAGTAAATGGAATAGACAATTGATTTCCATTTAACAGGTTATTGTGGAAATAAATTGCAAAATGGTCAGATGTGCTTTGCTTTTCATCTCTGAGTATCTTTTGTGGACAAGCTATTATTTATAGAAAAACATGACTAGTCTTCAGATGTGGAAAATATAGATAGATATGTTTTTTTATAGTACACATTTTTGTGAACAAAAACAAACAGAATTCCATTAACCAGTTAAACCAGAGGGCTAGCCTTTCATACAATGGTTTACCTGCTGTTTGGAACGCACAATACGAGGAGGCAGGGACCATTTGAGTCAGTGACAATCAGAATAGACTCCTCACTTCTCCTTTGAATCAACTGTTTCAGCTTTAGTATTACCCGTTTTCCTTCCAATAGCAAGCAAAGGGAAATAAATCAATAAAATCAAGGGGAAATAAATCAAATGCTACACGATTTGAGTCTTGATTTTGTTTCTTTTCTTTCTGAGAAGGTTTGAATGCAATGTTCCAAGGTTTAAGCAGAGTTTGCAAGCCATAGAGTGCAGACTGAACCTGGGCTGCAAATGTGTTCTGTTGGCCTGCAAAGTGTCATTGTTTTTCTTAGGAGATTGTGTAAGAAAATCTGGCCTGGGGTGTCTATCAAAATGTTACCATAGGCAGAAAGAACAGCCCTGTGGGGAGAGGGTGGTGGGAAGGAAGGAGGATGTGAGGGGAGACAAAGAAAAGAGGAAAAGTTGCAGTTACCAGACCTGCCAGAACTAGATTCTGGTGGCCAAGAGCAAATCCAGGACACCATCTTGCCCCTCAAGGTGAACTTTAGCTACTTAGAATGGATTATAATATTATTAGCATGGCAGCCAAGAAAAAATCTCTATCCTTTGTGCTGCCATGACTGGTCTGACAAGGGCCAAATAGGGAAAAAAAAAAACCTCCTCCAGATGGGAAGAAGTGGTCAGCAAGAAAGCCCCTGGGAACATACCTGCGACACTGCAATGTTGTTAGTTGGTGTGGTAGTATTGCTGCTATATTATTTTCTTCTGTGCTCTCACACTAAGTGTAGGGATTCACCAGGTTCCACTATTAACTGATTCTGTTTTCTCTCTGCACTCAAATTCCTAGGTGTCTGAGAACAGGGCCCAGGTCTTATTAATCTTACATACCCTTCATATATATGCACAAACTAATTTATTTATTGACAGCTTTCAAGGGGATCCTTGTGTATTAAGGACATCATAATCAAACTCTGAAGTTTTCTGCAGTTGACTTGGAATTTCTATCCGTAATTCACTCTTTTCTCAGATCACATATTGTGTTGTCTTACCCATTATTGCCATCTATTTTTTTTTAAGATTTTACTGGGGAATTGGGGGAGGGAACAGCATTGGGGAATTGGGGAAGAGGAACAGACAAATTGCTGTCCTTTTGTTCTTCAGTCTAGTTGTGGAGGATGTCGCCTTACTGGTCCAAGTTGGTATTGTGATCATTGCAATCTTCCCATCTGAGGCAGATCCATCACCAGCCATTGGATGGCCACTCATGGCGGCTCACTGCAGCTCACTCTGGATGTTGGCCACTCACATTGGCTGCCAGGCACTCATGGTAGTTTATGGCAGCCCACTGCAGCCCCACCTGCAGCCTATGCAGTCACTGGCAACTCATGGCGGCCCAGCTCCAGGTTGAACTATTGTTCATTATCTTAGCTGTAGAGGGTGCAGCATCACTGGCCCATGTGGGATCTGAACCAGAGGCCTTGCTGCTCAGAGCTCGCACTCCCAAGCCAACTCTTAACCAAGAAGCCACTCGGCCAGCCCGACTGCCATCTATTTTTAAGACTATGTCTTTAGGGCCGGCCAGTGGCACAGTGGTTAATCGCTGGCTTGGGAAGCCAGCGGCCCTGGTTCGGGTCCCACATATGAGGGCCAGTGACACTGCCCTCAAAAAAAAAAAAAATAGACTATGTCTTTATAGTTTTCAGAGGAGGGGTACTATTTAAGTATGTCCTAATTCAATGTGTACTGTTAGCTTTTAGAGAAGACAGGTGATTAAGAGGGTTTGGATGCTATTATATACTTAATAGGAAATCGTTACAAACAGTAACAACAATAAAACATTCAAGAAGAATTAAGAAAACATCTCCTGTGAAGGAAAGGTAATTAAAGCAACAAATGGATTAGAAACACCAGGCCATGACCCTTTGCAGGGAATTTGGTACATAGAACACACAACAGCACACAGTGAACAATGTGCGAGTATGAAGGAATATAAAAATTCAGACCATCTGGAAATAAATTTTTCTTTTAAATTAATAGATAGCAATACAGTTATTCAAATTAAACCAAGGATGAAAAAGTAACACATAGTGTCAACCATTTAAACAGATAAAAGTTGTTTAGGTATAGTATATAGACCCCTGAACAAAAAAAGATTGTTGGAAATGATCATAGATTCATTACAGATTTAGTGGTTTGTTACTGCACAAATTCAATAGTGATGGTACTGAAGTCAGCTTACTTTATCACACACATGACAAAATATGGCAGTCAAACTCACTTGATTCCATTGGAGATTCTTCAGGTTAAAATATAGATACAGATAGAAGTATAGACATCTATCACGTATCTATCTATCTATCTATCTATCTATCTATCTATCTATCTATCTATCTATCATCTATCTATTCATATCTATCTGTCATCTATCTATCCATATCTATCTGTTATTTATCTATCCATTTTTATCTATCTATCCATCTATTTATCTATCATCTGTCTATTATCTATCTATCTATCTATCTAATCATCTATCTTCTGCATTTTCTATAATAAACATCAGTTACATTATAACCAGAAAAAAAAGTAGAATAATTTCCACTCTAGTTTTGTAGAAAACAAAAAAGCAAATGTAATTTGGAGGTGATTACTCTGTTCTTTAGCAACAGTTTGGTCTTAATTATTCAGGGCCCACACAGTGGCATATTGGTGAGACAGTAAATTGAAAGGGCAGCTACCTGTCTTATCTTCACCTTGCTGTGATTCTAATGATTGACTTCATTTCTGTATCCTTTGCTTTAATTCTACTGTTATTTTGGTTTGACTGTCTCAAGAACAAACTTGTATCCCTAAAATATTAATAAAGATATCAGCAAAGTTTCTTTTATTATGGGTAAATGAAAGTTACTCTAATCTGTTTTCACTCTAGCTAGCTAGCATATTGCCAAGCATCAGGTACTCAATAATTGGTAGGTGAATGAATGGTTTTCTCTTGCCCATCTGACTGACTGAATGTACAAAGATACATCTATATCAAGCCAAGCTTTACAATAATACTGAAAGTTTGTAGCATTTTAGAATACAGATTAGTGATAAAAACTATTTTTAAAAATTGGTTAAAACCAGCTGTAGAAGATATATGAGGTCTGACAATTAAGCTCACAAATTCATCCTAGAAAAAGTGCTACATTCCTCAATGCTGAATATCACTACAGTCACTTTTGAAGGACTCCCTTTGGGAAGCTATGCACTGACCCCAGCACCTAGTCCACCCTTCAAAGCAATTTTGGAACTCTTTTTCTGGAATGGCCATCAGAGCTGTCGTCGTATTACTCTTGATGACCTGAATGTCATCCAAATGTCTTCCTTTCAATATTTCCTTTATCGTCAGGTAAAAAAAGGAGTCATTGGGGGCCAGATCAGGTGAATATGGAGGGTGTTCCAATAGTTATTTGTTTACTGGCTAAAACTCCCTCACAGACAGTGCCATGTGAGCTGGTGCAATGTCGTGATGGAAGAGTCATGAATTGTTGGTGAAAAGTTCAGGTCATCTAACTTTTTCATGTAGCTTTTTCAGCACTTCCAAATAGTAAACTTGGTTAACTGTTTGTCCAGTTGGTATAAATTCATAATGAATAATCCCTCTGATATCAAAAAAGGTTAGCAACATCGTTACAAACAAGTTGGTGTACTTAATTAACAAGTTTGCATGAAAACCAGAAAAAAGCATCAAACGATTGATGGGTTAATGAGCTGATCTGATTTTAGGAGAAGTGTAACACTTTGCTAAACTTATTGTGTAGTTAATTAAAGATCTATAGAATAATTATTAATTTATCAGAGAAAACTCAAGCTATATTTTTGAAAACAGTGATGCAATGAACTGATAATATAAAGGAATAGTAATCTGTCACCAATCTAGACCATCACCTCTACATCCCATCGCCAAAAACATTTGTTGGTATCACTATTTCATTTTCTAGAAACATTCCCAAAATTGGGAAGTTGAAAAACTTCTGAAAACAAAGGCAAAAGGAGGAGTTTCACACAAAAGTGTGAATGAATGCTTTGAGTAACTGGGTATTCTTCCTTATTGGCAAAAGCACAAAGAATATTGCAAAGTGATAGAATGTTAGGGCCTGGGGGTCATACATTGCAGATTTTCATTTTGTAGATGAGGCCACTTAGGCCTAGAGAAGGTGACTTTCCCAAAGTCAAACAAGAAGCCAGTGACAGTTGCTGGTCAGAAATAGTCTCAGAGATGTAGAGAGAAAACTGAGGGTTGCTAGATGGGAGGGGTAGGAATGAGGGAGAAGTTAAGGGCATTAGAAGGCATGATGGGTAACCACAAGATTGCCATGGGGATACAAAAGACTGGGGAGTATGGTCAATAACATTGTAAAAATCTTGTAGGGTGTCGGGTGGACACTTGTCTTATTGCGGGGACTGCTTCGTGGATGGTGTAAATTCCTGACCACTGCAGTGTACACCTGAAGCTGAATAATAATGAATGTCAACTATAATTAAAAAAAAAAAATATATATATATATATATATAGTCATAGGAATATATATATATATATATATATATATATATATATATATATATATATTCACAGAATTTGGAGCATAGCATAAGGAATAGAGTCAGTGGAACTGTAAGAGCTATATACAATGTCAGAGGGGCACTAGATTGGGAGAGAGGGGTTATCACTTTGTGAGGGGTATAAATGTCTATTACATTGTTTTGCACACATGAAACCAATAAAAAATAAATAAATAGATTAATTAATTAATTAATTTTTTAAAAAGAATCCAGGGGCAAAGCTGAGGCCACAGTGAGGCTGTGCCCTCACTCCCAGCAGAGAGCTTTCCAAAAAGTAAAATCCCATCACCAAGCAAAATCCCTGGAAAAACTGGTCAGGGTTTTAGAATTGCCGATGTGGGAGCTAGGAAGAACCAGATTAATCCTGTTATGTTACCTGTGAGGTAATTAGAGGAAATTCAGGATATAGATCCAAATATCCTTACTAAAACATGTAGGGCCACCCAGTGCAGTCTCTTCATTGGCCTGTCCAGCCTCATCTCATGGCCAGTCCTTTTCCTCTGAATTTATTCTACTCAGGCCCAACAAGCCTGTCAGTAGGAGCCCAGAAACTTCCGCATTCAGGGCCTTTGTATGTTTTGGTCCCTTATTTTAAAATACACTCTTCTTGTCCCTTTCTGGCAGATTCCACTGTTCTGGCTTCATTCTAAGTATTACTCTTTCAAAGAAACCTTTCCTAACGTACCTGATTGCAGGGAAGGGGTCTCCTTAGGAATCCCACTTAAAACTATTACTGAAATAAATAACTTTATCTGCAGTAGAGGCCAGTATTATATTCTTTGGATTCCCTTTGCATTAATCATTTTATTGTTTACTCAATTTTTACTTTTATCACAGTACATGATAAAAACTTTCAAAAGATTCCACAAGACTCGTTATGAAAAATAGCATCCAGTGCCCCACCATTTCATTTCTGCTTCCCAGAGAAAACACTTTCAAGTCCTGTGTGTGTGTGTGTGTGTGCGCGCGCGCGTTGGTGTTAACTCCATATTCCCCAATAACATATCAATCCTGCTTTTTCTCGATTTTGAAAATTTAGGTATTGATTTCCTACTGTGGAAAGTCAGTCTTATCTCTCTTATATCACTCCTCTCTCACCCTAGACCCACTTCTCCTTCCCTAATTTTCCCAGTGCTTTTATATCATAATTTGTCGTAAAGTAAATACATGGTGTTTTCCATATTTTGATTATGTAAATATAACTCACAGTGAAGCCACATGTTATAAAGTTGTAACATTTCTTAGATCCTATATATTCCTTTAGCATAATTTTTATGTTCCTTGATGTTAGTAATTGTCTTGTTTTCTCTTTGGCTTACTTTTTGAGGTACTTATTGCTAAGTTATCCCCGATCTCTCATGCATATGTGTCAATCTCATCTGGTATGTGAGAGCACCTCAGATATTAATTTCATATTCTGGGGACATTCGTCCTTCTACTCCAGCCTGAATTGGTCATTTTCCAGGCCTGCTGTCACTGTTGCTGGGGGTTTGCCTGCACCAGCTCCCTGGACTGACCTCTTGCTCTGCGGGATCACCTGTTTTCAAGTTCCCTCTCCCAGAGGCAACAGATGAATCACTTCTACAACATCAAGATAAGATAAAGTAATATCAGTGACAAGAGCCACAGAGCTTCAAAGGAATAAAGGCCTGTCTGTTTTTATGTCGAACATTTGATCACATGTTGTGCATTTAAAGTTGTAATTGGTTTTTGATGCCATTTCATGTAAAATAAATTCTCCCTTTTAAAATCTATCAGTGACTATTTTCAATTTTAATATGTTACCTTTCAAGATTGTAGCAAGGGCAATTGAAGATGTGTTAAATATACATCACAGTTAAATTATGCAGAAAAAAAGTGCTTTTTCGCTTCTGAAATTTCAGCTGCACACATATAAAGACTTGAGTAAAGTGAGTGACAGATTTGTAATGTGCTCAAGTGGAATAATTTACATTATATGATTTCCAAAATCAGCAAGATAAAATCCAAATGTTCAAATATGGACTTTAATGCCTGTAACAATCCCAGTCAGAATCTTATCCAAGATTTTTGTGAAAATGATAAACTGATTCTAACATTTGTAAGAAAATGCAGGGCAAAGACTGGCAATGGCAACACTGAATAAGGAGAACAAAAAGAATCAAACTATCAGAACCAAGACCTGTTATTATATAAAGCTATAGTAATCGAGACAGTGTGGTGGTGTCTGTGCCTGGATAGACAAACAGACCAATGAAGCAGAATAGGGAGTTTAGAATATATATATATATATATATATATATATATATATATATATATATACATAGTCACCTGGTTTATGACAAGGTGACCCTGAAGTGCAATAGAGAAAGGTCTTTTCAATAAATAGTGCTGGCATAACTGGATATCTACATGGAAAAAAGTCTCTTGACTCTCAGGTCCTACACCATACAAAAAACATAAAATAAGTAAATTCAATTGGATTTAAAATCTAAATGTGAGAATAAAATAACAAAATTATATATATTTATTTTTTTAAAAACCTCACAGGAGGATATATTCATAAGTTTGGGGTAGGCAATTTTTTTTAAAACAGTATCCACCAGACTACATTAAAATGAAAGGCTTCTATTCATTAAATAAAATAAAATAAAATAATTGGGGGTCCGGCTGAGTGGCACGTTGGATAAGAGTTGTCTTGGGACGCCAGCTCTGAGCAGCAGGGCCCTGGTTCGGATCCCACATATGAGGGCCAGTGATGCTGCGCCTTCTACAGGTAAGATGGTGAACAACAGCTCGACCTGGAGCTGGGCTGCCGTGAGTCGCTGGCGACGGCGTAGGCTGCAGTGGGGCTGCAGTGGGCTGCCATGAGCTATTGTGAGTGGCTGGTGGCCAGCGTGAGGGGCCAGCATCTGGCGTGAGCTGCTGAGAGCCACTGTTGGCAGCAGTCCAATTGCCAGCAACCAATCTGCCTCAGCCGGGGAAGAGCGCAATGATCACAATACCAATGTGGGTCAGTGAAGCTACATCCTCCACAACTACACTTAAGAACAAAAGGCCAGCAACTTGTCTGTTCCCCTTCCCCAATTCCCCAACGCTGTTCCCTTCCCCCAATTACCCAATAAAATCTTTAAAAAAAAAAAATCTTTTAAGAGAGTTCAAAGCCAAACTACACATAGGAAAGAGATATTTACAAAACATATTTTTTATAAAAAACTGAAGGGGACCAGCCTCCGCGATTCCAGGGGTTCCCTCAAGTGGGGATGGTGTCGGCGAGGGGAAAGAAGGGAGTGGAGACACAGGGGGAGTTTCAGAGTAGTGTCACACTTTATTGTTACAGCATGTCCCCTTTTATAGGGACTTTTGACATTTATCCAGTCACAAGTTAAGTTCCACATAGTTTTGATGTATTTTTCTTTCTTAAGACTTTTACAGTCTTTACTTCTTTGTAATTGTTCTCCCCAGGGCACACTGTGACCTTTCTACGTTTAAGGATAATCTCATCTATGATAATCTCTTTGTGGCCTAGACTCAGTTTCTACATATCACCTAAAGAATGGTTATCATGACTACTTTGACTATCTAGTCCCAAATTCCAGCAGTAAGTCTCACAGGTCATATACTTGAGCTATTAGCATCCGTTTCTCAGTCAAAGCTTCAGTGTCTGTTGCTATAACAATGTACAAGGCAAAAGAATCCAATTAAGGCTATTGATTAACATAGCTCATGGTCAGCAAGTCATCTCTTATCGGGACTCTCATGGCCTGGAGACCTTTAGTCTCCAAGGAAACTTTTCACTGTGATTATCTTAGGCAAGCCAAACTCAATGGACTGATGTTATCGATTTCTCACAGGCAGGCTTTTGGCCTATGTGGCCAGGGATCTGAGCCTCTGTTTCCAAGAGGCTTGAGTCCTCCTTTTTCTCAGTCCTAGGGTCCCCATGGAGCTACAGCCTGGCTGGGGTTGTTTCCCCTTTAGGAAATCTTACCCATCATCGACTTGCATAGCCATCTCTCATTGGGGTACCACAGGGACCTGCCATAAATGCAGTGAGTGTACTGTCTCCCACAAGAACTGATGTCAAGGAAAGGCACATGGGTTCACAGGAGTGGAGATTATAACTGACCATGAAACCTTGTCACATATTGGAGTGCTGACAGCTCCCAACAAAAAACAAACCAATAAGAAAGAGACAACCAAATAAAAAATTGCCAAAAAAGACTTGAATAGGCACTTTACAAAAGTATATTCTGATCACTAATAGGCATGTGATAGGATGCTCAATATCATTAGTCTTTAGAATAATAAAAACTATAATGAGATTCCTACACAAACCCACCAAAATGACTAAAATTAGAAAAGCTTGCTGGTTGGTGAAGATGTGGAGAAATGGAGACCCTTGGGCATTGCTGGTGGGAATGTAAAATGGTGCAGCTACCATGGAAATTAATATGGTAGTTACTCAAAAAAATTAAACATAGAAATACCATTTGATACAACCATTCCACTTCTGAGTATATACCTCAAAGAATTGAAAGCATGGGCTTGAAAAGATATTTGTACATGAATGTTGCCAGGAGCATTATTCACAAAAGCCAAAAGGCAAAAACAAGCAAAACATCTATTAACAAATAAATGGAGGACTTCCGGTAAAATGGCGCAATAGACAGATGCTGTGCTAACTACCTCCCAGGATCACACCAAAATTACAAACAAATTATACAGCATTCAACCCCGGAGGTCCCCAGAACACTAGATGAACAGAACCACTAAATGAAGAACTTAAAGAGGAGGCCACATCGGGTCTGGTAGAATGGGCGGAGACGAGAGAAGGCGAACCCCCCCGTGAGGGAAGCCCCAGCCGTGGGAAGCTTGTCTTGTTGGGGGAGAGAACCTCCGGCCGCAGTCCAAGCTCACCAGCCCAGAGTTCCTTTGCCTGGAAGAGCAGTTCTAATATAGCCAGCAGTAAATTAAGTGAGGACTCTCTTTGCTTAGCTCGGTGAGGCTAAGAGCGGCTAGAGAATCAGTGGGGCCGGCACCCGGGCTTGCTCGCCGGTGAGCACTTACCTGGTTCCTGGAGGAGGGAGTGGCTGTGTGAGCCGGGCCTGGGAGCCTGGGGACGGACTGAACTGAGCACCTTTGGTGCAAAGGCTGGAGGTTTTTGGACTGTTGTTCCCCTGGTGTGGAGCCTGCATGCGAGTGGTGTAGGGAGGGTGCCATTTTGTCGGGCTTGGGCCCGCCCACGGAGGATCAGGTCCAAGACCTCATTGGTCTGGTGGAATTGGAGCAGAAGTGTGTGTATGCATGCGTGCATGCCTGCGGCCTTGGATACCCACCCTCTACCCGGCTTATACTGCATTACCAGGGAACGCTGGGCGGGTGCCCTCCGGCTCTAACAGGCTGCTCATTGAGACCGAGAGTGCATGAACCGCCTGGGATCCCCACCCTCCGCTCGGCTTGTGCTGCGTTGCCAGGGAAATGCCTAGTGGGAGTGATGTGGCTCCAACAGGCTGCTCACTGAGATGCAGGAGTGTGCAAGCCGTCTTGGGTCCCCACTCTCTGCACTGCACTTGCAGAGTTGCCAGGCTGGTGATTGGTTGTCGGGCTGCTCGGCCTGATCTGTGAGCATCTGATTGGGACAGGCTGAGACTGGGAGTTTTCCTGGGAGTGTTGTGCCATGAGCTGTGTGCCTGCATGATCCAGCTGGGGCTCTCCTGGTGATCTATCTAATACATCAAAGCAATCCCAGAGCGACAGCCAGAATGGGGAAACAAAGAAACATGTCACAAGTAAAAGATCTGAAGAAACCTCTAGAAATGGAACTAAATGAAACAGAGGGAGCCAACCTTTCGGAGACAGAGTTTAGAACACTGATGATAAGAATGTTTAAGGAATTTAGTGAGGACATAAACAAGGATAGGGAAACCATAAAAAACAACCTGTTAGAACTAAAGAATACAATAACTGAAATGAAGAACACACTCGAAAGAATAACCAGTAGAGTAGATGAAGCAGAGGAGTGGATCAGCGATTTGGAAGATAAAATAGCAGAAATCACTCAGTTGGCACAGCAAAAAAACCAAAGAATAAAAAACAATGAAGATAGTTTAAGAGCCCTATGGGACAATATGTAGCACAACAACTCTCGAATCATAGGAATACCAGAAGGAGAAGAGAAGAAGCAAGAAGTCGAGAATGTATTTGAAAAAATAATAACTGAAAACTTCCCTACCCTGGTGAAGGAAATCAACATACATGCCCAGGAAGTGCAGAGGTTTCCAAACAAGCTGAACCCAAACAGGTCCACACCAAGACACATCATAGTGAAAATGGCAAAGGTTAAAGACAGAGACAGAATCCTAGAGGCTGCAAGAGAAAGACAGCAGGTTACATACAAAGGAACTCCTGTTAGACTAACAGCTGACTTGGCTACAGAAACTCTGCAGGCCAGAAGGGACTGGCAGGAGATACTCAAAGTGACTCAAAATAATGGCCTACAACCAAGATTGCTCTACCTAGCATGGCTATCACTTAAAATTGAAGGAGAAATAAAGAGCTTCTCAGAAAAGAATAAGCTTAAGGAATTTATTACCACCAAGCCAGCATTGCAAGAAATGTTAAAAGGGCTTTTTTTAACAAAAGAAAGGGGTTAACAAGCTAACCCAAGGAGACCAAGAATACAAATAACAAAATGGCAATACATATGCACCTATCAATAATCATTTTAAATGTGAATGGGCTAAATGCTCCAATCAAAAGACAGAGAGTGGCTGAGTGGATAAGAAAATAGGACACATGTATATGCTGTTTACAGATGGAATAAAATATTTCATGCAAATGGAAATGAGAAAAAAAAAAGCTGGAGTACCAATACTTATTTTGGACAAAGTAGACTTTAAAATGACTACAATAAAAGACAAAGAAGGGCACTATAACCCTAATAAACATCAATGCACCCAATATAGGAACTCCTAATTACATATAACAGATTTTAACAGACATAAAGACAGAGATCAACAGTAACACTATCATAGTAGGGACTTCAACACCATTGTCACCAATGGACAGACCCTTTAGACGGAAAATCAACATAGAAAGAGGGGCCTTAAATGATACTTTAGACCAGCTGGACTTCGTTGATATTTTTAGAGCATTTCACCCTGAAAAAACAGAATATACATTCTTCTCAAGTACACATGGGACATTTACCAAGATAGACCATCTTAGGCCACAAAACAAGTCCCAGTAAATTTAAGAAGATTGAAGTCATATCAAGCAGATATAAAGGAAAAACTGAAGGTTGCTGACTGAGAGGGAGAGGGGGAAGGTTTTGGACAGTGTAGGTGGGACTACAATGTTGCTGCAGGGATATGGGGGCAGTTCTGGGAATGTAATTGATAATGTTGTGAAGAGCCTATTATGTTGTGTGAAATAAGTCAGTTGGAGAAGGACAGGTACCATGGGATCTCACTTGTGTGTGGAGTCTGAAGAGCTGAGTGAACGATCAAAGTAAACAGACTCGTAGATGTAGAGGAAAAACTGAGGGTTGCTAGTTGGGAGGGGGGTGGGGATGGGGGAAGGGGAAGGGATTAGACAGCATAAATAGACAACTACAATATTGCCACAGGGATATGAAACACAGTTTGGGGAATATAATAATGTTGTAAAAATTTTGTGGTGTGTCAGATAGTCACATGTCTTGTTTGGGAGACCACTTCATGGATGGAGTAGAGGCTTGATCACTGCACTGTACACCTGAAACTGATGTTGTATAGTATTGTATGTGAACTGTAACTGAATATGTGGATGGTCATGGGATGTGGAGTATGCTTTGGAGGGAAGTCGGGGGAGTTGTGATAGATATGTATGATATGGGGGGGAGTGGGGTGGCGAACTGGGGGAGGGGGGTTGTCACTTTGGGGGGTAAAGAGTATAACTATTGCGTTGTGTTGTACACCTGAAACTAATAAAAATAAATTAAAATGGCAAAAATAAATAAATAAATGGATAAACCCATTATGGTATACAAGCCCTGACAATTAAGTTCACAAACTCATTCTAGAAAAAGTGCTACATTCCTCATGGCTGAATATCACTATGGTCCCTTCTGAAGTACTCCACTTGAGAAGCTATGCACTGACCCCAGCACCTAGTCCACCCTTCAAAGCAATTTTGGAACTCTTTTTCTGGAATGGCCATCAGAGCTGTTGTTGTATTACTCTTGATGTCCTGAACGTCATCCAAATGTCTTCCTTTCAATATTTCTTTTATCTTCAGTTTAAGAAGCAAGTTATTGGGGGCCAGATCAAGTGAGTAGGGAGGGTGTTCCAATACAGTTATTTGTTTACTGGCTGAAAACTCCCTCACAGGTAGTGCTGTGTGAGCTGGTTCATTGCCGTGATGCAAGACCCTGTAAATTATGATGCCAGTCATGATCAACAGATCTCAATTTGTTTATGCATTGTGCTATTGATGGGCATTTGGGCGTTTCCATGTTTAGCTAATAAGAATTATATTGCTGAACTATGTTTTTAATATTTTTGAGATATGTACATACTAATGTCTACTGGCTATACATCTAGGAATGAAACCCCTGGGTGACAAGGATAGGTATATATATTTACAGTTGCAGTAGATACTGACAAGAGTTTTCTGAAATATTTGTACTAATTTACACACCCACCAGCAAAGAATTAGTTACATATTTAATATCCCCAACCAGCCTCTTCTCTTTTTTTATTGTGGTAAAATGTATATAACATTAAATTTACCACGAGCCATTTTTAAGTATACAGTTCAGTAGAATTAAGTACATTCATGCTGTTGTGCAACCATCACCACCATCCATCACTAGAACTTTTTCGTTATCCAGTCGGAACTCTACACCTATGCTGGTAACCCCCAAGCCCTGACAATCACCATGCTAATTCCTCTTTCCTATAAATTTGACTATTCTAGGTATCTTATTTAAATGGAATAATATTTGTCCTTTTATGTTTGGTTTATTTCACTTGCCAAAGGTCATCCATGTTGTGGCATGTATCAAATTCCATTCTTTTTTAAGGCTGAATAATGGTGCATTTGTAGGTATATGAGGTCTGACAATTAAGTTTGCAAACTTGTTGCAACGATCTTGCTAACCTTGTTTTGATATCAGAAGGATTATTCATCGTGAATTTGTACCAACTGGACAAATAGTTAACTAAGTTTACTATTTGGAAGTGCTGAAAAGGCTGTGTGAAAAAGTTAATATGAAAAGCACAAGCCCATTATTACCTGTTTTCTATATGGAAAAGGAAAAAGATAATGGATAAGAAAAATGGTAGAATTGGTGGGCTTTGGTGGCATAAGCACCAGTAGGATCCTGCTCAGCATTCAGGCCAGTAGAGAATGTGTGTGTGTGTGTGTGTGTGTGTGTGTGTGTGTGTGTGTGTGTGTGTGTTGGGGATCGCCATCCCCAGGGGAACCAGCCCCAGCTGCTCACTGAGGTGATCTCGGTGACACGCCCTTTCTTTGACTTTCTTGCTCCCATTTTATTTTTCTCAGTCCATCTCTGCTGGTGCGTGTGATCATCCCCCAAATAAATTACCTTATTTCCTTTTTGGGGGCGTCGATGGGGGAGTAAATGCGGTGAAATGTAGGAACCTAGGTTACTTCCATCTAGTGCTTCAACTGTCCCCTAGAACCTTTGCACCTGCCACTGGATTCTCTCCATTAAACTGACCAATGAGCGAAGAAAGTATGAAGGAGCAACCAGGAGTTTTAATGAAACAGGAGTAGAAATGGTACCCATTACTGGGTATCACTTTCCACATGATTCCACTAACTACAGAGGAAACTGGAAAAAGCACCTTTATACTCAGGAGAAACAGGAAGGAGAATTGATGAACACAGCATTATTTCTGCCACAATTTACCATGAATTTTACATTTTCTCCCTGTTAGGGAGTTTGAAGCTGTTGTTCTCAAGTGATTTGACCATGATTTGTGTTCACTTATTTCAGAAAGATAAATTTCACATTATTGCCACAAAAGGAATGTGACATATAAAGCTCCCGTGAGAAATGTCTGTTCAATTTTTTCCAGTTATTATTTAATATTATTTCTAAAGTGCAGAAAGGGATCTGCTCATTGGTCCTGCCTCAAATAAAAGAATAGAATTATAACTGGACATTGTCACTGCTGATCAGAGAGTAAATTATAAGCACAAAGGGATAGAACCCTCCTCACTTTTAAATAGAAGCAACGGGGATGCCAGCAAAATGTACTGGGTTACTCTCTGAAAGGGAAAGTACAAATCTGCTCAGACAAATGAAAAAGAAAACATAAGCATCTGGTGAAATCAAAGTGATCATTTTTTAGGGGAAGTAAAATTAAATATGCCCTCTTGACTAGTCTCTAAGCCTGTTAGATCATGATATATCTGCCTCATTACTTGACTTTAAAGAACCAAAATTAGATTCAGCCTATAGCAGGAACTTACTCCTGATTCTGGCAAGAACCATTACAAGTTTTCCCAGAGAGGTGCATTGGGATAAATTTTCAAGGGTTAGGAGCAGAAAAGTCCAGTTATACAATCTCTTTTCTTGAGACCTTTGGAGGGTATTGTTGGTTCTGCCCAGCCTTTGGTTACAGGTACAAGATGACAGCTTTATCACTTTTGTCCAGATGAGCTCAGTGCAGATTTAACCTTGGTTTTTTTCTTACTATCCCTGTATGGTATTCACACCTCCTTATTCTGTATCGCTGTGAATATTTCTCTTCTCAATAAAATGTAACCACTAAGAATGACTTCTTTGTGGATGATATCTACATTACCTCACTTAGTCCTTTAATGAGCCATGTAAAGCAGGTTTAATTGGCTCCATTTTAGAGCTGAAAAGACTAGCCATTGTAATTGGAGCTGTAATTTGCTGGCCACTGTTTTATATTCATAATCTCTTGTCTGAAGGCTTCTTTCATGTGCTGGCTCTCCCCCGAGAATCCTAATTCTTTTGCAGACATTTCTTTTTTTCTTTTTTAAAAGATTTTATTGGGGAATTGGGGAAGGGAACATTGTGTTTTTCCAGGACCCATCAGCTCCAAATCAAGTTGTTGCCCTTCAATCTTAGATGTGGAGGGCACAGCTCAGCTGCAAGTCCAGTCACCCTATTTCAATCTAATTGCAGGAGGATGCAGCCTACCATCCAATACAGGAGTCAAACCAGCAATCTTGTTGTTAAGAGCATGCGCTCTCACAGGCTGAGCCATCTGGCTGCCCAATTGGCACAGCTCAGAGGCAGCTCAGCTCGGGTGCAGCTCACTGGCTCAAACCAACTGAGCCACCCAGCTGGCCCCTGCAGACATTTCTTGAATCCCATATATTTAAGGGATCTGGAATAGGATTGCTAAATAAAATTCAGGACCCCCAGTTAGATTTTAATTTCAGGTAAACAATAAATGTTTTTTGTATGAGTATATCCATGCGACATTTGCAGTAATATTTAGTAACACTAAAAAGTTTTCTGAGTTTCAAATTAAATTGGGCCTGCGGTATTTTTATTTGTGAAATCTGACAATCCTAGGTGAGCTAAGTGTCTTTCTTGTGCATTGTCTCATTCACACCATTTCTTCTTCCTTAGAACCTCTGGCAACTTTGGAAACACATGTCTTCAGTCTCCACTGTCTACTACTTCTCCTTGTTGATGTTACCTGTCAGGCTCATAGTTACTCTTGTCAGTTCATTGATCATTTCAGCACATGGTTCATTTTCTTCCTAATTATTTCCATTATTACTTCTCATGATTCCAATATCCATATAGAAGACACTTCAATACCTTTGCTTCTGATTTCCTTTACCTCTAATTTCAAATACTTCTTCCTCCATTCCAATTCAACAGGGGTGGAGTGTAGGGAGTGTGGAGAGTTTTGCAGTGTTAAATAAGGTGATCAGGGAGGCCCCATTGAGAGATGATTTTGAGCAAACACCTTGAAGGAAGTGAGGGACCCAGCTCTGTTGACATTTGATCAAACAAAAGTGGTCCCGGAAAAGGACATAGTAAATGCAAAGGCCCCAAGGTAGAAGCTCCTCAAGCTTGTTTTGGAATGTTATGTGAGAACAGGGATCATATCTTATACTTGGTGGTGTTATTGATTGTGCCCAATACTATCCTACAGGAATGATTTGGTAAATATGATGATTCATAAAAAGAGTAAAATAAGTTTTTGTTTAATAAGTGAAAGGGGACACCTTGATAGAAGTTTATTAAACATATTTGAAAATTAATTCCTGTCCCACAGACCTTGCAATCAAATGACAGCTTTCAGGATTTTAAACAATAATTTGTAAACTAAAAGTACAAATTAAATAAGGAATTAACATTATGTACAACTGGAAGGCTGCATTTGAGAGGTGCAGTTTGAGGGCCACAAAGAAAGTTTTATATAGGATTGATACGCAAAATATTTTCCCAAAGGTTTCACTCCCCCCCCCCATTGTTAATCAGAAGGGATTCCAAACATTCTGGACTTAAAATAGTTTTTTAACTTTACGTTTTCTCTCCTACAGGCCACATTTCTGCAGTTTTTCATGACCTTTATATTCCTTTGTTTTCAATCCGGTAAGAATCTTGAAGAATGGAGGTAGGAAAAGAGTGAAGATGAGATCTCATTTTTAGCTATTTATTCAACAAAGCTTTATTGGGTGCCTGTCAAGTGAGAAAAGCCCCAAACCGGATATATTCTAGCGTCAAGAACAAAGCTCGACACTGTTAATATTTTGTAGGATTCTGTAGGGACGCATGAGTGAATGAACAAATGAACAAATTGAAGAGAGTCGCTTCTCTGAGGTTCCCAGAGGTTTGACGCGTAGACTATGAGAGCCAAACTTTCAACTTTGCTTAATAGTCCCTGGACTACCACACCAGGTGAGAACAAAGGGAAAAATGATTAAATAAAACAATGAACATGAAGAACTACGTGGCCAGGACGACGCGGCTAATTCTGTCTGCATTCGGCTTCCGTAGTCTTTCTGCGCCCGCGGCCGGTAGTGACGTCACGATGTTTGGAGCTCGCGGGAAACCTTGTTTCTATTTCCGGTGTGGGGCGCGCGCGGTCGCGCGGGACTTTCAAGCGTCGGACCCCGGGAACCGGAGCTGACATGAGCCTCTGGGTGGACAAATACCGGCCCTGCTCTTTGGGACGGCTGGACTATCACAAGGAGCAGGCGGCCCAGCTGCACAACCTGGTGAGTCGGAGGGCCGAGCCAGGGAGAGCGGGGTAGCGGGGGGCAGCGGAGGGCGTGGGGGGGCGGGGACCCCAGCTCGCAGTTTTCGGGCCTCAGAGGAATCCCGTCCTGATGTCAATTTTTATGTTGCAGTTGATAAAAGTGGCAAATAGCAATGTTTTGGGAAAAGCCAGCAATTTTGTAGGGAATGAAGGAAGAAGGTCCTTGGGGGAAAAAAATCTAGTGTCTGTGGAAGCCATTTATCCACTCCTTTTAAGGACCTAAAAGTACCATATGCTGATGGAAGTGTTCCTTGTTCAGCACTCTGGTCTTTTGTTACCCGCCCTTTTCAGAATTACTGGTACTGTTTGTTAAGTACTTTTTAAAAACGACTGATAATAAAAAAGGAACCCCATCTTTTAATATGGAAGTCATTAGAAAAGTCGATAGTAGTGTGAGATAGGTTCTTCCTCTTTAATTGTTATTCCATCGGTACTAATTTAAAATCTATTACAGCTCTACACTTCACTTATGGACAAGTTGCATTTTCTCACAATAGCTTTCGCTTCGATTTTTTAGGAATAGGATACATTTTACTTTCTTTTCTATGGCCATTTTAACAATTTGGAATATATATTTTGGACAAAAATTTAATATATTGACCTTATTTTGCTTTTAAAACTGTTTACCTGTTTACTGTTAAATCTATAGCTTAACAAAACTATGAAACATTTAATTTTGGTTAGATCAAAGTTTTAAAAACAACGGCAATAAGTCTTTGTGGAGTGCATACTATTTTTCATGCACTGTACGTGTTAGGTGAATAGTTCCTTTCCTTGAGACTCTTTTTTGGTACTAGAGATAGATGACTTTGCAAAGTATTAAAATACACTATAATAACCACTTCTGTTATTAATTAACTTCTGTTAATAAGATACTTATTTTATTTTTTCTATAATGGTTACTTACAAAACTTTTGCTCCACAGGATTTCATACACCTGAGTCATAGACGAGGTCTTGTCATCTTTCTAGCTTTCATATTACTGATTCCTAAACCTGACTGATCATCAAAATCACCAGGGAAGCTTTGTGAAAACATACCACCTTGTACTGTCGTTCAGCACTGTCAGTCCCTACTTCACCCCTTGCTCTTAACTCATAAGTGCACACAGACCTCCAGCCTCCTGTATTTGCAATCCCTAACAGCTTTCTCTTGCTGACACTCCTCAGATGGCTTGAATACTTGGGAGTTAATACCTTCCCTTTCCCTCCATCCACTTTGCCAATCAAGCTTCAATAAAGGATTGATGAGATAGCATATCAGACTGCAACTTCCGCACCCCTTGAGTGCGTTAATGCTGTAGCGTATTTTAACACTGGCTTCAAGAGTGTCCCCAGCAGGATCAAGCCCCTAGTGCTCAGAGTGGTATTTAAGATGATAACACACTCTGCCTTCCTTTCCTTGTTTTGTTTCCCTATAGAGTTTTCCTATACCTCCCAAGTAAACCAAATGCACTCAGTTCTTTATCAAAGAGACTGTTTGTAGAAGCCCAAACTAAGACAGGCATTAATCTCAGTTATTGAATCATAATCTCATGGATAAGGTCCAGTAATCAGTATTTTATTTTAAAAAGTTCTTTAGGAGTTTCTGACAGCCGGATTTGGGAGTCTTGCTTTCTAGCCCATGGTGTTGTATCTTGCATGTACTATGCTAGATATATAATTACGTAAAATGAATGCCAATAATCAACATTCCAGAGTTAATTTTTAAATCTCTAAATGTACACACACACACACACACACACACACACGAAGTTTCATAAGTAGAGATGCAAACTGTTGATACTTAAAAAGTAGTTTCATTCTGCCTAGAACAGTTGTGTGATTAGGGAAAAATGTCTCGTTCTTTTTGTTCCAGGTGCAGTATGGTGACTTTCCTCATCTATTAGTTTATGGACCATCAGGTGCTGGTAAAAAGACTAGAATTATGTGTATTCTACGTGAACTTTATGGTGCTGGAGTGGAAAAATTGAGAATTGAACATCAGACCATCACAGTAAGCATTTCACTTTGAAGCCTACTCCATATATTTATAGGGATTTTCAGTCATCATCTATGCATACACCACCCCTCGACTCCCCGCCCCACCTCCATTGCTGCCCAGTGTGAGATATTAAGAATTTCATAGGGGCCGGCCGAGTGGCGCATTGGTTAAGCGCTGGTTTTGGGATGCCAGCGGCCCCGGTTCGGATCCCACATGAGGGCCAGTGACACTGCCCTCTACAGCTAACAACAGCTCCACCTGGAGCTGGGCTGTGCCAGCCCCGGTGATGGTGTGGGCTGCAGCCCCTGCTGCAGTGGGCTGCCATAGGCTACAGTGAGTGGCCCGCAGCCAGCGTGAGCGGCTGGCAGCCAAGCATGAGCTGCCAATAGCCGCGGTGAGCGACATCCAGAGGCCAGCGACCGATCTGCCTCATCCGGGAAGAGCGCAATGACGATACTAACAGTGAAGCAACATCCTCCGCAACTAAACTGAAGAACAAGACGACAACTTGTCTGTTCCCCTCTGCCAATTCCCCAATAAAATATTAAAAAAAAAAAAAAAAAAAGAATTTCATAGATAATCCTGTATAGGATTAAGAGCTATAATTTATAGACTTAATTATTATAACCAGACCAAATTCAGTTATATTAGAGAGGAAATATTAGCAACAGGAGATTTGGGGTAACGTGGTTCGTGAGATTCATTTCAGATTATCTAGGAAATCAGTGGCTCAGTTGGAACTAGAATTCAAGTTTTTAAAGTTCTTTGTCCTGAGAGCAATAGTGGGTATGGAAAGAAAGGGAATGGTTTTGAGGAAAATTTTAAATGTAGAATCAGGCGACTTGGTACAGATTGGGCAGCTGACTGACTAAGAAATGAGGCATGAGGCTATGGGATGCCCAGACAGTTCCCGTGATCTTGTCCTGGCTGAGCTTCCAGCCTCAGACCATCTAGTACATTTTCATACTCTTCCTTTATAGGTCATGTTTAAGAATGAGCTGGAATGTCTCCTCTCATAGTGCCCCCCAACCCCATTAGAATTAATTTTTCCTTCTACAACCCATTTTCTACTCTTCAAGTACTTACTTTGTTTTGCCTTATATTATTATAGTTGTTTATACATCTTTTACTTTGACAAGATTGTATTTGTTTTGAAATTATGTAGGAGATACGTTATATTTATTTTTATATCCTTCATAGCCCCTGGTATGCTGTCATGTACATATCAGACATTGAAAATATGTATGCTCAAGGGCCAGCCGAGTGGCGTGGTGGTTAAGCGCTGGCTTCTATTCGGGTCCCACATATGAGGGCCAGTGACACTGCCCTCAAAAAAAAAAAAGAAAATATGTATGCTTAGTGACTGGATGGTAGATAGAGCTATTAATTGAATGTTTAGTAAGATAAATAGAGCTATTAATTGAATGTTTAGTAAGATAAATAGATATTAGGCTAATGTTGATTAGCATGTGTTGACTTTGAGGTATATCCTGGTGGAAATCCTTATAAAATATGCAGGGACAAATTTAACAAGAAAGGTGTGGGATCTGTAGGAAGTAAACTATGAAATAAACGGACAAAAAATAACTGATCATATGGAAAGATGCAGCGTGTTCTCAGATGGGTGCCTTGATATTTAAAAGTGTCGGTGCTCCCCAAGTTACAATATAAATTTCAGTGAAATTCAGTTATAATCCAACTTGTTTTTTGATTGTATGAAATTGTCTTAAAGTGCATCTGAAAGAATACATTTCTGAGACTATCTAAAGTACTTATAAAAAAGATTTGTGAAGTGAGACTTGTATTAATTGATATTAAATCATATTGTAAGGCTATGGTAATCAATATTGTATTGGATGGGAACAGAGAATTAGATCAGTGAAACTTAACAGAGAGCCCAGAAATAAGACAAAGGATCTATATCAAATCAGTAGGGAAAGGATGAGTCAGCATAATTTGCTAACATAACTAGTTATCTACCCAGAAGAAAAAAAGCTCAAGTACTTAGTTTATAAAGATAAATTCCAGATGAAGTAAAGATTTAAATGTTAAACACTAAATATTTTACCATAAAATTCCTTAGACTATATAAACAGCCTATCGGTAAAGAACACCTTTTGATACAAAATATGGAAGCTATAGAAGAAAAGAAATATATACTTGGATATATATGAATTTTAAAAGTTTGACATGATAACGTACACAGAATCAATAGAAAAATGAATGATTGTCAAAAAATGTTTGTTTGTTTGTTTGTTTTTTGAGGGCAGTGTCACTGGCCCGCATATGTGGGACCTGAACCAGGGCCGCTGGCTTCCCAAGCCAGCGCTTAACCACCGCGCCACTCTGCCGGCCTAAAAAATGTTTGAAAGGAACATGTTAGGGAAGAGATTTTATAAATTGGAAGTGGAAAGACTAATAATCGGTTAGAGAATGGAATAAAAAATAGGCACAGAAAAGGCATGTAAAAAGATGATAAACATGTTAAGATGACCTTTGTGATTGTCGCAGAGAAGCAGTGTAAGTATTACATATACTGTTTAGGATATATACTATCATATATATAATATACTGTTGTATGTATCTTATACTACTACTTATGTTTATTATAAACTCATCAGCTTTGCAAAAATTGAAGGTGTGTAAAACCTGCAGATGGGGAATGCTGGAGAAGACTATTCATTGCTAGTGGGAAAGTGAATTGTTAGATTTTTGTGGAAAGCGGGCTATTCATACACAAACACACTTTAGAAAACATTTTCAATCTAGCAAATTTTCTATTAGGAATCTATTACATAGAAATGAGAACAATGCATGAGACATATGTACAAAGATGTTAATTGTGTAGCTGAGATGGCGAAAAGCAAGAAACAAAGTGCCTGTCTAATTTGGGACTCTAATCTCCTATACCAGTCTGAGGGGGATTGCTTAGATACATTGTTAGGTAGGAAAAAACACAGAAATATATACAATTGCCTCTTTTATTTTTTACAAGAAACAATGACATACTGTATAAACATATAGAAATATGTTTGTGTTTATTTTTGTGCATTATGGAAAAGGTTATGTAAGGACATATGCAGATTTTGTACACAGATGATCTGCTGCTAACTGGGGAGGAATGGCAGGTTTTTCGAGGTAGAGGAAAAATGTTATCTCAGTAAAAACAATGTGTATGACCCAATTTCTATAAGCTTATATGTGTTTACCTGCACACTAAGAAAAGAATGGGGTTAATGAAGTTAAAACATTAGTGGTGGTTCTCTCAAGTTTTATTTTAGTAAGCATAAATGTTTTATGTAATAAGCAGTGAAATATAGAAGAGAGGAGAAATCACCAATAAGTAAATGTTAAAAACATCTGTTTTCTTGTCCACAGACTCCATCTAAAAAGAAAATTGAAATTAGCACTATTGCAAGCAATTACCACCTTGAAGTTAATCCTAGGTAAGTTGCTACTATATAGAAATAAGCATTTTTAGAATAGTGGTGTTCAAACACTTTTTTTTCTTTGAAGATTTTTATTGGGGAATTGGGGAGGGGGAACATTGTGTTTTTCCAGGACCCATCAGCTCACTGGCCGATGTGGGAATCAAACCAACGACCCTGTTGCTCAGAGCTTGCACTGTTAATCACTGAGTCACTCGGCCAGCCCCTCAAACATTTTTTATAGAACCCTTTTTTGAAATAATATCTTGTGTGGAAACACACTATATAAAACAGACAAAAGTGAAACTGCTCTGTGTGAAATAGAGAGCCTAGAACCTTCCCACTTTGCCTTGTCTCTCAGACCTCTCAGTCAAATATTTTTAATAGTTAAGTTTTCTTGCTCGGCAGAATTCAGTGTTTTACATAACATACCTTACATAGTAAGGTGTTTCTTTTTTTAAATTTTTTTAATTGTTCAGAACTGATGAGCAAGATGTGTCTAAAAAGTTTGTAATTTCACAAGGTGATTTGGGTAACTATGTCTTTACCATTCCTTTGTTTCAAGTATTATAATAGTCCACCAACTAACATCTATCTTATCTATCATGAGATACTAACATTAGGATCTTGTTGGTAGGTACATTGAAAACTCATGCCACAGCAGTTAAGTACTGCTTAAGTCAAATGGTGTAGAAATGATTGTCTTGGGAGCAAAGTTCTATAAGGCTTTCGGCTTCTATGGGGTCTGATAGGTTCTTGAAGGAGAACAGAATTATACTACCTAATAATTCTATCTATCTATCTATCTATCTATCTATCTATCTATCTATCTATCTATCTATCTATATCTAATAATAGTGAATTAAGAAAGACTTGATGACTGGGAGAATAAAGTAAAACCGATTGCTTTGCCCTCTTTTTCTCATTGTGAGTTTCTCTGTAGCAAGAGTAGTCTATTAGAGACTAAGCTGATTGTGTTTCAGGTGTTTGAATTGACATTCAGCCTAAATTAACCAGGTGACTTATGTTGGTTTGTGAGGTGCGTGACTTAAATGCTAAAGCAATAATGTGGGTGTAAATGACAGTTAATGGCTATAATAAATCAACAGCTTATAGAGTTCTGACTTTGTATCTTAAACTCTTTTGCTTATCCCATTCCCTTTTTGAGGGCATCAGCTCCATATTGCTGGCAACAGACTTGTCTAGGCTTGTTCTCTTTCAGACCTTTGAATTTTGATGATGGGGAAGAGGAATGGAGATTAAATTTGTGTTTCAAAGAGTTGTATTTATATTTTAATGAGTAGTTATAATTAAGAAATTAGCTATAACTAGTGAGTACAGAAGTGGTAAAGTATTGGACAAACTTAAATTACTAGTTAGTAAAAAGAAATAACAGTAAACTTAAAAACATATTTAGTGTTTTCAGTGATGTTAAATTGTAATTGAGTATTAGAATATTGTTAATATTTTTAATGACCCTAAAATATCTCACTTTTAAAGTTTTGTGAATGTAATTAGGTGTTATTAATTTTGATTAAAATTTTAACTGCTTAAAATCTTCAATGTTTTTCTTATAGTAGATTCAGAATAAAGGCATAATGCATTCAAGTTATATATATAAAACTATACACACACACACACACACACACACATTTACCATTATTTTTGTTTTGTATAGTGATGCTGGAAATAGTGACCGGGTAGTAATTCAGGAGATGTTGAAAACAGTGGCACAATCACAGCAACTTGAAACAAACTCTCAAAGAGACTTTAAAGGTATGTAATAAAAAGATTTCTTTTCATTAGGCAGACTTGCAAATTTTACGTAGTGAATAGGAGAGAAAATGTAATGGAAAGTTGTGAATTTCATGCATTTAGCAAATATTTAATAACTACCTGTTCTATGCTAAGCATTGTGCTACTTTGGGGTGAGAGGGGGGCGGATCTAAAAGTGGATAACAGGCATAATCTCTGTTCATGGGAGTTTATAGTCTAGTGGAATTGAATTTTGTGCCACCCATGTGTTATTTTAGAACTAGATGAATAACGAAACACACTTCATTTAAAATAAGAAATTATATGATTTGAAAATAACTGTTTTTAGGGCCAAAATTTTATCTTCATTATCAAATATTTAAACAAAAAGAAACAAAATCAGTTATAATTTCACCATCCAGCAATAATTATTGTAACATTGTCATTACCTTTCAGTGTCATTTATATGCATATATATGCGCACATTCTTATAGAAGATTTTATTTTGATAAATATGGCAATCCTTAATGCTTTTGATATATTTTGTTTAATTCTTCATTTGAAATAGGGTATAGGTTTATACATACTACCATCAGTGGTAATGGGGAATGCACATTTCTTCCAACATTTGTCAGTACTGTGGATAATTATTATTATTTTTTTATTTTTTAAATTTTTTTTAGCTGAGCCATCCTGTTACCCGTTGGCAGCTCAGTGGCAACTCAGCTTGGGCTGGGCATCGAACTGCTGTTGCTCAGAGCTCAGCTCACACTCTTGAGCAAGCTCTTAACCAACTGAGCCACTCGGCCAGGATAATTATTTTTAATCTTTGTCGGTTTTAGCAGAGAAATTAAATTGTGTTTTTTTTCTGTAGTGTGATAATATTTTCTTTTGTTCCTTGCTCATTATACTGTTTTGTGAATTGGTGGTGCATATTCCAGCATATTTCTTATCTTTCTTCCTCAGTCTCTGTATTTCAAAACTAATTTACATTTACTTATTTATTTTTGTTACTATGAATGGAGTCTTATATTTGCTTTGTTTACATATATGACAGCTATTGATTTTTATGTGTTCATTTTATATCCTATTGTGTTATTAAATTCTCTTATTGTTTGTAATAGTCTTTCTGTTTCCTTTGGGTTTTTCAAATACACATTCATATCTATAAATAAAGATAGTTTTTCCTCTTCCTTTTTAATTTGTATGGCTTTAAATACTTACTCTTGTCTAATTGTGTTTGCCAGCACCTCCAGTCAGTGTTGAATAATAATAATAGAGATAACGGACCTCCTTGTCATGACTCTGAAAGGAGAGCCTAAGGTTTCCCCATATAGTTAGTTGCTGGATTTTGGCCTGAGGTATATCAATTTGATCATGGTAAGAAAAAAATCCATCCATTTCTATTTTACTGCATGTTTCTAACTTGAATATGTGTGGTTTTTTCACATGCTTCTTCATCCATGAATGTGGTTTTATGATTTTTTTTTCTTAGTTCTATTAATATAATTATATTATTGGATCTTCGAATGAAACTGCTCTGCATTTCTGGAGTAAACCTCAATTGGTCATGATGTGTTAATTTTTTAAATATGCTGCTGTTTTTCATCTACCAGATTGATTTTTGTATTAGTTGTTCTGTAGTACTTTTAGTTTGGTGCAGTTTTTGTCAGGTTTCCAGATCAGTGTCCTTATCTTGATTTTTCCTATTCTGTTCAATTTGGATTCTGTTTCCAGAATTTCTCATTATTGTGAAGCATTATCTTAGTAGGGTACTTCTGTTTGTTTTTTTCAGTCTACTCCTCTGTCAAAACTTACTGCATCAAGGCTCCATTGTGCTCAACCATGATTCACTTACAAATGCTGTTTTCACATTGGCCCTTGATGCTTTCCAGGGTGTTCTTGTGGGCAGTTTGGGGTTCTCCTGCCCTAATGGCTGTCAGACACCTAGTGGACCCCAACCATTCCCTCCCACACAGTTGTTTGTTCTCACTTGCTCATAGCTGAGATTCTTAGGTAAAGCTTGTCACTTAGTTTTGATATAAATATTGAACATAGGTCTTTGGTCTTGGAGTCTTTAGTTTTGTCTGTTTATATGGAAGAGGTTCAAATGCTACAATGCTACCACCACCATCTTCTAGAAATAATATAATGAAAAATACAAAAGTTGGATTCATTCTTTATCTACATCTTACTCCCAAAACACTTGAAGGCCAATCCTTGATTATTGTCAGGTGGAAACATACTGTACAAATGACCAGATGTCTTTATACTTTGTTGGCTACATCTCTTATGCCAGTTTTTTCTCCAAAGCATATTCCTTAGAATGCTAAGATTTAAGATGTTCCATAGACATTTGCTCCTGGGAGAAAATCTTTTGGGGAAATGTAGCATGGTACTTGTCTTTATGATTATTAGTATATAATAAAGGCTGAAATGAATTCTATGGCACGGTAACCTCTTTAATTTCATGTAGAATTTAAAAAATACAAATAAAATAAATTCTTCTCCCTATACCTATAACTTTTGTATGTCCTTGCCAAAGGGAAGAGTAGTATGTCAGGCTTGTTATTTAGGATTTCGGTCTGAAAAGTGAGGAAGAGAGGGAGATAGATATTCACGTTACAGTTTGTTTTGTTTCTCCTTGTCTCAGTGGTTTTATTGACCGAGGTTGACAAACTCACCAAAGATGCTCAGCATGCCCTCCGCAGAACCATGGAAAAGTATATGTCTACCTGCAGATTGATCTTGTGTTGCAATTCTACATCTAAAGTGATACCACCCATT
The DNA here is from genome assembly GCA_033961575.1 of Aselliscus stoliczkanus. Classification (NCBI taxonomy): domain Eukaryota; kingdom Metazoa; phylum Chordata; class Mammalia; order Chiroptera; family Hipposideridae; genus Aselliscus; species Aselliscus stoliczkanus. The sequence continues at coordinate 98,079,485 of CM066727.1, read as the reverse complement.
CGTAGTAGGTGCCTGGCAGTTCGTGTGCCCGCTCCAAGCATTGAAGATGTGAGTCAAGTAACATATTTGCTTTTGTAAAACCACAGTGAAGTGTATCAGTGATTTAGGAAAAGCTATGGTCTGAATGCTAATCATTAATAAATGCGCAAACAATATATATAGTAGTAAATACCATATACCAATATATAGGTGTTCTTTAAATCACCTTTTACCTTAAACAAGTAGGTATTAAGAATTCTACTAAATTAGGGAAAGGCTAGTTATTTAGTGTCTTCTACCTCAACCTGATTTAATTGTCTTTGAAGGAGGCTTAATTAAAGAAGGAAGATTTTGCAAAGAGATGATGTGAGAATACCTAATCCCTAGGTAGGGGACCAAAGTTAGTGTGAAACAACATAACGTATGTAATTGTGTGTGTCTGTCTGTCTGTGTGTGTAGGTATATTTATCATTCTTAACAACTATCAGTAAAAATACTAATACAATAAGCAGCTTTCCTGCTCTTAATAGGTGTTAGGCAATTTTCTGCAAAGTAAAGAAAATATGTGATATTGTATTAGTCACAAAGTGGTAAAATACCTTTTAGTTTTATTGGCATAAATTTTAGGAGTAGTACAGTTAAAAGGGTCTATAAAGCAGGCAGGACTACCAGGTTATACCACTCCCGTGTCTTTGTCCATGCAAATAATGCCCCCTGAGTTGGACAGAATTCAGGCCATGTGGCTCTACTAGGCAGCCCTGCTCTTGCCACTGACCTAAACCTTTATCTCCCAGCTGCCCTGAGGAGGCTGGCAGGCTGGGATCTGGGACCAGGTTTTCCTCCACGTGCAAGGCCAGCTGCTGGCTCTTCCTGACAGCTAGGCTAGACCCCTGCTTCCTGCTAAAGGAACACGTGGGTTAGGGTCGGATAGTAGAGGGAAGAAAAGGAGGTCTATAAACATGTTATCAACAGAAATGATCTCAGTGTTCTGTTGGACAGATTGCCCATTTGTGTTAATCATTTTGTTTGTAGATTTGCCATGTGTTATCTACTGTGTGCAAGAAGGAAGGTCTGACACTTCCTTCACAACTGGCTCATAGACTTGCAGAGAAGTCCTGCCGAAATCTCAGAAAAGCCTTGCTTATGTGTGAAGCCTGCAGAGTGCAACAGTGAGTGGAAGGGGGCAGTTACTACAGGACGCATTTTGGGAAATAAGCACACTTCCATTTAATTTATCAAGTTCTCTCTTTGTCGTGTAGATATCCTTTCACTGCAGATCAAGAAGTCCCTGAAACAGATTGGGAGGTGTATCTGAGGGAGACAGCCAATGCGATTGTCAGTCAGCAGACTCCACAAAGGTAACCAGTAAAAAAGATGTCCATAAAAGTGATCATCGAGGTCATGCAATATTCTGAATTTTAGGTTAGCAGTTTTATACTAACTCCTTGCAATTTAGAATTACAATTTTGACTCCAAGTACTAAACTTTTAAGAAAAGGTAGTGCACTTAATTTTACAAATTTAGTGGTTCAGAGTAGTTTGTGTGTTAGGTATCATGGCTTTTATTAAACTGTTGACATGTAAATGTGGAACTTATACATAATTGAAAACAAATTTTGGAAGTTTTAGTTTTCCTTTTAGGTTCTCAGATGACTTAAAATTAATATATAACATAATGTGTCTAGTTTTTTTTTTTAATATTGAGAAAAACAGTATATAACTTTGTAATTGATGTCTCATATGCTAGAAAGACACCAGACTGAGTCAGACTTCTAGCTCTTCTGATTTTTAGGTATGATGATAGGTTCTGTTAAGAACAATATTGTGTATATACCAGTATTTAGGAGGTGTTTTGTGGCACATTAGTTGCACCATTGTTTCCATTTATTTCTGTGGGTTTGTTATACAGTAGTGGCCACTAATTGATTTATGATGTCTTTGATTGAGAAGGGCAGTCTGCTCTTCTCCAAATCAAAAGTCAGTCTTAAGGCCCACTGCCTTTGGGAAGCCTGGAGAAAGTTCCTAGGCTTGCTGCCACACAGTTTCCTACTCCTGTTTCCTGTCAGAAATAGAAACCATCTTTAGACTTTAAAGAGGATAATTGATTGTTTTAGGAAATAGAATAGACTGAGTGCAACCACTTAAATGTAAGCTTTATATGAACATAATCTTGAGAGGAATATACCATGTTCCTCCTCTTGAGTGGCATATCTAATGAATTCTAATTTTTATAAACAAGTCTTTGAAGGGATTACAACATGTACTCTGGCTATCATCTACATTAGTGGAGGTGGACAGTCAGACATAATTGGGTACTTAGTATTTTCATCAAGGTTTGCTGTGGATTCCAGTAGTTCAATTCTTTTAGTTGAAGTAATTAATCATTTTCAGAAAGTACCAGACATGAAAAGTTGTTTTTTCCAAAAAGAAATCTTGACTTTCAGAAAAAGTGTGCATTCTATTTTGTAAAATGTTGGTAATCAGTGAAGAAACTGCAGCCTTGAAAGAGATAAAATTCAAACAAAGCAAGTCTTACGAGTCTTTTACTTTCATAAAATGTTTCAACACTGAAGATGACTTTCTTGTTTTTTTCTAAAGTTTCCTACTCTTAAGAGATTTAGATACAGCTCTTGCAATATTTAACAATTATTAGATGTATTTGTAAGACTTTAGTTGATTATTGCTTTCCTTAATTCTTCTAGCTGCTGCTACCCTTTTCTCCAACTATCCACACAGGTTTTGGCAGCTCATAATTGATCTTGCTCAAGCAGAGGTGCTGCTGTTTACTGTTTAGACTAACAGTTGTCCTGCATTCCAAGGTGTTTCTTAATTCCAGAGAGCCTTGGGGCTGGCCAGCAATCCGGAAGAGCTAGTGTCAGTCTGATCATTGCCACATAGTACCAAATGATTGCTTCTGATTTCTGACCTCTTAGTCTTGCTGTAATATTTATAGTCTTGATTTTTGTTTAATTTATGTTAGAAAATTCATAATTTTCTAATTCGAATAGCAGCTAATATTTAGTGGATGATTATTATCCATTCTTGTACTATTTATCTCACTTAATTCATAAAACAGATCTATGAGGAGAGTATTATTATTATCTCTGTTTTGTAGATAAGAAAACTGATATTTTGGGGTTGTTGTTTATTCAGAGACATTCAGTTAATAAGAGGCAGTTCTAGAATACAATGTTTCTCTAAGAGAAGAATTTGTACTCTTAATTCCTTTCAACCCCCTAAGAAATAATGACACAAACATAGTATATGTAGAATATATTCATTTTTTAGAAACCAAATCATATTAGAAATGAACTCAGACTAGATGAGATGCATGAAATCATGCATGAGATACACATGATATATTGGATTGTCAGAAAAGTCATGATGTATTTTATTTTTTTCTATGTTTTTCATTGCAAAAACGTGTCATGACTTTTCCGACAATTCAATAGTTAACAGCACAGCATATAGGTAAATATATCCTGAACCAACTTTTCAGAAATAAGCTGTATGCGTAAAATACCTTCATACTATTTGTCATTTGCGGGGGTCCAGCCTCCGCAAGTCCAGGGGTTCCCTCAGGTGGAGACAGCATTGGTGAGGGAAGAAAGAAGGGAGAGAGTGGAGACACCAGGGGAGTTTCAGAGAAGGGGTGTCACACTTTATTGTTACAGCATGTCCCTTTTATAGGGACTCTTTACCAATATCACAAGTCACAAGTTACATTTCACATGAGTTTAGTGTTTTCTATTTCCCAGGATTTTCACAGCCTTCTCTCCTGCAATTGCTGTCTCCAGGGTGCACTGTGACTTACTCTTCCATTTAAGGATTATCTTGTCTTTCACTATGATAATCTCTGAGACCCAGACTTAGTTTCTGTATATCACCTAAAGAATGTTTAGCATGACTTATCTTATGTTAAGGATTGACATATTTCTGTATATTGCCTAAGTTTGTTTACTATGACTATCTTATGTTAAGGATTGACTTACTTCTACATATTGCCTAAAGAATGTTTACTATAGCTATCTTGATTATCTAGAAATTATCCTAAATCCTAGCAGTTAAACAATCATGAGACGCACAGGGCATATACTTGAGCTATTACTAAAAGACTAGCAGTGGCTGTGTTTAGGGTAAAAGCATCTAAAGTCTATTCCTAAGTAAATACAATACCTAGCAAACAAAGGGGGTCTCACACTTCTCTTATCCTACGGAGGCAGCATCTGTTTCTCAGTCAGAGCTTCAGTATCCTTTGCTGCAACAAGGTACAAGGCAAAGAATTCAAACAAGGCTGTTGATTAACATACCCCATGGTCAGCAAGTGTCTCTAATTGGAACTCTCATGGCCTGGAGATCTTTGGCCTCTGAGGAGACTTCTCACTGATTATCTTAAGCAAGTGAGCTCAGGGGCTGATGTTATCAATTTCTCACAGACAGGCCTTTGGCCTATGTGGCCAGGGGTCTGAGCCTCTGTTTCCAAGAGGCTTGAGTCCCCAACATCTCAGTTCAGGGATCCCCATCAGGCTGTAGCCTGTCTTAGGTAGTTTCCTTTATTTTTTATTTTTTAGGAAATCTTGCCCTGTTGTTGACTTACACAGCCATCTCTCATTGGGGTACCAAAGGAACTTGCCATAAATGCAGTGAGAGTACTGTCTCCTATAGGATCCGATGTAGAGGAAAGGCACATGGGTTCATAGAGGCAGGAGCTATTACATGACCAACCATAAGGCAGCACCCCAAACATCCAGTGCTGAGCATGGCAATGTGACCTTTCAGACACTGGGGGGCTGTCGGCCCCCAACAGTCATTTATGTCTCTTATCTTTAATACTCAGGTTTTATTTTTGAGGCATCCTGCCATGTCCCAGAGGGATTGAGGGCTTTGGAGTCAGACTTGAATTAATGTGCTGCCTTAGCTATATTAGTTTTGTGATGGAAGCTTAACCTCTCTGAACTCCCAAGTTCTTTTCAGTAAAAGGGAGTGGTGGTATTAGGAATAAATAGTGTACTGCAGTGAACCTGAGACAGAGTAAGGAGTTAAGAGAAATGCCTGACAGACATTTGAAGGTTGTGGACTTTGGAGTAAGACAGACCTGTGCTTAAGTCATGGCTCTGCTCTGGTCAGCTGTCAGGTAACTTAAACTACCCGAGTCTTAGTTTTTTCACCTAAAAAAATGGAGATAATGCCCAGTTAGAGCTGGTGTGAAGAATGGGTTTTAAATTCTTTGTTACAGTGTTTTGCACATAACAGGTACTCAAAAAACTGTAAGTTCCTTTTTTTTTTTTTTTAAACTTTAAGCTTTATTGGGGCATAACTTCATATTCCTGAATTCACAGGAAAGGGGTTTGAACTTCTGCTTTTAAGAAATCTTTCATAAATCACATCCCTGATTAATCTGAAGTATGGAACATCTGTGACATTGTTTTAGTAAAGATTCAGAACAGTTTTTTTTTCCTTTTATGGTAGGTAAGTTGTGTGTGTGTGGAGAGAGAGAAAGATGTATATTTAGAATTTTAATTGTTCTTTTTTTCTTAACTATTTTAAAATGTCTTGTGTATTTCCCTCCTTTACCCTTTTCCCTCCCAAAAATGTGTGAGAAGGATCTAGAGCAGGGGTCGGCAAACTGCAGCTCGCAAGCTGCATCCCAAGAGCTGCATGTGGCTCGCAAGCTGCAGTTTGCCGACCCCTGGTCTAGAATTAAGGACTCAGAGATTGGAATGTTCATACTTAGGCAGCTCGGTTCCATGCTTATCTGGAACCTCTAGTACTTCCCCCTAATCACAGGAAAGCTTTGTTTCCTTGCCATATTGCTTTTTCACTTTGCGCTCTAGGCAGTAGCATTATATTATATATAATCCTTATATTCTTTTGTCACTTGCGTAGGGTGGCAGTGATCTTTAATCTTTTTACAACTTTTCTAGATGTCCTAGGTATCATCATCTATTTGGGAAAAAACTAAACACGCTGTATTTTACGTGTATAACGCGCTCCCATGTATAATGCACATCCACGTTTTTTGGCCTAGACTTTCAGGCAAACGGAATTAGTACCACCCATGTATAATGCACATCCTTATTTTTCCCTCACAAATTTGAGCAAAATAGTGTGCATTATACACGGTAAAATATGGTATTATTTGATGTGTCATTAAAGTATGTTAAAATCCAAACTCAGCCCCTACTATTTGTGAAGCCTTAAATTTTATCTGGTACTTTCATGGTATTTTGATATAACTGATAGCCCTGAATACAAGTGTCTGACTTCAAAAGAATTCTGAAAATTTTCTTTTAGAAAAATGAACTGAAATTAGGAAAAGCTTCTATATGTATAACCTAAGTGTGATAGGCCACTTATGAAAATGTCAGTATTATTAATTTATAAAGTGAAACAGCAGAGTAGGTACTTGGAAAAATTACCTCTTATTTTTTTCACAAAATATTATTTTGTTTTATATAGGCTCCTTGAAGTTCGTGGGAGGCTCTATGAGCTTTTAACTCATTGTATTCCTCCTGAAATAATAATGAAGGTAACCTGATTTCAGATCTTGAACTGTGTATAAAGCATAACATTTGGACTTGAGTGGGTGATCACAGATAGGACTTTTGTAGTACTAAAATAACATTGTCACCTCTTTTATCCAGTAGCTAAGTCAGTTGATAGTCATTAAACCTTTGCTGTGTGATAGGTACCATATGGGGAATGTTGAAGAAGACAGGAGAGGGCCTTTATTCAGAGAAGTTACATTTTAGTGCGCTGAAATCAGAAACAAGTAAAGAAGCAAGAGGATTTCAGAATGCTAAGTGTTACAAAGAAAGTAACAAAGTGAAATGATGATGGAGGACAGGGCTATAGAAGGTGTGCAGTGGCATCTCAGAGGAAGGTATGTTTATGCAGAGACTAGGAGGATTAAAAGAAGAGAGCCATGTAAGTGGCCTTGGAACAAGTATTTCATATAACTACATTTTTTTTTTAAGCTGAGCCACCCTGCCACCTGTTGGCAGCTCAGCAGTAGCTCAGCTCAGACTGGGCATTGAACTGCTGTTGCTCAGAGCTCAGCTCACATCTTGAGTGAGCTCTTAACCAAATGAGCCACTTGGCCAGCCCAGGAACAAGTATTTCAGACTGTGAGGTTCAGGGCATGTGGGAATGAGGTTAAAGAAGTAGGCAGTCTGTACTATCGGATATTGTAAGAGTTGGGCTAGCAGCTACCTAGTTAGACTCATTGACTGTTAGGTGTAAGGGAATGCAGAAGTTTTTTTGTTTATATTTGTTAAAATTACATGATAATGCATGAAAAAATTCAAATGATCCCAAATACCCAAAAAAGGAAAAATGAAGGTCTGCCCTTCCATTTCCGTAAGGGTAAGCAGTTTTAACAGACCTCTGTGCTGTTCACATAGAAATAAGCGTTGTGTGTTTGTGGTTTCACAGACTTCACAGTATTCTTCACTGTGGATTCATTCAACCGTGTAGCATTTTGTTTCATGACAGGACAGATTTACCTCACTCTTTATGGTTAAATGGGATTCCATTGTGTAACTATATCACAGTTTTTTAAGTATGACCCCTATTGGTGGAACTTTAGGCTGTCTATAGAATATTATTATTAATGTTATAGTAGCATATTTGTACTTGTACCTTTGCAACCTTGAACATTTAAATATTTGGAATTTGGAATATGTTAGTAATTACCACATTTTACATTAAAGAAAAGGTACATAATGTTTTGCTTTTGAATAAAGTCTACCAGACCATATAAAAGAATTCACATTTCACAAATTTAAAAAAACATTTAACTTAAGATTTCTTTTTTGAATGTGAGAAATAAAGTATTTCAGCTAATATCTTTTTCATTAATTATTTTTTTAATTACTACTTATCTTTCTTCAGGGCCTTCTCTCAGAGCTTTTACATAATTGTGATGGACAACTGAAAGGAGAAGTGGCCCAGATGGCAGCTTACTATGAACATCGTCTACAGCTGGGTAGCAAAGCTATTTATCACTTGGAAGCATTTGTGGCCAAATTTATGGCACTTTATAAGAAGTTCATGGAGGATGGGTTGGAAGGCATGATGTTCTGACATCTATCAGTAATTCTTCCTAATTTTTCCCAATATTAACATTTATATTTAGCTTATATTGGAAGAGCTGCAGGTAAAATAAACTACTTAATCATATCCTAGTTGTGTTTTTGTAATAATTCCTCTGTGCACTGTTCATTATCCTCTTAAGTTAAATAATTGCTCCTATACCACTGAAGTATATTTAAAGAACAACACTAGAATCTAGGGTCCAGGAACATGATTTTAATTTATTTTAAAAATTTGTTACATAAGTATGCAATGTTGAGTCTCCCATTTTCCAAATAATCTCTTACCTGCTGATGGAAATTTACACATGAAAAAGCAAAGATTATTTTCCATCCTCTAGATGACCATTTTTGGCCTCACGTACATAACTTGCTGGGCAAATCATTACCTTTTGTCATATTTTCCTTCAATCAAGAGTTATATTTTTGAGGGGCAGCTGGGTGGCTCAGTTGGTTAGAGCACATGCTCTGAACAACAAGATTGCCAGTTTGATTTCCACATGGGATGGTGGACTGTACCCCCTGCAACTAGATGGAAAACAGCAACTTGGACTTGGAGTTGAGCTGCACACACCACAACTAGATTGAAGGGCAATGATTCGATTTGAAGCTGAAGGTTCCTGGAAAGAACACACTGTTATCCAATAAAAATCAAAAACAAAAAATATTTTTGCAAGAAATATAAGAATTACTTTTGAAACATAATATAATAACATGGGTAGGGAAAGAATTACAGGTACCATTTCTATTGAGACTGCAAAAAAAAATCCAACTTTTATTTCAATGATTCAGATGTAATAGTACTGGGTTGGCTAGTAAAAAATAAGTATGTTTTCATTGTGTTTGAGACTCCTGAAGAATGTGCATTATATAGTTCTGAAGCAAAGGTATATTACTGTAGAAGTTACTTATTATTTTTTTTAGCTGAGCTCAGTTCGGGCTGGGCATCAAACTGCTGTTGCTCAGAGCTCAGCTTGCACTCTTGAGCAAGCTCTTAACCAACTGAGCTACTACTTGGCCAGCCCTACAAGTTACTTTTTAAACAAGTGTACTATTGTGTCATTGGTCTTGTCCTTGGGGATTTTTTTTATTCAGAAATTTGGTTCATGGAACAGAGTTTGCTTGATAAGTGTATGACAGGCTCTGAACAATTTTTTGAATTTTGGGCAACAAAACCAGAACTCAAAACACTACAATAAGGTGAAGTAAAAGGAGGTTTTAAGTTTAAATACATTAAATATAGGGAAAACTTTTGTAGCAGTTTGGGATAAACAGGAAATGTTTGATTGACAGACAGCTACACACATATAAGCCTAACACAGTATTAGCCTTATGAGAAACTGGGTTGAGAGATGATTGCCTTTTTTTTTTTTTTTTTTTTTTTTTAGTACTAGTCAGGTCACAACTGGCCATCTTAGTACTGGGAGTCCCCCCATGTTAGGAGAGAGAATGATGTTGATAGCAATGAACATGGGAGTGCTGATATTTGTTTGATTCCCTGTTTTTGTTTCCTTTGGTTTCATACCCCGAAGGTATTACTGGATCTTATGGTAGTTCTATTTTTAATTATTTGAGGAACCTCCATATTGTTTTTCTTTTTATATTCCCAGCAGCAATGCACATGGTTTTCTCTTTTATTATCCATGTCTTTGCCATCATTTATCTCTTGTCTTTTGATAATAGCCATTCTAAGGTGTAAGGTGATATCTCAATGTGGTTTTGAGTTGCATTTCCCTAATGAGTATTATTGAGGTGTTTTTACGTATCGGCCATTTGTGTCTTGGAAAAGTGTTCAGTTTCTCTGCCCCTTTTTTAATCAGATTGTTTTCTTGCTATTGAGTATTTATCTTGCATTCTTTATTTATTTTGGATATTAATCCCATATCAGACGTGATTTGCAAATATTTTCTTATTTAGTAGGATGCCTTTTCATTCTGTTGATACTTTCCTTTGCTGTGCTTTTTGATTTGATGTTATCCCACTTGTTTATTTTTGCTTTTGTTGCCTTTGCTTTTGGTGTCAAATCCGAAAAAATCATCACCAAGACCGATGTCAGGGAGCATACCTCCTATCCTCCTGTATTTTTTCTAGGATTTTTATGGCTTCTTACATTTAAGTCTTTAGTCCATTTAGTGTTAATATTTGTGCATGATGTAAGATAATGGTCTAGTTTCATTCTTTTGCATGTAGCTGTCCAGTTTTCCCAACACCATTTATTGAGGAGACTGCCCTTTCCCCATTGTATGTTCTTGGCTTGTTTGTCATAAATTAATTGACCATATATGCGTGGGTTAATTTGAACTTTCTGTTCTGTCCCGCTAATCTATGTGTCTGTTTTTATGCTAATACCATACAGTTTTTGTTACTGTAGCTTTGTAATATGATTTGAAATCAAGGAGCATGATGCCTCCAGCTTCGCTCTTTATTAAGATTGCTGTGGCTGTTTAGGGTCTTTTGTGGTTCCATAGAAATTTTAGTGTTTTGTTTGTTTGTTTGTTTTCTATTTCTGTTGAAAATGTTTGAAATTTGATAGGGATTGCATCGAGTCTATAGGTGGCTTTGTGCAGTATAGACGTTTTTAACAATATTAATTCTTCTAGTCCAAGAGTATGGGATATCTTTCCATTTATTTGTGTCCTTTTTAGTTTCATTCAGCAGTCAAACTTTTCAGTGTGCAGATCTTTCACCTACTTAGTTACATTTCTTCCTAAGTATTTTATTGTTTTTGATGCTACTGTGAATGAGATTGTTTTATTTCTCTTTCAGATATTTTGCTGTAGTATATAGGAAAGCAGCTGATTTCTGCATAATTATTGTGTATTCTGCAACTTAACTGAATTTGTAATTAGATCTATGTTATTTGGTGGAGGTTTTAGAGTTTTATATATGCAACGTCATGTCACCTTCAAGTAGAGACAGTTTTATTTCTTTTCCAATTTGGATGCCTTTTTTTCCTTGCCTGATTGCTATCCCTAGGACTTCCAGTGCTGTGTTGAATAGGAGTGGTAGGGTAGGCTCCCTTGTCTTGTTCCTAAACTTAAAGTTTTCAACATTCACCATTGAGTATGATGTTATCTGTGGGCTTGTCATATATGGCCTTTATTATGCTGAGGTACATATCCTCTATACCTAGTTTGTTGAGCAGTTTTATCATGAATGGATGTTGAATTTTGTCAGTTGCTCTCTGCATCTGTTGAGATGATCTTATGATTTTTATCGTTCATTTTGTTAATGTGTATCACATTGACTGATTTGCATATATTGAACCATTCTTGAAATTCATGGAGTATCCCCAACTATGGTATATAATCCCTTTACTGTTCTGTTGAATGTGGTTTGTTGATATTTTGTTGAGAGATGTATCTGAATTCATCAGGGTTGTTGGTCTGTAGTTTCTATTCTTGTGTTGTCCTTGTTTGGTATCAGAGGAATGCTGTCCTCATAAAATGAATTTGGAAGTGTTCCCTCCTTTTCAGTTTTGTGGAAGAGTTGTAGAAGGATTTGTGTTAATTTTTTAAATGTTGAGTAGATTTCACTAGTGAAACCATCTGGTCTTGGGATTTTCTTCGTTGGGAGTTTTCTTTTTTTAAAACTTTACTGGGGAACAGTTTTTTTCCAGGACCCATCAGCTCCAAGTTAAGTCATCATTTTTCAATCTAGTTGTGGAGGGTGCAGCTCACTGGCCCATGTGGGAATCGAATTGGCAACCTTGGTGTTATGAGCACTGTGCTCTAACCAGCTGAGCCAAGTGGCTACCCTTTGTTGGGAGTTTTTTGATTACCAATTCAATTTCTTTTCTTGTTTGGTCTGTTTAGATTATCTATTAATAAATGATTCAGTCTTGGTAACATACGTTTATAGGATAACTTATTCTAATTTATCCAATTTGTTGATGTGTAATTGTACATAGTAGTCTTGTGTTCCTTTGTATTTCTTTGGTATCAGTTGTAATGTCTCCTTTCATTTATGATTTTGAGTGTTCTGTTTACTTTGTTAGTCTCAATAAAGGTTTTGTCAATTTTTTTTAAAAACCAGCTCTTAATTTCATTGTTCTTTTCTATTGTGTGTCTGGTTTCTATTTATTTGTTTCTGCTCTGATCTTTGTTGTAGCCTTCCTTCTGCTATCTTTGGGTTTAGTTTGTTTCTGCTCTAGGTTCTTGGGTAAAGTTAGGTTGGTACACTTGAGATCTTTCTTTTATCTTAATGTGTTTATTACTATAAACTTCTTTCTTAGAACTGCTTTTGCAGCATTTCATTGGTTTTGATATTGTGTGTTTCCATTTTTATTTGTTTCAAGATATTTTTAAATTTCTTCTTTGACTCATTGGTTGTTCAGGAGGTTGTTTACTTTTCACGTATTTCTGAATTTTCTAGCTTTCTTCCTGTTACTAATTTCTAGTTTCATACCATTGTGGTCTGGAAAGATACTTGGTATGATTTCCATCTTCTTAAATTTGCTAGGAGTTGTTTGTGACCGATACCATATGATCTATCCTAGAGAATATTTCATGTGCCAATGAAAAGAATGTGTACTCTGTTGTTTGATGGAATGTTCTTATACGTCTGTTGGTTGCGTTTGGTGTGAAGTATGATTTAAGTCCAACGTTTCCATGGTGATTTTCTGCCTGGATGATTATTCATTGTTGAAAGTGTGGTATTGAAGTCCCCTGCGATTATTGTATTTCCGTTTCTTCCTTTAGATCTGTTAGTATCTGTTTAATGTATTTAGTTATCTCAATGTTGGGTTCATGTATATTTACGATTGTTGTATCTTCTTGATGAACTGACCCCTTTTAATTATATAATGACCTTCTTTATCTCGTCTTACAGCTTTTGAATTAAAAGCTACTTTGTTTCATAGAAGTATAGCTACCCCTGCTTTCTGCTGGTTTCCACTTGCATGGGTATATTTTTCCATCTATCCACTTTGAATCTGTGTGTCCTTAAAGCTGAAATGGTCTCTTGTAGGCAGTATATAGTTGGGTCTTGTTTTTTTATTTATCCACCCTCTCTGCCTTTTGATTAGAGAATTCAATCCATTTACATTTAGAGTAATTACTAACAGGTAAGGACTTAGTAATATCATCTAATTGTTTTATGGCTGTTTTATAAGTTCCTCTCCTGCTCTCTTCCTTTGTGAATTGTGTATTTGGCTCCTTAGCATATCCTACAGCCTCCTCAAAGGCACTTCTGTTTGTGGATGGATGCTGAATTTTGTTGTTGGGGGCATAAATGACAAAAACAAGAGACATCTTGAGTTGCTGTTACGTTGATGTCACTCCTCTTTGATTTTGTTTTTATAATGTAAATTGAAATTTGTTCTTAAGATATGAAGTTGTACAATGTACAATCACAAGAGAAACTCTTGCTGGAATTTAACTTCAGAGCTCTTTTATACTCTGAGATATATCGGAACTGAGTAATAGGAATTTAAATGTTATTTCCATTTATAGCACTCCAAATCACGAAACACATTCCTTAAAAAATAAAAAATAAATCACCGTTGGTAGCAATTTTCCTTGTTTGGAGTTCTCAAGAAAAACATACTCACTACATATCTTTTAAATTGATTAACTAAATTTCACTAGCTATTTATTCCTGGTTTCTTTCCTGTTTACAATTCCTGTGGAAATTTGGAACATTATGAGATTATTTTTTTCATGAATTTTTTCATGGTGTGCAAGAATTACAATAAATTACTTTCCGCTTGGTAGCTTTATAAAAATAATGGTGCCTACAAACCTAGCTCATGTCTAAATTACAGCCTAATGCAGGTTACAAACACTATACTGTACCTTTGTGGCTTTGTACCTTCTGTGCCTGTCGCAACTCCTTTGATTAGCTGATTGAATACTGAAGTTACCATCTCTAATAACGCAGCATAAGAAGCTTCCCTGAAGAGCAGCTGTGCAAACTAATCATGATAGGCAGGGAAAGAACTTCACACAACCTTAAGATTAAGTACCTTTATGTGGCACTTTGCTTGGTTTTTTCACAGGCATTCTTTCATTTAATTATCCAAATGATCTTTGCGCTGGGCATTATTATCCTGTTTTGCAGATGATGAAACTGGATTCAGGTAGCTGAGCATAGGCGCCACTCTAAGAAATTCACAGCCGCCAACCAGGAAATAGGCCTCAGTCCTGTCCAATAAACTCATGTTTCTCTGTTCGAGTCTCCACCTTGCCTATTTCAAAGCTTCGTTTAAAGCGGGTAGCCTTATCCTTATCGGCCAGCTACCAAAACCAAATATGTATGCATTCTGTGTTACTATTTGTTCATGTGGAAGCATCCTAGTCTGTGTACATTTGTATTCTGCCATATTAGAGATGCTGTTCACTTCTGTTTTTAAGTCTAATCTTTCAGCCTGTGCCTTAGATTTCACCAATTTTAGCCTGTCCTTAAAAACCTTACAATGTCCTTTGTATTTTTAGTTTCTCTCTCAAAATTGGATCCTTGCTTTGGTTTTGATTTTCCTCATATCTTTATTAAAGTTTCCAACATACAGAAAATTGGAAAAAATTGACAGCATTCATGCACATATGATGGTGAACATTTAATTGTATTTGCTTTATCACATATCTGCAATCCCTCTATCCTTTAGTGGTCTTATGTTTTTGCTACATTTCAAAGTAAGTTAGACATCAGAACAGTTTTTTCCTAAGGTTGTTAACATGTATATTAGCCAGTTTAATAAAGAAAGAAAAATACGTAACAGGCATAAGGAAACAAGAGGATGGAAGAAAATTCTTTTATTAGCAGATGAGATGATTGTTTACCTAGAAAATTCTATACAATTCCTTTAACAAATATTTGTTGTGACTGCCTTAGTCTTCTCTTTCTTTAATCCAGTGAGACCAGATTTTCCATACGAATTTTAGCAGCCTATCTTAATGCAGACTGGGGCCTGCCCTCAGGCTAACATTCCTAAAAAATGGGAAACTTGCAATGCTTTACTTGCCTTCCAATTGTTGATTCCATCCCAGTGTCTCATTTTGCTTCTGCTCAGTATTTGTTTTTTATATTTTGTCCAAAGGTTATAGTTATTTTCTACTGGAAGGTTGGCCTGATGGGAGCTATCAGCCACACCAGAAGCAGACATTCCTTTCCATTGTTTGTAAATATATTCAAGTCTTCTATTTAAAAAAAAAAGTCATGTACCCCACATCCCTATCTTGCAGCTTCACTTTTTAAACAATGGACTTCTAAACAATGTTTTCTGTTCTTATTGCCAGTATTTTCTCATTAAATCCGTTTCAATCTGGTTGTCCCTCCCATAACTTCAAAACACATCTAGTCTATAAATAGGGGAATATGTGTGTCCCCATCCAATGAATTTCTTCTCTATCTAGTGAACTTTTTTACTTAGCCTCAGCAATGTTTTTTACTCTTCTTTGAATTACTGTTTCCATGTTTTCCCTGAGTTAAATGTTCTCTTGTATTTTCTTTTTTCTACTTCTGTGGCTGCTTACCTTACAAGCTTATTCTTACTACTATCAAATATGCAGTATGCCTTTATCCTTGATTCTTATAAGACTTGGTTGACTTTATCCATGCTTCGGTACCACCTGTTGTTAAGCTGATGGTTCCTTTCATATGTGCTCAGACTTTTCCTGAGTTTCAGACTTCTACATCTAAACACCTATCTGATGTTTATTCACAGATACCTCAACATCATCTCAAACTGAGGGTGTCCCAATCTGAACTTTTGACCTTCCCAGTTCCTATGTGTTACAGTATTTCCTTTCTGTGTCATTCTTTCTGCTTGTTTTCCATGTTCTACAGCTGTCGGAATTTTCTGCGGTTCCGTCTAATTTTCTTGGTCCTGTAACCAGTTTAGTATCTATGTCTTGTTTTTATGACCCTTTCTCTTTTCCACTTCTTTACCCTGAGATAACTCAGTTTTTGGTTTAAATGATACATATGCTGATTTGTATGTCCAGATATTAGGCGTGTTTCCTGATGGAAACTTCAATCATTTTAATTTATCAAGAAACAAATTCACCAGCTTTTCTTCTGAAACAGCTCCTCGCAGCTTCTTGCTTGTCAGATACCACTTTTCTCCTAGATACCTGATGTAAATTTCACCTTTTCCTCTATTTTGATACAGTCAGTTGTTAAGCTCGGACCATTTTCCCTCATGTCTGACGAGTGTTGTTTTCATCCGCCCCTACTTCCTCCCAAGTGGTGTATGTAATACCTGCCGCCAAATAACTGATAACGAACAGACCATGTGGACTCCTGGTTAGGCTCACTCAGATGGCATAACAGATTTTGAAGAAGTGTGGCTATAATGCAAAACATTTGTGTATTAAAAACCTATAATTTCGGGCCAGCCCAGTGGCGCGGTGGTTAAGCGCTGGCGTGGGAAGCCAGCGACCCCAGTTCGGTCCCACATGTGAGGGCCAGTGACACTGCCCTCAAAAAACAAACAAAAAAACCCAAAAACCTATAATTTCATGCTCAGAAGCATAAGTGATCTAGCAGCTTATTTCTATACAAGATATACAGAGAAATATATTTAGAGTCAGACAACTAAGTGCAACTTCTATCCATTCAGAAAAATATTTATTCAGCACCTGCTATGTGTCAAGTTTTTTATTTTTCCTTAAGACAGTAAGGATACGGCAGGACATCATCTTCCCTTGTGAAATTTATATTATACCACAGAGAGATGAATGGTAAATAATAGACACATAAATACCAAGTGTCAGATGTGCTATAGAGGTGGAGAATTAGTTTGTTGCTTTACATAGGCTGGCCAGGGAGAGTCTCTTTAATAAGGGAACTAATCAGAGATAAGAGTATTCAGAGCTGAATAAAAGTATATCCCAGAGGAGGCAAACTGGTGTGAGTCCCCAGCCTACCACTGATGTGGGGTCTTATAGGCCATCATAAATTTTTTTTTTTCAAGTGAGAAAGAAAGCCAGCGGAGGGTTTTAGAGAGATGATCGATGTGATCAGGTTTATGTGTTAACAGAAGCAATCTGGCTCCTGGATTGAGAATATTAATTACTGTTCATATAAACATTTGGCTGAAAATTCATGACTTATAAAGGTTTGTTGGTTTTTTTTTTTGATTTACATAGTGTTGGCTTACACATCCCTTCAAATTACATTATTGCCAATATTTAAAAAACTAGAGATATCCCATAAAAATGAACTCAATTTTCTTAGAAAATCAGAGGATTGACATTCTTTCCTAGCATTAATTTGTTGGAACTGAGGAGTGCCTGTCTTTTCGGTAGAGTATATATTCTCCATTTTGGTACAATTCCTACTACCATTACATTCTTTTTTTTTTTTTTAGCTGAGCCATCCTGCCACCTGTTGGCAGCTCAATGGCAACTCAGCTCGCACTCTTCAGCGAGCTCTTAACCATACATTCTTGAAGTCAGTTTCAGCTATCAGTCTGTACAGTGTTTTATTTGTTTGTTTTAAATTGTGAAGGTGAGGAAATGAGCTCTTTCTTTATAACAAACTTTGTCATTAAAAGTGGTGGCAAAATGAGAGGTGAGAGAAGGCTATAAAAGAATTGAGCGGGCATATATTTTGTGAATGTGAAAAATATATCTATCTAAATATGTATTATATATTTAAATATAAATATATCTATATTTATAAAAATATATAAAACATGTCTGAAAGGAGCATAACTTAATATATATTTATGAAACAAACTATAGTCAGAACTATAATTAGGTATAAAAATGAATATTTTTTTGAAAACTGATGTACTGACAAAACATCAAAATTTGATGAGGCTTTGATTTTAAATTGAATAAATTATGTTCCCATAAAATTAATTCTGTACTAAGTGAAAAACTGTCAGGATCTCAAAACAATTTGCAAATGTCAATTTCATAAATGAGTGAGAAACAATAGAAATTGACTTAAGAAAAAACAAACATTAGCAAAATTATGTCTAGACAGAAATACTGTTTTGAAGATATGGTTGACTATTATAGGACAATATGGTGTCATTGTTATGATGTTTTCTGTTAAAGATGATTAAAGCACAGATATTTAAAATTTATCACTAAGTTATATTTAATTGTATCAATGAGAATTTTAATGAAACCAAAGAATTTGAAAACATGTTGCCCATGAGAGTCACAATGTAAGAAACTTATTTTCATATTTTGAAAAAAAAATCTTGATAAGTTTCATATACATTGATCAAAATTAGAAAGTGTGATTAACATAATTCTGCATGACTTGATGGTAACTTTGAAAAATTTTCCCTACAAAATTGATCTAGTTGCAAGGATGTAGAACTGACATCTATTCATTGCCTCATTTTGTATGACTGTAAGCCAAAATCCTTCATGGAATGAAAAATTAACACCATGAACTATTAACATAATTAACACCATGAACTATGGCTTGAATGGTAGATAATACAATGTTTTGTTGATAAGTGGAGTGCCTAATACAGGTGTCTGCTGTCTTTTGAGTTGTTGAATCAACTTTGTTCATGTCATCTAAGGGAAAATCAACTTTGTTCATGTCATCTAAGGGAAAATCTATTCGTGATTTTCCCCTACCCGCTACCTCCTGCTTTGCAAAGCTTGGATTTTTTAGCTGATAATACAAGACATCCAAATAATATTTTTGTGTGAGGTCATTCTTAAAACATTGCACACATGTTCCAGTGCATTTACTCCTGCTGAAGTTGAGTCTGTGGGAAATTAATTGGCAGGGAATAATCTGGCCTGCAATCTTATGGGAAGTAAGTTTCCAGGCATTTGAACAACAGATCTAACTCTGAATACATTCCCCAAATTGGAGAGTTGAAGATTGGATTCTAAAATTGACTTTCTAATATCAAATTTTATGAAAATGGATTAACATCGATACTGTGAAACATTGATATTCCATGAATGGGATTTATTGAATTGCAGTGTGCTGTGGTTATGAAAACTAAATGTGAGAATATTACATTACACAAATATCTCAAAAAAAGTTACTCTCAATATAAAAACCAGTCAGCAAAGATTTTAACTATGTTTACAAGTAGTGTTAGCCAGGAAAGATTCTTCCCTAATCATGATATTTCCTTTCTGTGAAGTGAGCTCTGTTAATGTCATTTCAGGACTCCTCATACTGTATCCATCCAGTTTCTATAGAGATGACGTGTCTTACTTGATTGTCAACTTTGGGAAGAATAAGTGAACCTGCTTGACCTAGCTCTGACTTTGTTCCTGTGGGGAATGAGCCTGTGTTCAGTGGGAAATCTTAACGAGCCAAACCTCTTCCACCTGGGAGGTCTACCCAAGTGTGGCTCCACCCACTGGACCAGCTGCGTCCTGCCACCTGCGCTCTGTCAGTAACAAGTGGTCTTTTGGTCTCCGACTTCTATGATTTGTTGTACTTACCAGCTTGTTCTAAATTGAGTGTGGAATGAGGGTGATATTTCTTGGGGAATATCAGACATCCCAAAATACATTTGATTTTTCACCAGGAACATTGAGATATAAAAATAAAAGAATATTTGGAGGGAGAAAACTTGGGGAGATTTTTGTTCATCCAAGGCCCACAACTATGGGGCTTGAACTTCAGTTTGGAGGAAAAAATGTATTGACCTTTTGGCTTATAGAGACTTATTTTAGGCTACACGTATTTTTCACACGTTTGCACTCAGCTCCTGTAGCCTGGGAAAGAAACTCTTGCTCTCACGCAGTATTCTGAGCTTGGTAGGTGACTGTACCTTATGACTTATGCAACTTAGGTGAGAAAATGAGACACAAATAAATTCTCCAAACGGAAGTGACTGGACAAAAGACGATAAAGATTTTTAAGATTTTAAGAGTTAAGATTTTAAGAGTTTAGCTGTGTCCAAAGCTGCAGACAGACTGCTTTAGCTTACTTCACAGGTCTAGCTTTACCTCAGTTGAGAACAAGATCCCAATATACAGAAGAGTTTTACACTCATTTTAGGCATTAGACTTTTAGGCCACCAGGCAGCTTAATTCTGCATGTGAGGAGAGCACGAGAGATGCTGTAGCTTTGCTTGGTGAGCATCAAGTTTAGTTAGGTAATCTAAACCAGGGATTCCAGCTCCTACCCAAGGATCGAGAAGGACCCTGAGGAGGGCCTGGCTAACCTGCAGCTTGTGACCATTCCACCGATGTAAGATTCACTGTTTCATCACAGGTTCTCAAACTGGCTATGTTAATATCATAAGTGCTAACCTTGACTTGGTATCAGAACCCAAATAGTGGCTTCACCACACACTTGTGTTAGATTTAAGCATTGGTGATTTAATAAAAAAATGTGAGCCTTTGTTAGAAAGAAAATGCGATCCCCTTAAGCTAGAAAATTAACTAAATGATATTATTACAAACCCAAAGTCTTAGAAGAAAACAAAAATGCTGCATGCCTGGAACTGTGTGCCTCTAATAATCCCATTTGCTCAGGAAAACAAGGAGAAATTAGAGTGGTTTGAAAGGGGTACATCAGTTATACTACCAAACCCAGGAGCAGTGGAAGATTAAGAAAATAAAGGCACACAGGCCAATTAAGCTGAAAGAAGAGTTTTTGTTTTTTGGTTCTTTTTTTTTATTCATTTAAGGGAGAGGAAGGCAGAAAGGCACATCTTGAAGATCAGGTTAGGTCCATATGCAAGGGAAAAAAGTTCCCAGATTCTAGCTGCTCTTAAAGAAGGAAAGATATTTTTGTTGTCACTACATCAGAAATGGTGACTGGGATCCAGACAAACCTGAGAGCAAACTAGAGTTAGGCCAAGTCACTGAGGGGTGACTTCCAAAAGTCACCTGTCCTCACTCAGAGCAATTGGAGAACAAGTCCTTAGAGACTGACTGAGACAGCTACACCAAGTGGTCACAAACAATCTGGGCAGAATTGAGGGAGGAAATACCTGTGAAATATTCAAAGCATTTTGTAGGTGAGTTTCCTCATGCCGCAATCATTGCAGATGGAGAACCAGCATTGTTTTGTTCTGAGGGAACTTACCACAGTAAATAAATTTATGAAATGAGGATCCTAAAGGAAAGTTGAGGAGAGATGTGAGGAAATGTAGATGTGACAATCAGAGAACAAGTTCAGACTTTGGTTATATGTTGTCTGATGGAAGAATATCTCCTGGGGTGGAGGTGGCGGGGCATTAGCCATCTCATTTAAAGAAAGGTAGACAAAATTTGAATCATGAACCTAGAACTTGTTGATTTCTTCTCTATTATTATTATTATTATTATTATGAATCCCAGAGTAGTTACATAAAAAGAAAAAATAATTGTCTGGGCCAGAAAGTAAAGAGAGTAAACAGAAAAGGGGAACTCAGTTTCAGCAAGCACCTCTAGCTCTTACATGGATTAGAGACGGAAAGAGGCCACTTCAAGTAGATTCAATTGTTAAGAAGCTTGAATAGCCTTCCTGAAGAGAGTCAGTTAATAGCAGAGGAAGATTAAATACCAGTAGTATGCCCCAGTACTTCAGAAAAAGATGTAGCAGAAAAACAAAAAAACTATTCAGAACTTGGCACATTTAAACCTGGGTTCTCTAAGGGGCACAAGTTTCAGAAGCATCACAATCACTCAGAACTCTGGAGGGTGATTCTTTAGTTTAAACAAATTGGAAACGAAGAAGAATTCCTCAGAGAATGGGTTTCACAGTCCAGCAATCCCAGCGTTAGAGGCAGTGAGACAGCCACTGTGGCACAGGACAAAAGATGCCTGCTCCTGAGAGATGGAGCAGTTGTGTCACCAGACAGAGCCTGTCCTGAGGGCAGAGTAGGGGCCCAAGGCTCAAGAGAAAATAAATCTGCAAGGAAGCAGAAATGCCTCAGATAACACTCTGTGCCAGGACACAGGACACATAGATGGATACTTTTTCCCTAGCAAGAATGTAAATGTAAAGAAATGTAAATGCTAAATATGTTGTCTCAAAATAACTTCTTGCTGGGAAAGTTTTCCTGGTTTGGCTTAAATAAGCAGATTATAGAATCAAGGCAGTTGGCCTTGAATGACACACTTCTTGCTGAAATGGAATCCAGAAATCTTTTCCTTTTCTCTCAGATGTCATCGGATTTCTCTTGGGGTTGTGGCAGCTCTGATTATGGGAATGTAACAGGAGAATGACTTTCTAAATTTAATGGATCTGGAAAAGATAATTCTGTGTGTCCTTTTAACTCTGAATTCTTTGGAAGTGAGGCTCCTGAGAGATGAGGTTTTGAATTACTGTGACTTCTAAGTCTTTGCAAACTTGAAACACATTCTAGAGAGACCCCTGCAGTAGCTGGAGAGACTCCACTCTATCTGGGCAGAAAATCCCTCTAGCTGAACCTGAGTAGAATAAGGAAGTGAAGTATTGTTTTTGTTTGTAATTGAAATTTGCTCTTTGAACTTGAACACATAGGGCAAGAGAACTTGATTTCAGACTTTAGTTCCCTTGGATTTTAATGTTTTTAACTTCAATTTGTAAAGGAATTTAATCTAGGACTTTAATTTCTTTCTTGGAATTTAATAAAGGAGGCAATTGTGTTCAATTTGAAGCATCTCTTTCTAATCATTTTATTATTGAAGTATCTTTAAGATAGCATTCAATCTCTGCAGAACCTCTGTCATGCTACCTCAGACAGCAGGCCTAGACATAGTTATGGACAGAAAATGGAAGAGGGGATACATTTTCTGTTTTTGGTATGGAGTGAACTCAAAGTGGATACATTGAATATGTTGTTCTGACCCACTACAGATTCTTCTAGGGTCGACGTTTAAGCTCCCTGCCTACTGGACCCACGAGGAAACAGAAGAGCAGAGATTGGTGTAGAATGTGGTCTCACGAAGGAGGGGGCAAAGTCTCCTGAGGCAGACAGCAACAACTCTTGCTAATGGTAAGCTTTATGCTTAACCCAGTGAGTGTGAGTTAAGAGAATGTAGGCTGGGGTGTTGGCGGGGTTTGCCTCTTCCCCACTCCTGATGCTATGTTCTTGTGAAAGGAGCGTGATTAGTTACAACTCTGGGCTTCCCTCTGCTCCCTTGATCACTCTGCCTCTGAGGAGATTCTTAGCCCCTGAGTCCACTTAGGAGGAATAACTGGACGTGCTCAGGTGTTTTCATCTTCCTCCTCTCGGAAGTAAACATGCATTTTTCTCTGTTAATCCATGGGGAGGCCTGCCTTGGTCCAGTGCTGCCATGCCTGGTTGAGTAAACCTGTCCAGGTCCTCAGTTCAGTGTCAGTGGGTCCCAATGTATAAGCCACATCCTCTAACTTGACCTTTAACAGATATTAAAAGTGATATTTTGGCTTCATCTTTTCTCTTTTGTTTTGACTCCTGATGTAAACATTGCCTCTCTGCTCTGTGAAAATCCAGTTTGATTATTTTTTTCGTCTTTAATTTGCTAATCTGAAATGCAAGTCAATTCAACAAATAATCATTCAGAACCTACTGTGTGTTACTGAGCTGGGCACTGAGAATATAGAAATAATATCACATCAGATGGTGACTACTTATTTATATGTTTAAGCATAATATTAGAAATATATGTACATCATAAAGGTAGCACTGAAGAGAAGTGACCAGTCTGCCTGGTGGTTTGAAGGTGGGCAGCTTTCATGGAGAAAGAAATTTTTGAGCAAAATGGCTAAGCAGGGGAATTTTTGGCTAAGCATATTTTTGGCTAAGCATATTTTTGACAGAGGGAACAGTACATAATAAACACATGGAGATATGATATGTATGTTGTATTTATATACTAAAAATAGTTGGTAATTCCTGAGCTATGTTAGAAAATCAGGATGGTGAGGTAGAAGGGTCCCGATTGTGACCATTCAGGAAACTTGACCGTGACTTTTTCTTACTGGGAAAACAGCTTAACCCAGACAGTGATATGATCAGGTTTACAAAACAAAGTTCTTGAACCAAATGACTGCTACATTCCTGTTTAGATTTACAGTTTTCCGATTTGTGTCTTAGGACTCTGTAGTAGATTTAGAACATTTACTTCTCAGCTATCCTAAATCAAATGCTTACCATATTGTATTGGTAGAATTAGGTTTGGCTGCATGTAACAGAAAAAAATCTGTAATAAATAGTGACAGTGGATTAAACATGGCAGAAGTTTATTTCAGGTAAAAACAATTTGAGGAACTAGTCTGGTTGGCTTTACAAAATTATTGGTAACTAGGTTTCTTCCCACTCTTCACTCTATAAGCTCTAGAGTATGAACTCTGTCCTTTTATTGCAAGATGGCTGTTGGAGATCCAGACATCATGCTCACATTCTAGTATGGCAGCAGAAGGAAGGGAAGTTTTAAGAAGTTTTCCTAAAGGTACCTCCGATACTTCTACTTGTTTCTGAGTGGCTGGAGTTTATTTCTGTGATCACATCAGAAGTTGCAGATGGCTGGGTATATGACTGTACCAAGTAGAGTCCTGTTTTTTGTTTTCGTTTTTTTCTTAAATCAGAGAAAAAGTGAAAAATGAATATGGGGTAGGCAATTAGCTGCCTCTGTTCCAGTCATGGAAAAATGATATATCTATTTACCTATTTAAATAGAAATAAAAGTGGTACGCTATCAAATATAAAGAAAGCATTTCTCACAAAATTTTTTCTAAGTCTGGCTCTTAGTCCTGCTTTTTTCTTTAAACTATAACCTGAGAGCCCCTGAATTTGAAATTCTATTTGTAACACAGAATATAGATCCTCAGATGCTGAATGCATGCTCATCCTTGTGTGACCGTGTCATCTGTCTGTCTCTGACTCCTGACATTTTGGATAAGCTGTTTCCTGTCCCTGGGATGCTCTTCCCTTTCTTCTGTCTACTAATTCTGTGGCGTTCTCTGTCGCTGTTACTTTGCATAGAAGTGTAGGTTAGACCCCTCCTTTGTCATAATGGCTATAGTAATTTTTTGTAATAGCTCCTTCATTGTCAGTCTTCCTAGTTGGAAGTCAGTGAAGATAGGGAGCAACCACGTGCGTTTTGTTCCCCGCTCTAACCTTAATGTCTAGTACAGTGCCTAGAAAATAATAGGTGCTCAATAAATTTGTTGAAGGAATAAATGGGCATAAAGGTAAGTGAATGAACCCAGTTGAAAGGGCATTGAAGTTCTCATGCTATGAAACTGTTAAGTGTGGTATTGATTATGCAGAGGTGACAAATTTGGATGTGCAAAACTGTAATCATTATTCTCTAACTGAAATTAATATTGACAGTGAGACTTTTGGTGTACTTGGAGATTTAATCTTAGTCATTTCAGAGTAAACTCAGTCAATTCAGGATTCCCCCTTCTGAGGTTGCATCTCAATTGTGGGGAAGTTACATTACCTGAAGGCATGGAGAAAAGAGTGCACTTGAGCTGCTCTCTGCTAAGTCCAGCATCTGGCGTGATGCTTTATCCTACGTAGTCCCTGGGCTCCATGACTTTTCCAGTGTAGCATCTGCTGAGGCACCTGGGTTCACATTGGTCTCCAGTTGCTATTCTCCATTGGCACCCCCTTTCTCCATGGGTACCTCCTAACCCAGGAGATGTGATGAGTGTGCAAGCTCTCTTGTAGTGACCCCCTTGCCTCTCAACGAGGCACAGGCAGAAGTAAGATGTTCTCCCATTCCACACTGGAGCCACAGGAATGTGTGGAGTCTCCTCAGGTGTCTCCACATAGACTTCCTCATTGTCCTTTGTCATCTTGCTCTGATGATGTAGGGACCTCTTTAAGGCTTAACTCTTGCCTAGTCTATAGTCAGGAAGTGGGGCACTGGTCTCCTCTATGCTCAGATCCCCAAACCTATCTGGGATTCTTTGCCCTCCCCACTCCCAAGAATTTGGGTGCTGGTGATGGTCAGGAGGCAGAATGTCTTTTAGAGGCCCACACCATCTAACTCCATGACTTTCCTCTCATATCTTGTATCTCAGTCTCTTAAATCTCTTTTAAGTTTTTAATCCCTTCTAAACTGCTTTGGCTAATTTCCCATGCTTCCAGGTTTATTGTTTATGGTATAAATGAAATGCCACAAATACATAAAGATTTTATTTGATACTCAAAAGTCAGGCTTTTGAGATTCCAAAGTAACTTTTGCTTATTCTTTGCTGTGTTTCAAAAGTCTACTTTAAAACTCTTTTTACCTACCCTCTCATCATTTCCCCAAGACAAATGCTAAATGTATAAGAGAGAGGGTCATGGAGCAAAATAAGAATTTTGAGGGAAAAAAAATTGATGGGTTAATAATAAATGTATCTGATATATTTGTAACAGGGACAATTAATAATCATTCTATAAGCTCCCAAATGTTAGAATAGTTAAATAATAAAATGGAAAAGTATAAAATCATTGACTACTTTGAAATGTTTTTAATATCATCAAAATAGTTATGTTTTAAAAAGCGAAGAGAACAGTATATAAAAGTGACTGTATATGAAGATCACAACTTTATAAAAATACTCAGAGAGAAAAGTTATGAAGAAAAGGAGCATAATTTTAGCAGTGATAGGGTAGAAATATGAATTATGTTTATAATCAACACATCATACATATGTAATATATATGCATATATATGCATAAATATATTACAGTTTTAAATAAATAATAAAGTTTCCTGTAGGCAGGCCCAAAAATAGCACAGCATCCCTTATGTAATGATGGCTGAATAAGACATGTCTATCTGGGTGTGCTACACATATTTTTTGGAAGAGGGAAGACAGCCAGAGGAGAAACCTGAAGTAACAGTCTCCCACAAGGAAATCAAGGGAACAATAATACGGAACAGGATAGAAGTCTATGGCTTGCTTTTGGGCGGGGAGGAGGGGGGTAGGGAAGCTGCCATAAATCCTTGCCCAAACGTGGGTAGATTTTGCTCTCTGCCACTGTACAAGCTCATTTTAGGACATGTACATTCCAGAGCTCCAAATATTTCAGTTAGTTATGTATTTCTCCTTAATCGTGCCCTCTGCAAACTAGACATTCCCAGTTGCCACAGACGTTCATCCTGTGACCTGGCTCCAGACTCCTTATCCTTCCGGTTGCCTGTTTCTGGGTTTGCTTCTGCTTATCCCTCAGCTTAAGTGACATTCGACTGACTCCATCTGTGTTCCAGGCAACTCTTAGGATAGAGAAACTCCTTGTTCTTTCCCCTAGGCTAAGGCAAGGAGAGAAGAAAGAAAAATGAGGTGTGTTCTGTTTCTGCCTGAGGCAGATTCCCCTATCACGATTTTCCTCCAATAGGCGGCTAGTGATGGTGAGCGATATTTCATCGTCACAAGACAAACAAGTCCTGCAGGGACTCCTTAAAGTAGCTCAATCCTTTTTTTCTTTCTCTGTCATTATTTAAGAAATATATTTTAACAGATCCTATATTTAAAAATGCATTGCCATAAAAACAAAGCATACCAACTGAAGGATGGATGTTAATTTTAAGATTTGTTACAGCAGTGATAATAAACTTGATTTTAACGTGACCTTTAGTTAATAATATCAGTAAAGGGATCTCTTTTCAAGCATATTAATTGTCACTGATGGCAGGATGGCTTTGCAAAGGGAAGAATGATGACATTCTCATGTTTGAAATCACATTTGGAGTCATTGCAATTCATTGCTATGGAGGCAGTTCATTTTATAAGGACAAACACAACTCCACTTAGAAGCTCCAAAAATGATTTTTCACTTAATAGTCTTTGCCAACTCCAGCTGTCCCATACGGAAGCCCTGCAGCCCGTCGCAGTCGGTGGGTGACCTTTGCAGTGAAACTAACCCTGAAAATGTAAGAAACTGTTTTTATGAGTAATATAATAGAAATGCCAATAATGGGGGCTCTAAAAAAACATTGCACCCACAAAAATATGCTTCTAGCTATTTCCTGTGTTATAACATGAAAAGCTAGTTTACAGGGTTATTGCAAAATTGCTATCAAGCAGTGTTATACATTTATTTAGTTCTACATGTCTCATCTTTAGATATTTTAAGATGAAGCATTTGTCCTTTCAATTAATCAAAGATGCTGTTCCCTTCTAGTTAGTAAGGTCACTCGGGTCTCTATTCAGTCAGCGTTTTCACTCAGTTGTTTGGCTGATTTCCATTGCTGAAGAATTAGGTCCAGTAATTAAATCCAATCTCAGCAAAGTTGTGATAGGCAGTTTATTTAGGTTCTATGGAAAGTGGAATCCCTAAGGGACAGAGAATTAACTTGTTATGAAGCTAAACTGCAGTGAAATAGATTTAACAGTTGTTTTTGAAAGAAGAGCTTAGACACTTCCCTTGACTTGACTCAGCCTCTACGTCTTTACGCAAGTATTTCCATTTATAACTCCCATCATTTGTAATTAGATGTGTTCCTATATTTTCTGCTGGCTTCCTACATCAATAAGCTGCTTTTGTTAATGATTTTATATGTCAGTCTGTCTCATACACACACATACACACATATCAAAATACTTAAAAAATGAGACGTAAGTATAAAAGGTTACAAAAATGTACATATAAATTATATAATATATAATACACTTGTGTATTATATATTTATGTATTTTTAACATTCTGTATATATATATATCTTGATGTACATATTTTGATACATATCTACATAGTTGTGTCTTAAATTTCTGAATATTGTAATCAGTTCTCTCACACTGTTATTATATAGGGAGTAGGAAAATCAGGATCCAAACATGTAATGAGGGTTACTATTTTCAATTCACCTCTCTGGTCATCTTATTTTAATCCATTCCTCAAACTTCTGGCTGTACAATTTTATCGTAGAATGGAGTTTAAAAATTGCTTCCCAATGCTGTCAGATTCTATTATTTATAATAATTTTTTATATGACTTTTCAAGGAAGTTGTGAAAATGACTTCCTAGAGGTCCTTAAGTGTAGTGTTTCCCACAGAAACCCTTGGTTTGGTTTGTCAGTTAGTTGGTTTTGATTTTGTATATAGGAGTATTTAGAATGATATTCCTTCCAGTCACAAACTTCCATTACTGACTATGTTTTGTCACAATTTTATAACCACATTACTATGGAATGAATGTTTGTGTGCCCCCAAAATTCATATGTTGAAACCTAATCCTCAGAATGGTAATATTTGGAGGTGGGACCTTTGGGAGGTGAGTAGGTCATGAAGGTGGAGCCCTCGGGAATGGGATTAGTGCCCTTATGAAAGAAACCTCAGAGAGCTCCCTTGCCCCTTCTTGCATGTGAAGACACAGTGAGAAGACTGTGAAAAGAGGCTTGACTTGTGCTTTTAAGATAGAGAGTTGTAGGTCCTCACCCAGTTCCTAGCCCTGAGCCACATCACAGACCTGGAGCCCGTTGAATGAAGGTGAGCCTGGGGCCCCTCAGAAAGTACACCATAGAAAATCACAAAGAGTGTATACTCTTTACATGCGTTAGGAACAAGTTCTTCTTTTAAGGGTTCTTAGATATCTACTACTGTAAATAAACCCTGGGGTAAGCGACATACCCAGATATTCCAGGGAAGATTTCACAATGGTTCTAACTCTGGCTAATTTCTGGCAACTCCAAATTTCACTGAGCTCTACTAGAAAGAGTGGGGGTTTTAAAAAAAGCCGGTGAATAGACTTTTGACCCAAGTATACCTCACAGTATGTCCAGTGGGTTTCTGAACATAGTTCCTATAAGTTTGGGTGTATATATGTGTATATATAAATATAAGTAAATATAAATATACCTTTATATACAGCCAGGATCGGTATCCTGAGTACTTGGCAGGTATCTTCATTAGTTTTCTGATTCATGAAGTAAGGACTATCATGTAGGAAGGGCTGACTGGAAGTTAAGCTACAGTAAAATAAATGAGGCAATGGTTGATGCCCATGGAATTCACTGAATTTATATCTACATCACTAGAAGTAGTTAGCTTTATAGAATGGTGCAATGGACTATGCAATACCCCATTTTGGTGTCCATACTTTGTGAAATTGGATGCTGTTTTACACAATTCAGAATGCTCTCTGAACCAACAATGGAAATATGGTGCTCTGTCTCCCATAGCCAGAACGTGCATGTCCAGGAATGATGAACTGGAAGGGGTGGGTCTGCTACCTAGAACAGTGAATGACCCACTTATAAAACTTGCTTTCTGTCCTTGTGACTCTGGATTCTGTTAGTGTAGTGATTTTAGTACCCCAGGGAGAAATGCTTCTTTCAGAGGGCATAACAATATATTTCAGTTGAATTGGAAGCTAAGCATGACCCTTTTAGACCATCATGCTTCTGGAAGAACGGGGGAAAGGAGCATCCTGGTAACTGGAACCATGGATTCAGCCTATCAAGAAGAAATAGAGTTTCATTTACCCAAAGAAACAGATGAGTGTAGGATTCCCCAGGAGGATCCTATTATTACATTACCGAGCAGCAAAAGTTAATGAAAAACTACAGCAGCCCCTCTAGGCTAACCCACGGAACTGAGATCCCCCAGAGGGGAAAGAAGTTTTTGTCATCCAACTGGCTGAAGACCCTACACCAGGTACAATGCTAGCTGGTGATGAAGGGAAGATGAACTGTACAACAGAGGGGAGAAATCATAACTATCAATTATGTCCCATGTCTAGTACTTCCATCCTTGCCATGTCATGTATAGATTTGTGTATTGTAACTCTTGGTTTTTTCCTTTACTACCTCTTTCCCATGCCATTTTAAAATAAGCTGTGTTGGTTAACTTTATATTTCATGGTGTAGGCATTCAACAGAAATGGAGGGAAAAAAGAGCATTACTCAGAGATTTTGAACTTTGATCTAGTGGCAGTAACTGGCAAGGCTGAGGGGTGCCTCCCTTTGTTGGGAGGGGCTAAATGCCTTGATTGTTTAAAGAACATTACATTACACCAGGAAGAAGTATTTACAAGTGGACAGTACGTGTAGATGTCAGGTAGGAAGGGTACTGGACTGTGCTAGACCTCTGCTATTGTTTGACTGCCCAGCATCCAGACACCCTTCTATCTGTGGGAAGTGTGAATCTTGGTGGAAGGGAAACCTCACCTCCCATTATGTAAGCTGAAATGGCCTGATACTTCTCCCTGGCCCCTGGTGCTAGGGTATGCATGCCCCCATGACTTAGGCTTCAACATTCCAATGTCCCTGTGAGAATGACACAAAGCCACAGAGCCAGTGAAAACCATGCTTCCTGTTGCTCCCTTGGTGATTTTGCTGAACTCAATAATAGCAGTGGTTAGTGTCAAAATTCTAGAAGAAAAGACATGAAGTGTCTGGTAGTGGTGACATTGAGTTGGTAGTGGTGATAACAGGGGTGGCAGTGGAGGTGGCATCCTGACAAAATGTTCCTGGTCCCTACTGTTCACTCTGCTCTGGTCCTGCCCATTTTTTCAGCCTGAGCTCCTTAGGCTTTTTGTTGATTGAGTTAGCAGCACAGTATCCTCTCAATGAAGGCCTTTCTGCATCATTAAGTGAGTGATATTTGATCTTCACTGTTTGCACGAAGGGTCTTGACCTTTACAAGACTGATGCATGGTTAACATTTGACTTCTATCTAGGGACAGTGAGCCCCCCTATCTCCCCCACACACACACATAATAAGTGGTACATGAAAAACACTGCAGCTTTTTTATTTGTATGATTATTGTTCTCTTTACTCATCTACTGTTTCACATCAAGTAAAAAATAGGGAAAAAACAATAGAATAACTTCCACTAATAGAAAATTGACCATTTCTCAGGGAGATAAATGTTTATCTATAAAGGATATAATTGAGTTTCTCTCTTGCCTGTGCCTACAAAGTTCTGTCTTTATGCCTCCAATTTGGATTATTTGCACTTCTCATCACCTTAATCTAGTTCCACTGCTGAGTGTAGCTGGCCTGCAGGCGCAGGAGAAGGTAAAGTGAATGCTTCAGATCCTGCAGGTAAAGGGGGAAGAGAGAAAGGGATTTCTTATTGTCTAGCCTTAAGGACTAGTATTGCAAAGATTAGGCCTCTCAGCACTATAAAGAATTTCCTAGCATATCTCTTGTATCGTAATATGCTAAATAATTTCTATAACTTTAGCATCACACTGTAGAAGCCCCCCCCCACTTTATTATTTAAGTTTTCAGATGCCCCAGATCCTTTAAGATCATCTGTATGGAAAACCTGCCCCCCTACAAGACTGATAGAAAGTATACAAACCGAACTCTTATTTTTATGTTTGCTAGCTTCACAAAAGGAAGGAGCCAGTCTTTGTCAAGTTGACAAAATGCAGCGAGCACTCTCTGAATTGCTAAATACGTGGAATCTGCTTCTTAAATGAATACTCAGAATATTTTGGTTTCTATTTTGATTTTGGTGAAAATGTCCTCACAGAATCTGGCAGGTTGAACACAATTTACAGCTCGGTTTCCTATAGAAAAAAATCCTTTGCACAGAGCTAGTGAAAGGCAAAGCATTGCCTGGCTGTCCTTAGCTCACTCCTGGGTGGGCTTCTTTATGCTGAAGAAGATGAAACACAGATAAAACAGTGGGGTTCCTTTAATCTATTTAATCATCTTTTGTGTATCTAGAATGGGAAGTGGTATGAAGAAGGATCTATTTTGTTGGAAAATCCAAGTCACAAAGATGGCAAAATAAGAGCTGACATCCTGTTTCTTTCTAAATATACAACATTGTGCAACAGCTACCTGGAGCCCAAGCAGAAAGGTTGCAAAGGCAAAATAATGACTTTTAGTTGCTGGAAGGCATCCATGTTCAACAATCTGTCAGGAAGAGACAGGTGGGGCTGGCTTGTCACCTGGGGTGAGGGCTGGTACAGGGCTTTTATTAAAATTACTGCACAGGAGTGGAGAAAATAAACACTCAGTGGGTGTAGTGGGGCTGCCAGGCCATATGTTTGGCCAGGACTAAGAAGCTCCTGCTCCAAAATAAACCTACTTGAGGCAGGTGCCATGTTGTTGTTTTTTAAAAGATCTTGCGTATTAGGCAAATATATTCCAGGATTTAGAAATACATTTTATGTGCCACTGTGTCTTCAGTACCAATGTCTGGGATTTAAGATACAGCTGTAGGGTTGCTTGAGGTATGGTGTGGTAGGGAGAATTTTAGAGTATCATTAGGGAGACAGGAAGGATGTGAATTTAAGTGGTTCTGTCCACCTTGTGTTGTGAGTGCCATGGAAGTTCAGAGCTAAAAGGGATTAAAGAGTTAACTGGAGTTAAACCTTCTGGTGTCTGATGGGTACATTACAGTCCTGAGAGGTAATGTGACTTGTTTAGGATTCCACAGCTAGTAGTGGCAAACTTAAAACCAGACCCAAAGTCTTCTGGCCCTTACTCCTTTGCTCTTTTTACTAGAGAACATAGCTTCCCACTTGTATTAATTTCACATGGTTTCTGTAACAAATTACCATGAATTTAGTGGCTTAAAACAATATGCATTTCTTATCTTGCCATTCTGGAGGTCAGAAGTCCAAAAATAGTCTCACTGGGCTGAAGTCAAGCTGTGAGCAGGGCTCTTCTGGAGATTCTGAGGGAGAACCTACTTCTGTGCCTTTTCTAGCTCCTAGAGGTTGCCTGTGTTCCTGGACTCAGGGCCTCTTTGCATTGTTCAACTTCTTATTTTCATTATCCCATCTTCTGTTACTCTGATCCTCCTGCCCGCCTCTTACAAAGACTTTTGATAACATTAGCCCCAGTCAGATAATCCAGGGTCATCTCCCATCTCCAGGTGCTTAACTTGACATCTGCAAAGTCCCTCTTACCACATAAAGGACCATATTCACAGGTTCCAGGAATTAGGACGGGGACATCTTTGGGGGGGGGGGCATGATTTGCCTACCATCCATTCTACCTTTCCTTATCCCCTCTCCAAGCCTCTGAAGACAGAAGAGATTTCTGGGGTCAAAACTATGCAGTAAAACTGAGAACATTGGGTGATTCTCTTTACCTGAAATATCATTTTTGCCTCTGTAGGTTTCTCTGACCCCCAGATGAGTGGAATCTCACTCCTATTTTACAGGTTAATAGAAGGGAGAGGGGGGACTTAAGAGCTATGTTCAATTATACATTTATTCTTAAGGCATACCTGCTTGTGCTAAGTTATATTTAATTGCACTCAGTAATTACAATAGTATTCAAAGTCCTTAGGCTTCTAATTTTGTTGTTACCATCTGGAGCAGGAGGCTTAATTTTTCCTTGTAAGTGTATGGCAAGAGATAAGAGAATATTTGCCTAATACCTGTTTGTTTGTTTGACCTCATGTCCTTGAGCTGTGCCAATGGAAAGAACATGTGGTAAAGAAAACATTCATAATCCTAAACGTATTGTATAAATACCTGAATCAAAACAGGGAGGCTCCCCTCACCAAAGGCAATTTAGTGAGGAGGCTGTGGGAGAGAAGGCAGCCTCATTAGGAAGGGAAGGTCATCACCTTGCAAGTTCAGTTATTTCCATGCTATTCACAGACAGATGAAGCTTGTCACTCTCTGAATTCCTTTCTTGGAGAATGATTGGAGAGGGGATAAAAATATTTACAATTTACATGAACTTTACCCATCTCCCAATATTTTGAACACCTGGCATTATATTTTATTAAAAATAAAGATCGTAGGCACTCAATAAATGTTTGCAAATCTTTGGATGAATTTCATTATTGGTTGATTGACTTTGCCTGAATGTTTTCATTTGAGCTTGTTTGCTTCCTCTACATTCAACAAAGAGTTAAAGAATCGTTTAACTTTTTTTTTTTTTTCCCAAGATTTTTATTGGGGATTTGGGGAAGGGGGACAGCGTTGGGGAATTGGGAAAGGGGAACAGACAAGTTGCTGTCCTTTTGTTCTTCAGTCTAGTTGTGGAGGACATTGCTTCACTGGCCCATGTTGGTATCATCATTGCGCTCTTCCTGGGTGAGGCAGATCAGTCGCCAGCCTCTGGATGGCTGCTCACAGCAGCCCTTGGCAGCTCACTCCAGCTGCCGGCTGCTCATGCCTGCTGCTCTCCACTCACTGTAGCCTATGGCAGCCCACTGCAGCAGGTGCTGCAGCCTACACTGATGCCAGGGCTCACACAGCCCAGTTCCAGGTGGAGCTGTTGTTCACCATCTTAGCTGTAGAGGGCAGTGTCCTGGTCTTCATATGTGGGATCTGAACCGAGGCCGCTGGCATCCCAAGCCAGCTCTTAATCAATGCACTACTTGGCTGGCCCAAGAATCATTTAACTTTTAAAGTTGGGCAAAACAAATTTAGACCCATGATCAGAAAAGTGCCATATTTGGTTTGCTTAGAGGACAAAATTGAGGGAAAATATTTTCTTGAATTTAATAGGTCCCTCAAGAGTGTTCAAAAATAGTCACAAAGAAGTTCCTCCTCTCATTCCAGTATCTCAGTGACCAACTCCTCCATCCAGGCTTCTTACATGGGAGGGGCTGTTGCCAATTTTAGAGGGTATTGTGGACCCAAAGGACAATTGTGGAGTCAGAGCCACACATGTTTGAGCCCCAACCCCATGTCCCAGGCCTTTTCCAATATATTATTTCATTAAATTCTCTCAAGAACTTAGTGAAATAGGTGTTGCTCCCATTTTACAGATTAGGAAACTTTGAAGGAGGTCAAGTGACCTGGGAAAGAGAAAGATCCAAGTATCCCAAAACCCTTGTTTTTCAACTCCAAATCCAGTGCGGTTTTTTTTTGTTTGTTTGTTTTGTTTTTTAGGGTAGTTTCACTGGCCCTCATATGTGGGACCTGAACCGGAGCTGCCAGCTTCTCAAGCCAGCGCTTAACCACCGGTCCACTCAGCCGGCCCATACAGTGCAGTTGTGAGTCCACTGTGGCTTATTATTGTGCCATAAATTTCTGTTAGGTGAAAAGACTGAGAAAACATCCACAGAGTGTCTGAAAAGAAGTGAGGTCATAAATTCAACACATCTTCCAGAGAAAGATTTAGGGTGACAAACTGACAGAAAGCAAAGGCTTAACTTCTGGCTTTACAAAGGGACATGAAAGCAAGAGCTGTAGAGATGGATGTCTTGAATCTCAGTTCCATCATTTACTCACTGTGAGACTTTGAACATGACCCTTACTTAACCCTCCTTAGCTCTGCCTCCTCATCTTTAAAATGGAATTAATAGTAACACCTACTTACAGGATGCTGGTGATTGTGAGGGTAAATAGGATAATCCCAGTAAATCCAGTTTATGGCACACAGGAAGTGCTTCAGTAAGTGCTGCTGAAATTAATTATTTGAGGGGACTCAAAGCCTGTTTCAATTTTTTATTCTTTTAAATCAGAGCTAGTCTTCTTTTAAGCCTCATTCCTCTTTAAAAGGCCCAAGATTCTGAAATTTTAGATCATTCCTTTTAAATGGCCCAAGATTCTGAAGTTTTAGATCATTATTTTTGGAATGAATAGACTTGTCTGTCAAAATTGAATGCTTTTATATATAAAAGTTTTCACTTTAATTCTAATTTCTCTATAGAACTTTAATGTCATTACTCTTTTTCTACAACATTTTCAAAGCATCCCATTTTGGGCATTGCTTTAATTTATGTGCCACCACCCTTTTTTGGGACCACTCTTAGGCAAAGAAGTTACATATTGTGAACCCTGAGAAGAAATATATATCTGCCAAAAAAGACTTCTCATGGTTAACTAGGCCCAAATCCATAAATAGAGTCTAGTTGCCATTGCTGCCAGATGCCTGTCACATTCTCTGCTATTCAGGGAAAGCCACAGACTAAGCTTTCAACCTCCTGTACTATGCTCTGGCCCTCTGAGTCATTCATTATAAAGGAATTCCTCGTTTCGTCTTTTGATCAATGCACCGAGACCTACCCTGATCAATCAAAACTTCATGATTATATCCTCATTTGCATCTATACCAACCAATCAGAACTACTCCATAATGACCAATCAGAACGCAGGATGCCATCCTTTCAGGACTGTGTGATTTGGGCCAATGGAAATCTCACTTGCATTAAACAGGACCAATTGGAAACTTAGGTGAGATCTTTCTCTCTGAAAGGCAACCTCCCCTTTGTATCAGAGGAACACACCTTCAGTTTCTACCAGAGGCTGCATTCCCCTGGTTTACAAACTGTTCACCTGAATAAAGCTTCTCCTTTTTCATACCTCAGATTGGGAATTTTTGTTGACAGTACTAGTTATGATGAGTCCATAATTTTTAAAAAGGCCATCATTCCATTTCACAGGCACACTAATTAAATATTACTTAATAACAAACCCAACTTAAGTTTAGCAGAGGCATCATGACACCAGACCAGCATCAGGTGGTTTGGGTTCTGGCCTGGTAGTGCCACTTGCTAGCGGGGTGCTTTCTGAAATATTTGCTCTCTCCTTTCATCTGAGATGCTATGGTCTAAAAAGACTGTGAATCTGACTGAGAATGACTCAGTCCATGAGGAAATATGTGCTTGGAAAATGTCCCTCCAGGTGGGAAACCTAGTAAAATCCTATGTTTCAAAAATGGAACTAAACAAGATAACTGGTTTGTCTGGTTGGGTGTTCTTTCACTTCTGTTTACAACTCTACTCTCAGGTTTATTCCCTTTCAAATATTTCTCCTGCTCCATGTTAACTAAAGTAAGAAATATTGATCTCACAGGTGGGATATGACTTTTGCTTTCATTTCCTCCAGTGCTTGGAGCCAGGATTGAGCACCCACCTGCACTTTTGGTATTGAAAACACAGCAGGGCATTATGATTTACCAGTCTTTGAAAAGGCCACAAGATGGGGATGTTATTCCACAAACTTAGATCTTTTCATTCAGTCTACAAATACTTGAGGGCCTACTATGTGTCTGTCATTGTGTCAGGCTCTGGAATTGCTATGATGAATAAAACAGACCTTGCTTAATGGAGTTTTCATTTTCGTGCAGGAGGTAGATATTTGAATGTGGACTGATATCTGAATGTGGATTTAGCAGTCGCTTAGTACTGTGGTGACAGAAATGCAGGGGGCTGTAGTTATGCATGGTAGAGACCCTAAATGCAATTTGAAATGGTCTGGATGAAGCTCTTAGAAGGCTCCCTGGAGAAAATAATGTGTATACTGAGACCTGCAGAGTAACCAAAGAGTGGAATTCTAATCTAGACAGAAGAATGGCATGCTCAGAGGCCCAGTGGGGAAGGTGAACTTGGTTCTTTCAAGCAATTGAAAAATGTCAAATTATAGTTGAAGCATAGGAATAGACAGTGATGAGAGACGAGGCTGGGCCATATCATGAAGGGACTTGAGGACCACATACAATTTTTAGGGCAACGGGAAGGAATACAAGTTTCTGTTATACTAGTTTGTCCACCAGGAAGGTCTTTCTTACCTTCTTCTAATGGTCACAGTCCCTGTCAGGTCTCCATGTGCACATTGTATTCTCTAGCAAATGGTCCCTGATCCAGCAAGGCTAGGTTAGGAGACCCACCCTTGGGCTCCATTGCAGGTTGCATGTTCTCCATGCCTCACTTATGCAGTGTTTATCATTGTTAACGGTTGGGCTTGGACTCCGTGGAACGAGCTTTGATTCCTACCTTCCATGCTTTCTAGTAAGTTCCTGGCCAGAGACTCCCGATTTGGAAAATAAGGCCAATAATAGAAGCCATCTCATAGGGTTTTGTGAAACAACCTGAAAGAGCTTAACATATTGCCTGGCAGATATTATATATTAAATAAATATTAGCTATTGATATCAGTTACTCTAAATATTAGTCATTGATGGTCATTATCACAGGTTGTGATTTCTTTTTTACTTTTTAGCTGAGCCATCCTGCCACCTGTTGGCAGCTCAGTGGCAGCTCAGCTCGGGCTGGGCATCGAACTGTTGTTGCTCAGAGCTCAGCTCACACTCTTGAATGAGCTCTTGACCAACTGAGCCACTCGGCTGACCCAGGTTGTGCTTTCTTAATCACTTGTCTGCTTCTCCTAAAATTCTTGAGGAGAGGAACCCTATCTCATTTCACTGCACAGGCTCCAGCTCTTACCAACATTCCTGGAACAAAGGAAGTGCTCAATCAATAGTTATCCAATGAGTGAAGATATTCACTGCATTACTCAGGATTAATCTGTGTCACTTTTACAGCTATTAACTCCAAGGTGATACAGTTGAAAACTGCAGTGAAACTCCTCTGTGAAATGGGATCTCCCTAAAGGCAGGAAACATGTGTGATTCAGGGTTTTTAAATCCTTACTTTCTTCTTCTAAGTCTTTATTAACCATCCTTAGTTTAATTAATGCCCATTGCTTTCTGAATTTAATAAGCAGTTTATAAAATTCATTTAACCTTAAAAAATTTAACTCAACAAAATATTCATATTTTTATCTTAACCCTGTTAGAGCAATATAGACATATATTCACTAGCACATAAATTTACTTTTATTTGAATTTTAAACTTAGCTATAGTTTACTTAAATTAATATGATCAGTTAAACACTTGAGACCAATGACTAGTGATTCATACTGGAATTTCTAACATATAAGATTGTGCTGAACTAACTTCTAAAAAGGTGTACATTTCTTAGTAGTTGAAAGAGCATTTGGACCCTAAGCCTAGAGATGTAGAGTCTACTCTTGGATCTGCCTTAAGCAAGCTCTGCAAATTTTATGAACTTATTTAATCTCTAAACTTGGCCAGATAGAGCTGGACTTCAGCTAAGGTTCTTCTGAGTTTCTGAGTCCCAGGATTTGATATCTTTCTGTTCAGATGATGAAACCATGAGCTTCTGGAAAAATAGGCTAGTGGATTAAAATCAGGTATTTGGTTCCTTATTTCACTGTAACACTTATTGCAACTGGGCTTTTCTGAGAGGGAGCCAAGATAGCTGAAAGCTAATATTTATTGAATGCTTGCTAAATTAAGCTAAGTGCTTTACATGCATTATCAAATTGGATTGCATCGTAACTCAATGAAATGGGTATTATTGTTAGCTGTTTTTTACTTATGAGAAGGCAGGGTTCAGAGAGGCTGAGTGTTTGAGCCAAAATCACATAGCTAGTACTTACCTGATTCTAAAGCCCATTCTCTTAGTCATTATGCTGTAGTGAGTGCTTCTTATAAAGGGCCTACTAGTTTTCAGGCATTCTTTCATTAAATGCTCACAATTCTCCTGTGGAGTAATTCTCATTATTTTTATATATTTTCTTTATAAAAGGAACTAGAAATTAAAGGACCAAGTCATATTGGGGAGAAAGAAAGTACACAAACATAAATAGGAAGAACCTAAGACTTTGATAGGGAAGTAGTTAAGGAATATATTATATATACCACTTGAAAGGATAAAACTTTCCTCTGACTTAGACTGTTTTTTATTATCTACAAAGTAGCTGCCATTTTGTCTGAAATTCCTTTATCCTGCCATTAATAGAAAATACAAAGTTAAATTACAGCTTCTGCCTTCAAGAATCTCTGGTTTATATTCCACTCAGTACTGTAAGATGTTGGTAACCTCTCTGAGCCTCAGTTTTCTCATCTATATTTGAGCATAATTCCTACTTTGTAGGGCTGTTATGATTATTAGAGACCATGTGCACAAAGCTTCCAGAAGAATGTCTACAATATAAAAGATGTTAAATAAATGATAAGTACAGTTATGTTTATATTATTATATATTGATGGTTTCCTTTCCCACTCAATTTTAAGCTCCTTGAATCACTGTCTTCCCACAGTGATTTTCAGATAACAAGTATGAAAAAATATTTTATTTATTTATTGATTTATTTTTACTTTTTTTAAAAAATTAGTTTCAACTGTACAAAACAACATAACGATTAGACATTTATATACCTCACAAAGTGGTAATCCCAGTAAGTCTATTATCCATTTGACACTAGACTGTACTTTATATCCATATTCCCTAGGCTGTACTTTATATCCTGTGACAATTTTTTAAATTATAGTTGACATTCAAAATTAATCTATTTGGTCTTTGGAAAAATCATGATGTATTTTGTGTATGTTTTTCAAAGTTCATTTATA
Organism: Aselliscus stoliczkanus; assembly: GCA_033961575.1. Lineage (NCBI taxonomy): Eukaryota > Metazoa > Chordata > Mammalia > Chiroptera > Hipposideridae > Aselliscus > Aselliscus stoliczkanus. The sequence goes on along the minus strand of CM066727.1, from coordinate 98,038,545 downwards.
TATATAAAGAACAAAGCTCAATCAATGATATATTGTCCATTTTGTTCGATAACTTTTGCCATCTTTCAGTAAGCTTCATAATCCCTCGTTCACAGAGGGACCTGTCTTTATTTGTGAAAAACTGAACAAGGTGCTGGTTTACAGCCTTATCTGAATTGAACGTTATACCACAAAAACTGAACAAGGTGCTGATTTACAGCCTCATCTGAATTGAACGTTAAAGATAGCGAAACAAGTGGAAGTCTGACTGGACAAGGTCAGGCGAGTATGGTAGGTAAGACAACACATCCCACCCAAGCTCCAATAATTTTTTTATTTATTTATTTTTTTCCAAGCTCCAATAATTTTTGATGGGTGATCAAACTTATGTGTGGTCTCGCATTGTCATGATGGAACACAACTCCTTTACAATTAACAAGCTCTGGACGTTTCTGGATGATGGATTCATTCAAACTGTCCAATTGCCAACCGTACACATTTGAACTGATTGTTTGGTTTCTTGGTAGGAGCTGGAAAAATATGACACCTTTAAAAGCCCACCACACTGAAAGCATAACCTTCCTCTGATGAAAGTCCGCTTTCGATCTTGTTTGAGGTGAGTCATCACGTCGGGACCAAAACGGTTTGTACACCACATTGTTGTGAACAATCCACTTCTCATCACCAGTTATCTGTCGCTTAAAAAAAGGATCATTTTCCTCACGTTTAATGAGCATATTGCAGATGTTTATAGACGCCATCAAATGAACTTCTTCGAGTTCATGTGGAACCCAAATATCAAGCTTGCTTAAGTATCGCAGCTTCTTTAGGTGGTCATGAATTCTTGAATGATGGATGTTCAATGTTCCTGCAATCTCTCATGTCGTGTAACATGGGTTTGACTCGATCAATGCCTTTATTTTGTCATCATCAACTTTGGTGGGCCTCCCTTACCTAGGAGCATAGTTGAGATCAAAATTACCAGCGCAGAATTTCGTGAACTATCATTGGCATTGACATTCTTGTAGAGCATTGTCACCATAAACTTTATGCAACTTTTCCCAAGCTTGACCATGTTCTTCCCTTTATGGAAGTAAAACAGTAACATATGGCAAAAATGCACAGTTTGGTCTTCTATCTTCAACTTGTTGAAAATCTCCAAAACTCAACCAAATTGCTCAATTTTTTTTTTTTTTTTAGAATGAAGCTAGAACTGTCAGCTGTCAAATGACATAGCAATAACATAGATGGAATTCTAGTACTTCCAAAAATGAACTAGTGCCATCTGTTGCAAACATGCATCATGACTTTTCCAAAGACCAATATATTAGTGTCAGGTGTACAGTGTAGAGGTTAGACATTTATATAATTTATAAAGTGATCTCCCCAATAAGTCTCATACCCATCTGATACTATACATAGTTTTTACAATATTATTGACTTTATTCCCCATACTGAGCTTTATATCCATGATTCAATTTCATTAGTAGAAATTGGCCAGTTTAGATTTTTTTTTTTTAATTCAGTCTTGGAAAATTGTATGCTTCTAGGAGTTTGTCCATTTCTTTCAGATTGTCCAATTTATTGTTTATAGCTGCTCATAGCCTTCTCTTAAATTTTTTTTTTGTTTTTCTGTGATGTCCATTTTACTTTTCCTCTTTCATTTCTGATTTTATTAATTTGGGTCCTCTCTGTTTTTTCCTTGATGAGTCTGGTTAAAGTTTTGTCAATTTTGTTTATCTTTTCAAAAAAACAGCTTTTGGTTTTGTTGATATTTTGTGTTGTTTTCTTAGCCTCTATTTCATTTATTTACACTCTGACCTTTATTATTTCCTTCCTTGTTCTCACTTTAGGCTTATTTTGCTGTTCTTTTTCTGTCCCCTTAGGTGTAAAGTTAAACTGTTTGTCAGATTTTTCTTGTTTCTTGAAGTATGAATTTCATACCTCATTGCTATGAAGAGCATTGTTATGAATTTCCCCGTTAGAATTGCTGTGTACCATAGATTTGGGGTCATTGTGTTTTTATTTTCATTTGTCTCAGGGTACGTTTTGATTTCTTTTGTGATCTCATTGTTAACCATTCATTATTTAGTAGCATGTTAGTTAGCCTCCATGTGTCTGTTTTTTAGGTTTTGTTTTTTTGAATTATTATTTCTAGTTTTATACCACTGTGGTCAGAGAAGACACTTGATATGATTTCAGTCTTCTTAAATTTATTGAGACTTGTTTTGTGGCTTAACATGGGGACTATCTTGGAAAATGCTCCATGTGCACACAAATAAAAGAAATGAAAATTTTCTGCTTTGGAGTGAAATGTTTTAAAAATATCAAGTAAATCCATCTGGTCTAGTGTATCATTAAGGCTGCTGTTTCCTTGTTGATTTTCTGTCTGAAGTATGTTCCATTGGTGTCAGTGGGGTGTTAAAGTCCCCTACTATGATTATGTTACTGGCAATCTCTGTCTTTATGTCTGTCAATATTTGTTTTATATATTTAGGTGCTCCTATGTTGGGTGCATAAATGTTTACTAGGGTTATGCCCTTTTGTTGGATTGATCCCTTTATCATTATTTAATGTCCTTCCTTGTCGTGTTATTATAGTTTTTGTTTTAAAGTCTATTTTGTCTGATATAAATATTGGTACTCCAGCATTTTTCTCATTTCCATTTTTGTGAAATATCTTTTCCATCCCTTTACTTTCAATCTATGTGTGTCTTTCAATCTGAGGTGGGTCTCTTATAGACAGCATATGCTTGGGTCTTGTTCTTATCCTGTGTCTTTACATTGGAGCGTTTAATCCACTTACATTTAAAGTGATTATTCATAGGTTCATAGTTATTGTCATTTCATTATTCATATTTTTGACCTTCTTTTGCTTGTTTATTTGTTTTCTGACTTCTTCTACTTAAAATGCTTACTTTAACATTTTCTTATAATACTGGCTTGGTGGTAATGAATGCCTTTAGCCTTTTCTTGTCTGGGAAGCTCTTTATCTCTCCTTCAATTTTAAATGATAGCCTTGCTGGGTAGAGTATTCTTGGTTGAGAAAAGTATTCTCACTTTTCATTTGTTTGAATATTTTCTGCCAATACCTTGTGGCTTGCAAAGTTTCTGTTGAGAAATCAGCAGATGGTCTTATGGAAGCTCCCATGTAAGTAACTTTGTTTTTCTCTTGCTGCTTTTAGGATTCTTTCTTTGTTTTTAACTTTTGTCATTTTAATTATGATGTGTCTTGGTGTGGACCTATTTGTGTCATCTTGTTTGGGACTCTCTGCACTTCCTGGGCTTGTATGTCTATTTTCTTTGCCAGGTTAGAAAGTTTTCAGTCATTATTTTTCAGACAGATTCTCGATCTCTTCTTCTCTTTCTTCTCCTTCTGGCACTCCTGTGATGCGAAATTGTTATGATTCATGTTGTCCCTGAGGTTCCTTAAACTATCTTCATTTGTTTAATTCTTTATTTCTTTTTGTTGTTCCAATCCAGTGTTTTCTGCTACTTTAACTTTTTTTTAAATTCTTTTATTGGGAAATAAACATTTTTTTAAAAATTAGTTTCAGGAGTACAACACAGTGCATTAGTTATACTTTTTACCCCTCAAAGTGACAACTCCCCTCCCCGAATTTGCCACCCCACTCCCCCACATATCATACATATCTATTACAATTCCTTTGACTCCTTTCCACAAATACTCTACATTCTGTGACTATATATTCAATTATCATTGGCATACAATATTATACATGAGCTTCAGGTGTACAATGCAGTGATCAAGCTTCCACTCCATCCATGCAGTGGTCGCCCTACCAAGACACGTGACCATCTGACACCCCACAAAATATTTACATTATTATATTCCCCGAACTGTCTTTCATATCCCTGTGGCAATATTGTAGTTACCTATTTATACTGTCTAATCTCTTCCCCTCCTCCTTCATCCCCACCCCCCTCCTAACTAGCAACCATCAGTTTTTCCTCTATATCGATGAGTCTGTTTCTGTTTACTTTGCTTGTTCATTCAGTTTTTCAGATTCCACATATACGTGAGATCATATAATATTTTCTTTCTCTGACTGACTTATTTCACTTAACCTAATAGTCTCTAGGTGCATCCATATTGTTGCAAATGGTAGAATTTCATTCTTTTTTATTTTATTTATTTATTTATTTTTTTAATTGTTTTTTGAGGGCAGTGACACTGGCCCTCATATGTGGGACCGAACCAGGGCCGCTGAATTCCCAAGCCAGCGCTTAACCACCGCGCCACTCGGCCGGCCCAGAATTTCATTCTTTATAGCAGAGCAATACTCTATTGTATAAATGTACCACAGTTTCTTAATCCAGCCATCTACCAATGGGCATTTCAGTTGTTTCCAAGTATTGGCTATTGCAAATAGCACTGCAATAAACATAGGGGTGCATATATTTTTTTCAAATTAGTGTCTTAGATTCTTCTGGGTAGATACCCAAGAATGGAATTGCTGGGTCATATGGAGGTTACATTTCCAGTTTTTTGAGATACCTCCATACTGATGTCCATAATGGCTGCACCAATCTGCAGTCCCACCAAGACTGGGGCAGGGTTCCCTTTTCTCCACAAGCTCACCAGCACTTATTGTTTGTTGATTTATTGATGACAGTCATTCTGACCAGAGTGAAGTGGTGTCTCATTGTGGTTTTTATTTGCATTTCTCTGATGATTAGTGAGGTTGAACATTTTTTCATATGCCTGTTGGCCATCTGTATGTCCTCTTTAGAGAAATGCCTCTTCATAGCCTCTGCCCATTTTTTAACTGGGTTGTTTGTTTTTTTGGTGTTGAGTTGAATGAGTGTTTTATAAATTCTGGGTATTAACCCCTTATCAGGTATATCATTGGCAAATATCTTCTCCCATTCAGTAGGCTGCCTTTTTGTTTTATTGATGATTTCCTTTGCTGTGAAAAAATTTTAAGTTTGATGTAATCCCTTATGTTCATTTTTCCTTTTATTTCCCTTGCCTGAGGGGATATATCAGTAAAAATATTACTGAGGGTAATGTCTGCAAATTTGCTCCCTATGTTTTCTTCTAGGAGTTTTATGGTTTCAGGTCTCACATTTAAGTCTTTAATCCATTTTGAGTTTGTTCTCATATATGGTGTAAGTAGGTGATCCATTTTCATTTTTTTGCACGTGTCAGTCTGATTTTCCCAGCACCATTTATTCAATATCTTAACTCCAATGTAAATTCTTGCTTCCATTGTCATAGATTAAATGACCGTATATGGATGGGTTTATTCCTGGGCTCTCTATTCTGTTCCAATGGTCTATGTGTTTTAATGCCAGTACCATGTGGTTTTGATTACTGTAGCCTTGTAGTATGTTTTGATGTCAGGTAGCGTGATACCTCCACTTTATTCTTATTTCTCAAGATTGCCATGGCTATTCGGGGTATTTTGTAGTTCCATATAAATTTTAGGATTCTATGTTCTATTTCTGAGAAAAATGTCCTTAGTAGTTTGATTGGAATTGCACTGAATCTATATATTGCCTTAGTTAGTACTGGCATTTTAACTATACTAATTCTTCTATCCATTAACATGGTATGTATTTCCATTTATTTGTATCTTCTTTGATTTCTCACTTCAGTGTTTCATAATTTTCTGAGTACAGGTCTTTTACTTCTTTAGTTAAATTTATTCATAGGTATTTTATTGTTTTTGAAGCAATTGTAAATGAAATTGATTTTCTGATTTCTTCTTCTGATAGTTTATTATTGGTGTATACAAATGCAACTGATTTCTGAATATTAATTTTGTATCCTGCTACCTTACTAAATTAATTTATCAGTTCTAAGAGTGTTCTGGTGGAGCCAAATTTGGTGGATCCTATCTATAGAATCATGTCATCTTCATATAATGACAATTTTACTTCCTCCTTTCCAATTTGGATGCCTTTTATTTCATTTTCTTGTCTGATTGCTGTGACTAGAACTTCCAGCACTATGTCAAATAGTAGTGGTGAAAGTGGGCAGCCTTGTCTTGTTCCTTATCTTAAGGGGAAAGCTTTTAGCCTTTCCTCATTGAGTATGATATTTGCTGTAGGCTTAACATATATGGCCTTTATTACGTTGAGATATAATAGATCCCACTATTCCCACATTGTTACGAGTTTTTATCATAAATGGCCACTGGATTTTGTCAGATGCTTTTTCTGCATCTATTGATATGATCATATGATTTTTATTTTTCATTTTGTTAATGTGATGTATTATGTTAATTGATTTGCGGATATTGAACAAACCTTGCATACCAAGACTGAATCCCACTTGATCATGGTGTATGATCTTTATAATGTGATGCTGACTTCAGTTTGCTACTATTTTGTTGAGAATTTTTGCTTCTATGTTCATTAGGGATATCGGCCTGTAGTTTTCCTTTTTTGTAAAATCTTTGTCTAGGGAATCACGGTGATAATGTCTTCATAGTAAGAGTTTGGGAGCCTTCCTTCCTTCTGTGTTTTTTGGAATAGTTTGAGGAGAATAAGTACTAATTTTTTTTTAGAATGTTTTATAAAATTCACTTGTGAAGCCATCTGGTGCAGGACTTTTGTTTGTTGGAAGCTTGTTGATTATTGATTCAATTTCTTTGATAGTAATCAGTCTGCTCAGAGTTTCTGTTTCTTTTTGGTTTGGACTTGGTAGATTGTATGCTTCTAGAAATTTATCCATTTCTTCCAGATTGTCGAATTTATTGGCATATAGTCGCTCGTAGTATTTTCTTAAAATTTTCTGTATTTCTGTGGTATCTGTTGTCACTTCTCCTTTTACATTTCTGATTTTATTAATTTGGGTCCTCTCTCTCTTTTTCTTGGTGAGTCTGGCTAAGGGTTTGTCACTTTGTTTATCTTTTCCAAAAACCAGCTCTTGGTTTCATTGATATTTTGTATTGTTTTATTGGTCTCTATTTCATTTATTTCTGCTCTGGTCTTTATTATTTCCTTCCTTGTACTCCCTTTGGGCTTGTTTTGCTGCTCTTTTTCCAGTTCCCTTAGGTGTAAAGTTAGTCTGTTGATTGGAGATTGTTCTTGTTTCTTTAGATAGGGCTCCATTGCTATGAACTTCCCTCTTAGGGCTGGTTTTGCTGCATCTCAGAAATTTTGGGTAGTGGTGTTTTCATTTTCATTTGTTTCTAGGTATCTTTTGATTTCCTCTTTGATCTCATTTTTGACCCTCTCACTATTTAGTAGCATGTTATTCAGCCTCCATGTATTTATGTGTTTTCCAGAATTCTTCTTGTAATTGATTTCTAGTTTCATAGCATTGTTGCCAGAGAAGACACTTGATATGTTTTCAACCTTCTTAAATTAGTTGAGACTTGTTTTGTGGCCTAACATGTGGTCTATCTTGGAAAATGTTCCATGTGCACTTGAGAAGAATGTATATTTTGTAGCTTTGGGGTGAGATGCTCTAAAAAATATCGATTAAATCCAGTTGGTCTAAAGTATCATTTAAGGCCACTATGTCCGTGTTGATTTTCTGTTTGGAGGATATGTCCGTTGGTGACAACGGGGTGTTGAAGTCCCCTACTACAATAGTGTTACTGTTGATCTCTGTCTTTATGTCTGTCAAAATCTGTTTTATATATTTAGGAGCTCCTATTTTGGGTGCATAGATATTTACTAGGGTTATGTCCTCTTGTTGAATCAATCCCTTTACTATCATGTAGTGCCCTTCTTTGTCTTTTATTGTAGTCTTCATTTTAAAGTCTATTTTGTCTGAAATAAGTATTGCTACTCCAGCTTTCTTCTCATTTCCATTTGCAAAAAATATCTTATTCCACTCCTTTACTTTCAGTCTGTGTGTGTCTTTTGCTGTGAGATGAGTCTCTTGTAGACAGCATATGCATGAGTCCTGTTTTCTTATCCACTCAGCCACTCTATGTCTTTTGATTGGAGCATTTAGCCCATTCACATTTAAAGTGATTATTGATTATTGATATTATTTATTGCCATTTTGTTATTTGTATTTCTTGTCTTCCTGGGTTAGCTTGTTTTCCCCTTTCTTCTGTTTAAAAAAGTCCTTTTAAGATTTCCTGCAGTGATGGCTTGGTGGTAATGAACTCCTTAAGCTTATTGTTTTCTGAGAAACTCTTTATCTCTCCTTCAATTTTAAGTGATAACCATGCTGTGTAGAGCAATCTTGGTTGTAGACCTATATTTTATGTCATTTTGAATATTTCCTGCTACTCCCTTCTGGCCTGCAGAGTTTCTGTAGAAAAGTCAGCTGTTAGTCTTATAGGAGTTCCTTTGTATGTAACCTGCTGTCTTTCTCTTGCTGCTTTTAGGATTCTGTCTTTGTCTTTAAGTTTTGCCATTTTAACTATGATGTGTCTTGGTGTGGGCCTGTTTGGATTCAGCCTGTTTGGAACTCTCTGCACTTCCTGGGCTTGTATGTCGATTTCCTTCACCAGGGTAGGGAAGTTTTCAGTCATTATTTTTTCAATACATTCTCAATCCCTTGCTTCTTCTCTTCTCCGTCTGGTATACCTATGATGAAAGTGTTGTTGTGCTTCATGTTGTCCCACAGTTCTCTTAAACTATTTTTATTCTTTTTTCCTTTCATTGTTCCAACTGGGTGATTTCAGCTATTTTGTCTTCTAATTCACTGATCTGATCCTCTGCTTCATCTAATCTGCTGGTGATTCCTTTAAGTGTATTCTTCATTTCAGTTATTGTATTCTTTAGTTCTAACTGGTGTTTTTTATGGTTTCCCTATCCTTCTTTATGTCCTCGCTAAGTTCCTTAAACATTCTTATCATCAGTGTTCTAAACTCTGTCTCTGAAAGTTTGGATACCTCTGTTTCATTTAGTTCCATTTCTAGAGGTTTCTTCTGACCTTTTATTTGGGACATGTTTCTTTGTTTCTTCATTCTGGCTGTTGTTCTGTGATTGCTTTGATGTATTAGATAGATCACCTAGAAAGAAGCGATAATAAAAAAGAAAGAAAAAAAAAAGGTGGGGGGGCTCTCCATCCTCTGTAATCTGCATCCCACTTGCTCAGCAATAGAGTCTCTGGTTACTCAGCACCGGCTGTTGCGGGGAAGGGCTTAACATGTTATGCACTGGCCACCCTCTCAGTCTTGCAGTGAGCTTTCCGCAATTAGCTGCTTTGTGTTCTGGAATCATGCTCACTACCAAAAATCTTCACAGGTTGTTGCGGGTTGTGTACTGCTGCAAAAACCCCTCTGTGATCTGCAGAGGTGGGCACCAGGCACCAGGGGCTCAGGGTGCCTCTGGCAACACAGCTCTAGATGGGCAGGGCAGACCCCCAAGGCACCACTGGATGTGGTCAGTGGCCCCCACCAAGTCAGAGCAGCATGCACTCTTCACCAGAAACCAGCCCACACAAACTCACCAGAAAAACCCCGACCGGATCATGTAGGCACACAGCTCCAGGCCCAAAATTCTAAGGAAAACTCCCAGTCTCATCCTGTCCCAATCAGCCTCTCGCAGATCAGGCTGAGCAGCCCAACAGCCAATCCCCGGCCTGACAACTCTGCACAAACAGTGCAAAGAGCGGGGACCAGGGCAGCTCGCATACTCCTACGTCTCAGTGAACAGCCTGATGGGGCTGGAGCACACCTGCTCAACATTTCCCTGGCAATGCAGCACAAGCAAGGCAGAGGGTGGAGATCCAAGGCCACATGAGCGTGCACACCTTTCTTTCACCAGATCAATAGGGTCCCGGTTTTCAGGCCCAACCCTGAAAACATGGCGCCCTCCTGTACACTACTCGTGTGCAAATTCCATGCCAGGGGAACAATTGTCCCAAAACCTCCAGCTTCTACACCAAAGGCACTCAGTTCAGTCCATCCCCGCAGGCTCCTGGGTCCGGCTCACACAGCTACTCCCTCCAACAGGAGCCGGGTGTGTGCTCACTGGCAAGCGAGCCTTTGCACTGGTCCCACTGGTTCTCCAGCCACCCTCAGCCTCACCTAGCCGTGCAAAGAGAGTCTTCACTAATTTCTACTGCCAGCTATCATAGAACTCTTCTTCCTGGAAAATCAACTCTGGGCTAGTGAGCTCGGTGTGGGGCTGGAGGGTCTCTCCCCAAACCGAAGAAGCCTCCCCACCACTGGGGTATCCCTCAATGGGCTCGCCCTCTCTCATCTCTGCCCCTCCTACCAGACTTGATGTGACCTCCTTTTTAGGTCCTTCGTTTAGAGGTTCTGTTCATCTAGTGTTCAGGGGACTTCCGAGGTTAAATATTGTATAAATTATTTGTAATTTTGGTGTGATCCTGGGAGGCAGTTGGCACAGCGTCCATCTATTCTGCCATCTTTCTCCCTCCGAAATCTCTGCTACTTTAACTTCTTATTCGATCCTTTACTTCATCTAATCTGATGTTGATTGCATCTAGTGTATTCTTTTTTTTTTTTCCTTAAGATTTTATTGGGGAATTGGGGGAGGGGAACAGCATTGAGGAATGGGGAAGGAGAATAGAGAAGTTGCTATCTTTTTGTTCTTCAGTCTAGTTGCGGAGGACCTTGTTTCACTGGCCCATGTTGGTATTATCATTGAGCTCTTCCTGGATGAGGCAGATCGGTCGCTGGCCTCTGGACGGTCACTCACTGCGGCTATTGGCAGCTCACGCTGGCTGCCAGCCACTCACGCTGGCTGCTGGCCACTCACTGTAGCCTATGGCAGCCCACTGCAGCAGGGGCTGCAGCCTATACCATTGCTGGGCCCACGCAGCCCAGCTCCAGGTGGAGCTGTTGTTAGCTGTAGAGGGCAGTGTCACTGGCCCTCATATGTGGGATCCGAACTGGGGCCGCTGGCATCCTAAGCCAGCTCTTAACCAATGCGCCACTCGGCCTGCCCCCCATCTAGTGTATTCTTCATTTAAGTTATTGTATTCTTTATTTCTGACTGCTTCTTTTTTATTGTTTCTATGTCCTTCTTTATGCTTACTATCTCTTTGTTGAAGTTCTTCTTGAGATCATTGAGCATCCTTATAACTAGTGTTGCAAACTGTGTCTCTGGAAGGTTGGTTGCCTCCATTTCATTTGGTCTTTTTCTGAAGTTTTCTCCCATTTTGTTTATTTTTGGGGGGTGAGGGGGCATGTTTGTTTGTTTTGTCATTCTTGCTGTCTCTCTGTGTTTGCTTCTTTGAATTAGGCAGCTCTCCCATGTCTTTCAGCCCTTTCTGAGTGGCCTTATGTAGTAGGTATACTGTGTTGTCCAGGGGCACAGTCTCCTTAATCACCTACGTATGTGTTCCAGAAGTATCCCTTGTGTGTTCTTCTGTTGTAGTTGAGCTTTGATTGCTGTTGGCACATCAGTGGGCACGATTGTCTCTCAGGCTGACTGAACTGTGAGGATTGGCTATGCCCACAGTATATGACCTGTTGTGTGGGAGCTGACCCCTCAGAGGAGATTCACCCCACCAGGCTCTTGTGCCTGTTGAGACCACCCTTTTTGGTGTGCTGCATGTGGGGCTAATCAGGTAGTGCTCTGGTGTGGTCTGGAGCTGGCCTCTGAGTGTGTTGTTTCTGGTATGTCTTGGGAGGGACTCCCGTGCAGGCCAATTTCAGCTTTGCCTGTAATTGGCCTGGGGCTACCTAGTAGGAGCTACAAAGTTATATGTGGTTGGCTGCTGCCTGTGCTGGACATGGAGGCATGTGGGGGTGGCCTCGTTGTGAACTGAGGTCAGTTGCCACCAGTATTGGGCATGTGGAAGCTTTGCAAAAGGCCCAGAGCCCCTTTAAGTCTGTTGCTACCTTTTGGCTGCCTCATTAGGTGTGGGGGCCAGGCTGGTTGACCCAGTGTTGAGAGTGCCCCCAGTGATGCAGCACTAGCTGGGCAGAGCAGGGACCCAGGGCATCACCAAGGTGGTACACACATGTTGATTTCACCAGACCGATGTGATCTCAGATTTGGCCTTCTGGTGGGGGGAGGGGGTTCAACACAGCAAAGATGGCAACTTCCTATAGGCTACAGATGAGGTGGGCTTCACACAGAGTCAATGGTGTCTGTCCTCTAGCCCTTGTCTCAAAGGCACACAATTCTGTCTTTTCCTGTATGTCCCTAGTGCCTCTCGATTTGCCACCCTTCCACCAGAACCCAGGTGAGTGTTTGCAAGCAAGTCTGTGTGCATGCTCTTTAAGAATATGTCTGGGTTTCCAGCCACCTTCCATCTCACCAGGCTATATGGAAAGAGTCTTTGCTGATTTTCACTGTCAGATGTTGTGGGGGACTTGTCTTACTGGCACTGGACCCCTTGGCTGGGGAGCCTGTTGTGGGGCTGGGGCCACAACACTGAGGACCACTGCCACTGAGGATTCCCTCTCTGTGCTCAATCACTACCTGTGGGTTTGGGGTCAGCCTGTCTCATGTCTCTGCCCCTCCTATGAGCCTTAATATGGCCTCTTCTTCATATCCTTAGTTATAATGGTTCTATTCAGCTGGTCTTCTGGTGATTCTTGAGGTATATTGTTCTATGATTTAATTGTAATTTTAATGTGATCCTGAGAGGCAGCAGGCATAGTGTTTACCTATTTCACCATCTTGGATCTTCCTGCAAAAATATTTTTAAATGAAAACATTAAAGTGGTACCCTGTGGTTTTAAATCCTTTTCATTGACTGAATTTGTTAGGAGGGACCAATTAGAGTTGAGATGAGAACCAATGAGATTAACGGAGGCTTTGGAAGTGGATATAGGGTGTGGAGCAGAGATATACAGAGAAGGAAGAATTGCAAGCATTTGGAGATGAATTGGGAATGACAGGGATGGAAGAGGTAGAGGAAGTCTATGGATAACTGAGTTTTCCAGCTTGAATGGATGGATCAGGAAAAATGTGAGAAAGAGCAAGTTTGTAGTGGAGAAGAGTGTGAATAAGTTGAATTTGGGACATGTGGGATTTGAGGTATGTGGTAGGCAGCTAGACACATGGGTGTGAATAGACAGCATATAGAGGGTCTCAGAGGCTCTGAGAATGGGCACAGAAAGTTCAGGGCTCTTGGCTAGTACATTAAGAACAGATTTCCTGAAAATACTAAGAAACTGCCTATAATTTCCATAGAAGCTTACTGAGATTATCTGCTATCTGGTTTCTCCTACCATCTCTTAATCCCCTTTCCATTCTTTTTACTTTTCTCAGCTCCATATTACATTTTCATATTGGCCTTTAAAGCCTCAAACAGTTTTCAATGATGTGAAAATTTCAGTTAGGCATAGAAGGGGATGAGTACATAAGTTTTTGGAAAGTTTTGGAGAATTTCTTAACCTCATTATTTCATATTTTGTTGATAGATCTTATGAGAACTTTAGACTATATTTTGGCATAAGTCCCAACTAACTTCCTCCCACCTCAAATGCGTTAGACCCCCTTTTCTATTTTGATAGTAACATTCAATGTTTTATTGGCCTTTTTGTCTTCAGAAACACATTGAATTTTTTAAAAAAATAACAAAATGGGAAATAGAATCTAAGTTCATAACATATAATCTCAGTAGTTTGACACAGTAGAAGAATTACCTTATTACTATTATAAACAGAATTGTGCAAAATTGTCTAATGTTCTTAAATATTATATCTTTCCTTGTTCTTTTCATGAAGCAAAATAGGTTAGTAATTGTATCCTCGTTGCTGACAACTGCAGTATCATTTTCAGACAAACAACCACACTGCATTAGCAACTCTGTGCACAGAGGCTTAGCTAACAGTCTGCTCCCCTTCTCTGCCTGACATTCCAGTCCCTCCTATAAAGTTCTGGGTCAAGTGGCCAATTATGAAGCTTCAGCGTCTTAGGGAAAAAAATATTTTGAGAGCTAAAATTTCACTAATTATTTCAAAATCTGCTTTCCCCACAATGACCAAAAATGAAATAGAAATTAAATTAAATTACTAAAAAAAGAATTTTAGGAACCTTCTGTATTAGGTTTCTATTGCTTCTGTAACGAATTACCACAAACTTAGTGAGTTAAAACAATTTTATTATTTTATAGTTCTGGAAGTTAGAAGTTCAAAATCACTATAACCAGGTTAAAATCAAGGTGTTAGCAGAGCTGTGTTCCTTTTTGGAGACTACACAGGAGAATTTGTTTTCTCACCTTTTTCAGCTTCTGAAAGCACCTGCCTTCCTTGGCCTATGGCCCCCTTCTGTCTGCAAAGCTAGCAATAGCCAGCCAAGTCTTTCTCCCTCTGTTTCACTCTGACACTGGCTCTTCTTCTCCCTTCTTCCGTTATTAAGGACCCTTGTGATTCCATTGGGTCCACCTTGATAACCCAGAATAATTTCCTCATCTCAAGGTCAACTGATTATCAAACTTTAATTCTGTCTGCTACTTTAACTCCCCCTTTCCATGTAACATAATATTCACAGGTCCTGGGGATTAGGATATGGGCATTGGTGTGTGTGTGTGTGCGTGTGTGTGTGTGTGTGTGGTGGGGAAAGGAGGCAGGGGGACTGTTATTCTGCCTATTGTACTTCTTAACAACAATATTAAACAGACAACATGGTATATTAATAGCATAATAATAAACGTTGACATGTTTATATAAAAGACATCAGGATTCTAATATAGTTGGATTCCACACAATTGTGCTAAAAAGAACCTAATGGATGTTGCCATCCTCATTTCTGATGTCAGGGGTCCACTGGAGACATGGAATGCTGACCCTGTTAAGATAACATGTTTGATTGTGTGATAGAGGCAGGAAAGAGTCAGGGAGGACACATTAGTGAGCCATTGTATGTTGCTTTAGGCAACACTGTCCATTAGAGCTTTCTGAAATGATGGAAATATTCTCTATCTGCACTTTCCAATATAGTTCCCAGTAGCCACATGTAGATATTAAGCCTCAGAAATGTGTCTAGAGCACCTGGGGAGCTAACTTTTTAATTTTATTTAAATATAAGTCTTAATAGTTACATGAGGCTAGTGGCTACTATATTAGACAGTGCAACTCTAGAGTCAAGCCCGTGGCAGACCAACTGTGAGTCCCTCCTCAGTTCTAATTCCCTGAACAGAAGAGCATAACTGTATGTGGGTATGTGTATATAGGTGTGAGTATATGAGAAGATGTTATTGGTTAGAAATCTATGGAGCAATATTTCCTTCATAATATGTGACACTTAGGATGCAAAAATATCAACACGATATTTTGCATTTTCATTATGTCAAATGATGACATATTTTTAAAGTGGAATTTAATTCACTTTGGTGTCATGTTGGTCAACCAAAACCACTCTTTCATGGGAAAATAGGTGCTAAATAAGGTTCATTGACTGTTTCAGGTTCTCAAGGCATAAGAACGTTCATTTCTTAGTTCAGCAAATATTGGTACTCTAAATCCAAGGCAGTATTGTATGGTGTGTGGGAGAAACAAAGGTAGATAACGTGTAGTTCTTATCCCCAGGAAGCTTATACTGATAGGAGAGAAAGCTCTGTCTTCCTTTTCATACCACCATTCTGGCTCCTTTGAATGTGCTATTGGGCTACTAATTTGACCCCTAGTGTTGAAGTTCTTTGATCAGCTTACACTCAATAACCTTTCCTTTCAGTAGAATCCAGCTTCTCACCTCTTTTCTGGGGCCATTTCTAGAGTCTGTTGTCGTCAGAAATTATCTCTTCATCAGGCATCTGATTAGGATGCCACAGTCCACAGCCTCATGGCCTGTCAGCCTTTTCCCTCTCTCTCTGTTCTTGGTCTTCTCAAGGCTTGGTGATCTCATTCCTCTATTTTCCTCTGTTCCCCAGACTTAAGTGGTTTGTATTTCTTTCCCTTGCTCTTATTTATTTCCTGACTTTGAATGTTGTTACATCTACCTGGACATCCTTCACTTGTCACCTGGATGCTTATCTGCCCAAGCTAAACACATGGTTAGTAGAAGCACTGTGGTATAAAGAAACCTGAATTTGGAGTCAGGATTCCTGGGGTTCAAATCTTACTTTGGCCTTTTATTAGCTTGAGGGTTTTTGTTTCATAAGGGTAAGTTATTAAGCCTGTTTGAATCTTAGTTTACTTCTCTGCAAATTGGGGAAGCTAATTTTATTTTTTTTAATTTTAAAATAATTTAGACTCCAAAGAAGTCACAAAATTAGTACAGGGAGTTCCTGTGTACCCTTCCTCCAGCTTCAATGATAGCATCTTACATAATTGTAGGCCATTATTAAAACCAGATAATTGGTATGGGAACAATACTATTAAGTAAACTACACACCTCATTCAGATTTTATCTGGGTTTTTTTATGTAAACATTTTGGAGGGATGTATATAGTTCTGTGAAATTTAATCACATGTGTAGATTTGTGTAACCTCCATCATAATCAGGATACATAACTGTTCCATCACCATAAAGAAACCCCATTGTGTGACTCCATTATAGTCATACCCTTTCCAGTCGTAACTACTGGCAATACTGATCTACTTTCCATCACTATAATTTTGTTTTTTGAGAATGTTTTATAAAGGGAATTATACAGAATGTATTTTTTCAATCAGCATAGATCCCTTGACATCCATTCAAATTGTTGTTTGTATCAGTGTTCATACATTTTTATTGCTGAATAGTGTTCCATTATATGGATATACTACAGTTTATTTATTCACCCACTGAAGGACATTTGGGTTGTTTCTAGTTTTTGGCTCTTACAAATAAAGCTGATATAAATATTCATGTAGAGGTTTTTGGGAGAATACAAATTTTTCATTTCTCTAGGTTAAATACTGAGCCATGTAATTAATGGGTTATATGTTTTACAATGGAAATAATTGATTAATAACTAGGTATATATCTTAAAATGACTATATCAAAATATTGAAACTATGTAAGGTCTGATTAATTATATTTTTAAATAACCCAGGGGAAAATATGGGAATAGGAGAAAATGAAAGTAACTTGCAAATGTGTATTTTAAAACTGCAGTTTTTGTTAGTTTGTTTTTCCCACTTAAATGAAATAGTTTTCACCTCTCCTTCACAGGTCATTAAAACACTACATAAATGCAATATACAGATGATGTATTATAGAACTGTACACTTAAAACCTTTATTAATTTTATTAACAATTGTCACCCCAATAAATTTAATAACTAAAAAAAAAACTACATCAAGGGTAACATGATGGACACTTGTGGTGATGGAACTGTTTTGTATCTTGATTGTAGTGGTGGATACTATGTGAAATTCCACTGAAATACACACACATGGGAATTCATATAAAATGAAGGAAATCTGAACAAGTTTGAAGGATTGTATCATTGTGACTATCTTGGTTGTGATACTGGACTATAGTTATATAAGATATTACCATTGGATGAAACTGGATCAAGAGTACACAGATCTCTCTGTGTTATGTCTTACAATTACAAAACAAGCTACCATTATTTCAAACATAAAAAGTTTAATTAAAACACCACATCAACCACTTGTTCTGTTTGTGCGGTTTGCCACCAATCTAGCCTTTGTACCATCTTTGAATTTTCAGAGTATATGTGTCTTAGTCAAGAATCTCAATTGCCGGGCCAGACAAGTGGTGCAGTGGTTAAGCGCTGGCTTGGGAAGCCAGCGGCCCCGGTTTGGGTCCCACATATGAGGGCCAGTGACACTGCCCTCAAAAAAAAAAAGAATCTCAACTGCCTATCTTCAAACACTTTTTTATTGAGCAACTTTTGTATTTCTTTGAACATAATAATCTACATGATCGAAACATACTGAACAGGGGCCCACCGAGTGGCTCAGTTGGGTAAGAGTGCAAGCTCTGAGCAGTAGGGTCACTGGTTTGATTCCCACATGGACCAGTGAGCTGTGCCTGAGCTGAGCTGCCCCTGAGCTAAGTTGCCCCTGAGCTGCCAACAGGTGGCAGGATGGCTTAGCTGTTGAGAGCACGCGCTCCTAACAACAATGTTTTGGGTTGGACTTCCACATGGGATGATGGGCTACACCCACTCTCAACTAAGATTGAACCAAGCACCTTGAGCTGAGCAACTGCAAGCTGCCCACGGTTGGCCGGATCGTGACTGGACGTGGAAGTGAGTTAGCTGCACCCTCCACAACTGAGATTGAAGGACAACTTGGTTGTTCCCCTTCCCCAATTCCCTAACATTGTTCCCCTTCCCCAATTCCCCAATAAAATCTTAAAAACAAAACAAAACACAACAACAGAACAACAACAACAAAACAACAACAAAAAAACCGCACTGAACAACCTGTATCTCAGGAACATGACATCTTACTACTTTTTCTGGCTCGGTCTTTTTTTTTTTTTTGAAGGTTCATACCATTACATTATACTCTTTTTCTTCTTCTCCTCCTCCTCCTCCTCCTCCTCCTCCTCCTTTTTCTTCTTTTATTAATTTCAGGTGTACAAAACAATGCAATGGTTATCCTTTTCACCCCTTACAAAGTGACAATCCCCTTTCCCCATTTACTCCCCCCACCCCTGATATCATACAAAACTGTTATAATTCCATTGACTCCACTCCCCACACTATACTCCACATCCCATGATTATATATGTGTTAAATTATAGTTGACATATAATATCATTCAATGGCAGCTTCAGATGTACAGTGCAGAGGTCAGGTCTCTACACAGTCCATGAAGTGGTCTCCTTAACAAGACATGAGTCCATCTGGTCCCCTAAAAAATATTTACAACATTATTGATTATATTCCCCAAACTGTCTTTTCTATCCCTGCGGCAATATTGTAGTTACCAATTTATGTTGCCTCATCCCTTCCCCTTCTCCCTTATGCCCACCCCATCCCATCTAGCAATCATCAGTTTTTCCTCTGTGTCTCTGACTATTTCTATTTACAGTCCTCATTTATTCAGTTCTTTAGATTCCACATATGTGAGATCATATGGTATTTGTCTTTCTCTGACTGACTTATTTCACTTAGTATAATGTTCTCTAGGTCCATCCATATCATTGCAAATGGTATGATTTATTTCTTCTTCATAGCTGAGTAATACTCCATTGTGTACATGTACACAATGTTTCTTAATCCAGTCATCTACAAATGGGCATTTCGATTGTTTCCAAGTCTGGGCTATTGTAAATAGTGCTGCAATGAACATAGGGGTGCATATATTTTTTCAAATTAGTGTCTTGGGTTTTTCGAATAAATACCTAGGAGTGGAATTGCTGGGTCATAAGGTAGTTCCATTTCCAGTTTTTTGAGTTACTTCCATATTGTTTTCCATAGTGGCTGCACCGATCTGCAATCCCACCAACAATGCACCAGGGTTCCCTTATCCCCACAGCCTCGCCAGCACTTGTCGTTTGTTGATTTAATGATGATAGCTAATCTGACTGGGGTAAGGTGATATCTCATCGTGGTTTTTATTTGTATTCCCCTAATGATCAGTGAGAGTGAAGATTTTTTTCATATGCCTGTTGGCCATCTTGGCTCAGTCTTTTTAAAAATACATAATAGCATCTGAGGAAAATTCTATCATTGACCTTTCTCATTCTTTAGATACGAGCTACAGGATTCCACCTGAATGGGTTCTGCCCTGACCAAAGCATGCTTGCTTTGGGGAAATTCTGTTTTTACTTGTCTAATAGCTAATTCCTCATGTTGGAAAATCAGGTCAAGTAAACACTTAGCCACAGTCCTGAATTATAGTTATAGAACTGGGAGCTGTTTAGAATCTAGCCAGATTTAGAAGAGCAGTCTTTGAAAGCCCCAGAATGAAATGACCCAGTTACTCTAGTTTCTACTATGTCTTCAAAAGCATAATCTTTTGAATTATCCATGACTGTCAGAAAAATGCTGGAGATGAGCTTTGTAAGTGTGCAAAGCCTATTTTCTTTATAAAAAAATTCTCTCTGCAATCCATCCAACTGAATTTTATAATTATAGCCAGAGACTTGCTCACCATGGTGACCATGGCAGCTGCTATCAGACATTAAATCTATTGATCTTGAGCACAGAGTCCATCTCAGAGAGTTTTCAAATGGCCAGTGCAGTCTCTTCCCCCAGGAATGGAGTACAATTTAGTTTCTGAAGGCTCATTTCTTGGCATGATGTGTTCTTTTGATTTGCTGGTGATTTTGTTACTCCCCATGATCAGATGCAAACAGAGGACAAACGGAGGGAAAGGAGTCCAAGGAATGGAGACTTCTTGCTTTTCGAGTCACCTTTTTTATGCTCCATGGCCCTTATACCCAGGTCATTTGCTGAGCTCTACTCTCTGAGAGCCAACAGTTTTATTTCTCTCAGGCTGTGCTGGGAAGATGGAGGGCTCTTGGAACAGAAAGTGCCCTACTGAATAGGAATAGAGCTGCCTTTAAGCCTATAATGAATAATCCCTACGAGGCTGATTAGTCTATCTTGGGCTACAGTAGTCAGTTTGAAATATTGCAGAGATTAACTATCATACTAGTTATAGTGTTGAACTGTACTGTAGTTTAAGTAATTAAAATACTATATCATTATATTATTATGCAACACTGTGATATTGTACTATGAAATATAAACATTTGAGACATCATAGGAACAAAGTTGATCCAAGAGTCAGGAGAATGAGGACCAATGCTAGGCTTCATTATTTAATTTTTTGCTAGTTGTGTTGCTTAACCCCTTCTTGCCCCAATTTTCTTCTCTGCAGATGGAAATCAACTATAATAATGTCTATCTTATAAGTATGTTGGTAGACTAAAAAGAGGATGTTTAGCTGAAGCATACTACTCTTGAGAAAGGAAAAAATAATACTAGAAGTATACTTTTAGCAGACCTTGAAAAGAAAAATCTTAATGTTTGTCAAAATGCTTAGTTCTGGGACTGAGAGCCTAACCTCTTTTCACTTTAGAATAGGCTGGAGACACTGTGGGTTGCCTACCCAAGAGTTTTCCCTCCCTTCTTTTTTCTTCTACTAGAAAGTGCTTCACACAATAGAAGTTAAAAATACAACTTCCTAGCTTTCCAAATTTTTCCTGTAGCTAGTAATGGTCATATGATAAGTTCTGGCCAATGAGACATAAATATACATCTTCTGTGAAGGATCTTCATCCTTTCCAAAAATACATTAAAAAATGAGACATTTATGGAAAGTCTTTTCACCTGCTCCATTTCCTCCCTATATTCAAATGGTTTCCCAGAACTTTAGAAACCATTTTATCACCGTGCAGTGATAAACCCCAGGACAGACCCACATGCTGAGTACAACAGAGTGAAATGATGGAAGAACTTAGTTGACATAGCCATGTGCCTGAACCGCCCCCTAGGATCATGTTCCTTTAGATTTTGAGAAAATAAACCTTTCTATAATTTAAGCCATTTTCTGTAATATTTTGTTTACTTGCATCTGAAGGCATCCAAACTAATACAAAGAGTTTTTCCTTAGGAGTACAAGCTTAGGGGTCACCATTTTTATACAATTATAATGATGCTTTATAGAGTTATACAACATAGTAACTTAGTCTTGATGAACTCTTACTCATCCTTCAAGATATATCTCACATAGTGCCTCTTCTGAAAAGTCCTTGCACATGGAGTAATCACTTCTAGTGAAATATAGTGTCTTGTGATTATATATCGTTGTAGAGATAGTAATTTTTACAATATATGGAATTGCCGTTAAGTATGAGTCTGGCTCTCAAGCAAGAGGCCATGTTCTATTCATTACATCCATTCCTAGGCTATAGCACATGTGTCTTTCTAGTATACAATAGTTGATCATAAACAATTCCTGGGATAAAAGAAGCTTTATTTACCTATTGAGTGATAATATAATTTTCATTAGAATAAAAATTATCTACCTTCCATATTGCAGAAGCTTAGAAAATAATGATATTTTTCTCCATATGATTTTACAAAAATATATAAATGATGAAAACATTTATTGATAGCAGGTATTTATTTTAAATAAACTCTTAAATTTATATTTTGGGGCCTTATTTCCTTCATCTCAACTCTTACCCTTCCTACATTTGTACCAGATGAGACTGGATTTAGTATGATAATCCTGAGGCTGCAATGATCTACCACATCATTGAAAGATGCAATTATGCTCACTAGACCGTGCTCACTAAGGCAAGAAGTTATATATGGACATTTGAAGAAACATTTGGAAACTGTAAAAGATGAACCAACTGTGGGCTGAGCTATTCCTTAACCTTCAGGTGGCAAAACTTTATACCTCAGTCACTCTGCAGGCTGATTAATTATTCAAGAATTTGCCTAATTTGAAATTTATTTATTCATTCAACAAATACCTTTTGATAGCCTATTATGTATTGTTTTTTTCCTGATTGCTAGGGATATATTGGTGATCAGCATATTCAAGGGCCCTGCCTTCATGGACCTTATATATTTATTCACATCTTGATGATAGAGGTGATAATGCCTGTCTTTAGGGTCAGGAGTAAACTTACAACCTCTTGACAATACTCCCAGAGAGTAATGAAGCTCACTTTTTTCTTTTTATTAGTTTCAGGTATACAAAACAATGCACTAGCTATACTTTTTACCCCTCACAAAGTGACAAACCCTTTCCCCCAATCCACCCCCCCACCCCCAATATCATACATATCTATTACAATTCCATTGACTCCACTCCCCACCCTATACTCCACATCCCGTGACTATATATATATATATAAAATTATAATTGACATATGATATTATTTAATGTCAGTGAAGCTCACTTTTTAAGCTAGCTGGTGGGGGTAGTCTCCCAGCTTTGGCATGAGGCATTGATGTTGTAACTCTTGGTGATGTGTCATTCTAAATAGAACTGATGTGTAGTAAGTAAATGATGTTGATTTAGGAATTTATTCATTTAGTCAGAGCCTACAGATTTTCTATTTGTGCCCATGATCTGAATACTGTTCAATCCACATCTAAAAGTAATCTCAGAATTCATTTATATGGTACAGCTGCCCCAATGTATAGTTCTCCCTAGCCTGGTAACAGTAATAATATAATGTTACTCTGACTCCATCAAACTAGATAGGACTGTCTCCCAGAAACCACACAATGGTAGTGAGAAGCCATTGCATTGACCCTGTGCTGATGAAATGAACAAAGCAATTGTCTCAAAATGGTTTAGCAGATTTTCCCATCATAGCTGCCATCTCCCTTTAGAAAACCTATGAAGCTTTGAAACCCTATTGTTTACTTTTCAGTTCCTATGTGTCAGACATTGTGCTGAGCTTAATTATATTATCTCCTTTTAGCCAATTATAAATTGATGAGAGAGGTAATACCGCCTCGACTTACTGATGATGAAACTGAGCTCCAAGAGCTTAGGTTACTTGTCCAAGGTCACACAGCGTGTAGGTGGGCCAGCTGAGACTCAAGCAAGGTGTGTGGGATTCCTAAGTCAATTCTTATTCTTTTCATACCATGCTTTCTTCTAGATATACCAATATATAAAATTAACTTAATTTCTAAATGCAGACACCTAGGAGGAAGGATGTTATTTGTGTTTCAATCACACAATTCATGAAATAACAGTGACTTTGTGTTACATATAATGTAATCCATATATAAAGTGAAAAACCCTAGTAATTATTTTAATTTTCAACTTTTTGGTCCTTTTCGGTCATGGTTACTTAAAAACAAACAGAAAACCTTAGGAGTCCACCACATTTAGTGGTTGTAAAAAGTAATAAACTAATAATCTTTCACAATCTTGTTTGCTAAGTCTGATACTAATGCATAATTAACAATGGCAATGGTATTTTTAATCAGTAAGTATGCATTTGAAATACTGGCAGAATTTTATGTGTAGGAACTCTAATAATAGAAACAACCCCACCAGCCTTAGTTTTAAAGCACTTTTTTTTTTTTTTTAATTCACATGCCTGGTTCCCTAAAGGTTTTATCTTGAAGTGTTAACAGGGAAATCTGTCACCAGTAGAGAACTAAATGAAGTCACAAGTCATATAACAAGCAGAACAGACAAGTAAACTTCATTTGGGTACTGAAGAAAATACCGGCAGAAACCTGATACAATCAATTTGCAAATAACTTGAAGACAAGAAGGTACTTAGTGGTTAATGACTAATGTGTCCTACTTAAAACTAAACCCTTTTAAGTCAATCTAATATGGTAGATCAAGGAGAAATGATAGATGTACTCTATCTTGATTGTAACACATCTTTTGATTTCTGTATGTTATACCCATTGATGAACCAAAAAAGAGGAAGAAAGAAAACGTGACTTACAGCACACAGCTGATTGAATTATAGTAACTACATAATGTCACACATCTGGATGAAAATACCAGATGCTTTATTTCTATAATCTCAAATATATATGTATAAACACAACACATACATAGACATGTGCACACACACAAAATATATATATTTGGAAATATCTGAATTTTTGGCCTTAATAGTATATCAGCACTGTTGCATCTTATAAACTTCCAAATATGAAGGATGTGAATAATTGTGAGAAAGTTCACAGGAATGCAAGGAAAAAGAGTGAGACATCAGAGAATAATTTCTAGGCATAGATGTTAAAGCTATCAGGGCAATTTAATCTGAAAGACAAAGCTGATAACATTTAATAACGTTACCTGACTATACCTACTTGTTTATACCAAAACAACCAATTTTGGTCATATGGCTATCCATGCAATTTGAATAAATTTTGAAAAAAATCCAATGATGGCATCAAAATAGTAGTTGATAGCTATACATGTATTGATTGAACTTTTACTAATAGCTGAGGCATCTTAAATATAGGAATCTGCTGGCCCTTTGGCAGGGGGTTGGCAGGTAAGTAGGTTAATCAGGTCTAAAACAAATGTTAGGGAAAAATTAAAGTAATGATCAAAGAGAGAACATAAAAGCCAGAGATCCAGAAGCCAGAATAAGGGATATGGACCCTCTTCATGTTAGTAGAAGTTTCCACCCATCTGAAAACAGAGGCCTTAGGACTTTAAGGAAGGCTCCCTCTTCCTGAAAGCATCTTATATTCTTTCTGCCCCAGTCAAAATCATAAGGTTTGCAAAGTTGGGTGTTGGTGCCACATTTCTGTTTCAGTAATAAATTTTGAGTATTGCCATTTTGAAAATGTTAAAACCTACTGGTAAATATTTAAATAAGAATTTTTAATTTATTTTTATTTAAATATAGTTGGTATACCACATTATACTAGTTATAATAGTTTCAATTGCGCAATATAGTGATTCGACATTTTTATACCTGACAATGTGATCACCCCATTAATTCTAGTGATCATCTATCACTATGCAAACTTATCACAGTGTTAGTGACTATATTCCCCTTCACCCTTTTCACTCATTATTCCACCTCTCCCCTCTGGTAACCATCCCTTTGATCTCTGTTTCTATGAGTCTGTTTTTGTTTTGTTTTGTTTGTTCATTTGTTTTGTTTTATATTCCGCATATAAGTGAGACCATAACAAATTTGGAAGTATCACATTCCCTAATTTCAAGCTATTCTAAAAAGCTATACTAATCAAAACAGTATTGCCTTTGTTTTAAATGAAATTTAATTGTAAGTTAATATAACTTATTTTTACTAATGTGTATTTTGTAAAATTGTCTTGCAAAATTTTGCAAAACTGTATTGCAAAATTCCTGAATGTTTAATAATAGGCTCTCATGATCTGGTGCATTCTGGCTGTAGCACATCACTGTACATACCCCAGGAGTTCTTAACCGCTCCTGCTTGGATTCACATATTATTAGAAACCAAGAGCCTCCACATTGTTTTTCCCTTGTCTTGCAACTCTTACCTAACCCAGGGTAGTGCTACTTTCCCTGAGGCCCAATTAAGTAGGTGTATTTCATTATGTTACCTTTGTGATCTGGGGAGTGCATAGAGTCCTAAGTCCCCATATTTGGCCCCCGTGCTGTCACTTCTTGTTGATAACCCTAATGCTAATTGGTTTTCTCCCAAGAGTGAGGCAGAAACTCAATATCTCATTTTGCCTTCCAATTATGCATCTGTGTACAAAATTATAGAAAGAACCAGATGCTTACTTCCTGTTATATCTTGTAGACACCTATGCTTATTACAATGACCTTTTTTCCACCGATTTTATATTCGTGTGCATGCACACAAGACTTTTTTTTCATTGTCCACTTCTTTTTTTCATCACTTTGTTAAAGATACTTATTTCTGAAATATTATTCAACTTGACATTCTAAAATCACTTATGGTAAGGGCTGGCTGAGTGGCGCGGTGGTTAAGCTCTGGCTTAGGAAGCCAGAGGCCCTGGTTCGGTCCCACATATGAGGGCCAGTGATACAGCCCTCAAAAAAAAAAAAGTTGCTAAAATCACTTATGGTAAAATTTACTTCTTTTTTATTTACTCTGCAATAGGGGTTTGTCTTTGTCATAATTGTATGCCCATTGCTTGGCATGTAGTAATCATCTAAATTTTTTTTCACCTTTATTAAGAAGTAATGGAAATATAACACTGAGTAAGTTTAAGGTGTAAAGTATGTTGATTGGAAACATATATATAATGTGAAATGATTACCATAGTAGTATTAGTTAATATCTCTATCACCTCATATAATTATCATTTCATTTCTGTGGGGAGAACTTTTTAAATCTACTCTCTTAGCAGCTTTCAAGTATTCGATATGGTATTGCTAATTACAGTCCCCACTGTGTACATTAGATCCCCAGAACTTATTTATTTTATAACTGGAAGGTTGTATCCTTTGACCAACACCTCTTTATTTCCCTCACTCCCAGCCCTTGGCAACCACCATTCTACTCTCTTTGACTCTGAGTTTAACTTTTTTAGATTCCACATATAAATGATATCAGAGTATTTGTCTCTCTCTGTCTGACTTCTTTCACTTAACATAAGGCCCTCAAGACCCATCCATGTTGTTGAAAATGGCAGGATTTTCTTCTTTCTCATGGCTAAATAATATTCCATTGCATATATGTATACCACGTCTTATTCACCCATTCATATGTAGATGGACACTTAGATTGTTTCGATATCTTGGCTCTTGTGAATTATGCTGCAATGAGCATGGGAGTGCATATGTCCCTTTAAGATCCTGATTTCATTCCCTTTGGTTATATACCTAGATGTGGGATTGCTGCATCACATGTAGTTGTATTTTTAATTATTTGAGGAACCTCCATACTGTTTTTTTGTTTGTTTAAAGATTTGCATTGGGGATTTGGGGGAGGGGAACAGCATTGGGGAATTGGCGAAGGCGAAAAGACAAGTTGCCATCCTTTTGTTCTTCACCCTAGTTGTGGAGGATGTTGCTTCACTGGCACATGTTGGTATTATCATTGTGGTCTTCCCGGATGAGGCAGATCGGTTGCCGGCCTCTGGACGGCTACTCACCGAGGCTATTGGCAGCTCACACTGGTTGCCAGCCACTCACGCTGCCGGCCACTCACTGTGGCTTATGGCAGCCCACTGCAGCAGGGGGCTACAGCCTACACCGTCGCTGGGACTTGCGCAGTCCAGTTCCAGGTGGAGCTGTTGTTCACCATCTTAGCTGTAGAGGGCAGTGTCACTGGCCCTCATGCGTGAGATCCGAACCAGGGCCACTGGTGTCCCAAGCCAGCTCTTAACCAACGTGCCACTTGGCCAGCCCAGCCTCCATACTGTTTTGATTGGAGAACTTAATCCATTTACATTAAAAGTAATTATTGACAGACAGGGACTTACTAATGTCATCTTCTTAATTTTTTTCTGGCTGTTTTGTAGTTCCTTTGTTCTTTTCTTCTCTCTTGCTGCTTTCCTTTGTGAGTTGATGATTTTCTGTAGTGGTATGCTTTGATTCCCTTCTCTTTTGTGAATCTGTTGTACATTTATTCTTTGTTGTTACCATGAGGATTAAATAAAACATATAACTATTACAGTCTATTTTGCAATAACAACTTAAGTTTGATCGCATACAAAAACTCTGCCCTTTTAATCACCTTCCTTTTTTTTTTGCTTTCAATGTCAACATTTACCTGTTATATTGTGTATTCATTAACAAATTATTATTTTTAATACTCTTGTCCTTTAATTTTTATCCCAGAGGTAAGTGGTTAACACTTCATCATATTACAGTATTAGGCTATTCTGAATTTCATTATATACTTAACATTGACTAGAGTGTTATATATTTTCATATGATTTCATGTTACTAATTAGTGCACTTATATTTTGGCTTGAAGAACTCCTCCATTTCTTGCAATGGAGGTGTAATGTTGAACTTCCTCAGCTTTTATTTTTTGGGATAGTCTTTATTTTTCCTTCAGGTTTTTTTTTTTTTTTTTAGCTGAGCCATCCTGCCACCTGTTGGCAGCTCAGCAGCAGCTCAGCTCGGGCTGGGCATCGAACTGCTGTTGCTCAGAGCTCAGCGCACATTCTTGAATGATCTCTTAACCAACTGAGCCACTCTGCCGGCCCTTTCCTTCAGTTTTTAAGGATAACTTTGCTAGATAGCATATGATTGGTTGTTTTTTTGTTTTGTTTTTTTCTTTCAGCACTCGGCACATATTATCCTGCTCTCTCCTGGCATGTAAGATTCCTGCTAAGAAATCTGCCAATAGTCTTATAGGAGTTTCCTTGTAAGTTTCAAGCTTCTTTTCTCTTGCTGCTTTTTAAGAGTCTCTCTTTGCCTTTGATTTTGACAGTTTTATTAGGTTTTGGAAAGGATCTCTTTGAGTTATTTGGTGACCTGTGAGCTTCATGAACTTTGTTTGTGTATTGTGTTGGTTATTTCATGGAGTTGTCTTTCTCTTTTTAATTGTAGCTCATTGAGTTTTCTTAAAATAGCTATTTTATATTCTTTTTCGATTAAACTTCAGATTTCCCTGTCTTTGATATTTGTTACTAGAAGACTATTGGGACCCTTTGGTTGTGTCATTTAAAAAAAAAATTTATATTCTTTGAATTTTGCATTGCTTTGTTGGCATTTCAAGTAGCCTCCTTTAGTCTTTACTAACTGCCCTCTCCAATGCATCCAAATATATATATATATATTTCCAACAGTGTGCTGGAACATCTCTGGTGGAAACTTGGACTTCCACGAGGTTCTATCATCTGTGGGTAATTGTCTAAGACAGCCTGGAGCTGGTTCATGGGCCCACTCTAGGGTGCACACAGGACTGAGTCTGTATGCCTTTGACACTATGCATAGATGGTGAGGCTCCTCTTAGACCCTTGGCATAGTGCTGGATCTCACAGTTTACACAATAACACTTTTGTCTGTGTATGGATACCAAATTGTTATTGAGGGGAACACAAATCAAGGATATCAAATTTAGCCATGATACTTGACACTTAAAAACTATTAAATGATTGGGTGACTGTATCATATTCTATGGCCAGAACTAAGCAATATTTCTTTTCTAAAAAGTTATTTGTTCTTCCTGAATTTCCTGGATATTTTTTTCCCCACAATGTACCTTTTTTTTTTTTAAACCTAAACTCAACTTCTCTGAATTGTCTCTTACGCTTCTATCTTCTGACCTCTGGTCCTCATTAATTTTGGTAAATGTAGCTGAAATGTGTCCCTCCTCTATCTGTTTATATCTGTTCTAACTGCTGCCTCTGGCCTAGCTCATGCCCTTATCACCTTTCACTGAGCTACTGTTAATTGTCTTCTAATTAGTTTTCCTACCTCCTGTCTCTATCCACATTAATCTACCTTGCTGGTGCCAGAGGAACTCTCCTGAAGCATGGGTCAGGCCATACCATGTCCTTTAAAACAGACCAGAAGGCTTTGACATCATCAGGATAAAATCCAAATTCCCTAATGTGACATTCAGGCCCTTTCACAATCTGGCCTCAATCTGCCTATCCACCCTTTCCTTTCAGCAATTCCTTCTACATTTGAGATCCATTGTTTTCCAGGTGAATTCCTCAGAACATTATTATCTCTGCTATTAATAGATGCTCCATTAAACACATTTCCCATGGCTAAATAAGCTGGCATGGCAATGCTGGTATGAACAGAACTTTGTAAAACTTCTCAGAGCCTAGCTATATTGAAAAATATGACCGAACTCTGTGTGTGTGTGTTTGTGTGTGTGTATATATATGTATACATATTATAGTATATTTGGTAACAATAGAGAAAAAAGGAAGGATGAATATATAAAAATCAGGGTAGTAGTTATCTTGTGTGGAAACAAGGAAGGTTTAACAAGGAAAGTATATATGGGCTTTAATAATTTTGGTAATTATTCTGTATCTTAAACAAGGTAATGCATACATGGTGCATCTTTTTTGTTGTTTAAGTTTTTCTTTTCACATTTTAACATCTCTGAAGTCAGGATGGTTTTATAATTACTGAGAGCCAAATGAGAATTGTGACATAGTTGTTAAATTTCTTAACCAGTTTCTTTCACTTATGTTTGTCCTTTTTGTACACGTAGGGGTGACATATGAAAAAAATCTAAGTTGAAAGACCTTTTTTATTAAGTACAAAATAAAAATCTAAATGGCAAAAGAGAAATCATCCAAGTGTTTATAATAGTATCTACATTCAGGGTTGGTGGTAACTATAGGGTGTTCGTGGCTGAAGCAGATTTCTCATGACCTGTTATGGTCAATGTGGATTATAAAGCTGGCTGTTACAGTAAAGATAGCTATTAAATCTCAGTGTCTCACAACTAGTAGATATACACTTAATTTTGTGGATTAGATTTTCAGTGACTGTTAATATTCAACTCAAGTGCCCCTAATATTCTTCATCAAATCTGACCTCTTCCAAAAAAAACCCAGCAACAATGTTTGGAAAGATCACTTTGATAAATGTGGAAACTGGTAAGACAATCTGTGGTAATGGGAGAAAGCTACCAGGAATCTTTTTTGTATTTTATTTTTAAGCTGAGCCATCCTGCTACCTGTTGGCAGCTCAATGGCAGCTCAGCTCAGCTGGGCATCGAACTATTTTTGCTCAGAGCTCAGCTTGCACTCTTGAGCGAGCTCTTAACCAACTGAGCCACTCGGCCAGCCCTTACCGGGAATCTTAAATTCAAATTGGTCTTCCCCTTTACTAACTGTGGCTAGGCATAGTTGCCATGACAGTAATTAGTTCTGTTCCCAATATCAAAATCATAGTCCTTAAGAAAATGTGCCTTATGAATTGTTATCACATATAATGCTATGGATTTGGTGTTACTTAATCTGTTGTTTGATTAATGGTTCTGTTTGTATGAGTGGCACATTGATCACATCCTAAAAATAAAGGGTTTGCTTTGTTACTCAGTTTTGTTTATATTGCCACAGGACCTTAGCATTCTACCCATGAATCTAACTTTGAAACCATCTATATGATGTGCAGTTCTAATTTATTTGGCTTGTGGTCACTAGATCAAGAGAGATTGAAAGATGGATAAATCAACTTATAAGGAAATCCCAGTTTCTGTGTTTACTGACCTTCAAGGTAAAAGTGTTGGTTTGACTAGTAGTAGGTCCAAGAGCAGGCATACATTGGAACTATACCTCTAATTTCACTCAGATTTTACATATGACCAAAGCTGGACTTCTCAGATTTATGTGGACACTACGTATCCTGATCATCACTTTCTATGGAACTATAAGTCTGCAGCCTTTCTTATGGTCCACTTCCATATTCATTTGCACATGTTTTCCATTTTTGAAAGAGCTACTCCTTAGTTTACTTGCAATCTCCATTTTTCTGTTGTTCATAGTACCAATTTAGTGCTAAGCCTTAGTAACTATGTATTAGATTCTAATCCTAAACATTTGTGTGGTAAAGACTTTGGGTAGTATGTGCTATCCCTATATCCTTTAGCACCACGAAAATGGACGATTATTTACAAGCAGATACTCTATGTTCTACTCAGTTCTAATATCTTTATTATCCATAAATATGGACCAGAAATCTTGGGAATGCTGCATTTCCATTTATTCTTGAGAAATGATCAATTCTGGGACATATTTCACTTCCCCAATTTATTATATATCAAAACTTAAATCTCCCTAAGACAAATGAAATAAATGAAAAGTTAATTGTGAATGCAGCTCATGTCAAAAATTATGCTAAAATCCATAGCTGCAAAAAATTTTTCTTAGTAAAGGAGACAATATTTAATTGTTATGTATAATTTTAGAATGAAAAGTTATTAAAGATTTAATAAGAATAGAGTTAATTGCTTCTCTGGTTAATTTATGTATTAACAAAAATCATCCTAATAGAGGTTATTTAGAATAAAATGACAATGAAGAACAAGCTTTAATGTCATTTGGCTGTCTCTAAAGACACAGTAGGAAGCATCAACTATTTAATCTTATTTTTTTGTGACATAATTTTCAAAATGAATATTTTAGTTGAGTGATCCAATTGAAACTCTGTTATAAAGCAAGAAAAGCATGTAATCATAATTTTTGTACTACATCTTATATTAAATTCAAGGCCTTTCACAAATCTTTGAGAATTATTTGGGAATCAGAGCATCACGATTTTAAAAAATTGTTTCTCTTCTTCATAGCGTATACACATTATATGTCACTTTCTTCCTGACAGTTCCTATAATAGAAAATCTTCAATGTGTTTGGAATACGAATTTCAAATTTCTTTCTCTTTCTAAGGATATGCTGATAGTCAGAAAGGACAAAATAATCCAATATCAAGCTATTATATTAAAAAAAAAAAACTCCCCCAAAGATTTCCATTAAAAAGATTAATGTTTGGACTGCATTTATCTGAAAAAACAATGTTAAATTGACCAGTGTGGCATTTATTTTATAAGAAGGATGAATGTCTACTGATGAGTCATAGAAAAGGCATTTGTGACTCAGATCCCTGGGGTTTTAGGAAGTTCTAACTTGAGTGCCAGAGGAGTTCTGGTTATCTGTGATTTCCTAGGTGACTAACTGGGTGCTCCATGATCTAGAAAGCTTGTTATACCTTGAATTCTAGTTCTTGTGGAGATTATTATCTGCATAAAATTAGTGGGGAAAAATAGTATGGCTCCAGAGAAGAGGGGAATTGTCAAGTCTTGCTAATCCTTCCTCTGTAATATTATATAATTGTTCTGTTTCTCTCTGGAGAACCCTAATACACATATACACAAGGAGAGAAAGAGAAAGAGAGAGAGAGGGAGAGAAAGTTTATAAGGAATTGGCTCATGCTAATATGGACACTGAGAAGTCCCAAGGTCTGCAGTAAGCCAGCTGGAGACCCCAGAGAGCCAATGATATAGTTCCCATCCAAGTTCAAAGGCCTGAGTATTAGGGGAGTTGCTGTTGTAAGTTCTAGTCCAAAAACCATCATGCCTGAGACCCTAGATGTTTCAGTTCAAGTTCAAAGGCAGTAAAAGACCCAGGTCCCAGCTCACCCAGTCAGGCAGGAGGAGTTCCCTCTTACTTGGAGGTGGCCAGCCCTTTTGTTCTATTCAAGCCTTCAATTGATTAGATGAGCAACATCCACATTAGGGAGGGAAATCTGCTTTATTCAGTCTACTGACTCAAATGTTAATATCATCTAGAAACGACCTCATGGATACACCCAGAATAATGTTTGAGCAAATATCTGTCCACCCCATGGCCCAGTCAAATTGACACAAAACATTAACAATTGCAATCTGACTCTACTGATAGCTTTTTGTCATGTTGCCTGAAATACACTGAAATTATCTATAATATCCATTCTTTAGGAAGAATTTAAAAGAATCAAAAACAGAATTTTCTGTAGAATTATTACTATTTTAGACCTAGAAGAAATCTTAGAAATTTTAGTCCCACTCTTCTGTTTTATCTTCACAAAGATAACTGTTCTCAGATCCTTGAGAAAATGAGAGGCTAGGGATTTTCCCACAGTTCATAGCACTTTTCCTAAAGTCAAGGAAAATGTCATTTGGGGAGAGGCTTGTCCTCTCCTACACCTGCTTCTGCTCTCCCTTCTTCTCTTCTTCTTGTTCTCTCTTCCTCCTTTTCCTCTAATTCTTCTTCCTCCTCCTTTTTATCTTTCTCTTCTCCTCCATTCCTATTTCTCTTCTTTTTCTTTAAATCTTCCTCCTCCTCTTCTTCTTCTTTCTCCTCTTCCTGCTCTATCTCCTTTGTTTTATGTGTGGAAAACTTAAGGATTAGAATAAATACAGAAAACAGCAGACTTCCTTAACTTAGGTTTATCCATCATCAGCCTGAAGGTGAAGGCTGTGCTGGTCATCTCCCTGTGATGGCTTCTTTTTTTGAGCTACAATCTTGGAGATGGAACCAACATATGAGTGTCCCTGAGAAATTTAGGCTACATTTGTGGCATCTCTTTTGGTTGAGACTTGGCATCTCACAGGAAAGATTGTTTGGTACATTTTCTCTGTAAAATTAACATTTGATTAGCACATACTATATGTCAGGTACTATATTGAGCACTTTAGCTCTGTTAGCAGGAGGATAGAGTTCTGGGAAGTTCTTTTGCTGGAAAACAGGTTCTTGGTGTTCATTGCAGGAAAGAATTCAAGGATTCAGTGAGTAAATCAAGCAAGCAGTAGATTTATTAGGAAAGGCTGGTACACTCTTAAGGTAGTGAGAGTTGGCAGGCTCAGAGGAGAGCAGCTACTTTGAAGATAAGTGGGATTTGGGAATTTATTACACTTAAAATGAAAGGGTGGGATATTCAGGAGTTAAGAGGGGCTTTGTCAGCATTCCGAGGTGGGTCCTTGCTGATCACTACTTCCCATTGGGAGGGGTGGTTTTTTTCCTCATCAGCTCTCTTAAGGGGCAAGATGGCAGCCTGGATCCCCTCTTGGCTGCTGAAATCCAGTTCTTGCTGGATTGTTGTGGGCTTCCTTTCTTAACTGCTTACCTTGCCTCCTCCTTAACTGCTGGCTTTGCCTCCTCCTTCCCTTTCTCCCCTCTCCCTCATGGCCCTATTCTTCCTGCCTACGGTAACAGTTTCATCATAAAATGTAGTAAACTGTTAGTCACCCTTTCACCAAGTAGATAAGAATTTTAGACCAGAAACCAAGTAAGAATAAATGAGTGACTACAAAAGAGTATAATAAATGCAACAATGGGGGAAGTCTAAGCTGTTATGAGGCTTTATATGCAGGACATCTATTCTGACCTGGCAAGGCTTGCAGGAGGAAGTGATTTCAGCACAGAATTTTTAAATGGATAGGAACTAGTGAGCTCTAAAGAGTTGGGGGTTGAGTGAAAGCAAACATTACAATGGCCTGGACTTTAGGGCCAAGAAGTGAATTGGATGGCTGGAATGAAGGGGACTCTTTCATCTCCAGAGGCTAGGCTGGAGAGTGATGCAGGAAACAGATATGAAGGGTTATGTGAACACAAGAAAGGTATTAGATGCTGTGGAATCCTATACTATTTATCAGGGGAATGAAAAGATCAGACACGTATCTTTTTTTTTTTTTTTTGAGGTCAGTGTCACTGACCCTCATATGTGGGACCCAAACCAGGGCCACTGGCCTCCCAAGCCAGTGCTTAACCACCGCGCCACTAGGCCGGCCCCAGACATGTATCTTAGAAAGATGCTTCTGGTTGTCATGAAGTGAGTGACTAGGTGGTCCAGACCAAAAGTGGGTGCAGAAATATCCATTAGTGGACTTTTGTAATATCAAGGGTAAGACATATTGGTGGCCTGGAGGTGGAGGTAAGTGGAAGGATGGGAGTGGTAACTGGCTTGGTAATTGAAT
Organism: Aselliscus stoliczkanus; assembly: GCA_033961575.1. Lineage (NCBI taxonomy): Eukaryota > Metazoa > Chordata > Mammalia > Chiroptera > Hipposideridae > Aselliscus > Aselliscus stoliczkanus. The sequence goes on along the minus strand of CM066727.1, from coordinate 98,002,993 downwards.
GGACATGTGCGCAGATGAGGGAGAGGAATCATAGATGAATTGTACCCACCAGGCTCTACAGAGCAAACCTGCTTTTGGTAGTGCCATTCACAGAAGCAGAGGACACTGGACTAGAGACAGTGTGCGGGTGTAGAGAGAATGAGAAAGAAAAAGTGAGTTTAGTTTGGGACCTTTTGAGTTTGAAATGCTTGTGGATCACCCAAGTGAGTCTGTCCAGCAAAAGGCAGTCAAGCAAAAAAATTAGTTTATGTACAGAAACTTAACACCTAGTTATTTTATTAAGACACTCTCTGGATAAGGAGATAACATCTGAGGGTTTCTCAACACGAAAGCAGTCCCCATAGGCCCTACACTGAGCTCAGAACAGAGCCAGGTGCTGAGGGAGAGCAAGGAAACAACTGACAAAATCTAAAGAGGAAACCAGAGGCCATTTTAAATCTCTCCCTCAATGTATGAATCCATATGAAATTATTCTGAAAGGACCAAGTTGCCCAAGTAGTAAATGGACGAATTTTGTGATTAGCTTGAAGTACACTGCAGTTACAAACATGGGCTTTTGAGTGGATAATTCTGGTTTAGAATACCAGTTCTGTCACTTACTCTGTGATCTGAGGGAGCTCAATCTCTCTAATCCTCAATTTATTTATCTGAAAATGGGATAAAACTACTCAGTTAGGTATAAAAATACCTAGTTCATCACATTGTGTTAAGGATTAAGTGAAATAATATCTGTGAAGTTTTAGCAAGTTGCAGTTTCTGGCAAAAAGTAAGTCTGGTTGTTACTGCAGCAGCTGCTGTTGTTATTATTATGAGACACCCAGGGAAGACAAATATCCTTTCTCCTGTTTACTACTGCAGCCAAGGGTGAAAACAAGAAATAAAAAACGAAAACAACAACAACTGCACAACCACACCCATGCACACAGATGTGCAGAGAGCATGTGTCTATATATTTGTTGATAATAACGGAAGACTATTATTTCTTGCATTAAAACCATAACCATGTTGTTCTATGGAAATATAGAAGAGAAATGCATCCTGTTGCTAAGAGATATGCTCATGTAATTACTGGGGAAACAGATGGCCAATCAATAGTAGACAGGTAATTGCCTTAGAAATAGATTTAGTTAAAGATTAGAAATGATGATAGAGTGTATTGTTCTTATGATAGTGGTGTTAAGGTGGTTTATGGCCAATTATAATAAAAAAATTACATTGAAAAGAGGCTCTTATTTTTACTTTTAAGCTAATAGGAAGCCACTGCATGCTCTATTATTGATCCAAGCTTTGGAAGAAAACAGAACCCTCACTGTGCTAGACAAATGCTTTATTCTAAGATACTTTCTCTTCTAAAGAAGGAGTTTAGCATTTGAAAAGTCTAATTATCCATCCATTCATTCAACCAACATTTATTGAACACCCACTATTATTCTTTCATGTACATCCTCTCTTCCCTACTCTGTACCTTCTTTCTCCACTTTGCCCCCATAGACTCCAAACTACCACAAACATATAGAAATGGGCACCTTTCACACACTTGCTGATGGTTAGGTAAATTGGAACAACCTTTTAAGAAAGCAATATGCCTCTATAAGTCAAGCACAAAAATATTATGATCCAGCAATCTCACCTCCTTGGAAATTTATCTGAAGAATATAATTCAGCAAAAGAAAAAAATTATTTGTATAAAGATATTTATTATAGCATTATCTATAATAATAAAACACTATAAATAAATTAAATTTCTAATATTAAATAATAATAAAAAATGACAATCCTATATTAATTCTACATAATATTATACAGCTATTCATAATATTTGCAAATTCTCCTTAGAAACCTGAACAAAGTTAATGTTCTCTTAGATGAGACAGTTTGCAAGAATTGACCTTTTCTATATTTACAACTATATGAAGAATTAACATGAAATATGAAAATGACTGAGAGAGAAAACCAAAATGGAATAGTGTGTTAGGAGAGTGAAATCATTTTTTCAAATTAAAAAACTTTATTTTAATATTCTTTTATAATATTTTAAAATTAACACTGCAGAGTGTTGTTTTGTATGTGGTTAAAATCCAAGATGGCATCTTGCAAGTAGCAAATAAAAAAAGCTTTGCTACTTTTAGAATTCAAATAATCTTAGAGAATAAATAGTTCTGTTTCTCAGTGTTTTATCTCCCTTGTTTTCTATTGTGAAAGGCATTTACAAGTATATTGAATTTCTCTTTCTTATGAATTCAGCTGCTGCTGCTTTTCCACAAACAGCCTTAATCCTTTGTTTGGCTGTCATAGTTGCTACCACAGGAATTATCATGCTGCCAACAGAGAATTCAAGAAATAAAATGAAGAGGTTTTTAAAATGCCTGTTTATACTTCCCCTGTTTTCAGGAGATTGAAAAAATATGTATATAAACATTCATATATAAAAAACACACATTATAAATATAATATAAATATATATTATATAATTTAAATTATATTATATTAAATAAATATTATATAAATATATATTTATATGTTATATAAATAATATTACATATTTTATAATATGTGTATATATATAAAATCCATTAAATCTAACCTTGTTCAGGGCAGGGCCATAAAGTATATTTAATCTGAAAACAAGTTCTCCATTGATTATTGTAAAATAAAATAAATACATATACTATTCAGTATATATGCTAGCAATGAAGAGAAAAATGCTGGCTCTCCTGGGGATCAATTTCCATAGTTTTTCTCACGCATATGCCAGGGTTTTATTTTATTTTTCTTTCAATTTCCTGGAGTAATTTTCCATCACTCAGGATAGTTTCCCAATCAGTGTCAGGCAGGGGAGCTGGAAGTTTTTATTGGCTACTTTTACTAATATTATATCATTACTATTATTTTAGTCTGAGTAAATAAAGAAAACAATGACTAAAATTATGCATGCTTGATTTTTTTAATTTAGAGAGAATAACTATCTTTCCAAATGATAGCGCTTTATTCAGGTGTCAAGTTGTAAGGACTATGAGGCTTGCTGGAGACTGGAGTCGCGGGCTGTGGCGTGCACATGCGACCGTCCCCAGCGCCTTCCCAGCCGTCTGCTGCAAATTTAAAGATGTAATTTCAAAACTGTTTCCCTTAAGGCAAGAATCCAAATAAAATTATTTGAAAATCCCCTAAGAGATCGAAAGGAAAAAAGCCCAAACATTAATGGTCTTTCTGCTTGTATATTATTCTACTCAAACCTCACTCAGGACAAAAATTACTGTCTAGAATGCCCTGGTGACAGAAACACGTATCTCAAAAAAGACTGGATCACGTAAAGTCAGACTTTGCCTAGAGGGAAGGCATTCTTCCTAGACAGTCATCTGGGTTCTGACTAGATGAAATGTGATCATGGAAAATATAGCCTCATTGTGCCAATGGAGGTTTGGCTGACAGCAGCAGTGATGCCTTCATTCAGATCCAGCAGCTGCACATATGTGTCCGTATGTGTGCACATGCGTGTACATGTTTGTAATTCCACTTGCCAAAAGAATTGCATCCCTCACCTCCAAGGATGCTGACATAAGTTAACACTAACATCAAAGTTTTATTTTGGTATTTTTCAAAATTAAAGACGTAATTTCTAAATGAGTGCAGGGGTCTTGGAAGACATTCATGTGTTGAATGTCAAGGTCCTGAAATTTTAAAACTCAGGAAAGAAGGGTAAAATGCTAGACATAAGCTCCCTTTTTGAGGTACTCACGATGCAGATGAATCTGCAAGGCACACAGGGTCCACATTCCCCACATTCCCCCGTACAGTCCTTGAGTCCTCAGACTCTCTGTCACAGGCCCCTGCCGTGTCCCTGTCAGCCCTCCTGTTTCACAGAACACAGGTGTGGGCCTGTGTAGGTAAGTCTAGAAGTAAGGCAGGAGAGCCCAGGCTTCTTGTGGGCCTCTTTATTAGAAGCAGAGCTGATTTTTAAATGAATCAAGAACCTTAATTTCCAGGAAGATAATCGCAGGCATGGAAAGGAAGTGCAAGAAACAGCCCATAGGTCTAATTTTAGGGCTGGTGAATCTCAGCAGCGTCCTTGACATACTGCAGAGTGCTCTGCTGTTTCCAAGGCCTTTTCAGGGTCTCTGAACATATTATGATCAAAATTGCCCTCCTGTTTCCTTAGAGTTAAGCAAACGTGCCCAGTAGTACTGTTTGAACGCCTTTAATTGTGTTCCATACACTGTGTAGGTCCTTCCTACAACCTCCACACTCCAGGCCAAGCACCACACAGCAGTCACAACTCAGACACTGTTTAATTGCCTTCTCTCACTATCTTATTTCATTTAAGTTGACCTTTTCATGCTGCTAAAATTTCCTCATTAGGAAACAACAAGCTCCCTGCGATCAGAAAACTTACCTGATAACACTGTGTATAACGGTATCTGGGTAAGATTTTCCTCATTAAAAATGAGAGGAGTCACCTCCAGTCACTCCACTAGCAGGGCTCAGAGCATACAGACAGTCCACCTTGGTTTCGTCAGAAATACCTTTGCTTGTTGGTGTAGCCAGTGGAACTGGGGCAGAGATGGACCTGAAGGAGCTCTGATTTTAAGAAGCACTCAATAATTATCGACTCCATTTTCAGTGGGCTGATTCCATGTAAAGCATTGAACACATGCCATTGCTAGTATTCCCCATAGTTTTGCAGGACGCATATTACAATTGAAGACACTTGAATTCCAAGGTTACCAGCAGGTGAGTCGCAGAGCTGGAATTTAAACCTGGGTCCCATGGCTTTGTTCTTTCTGTTGCATTGACATGCTGCAGACACATAGATTTGTGTGAATACATTTTATTAAGAATATCTATTTGGACTGAAGAATTCCTAGCAGTTTCAGATCTCAGCAATTGGAGTAGGGTTGATCTTGAACCAGCCCTGAGGCAGGCAGCTTGGATTCAAACCTTCACATTTATTTGATACTTGGCTACTGGTTGGCTGTGTGATTTGTAGCTGTTACTTCTCTAGGGTTAAATTTCTTGAGCTGTAGATGAGGATAATACTAACATTTTCCTTATAGGGTGGTTCTGAGGATTAAATGAGAAAATGATTACAAGGTGCTCTTGGGTACTCCATATAAGGTAACTTGTTATTACCAAAATTGCTTATAAATGTTTCTGTCTTCCCTGCCCTGTACATATGGGAACAACAACAAAAATTTTAGGGGAAAATTTTGGGAGCAAATTAACTTGTGATTTTCTAAAAAACTCAAATAATAGTACCAAATAAATAAAGAAGGCTAATGTACAAAACCTGCCAATGGTGCAGGGTATTGCAGCAAAACATGTGCCTATAGTGAAGGCCAAGGCTGTCATAGCCCATTACTTCATAGCCTAAGTTCGTGCTGACTCAGCCATAGGCAGGCAGTAATCACAGCCAAGTTTATATGGTCAAGAATTGATGTGATCATATTTCCACATTCTCAAGAGCAAAGTAAAGAAAAAAGCGTGATCAGAAAGTTTTTATGAGTCTAATCATGAAGTGCTGAAAGTGCTGGCTTATTGATTTGCCTTTAGTTAACCTTTATAATTCAGAATGATCTGCCCAGCCAAAAATGGAGGGATGGCAGGAAAATCTCTTTTGTCTTTTGGTCATTTTGGAACAAAGAACTTGTCAGTTCTTATTTATCCTATAGCAGGTAATTGATTTGGGATGGTGGTAAGTGTCCACATGGGATTTCTAGAGGACATTTATCTTAGTCCCCCCACAGGCCACACAATCAATATCATTTATGCTAATGATGTGATCACCCATCAGGAATTCTGAAAAGCATGTGCGGGAACAGTCACAGTACTGTATTCAATTACCTCTTTGTATTTCTAATAGTGGAAATAAATTAGGAGACATGTATTTGACTACTATTGTGAGCCTGCAAATCCATTGTTTTTTTGTTAATGGTACTAATTGTGGTTGTCATGGAAACCCTGAAGTTACTTAGACTGAATTGCCCAATCCATTTTTTTTCCTCTATAAGTGATTATTTCTTTGGCTGACAATGAATTTCCTCCTCTGGAAGCTATTATGCATGCGACACTCACTCTAAATTAAGATGCTCAATAAATCTGTTACACCAATTGTATTTGTCATGTGGTATGAGAATCGATTTGCTTCAAATGTAAACTGATCACCTAGAAAAATTAATAAAACCAGTTGGCTGTTTCTTTGCCAAAATTATTGATGTGAAACATAAATGATTTTTTTAAAAAAAAATCTACTCACTTTAAAATGCTTGTATCAGGACAAGGTGGCGCCCTCCCTGCACCACTTGCGTGCAGGCTCCGCACCACGGGAGCGGAGGTCCGGGGACCTCCAGCCTTTGCACCAAAGGTGCTCGGTTCGGTCCGTCCCCGCGGACTCCCGGTCCGGCTCACGCAGCCGCTCCCTCCGCCAGGAACCAGACTGAATAGTTTGTATTGCTACATCTTCAAGTCGGCTGATCTTTTCCCATTCTGAGCTGCAGTTAATCCCATCTAGTGTATTTTTTCATTTCAGATGTTTTATTTTCATCTCTAGAAGTTCCACTTGGTTCTTTTTTCTATCTTCACTGTCTCTCTTAATTTTACTCATATTATTTAAAGACCCTTAAACATACTGAGCATGTTTGTAATAGCTATTTCAAAGTTTTTCTATACTAATCCCACCATCTCTGTCCTTAGTGGGGCTTTTCCTATTGACTCTTTTTTTCTTTTGGTTGTGGGTTACATTCCCCAGATTCTTGGCATTTCTACTATTTTTTTTCTTGGATGATGAATATTGAGTTGTTAGGTTATTTAAAATCTGAACTTTGCTATCTTGATTTAAAGAGTGTTGGCTTTGTTCCAGACGGCAGGGAAGTTACTGGAAGATCAGATTGGTTTGATCCTTTAGTGGCTTCTTCTAAAACTGTTTAAGGGTATGTCTGGAGTAGCCTCTATTCTGGGCTAGTTTAGCCCTAGTCCCAAGGTGTGATCCTCTGAGTCTCCTGAGCAGTCACTCTGGAAGCCGGTTTGCTTGAAGGCATAATATGGAAGACCCCTGGCTTGACCTTACTAAGAGATTCATAAAATCCTCTCTCCACTATCGTAAATCTTGAGACCAAAGAGCTGTTGTGCGGGAACATGGAATGTGAGGTTGGCTGCAGTTGCATAGAAGGACCACACGTGCTGAGAAACAGAATGTTTCTGTAAAGAAAAGTAGCTGTCAGACGGTCGATCATTAATCACCAGAGCCAGGGGCTGCCACTGCCTGTGAGAGGTCTTCCTTTCAATCCTGGATTGATGTGGAAATGATGACACTGGGTAATGAGATGCAAGGGGCGACAGAATCAACCCGCCACCTCTGAGCAGCTGGTCTTATCACCACGGAAGATCAAGCACCAAACCCCTATGTGTTCACGGATTGCCAGTATCGTGCTTAACGAAACACACACGATTCTCCTGCCCCCGTTACCTGCTCTAGTCCACATGTGTCGCCTACAGAATTGAGGTGATTCATCATGAAGCTCAAAGGATCAGCTGATGTTTCCCGGGAAAACAGAAGTCTGAAAAGACTGGGGATGGCCTTTTTCATCTTCATTTGTTCATAAGCTTCAGTGACTTGATACAGCATGATGAACTTTAGAGCTTCGTACAGTTTGTATTCCAGGATGGCATCAGAGAAAAGGATGTTGCACCTACTTCCTCTCTTATGATAATCCTTAATTCCACTGAAGTCAGTCCACTGAAAACGTAAATGTAAAAATTGAGAAGGGCAAAGGTGAACACATACGCCAGTCATAATTTTTAAATTACTTATAAAATAAACCAGAGATTTATGGAGGGGAAAATAAATAAATAAAATAAAATAAAATAAAATGCTTGTATCATTTTATTTCTGTGTGTATGCTTTTAAAATACCATTTGCTGCAATGTTTTCAAAAAATGGAAAAAATTTATTAAAGAGTCTTATCTGTTTCTTGTTAATCCCATGGGCAGCTTTCATGGGGAATAGATATTCATAGAAGGTATGCATGCAGAGACAAAAGTCTCTGGAGTCTTATGGTCTTGGGTAAAATATTAGACCCGTCAGGTATTAACTGTGGGTACTTTACCTGGGTTTCAGTATCCTCATGTGTCAAATGCAAGTTAGGACTTCTTTGGGTTGTTGTAAAGTTATAGTCTAAGTATGAGGTGTGTTTAAACAAAATGGCGAATGTTTAAATAAAACAATATATTATACGCTGTCATTAATCCCCCTCAAGATACTCCCCCTGACTTTGAACATGCTTATCTTGTCACTCGTGCCACTTTCTGAAGCAATTCTGGAGGTCCTCTTTTGTGAATGTCTTTAGTTGCGCTGTCATGGCTGCCTTGATGTCCTGAATCATTTTGACTCTGGGGAAGAGCCAGCAGTTGCACAGTGCCAGATCCGGTGAATAAGGTGGATGAGGACACCTTGTAATGTTTTTATTTGACAGAAATTGCCATATACCAGAAATGATGTGTGACATGGAACATTGTCAGGATGGAGGATGATTTATGGCACACTTTAAAACATACCTTCTCTCAGCTGTAGCTCACACCTGACTGACTGCACTGAACAAGTTGAAACTTGTCACACACTGTTACTAAGGTTTGATGCACTGCTTCCCATATTGAAGTTCCCTGTTTTTCTGTTGGATGGCACTCAGCAGCAGCATTCACCGTGTTTTGATCACAACAAAAAGGCTCCATGTCGCACATTGCTTCTGATATCCAACAATTTTTGTCAAATGAAAACATTATGGTATGTCCTCATCCACCTTATTCATAGGATCTGGCACTGTGTGACTTCTGGCTCTTCCCCAAAGTCAAAATGACCATGAACGGTAAATGTTTTGAATCAGTTCAGGACATCAAGGCAGCCACAACAGTACAACTAAGGACACTCATGGAAGAGGGCTCCCAGAACTGCTTCAGAAAGTGGCAAGAACAATGGGATGAGTGTGTTTGAAGCAAGGGGGAGTATTTTGAGGGTGATTAATGGCAATGTGTCCTTTACTGTAATAATTTTTTTAAATTTAAACATTCGCCATATTTAAACATTTGCCATATTTAAAAATATTTAAACAAATAATTTAAACATTTAATTTAAATATTCACCACACCTCATATACATGTCATGCTTCCATTCCAGTGCCAGGCAGATGGCAAATTGTCAAGAAAATTCACTCTCGTTTACACTCAGTCTCCTAATCACCCTTCTCTCCTATGTCCCCTCACAAAAACTCACCCTTAGGATTCTGGAGTGATGTGTTGGGATCAAAAGGAGAGAATGTTTGGCTGGCAGAACCACAGCAAATTTTTAGTGTCCTCACACCATTCACATGTTATATGAGACAAGCAATGTCCCAGGACAAGCCTGGCAAGAGAAGCTTTCACAAAGATTTGATAAATTCCACAATGATAGCTTCCAAGTAACCCTCAAGAAGTTTATTCTCTCAGCACAACATCTAAACACCCAGTGGTAGGTTGGCGTGAGGAGAGAACTCCATGGCAGCAATAGTTTGCTTTTTGAATGCATGAGTTTTAGAAAATGCACAGTGAAACATTTTTAATGTGGCAGCATACCTACTTCTACAGCTCATTGCACCCAAGCAGTCTCCATTATTGTGATCAGGTACCTTCATGCCCTGGCAGCACGTAATATTTAAAAGAAACTGAACAGACTTTTGAGTTTTATCATACTAAATCTTCCATAGTCTGTATTTGGTTCATATTATGAGTCTTAATTATTTATTTTAATAGAAGTGAATGTACAGAGCCAATCAAGTTTATGTTCCCACTCTACTTTATATACAACTCAATTAATAGCGTATACTTATACTGACCACATGATATTACCATTATTTACATATATTTAGCGCTATAGATTAAATTATTTACAGATAGGGACTGCCATCAGGAAAGAAACTGAAATGAAACAAAACAAACACTTGAAATCTCCAGCACCATTTATTCATTCAATGATTATTTACTGAGCTGTTTCTCTGTGCTGCCCTCTTATTGGGGATTCCCTCACTGGGCATTAAGAATCGCAGTGGTGGACACTAAGCACTCTGAGCAGGGGACTGCAGGCTCTCAGGACACAAGATGGCTCCCTCATTCACGCAGGAGTAGCATGCTCGTCAAGTCAGGCTTCCCCAAGACAATAGCTTTGAAGCAGAGAACTGACGATGGGCAGTGTGGATGAAAAGCTTAGGGGGTGTTCCAAGCACAAGGAAAAGCACATGTAGTCAGCTGGAGGGCAGAGGCCTAAAGACAGTTTCTTGAATTCCTATGCCTGCAAGTTCCTAGGGAAGAGTCTCAAGCCTCTACCAACCCCACGCTGGTGACAAGGACTTGCTGTTTACTGTAGGTGATGGTGTTTATGATAAATGGCAGATCACCACTGTGGATCTGTGTTTCCTAGGCCAAGTGAGGCTGTATCCCTGACAAGTCCTTGATGGTGCAGTTTTCCAAGGTGACTTTGAAGCAACACACCACCCTCCCAGAGCAACCCAGAATGGAGCCCCTGGGTGAAGAATTCCCCTAGGGCAGGGGTCAGCAAACTGCAGCTTGAGAGCTACCTGCAACTCTTTGGTTACGTTCTGTCTCAAAAGTTTGCCGATCCCTGCCCTAGGGAATTAATAAAGGGACCATTTTAGGAAGTTCCAGAACAAAGGATGACGTCCTATTAAGAGCACTGTAACTGGAGGAAGAGGTTTCTTTGATATTCAATAGGGAATTAAAAATCCCCCCCTCTGACAGGGAAATGACAGTGATTAAAAGAACCTATCAAAATAAAAGTTGGTGCCCATTTTCTGTGCTACAGAGATAGAACTATTGCATTGGAACCTGACTTTGCTCTTGAGTTATGAGGAGAGCAGTGGAGAGAGACCAAAGAAAAGCAGGTGCTGCTAGAAGAAACGCTCCTAGACAGACATCCCAAGGCCTTTCCTTTATTTAAGCTGATTGGCACCGAGAGGGCATCATTTGTCTGTAACCGAGCCTAAAAAATGCCAGGAGTGGCCCTGAGAGTCCTGAGACCGCGACTTGAAGGTGGGATGTCATCCATGCCCGTGGCTCCATGATGACTGGTGCATAGTTGGGGACAAGGACATTAACACGAAAATCAGTAGATCAGGAAAAGTGAGATGACCTAATGGCCAGGGGTCCTCAGGCCATGTGGTCACTTGTAGAACTGAATTAAGAGGTGATATCCGACAAGGTGGATGCCTAGTGAATGCCAGGGAGGATGGACATAGGGGCTGTAATGAGGACTCACTTTAAGAGTGGGTTAAAAATGGAGCAAGTGAGGCAGGCTGATAATGTGAGTAGAAGCCAGGAAGCTGGGGGCTGCAGACAACTAGATACATCTGTCAGTTGTGTCTTTTTAGCTTTTTAAAACTTGAGTTTTTCAAACTCAAGTTTTTTAAAACTTGAGTACTTCAGTTTTTCCTGGCCTTTCCTACCCATTGTGGGCCTATAAGCCTCAGGGGATCCTAGACTGCCAGAGAAAGTTTAATTCCTCATGTCAGTGGTATCCATCTGAGATTCCTCAGTTTCTCCACTTGCTAGAGCTGGAGTCATCTCTGAGAACTTGATGAAACCTTATTTTCCAGTGTCCAGAAGCTTCCCCTGTTGGGGCTGGTGTCAGGGCTCTGGGCTCTCTTACTTAGACTTTTAACCAAGCCCTGAAAGGAGCTGTAAAACTGAGTGAATAGAAGGCCCAGACTAGACATGTACAAACCCAGGAGGGATTCTGCTTACAGGCTTAATCTCTAAAACATGCAACTGAATCTCCTGCAGAACAGATAATTGATATTAAAAGATGAGTCTAGATTTATTAGGCCATGGTAGGGAACACATTTAGTTATTCTTTCTTTCATTTAATTTTTACAAAATATCAGTGACTTCCTATGAATGGAAGGTGGTAAATTCTCTATGTAGATGTTTGAGAACACCTAGACATTGTCTGTATTCTTAATGAGTTTCTGGTCTAGATCAGGGTCAGCAAACCATGGCTAGCGGCTGAATGCTGCACACCGATTGCTTTTGTAAATCAACCTTTGTTGGGAAACAATCATGCTCATTTGTTTTAACTGTCTTCTATGGCTGCTTTCCAGCTACAACTACAAAGTGCAATAGTAGAGACAAAGATGACATGACCTGCAAAGCCTGAAATATTTAGCATCTGGCCCTTTAGATAAACAGTTTGCTGACCCTTGGTCTAGAGCAAGCCACCTAGAAAAGTTTCCTTCTTCACTTCCCCTCACACAGTGGCATGGTACAGCTTGAGTAGAGTAGAAATGAAAAATGGTGATGTGGCATTTTAGGCAGAGACTGAGATAAACTGGACCCTACTGTGCGTCTCCTGAAACTCCAAGTGACATGGACCCCAAGAGTGTCTGAGATTTGCTGCTGCTCCTGAGAGATTCAGAAGAAGCCCGGAGTCGGCTGTTGGACTAGAGAGGCCTAATGTGGGGGTGACTTGTGTGGTTCTGACTTGAACCAAGACCAGTGAGTGAAAAAAGGTCAGTTTGGTTTATGTCAATGGTGGATGGCCCCCAAGTCCAAGAAGCAGTTTGGGATGAAATAGACCAATGCATCAGCAAAATTGAAGCTCCCAGGAACTTAATTCAGCTGTAAGAACAGCAATAACATTCCCATAGATTTACCATGCACCAGATACCATTAATGTGTGTTAACTCAGTTAGCCCTGGGAAGTGAGTGGTTATTTTTATCACCCCCAATTGACAGAGGTAGATGTGAAGCACAGAGAAGTTAAATAATATGCCCAAATGCCCACAGCAGTGAAGTGACAGAGATGGTACATGAGTGCATGCAGGATCAGACTCAAGGGCTTACTTAGTATTCCAAGTTGCTTCTCTAGGGAAAGGAGAGAGGAGGTAAGACTATTTCCCAAGAAAGACTATTTCCCAAAATCATGAAAGTGGTTCAATAGTAAAATGGCAACTTGTGAAGCAAGCAATACTCAAAAATAGGGAAATAAATTTATGTATTTGTACAGTTGAATACACAGTTATACAGATTAATACCTGCTACAAATGTTAGTCTTGAATTTTCCATTCAAGTTATATGGTGATAAAAGGATTGCTCATCTCTGATGCACCAACGATCAGGGGCTTAGGAAGAGTGTGATTGGAGGATATGTCTGTCTGTGCTCTGAACTCAACATCCACATGTATAAGTAAGTTGGACCCATTAAGTTGTTTAAATATACTGCTTGTTAAATTTGATACGTTCACCGTGTATTATCATGTTGATAGGCTTACCTGTGCCTTATCCCAGCACCAGCCATAAGAGGGAATCTGGAGCTCAGCAGCTTCTCAGGTTTTGCAAGCTCCATAGGATGACACAGCATGGGCTTCCGGATTACTGAATGTCCTTTCCCTGTGCTTTTACATCTGGGCATATATCCCCAGTGCCAAGTCCACCAGCCACTTGCCAGTGCTTAAACCTTGCAGGATCCATCAGTTGCATGCCATCCAATGAACTAGGCAGGCTCACGCCTGTTACAACCAATATTGCATTTAAATGATGAGACGCCCTAGGAGGAAACTGAAGACCATCTGAAATGGATGAGTTACCCCAGAAAACAGTCATGGTTCTTTGAAGAACATTCCTACCTTTGGATCTGATTTAGGATTACATCTAAAATAATTTTTTTTCTAGAGTATTTTGCATAAAAGTTTTCAAAATCCATTTTGCCCTTGCCTAATCTAAAATGGATGGATAGAGTTATATATTTTCTTTCAAAATTGGAAATTTGGACCAAAAGAATTTAAAGGGAAGCCACCTATTATCAGTAAAATATGATGTTGCATTTATTCTGTTTGATATTGTAATTTCACCAAGAAAGGCAGGAGAAAAGAGATGTCTGACAAACATTACCAGTCTTGGGAAAAGCATCCTCAAGGGTTGGTGAAGCGGTGAGAAAAGCAGGGGGTGCTATCCTGGGTAGCAAGATATTGCTGGAGTGCTTGACATAGCCCTTCTTCTCCATACACAGCTAGTAAACTTCTAGGTTTTTCTTTTCTTCTCCAAAAAGAATTTTTAATTATATATAATGGAAGAGTTTTGCAATGTGAACATATCCCTGACCATGTGTTGCAAGTCAATGGAAAAAATGAACTTACATTACAAAGATTTAATTAATACCAATTGAATGGAATAACTATGTTACTAAAATTTTTTAAAGGTTATTTTATTTGTAGGTATTAAGAATAATCACATGGCCTCAAATATTTCCCAAATATTCCAAATGCTGTTTTCATGTGATATCCTTTAAACAAATGTTTTCCTGATAAATACTATTCTTACTTATTACAGAAATTTTGGGAAATATGGCAAAGTAAACAAGAAATTCAACCATACATGAATACTGTTAACATTTTGGTATGCGCTTATGCTTATTATATTTTATATATTTGAGCTCACTCTAAGTATTCGATTTCATAGCCTATTTTTTTGCAAGGAAATTCCTGAACTTTTTCTTATGTTATTATAATTTGACAATTGGAACTTTTCTAATTTGTATTATTATCAATAACATTCAGGTATTATCAATAACATTTTAAATCTTTGTCCATATTTCTGTGCATGTCTTTAGAATAGAGTACTGGAAGAATTTCTGAGTCAGAAAGATTTAGCATTTTAAGGTTCTAAATGTAACTTTCCAAATTGCCTGCTAGAATATTTGTGATAATTGAATACTTCTATTGGCATTATGAGTTTTTTCTAATATTTGACAATTTAATAAATACAACCTAAATTCTCAAGCTTTATTTTTCTGTCTTTCACTACTAAAAAGGCTTAATATTTTCACATTCATAAATTAGCTATTTTAATTTTTCTTCTATGACTTGTCAGTATATGATTTTCAGTCACTTTTCTCTTGAATATTTGGGAATTTTCTTACTAATCATAAATATTTTCATTGGGTATTAGTGGTGATAAAATGAACATATTTGGGGTAAGAGTACACATGGATATCTCAAACCTGTCTTCCAACCATGATCCCTGCCTTCCTCTGCACTTTAGATGTTCTGGGAAAAGGTCACTATCATTTGGCATCATCTATTATTTCTTTATGTATTTCTAATGTTGTCAAGTGATATCTTGCATTCTGTTTTTTTCTTAGAAGGTCTTGTAGTGGTAATTTATGATTGGGGCAAATTTAGAGTTGCACTACTTTGGCCTATCCTTATTTGATATGTAGGACATATGTGCTATTGATGTTCTTCTCATCTTTGATTTCTGAATCCTGGGTCTTGGACATATTGGGCAGTAAAAAACTTCCTGGGCATTAACATGGTGGAAATATCCTGATACAAAAAAATATTTTTCAAGAGATGATCGGCTGACGAGCCTGGGGCAAAAGAACGTGACCACTGGGTGTGAAAATGATACTTGTGGTTTCATAATAGTGATGAATGTGAAGTTGAACACAGAAGAGGTTGTAAATCTGGTTGTAATGTGGATGGTGGCTTGTTCCATCTGAGCAGTGGTTCTCAGACTTCAATATGCATCAGTAACAAAACCCCAGAGTTTCTTATTCAGTAGGTCTGGTGTGGGTCAGGTGGTGGTCATATCCACTGATCTGAGAACTGCACTTTGAGAACCACTGATCTAAGCTATCTGAGAGCTGAGCTTGAGCTTTCTATGATGCTGATCCATAAACAATGTCTATATACTCTCCTAAGATTTGCAAACTATACAGGTATCCTCCAGGAGGCCAAATTACTGGGGAACTGTGGTCCCATAGAGATATCACGTTGCTTACCTACAGGGGGCGCCATCCCATGTGAATTACCATTCCTGAAGTCATGTTGTTCATATGTGTGGACAAACGCAGGTATTCTGGATACTGATAATGGACATAATATTTCCTTTGTGATAGCTGACGTTGCTTTTAAAGATTGTGAAGATTAATAAACAGAAACCTCATTTAAATTGGAGTTGGGAGGCCCTGTGGGGGAGCTCTCATGCCTACCACTCATCATCAATTACCCCTAACAGGAAGAGAGGTATTTCCATCTCCAACAAGATGTTTTTCTACTCTACCAATACAGCAGGAAGAAAGAGAATTTTCTCCTTGCTTGACAACCATTCATCCAATAAGACACTCTTACAACTCAGCCAGTGAAAAGCCGCTACACTGTGAACTCCCAGTTTCCTCCAATGAACTCTTTGTTTACAGCAGTCTCTCTGACTTCCCCCTTTCCTCTATAAAAGATCATTCCTCTCCTTTGTTCTCTAGACTTATGAGTGTGGTTTGCCATTAGACCACATATCCAGAATTGTAATTCTTTGTTTTTCCCCAATAAACCCATTTTGCTGGGGGAAATATCTGGCAGTCTATTTGTTTAAGTTCAACAACATTGAAAGTCCTCCTCCCATTCCTTTAAGAGTCCTCCAGCCCCAATCGAAAGGTCAAATTCATAGTCACCTATGTTTTCTTCTATTTTTTTAATTGATTCTCTTTTTAACACTTTAATTATAGATGAAGTCAAGTCTGTTTATGTATTCTGGGAGGTGATGATTAAAACAGTACATTGTTTCCCCAAATGGCAATTTTTAAAACATTTTTTGAATGAAACATTTGTTTTTCACTAATTTTTGATTCTGTCTTTCTATTATGCATTGTCTGTGTATGTGTATCTATATTCCAATACTATTTATGGTCTTTAACAGGCTAGCTCATTTATTCTACATTTACTATGTTCCAGGATATATGAGGATGAATAAAATAGTCATGAACAAAACACATGTAGGCTCTGCCTGCATGGTATTTACCATCTCAATAGTCTGTTCCATTGTTCATGTGTCTATTTTTGTACAGTTACTACACTGTTTTTAATTGTAGCTACAAAACACTTTATTTTATTTTTTAAGATTTTTATTGGGGAACTCGGGAGGGGAACACTGTTGGGGAATCGGGGAAGAGGGACATTGTATTTTTCCAGGACTCATCAGCTCCAAGTTGTTGTCCTTCAATCTTAGTTGTGGGGGTGCGCAGCTCACCTCCAAGTCCACTTGTGCCTTTCAATCTCGTTGTGGGGGCACGTAGTCCACCATCCCATGTGGGAGTCAAATGCACACTGAGTCATCTGGCTGCCAGGCCCCAGCTTCAGCAGCTCAGTTCAAGGTGCCTTGTTCAATCTTAGTTGTGGTGGAGGCGGAGAACAGCCCCCCCCCCCCATCCCATCCTATACAGTTGTGAAACGGGCAGGCAACCTTGCTGCTAAGAGCATGCACTCTCACAAGCTCAGAGGCAGCTTAGCTAGGGGGCAGCTCACTGGCCTTTGTGGGAATCGACTGGTGACCCTGTTGCTCAGAGCACGTGATCTTAACCAACTAGCCACTCAGCCGGCCCCCAACAAAAAACATTTTAATTTTTGGTAGAGAAAATTTCTTCTCACTGCTATCATTAACAAAAAAATTCTTAGTGATCCTTGTCTGTTTATTATTCTAAATATACCTTAGGACCATTTTGTAAAGTTTCAAAAAGGGGAAGAAAAAAATCCCTCCGTGACTGATCAGAATGTCTCACAGTATGTATTTATTTGGGAAGAACTGTTTTTTTTTTTCATAATAGTTTTTTCCTCCCAAAACATTGTTTTTCTCCACTTATTACAGCTTTCTTTCATATTTTCTGTGTGATAAGATAACATCCAAGTGCTAAAATATGTTAGTTAGGCTTATTTTATAAAATATATTTTATCAGGGACATAAGAGATTCCAAGAAGCTTCAGGACTGGGCCCTTGCAAAAGAATGATGATGGAGGCTATCAAGGGGAAAAGAAAAAATACAGAGAAAGGATTGTCCTACAGCAGGACAGTCAGAAAACTCTTATATTATCAAGATAATCATGTAAGTTAATGTATGGTCCACTATGTCTAAATCAGTATCTCTCACACACATAGCAGGTCCTCAGATTTCAATATAATGTTGATGAGATGCTGCAGAAACTTAACTCTTGTTTATGTCAATTAGCCTGTGGTAAAATTGATTTCATTATATGTCATTTCGCATAACGTTTTAGAACCTATTGACAGTGTTAAGGGAGGGTTTGCTCTGTGTGTGTGTGTGCGTGTGTGTGTGTGTGTGTGTGTGTGAATTCATATATATATATATATATATATATATATATATATATATATATTTTTTTTTTTTTTTTTTTTTTTTATTTTTTTATTTTTTCCCTTGTTTGTTTCTCCTGCAGAATACATTGCCCTATAAGTTTTAAGTAGTGGGGCCCCTGGCCCCGGAGCAGTATTCTTGGGATCATGATAACAGGGACTGGCTTTTGCTGTGCAGATTTGCAAACATACATCAGTTGAGACTTGTAGACCAACAACTTAAATGCACAATATGTCCACACTCTGTGTACCAACTGGACATAGTGATAACATCTGACAGGCCTCTCTTGTCAAAGCTTTTGAACATCAAACATAAACAATGGTATGCCCTCTATCTTTGAAACGTTGGAACTACTCGGTTTCCCCACTGAGTTTCAGTCTCAGCCTCATTGATGCACGTGCTTATGGCAGACAATAACTTCATCAAGCCTGCGCTTGTTTTTCTTTTTTCTTTTCCAGCTTGCTAATGCCAAGCTGATAATAGAGAATATAAGCCATGATAGCGTTTCAGAAGGAGAGGACAGAAGGCACATGGAGATTTGGGTGAACAAATAAAGGACGTCCCGTAATCGCATTCTACCGGCCCTACATCATTTGGAAATGAGGTCTTATTGTGTTAAAATGAACTGCTGATCAGTGCTGGGGAAACAATGTAGCCCGAGAACTTATTATTGGTCTAGTGATTGTATTTTATTACCATGGCTTCTATGGCCATTGCTATTACTGGGCTGGACACTTATCTCCTTTGTGATGTTCAAAGAACCTAGCCGCGGTGAATATAATTGTTACCATTTATAACAGTGGGTCAGATTCTCATCTTCACTATCTCTGGCATATCAATTAGATGATAGAATTTAATAATGTACAAAGAGTTTTATTGTTAGTGATGCTTTTTCAAAGGATGACTTAGGAAATTTAAAAACAAGGAGGGAGAAACTATTTTTCTTGTATTTTTTCCTATTAGGAATCACTGACTCTCTTGGGGAAAAAATATCCCAGCAGTCAGGGCATGAAAAGAAAAATAATTTGTTTGCTTTTATGTTTTTATGAGAAATAAATATAAAACACTCTAAAGATCTTCTCTACAGTTAAAATATGGGATATTAAAGTTTCATTGAATAGCTACATTGCATTAAAAAAAAAACATGTCCTTTAATATGATGGTAACAGGAGAAACTAGGCTTGAGTAGGGAAAGGATAAGGAACAGAGGGAAGGAGATAAGCAGTGCGGGGAAATGGTGACAGGAGGGCAGACAGACTGAAGGGGAGCCAAGTGGAGAGGGGAGAAGGCGGGGGAGAGAAGAGAAAAGAAAGGAAGAGAAACAGGACAGAGAAATCAAATATTTAAAAATGGAGCAGAGAGACAAAAAAAAATAGAAGGAAATAATTGATAAGGTGAAAGTAAGAAGGAAACATGATGTAGAGGCAGGAAGAGGAGAAGGAAGCAATGGTGGATGAAGAAGGAAAAATGAAGAGGGTACATGCACTGAGTTCTGAGCTGACCTTGTGTTTTGGTTTGGGCCCCTGTACTGTGCTCTTGGCCATCAGAATGAATAACTACCAGAGCCCAGCCTCTGAGCCTTTCCCCCTCCTATGGCTGGCGCCACTTGACCCCCAGCCGCTTTGTCCTAACAGCCTTGGCTTTTTTATGATCCATGCTGACCCTCATTAGACTCAGTGGCAGGCATCCTGGCCCTTTGCCCAGGCCTTGCCTTTTGTGTTCTATTCCTTGTAATTGGGTCTCTTGGGGTTTTTTGGTTGTTTGTTTGTTTTTGTCCTATGCCAGAGCACCTGTCTTCTGTTATCTACCTAGTATTATTATTTTTTTTTTCTGTGAGGGACTGCCTTTCTCCTATAAGCACCTCCTCTGTGCCCTAGAGTCCACAGGACACAGACTCTGATGTCATGACCTACCTGCCAGCCTGGGTGGCTGGATCCCACCCACTCCTGATGGTATCCCCGCATGGCAGTACAACCTGCTGAAGCTTTCCCCACAGACTGCTGAAACCTGCATATGTTGAGTATTTTGGCTAACTTAATTGGTTGAAGGGTCTTCTTTTGGTTACCAGATAACTGGATCCTGTCAATGTCCTAAAATACACCAATCTTCTCTTTGATGTAGTATATATTTTTCTGTCTTGCAACATTTTCTCTTTTTTAAATTTGTTTTCAAATGTCAAGGGCAAGAAAACATGTTTTAAGTAGCTATCCCCATGGGATTCTGAAAGTGATGATTGTGACAAAGCAACGTAAGTTTTAGAAATGTAATTAGAAAACTTGAAGTTGCCCTCTATTTCCTAGTTATGGCAGAAAATATCTTTGACATTTCAATGATGCCAAAATACATTATCTTTGTTCTTTGGGAAATTAGGGTCCCCGCATACCATAATGCATGAAAGTTTTATTTGGAAGTAATGTCATGTGCTACTTGCTAAAGATTGGATGGGATTAAATAGATGGTGACCTGAAGTTGTCCCACTTCCAACCATATAAGTACAAGTGAAGTGTTGGGCACAATTAAGCTTTCTTCCCAATTAAAAAAACAGAGTTTTGTATTTTACTTTTTTATTTTACTGATAACTATTTTACTGATCTTTTCTATTTTACTGATAACTATTGGTTGTAATATTTTACTTTGATCCTAATTTATGGGAGGCAGTGGGAAGAGGAGATTTAGATTTTCACTGTGATTCACCTTTACATCAAAAAGATGTCATCTAAAGCATTATTTGGTGTGTTTCTGAAATGTTTGTTGTCTTACTTATCCAGTCACTCAAAAGTATGTTCTAATTCACTTGGTAGGAAGAGAAGCAAGTCAGCATTACCCCTGTTCTGTTAGGGAAAAACAGAAACACAAACCAGCAATGTCTTAAAAATACTTGACAGAACAAATTCATTGCCTACACAGTGGTACTAGACTAGGGAGGAAAAGACAGGGGCTGAAGCACCCTTTCACAATTCAAGTTGCTGCATAGATGGCATGGGCAGGTCCACCTGATGTTATACTGATAGCCATTTATAGCATCTGGGCCTCTGAATTGGCCTTATCTGTCATATATGTAGAGTACTGCTGGTATGAGTGGTGTGGTGTACACAGTTGTGCACGTAAGTACAGGTATGTGGGTGGTGAAGGGACAAAGGAGAGGCAGGCTGACCTGCCTCATTGTCTGAAAGGCGTAGAAAGCTCAAGTGGCCACTGAAATGACATCTGGGAGAGGCAATCAATGAGGCGAGCATGGTAACAAGTAACCCAGGTGACAGGTGATGGTCAGTATTGGGTGGACAAGGGCATTAATCCCTAGGTTCAACTTAGGGACTGAGAAAGTACCAGGGGTGGATTTTGTTGTGGAATAATTTTTCTAGACTGTTACTACCCATGGGTGCTACTATGAGTTAAATTGTGTCTCCCCAAAACAAGTTGATGCCTCCATTTCCAGTAGCAGTCAATTGAGACCTCATTTGGAAATAAAGTCTGTGATGGGTTAAATTGTGTCCCCCCTAAAATTCATATGTTTAAGTCCTAATCTCTGGTACCCCAGAATGTGAATAAAGTTATTTCAGATATTAGTTAATTAAGATGAGTTTATTAAGGTGGGACCTAATCCAATATGACTTGTATGTATTCTTATAAAAGGGGGACATTTGAACAGAGAAGCAGACACACAGAGAGAAAATGCATTTGAAGATGAAGGCAGAGATCAGGATGACGCCTCTACAAACTGAAGAACATGAAAGATTGCCAGCAAATCACCATCATGAGAAGCTAGGACAGAGGCATGGAGCAGATCCTTCCCTCAGAGCCTGCAGAAGGAAGTAGCCCCGCTGACACCTTGATTTCCTACTTCTAGCCTCCAGAACAGTTAGAAAATTAAAGTCTGTTATTCTAAGCCACCCTATTTGTGGTCTTTCGTTATGGCAGCCCAAGCAAGCAAATGCCGGTACTAACATGGATTGGACATTGGGTTACCAGGAAAATGTTAACACTAGAAAGAACCTTAGAAATTGTCTAGTCAAAATCTCTTATACTACTGATGAATAAACAGAGCCCAGAAAGATCAGGGCAATGAATTGCCTGAGGTCACATAACTAATAAATGGGAAGGCTGAGACTAAACTATCATTTGAGTCTTGGTGCTTATTCTGTACTTCTTGGAGCTGTGTGAAATTACCATGTAATACACATATTGAAGCACCAATTTGAAATACAAAGAAGAAGATAATCAGGTAACTTAGAAGATGAGTTATGACAATGGTTAGATTACTTCTTATCTAAAAGTAATCTAACTGAAGTTGTGTTTTAGATTCACTTGGCTACTAAAAAAAAAATCTACATGGTTACCTGAAAGCAGTAAGATTTGGTCCCTATGTGCTCTTTGGGGTGGTGGCCCTTTTATTATCATTTCCCAAACTGCTAGTCTGTTAATATTTATGGGGTGCCAATGGAGTACCGGGCCCTCCTTAGAAGTTTCTGCTCCCTGCATGGTACAGTCAGTTGTGCATGCAGGCAGCTTTCTCTGTTCACAGGAGATGCCTATGGCATTTGTTCATTCAGCAGACCCATCCGTAAGGGGGACAACCCCTGGGCTTCACTGAGGTCCCTGTTACCTGACTTAGTTTAAGGTATTTCTCCCTTCCCCACAAGCCCTCCCACCCAGTCCAAAGATGTTTGCAAATTTCCTAAAGGTGCACTTTAATAGCTAAACTCTGCCATTTTCAGAGTCATTGCTCAAGTCCAACTACAATAAAAGCAGGATTGTAGTCTATATTCTGCCGCAAAAAGAAAGAATTGCAAACTAACATGCCTTCAAAGTCATGAAGGTAACTTAAAAAAATAAAATCAGGGTCTGCCGAGTGGCACATTGGTTAAGAGTTGGCTTGGGACGCCAGCTCTGAGCAGCAGGGCCCTGGTTCAGACCCCACATTAGGGCGAGTGACATGCTCCCTCTACATCTAAGATGGTGAACAACAGCTCGACATGGAGCTGGGCAGCCTTAAGTCACTGGCGATGGCATAGGCTGCAGTGGGGCAGTCCGGCAGCTGGCGTGAGCTTTCGTGAGCTGCCGTGAGCCGCCATGAGTGGCCATCCAATGGCCGGTTACCGACTGCCTCACCGGGGAAGAGCGCAAAGATATCAACATGGGCCACTGAAGTAATGTCCTCCACAACTAGACAGAAGAACAAAAAGGACAGCAACTTGTCTATTCCCCTTTCCCAATTCCCCAACGCTGTTCCCCTCCCCTAATTCCCCAATAAAAATCTTAAAAATAAATAAAGGGCCTGCCGAGTGGCGTGGTGGTTAAGTGCTGGCTTGGGAAGCTAGCGGCCCGGTTCGGGTCCCACATGTGAGGGCCGGTGACACTGCCCTCAAATAAATAAATAAATAAATAAATAAAGTCATTGGAAGTTTTCATTTTGGCATATTCTTCATTTTCTCAAGGAAATAAACTCTATCCCATTTTTTTAAATCATATTTTGTTTTTAAACCCTTTCCAAGTTTAACTTACATTCGGAAAAATCATAATACTCAATTTGATGACTTTTCACCAAGTAAAAGCACCCATGAAACAAGCATAAGGTTGAGAAGCACCCTAGAGGTCCCCCTGGGGACAGCCTCCTCGTAACTGCCTTTCTCAGGGTAACCACTCTTCTGAATTTTAACACTGTGGATCAATTTGTTTTGCCTGTTTTTTGCAACTAATACAATTAGAGTAATAAAATAGTTTTTGTGTCTGATTTTCTCAACATTTTATGGTGTATTTGTGATCTCTTCTTTCTCATTACTGAATGGTATAACATTGTGTGAATATACCACAATTATTTTAAATAAACAGTTGAGTACTTTTCAGTTTTGTACTATGAACAGAAGGTGTACTATGAACTTTTCAGTTTTGTGCTATGAACTCTACTCCTGCCCCATATCTTGCCCTATGCATCTCTTCCATTTGTCCATTCCTGAGTTGTATCCTTTATCATAAACCAGTAAATCTAAGTAGTATATTGTTTGCCTGAGTTCTGTGAGCTGTTCTAGCAAATCATGGAACCTGAGGAGGGGGCCATGGGGACCCCTGTGTTAAGCTAGTCAGTCAGAAGCATGGATGGCCCTGGACTTGTGACTGCTGTCTGAAGTGGAGGCAGTCCTATGGGCCTGAACCCTTACTTAACCTGTGGAGTCTGCACTGACTCTGGGTGGAGAGTGTCAGAATAGAATGGAATGGAATTTCTGGACACCCAGTTGATGTCAGGAGAATCTGAGAATTGGTTGTTGTTGTCAGGAGAAAACACCCAAGAGCATAAAATTATCATAATTTCTTTTTATTGTCCTATAAATAGTTGTAAAATCTGAGATGATACCATCTTTGTATATTTGTTATTGACAGTTTGTGTTCTCTCAGTTTTGTTGATTTTTCTTGATTGAATTAATTGTATTTTATTCTATTAATTTCTATTCTTAATGTTTACTTTCTACTTCCTTACTTTTTTTTGTGGGGGAGTTACTTTGTTTAGTTTTTATCTAAATTTTATTTTTTTTATTTTTTATTTTATTAGTTTCAGGTGTACAACACAATGCAATTGTTATACTCTTTACCTCCCAAAGTGACAACCCCCATCCCTCAGTTTGCCACCCACTCCCCCCATATCATACACATCTATCACAACTCCCCTGACTCCGCTCCACAGTATACTCCACATCCCGTGACCATCCACATATTCAGTTACAGTTGGCATACAATACTATACAACATCAGTTTCAGGTGTACAGTGCAGTGATCAAGCCTCTACTCCAACCATGAAGTGGTCTCCCTAACAAGACATGTGACTATCTGACACGCCACAAAATTTTCACATTATTATACTCCCCGAACTGTGTCTAATATCCCTATAGCAACACTGTAGTTGTCCATTTATGCTGTCTAACCCCTCCCCCTCCCCCATCCCCACCCCACTCCCAAATAGCAACCCTCAGTTTTTCCTCTATATCTATGAGTCTGTTTACTTTGATAGTTCACTCAGCTCTTCAGACTCCACACACAAGTGAGATCCCATGGTACCTGTCCTTCTCTGACTGACTTATTTCAAGCAACATAATAGTCTCTTCACAACATTATCAATTACATTCCCAGAACTGCCCCCCATATCCCTGCAGCAACATTGTAGTCCCGCCTACACTGTCCAAAACCTTCCCCCTCTCCCTCTTCCCCACTCCCTCCCAGCCAGCAACCATCAGTTTTTCCTTTATATCTGCCTGATATGACTTCAATCTTCTTAAATTTACCGAGACTTGTTTTGTGGTCTAACATGGTCTATCTGGGAAAATGTCCCATGTGTATTTGAGAAGAACGTATATTCTGTTTTTTCAGGGTGAAATGCTCTAAAAATATCAATGAAGTCCAGCTGGTCTAAAGTCTCATTTAAGGCCCCTCTTTCTGTGTTGCTTTTCTGTCTAAAGGGTCTGTGCATTGGTGACAATGGTGTTGAAGTCCCCTACTATGATAGTGTTACTGTTGATCTCTGTCTTTATGTCTGTCAAAATCTGTTATATGTAATTAGGAGTTCCTATGTTGGGTGCATAGATGTTTACTAGGGTTATAGTGTCCTTCTTTGTCTTTTATTGTAGTCATTTTAAAGTCTATTTTGTCCAAAATAAGTATTGGTACTCCAGCTTTTTTTTTTTTCTCATTTCCATTTGCATGAAATATCTTATTCCATCTGTAAACAGCATATACATGTGTCCTATTTTCTTATCCACTCAGCCACTCTCTGTCTTTTGATTGCAGCATTTAGCCCATTCACATTTAAAATGAAAATTGATAGGTGCATATGTATTGCCATTTTGTTATTTGTATTCCTGGTCTCCCTGGGTTAGCTTGTTTACCCCTTTCTTTTGTTTAAAAAAGCCCTTTTAACATTTCTTGCAATGCTGGCTTGGTGGTAATGAATTCCATAAGCTTATTCTTTTCTGAGAAGCTCTTTATTTCTCCTTCAGTTTTAAGTTATAGCCATGCTGGGTAGAGCAATCTTGGTTGTAGGCCTCTATTTTGTGTCACTTTGAGTATCTCCTGCCAGTCCCTTCTGGCCTGCAGAGTTTCTGTAGACAAGTCAGCTGTTAGTCTAACAGGAGTTCCTTTGTATGTAACCTGTTGTCTTTCTCTTGCAGCCTCTAGGATTCTGTCTCTGTCTTTAACCTTTGCCATTTTAACTATGATGTGTCTTGGTGTGGACCTGTTTGGGTTCAGCTTGTTTGGAACCCTCTGCACTTCCTGGGCATGTATGTTGATTTCCTTCACCAGGGTAGGGAAGTTTTCAGTCATTATTTTTTCAAATACCTTTTCGACCCCTTGCTTCTTCTCTTCTCCTTCTGGTATTCCTATGAGGCAAAGGTGGTTGCGTTTCACTTTGTCCCATAGGACTCTTAAACTGTTTTCATTGTTTTTCATTCTTTGGTCTTTTTATTGTGCCAACTGGGTGATTTCTGCTATTTTATCTTCCAAATCACTGATCCGCTCCTCTGCTTCATCTACTCTACTGGTGATTCCTTCGAGTGTGTTCTTCATTTCAGTTATTGTATTCTTTAGTTCTAACAGGTTGTTTTTTATGGTTTCCCTATCCTTCTTTATGTCCTCGCTAAGTTCCTTAAACATTCTTATCATCAGTGTTCTAAACTCTGTTTCTCAAAGGTTGGCTCCCTCTGTTTCATTTAGTTCCATTTCTAGAGGTTTTTTCTGATCTTTTACTTGTGACATGTTTCTTTGTTTCCCCATTCTGGCTGTCGCTCTGGGATTGCTTTAATGTATTAGATAGTTCACCAGGAGAGCCCTGGCTGGATCACACAGACACACAGCTCATGGCCCAACACTCCCAGGAAACCTCCCAGTCTCAGCCTGTCCCAATCAGCCACTTGCAGATCAGGCCGAGCGGCCCGACAACCAATCACCAGCCTGGCAACTCTGCAAGTGCAGTGCGGAGAGCGGGGACCCGAGGAGTCTTGGCGCACTCCCACGTCTCAGTGAGCAGCCTGTTGGAGCCGGAGCACGCCCATCAGGCGTTTCCCTGGCAACGCAGCACAAACTGTGCGGAGGGTGGGATCCGAGGCGGCTCGTGCACTCCCGGGTCTCAATGAGCAGCCTGTTGGAGCCGGAGGGCACCCACCCAGCGTTTCCCTGGCAACGCAGTATAAACTGGGCAGAGGGTGGGGATCCAAGGCCACATGGGCGCGTGCACGCACACCTGCACTTCTGTGCCAATTCCACCAGACCAATGAGGTCTCGGACCTGATACTCCGTGGGAGGGCCAAAGCCCGACAAAATGGTGCCCTCCCTACACCACTCGCGTGCAGGTTCCAAACCATGGGAACAACAGTCTAGAAACCTCCAGCCTTTGCACCAAAGGTGCTCAGTTCAGTCCGTCCCCACATGCTCCCGGGTCCGGCTCACACAGCCACTCCCTCCACCAGGAACCAGGTAAGTGCTCACCGGTGAGCAAGCCTGGGCGCCGGCCCCACTGATTCTCCAGCAGCTCTTAGCCTCACCGAGCTGAGCAGAGTCCTCACTAATTTACTGCCGGCTATCTTGGAACTCCATTTCCTGGCAAAGGAACTCTAGGCTGGTGAGCTTGGAGTGTGGCCAGAGGGTCTCTCCCCCAACCAGACCAGCTTCCCACAGCTGGTGGGGCTTCCCTCACGGGGCTAGCCCTCTCTTGTCACCGCCCTTCCTACCAGACCCGACCTGGCCTCCTCTTTAAGTTCTTCGTTTAGTGGTTCTGTTCCCTCAGTGTTCCAGGGACCTCCAGGGTTGAATGCTGTATAATTTGTTTGTGATTTTGGTGTGATCCTGGGAGGTAGTTAGCACAGTGTCTGTCTATTGCACCATTTTACTGGTAGTCCTAAATTTTTAATTTAGATTCTTAGATCATTGACTTGCTTTTCCAATGTGTTAATCACAGGGTATATGTTTCTTTATAAGAATGGCTTGAACTGCATTCCACAAGTTTTATTTTGTTTTGTATATAAGTATAATTATTAAGTTCAAAAAATTTTTTTTCATTATGACTTTAAAAAATCATGGATTTATTTAGAATTATATTGTTTGATTTCCAAATACATGGGGATTATCTTAGTCAGAGAATAGCCTCTGTATGATTTCAATCTTTAGAAAATTTGTGGAGAATTGCCTTATAGCCCAGCATTTTGTCAATTGTGGTAAATGTTGCATGTGCAAGTGAAAATCATATATATCCTGTAGTTTTTGTGTGTAGTAGTTTATATATGTGAAATGTGTTGTGTGCTACTCATGTTGTTCTCATATTAATTATTTTACTATATTGTCTTGTTTTAGAGTAATAAAGCATTTCTGTTTTTAATTTTTAATTTTAGTTACCTTGTCTCTTATACCTTCTTCTATTATTATTTAATCCTTTCTTAGCCTTGACATATTTCAGTCTAATAAAAATATTATTTTTATCAATTCTCTGATTATGCTGGAAACTTAGAATACTTGAACTCCATTTATTTCTATACTGCCTTTCACATTATTGTTGTCATATAGTTTTGGTATATTTTATACTCTGCAGCACATTACTGTTATTGTTTTGTATTGTCAGACTTCATTTATACTTATCCATATATTTACCACTTTCTGCCATCCTGTATCATGTTTTTATTTAAGATTGTTTCCTGTTGCTTGAGAAATTTCCTTTAGCAATTATTTTCAGAAAGGTGGTGAATTTTCTCAATTTTTGTTTATCTGAAAACATCTCAATTTCACCTTCATTTCTGAAAGGAAATACCTTCATTTCACGGACTGTATAATTTTACTTTGGCACTTTCTTTTTGGTCCTGTAAATGTATCTTTTTATTGTCTTCCGGCTGATTTATTTTCTGTTGAAGGTTCAGCCCAGTCTGATTTTTTTTTGAAGATAATGTGACTTTTCTCGGGCTATCTTTAAGACTTTTCTGTTTTTGGCATTTAGCAGTTTTACTATGGTGTGCATAAGTGTGAATTTATTATTGTTTTGCCTTCTTGGTGTTTATAGCATATCTTGAATATGCAGGTCAACGTCCATCAATTTTTCCTGATTCTATACCATATCTGTTCAATATTTCTTTTGCCTCATTCTCTGTATTTTCATTCTGGGACAGTGATTACATGTATCATAAAACTTTTAAATTGTTCATATATATTTCTTATACTGTTTTCTGAATTTCCCACATTTTTTCATGCTTTAATATGCATATTTTGTTTTTGTTCAGTAAAACCATCTTTTCAACTGATCCCAAATCTAGTGATGAATTCATCCATTGAATGATTGATTTTAACTATTGTATTTTTTAGTTATAGAGTTTCTATTTGATTTTAAAAATATAGCCCACTTTTCTCCCAAAATTCTCTTACCATCATTATTTGGACATATTAATCACAGCTATTTTAAAGTCTGTGTCTGATAACTCTAATGTCTGACATTCCTCATGATCTATTCTTGTATTCTTATTTTGTTTTTGTCTTGATAATGTTTCTTGATTTTATATGATCATAATAATATCTTTACAGAGGGAATTAATTTTAGGTTATGACAGATAGTGAGAGTAGGAGCAGATCACTTTAATCAGGGATAAAACTGATTCCTGTCTGGACTGCAGTATTTTAAAGGCCTTAACTATTTTCTGCTTTATTCTCAGGATGTTATCCTTCAGGGGTTGCATCTGAGAGCTGGCATTCACTGGGACTTCCTCTCCTTGAAGGGCTCCGAAATTCAGTTTTTGTCTCCGAAACACAAAGAGATTGCTGATAGCTCTACTTAGCTTCTCTGCTTTTAGCTGACATGTTGTTCTGGGCTTCTTAGCTCTAGTTTTGTTTTGCTCATGAATCAGCAAATACCTCAAAGGGGAAAGCAGAACGTACTTTTGGTTTTACTTCTCTGACCTTCCCTTGTCTCTGGAATTTTTGACCCTCAAGTTCTGGCTTCTTGATCTGATGCTTTCAATTGGATTTTAAAAAATTTATACAGTCTTTCTAATTCTACTTGGAAGGAGTGTTGCTCTGGGCAAGCTAGTGTTTGCATAACTAGAAGTTATATTATAAAATCTTTTTATGATGTTAACCACATTGATGGTATCTGTTAGCTTTTTTCTGCCTTCTACTTGCTTGCTGCCATAATTTATATATGAATGATGTAGCAAATGAATTGTATGTTTTGGCACTGTATGTGTAACTTTCATAACATATTTAAAATCTAGCTAAAGCTTTCATGCATTAGTAGATATTATTACATAAAATTTTTACAAACTTTTGTTTGTCAAAGATTATTTACTGTTAAGAATATATCTTGTACATCTTTCCTTAAGAGGGTCACAAACCCCAGAATCTTCCATTTATTTTATTTTTGAAAGAATCTAGCAAGTACTATAAACTGATATATATCTATATATATCTATATCTATCTCTCTCTCTCTCTCTCTCTATATATATATATACATACATATATATATATATATATATATATATATATGAATCCCCGACTTACGAACATTCCAGTTGCAAACTTTCACAGATACAAATGGATCTCATATTATGAACATTTGAGTTGCGAGCAAATCTTGGAAGTAGCTCACATATCTGCCGGACGTTTTCAGTTGTGTTGCTGTGTGCTTACTGTACAGTGCAGTA
The DNA here is from genome assembly GCA_033961575.1 of Aselliscus stoliczkanus. NCBI lineage: Eukaryota > Metazoa > Chordata > Mammalia > Chiroptera > Hipposideridae > Aselliscus > Aselliscus stoliczkanus. The sequence continues at coordinate 97,972,161 of CM066727.1, read as the reverse complement.
GCGTACAGTAGTACAGTGCTCAATCAGATCCCAGGATGTCCGGAAGCAAGAGGAAAGGTGATGTGGAGGGAACTGCTAGGAAGCGCAAAGCAATAGCCATGGAAACAAAAGTGAAAATAATGGAGAGATTGACCGAGGGGAAAAGATGGTAGACGTCACTTGTTACATTGTATATTTGTGTCAAAGGTGTATAAGACTCACTTTGTTGGACTTAGAACGAATGCGACTTACGAAAGTTCTCCCGGAATGGAACTTGTTCGTAAGTCGGGGACTTACTGTATCTGTACATTTATTTAACTGTTTAGTGGCAAACTTCATTCCATTTGCAATTAGTTCTGATGCATCTGGGGTTCTGGGCATGGCTTAGTTCTTCTCAGGGTTTCACAAAGCTGTAATCAAAGCATCGACTGGGGCTAAAGGCCTGAAGGCTTGGGCTTCCCCTTCTAAGGTCACCTGGTTATTATAGAATTGATTTTCTTTGAGCTGTAGAACTCATGGTGGTTTGCTTCTTCTTTGAAGCTAGCAGGAGTTTCTCTTTTGATTAATCTGAAATCAACTGATTAGGAACTTTAATTACACCTGCAAAATTTCTAGACTCTTGCCATATTCTGTTGGTGAGAAGCAAACACACAGCTTCTTTTGGTTTAGAGCAAGCACTCAAAGGTAGGAGATTCTACAAGGGTGTGGCTTATTGGAGATCACTTTAGGGTTGTCTTCCACAGACAAAAGAAGTCAATTAACCTGCCTACAGGTAGTCAGTGGAGAGTCAGGATTTGAATCCAAGGTGTTTGTCTCTGGAGCCTAAGTACTTTGCTGCTTCTTTTCTCAAAATCATTTATTCTCAGGCACTGCAGCCTGAGAAAAGGATTGATATAAGTTGGTAACAGACATTCTAAAGCATCATTTTGCATGTTTGTATTCTCTAGTAACTTAGCTCTCATAGGCTCTCTTTATGTAATAAACTACTCCTCTACTTTCTGTAACAAGTGACATCATTTTTCTTGGGGAACTGGAAGTGCTAAATGTACTTCCATCAATAACACATCCTTTGGAAATCCTTAATGTGTAGTATTGGAACAGAGAGGGCAGTTATACAATGTAAACAGCAATTCCTTCATAAGGCTGTTGATGACATGTGTAAGGTTTAAAAATCTTTGATATCGGCTTGAACGGCCTGCTCACAGATGCGGGAGTGTGCGAGCTGCCTTGGGTCCCGGCTCTCCACACTGCGCTTGCAGAGTTGCCAGGCTGGTGATTCGTTGTCGGGCTGCTCGGCCTGATCTGCGAGCAGCTGATTGGGACAGGCTAAGACTGGGAGGTTTCCTGGGAATGTTGGGCCGTGAGCTGTGTGCCTGCGTGATCCAGCCAGGGCTCTCCTGGTGATCTATCTAATACATCAAAGCAATCCCAGAGCAACAGCCAGAATGGGGAAACAAAGAAACATGTCACAAGTAAAAGATCAGAAGAAACCTCTAGAAATGGAACTAAATGAAACAGAGGGATCCAACCTTTCAGACACACAGTTTAGAACACTGATGATAAGAATGTTTAACAAACTTAGTGAGGACACAAGGAGGGATAGAGAAATCATAAAAAACAACCAGTTAGAACTAAACAATACAATAACTGAAATGAAGAACACACTCAAAAGAATAACCAATAGAGTAGATGAAGCAGAGGAGCGGATCAGCAATTTGGAAGACAAAATATCAGAAATCACCCAGTTGGCACAACAAAAAGACCAAAGAATAAAAAAACAATGAAAATAGTTTAAGAGCCCTATGGGACAAGGTGAAACGCAACCACCTTTGCCTCATAGGAATACCAGAAGGAGAAGAGAAGAAGCAAGGGGTCGAGAATGTATTTGAAAAAATAATGATTGAACACTTCCTTACCCTGGTGAAGGAAATCAACATACATGCCCAGAAAGTGCAGAGGGTTCCAAACAGGTCCACACCAAGACACATCACAGTTAAAATGGCAAAGGTTAAAGACAGAGACAGAATCCTAGAGGCAGCAAGAGAAAGACAGCAGCAGGTTATATACAAAGGAACTCCTGTTAGACTAACAGCTGACTTATCTACAGAAACTCTGCAGGCCAGAAGGGAATGGCAGGAAATATTCAAAGTGATGCAAAATAAAGGCCTACAGCCGAGATTGCTCTACCCAGCACAGCTATCACTTAAAATTGAAGGAGAAATAGAGCTTCTCAGAAAAGAATAAGCTTAAGGAATTCATTACCACCAAGCCAGCATTGCAAGAAATGTTAAAAGGGCTTTTTTAAACAAAAGAAAGAGGTAAACAAGCTAACCCAGGAAGACCAGGAATACAAAAAACATATGCACCTATCAATAATCATTTTAAATGTGAATGGGCTAAATGCTCCAATCAAAAGACAGAGAGTGGCTGAGTGGATAAGAAAATAGGACACATGTATATGCTGTTTACAGATGGAATAAGGTATTTCATGCAAATGGAAATGAGAAAAAAGGAGAGCTGGAGTATCAATACTTATTTTGGACAAAATAGACTTTAAAATGACTACAATAAAAGTCAAAGAAGGACACTATAACCCTAGTAAACATCTATGCACCCAACATAGGAACTCCTAATTACACATAACAGATTTTGACAGACATAAAGACAGAGATCAACAGTAACACTATCATAGTAGGGGACTTCAACACCCCATTGTCACCAATGCACAGACACTTTAGACAGAAAATCAACACAGTAAGAGGGGCCTTAAGTGACACTTTAGACCAGCTGGACTTCGTTGATATTTTTAGAGCATTTCACCCTGAAAAAACAGAATATACATTCTTCTCAAGTCCTCATGGGACATTTTCCAAGATAGACTACGTTAGGCCACAAAACAAGTCTCAGTAAATTTAAGAAGATTGAAGTCATATCAAGCAGCTATAAAGAAAAAACTTATGGTTGCTGGCTGGGAGGGAGTGGGGCTGAGGGAGAGGGGGAAGGTTTTGGACAGCGTAGGTGGGTGACTACAATGTTGCCGCAAGGATATGGTGGGCAGTTCTGGGAATGTAATAGATAATGTTGTGAAGGGACTATTATGTTAAGTGAAATAAGTCAGTTGGAGAAAGACAAGTACCATGTGATCTCACTTACATGTGGAATCTGAAAAACTGAATGAACGATCAAAGTAAACAAACTCATAGATATAGAGGAAAAACTGAGTGTTGCTAGTTGGGAGGGGAGTGGGGATAAAGGGGAAGGGAAGGGATTAGACAGCATAAATAGACAACTAAATAAAAATCTTTGAACAATGAATGACAAAGATAGACTAGCTGTTGTTAATGCTACAAGAGCATCTGATTTCAGGTGAAGGAAGAACTGGGGGGATATGAGAACCTAGTTAGTCACGGGTATATTTTTAAGCTCTAGAAACTTGGTTATCTGATTCATTTATCATCACAACCCTATATTTTGCTTATTTTAAGAATAAGATGGGGCCTGCCGAGTGGCATGGAGGTTAAGCGCTGGTTTGGGAAGCCAGCGGCTCCGGTTCGGTCCCACATAGGAAGGCCAGTGATACTGCCCTCAAAAAAAAAAAAAAAAAAAAAAAAAAGAAGAAGATGAAAATCTTTATGTGCAATAATGCCAGGAAATAACTCATTGAGACTGATGTCTGCAAAATGCCCACAATCAGCCAATTTCAACAGAGTTTGTTCAAGTTCAGGGTACAGGAATCTTCAGTTACCTAACAGTAGCACTCGAGGATGGAGCTGCATTGCCTGCTGTGGCCCAGTATGCACACACACACACACATACACACACCCTCAAATTCCTACACATTTCTTCTTGTTTCCAGAAGATGAGAAGTTATCATTTTACATCCCCAGAAAACAGTGGGGGCAAAGCAACTGCATGATTGGTTCAAAAGAATCCCAGATTAACCCTTCAGAAACCACCAGAGCACTTAACTGAACACCTCGGAAAGATCAAAGCACTGTCGTCGAGCCATAGGGTCCACGGGGCATAACATATTTTGGCCTTGTTGTTCTTCTTTCCTGTAATTTTGAGTTTCTGAGGTATATTTTTCCTCATATGCACTGGGTCAATTGCAGTTAGTCTTGTCAGTTCCTGCCATGGTCAGACTTCTCATATTTCTCTGTCTTTTTGATTAACACTCTGCATTCAGTGCCATCTGAAAATACATCTCACCCCCATGGCCATGAACTCTGATTCTTTTCTTCTATACTCATTTCCATTTTTAACTGTTCTCATCTAATTGTATAACGTGATTGGGGAAACAATTGGCAAAAAAGATGTATGAAAATAGAGCCCTGGGGTAATCATCCTTACCACTTTCCATATTCATATAACACTTAGTGCTTCATAAATGTTAAGTAATGAGACTTCAAAATATTTCTATAAGGGGTTCTTAGATATAGTTTGCAAGTTAAGAAATCGAAGTAGAGGGGTAAAGAATATCTGATAGGTCTGAATAACTGCTGAGAGCAGAAAGTGTGTCATGGCTTGAGCACACAGCCTCAGGAAGCGAAAAAATAGCTGCCCTTGTTCACTTTGCTTGAAGGTGAAAGCCTGTTCATTCTTTCACCATAAAGTTGAGTCATTGAGGCATTATAATCTTTTTATTTCTCACGAGATATTAGAAAATCGACCCACAGACCCCATGTGATCTTTTGGGAGCAGAGATTGAAGAATAATAAAGCTATATCCACTTAGGCCACAAAGCCATGTGATTTCAGATTATGGTCATGCTCAGATGACTCTGATATGCATTTAGAAAGGGCATAGTCTCCCAATGAAATGGTATGCTCTTGGTTTCCTATCTGAAACACACTTCCTACCACCTGCAAATCCACTATGCTTGGTCCCTTTCCAAGGCTATGAATGTCAGCGTCATCTTTGCCTCTCCTTTTCCTTTTTCTTGTATTTATCCAGATGGAGAGTCTTATTATTCCTTTTATTTTTTTATATATCTCTTGCTTTCTAATTCTACTGTTGTGATTTCATTCCAGATCTTTAGTAGCTTATGTCTGGAGTGCTGCTCCAGCCGGCTGAGAAATGCATCTGATTCTGGTTCTCATCACTGAAATCATCTGCACCATGCTTCCTGGGGAGTATTTCTCAAATGGCCAAAATAAGAATCACTCTCTGTAGGGTACCACTGCTTGCCTGTTCAGCTTCACTTACTCCTTGTTCTCTTAATATTACCCCACATTTCAAGCGGAAGCTGTTAATCACAGTGCTGTTTTTTCTTCCATGTACTACTAAAGAGGTGTCCTCATGACCCAACTTGCTCTAGTCCTTGTCAAGGCACATACATAACATGTTTAAAACACATAAATATTTCCTAAAACAAAAAAGGAAATTGTGAGAAGAATGACATTGTTTTACATTTTTTGCAATTTTTTTTTAATGCTTGGCTTAACAGGTAGTTCCACTTCTACATTCAACCTGTAAAATATGTTGTTATGATTAGATACATATGTTGTTATATGAAGAAAATATGGCCTCACACAGATATGTAGTTGGAAAAGGGAGGGTTATTTTAATAGCCTTAATATTGTGGATATTTTTCTTTGATACTGAACTAAAACTTGGCAAGTGAGAGTTTCTTAAAGGTTAGTTGCAATGTAAAATCTAAAACCATATCAATGAACTTTTTCTACTCAACTACAATAAAATTTGCTGGTCTATTATGCCCTTTGAATGATCTTTTATCAGTGCATAACTTTGTAGTGTCATGCATTGATCCTTTGGAAAATATCAGTTTACTGAGATATGTAAATGTTGACACATTTCACATTATACGAGATGCCACAAAACTACATTTATTAACATCACCACTGACCTCATCAGAAAACTGTGTATTTGCACACAACAGTACATACAAATTTCCTAAATTCAAAGTTAGAAAGCTCAAATTTTATCATTTGCAGTAAACGCTGTCCAAAAAAATGTATGCTGAGTCCCAAATCTGAATAACCGTAATTTATCTATTGATTGTTTCTTTCAAGTTAAAATGGTATTCTATGTACGAGTAAATGTGGCTAGTTTAGCTCACAACACAAATGCTTGCCCCAGTGCTTTTTCCTCATGACATGATCGTACTTTGGTGTGCAGCAATAGTTCTTAATGTACACTTTCTATTTTGTTACACAGCACATTAAGAAGCCATGCACTCAAGAGTTGAGCTTTAAAAAGATTATAGTTTTTACTGTTTCATCAGTGATATTCCTAAATAAAAGTGAATTTTTAATATTTTTCTAGCAGTGATTGTGTGGCAGTGAATAAAATGACTGCTGGTACAACATGGTGTCAATGGCTAGGGCACCAGCAATATTAGCCAATTATTTATGTGAATATCAACACAGTAAAAAAGGGAAATAATGTCTTAATATTATTATAAAAGTAGTTTGACCTTTTGGATCCCTGGAAAGGTGTCAGGGACCTCCTCCTCTCCACTCTCCAGCATCTATAAACAACACTTCAGATACCATTGGTATGAAATGTTCTTTCTACTGAAATTGCTAAACATGGAACCTGATATTTGGGGCTTGCCACTGGCCATGTTCCATGGCAACATAAAAGAAGTCACCCATTTACAGTTAGGAGAGAATGAGGCCATCTCAGGCAAGCTTAGCTGAGAGAAGAGGAGATAATGCTGGGAACAGCTTTGTAGTCCTGGATGTAGCCTTGTCTGAAGCAAGATCTGAACATTCTGGTTAACAGAGCCAACATATTCTCTTTTATGTTCGTAAGCAAGCTTGAGGTGGATTTCTTTTCCTTGCAGGCAAAATGTTTCCAGAAGTTGGCTCTGTCTTATCTATTCAGTGTCCTCCACTAATTTAGGATTCACCATGAACTCTTCCAAGGTCCTCACCCATGCAATTATTCCTACCTTCCCTTTTTACTCGTGTGGTTCCTTTTCAGGAAACCTCTCGTCCATGCCACCCAAATCATAGGGCTGCCAGAGTTCTTGCAGACGTCCCTGATTTACGCCAGCTCACTCCTATGGCTCTTTCTTCTGAAGTCTGTCAAGTTCCCAGTAGTATGCTCTTTAGTAATAAATTATTCTCTGGTTCTTTTATGTGTTTTGAGCTTGTCATTCCAACTATAATATTAGTTTCCTGATAACCGAGATCATGTTTTAGACTCCAACAAAGTGCTCTATGACCCCTCACTGGGTATACTGTAAGTAACATATATTTTTTTAATCTAGGGAATTTGTTTTTTATATGGAGGTATATGTATTTCTTAGAAAAATGCCTTTCTTAGTCAACTAAATAGAGCAATATCTTCTGAAAGCTTTCTGCAGTCAGCTTTCTGGAGTAAACAGGCATATAGTAAATAATCTAAAAGTAAAACTGCTTTAAAATCTCTATAGTTTTAAACTCAGACAGATGTTTATTACAATAAGAAGCTGACAGATTGAGGATAATAATAGCTACTGTTTACTAAGTACTTTTTTCTATGTGATAAACAATAGCCTAGGTACTTTACATAAATTATCTTTAATCCTCACAATAACCTTGAAAGATAGACAGTGATTAATATCTTACAGATGAGGGATTAGATGCAGAGAAGTTAAATACATTTTGCAATGAGCACAGCTTATTCACAGTCAGTAGCTTTAAGTCATGGAATTGTTCTATAACATGTGCTGTAAACATTCCCAAGAACAATTAGCTTCATTTGAATACTTCTGCATTGAGTGCCGAACAGGAGAGAGTGCCGTGCTTGCTGCCACTGGAGATGTGAAGGGATCCCCTGAGTTAGCATAGTGGTGTGCACTGGTCATTCTTGGAGAGCAATTTGGCCAGCGAGCAGTCAACAGACTTGAACCCATATAATGCAGAATCTTCATTAAAATACGGAAATGAGATCCCAAGGAGTAGAAGGGAATGGCAGGTGCCATGAGGAGGCATCTTTTATTGAAAAGTAAGTTGGAAGCTGTTCTCTTTAAATCTCTTCCTACAGCTGGTCTTGAAGACAACTGACTAGAGTGGTAATTTCAGAGAAAGAATAAAGATGCTGTATTATTTGTGGAAGGAACATGAATTTTGGAATCTGAAGAATTATCATTCAAATTTATTCTGCCAGGTCTTGGGTCTTAACCTTAGGTTTTCATCAGTAAATGGTGTGCTATCTGTCTCACAGGAATGTCGAACTGATTAAATAAATGGAACAAAGTGTATTGTACATACACACTATTGGTATTAAGTAGATATTTCATTCTGTTCCCTGGTGATCTCTTCAAATCACCCTTCGCAACAACCAGTGATTTCAGAAATGAGTATCATGGTTATGGCTGAAAGAAAAATTATGGTCCTTTTCTCTGGCCTTCAATAAAAATGCAAGGAAAACCTGTGGAGCATCCTCGATTTAAGTACTTCTTGACAATGTCTCAGGATGGGATTTCACTGTTCCTGAGGCATCTTCCAATTTAAATTCTTCAACAGTTCTATTTTTCTATCAGTATATCTTCATAAGTTCCAGCCCTTGGTCCTACATTGTCGTGTCTCTGTGCGGCTGGGTCTAGCTTCCTCGAGAGGATCGGCAGGGACTCAGAAAAAGAAATAAAGAGCAAGAGACAGAGATAGTTTAAAAAGCAATGTGAGCCAGGGGACTCTGTTTGATGGACAGGAGCCCTGAGTCTGGTCAGCTTGCCGCTTTTATTGAGTACAAACAGGGAAGGGCTTTGTTCTTTCTGAGGTCTGTAAATCACATGCGTCACCCAAGATTTAGCCAAATCTCCCTATGCCTCACAGACCACCTCAGCCGAAAGACCCTTTGTTCAGTACAACCTTGCCTCCTACGGAAACAGATAATGGTTCACTATGACACTTAGAAGCAAGAATGCCAGGAGGACTGCTGTTATCTTCTTAGGAAGATTTCTCTCTTCTTTGACAGGCTGCTAGCTCTTCAGATAAGGGTTCACAGGCCTTTAGGCCCCACATGCTTCACCTCTTTGATTCCTCCCAGGGTACCCAAGGACGATGCCTGGATTAGGCCACCCTAATGTGCATATTTAGGGTCTTTGCCCATCATTGGATGACCCACCCTCTCTCTTAGGGTCCCATGGGGTTTTGCCATAAACATAGTGAGTATCCTGTCCCCGTGAGGCCCTGCCCTTATGGGCGAATGCAGGGAGGCAAAAGGCGAGGCTGCTGTGAGGCCACACTATATCTGTTCTAAGATGCACATAGAAAAACTCTTATTCTTCTTATACATGAGAGATATTCAAGTATTTAAAGTCATAAATCTGCTCCTGTAAAAAAAAAAAAAGCAGTTAATTAAATTGTGCCTCAACTATATAGAATAAACCCACATATAGTTGTCTTTGAAGTCCTTATTTTAAATCAAAAATAAGAAAAAAATTGAAGAAATTAGAGATATAGTTTGGGGAAATTGATCTACAATTTGAACTTGAAATTCATACTTCCTATATGACTGTTTGGAAGTTATCCTTTTTAGAATGGATCAGTGATCATTTTTTGAACTAGAGAGGCAATCTGTGAACATTTCCTAGGTCTGAATTACTAGGATTAATTGTCTACATCCTGTGATCAGATTTTCAGAAAAGTAAAAGAATAAATTGCTCTTAAGAGTGTGGTCTCAGGCCAGCCAGTGGTGCGTTGGTTAGGAGTTGGCTTGGGATGCCAGCTCTGAGCAGCAGGGCCCGGATTTGGATCCCATATATGAGGACCAGTGATGCTGCGCCCTCTACAGCTAAGATGGTAAACAACAGCTCAACCTGGAGCTGGGCTGCCATGAGTGGCTGGTGACGGTGTAGGCTGCAGTGGGGCTGGCCGGGAGCTGGTGTGCACTTTCATGAGCTGCCATGAGCCACCATGAGCAGCAGTCCAATTACCGGCCAGCGACTGCCTCACCAGGGAAGAGCGTAATGATAATACCAACATGGGCCAGTGAAGCAATGTCCTCCACACTAGACTGAAGAACAAAAGGACAGCAACTTGTCTGTTCCCTTTCCCCAGTTCCCCAAAGCTGTTCCCCTCCCCCAATTCCCCAATAAAATCTTTAAAAAAAAAAAAAAAGAATGTGGTCTTGCTCTTGAAAGTAAGCATATGACTGAAAGGAAAACTCAGTCATTTCTCCTATAAGAATTTCAGTAGTGATTTAGTGACAATAATGTGATGGAAACTGTTGTTCTTAGACAGTGAGAAAAACTAAAGCCCCCTTTTTAATAGTGACTAGAAAATACTTGATGATTTTAAAGATGTCATAAATACAATCCTAAGGAAGCTGTTGGGAAAGGAGCATTGTGTTTTCTTGCCTTGTACCCCAAGGAACAAGAATGCTTGGCATTTGAAAAACCCTATCGCTATGAAGCTATACCTTACATGATGACACAGTTCCTGAAGTAAGCTGGAACACACTGACACCTCATCACAGAGAACAGATGCTCACAGTAGGACTGCTCTATTTCCACACATTTCTGGCTTATTCAGTTCCCTAATTTTTCATGTTCCTCTTTATTTTTACCTCTATTCATGATCCTCTATTCATCTTTTGCTTGAAAACTGAATCAAAATTGGACATGACATTTTGGGATAAAATGTAAAGACTGGTAAAAGTAAAAACATACTTTGAGAATTATGAGCGTTAGCTAATATACACAATGTTCAACAGAGTTTTACCCATTGAGGAATCGTACTGATTTCCTTTTACATTTAGAATACATCTGTGAAAACCTGGGATGACAGAGAGGCCTCAGGAACATTATTAAAACTACATATTTAGAGGAATATAAAACATGGCACTAAGAACAGTTTGACATTCTTAAATTTCTTTCCCGGATTCCCAATTTATTTGACAAAAAAAAAAAAAGATGGAAATCCTGTAAAGTATTGAGAGGGAATACAGGGACCTTTTATTTTATTTATTTCTCAAGTAAAAAATACTTTCTAGTACATAGTTGGTTTTTTTGAGGGAGGGGAGGGGTTGTCTATATTTATGTGAAATCAACAGAAACCATAACTATTAGGAAGTTTCATAAATGTAACCAAGGAAGAGGATTATAATTCACAAATACGAATTATTGTCATCTCAAGGACATAGAAGAGATCTGAGTGATGGTCATATTTTATAAAATGTCTATGAGTTTTGTGTTCCAGGCACCAGAGGGCATCATAATGCTTGGACATGGCAAGATATGAGGTTAATCAAGTTATTATGTACAAAACTCAAGAGTAAGGCTAATTCATCCCAGTCTGCTTTCAGTTTCATGAAGCCCATCACTGTTGTCACTCATTTTCAAAACTGCATTAAGCTTAATATCAATGTCTCTGTGACAAACATTCTAATTAAATGAAGACACAAAGCAACTGAATAGAGCCCAACAATTTGGTGTTGATATTCCTCATGTAGCTTCTTTACATGACCTTGTGAATGGCAGGGATTTGAAATCTCCTGATGGTGTTCAATTTCTCTCCAAGTGTGTGGAAATGGTCTCACAAAGAATGATCACTTCCCTGGGCCACTGAGATGGGTGAAGTAGAATCGTAATGAATGAGAGTGAAAAAGTCAAAATGAAGGCTACTTAGGAGCAATTTAAAGGAAGGTGGGTGTGTGAAATCCTATAAACTGAACGAAGTAGTTATAGCAGATTAATGATGGAGAACTTCTAAAAAATATTTAACTGTAAACCTAATACTAACTAGTCCTCTCTCTCTTAACTAGTCCCTACCCTGCCTTACAGAAACACTGATTTTGTTCAACATAATCATATTTCAGTAAGTTTTTTTTAATATGAAAGTTAACTGGATAATTTTTACATAAGATAGTGATTGAACTTAAACATGAATGCACTACAGCTTAAAGCATATTCTTTAATGTGGCTTGTCTTTAAAAGACAGGTTTTGTGGTCAGATTACTTTATGACACCAGGCTACACAAAATTGGCATTTGCTCTTTTCATCTGCCATTGATGCCTTGAGGCTTTTGTAGTTTCACAGGCACTGCTACTCTCCCAGGGTAATGGGAACGCAGCCTCTCACTGTCCCCAGTTTTCAGAGCTTACTAAGGAGCACCATCTAGAAAATGTTGGGTTCTGATGAATCTTTCAAAAAATAAAGAAGTTACAACATTTCTCAAACAGGATAAAAAAACACAAACAACTGTATTTCACCAGTAATTTATTTTTTTCTCCTCTTTTCGTCAATCTGTTTGCTTTCCCTTCAACTCTTTGGACAATGTTTCCACCAGTGGGTAAAAAAAGCCCCCTCTACCCTGCATCATATGGAAAGTCATTCAGAGAAGACAAAAACAGGAAGAAACTGATGTTTTCTTTCCTTGAACTGAAACTAATTAAAAATGTATCAGGAATATTGAAACATTAAAAATCAGAACATTGGACTGGAAATTAGTGGTTGGATTTCTACAAAGAGTGGGCTAAAGCCTCAAATATTAGTTCAATATTAGTAATAATACCTGGTAGTGGTTTCTGGGCTCAGTTGATATAAGGCATTGCCTGCTGGCAGCCTGTGAATACGGACGAACACAGTAAATCGTGCTCCGTCCCAGAACTGCTAAAGCCCAAACTCATTAATTTCCCTAAGCTCTGCTGAGGCAGCAGCATATTACAAACACTCCTCAGAAAATTTTCTAACTTACAAATAAAGTACATTATATCATACCAAAAAGTGTTTTGGATGCCTGAACCTTAAATGAATGATTGTGTAAAGTTAAAGGATTTCGTTTTTTGGGAGAGCTTTGTCATCAAGCACATATAATAGATACTGTGGACATACATAGTGAATGGGCTGACATCCTAGGGCAGAGCTCTAGGTGGCTGTTGAGTTTGTGTCCTTGTTTGTAAAATGGGAAAATAATTCCTGCCTTAACTGTCCATTGCTATGTCCTGACAAATCAGAATGTTTATAACATTATAATAAATTGTAAAGTTCTTTAGCATGTTAGTTACTAATAGGATATAAGTTAGTGTCTCTTTTCCTCACTCTCCTTCAGGGTGTATCTATATGTGTAGATCTATGCAGCTCTATCATCTGTTTCCATGTATCAACATTTCTGTCTGTATATATCCTTCCTCCCTCCTCCTTCTTTCTTTTTCTCCTTTCCTTCCTCTCTCTCTCTCTCTCTCTCTCTCTCTCTCTCTCTCTCTCTCTCTCTCTCTTTCTCTCTCTCTCTCTCTCTTCCCCCCCGTATACTTTTATATGCAAATAAGTGCATTGATAACTCTTTTCCTGCTTTGAAGGACAACTAGGTTATTTCATCTTCCTTTCAGTAGTATGCAACTTCCCAAGATTTTGTTTAAAAATTACGGTGAAAAAACAGAATAATTTATTTGCACCAATTTTCCCAAAGTCCCATTGGAAAATCAAGCCTACATGTCTTTTCTCCTTCATAAATAATGCCAGGGAGAAAAGAAGCACAACTGGATTATTTAGGGCTTATGTTTATAATGTCACTTAAATTTTCAGTAGACCAGGTACAGTGTGGCAAAGAAAAATGTGATACTGAATGAAGTAGTTTAGGATCCAGAGCAGTGTGGTGAGGTGCCTTTTTCCTGCCTGGTACGGATGCTGATGACTGAATATACCACTAATGTACACAGTACTGAGTAGCATTTGGTTTGAGACAATCTAGAAGAACAAAGCTGGCTTCTGCTGCTCTGAATGAACAATAGCTCTTTTAAAGTCAAATGTATAAATGTGAGGCCAGGAAATGCTGAGCGAATTTGGACAAACATGTCGTAGTGATTGCTTAACTTCAGCACAACTGGCCCAAACCCACTGCATTTATCAGCATGGAGTTCTATGAAGGTCATTGTGAAGGTCTCCTGCATGCAGTGGAGGTGGGAAGTAAGCCTATCCTGCAAGGGAGGAGGACAGCCCCTGGAGATCGGGAGCCCCTTCATGGTTCCTAATCTTCCAGGCTAGAGGGGTGATGGCAGGCCTGCCTATCTCTCTTCCTTCTTCAGGGATTTTCTGAAAATGAATTATTGTGCCACACACTGTTGTAGGTATTAGGGATACAACGGCAAAGTGGACAATGCTGTCCCCTCTTCGTGGATCTTATATTCTAGTAGAGATGAGAGTAAAACATTAAGTCATACGAACAAAATTACCCTACATGGTATAAATACTAAGAAAGAAACTAATAGGGGGCTGAGAGAAAAAATGGGAAGGGGTGGTTCCTTGGTTAGGGTGGTCAGGGTGGGACTCTGGGGAGGTGAGACTGAAAAGTTGAAGGAACAGAGCGTGCCACACGTTAAAACTACTAGCTAGTTTCCAGGTGGTGACACTCAGAGGGCACTTCAGAGACAGCAATGCGGATGCAGACTATAGACACAAAAGGGACACTCCAGGAAGATCATGGCCAGCTGTCAGAGATTAGAACATAGAGATGAGACCAGAGATGATATCTAGTGTTTTGGAAGCTTTTTATCTTCATGTTCCCATGGAAGAATGTCTTAGTATAATAAGAATTTGATAGTAAAGAAAAGATGGGTTACTTAGCTGACAATTAAGGGCTATCCTACGAAACCTGTCCTCTCTAAGAATTTTAGCACAAGAGGGGGAATGGGACCCTTTGACCACACCTGGCTTAACGAAACTCTGTTCATTAACAATGGTCCACAGAGCAGTCATTAATGATGGTTTTAGAGAGTCATGATAAGCCCTTCTGCTAGGTGTAAGAGAGGCAAAGAGTGTCCTGTCCAGTGGGAGTAGCAAGCACTCACAAAGGCAGAGAGCAACTTCTTGTCTCCTTTCTTAATTAACTAGTCTGGGAGAAGGGTTATGCAAGGGGAACTTTGATGGATCTGTTAAAGAAAGGAAGAGAAAACATAGCCTTTCAACATTTGGCAATGTCTTAGGATCCCAGCTCATTCTTGATTTAACTTATTTCTTAATCATAAGCTTTCCCCATTTTTCTGTTTTCTCTGATCAATGTACCTCTATCCCTCAGCCCCATACCCCAAGTGAACTGTTTCTGGCTTAGTAGAGCTTGTATAATATATAAGCTACTGTATAACTCTTTTAGAATAAATATTAAGAGCCTGAAAAATATTCATAGCTCTCACAGCACACTTCTACTAGGAATTATCCTAAGGAAATAATCAGAGGCTAAATAATCAGAGGCTAAAGATTTATGTTCAGTGATGCTAATTATAATATTGTTGTAATAAATGAATCAGATATATTCATGCAATTAAATAATATACATTCTTTAAAATAGTATTTTCTAGAAATAGTTAATATAAGGAAATGCTTATGATGCTATCATGAAAACCAGAATAAGGATTAAAATTCCAAATAGTGGAACGTATATACTATGCTCTAACATACATGTGTACATATATGTATACGTGTAACATATATACTGTAACATACTGGCATACCGTGGAGATATTGTGGGTTTGGTTCCAGAGGTTTGGT
Source organism: Aselliscus stoliczkanus (assembly GCA_033961575.1). Classification (NCBI taxonomy): domain Eukaryota; kingdom Metazoa; phylum Chordata; class Mammalia; order Chiroptera; family Hipposideridae; genus Aselliscus; species Aselliscus stoliczkanus. The sequence continues at coordinate 97,956,745 of CM066727.1, read as the reverse complement.
TCCAGACCCCTACAATAAAGTGAATATCGTAATAAAGCAAGCCACACTAGTTTTTTGGTTTCCCAATGCATATAAAAGTTATGTTTACATTATGCTGTAGTCTATCAAGAGTGTAATAGCATTATGTCTAAACCAAATATAAATACCTTAATTTAAAAATATTTTGTTGTTGGACTTCTGGTAAGATGGTGGAATAGACGGATGCTTTCCCAACTGCCTCCCAGGATCACATCAAAATTACAAATAATTTATACAACATTTAACCTTGGAAGTCCCCTGAACACTAGATGAACAGAAACTCTAAACGAAGTACCTAAAGAGGAGGCCACATGAAATCTGGTAGGAGGAGCACAGACGAGAAAGGGTGAGCCCTGTGAGGGATGCCCCAGCCGTGGGGAGGCTACGGCCCCACACCGAGCTCACTAGCCCAGAGTTGTTTTGGCCAGGAAGAGGAGTTCTACAATAGCTGGCAGTAGAAATTAGTGAGGACTCTCTTTGCTCCGCTCGGTGAGGCTGAGGGCGGCTGGAGAGCCAGTGGGGGTGGTGCACAGGTTCACTCGCAGGTGAGCACTCACCTGGTTCCTGTTGGAGGGAGTAGCTGTGTGAGCCGGGCCTGGGAGCCTGTAGGGAAGGACTGAACTGAGCGCCTTTGGTGCAGAAGCTGGAGGTTTTGGGACCATTGTACCCCTTGTGTGGAGCTTGCACATGAGCGGTGTACAGGAGGGCACCATTTTTTCAGGGTTGGGCCCTTCTACAGAGGGTCAGATCCGGGATCCCATTAGTTTGGTGAACTTGGTGCAGGAGTGTATTCGTGCATGGATGCGCATGCGGCCTTGGATTCCTACCCTCCGCCCTGCTTGTGCGGCATTGCCAGGGAAATGCTGGGTGGGTGCCCTCCGGCTCCAACAGGCTGCTCACTGAGACACAGGAGAGTGCGAGCTGCCTTGGATCCCCACCCTCTGCCCTGCTTGTGCTGCATTGCCAGGGAAACACATGCGGGTGCTCTCCGGCTTCATCAGGCTGCTCACTGAGATGCAAGAGTGTGTGAGCCGCCTTGGGTCCCCACTCTCCGCACTGTTTGTGCAGAGTTGCCAGGCTGAGGATTAGCTGTTGAGCTGCTTAGCCTGATCTGTGGGCAGTTGATTGGGACAGGCTGAAATGGGAAGTTTTCCTGAGAGAGCTGGGCCGGGAGCTGTGCACCTGCGTGTTCTGATCGAGGCTTTTCTGGCGAGTTTATGTGGGCTGGTTGCTGGTGAAGAGTGCATGCTGCTCTCACTTGGTGGGGGCCACTGACCATATCAAGTGGTGCCTTGGGGGCCTGCCCCACCCACCTAAAGCTGTGTTGCCAGAGGCACCCTGAGCCCCCGGTGCCTGGCCCACATCTCTGCAAAAAACAGAGAGTTTTTTTTTTTGTAGTAGTGGACAACCTGTAACAACCTGTGAAGATTTTTTTTTGGTAGTGAGCACAGTTCCAGAGCACACAACAGCTAATTGTGAAAAGCTCACTGCAAGCCTGAAAGGGAGGCCGGCGCATAACACGTTAAGCTCCTCCACCCAATAGCTGGTGCTGAATCATCCAGAGACTCTCTATTGATGAGCAAGTGGTCTGCAGATTAAACATGACGGAGAACTCCCTACCTCTTTTTTTTTTTTCTCTCTTCTTTCTTGGTGATCTATCTAATACATCGAAGCATTCACAGAACGACAACCAGAATGAAGAAACAGAGAAACATGTCACAAGTAAAAGGTCAGAAGAAACCTCTAGAAATGGAACTAAATGAAACAGAGGGATCCAAACTTTCAGAGACAGAGTTTAGAACACTGATGATAAGAATGTTCAAGGAACTTAGCGAGGACATAAAGAAGGGTAGGGAAACCATAAAAATCACCAGTTAGAGCTAAAGAATACAATAACTGAAATGAAGAACACACTCAAAGGAATCACCAGTAGAGTAGATGAAGCAGAGGAGCGGATAGAATAGATGAAGCAGAGGAGCGAATCAGTGAATTAGAAGACAAAATAGCAGAAATCACCCAGCTGGAACAACAAAAAGAAAAAAGAATGAAAAAGAATGAAAATTGTTTAAGAGACCTCTGGGACAACATGAAACACAACAATTATCACCTCATAGAAATACCAGAAGGAGAAGAGAAGAAGCAAGGGATTGAGAATGTATTTAAAGAAATAATGACTGAAAACTTCCCTACCCTGGTGAAGGAAATCAACATACAAGCCCAGGATGTGCAGAGTTCCAAACAGGCTGAATCCAAACAGGCCCACACCAAGACACATCATAGTTAAAATGGCAAAGGTTAAAGACAGAGACAGAATCCTAGAGGCTGCAAGAGAAAGATAGCAGGTTACATACAAAGGAACTCCTATTAGACTAACAGCTGACTTGTCTACAGAAACTCTGCAGGCCAGAAGGGAGTGGCAGGAGATATTCAAAGTGACACAAAATAAAGGTCTACAACCAAGATTGCTCTACCCAGCATGGCTATCACTTAAAATTGAAGGAGAGATAAAGAGCTTCTCAGAAAAGAATAAGCTTAAGGAGTTCATTACCACCAAGCCAGCATTGCAGGAAATGTTAAAAGGGCTTTTTTAAACAGAAGAAAGGGGGAAAAAAGCTAACCCAGGAAGATAAGAAATACAAATAACAAAATAGGCAATAAATATGCACCTATCAATAATCACTTTAAGTGTGAATGGCTAAATGCTCCAATCAAATGACACAGAGTGGCTGAGTGCATAAGAAAACAGGATCCATACATACTCTGTCTACAAGAGACTCATCTCACAGCAAAAGACACACATAGACTGAATGTAAAGGGATGGAATAAGATATTTCTTGCAAATGGAAATGAAAAAAAGCTGGAGTAGCAATACTTATTTCGGACAAAATAGACTTTACAATGAAGACTACACTAAAAGACAAAGAAGGTCACTACATAATATTAAAGGGATCGATTCAACAAGAGGACATAACCTTAGTAAACATTTATGCACCCAATATAAGAGCTCCTAAATACATAAAACAGGTTTTGCCAGACATAAAGACAGAGATCAACAGTAACACTATCATAGTAGGGGACTTCAACATCCTGTTGTCACCAATGGACAGATCCTCCAGACAGAAAATCAGCACAGACATAGTGGCCTTAAAGGACACCTTAGACCAGCTTGATTTAATTGATATTTTTAGAGAATTTCACCCTAAAGCTACAGAATATGCATTCTTCTCAAGTGCACATGGAACATTTTCCAAGATACACCACATGTTAGACCACAAAACAAGTCTCAATAAATTTAAGAAGATTGAAATCATCATATCAAGTGTCTTCTCTGACCACAATACTATGAAAGTAGAAATCAATTATAAGAAGAAATCTGGAAAGCTTACAAATACATAGAGGCTAAATAACATGCTACTAAATAGTGAGTGGGTCACAAATGAGATCAAGGAGGAAACCAAAAGATACCTCGAAACCAATGAAAATGAAAACTCCACGACCCAAAATCTCTGGGATGCAGTAAAAGAAGTACTAAGAGGAAAGTTCATAGCAGTGCAGGTCTACCTAAAGAAGGAAGAAAAATCTCAAATCAACAGACTATCTTTACACCTAAGGGAACTCGAAAAAGAACAGCAAAACAAGCCTAAAAGAAGTATAAGGAAGGAAATAATAAAGACCAGAGCAGAAATAAATGAAATAGAGAACAACAACAACAACAAAAAATACAAAAGATCAATGAAACCAAGAGCTGGTTTTTAGAAAAGATAAACAAAATCGACAAACCCTTATCCAGACTAACCAAGAAAAAGAGAGAGAGGACCCAAATTAATAAAATCAGAAATGAAAGAGAAGTGACAACAGATACCACAGAAATACAGAAAATTTTAAGAAAATACTATGAGCAACTATATGATAAAAATTCGACAATCTGGAAGAAATGGATAAATTTCTAGAAGCATAGAATCTACCAAGTCTGAACCAAGAAGAAACAGAAACTCTGGACAGACTGATTACTGCCAAAGAAATTGAATCAGTAATCAACAATCTTCTAACAAACAAAAGCCCTGGACCAGATGGCTTCACAGGTGAATTTTATAAGACATTCAAAAAAGAATTAAAACCTATTCTCCTCAAACTATTCCAAAAAATACAGACGGAGGGAAGGCTCCCACACTCTTTCTATAAAGCCACTATCACCCTAATTCCTAAGTCAGACAAAGATATTACAGAAAAGGAAAACTACAGGCCGATATTCCTAATGAACATAGATGCAAAAATTCTCAACAAAATACTAGCAAACCGAATTCAGCATCTCATTAAAAAGATCACACACCACGATCAAGTGGAATTCATTCCTGGTATGCAAGGTTTGTTCAATATCTGCAAGTCAATTAACGTAATACATCACATTAGCAAAATGAGAAATAAAAATCCTGTGATCATATCAATAGACGCAGAAAAGCATCTATTGATAAAATCCAGCACCCATTTATGATAAAAAGCACTTAGCAAAGTGGGAATAGTGGGATCATATCTCAACATAATAAAGGCCATATATGATAAGCCCACAGCAAACATCATACTCAATGGGGCAAGGCTAACAGCTTTCCCCTTAAGATCAGGAACAAGACAAGGCAGCCCACTTTCATCACTTCTATTCAACATCGTTCTGGAAGTTCTAGCCACAGCAATCAGACAAGAAAATGAAATAAAACGCATCCAAATTGGAAAAGAGGAAGTCAAATTGTCATTATATGCAGATGACATGATACTATATAGAGAGAATCCCAAAGACGCCACCAAAAAACTGCTAGAACTGATAAACGAATTTGATACGGTAGCAGGATACAAAATTAATATTCAGAAATCAGTTGCATTTGTATACACCAATAATAAATCATCAGAAGAAGAAATCAGGAAATCAATCCCTTTTACAATTGCTTCAAAAACAATAAAGTGTCTAGGAATCAATTTAACTAAAGAAGTAAAAGACCGGTACTCTGAAAATTATGAGACACTGAAGAGAGAAATCACAGAAGATTCAAATACATGGAAATACATACCATGTTCATGGATAGGAAGAATTAATATAGTTAAATTGTCAATACTACCTAAGGCAATATATAGATCAATGCAATTCCAATCAAACTACCAAGGACATTTTTCTCAGAAATAGAACATAGAATCCTAAAATTTATATGGAACCACAAAAGACCCAAATAGCCATGTCAATCTTGGGAAATAAGAACATAGAGGGAGGCATCACACTACCTGACATCAAAACATACTACAAGGCTACAGTAATCAAAACAGTATGGTATTGGCATTAAGACAGACACATAGACCAATGGAACAGAATAGAGAGCCCAGGAATAAACCCATCCATATACGGTCATTTAATCTATGACAATGGAGTCAAGAATTTACACTGGAGTAAAGATAGTCTATTTAGTAAATGGTGCTGGGATAATTGAACTGATACATGCAAAAGAAATGAAAATGGACCATCTGCTTAAACCATATACGATAACAAATTCAAAATGGATTAAAGACTTAAATGTAAGACCTGAAATCATAAAACTCCTAGAAGAAAACATAGGGAATAAGTTTGCAGTCATTACCCTGAGTAATATTTTTACTGATATATCCCTTCAGGCAAGGAAAATAAAAGAAAAAAATGAACATATGGGATTACATCAAACTTGAAAGTATTTTTCACAGCAGAGGAAATCATCAATAAAACAAAAAGGCAGCCTACTGAATGGGAGAAGATATTTGCCAATGATATATCTGATAAGGGGTTGATATCAAAAATTTATAAAACACTCATGAAACTCAACACCAAGAAAGCAAACAACCCCAATTAAAAAATGGGTAAAGGATATGAAGCGGCATTTCTCTAAAGAGGACATACAGATGGCCAACAGGCATATGAAAAAATGTTCAACCTCACTAATCATCACAGAAATGCAAATAAAAACCACAATGAGATACCACCTCACTCCAGTCAGAATGGCTATCATCAACAAATCAACAAACAACAAGTGCTGGTGAGGGTGTGGGGCAAAGGGAACTCTGGTGCACTTTTGGTGGCACTGCAAATTGGTGTGGCATTATGGAAATCAGTATGGAGGTATCTCAAAAAACTGGAAATGGAACTGCCATATGACCCAGCAATTGTATTCTTGGGTGTCTACCCAGAGGAATCCAAGACGCCAATTTGAAAAAATATATGCACCCCTATGTTTATTGCAGCGCTATTTACAATAGCCAAGACTTGGAAACAACCAAAATGCCCATCGGTAGATGACTGGATTAAGAAATTGTGGTACATTTATACAATGGAGTATTACTCCGCTATAAAGAAAAATGAAATCATACCATTTGCAATATAAATCAGTGAAATAAGTCAGTTGGAGAAAGACAAATACAATATGATCTCACTTGTATGTGGAATCTGAAAAACTGCATTAATGAGCAAAGTAAACAGAAACAGTCTCATAGATATACAGGAAAAAGAGAATTGCTAGTTGGGAGGGGTTTGGGGATGAGGGAGAAGGGGAAGGGATTAGACAGCATAAATAAGGAACTACAATACTGCCACAGGGATATGAAAGACGGTTTGGGGAATATAATAATGTAGTAAATATTTTGTGGGGTGTCAGATGGTCACATGTCTTGTTCGGGGGACCACTTAATGGATGGAGTAGAGGCTTGATCACTGCACTGTATACCTGAAACTGATGTTGTATAATATTGTATGCCAACTATAATTGAATATATAAATAGTCATGGGATGTGGATTATACTGTGGAAGGGGAGTCAAAGGAATTGTAATAGATATGTATGATATGGGGGGTAGGAGTGGAATGGTGAATTGGGGGAGGAGGGTTGTCACTTTGAGGGGTAAAAAGTATAACTATTGCACTGTGTTGTATACCTGAAGCTAATTTAAAAAAAAAATGTTTATTTCACAATAAAAGAATAAAAGAATAAAAAAAATAAAATATTTTATTGTTATAAAAATGCTAACCATCATCTGGGCCTGTTGGAAAAATGATGCTGACAGACTTGCTTGATGCAGGGTTGCCACAAAACTTCAATTTATTAAATAAAAAAAAATACAGTATCTTTGAAGCTCAATAAAGTCAAGTGCAATAAAACGAAGTATGCCCATATATATTACAGGATTTGAGTAAATGAGAAACAATAGAATATTGAAGTTAGATGCTTTCGGCTTGGAGTCTGAAAAATTGAGGCTTGTGACGTTTTAATTGAGGTCCTGGGAATTCACTGAACCTCAGATGTCTTTGTAATATGAGGCCCATAGCACCTGTTTTAGAGAGTTCTTTTGTGGATTTATATGAAAAATTGTTTGTCAGCTGTATGCCTACTATAGTCCTACTACATAGTAGGAATTCAATACATGGCATTTACATATAAATACATAAAAATCAAAAATATTACCACCAAAATATGTATACCAAAATATGAACATGAGTTATCACTACATAGTGGTGTTGCAGGGTTTTCAATTTATTCTCCATGCTTTTTCATTTTCAAAATGACCTATAGTGAATATGTATTACTAATAGAATTAACCTATTATATTAGATAAATTGACATACAGCTTAAAAGAGCTAAGACATTTCATCAATAAACAATGTTATGTTTCAGTCTTTGCTTTTTTTTTTTTTCATTAGAGACATGATGAAAAGATCCAGGGAATGGATCTTTTTTATGCCAAGACCAAATAGGGAACTCTATGTGACTCAATACTTCTCAGCAGAAAATGAAGTCTCAAAATGGCTCTTGTCTATTTAAACAAAATCTTACCTCAGAAAGCCAGTGTGCAGACTTTATGTTTGTGTTATACTTGTAAAATTTCATCAAGGCTACCTAACAGTGAGATAGTGTGGTTTCAGAAAATCATGCTTAGCATCAAAAACACCAAATTAATTATGCCTGATGTGGAACTGTGTTAGTGGGAGTGACACTTAGTAATGCAGGACACAATAAATCTTCCACTACCTACACGCCTGATTAAAAACCTTGAAAAGCTTTAGAGAGCAGCCTGCCTTCATTTAGGGCCATTTTTAGCTGGCTAGTTGGTATTTCCTCCATCCTCTATGGCTATCATGGACTTCCGGACTTGACTGGATTTTATCTGGTCCTCTGCATTTTAACTCTCTGAGAATGACAGTTAATAATGAGAAAGTGATGGTGTTGTCACAAAGAGCATTGAGATGGAGGAGGGAATTCAGGGCAGCTGCAGCCACGCAAACCTTACCAAACAGGAATACCCCAGAAACAATGGCAATTTTGTGTGCCCAATGTGACAAAGGTTATCACGGCTTCATTTATAATGAACTATGTGTCAATGTCTAGTGTGATGAAATGGTGGGGCTTCTCAGTCCAGAAATAGATATTTTTTTACAGTGTGATGTGGGCTCTGTTTTCAGTTATATAAATATTGAAAACAAACTCTGAAGCCTTTCTGACATGTGCCTTTCTGAAGCTGTGACAAGGCCTGTCCCTTCTGTTCTCTGCCCTCAGTCATCATGCTGGCCTTCACGTCATCACAATCCATTAAACTATAAAATTATCACATTTTCTCTAGAGTTGCTTGTTCTGCTCTGGCCTCTATGCTCAAACCAGCTCTTCTGCTGAGGCTTAAGCCTCAGTTATAGTTTATAATTTAGATAATATGATAATTCAGGCAACATTAGCAAGCAGAATGTGTATTAGAAAAGAGGCAATTCCACATTCCTGATACATGCCCCTCACTTTGAACCCCTGGGCCCCTAAACCATTCTGGTTTTGTTCAGTTTCACCAGCTCAATTTTGAAAAAATTCCCTCCAGCTTCTGGCCAGGGGACTCACAGTGGGTCAAATTCACAGGGGAATAAACAGTATAACATCTCCCCCATCCTCTTCATCTCCTTCTAAGCCAAAATGCATTTCCCCCAGATGTTAACTAGCTGTTTGCTTCCAACATAGAATATCTTTTATGTTTTTTTATGTTCTATGTAAAGCAGCTTTAGCTGTTTTGAACATATCACAATTTTGAAAGTATGATGTTTTGGTTCAGAAGATTGTAGTAGGTTGAATGGTGGCCAACCCAAAAGATATGTCTGTGTCCTACTCTCCAGAAACTGTGATGTGACCTTATTTGGACAAAGGTAAATGTAACTTAGTCAAGGAATTGAGATAGGATCACCCTGGATTATATCAGTGGACCCTCAGCCAGTAACATGTATCCTTATAAGAGACAGAAATGAGACAGATAGAAGGGGAAGAGGCTGTGAGACAATGGAGGCAAGAGAGATGTGGCCACAAGCCAAGGCACACCACCGGAAGCTGGCAGAGGCATGGAATGAAATGTCCTCTAGAGCTTCTAGAGGTTACACAGCCCTGCTGACACCTTGATTTTGGACTTCCGGCCTTTAGAATTGTGAGAAAGTAAATTATGTTTTTCTAAGCCACCTAGTTTGTGGTAATTTGTCACAGCACAGGACACTAAAGGAAGCAGGTTCTAGAGTTAGCAGACCAGGGTTCCAGTCTCAGATATGCTATGACTTTGGACAAGATGATAAACACCTATACAGTTCTCATCTGTAAAATGGGCATGATGATAATTATAGTATTTTCCTCCTGGGACTGTTATGAGAATTAGATAAGATGTCTATACATTATTATCATTGTCAATAATGAGGGCCCAAGAAAGTGGTTTGCTTTGCTAAGTGATAAACTGAGGCATATTAAAATTTTTAACTGTTTATTGGAGCAAAAATCAATTCCAACTGGGCAGCAACAAAATGAGGTGGTTAGGAGCTCTCTACTGATGGAAGCCAGGGAGAAGATTCATACCGAGACGGTGCAGAAGCAAAGTAAGAAAATTATTTCATTTGCTGTAGCTTAAAGCCTAGCTGGATGTTGGTGATGGTTGTCCTTAACATTTCGATTTCATAACCTTGAGGTATTTACAGGAGGAGACTTTTATTTGCTTATGTAGACGGCCATGGTATGAGAGACTCCTCAGTCTAATAATGGCCTCCTTACTTAATTAATTTAATAACGTGAACAAGGGAAGAGTGTCTTCGAAAGACATATTGGAGTCACCACCTATTACCAGACAAAACTTGCCTTTGGCATTAAAATGTCAGCTATGCTTCAGCTCCTACCCAACCTGTTTTCAAATAGCCTAGAGTCTGCATTTTTACCTGAGCAATGTGTATAGAGCCCTGCATGCCCTTCTATGGCCTACAGCTTCAATTTGACACACTGAGTGGATTGACCTAGTTTCATCAACTCTTATAATCTGGACGCTATTTAATGGAACTGAATATTTATTTGTCTTGGCCTCATTTTTTCATTTATTCATAGTTGCTAGAAGACTCTAAATTGCTTTGAAGTGTAAACCATACTTTTTGTATCCTCTGTGGAATCTTGGACATAGTAAGTCTGTGATAAACAGTTGAGTGGATGATGAATACCTTTCACAGGCATAGAAGGAGGGATGAAGAAGCTGTGAAACACCCTGAGAGCCTCCTAGGAATAGCTGAGATTGACCTGACTTCTCTCTTCCACCAGGTGAAATTATATATATATTTTTCCACTTTGCTTAGGATGTGCTGACTTCTGTTTTCCCTGTAGCTAAAGCTTCAGAACCCAGTCTGGATATTATTTCCTGAGAAAATCCTTCCTTAACTAGTTAAGTCCACCTGCTAATTACATCTACATAACCCTCTCCTTCTCCTTCAAAACACCCATCTCACCTGTAATGATCAGCTTAGCTTCTGTCTTTTTCAAAAAACAATAAGCTCTATGAATCAACAGGGAAGGTCTCTTTCTGTATCCCTACATTTAGCTTATGTCCCTGTTCTTATTTCTCATACATTCAATAAATGTTTATGATTATCTATGTCACCATGTAATAAAAATAACATTGTCACTTTCTCTTCTTTAGCTTTGATCTGCCATTTTCTCATATATATATATATATATATATATATATATATATATATATATATATATATTACTTGTATGCATAGTTTTTTGAAAGAGAGTAAAATACCTGACATGTATATTTTATGCTTTTATTAAAGGCCAGGTAGTTTAGGGACTTAATGTACTCAATGAAAAATACTACATTCAGAAATGACCACTCTGAGTTCTCTTTCTTTTGGGTAATTTGTAACCCTGCAGAGTCAACATGAATTATTATAGCCGCAAAATCACAAGACCTTTGTTTCCTGACAAACCAATATGCAGTTCAGTTCTTTTTTTTCCCAGAAAACTTTTATAGGAAAAAAAGAAGACATTAGGAATAAACTAAAATCACCAATTTTATTGGCATAGTAATGAGGCTGATTCAAGAGAAGCAAATGAAATTTCATTCCCTTCAAACACATGGGTACTGTTTCAATACCATATGCTGCAGAGTGCCAGTCCCTTGAGGTGATCCATGAACAGGAGCGTAATGAGCAAATTAGTTTCAAACACAATACTATTTATAACCCGCTTTGAAGAATAAAATATATATTAGTATATTAAATACTCTACAGTGTTCTAATGATAAGAGATGGACTTGGTTTAAACAAGCAATTCTAAAACTTGCTTAAACAAAGAGTTCTCAAACTTATACGACCACAAACCGCAACACTGCCCTTTAGTTTTTAATTTAACAAGTCATACCTATTGATTCCTGAGAAAATCCAGCTCTTTGGAATGCACTTTGAGAAATCCTGTCCTAGAGTAATGACCGTGAACATAAAAATTTTAAATTATAGGATAAATGTGTAACAGTGATTACCACACTCCAAGAGTTGGTTGTGATACTTAGCATTGGGTAGGGTCAATGCCTTATATCTATACAGCCAGCCTTGGTTCATCAGGTAATTAATTTTTTCAAATATGGCCAAGGATGTGTGCCAGATGCTAACTTAACTAAAGGGCCATGTAAGTTCACAGAATGTAGGACAACTACAATTTGTTCAAAGCTTAGATTGCTTTGTCTTCAGGCACAATTAAAGGTTTTGCTGGGCCTGCCGAGTGTTGCATTGGTTAGGAGTTGGCTTGGGACGCCAGCACCGAGCAGCAGGGCCCTGGTTCAGATCCCATATTAGGGCCAGTGACACTGCACCCTCTACAGCTAAGATGGTGAACAACAACTGGACCTGGAGCTGTGCTGCTGTGAGTCACCAGTGAAGGCGTAGGCTGCAGTGGGGATGGCAGGCAGCTGGCATGCACTTTCATGAGCTGCTGTGAGCCACAGTGAGCAGCCGCCCAATGGCTGGAGAGCGACTGCCTCACCAGGGAAGAGTGCAGTGATAATACCAACATGGGCCAGTGAAGCAACGTCCTTCACAACTACACTGAAGAACAAAAGGACAGCAACTTGTCTGTTCCCTTTCTCGGATTCCCCAACACTGTTCTCCTCCCCCAATTCCTTAATAAAATCTTTAAAAAAAAAAAAAAAAAAAAAAAAAGAAAGGTTTTTCCAAGTGCTTTCTATGCATAAGGTACTTAATAATCTGTAGAAGGATTAATATCCAACACTGTTAAAAATGTTCTCAAATTCATAGAGAACTATTTTGAGGACCAAACAAGCAAAATTAAGATAAGGTACTTTGTACATTCTGAAGTGCTTCACTAAGCATTTTGCCACTGTATTTGGGGCAACCCTCTCAGCAAAGAGGATTGTCATCCATACCCTTGAAATGGCCTCTCATGCTGTCTTGGAAGTTCTGATTATTAAAGAGAAGGGACACAAAACAAGGCGCTGAAATTTTATCTTGAAAAATTGAGCTGCATGGCAGCTTGTTCATAGGACCTGAAATTTCATCTGAATACTAATGCCAACATTGTGTTGACTTTTCCAAGTCAAGCTGGAACACTCAGGCTCAAAGTTCACCCACCGAACAAATTTTCTTCATTCCTGCCATGTCCTCACATTCTCAGAGTCTGCCGTGCAAGAAATTACACACATTTGAACACTGTCAACAAATGAGATCTGACAAGTAAACATTTTGCAGGAATGGGTTTGAAATTTGGACTTTGATTGCCTTCGACTCCTGATGATATCTTATCACAGATTTCTCATGTGATATATTAAAAGTGTCCTTCCATTTTTGAAAAGCCATGGGGAATCAATAAAGAGTGAGAATTTTTAACAAGATGCAGCATCACAAAACTGAAGGAATTAATTCATGTAGCTCGACACGCACCCTTCTGAAGGTGAACCTTTAAAACTGTGAGAAACAATCTGCTGTAAGAAAGCGTTTCACCTGCCATTCTCCTGCAGAGAGTGGGAGGCCCTCAGTTCTTGTTAGTAACTTCCAAAGAGGAATCCAAATAAGCATTTTCACCAACTGCCATTCAGGAAAATCCCAACATCCTCTTTGAAGTGCATGGGACAAAACTCCATCACAACATGTGAGTGACCATTTCCAGGGAATTGCAATAAAATCAAAGCGCGCTGTATGTTATGGGTCAAGCTCTCATAATACAAATTCCATTACATAGTAGAAATGGAGGCCCAAGAATGATGTTCTCAAGTAGTGCATCACAATAGAAAGGTTCAAATTTGAAGTCAGAAAACTTAGGTCTAAGACTAAATTCTGGTACTTGTCAAGGGACTCTGGATGTTATTATTGGTGATGGTGGTGGGAGCTTAATTTCCTTGGGCCCCAGTTTCCTCCCCTCTACATTAGAAAAAAAATGCCCTGTCCAGAGCACTTCACAAAGATATAAGAACTGTAGAAAAAAATGTGAGATTGCTTTGTGATTGTAAATGGCTTAGTTTGAACTTCCCTAGAACTAAATCCTGAAGCAAGAATTTGGGATGTAATAGTATATTTGGAAGATAATTCCAGGAAATACCAGTTGGGAAAAGAGGCAGTGATGGGCATGATATCCAATAAATTGTGCCCACCTGACTTAATGCCACTGAGAACTTGGGAAACAGTGGAGGATACACACCTCAGAGTAATCTCACCTGAGGGTTGGTCCTACTGTGTGTATAGAGAACACCTCCATAAATGAAAGAAGTCATGAAGGAAGGCTGTTCTAAGGGAGGGGAGGTTCATTCTTGACACTTCAGCCTGCCACATATGTGGATTCAGTGGCCTCACAGGAAGCCAGGGAAAGTCCTTAGACAGAGATGTCTGCCCTGGTAGTTGGAAGTAGCCTGACATGTACCTAAAATGCAGAAAGCCAGGGTAATATGAGCTCTGTATTGACAGATGTCAAGTAGAACCCGTTTTCTGGAACCTAGTATGATGATCTTTCCCTTTTATTTATTACACAAAAATGAAATACAGAATAGAAATGAGAATGTATAACAAATATCAATATTTCAAGTATGTGGAATTAATGAAGGCTTATGTATTTGTTATATTTCATATACCAGGAGTGCCAAAGTAGTGTGTACAAGTGGACACTGTGGTCAACGTTGCTCAAGCAGTAGTTTACCATAATCAGAAGTGCCTGGACATGACGGTCACAACTTTGAGCACCTCTTGTAATTGCAGAAGTCAAATATGACTTGTATTCATCTTTTGTTATCGGTATACATTGAAAATTACAATTGTAATACAGTTTTCTTTCTTAAAATGTGTACACATTTTTTGACACCCTTTGTATACCTGTAGAAAACTTTCATGTACAGCTGAATCCCTCTTTGTGATCCTGTTGGTCCTTTTTCCTACTATTTCTCAGTATTTGAATCACCATCATGAATTTGATGACATCATTTTACCTTTGATTTTTTTTTTTTTAAGATTTTTTTGGGGAATTGGGGGAACAGTGTTGGGGAATTGGAGAGGGGACCAGCCAAATTCTTGTTGTTCTTCAATCTTCGTTGTGGAGGGCACCAGTCACCATCTGGCTTCCGATCAGCAGCTCATGGCAGCTCAGCTCAAGGTGCCGAGTTCAATCTTTAGTTGTGGGTGGCTGTAGCCCACCATTGAACAGGCAATCTTGTTGTTACACCAGCTGAGCCATCCTGCCACCTGTTGGCAGCTTAGCGACAGCTCAGCTAGGGTGCAGCGTTCACTGGCTCATGTGGGAATCCAACCCCTAGCCCTATTGCTCAGAGCACGCACTCTAAGCCAGCTGTTAACCACTCAGTCGGCCCTATCTTTGAGTTTTTATAAAATGATTGCCCATAATGTAACTGCAAACAACTTATACTACTATTCTGCTTATTTTACAATTTAATAGGAATGATATAAAGGGTGTGCATCATTGTGCAAATTATAATTTTCATTCAACATTACATTTGAAATCTTTTCATGTTGAAACATTTATTTTCAGTTTTTCTGTAGAATCAGCAAACATTTTCTGTGAAGAGCCAGATAACAATTATTTCGGGCATTGGAAATCATATAGTCTATCATATAAACATTTTAAATTTTGATGTAATTAACTTTATCAGTTTGTTCTATGAATTATGTTTTTGGGTTGTTCTTTTTTTCCCCCAAATCCTCAAGGTGGTGTGAAAATTTTCAAATCTTTATTTATGCACAGGGTAGTCCCTTCTGGGATTCCATGTTTATGCAAAAAGTCCAACTGCATCACCTCATGTATTGGGTCTTCAGAAAAATCATGATATATTTTGTCTATATTTTTCAAAGGTCATTTATTTATATAAAAAAACAAAGATCAATCAATGATATATTGCCCGTTTTGTTCGATAACCTTTTGCCATCTTTCAGTGAGCTTCATAATTCCTCATTCATAGAAGGACCTGTCTTTATTTGCGAAAAACTGAACAAGGTGCTGATTTAGAGCCTCATCTGAATTGAACGTTATACCATGCAAGGAGTTTTGAAGAGAGTGAAACAAGTGGAAGTCTGACGACACAAGGTCAAACGAGTATGGTGGGTGTGGCAACACATCCCAGCCAAGCTCCAATAATTTTTGATGGGTGATCAAACTTTTATGTGGTCTCGCATTGTCATGATGGAACACAACTCCTTTACAATTAACAAGCTCTGGACGTTTCTGGGTGATGGATTCATTCAAACTGTCCAATTGCCAACAGTATACATTTGAATTGATTGTTTGGTTCCTTGCTAGGAGCTTGAAAAACACAACATATTTAAATCCCACCACACTGAGAGCATAACCTTCCTCTGATGAATGTCTGCTTTTGATTAATGTCGTTTGAGGCGAGTCATCGCGCTGGGATCAAGACTGCTTGTACCACATTGTTGTAAACAATCCACTTCTCATCACCAGTTATCTGTCGCTTCAAAAAAAGGATCATTTTCCTCACGTTTAATGAGCATATTGCAGATGTTTATATATGCCGTCAAATGAACTTCTTTGAGTTCATGCAGAACCCCAATATCCCAGCTTCTTCAGGTGGTCTTGAATGCTTGAATGATGGATGTTCAATGTTTCTGCAATCTCTCGTGTCATGTAACGTGGGTTTGACTTGATCAGTGCCTTTATTTTGTTGTCATCAACCTCAGTGGGCCTCCCTGACTGAGGAATGTCGTTGAGATAAAAATCACCAGCACAGAATTTTGTGAACCATCATTGGCACTGAGGTTCTTATAGAACATTGTCACTGTAAACTTTATGCAACTTTTCACAAGCTTAACATGCGTTCTTCTTTTTTTGGCAGTAAAACAGTAAAATATGGCAAATATGCACAGTTTGGTCTTCCATCTTCAACTTGTTGTAAAATCTCCAAAACTCAACCAAATTGCTCAATTTTTTTTTTTTTTGGAATGAAGCTGGAACTGTCAGCTGTCAAATGACATAGCAATAATATAGATATGAATGACTCTAGTACTTCCAAAAATGAGCTAATGCCATCTGTTGCAAATATATGTCATGACTTTTCTGAAGACCCAATAGTTCTGAGTCCATAGCCTTCACTTCCAGCCTCACAAGCGCATTGAAATCTATAATAACTGTCTAAAATGTATATCCAGCCCTCAATGTTAAGGAAAGACATTTAGTTTGAATTCTAGCTGTCCTAGATTCAAGTTCCTTTTAGCATCTGAAGATTTCCCCTTTTCTCTATAAATTTTGGCTAAATATTTTTTGTTATATTTTACTCAGTGTTTTCATCTTTTGAGGTTGAGAATGAAAACGTTCCATTTCTGTCTACCAGATGTTTGAAAAAATAATCTATTCATGTTGATTCCTCACAGGAGATTCTGTACTTACAAGATTCATGATAAAATTAGCATTCTGGCAATATTAATTGTACCCAGGGTTAAATTTTGGTCCAGTAAGTCTAAATTGTGAATTCCCAGAGGGCAAAAACCATATGTTACATATCATTTATCTCCAGCATCTATAACAGGGCACTACAGTATTAAATACTTGATACATTTTTTTTTTCCTTTGAGGGCAGTGTCACTGGCCCTCATATGTGGGACCCGAACTGGGGCTGCTGGCGTCCCAAACCAGCATTTAACCACCTTGCCACTAGGCCCGCCCCCATTTGTTCTGAAAGAATGAATGAAATAGAAAAATGTTGAAGAGGTTTTATGGGGCCTACATTGCAGAAGGCCAGAAAAAAGAGAATAATTATTTCTAGCCTGGATAGTATGAATAAATTCACTTAACATTATTCATTGAACACCTATTATGAGTTAAATCAATATCAACTTTGAGGGATTATATAGAAAATAGCACATGTGATTTCCTTTTGCCCTTAAAGGGCCATAAGCTCCTTGCTGTCTCATAACAGATCAAAAATAACACGTGTGTGTGTGTGTGTGTGTGTGTGTGTGTGTGTGTGTGTGTGTAGACTTTAGTAACGATTAAACTGGAAGTGACATGACAGCTTAGAAAATTGGAGAATTCTATGGAACTGCGAACCAAAAAAGGTATGTTTAAAGAGAGAGATTTGGTCAGATTCTTCCAGAATGAGCAGCGTTTAGACAGTCCCCCAGAGAGGGTACTCCCAGCAGAAGGATCTACACAAATACAGGTTAGCAGTTAAAAACAGCACGGTGTATCATGGGGATGATGTAGGTCTGCCTTCTTTGAAGCCACTAAATATTGCTGTCTTCCCCACTTTCTTAACCAAAACTGGGGAGGAGGTGCTGGGAAAAGGGGAGTACAGCATATCCAGAAAGGAGTGAGGCCTGGAAAGCATTTAGGTAGCTTGATGAGAGATCCTACAAGGAGACATGAAGGCTGTGCATCTCCATGGGCATACTATCTAGGAGCCTCAAAAGCCATGTGCTGACTTTTTTAAAGGCTGTGTCAAAGTGGGAGAAAAAGACACCTCTGGGTGTCTGTGCCACATAGTAATCCTGGAATTTGAGATCTGTATTTACTTCTGCCTCACACTGCGTGTGTGCTCTGAGGGCAGAGATATGGGATTGTCAGCAGCAATGGTTCACACAAACGTCCTACATCCCAGCTAAGAAAAGGGAAGATGCTGAAAACCTCTGTGGAGAAAAACTGATCTTTCTTCAAGGTCTGATGAGTTTGCACCCTGGATGCAGGAATAACCTGGCAACAAAGCTAGCTTCTAACTGTTTTTTATTTAAATTTTTTTCTAACTCTTGATTCAAGGGAAGCCATGCTTAAGTTCCCAGAAAGTAAGTGAGCACACACTATGCTTGTTTTCTTTTTTTGCTTATGTTACATAGGGCAAATGGTTGTACAAGAAAGAACAATGTTTTACACCGGCTCTTCTGCAGCTCAACTTAAATTGTGTGGAGGTTTCTAGTCTCCACACAATCTCTAGAGGCTTACTCCAAGAGGCTTACTCCTTCCTCACCAGCAGTCACATCTTTTAGTGCTTGGGGCCCAAACTGCTGCTCCTATGCTGCTAAAAACAACTGTGTTCCCTCCTCTGACCTCTACCTCTTCTCCAGGATGAATTGATAGTCCCTGAATCATTACTTTTGTCCCAAATAAATGATTCTTAGCTGACTGTATTTGCTAAGTTCACAAAATAATAAAAGTGATGACCATGTCAAATAGACTTGAGTACAATTCCCCAAATTATAACAATGAAGAAAGATTATGTACTGTCATTTAGTGGAAAACTATACCAAATTCTTTAATTACAAAAATGGATTTTAAAGTGGAAAAGGCACAAACCAATTTAAAAATGGACAGAAGATCTGGATACTGCACCATACAAGATATTCAGATGCTGGGCTGGCCAAGTGGCACGTTCGTTAAGGGTTGGCTTGGAATGCCAGTTCTGAGCATCAGGGCCCTGGTTCATATCCCACATTAGGGCCAGTTACACTGTGCCCTCTACAGCTAAGACGGGGAACAACAGCTCGACCTGGAGCTGGGCTGCCCTGAGTCGACAGCAACAGCATAATCTGCAGTGTAGTTGCAGTGGGCTGTCATAAGCTACCATGAGTGGCTGACAGCCAGCATGAGCTGCTAAGAGCTGCCAGGAGTGGCTGTCCACTAGCCGGCGTCCAATCGACCTCACCAGGGAAGAGCGCAATGATAATACCCACATGGGCCAGTGAAGCAACATCCTCCACAACTAGACTAAAGAACAAAAAGGACAGCAACTTCTCTGTTCCCTTCCCCGATTCCCCAACACTGTTCCCCTCCCCCAATTCCCCAATAAAATCTTTATTAAAAAAGTCTCAATGCCCCACTTAAAAAAAAAAATGATACAGATGTCAAGTAAACATAGGGAAAAAAAAGCTCAAATTCATTTGTCATTAGGATATTGCAAGTTAAATAATGAGATAAGCACTATATACCTATTAGAATGGCTAACATCCAAAAAACTGGCAATACTAACTGTTGGCAAGGACGTGGAGCAGCAGAAACTCTCAATGCTGTTGGGAATGCAAAATGGTACAGCCACTTTGGAAGCCAGCTTGACAGTTTCTTATAAAGCTAAACATAGTCTTATCATGCTATATAGCAATCATGCTCCTTTGTATTTACTCAACTGATTTGAACACTTAAAAAACTGCACACAAATGTTTTTAGCGGCTTTATTCATAATCACTGCAAACTGAGCAAAACCAAGGTGTCCTTCAAAGGTGAATGGTAAAACTACAGTGCATCCGTATGGCAGAAACGATTCATCAATACAAAAGAATGAGCTCCCAAGCCATGAAAAGGCATGGATGAATCTTAAATGAATATTATTTAGTGCAAGAAGCTAATCTGAAAAGCTGTGTATGACTCTCGTAATACAAGCACCTGGAAAAGGCTCAGCTATCGAGCTGGTAAACAGACCAGTGTTTGCCTGGAGTTCCATAGGAAGAGGGGAGGGTTGACTACATGAAGCACAAAACTTTTTTTATGGAAGTGAAACAATTTTGTATGATGCTGTAATGGGGTATACTTGACAATATGTGTTTGTTAAAACCCATAGAATTTTACAGCAAAAAGTAAACTTTAATGTATGCAAAATTTAAAAAGTAGTTTAAGAAGTCTGAAAATCCCAGGATAGACTATAGAGTGTGACAGAATTATCAAATTGTATTACAAGTGTATGAAACAAGGTGACTGAGTAGGGAAGAAGACACTGACCTAAGTAACTTTGGAAATGAGTGGAGTTTCTAAGACTAAAGGCAAAAAGAACTGCACATATGCATGTAAGCACTGTATTCGGGTTGATAAAGTGGCTGCCCATAAATACAAGGTCAGATAATTACATTCGTGAACTTTCTACCAGGTAAGTACAAGTTTGCTAATTTTATTGTCTGGCTTTTGTATTATGGGTTAAACAGTTCTGAAACCGCTATACATGTTTACTGGATATAAAAAATTCAATGGATGGTAGATGGAAGAAATCAGGTTTCCTCCTGTCATAGTGGGAGATGAGAGAGAAACAAGGGAGGGACTAGACTGATCCATTTGGACTTGTGTTAGGGTATGTGTATATACATATAGGATAAACAAATATATTTCCTTGCTCTGTCAGCAGAGACAGCATAGAAACAGTGATATTCTGGGAGCAATGAACCCACTTAGTACCTATATTTTGATTTCTAATACCATTCTCCAATAAAAGGAACCAGGGCCTCTTTGGAGAAATAGCTGATTCTAAGATGAGGGCAGGAAACATACAAAATGAGCTTGGACTAGCTCACATTTCAGGAAAGTAAAAAGCATTCAAATAAAGTAAAATAAAATAAAGTGTTAAATATACATCAGAGGACACAGGAACCAACTGAAAGAGTTCCCACTGGCAAATTCTGAAGCAATTTGAGCCACAAAATCAATAACATAGTAATGGATTCTAACAGAAGAAATAAAATCAATATTATAAATTCATACTTATATAAATAAATAATTGAATAAAGTATATGGGGAAGAAGAGAAATACCTTCCACAGAATAATTCCAATTAATTCCCTTAGAGGCTGTGCCCTTAAGGAGGCGGAGCCTAACTTCCCACCCCGGAGGTGACAGCTGTTCAGAGTGACTTTCTTCCAAAGAGGACAGTGTGGATGGTGGAGGAGAAAGACTAACATATAGTGGACAAATCTGACAAAAATTTTCTCAGGTGACCATTCACACTGGTGTGTGGATTGGATAATGTGATGAGAAGGGTACTTACCTCTGTGATCTTACTACCAAAAATCGTAAGCCCAGTCTGGTCATGAGGAAAACATCAGACAGATCCCAACTGGGAGACATTTTACAAAATGCCTGACCAGTACACCTCAGAAAAGTCAAGGTCATTGCAAAAAAGGGAACCTGAGAAACTGTCCCAGCCAAGAGGAGCCTGAGGAGACATGGCTGTAGTATATTATGGGTGGGATCTTGGAACAGAAAAAGGACATTAGGGGAAAACTGAGGATATCTGAATAAAGTATGGACTTCAGCTAATAATAAATGTATTGATATTGGTTCATTAATTGTGGCGTAGGTATCATACTAATGTAAGATGTTAATAGTAATAGGGAAAGTTGTGTGTGGGACATATGGGAACTAACTCTCTGTATTTGTTCCCCAATTTGAATGTAAATCTAAAAACTATTCTACAACAAAAAGTTTATTAAAAATGAAATTGTTTTATAAATATTTCTCTTTTAAAAAATACTGCTTTATTCCAAAGTTTATGAGACCTTGTACTATCAAAGTATTTTCTACAAAAGATTATATACTTCAGGGATCTGACAGAAATTAACTATCAATTTTATTTTTTAATATATTTCAATCAGGAATAAAGCCAACATACATTTTAAAATGTATTGTATAACAAATTTTAATTTTGGAAACAACCAGCTTTGTTATCTTGTACTTCCATATTAATTCATTTTTATGCAGTCCTCAGGATAAATTGCCCTTGGCTGCCTCTATATAATATAACTAGTGGGAGTTGTGGTAATGTAAGGTAAGTTGTTTTAAAAGAACATGTACCATTTGCAACCACTTGTCTGTGTGAATATGGACTTTCTGCAACCTGAATGAGCAAAAGCCAGAGGAGACGGTAGTTTCAGACTCATCTTCAACCTGCTGACATAATCTCAACTTTGAATTGTTTGTGTTTAAACAAACAACTTCATAAATGACTTTAAGAAATACAATGCAAAAATATATTTGTAAGCTAAATGTTATAAAATACATTTATATTAATAAAATATCACTGGCTAATATATTAGGATATTGTTTTATATTTTGGATCCTACTTATTGTTTAACTTTAAAGAGGTTCCTGTTGGAAAAAAAAAAAAAAACCTTCAAAGCCACTTTATACAACAGCACTTAGTCTCTAATGTAGCCTAGAACTGATATACCTGGCAATCCATTTATGACTCTTGTCAACTGTGACTATTGTCATTCAAAATTCTAAGTCCAAAATTAACATTTGCATCAAAAAAGAAAAAAGAATGAAATTTAGATAGCAAGATCATAGACTCCCCAACCAATTACTGGTAAACAGTGTTCTCTTTTTTTGAGAGGAATGGTATAGGGATAAAAAAAAAGCTCAGTGGGGATGTTGCTTGGGGTTATTTTTCATACCTAACTGAGCATCAGACTAATGGCTCTCTGAGCCTGTTAGCACATCTATAAATAGGTACAATAATACTTGACTTGCCTAGAAGTCAAGGGGCAGAGACCAATAAAGCCCCTGAGAGCCCTCATAGCTCTACGATGGAAAACATTTTAGGCTTTTATCCTATTTATCAAATGATCAAGTATAAACAACTGCATTGGTTTCATAGTATCCTTATTTAACCAACTATTTCTGTTTTTCCATTTGCTATTGTTTATCCATTGCTTTTTTCGCCATCATTTTTGCTCTGATCAGCAATCTTGAATGCCATAAGTTGAGACCCCCAATCCTCTGAATCTGCAGATTTGTTTGAAAACAGATATGGTTTTGAACCTGTGTGATATAATGAGAATTACATCTTCCCTCCCTATGTCTATGACATAGCTATATTTTTAGGTTTCTCTCATATCACTGGTTGCTCCTTTGCAGACCTCTGTGTAGCTCCCCTTTTCTATGGCTCATGCCCGAACAGTAGAAGCTCCCTGGGGCCCATGCTGGTTCTCTACTCATCTATTTTTCACATTCCCCTGGGTGACATCATCAGTTCTCATGGCTTCAACTATTGGATAATATGTGGATGACTCCAGAAACCTGTATTTGTAGACAGGATTTCTTTAGTGGACTCCAAGTCTTATATTCAAATGTCTACTGAACTCTCCCACTTAACTGTCTTACAGGTAGGTATCCCCAATTCATTATGTCTAAAACTGAACACAGCAACCCACTGCCAATTCCTCACCGATTATTGTATTCCCTACCTTAACAAATGGAACCATCATCAACCTACTTGGCCAAACCAGAAACCTAGAAGTATGCTAGAATTCATTAGCTCAATCCTGTGCTAACTTCCTATGACATCTATTTTGCTGTTGCTGCTTCTCCATTTCCCATTAAAGTCACCATAATCATAGTATAAGCTCTTAGCATTCTCACCTGGATCTTTTAGCTAGTCTCTCTGTTTCCCATCCGGTCCTCCTTTGATCCACCTTTCTCTGATACCAAAGGGATTTTCTAAAACATAAATCATTTCATATTTAACATCCTTCAGTAGGGTGTTTCAGAATAAAGTCATACTCCTATCTTAGGATATAAAATCATTGTTTCAGTCCTGTATGCTTCTGAGACTTGCTCTCTCTGTCTCAGATCCCTCATCTAGCCTTTCCAAACCATCCCATCTTATTTATTTCTCCCTTCTCTCTGATCCCATAGCATTCTCTGCATAGCTTTGTCATAGCTTTTACTAAAGTGAAGTAGAATCACTCATGAGCTTATTTCAACCTTCATCAGACTGCGAGTTCCTGGAAGGCGGAAGATGTGTTATTTGGCTTTTTATTCCCAACGCTTAGTTCAGAGCCTAATACAGAGTCAATGTTTAAAAGTCATTCTTGACAGGACCACACAAACAGGCTCGTATTTCTTTAAAAAGTGCATCAAATGTCATCCAGGTTATCCCCTCCACTTACCTGCTTCAGTAAGTCCTGATTTTCTTTGTTTATTTCTATTACCATTTGCACTTAGAGTTTTTATTCAGTCAGCAAACCAATGATAGTAAAAGGAAAAAGGAATGAATTCATGCTGAAACTAACAGAGAGGTTGATATTTTCAATGGTCAGTAATACAATTTCTTAGCCAATCCCTAGAATTGTAATCACACTATAGAAATTAAGGCTAAGGAAAGGGGTGATTTTGCCCTGTGTATCAAAGTTATGCAAGAGTAGAACCTGAGTTCAGAAGAGACCAAAAAGGATCAGCTATCTAGGAGTAATGAAAGGCAGAAAGAGACCAAAATCTGGGAGAAAAATATTATTTTTTAAAAGTCAGAAGCCTTTAATTTTAATGACCTTTATTTATTAAAAAGATCACCTGTGGTCTTTCCAACAGGGTGTATGCTGCTTATGATTGGCAGAAGGAAAGGAGACTGTAAGAGGGAGTAACTTGGCTAAAGAAAATTTGAAGAGTTAAAGGAAGCACTTAGAACTGGTAAGTTATTTAAGGTATTAGGGTCAAATATAGGTCAGAATTCACAGTTTTTAATACTATCGTGGCAAATATTTAAAGACTGTAAAAAGAACATAGTATGCTTGTCCAAAAATAAATCTGGAAGTGATTAAAATGAAATGCTTTGCAAGGTATTAGAAATGTCACATTCATTATGATTATTGTTATTAAAAATAAAGGGTCATTTATAAGATAAATAAGTACTAGGGATGAAATGAATATTATTACTGTAATTAAGGGCCGGCCGAGTGGCGCGGTGGTTAAGTGCTGGCTTGGGAAGCCAGCGGCCCTGGTTGGGGTCCCACATATGAGGGCCAGTGACACTGCCCTCAAAAAAAAAAAAAGAAATTACTGTAGTTAACATTGCTGTATATAGCAAAGTTAAAAAAGTAGATCTTAAGCATTCTCATCACAAGGAGAAAATATTTTTCTTTTTATCCTATTTGTATGAGATAAAGGCTATTAACTAAACCCGTTGTGGTATTCATTTCACAATATATGTAAATCAAACCATCATTCTGTACACTTTAAATTTATACGGTGATGCATGTCAATTATTTCTCAATAAAGCTGGAAAAAAATAAATAAAAGGCCACATTGAATACCATAGTCCATCAAGCAGAAAAAAGATCTATAAAAAGATACAAATCAAATAAGTTGTAAACAGCTAAAAGAGTTGATGTTACTAGGTTGCAACTGATTACTCTCTCTTTCACTTTGCTTCTTTAGAGAATATTTTTGTGTCAGACGTCTCATTTTTCACTTATAGCAAAGAGGTCAATCACATCAACAAAGGGGAAAAGACGTGAATTACATAGCTGAGAGAAAAGCTTTCATGTTTGCTACATAGGATATCACTGTCAATGAATCCAGAAAATAAAGGTTAACTCTTTACTCTTTTAGTTATGTGTATTGAAAGAGAATTGAAATGACCAAGAAATAGACTGAAATGGCACTCCTGGTCATTCTTCATTTGTTTATTCAACAAATATATATTGAGTATATTCCATGTACCAGACCCTCAAAACCACAGTTTTAGAGAATATACTCCAGTTAGGGTGGAGGGGCTTGAGGAAACAAGTTAAGATGAAACAATGAGATGTGTAACACATCCAAGATGTCTAACACATCCAGTCCATATCCCAGCAGCCCTTCTCCACTCAGTACAGACGTCCTGATGCCCCACTACCAACCCCTGAAACTCTTGGTCTGAGGATTTGCCCCTAGCGCCTGTTCTGCCTGGGAACGTGAAAGGCCAGGCATTCTGGGAGCAGCCCTCAACCAGCAACTGACAGAAACTGACTTGTAAAATACCCCAGCAGTCTCAACTCAGAGCGAGATAACGCTGAAAGATGTGTTCTACAAGGGTGGCCCAATTAGGTGCTCTTTTGTATCTGGTTTCTTTTGCTCAACCTTATATTTGTGAGGTGTACTTGTGTTGTTGCATGCATGTAGCAAGTGTGTTCATTTTCATCGCCGTGTAAGTATTTCACTGTATGACTACACCACAATTGTCCCACTCTATTGTTAATGGATGTTTGGGTTGTATCCAGTATTTGACTGCTAATTCATATTCTTGTACACAAAATTCTGTGTATATATCTACATAGTACTGTTGGACAAACACCTAGGAATTGCCAAGATCTAGGCTATGCCTATGTTCAGTTTTAGTGGACTAAACAGTTTCAAAAATAGTGGTGCCAAATTATAATATACTCCCACAGGCAGTTCCTAGAATTCCAGTTGCTTTGAATTCTCATCAACATTTGGTACTTTTCATCTTGCTTTATTTTATTCATATTGATGGTTATATATAATGTATGTATACAGGTATTTCATTGTGATTTTAATATGTATTTCTCTGAGGAGTGAAGACTGAGAGCAAGTTTTTAATTGTTAATTAGACTATTGGATATTTTCTTTTATGAAATGCTTATTCAAGACTTTGGTCCATTTTTCTATTGTATATTAGGAGTTCTTTTTCTATTGAGGATATGAGTATTTCTTCAGTCTTTGATAGTCTTTTAATGAAAGTCATGCTTACTTGAATGACTTATTTAAAGGCAGTTTTTGTCTTGATAATTTCTAATTTTGTCCTGTTCAAAAAAATCTTCACATATTTCATGCTCATGAAGATATTCTCTTATTTAACTTGCATAAGATTTATTGTTTTGTCTTTCACAATTATACTTAAATACACCAATAATTAATTTTAGGAATGGTGTAAACTAGGGATATATATGTGTGTGTATGTATGTATGTATGTATGTATCTATCTATCTATCTATCTATCTATCTAGATACATATATATTTATATATATATATATATTTATGTGTGTATATATATATATAATTTTTTCTATATAGATATCTAATTGGCCCAGCATTTATTGGAAAAACCATTCTTCGCAAAGACATTCTTGCAATAAACCAAATTTCTGAATGTGTGGGTCCATTTCTGAACACTGTTTTCTGGCTTATTGTTCTGTTTGTTTATCCTTGCATGATTACTATGCTCCTTAATAGCCATTGCTTTATAATAAGTCTTGATATCTGGTAATGCAAGTGCTTCAAGAGTGGTCTTCTTCATAATTATTTTGGTTATTCTTTACATTTTCATAAAAATTTTAAGATAATCTTATAATTTTCACTGTAAAATCCTACTGGGATTTTCATTACTATTGCACTGAATCTATTGTTTAATTTAGGGACATCTCTACAATACTGACTCTTTCAATCATGAGAATAGTATATACCTCTATTTAGATATTCTTTAATTCATTTCAGTGTTTTATAATTTTCTGTGTAGCGATCTTAGATTAAATTTATTTTTGTTGCAGCTTTTGCTATTAAGATTCAAATTTATTTCTAATGATTTATAGAAATTTAAATAATTGCATATATTGATACAGTGACTTTGGAGCATTCACTTAAAAAAAAAAATTCTAGGGCTGGCCGAGTGGTTCAGTTGGTTAAGAGATCGCTCAAGAGTGCAAGCTGAGCTCTGAGCAACAGCAGTTTGATGCCCAGCCTGAGCTGAGCAGCTGCTAAGCTGCCAACAGGTAGCAGGATGGCTCAGCTAAAAAAAAAAAAAAAAAAAAAAAATTAAATAAAAATCAGTTTAAAAAAATAATACAAAAATTCTAATGGTTTATCTGTAGATTTTTTGGATTTTCTATTTGCACAGTCATGTGATTTGTTATTAATAATAGTTTAATTTCTTCCATTTCAATATTTATAAATTTTACATGTTTTCCTGCCTTGCTTACCTTCACAGGACTACTATTAATAGTAAAATATTAAAGTGGAACTAACAGACATCTTTGTCTCAACCTAATACAGGAAGGAAAGTATTTACTATTTCACCATTATATATGATGTTTGCTGAAGGTTTTGAGTAGATACCTCTTTTCTCATCAAAGAAGTACCCTCATAATTTATCAGAAGAGGTTATTTTTAAATAAAAACTTGATGGTAACAGTAAACAGAAGGCATTGAGATAGAAGCATGCTTGAAGTGTTTGAGGAACAGCAAGGAAGTCATTGTGACTAGAGGGAAGTTGGAAAGGTAGCGGGAGCAGAAGATAATGGTACAGAGGAAAGGGAATTGGGAGAGAAATGATATGTTTGTATTACAAAAGTTGCTGTGACTTCTGTGTTCATAATGGAAAGGGGTGTCAAAGGTGGAAGTAGGGTGACAGTTAGAAAGCTAACTGGAGATAGTTGAAATGGTCCAAATTCAATATATTTAAAAGTGAGTAAACAAACCAATAATAGTGAAAATTCACAAAGCTAAAAGTTGATTTTTCACAAACATTAATAACAATGTTAACACCTAACATAATTAATCAAGGGGGAAAAAAGAAGAGGGAAGACACAAATTACCAATATCAGGAGTGAAATAATGGACTTCGCCAAAAAATCGACAGACTTTGCAATGATAACAAGAAAATATGAAATACTTTATGTCAATAATTTAAACAATTTAGATAAAACTGGAAAGTTCCTTGAAAAACACAGCTTATCAACTCACACAAAATGGACACAAAAAGAAAAAGAAAATCTGAATACCCCATCGCTATTGAAGAAATTAAAATTATAATTAAAACTCATCTTCAATAGAAGGCTTTACTGGTAAATTCTAAGGAACATTTAAGGGAGAAATAATGCCGATCTTATGCAAACTCTGTGAGGAAGGAGGAACATTTTCTTGCTTGTCTTATGAGGGCACCGAGTACATTTCAAAAAAAAAAAAATTATAGACCAATATGTCTCATGAACATAGATGCAAAATCCTTAATAATATGTGCAGACACATCCAGAAAATTATAACTATGTATATAATATGTTTTAAATAAACATGAAGTTAAAAATAAGCAATAGGGCCGGCCAAGTGGCGCGGTGGTTAAGCGCTGGCTTGGGAAGCCAGCGACCCCGGTTTGGGTCCCACATATGAGGGCCAGTGACACTGCCCTCTAAAAAAAAACCTAAAAATAAGCAATAAATTTAATGAAATTTTAAATATATAATAATTTAAATATTTGATGATAATTAAACATATTTAATCAATGAAATTTTAATTAAATATGTTAAATATTAACATTTATAATGTTTAAAATATTTAATAATAAATATAATATATAAAATATTTTTTAAAAGCCGAAATACTGTGTTTAAAGCAGCATCTATTTCAGGGAGGCAAAACTGACTTGTCATTCAAGAGTCACTGTCACTCACTGAACAACATGTAACAGAGAAAATTATATTATTGCCTCAGAAGATATAGAAAAAACATTAAAACATTCAACAGTCATTCATGATACTTAAAAGAAATGATCAGAAAATTAAGAATAAGAATGGAATTAAAGGTCCTCAATCTCATGAAGTATGTTTAAAAAATCTTTCAACTAATATTATATTTAATGGTGAAATAGTTTACAACTTTACCCTAAAATCAGGAACAAGACAAAACAATAGACACCATTCCTATTTAACATTGCCCTAGAGGTCAGTCCTAATGAAGTAAGGAATATATATAAAATAGGTAATATTTATATTATACATTCAAACACCCTGTTTTTTTTAAACAGATCACAGAGTCATATTCCTAGAAAATCCTAAGGGATCTTCAAAAGAAATATTAAGGCCAGTAGTAAGTGAATCCAGCAAAACCACAAGATACAAGAGCCACCATATAAAAAATCAATTTAATTTCTATAAACTATTCACACACAAAAAAAATTGGAAATGAAATTTAAAAGCATAATGTATTGCAGCAATAAGAAATTTAAGTCAACAGTAACACTATCGTATTAGGGGACTTCAACACTCCATTGTTCACCAATGGACAGATCCTCCAGACAGAAAATCAACACGGACATAGTGGCCTTAAATGACACTTTAGACCAGCTGGATTTAATAGATATTTTTAGAGCATTTCACCCCAAAGCTACAGAATATACATTCTTCTCAAGTGCACATGGAACATTTTTTAAGATATACCACATTTTGGCCACAAAATAAATCTCAATAAATTTAAGAAGATTGAAATCATGTCAAGCGTCTTCTCTGACCACAATGCTACAAAACTAGAAATCAATTATAAGAAGAAATCTGGAAAGCACACAAAAACGTGGAGGCAGAATAACATGCTACTAAATAGCGAGTGGGTCAAAAATGAGATCAAGGAGGAAATCAAAAGATACCTCGAGACAAATGAAAATGAAAACACCACGACCCAAAATTTCTGAGATGCAGCAAAAGCATCCTAAGAAGGAAGTTCATAGCAATGCAGGCCTATCTAAAGAAACAAGAACAATCTCCAATCAACATACTATCTTTACACCTAAGTGAACTGGAAAAAGAGCAGCAAAACAAGCCCAAAGGAAATACAAGAAAGGAAATAATAAAGACCAGAGCAGCAAGAAATGAAATAGAGAACAAAAAAACAATACAAAATGATCAATGAAACCAAGAGCTGGTTTTTGGAAAAGATAAAGTGACAAACCCTTAGCCAGACTCACCAAGAAAAAGAGAGAGAGGACCCAAATTAATAAAATCAAAAATGAAAGAGCAGAAGTAATAACAGATACCACAAAAATACAGACAAATTTAAGAAAACACTATGAGCAACTATATGCCAACAAATTCGACAATCTGGAAGAAATGGATAAATTTCTAGAAGCATACAATCTACCAAGTCTGAAGCAAGAAGAAACAGAAACTCTGAACAGACTGATTAATACTGAAGAAATTGAATCAGTAATCAACAATCTTTCAACAAACAAAAGTCCTGCACCAGATGGCTTCACAGGTGAACTTTACAAAACATTCAAAAAAGAATTATTACCTATTCTCCTCAAACTATCCCAAAAAATACAGAAGGGGGGAAGGTTCCCAAGCACATTTTATGAGGCCACTGTTACTCTAATCCCAAAATCAGACAAAGATATTACAAAAAAATAAAACTACAGGTTGATCTCCCTAATGAACATAGATACAAAAATCCTCAACAAAGTAGTAGCAAACCGAACTCAGCATCACATTAAAAAGATCATATACCACAATCAAGTGGGATTCATTCCTGGTATGCAAGGTTGGTTCAATATGCGCAAATCAATTAACGTAATACATCACATTAACAAAATGAAAAATAAAAATTCTATGATCATATCAATAGATGCAGAAAAAGCGTTTTACAAAATACAGCACCCATTTATGATAAAAACTCAGCAAAGTGGGAATAATGGAATCATATCTCAATATAATAAAGGCCATATACGATAAGCCCACACCAAACACTGTACTCAATAGGGAAAGGCTAAAAACTTTCCACTTAAGATCAGGAATAAGACAAGGCTGCCCACTTTCACCACTTCTATTCAGCATAGTTCTGGAAGTTCTAGCCACAGCAATCAGACAAGAAAATGAAATAAAAGGCATCCAAATTGGAAAAGAGAAAGTAAAATTATCATTATATGCAGATAACATGATACTATATAGAGGGAATCCCAAAGACTCCACCAAAACACTGTTAGAACTGATAAATGAATTCAGCACGGTAGCAGGATACAAAATTAATATTCAGAAATCAGTTGCATTTATATACACCAATAATAAACTTTCAGAAGAAGAAATCAGGAAATCAATGCCATTTACAATTGCTTCAAAAACAATAAAATATGTAGGAGTAAATTTAACAAAAAAATTAAAAGACCTGTACTCAGAAAATTATGACACTGAAGAGAGAAATCAAAGAAGATACAAATACACGGAAATACATATCATGTTCATGGCTAGGAAGAATTAATAGAGTTAAAATGTCAACACTACCTAAGGCAATATATAGATTTAATGCAATCCCTACCAACTACCAAGGACATTTTTCTCAGAAATAGAATATATAATCCTAAAATTTATATGGAGCCATAAAAGACTCCAAATAGCCACGACAATCTTGAGAAATAAGAGCAAACTGGGAGGTATCACACTACCCGACATCAAATCATATTACAAGGCTATAGTAATCAAAACAGTATGATACTGGCATAAAAACAGACACATAGACCAATGGAACAGAATAGACAGCCCAGAAATAAACCCATCCATATATGGTCATTTAATCTATGACAATGGAAGCAAGAATTTTCATTGGAGTAAAGATAGTCTATTTAATAAATGGTGCTGGGAAATTTGACTGACTGACATGTGCAAAAAATTGAAAATGGACCACCTATTTACACCATACATGAGAACAAATTCAAAATAGATTAAAGATTTAAATGTAAGACCTGAAACCATGAAACTCCTAGAAGGAAACATAGGGAGTAAATATGCAGACATTACTCTCAGTAATATTTTTACTGATATATCCCCTCAGGCAAGGGAAATAAAAGAAAAAATGAACATATGGGATTACATCAAACTTAAAAATTTTTTCACAGCAAAGGAAATCATCAATAAAACAAAAAGGCAGCCTACTGAATGAGAAAAGATATTTGCCAATGATATATCTGATAACACATTAATATCCAAAATTTATAAAACACTCATTCAACTCAACACCAAAAAAACAAACAAACCAATTAAAAAATGGGAGGATATGAAGAGGCATTTCTCTAAAGAGGACATACAGATAGCCAACAGGCATATGACAAAATGTTCAACCTCATTAATCATTAAAGAAATGCAAATAAAAACCACCATGAGATACCACCTCACTCCAGTCAGAATGGCTATCATCAATAAATCAGCAAACAACATGACTGGCGAGGTTGTGGAGAAAAGAGAAGTCTGGAGCACTGTTGGTGGGACTGCAGATTGGTGCAGCCATTATGGACATCAGTATGGAGGTATCTCAAAAAACTGGCAATGGAACTATCGTATAAACCAGTAATTCCATTCTTAGGTATCTATCCAGAGAAACCCAAGATGTTGATTCAAAAAAATATATGCACCACTATGTGTATTGCAGCACTATTTATAATAGCCAAGACTTGGAAACAACTGAAATGCCCATCTGTAGACAACTGGATTAAGAAACTGTGGTACGTTTATACAGTGGAGTCTTACTCCCCTATAAAGAAGAATGAAATTGTACCATTTACAATGATATGGATGGACCTACAGACTATTAAGTTAAGTGAAATAAGTCAGTCAGAGAAAGACAAATACCATATGATCTCACTTATATGTGGATTCTAAAATACTGAATGAACGAGCAAAGTAAACAGAAATAGTCTCACAGATATAGAGGAAAAACTGATGGTTCCTAATGGGAGGGGGATGGGTAGGAGCGAGGAGGGGAAGGGATTAGACAGTGGAAATAGGTAACTACAGGGATGGCTGAGTGGCTCAGTTGGTTAAGAGCTCGCTCAAGAGTGCAAGCTGAGCTCTGAGCAATAGCAGTTCAATGCCCAGCCCGAGCTGAGCAGTCAGCTGAGCTGTGAACAGGTAGCAGGATGGCTCAGCTAAAAAAAAAAAAAAAAAAGAAATAGGTCACTACAATATTGCCACAGGGGTAGGAAAGACAGTTTGGGGAATATAATTATTAATAATGTTGTAAATATTTTGTGGGGTGTCAGATGGTCACATGTCTTGTTAGGGAGACCACTTCATGAATGGAGTAGAGGCTGGATTACTGCGCTGTACACCTGAAGCTGATGTATAATATTGTATGTCAACTAAAATTGAATATATATATATATATTTATATATTCAGAGGATGTGGAGTATAGTGTGGGAGTGGAGTCAATGGAATTTTAATAGATATGTATGATATCGGGGGGGAGTGGGGTGGTGGATTGGGGGAAGGGGGTTGTCATTTTGAGGGGTAAAAAGTATAACTATTGTACTGTGTTGTACACCTGAAACTAATTTTTAAAAAAATGCAAAAAATTTTTAAAAAAGAAAAAGAAATTTAAGGTTGTGAAGGGGAAAAAAATCAATACATTTAACAACTACAAGATTTTTCAACTGAAAAACCACAGAATTTGCTGAGAATGATTGAAGAAAACTGAAATTAATAGAAAGGCATTTGTGGATTGGAATACTCAATATTATTAAGGTATCAATTCTCTGCAAATTGGTTGATAGATTCATGCAATCTCAATCAAAATCCTAATAAGGCTTTATGAAGCAATTTTTAAAATTTTTCTAAAATTTACATGGAAAAAATAAAATAAAATAAATAAATAATAAAAAATAAATACAATTTACATGGAAATACAAAAGACCTAGAAAAATCAAAACATTCTTGAAAAAGAAAGTACGAAGTTGGAGATCTTATGGTATCAGATTTCAAGGCTTACTATAAAACTACAGTTATCAAAACACTATAATATCAGACTATAGAAATAAACTGACACTTTATGGTCAGTTGATTTTTGAAAAGGAAATTCAATGGAGGAGAGGACTCTCTTTTGGACAAATTAATCCATAACTAGAAATCAATTCTCATCAAAACAAATGGAATTCGATAAGCTGGTTCTAAAGTTTATTTAGAAGATACAGGAAAATAGCCAAGATAATTATTAAGGTAAGACAAATAGTAAAGATTTGTCCTATCAAATATCAAAAACATTTTAAAGCATTAATAATTGATATAGTTTGATTTATGTAGAGAGAGAACATCAATAGAAAAGATAGTTTGGACATAAAATTATATGTTTTAGAACAAATTGGTCAAGAAAAGATGGTTTGGGGGCAATTCTCCATTTTGGGGGGAAAAAAGTTTGAATCCTAACTCATACTACACATAGAAATATGTTCCACAAATAGCTGAATACAAAAAAGAAAAATGAAAAAGAAATAAACTAAAAAATAATTCACAGATGTATATTTAAGAAGCTCTTACAAATAAATAAGAAAATGTCTGAAAACTTATTAGAAAATGAGAAAAGATTACAACCAGGCAGCCAATAAAAGAAAAAGAAATGAAGAATAAATAGATGAAATAGGCCCATCTTCCTGCCCCATTTAATTACAAGAATGTAAATTAAAATAGAGAGAAGATATTTATTTTTCATTGGATTTGTAAAAGTTAGAAAAAGAAACTCATAACATCTATTGTTAGTGAGGATGTGGGACAACAATACACTCATGCGTTGCTCTTAAAAGAACCAACTGGTTTAGGTTTTTGGAAAGAAATCTGGCAATTGCATACATACACTTCAAATCCGATAGTTTAATTCTGAGTATCTCAGAACAAAAATATTTACACATGTGCAAAAACAAACTATGTCTAAAGTGTCCATTTAATCCTTTTACAATTATCTACAGTGGTATACAAAAGTGTTTCTCAAAGAAGGATACTGTATTTAACAGTATGCATTAATTAGAACTGTATTTTACTGGCACAACAAATAATGTTAAGGCACAAAAATCTGAACATTTTCTAAGAATGTTTAATGTACTGCAAAAAGACAAAAATTTATAACCCTCATACATTTAACAAAGTGCTGCTCTTTACCTCAGTACAGGATTAGCCCTTTGGTAAGCTAGATAGGGCTGAAATGAAGAAGAGAACATGACCCTGGTATTTCTGTGTTCAGATAAGGAAAGCAGAGGCAACATCCCACTTTAGTTTTACAAGGAACCTGTGCTATAAACTATTATTGTTGAATTATGTCCCCTCAAAAAAAGATATGTTGGTGTCCTAATTCCCAGTACCTCAGAATGTGATCTTGTTTGGAAAGAGGGTCATTACAGAGTAATCAAGTTAAAATGAGGACATTGAGTGGTCCCTAATCCTGTATGACTGGAGTCCTTATAAAAGGAGATGTTTGGATACAGAAATAGGGTCACGTAGAGAAGAGACAATGTGAAAAGACACATGGAGAAGACAGCCATCTACAGGCCAAGGAGAGAGGCTTGGAGCAGATTCTCCCTCACAATCTCGAAAGGGACCAACCCTGCCTACACCTTGATCTCAGACTTCTAGCCTCCAGAGCTGTGAGAAAATACATTTGTGATGTTTAAGACACCCATTTTGTGCTGCTCTGTTACAGCAGCTCTAGCAAACTAATAAAGTAACGTCATATTTTATACTCCTATGATGTCTTGTGTTTGGTTTACCTTTGTCTTTTGTCTACCTATAAGTTGCTTTGGAAAAATTCAGCATCATTTCACTTAAGCAAAGTGTCAAGGGAGCAAAGAACTGTACAGACATAAGCCAGGATAGTCAGAAGGATCAGGGGGAAAAGAGGAAGAGAGAATAAGTAAGACAACATGATCTTTATGGCCCTATTTGCTCTAAAATTTTGTGGCTTTATTATTGCACATTCTGTTTTTGTTGGTGATCTGAACTATCTGGACACTACATCCCCAAAACATTCCCCATCTTAATTTTCCTTTCCCCCAAAGAACTCTTAGACAAGGACTTGGGTGTGGGTCATTTATTTGGGAAGTGGTCAAAGGAAGCACAGGAAAGTGAAGGAAACATGAAAAGGAAAAGAGACATTGAAAAGGGAGGAAAGCCATACAAGTTGTATGGCTTAGTGGCTTACTGCTATAGGCAACTGAGGGTCATCCCATTGGGGAACACTGGGATTGACACACTTCAGTATTGTCCCTCTGAGGGACTGGCAAGGTGGGGTACTTACACACCCAGTTCTGTATGTCATTGTCTGAAAATTGCCCCTTGGGGAACTAAATGTACAGCATTCTGCGACCCCTTTGGTCCTGGGCTGAGCAAAGTGTTATAGATGTGGGCAAAGCCACAGGCAGAGAAACAGAAAGATGTAGGCACTCTAGCTGGGCAATCATCAGATGTGAGATACTGTCTAGCTCAGCAGGTGAACCCAGAAGTTGGTCAGTAGCATGCGAAGGGGAGCATCAAATCACTAGTGTCTTCTCCGCTACCTCAGGAAAGCTGGGTAAGTGATAACATTATGGTGGTAATATGCAAATATATGTAGACATTTGAGATCTTCAGAGACAGTTTGTGTGTACATGTCTTCAAGGGATCCTTGCTCACAGGGCAAAATCAGAAAACAGAAAGAACAAAAACAAAACAGATGTTTGCGAGGGAAGTCTTGTTCAAATGTAAAACAATGTTAAAAGGAAGAATTAATGTCCCTTGAAACATCAAAAATAAAAGAACCTATTCTCCTGGGTCATAGCTAAACTCATGAAGAAACTGAACCCTTATTTCCAAGTGATTAGAATGTTTGGAAAGTATATGCAGTCATTCATTTAGTACATTCTCTTTTTTCAACAGTGTGTAATGGTAAAATCTTAGGCTGGACTTTTGAAAAGAAAGTTAAATAAAACTATGTATACTCCAGAAACTCACAGTCTATGAGCCAAGATGAGTTACATACATGAATAACCATACTGGCTACGATGTGGTATTATAATTGGGGATGTGTTGAGGGTGCAGGCAGGAGAAAAATTCTTTATCCTGGCTGTTGGGGCATGAAAGAGAATAGATGAAGTTTTCCCTTGGCCCTGACTTTGGCCCTGAATAATGGATGACGAGCGGTTTCTAAGACAGACAAGAGAGGGTGGGGTAGGCTATTTCAGGAATAGCAGCCAGGATAAACAAATAAAAGCAAACATAAAAGTACATGGCATTGTGTGTTCACCACCGAGACAATGCGATATATAGATAATGTGTTACAGAATTGTACACTTGAAACGTATATAATTTTAGTATCCAATGTCACCCCAATACATTTAATAAAAATTTTTTAAAAAGAAGTACATGGCAATCTAAGGTGGCTATAATTTAGGAATTTGGAGTTTATCTGTAGGCAGTTGAGAACTATGAGTTTTTGTTTGTTTGTTTGTTTGTTTGTTTGTTTGTTTTGAGGGTAGTGTCACTGGCCCTCATATGTGGGACCCGAACGGGGGCGCGCTTAACCACCGTGCCAGTCGGCCAGCCTGAACTATGAGGTTTTTGACAAGGAGAGAGATATTTTAGATTGGTAATATTGGAAAAGCTACTCTAGCAGCAGTGGGACTCGAATTTCAATAAGGAGACATAAGTGGGGATATTATTCATGTGACTTGCACAAATGCAGGTGTGATAAAATCTTGAACTCCAGTGATCAGTACATCAGTGTTGTTGAGAGTGAGAAAGGAAGATAGTAACTGATGACACTCAGTGACTATAAGTGCTTAGAGCTGAAGGGGACAGATACTTACTCCCAGGTTTCTGGTTAGGTATGTGGGAGGGCCAATTGCTGAAGAAATAAAGTAGGCTGGATAGATTGTGGGTGGTGATGAATTCAGGTTTGGGCATATTGAGTTAGAGTTGTAGAATACAACCTGTCACTAAATGTGAAGGCCTTTCATCTCTTGTGAATGAAAACAAAACAAACAAACAAAAAAAGGTTGTGATGAATTTGAAGAGAATTATCAATAGTGTCAGTGCTTTAGAAGGAAGTTCAATAATCCTCTAGGTTAAACCCTATAAAATTACTAATATGTGGCTGCTTTTGCTCTATATAAATGGCAATTTCGTATGGTCCATCAAATAGTTTGCCTGCTTCGGGAAAAGAAACTTGCAAAAGATCTTCCTTAGATTTCTCGTAGGAAATAAGGCTTATTAGGTGTTGGAAGTAATCTTCCAAGGGAAATAAAACAGGCAACAGAAAATTTATCAAGCCAAATACTTATCTTTTATTACTTAATTTTCAGGTCTCACTACCCACTCTCTTCGGACAGGTGAATGGTGCCCAGGTTAGCCAGTAGAGAGCTCTGACCTGGGAGGCAAGTGGGGGTTCTGGGGGTCCTGGGGTGATGCTTTAGGACTCTACTCCAGAGAATTGTGTGGGAGAAACTGGATTGTATCCTCCATGTTCCCTCCACTCCCCACACCAATGTTCTATGGCAGTTACCACCTAGAGCGTCTCTTGGAATTTTAAACAAAGATCTAAAGACTGCTGAACGTATCATTTATTTGAACGTAAGTTGAACTTAAGAATTCTTCTTCGTTAGCCAAAGGGAGGAATAAAATCTTTTTGGGCTTTTTAAATAGAAAGAAAAAAAAATACATGAAGAAATGTTACTTTCCTTGGTGACTGATGCCAGAAACAGTTTGTTTTGATAACTTCAATTCTGCCATCATTATATTACAGTCAAAATAGAGCTTCTGACTGAATTATACATTTCTCTCCTATGCTGCTCCTGCTCTCTGGAACTGAGATACTTCCAGTTCAAAATCATTTCTGCCTTTCAGATTTATACTGACATTAGTATAAACCAAATGAAGAAAAATGAAAATTTATTCAGGCAGCTGTTTCTGCATATCACCTTTAATCTTCCATGCACTTTAAAATATGTGCTTCTCAGAGAGGAAGAGAGAGAGAAATCTATTTTTGCTTTATGTGAGTATAAAAGTAATTTGTTACCATGGCAATATATTTCTTCCATTCTATATATTTCAAACACAGCCTTTGCTTCAGGTTTTGGACAAATAGTTGCTCTCTCTGTCTTCCAATTTACAGTGCCATGCTCCACTGACCACTCTGGGTCAAGCCTGAGCTAATCTATAAGATCAAGTACCACATTTGACAGAGATTTTTATTTTTTTGGTGCTTGTATCAATATAAGCACCTTGACAGTGTCAGGGAGAGGACATTTCAAATTCCTGAAACCCCCAATTTGGCAAATGCTAAAGTTTAGTGTTCTAATTTCCATGTCTTTTTTTTTTTTTTTAAAAGAACCACTGTTTATTTCAACCCTATGCAACCCAATATGCAGTGGTCCATATTCACTTAGCATTACATTCACCAGCCTGCCAGTCTGCGGTGGATGTTTCCCTATTAATTCTGTTTGTAAAATTGTATAAGCTAGTAGCTTTTCCTTTATAAACAAACAAATAAAAGTCAGAGGCCTAATTATTTATGACTAAAGGAAGGTGTAGTAAAAGAAATAAAGTAAATAGAATGAGGACAGTCAATCCATAGGCTCAAATAAATTAAATAAATCAAGAATTAAGGAAAATTGCCTTAAAGACAGGTAGATTAGGGAAGATGGAGAAAGAAAGGTGTGATCAGAGAACTATTGGGTTGTCAGAAAAGTCATGATGCATTTTTGTAACGAAAAACATAGAAAAAATACGTCATGACTTTTTTGACAACCCAAAATATTAGCCAAGTTCTGAGGGTATATTGTCTGTATGGTGGTGGTGGGAGGTGAGGAGGGGTGTTTGAAGGGGGAAATAGAAAAGAACCATGCAAGAAGAAAAGACAGCTGCAAACACAGAAAGATGTGTAATAGGTAAGCAATTTTAGTTCTAATATTTGTCAAAACAACAAACCAATATTATTGGTCAAAGTGTTAAATCCCTGAAGTAGAGGGTTCACTTCTAAGTCCACTCATATAGCCTGCTCTCGAATAGGACAAAAGGCACAAATACACAAGAATAGATCATTTATGTATAAGCTAAATGTTTGCTGAATATCTACGTGGGCCAGGCATTATGATAGCCTTGAGGAAGGTAAACAGAAGTAGAGTAATCTAAGACTGAGTAAACTGAAAGAGGCGATAATATGTAAACACATAAAAAGCAGCTAATTATACAAAAGCCACATGAGTTGTACAGATAGAGTGGGTTTACTGCAGTTTAGAGGCAGTAGAGATTCCTTTCACTGTCGGGGATCACAGACCAAGATTAGAACTAGATTTTGAAGAGCAGGCTGAATTTAGAGACATGCAAAGGAAAGGAACCTTTCTCTGGGTACTGACTGATGGAGCATACACATAAAGGAAATTGAATGGAATTTAGTAAGTCGAATTGGACACCATGTTTTAGAGTCGAGGCTGAAATAGACTCCTTCTCTTCTCTTTTGAATCTCAACACTAATGCCCTCAGGGATCCTACTGGGCCTGAAGTACAGTCTCAAAGCCATCAGCATGACCACCAGAAAAATGGTTCCCTGGATGCTGATTTCTAACAAAAATCCACCACTGCCCTCTCCTCTGTGGGCATCAAAGAAACTGTTTTACCTTCAATACTCCCCTAGGTAGAGAGTGGGAACTTTGCCTATTATCCATAATGGATGGAGTTAGAAACAAAGGAAAAAAAATAGCAAATATTTCCTCCTTCCCCCTTGTCTGCCCAAAGCTGAACACTATGGCAGGTTCTTTCCATATACCACATCACTGAATCTTCACAATAACCCAATGACATAGGAATAATTGGCTCCATCTTACAGATAAACTGTGACTAAAGGGTAAAGGTAAAGAAATTGGCCAAGGTCAAATAACAAGTAAGGGGGCAGACCCAAGATTTAAATCCATTTTTATCACTCCAAAGCCCATACTCTCTGTACACACACAGATTACAGTCGTCTAGCTGAAGCTAGAAAATATGTAGGAAACAGTGAGAGACTAATATGTAAAGGATTATTGTAACAAGCCTAAGAACTTAAATGTATTTTACATGCAATCTAGGGCTTCTGGAATATTTCCTTTGACTAAGGACATACTTTCACTGATTTGGGGTAAAATTCAGCCCAGAATGTATTTAATAGCATGAAAATAAACCATTTGGCTTTTAAAATCTATTTAAAATAATTTTAAAAACATGATTTCAGAGATAATGAATCATTCATCATTGTGGGGGTTTGCTGTTGCTCACATCACGGCATCCGAAAATTCAATTGCTCAAAACAAGAGTCATTTATTGCAGACTCAGTGTCTGCAGGTGGGCAGGAAATCACTAATCCAAGCTGGGCACGGATAAATGGCTCTGCTTCAGGTCAAGGCTGCTGACTGCTCTGCTTCTTGCTGTACATCTGTGGGCTGGGGTGCACAGCTCTGCTCCCTCCGTTTCCCATCCTTCTTGGACAGTGGTTAGACAAGAAACCTTCTTGTTGTGATGGGTGTGCTCCAAGACAGCAGGCAGAAACCCATGGACCTTTTATGGTCCG
Organism: Aselliscus stoliczkanus; assembly: GCA_033961575.1. Classification (NCBI taxonomy): domain Eukaryota; kingdom Metazoa; phylum Chordata; class Mammalia; order Chiroptera; family Hipposideridae; genus Aselliscus; species Aselliscus stoliczkanus. Next base: position 97,914,375 of record CM066727.1, on the reverse strand, counting down.
GGATCTGATCTGGTTCACACACTGCCACTTTCACTTCAATTTATTGGACAAAGCCAGTCACTTAAGGGGAAGATATATACATTTTTCTTTCCCTGAGAAGAAATTAAAAGTCACATGGCAAAGGGTGTGAATATGAGAGGTGGAGAATTGGGCTCATAATGAAATCATCATCATCACCATCATTATCATCATTATGAATCACCACTGGATACTTACTGAGTGGGTTCTGAATTTATAGGTTCTATTGGGTTGTCGGAAAAATCATGATGTATTTTTTTCTGTTTTTCATTAATCTAGACCAGCTCAAATTCTTTGGTAGGACTGCCTTCTTTGAACATGAATGTTGCCAATGCTCAACCATCCCTCATAACTCTTCACTGCCACCACTCATGGCAAAAGTGGCCGTTTTGTTTTTGTTGTTTTTTTGGAAAACATTTTTTTTTTATTTCTCATACGGATAAATATGATGCCTCAGACATAGAAAAATAAGTGAAAAGCATTCATCCTTGGTGAAACTGTCTTCCAGAGGAATGGAATTCATTCAGTTCAATATGTCACCTCTTCCATCTAGAAGTCAGCCTCCAAACCTGTTGTGTGTGTGTGGTGTGAAGTTTGGAGAAAAGATGAAGTGCATGGAAATAGAAAGCTTTCACTTTTCACCTCACACTTTTCTGTATTGTTTTTATGTCTTCATATGTATAAATTAAGTTTATAGTAAATATACTATCAAAACAAGTAAACAAAATATCCCAGGGTAAAAAGTTATTCCTATTGCTTAATAATGACTTGTCTGGGGTTTCTGGAATTAAACAGAGAAACTAAAGATACAACTTCTGCGTTGATACTGTTGAGCCCTACTTCATCTTTCTCAATAAACTGACTGCTAAGATGAATCAATTTTAATAATTCATATAGTTATGGTGAAGTCTGAGTTAGAGCTACCTTGTACCCAATTCTGCTTCCTCATCAGAGAGTGCTGGATCTACACATTGGGTCTAGTCTACACATCGAACCCTAGGAAAAAGGAAAGAGAGGGAAGCAGATTTACAAGGTGTGTGGTAAGATACACTTTACTATGTACTTACATATTTTAATCCAAGCCCGGTGATAGGTCTTTACTTACGTTAATACATTAATACCTATCATCCACTGTGTCGATGAAGAAACAAGTTCCGGGAAGTTGGGTAATTTACCAAATATCACACAGTAATGTGTGATTAAGTCATTTCTTAAAATCCTTTTTGTCTCCAAAGACATGTTTTTCCCTGTACAATATGCTCCTCATTGGTTAAAGTGAAATCTGCTGTGACTTATCTGAAGTAACAATGTGTAGAGCCCTGATGAGGCAGAGCCAAGATAGTGGGCACTACATCCAACAGCTTCCTTTCCTGCCAAAGCTCACCTTGGCAGAATTACGCTGGAGGCTGGACTCCAGAAGGATAAAGCAGTCACCAAGAGGGAGGTTATTTATTTTTAATGAGTTGGTACAGTTGCTCAAGCTTAGCACTATGCAAACATCCTGCCAGAGAGATGCAGCAAGGGAGGGCTAGTGAAGACAAGTTCTTAGTGCCCTTAAAATTGTTTTCCATACTTTTGGTTGGCAGCCCAGGGAGCATGCTGTTTTCCTGACAAGGTTTTATGATGACGGCTGTGCAATTGTTTGCCCACTTCTCTGTCTTCCCATGCTCACAGTCCTCTAGGTTCAGCAATTACTGCTCTGCTGCAATAAAGTGAAGAGAACAACTACCAGAAAAATTCCATATTAATAGACAGCTAAACATGTTCTGTAAGTAAAACTGGAGTATTGAGTTGGTCACTTGCAACTGAAAGACAAACACATTGATGTAGTGGGTAGAGCAGTCATCCAGATCTTGTGCTGAACAACATTGTGTTTTCCTCCCAGTTAGCTCCGTTCTGCTCACAGCCCTCACTGTACGTTTCCTGGATGATTGACTCTGTCCTGGTTCCACAGTGGCCAGGTCTCCACAGCCAGGGCACAGATAATGTGCCAATCATTGTACCTTGAGAATGGAGATGAAAGTGCTTTTCCCCTAAATTACTTGGAAAATTGCCTCAATTTCCTTTTTCATTTTTGCTAGAGTAGGCCTGGTCTTTAGCTGGGAGGATCTAGCCTAACTAGGCCACTACTGAATGACTCCTGCAGGGTCATTTTTAAGTCACCATTGTGTAGTCATTACAACCTAGTTCAGCTGATGAACTATTATTGCTTTCAACTTTCTTAGTTTCTTCCCTCTGAAAAGCTCACACTGCTTGTCAAATTTCAAGAGTATTCAATATTTGCAAAATGGACCATGAGAGCATAGTGAAAAAGTTAGGTGCTCCATATTAGCAAACTTGAGTATGCTCAGTTCAGATGTACTTTTCATGTTATAAAAAGGGTCCTTGACTCCCTTAAATAAGAGTCTTCTGGGGCTGGCCGAGTGGCGCGGTGGTTAAGCGCTGGCTTGGGAAGCCAGCGGCCCCAGTTCGGATCCCACATATGAGGGCCAGTGACACTGCCCTAAAAAAAAAAAAAAAAAAAAAAGAGTCTTCTGTAAGGAGAGCAAGCTAAGCTTTTGGGCAACATCCTATTGAAGGTACTGAAATTGACCCAATTGTTACATATGAAAATTTCTAAAAATTTGACACAGTGACTATACTATATAATGAGTGCCTACTATGTGCCATATGCTTTACTTACCTTGTTTCACTGAATTCTCAAACAACTCTATGGTCAGGCATTTTTCTCATTTTTTTATAGATGCCCAGGTCTAGGCCATAATCACTATTGGAGCAGAGGTGGTGTCCAATTTATTCAGTCCTGTATTCCCAAGAGCATGCACAGGCCCTGCTTATGATAGATACTGAAAGAATGCTTGGTGAATTAGCTCTGACCTTCTGTGGATGTTTATTGACTGTGAACTGAACTACTTGAGGAAACTGAGGATGGGAAAAGTTAAGTGACACACCGAAGGTATCCAAATCATTAAATGGGGGGTCAAAATTCAAACCAATCCTGGCCCCCTTATTTAGGAACCATCTGTTGAGACCAGAACTGTCAAGAACCCTTTCCATAGATCATTTCTCTCGCTTCTCTCAGTACCTCTGTGAGTAAGTACCATTACTGATGTGTTACCAGCTTTGTGTATGTTTTCTAGATCACAATGCCTCCCAACTCACAAATCTTGTTCTTCCTGGTGCCGAAGCAGGAACCTTTCCTATGTCAGGCAGAAATGCCAACTCAGGGGCAGACACTCAAGGAAAGAGTGACTGAGAGATTTATTTCTGACAGGAGGGAGGCCAGGCAAGGACATTTATCTTCTGTGACTGAGGGATAGGTGGCCCTCGTGTTCTCTCTTTGGCAGACAAAATGATGTGACAGCTCTGAATACCCAGAAAGCTAGTCCATGGGAATCAGACCTTTCCTGGGATTGGCCACAGTCATCTCCTGTGAAGGAAACACAGTGTCCTTAAATCCAAATTAGGGATTTGACCAAGAAGATGAGAGCAGACTAGCCACAGAGAAAACCAACCAATGATGAAAAGCTGCAATGATAAAATAATTTTGGGCTCATATCAAAGTTTGTTATGGGACACAAGTGCCTGAAACAAGTAGATTCCAAGGCAAGAGGATAATCAAGCAGGGGGAAGAATGTGGGAGATTAGGTGGTAGCTACACATGTAAATGTTAGTCAATTTCTAACATAATTTAGATCTTTTTATGATTTCCAACCTTAGGCCTTAAATTACCCAAGTCAATATATATAACTGTAAACATTTAGCTCTTCTAATGAATTCATCAAGTTCAAAAATGTATATTTGAAAGGAAAATGGAGCTAATTGATTAAGCTTCTTTACTCCAACATTTGATCTCCGAACCCAAAGCCTCATGCTTTAGCATTGAATCTTTCCTCGCTCAGTTGCTTACTGAGTCATCCTACAAGGTCCTTTTGGTCTCTGAACCTCAGCTCCTGCACCTGTATTTTAGCACTGTGGAGGCTGTTTTCTTAGGTTCATAGCTTGCCTCTAAGCACTGCCTGTTTGACCTTGGGCTTCTCTGTGACTCAGTTTTCCTGCCTCCAAAATGTAAAGGATATTACTAACTTCCTCAGCATTTATCTGTAAGAAAATCATGATCCTTACAATACATCAAGTATGTTGAACAGGGCATGGCACAATAAATGTGTCTGATGGACAAAATTGGGGGCTAACCTTGCTAACCCCAGTTGTGAGAATCAACCAAAATAATGCAGTTTGAAAATTTGAACTGCATTTGTAATGTGCATATGTACTTAGGTAAATGAGAAGCATTCCTGTCATTTTTTTTTTTTTGGATTGCTTGTCCATTTCCCCCAAATTGCTTGATGAATGCACAAGTCTCCCCATAGAAATAAAATCTTGAGGTCAGGACCCCTGTGTGAAATTCTTTTGTATTCTTTAATATCATTTAGCAATATTTATAACGCTTGATTCTTTCCCAAGCCCTTTCAAAGACATTTCAATTACTCCACAGGGCAATCCTGAGTAGTACATGTTGTAATTCTCCCTTCACAGATGAAGGAACTGGGACTCAAGAACGTGATTTATTCGGCATCCCTGGGGGAGGGGGAGGGGTAAGATCTGTGTTGTGAACCTATATCTTTCCTTTCCAGGGTCTGTGTTCTCCTCACCTTACCAAGCTGCCTCCTGTACATGTTTACTGACCCATGGCTCCGAGTCCAATCAATCTGGGATGCACAAGGGACTGGCCTGCTCCAGAGCAGTTTCCTTAGCAAGGTAGGAGTCTAGACACACCGTGCAACTGACTGGGAGGATCCCTGATACCCCCATTGCGCGTGGCCTGTTCCCCTATAGCTCTGGCTGATCCTGGTCCTCACCTCCCACAGGCTCTGTGCATGGTCACGTGGACAGCACAGTAAGGGCCAGGGTCTCAGAGTGGCAGCTACAGTCTACCCCTTTAAAAGTCGCAATTTGCGGAATTATTACAATAATCGCACCACCATCTATGCTATGTGGGGTTGCCCTCTGCGGACAGAAGGTCAGCAGCTAATTAGCTGTCCTCCGCCCCTCACACAGATTTGAGCAACGTACCATAGCTGTTCGGAGCTGGCCTGCATACTCCCACCGCTTCTGTCTGCTTTCCTATCCCCATCTAGGCACACTCAGCGCAGGGGATGCGAGGGTCCAATGCTCCCCACACTCTCAAATCACTCCACCGTAATACTTTTTATAGATCCTATTATTGTCAGTAGAAAACCATTTGGAGGCCTGTATGTGATTACGGCAGATGGTCAGCTGGAGGCATTTGAAGAAAATAACTTTTTATGTTTCCTGTTATTGAATTTGAAGAAATCGTCGTTTAATAGAGTTTCATACTGCATTTCAATACAGCAAAACTTGGAAGAAAATCTATTTAAGCTACCAGTGGATCTTGGTAACACTGATTAAGTAGTTGTTAGCTAGTCACATTTCCCTACACTCATAAGATGTCTTTCTCTAACCATGTAATTCCACCTTTGATTTCATTATTTTATGAAGGAAGATGGAAAAGAAAATGAAATACAATTTAATGAGTTTTTTTACTCATCTAACATGCAAAAAGAGAAACTTATGACACACACACATAAATAAACTTCACACTGCCAAGCTTTCTAGGCATCAGTTCTTTTTTTATTCTATAATCACTGCTTATAGAATTAGTAAATTAGTTTTCTGATTAAAATGTAATCAACCTTTAAGATTTCTCTTTATCCCTAAGAAACTCAGGCATGCTGTGTGCACAAGGCAATAAACCAGGAACCACCCAGTGACAATGTGTTGCTTTTCCTGCTCTTATAATGAAAGGAAATTTAATAGTATGTTGTTATGTCACTTTTTACCATGTTTATGATTATATCTTCTTTCTTCTGGAAACTCAGTTGCATGTTCCTAGGCAGTAGAAATCATATGTTCAGTGCCTTCTGTATTCTCCATGCTTTGAATGTAGCAGGCATGTATCTCACATGTGGGAAGCAGGAGAAAGGCAGAGGGTTTCTAAATGACTAAATGCTCTAATACAAAATATGTGGCTCATATTCAAACACAGCTATTTGGTCCTATAACCTATGGGATGAGCACTACATAAGGTTTTCGAAATGGGAAATGGAAAGAAAAAAAAAACTATAGAGAAAGATAGTGTACTTTTTCCATGGGGTCCCCAGAAGCAGTTGATCTAAATGATGTTTCTTCCGATTTGAGCTAAGACTGCTAGCTGCTTACCAAAATCTGACTCCTCTCCTTCCCAGCACTCGACTAGAACTCATTTCCCAGTTGCCCTTACAATTTGGTGTAGCCAAATGACTGAAGGGTAGCAAATGGAATATGAATAGAAGTGATATTTGTCTTTTCTAGGCCTGGCATAAAAATGTCCCACACATCTTCCTATTTTTGTTGACTTTGGAAGACGTGTGCCAGAGATGACAGAGTCATTATCAGCCAGGTGTCCTGAATGACTGAGTGGAGTAGACTGCCCTCACTGACCTGAACCACCTTGGGCCCACCTGAGCTATCACATAAATTAGAAATTTCTATAATTTTGAGGCATTACATGTTGGGCCTATTTGTTACTGCAGTCTGACTGCCCTAACACACCATGCAACCGTTGGGTCAGGATAAATGCTACTTTTGGCTGGAAACTGAGTGATAGGTCACTGAAGTAGGAATCTCAGCAACATTGATAGGGCACATTATCCACAGAGACAGACAGTACATATGTGATATGAAAGGTTCTGTCTTTATTGTGGCATTTCTCAAAGTGCTAGCCAACAAACATCAAGCTGAGTATGCCATGGAATCTGCTAGTCTCATTGCCACGTTAATGATCATGGATGGAAAGGTAGCACTCTATAGACACTAGCAAGAAAAGCAAAGTAGTTCTCAAATGACCATATAGCCAAGTGGGATTCTGCTAGGGAATAGGAAAGGACTTGGGAGGCTCAGAGAACCAATGATACCTCTGTGTGTATCTGTGTCAGTGTATGTGTTGTATGTATAGGGATGCTCAAAGCCCTAGATTTCTTTCCTTTACCTTATCTTACTATTGCTCTTCTTACCAGGCTTCTTTGACTGCTTTCCCTCAAGCACGTATGCCTAAAGGAAGCAAGGGTTACATTTTAATTATAACCAGTAAAAGAGGAAGCTGGGTCTCAAGAGAGTATGTGTAGCCAATTTTTGTTGTTATAGAGGATGTGGAATTTATATCAACTAAGAGTTATCTAGTGCATTTGCTTACGTTTTCCAAAAATGCTTGAAGTTTTATGCTTTTTTTAACTTAATGCTTTTAACCTAGAGAATTATAACTTTGATATGAGGCCAGATATAATGATTCACTGTCACGTCTAGGTTTATTTGACTAGTTGTGAAATGTATAGGCAATTTAAGATTTTCATTTTATCATTACACATAAAAATCTGATTAGCAAGTACTTTTCAGTGATCTCATTGTCTTTCAGAATCACCTCTGCTTCCTTACATTTTAAATTATGCTTTAATTTTTAAAGGAGTCTGTCTTTTTTCATGCCTATTTAAAGCTCTCTGCTTGTCTGTTGATGGGAAGTTCATAGGATTTTTTTTTTTCTTCTACTCTGGCTACAAAATGAGTGAGATTTTTCTTACATGCACACAAGTGTTAATCCTACAATATATTGTCTGATTCACAAATGAGGCCCAGAGAGTAACTTTTCTTTTTTTTATTTGAGCTAAGTCTTCATAAGTAATTAAATATCTGGTAGAATTGGCAGTGGTGTGCTCACATGTCTGCCAGCAGTAATTGGCTGGACCTAAGAGGCTGCTTCCTCAGCCAACGGTTCATGGACTTCTCTACCAGAATGCTACCATGTTCATTATAAACACAGGCACTTACGTACGTTGTTTCATTTATGTAGGACATTTTCCTGGTAGGGGGAGAGCTTTGAGTTTGTGACCCTTGGTTTAATTATTTAGCTGACATTCTGTATTTCTAAATGCGTATAACTGAGAAATCAATTAGTATAAATCTGTGTATATGAAGGAGATTTTAACCTGTTATTTACAAGTTTAGGTAGTTTAGCAACAGAAAAGGAAGGTCATGCTAACTTATGAATATGCATGTAAACATTCAAAAATTAAGTGTAATAAAAGACCAAGAAGTGTTTAGTCAAGCATTGCAAGCATGAGAAATGTATCATTATATTTATTATATCAACATAATAAAAGAATCAAAATTAAATATAATCATTTTAATGCATGCTAACAGGAATTTGATAAAACCTGATACCCATTATGATGACAAAAGAGTCTTCTCATATTATAGAAGGGAATTTCTTTAATTCCATAAAAAATAATCTACCAGAAATTCAAAACTGATAACACAAATAATGGTGAAATGTTGACTGTGTTCCCAGTAAGTTCGAAAGTAACATAAGGAACATGTTGTCGTTGTCAGTATTCAAAGTTGTGTGGGAAATTCTAGCTAATACAATGAAATGAGGAGAGAATGAATATGTATAAATATTGGCAAGAGGCAGAAAAAAAAATCTCATTGAATAGGATGAGAAATCTACCTAAAAAAAGAATAAAATTTATTAGCAACATCATAAAACTGTGTTTAAAAAGGTGGCCAGAGATACCATTATAGAACATCCAGTTGGTGTCAAACAATTGGAGAATTGGTTTTGGAAAGATACATGAATAGTTCTCAAAAATTAGTCAATAAAGTTTTCTGGAGGAAAAAAACACTAAATTGGCATGTGTGAAAAGTTGAGAAAAATTATTATTTGCATGCAAAAATTAAAAATTGGTAGTTGTGCAGCTACCATAAAAAGAGTTACTTTAGGGTATCACAATCAAAATGTCATGTGTTTATGTTTTCATTATGCAGTCTTCATTGAGTGCCATTGGTGTGCACCAAACACAGCACTATTTTGATTTTTGACAGACATGGTCCCAGAAACTTGTTTATTTCATGAGAGAAACCCTATCCCACATAAAAAATGATGACTTATATTCATACAGAAATAAGTCAGGACTTGTTAGCATGTGAGGGCTGAAGAGAATAAAATATTAAGAGGGAAAAAGGAAACATTAGAAACAGGAAAATTTAGTTATTAGTTAAAATACTATAATATTCTATAAATATTGTCTGGAATAAACAGAAAAGCATATGCATGTAGTCATGTATTCACACATGTGTACATACACATATAGCAAAAAATTGCTCTGTAAAGACTCACAGTAGATGTGATGGTAGCTGGTGTGTGTGGGAGGGGGAGGAAATGGTGGCAGGAGAGACGCCTCTCCCTTTCAGGGATCCTTATATACTGTTTAATTATTTTTTCTTTTTACCATGGGAAGGTGTTACCTTAAAATTAAATGAAATAGGGAAAAAGCAATGCATGATTGTTTTTCATGTTTTATAAATGAGGAAACTGAAGTCCTAAATCATTTAATGCTTACCTATCTATAAAACCGAGTTAGCTCGATCTTCCTGCAGAGCCCCTGCTATACTTAGTTTCAGGCATATAAATCATAAATTACTGATGTTGAAAGTCTGTACTATCAAGGGAAGCATGTATTTTTAGACAACAAAGAGCAATGTGAAGTTCTGAGGTCTTCCTGGGGTATTAGGAGAGAGGGGGATTCATGAGATAGCTTTCCTCTCAGCAAGACAAAGAGAAAATGCAACCACATCATCACATGCCCAGAAAATATTTACTGTCCTTGATAAATAACCTGGCTTTTGTTCCAGTGCATTGAGCCCTGAAGAGAGAGAGCTTCCTCTCTGTCACTTTGAAGGGGAGTCTTACTTGCCTTTCCTGTGGACAAGTGATAGGTGCACACTCTCCATTTGAACTTGATTTTCCTGTTTTCATAAAATGAATAGTATCAGGAGCCAGGCTAAAAGTACTGGTGTTTAATATTCCTACTTTTTGATGATAAATATAGGGTAAAAGCAAAAGGAGCAATATTAACTATGCCATGCAGCCAGCGAACCAAAAAATGTATAGTGGCACATTTGCATCCCTAGGGTATTTTATGACAGCTATAACCCTATAAAAGGACTGATTTGGAGTGGAAACACTGACACAGCTTTCAGAGCAGCAGTACAAATGACACCACAAAGATTACAACTATATGACATGTTTTCTTCTCATAAGATTTGAAAATTTCATTAAAAAAAAAAAAGGAACTGATGACAACAACTTTTCTTTCTTTACTTGGAGCCACCAGGGCTTGAAATTCAGAAAATAAATGGTCTGCAACTATCATAAGCATTTAAAGATGATGACACTAACAACAAAATCTCTGCCATAGTGATCTCTTTACATAAGCAGAAGTGAACAAAGTAAGAAATAGCTTGGCTCAAGCCATTGACTCATGTCAACATCTCATGTTTTCCCCATTTGCCTGCCTCGCCACTGTACCCTTTTGTATTAATTGCTCACTGCTCCCTCAACCCACTCCCCAAGCCCTCCTTCCAACAATGCCCCAGTGCGTTCCCAGATGTACAAGCCTGCAGTGAATTATTTTCCAGGAAAAAAACAATTCTGCCCTGTTAAGGCCTTGGCCACAAGTGTCCCACAAACTGACTGGTTTTACATCTTAAAGCCCCAAAGCTTTTTTTCTCATTCAGTAGCCTTCCTCATCTATTCTGCATCAGCAGTGCAGTATATGCTGCACACCCACTGCTTTGATCTATTACAAAGAGCCTGCAGAATCAGCACAAGCCTGTCCTTTCCGAAGAAGCAACCAGTGGCCCATGGCCAAATAAAACCCACACACTGCTGGTAGCTATTTTATGATAGTCTAACCTTCCTGTTAGTATTTGGGGGTGCTTCACTACAAAACAGAAAAGAAAAGTGAAAGAGGAGAAGAAATAAGTTGTAGAATGTAAGAAAGGAAAAGAAAGCTTCATTTCTAAAATGGAGAAGCATAGAAACAGGGGTAAAAAGGTATGGAAGGGCACTGAAGAACAAATTTTTCATGACTATTAAATTCTCTTTTGACAAAAATAAATAAACACAAATTGTTCAGGCTTGTATACCTGTTCCCACCGTCCCCCTCATCCCCATGGAGCTCATGCTTAGAAGTGGGAGACCTGATAATGGGTGATGACAACGCACAGAGGAGGGTAACCTGGACTTGTCAGGACAGTGAGGGTGCAAGTAAGAGATACTCAAGGGAAAGAACGGGCAGGAGTTTCTAATGATCACATGAGAAGGGCATCAATTTCTGATTTGGGCAAAGACTTGTTGAATTGGCAGCACAATTCACTGTCACACTGAGGTAAGGAACTCAGAGGAAGGAGTAGGCTTCTTATCTGAAGAAGGTGAAGAAAAAGAGGCTATATCCATTTAAAAAATAATACATTTGTGGGATGTAAGGATTAAGTTGATGAAGCTTTCATATGTAAGGGTAAGGTGATTACACTTTGTTTAGTAAAGGGGAAGGAGATGGCTGCCTCCCTCACCCTCTCCTGCTTAGGGTGTCTGCTTAAAAATACAGGGGTCCTAGGCCGGCCGAGTGGCTCATTGGTTGAGAGCTGGTTTTGGGATGTGCCAGTGGCCCCGGTTCAGATCCCACGTATGAGGGCCAGTGACACTACCCTCTACAGCTAAGATGGTGAACAACAGCTCAACCTGGAGCTGGGCTGTGCGAGCCCCGGTGATGGTGTAGGCTGCAGCCCGTGCTGGAGTGGGCTGCCATAGGCTGCAGTGAGTGGCCGGCAGCCAGCGTAAGCTGCCAATAGCCACGGTGAGTGACATCCAGAGGCCGGTGACCAACCTGCCTCATCCGGGAAGAGTGCAATGATGATACCAACATGGGCCAGTGAAGCAACATCCTCCGCAACTAGATTGAAGAACAAAAAGACAGCAACTTGTCTGTTCCCCTTCCCCAATTCCCCAATGCTGTTCCCCTCTCCCAATTCCCCAATAAAATCTTTAAAAAAAATCCTCAATACACATCTGACCTTGGATTTCCCAAGGCAAGGTCATAAGCCTTCTGACCCTTGGAACTGTAAGCACAACCTCCAAGAGGACCTTAGGAGGTCCTCAGAAGTTACACATGTGACAATCACACACAAGGAATGTGTTCTCTTTTCTCTAATGCAGGTAAAAAAGTTTTAATGGTTTTCTCTTCTACATTTATAAATGAATTTATGTGAAATTCTGTCCAGACTTTGTAGGAACATTCCTGCTACTTTTACATGCATGTAAATCTGATAAAATTCATTTTCAAATGGTTTTCTCTCTCTCTCTTCTGTATTGATACAGAGGGTTCTTTTGTTGGTAGGATTGTTCTATTTCCCCAACAAGTAGCTGTGGAATATGTAAATGGAGATGTACAGAAAGCACTTGAATATGTGGATTTGATATTACTGGTTTGTAAAATGTCAGAAATTATCCCTAGAGTGGGAAGAAAGAGAGAGTGCATTAGGTTCCTGAGGACAGGACAGGCCGCAGTGAGATGTTCACAGAATGGCTCAAAGTGGAAGAGGAAGTAAGAAGGCCATGGGCCTCTTATTTACTGTGCTTCTCTGTGCCTGGACATGTAGTGGTGTTTGTTGAATGAATAAGTGAATATTGTCAGTTATCACCCTGGTCTGAAAGCAAGAGAAGAAACTCTGACATGAAGTGGAAGAACATTCCACCAATGTGGCTTGGCTGTTGTTTTATATCTCAAGTGGTCACTTTTCCTCATTAGCCCAGACCTTTCCTCCCTCACTTCTCTGTCAGAGAAACATAAAGAAGGTGACCTCAGTAGGAGAAGAACTCTGCCATCTGATAACCAGCACTCTCCTCATTCATGTATACTGATTTGGTGTGGCTGCCTACTACCTACAATATTCTATCCCTCGGTGCAATTTACATTCTTCAGATCTACTGCATATGTTTTAATTTTCTCCCTTGAAAACATTATTAATATTATGTCTTTCAAAATTATTTATTATTAATGAATTATTTTATAAAAGATATGTGAAACATATGTATTTGTAGACATGAACAGTAAAACAAATATCCTAGACTCAGCACTTAGTTTAAGAAATAGAATATTCCCAAACCACAGGGGCTGTTGAATCCCATTATATTTTCCTTCCCACTACCATCCATGTCCCGTTGTCAGAGGGAATTAATATTAGGCGCTGTGTGTTTAAAATTCCTTTACTTTTTGTTATAGCTTTAGTACATGTACAGAATAACAAATACATGGTTAAATTTTATTGTGGAAATTTATGAAATGGTGTCATTTTGTGTGTGCCTTCACTTTTTCTTCAACATGTCACTTTTTAAATTCATTCTTTTTTCATAGGCAACTAAAATTCATTGATTTCCACAGCTGTGTAGCTATTTCAGGGTATCACGAAGTCATCAATTCTCTGCAACTAGATTTGAGTTGTGCCTACTGTTTTCCCACTAAGAACAAAACTACCTAGACATTCTGGAATGTGACTCTTGGTGGACATTTACCAGAATCATGCACAGTTAGGAGTAGAATTGCTGACCACAGGGTTCTTGGATTTTGGATATGTTCACATTTACAAGATAAGGCCAAACTATTTTCCAAACTTGTTACACAAATTCACTGTTCCATGACTAGTATATGAGAACTTCCATTGTTACATGTTTCACCAATATATGGCTTGGCAGATAATGTAAATCTTTTTATATTTATTTATTATTTAGATTGAATAATCTTACAAAATTCAAGAGGATTCAGTAAGTATAGAAAGATCTCGTTCTCATCTTCAATTCCTTTCTCCAGAGGCAGAGTGTTACCAATTTCTACTTTATCTTTTGAGATACAGCTTATACATAACCAAGGGAATATGTATATATATGGACGTGCCAAAAAAATGTATACACATGACTTGTATTCATCTTTTGTTATCAGTATATATTATTACAATATATTTCTTAAAATGTGTATACATTTTTTGGCACCATATATATATATATAATATTTTTTACATAAACAGTAGCATGTCATACACACAATTTTGGACCTTGGTATTTCAATCCAATTATAAATTTTGGAGTTTGTTTCATATTAGTACTCAATGAATTCTAAATTAAAATATTTTTTTCTTAATTTTAGATTTATAGAAAGTTGCAAGAATAGTACAAAGAACTTCCTTATGATATTTACCAAGACTCACTAAGTTTTCGTATTTTGTCCCATTTGCCTCATCATTCTATCTTTCAAATATTTTTTACATTTTTGAGTCATGCGAGAGTAAATATTGCATGTATCATGCCTCTTTACCCCTTAATACTTTTGTATGTGTTTCCTAAGAATAAGACTCTTGGCTAATATAACTAATATTACTAATGTACATAACTTATGTACAGTTGCCAAATTTAGAAAATGTAATACTGATATATTTTTATCTATTCTAGAGCCAGTAATCCAATTTAGCAATTGTCCCCAAATGTACTTTATAACATATCTGCCAGGGGTGTCAAAGTGAGCACTTTGATCAACGTTGCTCAAGCAGTAGTTCACCATAATCAGAAGTGTCTTTTGAGTAATTGCAGAAATCAACATGGATTATATTCATCTTTTGTTATCAGTATATATTGAGTATTACAATTTTAATATAGTTTTCCTTTCTTACAATGTGTATACATTTTCTGGATATATATATATATATATATATATATATATATATATATATATATATAATTTTAATGGAGAATTGGGGGGAGGGAACACCATTGGGGAATTGGGGAAGGGGAACAGACAAGTTGCTGTCCTTTGGTTCTTCAGTCTAGTTGTGGAGGATGTCGCTTCACTGGTCCATGTTGGTATTGTGAACATTGTGCTCTTCCTGACTGAGGTAATCGGTTGCCGGCCATTGGCTGGCTGCTCACTGCGGCTCACTCAGGCTGCTGGCCACTCATGCTGGCTGCTGACCACTCACAGTAGCTTATAACAGCCCACTGCAGCCCCACAGCAGCACAGCTCCAGGTTGCGCCATTGTTCACCATCTTAGCTGTAGAGGGTGCAGCGTCACTGGCCCATGTGGGATCTGAACCAGCAGCCCAGCTGCTCAGAGCTCGAGCTCTGAAGCCAACTCTTAACCAATGAGTTGGCCAGCCCTGGTTATATTTTTTTATCCTCCTTTATTCTGGAATAGTTCTTCATCTTTTGTTTATTTTACATTTTTAATATTTTTATTAAAAATATAGCTAACATACAATATTATATTAGTTTCAGGGGTACATCATAGTTATTCAACATTTACATACTTAAAGAAGTGATCACAGTGATAAGTCCTGCAACCATTTGTCACCGTACCATGCTAACACAATATTATTGATTGTATTCCCTATGCTGCACATTACATCCCCGTGACTTATTTGCTTCATATCTGGAAATTTGAATATCTTATTCCCCTTACCTTCCCTCCTCTTTTAAAATTTATCAATTACAGATGACATTCAATATTATTTTATATTAATTTCAGGTGTACAGCATAGTGGTTAGACATTTATATAATTTAAGAAGTGAACCCTTGGCTAGTCTAGTACCCACTTAGCACTGTACATAGTTATTACCATATCATTGATCATATTTCCCATGCTCTTCTTTACATTCCTATGACAATTTTGTAACTTCCAATTTGTACTTGTTAATCCCTTCCCCTTTTTCACTCTGCCCCCCAACACTCTCCTATCTATCACCCCAACAAGTCTAGTACCCATCTGACACCATACAAAGTTATTACAATATTATTGACTATATTCCTTATGCTATGATCTACATCCCCATAACTACTTTGTAACAACCAATTTTTATTTCTTAATCCCTTCCCCCTTTTTTACCCCAATATCCCTGCCATCTGGCAACCATCAAAATGTTTTCTGTATCTATGAGTTTCTTTCTGTTTTGTTTGTTAACTTTGTTCTTTAGATTTCACATATAAGCAAAATCACGTTGCATCTGTCTTTCACTGTCTGACCAATTTCACTCAGCACAGTACCTTCCAGGTCCATCCATGCCACCACAGATGGAAAGAACCTATTCCCTTCCATGGCCAAGTAATATTCCTTTGTATTTATGTACCACCTCCTATTTATCCATTCATCCATTGATGGACACCCTGGCCTCCATATCTTGGCCATTGTAAACAATGCTCCAATGAACATGTGGATGCACAGGTCCCCTTAAAGTGATCTTTTGGGCTTCTTCAGATAGATCCCCTGAAGTGGGATTATTGGATCATTGTGTCTTTTTATATAGCCTTTGTTTTAAAGTTTATTTTTGTCTGGTGTAAGTATTGCTACCACATTTTTTTTTCATTTCCATTTTCATGAAATATCTTTTTTCATCCCTTTATTTTCTGTCTCTGTGTTTCTTTTAATCTGAAGTGAGTCTCTTGTAGGCAGCATATGTAAGGGTCTTGTTTTTTTATCCTTTCACCTCCTATGTCTTTCTGTTGAAGCATTTAATCCATTTACATTGAAAGTAATTGTTGGTAGGTATGTAGCTATTGCCATTTTATTATTCATAATTTTTTCTTGTTTGGTTTTTGTCTTAAAGAAGTCCCTTTAACATTCCTTGTAGTACTGGTTTGATGGTGATGAACTTCTTTAGTTCTTTCTTGTCTGGGAAGCTCTTTATCTGTCCTTCGATTTTAAATGATAGCCTTGCTGGGTAGTGTAGTCTTAGTTGTAGGTCCTTGCTTTTCATCACATTGAATATTTTGTGCCAGTTCCTTCTAGCCTGCAAAGTTTTCGTTGAGAAATCAGCTGACAATCTTATGGGAGATCGCTTGCTTTTCTCTTGCTGCTTTTAGGGTTCTCTCTTTGTCTTTAACCTTTGCCATTTTATTATAATGTGTCCTGGTGTGGGCCTATTTGGGTTTATCTTATTTGGGACTTCCTGTGCTTCCTGGGCTTGTTTGTGTGTCTATTTCCTTTGCCAGGTTAGAAAAGCTTTCAGTCATTATCTGTTCAAATAGATTCTCAATCCTTTGCTTTCTCCTTTATATTTCTGATACTCTGTGATACAAATGTTATTACACTTGATGTTGTCCCAGAGGCCTTATGTAGTCTGTGTCCTGTGGGGTCCAGTGGCACAGCCTCCCTGGCCACCTAAGCCAGATGCTCCAGGAGTGTCCCTTATGTGAGTTGTGTGTGCCCTCCCTCCTGTTATAGTTGAGGCTTGATTGCGTTGGGTACATCAAGTGGATGAGATTGACCCTAAGCCTGACTTGTTGTGGGGTTTGGCTACATCAACAGCTTTTGTTGTGCGGTCATACCATTGAGCTAATATAAAATTTCAACTCTTATGCAAATGAGTTCATCAGGGTTGAGTGGGATTTGTCCCAACAGGCTCTGCTGCTTGTTGAGACTGTCCTTTGTGTGTGACACTTGTGGGGCTAATTGGGCAGTGCTCTGCTGTGGTCTGAAGCCAACATCCAAGTATGTTGGTACTTGGGCCTGGGAGGGGCTCCAGTGGATGCCCAGTCAGCCACTGTCTGACCAGGGGCTACCTGGTAGGAGCTGCAATGGGATCCATAGTTGTTCGTTGCCTGTGCTGGACCTGGGGGTACATGGGAGGGGCCACACTGTGAACTAAGGATGGCTGCCAACAGTACTGGGTCTAGGGTAGTTCCTCAAAAAGCAAGGACACCTTGAGATCTGCTGCCACCTGCCAGCTCCTTTAAGGTTCAACCACTGATAATGCCTTGTTTGGTATGAGAGTTGGGGGAGGCAGGGTCTCAGGGAGCCACTAGAGTGGGAAGAATTGTGGTCACCAGGTTAATGTAAATTCTGGTTTGGTGCCAGTGCTGAGCCAGGAGTGCCTCAACAAAAGTCTCAGAGCACACTGAGGCCAATTGCTGTCCACCTGGGGAATGCTGAACTCTGATAGTTTTCTAAGAAAGTGAAATTCAGGCAGGACTGAACGCTCATGAAGAAAATGCCTCCAGAAATAATGCAATGGGGACAGGGCTGGCTGCTTATGGAGAAAGTGCCCCCAGTGGTGCTTGAGTTGGGTGGGCCAGGTTCCCAATGAGTCAGCAAGGAGGAGAAGCAGAGCTCAACACGCCAATCAGATTCAGATTTGGCCAGAGGGGGTGGGATCTACATGAAAAATTGCTGGCTGCATGAAGGTGGATCCCTCACTGGAAAATGATGACTGTCCTCCAGTCCTACCCCCAGAGCCACACACCTCAGTCTGCGCCCCCCCCCATACATCTCTGAGGTCCCCTTAGTCAACATCTCTCTGCTGGTGCCCAAGGTAAGTGCCTGTGAGCGAGTGAGTCTATGTGTTGGCCATTTAAGAGAATGTTTGGGTCTCCCGCAGCCTTTTGGCCTACCCAAACAGTCAGAATCTTCATTGTTTTTCACAGCTAGATGTTGTGGGGGCTCCTTTTCTCAGCACCAGTACTCCAAGCTAGGGAACCTGGTGTGGGGGGCTGTGTTCCCTCGCTCCTCTGGGAGAACCAAAGCAGCTGAGATATCCCTCCTGATTCTAAACTCTCAGACGAAGGCATGGGGCCTGTTTTTTTGTCTCCAACCCTCCTACCAGCCTTAACGTGGCTTCTTTATAGTATTTTTAAGTTGTAAGAATTCTGTTTGGCTAGACTTTCGGTTGATTGTTCTATAATTTAGTTGTTTTAATGTGTTCACAGAAGAGTTCAGACAAAGTGTTTATCTACTCCCCATCTTGTATCTCTCCAGCTTTTGTTTATTTTTAATGATGTTGATACTTTTGAAGAATTAGGCTACAGATTTTATAGCATGTTCCATGATTTGGGCTTTTATGATAGTTCATAATTTTTGCTGGAATGTGACCTAGGTGACATTGTGTCCATCTTGGGATATTACATCCAGAGACACAGAATGTCTATTTGTTTTTTATTGGTAATGTTAATTTTGATCACTTGATTAAGGTATTGTCCATTGCTCCACTGCACAGTTTTTAATTTTCCTTTTGTAATTAATAATTAATTTGTGGGAAGATATTTGAGACTGTACCTTCTCCTAGATTTATCATCCATTGATAATTCCTGCCTCAAGTCAGTTTTAACTATGATGTTTACAAAATAGTGACACATTTAAGATTATATAATTCCTTTAATATTTATTAGTCAGCATTATAGTATAAGAAAGAGTTTTTCCTTCTCTCTCTCTCTCATTTATTCATTCATCATCAGTACCATCAAATCAGTTCTTATTTATTCAATGAATTGTAACTGCCCGCCATTTCCCAGATTTGGCCAGTGGGAGTCTCTTAAATTTTTCTTTTATATCTCTTTTTATTTAGAAATTTATAGATGTATATATAAAAAAAACCCTGCATTTTAATTATACAGGCGTTTGATCACCACAATCAAGAGTAACACAGTTCTCTTAGCCTAAACTATTTTTGTGTTTGTTGAAAGTGATTCCTTCCCACCACTTTCAACTATTACAAACAGTGATGTGCTTAGTCATTGGTACAGTTTTGCCTTTTTCTAGAAGTTAATATAAATGAAATTATACAATATGTAGTCTTGGAATTGACCCAACTTGGTAAGGATTAAAAAGAATACATTAATGGACATGTTAAAGTTTTGTTTAGAATTTTCACATGTAAATTGATGAATGAGATTGAATTTAAATTTCCTTTCTCATACTGTCCTTGCCAAATTTGGAGATCAAGATTACTGTAGATTTATAAAATTATTTGGGAAGTAGTCATTTTTATAATTTCCCAAAAGAATATATAAGATATTGGAATAATCCATTCCTTGAAAGGTAGATAGAACCCACCTGTCTGGGTCTGGTGTCTTCCTTGTGAGAATAATTCTAATTGATTTAATTTATTAAATTATTATAAGATTCATTTGAGACTTTTTATTTTTTTCTGAATCAGAGTTAGTAAATTATTTCATACTAAGCCACTGACCACTTAATGTAGCTTTAAAGTGTAATGACAAATTTATTTATAGTATTATCTTTGAATTTTGTAATCTCTGCTTTATCTGTAACTATATCCTCTTTTTAAAGACTTTTAATATAGCTTACTGATACCAATTTTTCTATGAATGTCAGAGATTGATAATTTTCACTGTGTGTGTATTTCAAGAATCAGATATTGAATGTGTTAATACTCTCTATTATATGTCTGTTTTCCAATGGAGAGAATGAAGATTCCTCAAGAGATTTCATTTCTGGTACAGAGATTATTTTCTGGCCTATTTTTTTTCACGATAATATAGTCACCTTCATGGCTCCAGACCTAATGTGCACTTTTCACCTTCAGCTTTACCACATTGAGTGGTCCAACAGTTTTGTTTGACCACAAATCAACCACCTAAATTGTTTTCTTGCCCCCAGTACAGACAAATTTTAGGTTAGAAGGTTATTCCTCACTTATTTTCTTTCAGTTCATTTTTCCTGCCTGATTGGTGTTTTACATACTGTCCTGAAAGCTAATCAATGAATTTTAAAATGAACTTGTAATTTATAAGAGAACTGCTTTCAAAAATATTTAGCCCGCATGCATTAGAAGATGAAATGCATTTACTTAAAACCAAATTTAAACTAAAAAGAAAATTGGAAAAGAAAAAATGATTCCATATAGCAATGCTGTCCAGTAGAAATACAATGTGTTCCATGTATGTACTTTTGAAGTTTTTGGTGGTCACATTGAAGTCAAGAAAAAGAAATAGGTGAAGTTATCTTTTCAAATTTATTAAAGTATAGTTGGCATACAATATTATACTAGTTTTAAGTGTACAACTTAATGATTCCACATGTCTATCTATATCTTATAATATGATCCCAACTAAATCTAGCAATCAGCAGTCACTGCACAAAGTTATTTTGATATTGACTATATACCCTGTGTTATATACTATATTTCTATGGCTTATTTATTTTACAACTGGAATTTTGTTCCCCTTCACCCTTTTCACTCATCCCCCAACCCCACTCCCCTCTTGCAACCATCAGATTATTCTGTTTCTATGAGTCTGTTTTTGTTTTGTTTGTTCTGTTTTTCTATATTCCACATATAAGTGAAATAATATGGGATTTGTCTTTCTCTGCCTGACATATTCAATTAGCATAATACATACCCTCTAGACCCATCCATGTTATCACAAAAGGCAAGATTCATTTTTTTATTGCTGAGTAATATATATATAACATTTTTATTGCTGATATATATATATATATATATATATATATATATATATATATATATATATATATAGCATTTTATTTATCTATTCATCTATTGATGGACACACCTACGTTGCTTCCATATATGGCTATTATAAATAGTGCTGCAATGAACATAGGTGTGCACATATCTTTTCAAATTAATTTTTTCATTTTCTTTGAATAAATACCCAGAAGTGGAATTGCTAGATAAAATAGTAGTTCTATTTTGAATTTTTTGAGGAACCATCATACTGTTTTCCTTAGTGGCTGCACCAATTTATAATCCCACCAACAGTGCATGAAGGTTCCCTTTTCTCCACATTCTTGCTGACACTTGTTTATTTGTTGACTTTGATAATAGCCATTCTGACGGAGTGAGAATGGTTTTGAATTGTGTTTCCCTGATGATTAGTGGTGTTGATAATCTTTTCATATGTCTGCTGGCCATCTGTATATGTTCTTTGCAGAAATGTCTATTCATATTCTCTGACCATTTTTTAATCAGATCATTTATGTTTTTTTGATGTTGGGTTGTATGAGTTCTTATATATTTTGAATATCAACCTCTATTGGATATATCATTTGTGAGTATCTCTTCCTATTCAGTAGGTGGTCTTATCATTTTGTTGATGGTTTTCTTTCTTGTGCAGAAGAGTTTTAGTTTGATATAGTCCCATTTGTTTATTTTTGATTTTGTTGCTTTTGCCCAAGGAACTATATCAAAAAATATATTGCTAAGACTGATAGAGTGTTTACTACCTATGTTTTCTTCTAAGAGTTTTATAGTTTCAGGTCTTACATTTAAGTCTTCAATCCTTCTTGAGTTCATTTTTGTGTATAAGAAAGGAACCCACTTTCACTTTTTTTGCATATATCTGTCCGGTTTTCCCAACAACACTTGTTGAAGAGATTGTCAGTTCTCCAATGTATTTCCTTGTTTCTTTTGTCATAGATTAATTGACTATATATGTGAGAATTTATTCCTGGACTCTTTATTCTGTTCCATTGATCTATATGTCTGTTTTTGTGCCAAAACCATACTGTTTTTAATATTATAGCTTTGTGGTATAATTTGAAATCAGGGAGCATGATACCTCCAACTTTGTTCTTCTCTCTCAAGATTGCTTTGAATATTTGGGGTCTTTTGTGACTCCATATAGGCTTTGGGATTATTTCCAGTTCCAAGAAAAATGC
This sequence comes from Aselliscus stoliczkanus, assembly GCA_033961575.1. Classification (NCBI taxonomy): domain Eukaryota; kingdom Metazoa; phylum Chordata; class Mammalia; order Chiroptera; family Hipposideridae; genus Aselliscus; species Aselliscus stoliczkanus. Next base: position 97,892,003 of record CM066727.1, on the reverse strand, counting down.
CTTTGGTATTTTGATAGAGATTGTATTGAATGTGTAGATTTCTTTGGGTAGTATGGACTGTTTAATGATATTAATCCTTTGAATCCATGAGCATGGTATGTCCTTCAATTTATTTCTGTCCCCTTCAATTTCTTCAATGTCTTATAGTTTTCAAAGTAAAGAGCTTTCACCTCATTGGTCAAATTTATTCCTAGGTACTTTATCCTTTTTGATGCATTTGTAAATGGGATTGTTTCTTAATATCTCCTTCTGATTATTTATTATCAGTGTATGGAAACATAACAGGTTTTTGTATTTTAGTTTTGTATTCTGCAACTTTACTGAATTCATTTATTAATTCTGATAGTTTTTTTGTTTGTTTTACTTTTTTTTGTGTGGAGTCTTTATGGCTTTCTATATATATTATCATGTCATCTGCAAATAATGACAATTTTACTTCTTTCTTTCCAATTTGGATGCCTTTTATTTCTTCTTCTTGTCTGATTGTTGTGTCTAGGACTTCCAGTACTATGTTGAATAAATTGGTGAGAATGAGCATCTTTGTCTTGTTAAAATATATTTTATTTGACCCAATATATCCAAGTAATTATTATTGTAACATAGTATAAAAATTATTAATGAACTAATTTATATGTTTTTGCACTATATTCAAAATGTATGTATTTTTATACTTATGGCTCAGTTCAATTTGGACTAGCCAAATTTCAAGTGTTCAATATCACATATGGCTAGGGGCTATTGTATTGGGTTATGCAATATATAGCATTTTTTTTACCATGTTACTATCTACCTAGCTTTTCTCTATATGTATTTAATCTCTCAAATCTTTTCCTGATATCATCTTTGTCTTTGCCTTTAAAAATAATGATTCTTATTTTCCCTATATGTAAAGGGAGGTAAAATTTTCAGGAGCTTCTTTAGTTTAACAACTTTAATTCACATAAAACCTTGATATTGTCAAGATATTTTTCATTGTTCTAACAGCTGTGACTTGTTAAAGGCTATTGCAAACAAGGAATGGAGGAGATATTCCACTTTTGGAGTTTAAATCTTTGGAATAAAAACAAGTAGTCATTTGATGTGCTTAGAATTTGTATTCATTATGTTAAAATGTGGAAATGAAATACTTCAGAATATTTGTGGATGTCGTATTTTAGGATCTGAAAGATGATTCCATTTTTCCATGCTAATGGATTTAAGGGATACCTTTATAGTTATTTTCACACTGAAATATTTAATTATTTATTTCACTGGATGTTGAAAAAGCAAACGACTCCATGCATATAATATTTATTGTGTACTAGGCTCTGTTTTGGGCCCAGGGATTAGAAGTAGAAATGACTCAATCTTGCCATTGTGAAACATCTCACAGTAGACTGTGATTCCAAGTATTACATTTCAAGTATTGCAATAAATGTAATTAGCATTATTATCTATCGATCTAATTATGACGTTACTCTTATCTTAGGTAGACTATAGATATGAAATTGATGATGTACAATTTTGCCTTGTAGATTGAGAAACTGGGGAAAATTTTCATAGAGTGGTTGTACTTTATCTAAGTCTTTAAAGATGTTCAAAGTCATGAATGCACACTTTTTGTCAATGACCCCAGAATAAGTTTAATATATGGACAGTGAGTGGCATTCCTAATGCACCTATCTAATTATAGATAACTTTTTAAAATAGTCATTTATTTATTTCACTTTCTTTTTTAGCTATAGCCATTATCATCCAGAAAACAAACTAAAATATTTCAAAATGATTCAAATTTTTTAGCTCTCTTGATAGAAAACTGTGATGGTTGCTTTGGAAAAAAAACAAAACAAAAGAAAAACAAACAAACAAAAAAAAACCAGTTTTTCCTAAGGAGGAAAGATATTCATTTTAATATGATCACCAAAATAATTGACTCAAGATTTATGGGATAACAACAATGTAAAATGTCTTTCTTAGAATATAGGGCTGTTTCCTACAGTTTAAGGAACTTAATTTTTGCTTCTAATTTCTTGTATTTCCTTTAATTAGTTGGTATAGAATTATCCCAATCCTTCTTCAGAATTTACAGACAATGTCTTCCTAGTTTCTCTTCCTTCCTTGCTTCCTTTTTACTTCTTTCAACTAAAAACTAAATTTAGTTCCTTAGTGTGAAAATTGCAATTCCTTAAATGGATCATGTGTGTCTCAATAATAGTTTGCTTGCCTTCTCATTAATCTTGAGAAAAAGTCACTAACATTTTTACCAGGATGAAAAACACATGAGAATAGAGCATCATTTTTGCTCTATTTATAGTTGCTCATCTTTGACCTTCAGTAAGTTTTAATAGTCAAGAGAAGTGTTTAGTATTCCAGTTAACACTGCAGAAATTGCCATCAATGAATGAAGAACACATTCAGTTGAATTATGCTTGCCACATCCTATGCAAAACAACCTTTTAGTCAGGGAAAATTGAAAGCTACCAAAACATTCCCAGTGGAGAGAAGAATCAGAAGACTATAACGTCAAGGCATTTCAAATGCCTGAATAAAGGCACAGTGGAGTCATTTCAAAGGCATCTTAATCCTTTGATCTTACTGGGATACAGACCAAAGTGTCATTTGACCTGTGGGTAAGGAGATCCAGGTGTATGCAATACAGCAGCTCTCTGGAGGAGGAAGTAGAGCAGAACAAAATATTCCCTCTTTGTGGATGGTGCTCAAATGGAAACTCTGTGTCATTTCAGATGAAGCCACGGAACCTTAATAGTGGTTTGATATTGGATTTTGAATGCTCTCTAAATACATATTTACAATGGAAACTATAATAATAAATAATTATTTAGAACCTAGATTTTCTAAAAGTGATTATTTGAAGGGATAACTGTATAGCCTTGGCACAATGCTACAAAAAACAAAATACATAATTGCCTCTTAAACCCCTTTACTAAAGAAGCCATGTGTCTCAAAGAAGGAGCTCAGAGCCGCATGCCCAGTGGGAGCTCAGGCACGTGTGCCAGGAAGGTGCTGCCTGTTCTCACCGGCACAGTGTGGGAAGCAGACAGGAATTCAACAGGGCAGGATAGAAATGCTGGGTAGCTTTCCAGCTCCTTCAAAGCCAAGTCTTGACAGTGCAACTTCATTAGTTTAATTAGCTCGCCATCTATTCCCTAAATGTCACATGAATCTCTATTCAAACATAAGTAAAGAAACATAACCCAGAGACAAACAAAACTTCTTTGGTGATTATCTAGTTTCCATAAATATTCACACTCTGGGTCTTCTCCAGGGAAAACATGAAGAGCATGGAGAGCTGGCTGTACAGTGGTCCCCTCATATCTGCAGTTTCACTTTTCGCGGTTTCAGTTACCCCATGGTCAACCATGGTCCAGAAATATTAAATGGAAAATTCACAATATTTTTGAGAAAGACAGACAGACACATTCGCATACCTTTCATTAAAGTATATTGTTATAATTGTTCCATTTTATTATTAGTTTTACTGCTGTTAATCCCTTACTGTGCCTAATTTATAAATTAAACTGTATCATAGAGTTGTATGTATAGGGGAAAACATAGTATACAGAGGGTTTGGCATTATCTGATGTTTAAAACATTCACTGGGGGTGGGGAGGTTGGTATCCTCTGTAGATAAGAGGGGACTACTGTATACACCATAATTCTCGACTCTGATCAAGTTATTAATTTACTAGGGACTTAATTTCCTTATGTTAAAAAAAAAAGGGAGAGGAGGTTTTTACTTTAGATACAGTGTTAGGCTAACCTCTTCTGAAAAGTTTCATCAGGTTAAGTTCTGTGATTCCAGTGCATTAATATCACAGGTATCAAAATGACTCACCACACTGAGCCTTAGCTATTCTAAGAGCTAAACATGGTTTGGTTCCATCTTCTCCATGCCCAGATGCTACTATAGCTTATCTTCTGATTGAATTACTATGGTGTTCTCATAAATAATCTCACTGACTTCACTGTAATGCCCCAGTCTATCCATTACACTTGCTTTTTCCAAAATGTATTTTTGGGAGCCTTAATCCTTAATATTTGGTGAAAGGAAATACAAACTTTTCTATGCTGAAATAAATTTGGGAAAAGTTGCATATCCCCTTGGAGAAACAAAACAAAGGTGAGCAACTAAATATTTTGACTAGTTTAAGTATGCTTACCCAGTAATTTTCCCAAACTTAATTGACCAGAAATCATTTTGAGTTATAACTCTTAACACGTCAAGGTCCCTACAAACATTCTTTGTAGGGGATTGCTTTACATTTTTGTCTAAGTGATCATTCTAAGATATAAATAAGACTGTATTACAATTGTGCTTAAATGTTGCACTGGTTACCTTTTCATAGGCTCAATTTCAAAACTGCCCAGCAGATAGTTTTGTGTTTGTCACTGATTACCTTTCATGCGTTTGTCACTAACCTTTAGAACTCATTTCCAAACACTCACTGACATACACCTCGCCTGTTTTCTAAGTATACTCTGCTGTGTAGGACTTCCTGACCTGTGCTCTTTGTCTGGAGTTGATTCTCTTTTCTTCGTACCCTGATAGAAAACCGGTATTCACCCTGCAGATCAGCTCAAGCATGGCCTCCTCATGGAAGATTTCCATGGCCTCACCCACAATCAGAGCTTTCTGTGCTTGCCCTCCAGGCTTTGGGAGTACCCCGAGTACAAGTTTCCATTCGTATAAATGGTTTGTGTTGCAGTTGCCTTTTGTGCATATCTTCACTGCATTTCAAACTTCTTGACCTTAGATATATTTGTATTAGTATATTTTAAAAGTGGGTTAAAGTAAGACTTTAGTAAAATTTGTTAAAAACCCAATGAATTGATGAGGAAAACTGTCTAAAATACAATTGTAAAAGTAAGTGGAATTTATAAAAGAGAGATAGATCGAATTCTGTTGAATTCTCCTGGGGAAGGAAAAGGGGGATGCAGACAGTAGTTTTATTTTTTATTTTTTTTAGGTTATTGGGTTTACTTCCTGCTTTAAGGCTGTAATGCATATTATTGTCTGCTGGTCTTATCTATGCAAATTTATGAAAATTCTGTGTGAGTTGAAGAAACCTCACTCATCTCCCAGCCTAGTTGTTTTGACATATAAACAATTGCAGCACACTCTGGTAAGGTTTATTTTAGTCTTTACACTGAGCTTTTGGGGAGCTCAGAAGATCAGTATATATAATAGTTATTTATTGAGGAGTGTGGGCAATGTGGAAAAGCAGCCAGTAGGCTGTGATATTTAAGCATAACCACAGGGAGGATTTATTATAGTTCACCATGCTTAGAAACAAATGCAAAGGCTGAAGAGAAATTTGGATTTTAGGAGAATGCTGGAATGCAATGTTGGAAATAAGATCATTGTTTCCATTAGTACAGTATCAAGGAAAGTCAAAGCTGAAGCTAAAATATAACTCTGCTGAAGCATCATGGAGTGTCTTTGCTCAACACTCTTGTTTGTCTTCCTGCACTAAAGTGATAAATGAATTTCGAACTGCCTTTGAGATTTCATAACTCTCAAGCAATGTGTTTCTCTTTTACGATGATTTCAAGGAAAAAAAACAACAAATATTCCAAAAACTATGTAGGCAATGCTTAGAATGTGTGGGCAAATGAATTTCTTTATAATTAATTATAAAAGAAAAGCAAACTCACCATCTGTCTGTTCTCCCTCATATATATATATATATATATATATATATATATATATATATATATATATTTTTTTTTTTTTTTTCCTTCCAGCAAACAGATTATGGTTCATTGTCTATGTGAGGACTGTGGTAAGATGTGATTCAAGCCCTCGTGTCGGTGAAATATGCTATTTGTAGACTCAAAGATATTACTGTATCATGTCACTAGTCAGTTGTGCATTTTGAGTACCTCCCCGCATGGCAAAGGTTAAACCCAGCCATCTGCTCAGTTGCATTCAAGGAAAGCAAGACATCAATATTCCTCTTCAACAAGAATGTGTTGTCATGCAGCAGCCTACCCGTCTGACCCCACGCACCTTCCCATAAAGAGTGGAGCATCTATAAATACAGATCCTTTTAGGGACATTGTTTTAACATTATGCCTACTCTGTATCTCTGTTTGGCCCCACGAGATGGCTGGTTAGTCAAATACGGGTAAGATTCCTCAAGGGAGGAACAACCTAAGACAGATACAGTTTCATGGGTGCCATAAGGAGAAATCACAGAGTTGATGAGAGTGCACAGACCCCCAGTCTTAGAGCTCACAGTCTGCTTATGGACTTAACAATATGATAACATCCGTCCTTCGTGTAATCCTGTTAGTGAGTTTCGGCATAAGAGGTTTCTGTCTCTTATGCCTAAGTGGAGGTGCATGTAAGCAGATCATGGGACTTTCGTAATGGCAGCCTGCAGGCATGGGTGATTTGGCCCTGAGCTACATTCTCTTGTATGAGACTCACAGACCGTGGAAGATACTTTGATCCTTTCTTGTGCGAGAGACAATAAAAGGAGCACTTAGGCCCAATTCAGGGCTCAGTCCATGAGACTTGAGTCCCCTGGCACCACATGCATTGTCTTTCTTTTTCTTAACCTTTCGCCATCCCTTCTCACTCTCCCACTGCTCTGTCGTGCTGATGCGACAAGAATGCACTGAGCTCTGCTGTGTGTTAGGCATTGTATCAGAGATAATAATGAATAAAGATTGTTTTCAACATCGTAGTGGAAGTGGAAAACAAAACACATGGCTTGTGCCATACAATGGTATGATTTTATTCTAGGAGTAGGATGCTGTGAGAGTACACGGGGGCACCTAATTCAGTCTTGGGAAATACTGGGATGGGGGACAGTCATCAAGGCGACCCACATCAAAATAGCTCACTGATGTCGGAAGCTGGATGTCCAGTCTCTGGCCGGGTCACATAGCCCTTCTCTATGGACCTGTTCAGCTTCTTCATCTTGTTAGAATGATGCTGTCTGACTCCAATGTGGGGTGTTAATTTTTACTCTGATGGCAATGTATAGTTAGAGTTACATCTGCTAATGAAACTGGAGAGTTTTTCTTCTTTTATGTCCATGGAAATTTATATTTTAGCATTTTTTTGAGAAACACAGAGCAATGAGGGAACTTGGGGTGATGGAAATGTTCACTATCTTAATTTATGTGATGGCTTCACAGGTACATGTGTATGTCAGAACATCAAATTGTACACTTTAAATATGTGCAGTTTATTGTATGTTGATTATACCTACCTCAAATACTGTAAAAATGATATGCTCGGTCACAGCTAAACAAATGTAATAAATCACTGTTATGTTCATAAACAATTCCCACTGTAATTGATATAACAATAATCAAGGACTTAGCTCACTGGGTGTCCTGTCTTCTATTTCCAAAAGCATCAAGGACTGCACTAGATTGGATTTCAGAATTCATCTAATCAAAGAGAAAGGCACTGCTCTTTGGATCTCCTGTTGGGGAAGAGGAATTATTTAGGATGGTGTGGCAGTTGATAGGTAGGGCACTGCAACTAATTCCTTAAAAGACTTTTAGAACTGGGAGGCCAATGCAAAATGATTTGAAGCCCATTTCCAGCTGGCATCAATTTGCAGTAAAACATCAGGACTAAGGCAGGGAATGGAAAGATGTGCAGTTTGGAATAATCAAGCTTGAGACTACAGGAAGGTGTGAGTTCAGCATGGGCTAGTGTTACTTTCTTGATCATTTATAGACATCATTGCAGCACTGGAGATATTGATGAAGAAAATAAATTAATGCCTTATTAATTTGATGAAGGGATGCATTTGGGTACAGGTCAGGACCTCTCTAGTCCTTTTTAATCTTCAGAAGCCAGATGACTCAAAGATCAGGGAAAAAGAAGAAGGAGAAGGAGAGGAAGAGGAAGAGGAAGAAGAAAAAGAATAAGAAACGGAAGATATAACAAGTAAGCTCATGAGGCAATAGAAGCTGAAGTTCCTATAGCTTTCTTTCTTTGTCACGAAAATTATTCCTTAGTGCCCCAATGGCTCCAACCTATTAAAACAGGAAGTTCTGATGCCGTTAGGGGACTTTTGTGCACACACTGAGAGAGTATTTCACATCTGTGAGGCAGAGGGAAGGAAGAGTTTCTCTGACACTTGGTGCAAATGTCTCCCCTCCCCTACAGAGGTCCAGGAAGCACCTACATAGCTTGTGGTCTGCACTCCACTCTGCTGTTGGACAGAGGCTACAGCTCACCTGGCCAGCCTCGAACCAAGCTGGTGTCCATTTAACCCCTCTGCTCACCCCTCTGAGAGTTCTTATCACTCTGGATATAAGTGCCCATCCTCTTGTCTACATTCTCCATTACACTATATGCTTGTTGAGGGGAGGGACCAAGTCACCTTGTACACTGTGGTTTCTATCAGTGTTTGGGTGCAGTGGGTACTCAGTAAATATTGATGGATGGATGGATGGATGGATGGATGGATGGATGGATGGATAGATTCATTCTGATATAACCTTTGATGTATTTCTAAACATATGGATTAACATATGTTTCATCAACAATACACCAATTGGCATTTCATAACAACCAAAATCAAAGCATAGAACTAAACAGTTGGTAAAAATGTTGCTTTCATCCTACTGAGATTTTTAAATAATCTCCAGACCAGATCTCAGTAGCTCCAGAAACTTTGAAGTTGGGAAATCAGTAGTCACTATACACATTCAAAAATTCCACTTAGGAATACATACTGCTTCTTTCCGTTGACTTTGGAAAGTTTCCTCAACCACCCTTACTAATTTTATTCAATAAAATTAAATATCATCTAAACACAATAAAGTTTTAAATTATGAGCTAGTTTTAAATTATGAATGGACTACTTCAAAGTTTAAGGAAAACTGGAATTCTTTCAGACATGCCTCTGTTTAAAGATGTGATCGAGTATATTGGTTTATTTGCTAAAATTAATAAAGAGTAGCTTCTGGCTACCTTTCAGAGGTTCACACAAACCTCTCCTTGGATTTGATAATTTGTTAGAACAGTTCAGAGAACTCAGGGAAGCACTTATGTTTACCCCTTTATTAAACAATAAATAATATGATAAAGGATACAGAGGAACAGCCAGATGAAGAAATATCCAGGGCAAGGTCTGGAAAGGTCCCAACTGCAGGAGCTTCTTTCTGTTCCCCTGGAGTTGGGAAGCACCATCCTCCCTATATGTGGATGTGTTTACCCACATGGAAGCTCTTCGAACCTCATACTTTTGGGATTTTTATGGAGGCTCCATTATATAGGTATGGTCAATTATTAACTCCATTTCCAGCCCCTTTCCCCTCATCAGGGAACAGGAGGTGTTGCTGAAAGTTACAAGCTTCTAATCATGGCTTGTTCATTCTGATGACCAGCCCCTATCCAGGAGCTCACCAGGAGTCACCTCATTAGCACAAAAGTTTTTACTATCACCCAGAAAATTCCAAAGGATTTAGGAGTTCTGTGTCACTTGCTTCTATCACTCAGGAAATTACAAAGGTTTATGAGCTCTGTCTCAGGAACTGGGGGCAGAGACCAGGCCAATACATATATGTATTTTTATTATTTTATGCCTACTTACAGAAAAACACTGAGCTATTTCCTTAATGTAGCACAGCCTCTATCCCCTCATAAAATGAAAAGATGTCTATTTGTGGGCTAAGTTATTCAAAAGGAGTCAATGAAGGTATATCAGTGACATCATCTATCATAGCACAGGCAGGATCATGATTTATAAAGAATAGGAGAAAAGTATGCTTATTTTGTGAATATGTGTCTATCAATCTATAATGGAGAAAGGAGACAAAATGGTTGCGTGTTTCTGCTTTGAGTTGTTTGGGTCACAGATCTGCATCCACTGAGTGGTTCTTACTTTTTTTTTTTTAGACCATGTAGACTGCAATTGCACAATGGGGTCTTTTCACTCCAGCACACTTCAGTCATCCAACCAACGGCAGTCCCGGAGGATCATTCTGGGTCAGGGCTTCTTCCGGGTTCCTGACTCCCTGGCTGATTCTTCTCAGGAAGCCTTGATGGTACCAGCAGCTGACATCTTTTCAGCTATTACTTCAGTCTCCCAAGATGTGCCAAAAATTGAGATGTCAAGTTATACCAACAGAAAAAAAAGTTTACTCCTCAACTAAATCAAGAGAAAGAGAGAGAAAAAACAACAACAACCTGATGAAATAAAAGTTTAAAGCTGCAGAATAAGGAGAGCTAGCCATGAAGCACACAGTAAAATCAAAGCACTCCAGCTGAAGGCAGAATGTATACACGTATGTCTCCATCAGGACCTCACGCTGCATACCAGCTTGGTCCCTCACAATGGCACATCCACACCTGCTGGAAGCCATGGGAACCCAACTTGAGAAGCACAGTCTTCTCTCAGTCAGAGCATAAGGAAGAGCTTGGGAAGAATACAGAATATCTGGCAGCCACACGTGTGCACCAATGTCCTTTAAAAATCAGTTAGAAATGCAAACAGAAATATTTCAGCATCTGGAAGAACAAAGGATGTAGTCTTGTAGAGAAATACATTATTTGCATGAATATACAAACCCTGTAATAAATTCTTTGTTCAAGCCTCTGTGGAGAACTACTGAGCAAATAGAAGCAAATAGGAAATGAAATGTTTTAATTGTATTCTTTTTTAAGAGCATTTTAAAAAATTCCTTAGCTATTGGGCAAAATTTCACAAGACTTCTGGAAGAAACAACGTAGCGCTCCCTGAGGTTATCTCCCTGGGATCAGAAGCTGGGCGAAGTCACAGATCTTTGTTTACCAGAGGCTGGCGGTATAATCCCCACAGGCACTGGGATAGGCGTCCATGTACCCACTGTAACCAGCGTTTTTATGATCTGTTTAAGACTCAGGTATCGTCCTCACTTTTTAAGAGAGATTTTTTAAAATTACAGGCTAAGAGTTCCTTGTGATGTTACACAAATCATTATATGTATCTCTCTTGTCCTCAGTTTCCTTACCTATAAAATGGGAATATATATATATATATATATATATATATATATATATATATATATATAGAGAGAGAGAGAGAGAGAGAGAGAGAGAGAGAGAGAAACTGAGAATCCATGCAATATATAATATCATGTGAAAGAGCCTAGCAGAGTGCTTGAAATATATAGATTCTTAGTAAATCTTTGTTTTGTAAAGGAATAAGAAGGCCTAAATATGTAAAAGAGACTGTTCATTTCCCCAGTGAGGGATAACTGTGATCTACTAATACAAATATCTGATGGGAATGTCATTTTAAAATGAGATCAATTATACCTTGAAAATGAAATCCAGAGCAAAACGTTCCATAGATAACTAATACATTTACTATTTATGAAAAGCAGACACCAAGCTTTGCTACTTCTGTTTCTAGAATTTAGTAGAAATGTAAATTATGCAATTTATCTTTTAAGTTCAAGGCCAGTATAGCCATTGCTTCATCCCATACTTTGACTTCTGTGACACCAAAGTCGCTAGGACTCAAATAACCAGGATTGGTTGCTTTTTTGACACAACTTTTAATGCCAATTATGCAGTTTATATTTATTTTTCATTGTTACTTTTAAATACAAATTAGAGAAAATAAAAATAACAATGCATTTTCAAAGAACATTTGAATTGTTGAGAAACTTTTATAATGAAGTTAACAAAGCCTATGGGACAGAAAGTTGGCACCAAATGAACTCAACTGAAACTGTGTTTGTGTGTTATTTTTTGTGTTTATTTTTAGAAAAATGGAACTGCTAATGTTGATTTCCATAAATCCATGTTTCCATTTCTTGTGATTCATTCAGTGGTACTAAGAGATGCCATTTGTAGAACAATCATTTTATGCCAGACTTTACGTAATTTATCTTATGAGTATTTTTATTACCGCTATTTGACAGATGAAATCATATCTCATAGCTTGTGGCTCCTGAGATTGGTTCACAAAAAAGCAGAGAGGTAGTATAGTAATAAGGTACTGGGTGGAATTCATATACATTTGTTAATATTTGGCACTACCATGCTTGTTTTCTTAACTAAAAATTACCGATTATTCCCTGAGAGAAAAGGTTTGATAAAGAGTAGATTAAAAAAATTAGATTTGGGACTTTTGCTTCCATCCATGGAGGATTAACTGCTATGGGATTTGCCCCTCCACCATAACAACTATAAAACTAAAGTAACTACTTTCATACATACACCACAATTCTATGATCCTGAGAGAAGGGAAGGAAATGAGGTGAGTCCTATAACTGCTCTGTTTAGTAGGCAGTTTTAAGGTGTAGCACAGGGAGAGGAACACAGACAAAGCCCAAAGTTCCTACTGAGTTGAGGAGATAGACATCAGAATTCAGGAAGCTAAAGTTTGAAGGAAAAAATACTAGAGAGGATAAAGCTGCAGAGAGAGAGACAGAGAGGGAAGGAGACAGAGCTCTGGAAATCTTCAGTGGGCCCTTTGGAATCTTTGGGTGAATGCCAACCCATGCATGTGACAGTTGAACCTCCATGAGGCTGGGAGGGGAAGCAGTGCACAGAATAATGCTCAGAGTTCACACAGGATCCATAATACATAGGCATCAGATAGGATGGTCAGGAAAATGTTACCTCAGTAATTGGGCTAAATTAGCTTTAGACTAAAGGTTTCTCTAGACCTGCCTAATTAAGCTTAAAAGCAAGCATTCAAAGAACCAAACTGATCTCATGTAAATTAAGTGCATGCCAGACAGAGTCCAACAATAGAAAATTTGCAATATCTGGTATTCAATAAGAAATTACCAGGAAAGGAAAGAAGCAGGAAAATATGACCCATTATCAGAAGAAAAAAAAATCAGTGAGAAAAGACCCAGAAATAGCAGAGATTGTATTATTAGCAAACATGGCCCTTAAAAGAGCTATTATAAATATGTTCCATATGCTCATGGTGTAGAGGAAAATATGCCTATGTTGAGAGAAGAAATGGAGGATAGATTTAAAAAAAAAAAAAACCAGAACTTCTAAATATGAAAAATACAATATCTGAAATGAAAAAAATCACTGGATAAGGTTAAGAGAAGATTAGACACTACAGAAGAAAAGATCAGTGATTTTGAATACATAACAGTAGAAACTATCCCAAATTAAGCATAATAAATAAAACGATTGGGGAAAAAAGAGAACAGAGCATCAGTGACTCTTTGGGACCATATTAAGAAGACTAAGATACAAATGGGATTTAATGTCCTCTACAACTAGGAGACAGGCCTTCAGGCCTGCTACATTTAAGTGCTTAAAAGATGTCAGGTGGGCCAGCCCAGTGACGCAGTGGTTAAGAGCTGGCTTGGGATGCCAGCAGCCTCAGTTCGGATCCCACATGAGGGCCAGTGACACTGCCCTCTAAAAAAAAAAAAAAAAAAAAAAAAGATGTCAGGAATATGCTTGTTTCTTTCTCCTGAATTTTGGCTTCATTCTGTGGAGGGCTCTCTCCTTTACGCAGAAAATGGCCTTTAATAATTCTATATTTATATCCTTTTTTGTTTTCTATCCCAGTAGAGAAGGACAGCTCCTTCCCAATGTATATGAATCAGTCAATCCAGAGAAGGACTGGATTGGCCCATGTTCGATCAAGTACCCACCTAGACCAAATCTTCTTGTTAGAGGGGTGAGGAACACTGACTGGACCAGGTGCCATACTGTGCAGGACTCATATTTGACACCTTGTAGGATCCCGAAGATTGGAGAGGGGCAATTCCTCTAAAGGCTATAAGGATGTTAGGTGAATAAAAATAACAGATGTTCCTAATGACTTTCTTTAGATTTAGCTCATCTAAGGACTTTTTACTCACACAGCTTCTGTTTGAAACACTCCAGTACTGAATTTGACAATTCATTTCGTAATGCTTTGTGCTATTACATGTGTCATTGTGTTGAATCTGTTATTTAGTTCTCATAAATTTTTCCCTCCCATTAGGTATCAAACATCTTGAGAGCAGTGACCGTATCTCATATGTTTGTAGTCTCTTCCAGTGGCTGGCAAAGTGTCTCTCATTTGATAGCAGAATAAATGTTTGTTTTGATGAATTTGTTGCAGGGCCTAGTTAATTACTTCCATTAAGCTGAGGAGAAATTAGATTGAGTAAATACCCTCAGCCAGTGTCATCATGAAAGGAGAATAAGTGTTCATTAACAACTCATTGATAAACAATTTGCAGATGAAAAACTGGCTCCTTCCTTCCTTCCTTTCTTCCTTCCTTCCTTCCTTCCTTCCTTCCTTCCTTCCTTCCTTCCTTCCTTCCTCTCTTCCTCCTACCTTCCCTCCCTTCTCTCTCTCTCTTTCTCTCTCTCTCTCTCTCTCTTTTTCTCTTTGTGGGATCACTAAAGCTGTGATAAATATGCCAGGGGGCAAGAAGCAGATTCTTACACCTAAATTTGACATATCCTGAGGCCCAGAATTTTTGAGCTCAGAGTATGTGGCTGTCTATTGTGATGGGATTTCATGGGTACTTAAAGTCCCTCTTGCCCTAACATGTCCTTCCTGGTGTCTTGAAAATTCCTCAATTCAAAGTCAATTATTTTGAATTAAGACACTGTGTTTTCTCCAGAGCCCTTTAAAATACCCAGGGAGGGGAAATATTATTATCCATTAACATCTTTGCTTGAATTTGTTTCTCCAAAGTGGCTTTGGTCACCAAACAGAGTGCTGAGAGAAGGGGTGGAAGGACAGGGAAGTGTTTGGGAATGATAGGAAAGAGGACATGTGGATGTTGGGCTAGTTTGTGGGGGATGTCAGGACCCCAGTGCTTCAGGTACTCTGGAGAGCTGAGAGGAAAAAGTACTTATTAGACATCTGAGGGGACATTATTTAAAAGGGACATTAAAATGTAACCAGGAAAGTGTTACTATAATACTAATACTCCTGTGTAGACAAAGCCCCCTTTTTGCTCAGAAAGCTATGATGGGAAAAGCAAAGCTCTTAAACAAAGTAATACAAAAGCCCAGGGACAACTATGGGCTTAGTTCCCTGATTCTAAGACAATTACCATCTAGTCACAGATGGCTCTGCAGGTCCAGTCTCTTTGGCCTCCACCTGGCTTGGATTCTGAGCCACAGACCTTCACTGTTCAGCCTGGGGAACTCCTCTGCTGACTGACTCTGTCAACCTTTATTCCTTGTAGGCTTAGGGGCTGGAGGCAGAGTTTCAATTTTACTGGCCAAGATATACCACATTACTTATCCCCCACCCACTATTTAGAGAAACGGACTGGGAATGAGATAAGACCATAGCAACTATGAGACCCATCTCAATTTCAGAGATTTTTTTTTTTTTTTTTTGAGGGCAGAGTCATTGGCCTTCATATGTGGGACCCGAACCAGGGCCGCTGGCTTCCCAAGCCAGCGCTTAACCATCGTACCACTCGGTCGGCCCTCAATTTCAGAGATTTTAAGCTAGGGGCAAAAAAGGCACATCTTAAAGTTAAGAAAATACAGTAACAAGTAACAGTAGAAGGAAATGGCCTGGTGGCCCTTACTGGGTAGATAACAAAACCTTTTGGAACCTAAAGCTTTCACAGAATCACAGACAGGGCACAGGGCAGCTCCCCTACCTCTCAAGTAGAACAGATAGTTCACTCACAGGGTATGTGAAACCGCACTGACTGCACCATGGGCCTGGGTCTCCCCAGATTTCTGGAACTCAGAGGCTCACGCCTTGGAGGCCCAGTGACAACTGCACTTTGGGGGTCCAGGAACATTTAAAGATAGGCAATACCTCCCCAGCATGGTGATTTGATTAACCTCCCAAGTCAAAGGCAGCCAGGCACCTTTTGCAGCATCTCAGTTCTTCCTGGCTGGCTCCAACCACCACGGAATATATTCAGTTGGTGTTATGAAGTGATCCCATTCCATCTTAATTATCTATTTGGGAACATTGCATACTGCGTTCCTCACCATTTCTATGGTGTCTTTTGCCATCATTTGTAAATAGCTTTCAGGAAGCCGAAATGAAATCACATTTTATTCTCCTTTCCCTCCACCAGTGTGAGTCAGCTTCACTTGGAATCAGTTGTACCTTCTGGGCCTTTTAACGAACCATTATTTTCTTGGACGAGAAAAATGATCACTTTCTCAAGATGCAATGGAACATATGAGACTGAGACGGAAGGCAAGAGTGAGGCCACTAGCCCTACTCTCCTCAAGTGAGCTCACTTCCCCCATTCCTTTTAGTTATAAAAATAAAAATGCGCACCAGCTCAGTTGCCTTAGATTAAAAACACTTAACTTATAATGTTCTAGTACACATTTTAATCTGGTTAGTACTGGGCCACAGGGCCCATTCCTTTCCCTGTTCTTATAGCTCAGTCTCTACACTCTTTTCTTGTATGCCTCCTATGCGTCTCTCCACACTGCACAATCCCAGCTCAGAACAGAGGGAAGATCACCAAGGTATTATAATGTTGGCTGCCCATACACTGCAGTTTTGTTTTACCTTGTTTAATAGAAATAACAAGAAGATTGGTTTGCTCTCCCTCAAAGTCTCCAATAATTTAAAATTTACTCCAGATTTTCTTAAACTTAATAGGAAATTTAATCTGAGCCACAGGGAGGAGGCGTCATTTGGGTGTGAATGACCTAAGAGGAACTGACTGCTAAGTGGCATTGCCTAACAGGAGCTTTTGAAGCCAACAAAAGGGCTTTCTCTAATGTGGACGCTGGACCTGAGCAGGTTAAGGGTCCTCTTAAATGTAAGCTTTAGCCAGAGTTTCCACAGAAGACATGGGAATATTTTTAAAACCTCTGTTTCAGATGTTTGAGCTCAAAGCTCTGTTTACCTTATTTACTGAAATGGGGCTGCCCTGGCATATAAAAAGCAGCAGCTGACTCTGCTCTGGTTCCCTGAGGGGCAGCATTGTCCCCATACTATTGCCTCTTCAGGTTCTCAGCATCTTCTTTCCTTCCCTACCTGTTCTGAGCCCAGTTTTTCTAGCCCAGGTCCTCTCCTTGCCTCTATCTTCCACACTTCTATCCAGATAGACCTATCTGATGGGTGTCCCATTCTTTCAGTGCCTTGCTTTCTCCTTTTCAATTACCCAAAGATAATAACCTTCCTCCTAGGTTACCTCTAAGGATAGGTTATATTAGCTTAGAGAAGGATATAATGCCATTATTGAACTGGAGGAAGCACTTCAGAATCAGTATCCTGGTCTGTGGAAAGAAGGCAGCACTGACATTAAGGAGACCTAGAATAGAGCCCCGATATTACTAACTGGCTGTATAAGCCTAAAAAAGGGAATTAACTTATCTGAGCCTCAGTTTATTCATCTTCATCATGGGGTTATTAGTTTGCATTTCCTAGGGATGTTGTAAAAATTAAATTAGATGATTTTTGCAATTCGCCTATTTTTAGGTCTTGGTACAAACTTATCTACATTACATTAACATATTGTGACATGTCATTTATCTTCCTAACCTTATACCAGACATATTTTCCTAAAAAAAATTATTTTGAATGTCACTACAGTTTTTAAAATGCTTTTAAGGGCCGGCCGAGTGGCGCGGTGGTTAAGCGCTGGCTTGGGAAGCCAGCAGCCCCGGTTTGGTCCCACATATGAGGGCCAGTGACACTGCCCTCAAAAAGACAAACAAAAAAAACCTCCCCAAACAAATAAAATGCTTTTAAAATGGTAAAATATCATAAAACAACTATAAAAATAACAAAATCCTTGAGTCAAAATAAGACTGAATAGTAATAATCCTAATTATATAATAATAATATAATTATTAAAACCAATATCTAGAAGTCATTTTTGAATCTTCTCCATATTTCATCCCCAGCATCTAATCTACCAGTGAGTCCCCATAACTCTAAAATACATCCCTTATGTATTGACATTTTTCATCTCCACTGCAATCGCCCCAGCCTAAGCCACCCAACAGCTCTTTATGGGTTGCTCTGTGGTTACTGTAGACCAGCACTGCTCTGCACACACTATTTGGGGAGGGTTTTTAACGCATAGACAAAAGCATTCCTCACCTACCCACCCTCTCTAGAGTGTAGAGGACATCTCATCTGTCTCGCTCACCACCATGCCTCTGTACTCAGCATGTAGAACGTATCAACAAAGATTGTGTGAATTAATTATACTCATCAACGTTTCTAACAGCAATCTCACGGGGCAGGCTATAAGAAATCTGAGTGTCTTTATTGAAGTGATTAATCCTTTCACAAGAGACCACTCCACTGGTTGGATCTATTACATTTTGGAGGATAATAAATCAAACAAACAGTTGCTGTATTTCATGTTCTTGAGCAACTCTGCCATTCCCAAACTGCTTTTTCTTTCCTATTTCAATGGAAATATTTACTGGATTGTCTCTTAAATATTTTTTTTACGTTACTTTTCCTCTACTGAATCTCAATGGACAATGACTGAAAAATTTATTTTCTATAAATATACTGAATAATTAATTACATTGCTTATTTTCAAAGTTCTAAATACCAGTGTACTATTTCCTACTTTCTGTTTGCCAGTATACTGAAGATAAATCCAAATAGATTCTGTTGTTATGTAATTTGAAATGAAAAGATTTGCTTTAGCAACCTTTAATCATGGGTGACATTATATCAGCAATTTTTATTTTCATCATCAGTGTCCTCAGGGCAGCAACAATTTCATAAAGCACCTAATACTAATATTGTAGACATGGTATTCATTATATCAGAGTTTATATTTAGAAACCTAACAGATATTAAAGCAGGGTATTGCTACTTTGTAACAATGATAAAATCTTAGAAAATCAAATTTTGTGTCTGGGCTCCTCCTATTATTATTTTCTTTCTCATCCAAATGATCCACATAAGTGACCATTAGAACACATGAATCCAAATCAGTGCAACACCCAATCAGTCAAGGCAGAACAGGATTGAACTGAGCAGCTCATGTGGTAGGTTAATGGGAAATGTGTGTGGAATCATCCAGATGCAATGGGATTGTTCCCTACACTCACTCACATCCACCAGATATTTAAGATGGTAGCTGGCAGTTTTTATCTTTCTTGTGTGGAAGAGGAACTGGTGACATTAAACACCTATCAAATCTGAATTGTTGGGCAAATGTGAAATTTAGCTAAGGCTCACTGGATCAGATTCCAAATAAGGAGAGGATCATCCGCTCCTTTGGTGAGGAGGTCACAGTGGGATGGAGAGAATTCTGTTTCCCAATACAACATTTGCAGGCCTGTGGAGAAGTGCCTATGTGTGAAAAGAATGCTGATCGTTGAATGTACACCACTACTTCCTGCCCCTGCCAGTCCCAGCAAAAAGGTAGCAATATAATGTGGATAATATACACATTTGTAATTTTCTTGGTTGATAGAACATAGATATTTGTTCATCCTGAAGGCTGTGAGATCATTAGATGATTTTTGTTTCTAAGTTTATACAATGAGCATGAGTTCCATTTATAATTAAAAAACAAAACAACATATTCTTTAAAATTTTTAAAGATAGCATTGGTAGTTCTTGTCCATAAATTATCTCAATAAATCAGTTTCTATTGAGAATCCAGTGGAAGGAGAACTAACTCTGGGTGGTGAGGATACAATGTGATATATAGATGATGTATTACAGAACTGTATACTTGAAACCTATGTGATTTTACTAATCATTGTCACCCCAATAAATTTAATTTTCAAAAAAACAATCCAAGAAGCACAGTGATACCATGTAAATTCTTACTATTTTATAAGCTAATCATATGTTTTATAAATTCTGGGCTGTCTTTTTTTAATATTTAAAATTAAAGTATAATTTACAGTAAAATATGCTGATTTAAGAATATAATTTTATCTGTTTGAAAAATGCACATGCTCATGTAATCTATACACCTATCAAGGTATAGTATATTTTCAACTTCTTAGCACCTTTGTGCCCCTTCCCAGATAATTACACACACTCCACCAAACAACCACTGATCTGATTTCTGTCCCCATAGATTCATCCTGCCTGCTCTGAAACTTCATGGAATCACACACACAATATGTACCCTTTTGAGTTTGGCTTCTTTCTCTCAATCATAATGTTTTTGAAATCTGCCTATATCCTTGTTTGTACCAGTGATTCATTTTTATTGCAATATAGTATCCCATTATAGGAATATACCACAATTAATCCATTACCTAGTTTTTTAAAGATAAGTTAGCTGTTTTCAGCAAATCTTTAGACTTTTAGCTCTACCCACAAGTAAATTGGAATCCTAAAGAATTGTCTTGTTTGGCCGACCAAGTGGCACGATGGTTAGGAGCTCACTTGGGACGCCAGCGGCACTAGTTCGGATCCCACATATGAGGGCCAGTGACATTGTCTTCAAAAAAAAAAAGGCCTTGTTATTCACTTAGAGGTAATTTGACTCTTTAGACACCAATGTAATGTGTTTTTGGTTTTTAAAAATTGATTAGTTTATTTATTATTATTATTATTATTTTAAAGATTTTATTGGGGAATTGGGAAAGAGAACAGTGTTAGGGAATTGGGGAAGGGAATATTGTGTTTTTCCAGGACAGATCAGTTCCAAGTCAAGTTGTTGTCCTTCAATCTTAGTTGTAGAGGGAGCATCTCAGCTCCAGGTCCAGTTGCAGTTTTCAATCTAATTGTGGGGGGCGCAGCCCACCATCCCATGTGGGAGTTGACAACCTTGTTGCCAAGAGCACACACTCTCACCAGCTGAGCCACCTGGTCTCCCGTTGGAAGCTCAGCAGCAGCTCAGCTCGGGAGCAGCTCAATGGCCCATGTGGGAATTGAACCAGCGCCCTATTGCTCAGAGCTTATGCTCTAACCAAATGCATCATGCAGCTGGTCCGTTGTTTATTTTTATTTTGCCCAATCCCCACAATCCTCTGCTATGGCAACTATCAGCTGCTTCTCTTTATCCATGGCTATGTTTCTGTTTCGTTTTTTTTAATTCATTTATTTTTTTTAATTCCACATATAACTGAAATCATGTGGTATTTCTCTTCTTCTTTCTGACTTATTTCATTTGACATACACCTTCAGATCCATCCATGTTGTCACAAATGGCGACGTTCCATTCCTTTTTATTATCTGCATAATATTCCTCTGTGTGTGTGTGTGTGTGTGTGTGTGTGTGTGTGTGTGTGTATACACATATACCATATAATGTTTATCTATTCATATAGCGATGGACATCTGTGTTCTTCCATACCTTGGCTATTAGTAGTAGCGCTGCAATGAACATAGGGTTACGTATCTCATTTTGAGTTAGTGTTTTAGATTTCTTTAGATAAATACCCAGAAGTTGAATTGCTGGATCATATGGTAGTTCTATTTTTAATTTTTCAGGAATCCCCGTACTGTGTTTCATAGTGGCTGTGCCAATTTACATTCCCACCATCAATCTATGAGGGCTCCCTTTTCTCCACATCCTCACCAACAGTTATTTGTTGATTTACTGATGATGGCCATTCTGACAGGAGTGGGTTTGTATATCATTGTGGTTTTAATTTGTATTTCCCTGATGATTAGTGATGTTGAACATCTTTTCATATGTCTATTGACCATCTGTGTGTTCTCTTTGTAGGAACATGTATTCAGGTCATCTGCCCATTTTTTAATCAGATTTTTTTTGTTTGTGTGTTAAATTGTATGACTTCCTTATATATTTTGGATATAACTCCTTATAGATGTATCATTTGTAAATATCTTTTCCATTCACTACATTGTCTTTTTGTTTTATTGATGGTTTCTTTCATTGTGCAGAAACTTTTTAGTTCGATGTAGTCCCATTTGTTTATTTTTTCTTTTGTTGTCTTTGCCTGAGGAAACATATCCAAAAAGATACTGCTAAAAGTGATGTCAGAGTTTACTGCCTATGTTTCCTTCTAAAAATTTAATGGTTTTATGTATTACATTTAAGTATTTAAGCCATTTTTAGCTTATTTTTATATGTGGTGTAATAAAGGGGTTCAATTTCATTTTTTTTGCCTATGTCTGTCGAGTTTTCCAAACACCACTTATTGAAGAGATTGTTTTTACCCCATGGTATATTCTTGCCTACTTTGTCATAGGTTAAGTAACCATATAAGTGAGCATTTATTTCTAGGATCTCTATTCTATTCCTTTAATCTGTTTTCATGCTGGTACTATACCATCTTAATTATTGTAGCTTTGTGGTATAGTTTTAAATCAGAAAGTGTGATCTCCACCCCCTGCCACCTCAACTTTGTTTTTTTCTCAAGGTTTCTTTGAGTGTTCAGGGTCTATTGATGGTTCTATATAAATTTTAGGAATAGTTTTTCTAATTCTGAGAAGAAAGCCATTGGTATTTCAATAGGGATTGCATTGATTACATATATTGCTGTGGGTACTAATGACCTTTTAACAATATTAATTCTTCCAACTCATGAACGTGATCTATCCTTCCGTTTATTTGTATCCTCTTCAATTGCTTTCTTCAATGTCCTATAGTTTTCAGATTACAGGTCTTTCACCTCTTTGGTTAAATTTACTCCTCAGTATTTTGTGCTTTTTAAGACAATTATAAAAGGAATTGTTTTCTCAATTTCTCCTTTTGTTTATTTGTTATTTGTGTATAAAAACACAACAGATTGCTGGGTACTGATTTTGTGTACTGCAACTTTACTGAATTCATTTATTAGTTCTGATAGTTTTTAGTGGAATATTTACAGTTTTCTATATATAGTATCACGTCATCTGCATATAGTAAGAATTTTACATCTTCCTTTCTTATTTGGATGCCTTTTATTTCTTATTATTTTCTGATTGCTGTGGCTAGGATTTCCTTAACTATGTTGAATAGAAGTGGTGATAGCTGGAATCCTTGTCTTGTTCCTGGTCTTCAGGAAAAGCTTTCAGTTTTTGACCATTGAATATGATATTAGCTGTGTGCTTGTCATACATAACTTTTATCACGTTGAGTTATATTTTTCTATACCCAGTTTGTTGAGAATTTTTATTATAGAAGGATTTTTTTCTGCATCTATTCAGGTGATCGTATGATGTTTATCCTTCATTTTGTTAATGTGATGTATTATGTTGATTGATTTATGGATGCTAAACTATACTTGCATCCCTGGAATAAAACCAGCTTGGTCACAGGGTATAATTCTTTAACATGTTGTTGAATCCAGTTTACTAATACTTTGTTGAGAGTTTTTGCATCTCTGTTCATCAAGAATGTTGGTCTATAATTGTCTTTTTCATGTCTTTCTCTGGTTTGTTTATCAGGATAATTCTTTCTTTGTAAAATGAGTTAAGAAGTGTTCCTCCCTCTTTAATTGCTTGGAATAGTTAAAGAAAGATAGGTTTGAAATAATCTGTAAATGTTTGGTAGAATTCACCAGTGAAGCCATCTGGTCCAGGACTTTTATTTGTTGGGAAATTTTTATGCTGCTTCAAATTCATGGCTAGTAATCAGTTTGTTTATATTTTCTACTTCTTTCTGGTTCAGTCTTGGAAGGCTATATACTTTTAGAAATTTATCCATTTCTTCTAGATTGTCAAATTTCTTGAGCTATTATTGCTTATAGTGTTCTTTACTAATTCTCTGTATTTCTGTGGTGTAAGTTGTAACTTCTCTTACATTTAAATTTACTTTTTTGGGTTCTCTTTGTTTTCTTCATGAGTTGGCTAAAGATCTGTCAATTTAATTTATCTTTTCAAAGACCCAGCTCTTAGTTTCATTAGTCTTTTCTACTGTTTTTTTAAAATTTCTATTTCATTATTTTAACTTTGATCTTTATTATTCCTTTCTTTCTGTTTGCTTGGAATATTGTTTGTTCTTTTTTGTTTGTTTGCTTCCCAAGTTTCATTAGGTGTAGAGTTACATTGTTTATTTGGGATTTTCTCTTTTTTTGAGGTATGCCTATATAGCTACAAACTTTGTCATAAGCCTGCTTTTGCTACTTCCCATAAATTTTGGAAAGTTGTTTGATCTCAAAATATTTGTGTTTATTGCAGTTTTTTTCTACAGTTGATTTCTAGTTTCATGTCATAGTGGTCAGAAAAGATGCTTAATATTTTAATCCTTTTGAATTTATTGAGGCTTTTTTGTGTGTGGCCCAGTATATGAGCGATCTATCCAGAGAATATTCCATGTGCACTTGAAAAAAATTGTGTATGTTGCAGTTTTTGGATGAAATGTTTTATGAATATGTATTAAGTCCATCTGATCTAATGTAAAATTTTCTGTCTGAATTTATGCACTGATGTGAGTGGGGTATTAAAATCACCTACTGCAATGGTATTACTGTGCATTTCTCCCTTTATGTCCGTTAATATTCACTTTATATATTTAGGCCCTCCTATGTTGGGTGTGTAGATATTTATGATTGTTTTATCCTCCTCTTGGGTTCTTTTTAAAGCTTACTTTGCCTGATATGAATATTGCTACCCCAGCTTTCTTTCATTTCTATTTCATGAAATATCTTTGTTCATCCCTTCATTTCTGTATATGTCATTCGATTAGAAGTGAGTCTCTTATAAGCTGCATATAGATGGGTCATGGCTTTAATTCATTCAAAGACCTTATGTCTTTTCATTGGAGCATTAAACCATTTACATTTAAAGTAATTAATGATAAGTAATTACTTATTTCCATTTGTTATTTGTTTCTTGGTTGTTTTTATAGTTCTCCTGTGTTCCTTTCTCCTTCTCTTGATCTCTTCATTTGTGGTTTGCTAGTTTTCTTTAATGTTTTACTTTCGTTCCTTTTTTTTTTTTGAGGGCAGTGTTACTGGCCCTCATATGTGGGACCGAACCGGGTCCGCTGGCTTCCCAAGCCAGCGCTTAACCACTGCAACATTCGGCCGGCCCCTTTGGTTCCTTTCTCTTTATTCTTTGCCTATCTTTTGTAGATTTTTTGGTTTGGTGTTACCATCAGGTTTATATATATAATTCTATACCTACAGCTGTCAGTTTTAAGCTGATTGGCATTTAAATTTGAATATATTCTAAAAAGACTACATTTTTACTTGCCCCCCCCGCCCGCCCCATGCTTTATGGTTTTTGGTGTTATATTCCTGATCTTTTTGTGTAGTGTATCTAACTGCTAACTACTTAGTATAGTTTGAGTTTGGTACTTTTGACTTCTGACCTTCTGAGTAGCTTTTTAAATGTCTGATTTACTGTATTTATTAAGCATTTGGCTTTACCTGTTAGATTTTTTTTCTTTTCTCATATTTTCTTATGTCTGGTTATGGCTTTTCCTTTTCTGATTAAAGGAGACCCCTTATCATTTATTGTAAAGATGGTTTAGTGGTGAACGCCTTTAGTTTTTGCTTGTCTGGGGAAGTCTTTACCTCTCCTTCAATTCTGAATAATAACCTTGATAGGTAACTTATTCTCAGTTGTATGTCCCATTCTTTTTGCACTTTAAATATATTCTGCCATTCCCATCTGACCTGTAAATTAGCTGCTGAGAAAATAGCTGACAGCTTGAAGGGATGTTTTACCTCATTTTGCAAATGAGTCTGTAACCAGCATGCACAGCATTGCAAAGTTGGCAGCCACATTCGAGATCATACTGTTGATTCCTTTGCTTTACAGATGAAAATACTGATACTTAGAAAAGTTCACTTAGTGACAGAAGTGTTAATACAAGTCAGGTTTCTCTAATATTAATCTCTTTCTTCTATTCCTCTATTATTTTCAACTAACTCAGTGAATACAATTATAGGAGTTATTCCAAAGGTAGATGGGAAAAGTGATTGTTTTATAATATACATGCCAAAACAAAATTTTGTTGTATAGAAAATTCACTAACCAATTTAAAATCTGATACTGTTTTCAAATGTTGGTATTCACACAATATTCCAGGAATATATCTATTTTAAAAAATAAAATTGAAGTATGCACTACACAATTCGG
Source organism: Aselliscus stoliczkanus (assembly GCA_033961575.1). NCBI lineage: Eukaryota > Metazoa > Chordata > Mammalia > Chiroptera > Hipposideridae > Aselliscus > Aselliscus stoliczkanus. The sequence goes on along the minus strand of CM066727.1, from coordinate 97,866,144 downwards.
GAACATACTATTTATGTATTAGGATTTTTCTTAAATCACCATAACTGAGTATGATATTAACAGAAGCATTTTTAAAGACAGGCTGCTCAAATATCTTTTTTTTTAATGGTTCTTATTGGTATTTGCTGTGAAAAAAGAACTATTTCTAAGAGCCTATGTTGCAATGAAATTAGGATGAGTATGAATCAAATTATCCTTACTTCCCCTGTGCTGGGGAATGATACTTATTTTGTGGATGTCATATTTGAAGAAAGTCAGTGATATGTCAGTAAATGTACACCAAACTCATCTCTGCAAATAAAAACCCTGATTTCATCATTTGCTGATTACCATGAGATATTCATACGATGGCCAATTTCAAGCTACCAACATAATATCAACTGGTTTGTAAAATCCCTGAAAATTTTACAATCAACTTTCTTGAGCTTCTCATCACACTACTTTCTGGAGGAAGCAAAGTGGTTATTTATTTTCAACTCTCAATCTCCAGGCATATAAGTTAAAAAATGAAGAAGCAAGGAAAGGAAGGGAGGGGAAACAAATGGAAGGCAGGAATGAAGGAAGGAAGTAAAGAAGGAAGGGAGGGAGGGATAAAAAAAAGGGAGGAAGAAAGAAAATGCATTTTCATAGAAGCTAGATGTTCACAAAGTATGACCAAGAAAGGCATTTTTAGAAATCAATTAAACATTGAACAAGGATATTGATGTAGGATATTTTTCTTGTGCCGGGATTTGAATAAATTAGGAAGAAAAAAAACAGTTTTCCATTAATTTGCAATGGAGTAACTTATTTAGTAATATCTATTATTAATTTCTATTTGCAACTGGATTAAATATGCAAACATATCCATAGCTTGAAGTGCATTAGGATGACAGGACAGAGTATAGAAGTGGTTCCAGTCAAGTCCACTGTACAGGTTTCTTGTGAGTGATGACCTCACCTACCAAGATAACTACACAAAGTAAGTACATTGAGTTACATTGAATTATCATATCATAGACACGTTTTACCATTAATTGGCCCATCCCCTGCACCCTTTTACTTTTAAGAAAATTTAAAAAATAGATTAGTAGTGCATGTGAGAAATATATTTTTCCACTGGGATCTACTAGAAAATTCAATATTGAAGAAAATCACATCTGCCTGTATCTAACGAGGTTTCTTTTTGTTTTGTTTTGTTTTTTTAGTTTTAGGTTGTTTTTTGTTTGTTTGTTTGTTTGTTTGTTTAATGAGTTGGTCCTTATTCATCTAGGGGGATGAATAAAGTTAGGAAAACATAAACATACTGAGTTATGAATGTAGATGTGAAGAGATTAAAAAGCAGGCAGCAATACCACAAAACATCACCTAGAACTGTACGGAGAACCCCAGAGTGCTCATTTGTCACCTACATCACCATTGAGTACTGCAGATTCCAGCCCTGACGTGCCACTAACTGTATGACTTCAGTCATTTATTTTTCTTACTCTGAGACTCAGTGTTTTAACCTAGAAAATGAAGGATGTGAAAAGGCTTTGGGGCAAATATTAGTTCACTAGGGCCCACAAAGTACCACAGACTGGGTGGCTTAAACAACAGAAATTTATTTTCAAATAAATTTCAAACAAATCTGGAGGTTAGGTGTGAAGATCAAGGTGGTGGCAGGGTTGATTTCTTCTGAGGCCTCCCCTCTTGACTGGTAGATGGCTGCCTTCTCCCTTTGTCTTCATGTGGCTTTTCTCTGTGTGTGTTCAAGTCCTAATTTTCCCTTCTTATAATGACATCAGTCATATTGTATTAGGGCCCACCCCTGTAGCCACATTTTATCTTAATTGCCTCTTTAAAAGCTGTATGTCTATATACAGCCACAATATAAGGTGCTAGGGATTAGGACTTCAACATATGAATTTGGGGAGACATAATTCAGCCCAAAGCAGGGCCTGAGTCACCATCTCTCCTTGTTCCCTTAGACTCTGGCCAAGATGTAGTATCCAGTTTTCCCACGCTGCAGCCCTCTGGGGCCCCACTTCCCAGGGGCTTATATTGCTAAGCCTCTTCCCACCAAAACCAGCCAGACGTGTATGTCATCTTCTTAGAGCCAAAGTAGCCACTAACCTTGTATTATTATAGTTACCTATCATGACTACAACAAGTTATCATAAACTTAGTGGTTTAAACCAACACATCTATTTTCTTATAGTCCTGGAGATTAGAAGTCTGACATGGGTCCCACTAGGATAAACTCAAGGTACCAGCAGGGCCGTGCTCCTTCTGGAGACTCTAGAGGAGAATCCATTTCCTTGCCTCTTCCAGCTTCTAGAGGTTGCATGCATTTGTAGGCTTGTGGCCCCAAAAGGCGCCAGCCAGCCCCCCTCCCCAGACATACAAAAGGTATAAAAACCAAAGCTTTTGCCCTAGCTGGGGGGCACCCCAGTCAGGACCCCCTCTCGTTTTGAGAGCTGTTACTTTCTACTCTAATAAACTGTGCTCTGCTGTAAACTCTACCTCTCTGGTGCGTGTCTCCATTCTTCAGCTTCATGAGACTACGATCCCAGCACAAGAGAAATATCCTACATCAACAAGGGTCTTCATAAGTGGAAGAGGGGGACAGAAGAAAGAATCAGAGAGATGACAGTGTGAGAAGGACTCAGCCTGATGTTACTAGTTTTGAAAATGATAGAAGGGCCATGAGCCTACAAATGCATGCAACCTCTAGAAGCTGGAAGAGGCAAGGAAATGGATTCTCCTCTAGAGTCTCCAGAAGGAGCATGGCCCTGCTGGTACCTTGAGTTTATCCTAGTGGGACCCATGTCAGACTTCTAATCTCCAGGACTATAAGAAAATAGATGTGTTGGTTTAAACCACTAAGTTTATGATAACTTGTTGTAGTCATGATAGGTAACTATAATAATACAAGGTTAGTGGCTACTTTGGCTCTAAGAAGATGACATACATGCCCGGCTGGTTTTGGTGGGAAGAGCCTTGGCAATATAAGCCCCTGGGAAGTGGGGCCCCAGAGGGCTGCAGCGTGGGAAAACTGGATACAACATCTTGGCCAGAGTCTAAGGGAACAAGGAGAGATGGTGACTCAGGCCCTGCTTTGGGCTGAATTATGTCTCCCCAAATTCATATGTTGAAGTCCTAATCCCTAGCACCTTATATTGTGGCTGTATATAGACATAGAGCTTTTAAAGAGGCAATTAAGATAAAATGTGGCTACAGGGGTGGGCCCTAATACAATATGACTGATGTCATTATAAGAAGGGAAAATTAGGACTTGAACACAGAGAAAGAGAAAAGCCACATGAAGACAAAGGGAGAAGGCAGCCATCTACCAGCCAAGAGGGGAGGCCTCAGAAGAAATCAACCCTGCTACCACCTTGATCTTCACACCTAACCTCCAGATTTGTTTGAAATTTATTTGAAAATAAATTTCTGTTGTTTAAGCCACCCAGTCTGTGGTACTTTGTGGGCCCTAGTAAACTAATATTTGCCCCAAAGCCTTTTCACATCCTTCATTTTCTAGATTAAAACACTGAGTCTCAGAGTAAGAAAAATAAATGACTGAAGTCATACAGTTAGTGGCACGTCAGGGCTGGAATCTGCAGTACTCAATGGTGATGTAGGTGACAAATGAGCACTCTGGGGTTCTCCGTACAGTTCTAGGTGATGTTTTGTGGTGTTGCTGCCTGCTTTTTAATCTCTTCACATCTACATTCATAACTCAGTATGTTTATGTTTTCATAACTTTATTCATCCCCCTAGATGAATAAGGACCAACTCATTAAACAAACAAACAAACAAACAAACAAAAAACAACCTAAAACTAAAAAAAAACAAAAACAAAAAGAAACCTCGTTAGATACAGGCAGATGTGATTTTCTTCAATATTGAATTTTCTAGTAGATCCCAGTGGAAAAATATATTTCTCACATGCACTACTAATCTATTTTTTAAATTTTCTTAAAAGTAAAAGGGTGCAGGGGATGGGCCAATTAATGGTAAAACGTGTCTATGATATGATAATTCAATGTAACTCAATGTACTTACTTTGTGTAGTTATCTTGGTAGGTGAGGTCATCACTCACAAGAAACCTGTACAGTGGACTTGACTGGAACCACTTCTATACTCTGTCCTGTCATCCTAATGCACTTCAAGCTATGGATATGTTTGCATATTTAATCCAGTTGCAAATAGAAATTAATAATAGATATTACTAAATAAGTTACTCCATTGCAAATAATGGAAAATTGTTTTTTTCTTCTTAAGTTATTCAAATCAAATACTGTTAGCCTCAGATCTTCCAGGAAAAGAATATGGGTTGCTTTTCATTCTGGGTATAAGCAGACTATAAATTATTTAAATTGGTCACTTTGCTCTTATACATTCTAAGTAGCACCTTAAATCATTAATGAAAGCATCAGATCCTGCAATCTGGATGGCAAATTAAAAAAAGAAATCTATGCTACCTTTAATTACTTTTAAAGAATAGAATCAGACCCTGATCTTATTAAAATCAGACCATTAAGCACTTAGTAAACTAGAACAAGGAAAGTTTTATACTACTCGAAGTTCTAAAACTTTAACCCATAAAATAGGTTCATGTATTTGTATGGTGAGTCCTTTGTTCCTGTAACATTATCTCCATTATTTTCATTAGTCTTGATAACAACTTTGGATGTAGACATTGTTATCCCTCCTTTACAGATGATGACACTAATTCAGAGATTTAAATAACTCACTACGTTTGTAAGTCTCTAAACTGAGATTCATTCTGTGGTCTAATTTCATGCCAAAGCCCATGAACTTTCCACTATATCATGCTGAATCTTATTTCATGGTTTACCAAGTCCTTTCAAAAATATTATTTTATTTGAGGCGCAAAAGCCCAATGAATTAATTTCTTATTTTATGGTTGTAAAGCTGAACATTCTAACATCTGACCCCAAATAACACAATTGGAAATGGTCTTTGAGTGCTTTCTTCCCTACCTCAGCCATGCACACATGTGCACCTCAAATAAAATAATATTTTTGAAAGGACTTGGTAAACCATGTGTAGGGGAGGAAAAAAATCTTTTCCTTCTACCCTTCTAGGTTCTTTGCTGGGGCTCCTATGAGAAAATACAGACTATCAAGAAAAAAATAAATGGAAACGTATTAGCATTAGCATGTGTATTTCTTACACCCATGGAAGAAACTCAGGGATGACTAAGCTTAAAGAGGTAGCTAGAACTTCAGCTTAAATACCATCTTCAGGTAAAACAAAAAGAGAAGGGTGAGGGGAGCAGGTAGGGGAAGGTGACCAGTTATGGGAAGGTGATCTTTGTTTAGCTAAGGTTTGTTACATGCATTGAATCCACTGCCTTCTACATTGGTAAGAGTCTCTTGTGATTTAGACTCTTCTTTCTCTTCCTAGTACAGAGAGGGAGATACCCTTAAAATGGTGATTTCCTTTATAAATGTAAATTTCCCTTACAAAAGTGTAACTTTAATTCTATTTTCAATGCTTCTCCTTTGTTTGCTATTTCTCAAAATAATCAGCTCAAAGTAATCTTTATGCCAAAGAGGCATATTTGAGATAGCCCTTATATGTACACATGCATGTACATAAAATTAGGCACCCCCTTCACCAACACCCCAGCCCTGCCTCCCCCTCAGGGCAAGAAGTAAAGTCACTTGGCAACTCATGGTGAGAAAAGATGTGGAAACAATCTAGTACTTCACCTGCAAAGTCATCTATTTGCAAATCATTTCATTAATAATGAAGCATATGGTAGAAATACTATAATATTTAGTTTCTATTACTTTATAGAGAAAGAACATGTGTATGTGTAAGGGTAAAATTCAGTAAATCAATAACGTAGTTAGAGCTAACTAGTTTGCAGTTTAATCCACCCCGATATTCAGTTGTTTCCTCTTTGTTTCTCCCCCTCAATAATTAACTGAAGAATTCTGTTTTGTTCCCTTTCTCAAGGCTACACATAACTCCTTAATCCCTTTAATCAACACAATCCTAACCTGAAAAGGGCAATTTCTTAATCCTCCGGCACCGGAACAACAGAATCCAATTTGCAACTCCCTTGCAGTTCGTACTGGTGACATATAAAGCCCCCAGCTGAAGTGGCAGGAGTCTGTAGATAACATTATCTTAAACAGACCAGAGCCCAGGAAGGATGTCAGCCCCTCAGACCTGCCTAATGGACACCCCCTTTCCTTTGTTCTTCTATTCATATACGTATAATAACTTCTGACCTTTCTAAGAACAGGGAGGTAGCCTTTGGACATCCTCCCAGAATGCCAGTATTCTGAATAAACCTGCTTTTCTTTCCACCAACCATGTCTCTCAATTTTTAATTTTTTCAAGCGGCAGGCAACCAGACCTTAGCACGGTATCAAATGTACTGAATGATTCTAAACTTCAGAGTGTTTTCTTTAGTCATGCTTTTCACTGTCCCTGAAATTGGGGCTGCCAGACCAAATTCAGGACACTGTTCAATTTGATTTTCAGATAAACAATAAATAATTTTTAAAAATCAATCAATCAATCAATCAATTAATTAATTTTTTGAGGAGCGCAAGGAAGTAAGTTTATTCAAGAAAAAAGATACGGGCATACAAGTTGCCAGGGTAGACAACTGCCCACAATAAATAAATTTTAAAGGATAAGTATATCCTGTGGGAGTCCAGCTCTCGCGGAGTCCAGGGGTTCCCTCAGGTGGATACGGAGTTGGTGAGGGAAAAGAAGGAAGTGGAGACATGGGGGAGCTTCAGAGAAGTGTCACACTTTATTGTTACAGCATGTCCCCTTTTATAGGACTTTTGACGATTATCCAATCACAAGTTAAGCTTCACATAGTTTTGATGTATTTTTCTCTCTTAGGACTTTTACAGTCTTTACTTCCTTGTAATTGTTCTCCCCAGGGCACACTGTGACCTATTTTAAGAATTAGATAATCTCTTTTTGACCCAGACTCAGTTTCTACATATCACCTAAAGAATGGTTACCATGACTACCTTGACTATCTAGTAATTATCCCAAATGCCAGCAGTAAGACTCACAGGGCGTATACTTGTGCTATTAGTAAGAGGCTGTGTTTAGGGTAAATTATCTAAAGTCTATTACAATACTTAGTAGCCAAAGGGGGTCTCAAACATCTCTTCTATTGTTATTACAATAGGGGTAGCATCTGTTTCTCAGTCAAAGCTTCAGTATCTGTTGCTACAACAATGTACAAGGCAAAGAATCCAATTAAGGCTGTTGATTAACATACCCTATGGTCAGTAAGTTGCCTCTTATCAGAACTCTCATGGCCTGGAGACTTTAGTCTTCAAGGAGACCTCTCACAGCAGTGGCCCTAGGCAAGTGAGCTCAAGGACTGATGTTATCATCAGTTTCTCACAGGCAGGCTCTCAGTTTCTCACAGACAGGCTGTTGGCCTATGTGGCCAGAGGTCTAAGCCTCTGTTTCCAAGAGGCTTGAGTCCCCTCTTTCTCAGTCCTGGAGTCCCCATGGGGCTACTGCCTGGCTTGGGTCATCTCCTTCTTTTAGGAGATCATACCTGTCTTTAGCTTGCATAGACATCTCTCATTGGGGTACCATAGGAACTTGACATAAGTGCAGTGAATGTACTGTCTCCTATAGGATCTGATGTAGAGGAAAGGCACATGGGTTCCTAGAGGCAGGAGATATTATATGACCAACCATAAGGCAGCACCCTAGATATCCAGCGCTGAGCATGGATCTTTACTTCAATGTGACCTTGTCAGACACCAGGGTGCTGTCAGCTCCCAACAATATCCTAAACATTGCTTGGGACGTACTTATACTAAAACAAAATTAATTGTTTATTTGAAAACAATTCAACTGAATATCCTCTATTTTTGTTGCCCTTCCTGTGGAGGAAATTGGAATGCTGTTGTAGGAGAAATGATGTGACTCAGGATCTAAGTCTCTAAGCTAGTAATTATAATGTCAAGAACCCTTCTTGACAAGAATATTCCCACTTAGTAATCACCACTATAATCTGGAAAATCGTACGATTTCCCTGTGCCATGAATTCTGTTGCAATTCTCATGAAAAGTAGCAATTACAGTAATAGACACCTAAATAAGAAAAAGAGGATAGACAGTTTAAGGTAAAAACCAAACAAAGAGAAAACCAAACAAACTGTTTCATATTATTGTAAGGATGATGAAATTTCTAAAACCAGAAAAGTTAGTAAGCTTTAATTCTCTAGATCCCTGATTCTTAATCCTTGGGAAACGTCAGAATCACCAGGATGGCTGATAAAACAGATTGTTGGTACCCATTGCTAGAGTTTGTGAATCAGTAGAGGTAGGAGAGGGGTGAGAATTTGTATTTCAAACAAGTTTCCAGGTGACTGTGATGCTGCTGGTTTGGGGAATACAACACCAAAATTCAGCTTCCACCAATAATACTCAAATAAGCAATGAGGTCATCAGTAGCTAATTGAATGTACTGATATTCTGGTTTGGGGATAAAGCCAAAATTTCTGACACCTGGCAAAAACTTCTTTGGATCCCATTTATTGTTACTAGGCTGCAATGTAATAAACCACAAGAGAAAAACTAGCTTTGCACTAGTCTCCCTTGTCTATTTTTAAATATTGAGCCAAGGAAACGATATGCCTGCTGGTGAGCAAATATTCATTCATTATCTTTTATTATCACCTGAGGCTATGCTTCCTCTGCTGCAGAATCCCAGCCTGAATAACAGCTGGGAAGCACTACCCAGATCATCTTCCTATTTAAGCAATAGTATAAGAAGCATGAGACTATTTCTTAGAATTAATTTTTCCACAAACATTTCTTCCAGTTTGCACAGTATTTCTCCTGCTGAAGTGGCCATCTCACAATTAACATTTTGATGGCAAAGTTATGGTTCTTAATAAGGCTCTTGGCATCATCCTGTATCTCTCCCTTCTCTCCCTTCCTCCCTATCTTTCTTTCTTCTGACTTACTTGAAAACATGTGCTAAGAGAACATGTGTACCATGCCACGGAAGTGTGTGCATTGTAGTTCAAAAGCACAGTCTTAGAGCCAGTGAGTTAAAACTCTGTTTAAAAAAAAAGGCCAAAAAATCACTTTTGCTAAGCCATACCCCCAAACCAAAACTTATTAACCTGGTTGTAGTTTTAGCCTCTCCCAGGAGTGAAATTTTAAACCAATCAGTCTGGAATTTTCTGATAAATACTAGTGTGGTAATTTGCATAATAAAACCCCTGCCATTCCCTTCTCCAGGAAACAAGACCTGACCTAAAAATATTCTTTTCTTTTGCTAATAACTCTTCTGACACAGGTTCTGCCTATAAAAAGCTTCTATTTTGTACAACACCTGGGAGTGCCCTTTTAGTTGCTAGATGGGATGCTGCCCCATTTGTGATTTGATTAATACAGCCAACTAGATCTCCAAATGCACTTGGCTGAATTTTGTTCTTTAACAACACTAACACCTGTTTTAATGTGGCATCTTTAAGGAATTCGCATTATATGAATTTTCCAGATAAAACAAATAAAAAAATTTTGTGTTTTAAGCATATGTCACCCCCCTAACCTTTTTTGAAAATTTCAAGTTTTTTTTTTTTTTCTAAACGGCTGAACTCTATTCTTCCCTCTTTAACCGAATCCAGCAGATCCCCCTTATTCGTGGTTTTGCTTTCTGCAGTTTCAGTTACCCAGAGTCAACCACGGTATGAAAATATTAAATGGAAAATTCCATAAATAAGTGTTGATGAAAAAAAATCCAGCTTAAGATAAAGCTTATAAGAGTTTATCTGAGCCAAACTGACAATTGTCAGGAAGCAAAATCTCATTGGATTGGGAAAATGCTCCGCAAAATGGTGGTTTGCAGCTTATTTTATAGAATCAAAGGAGGAAGGTTACATGAAATTCACTGGTGATAGATTAAGGGGGTTGGAGAAACCAGGAAATCTCTGGGATTGGATAAAAATGAATTGGAGAGACAGGTACTTCTTTCACATAGGTGGCTGCAGGATAGTTAATAGTTCTCTTTTTACAGCACATAGAGATGGTAATCAGGGGACAAGAAAAATAATGAGGGATTCTGTAGTTTCCTGCTCTGGTCTGGAAAAAGGGATTACTGACATTCCAAGGATGTTATTTTAGGTGCAAAAAAACCAAAACAAAACAGAAAACAAACAATGGACAAGCTCACTTAAGGTAAAGATTGACCTTTGTCAAGGAAGCTACAGGCCAAGGATGTGACTGCCTGCCATGACACATTTTTAGTTACTTAATATTCATCTTGGTTATCAGATCACTTGTCAGAGAGAGAGAGAAAGATACCACATTCATACAACTTTTATTACAGCATATTGTTATTATTATTCTATTTTATTATTAGTTATTGTTGTAAATCTCTTTTCATGCCTAATTTATAAATTAAAGTTTATCATTGGAATTTATGTGTAGAAAAAACAAAATAGAATTCTGTACTATCAGAAGTTTCAGACATCCAATGGGGGTCTTGGAATGTATCTTCTGCAAATAAGGAAGGGGGTGCTATTACATACTGAATTATACAAGGTCTGACAATTAAGTTCACGAAATCATCCTAGAAAAAGTGCTACATACTTCATTGTTGAATGTCACTACAGTCACCTTCGAAGTACTCCCCTTGGAAAGCTATGCATCAATGCCAGCACCTAGTCCACCCTTCAAGTCAATTTTGGGACTGTTTTTCTGGAATGGACATCAGAGCTGTCGTCATATTACCTTTGTCATCCTGAATGTCATCAAAATGTCTTCCTTTCAATGTTTCCTTTATCTTTGGGTAAAGGAAGAAGTCATGGGTGGCCAGATCAGGTGAGCAGGGAGGGTGTTCCAATACAGTTGTGCCAGGGCAGAGTCCTATAAAGAACAACAGCAACAATGAGAATGTGTGCTGGGGTTTTATATTTTCCAAGCAGAATGTAGGGTGGTTGTCAGCTTGCAGGGGGATTGCCATTACAATTATCTTCTCCTGGGAACTGTCCTGTTCCCATCTATGATGGATGTCAGCTTGCCGGGGGTTACTGTTGTGATTGGGAACCGTTCTGTTCCTATCTATGATGGGTGTTTGTTAGTGTGCAGGGGGTTGCCGTTGCAATTGAAAACTGTTCTCTTCTCACCAATGATGGATGTAAGGTGCTTGTCAGCTTGTAGGTTCAGTGCTAGCCAGGGGAGTTAGAGACAAGTGGTTAATGTTTAAGCTCATTCCTGTTGGCCCACAAGCTTGCTCCTGTTAACTCTGCCTGTCCCATCCTGCCAGCTCACAAGCCTACTCCCATTAACTCTTTACTTGTCTCATCAGGGAGGGTGTTCCAATACAGTTATTTGTTTACTGGCTAAAAACTCCCTCACAGACAGTGCCATATGAGCTGGTGCAGTGTCGAGATACAAGAGCCATGAATTGTTGGCGAAAAGTTCAGGTCATGTAATTGTTTCACATAGCCTTTTCAGCACTTCCAAATAGTAAACTTGGTTAATTGTCTGTCTAACTGGTACAAATTCATAATGAATAATTTCTCTGATATCAAAAAAGTTAGCAACATCATTGCAACAAGTTTGCAAACTTAACTGGCTGACCTCGTATAATCTCTCATTGACTTAAGGTCACCATAATATATATGCTGTTTGTAATTGACTTTGTTAGTTTTGCCTGCAGGGACAATTAAAGTGTGGTAGATTTAAGTATGTTGGGGTACTGTGATCCAGTGGCTTTTGGAATTCCTGGTGTGGATGAAAAAGGGCCATATATTAAACCTGGGAAGCTCAGGAGAGGCCAGCATGCAGGCCCTACAAACTCAGAGACTGAAATTACCACATAGGATGGTCTGAACATGAAAATTCCTAAAAGTGGGTCATAGCAGGTGGTCACATCCTAGGCTGATAGCTTCCTTGACAAAGGTCAATCTTTACCTAAAGCAGGCTTTTTGCATGTATGATAACATACCCTTGGAATCAGAGTAATCCCCTTTTTCTGGACCCTTCAGGGCATAGCCCATTGCACCAGAGCACAGAACCCCTCATTGTTTTCTGATTTTCCAAATATCATCTTTATGTGCTATAAATGTTATTAACTAACCTGTGCCCACCAATGTAAAAGATGTATGTGTCTCTCTGTTTTACTTTTTATCTAATCCCCAAGATTTCTTGCTTTTCTTTCTCCTGCCCCCTTAATCTACCACTAATGGACTTCATGTAACTC